>CM060934.1:820845206-823725206 GCA_030765085.1 Allium cepa
GAGACCGAGCTGCTGGACGAGCCTGTTATGTTGCTAAGTTACGGGAGGCATAGTAAAAAGAAAAGGGAAAAAGTGTAGAGGGATCTCTCTGCATCCGCTTTGCGGAAAATTGACAGTTAACGCATAGGCCAAGGCCTGAGTAACCCAACCAATTCCCAAGATATCTTGATTCGAGAGATACTGAAAGAAAAGATGAAGTCAAAGACAGCCAGGCTTCTGGCAGAGTTGACGATCGATGTTCCGATAGATGATAATGATGGCTCTAAAATGGTAAAGGTCGAATCTCATTAAGCCAACAAACGAGGGAGGAATTGGTTGAATTTCTCCAGGAAAACCTCATCGTGTTTCCCTGGACGCATTTCGACATGCGTGGAATCTCCTCGGACATCTCAAGCCACACATTGAATACTGGCCCACGGCATGTCCCGGTCAAACAAAAAAGGCATGGTATGGATCCAAAGAGATCTACTACCCTTAAGGAAGAGGTGGATAAACTTAGGTCGAATGGGTTTATCCGAGATGCATTATATCTGGAATGGGTATCCAATCCCGTACTCGTCAGGAAACCTAACAGGAAATGGAGAACATGTGTTGACTACTCATACTTGAATAAAGCTTGCCCTAAAGACGGTTTTCCACTTCCCTGAATTGATCAGCTCGTAGACTCAACGGCCGAACATGAGCTCTTGTCCTTTATGGATGCATATTCTGGATACAATCAGATGCCCATGCATCCGCCCGATCAAGAGTATACCAGCTTCGTCACTGATCTAGGACTTTACTGCTACAAAGTCATTCCATTTGGACTCAAGAATGCCGGGGAAACCTACCACCGACTACGGGGTAATCTACCAACGGCTAGTTAATCGAATGTTGCTAACTAGATTGGAAAAACCATAGAGGTATAGGTGGACGACATGCTTATGAAGTCGTGATTCTCTACCAATCATATCAAAGACCTGGAAACGATGTTCAACATCCTCCGGGAATACAGAATGAAACTCAACCCGTTGAAGTGTCACTTTGGGGTCGCGTTTGGGAAATTCCTTGGATTTATCGTCAATGCTTGAGGAACCGAAGCCAATCCCAAGAAGATCTGGGAAATCAAAAATCTTGAGACTCCAAGAACTATAAAGCAAGTCTATAGCCTCAACGGGAAAGTAGCACCCCTGAGCAGGATCATTTCAAAATCTACCAACAAGTGCATTCCCTTCTTCGATCTGATCAGAAAAGGAAAACGGAATTTTGAATGGGCTATGGAATGTTAAGGTGCATTACATACACTGTTTCAACACCTCTCCACACCATCCATTATTTCAAAGCCTATTGATCGTAAGACATTGTACATCTACTTAGCGGTGTCAGAAAATATAATCAATGCTGCCTTAAATCGGGAGGAGGACTGGATACAACGACCTTTCTATTACATTAGCAAACGACTGAACGGAGCAGAAAGAAATTATCCAAAGCTGGTAAAGTTGGCTTTTTGTCTTGTCATTTCCTCGAGGAAGCTCCATCCGTATTTTCAAGCTCATCCTAACACTATATACACCGACCAGCCAGTACATAGGTCCTTACGCGGCCTAAGACATCTGGTAGGTTACTCAAGTGGAATATTGAGCCGAGTCAGTTTGACATCACTTACATTCCAAGGCAATCTATTCAAGGACAAGTCTTGGGAGACTTCATCACTAAATTGACTATCCCGAAGGACTTGCCCGAAACCAATGAATCTTCTAAATATGTCTAGAAGCTACATACTGATGATACATCAAACGACCGTTGCTCTGGTGCCAAAGTTGTACTTGAGACTCCTGAAGGCCGATCTATATGTTATGCTTTAAAGTTCGAATTTTGAGTTATTAACAACGAGGCCGAGTACGAAGCCATGCTCGTCGGGTTGAGGCTTGCTAGAGATTTAAGAGTTAATGCTATAGAGATTTACTACGATTCACAATTAGTCGTGTGCCAAGTTCGAGTGGAGTCTAGGCGAAAGATTGAAGGCTGGCTGCTTATCTTGCTCGGATTCAGGAAATATTGAATCAGTTCGATTATTACGCCATCTATTGTATACCAAGAGGACACAATCAGAAAGCCGATTCCTTGGCAAAGTTAGCAAGTACCGGTGAGGCACAGCAAATTGGACTCGTTCCGTAGAGACATTACCTTCCCCGAGCATTGATCAGATAGAAACAGACTGGGTGTTTGAAGTCATTCTCGATAAGGAGTCATGGATGACTCCGTTCGGAAACTATCTCAAGCATGGAACCCTACCAGAGCATAGGAGTGAGAAAAGACAAGTTCTTCGAAAGGCTTCATGGTTTACCATTCAGAACGGAGTCATATATAAAAGGATACTCTATTCCTTTACTCTAGTGTATCTCCCACGATGAAATCAAACGAGCATTGCATAATGTACGCGAAGGAGAACGTGGAAATCACACCAGGGGCAAGCTCTTGCCAAAATAGTGCCCAGTTTGGATACTATTGGCCGAATGTAAATCGTGACGCATCAGATTACGCCAGGAAATGTGATAGATGACAGAAACATGCCCGGATTCCAAGAGTGCCGCCTATCGAAATAACTCATATGGTCAACTCATGGCCGTTCGCAGTATGGGGGCATCGACATTATTGGTTCTCTACCTCTTGCAAAAGGTGGTGCAAAGTACGCCATCGTTGTAGTTAATTACGTTACCAATTAGGCTGAAGCTGAGCCCCTTCCTACTATCGCAACGAAGAAAGTGATTAATTTTGTGGTACGCAACATTATTTGTCGATTTGGTCTCCTACATACCATCATCACTGACAACGGAGCCCATTTCGATGGTGTTGAATTTGTGAATTTCTTCCAACGATTCCACATCCAGAAGAAGTTCTCTGCAGTTGCACACCCTCAAGCGAATGGGTAGGTTGAAGCTGTTAATAACTTTATAAATTCCATTCTAAAAATTGACTGGAAAAGCTCGGGGGAAAATGGGTCGACGAGCTCCCTATGGCCCTCTGGCTTGTCGGACAACCCATAAGTCCGCGACCTGCCACACTCCATTTTCTCTTTCCTAAGGTTCAAAAGTCATTATTCCAGTCAAGATGGAAGTACCTTCTCATTGTGTGACATATTATGATCTGAAGATGAATGCTATATTACTTGCCGAATCTCTTCACTTATTGGATGAGAAGCGAGAAGAGGCTAATTTAGGGGCAGCCGCGTACTGAAATAAAGTCGCCCGATTGTACAAAGCTAAGGTTCGACCCCGAACCTTTGAACTCGGGGGTCTCATCATTAGGATAATTTACCCGGTTCCTTCACATATGAAACCAACGTGGGAAGGGCCGTATGTTATTGAATGAAGACTAGGAGATGGAACATTTAAATTATCGACTGTTAACGATCTCACTGTGCCAAGAGCTTGGAACAACGAAAGTCTTCGTTGCTACTACAAATAACAAGCTTTATTTGTCATCCTGTTTTCATTTACAATTTGTTTATGCATTTTGAAATTTGAATTTGTAATAAGACAACTGACTTTGCCGTATTTTCTTATTTTAGCAATAAAATGCAATCTCTTCAAGCCAGAGCAGTGATTTTTAAAATGTGTTATACGACCATTACAATGCACGGATAGCTATGTTCCACCATACAATGGGACTTATTCAAATAGAGAATGACTATGACAAGACCGGTCACTCGCTAAGTGAAACCCAAGCTCGAGGGCAAGTAACCACACTTAAGCCAGGAAAGGACTGATACAAGACAATCCTCTAACTAACACCAGATTCCCAGAGTGTGAGCTAGAGTATAAACTTGCAAACACGAGCTCGAAGAGGGTCGATCCGTCCAACTAACAACTTCTTCTGTGTTTAAACCAAGTTAGAGGAGGATGGACCCATCCATCTAATGACCTCGCTTGTTAAATCAAGGTGGATGTGATCCGACCATCTACGATCCTGATAGATCTATCGTTCCCGGAGTGCGAATGAAATCCTAAAAATCACAACAGATGTTATCGACCATCTGTTAACCAACTCCAGATCCCCAGAGTGCGAACTAGAGTATAAACATTAAAATGGGTGTAACCAACCACCCATCGGCTAACTCTAAGTCCCCAGAGTGTAGGAGCTTAAACGCTAATCGGATGTGACTGACCACCTACGAATCAATCTAAGTCCCTAAGGTGTGGAAAAAACTCTAAATATCAAACGGGTGTGACTAACCGCCCGTAGAGTAAATTAAGTCCCCAGAGCGCAGACATATTTCTAAAATAGTCAACTGGCATGACCGACCGCCGACGTACAAGTACTACCCGTAGAGCATGGACATATTTCTAAAACCATCAGCGGGCGTGACCGACCGTCGATGTAGAAGTACTACTCCCTAAGTATGGATGCCAATAACAATACATGAACGAGTGTGACTCGAACACTCTAACTTGTCTCGTTTCCACTTTATTTCAACAAAGTTAAACTCGATGTATTGAAGGAAAAAAGCAACTGTCGACCAAGCATTTCAATTTACCCCTTGGTCTGGGAGAAAAACATAAGTACCAGCTACTAATCGAAACAGTGCCATATTGGAACTCGATTTAACATTCGGTCATGACCCGAGGTCGTGGGTTCATGACTTAATGACTAGACTCAAGTCAGATTCGAAGATTAAAACTTCACAAGTACATTGAATGGAAGTTCGAACGCTGAATTACTTAAGAAAATAAACGCAAAACTGTGCTGAAGACAAAATGGAATTTATTTTAACTATTCGTTGAAAAAGGAGGATAAGTACAAGAGTATCCTATATAATCCTACTAGCAGGGGTCGGACCCACATCTATACACAGCCTACAGGAAACAAAAAGAAAGTCCTATCTATATACCAAAAATAAGGCAAGAAGACATGTTTATTCTCTTGTCTTCTTCTTCTTCTTCAGTGTCGACCCGTTGGAACTACTGCTCGGATGCCTCTTCTTGTTTTTTGATGGAAAGTCTCCAACTGGAGGAATTATGGTAACCTCTTCCTTCGAGCTTACATGAATTAGAATACTTTCTGAAGGTAGATTCGGAGGAATAGGATTGACATTAGAAGACGAGAAAGGCATACCGGTGTCGACCATGGTACCACCGGGGGAAATCATTCACAAAGGAACTAGACTAGGGGACACCATCCCACTTCCGGTACCATCGGCCTGCGCAATTGCTTCCATCTCGACGTTGATCTCGGCTATTATCTCTTCCTCATCGATTGTTTGGGCATCCTCAGTAATGCTGGTAGTTGGGCCCGAGGAGCTGATCATAGATGCACCTTTGTCAATGACAAATGGCAGGTCGGAAAAAGGGTCGCTCTGATAACCAAGAAGTTCCTCCATCATATGTTCATCGAAAGTAAAGTGCTCCCATACCGTCCATTAGTTGGTGCATTGGCCGTTGTGGTGGTCTCTTTTTTTATAAGGCCTCCTGCTCATGATGTGGCTCTTGGGTTGTAGGGCCAAAGCAACTCCTAACGTTGAATTGAAATAAGGAAAAGAGTATTAGTAATTACTTCGAACAACACTCCTGACTTTGAATAAGTGCGAGAAATTTTTAGAATACCTTTCTTAGATTGGCTTGGGTGGTGGAGCAGCTTCAAAGACATGCTCGTGAATAGGAGACAACTGCGGTTGATCAAGATTATATGCGGGCACAGATTGAGGATCCACCGTAGGAGTAGATTTGGGCAGGGTTAGCATAAGGATTTCGAATCTCGCATCATGGTGTTCATTGCCAGAACACTCTCTAGCCTCCGGATACTTAGTACCAAGTCTCTCCTTCTCAAATGTGATTGTGATGTTGTAGAGAATGTTCTCTCATCCTCACTTAGCACCCGATTCTCCAATTCAAATTCATCGATTGATTCAGCTTGATGCTCTGCTTTTTCATCTTCCACCATGTGGAACCAAGCATTGTATAGGTGTGACGGATAGTTTTCGAGCCAGGTTAGATTTCGATGCTTCCGGACATTTGCGTTGTATGTGATAAGAAGATATTCGATATCAACTTCTAACCTGGTCTCCGTTGCTTTCACTTCATTCTCAACCCAGGCTTCGGCTTCCTGAACTTTGAGGATTGTCGCATCCCTTTCATTATTAAGCACCACAGCCGGTTCACATGCTTCCCTGCCGGCTTTGTTTGAATCGTCTTTCTCTTTGACAATTTTAGCAAGTTTGGTTTTAAGCTCTTCAAGCTCTTTAAGCGCCCCCTCTCTTTCGACCATGATTGTGGTGGTCTGATGCCCCATCTCCTTAACCCAGGCTAAGTGTGTTGTCCCCATTTCTTCCATTCTCCAAGTTTCCTCATCAGCCCTTTTAATGGCCTATGTTTTTGAATTTCCCATGTACTCATTTTCATCATTAAGCACCTGGATTATGCGGTCCTTTTGAGCGAGATCAGTTCCTAATTTTTCAATTGGCATTGCTCGCTCAAAGGCCACGTTGTACTTTGTCCACGGTCTTCATCCATTCCCGATATTGGCCATAAACAACATGAATTAGTCGTACATTTTTATTCTTCCTCGATAGGAATTCTCTTTAAGTGCGAGGGGAAGATGAAGCCGCCGAAGCAGATATTTGGAAAATTCTTTTTTAGCTTGGCGATTCTAGTTGCTCCCTCCCCAGTGGGCTCTGCGATGGATTGTTCAGTGACAATAGGAATTTCGGTTTCGGTCCTACGAAGCTGTGGGTTGGGCCTTGGTGCTTGAGAAGGTGGTATTTGACGCAAAGGTTCCGGGGTTTGTTTACCAGAACCAAGGGTTGTGCTAGACCTTGAACTAGCGGAAAGCATGACCGGGAGCGACGCCTATATTCTCTCTGTCTCTATCCCCTTCCCTTTCATAACGCTCCCTCTCCTGACTGGAATAACTACGACTGCGATCTCTATCAGCCACACACATGCGAGACTCAGGATATGAACTAGATGAATGGCGTGTTGAGCGAAGGTTACCAAGCATGGATTCCCGCCTTGTTATCATATTTGTAAAATAAAAAGAGAAGCAGAGTTAGTTATCTCTAGAAATGAATAACTTATGATTGAAAATCGTGTAGTGCCGTGAAGTGTATGTATGCATGTGCAAAGCCCCCGACCAATCGGTTATATCGACCATACTCGTAGGAAGTGACTCGACTAAATATAAAGCACTTTGAAGCCCTTCCCATCCGGTGTCTTGTTGGAGCGACATATAGTCCAAAATTGGAATGTCGGCGAGTCCTTGAAGGGATTCTCAGTTTTCGAGGGAGGAGCCTCTGAGATTTTGACACTGACGGTTGGCAGGGACATGGCCACACATTTCCGTCTTGAAGACTTATGAAGATAATGAGCAACCACCTTGCCTTTCCTCTTCCCCTCTAAATGTCAAGGACTGCTTAAGGGCCCAGCTACGGGCTCGTCTTCGATGGGCGTATCCTCTTCATCGCCCTGCTCAGCTATTACAATCCCAAGCACCCTATGCCTAGCCCTCTTGCCAAGGTTGTCCTAAGAGATCCTTCAAGCCCTATGCTCTGGTCTCTGTCAATTAGCCAACTGCCCTCAAATTTTCATCCGCAAGCACCGAGTCGTTCTCTCCAATCTCACCAGGCACTTCTTGAAGAACTCACACTATTTCTTTAAATCGAGCACCTTCGAGTCATGGAATTGTGGCTCTAAAGGAAAGAAAATGTTATGTTTGGAAATCAAATCTACGTTTTCGATGACAATAACTATACGATGGAAATCGAATATACATATATCTTTATATATACAGGTACTTGCTAGAACAACATCACTAGAAAGACAAGAACAAGGTTCAAAGGAAGCTATAAGAGACTACAAGTCGATAGAACAAAGAAGCGCAAGAAAAAGAGCACAAAAACTGATATGCACAATATCAGACGTCTGGGTGCACAAGCCAGACGTCTAAAACAGTTCTCTAGAATAACATACGGGCTGAATCAGACATCCGGCCATTGTACTCAGACATCTGATCTATAATTATATTAAATATATATAGTATTAGACGTCTGAAACATATTCTAGATGTTTGATTTCAAACTCGGATTTCAAATAAGAACTTCAACTGCCACATTCGAATGGACATCTCCGCTTCTCTTCACTGCAACTCTTCATCATCAACAGAAGCAACTGTAGAGCACTCGTTAATGGATGCAACTATTCAAAATATCCATGTACAACTATATATAGCATCAAGAATCAAGAAGAACTTACCTTACTCACTTACACTCTCTAATTACATACTCCATCATATATTCTTGATATCTGCACTCTAGCAATCTATACTTGTATTCACTCTTCCATATATTCAGTTCTTCATAGACAAGACTCTCTAGATATATATTGGAAGCAATTTTACTAATTAGTTTATATATGTGTTATACTAGAACAAACATTTGACAAGAATAACTTATTGTAACCAAGCCTATTCCTCCGGGCAAAGAAAGGGTGTTTGATAGTCGAATTCGGAAGGGGAGCTTCGGGACTGGACGTAGGACAGGAGGTCTGAACCAGTATAAAATCTTGGTGTGCTTAGTCTATATGTACTTAGATTATTGTTTTTTTAGTTGCATCATATATTTTGTCATATATACTTGCATATACACTATATGATACACCCTGTAGACTTTCATTTGGTATGAGAGCAAAGGTTTGATCAAAGTACAGTAACACATTTTCGAATCACTTTAATATGGAAAGTATTTTTCAAGAAGGTCAATCCACGGCATGAACCCCACTTTTTAATGGTTCTAACTATGCATATTGGTCAACACATACTAGAATTTTTATGGAAGCTATTGGATTAGAAATTTGGTCAGCCGCTCAAAATAAATATAAAGCACCTAACACTGCTATAAACACATGGAATGATGCACAAAAAACCACAGCTTCTAATAATACCAAAGCTATGAATGTTTTATTTTGTTCATTAGATAAGAATGAATTTTCACGTGTCATGTTATGCAACACTACATATGATATTTGGCATAGTTTACAAGTTACACACGAAGGCACAAACAAAGTTAAACAAACTAATATTTCATCATTTAAAATGAAACAAAATGAATCTATAGTAGACATGTACTCTAGATTCCAAACCATTCAGCACGATTTAATGACACTTAGAGTCAAATTCACAAATTTTGACTGAATATCTAGAATACTCAGTTCTTTAACTCCGAAATGGGAAAGAAAAGTATTAGCTATCGAAGAAGCTAATGATCTCTTAACACTCTTAGTTGAAGAATTGATAGGAAATTTAATGTCCTATGAAGCTAATTTGCAGGCAAGAAAAGAACAAAATTCGAAGAAGAAAAACATAACATTCCCAGCAACAGACTCTGACTTAGACGAAGAAGAAATCATATTTATTGCCCAAAACTACAACAAATTCAAGAAATTTAGGAAAATGACCAGATATCAGAAAGAAGGAAATCAAGCTCTACAAATCAGACATCAATCGAATGCTATGAATGTGACTAATTTGGACATATGAAGAAAGATTGTCCCAAGCTCAACAATGATAAAAAGAAGAACAAATTCGAAAACTTCAAAAAGAAGAAAGCTTTCAAAGTAAAATGGGATGACTCGGATTCTTCATCATCATTAGACAGTGACAGCGGTAGTGATGAAGAACAAGCTAATGTATGTTTTATGGCACAAACTGATGAGGTATGTCCCGAACTTAGCTATGATGAATTATGAGAACTTAACATGGAATTAGATGATAAATTTAGACAAATTAAAAAATCGAATAAAGAACATATAGACAAAATAAAAAGATTAAAACTTGAAGTATGAATGTTAAAAGATGAAAAAGGTATTTTAGAGGAGGAACTCGAATTATTTCAAGAAAAAATTTAAAGTAGTTTGGTTGAAAATGAGACTATAGATGTTGATTTTGGAAAAATTAGACTGGAAAAGGATAACTTGTTAAAAGAACATATCAACTTGAAAAGTAATATAGAAACATTGAAAATTTAGAACTAAAAGAAAAATTAGATAAAACTACAAATAATGTTTCAAAATTTAATAAAGGAAAACAAGATTTGGAAAATCTTATCAAAACTTCAAAACCATCAGGTAATAGAAATGGAATAGGATCTAAGAAAATTCGTAAACAAAAAGGGAATAATATTAGGAAAGATAGTTGTATTTATCAAAAGACCAAAAGATCACCTAAGTCCAATACGAATACCAGAATTATAAAAATTTAGATACCTAAGACAAGTAATAATTTGATTAGAAAAAAACGTATTAATAATTTTTTAGATAACGTAGTCTATAATAAAAATTATGTTCATAAAGGTACCAAACCTTCTTGGGTATGGCTACCTGCTCCTTCTAACATCTAAGACCCTAACAAAGTATATGGATACGAATTAAATCATATTTTATTTTGCAGGTACCCAAAATAAAAAATAAGGAGAAATGGATACTTGATAGTGGATGCTCCAAGCATATGACCGGAAATTCAAAAAGGTTATCAAATATAACTTACTTCGATAGTGGAATAGTAATTTTTGGAGATAACTCAAAAGGATACGTCTTTGGCATCGGAGAAGTCATCAACTCTGGTATTTCTCACTCTCTTATTATTACAAATGTTTTATTAGTAGAAAATTTAAAACAAAACCTACCTAGTATTAGTCAATTATACGATAAAGCTTTTCAAATCAATTTCGAACAAGATAGATGTAATATTTTTGGCAATAACAAACAACTTATCTTTGAGGATTTTAGAAACAAAAATATTTATGTCTTAAATATAAATATAAATATAAATCGAAATTCAAATTTATGTTTAACCGCCAAACATGACGATGCATGGTTGTGGCATAAACGATTTTGTCATACTAATTTAAATATAGTAATAAATCAGCAAAATATGAGATAGGTAGAGGTTTACCTAAAATAAATTATAAAGTAGAAAATTTATGTGATGATTGTCAAATTGGAAAACTAAAGAAAAGCACTTTTAAATCTAAAAATAATATTTTTACAAAACAACCATTAGAATTATTACATTTAGATATATTTGGTCCAACTTAAGTACGATCTGTAAATCACAACAAATATGTTTTTGCAATAGTTGATGATTTTCAGGATATACATGGACTTTATTTTTAAAATATAAAAGTGACAATATTGGAATTTTTTGCTAAAAGAACTAAAAATCAAATGGATTTGAAAATTAAAAATTTTCGAAGTGATCACGGTGGAGAATTCAAAAATGATCCTTTTTCCAATTTTTGTAATAAAAAGGGGATTAGTCATCATTTTTCTTTTCCCTACACACCTCAATAAAATGGTGTATTAGAAAAAAAATTGTACGTTGCAAGAATATGCACGAACACTATTAAATAGTAGTGGTTAACCAAAACATTTTTGGGCTGAAGCTATTGCTAGGGCTTGTTACATTTTGAATTGAGTAACCAAATGACCTATGACTAAACATGCTTGTTTTGAAATATTTTTTGGAAGAAAACCTAAAGTACCATACATTAAAACTTTCAGATGAAAATATTTTATACTAAATACAAAAGATAATTTCGAAAAATTCGACCCGAAGACCGATGAAGGAATTTTTGTTGGATATTTGGATCGTAGCAAGGCATATAGAATTTTTAATAAATGAACCAAAACAATTGAAGAAAGTTTTACATGTTTCGTTTGATGAAAATTTTCTTAACCATCAAACTAATGACGATGATGAAATAATTCTAATAACAAATACAACAAATTTTTATAATAATGAGACAAATGCACAAAATAATACTTTAGTGTCATCTCCTAGAATTCTAAAAGACCGTCCAAAAGATAGCATCATTGGAGATCTTAACTTCAAAGTAACTAGAAAGCAACTTAACCAAATAAGTCCTATAGCATTTGTGTCAAATTTTGAACCGAAAAATTATAAAGAAGCTTCAAATAATAATTTTTGGATAATAGCTATGCAAGAAGAATTAAATTAATTTGAACGTAATAATGTTTGAGAATCAGCACCAAGGCTATCGGTCATTGGAACAAAATGGGTATTCAAAAACAAAGCAGATGAAAACGGAAATATAGTTAGAAATATAGCATGTTTAGTGGCCCGGGATTATAATCAAGAAGGTATTGACTACAACAAAACTTTTGCTCTAGCAGCAAGACACGAGGCCGTACGTACATTACTTGCTTTAGCAAATCATCATAATTTTAAATTATTTCAAATGGATGTCAAAAGTGCTTTTTTAAATGGTTTTATTAAAGAAAATTTACATGTTGAATAACCTCCATTGTTTGTTCACAAAAATATCCCGATCATATTTTTAAATTACAAAAAGCCTTATATGGTTTAAAGCAAGCCCCCCGTGCCTGGTACGAATGTCTTTAAAATCATTTAATTACATCTGGTTTCCAAATAGGTAAAATTGATACAACTTTATTTATTAAACGAGAAAATAACGACATTTTAATTGTACAAACCTACACGGACGATATTATTTTTTGTTCAACTAACGAAAATCTTTGTACTCAATTTTCAAATATTATGGAAAACGAATTTGAAATGTCTCACATAGGAGAATTAAATTTCTTTTTAGGTTTACAAATAAAACAACTTGAATATTGTATTTTTATTCATCAAGAAAAATATTGCAACGATCTATTACACCATTTTGAAATGGATAAAACTTCAAGCAAACCAACACCAATGAGCACTAGTGTTCACTTGGAAAAAGATGATAACGGAAAAAAATTTGATGAAAAATTATATCTTCGTATGATTGGCTCCTTACTTTATTTGACGGCTAGTCGGCCCAACATTATGATGAGTGTGTGTATTTGTGCCCGATTTCAAGAAAAACCAAAAGAATCTCACCAAAGATCTGTTAAACGTATCTTATGATATCTATCTAGTAATAGAGATTACGGTTTGTTCTACCCTAAGGGGCCATCATTTGAACTTGTTTCATATAGCGACGTGGATTTCGGTGGATGTAAAACAGATCGTAAGAGTACTAACGGAACGTGTCACTTTATCGGATAATCATTAGTTTCATGGTTTAGCAAAAAGCAAAATTGTGTTTCCTTATCCACTTGCGAAGCCGGATATATTTTTGCAGCTGTAACATGTGCACAACTGATATACATGCAATAAACACTTAAAGATTTCGGCAAAGTTATCGATACATCATCAATTTTTTGCGACGATACAAGCGCAATAAATCTATTAAAAAATCCTGTAAATCACTCACCTACTAAACACATAGATATACGACATCATTTTTTACGTGACAATGTAGAAAAAGGAATTGTTACATTAGAATACGTAAATACCGAGATTCAAATAACAGATATTTTCACAAAACCACTAAATGAACAAACATTTGTTAAATTGCGACGCGATTTAGGAATATGTTCTCTTAATGATCTTCTAAACGAACACTATGTTTTCATTCATTCTATTTTTGGATTAAATTTTATTATCTACAAATCAAAATTGTTAGCACTAATCAACAATTTTTTAGAAATTTTTTTTATGAAATTACCTATGTATAAGCTCTAAAAACATATATAAATAGCCTTCTTACAAAACAAAAGGTAAATAATATGTAGATTTCATTAACACAAGAAAATAAAAGCATGTCTTTCGACAACTCTCATCTCTCATTTTCAACATTAACAATGGATAGTTCAGCGGATACGCCTCATCGCCTTCCTACTCCTACACCAAATCAAGACCCGACATATAAGTGGTCCTCCTACCACACGGGATTCACTTCCGATACAAAGCGGTCCAAACAATCTCTATTTGTCTCTCCTAACACCAAGAAGGAAATCGATGAGATACATCACTAGCGAAAGTAACAAATAGATTTATAATGAGAATTATACTTTGAGTAAAAGGTCACTGTGTGGAGACTAAATTTTCTGGAGCAAGTAGCGATCAAATTTAGCAATTCACGAAAGAAAGATGTACATGAACCACTTCCGATTCCTTACAATCCTTTGGATCCCTATGCATATTATCGTACACCTTTGGATTCTTCACCTACGTGACTCACAAGTTCCCTGAGAACCAACGAATAAGGAAATATATGCTCTTCACTCAAGCCATGAAGGGATGACAAGTATGGAGATCGCAATGCTCCATAATCATCTAAATAAATTTACTTATTCTCATTGTATTATTATCTATGTATATTTGTAATATATTTCACAAATAATAATATTATGTTTTATTAAAACCAATCTCTCAAAAAAATAAGCAACACCCCTCAAAATTAGGTTATTTTAAGACAAACTGGCCATTTTAGACGTCTGAACATTGCCATCAGACGTCCGACACTCTTGTATCACACAAATTTATAAATATTGTGCATATATCAGACTTCTGATATAACATTCCAATCGTTTGAAAACTATCTCGGCTTAATAGAAAATACAAACCAGTCTATTGCAAATGTTTGAACTGTTGACCAGATGTCTGAAACAAAGTCTCTGCCTCCTTAAGTTACAAATTCAGGCTATTTTCAGACGTCTGATATTATATCCAGACGTCTAAGAAAACTATATGTCCTACAAAAATTACACTTCAACCTATTATAGACGTCTGGTTCTACATCCAAACGTCTGATAAATCTCTCTGCCTTTCAAAATTAACAAATCGATCTATTCCAGATATCTACTACCAACTACTAGATGTCTGAACATATATATTATCTTAAAACTAGGTTAAATCATATGTCTGATTCACCTTTCAGAAGTCTAAAATTCAATCGACACTATTAGGTACCCTGCTAACGTCTATTTTTTCACCTTTTCTCACTTACATTTTATTTTGTTTCTATTGCAAGGTCGATTCTCTAATTCTCAAACTTACTTTCTACTCCAAACACGGCCGAATTTCATGGCCCTTAAAACAAAATACCCAAAAATCTCTAAGCGAAAGCAAGATCAAGCTACTTCGTCCAACCCGCAAGTTTGCTCTAACGATCAAATTAAGCGATGGATGAATCGTGTACCACGTTTAATAAAGAGATACAAGGATATTCAAAAGAAGAAGCTCCATACAGGTCCATTTCATAACTTGCTAAAGTTCCCAATGTATGATTTGCACGAAATGTGCGAAAGTGATAGATTACAAACATCGATATCATTTAATCCTAATAACATCCAAATTGATCAGCTGGCCATATTTCTTTTCTATACTAATTTAGATAACAAAGCAGTTTGGAACATTGACAACGATGATAATTGTGACGACCGGAATTTTCAAGCATTTATAATCGGAATATTTAATTGATTTTAAATGTTCAATATAATAATTTTAACTGGAATTACAAATATTGCTATTTGTTTGATAATTAAATAATAGAATTTAATAATTAGAAGTTGAGTAAATTGTTGAATCTAGAATTTTAAGCCTGTTAAAAATAATTTGAAGGCTTGTAAAATTTATATTGATAACACTGAAAATAATAGAAGTTGTAAAATTAAAATTAACAGTGGTTTGTTCAGTTTTAAAATTTTATCGTTTAAATTGAATTTAAAAATAGCCTCCCCGGCACAGTCTCGGAATTCGACGAAACCAGTTCCATTGGGTCCGTAATATTGTATTATTATCAAATTTCAAATTTCGTATTGATCGGAGTTAGTGTGTGAGTGTACGATATATAAACGCGCTGAAAATCTAATTGATATTAATCTAATGAAATTTAAATTTTTTTTTTAATAGAAGTCTTCTCTTATACGCCACTCCTTTCCATTTTTATTTCATCCCATCCTTATCTTCCATCGTACACTTCTCATTCCTTCTAAAATTTGCCTGCTCCTTCTTCGTTTATTCAATTCATTTCCTCTTTAATAAAATCAATCTATATCCTCTTGTTTGAACAGCCGAGAAAAAAAGGGGGAACCTTTATATAATGGCCGAGCTTTTCTCATATATTCCTTTAGAAATCGAAATCATATTTCCTCCCCTTCCAATTTCACGAAACCGAAAATTCCATTTCCCCTTTTTCCCTATTCATACGAATTCATTCGTAAAAGTAAAAAAAAGGAAAAAGGGACCGCGTTCGAATCAATTGCGATTCGAAGCCAAGGGCCGAGACATCGTGAACTCGAGAAAGGGAGGCTCTTGCCTGTAGATTGCTATTCGACTTGTTCGAAGAAGTGGATAGGGTTGAGCGCGTCGGCGTTATGGCGACCAGTGGTGGAAGTTCTTGGGTGACAATCGCGAGCGGCAGTAAGGATGAACGAGGTCGCGTTATGGACTCCGGTAGGGCAATGGATCCATTCGAACTCGTTCGCGATGGAAATGAGGGTCACGTGGAGCTTGATGGCTAGGGGTTCGGTCGGCGAGGACAGCAAGCACGGGTCGTTCAGGAGGGCATCAATGATTGGGTTGATTCAGGTTTTGGTTTCTGTCAGGTATGCAATTAACAAATTTTTAGATTTAACTAAAATTAAATAAAGTGATTTAGTAAATAGGGATATTGCTAAAAAAATAGGTTTTTGTTAAGTTTAAAAAAAAATATGCGGTAAAGCCAAATTTTGTATATAAATACAGGGACAAGCATATGAGGATAAGATTTAAGAAAATAGAAAATTTAAATGGTAATATAAATTATTTTGTATTAATAGAGTGAATTTTAAAATGTTATAAAAAAATTGGGTTCCTAAGCCTATATGATTTATTTTGGAAATAAGAAATAAAAATATATATCTACATACATATTTTATTTACTAGATTAATATTAAAGTAATATATCTGTTTAAATTAATTTGGTCACTAAAAGACGTATTAAAGGGAAATCAGTTTTAACTAAATCATCAGTTAATTAGATTTGAAAATGGCAATTAATTGTCTGATTTGTTTCAAATAATAATAAATCGTAAATTGTTATTCAAGGTCAAAATTTGAGAAGAAGCAAGCTGGATTGCAAATGGATGCTAATAAAATAAAAGGTGAGTTAATCTCACTCAGTTTAAATTTAAATTCAAATGATTAAATTTAAATAATGGATTGTATGGTTGAATTGATTGATGTGATATAGTATAGTATAATTTGAAATTGGCATATTATGTGATGCTAACGTCTGTGGATGCAGGGAAAACAGGTTGGAGGGATCCAACTGGACCCCTCAACTTTTATTTAAATTATTTAATATTCTCTGTTCTGATTATTTGATGTTCTAGAATGAATTATGTAGAAGTATTGAATGTTATGGCTTGGTTGAAATAATTGGTACAGTGAAGTACCAAAATAATATATATAAAAAATTGGATTTTTGAAGAAAATAAAAGAAGTGAATTTGTTAGTAAAGTAATTATAGAATGAATTGGAGAAGAAATAAAGTGACGTTAAATTTCTAATAAATAAATTGTGAGTATAGAAAGGAAAATTTGAATAAACAAGAAGTTAATGAATTTTAAAATTCAGTGTTATTATTTAAAAAGAACAAAACATTTATTTAAAATTAAGGTTTTAAATTATTGGAAAGAATAAAGAAGAAATGGGGAATAACCTGAAATTTGTATATTTTAGTTAAAAGGGTTTGAAGTCAAACAGAAAATAATAATAATAAAGTCCATAACTGATGAATTTTGAAATGAACTGATAAGTAAAGGAATTTATTTCAAATGGAATAAATTGGAAATCAATTTGGAAAATTGATTTAAATGATTGAGATTTGAAATTCTCCCTGGATAACCAAGTATGTTTTCAAAATAGATTTTTAAATATAAATTAAAAGTTTTCAAGTCGTTTTTTTAAAGTAAGTTTTGGAAAATAAATTATTTCTAACATATTTAAATTCTAAAGTAAGTATTTTCTTTTAATCTACTATAGTAGTAATTATTTAAAATGACTTCGTATCTGTTTTAAAGAGGAAATCTAGTTTTATATTTTATAAGTAGCCTCATTTAAAAGATCCCTATAGTATATATATTTAATAAAGTATTAAAGTAATTTTTAATTTGAATGTTTAATGGATAAATTAAAATTAAGAGTTTTGAATTAGTTTTAAAATATAAAGTTTTGTGCTTGGTTATTTTCAGAGGAAATAAATATTTGGGAATTTATCCCATGAAGAAAGTATGGTTCGAAAACTGTTTTGAAAGGGTTGGAAATGGAAATATATCTTGCGAAGATATTTAGAGGTAAATAAATAATTTGGTGAAATTATTTATGTTGGATGGTTGTTTGTGAATATAAATTGATAGTTAAATCACCGACTATCAATATTGGACAAAAATGCGTTGATCGTTTCGCAGAGACCGGGATCGATATTTATTTCTCGAAAACCACTTCGATCCGGTTTGCACGTTTCGTGTAAACGATTGTGGATTCGAAGATGGAGCAGTGAAGTGCAAGGGCTAGTCGCTACTAATCCTGAGGATATTTCCAAAACGGATGTAGTAGGAATAGTGCCTTCGGTTCCATTCGAACCCGGGACGGACTTTATGGATGAATGCTTGCGAAACATCGTCAGGTGGACGATGGGCATTCTAAGAGATATGTTCTAGAAAGGTAACGCTTAGCCTCAAGCCTCATCAAATGGGAATGATTGAAAATCAGGGGTTATGCAGCATGGCTAGGTGGGTAGCACCCAAGAAGGGTGAGGTCATTCCAGTCTAGATGTCCCTTTTTATTTCGGCTTAGTGGGCGGTTGCTGATCCCAACTGCGGGGTGATCTCACTCGGGATTATCCAGTAATGGGTAGTCCCGGCCTTGTGTTGCAGGGGAGCGGACGTACTCCTCGGTACGGTGATCTAGGCCCCGTACTATGACAGGTGGTACCCCAGTGCCTAGTCATTGGTTGAAAATCCATTCTCCCTACGAGCCTTGTACGAGTTTTGTTTGTATTAACCACTCTGTGGCTAGTAGCTGGAATTTAATCATGTAACAATTTTGGCTATTTTATAAGTATTTGTATATAGACCTTATTATAATATCAGAGGATTTCTATAAAAATTGTTTTAGCTATTGTAAGGTAAAAACCCGACATGTTTATTTGTGGCGTGGTCTTACGAGATGCTTTTGTTTTCAAAGGATTTTTGAAACTTTAATAATCAATTGAGTGTGATTTTCTCACGCTGGTATTCCAGACTGACTCGGGTGTTATAAACTGTAATGCTCGGGTCAGACCGAGTATTATAGGATACAGGATATAATGCTGTGGAGCTCAGGAGACGAGCTGGAAGATGATACGTACTCTTGTACTTGTTTATATATATATTTCCGCTGTGTTGAGTTGTTGTGTATCCATTTGTATGATATTGTTGTTGAACTGTGATTTATGTACTCTGATGATGTAATATATAAACAGAGATATTTGATTTTGAGTAAAGATCATTTATTATCTATTATATTTTATTCCGCTGCGATGGATAGATTCTGTTAATGTTTTCTATTTTCTTCTTCTACCTCTTCTTCTTTAAACCCAAATGGTTCGTATTTCTGTGCAACTTGAGTTGATTGTTGTAGAATAGTGTTGACTCAAGGGGTACGGATTTGCGGGCTGTTACATTTGGTATCAGAGCATAGGTTGGTGATAACCTTGGCTCTGATGGGAATTACTTATTAAATAGAGTCCGAAGTACTCTAGAATGAGTTTGAGCGTATTAATATATATGAGCGCGTATTTGTTAGTGAATATAAATTGTTTCAATATCGCGTTGATTGATTTATTGAGTGGCATATGAACCTTCGTCGATACAGTCTGCGCAACTGTATCGAAGGGGTTTCTAAACACTTGAATAGAACAATTGACACGGTATTGTTTTAAATACAGGTAAATGAAATAATTTTACCCAAAATATATTTTGATATAAAGAAAAGTTTTTGAAAACTATTTAGCTAATATATGGTTGCTTGGATGTTAATTGGATGTTAGGAACGATGATATTTAAAGTATTATCATTGTTAAGTGAAAATTTAACTAGAAATTGAAAATATAACTAGAATTTAAGGGAATAAATTCATTATAAAATGGAATTTATAAATGTGAATTATAAATTTAATTTATAAAATTGGAATATAATCAAAGGAGTATCTGTATGAGCATAAGCTATGCAAATGAATTATAGTTAAAATTGATTTAAGCAGGATTTCGAAATTTAAATCCCGGAGATTTGGAAGTATTTTGAAGGTAAATAGTAGCATTGTTGTTTTTGGGGTATTTCTGAAAGGAAAATTGTTTCAAATAAATTTTGAAAAAGTGATATAGTATTGAAATCACTTGGATTATGGAAAAATAATTCTGATGATAACGGCCGCATCATCAGTATTCATTTTCGAATTTCCGAGTGAAAGATTGCTGTAAAAAATAAATTTGTTCAGAAAAGCTGGTTGTTTTTGAAAATCTCAAAGGAAATTTGTTGGAAATAAAATCAGGGTGGGTTTGATTTTTTGAGAAGTGTGATTTGTGATGTTGGAGATTTCAAAATGATTTGAAACAAAAGCCGGGTATTTAAAAATCCAGATGAGATAAGTTGTAAGCTTATAAATTGAGATGATTTTTTTTTAATCAGGGAAATCTAAGCTTTGGATGTTGGAATTTAAATTTAAAATGAAAAGTTAAAAATGAAGTTAACTTGGATTGGAAAATAAAAATTTAACTGGATTGAAATTGATTGAATATGCTGAAAATAATATCTAGTTGTATTCGAATTAAGTTGAAATCGAATTGAGATTAAATAAATCTGAGTTTAAAATAAAACTGAATTGGAATAAGAATTCAATTAAGTTATTAAACGGAATTAGATTCTTACCTGAATAAAGGGAAAATAAGTGGGATAAGGATTGGAATTAAAATGAATAAATAGGAATAACGTGTAAAAGAATTAAAAATCCATAAAATAAAATATGTTTGGGTTATAAATAAGCATAAGGCTTGAATTAAAAATAAAAGATGAATACATTCAAGCCTGGAATGAATGTGATTGTATAAAATAGTAAGTTGTGACTTATAAATTTGAAAATGGAATACAAAGCCCAAAATTAATATTTTGATGAATTGGAAAATGAAACGAAAATCCAAACTTGAATTATATATTAAAATTGTACTAAGAGAATAAAATGAAGTGGTATTTGGAATTAAAGATCAAGTATTGAACTATAAATAGGGAAGAACTAATTTGTTAATAAATTAGTTAATGAAATGAGTAGATGGAACATATTGTAGTTAAATAAAGCTAAATTGTGAGTTAATAATGAAGTGTGAAAATAAAACTCAAGTTATAAATCAAATTCGACTTGAATCATTAGTGAAGAAATATAGTTGAAAGTGGCCTTGCAATTAATTAAATGAATTGTGAATTTCTGATGAAGTTCGGAAATAAAAATCAAGTTATGAATTGAATTCGACTTGAATTGCCAGTATAGTAAATGTAACTAAATTGTGAGTTCATGAAATTTGGTGGTAAATTGAAAATGGACAGTGGATTCAGAACTTGAGTTATCAATTAAAATTTAATGTGAAGTGTTAACAAATTAAGTATAATTGAAACGTATCGAATAAAATGTAAATGGATTAAAATAGTAAGGGTATTAATTGCAAATAAAATCCAAACTCAAAATGGAGTATGGTTTAAATGTGTTGAGAAACAATTATTGAATGGGATAGCCTGGATTGTTTTCGAGTTAAATAAAATAGTTTGGAATAAACAAATATGAAATGAAATGCAAGTGAATGGATTCAAACCTGAAATGCAAATGAAAATGAGAATATATGGATTGTGAATAAATTGAAAATGGAATAGAATTAAGTATAAATTGAGTTGAAATCCATTTAAATTGGTTATAAAAAATAAATACTTATTTATTCACATAGATCTCGTCAAATTGCATAGAATAAATTGTCATTGGATGTAAATGGAAGTAATTAAGATGCTATGTATTGATAGAAGTAAAATAAATTGATTTTGAAAGAAATTGAATTAAATATGAGATCAGTTTGCTTGAAATAAATTAAATGTAAGCGACTGAATTTTAAACCATTCAAATTGAATGAAAATGGTTATAAATTAATTGGAACAGTGGAATTAGTATGAAAATTGTATGAGTTGCTTACGGAAAAATGTTTGGTGTGAATTTCTTTTAGAATTCATATGTTTAACTATTGCAAATAAGTGATATGTTATTAAACTTCATATATTTAGCACTTACATGTTTAAATTGAGTAAGTACAGGTATCTGGAAGCCGAGTGGCTGGATTTGGTTGTTCTATTTGCTAAAATTAATAAGCCGCTTGCTTAAAATGCTAAATAAGGTACGCCTACGCAATAAAAATAGGAAATATGAACTGTTTTTGGTTTTTCCGACCGTATGGGTCGATGTATATAGATTTATATCTTTTGTCAAATTGAAAAAGCTCCTCTGTACAAAGGAGACTCTGCCAAAAAATTTCAGAAATTTTGGGAGTTAGAAAATTTTAGAAAACTTTGGAAAATTGTGTTAACGACTAGCGAATTCAAATTGAAAACTAAAATAAGTTAGTAAATGAAACTAACTAAAATAATGACATGAATTAGTTATAAGTGGAAAATAGAATTCAATATTTAAAGTTAAAGATAAATTGAATTCTTACGGAAATGAAAGAATCAATGTGAATAGGAATAGATATAGACTAAAGTGGGAAATGAAAATAAATATAAGAAACACATAAATGCTTATACTAACTTAAGAAGGGAATGATGAATTCTTGATTGGGAATTGATACTACAAATATATTCTAAGTTAATATTTGGATGAATAGAGATTGACAGTTGGTAAGGAATTCAATAAAATGTTTTGAATGTTGTGGTTGGATATTATTGCTAAGCAGGATATGCAGGTAATATAAAGGGAAAAGAGAATTGATTTTGATTTCAGAAGATAAATTTGAAATGCTCGACAAAAGGTATGTGTTTAAGTTTCTATATGAAATTTGATTGGGATTTTGGATCGATCCACTTGGCCTTTTTGTTTTCTTTTTGGATTTTGGAGGCCGTAGAGCCATTTTGTAGTTGTACCGAGCTAGCCGCGCAAAGGAGTCGCTGGCAAAAAATTTCGGAAATTTAGGGAGTTAGAAAATTTTTAAGAAAATTTTGATAATTCAAAATTTAGTTTAAATTGAAAGTTGAATGATTGAGTATGTGATAATATTTGAAAACTATGGAAGGTTTGGAAGCAAGTTAGAATGATAGTGGGTCTATAATAAAAGATATGTATGGCTAGTTAATTAAACTGTTGGGTTTTAGGGAAAAATAATTAACGGGTATTGGACCATTCTTCCTAACTAGTAATTTCGGGGACGAAATTCTTTTAAGGGGGGAGGAATGTGACGACCCAGAATTTTCAAGCATTTAAAATCGGAATATTTAATTGATTTTAAATGTTCAATATAATAATTTTAACTGGAATTACAAATATCTCTATTTATTTGATAATTAAATAATAGAATTTAATAATTAGAAGTTGAGTAAATTGTTGAATCTAGAATTTTAAGCCTGTTAAAAATAAATTGAAGGCTTGTAAAATTTATATTGATAACGCTGAAAATAATAGAAGTTGTAAAACTGAAATTAACAGTGGTTTGTTCAATTTTAAAATTTTATCGTTTAAATTGAATTTAAAAATAGCCTTCCGAGGCTTAGTCTCGAAATTCGACGAAACCAGTTCCATTAGGTCCGTAATATTGTATTATTATCAAATTTCAAATTTCGCATTGATCGGAATTAGTGTGTGAGTGTACGATATATAAACGCACTGAAAATATAATTGATATTAATCTAATGAAATTTAAATTTTTTTAAAATAGAAGTCTTCTCTTATACGCCACTCGTTTCCATTTTTATTTCGTCCCATCCTTATCTTCCATCGTACACTTCTCGTTCCTTCTAAAATTTTCCTGTTCCTTCTTCGTTTATTCAATTCATTTCCTCTTTTATAAAATCAATCTATATCCTCTTGTTTGAACAACCGAGAAAAAAAGGGGGAAGCTTTAAATAATGGCCGAACTTTTCTCATATATTCCTTCAGAATCGAAATCATATTTCCTCCCCTTCAAATTTCACGAAACCGAAAATTCCATTTCCCCTTTTTCCCTCTTCATACCAATTCATTCGTAAAAGTAAAAGTAAAAAAAAAAGGAAAAGGGACCGCGTTCGAATCGATTGCGATTCGAAGCCAAGGGCCGAGACATCGTGAACTCGAGAATGGGAGGCGCTTTCCTGTAGATTGCTATTCGACTTGTTCGAAGAAGTGGATAGGGTTGAGCGCGTCGGCGTGATGGCGGCCAGTGGTGGAAGTTCGTGGGTGACAATCGCGAGCGGCAGTAAGGATGAACGAGGTCGCGTTGTGGACTCTGGTAGGGCAGTGGATCCATTCGAACTCGTTCGCGATGGAATTGAGGGTCACGTGGAGCTTGATGGCTAAGGGTTGGGTCAGCGAGGACGGCAAGCACGGGTCGTTCAGGAGGGCATCACTGATTGGGTTGATTCGGGTTTTGGTTTCTGTCAGGTATGCAATTAACAAATTTTTAGATTTAACTAAAATTAAATAAAGTGATTTAGTAAATAGGGATATTGCTAAAAAAAATAGGTTTTTGTTAAGCTTAAAAAAAATATGCGGTAAAGCCAAATTTTGTATATAAATACGGTGACAAGCATATGAGGATAAGATTTAAGAAAATAGAAAATTTAAATGGTAATATAAATTATTTTGTATTAATAGAGTGAATTTTAAAATGTTATAAAAAAAATTGGATTCCTAAACCTATATGATTCATTTTGGAAATAAGAAATAAAAATATATATCTACATACATATTTTATTTACTAGATTAATATTAAAGTAATATATCTGTTTAAATTAATTTGGTCACTAAAAGACGTATTAAAGGGAAATCAGTTTTAACTAAATCATCAGTTAATTAGATTTGAAAATGGCAATTAATTGTCTGATTTGTTTCAAATAATAATAAATCATAAATTGTTATTCAAGGTCAAAAATTGAGAACAAGAAAGCTAGATTGCAAATGGATGCTAATCAAATAAAAGGTAAGTTAATCTCACTCAGTTTAAATTTAAATTCAAATGATTAAATTTAAATAATGGATTGTATGGTTGAATTGATTGATGTGATATAGTATAGTATAATTTGAAATTGGCATATTATGTGATGCTAACGTCTGTGGATGCAGGGAAAACAGGTTGGAGGGATCCAACTAGACCCTCAACTTTTATTTAAATTATTTAATATTCTCTGTTCTGATTATTTGATGTTCTAGAATGAATTATGTGGAAGTATTGAATGCTATGGCTTGGTTGAAATAATTGGTACAATGAAGTACCAAAATAATATATATAAAAAAATTGGATTTTTGAAGAAAATCAAAGAAGTGAGTCTGTTAGTAAAGTAATTATAGAATAAATTTAAGAATGAATTGGAGAAGAAATAAAGTGATGTTAAATTTCTAATAAATAAATTGTGAGTATAGAAAGGAAAATTTGAATAAACAGGAAGTTAATGAATTTTAAAATTCAGTGTTATTATTTAAAAAGAACAAAACATTTATTTAAAATTCAGGATTTAAATTATTGGAAAGAATAAAGAAGAAATGGGGAATAACCTGAAATTTGTATATTTTAGTTAAAAGGGTTTGAAGTCAAACAGAAAATAATAATAATAAAGTCCATAACTGATGAATTTTGAAATGAACTGATAAGTAAAGGAATTTATTTCAAATGGAATAAATTGGAAATCAATTTGGGAAATTGATTTAAATGATTGAGATTTGAAATTCTCCCTGGATAACCAAGTACGTTTTCAAAATAGATTTTTAGATATAAATTAAAAGTTTTCAAGTCGTTCTTTTTAAAGCAAGTTTTGGAAAATATATTATTTCTAACATATTTAAATTCTAAAGTAAGTATTTTCTTTTAATGTACTATAGTAGTAATTATTTAAAATGACTTCGTATCTGTTTTAAAGAGGAAATCTAGTTTTATATTTTATAAGTAGCCTTATTTTAAAGATCCCTATAGTATATATTTTTAATAAAGTATTAAAGTAAATTTTAATTTAAATGTTTAAAGGATAAGTTATAATTAAGAGTTTTGAATTAGTTTTAAAATATAAAGTTTTGTGCTTGGTTATTTTCAGAGGAAATAAACATTTGGGAATTTATCCCATGAAGAAAGTATGGTTTGAAAACTGTTTTGAAAGGGTTGGAAATGGAAATATATCTTGCGAAGATATTTAGAGGTAAATAAATAATTTGGTGAAATTATTTATGTTGGATGGTTGTTTGTGAATATAAATCGATAGTTAAATCACCGACTATCAATATTGGACAAAAATGCGTTGATCGTTTCGAAGAGACCGGGATCGAGATTTATTTTTCGAAAACCACTTCGATCCGGTTTGTACGTTTCATGTAAACGATTGTGGATTCGAAGATGGAGCGGTGAAGTGCAAGGGCTGGTCGCTACTAATCCTGAGGATATTTCCAAAACGGATGTAGTAGGAATAATGCCTTCGGTTTCGTTCGAACCCTGGACGGACTTGTATGGATGAATGCTTGCGAAACATCGTCGGGTGGACGATGGGCATTCTAAGAGATATGTTCTAAAAAGGTAACACTTAGCCTCAAGCCTCATCAAATGGGAATGACTGAAAATCAGGGGTTATGCAGCAAGGCTAGGTGGGTAGCACCCAAGCAGGGTGAGGTCATTCCAGTCTAGATGCCCCTTTTTATTTCGGCTTAGTGGGCAGTTGCTGATCCCAACCGCGGGGTGATCTCACTCGGGATTATCCAGTAAGGGGTAGTCCCGGCCTTGTGTTGCACGGGAGCGGGCGTACTCCTCGGTACGGTGATCTAGGCCCCGTACTGTGACAGGTGGTACCCCAGTGCCTAGTCATTGGTTGGAAATCCATTCTCCCTACGAGCCTTGTACGAGTTTTGTTTGCATTACCCACTCTGTGGCTAGTAGCTGGAATTTAATCATGTAACAATTTCGTCTATTTTATAAGTATTTGTATATAGACCCTATTATAATATCAGAGGATTTCTATAAAAATTGTTTTAGCCATCGTAAGGTAAAAAACCGACATGTTTATTTGTGGCGTGGTCTTACGAGATGCTTTTGTTTTCAAAGGATTTTTGAAACTTTAATAATCAATTAAGTGTGGTTTTCTCACGCTGGTATTCCAGACTTACTCAGGTGTTATTAACTGTAATGCTCGGGTCAGACCGAGTATTATAGGATACAGGATATGATGTTGTGGAGCTCAGGAGACGAGCTGGAAGATGATACGTACTCTCGTACTTGTTTATATATATATTTCCGCTGTGTTGAGTTGTTGTGTATCCATTTGTATGATATTGTTGTGGAACTGTGATTGATGTACTCTGATGATGTAATATATAAACAGAGATATTTGATTTTGAGTAAAGATCATTTATTATCTATTATATTTTATTCCGCTGCGATGGATAGATTCTGTTAATGTTTACTATTTTCTCCTTCTACCTCTTCTTCTTTAAACCCAAATGGTTCGTATTTTTGTGCAACTTGAGTTGATTGTTGTAGAATAGTGTTGACTCAAGGGGTACGGATTTGCGGGCTGTTACAATAATTGGCTACGGTCAAGTGTTTACGGCAACACAATTAGACTTATTCCAGGGATCATAGGCCAAACTCTCAAATGTCCCGAAACCGGAGAAGATTTATATGATATTCTGGATATGCGTCTCAAACCGAGAGATAATATCACATATCAAATGTGGGAAGATGAAATGCCTAGATTTGCATCAAAATACCTAAGACCTAAGGCAAGACTTCTCACTAGAATGATTATCAACACTATCATTCCTCGCCTTGGTAGTCATGAGCAAATCATGGAGTTAGAGCACAAGGCCCTATATGCTATATTCAGTGGAACGAGGGTTAATTGGGCAATATTTGACAAGCTCAAACATTTTTGGACTCGATCATGCCCATCCATCATCTATCCTACAGACATCATGAGACTTCTAAGTGCTTACAACATCCCATCATATTTATCCACTTTTGAAGAGATTTCTCCAAAATATGCATCCACAAAAATTTTCTCTCTAATGCACTTACCGAAAAATCCTCCGAATTTTATATCATTTGAAGAGTGGACGCAACGTCGGGCAAGCTCGGCCTCCACCTCAAACCGAACCTGAACCATCACAAGAGGTAGAGCAACATCACAGAATACTCCTCCTCCTGCACCATTTGATTATACGTGCCAAGATGACATTTGGAGACTCATACTGAGACGAATCCAAATGAGCGTATTCACGACTTAACTCTCCAAAATCAGCTTATTTCATCTCGGAATCAAAAAATTATTGGCTAAGCGTATTGATAGTTTTGAAACATCTTTTTCTTCTCGCCTAACCATAGTTGAAGCGTCACTTTCAACTACATTATCTATTCTAAAAGAGGTTCTTCTAAGAGTTCGTGGTCCTACATCACCTTCAGAAGATTGGCCAACACCAGTACCTTCTCCTCCTTCAAAACATTCCAAACTTTTTGATAAGGAGAAAGAACCTCTCGAACATACTCCGAAATCTCCTAAAAACAAGCTAGCCCTTCCAAGAATGATGACGTAGGAGATGATCAAGATAATGCTTCCTCAAAAGATCATTAGATTTTTTTAGGATTATCTTTTGTATAAAAATGCTAAAATCTATGCCTGTAATCATTAATATGGTTAATGAAAATTACTTTTTGGAGTGTTATTTTTATGCACATTCATGTAACCTTACAACGATTGGTAAATATTAAATGGTATGAACATGATGTCTAAAATTAAAAAATTATTAATGCTTTTTATAATGCCAAAGGGGGAGAAATAATAAAAAGCACAATATATAATGGAAAGCACATATTCAAGGGAAGATTTATAAAATTATATATAAGTACATTGTATATTTGTCATCATCAAAATGGGGGAGTTGTTAAGAAATCAAATCTACGGTTTCGATGACAACAAATATACAATGGAAATCGAATATACATATATATTTATATATACAGGTAGTTGCTAGAATAACATCACTAGAAAGATAGGAACTAGGCTCAAAGGACACTATAAGGGACTACAAGTCGATAGGAACAAAGAAGCGCATGAAAAAGAGCACAAAAACTGATATGCACAATATCAAACGTCTGGGTGCACAAGCCATACGTCTAAAACAGTGCTCTTGAACAGCATACAGGTTGAACCAGACGTCTGGTAATTGTACTCAAACGTCTGATCTACTACTATATTCAAAAATATATAAAGTATCAGACGTCTGAAAAACATTCCAAACGTCTGATTTCAAATTCAAATTTCAAATAAGAACTTCAGCTACCACATTCGAATGGACATCTCCGCTTCTCTTCGCTACAACTCTTCATCATCAACAGAAGCAACTGTAGAGCACTCGTTAATGGATGCAACTATTTAAGATATCTATCTACAACTATATATAGCATCAAGAATCAAGAAGAACTTACCTTACTCACTTACACTCTAATTACATAATCTATCATATGTTCTTGATCTCTGCACTCTAGATATCTACACTTGTAATCACTCTTCCATATATTCAGTTCTTCACAGACAATACTTTCTAGATATATATATATATTGGAAGCAATTATACTAATTAGTCAATATTCGTGTTATACTAGAACACACATTTGACAAGAACAACTTATTATAACCAAGCCTATTCCTTCGGGCAAAGCGAGGGTGTTTGGTAGTCGAATTCCAAGGGGAGCTTGGGGAATGTACGTAGGACGGGAGGTCCACACCAGTATAAAATCCTGGTGTGCTTAGTCTATATTTATTTAGATTATTATTGTTTTAGTTGCATCATATATTTTGTCACATATACTTGCATATACACTATACGATCCACCTTGTAGACTTTCATGTTAGACTCAACGTCGATTACAATTGTCTTGTTAGTCACTAGAGAAATTGCGACACTTATGTCTAACTAGCCACCGTTTGGCAAACTTTGGCGGGTATCGAACATAGAACCACTTGGTTTTGAAGTAGCTAAGTCTGGTCTAAGTTCCAATCATGATTTGGCAGTTTCTAGCTCCCTTTAAGAATGTGAAAGAAGGATTATATCCTCGACTCTTTACATTAAACAAGAATCTGACTTTCTCTAGAGTCGGGGGCCAAACAAGGTGCTCCATGAAGATAACAAATAAGCTATTCAACAATATATATCCATTCAGATGCAATTGTGATGGAGCAATCCCTAAGTAAGACAACAGCTCCCGAATATACTGGTTGAATGGTGGGAGCATACGGCAGTACAGGAAAATCGATTGAAAGCGGTATACCCTTCCAAAGGAGTATATGGCCTATCGTTTGGCCCTGGTAGCAGAATATCATCCAACAATATCTCGTTCCTAAAGTAAATTCTCCCCAATATATCTTCAGAGATGTTAGATGGTATAGAATCTTGTGGATTCCCAATAAAAATTGCTCCAGGTAGCTCGTTCGGAGCTGGACTTATGACTTTCGCCATAATGACCAACATCTCTGTTACCAAAGGAGGTGGACTATGAACCTCCTTTTGCTGGGAACTCTCGGGTTCCATAATTAATCAACTCATCAAAAACCATAATTAGGTGATAATAAGCCCGTATGTTCCCCAATGTGAAGTGCATGAGTGTAATGCAGTGCAATGCTGTATATAATTAATAAAATACAGAAGGCGTTCAAACGACGAGACTTCGAAACCCAATCAGAATGACCGCCATCACTAAACGTGACAATCGTGCCATCCTGACTTCGAAAATCGATCCAAGTTAAAGTTCATTAAATTGCTCAAGTTATAGTTCCATCGACGAGCTTAGAAAGGAAGTCCGATATGCAATGAAACAGTCAAGTCAAATTATGCAGAGCAAAAGCTCGTCGGAATCATATGTTCAAGTATGCAAAGGGTATTGAATTCTTTAAAGTTCAACTTGAATTGATCATCAAAGCTCAAATTCGTATCATTCAAGGATGCTATTCGAATACATCAAGATATGAGTTCATATCGATCAGTAATGGTGCCTTCGTATCGATCTCCTAGAGTGTAGTTCATTTCGATCAGAAAGATTGAATTTCGTATCGATCAACAAGTTCAAAGCCTTCGTATCGATCGTCTCGAATCGATACGAAACCCTATCATCACACGACATGAAGACCCCCACTTCATCGACACGAAGCCCTGTTATCCGGATTGATTCGAATGACTCTCACCCTGGATCGATACGACTCATCTTTCCTCTATCATCGATATGAATCACTTCATCTAGGATCGATCGACAAACCACTCTGTAGTGTCTTAGATCTATCCATGCCTGGTATTGATATGAGTGACTTCACTGTCTCAATCATTCACTCCTCTTCTTCCCCATGCATCCAGAACGCCATCAAAGTGGTTCCCAGACCTCATTTCAACCATATTACGGCATCGACGATGCGGAATCGGCCACAACCTTAAATGAAGTGGCATCAAGACTCGATTCTCATCATTTGATACCTAGTCAATTGATTACTTAGTTCAAATGGATTAGTTTAGGGATTAAAAGATAATTTTTTGGGAGCAAAGACTTTGCAGTTTTCTTCTATTTATGATCGATACGAAGCGGGAGTGAAAACAAAAGACAAGTGGAAAATTTGTCTAAGTCTAGAATCCTTTTATATGCTTTCATAACCAAGAGAAAAACGATTTGTATCGCAGTGGTAAAAAATCGATAGAAGCGGTCAAAGTGGTATCGATAGGAGGGACAATGGGCAAACATACATGGAACATTCATATCCATCGATACGAAGACACGGCTTCGTGTCCATTAACACAAGGTAGTCCAATTGGTTCGTATCCATTGGCAATTCATATCCATTAATGAGCGATCATACGAAAGTCACAACAAGATCATATCTAGACCACTCCATTCCATCGATACGAATTGCTAGATTCGTATCCCCCTGTTCGAAGACCCTAAGATCTTGTATCCATCGATATGAACTACATAAAAACAACAACCAAATTCGTGTCGGTTGACATCGATACGAAAATATTTTTTCGATTTTTTACATCGATCCAGGAGAGGATCGATACGAAGAGACACTCCAAAAAAAAGCATCAAGCATTGTTACAAATTGTAATTTCACATCAATTTAGGAGAGGATCGATACGAAATTCGATGCAAGGAAACTGATAACGACTCATGAACGTATGAACATCACCGTGAATTAGGTTAACACATAATTATGTATGTAACGGAGTAACATTCAAATTTCAAATTCACAGGAATTGAACGATCAACTGATGGAAATTATGACCTAGAACAACAATTTTCTATTATCTAACACTCAGTTACTATTAACCCGCCTTTTTGGCAGGGCCGTAGATAGGCGAATTCAAGTAAATCGACTTCTCGGTTGTCGAAGATGGTTTATGATAAATTTAGTCGACTAGATGAATGGACGATCAAGCATGGACAATAATCATGGATTTACAGCCAGGATTCATCATAATCGATGGATGAAGGTAATTGGATACTTGAAACTTGGGTTTTAATGAGTCGCAAGTCACCATGGATTCGCTTCGATCATATGGAGTCGAGCTTCGAGTTGCATGGATGATTTCTTCGAGTCTTATAGGTGGCTCGACATAAGTGGGTCAGCAAGGTGGCTCGACATGGGTGGCTCGTCATGGAATGATGGCTCATCATGGAAGGTTGTTCGGCTTAGTTAGATCATGATTCTGCCTTGGTTGACGCTCGGCATCGCGATTCAGTCAGGGCAACTTGGCAAGGCGGCTCAGCAAGGTGGCTCGGCAAGGTGGTTCGACACTGTGGCTTGCCAAGGATCCCAATCGTGGATAAGGCAACAAGATGGCTCGATCAAGTTGTGGTTCGGTCGATCTGTCTTCGTATCTTTAAGCTACCTACTTCGGGTCGGCTTCGAGAAAGATGGCTTGGTGTAGTTAAAGTAATGTTCGGTAAAAACGTGGATCAGTGACTTCGAGTCCTGAGGCATGTGACTTCGGGACATCACTTGGGTATTGTAGTGGAGTAACAGGTAGATCGGCGTGGTTGCTTGGGGTGCCGCTCGGTGAAGGTTGGAAGTTCGTAAATGGATCGGTCATTGGTGGAGTGATTCGGCATAGGCCGGTAGGTACGGCAGTGTCGGTCGACTATGATGAAGAATGTTCGCTTGGCTATGGTCGTGATGAGCTTGGACTAGTCAGGAAGCCCAGTAACTCGGAATTTGCCTGTAAATACAACATGTGGGTCTCTAGAAGGGGATCTCCTTTTCGGCTCTCTTGCTTTCTATTTTCTAAGGCTAAGGCTACTCTACCATTTTCTAACTGTGATCGATTGTTACAGCAATAAAAAGGAAAATTTCTAGAGTGGACGTATGCCGGAGTTAGCCGAACCACTATAAAATCTACTGTTCTTTGCCGTTTTCATTTTAATTTTTGTTGTTCTTCATATTAATATCCTCCACATATATTCTATCTTTGATATATGACTGGTGTTTGATGCTTTCTCTTGGATTTGGGTGTTAGTTGCCAATGTTGGTGCTTTCACTGAGAAGGCAAGCACTTAGATATTCTAAAACTTGGAGTTTGTATTTAAAGGCCTAGGAACTTAGATTCTGGAGACTATGGCAAAGCAATCGACCAGGAGACAGAGGACAAAAAGAGGTCAGCATAAAGGGAGTCAAGAGGCTTCCACTGGAGCTAATAAGGCCTCAATCTATATCACTAGATACGAGATGGTGATGATGCTGAAAAGGCAGGAGGACATGATACAGAACCTACTTCGACAGGTTGGACAAGTTGGAGCACAAAGTCAAGGGAATGGACCAACCACGGCTGCTGGTAATGAAGAACAAGGAACTAGAGCTGTAAAAGTTTCTGGAGGTCAAAACCATAACCAGACTGGAGAGATTGGAGGGAATCACCAAAGGCTTGGGGGAAGACCTCCAGGATTGGATACTGGGAGAGCGGTGAATGAAGCTCAGCGAGCAGGGACCAATTTGAACGTAAATGGCCAATATGAAGCTTACTACCAAGGGTACCCCCAAGACATAGGTGGCAAGGTAGAGATACGAAGATTGGACTACCCTCAGATGGAGATGAGCGGATGGCTGGATTAATAAGAAGGATTATGATAGGAGGACTGCAAGGAACCTTCCAGAATTCACGCTGGAAATCGAGAATGCAAGAATGCAAGGAACCCTTCAGAATTCAAATAGCCAACACTAGAGGCCTATGATGGAAAATCAGATCCAGCGGTACACGTAACCAGATACATCAGACATATGGAAGTGCAGGGGGAATCTGGGGAGGTGATGGAAAAAAGTTTCCCTTTATACTTGACGGATTTGGCTATGCTTTGGTTCAGGAAGCTGGAGAATGGATCGATCAGGACATAGGGCTAGTTAGTGGAATTCTTCATGAGACAGCTCAGGGTCCACGTGACGCGACCTAAGAATCTGATGACGCTGGCATCGATGAAGCAGAGGATAGGAGAATCCGTGAGAGGTTTTCTAATGCAATTTAATGCGGCTGTGGCCTCGGTATATCGCCCGGATCCATTGCATCAATGATTTTGATGGCGGCGTAGCTGGATCGTAGAGGGCACAGATCTCAAGGATTCATTAGCATGGAATCCACCTCAAGATCTTGGAGAGTTCTATCATGAGGCGGAAAGATTCATTCAGTTAGAGGATTCACGTGCCGAAAGGCAAGAGATAAACGTCGTGCAATGCGAAGGAATGTCTGATGAAGGACGAAGACTGGATAAAGGAAAGCGTAAGTTGGACGATGGTCCTAGTGGTTTAGACAAACGGAGGAGAGGTCGAGAACCGAAATTTGTGATGTACGCGGATTTGAAAGATAATTTGGAACGGATTTACTTGGACACTCGAGGTCAGCTCCCCTATCGAAAACCACCCATGAGGGATCCCACTAAACGAGAACGCATGAGCTAGAAGTATTGCCTATTACATGAGCTGGAAGGGCACTCCACAGATGAATGCCACCACCTGAAGGATGTGGTGGAGGAACATGTTAGAAGTAGCAAGTCGCCACAATACATAAGGAATCAGAAGAGAGCAGTAGAACACGAGCAGCTATCACTTGGATCAAACAGGAACGACCTTGGAATGGGGTCAAGACTCATCATCCATTGATTGCGATGGAGAGACCGAGTTTAGGATTTGGACTCCGGTCATCAAATAATTTTTTCTGATTTTATTTTAAAAATAAAAATAAATAGTAACCATGCCACTTACACATGTAAGGGAACCAGAGTGATCCCCAGGCATGCTCTAAGATGGTATTAGGCTGCTTTGCATGGAGAGGCAGCCTTTAACTTTTTCTGTTTTCGCGTTGTACATTTGGACCTTGGATTTTATAAATGGATTTTGGTTTCATGCAACAAATACCTAACCGGAGAGTTATGATATGTTGAAAATTAATCGCTTAATATTCTGGGACACTGAATTAGAGTACAGGGAGCGACGCCGCTTCGCTAGAGAGCGACAGGATTGGTTCGCTCGTCGTTGTTTCCCCTTCACCGAAGAGTGATAGGATGGGATCCAACAAGAGCCCGGAGAGGCTACAATCGGTCTAGGATTTAGGCCATGACATCGCTTAATGTTCAGGGACACTGAACCGAAGTGCGGGGAGTGACGCTGATTCACTGAAGAGCGACAGGATCGACTCAATCAACGATGTTTGCCCTTCATTAGAGAGTGACAAGATGGGATCCAGTAAGATCTCGGAAAGACTAATATCGGTCTAGGAGGATCAAGGCATCGCTTAATGTTCAGGGATGCTGAACCGGAGTGTAAGGGATAGGTTGCTTCGCCGGAGCGCGACATGATCTGCCTATTCAATAGTTAAGTTTGGATCGAGCTTAGCAAGGGTCCGGAGAGGCCATCAACGGTCAATCTGGAGAGATCATAGGATTCGAATACTGACTTCCAAGGGATGAATTCGGAGTTGGACAATGACTTAGAACGGTCGCGGAATAAACTATCAGATTCAGATGGAATTGCTTGATAATGAATGTAGCATGGACTTTGGATATCGGGTTTGAGACTATTCGGAACACACCTTCCAATAGCAAGGCATGGTTTGTGGGACAAATGCTAAGCAACCTTTTTGGCAATGCCATAGACAGGCGAATTCCACTAAATCGACTTCTCGTTTGTCGAAGCTGGTTTATGACGAACTTAGTCGACTGGATGGATTGATGATCAAGAACGGACAATGGATTTACAGTCGAGATTTGTCGTAGTCGATGGACGAAGGTTATTGGATACTTGAAACTTGGTTTTAATGAGTCTTAAGTCGCCTTGGATTTGCTTCGAGCCGTATAGAGTCGAGCTATGAGTCGTATGGATGATTTCTTCGAGTCTTCTAGGTGGCTCGGCATAAGTGGCTCGACAAGGTGGCTCGGCATGGGTGGCTCGGCCGTGTTGGTGGTTCATCACGAAAGGTGGTTTGGCTTAGTTAGATTAGTGTTTGGCCTTGGTTGTAGCTCGGCGTTGTGGTTCGGTTAGGGTGGCTCGGTAAGGCGGCTTGGCAAGGTGGTTTGGCACTGTGGCTCGCCGAAGTAGCCCGGTCGTGGATAATGTAACAAGGTGGCTCGGTCAATTTGTGGGTCGATCAAGCTATCTTCGTGTCTTCAAGCTGCCTGCTTTGGTTCAGCTTTGAGAAAGATGGCTGAGTGTAGTTAAAGTATGGTTTGGCAAAAACGTGGATCAGTGACTTCGAGTCCTGAGGCATGTGAATTCAGGACATCACTCGGGTAGCTCGGTGGAGTACCAGATGGATCGGCGTGGTTGCTTGGGGTGCCGCTCGGTGAAGGTTGGAAGTTCATACATGGCTCGGTCATTGGTGCAGTGGTTTGGCATAGACTGGTCGGCACAGCATTGTGGGTCAGTAATGATGAAGGATGTTAGCTTGGCTATGGTCCTAATGGGTCCGGACTACTCAGGAAGCCCAATAACTTGGGATTTGCCTATAAATACAGCATGTGGGTCTCCAGAAGGGGGGATCTTCTTTCCGGCTCTCTTGCTTTCTATTTTCTAAGGCTAAGGCTACTCTACCATTTTGTAACTGTGACCGGTTGTTACAGCAATAAAAAAGAATTTTTTTGGAGTGGACGTAGGCTGGAGTTAGCCGAACCACTATAAAATCTGCTGTTCTTTACTGCTTTCATTTTAATTTTTGTTATTCTTCATATTAATATCCTCCACATATATTCTATCTATGATCTACGACCAGTGTTTGGTGCTTTCTCTTGGATTTGGGTGTTAGTGGCCAATTTTGGCGCTAACACTTACAATAGTGCATAGTACAACAATTGGAAGTCAATCATTCCATTTTTATACTACTGAAGATCAATTAAAAGTTACATCTTTCGGCAAAAAGACAACGACTATTCAACGAAACGAATAGAACTCCTCAGGATGAAGATTGCAGCTTTTCAAAGCATATCATGTCCATATAAGACATAGTTTGGGGAGAAAATGTTATCCCGCCTTTTGGCAAGGCTGTGACACCAAGGAATTGGCTGGAAACCAAAGACAGTTCATCCCGAAAATCAGTTATATGCAGGTCTACTATGGATACTGGTAAATTTTGTCCAAGTCCGGATCGAGCTACAGTCAATATGACACGACAAGAAAAGCTATGAAAACCAATATTCCAAATTTCAAAAAAAATGGAGTTAGTATGCTCAAGATACTGATCGATCAAAGCCAATAAGATCAACTCCTTCATATCCATTCTTCTTCGCATCCATCCGAGGCCGCGTCCTTCGTATCCATTCTTGTTCGCATCCATCCGAGGCGACCTCCTTTATATTCATTCTTTTTCGCATCCATCCAAGTGGCCTCCTTCGTATCTATCGGAATCAAACTAGTCCGCGTCCATGGAAGGAGCAAGCTCATTCGTGTCCATCAACTTCATGTCCATGGCAAAGCATTATCTACTTCGTATCCATCTAAGAAAACGGCTACACTTCGTATCCATCACATATACATCACTTCGTATCGATCGAATATATTCTTCTTCGTATCCATCAGAATCAAGTTAGTTCATATCCATAGGGAATTGTCGCTTTGTGTCGACCAATCCATGCATTTCGTACCGATCCACTCATTCATGTGTTTCGTATCGATCGGCCATTGGTCAACACGCAGAATGCCTCATGGATCGATACGAACGTCACGCCTTTTCAATCGATACGAAAAGGCCATTGAATCATTGATATGAAATAGGAATCCTAGGACCTATACGAAATACTTGAGCCTATATCGATACGAATAAGAGTGTAAACTATCGATACGAACCTAACTCAAACGAGCATACGAAGTGGATGACAAGGGAGCGATACGAAGGAGATTGTTCCATCTTGAAACGAATGAGGCTACAACGCATCGAACGAATGAGGCACATCTAAGTGAAAGACTCGGTCGCTCGACATGAAAAGTGAATCAATCTTAAAAGTTAGCGCCGTGTCATCGGTCATCACATGCCTAGAAGCGACGCAAATAGAAGCGATGTGAACTCGATAGCCTTTAGTAAATTCAAACTTGCATCGATCATAACTCAAAATCCACAAGTCCAAATGCCACCAAATTTTTACAGGAGCTTGTCTACAACTTCAAGAATGTACCTGATCAATTTCAGCCCAAAAGGACCATTTATGAATTGATACATATTCAATTCGTATCGCTTCCAAATCGAATCTAAATCACCTAAACTCAATCTCGTGGGTCCACTCACATGAGAGAAGAAGTCTTCCAAGATCTGAGCGAGATATTTACTACCTTCGCCTATAAATAGTGATCCTAGACCTTCAGAAAATGGACTTTTAGCTTCTCTACGCTGACATTCTACTGGAATCATTTCTAGACTACTGTTGTAACTTCTTGTAATCAGTGAGTGAAAGTCAATAAATATAAATCATTTCATAGTGGATGTAGGCAATCCATCGAACCACTCTAGATTCGTGTGTTTTTATGCATTTTTTTTATCTGTTAACTGTTGTGTTTGTTAAATCTACCTCATTTTATATTTACCTTCTTCATTTTATCTCTTCAAACATATCCGGAGGATGTTGTTCCCAATTTTGGTACAAACAGTTACTGCAAATCCTTTCTCTTTTATAAATTAGATCATTACTTTTTCTATTTTATTCCAAAAGATTCTATACTTGTTATTACCATTAAAATATCCACTTAAAAGGTTTAAGTATATTCATAAGGGCTAAAGACAAATGTTACTCAAACATTGTTTATTATAAACCTAAAACCATTTTATACTTGTCATGATGTCTTAAAAATTCATTTTAAAGATCTAAGTATACTTATTAACAAGATGATATACTTTAACTTCACAAAACATGTTTTATATTTTAAAAACATTGACTTTTAAATTCATAAATAACTATAAAAACATATTTAAACTTCAAACCAACTTTAAAATAATTTAAAATATGTTAGAAAACATTCCTAAAATTATTAGAGAAATTTATTTAATTTAAATATCATTTTTAAAGATTTAAACCTTAAACAACCTACGCAGCATATCAAAAATGTTGCAAAAGATATCTTTTCCACTAAAATTAAGTATTTAATCATTAAAAATATATTTAAACTTCTAATCTTTTTTATACTCAAATCTATGTTATTAGATTTCTCTATAAAGATTCCATAAACGAAAATAATGTATAATCCATTTAAAACATGAAAAACAAGTCAAAATATCCTGTTATCGTAAAACAATGCAACATGCCCAGCAGTGCTCTATTAGACCAAAGACAGCATTTATAAATGTTATCTAAAGTTCTAGAAAGAGAACAACATGAAAATGATTGATCTTTATGGCCAGCTTTAACCACTAAATAAATGATTTTCATCCAAGTTTCCTACACTAGGTGGTATACTTAGGCTACTTCAAACCATGAAAAGAAATCCTCAAGGATGCTACTTCAAACTATTTATTTTTGTAAACATTTTTTCAAAAACAAGTTTATAATCATTAGCTATTAATAAAAACAGTATTAACAAGGTTATTAAATCAATTTAATCATATTAAATCTAATATTCAAACATTTAAATAATTTAGATATTCAATATGAAGTGTCCAAATTTTTGAGTCATTGCAATGCCTATACCTTTGAACGGTCTATCTAAACTAGACCGAAAAGGGGCCATAGAGTGGATCTATGACAAACTTAATTTATATCCCTTTTTTCATTGTGCTTCCAGTTATCTATAAACTCTTTTATCATGTGTTCATTATAAAGAACATATCTCTATTTGTTTAAAAAGCTTTTGGTTCCCAATGCAATCTTGATTGCATTCTTGTAATCATAATACGTTATTGGATTTCAATAGTGGAAACCACTCCTAGCTTTCTTACAAATTTGCACAGATATAGCGCTTACATTGTAGCACTACTTCAGGCGATGCATTTGGCTTCCTTAGTTGAGTCTGGCATATTTTATCGTTTGGAACATTTTCAATGTAAAGCTCCTTAATTAAACTAGAACATGAATTTAAGATTGAGTTTACTGTATTCAATTTCGCTTATGAAGTATGATTGTTAACACTCCTTCATAAGGAGTTCGTTCATTTCATAAATAATTATCTAGTATTTCATAAATACTCGAAAATATATTTAACTTCCATTTAGTGATTTTACATCAAAACTGATATTCGCTTAATACACCAAGTGTATAAGCAAAAATCTAATAGACCACACAACATAGCATTCATGAAAATCCTTAGTAATAATGCATAACTGATTTATATCTTATGTACCATACTAAATTTCAATATATTTTTTGCGTATATAGGTTGAGGCAATCTTATTTTATACTAACTGCCAAATATGTCCCCATCAAGTCCTTCATCTTTAATTAAACCATGATACTAAACTGATTTTAACATAGGTACATCACTAACAATTAGTAGTATATTGTTTAGTTAGAGTATTATAATTATTTTAGTAACTTCTCATTTTCTTTCTTACAAATGCTTTCTCTACATTTTGACTAAAACTTAAACTATCTGACAACTCTATCAAAATACCCGCTCAACTCTGATGCCCGTTGGATGCCTTTATAGCATCATCTCTTGTATCATATCCAAAAATCTTATAAACCATGTTGTTGCTTCCGCCAACCATGAGACATTTTGGCGATTTCATGCAAACGGCCTCTTCTAAATTTATTTAGAAGTTCTATTCCAATATCAATATGCCGAAACTTGAAAACAAATTGTGCGATAATTATGTGTAGAATTCGATTGACTTAAGCATGCTGATTAACAAAACCACTCTACTAATTTTAACATTTGAAACTAAAGAAGTTATTTCTTTTCAACGTATTCATTATACAATTCCAACTGTATTGATCTTCATCTTGAAAACTCAAATGTAGCTGATAGATAATATCCTTTAGGGTATAACTACCAAAATCATATTTTGTTAATTTACTTTGAATCCATTTCATATTTAAAGCACCGTGTTATATGGTAGAGTCTATACTCACCATGGCTTATGGAGAACCAAGGAGATTGTTCTTGTAAAATTTATTTTCTTGACATTGATAGAAAACTCATAGTTTCTCTTCAATATATGAGAAATCTCATTAGATATTATAGAGTAATTGTGTCCCTTTAGACTTGGTTAAACTTACTTCATCTATGTATAATGCTACAATGTTAGAATCTCAGATCATATCTGAGTTTGTCATACTATCACTAATTTCTCCAGAAAGAAATTCCTTCGACAAGAAGGTGGTACACCTAGAAACAACAACTTGTTTCTCAATAAGATTGGATTGGAATTCAAAATCATTTAATTTCCTATAGATTTACTTAAAATAGATATAATTACGTGTTAACAAAATTTGCATTCTTAATGTAAACTAGAAAACCATATATCTTAAAATACTTATGATCGAAGTTTCATTCCAATTCATATCTTACATAATATCATAAAATATATTTTATATGAAATCAAATTTAATGCTCCAGTGACCATATTATCATAGAGTGAGATCACTGTTTGATAGTCCGGATCAAAGAGCATGCAAGGAGTGATCTCTCCTACACACTACTTTTGGTCAACATGGATATAATATAATACCCAAACACATTTGTATTATGACGTAAGCTATCTTGACACAAAGCAACATATACGAGTTGCCTAGACTGAATAATAAAGTAGAATAATAAAGTACTAAAGACACTAATAAAAATTTCCTAACTAAATGAATCAATGTGAACAAAAATGATGAATATTACATCATTTCTGAAAATTTGGTACATCAATCATATATATACAACTCAAAATACAAGCACATCATTATCATCACATACAAAATGAAGCTCAATACAAACAAAGCAAATACTCACTATCATTATCGACTCCATCTCCATACCATAGCCCACAAAGAACATACAATCATAGTATCAACTTATAAAACATCCTTGGTTTGATCGAGATTGTTGAACAAATAATAAAACCCAGATTAGGCCAGAAATGTAACTCTGAGTGTAATTATGATAAAAATATAACATAACGATTATGTCATGTTTAAATATGTTATGGAATATATAAATTTACTTAGCTAAAAAAAAAATTATTACTGTGGTTAACACCAATAAATAATTCCAATAAGCTTCATACTTAAAAAAATTTCGAAATAAATTTCCTTTTCCTTTGAAATCACTTCAAAATGAATTTCCAAATTGTTTTATTTACAGAATCCCATATGTTAGAAATACCATAAGTTCGCTCTATAAGCATGTTAAAATATTGGTTTTAAATACAAATAATTTATAAAAAAAATTCCTATTTTGTATAAAACCAATCTTCGCAAAATATTTATCAAATCAATTTGCAAAGTTCAATGTATCCTAAATACCTTTTCTGATCATTATGCAAAATAATATTTCCTGTTTTATTTTTTTTAAATGCTACTTTTCCTTTTATCAAAACTAGGATTATCAAATCTGCTACAAAATAATATCCTCATATAGTAAATACCAATCACCAAAAATCATTAGAATTGATATCTAGTGAAGAATTCTTTATATCCGACCTCTACGATCCAGGCTCCACATATACAAAGCATCACCTCCGAGCAATATCTATATATCAAAAGCAATTATATCAAAATAGTTTATAAAACAAGTAGTATTCCCTTTAAAAAGTTAAGATCACTAAAACTGTTCCAAATAGGGAAGTAACATAATTTCTTTCAAATTGGAAAATACTCAGCAGTAGAAAAACTATCAAAATACCTCTAGTATATTTATCACAAACCACTATTTAAAATATTTGCATATTTAAAACTCCCTTTTTTGAAATTTAAATTCAAATTAAATAAAATACTTTGAGGTCTTCTAATTTGATATTTATAAATTACCTTATATAAGTCAAGATTATTACTAAAACTTTTGGAAATCAAAAAGGTTGAAAATTTGATTTTTAATGAGTTTTAAATAAACTATATATTTTCTAGAAATTATTTATTAACAAACAATAATCTCAAAACCCTATTTCAAACTGTTCATATGCATCTAATCATAATATCAATATTTCATAATCCATAAATAAGTATACTTTAACTCCAAATTATCCCAAAGGTTGAATTAAAGAAAGAAGAATGAAACAAGCAGTCATAAAACTTGTTATATTATTCATTATACAATAAAATTAAAATCATTCTAGGATTCAATCTTATGCTATAAACCAATCTTTAGTTGGTTTTGATCCATTTTGGAGGACTGAATCAAGCTTAAAATCATCACAAACAAGCCAAAGAAGAAAGATAAACCAAAGACAACAAGGTTGATTGAAGTTATGGGCATTACTGCCTAGAGTTCGACCCGACTAATCAACTGCTTAGGTTTAAGGGAATCAACCGGCGGTGTCAATGTTTTGGCTATAATGCCCAAAACATCACCACCTTGGGTTGCCATATTTTGGTTTACTTTGATGTGATTTTGACATGCCATGGGGATGAATTTGAATGAGCTTTCTACTACTTATACTACCTACATTTTTTCATGTGCATATGCGAATCAATCAAATAACACAATGTCTTAAAGCAGTGTACACTAAGAATGATATTTACTGTAATATAAATGAAAACAATAACTACTCACCTAGTTTGTTGAAGATGATAACTTGATGATGATGATGATGAAAAGAAGATGAAAAATGGCAAGAGAAGTTTTCAAGTGTTCTAGATGAGGAGATTGAAAGATGCATAAGGGTTTATATAGGATAGGGTTGGAAAAATTAAGGTTAAGCTAAATAATAAGTTAAAAGATAATCATTGAAATGGCCCATAATTTTATAACCTTAATTTGAGAATATTAAACAAATTTTAAATATTAAAATAATAGGTTTTAGCATTAACATATAACTCTTTTAAATAATATCAAATGATGGTAAAATAGATTTGTAACGAACTAGGTTTTTGCCACTTTGAAATAAGCTATTTGAATATATTTTATATAACCAATAAACAGATTTTTATTAGAAAATAAAACTATCTTCATTATTTATAAACGATGATAAAATAGTTTTCAAAATTTGTTTACCAATTTAGATAGTTTGAAGAAAAATAGAAAATGAGACCGAAGAATATTTATCGAAATTTCGACTTTTCGACACCCGAAATTCGTCGGGAACATTGTGCACACTTGGTGAAATATGCATATATTTATACATGTTAGGATTCGTATTAATTAAGCATACTTATGTATATTAACTTATATATATATGCATGGATGTGATACATTATGTTATAAAAGGCATATATATACATATAAACACACTTATATGTATACAAATAACCTCCATGTCCTTATTACACACATGAAAGTATATATACATACACATATAAACACGCTTATATGTATACAAATCACCTATATATCCTTATTATACACACTTGGAAGCTCTAGCATGATTCAAGGAATGAAAAGGGGAGGGGAGAATGCGTACAAGTGATGGGAACGAGGTACGGAGTGCATGCATATGTATATATTTAACTACAAGCACTTTATATTTTAAAAATATATTCTTAAGCCTATAAATACTCCTTTTAGTTCATAATTTTCATTTTACAATCCTATTCTCCACTTTAAAATTCCTAAAGGCACGAAAATATATATTCAAGTCTTCTCTTCATAAATTTTAAAGTAAGAAAAATCACTTCTTTTTACTCAAAGTCTCATCTTTAGTCCACTAAACCACTTTTACACATACTGCAAACTATTCTCTTCCAAATTTCAAGCATATATACCCTAAAATATCCATGAGTAAGCCCAAATTGTCCAAATCTGAACCCATTTTAGGTGTGTAGGCATCCAAAGACTTAATTTCCCAAAGTACTAGCTTGTTTTTAAGTTTGGTAGAAATTTTCCTTGATTTAGTGAAAGTGTGGTGATAAAGTCCATGTTTTTAAAACTCAAGTTTCTAACTTTTTAAAGTTGTAAAATTTATGAGTTAAAATGTTGCTTAAGTATATAGTGGTGTTATATATTGTGTATGCATGCATATATATTGATTTGGTGTTGATTGCTTATGCCAAAGTTTGAGTAGGCGATAAAGATTATAATTTGAATATTGGAAAAGTTAGTTGGTATTGTGAAGTATACTTTGTTTATGATGATGCTATAATGTTATGATAGGGTATTGTGATTGAATGTTGCATTTGTTGTATGTGGGTTCATGACACAAAGGGCTAGCCAAAAGCGCCGTAAAATTCGTTTTCTGTCGGAAGTTTGATTTTTATTTCAAAGCGAAATATTTTCAAGTTTAAAACTTTGATTTTTGTTTTCAAACGTTTAGTTTCATGTGTTAAGGAAGAAACTGGTTCAAAGTTGAAGTTTTAAAAGTTAGAAAGTAAAGTTTCAAGTTTTTGAAATTGAGGGTACGTACAGCGATAGTCGCTATACGCGCAGTTCGGAAAATCTAATTATTTTTCTAATCCGATTTTTTAATTTAGAAATTTTTTTGAAAATATCTTCAAAATTTAATTTAGTAATTAAAGAACAATTATTATTTATTTATTCAACGATTATCTAATCGATTAATTAATTTATAAAGGTATTTAGTACTTAATCATTTGTTAATAGTGGTTTTTAAACTTAAATTTTAATCAATTAAGTTAATAATGATTTGATACTTAAACAAAGTTAAGTATTATTTAATTATTAATTAAGGATAAATTAATCATTATTTATTTATTTATATAATATAATCATTAATTATTATTTTAAAAAGTGTTTTATTTAATTGATCTTTGATTAAAGTTAATTATGTTTTAGTAAGGTTTAATTAAGGTTTAAATTAGATTTTAATTACTATTTAATAGGGATTTGATTCTCATTTACAAGGGTTTCCATTAATTTTAAAATCGCTTTGAGTTTAAGTAATCAGTTTTGTTTTTTTTCTTTTCAAATTTGTTTTAAAACATAGGATATTTTTGTCACTTTCCCTTAAGTAGCCCTACATGATTAGGAACACTGGATGACATCTATTAGCAGAAAAAGCCACCATTCTACTATTACAATTAGCTTGGACATTTACTTAAGTTGATTAATGGTTATGTGTATATCCCTTATATACTTGTTGTTATGCAGTGCCATGTTAAACTGGATAAGTAAAACCAAATTAAAAGTACTATTGTGGTCGCTAAGCCTCCATTTGATTTTGAAGGGATAAATATATTTTTTTGAAAAGGTTTCAAAGCTATTGCTATTTGAACAAGATACCTAAAGGATGATTTGAAAAGTGGTTTGACAAAGATGCTTTTCTAACTAATGGGAATGGTTTTCCATATTATAAAAAGAAATTTTTGTAAAGAGTTTTATAAAGAAATTTAGAAAATTTTAAAGTGCTTTAGGTAAATTGATTTGAGTTTTTAGGCAAAGAAGATTTCATAATTAAGAAAGATTTATAAAATGGATTTTTTTATTAAAGGAAGCTAAAATGATTTAAAGTTATTTAGGAAGTTGTTTAAACTGGAATGGTATATAAAGAAATTTTATAAATTATTTTGGTGTATTTACAAAAGAAGTTTTAGAAGATGACTTAGATATTCGTAATGGGAGTTTATAAAAAAAGTTTGGATAATTGTAAAAGCAATTATTACAGATGATTTTGAATATTAATAAAGGGTTTTATAAATGAATTTGGGAAGTTGGAAAGTATTTCTAAATGGATTTGGATTCAAGTAAAAGAGATTTTATAAATGAAATAAATTTGATTAAAAATGATTTTTTGAAAGAAATATGAAAAGAATTTAAATCTGGGTTTCTCTAAACTGGCCATTTAAATATGATGGCATGGATAGTGTTTAGGGTTGTACTTACCATCAATTTAAACAACATTTTTTTAATCTTTTTTCACGGGATATGAAAGTAAGAAGTTCTTAGCAAATGCTTTGTGAGCATACCTAGGTCAGAGATATAAGTATATGGATGTGTTAGACAAACGTTTTGAAAAGATATCTATTAAATAAAGATTTGTTTTGAGGCTTAGTGGTTGTTATGGGTAAATAAATCTCAAATGGAATTGGTTGTTGTTTGATTATTTTGTAGTTAAATAACCGACTATCAAATATGGATCCAAAATGCAACTTTGGAAATATTCAGGAATAACACATGACTTATAGCATAGTCGTCTCCAATGATGATGTACTGTATGTAAGGCCAAATGAGTAAGAAATTCTTCCACTGACGGTTAGGAGGTTATCTCTGCCCTTATCTTAGACTATTTATTTCCTAAAGAATCAAGGTTGAGTTTACAGAAAATTATCGAATCTTATTTAGAAGAGACCGGGATCGGATATGTTGTTCGAAAACCACTTCGATCCAACTCAAACATTTCGAAGTGAAGGCATCTTGAAGATGATGGAATTTGAAGATGGTGCTCCTTAATGTCCAATGGCTGCTTGCTACTAATCCTGAGGATGATTCCAAAATGGATGCAGAAGTAGTGCCTTCGGTTCGTTTTTCTCTTGAAAAACTTGTATGAACGAATGCTGACATTGTGTCATCGATTGGAAGGCAATGTAGCATTCCAAGTGGGAAGTGCTATATAAAAGCTAAAATGTAGCCTCAAGCCTCATCGTCTGGGAATAACTAAAGAAGGGGAAATGTTGCATGTCTAAGCTCGTCACTCCCTAGTAGGGTGTGGTCATCCTTATCTAGAGCCGATATTATCTCTAATTTGTATGCTCCGGGGGCCATTAAACAAGGAGTGATCATATTCGGTACTATCTAGTAAAGGGTTGGCTGGTTCTAAGTTGGCAGTGGTTCGATAGGTTCGACTTTATTGTTATTTTATCTAGAGATGCACTGTGACCGGCGGTACGCCAGTAGCCTAATCATTATATGGAATCCATTCTCCAATACGAGCATTTACAGTTTTCGTTGTATATCTGTTACGCTAGAATTTAGTTAATGTAAAATTTTCAACTATGATTAACAAGTATTTGTACTCTAGGAATTATTATAATATCAATGGATTTTTTGTAGAAAATATTTTGGTTATCGTAAGATAAAAACCCGTCCGTGTTTATGTGCGGCGTAGTCATACGAGATGCCTTTTATTTAAAGGTTTTTTTATGTAAAGGTAAAATGTATGTACTCATACCAGACTCATGTCTGACCTGGAGTCTATTTTTCCTTTTTCTAACTCTAAGGTGATCAAATTTGAATGGGCAACCAAGTAGTTCAGGTTTTTCGCAGATTCATTTCGGAGGAGCTTGGAGCAGAGGGCTTCATCGATACCTAGGTATTACCTTGTTTTTCATCGTATTTTATGTATATTGTATCTGTTAGGTAGGGACATGCTATTATAACTATCCTGGGCTAGAATTTGTATTCGAATGACTCTGATGTAACATTTTTGAAATCACTTTTTAATGTATTATGTTGAGTAATATAAATTGTTCTACTGCATTGTGAAAATTCTATGTTGTTTAGTTTTCTTCTCTTCTTATCTTTTCTTTTCTTTTACTCTCAATGGCTCGTCTTCCGGAGTAAGAAAGACAGTTCGTTAAATTTGGTATCAGAGCTTAGGTTAAGCGAACACCTAGGCGTTGGTGGGGTAAACTCATTATAGATACGGTTAGCAGTGCCCTAGAATGAGTTTGAGAGTAACACACACACATATACATACATACATAGATACATACATATGTGTGTGTGTGTTTTTTTGAACCAAAATTGGGCACAACACTCTTTGGATGTGTTTGAAGAGATAAAATGAAGAAAATAAACGTAAAATGAGGCAGATCTAACAAACACACCAATCAACTGAATAAGAAAAAATTCAAAAACATGCAAATTTATAGTGGTTCGGCGTATTTCTTATGTCCTCTACGAAATGATTGATGTTTATTAAATTTCAATTGCCGATTACAAGGGATTACAATAGTACAACTGAAGTATAGTAATGATTTCAGCAGAGTATTAGCATAGAGAAGCAAAAAAGTCTCTTTTCTGTAGGTCCAGGGTCGCTATTTATAGGTGTAGGCTGCAAATATCTAGCTCAAATATCAAAAGACTCCTTCTCTCACGTGGATGAGCCCACCAAATCGATTCGATGTTGATTGGGATCGATCCATGATCGATATACACTCATTTCATATCGATCCAAAACACTTCCATTTAGGTCGAGATCGATCATGGTCCAAGTAGAGGTAGTATGCAAGCTCCAATGAAAATTTGGTAGCATTTGGACTTATAGATTTTGAGTAATGATCGATCCAAGTTTGGATTTTTAAAACACTACCGAGTTCGTATCGATACAATTCATATCGATGCTGGCACGTGTCGATCAGGATGACATGGCGCTATGTTCTAGGATCGATCCACTTTACAAGCCGATTGATCGAATCTTCCACTTTCACATGTATTATTCATATCGACCCAGAATATCTTTTGTATCATTCCGCTGTACCTTACTTCATATCGAACCTAAAGTTATTTCGTATCGATAGCTTAATGGTCATTTTGTATCGATGGTTACCAATACCTTCGTATCGATCATGAGATGCTGGTTCGTAAAAATGGTACTTAGTTGGCATCGTATTGATAGATGGACAACCTCATCGTTTCGATCATCGAGTAGCTTCTTTCGTATCGAGGATGCATGGCTTCTTTCATATCGATCAATAATGATAACCATGTAGTTAAATGACTGATACGTAGAGTATATTCATGGGACCGATATGAAGTACTATCTGTTGATGGATATGAAGTGTTGTTAACATGATGGATAGGAAGTAACTTCATTTTGACAGTTACGAAGGAAGTTAGTATCCTGGATATGAACTAAATCTTTCTTGAGGAATGGATACGAAATTGTATGGATACGAATAGAGTTGGTTTTTCAACCTTGATCGATCACTATCTTGAGCATACAAACTCTGATTGACTTGAAATTTAGAATGTTGGCTTTCATGGCTTTGCTTGTCGTGTTATATCTATTGTAGCTCGTTTCAGACTAGGGAAAATTTTACCAGTATCCATAGTGAACCTATGTATAACCGATCTCCAGGACGAACTGTCCTTGGTTTCTAGTCAGTTTTTTGGTGTCACTGCCTTGTCAAAAGGCGGGATAACATTTTCCCCCCAAAGTATGTCTTATGTGAACACAACATGCTTTGAAAAGCTACATTCTTATTTTGAAAATGCTCTATCTGATTCGTTGAATAGTCGTTGCCTGTTCATCAAGAAATGTAACCTTTGATTGATTCCCAGCAATATTAATACTGGATTGTTGACTGCCAATGAGTGTGTAGTGCATTGTTGTAGCTAAGCATCGAGTGTTAGCAATTTGTTGTCCACTGTTGTAATCATCACCAGGCGAGCATTCTATACCTATGAACTTTGGAAATCGAATATTAGTTCGTCATACATGTATGTATGTTAACTTGACTCTCGTTAATGTTTGTACGTCTACGAGTTGTTGTCAAGTTTTTTTAAATCGAGTTTTGTGATCCTCTCCTGGATCGATGTGAAATTCAAGTTATAACGATGCATGATGGTCGTTTTCAGAGTATCTCTTCATATCGGTCCTCCTCTACATCGATTTGAGAAGTTGAAAAACACGCTCTTTATCGATGAATATCGGTACGTGTTAATACTTCTTTGAAATATTTTGTATTGATGGACACAAATCTTTGTAGGCTTCAAAGTGTTGGATATGATCACTTCATATCGATGAATTGCTGATGGGTCAGAATGGTCCAAACAAATCCCTATTGTCTCGTTCGTATCAATAGGCCACTGATGGATACGAACAGCTGTATTCTGGATCGATGGGGAATGGATACAAATAGCTTTCTTTGTATCAATTGGAGGGGAGACTGTTTTGATCGGTCATTGGCATCGGGAGATGAATCGATATTTTCCTAGTGTTGAACCATATAAATAGAATTTTGTACTTAGAATTTTTTTTACTTGCTCCCATTTTTCCCTTGCTTTCGTACCGATTAAAGAACCGAGAATTGGAAATTGCTTTCATCTCCAAGCTGTTTAATTCCTTAATCCTTCAAAATAACCGCCTAAATTAGGTAATTAAACCCACAAATTCACATAAAAATGATGAGATTGAATTTGTTTGTCATTCTATTTGTGTACATGGCTGAGTCTGGTGAAGAGTTGGCCGGAGATGGTCGGAGTAAGGTCGAGGAAAGTCAGAATGGTTTCTATGTTGCTTGAGTTGATCAAGGAACAAGAAGTGTAGATGGTTATGAAAAATGCATTCGTATCGAGGATGGGTGATGGAGTGAAGGACTCATTCGTATCCATGATGAATGACGGACGAGTTCGTATCGATTTGGATTGAGAGGGAGTTTGTATCAATTCGAGTAATGGAACTTCGTACCGATGGAGTGGGAAGCTTCGTACTGATCTATGATGGGAGTTCATATCGATCCAAAGCAATCGATACGAAGGCTTGGATCTGGGGATCGATACGAAGACACTATATGCGATCGATACGAAGTCGAAGGTTTTTGATCGATATGAATTGACCTTTCGACGATTGATACAAAATGGTAACTTCTCTGATCGACACGAATGGTACTTTTAGTGATCGATCCGAACTTGCACTCTGATGGATACGGAATTTTTGCACTCTCGAATACTTGGCTCTGATGAGCTTCTACCTCACATAATTGACTTAACTGTTTCACTGCATATTTGACTGCCCTTTGAAGCTTGTCGATGGAACTGTAACTTGAAAAATTTGACGAATTTTAACTTGGATCGATGTTCGATGTCTGAATTGCACGGTTGTGACGGTTAGCGACGACGGTCACTCCGGTCGAATCTCGAAGTCTTATCGTTTGAACATTTCTCAAATTTTGTAGAATTTCTGAAGTATTATATAGCATTGCACTGCATAACACATTCATGCGCTTTACATTGGGGGAAACACGGGTTTATTGTCGTCTAATGATGATTTTTACTGAGTTCAATAGCTATGGAACCAGCAAGTTCATAATCGTAGGATATTCAATCTGCCACTCCCCACAATCGAACTACAGGTTATCGTAGCCGACGTTATTAGCCCTGCTCCAAACGAGCTACAAGGAGCAGACTTCATCGCACACCCACAAGATTTTGTTCGTTCTAACATTTTTGAAGATACGTTGGGTAGAATTTGTCTAAGGCACAGGTTGGCGATGGACGATGTTTTACTGCCGGGGCCAGAAGATAAAGCCCACAACCCCCCGGAAGGGTATACAGCCTGTAATAGATTTATGTGTGCAGCCAGGACACTTCCTCTTTTCAACCAATTCATCGGGAAAGTTTTATTTTTCTTAAGGATCGCTCTATCTTAGCTTCATCCGAATGGATATGCATTGCTCAATAGTCTATTTGTCATCTTCAAAGAGCACCTCTTCCATCCTCCGACAATAGAAGGGATTAGATACTTATTCAATAAAAAGATTCACGGGGACAACCCTTTCTTTGCATTTCTAGAAACGGTTAGCAATTGCCAAGTCGTGACCGGGGCTTGGAGCAAGCTGAGTTACTTTAAGATAGAATGGTTTTACTTTTGGTGTCCACCAGGGTTCGTTAGACAGTGGCTAGCAAGACATAAGTGCCCTAGCCTCTTCGAGGACTAACTGGATAGTTGTAATCGATGACGGGTCTAACATTTTCTTCCTTTTACAGCTTCAATTCCATGACCTGAAGGCGCTCAGTTTAAGAAAATAGTATGAATTCTTCAAGAGGTGCCCGCTGATCATAGAGAGATTGATGAATTCCTTACGGACGAGAATCTGGTTGCCATTGGGCTAATTGATAGAGATCAAAGCATTAGTTTCACAAGAGTTCTTTGGATGGTCCCGGTGCAGCAAGCTTGAAGGAGAGCTCTCGGGATAATAATTATTGAACAAGGTGGTAATGAGAATATGACCGCTGGAGATGAACCCACAGCTGGGTCTTTGCAAAGTCCTCGATCGTCAAAGCAGAAAAGGAGAGGCAAGTTTACTGCTCAAAAATCTATTAGGAACAAAACTGTCGTAGTCTCTTTTCCTGCTACTAGTCAAGAGATTCCTTTCTCGTAGATGGAAAGCTCCTTTGCGGGGCTGGATGACATCCCCATTCCAAATAACTTTCCCTTGCATCAAGATACCAGATTAGAGGGGCTTTAAAGCACCTTAGATGTAGGAGAGCCAACTCCTTCGGGTATGGCTATTACAACTAGTTGGTTGGGGGGTTTGCACATGCATACACACACTCCGCGGCACCATATAATTTCTAGTCACAATCTATTCATTTCTTAAGATTATCTACCCTGTTTCTCTTTTTCATTTTACAAATACGGTGTCGAGGCGGGAATCTATTCTTGGTAGCCTTCGTTCTGTATGTCGATCATCTAGCTCATACTCTGAGTTTCGTAGACGTGAGGTCGATAGAGACCACGATCGAGGCTATTCCAATCAAGAGAGGGAGTGCTACGAGAGGGAAAGGGATAGGGAGAGAGAGAAAAAGAGACAGTACAGTCATCATTCCCGACCGTGCTCCCCACCACCTAGAGGTCCAACACAATCTTCCGGCTCTGGCAAACAACCCCTTGAATCTTCACAGCAAATATCACCTCCCCAAGCATCAAGGCCTTACCAACTATGTCGGAGGACTGAAATTGATGCTCCCATAGCCATTGAACAAGCCATCACAGAGCCCACCAGGGAAGGAGTGATTAGAATCGCCAAGTTAAAAAAGGATTTTCCGAATATCTGTTTTGACGGCTTCATATTTCCCCCGCACTTAAAACGAATCCCCAACGAGGCATAACATACGATGCACGACCACATATATGATGTTTATGGCCAATATCAGGAATGGATGAAGACCGCAGATAAAGTATGAGTGGTGGCCTTTGAGCGAGGGAAGACAATGGAGAAACTAGAAACTGATCTCGCTCTGAAGGACCGCATAATTCAGGTGTTGAATGATGAAAAAAGTCTATGAGAAATCCAAAAACGCAATCCAATAAAAGAGCCGATGAGGCAACCCGAAGGATGGAGGAATGAGGTGAACACACTTAGCCCTGGTCGAGGAAAGGGGGCACCGGACCACCACAGTTATGACTGAAAGAGATGCAGTGCGAAAAGAGCTTGAGGAGCTTAAAGCTATATTTGCTAAAGTCGTCAAAGGAAAAGACAATGCAAATAAAGCCTCTCAGGAAGCATGCGAGCAAGTTGTGGCACTAAGGGACGAGAGGGATGCTACAACGCTAAAGGTTAAAGAAGCCGAAGCCAAGGTTGAGGGTGAAGTGAAAGCGATAGAGGCTAGGTTGGAGGGTGGCATTGAAGATCTCCTCATTACATATAATGCCAATGTTCAAAAGCATTAGAATCTAAGCTGGCTCGAAGATTATCCATCTCATCCATACAATGCTTGGTGATGCTTGGGTTGAAGATGAAAAACAGAGCACCATACTGAATCCATCGATGAGTTCGAATTAGAGAATCGGGTGCTGAATGAGGATGAGAGAAGAATTTTCCACGATGCCACTATCATATTCGAGAAAGAGAGACTCGATACTCAGCATCGCGAGGCTGGAGAGCTTTCTGGCCTTGATCATCATAGTACGGGCTCTAAAATTCCTATGCCAACCCAGCCCGAATCTACTCCTTCGGTTGATCCTCTATCTGTGCCTGCTTACAATCATGTTCAACCGCAGTTGTCTCCAGCTCGCAAGCATTCCCCTGAAGCTTCTCTGGCTCCACCCTTGAGCCAATCCGAGAAAGGTATTTTAAACATTTCTTGCATTTATTCGAAGTCAGGAGCGTTGTTTGAAATAGTCACTAACACCTTTTCTCTTATCTTTATTCAGTGACAGGAGCCGCACCTTCCGTGCCCCCTGCAACCCAAGAGCTGCATCATGAGCAGGAGGCCCTTATGATGGAGGCAACCACAACAATGGCCGCTGCACCAACTGATGGGGTGTAGGGGAGTGCTTTTACTTTTGACGAGAAGATGATGGAGGAACTCCTTGGCCATCAAAGTGACTCACTTACTGACCTTCCATTCGTCATGGACGAAGGCGCATTCGTGGCCAACTCTTCGGGCCCAACCTGCAACATCTCCGTGGACGCTCAAATAATTCGTGATGAAGAGATAATAGTGGAGATTAATGTTGAGATGGAAGCAACTGCACAGGCCAGTGGTATCTGAGGTGGTATAGGGGGTCTTGGTCCGACTCCTCTGCGAATGATTTCTCCCGGCGATACAATTATCGATACTGGCATGCCCGCCTCATCTTCCAACATCAAGAGTGTTCCTATCCCTTCGAATCCGCGTTCATAAAGTGTTCCAAATCCTATGAGTTGGGAGGAAGAGGTCATGATAATTCCCCCGGCTGGATATTAACCACCAAAAAGCAAAGGCTCGAAGTGGCACCTGAGTGGTAGCTCCAATGGATCAACGCCGAAGAAGAAGAAATTAAGAGAATTGACATATCATCTTGCTTCCTTTTTTGTAGACAGATAGTAATTTCCTTTTGTTTCCTATAGGCCATGTATAGATGCGTGTTCAGCCCCTGCTGGTAGGATTTCTTGGAATGATTTTTGTACTTATTCTTCTTTTTCAATGAATAGTTAAAATAAAATTCCATTTTGTTTCCAGCATAGTTTTGTATTTATTTTCTTTAGTGTTTTAGCGCTCGAACTTCCATTCAATGTACTTGTGAAGCCATACTCCCTAAATCGCACCTGAATTTAGTTGTTAAGTCCCGAAGTCATGGCTTTGGATTATTACCGAAAGTTAGATCGAGTCTCAATATTGTACTATTTCGATCAGTAGATGGTACTTGAATTTCAAGCAGTCGCTTTCCGCCTTCGATAAAATGAGCTTAGCTTAGTCGGAAAGAAGTTGAAAAGAGACGAGTTTGAGTGGTCGAATCACACTCGCTCATCTATTGGTACTTGCATCCACACTCTAGGGATTGCACATACACGTTAGCGGTCGGTCGCGCCCGTTTAGTGCTCAAAGGTACGTCCGTGCTCCGAGGACTTAAGTTATTTTATGGGCAGTCAGTCACACCCGTTTGATATTTAGAATTTCATCCACACTCTAGCGACTTAGATTGATTCGTGGGTGATCAATCACATCCAATTTGTGTTTATACTCCGGCCTGCACTCCGGGGACTGGGAGTTGTCCCATGGGTGATCGGTTCACATCCGGTTTGAATTTATATTCCAGCCCGTGCTCTGGGGACTTACAGTTAGCTGATGGGTGGTCAATTGCACCAGTTTTGATGTTTATAATCCAGTTCACGCTCTGGAAATTTGCAGTTGGTTAACAGATAGTAGATCACATCTTTTCTGAGTTTTAGGATTTTCTTCGCACTTTGGGAATGATAGATTTATCAGGATCGCGGACGGCCGGGTCACATCCACCCTGAGTTAGCAAGTGAGGTCGTTAGATGAACAGATCCATCCACCTTGAACTTGGTTTAAACACGGGCGAAGTCATTAGGTGGACGGATTCACCCTCTTCGAGCCTGCATTTGTAAGTTTATACTCCAGCCTACACTCTGGGAGCCGGAGTTAGTTAGAGGATTGTTGTGTATCAATCCTCTTTCACTTCAATGTGATGTCTTGCCCCCGAGCTCGGGTTTCACTTAGCGAGTGACCGGTCGTATCATAGTCACTCCCTATTTGAATAAGTCCCACCGCATGGTGGAACTTAGCTCTTCATGCATAGTGATGGTAGCATGACGCATTTTAAGATTCATTGCTCTGGCTCAAAGAGATTGCATTTTATTGCTGAAATAAGAAAATATGTCAAAGTTAGTTGCCTTATTAAAATTCAAATTTCGAAATGCATAAACAACTCGCAATGAAAAGCATACTGAATGAATAAATAAAGCCTGTTATGTGAAGTAGCGACGAAGACTCTCTCCGTTCCAAGCTCTTGGCAAAGTGAGACCATAAATGGTCGATAATTTAAATGTGTCGTCCTCGAGTCTTCGTTCAATAACATACGGTCCCTCCCACGTTGGTTTCATATGCGAAGGGACCGGGTAAATTCTCTTGAGGATGAGATCGCCGAGTTCAAAGGTTCGGGGTTGGATCTTAGCAATGTATAATCGGGAGACTCGACTTCGGTGCGCGGCTATCCTCAAATCAGCCTCTTCTCGCTTCTCATCCAATAAGTCCATAGATTCGGCAAGTAATATAGAATTTGTCTTTGGGTCAAAATATATCATGCGATGAGAAAGAACTTCCAACTCGACTGGAATAACGGCTTCTGAGCCATAGGAATATGAAAATGGATTATGGCCTTTCGCGGGCTTGTGGGTCATTTGATAAGCCCATAAGGCCATAGGAAGTTCATCGACCCATTTGCCCCCAGCTTTTTTCAATCGTTTCTTTAGAATGGACTTCATAAATTTATTGACAACTTCGACTTGTCCATTCACTTAAGGGTGTGTGCAACTGCAGAAAACATCTTCTTGATATGGAATCGCTGATGGAAATTTTCGAATTCGACACTAACGAACTGGTCTCCATTGTCAGTGATGATGGTATACGGAAGACCAAATCGAAAAATAATGTTGCGTACAACAAAGTTGATTCCTATTTATTTTATAGACTAAATAGGCAACTTATAATAGCTGTTATTTATCATCAATAAAAGTCTTTAATTCAACTTAAATTAATAATTGGTTTTAAACCGTAATTAATGTGCACAATTGACAAGATTTCACATTTAGAAATGTAACATTTAATACAAATTTAAGATGAAAATAAGGGTAGACTAGTGTAATGGAATATGAAACTAATGTAACTACGTATATAGGGTAATAATGGACCTAGTATAAAGATGCCAATTAAACCAAATCAAATTATTGGAAGCAATTATTATTTAACTGGAATGTAATCTATAATAAAATGGATTATTGTAGGTAAATGAAATTAATTACTATGTAAAATGAAATTGGATGAATTGGGAAGTTATTAATGTATTAGTATATAAACCAATGTCAATATTACCCATAAAAGGATAAGTTAACAGTTGATTCAATAATAAAATTGAAAAATCAAATATATGGATTTATTGGGGATTTAAACTTATACTTTTTTAAATTAGATAAAATATAGTGTTTACACGCAATGACTTTCTATATTTTATTTCCCTATGTTTATTTCTCTAATTTTTATTTTCTATTTTATTTGTATAAACTTTGAATATATTTATTTGATTTTCGATTGATTTTATTTTTAATAATAGCCTAGAAATTTCAAGAGATGTAGGTTACTTGTTTTGTTTATTTGTTGCCTTTTTCTTTTCCCTTGCCTTTCCATTTGCATAGCCAATTACTTTCCATATTCATAGCCGTGAATTCTTCTCATAATTCACGTACATATTGTTCCTCAAACTCCTCTTTTCATTCCATGCAAGCAAAGGAAAAAAAATTAGTAAATACATCAAGTTATTTGTTGCCATTTTATTTCCCAAACCATTCAAACTCCTGCCTTTTATTGCCTAGCCTCTTTATTTCTTGTCATTTCTTTCTTTTGGACGTGTATTTACTAAAACCTAGCCGCCATCTATTTTTTTCACGTACAAAGTTTCTCATCTCCTCATCTTATTCATTTGCGTGAAGAAAAAAATATACAAGATCTAAAGTCATGGCTTCCTTCTCCTTTCTCCTCCTTTTTTCATTTTGTTTTCTTTGTCTTTCTTCAAGTTAGGCTCGGCCTCCATCTTCTCCTAACACACCTCTAACCATCATGACTAACAACACAAGATGATGGTTGAACCCATATGTGGGATAGCCAAGCCATTGATTGATTAAGGCAAGTTATGACACTTTGATTTGTTATTTTTCCATTGTTTTAACCTCTATTCTTTTGTATTGAATCGTATTCTTATGTATGTAATATTTGTTGCATACAAGATTTGGATCTGACTCTTCATCTACTCAAGTTTGCATTGTGCTTTGTCGTGCTTTTTCGTACTTTGCGGAGTTTGGATTTTTATTCTGAATTTGTCAATTGTAGCTTTTAAAAGGTGAGTTATTCGCTCTAGACATATACTTATATTATTGTGGAATAATGACAAGTTAATTGTATAATTTATATGTTATATCCATATATGCCTGTGATATGTTATATGATGTTAAATGTTGTTTATATATTTGTTACATCATCTAATATGTTATTATATGATATACTGTTCATTTTATTTACCATATCTCACACTGCAAGTTTCCTATCACTATGGATTGAAACGATACATACCCGAACGGACATTATAATAAGGAAAAATCATTATGAGCTGAAATGATAGGCTCAAACGATTTTTATTGTATTTATTTTACTTGGGATTGTGGGTTTGAAATGATAGAACCCGGATTTTTCTTTTCAAATTACGGATTGAAATGATACATATCCGTATCACTTGACCTAGGTTAGAAAATTTTATACAGGCCCATAGATAAATTTTTATAATAGTTCTCTAAAATTTTTACGTATGTTGAATTTTAAATATATGGAATTTGGATTAAAAGTTGATATAAGGATTTGAATATAAAGAGATATTGAGATATTGGTTTCCTATAAGTTAAGATTGTATAAGTTGATAATTGGTTTAGATTGTAATTTAAAAATCTTTATTTGGTTTTAAATTATAATATAAAGATTTTATTTATGGTCAATATTTTAATAATTAAATTTGATTTAATTTGGAATCTAAAATCTAACCTAGTAAATTTAATAAAGGTTATTTCTTGAAATAAATAAGGCTTGTATAGTAAATAATGTATTTTGAGTGGATAAAATGAAATGCAGTTTTGATTTGACTTAGTAATAAAATTTACTTAATTTGGAATCATAGTTAATTTATGTCTAGATTAATAGATTTATAAAAAGGATTGGACTGTTCTATTAATATGAGAAACTATTAGATTTATGGTTATGGTTTGTAAAAATAAATGATTATGATTTAAATGGAAAAATGCAATTTAAAATGACTTAACTTGATAATTGGAAATTTAGTTTTCAAATGAAAGTTAAGTAAATTTAGTGATAAGGGTATTTTATTCATGGGATGGATATTTTAAAATAAAGTGTAAAGTTATTTGTTAAAAATAAAAGTTAAGTAAAATAGGGTAATTTTGACTTATTAATGATTTATAGTTTAATTTGGATATTTATTGATAAAATTTTATTTTATTAAATCATATGTTAAATGATATCCAAATGAATATTTTTGAAGCGTGAAATGTGATTTTTATAAGTTAAATTAGCTAAAAATGGAAATTTTAATGTAGCTGAAATATACAATGCTTTGGAAAGTTATAATTGAATGAATAGACTTATAAATGTTACAACTTTGAAATGAATATTATTTGACATTGAATTTAAATGGTTAAACGAATCTTGTTTGGAAGATATTAACATTGAATTTAAATGGTCCAAATAAATATGTTTCAAAGTGTTTGGTTTCAGAGTTGTTATAACTTGAAACTAATATGGCCCCAAATTGCGAACTGTCATGAAATGCCCGTCTGAGTTATTTTCCTAGGCAGGGCTCGTGGAATCCGAGCATGTTCCTGACACCTATCACATCTCCTGACATAATCTAATGCGTCGCGATTTACAGTCGGCCAATAATAACCATATTGGAGCGCTTTTTTAGCAAGAGCTAGCCCTCCGGTGTGATCTCCACATTCTACTTCATGTACATCATGCAATACTTGTTTGATTTAATCGTGGGCGATAGACTGGAGTAACGGAACAGAATACCCTCTTATATACATGACTCCATTCTGAATAGTGAACTGCGAAGCCTTTCGAAGAACCTGTCTTTTCTCACTCTCATGTTTTGGCAGGGTCCCATGCTTGAGATAGTTTCTGAACGGAGTCATCCATGACTCCTTATCAGGTATGACTTCAAGTACCAGTCGATCTCCATTTGATCAATACTCGGGAAAGATAATGTCTTAACGGGAACGAGTCCCTTCGCTGCTCTTCACCGGTGCTGGCTAAGCCAAGGAATCAGCCTTCCAATTATATTCTCGGGGTATGCAATAGATGGCATAATAATCAAACTGATTCAATATTTCCTGGACCCGAGCGAGATAAATGGCCAGTCTCCGGCCTTTAGCCTGGCACTCCCCTCGAAATTGACACACGACCAATTGTGAATCGCAGTAAATTTCTACAACAACAATTCTTAAATCTCTGGCAAGCCTTAGTCCGGTGAGCATGGCTTCATATTTAGCCTCATTGTTGGTCGCACGGAAATCAAACTTCAAAGCATAGCATGTAGATCGACCTTCAAGAGTTTCAAGCACAACTCCAGCGCTTGAGCAGCGGTCATTTGACACACCATCAGTATGTAGCTTTTAGACATATTTGGGAAATCCAATAGTTTCGGGCAAGTTTTTTGGGATAGTAAATTCGGCGATGAAGTCTGCTAGGACTTGTCTTTGAATAGCTCGCCTTAGAATGTAAGTAATGTCAAACTGACTCAGTTCGATATTCCATTTGAGTAACCTACCAAACGTCTCTGGCCATGTAAGGACCTATCGTAACGGATGGCCGTTGTAGACAATGATAGGATGAGCCTGAAAATACGGGCGGAGTTTCTCGAGGCAATGACAAGATAGTAAGACAACTTTTTCAATTTTGGATAATTTCTCTCTGCTTCGATCAGCCGTTTGCTGATGTAATTGACTGGTCGTTGTATCTGGTCCTCCTCCCGAACTAAAGCAGCACTGATTGCGTTTTCTGACACCATCAACTAGAGGTACAGATTCTCGTGATCAATAGGTTTTGATAGAATGGGTGGTGTGGACATGTGTTGAAACAGTGCTCGGAATGCGCCTTCACACTCCGAGTCCATTCAAAGTTTTGTTTTCCTTTTCTGATCAGATCGAAGAAGGGAATCCATTTATCCATGGATTTTGAAATGAAACTTCTCAGCGCTTCTACCTTCCCATTGAGGCTTGAACTTGCTTTATAGTCCTTGAAGTCTCAAGATTTCTAATTTTCCAGGTTTTCTCGAGATTGGCTTTGATTCCCCAAGCATAAACGATGAATCCATGGAATTTTCCAAATGCAACCCCAAAGTGACACTTCAATGGATTGAGTTTCATTGTGTACTCTCAGAGGATGTTGAACATGGTTTCCACGTTTTTGATATAATTGGTGGAGAATCGTGACTTCACAAACATGTCATCCACATATACCTCTATGGCTTTCCCAATCTGGTTAGCGAACCTTCGGTTGACGAGTCTTTAATAGGTGGCCCCGCGTTCTTAGGTCCCAATGGCATCACTTTATAACAATAGAGTCGCAGATCGGTGACAAAGCCGGTATGCTCCTGATCAGGTAGGTGCATCGCTATCTGATTGTAGCCAGAATATGCACCCATGAAGGATAAGGGTTCATGTCCGACCGTTGAGTCTATGAGCTGATCAATTCAGAGAAGTGCAAAACTGTCTTTAGGGCAGCTTTATTCAAGTCTGAGTAGTCAATGCATGTTCTCTATTTCCCGTTAGGTTTCCTGACAAGTACAGGATTGAACACCCATTCTGGATATAATGCATCTCAAAAAAACCATTCGACCTGAGTATATCCACATCTTCCTGTAGGGTGGCAGATCTTTCTGGATACATACCACGTCTTTTTTGCTTGACCGTGACATGCCGCTAGTCAATATTCAATGTGTGGCTCGCGATGTCCGACAAGATCCCACATACGTCGGAGTGCGTCCATGCAAACACGTTAAGGTTTTCCTGAAGAAATTCAACCAATTCCTACTTGATCTGTTGGCTTAACTGAGATTCAACCTACACCATTTTAGAATCGCCGTCATCATCGATTGGAACATCGATGGTCAGCTCTGCTGAAAACTGTCTTTGACTTCATCCTCGCTTTTAGTATCTCTCGGGTCAAGATCTCTTGGGAATTGGTTGTGGTGCCCGAGCCTTGACCCAGGTGTTAACTGTCAATTATCCGCAAAGCAGACGCAGAGAGATTCCTCTACGCCATTTCCCGTCTCTTTTTGCTGCGGCTTCCGCAACTCAGCAACATAACATGCTCGTCCAACAGCCTGGTCTTCCTGAACGACTATGACTCCATTGTCGGTAGGGAATTTTAAAGTTAGACACCAAGGGGCGATAGCGGCCTTGAACTCAGGTAGGGCCGGTCGGCCTAAGAAAGCACTGTATGGTCCCCTAGAACTCTCTTCTCTTTTAGCTCTTTTGTTGCTCCCCTAGAATGGATGCTTTGCCCTTAGTAGTTTGAGAACAATTCACAAACACCATATGATTCGTAATCATATGATTAAGGAATCATTTCTCAAATATGGCTTAGTCTATACTTTCAAAATTTACCGTCACGTATTTTAGATGCTTATATATTTTCTATAGCTAACACATGTCTACTGTTATGAAAAAATACAATCTTTGAAATGTCAAAGCAAAGATTTATTTTGTAACAAATATTCATAATACACATTAAAATAAATATTGCTTCTATTTTCGAAAATACGGAAAACAGTTGTCATTTCATAAACAACAGTCGACATATATCTCATATGCTCTGTCATATGGTATTGTTCCCACTGTTTCCATTATTACAATAACGGCATATGAATTACAAAGTTCCACTTAACCATTTACTATGTGCTATTTATTTACTTCATTGTAACTCATTCACAATTGAGAGTTTCAGATCAAAATCTCAAAATCAAAGAAACAATTTTATGGCATGTAATTTTCTAAAAGAAAAATACATTTGAATAAAAATCATAATTCTTTCTTTCATGGCTAGCTGCTGTTTCCCTACCAGTTTATTAAAGAACATAAAAATAGTAGATAAAACAAAAGACAACATAAGTAGAAAGAAAAACAAACAGAACAACATGAGAGAATAAAAAAGACATAGAAAAAATACTACTAACTAGCGGCAGAATTGTGATCTCTATCAACACAAACATGTTGAATAAAATGTAGGATTGTGGTCTTTATCTTGTTAAACATAACAGCTTCTGAGGAAGGTTGACAGTTGAAGATGCTTTCATTTCTCTCAGGCCAAATCTCAACCGCAAACTTTTTCAGTATAAGAAGAAGCATTCTATTTTGGATAGTTTTCATTCTGGTGTACTTGAATATTGAAAACCATAAAGGCATTCAAAATCATTGTCCATATACTGTAAACATAGGAGCAGATAAAGTACATATGAGATTAGTTTCAATTTCTAAGTGGTAGAGGACACAACAACTGTTTGTAATAAATCCTGTCTGGAAAAGTTTGCCTCGAGCGAGCATAGCGTTATTAACAATTTTCCACATGTGCATATTATCTTTGTCGTAACCATATTTATTCCATATTCATTTTCACCATGGATGAAAGGGAAGATTGGTATTTCTAATCAAAGCTCTGTAAACATCACTTATAGAGTGCAGTTCGTTCCTTTTTTCCATGACAAACCATTACAGAGCATATCATAATTCAATGTCATCGGAGCATTCCATAGAAGCCTCACGTTGGTGCAACTTGTATATGGTAAAATTATTCTTTCATAATGGATGTAAGCATATGCAATAGCATTGTTAGGGATTCCAGTAGCAAGCTTTTCGTTAAAAGAGAGGATATCATTTAGAATTAGACCATGTTGAGCCAATGGAGTATGCCAGAAAATGTCTGCGTGCGAATTAGCAACATTGTATCTAAAGAGAGGAAGAATAGTTGGTCTGAGATTCAGCAGGCTTCTGCAGAACCAGCTTGTATTTGCAGGGATTTACATGGTCCAGAATCTTTTATTTTTCAATTAATTGCCATGCATCCATGAAACCCATAAAGAGGAGCTATTAGATAGAAGGATTTTAAATGTTTCGATGTGCTGCCTTGTTCCATAAGCTCGGACTAATGATGCCAAGACCACTATTCATTTTTGGAACGATAATCTTTTTATAACAATAGGGATTGGTTTTCTAGAGTAACAGTCTCTATGCCATAAAAATGATTGAAAGCTCTGTTCAAGTTAGATAAGAGTTTTTTGGCAAGTATGAAAGTTCTGGAATAGTAAAAAATCGCGGTAGAGCCAACTGAGGAGATTATTGTCAACCTATCAGCTTGGGATAGTAAATGAGAAGGCCAAGAGTTAAGTTTACAAATGATAGTTTAACGTATATGGGCATACACTTATTTGTACTTATTTTGAAGGAAGTAAGAAGGATACCAAGATAGATAGAGGCATTACAGCAAGATTTGAGAAAAGAACTAAGTCATTGACTTGAAGATTGTTTAAAGCCGCATATAGAATGTTACATTTTGAGTAATTGATTGCCCAGTACACTGTTGGAAAAGAAAGAGTTTGATGGTGAGAATGGATTGTTGATCAGGCTTTAAGAATATGACAAGGTCATCTTCAAACATCAAACGTAGAATTTCTACATCTCTGTATTTAGGGTGCAGTTTTATAATTTTCAGTTGAGTATTCTTCTGCAGCAAAATTTGTGAGAAGCTCCATGACTATAATAAATAAGTATGCAGACATAGGATCACCCTGCCTAATCCCATGGGAACAAGTGAAATATCCTTTAGGAGTACCATTTAAGAATAAGGAGAAATGTACAATATATAAGCATATATCCATGCAACCTGTGGCTCTGGAAATTCGACATTCGTCATGATAACAACTAGAGAGATCCAGTTAAAAGAGTCAAATTCCTTTTGTATGTCTAGTTTCATCATACATCTTGGAGATATATTTTTGGTTTCATAACCCATGAGAAGCTCATGAGTTAACAATATATCGTGCAATATGTCTCTTTTAGGAAAGAAGGCAGCCTGATTTGGAGAGACGATTCTTAAAAGATTTCTGATTTGGATAGATGACAGTGGAGCAGGCAATCTGTTTATAGTGTTGCATTTAAGTAGGATTTCTGTCTTGGGGATCATTGCTAAGTTAGTTGAATTTATGCCTCCAAGTAATGTGTTGGTGTTAAGAAGTGATGGATGGCTCTGGTAAAGGGGAAACTAATAACAGACCATGATTTAGTGAAGAAAAGGAACTAAAACCATCTGGACCACCCATGCTTGTTGAGTTCAAACTGAAAAGAGCGTCTTTAATTTCAGAATCAGAAAATTTTGAAACCAGGAATGGGATTCTTGATGTGTGTTAGTAGGAAGAGAAGATTCATGAATTTTGTCTAGAGCGATGGATTGAGCAGATTGTGAGTTGAATCAGCTAATAAAATGCTGAAGCATAGCATTATTAATATCATTTCGATCAGAGTGAGTAGCTCCTTGTGAATCAGTGATGGACCGAATACTAGATTTGTTGCTTTTGATTTTTGGAGAGGCGTGGAAGAATTTAGTATTTTTATCACCATCAACAACCTTTTGCTTTATCACCTATATTTCATTATGAAGAGAGTTAAGAAGATTCTGATGTGTATTATGTTCTGGCTCAGAGAGTTATATGTCATTCGAAAAATTTAGCATATTTCTTTGAATTATTTCCAAATCTTTTCTAATTACTAATGATTTTTGAGAGCCTCTTCCAAATTCTGTAACTGTCCATATTCTTAAACTGCTTTTGGTGTTCCTGAGCTGAGACTATAGTTTGTACATACGATTCCGGTGAGCAAGAATGTTCCATGCCTGTAATACAGTATTTAAAAACGAAGGATGTTTTGTCCAAATATTAAAAAAATTAAACGAGGCAAGCCTTTTCAGATGATCCTCTTTCCGATGGAGAATTTGGGACGATGTCGGAAATTCCAGGATTAAGAACTAGAGTTATCAAAGTTGAGAGTGGCAAGATTGAAAAAACTATGATCAAGTTTAAAATAGTTCTTCTACTACCATGTTTCCTATTATTCCATGTGAATTCAGGACCAGAGTAATTAATTTTGTGAAGGTCAGAGAGCTGAAGGGAGGCATTGATAGGATAAATGTAATTTTATGATAGGAGAGTTCCACCAGATTTTTAAGTAATATTGTTCATGCAATTGTAATCCCTGTACAGATCCAGGGGATGGTTGAAGATGAAACTAAAGGGATGTAATCAAGTAGGACTTGTCTTGAAGATGACTGGTTGAAAGCATTGATAAAAGTAATCTGAAAGGATAGAGAGGAGGGATTGAAAGCATTGATGACAGAGTAAACGTGATAAATGAGAGGGTTCCACATGACAATTATTCTAACATGGGGAGCTTCTTAGATATTGTCTTCATATTTGATATTTCCAACTACTATTGATATGATTACAACCTTTTTTTATGAGAGAGAGATTGAGTTTTGTTTCTAGGATTCCAATCATTTGAATATGATGAAAACTAATGAGATTTTTGATTTGATTGTTAAATGAGCTCCTCTAATATTCCCTGCAGCAATGGGATCAAGCATGTCTTTTTGTTGATTTTATCTTTGCTGAAGCTTTCAGGTTTCTGGATTTGGTAGACCTAACAGTTGTGTCATCACTGAGTTGAACCTTGGAATTTTTAAAGAATTGTTTAATTCCATAATCTTTACCATTGTCATAATCTGAGTATGAATGGTTTTGGGTTTTGTTCTTGATTTCCCTCGTTTTCTTTTTCTTTCTATTTGTTTCAATTATTTTCTGGTCCTCGTCTTCTTGAGAAATAACTATGTCATCAGCCATAGTTTGACCAGAAAATAGAGTATTCATAGTTGCGTTGTCATGTACCGTATCAAGTGTTGAGTCGGCTGTATCAGAAGAAATATTGGCAAACATCATTGGAAGAATGGTGTTGTGGATTGGGAATTGAGTCAAATGTGAGATTATTGGAGACTAGGATATTTGATATGTGTAATGGTAGCTTGATAAGATTATAAGGTGATGAATTATGGAGAGGAATTGAAAAGTTTCTGAGATTGATTGGTTGTGACGACTGTCATGTACCACGAGCACCAATAATATCAAAATAATGCGTTGCTATCGTGTTCGATCGATATAGTACGATCATCGAGGTTGAAAATGAAACAAATACAGCATATAACCTGTTGAATATCTCATAGGGCATGATAAAATATAATATCACAGATATAACAGGAAGGCAGTAATAACTATATGAACAAATCATCAAAGTAATAGATACATAGAGTTATGCATCAAGAGCAGTAGAGTTTATACGAAGGAAATAAACCCAACAACTTGTCTCACAACAAGAAAATAAGCGGTCATTGTCAAGGCTCTCTAGTGACACAGAGGAATAGGCATAGAAATTCATACAAGTATATAATATGAGATAGCACCATTCAGCTCGTCATCCAGACAACTGCAGCGTCACATAGGTCTGTTGTCTAGTCTTCTCATTTAAGAGTACCTAAGATAATAAGAAACAATAATAAGAAACAAGGCATAAAATATTAGGTCAAACAACAGTATAGTGTGAGCGTTAAATGAATCTCAAAATATTATATATGTGAATATTGTAAGGAACAAAGGTACACGAATCATACGTGGCATGTCCCTTCAACCAAAGAGTTAGCACGTAACAACATAATATACTACTCTATAAATAACATAAAGGCACTCTACTCAAAATATGGATATCAGCTCTTTAGGCATTTCTATCTCCAGTACTCACTCCCAATGATATCTCCAAGTGATAGCCTAGAAAGCAACTAAAGCAAATATAGCAACCATAACATTCATCAAGCAATCTCCACTATCACTTCCATGTGTTCCAAAGTTATGATGACTCACATGGCCTCCTTACTACTAAAGCCTAATAGAAATCCTATTCCCAATGTACTATCGTATCTTGTAGCCTAAAACTAGATATGTGTCTCATAGCCCAAAGCTAGAAGCTAGACCCAAAGCCACTAGTCCACGTTATTTAGATCGACCCCGTTGATCCATGAGCATCCCTACTTATAATCCCCTACTTCAAGTACAATAGAAAACTCTTAGAGTGTCAACGATTCCTTAGCACATCTATTTAAGCACTCCTTTACTCCATTCAGATCCAAGGCCTTCCTTTGCTCAATCCAGTTTCCTTTATTCGGAACACTTCATGTTCCATCCATGGTTGCCTCCTTTATCTAGCAGCTATCTTCGGACTACTCCCTTCACGAGTCACCAACCAAAGATACAAAGCTTTTGTCATGTTGTTACATCGCCATCTAATATTCAAGCGAATGAGTCAACACCTCCAGCATGATCGACGGAGTCCTCTACTTCCTCTTTATCAAGCCTTAATTTAACGACCGAGAATTTTGGTCGTTAGTTTTGATCACTTAATTTATTTTAACTATTGAATTAGAATTATTTATTGATTTTGAATATGGAAAAATCGGTAAAATGGTTTATATTTTCAAATATAGGGATTGATTGGATTTGGTAAATATAAATGTAATATTGAAAATTGGGATAATAGGTGAACCTGGAGATAAATGGACATGGAAATGATTCCTAAAATTTATTTAAATTCTATTTGTATTAGAATTAAAACATTGGATCTTTGAAGGGAATTAAGAGTCGATAAATTAAAGTTTAGAATTTATATATTAATTTAATGGTAAAATTAATATATATAATAATAGTGGAAATAATTGAACTTCGATTTAAAATAAATCGAAGTGATTTCTAATATGAATATAAATTATATGTGATTTATAATGGAGTTAGTAAGTTTTAAAAAATGAAAATTCGAAATGATTTCGATGATTTTGAAAATCACTCGATTTAATCGAAAAGTTAAAATAGCCTTCCGGGGCACAGTCTCAGAATTCGACGAAACCAGTTCCATTGGATCCGTAATAGAGTATTATTATCAATTCTAAATTTCGTAGCGTTTGGATTTACCGTTTGGTCGCACGGGATAGAAACGCGTTGAAATAAATATCGAAAATTTAATATTTTAAATCGATTCGAAAAGCTATCTTCCACATATGATTGAAGTAGGCCCCGAAAAATATTCCATTGTGTTCAGAATAGAGGTAAAACATTATAAACGTCAGGCGGCACGTCTTGATTGGAGTTCGTTCAAGAAAGCACGTTAACATTAGAAATAGTGGAAATTAGCCACAATGGCCTCTTTAGCAAATGCAATTAGTTTCTAGGACACATAACTCAAATAATTACTTTTAAGGAAAAAATGCAAAATAATTAGTTTATAAAGCCTAAAAACCTATGAAATTATGTCCTTGAAAGTAATTGGACAGCTGACTTTGTCTTTAAAAGTAATTATTCTTCTGACTTTGGCCTTGAAATTAATTTCTGTGGATGTGTGTCCTACAAACTAATTGGACTGCAAAGTTTGTCCTTATAGTGAAATGCCCCTTAGAAATAATATTAAAATAATATATGTATACTTATAAAATATGTTAGCAGTCTAGCCCTAACCCTAGAATAATATAGCCGCCATGTAAACAATCAATGACCGAAAACTTCAATCCTTCTTCCTCAATTCTCTTCTCATCCGTCGACTTTCGTCGAAAATCTCCAACTACAAAATTGAACAGCTCGTCGAACTCTACATTGTAAAAGGATGCGATCGAATTTGGGATGGTGGATCGACGTTAGGAAGGCCGCGTTCATTGGCTATTTGGTGGCGAAATTTGAGGCGATGGCGTGGCTTTATGCATGCGGTCGGTGGCCGTGGGTGGAGCTCGTGATGGCCTTTCAAGTGGTGGTCGCCGATCATTTTTCAGGTGGCCTGTAGGTGGGAGGGCAATCGACTTCTTGATGGTGTTGATGGGTTCATTGCTCAAATGTGATCAGCCTGGCAAACGAAGAAGAGAAAACAAAAGGGGTGGTCACGATCTTTCTAAACCAAAGTGAACGACCATATCTAGATTATTTCTTTTTAAAAAAAAGGAATTTATTATTATAAATTATATTCAAACTTTAAAAATCCGTATCTTTGTCATACGAGGTCGGAATTGGACGAAACAGGCGGCATTGGAATCGCAGCAATGAATACTAAGCGCTGGAATAGATAAGAGTTGATTGGAGCGAGCTAAAATTTTAGGTTAAGTCGAACGTGTTTGATTTAATTTAAAATTGAAACGTTTAGCAAATTAAACTCAAGGTGAGCTAATCTCACTCAATTTTGTACTACTGACTTTAATATTAAATAGTTAAAATTAATTGATGATTGATCGGTGGAAGTGATATTATATATAGTAGTGTATATATATTGGAGTGATTGATATTCCCGCATAAATATAGCAGATGAGACCCTATGCGACCTGCATAATAGCGGATGACCCTATATACCGCGCCTCGAAGCAGAAATCGTATTTTTATGCTGTGCTAACATCTATGGATGGAAGAAATAGGTTGAAGGGATCCAACTAGATTCTTCAAAAATGTAAAATTTAATTATATATATAGTGATAGATGTTTTTTTTGAATAATCCGCGACGGGTTATTGTGTGATTTAAATTGATTAAATGATATGACAGTTTTAGCTAGATTTTGGTGTTTTCAAATACCAATAAAATATGGCTTAAAATTGGTAAAGAATTGCAAACAGGGATTTTGAATTGAAATATTTACATAGAGTTTATGATAAATTAATTGTATAAAATAAAAGGTTTTGGAATTGTATTTAACTATTTTAGGATATTGTGGATAGGATTTTGGAAATAAAAGTATATAAAGGATTTTTAAATAATAAATCCTTCAATGGCACTTTGTCAAATATAAAAGATTTTTAAATCAAGATTTTAAATATTTTTGAAGGAAACAAGTGAATTTGGGAATAAGTATAAAATTGGTTATACTGGACTTAGGCAAGGTTTCCAAATTTACGAGGTGAAATTAGAATCGAGGATTTGAGCTTGTTCTACAAAGAGGATTTTTAGTTATTAACTGGGTGATTACAAATGTGTTAAAAATATTCGAGAAACTAGTTATTTAATTATTTTAAATTGTTAAAACTTATTTAATTATTAATAGTCACTTTATCATGATTGTAAAAGGTTTATTATCATTTAAGAACTAGTTGGCATTTTTGTTTTAAAGGAAAAATTATTAAATATTAATATGGATTTGTATAATAACTTTTATCTAAGTATATTCTTCCTAGAGTAAACCTGAAATTTATTACAGAAATTGTAAGCCTTATGTTGAGATAAGTTTTAAATAAATTTTTCGAAAAGTATTGGTATGCTCATGTGGTGTAAATAGGAGGCAGTGAGTGCCTGCAGTTAAGTCTTGGATTTCTTTGGGATAGAGACGTAACCATTGAGCTATGAATCCATGGTTTGTTACCACAGTGGTACTTTCCATATTAGTTTAAAAGGGTTTTCAAATATTTTTGGAAAAGATACTTTGTGGATATACTAATTTTGATAAGATAAGTACATGACCTTTGATAAAGAGATTTCATTTATTTAAAATTTAAATTAAATAAGACTCGGTTCAGGTGAAAATGAAGTTTAGTTGAATTGATTGTTTAATTGATAGTTAAATAACCAATTATCAAATCTGAAACTAAATATAACTTTGGAAATATCTAAAAGAAGCATGGGGACTATATGGTACAATTACCATTCGAGGTGTTATACTGTACGTATAAACTTGTTTCGTCCTTCTAGGACGTTGACTAGGAAATCCGTCCACTAGCGGTTAGGAGGTGATCTCCGATCTTATTTTCATCGGTATATTTCCTAAAGAACCAAGGTTGATTTTACCGAAAATAATGAATGTTGTTTCAAAGAGACCGGGATCAGATTTGTTAGCCGAAAACCACTTCAATCCAACGAGTACGTTTTTGAAATGAAGATAAGAGCATGGAGTCGAAGATGGAGCAGTGAAGTGCAAGGGCTAATCGCTACTAATTCTGAGGGATATTCTGAAATGCATGTAGTAGGAATAGTGCATTCGGTTCCGTTCGGACCCAAAACGGACTTGTACGGATGAATGCTATCGGTACATTGTTACTGGAGGACAATTAGCATTCTAAGTGAATATTTCTTAAAAGGTAATCATAGCCTCTATCCTCATCAACCGGGAATGACAGAAAAGCATGGGAGATGCAGCAAAGCTAAGTGGGTGGCATTCAAATAGGGTATGTTTATCACCTTTCTAGATACCCTCGGATATTATTACTACGATTACGGAAGGAGCTCGGAAAAGGGTCGGAACATCGGGGTTGAAAGCATATTCGGTCTATCCAGGTTAGGGATAGTCCGGTCTTGTGTAGTAGGGGATCCCGACGTGGTCCTCGATACGATGTTCTAGACGTATACTGTGACAGGCGATACCCCAGTGCCTTTTCATTCGGATTGTCGTACGATTTAAATTGATTGAATAATATGATAGGTTTAGCTAGATTTGTTCTTTTTAAATACTAATAAAATATAGTTTAAAATTGGTAAAGAATTGTAAACAGGGATTTAGAATTGAAATATTTACATAGACTTTTGGATAAATTAATTGGATAAAATAAAAGGTTTTGGCATTGTATTTAACTATTTTAGGATATCGTGGATATGATTTTGGGAATAAAAGTATATAAAAGGATTTTTAAATAATAAATCCTTAAATGGTACTTTGTTAAATATAAAGGTTTTTTTATCGAGATTTTAAATATTTTTGAAGGATAGAAGTGAATTTGGGTGGTTATACTGGACTCAAGTAAGGTTTCCAAATTTACAAGTTGAAATTAGAATCGAAGATTTAGGCTTGTTTTAAAAGGAGGTTTTTTAGTTATTAACTGGGCGATTTTAAAAGTGTTAAAAATATTCTAGAAACTAGTTATTTAATTATTTTAAATTGTTAAAACACATTTAGTTATTAATTAGTCACTTTACCATGATTGTAAAACGTTTATTATTATCTAAGAACTAGTCGGCATTTTTGTTTTAAAGGATAAATTATTAAATATTAATATGGCTTTGTATAATAACTTTCATCTAATTATATTCTTCCTTGATCAAACTTGAAATTTATTTTAGAAATTATAAGCCTTATTTTAAGATACGTTTTAAATAAAGTTTTGGGAAAGTAATGGTATACTCGCATGGCGTAAATCGAAGGCAGTGAGTGCCTGCAGTTAAATCTAGGATTTCTCTAGGATAGAGATGTAACCAAGGAGATGTGAATCCATGGTTTGTTACCGCAGCAGTACCTTCCATATTATTTTAAAAGGGATTTCAAATATTTTTGGAAAAGATACTTTGTGAATATACTGATTTCGATAAGATAAGTACATGACCTTTGATAAAGAGATTTGATTTATTTAAAATTTAAATTAAATAAGACTTGGTGTTTTCCAGTGAAAATGAAGTTTGGCTGAATAGATTGTTTAACTGATAGTTAAATAACTGACTATCAAATTAAATATAACTTTGGAAATATCTAGAAGAAGCACGGGGATTATATGGTACAGTTACCATTCGAGGTGCTATACTATACGTATAAACTTGTTTCGTCCTTCTAGGATGTTTATAAGGAAATCCGTCCACTAAAGGTTAGGAGGTGATCTCCGGTCTTATTTTCGTTAGTGTATTTCCTAAAGAACCGGGGTTGAGTTTACCGTTAATAGCGAATGTTGTTTCGAAGAGACCGAGATCAGATTCATTATTCGAAAACCACTTCGAACCAATGAGTACGTTTTCGAAATGAAGACAAAAGCATGGAGTCGAAGATTGAGCAGTGAAGTGCAAGGCCTAATTGCTACTAATCCTGAGGGTAATTCCAAAATGGATGTAGTAGAAATAGTGCCTTTGGTTCCGTTCGGACTCAGAACGGACTTATATGGATAAATGCTATCGGTACATTGTCATTGGAAGACAATTAGCATTCGAAGCGAATATTTCTTGAAAGGTAATCGTAGCCTCTAGCCTCATTAACCGGGAATGAGTGAAAAGCAGGGGAGATGCAGCAAGCTAAGTGGGTAGCACCCAAGTAGGGTATGTTGATCACCTTTCTCGATGCCCTTGGACATTATTACTACGATTATTGAAGGAGCTCGGAAAAGGGTTGGAACACCCAAGGTGATAGCATATTCGGTCTATCCAGGTTAGGGATAGTTCGGTCTTGTGTAACAGGGGAACCCAGCATGGTCCTCGGTACGCTGTTCTAGACATGTGCTGTGACAGGTGATACACCAATGCCTAGTCATTCGGATGGATTCCATTCTCCAATAAACGACGACGGTTTTGATTGTGCCCAACTATGCTTAAACGTGATATGCAAGGATTTCAGCTATTTGAATAAGTGTTTGCACTTAGACACTATTATAATTTCAGAGGATTTTGATATGAAATGTTTTGGTTATCGTAAGGTAAAAACCGTCGTGTTTATTTATGTCGCGGTCTTACGAGATACCTTTGATTTTCAAAGGATTTTGATAACCTTAGTATTTCAGACTGAATGTGTTTTCTCACGCTGGCTTTCCAAACTGACTCGAGCGTTATTTTATTATACTGCTCGGGTCAGACCGAGTATTTCAGGATCAGGTTAGCATGCTATAGAGCTGAGGAGACGAGTTGGAGACCGGGTCGTATTCTCGTACTTGTTTTTATTCCACTGCAATATTTTGTTCGAAAATACCAGCAATTGTGAGGGCGGGTTGTTATAACTGTTCAGGGCTGGTAATTATTGATTTGTGTACTCTGATGTAAGATATGTATATTACAGTTTTGATTCGTGTAAAGAGCTATTGATATTATATATTATTCAATCCGCTGTGAGATTTTGTTTTGTTTTGTTTCTTCTTCTTCTACCTATTTCTTTTCCCTCAATAATCTGTCTTTCCAGCACTCGATCGTTCGGCATGTTATACGATAAGCGTATTTATGTCGATATTCGAGGGTTGTGAAGGGTAAGTCATCACACTTACCCCTCACATTCACCAAAATATCTCATTACCGAGTCAATATGACTCGGCACCGAGTTAATATGATTTGGCACCGAGTCATTTACTTAGCAAATTTTGGCTAACTAAATCAGTTGCCTCTTGTACAGCCTTCTCAAGAACTTTAGACTGCGTCGCTTTCATCAAAACAACTTGTACCCCAATCCAAAGAATTTAACTCCAAGTTCTTGAAACAACTCGGCATAAAACCCAACACTTAGCCAATCTCCTGCATCTTGCTATGGACAACCTCTAATAGCCATGCTCTACTCATCCATCAAGTTGACCAATCCATCCCATTCTTCAAAATAACTCAGTACCAACCCTTCAACTCATTGTTAAGTTGAGTCCTTAGGAAATTTTAAGGTGCGAACTAATGCAAGATCCTTCCATGCTCCAGAGCCTCTCCTCCATGTTTCGTTCAATTTCGACCAATTTTGCCTTTGATTTGCCAAATTCGCCAACCTATCTTCCTATACATAAAAAAATACTAGCAAACAATATCAAAGCACAGCGTACAAGCATAGAATAACATGCACATACATCCATTCATATAGGCAATACACAAGAATGTGATAAATAAACTAATTCTAATCTAAATCTACATATTACATGCACATATGAATATGAATAAGGAGAACTTCTAAATCATTATTGAAAACCGTTTCAAACATTCACAATTTAGGTCATAAGCATATGAAAACATATAACTAAAGTTAGAAAAGGTTTTAAGGCTAAAAATCATATCAAAACATCTAATTCTACCACATAAACATGGATAGGATAGTGAGAAGGAATAAATCACTCACTAAATACCAAAATCAACCAACTCTCGTCTAGATCCATGTTGGACAACAATAGAAAGCAATACAAATGTAACGACCCATAAATTTTAGTGGTTTTATTTATTTAATTAATTAATTTTTTGTGAAATTTAAATAATTAACTTTTGAAACATATATTTGATACTTGGAATACGTCTAATTAAACATAGCAAATGGTAAATTTTCATCTGATAATATTGAAGTTTATTTTCTAGTGTAATTTTATTTCAATTCAAATCAGTTAAATTTGATGAATATAAAATGTTTTCCAAACCTGAATATATTTATACAATAAATTTGTAAATCATCTCTTGAGTGTGACGTCATATTTCGTTTTTCCAAATTTGAAGTGCTATTACCCCGGATACCTTATTTTCGGCAAAATAGCAGCATTATCAGTACCGATTATCGACTTTTGATAGGGTGATCGTACCACTGGTATTTGTATATCGTTTCGATCGTCTCATCGTGCTGATCTCGGCGGTATATTCATTTCTGTTTTTTGAACCTTGGTATGCAGTGAAATCGGTAAAATGGTTTCTATATCCGTATCCATATTTTAGCTTTTTTGTTTCTAAGTGTCCATTCATTTATTCAACGTGAGAAAATAAATGGTCACAAACTTTAACATGTCAACCCTCTCTATTCCCTATGGTCATATACTTCTGGTGGAATTCATTTGGTTGCTTCTTTTGGTTCATAGTAAATTTATATATATATATATATATATATATATATATATATATATCATTTGCCTACATGTTATGCCCAAAAGTGCCTATTCTTTTTCCCCATATGTTGCCCTTCTTTCTCTTTTACCTTTTCTTGTTGCTCTTTTCATGGCATCAGTTCAACCATCTCCTCCGCACTCTCTCTTTCTCTTTCCCATCAGCTTCGGCCTACCTCAACTCGGCTCACCCCAGATCCATGCAAGGATCTTCATGGCCTTGCTCATCCACGGTCGAACAGTAGCAGCACTCCTCCAATCTTCCCAAGCCTAGCGTGGCCGAGGCCTTGTGCTCACCTCTCCTCCTTTTTCTTCCACCCGCTTCCTCACCCTTGTCGTACAAACGGCCTCGAGGCAATTTCTCACCGACCCCTTTGTCGCTCGGCCTACTTTTTCTCCTCTGTTATTTTTAGGAAGGTGAGTATACATATTAATATATATATATACTTGTTTATATATAAAGTCTAAAGTTTATACAAAAATTAATTTGACTTATATATATTTTATGGGTAAGTTATATATTGTTTGTGTGTCGGTTGGGCTTGCAAATTAATATAAACTATATATAATTATTGTTTACATATCTTATATTTTATGTGCAATGTATATATCTATCTTATACAACAATTATGCGATATGTTTACACAAGTATATATTTTGATGGTATATGCATATGTATAAGTTTATGTTGATAAATATATATTAGTTAATATAGCTGTTTTGCTTTTGTACAGTAGTATAATAATATGTATAGAGATTTGATAACTTGATTTGTTTTATATCTTATGTTTCGCATTTACATGATATTAAGTACGCAGGTTATATATTAGTTTATTTATAGTTGTATGCTGCCTACTGTAACCTGTTTGTATGATATAAAAGAAGAATTTTTTTATATGTAGTTACTATATATATAATATATGTTATATATATGTTGTTTACAAGTATTATTTTGCTAATATATATATTTCACATATAGTATATGTGGGCTGTACAGTGGGTTGTATAATATTGCTTGGGTTTAACTTATGTATTTATACGTCTGTCGCTATATATATATATATATATATATTTGTATTCGTGTATATATAAAGTTGAATAAGATTTGGTTGTTAATATATAGATACATGTGTAAAATGTTTTTATATAAGTTGCATATAAAATTTGGTTATAGTATATTCGGTTATTGATATTAAAGGGTGTGTAAGTTATTATATATATGTAATGTTTATAAAAGTGTGTACAATTTATTATGTTGTTTGTTTTGGGTCTGTCTGATATATATATATATATATATGTATGTATGTATGTATGTATGTATGTATGTATGTATGTATGTATGTATGTATGTATGTATATGAATTTATACAAGTCCATATCATTTTGTTGTATGTAGAAATAGTTTTGATAATAATGCAAACAATGTCTTATACATATTGGTATGTACAATATATTATGTTGGATTTTAAACATTTTCATTACTGTTTAAGTTTATATATATAATATAGTAAAGTGCTTATATTGATTTTATGATAAATGTTGATTTAAAGTTTATATTTTTTTAACTATATGTTAAATTTATCTTTGAGAATTTATATATATCTATATTAAATTACCATTAGGTTGTGTATAAAGTAATTTATTTTAATAAAGATAAACATTAGACTTTAAAAATCTTATATATCCAGTTCTGATTTGTTCCATCTTGTGCTTGTTATCAGTTTTGATCAGCGAATTCGTGCTTGGATCCGTAACTCAATTTCAGTGTCCGTTCCTGTTTGCGTATCTGTGTCATCTCATGTTCTCTCTAGCTTCGAAAGGTGAGCAATCACTCACGATTAATGTTCTTATATTTATTAAATTTAATTTCAATTGAAACGACAATTGAAATATACTGCTACTAGTTATTTAAATTGCTATATATGATATTATTTGTATTTGTTCACCCGTGACATCTGACACCATTATTTTTTATTTATATTGATGATATATGCTTGTTATATTATTATCATATCTGTTATCACTCTGCAAGTTCCTTGCTAGTATAGAATTCACTATGATTTGAAATGATACATACCCGAATGATCTGTAGAATAGGAGAAAATTGTTATCGGTTGAAATGATAGACCCAAGCGATTTTCATTGAATTAAATTTGGGATTGCTGGTTGAAATGATATATACCCGTATATACTTAAATTGCAGATTGAAATGATAAATATCTGTATCACTTGACCATAGGATAGAAAATTATATACAGACACTGTTAGTCTATATATAAATATTTTGAAATGATTTCTATGTTTTTGGAAAGAAATATATAGTTTATAAAATATTTATGTTTGATATTATATAAATGTTATTTTATATATAGTTAAATTCTTGATTATAAGCTATGTATAAATTTGTTTTAATATAGAATAAGTTCAATAATAAAGCCTGATTTTTATTTAAAATATAATATGGTTAATATTCATTTAAAATTTTATTTTAATATAGAGTTTATAATGATTTAAATAAATTATGGTTGGAAGATAAATTTGAAATTGAATTTATTTAAGAATTAAAGTCAAATAAGTTTAATTTGAATTTTATTAAATTTGAGATTTTAAAGGAAATGACTTTTTATAACTTGATTTTGGTTCAAAGTGATTTAAATGAATATATCAAGTTTAAATAAATTGAATATATCAAGTTTTATTTAAATGATATTGGATTTATTAAGTAAATATTTCAAACTAAATAATAGAAAATTGAATTTGATATATATATATATATATATATGAAGTTATCAAATTTAGTTTTGAAATTATGGAATATTTAAAGCTTTGAAATATATGGAAATTGAAATGTTTTATTTGAGGTTCAAATCTGTATTTGAAATCGATATAAATTGAAATGTTTTATTGAGAACTACATTGAGTTGATAATTTGAGATTTGATTAAATTTGGATTTTTGAATTAGAGTTGATTTGGAATTGATTTGTGAAATCGAGGAAACTATTTTTTTTATATAAAGTATTTTTAAATTATATTTAAAACTATTTTATATTTTACTTTATAAATTATTTTAATATAAACTATTTTGATATTAACTATTTTAAATTATAACTCTTTTATATATAAACTATTTTACTTTATAAACTATTTTATTATATATACTATTTTAATATCTAAACTGTTCAAATGGCGGAAGTTATGTTTTCAAAGTTATGAATTTGAAAGTATTATGTGTTGAAGGTGTTAAAATTTCAAGTGTTTGGTTTAAAGTGTTATTACTTCGAAAATACTATGATTTTGGAAATGATATCGTATTTGGTTTTCAAATGTAAATGATATCGTATTGATATGGTTTTGTAATGGCAATGATATTTTGGTTTTGAAGTATAAACTATTTGGAATGACCGCGGTGTTATAATAATGTTTGGTTGTTAAAGAGACCGGGATCGGAAGTTGTCATACTCTCTGCCAACTCCTAAAACCACTTTAACAACTGTGTACGCAGTAGAGATTCCAGATGAAGTAGGATGGTGGCGACGTTCTATTGAGGTATATATGTGGACCCGACTCTTGTGAGTTGGCATAAGGTGGCTAAAACAGGAGTAATCGACGGGCTAATGTGGTAGCTCCTCTAATCGGACACACTCCTTCGATACCATTCTATTACTTTGTGATTGATTGGGTGTACCATTGATTTTTTTAGAGTGTGGCTCGAGGTGGGAGATAGTTGTGGTTATGCGTTACCACCGGTCCAGAAGTGTAATTGGTATATCTACCATGGCATTGCCTAGTTGTGTCATGTCACCTACCCTAGCGTGCTTTACTAAGTGATTTGTGTCGTACCTATGGAGTATTTATGGTAGCCTCCCGATCTGGAGGTACGATGGTACTGTATAGACTATTGGCACTATATATGTGTAAGATGGAAAATGTAAAGCCTTAACGCTATTTTTAAGTAAGTTTATTTTACTTTAGACATTATTATAATAGCGTATATTACTATATAGTAGATAGTTTAACTGATCCTTAGAGGATGGTTATTTTAAACATCTTTTGAGTTACTTGTATTTTAGTTGTTATTTCACTAGAGTTGGATTTATTGATATAAGAATGTTAATCCTGACTTGAGTGCTTTGTGATTTGCTTTACACTCGGGTCAGACCGAGTGATATCGCTTTTGAGACTCACCTTTTGAGCTAGAGCTTCGTTTGGAGATCCATCTACATCTTTTTAGCTTGCAGTTATTCAGTTGATTCCAGTGATGTATTTGACTATTGTATTTGAAACTTCTGTTGTATCTTATTTAACTCTGATATATATATATATATATATATATATATATATTAGCTTCATGAACTACTATTCTTTTGTTTATGCTGCATATTATTACATTACTCTGTGTCTACGATTCTATGATTTATTTACTGTATATGCTAAGTTTTGCCAAATATATATTGAAAATATGTTATTATGAGCAATTGAAATCCGACATATATAGACGCGAATGGTTGAAAATATCAGGACGTTACATTTGGTATCAGAGCTTTGGTTTAGGCAAAACTCAACATATAGGGTAAATTTGATTTCGAAATCACTTTCATTCGAGTTTGAATCCCTCCCTCTTTGACTCGATTCCTTTGAATTTTGGAACGATCCCCTCGGTTCAAAAATCCATCGTTATCTCTCCCTATTCGTGTTTCTTGATTTTGGAGTATCCCATAACTCCACTTCAAACAAACTCTATAATAAATCGGTGGTCTCGCCAATCTTCGAATGATTTGTAAAGGGGTGAAACTCCTTTACAATAGGCATTGATTTACCGGAGATTTCTGTATCCTCGGTTTACAATGCTATCTATTTCTTGCTATGCTTGAACTCTATCTTTTGCGATCGAATGTTGATTTGCCTCGTAATTCTGCATCGATCTTATTCTTGAGGTCACGGTCGACCCGGTTAAGGTTGCCCGCGATTTATATAAACTTATCCATCTTCCTATGTTGTTATTTAATCATCCTATCCTTGTTTCGAACCTATCTTTGAATCAACATACTCTTTGATTTGAGTCTATCAAATTTGAATCTCTATCCTTACATTGAAATCCATTCTTTTATCGTCGAGCGTGGAAGTGTATTTGTAAATTAAGATTAAAAATGTTTTATATATATTGTGTTGTTTGAGTTGTTGATGTTGATTTGAGTTTTCAATCGATTTGTCTGATCAATGTTATTGATAGGATTTCAAAAACACTTGAACAGAGCAAACTGACACAATATTATTTTCAAATTTGGTAAATGAAATAAATTTGTATGATTATATTATAAATATGTAAGTAAAATTTTATAGAATTTAATAAGTTAATTAAATTGGTTGACAGATATAATAATATTTGATTTTCGTTTATTGTTTTTTAAATCATTGATTTTACTAACATAAATAAATGAATTTACAAAATATGGGTTATAATTTGATTGGGAATTTAAATGAATTTGAAATTTAGAATTTGAAAATTTAATTTTCGGTGATTTGAACTTTGGTTTTAAGTTTTGAGATGTATATTATTTAAAGTGATTTCGAACATAAATTATTTCCAAATAATTTTAAAGTTTTAAATTAGTGCTCTCCTCTTTTGTCGCTAGAAAATAATTTCGGTGATGGCGGCCGCATCCTTGACATTCAATTTCGAGTTTCAAAGTGGAGAGACCACTTAGTAGTCTTGCTACAATTTTGTTTTGGAAATTAAATTGATTTGAATTTCTAAAGTATGACTTGTTTTACACACACACACACACATATATATATTATATAGGTATATGATAATAGATTTGGTTTGATATATATAGAATACGTATATATATATATATATATATGTATGTATGTATCTCTAAACGGTTTGAAATTAATCAAAAATCTAATTCTTAAATTAATGCTAAAGGTGATTTTAATTGTAAAATGAAACTAAAATTTTGTATAAATATTTAAATTTGAAATAACTGAATTTGGAAAATTTTACTTGTATAATACCCAATTACATTCTAATACAACTTACCTAAACCATCCAGAAGTTGAATATGTAATTGAATAATTTACAATGCAAAATGATGTTAAATGGTTTTATAAATAAGTTTGAGTGGTTATAATAAATGTTATATGCTTAAGTTTTAATTATAAAATATTAATAGGGATAAATAGAATAATGAGTTAATTGGATAAATAAATGAGATAAATTAAATAAATTTTGTTTGAAGGAATTTATAAGTTGAAATTAAATCAACTCAATGAAATACCTTGAATTTAAAAAATCAATTATTGAATATTAATTTGTTTAAATTGAAATTTATATGGTTTTCAAATTAACTGTTTTATTTTGTTTTCGATCTATTTCCCTTTTTGGTTGTTTCTATTCTCCCGTCTCCTTCCATTTCGGGGATGAAAAGTTTTGAGTGGGGGAGAGTGTAACGACCCGTAAATTTTAGTGATTTTATTTATTTATTCAATTAATTTTTTGTGAAAGTTTAAATAATAAAATTTTAAAATATATATTTGATATTTGGAATACGTCTAATTAAACATAGCAAATGGTAAATTTTCATCCGATAATATTGAAGTTCATTTTCTAGTGTAATTTTATTTCAATTCAAATCAGTTAAATTTGATGAATATAAAATGTTTTCGAAACTTGAATATTTTTATGCAATAAATTTGTAAATCATCTTCAGAGTGTGATGTCATAATTCTTTTTTTCCAAATTTCAAGTGCTATTAGCCCGGATATCCTATTTTCGGCAAAATAGCAGCATTTTCGGTACGATTATCGACTTTTGATAGGATGATCGTACCACTGGTATTTGTATACCTTTCGATCGTTTCATCGTTGTGATCTCAGCGGTATATTCATTTCTGTTTTTCGAACCCTGGCATGAAGTGAAATCAGTAAAACGGTTTCTATGTCGGTATCTATATTTTAGCCCTTTTGTTTCTCAGTGTCCATTCATTTATTCAACGTGAGAAAATAAATGGTCACAAACTTTGACATATCAACCCTTTCTATTCCCTATAGTCATATATTTCTGGTGGAATTCATTTGGTTGCTTCTTTCGGTTCATATAAATTTATACATATAAATATATATATCATTTGCCTACGTGTTGTGCCCAAAACAGCCTATTCTTTTTCCTCATCTGTAGCCATTCTTTCTCTTCTACCTTTTCTTGTTGCTCTTTTCTTGGCATCGGTTCAACCATCACCTCCACACTCTCTCTTTCTTTCCCATCAGCTTCGGCCTACCTCTACTCGGCTTACCCAGATCCACGCGAGCATCTTCACGGCCTTGCCCATCCATGGTCGAACAGTAGCAGCACTCCTCCAATCTACCGAAGCCCAGCATGGCCGAGGCCTTGTGCTCACCTCTCCTCCTTTTTCTTCTACCCGCTTCCTCACCCTTGCCATGCAAACCGCCTCGAGGCAATTCCTCACGGCCCCTTTGCCGCTCGACCTAACTTTTCTCCTCTATTATTTTTAGGAAGGTGAGTATACATATTAATATATATATATATATACACTTGTTTATATATAATGTTGGTAAAGTTTATATAAAAATTGATTTGAGTTTATATATATTTTATGGGTAAGTTATATATTGTTTGTGTGTCGGTTAGGCTTGCAAATTAATATAAACTATATATAACTGCTGTTTACATATCTTCTAATTTATGTGTAATGTATATATCTGTCTGATACAACAATTATATGATATGTTTACATAAGTATATATTTTGATGGTATATGCATATGTATAAGTTTATGTTGATAAATATATATTAGTTAATATAGGCCTCTGTTTTTCTTTTGTACCGTAGTATTATGATATGTATAGAGATTTGATAGCTTGATTTGTTTTATATCATATGTTTCACATTTACATGATATTAAGTATGCATGTTATATATTAGTTTATTTATAGTTGTCTGCTGCCTATTGTGACCTGTTTGTACGATATAAAAGCAGAATTTTTTTATATGTACTTGCTATATATATAATATATGTTATATATATGTTGTTTATAAGTATTATTTTGCTAGTGTGTGTGTATATATATATTTCACATATAGTATATGTGGGTTGTACAGCGGGTTGTATAATATATGTTTGGGTTTAACTTATGTATTTATACGTCTGTCGCTATATATATATATATTTGTATTCGTGTACATATAAAGTTGAATAAGATCTGGTTATTAGTATACAGATATATGTGTAAAATATTTTTATGTGAGCTGTATATAAAATTTGGTTATAGTATACTCGGTTATTAATATTAAAGGGTGTATAAGTTATTATATATATGAAATGTTTATAAAAGTGTATACAGTATATTATGTTGTTTGTTTTGGGTCTGTCTGTTATATATATGAATTTATACAAGTCCATATCATTTTGTTATATGTAGAAATAGTTTTGATAATAATGTAGACAATGTCTTATACATATTGGTATGTATAATATATTATGTTGGATTTTAAACATTTTCAATATTGTTTAAGTTTATGTATATACTATAGTAAAGTGCTTATATTGATTTTATGATAAATGTTGATTTGAAGTTTATATATATATATATATATATATATATATATATATATATATATATATATATATTATTTTAACTATATGTTAAATTGATCTTTGAGAATTTATATATATCCATATTAAATTATCATTGGCTTGTGTAAAGTAATTAATATTAATAAAGGTAAACATTAGACTTTAAAAATCTTATATATCAAGTTCTGATTTGTTTCATCTATTGCTTGTTATCAGTTTTGATCATCGAATTCGTGCTTGGATCCATAATTCAATTTCAGTGTCTGTTCCTGTGTGCGTATCTGTGTCATCTCTTGTTCTCTCTAGGTTCGAAAGGTGAGCAATCACTCACGATTAATGTTCTTATATTTATTAAATTTAATTTCAATTGAAACGACCATTGAAATATATTATTGTTAGTTATTTAAATTGTTATATATGCTATTATCTGTATATGTTCACCTGTGACATCTGACACCATTATTTGTTATTTATATTGATGATATATGTCTATTATATTATTATCATATCTGTCATCACTCTGCAAGTTCCATGTTAGTATAGAATTCACTAGGATTTGAAATGATACATACCCGAACGATCTGTAGAATAGGAGAAAATCGTTATGGGTTGAAATGATAGACCCAAGCGATTTTCATTGAATTAAATTTGGGATTGCGGGTTGAAATGATATATACCCGTGTATATTTAAATTGTGGATTGAAATGATAAATATCTGTATCACTTGACTATAGGATAGAAAACTATATACAGGCACCGTTAGTCTATATATAAATATTTTGAAATGATTTCTATGGTTTTTGGAAAGAAATATATAGTTTATAAAATATTGATTTTTGAATTATATAAATGTTATTTTATATATAGTTAAATTCTTGATTATAAGCTTTGTATAAATTTGTTTTAATATAGAATAAATTTGATGATAAAGTTTGATTTTTATTTAAAATATAATATGGTTAATATTCATTTAAAATTTTATTTTAATATAGAGTTTATAATGATTTTAATAAATTAAGGTTGGAAGATAAATTTGAAATTGATTTGAAATTGAATTTATTTAAGAATTAAACTCAAATAAATTTGATTTGAATTTTATTAAATTTTAGGTTTTAAAGGATATGACTTTTTATAACTTGATTTTGGTTTAAAATGATTTAAATGAATATATCAAGTTTAAATAAATTTAATATATCAAGTTTTATTTAAATGATATTGGATTTATTAAGTAAATATTTCAAACTAAATAATAGAAAATTGAATTTGATATATATATGGAGTTATCAAATTTAGTTTTGAAATTATGAAATATTTAAAGCTTTAAAATATATGGAAATTGAAATGGTTTGTTTGAGGTTCGAATCTGTATTTGAAATCGATATAAAATGAAATGGTTTATTGAGAAGTGCATTGAGTTGATAATTTGAGATTTGATTAAATTTGGATTTTTTAATTGGAGTTGATTTGGAATTGATTTTTGAAATTGAGAGAACTATTTATTATATGAAGTATTTTTAAATTATATCTAAAACTATTTTATATTTTACTTTATAAATTATTTTAATATAAACTATTTTAACTTTTAACTCTTTTATATATAAACTATTTTACTTTATAAACTATTTTATTACATATACTACTTTAATATCTATGCTGTTCAAATGGTGGAAGTTATGTTTTCAAAGTTATGAATTTGATAGTATTATGTTTTAAAGGTGTTAAAATTTCAAGTGTTTGGTTTCGAAAGTATTATAACTTTGAAAATACTATGATTTTGTAAATAATATCGTATTTGGTTTTGAAATTTAAATGATATCATATTGATATGGTTTTGAAACGGCAATGATATTTTGGTTTTGAAGTATAAACTATTTGAAATGACCGCGGTGTTATAATAACGTTTAGTTGTTAAAGAGACCAGGATCGGAAGTTGTCATAGTCTCTGCCAACTCCGAAAACCACTTTAACAACTATGTACGCAGTGGACATTCCAAAATAAAGTAGGATGGTGGCGATGTTCTATTCAGTTATGTACATGGATCCGACTCACACGAGTTGGCATAAGATGGCTTAAATAGGAGCAATCGACGGGCTAATGAGGTAGCTCCTTTGATCGGACGCACTCCTTCAATGCCATTCTATTACTTTGTGATTGATTGGGTGCACCTTTGACTTTTTATTTGGAAGTGTTGCTCGAGGTGGGCGGTAGCTGCGATTATGCGTTACCACCGGTCCGGAAGTGCAATTGGTATATCTACCTGGCACTGCCTAATTGTGCCGTGTCACCTACCCTAGCGTGCATTACTACGAGTTTGATTTGTGTCATACCTATGGAGTATTTATGGTAGCCTCCCTATCTGGAGGTATGATGGTACTGTATAGACTATTGGCATTATATATGTATTAAGGTGGAAAATGTAAAGCATTAACACTATTTTTAAGTAAGTTTATTTTACTTTAAACATTATTATAATAGCGTATATTACTATATAGTTAACGGATCCTTAGAGGATGGTTATCCAAAACATCCTTTGAGTTACTTGTATTTCAGTTGTTATTCACTTGAGTTGGATTTATTGATATAAGAATGTTAATCCTGACTCGAGTTCTTTGTGTTTTGCTTTACGCTCGGGTCAGACTGAGTAATACAGCTTTTGAGACTCACCTTTGGTGTTAGAGCTTCATTTGGAGATCCATCTACATCTTTTCAGCTTGCAGTCATTCAGTTGGTTCCAGTGATGTATTCTAATCTTGTATTTGACTATTGTATTTGATACTTCTATTGTATCTTATTTAACTCTGATATTTATATTGTAGCTTCATGGACTACTATTCTTTTATTTCCGCTTCATATTATTATATTACTCTGTGTCTGTGATTCTGTGATTTATTTAATGTATATGTTGAGTTTTGCCAAATATAAATTAACAATCAGGTATTTTGAGCAATTCAAATCCGGCATGTGTGGATGTGAATGGTTGAAAATATAAGACGTTAGTTTCTTGTGCCTTTTTTGACTTGGTCGCTTATAACAAATCAACCGAAACGATGATATCAAACTTCTATTTTATAATCCTCTTTTTAATTAATTATTTAGCTAGATTTAGAGAGTAATTTGTGTGATTTTGGATGAAACTAGGATTAATGGGGATTTAGAACTGATTTAGGAAAGAGGAAAAGGTTTTAATTTGACTCCTACAACCCCCTTTTTATACTAATCATGAATTAGACTAATAAGCATACTTATAGGCTTAATTAATTACCCAATAATATTGATCAACACCTATCTAAACTTAAAACAAGCATAACTTTCTAACTGTAAATCTGTTTTCCTGTTATAACCACTCTACGAAATTGGAAACCGTCATCATAAAGAGATGAAACTTTTTTGAGACCCTAATTCAACTCCTATAAAAGGTTATAGCCCAAAAAAAGTTCCTAAGATCAAAATTGTCACATAGAAATTCGAATAAAATCATAGGTGTGTAATATGTCTCTACGAGACATATCTCAAAATAATAGAATCAAATGTCCTCATATAAATAAAATAATAATATTTTATGATCTTTCGATACGTAAAATATGAGTCGTTACATTCTACCCCGTTTAGGAATTTTGCCCTCGAAATCCCTATACAAGTCGGGAAATAAGTAATCGTAGTTAGTTTGCACGCCTGCTAACAGTTTGCAATCATCAACCATATCAAACAAGCAACCAAGCCATTCATGGACTAGGTGATCTTACCCTAGCATGTGGAATCCTAACCTATCAAATGCGATATACAGTGGTGAAAGTAGATATGATAAATGATGGGTCTTACCATTCAAAGTGCTTCTGACACGTAGTCCTCATGCTCTTCTCCCTTTCCCACGTACAATCATCGACACTTCTACTCCATTGTACATTTACTAGTTTCACCAACTTTCCACTAAGTTGTTTCATTTTATGTCCAACAATATAAACCAGCCCTATGAGGTCTTGAAACTTATGGTTCTATCTCAACATCTTCAAGTTGATCTGGTGTAATCATCATGCCTGAGTTATGCACAAATTCATGTAGATAGGAAACACGAAAGATATTGTGCATGCCTGCCATCTTCTGAAGTAAGTCGACCCTATACGCTAACTCCCTAATCCTTTCTATTATCGAAAAGAACCTACGAATCTTGGTGCCAACTTCCCCTTATTAACAAATCGAACAACATTCTTTAAAAGGGATACCTTCAAAAAAACCATATTCCCAATAGAAAATTTCAATCTCAACGTATTTTATCGACGTAGCTCTTTTGTCGATCTTGAGCGGCTTTCATTCGTTGTTGAATGACCCCAATCTTTTTTGAAGTTTCTCTAATCATATCTAACCCAAGTATTAGTTTCTCACCTGTTTCCCACCATCATAAAGGAGATTTACACGGTCGGCTATACAATGGTTCATAAGGAGCCATACCAATACCACACTAATAACTATTGTTGTATGCAAACTCCACTAGATGTAGACGGTCATCCTATGATCCTCCAAAGTCTATAATGCATGCACGCAAGAGATCTTCCAATATACGATTTACTCTTTCGGTTTGCGCACCTATTTGCGGGTGATAAGCTGTACTAAGGTGCAGCTCTATCCCTAATGCCTCTTGTAAGCTCTTCCAAAACCCACTAGTGAACAATGGGTCTCGGTCACTCATAATGCTCTTTAAGGCAGCGTGAAATCGTACTATCCACTTTACATACAACTCCGCTAGCGTGGATGTCATTCTACTTGACTTGATGGGCATAAATCTAGCGCTCTTGGTCAACTGATCAACCATGAACCAAAGGCTATGCTTGAGTCATTGGTGGTCCATCAATAAAATCCATGGATACTTGCTTCCATTTCCACTCAGAAACTTTTAGCGGTTGCAACAATCCACTATGTTTGTTTTGCTCTGCATTTATCAATTGTCAGTTTATACACATCGATATGAATGTCTCAATATCCTTCTTCATACCTTCCCAATAATAGGTTTGCTTCATATCCCAGTACATGTAATTACCTCTAAGATGTATTGTCAGCCTAGAATGGAGGCATTTCATAGCACTTTATCTTGTAATCCATCAATATCGGGAACAAACATTCTTCCATCCTTACGAAGTCAACCTTCTTGGTTGAGTCTATATTGCTTCATTTCCTCAGACTATACTCCTTCTACTATCTTTGTTATGATCTCTGCCAGCCTAGCATCTTGCTTCTAACTAGCACCAATTCTTTCTTTATAGTAGGTATGATCGAAAAACTTTCCAACATCTCTGGTTCCAGCTCACAATGAGACCTTAAATCATAAAATACAATATACCCAATCTGCTTCCATTCCAAGAACATTGCTTTCAAATTTTCTTTCAAACTAGCATGTCTTCTACTCAATGCATCAGCGACCACATTCCATTTTTCTAGTGCATAGGAAATGCTAAAATCATAGATAACCAAGAACTCTAACCACCGTTGCCGATGAAGGTAGAGATTCTTCTAAGAGAAAATGTACTTCAAAGATTTATAGTCTGTAAACAGCTCAAACCTTTCTCCTAGCAGATAATGCCTCCACATCTTTAAAGCAAAAACTATTGCTATCAATTCCAAATCTTGAATTAGATAATTCCTTTCATGTGGCTTTAACTGTCGACTCGCATATGCAACAACTTTTTCTTTCTGCATCATTTTCGCACCCACTCCAGTACTACAAGCGTCTATATATACCATCATCTTCTCATTTCCCCTAGGAATGGTCAATATCGGTGCACTTTTCAACCTCTCTTTTAGGCTTACAAACACATGCTTACACTTTGCATCCTAAATAGAAGTCTGATTCTTTTTCGTCAAATTTGTCAATGGTACTGCTGTCTTTGAGAAGTCCTTAATAAAATGCTTATATTATCCTACTAATCATAGGAAACTCCTCACATCCGTAGCATTCTTAGGGTGGTTCCAAACTTCAACCGCTGTAACCTTCATAGGATCCACTGCTGTACCCTATCCAGAAATGACATGACCTAAGAACCTCAGTTCTTTTCTCCAAAAATGACACTTAGAGAACTTTGATCTCAACTTATGCTTTCTCAACACTTCTAGCTCATCCTCTAGTGCTCTTTCTTTAGTTCTGGAATAGATCAAAATATCACTAATAAATACAAGTAAAACTTGTTCAGCTGGACTCTAAAAACACGATTCATAAGATTCGCAAAGTATGCTAGAGCGTTGGTCAACCAAAACAGCATCACCAACCACTCATTAAAACCTAATCTCATATAAAATGCAGTAACACACACACACACACACACACTCCTTTGCTACTCTCAACTGGTGAAATCCCATTGCTAAATCCATTTGAGAAAACACCTTCACATCATGAAGCTAATCAAATAAGTCATCAATGTATGGGAGTGGATACTTGTTCCTTTTCATAACTTAATTCAGCTCACGACAATCCACACACAACCTCAAAGAGCCATTCGCTTTAGTCGCAAATACTATAGGTGCACCACACTCAGCGATACTTTTTCGAATGAACCCTCTCCTTAATAGGTCATTCACTTGCATCTTTAATTCCTTCTGCTTTCGGGGTTCCATACGCCTCAAAGGCATAACTATAGGTCCGACTTCATCATCCAAAACTCAATCTCTCTCTACAGCGGCAATTCAATCACTTTGGATACTCTCCAGCGACAGGTACAGTTGAAAACCCCTTCTATGGAATTTCAAGCGAATATAGAAAGATAAAAATTACCCCATCCTCTGGTAGGCAGCCGATCACTACCATCTATGCTTCCACATCTCTGATTGTCGCTAATAGCTTCTCGCAATCCACTTTTGCCGCATAATTGTCAAGCCAGTCCATTCCTAAGATAATCCCGAACCCCAAAAAAATACAAGAAAAAGCAATCACAAACAAAAGAGCATCCATGATTCAATAATACTATGCCACAAAAAACCATGCAAAGACTAGTAGAGCATCCAACAGGGTTCGTCATAATCAGGGTTCGGTCTACTATCCTAGGTCTTAATCTCCATCTGTCAACTAGGTCACTAGATATGAATGAATGTGAATCCCTGATATAAAAAAAACATGAATGGAAACATCTTTAATGGAAATCATACCTTGAATAACAACTCTCTTTCCTTTTTTTGCCGATGGAGCACTCGACAAAGTCGGGATCGCATTCAAAGCATATGCTTTCACAACTTGCTTATCCCTCACCAGTTCCGGACGGTCCTTCATCAAATGCCAGACTTGTCACAATTGTAGCACTTCTTCTTCTCGCTCACTTTACAATCCTTAATCAAGTGACCCTTGTCCTTGCACCCATAGCAAGTAGGTTCCCACTTAGCTTTCTTTTGGCCACTTTTCCTTTAAGACTGCTTCCTCTTTCCATTCTAATTTTCTTACCACCATCGCCTTCCTGCAGTTTTGGTTTTTCCTTCTCAGTAGAATCGACAACAGTTGCTCTATGCTTTGGATATAGATTTTTATGATGGAAAGCTTTCTCAACAAGCTTCTTAAATGGCTTATCTATGTGGTCTATAGCTTCTCTCCATGATAATCATTCAAACCAATGATGAACTTCTCATTCTTTCCCAATGAAGTGTCAATGAATGAAATCCTATACTTCATTAAAGTAGTAATTTCAATGACATACATAGAGACTGACATCTCTTCTTGCTTAAGGTAAGAAAACTTCCTAAACTGCACCGACTTTTGAGTAACCGGAATGAACTCCATTCAAACCTTGCTCTGAACTGGCCACAAATAACCGATCTTTTAGAGCAGCAATGGTATTGGCATTCCACCAGTTCATAGCTCGTCCTTGAAGTTGTCTAGAGGCTAGTTTCCTCTTCCAAGCATTATCCACTTCCATATCGCTAAAGATGCACTTACAGGAATCCAAACAATCTTGCACATCTATGGCTGACTCTGTTCCATGGAATGGATTACGCTAGGAACAACAGCCTGAACATTCCTCATCATAGTTTCCATCATAACATCCAACATCGCATGAACTTCAAGTGTGTCAGCTCCAGACCCTGCTCCTTCCTATCCTCCTGAAGTAGAATTCCTCACAATATTTCGTGTATGCTGGCTCATTCTTAATCTCTAACATGAATGATCAGTCTCTGATCAAGAAAACTATGCCTATAATGCTCGTGTGCATGCGACTTATACAACATAATATATTACTACACATAAATATATAATAATTATGCACTCTCTCATACACATACATAGATACATACAAACACACAGTCTCTCTCTCTCAATCTAGTCAAAGGTGATAACTCTTTCCTTACCTCCACTGGATCCTGGTATCAACTCAGCTTAATCACGTAACTAAAGCTTAATACCAAATGTGATGATTGTCCTATATCAACGTCACCAATAATATCAAAATAATGCACTACTGTGATGCTCGATCAATATAGGACGACCATCAAGGTTGAAAATGAAACAAATACAACATATAACCCTTCGAATATCTCACGGCATATGGATAAAATATAATATCATAGATATAACTAGAGAGACGGTAGTAACTATGTGAACAAATCATCAGAATAATAGATCCATAGAGTTATACATCAAAAGCAGTAGAGTTTATATAATGGAAATTAACCCAACAATTATCTCATAACAAGAAAATAAGCAGTCGCGGTGAAGGTTTCCTAATGCTGCACAGCGAAACAAGCATAGAAATCCATATATATAATACAAGATAACTCCATCCAGCTCGTCCTCCGGACAGCTACTACGTCACCTAGACCTGTTATTTAGTCTACTCACTTAGGAGTATCCAAGATAATAAGAAATAAGGCATAAAACATTGGGTCAGACAATAGTCTAGTTTGAGTGGTAAATGAATCCCAAAATATTATATATGTGAATATGGTAAGGAACAGAGGTAGACGAGTCATTCTTGGCATATCCCTACAACAAAGAGTTATCACATAACCTCATAATATACTACACTACAAATAACATAAAGGATACCAGCTCTCTCGGTATTTCTGTCTCCAATACCTACTCATAGTGATATCTCTAAGTGATAGTCTGGAAAGCAACTAAAGCACCATAATAGCCATAACAACCATTAAGAAAACGCCATTATCACTTCCATGTGCTTTATATATATATATATATATATATATATATATATATATATATATGATAACTCGTATGGCCTCCATACTGCCAACGACTAATGGAAATGTCAGTTTTCTGTGTACTCTCATATCATGTAGCCCAAATCTAGATACGAGTCTCATAGCCTAAAGCTAGATACTAGACCCAGAGCCATTTGTCCAGGGTATTCAGATCCACTCTATTGCTCTATAGGCTTCCCCACCTAAAATACCCCTACTTCGAGTGCAACAGAAAAAACTTTCATTGTCAATGATTCCTTAGTACATACATCTGAATACTCTATTGCTCCATTCGGATCCGAGTTATTCCTTTGCCTAATCCATTTTCCATTATTCAATACCCTTCATATTTCCCATCCACACATCCCTCCTTTATCGAACTACGATCTTCGATACCTACTCCTTCACGAGTCACTAACCAAAGATACAAAGCTTTTACCATGACATTACATCACCATCCAATACTCAAGAGAACGTGCCAACACCTCCAGCATGATCTATAGAGTCCTCTTTTTCCTCCTCGTACAAGACTAAATCCCTCACATTCATCCAAACAACTAGATATCGAGTCAAAATGACTTGGCATCGAGTCATCTACTTAGCTAATTTTGGCTATGTAAATCACTCTACATCTAGTGTTTGCTTCTCATGTGCTTTTGGATCCTGACCCATTAATCAAAATAACTCGGCCCCCAATCCAAAGCAGTCAACTCTAAGTTCTAGAAACAACTCGGCATAAAACCCATCACTTAGCTAATCTCCTGCATCTTTCTATGGGCAATCTCCATAAGCCATGCTGTACTCATCAATCAAGTTGACTGATCCATCCAAGCCTTCAAGATAACTCAATACCGACCCTTTAAATCGATGCCAAGTTGAGTCCTTAGCAAAATTTAAGGCACAAATTATATTGCAAGAGACTCCCGTGCTCTAGAGCCTCTCCTCCAAGTTTCTTCCAATTTCGACCAACGTTGCCTATGATTTTCCAATCACCAACCAATATCCTAATGCATCCAAAACACTAGCAAACAACATCAAGCACAACACACAAGCATATAATAACATGCATATACATCAATTTATATAAGAAATATGTAAGAATTTGATAAAAAAAAACCAGTTCTAATCTAAATCTGTCTATTACATGCACATATGAATATGAATTGGGAGAATTACTAAATCATTATTGAAAACCATTTCAAAGATTCACAATTTAGGTCATAAGCATGCGATAACATCTAATTAAAGTTAGAAAATGTTTTAAGGCTAAAAATCATGTTAAAACATGTAATTCTACCATATAAACTTGCACAGGATAGTTGGAAAGCATAAACCACTCAATTACCAAAATCAGTCAATTCTCGCCTAGATCTAGTACGGACAACAATAGGGCAGTGAAAATCAACCAAAACAATGATCTCTAACATCTATATGATAACATTCTCTCTAGTTAATGATTTAACTAGATTTAGAGAGTAATCTGTGTGATTTTGGATGAAATTAGGGTTAGTGGGAGTTTAGATCTAATTTGGGAAAGGGGGAAAAGTTTTAGTTTAACTCCTACAGCCCTCTATTTATGCTAATCTCAAATTAGACTAATGGGCCTACTTATGGGCTTATTTAATTAAACACGAGTAATGGCCATAAGCTGTCTAAACTTAAAATGAGCATAACTTCCCAACCGTAAGTCTAATTCCTATTATGACCACTCTACAGTATGAGAAACAATCATCCTTAAGCAAAGACCCTAATTCAACTTCTATTGAAAGGTATAGTCAAAACAAGGTTTACAGGGTCAAAATGGTAATGTTGAAATTTGGAAAAAACCATTGGTGTGTAAAATGTCCCTAAGAGTCTTATCTCACAATTATAGCGTCATACAACCTCATATAAATAAAATAAAAATATTTTATGATCCTCTAATATGTAAAATATGGGTCGTTACTTTTGTAGTCTATTCAATGTAAGTAAATGCCAATTGAGGGATGTTTGGATGTGGATCTGGAATAAAATCTTAAAGAGGATTGGTCAGATTAAGTTCTGGGAAAGATAAGATGGTAGGACTGATATGGATTCAATGTTGTTTAGAAGACAATCTTATATGAGGATGAGAGAAAATATGTTTGAAATATAAATAAAGTGAGATGTGTTAGGGTTATAATGGGTTGAGGATTGGGAATTAGATTGATTACTATATATGTGTGTTTATGATGACTGATATGCACATGTCATGTGTGCACAATGTTTTCTTGTATCTTTTAAGACCTAGAATTTCTATCATTCGAAATTCATATATTTAATTAATTTTAAATATTCACAAGTTAATTTTATAAGCTGAATAAATAATATTTCAAATATAAGGATTTAATTGGACAATTAAATTGGTTAATTAAATATTTGAAATTGCTGAAATAATTGAGATTTGTATTTTATGTGAATGAAAATGATTTATAAAGTTGAATTAAATTATATTTGAATTAGAACGATGTTAGAGAACCTTTAAAATTTAATTAAAAGTTAAACTGTAGAAATTAAATATTTTAATATTTAACTAAAGAGTGAAAATAGCCATTTTTCAAATAGTCTCGGATTTCAATGAAACTAGTTTCATTGGATCCGTAATGTTATATTATTGCAAGATTTCAAATTTCGTGTCAATCGGATTTACGATTTGTCCGGGGCAACCTAAAATGCGTAGAAATCTATTTAAGTGAATTTTAAATTTAAATAGTCGTTTCGAAAACCTATCTTCCAAACACGATCTAATTGTCTCTCCATATACATTCCATTGTGTTCGGAATAGGGTAAAACAATATAAACGCCAGATGGCACGCTTCGTATCGAGTTTGAAATTTTTTCGGATGAGTAGTGTAGCGAAATTTTCTATAAAAGGATATCAATTTTTCTATTTTGTAAAATCCTAATCCAGCTAGGGTTAGCCGCCACCTAAATGTTCAATGACTGAAAACTCATTTATTTCCTCCTTAAATATCTCATGATCCATCCACCTATACGAAAAACTTTCAACTACAAAAATAAAGAGGGCGAAGAGATCTCTCAAATCAACGGTGATGATAGGTTTTAGAGCTATGGATCGACGGAAATTTAGGATAGAAGGCTTCGCATTCTTACATGAATTTCCATGCATAGGGAAGGCAAAGCTTCACAAGGCTCTGGCCGTGGGTGTGGCATGGGTAGGCACATGTATTGGTGGAGTTCGATCAATCTATAAGCGAATGAAGATGGAGCATAAATGGATGGCAAAACGGCGGCTTTTGAATTTCGTTCGTGTTTTTTAAACGATAGGGAAGAAGCAAAGTTCGACAGCCAAGATTCTAGGGCACTAAAATAAACGGCTCTGGTGTGTTCAAGGTTTAAAAATAGAAATAAAAAAGTGTAAATTATATTATTTAGATCGTACAATCGTTAAAAATGTGTAACTTCTTCATACCAGGTTCGTTTTTGACAAAACAAGTTGCATTGGGTCTGTATTGACGAGCACTACATTTTAGAGCTGGTTTGGAGTTGATTGGAGCTAGTGTAAATTTTGGATAAAATTAAATGCTCATTTAATTTTATTCAGAATAAAACACTGTAACTACTGTTGAAAGCAATGTGAGTACAACTCACACTTTCTGACTCACTGATATTTTTATATAAGTGAGAATAAATATTATTTATGATGAATGATGATTGTTTGGATGATATATGATATATTATCTATGTGTTGATTGGTATTTGGATATATTTCTGCCTATTGGAGTAGATGAGACCCTATATGTTCCCGTGTATGAGCGGATGACCCATTGTACGCGCGGCTGCCTCGAAGCGGACATTGTGCACATATTCTAATTTGTATATTTGTTGCAGGTGACAGGTTGGAGGGATCCAACTGGATTCCTCACCAGTATTGGTTTTATTTACAGATATTGTGATATATTTTGTTATCATATGATATATGATGTTTTGGATGCCATGATTGATGTATTTAGTGGTGCTGTAGCATTGGACCTATTTTTGGTAATTTAAAAATGTTAAAGTGGTGATTTCAAAATAAAAAGGATTTTCAAGTGGTTTTGAAAATGTACATTTTGTTGAATTTTGAATTGTAAAGGAATGAATTTATTTTGAATAAATAGAAGTTACAATTTATTGTTATAAAAATTATGATTTTTGTGAAATATAGTCTGAATATGATTTTTGAAATATGGAGTTAACTATTTTGATAATAGTTTAAATTGAGATTTTTGATTTATTATAAATGGTTTATATAGAAGAATTATAAAATTGATATTTCATGAACTAAAATATTGGAATTATAAAATGGGTTTTATAATTGTTAAAATATAAATGAATCTTATAAGTGATTAAGATTTATGAATTTGTGGGGTTATAAAAAGAATGGATTTTGGAAATAATTGATTTATAAGCAATTAACTTATAAATTGGATTTTTGAATGTAAATGATTTTTTAAATAAAATTTGTTAATTAAGGAATTTTATAAGTTTAAGTTCTTATAAAATAATAAATGGAATTTGATTTTATAAATGAAAGTTTTTATTAAATATAAATGTGAATTTATAAACATTTTTTTATAAATCCGAAATTTACTATATTTTGATAAGTTAAATATAGAGGATTATTAAAGGAATTATAACCATGATTTTTAACAGTGGATAATCCTTTAATTTAATTTGCAATAGTGATGAATTTGGTGAAGGCATTATATCCACGATTTTGGATTGTGGATAATCCTTTAATAAATGTGTAGTAATATTAGATTTGGTAAATGAACTAAATTCATGATTTTGGACAGTGAATAATCTTTTAAATTAAAAGACATGTTTTTGGAGAATGATATTTTAATTGAAGTAAAATGATTTAAAGATGTTTTAAAATGTGTTAAGTATCGAATACATAGATTTCAACATTATTATTGAAATAGATGTTTCGAGAAGTAAGGAAATATTGGATTATAACATTGTTGTTATATTAAATGATTTTCGAAAGGAAATATTTTTGTATAGTATATGAGATTTATATATCTATCTAATTTTCAAATCCCTATACTAGTGATTTTGGGTTGTCGTAACGATGTTTTACGCAACATTCGTTTTGACCCAAATAAATGTGTTTAAAGAGAATGTTTTCCTTAAAGAATAAAGTATATACTTAATCGTGATTTAAGTATATGCAATATTTTCTAAGTGTTGAAAATAAAGAGGTTTGTGAATTACTTATTATTCAATTAGTATATGGAAATGTTTTCCAATAGTGAAATGTGAATGGTTTGAGAATACATTTTTTAATGATAATCTAAAGTGAATATTTGGCAAATGGATTAATTAATTAAAAGGGCTTATTTGATTGTTATGGTGCAAAATATTTGTTTGTTTGCTTTGATAGTTAAATAATCGACTATCAAATTTATCCAAATTTTATGACTTGATGTGAGAACTATTTAGTCATACACTTAGTACGTAGCCTTCTATGTAGGCTTGATTATCGTTCGTGTTGAGGATATTGATTCGTGTAGTGCGGTGTATTACTCCAATCTATCGAGCTTCCTTCTTGGCCCGAAGAATAGCAAATTGAAAGTTGGAGACATGATAAGTCTATGAGACTTAGTTTCTGTGTGAGGTTGAGAAACGCTTTTTCGTTGTTGGTGCAAAGAGACCGGGATCGGTTTATTCGAAAACCACTTTGGACCAACGTATATGAGACGATTGTGCAGGTTGCTTGTGATGATATTGATATTGAGGATTTTCATAGTAGGGGACTTCTTGTTGATCGTTTGGGGTTAAAATTTCAACATACATATAGTAGTGGTGGTCTCATCATTATGAAATATCCAATGCAAGGACTATTCGCTACTAATCCTAGGGATTTCTTGACAGGATGTGGTAGGTAAGTACCTTCAGTTTGTCTTGTTCCTGGACAACTTATGTGGATGTTGTCTGATATTGCATTTCTACAGATTACGTGCATTGGTTTTTACAAACGTACATCAGTGGTGGCGGAGAAGGCAACTTCTCCTAGCTTAACACACTCCTTAAGACATATGAGCTCAAGGGTTGTATTTTCGTGGAAGGAAATTAGTAATCAATGGAAATGGCCATGTGGCATTCAAAGTGATGTGATATGTGATTTGTGAAAGGCAATCGTTACCTCGGCCCTCATCAACTGGAAATGACCAAAATAGGGTTAGATGCGGCAAGGCTTAGTGGGTTGCTACCAAGTAGGGTATGATCACCCTCTTCTCGATATATCTTTACACGTTATGATGTCATGTATTTGATTATTGTGATTTGTATGCTATGAGGGTCCTCATTAAAGGTCGGTAACGATCAGATGATGATATATTTGGTACCATCTAGTTATAGAGGTGGACCGGTCTTGTGCTGATAGAGGATCCTTTGTGATGGTCCTTGGTACATTCTATTAGAGATGTACTGACGGAAGGTAGCCCCTTCACCTGCTCATTTGTATGAAAATCTAAACTCCGCTACGTACCTGCCATTTTGATTGTATTACCCATTTTGGGATATAGGCTGGAATTTAATCAATGTAACAATTTCGGCTATGATTAATATTATTTGTATATTAGACACTAGTATAATATAAGAGGATTTGATATGAAATGGTTTGGTTATCGTAAGGTAAAAATATGTTTGTGTTTATGTGTGGACTTGTCTTACGAGATTTGATAAAGGAAAAGTTTGGTAATTTAATAAATTCAGTTGAATGTGTTTCTTACGCTGGTTTACCAGACTAATCCAGACGTTCTTTCCTTTCAATGCTCGGGTAAAACCGAGTATATTTACAGGTTCAGTTTTGGAGCTTTAATAGGAGAGCTGGAGATCTTCATTTACGTATACGCGTATCTATTTTGATTATTGATTATCCGCTGTATTTAGTTGTTTCAATTATCAACAATTGTGAGGATATGTTATTATAACTGTCCAAGCTGATAACTAGTGATTGATTGTTGAACTCTGATTGATGTATGTATATACAGTGTCTGTTTTGTAAAGATCATTGATATGATATTATATGTTTTCCACTGAGATGTGAGATTCTATTTTGTTTTATTTTGTCATTTCTTCTATCTTCCTTCTCTTCTCTCTTCTTTTCTTTCTCTTGACTTTCCATCAGTCGGTGCGCTTTGGGTCGGACATGTGTGGATTATTGTTGATCCAAAGGGTACGGATTTGCGGGCTGTCACATATTTGAACATTGTTACGTTGAACATGAGAAGAGTTGGGGTTAAAGTTGCTTTCAGTATGTTGTATCTTAGTGGATTGTGAATCATCAAAAACTTGAAAGGCATTTTGCATATCACCGATCATTTCAAATGGATGCTTTCGAAGCTGTTTGAATCGGATTCAAATTAATAGCTACATCAATCTCTAAATTCTTATCAATTTTATCAGTCGCTACATTATCTTTATCATTGGAAACAATTGGTAATTTCTTTTCCCACCTCTTCTTGGCAATCTATTTGAACACCTGTAACTTCTTATTGGCAACTTTTAAAAAATCATACTCTAAAGAGTAAAGCTAGGGAATTCAGTAGGCCCACCCTTCTCATTGGAAACTTGTTTTTGAACTGGCACTTTTTTCAACTCATTAAATAACGGGCTTAATAATTTTATTGAAACAAGCATCTGTCTAGTAATGAAAAACTTTGCATTGAGTACATGTCATAGGCTTTTAGTCATAACCAATTTTTACCTATCACCAAAACTATAAACTCAGTCAATTTCCCTACTACGACTAATCTCTACCAAACATTTTGCATATTCAAATCTGCTCAATTTTTCAATTGCTTCATTGAGACAAATTAGTTTACCCACACGTTTTGCCAACTAGTTAATTCCAGTTAAAGTCCAAGTAATCAATTGTATATTATATAGATGAATACATATTGGAACAGTTTTGATAACATAGTGTATATTATTGAAATTCAATTGCAATGAGGATATTATAAACATTTTTCCATTAATAAACAAGGGATCATATGTTAGGATCTTAAGTCGATCTTCCTGATTAGAAAACTCGAAGTAGAAGTTATTACCATCAGATTTCCCCATGAAATTACCTTTAATCTTCAATGATTTTTGTTGATGGTTAAAAACAACAGAGTAGGACAAGTTTCCATCTAAGAAGAATTCAACTAGGTGTTCTTTCAAATATTCAATCCAGCTATCATCACATTGTTAGGAATGTCTAATGCAGATCCAATATATTTCAAATCAAAAGCAATAGGATTACACCGGCATTCTTCGGTTTGGAGCTAAAGAGGAACGACCATGTTTTGGAGGAAGAAGATATGTTTGATAAGAGTGAAACAAAAGAAGGAAGAGGGGGGACAAGAAAGCAAGGAGGAAGATCGAGAGGTTTGGTGATTGGAAAATATTTAGGGAAAAGAGGAGGGTTTGGACAAATGTTAGAGGTCAAAGATGATATGAAGGAGGGGTTCAGGTGGTCACGAAGGCACGGGTTGGGAGTAGGGATGGATGATGTAACAGTGGATTAGAGGTTTTGTATTGGCATAACAGGTAAGGTATGGGGAAGAGGTGGGGTAGGGTAAGAGAACATTGAAAATCTTTTCGCAAGTTTAAATCTATAGATAATATAAACATCACTTAGATATTTTATACCTTGAGGGTTTTCAATAACCATGGATATGTAGGTTACTCTATTTATATTATAAACGATGGAAGTAGTATTATTTTAAATTCATGAATAAAGTTAATTTGTAGATTATTATCAACTATTTAAGAGACACGTGTATATAAAAATTATAACTTATGATATTAAGTACGTACCATTTATATACATTTAAATGTATACTCCATTAATTCTCATGGGTTTTATTTATTTTGACCTCATATTTTATTCATACATATAATACGTATTCACTTTTAACTATAAGATTTGCAATTTTTTAGCTATATATATCCGTGTGTGTAATACATATATACTTTTAGCTATAACATTTGTAACTTATAAATAAATAGTCATATTTATTTATTTAAATTGAAACAATTTAAAATTTATAGTTCATAACCTTTTATAAAACTGTGTAATTAATCACTTAATTTTAAATTTGCATTTTACAAGGTTTATAAAATTATGTTATTAATTATTTAATTTAAACAATTTTAAATTAATTTCATAATATTTAATTATGCTATTTGAATTAACCTAAGATTCAAAAATACTTCCAAGTCATCCCTTTGGGCATACCTTAGAATCAGACCATTTCAACGAGCCAGGTAAGGGCTAGGGATCGAAAGGTTTTCCACGTATAGTGGTCCTTAATTATACTAACATTCTTCTTAGCCAAGCACCCTTTCTTATGCACTCGTTTACTTTGATTTTTTTTCTGAAAATAATGCCTTTGGTGTTGGTTAAATATGTACACAAACAAAATGTAAGTTCTGATACCATTATTGAATCTGACGCACTATAAGTGGAGCAATAAAAGTGAATTTCAAAAGGAACTCTTTTAATAATTTACATAAGACCTTTATTTTATTCTTATGTAAATAAATATTTGTTTATACTAAATTGAATTTAGTATTTTAATTAAAAAGGAGTTTTGTAATATATAATTTAATTTTGTTGATTAGAATATTCATTCATTATTAATATTTAAAATAAATTTATTAATAATCTAATTTAAAATTTAACTAATTCAGTTTTTTATGACATTCATAATCGTAATACAAATAGCACAACAATTTTTTTTATTTTTTTATTTTTTAATAGAGAATCAAGCTTGTCTTATACACACACACACACAGATATATATATATATATATATATATATATATGTATATATGTATGTATGTATGTATGTATGTATGTATGTATGTATGTATATATACATATATATGCACGCATGCGTGTTTGTGTGTGTGTGATTCATTAGGAAAATTGACCGCTTTGTCCTATGGTCAATATGATTACTAAGTGTGACATATATATATATATATATATATATATAAAATCTATATTATCCTAAACACACATGAAGTAGGAAATAATTTTTTTCAAATATCGAAAATATTTATTTAATGCCTGAAATCTAAAACTCATAAAATAAGTATATATAATAAATGTACATGAAATAAATAACATATATAATTCTATAATTATGAAATATATTTTGTAAATCGCATACAAATATAATGTATGTGTGCGCATGTGCGTATGTGTGTTTGTGTGTATTAAAAAAATAATGTATATATTTGTGCGTGTGCGTGTATGTTAATGTATTTATTTTTTCCTATGCGTTAATACTTTAAAATTCAAATTTAATATTTTTGACTAATTCAAATTAATTTTTCAGTCTTCGAATATATATATACACATAATTTTTTATATGGTTAAGTATAATCAATATATATTCCAAATTTCAAAATTTAGTTATTAAATTATTTGACTAAGTAAAAATACAAATAAATATTTATAAAATATGTAAATATTATTTTATAGATCTGAACAAAAATACGTCAAAAAATTATCTATTTATTATTTAATATCTAAGCGCATATTAAAATGTATGTAGATATATATATATATACATATAAATTTTTGTGTTCGAAACAATAAATATTTAATTGAAAGCTTAATTTAAAATATTATGTTTAAAATACTTATATATAAATAAAATGGTTTATAAAATGTTTTTTAAATCGCCGCTAAAAATAATATATTTATATGTATGTATGTATGTATGTATGTATGTATGTATGTATGTGCATGTATGTATGTATGTATGTCTTTGTCATCTAAAAAGTTTAAAATAAATAATAGTTGAATATTTTTAAGTGGTCAGCCTTAAATATGGATATAGTTGAAGCATGATTATATACATAGCATATGCGAATATATAAAAGTAAGATATTACCTTACTTCTTGTAGAGCGTAAGTTCATTGTTTGTTTATTCCATCCTTTCGGAGCACCATTGCCTCTTCCTTCTCCCGGATTTGCAACATTAGAGATATAGCTTCACCAAGGTAAAGGGGGTTAGAAATAATGGAGGGTGATGATACTTAGAGTAGTGTTTCTAAATTGGTGTGAAGGATTTTCCAAAATGGCTAACCCCAAAATATGGATAATGAAGAGGCATGATGATATACATAGTATATGTGAATTTATACAAGTCAGAAATTACCTTACTTCGAATTGATCTAACAGAGAGTCGGTTCGTTATTTGTTGGCCCACCCTTTTGGAGCACCATTGTCTCTTCCTTCTCTCTGATTTGCAATGTCGGAGAGATAGCTTCACCAAGGTAAAGGGTGTTGGCAATAATAGAGAGTGACAACACTAAAAAAAATTGTATCTAAATTAGTGTGAAGGATAGGCTATTTATAGACAACGTAACACCTTTCTCTCCTCCTTTTCCTATAGATTTAAAGACTTGGTTTATTCTTCCTCTGGCCTTATAATGTGACTGGGCTTGGCATGACCATGTATGGTTAAGTTGCCAGTTGTCCCCAATTTGAATCGACATTTAATTAATTTCTAGCTTCTAAATCGACCGAACTGTCATATGACTTTTAAACATCATTCTGTTTGATTTTATGCTTCGAAACAAATTATTAAAATTATCCATATGTTAATACAACATTCATATTAATTTATGGTTAATTTTGACCACATTCGAATTCGTAAATAATTGACAATGTAGTCGTATTGAGTCTCTGGTGTAAACTCGATTGATGGCCAATATTTAAAAAATTTGAATATCAAATCTGTACAGACTTGGTTAAAGTACAGTATAAAGCAAATTTTAGCACTTATAGATCAGTTAAACGAAATTAGCACTTTTGATCTAATATAAACTCGCTAAGTAACGACGGATTTTACACATTATTCTCATCATCAATCACTTAGATATCTAAATTTTTGTCTAAAATCAAAAACATTATTCATATCCTTAATAATTATGTAGGTCAATTTTAAAGTCCTTGGTTCAATCTCATAACATATGTCGATTAATAGCTTTGTTCTAGCCGAAAAATTAGCCTTTAATTTGACTTACCAATTATGTAATACCGACCTTCTATTACAAAAGAGAAGAATCCACTCTGGAGTAGTGCTTCTCTTCAAGTATCTAACATGTACCTAACTATGTAACATGGCCCCTATATAATGTGATTTCTATAATCAAAGTATAGTCTACATAATTAAGTTCAACAGTGCTTTTATAATAACCTACAATTTTAATGACTGGATATTTAAATGATCAATTTATATATTTAGTTATTGATTAATGAATCGCCTATTATACTTAATATTTCAAAAACAGATGAATCGGGTCTCGAGACACCCTTAGTTGAAACTATTTTTCTGACACAACAAAAGTTAAAATTGTTAGCGTTAAAAATGGCCTTCAACACCCCCAAATAGTATGAAAGCACCACCAATCCAACCATAACTTCCAGATAGAGAATTAAGTGTGCAAATCACAAATTCAATAGTAGAAAAGTAATGAACACATGAATTTTTTAGTGGTTCGGTAAACTCTGGCCTACTTTAACTCCAATAATGTTTTATTATGCTATAGGATTAAAAATACAATTTTTTTAGCCTTATAAAATTAATGGAGGAAGGAAAGATAAACAACGAAGAAGAGCTAAAAGAAGATCCACTGCAATGAGCCAGTGATCCTGTATTTATAGGAGAAGACGCCAAAATATCTAACTGAAAATCCACGTGCAAAAGCCCAAGATCAAGACCAAGATGAACCGATCCAAAAAGTTTGAGGCCCACTTGTGCCTTCTATACGGATCAGCATCGATTGATGATGGGAACCCGTGGCACCATGTGATCGGTTGTGGTGCTCCCCCTTCACATTCTCTTTGTGTTTCCATTGTTGTTTTCCTCGTTCCCCCAGTGTTGGTTGACATATTGACCGATTTCCGTTGATTTAAGATGCTAAGTTAAGTGTCATAGGCACAGTAATCTGATTAGATCCCCTAGTGTGATATGATCTGATCCCCTAGTGTGATATGATCTGATCCCCTACCTAGGAAAAGGGATATGTACCGATCCCCTACATAGGGAAAGTACCAATCCATACTTAGCCATATCTATAATACCATTCGTCTGAATTTGCTTGACTGCCATCCATGGCCTCGCTTATATCTGATATTTAAACCTGATAATCATCTCTGATAGCTTCCTGCCTTTGATGATCTCTAAATTTTTTTAGCCAAATCTATGGTATCCTGCCTGATAAAAAGTTAGGATAACATTTTCTCGCCAAAACATGCCTTGCGATAGAAAGGTTTGTTTTGAATTATCATAAGTCTGAAGTCCATAATCCATCAAAAGCCAAATATTCCATTCCAGAATCCAATTCGTTACCAAGCTAAATCATCTTAATCCATGTGTTCTGAGTCAGTAGCCAATTCTGAAACCATTCTGAATCCTTAGCCAAATCCAAATCCATGATCTCACTGAATCGTTTGCCAAATCCAAGGTCTCGCCGGACCAATAGGCTGGTTCATAGTCTCTCCGGACCGATCATAGTCTTTCTGAGCTCTTTAAAGGGGAAACATCGATAAGTAAGTATGAATCATGGCCTCTCTCGACCGACCATGGTCTATCCGGACCCATGCTGGACCCAACTCACCCTCCGGCGAGAAGGGTATAATGATAAGTAGGCCGATCTTGCCACTCTCCAAAGAAGCAGCCTACTTCTTGCTTCTCCAGTTCCATCTCTCTAGTTAGAATATAATGCGATCTATGGGGTATTATTCTCTGGCCTTGATCCTCCAGTTGAGGACTTAATCCATGTATGAGTCCATCCTATCTCTCTCTGATGAAGGAACTCGCACCTTGCGGTTATTGTCCCGTCTTTCTAATCGAGATAACCACGACCTATTTCATTCATTACATTAACGTAGAACTGAGCATTCCAAAATTTGTTTACTAAATTATAGAATTTATGTTTTTACAACCAAAAAACAGAAAATCAAAAACAAGAAAAATAAAATATTGCATCTCTGGGCATGACAGTTTATTGTCATCTTAGAGCATGCCTAAGCACCGACCTTGATCCCGTACATATGTAAGTGAATTGGTTGTTTTATTACGGAGTTTACTATTTATTTAGTTCATGCCATCTCGATTAAGAGATGACGAATATGACCTCGATCCATGGCCATTTCCATTTGATGCAAACAATGGATGCTCCCGTTCCACCGCCGCAGTTCGAGTCCTTATATATATTATGGTAGCCTGCCATCCCTGATGTGTTCCTTAACCATATCCTTCAAGTCCCTGCAATCATTGATAGTTTGACCATCCAACTTATGGAATAGGCAGTTTTTTCTGATGCCCGCTCACGCTTGGTGGGCTCTCTCCTTATCAGCCTTCGATGCGTCCTCGAGTATCCAAATAAATTCTTTCCAAAGTCTCATTCAAATCAGTATAAGAAGAGAATTTTGGTCTCTCCTTCACTGCTTTGGTTTGTTGAAGCCATAATCCACTTTCCACTTTCCTTTGTCCTTGCCTGAACCTTCCACAAAAGATCCTCCGTCCCTCACTACGTTAACTACTTCTCTACCGGCCTTAGCATCCTCCTGTTGCAGGAACCTTTCGGCCTCGTAATAAAATTCCCTAAGATCCATTGGTGGATCTCAATCTTATGCAACCTTAAATTCTATGTCGTTGGTTATTCCTGATACCGCTGCCATTAAGACCATCGATGGATCTGGTCGATCTATTGAAGCAACTGGCGCATTAAAGATCATGTTAAGATATTCCTTAGGGACTCTCCTGTCCTTTGACCCAGTGTTGTCAACATCATCACACTCTGAGGTCTCATGATGTAGACCCAAAATTAACTCATCAATTTATCCACCAACTTCGTCCAAGCACCAATAAAAATATTCTCCAATTGTCTAAACCCCATTGCAACTAACTTCACTAAGTACAAGGGAAAACATCGCACCATCACTTCCTTTGATGCCCTCAGCACCTCCATATGCCTTATGTACCTTATTAGATGGACAATAGTGTTCGATTTTCCATCATATTCCCCCGATGTCGATAACTTAAACTATGGTGGAGACCTAGCACATTTGATGTTAGGAGTGAATGGACTTTTACTCGCATCTTCCAACTCTCATAGCCCGTCTGATCATCTCTACAAACCTGCCACTTCCATACAAACATAGCCTCTAATCATCATTTCCAGCCTGCTACTTGTCTCTACGAGGGAATCACGAAACATACTCCTTTGGATTGAATTCCGCATTCTGATCAGCACCAAACCACACGACATCGACCAATGACCTACCGTGAACTGATCCAGCCTAACCCGGTGGGATGCCTCTTCGCCATGGGAGATCAGTGCTGATCCTTATGGGAATATCGATGTCGTTCCATTCTTGTTGGCTGGGGACTGCCCCCGGTGCTATATTATATTTCTCATGCCTGTTGGCTTTGACTCCACGCTCCTAGTTCTGATTTCCTGTAGCTCATGCTGCTCCAATCCCTAGATCCAGATTGCCAACTACTCCAAATCTTTGGTTTTTGTGCTCTAACTTGTCTAATTTGTCTGAGGAAATTTTACATCATCTCCTCTTGTCTCTTCATCGTCGGCTCTTATATGGGCTCCTTCATAGTCTCCATCTCATTCCTAATTATGTAGATGGAGGGTTGATTTGCTCCTGCTTCAAAGGATGCCTCCTGACTTCCTCCATGGTGACTCCTATCTTGCAATGGTCTCCCTGATGGTTGCCTCACACTGATTCCATGACCCAAGTAACCAAGCTTCCAAATCAAAGATCCAAACTTTCAAATCCATAGGTGCAAAACTTGATGATGTTTGGAGTCATTTAGTTTCTGTAGCGAATAGTGATTTTAGGAGAAAAAATGAATTGGGCTAAAGCCCATTACTTTCCTATAAGTGGCTAAACCCCTTCATTATTTATCATTCGCTTTTCGTTCACGTTATTTTTTTTCCTCTTTTCCTAATCTCCTCATAAACCCCTTTCTTTAAATCATCAATCCAAGCCAAAATAAAAAAATTAAATACATGAAAAAATAACCATTGTTTCTCTCATTTAACTCCTCGCATAACCCACAAAGGAATTAGCATGAAGTGGAGTTTTGTTGGATATTTCAAATTTAAAGAGAGTTTGGATTTGGATTTGGATTTTGGTGATTTTGGGCATGGTTTGGAGGAGAAGAGGCGAGTGAGATGATTCTCCCAACTTATTTACATGTTATAGTTTATATATTTATTTAATAATGATTATGAAGTTAGATGATATGGTTTAGAGAATATTTGGGTTGATTTTGGTTAATGTTCATGTTGTAATCGTGATTATTTAAGCCAAATATTTATTTAAACCTTTAATCGTCATGTTTGGAAAAGTTATGTAAGCTATGAAATGGGTTAGGAGTTAATTGGATAATTGTGTATGTTGCTATGGTTTGATTTGTGATTGATCCAGTAATATGATGATGTATATTTTACTATAAAGTATTAATTAAACCATTTGAATTGAAGTTATTAAGCTTATTGAGCAAGTTAAAAGCTCTACACTTATTATTAATGTGATTAGAGTCCAATGAAGCTTAATTAATGTTTATAGATGTTATTTAAGGAAAGGTATATAAGATTTTATAAAATAATGGAGTATTTTATAAAATGAAGTTAGTAAGCTAATTAAGCGAGTTATGAGCTCTACAATTATTATTAAGGTGATTAAAGGCTTAACGAAGCATAAACAGTACTTATAAATATTATTTAAGGAAATAATTTTATTGGTGGAAGATATATTTTATAAAATAATATGAGATTTTATAAAATAGAAATAAAGGTATATTTTATAAAATAGAATGATATTTTATAAAATAGTAATAAAAATATATTTTTATAAAATATAATGAGATTTTATAAAATAAAAATATTTTATAAAGTAGAAGGAGATTTTATAAATTAGTATAAATGATATTTTATAAAAGTATAAGATTTTATAAAATAGCAAGAAGGAATTATTTTATAAAATGGTTGTAAGGTTTTATAAAATAATTATAAGATGGATAATTAATTTTAATGAAGAAATTAAGTATTATTAAGGATTAAAAATGATTTATAAGCTAGTTTTGCAATTTATAAAATAATAGAATGATATAATAAAATAGTCATTAATATCTACGCTTGAAATAATTAATAAAAACGGAATGAAAAATAAATAAAACATTTTAGTTGATTTTGTTATTAATTCATAACATTTATAAATTGATTTAAATTGGAAGATTTTAGAAATTTGCTTACAACATGGTTATATTAAATTCCTAGTGTGAATTCGATCAAAAGTTAATACTAAACACTTAAAATATTAAAGTTCACAATGTTACCATAGCTATAGTGTGAAATTATGGGCAAATTCATCACTTACAGATTTTCAAGCTAAAACCATATTTTGAACCTTTTAAGCAACAATCTTAAGTAAGGATCTATTATATGCACATTTACTTCATCACCCTATTTTGAATATGCGAATATATGATTTATGTTTGATGATAATAAACGTGTATATATATATTCACTTAAATATATTTGTTAATGTACTATTTTATTTTTCATATAATTAAATAAATATTTGCTGAATAAAATAAATAGCACAGAATTTAAATTCAAACGGATATTTTATTCAAACAAATATTTATTACAATTTTGAATAGTACAAATTCATGCTCTCACTGTACATATACAATTTCAATTACAATACAAATTTGAATACATCACAATTTTTCTTTTACATAATTGTTCTCACTACATATTGCTCGTTTCACTCGTCTTTATCTTCAACTTCATTCCAGACTGAATCCAGCATCTGAGCAATCTGCAAAAATATACACTAACGCAGTAAAATTGAAAATAAAATATTTTTGCAGTGTAAAATAAAATGTAATTTTGAAAATATTATTTGCCTTACTTATTTGGATTGTTCGTCATCATTTAATTTTGAATTCATCATACACAAATAGCTTGTGACATGCACAGTGTATCATTGTACATGCCACAAGGCCGTGCACACTGATATATACACTTGATAAAATTACGGGGACAGGTGAGCACAAGGTCAAACCCAAATCAAAAATCGGGTTCAACCCAAGTAAAATAAATATTAAGTCACGATATCAGCACAAGGTCAAACCTGAGCTTTAAGCTGGATTCAACATAGGTGCAATTTCAATAAAACAGTCAAGAGAAAAAAAACCAGGCCCAAATGTACATGAACACATGTCAACGGCCAATGGTGAAGCAACTTCAAAACGATAGATATATAACAATAATATAAATTCAAAGCAGTAGCGAGCATGCAAATACAAATCAAGGAGCAACATATCATAGATCAGTACACATGCCCAGGCTTAAAAAACCAACAAAGACAGTATGCAACCTGACTCGAAGCAATGCAGTGATATGGACAGTGTACAACAACTACACAGTGACAACAAAACAGATTCAATGTCAAGCTACAGTTCAAAACACAGTGTGTGTGTGTGTGTGTGTGTGTATATATGTGCAGCAAAACTCGAGGCAATCAGACATCAAGTATATATGTAGGCTGTAAACACATAAAAACAGTGGTGAACCATGAAATGAAACAAGATCTGGGAAAAATGATGAACCTATAAATGCTCCAGACAAGTTCAAACAGCAATATACATGTGATCAAGCAAATTGAGCAAGCGAAGCAACTAGAGCTCCAAATGGTACATAGATAATGACACGATACAGTGAACTATAAGGTACCAGACTCGAGTACATCAAATCATACATATACAGTGTGTAGCATATTCAAGTGCAGACTACGCAAGTGGTGCATATGTCAACAATCAATGATGAAGCAATGCAATATGAACCAGACGGTACACAAGTGAAGAATGAATGCAACAAAACTGCTCAACCAGTTCAATATGCTATGCACATGAACTAAGGCCAAGACCAGTAAACTGCAAGCATTGACCAGACAAACGAAACAGTGCAAGCATTTAAGTACAGGATTGAATAAAAGGAATAATCGAGCCAGTCGATACAAGCAACTGAGTAATGTCAGAAATGCAAACGAGGTCAAAAGTCATGGAACATCAATTAACAGTTTTATCAAAGCCGAAGTCAAGTGATGTTGAAAAACAAGTTGAAGCAGAAAACAAAAATTGGAACAAGTCAGAAACCAATAGTAGCAAGTTCAACCACGAAGGCGGAAGTCAAAAAGAATTCAAAACCGTGGTGGCCAAGAAATTCAACGAAGTCAAAAATCGAAGCCGTGAAAATCAAGCAATCAAATATATGAAATCGACAAAGTCAGAAATTATCATCAACATCTAAACAGCATCAAACGGCCGAGAAAATTATTAGACGAACGAATTTATAGGAAGTCAAATTCTATATAAACCCTAAACATCATCCGCAAAAAATTATTTGAGTTCAAGCAATAAAGAGAAAATCTTCCAACTCGAATCAAGATCGAGTTCAAGCAAGCTAATTAGAAAGAGAAAAAGGCATAAATTACATACCCAAGTCAAGATTAAACTCGACCGAGAAGCAGCCGTGTGCAACTCAAGGAGATGGTCGATCGAAAAAGCAAGCAACGCGTAATCACTTATTCGATCAATCAACAAGAGTCGGCGGCTTCAAATATTATCCAAAGCCTTAATTTATTGAAGAGGAAAGAAAGTACTGGAGCAAAAGAAAAGAGGAAGACAACGTTACAAAAGAACAGGCCGACATGGATAAAAAGGAGAAAGGGATTTTCTTATCACTTATTTGTTTGGGCTGGCCTTGTTTATTTGGTTATTAATTATATAGGGCTTTAGATTATAAAATATATTTTTTATTTAATTGCTTTTAATTTTGTAATTTACTTTTTAAACTCTTGTAATTTCTAGTCGTGTTACTAGGGGACAAACTACGGTGGTGTAGTTCGAGAATTCCAACTCAGTGGTTGAGTTTTGGTAGATTTTGAGCATGGAGTTAAGGCTAGTCGATAGCGGGTGTCGTGAGTTTACCTGTGTAAGCATCTGACTGCTTAATTTCTAGTAGAAACTAGGGGCACCACATAGGCAGGGTTTTGCCGAAGCTGGGTAAATTCTATGTTGTTCTATTTCTGCATTTATTATTCTGCTATTGTTTGTGCTGCTATAATTCTGATATATCTATATTGAGATTATTTTATATAAACTTCCGCGATAATTTTTATGATTAATAGTATCACCCTATTCACCCCCTCCCCCCCCTCTAGGATGAAATCGAACATACAAGTGGTATCAGAGCTATATACAAAAGGCATTTTTGTTTTAAAAAAAGTTTTATTTTTCAAACACCAATTTTTTAAAAATTTGAATATTTAAAATGGCTACTTTTGCTGAGGGTCGGTCTTGATTATCCCTCCTATTTTTGATGGAACAGATTTTTTGAATTGGAAATTGAAAATGGAATTTTATTTAAAATCTGTTAATGTTAAATGTTAGGATATTATTGAAAATGGGTGTGAGATAATAAACGAGAAAAATACTTCCATTAATGCTCTTGCTATGCATATAATATATTCTCATATTAATCAAGATAATTTTAATTTATCTCTCATTGTGAAAGTGCATGGGAAATCTAGAATACATTTGATACATTATATGGTACAAAAGTCAATAACAATGAGAAATCCTCCTCAATCGACTCATTTAAAGAAACGAGCTTAATAGGATTGGTAAAAAGCAGTAGTGATGAGCATGATGGTGATGGAGCAGAGCTAGCGCTACTAATAAAGAGATTTAAAAAGTGGAACCACAAATACGGAAATTCAGCTCCAAATCAACAATTGAAAAGCAGAATAATCAAAGCACTAGACAACTCAGAAGAACACGGGATCATTTGTCACAAGTGCAACAAACCCAGTCATATCAAGCCCAATTATCCTCAAAATAGACACGGCAAAGAAAGGAATTAAAAAGGAGAAGTTTTACAGCCACGTGGAATAAAAGTGATAATCATTATAAAAGCTCTAGCAGTGAGAGTGAGAAAGGAGATCTATGCCTTCGAGGTGATATAACTGATAGCGACAATGACGAGCCAAGCGAGGTATCAAAACCCACTCACTCAGAATTACTTATATATTTCCACGAAGTAAATGGCTGTTTTGAATGACTTAGTGAAAGGTACGCTAAATTTGAATCATAAAAAGATACTTTGATAGATTTAAATAAACAACTTGATCAATTAGTTAAAAACTATCAAAGTAGGATCCCTAAATGTAATAAATGTCCAACATTTGAAGAAGAGGTTAAAAAATCAGAAATTAAAATTAAATTGCTTGGAAATGAAATTCTGATTTTGAAAGAATGTGAAAATACGAGGAGAGATAACTCTACAAAAAGTGCACACAATTATTAAATGAAAATGAATCTCTCAAAATACAAGTCCAAAAATTGTCTACAACTTTAGGAAACTTTTCCAAAAGTGAAAAATCACTAAATATGCTAATAGCAAAACAAATTGTGTGACGCCCCATCTCTATACTCACAATAAAAAAGGTTATTATAAGGAATAACGTCTGCTATTGTGAAGAATAAGGCTTGTTAGAAGCGACCATCCGTAAGTTATGCCTTAGACGAGTATTGATTACATCGATAGGAGTTGTGTAAATTACTCCCTAAGATATATATTCAATCCAAATCTAAAAAGAAACTACGGTGGCTTAAGAAAAATTCAGAACAACTCATAATAACAACAACACAGATAAGTATAATCACATCGGAACAGAAATATCAGGTATATAGTGGAAGACAAGTCTGGAATACATGCTACAACGATCGATGGTTCACATGAACCCAATGTACATTTACATATCATAAACATACATGAGACGAGAGTCAATGCACCAAAAAGAAACACCTCGAAGCTAGATAAACGATGAAGTGAAATCCCAAAAGCTGAAGCAGTAACTGAATCAAAGATAGCTATTATCCTGAAATAACTCGGTCTGACCCGAGTATTATTTAAAAGAAAATAATAAACGGATCAGGCTAATTTAAACTTCAGAAATAAGTGCATGATAAACAACACTTAAGCAAATAATCATAACCTCGAATGAGATTATACAACATAGATAATCAACATAGTTCAAATAAAGAAATCTCAATTTAAACTCCATCAAAATCAATAATCTCGAATGAGACTATTCAACATAAATAGTCTCGAATGAGACTATACATAAAATTATAGTCTCGGGTGAGATTATACGCAAAGTTATAATCTCGGATGAGATTATACGCAAAGTTATAATCTCGAATGAGACTATACACAAAATTATAGTCTCGGGTGAGACTATACAACATAGTAATCAGCATAGTTTAAAGGAAGAAATCCCATTAAACATCATCAAAATCAACTTCCAAATTCACAATTGAATTCAAAACAGCAATACGCAGAATCTAGAAATCAAAATAAGATAACTAGAAAATCAACATAAAAGTGGATCGATCCCAGCAGATGGCGAGTTTTAGCTACGCCACACGTGCATCTCAGATGGCCGAAGCCTACCAAGTACTATAATTCTTGGCGCCCATCAGATGACCCGAAGGTCCGTAGAGTGACCCGAAGGTCTAGTACTGCTAATTGACCCGAAGGTCCATCAGATGACCCGAACGTCCAACAAATGAACCGAAGGTCCAACAGAGTGGCTCGAAAGCCCAACAAAATCATTAAAATCCTCAGACAGCAAATATTTCAATTAACGAGTCCGAAATTAACCAAAATAGTAAAAGCGTGGTTCTATACTCCGCACTTTTGCTAAATCGTTTAAATCTCTTCATCATTTCCTTGAAAGTGCAAAATTGTGTATTTTATATAAATAACATTTTACGTTCTCAAATGGACAAGTCCGAAATTAACCAAATCAGTACAAGTAAGGGTTCATAGTCCTCAATTTTGCTGAAGCGTTTAAATCGATTCCTTATTCTTTTGAAAGCGTAAACTGTAAAAAATTTGAAAACAATTTTATTTTAAAAAGATTTTAAAAACACGTGATTAAATCAGCAACAACTATAGAAATTTCGACGAAGAAATTTCACTTCACAAAACACCGTAAAAACGGATACCAAAATCAGCGTTGCGGGATAACCGCTTGAAAATTCACTTTAAATTGACGGTTACTGAAGTCAAAATAACAGCAATTTTATTCGTCAAAAATCTCATCAAAATAACATGCTTCAAAAATATAGTACCGGCGTACAAATTCCGTTATAAAAATAACGGCGCAAAATACGTTTCAAATCAAAACACCAGTTCAAAGCAAATTTAAGTAGTAGTGTGCACTACTATATATATTCATCAAAATTTTGCACTGCATAGTAATATACACGTGCACTACAATATACGTGCACATATTAAAACAAAGTATAAACTAACTTACCCAATATATCAAATGATCAGGCTCGCAACTAAATGACTCAGGCAAATTAACATGACCTAGCTATTGTCTTCGTTAAAAGTAACAACACACGCACGCACTGAATTTATAATCTGAACACATTTTTAAAGAGTGCAACTTAATACTTTATGTACACACTAATGAAATAGGTGACCTGGTCAAAATACGTTGTAGCAACTTGGCCATACTATATGAACGCACGATATCAACACGACTTGACTTAATTTCGTGCTTTATTTGTAAAAATGATGACCCAAGTTTTCATGTATACGTGAATACACACAAAAGGATTTGAAAATATGTAACCTGGCACTTCTATATGCCTGAACTAATTAAAATATGAAACAAAGTAACTTGTACTCATTTGTTTTTCATGCAACTCGGAAAATGGCCTGACACTAAAAAAATTCTCTCATGCATTAGTGCCATTGAACCAAACATCAAAATGACCTGACCACAACTTCGTATTCTTTCACATACATTCACGTGTATAATTTGAAAACAAAGGGTGGTCTGGTTTTGGTCACATTGCATGCATACTTGCAACTTATTAATGGAATAAATAATACATTTAGCTGGAACTTGAATTACAAGCTCACAACAACTATGCGTACACGCACGCATGAAAATTTTGATAGTCTTTTCATGCAACATGTGTTCGCACGCAACCTACACACATTTTCGATCAATATAGTTTTCATGCAAAAATAAAATACTCAACTCGGTTACCTCTGCCATACTATACCCACACACGTAAATATTAAAATGTGGTCTGGACACGAATTTGTGTACCCACGTGATGACAAAAAAAAGTGTAAACAATAATCTGAATTATATTTTAACTTTACACACAGGGTTTGAAATGCATACACTTGAACTCTACACAATATACATTGTTTCATTCATTGTAACTTGTACACGCAAAACTAAAACTCAAACCCAAAAAAAACAAAACTTAACACTACACCGCAAAAGGCTTTTAACAGCGTTTGATAAACGCTGTAATATGATACAACAGCGTTATTAGAAACGCTGTATAACGACATGCTGTCGTATATACATAACTTACAACAGCGTTTCTATAAACGCTGTTGAAACATCTCTGTGACAGCGTTTATTACGAGCTGTCAATAATATTTTTACAGCGTTTCAGACGTGCTGTATTATGTTTCAACAGCGTTTATAACCACACCAAAATAAACTTTTAACAGCGTTCTAAAAACGCTGTAATAGGATATAACAGCATTGTTAATAACGCTGTATAACTCCCGTTCCACAGTTGTTGCTCCCCTTTTCACAGCATTTTTATTATGCTGTTGGAGCAATGTACATTATCTTTTCATAGAATTGACAGCACTGTTTAAACGCTGTTGTTTGTTTGTACTATTTTTACAGCGTTGCCCCATTGCAATATTTACACACAGGTATCATTAATCTAAATAGCATTTTATTATATTTCAACCGGATAATATACATAACATATACAAATAAACTAAAAAATATCATATAAAAACATAACAATCAACTATTTCAATAAATTAAGTTGAATACAATATCCATAAACAAAGTTTACATAAATTCATAAACAACAATAATATTTATAAACTAATATCCTACGACAATGGACAAAAGCACAATATCTGCACCGACAACCAAGGCAACAAATGCAACTGCAGATACTTTAGACAAATTAGAATCAGCATAGTTTAAAGGAACCTTATCTAATGCTTCCATTCTCCCTGCTCCTACATTTGGCTCTACATACACTTGGAACAGCAAGAAACTATCCGTCCCCAGAACATATTGCACCCTTGACCATTGTTTCATAAACCATCTAGCCTTGTCAACCTGGCCATCTCTACTATCCCATGTCACTGCCCCCTTGATCTCTGACTACAGCCCTATTATCCTCAAATGGGGTGCCAATCAACAGCTAACTTTTCCTCCTTTTAGATTTTTTAACTTCTGCACTAAACACAAGGACTTTGAGCATGTTTTTTTGCAGGGATGGAACACTATAATTCACGGCGACCATATGTACGTACTGCTGGAGAAGATGAAAAATTGCAAAAAAAAAAATTAGGCCTTGACATAAGGGAACAGCTCTTCTACACTTAGTCATTAATTAATGCTTGCACAGCCTTATAACATGCAACTATCAAGTCTAGAATATAAACTCACTATTAAGCTAACAGCAGCAATGGAGGATGAATTGCAAATGGTAAAGCAAAAACTTGGAACGGAATATCATTTCGAAGGCGACAGAAATACTGCCTTTTTCCACACTGCATTGAAGATAAACCAAGCAAAAGTAAAGATTACCGACATCACTGATATGCAGGGAACACTCCATACTGAAGCCCCAAATATCAACAGAGCTTTTCTTGATTTCTTCCACCACTCTATGAATGATAACAATGACACCATTGACATCTCCTTAGTTCCATCTCTCAGCCTTCCTAGAATAAGCAACACCGAAGCATGTAATATCATAACCTCTGTTACTGATGCAGAAATCAAAGAGGCGCTTTTTAGCCTAAATTCTACAAGCACTGGTGGTCCTGATGGATTCAACACGCTGTTCTATAAACATACATGGGAACACATAGCTCCTACATTTTGTAAAGCAATCCACCATTTTTTTCAAAACAAATAAACTTCTAAAAGGAGTAAACTCAACAAACCTTGCAATGATACCGAAAATCAGCAATCCAACTGTTGTTGATCAATTCCGACCGATAGCCTGTTGTTCTGTAATATACAAGGGCATCACGAAAATCATAGCATCTAGAATTAAGCCAACCCTATCGAGAATTATAGATCAAAATCAGACTGCTTTCTTATCATCAAGAAACATATCAGACAATATTTGAAGCTGAGGATTACAGCTGATGATTCAACTAGTTCCTTCAACTTTTTTCTTTTTAAAGTTATATTAATGTACTGATACGCACCTGCACAAGTTATGAAATTTTTAACAAGTAAACATGTAACTGAAGGAAGTAAACATGTAACTGAAGGAAGTAAACATGTAACAGCTTGAATAATTAAATTTACTATTGCATCCGTGGCTCCATAAACAGCCAGTGCACCACCTACACCGTATACTCCAAGTGCTGGTACTACAACCTGTTTTGTGAACTCAGCCCTACAAAGAAAAGATAATAACACAAAACATTAGAAAATGGGTAAACTCATTAGTGGTAGGTAATAGGTATACGAATAATTTACCATACAAAGGCATGTTGTAAGCCGTAATAAAGAAGAAGAGGAACAATCCAAAGCAGTCTAGATTCAAGCAAAGGAGCAACAATTGAACTAAGTGTGTTATGAAAGCTAGATTTCTCATTAGCAATGATTTCTATAGTTTTTTCTTCTCTTTTGGTTAAGACATAGAGCAGAATAACACCCATAAGTTTGTTCGGACAATTTAAGATGAAATTCAAATAATTTTTGCACTATAAATAGGGTATCCCTGGGAATTAAAGGTTTTTGGCTACAACCCTTTACATAAGTACCGACTTGTCTGAATCATTATGTCTACTTTGTTTGCAGCAAGAAGTTTGAGCATATTTTTATATTGATTTTGAGAAAATGATGACCAGACTAACAAATCAGCTGAACATACTATAGTTCTTTAACTTTAGTCCTGATGGTTGAGCGACTATTTCCTTAGCGTTGAAGCCATCTTCGACTAAAGCTTGTTCCCATTTATCCATAAGAGCAGTTTTTGCTATTTGAGGGTTCTTTTCTCTTTCTATAAATTCAAAAGACTCGGAAGATGTTTCGAATGAATCATATGCCCTGAACAGGCGCACGTCAATAAGTGACGGATAGTGAGTCTGCAATAATTGTCGTTAGTTCATTATTATTCTTCAAAGGAAAAGTGTAAGATGCGTTATTATCTGTTATCTGCAAAGTTCCATCTTCATTATATAAGGAAGACTTCTGTGTGTTGTTGGTAAAAATAAGATACTCAGGCAATGGAACTAAGACTATGTTCAATGTCAAATTATTATATGAGGTGACCTCTCCAATCTAGAATTAATAAAGAAGGATGTTAGAGATATTTGAGTTTAAATCACATTACCAAGTTCAAAATTTGTGATTTGGTGAAGGACAAACTCGAAATGGAGTAATAGAAGGACACCATGATGATGTCATCTCAATAAGGCGATATGCAATAAGATCCCCCACCTGCAACAAAACCAAGAAAGAAAAAAAAAGGTAGAGTGAAGGTGGACAAGTTAACTTAAAGATCGTTTAGAACATTTATATATTTTTACAATAACCTCATAAACTATATTCATCTTAAAGAAGAAATGTCAAGCTTGCTTCTAATATTCACTGATGTGAGAAGCTAGCAATTCAATTTCTAAGCTTTTTTTACCAGCATTGGCAAGAATATTAGACTTATATCAACAATCGCACACAAATCAAAGATAAATAAGATCATTATCCCATTTGATCGGAAAGGTCAATATTAGACTTACCTGAGGAATACGCTTTAATGGAAATAGGCTTTCAAAATCAATAGGACTGCTTGCATTCTTCTCATTCAAATGTACAATCTCCTTTCCATTTGATTGCTCATAATTAATAAGAGCATTATCCCATTTGCTAGTGTTCCCACTACACTGCCCTCTGTTGTTTATAACTTCATTCCATTTGCTAGCTGTTCCATTACACAGCTCTTTGTTGCTTATAGCACCATCCCACTTGCTAGTGTTTCCAGTACACTGCTCTGTATTGTTTATAACATCATTACACAAGCAGAATCTCCTAAGCTTGAAAAAACTGGTGCTTCTCAATCAAACTTGGCAAGTAAAAAAGGCAAATAAGCTATAATTACCTCTAGAATAGTGTCAGCACCAAATTCGTTCCTCCACCTGAGCATTTCGGCCCACATGATTATTGCTTTCTCAATATCAGATTTTCTTGCTTTCAAAAATTTGTATAAAATAAATAAAAGAATGAAGACATCAGAGAAAGTGCTTCTGATATTTAATTTCATAAAGCACTATTGTAATATATATTAACACAAAACTTTAAAAAAAAACCTAGAAAATCTAATATTGTTGAAGCATGGATATTATTCATTATAAGCATAGAAAACTTTATCTGATGCACTACTTGTTACGTTAGACAATTTTTTCTACCGACCTCTTAACTACTATGGATCTAAACAATATACCTCAATAAAAACATCAACCTCCCTAAAATCTTCAAAATTTTGAATCATAACCTCTTCAAAAACTATTACAAATACAAAATTGGATAGTGTATGTCATAACTCATTAAACACTAAATAACAGCAATAATGTTGTATCAATTGGTCAGTAGTTCAAACTACAAGATTAAAGATAATGAATTCGATCCTTGAAATCGATATTTGTTGCCAATAATGAACCATGTTCAAAAAAATAATGTTATAATGATTTAGAATGTCGCACTTTGTAAATTAATAAAGGAACAAACCCATCAATTACTGCCTGTGCACTTACAAAAATATGTGTAAAGCCTTCACACACTTCGACTTATCAATAAGGACATTTTATAGGGTGGCAAAGATCATGTCCCAACTTAGGAGTGAGATTGAAGCAAAAGAATACACTTACAAATACTTTTATTTTTATTATCAAAAGAATACACTTACACATACATACTTACATATAGAGTTAGAATTAGTTGCTTATAGTATAAAAAAACACATCCATGAAGAATGTGCAGGCAGATAAAAAAAACCATAATGTGAATTTAAATACTTTGTATGACTACGTGTATGAGAAGTTAATGAAACTTTGTAACCAAAGGCTATAGTAAAATTTGTTTAGGCATGAATATAGTGCATATGTATACTCAAATAACCAAATGTCAAACAATACTCTTATATGTATATTTTTGTAATTTGCGAAAAACTTAGTTTCAATAAGTATTAATAAAATAGTAAAACTCAAAATATTTTTATGCCAAAAATACTTAATCTAATTCGATCACCAAATAAAACATAAACGGTATACATGTAACTAGATTTTACACTGAAGTTAAAAGTTACCTTCCCAAAAACAACAAAACTTTTGGTCAACTCGATCAAAATGCCTGAATCTTTTGAAGTCTGCTTGACTAGAAAAAAAAATGTGAAACCAATCTCTCCTTGCCTCTCCTTAGTGAATGAAGTTTTCCGTCTTTGGTAGCAAAATTATTTAGTGTAGAGGCAATAAAGTCGAACGGTTCCTATGTTATCAAATGAAGATAATATTTTAAAAAAATAATGAATGCATATTTTATATAATTGATTAGATAAAACATGGAGAAAAGATAGACAACAACCTCTATAGTACCATACATCAGTTCTTAATATATTGACTTTTGCACAAATTCAGTATCAATAACTCTAATTTCCCTCCTACTAATATGACCTTCAGTATTAGGAAGTTTGAGCCACCCAGATCTAATGCATAAAAAAAGGCCTTCTTATCCCTTGAGAGGAAAAAAAACTATGCCTCAAAAGGATATATTTATATTTACTCAATGAATTATCTTGTAACAAATTCTTTTCTGCTGCACATTGAGCAATATTAAACAGTTTTGTACTTTTCTAACTTGATGAAACAGATAATATTATTATGGCACAAGTAGTGTTTAGAAGCTGAGCATAGTCACATTTGCTGTAATGGTTCTAATTTGAAATGATATCAGACAACTGGACAACAGCTTTACTGAACTACTAGTACTGAGGATGAAAAGTCCTCAAAGGGCTAACAAGCTACCACTTACTAAAGATGTTAAAAAACTATGATATAGCTATGCTTATCAATGTTTTATTAGGTTATCGAAACACTGTTAGGTTTTGGTTCTTCAAGTCGATAAAGCTGGATTTATTACTAATGTTCATATTATAATTCATCATATTCATATTATAATTCAAATTAGTTATTTGAGAAGTTTGTTCCAAAAAAGTTTTTGTGAAACAAATGTTCAATGAAATTATAACCAAAGATGCTTTTGTGGAAGACAACTTACCCACAAAAGGCTACTGAGTTGGAGAATCTGCTCTTGTCCAAGGATACTCGACAAGATTACCGACGTAACATGTTCTTCTATCACGTGAGCTTTGGGCCTCATTTCAGGATAAAATCAAACAAACTATGAAAAACATGAAATTGATTTGTAGTTTAGAAAAATTATACCTACTCATTGCCTGGTGTTTCTTAATATTGGTGTTGGTCAAATGAGCATCACCGGGAGAAGCGTAAGTGCATTTGGAAAAGTAGCATCGATGATTCATCGTCTCCTGATAGTTGACCGTCGCACCTAAGAATATTTGATAAAGATAGTGAATTAATAAAATCCTATAAGGAGAAAAGTGCGGCCGCATGAGCAAGACTTTTCGATTATATGTCCACTTATTGTTCAATGAGGTTGCAAACAATTTGGAAACAATAAGCTTGGACCATTGTTCTCTTTAAGTGAAAAATAAACGAACAACTTACCATGTTATCCACTTATATAGACACAAACTTTTACAAAAACTTGGCAATTATGATGTAACAATCGAAATACATTTTCAACCTTTTGCTATAACAGAAAGGACAACATTTTTCAACAAGTGCTTGAGCATAATAATATACATATGTTGATTACATCAAACACTCATTTTTGTGAAATTGAAATAACTCAGTTAAGTAATCTTAGTTTTTCAAAACCGAATAAAATCATTTTTGCAATATTAGGTATTCTCAATATTGAGGAAACTGAGTGAACCTCGGGTTTGCAAAACTGAGCAACACTCAGAATTAGTCATTTTTTGGCTTAATCGAAAAATAATAAATGAAAATGAAAGTGAAAATGAGAGGAATGTAGGTTTTAAATGAAATTGGTCATTTTCATATCAACTTTTAAAAAGTACTTGTAAGCAGTGTCATGCATGCATAATAATCAGTGATTTGCGGAATTAGTCCATCTGCCCGTATTCTTAAAAGAGATTTAGTTTATTTCCAGTAGATGAAATTATCAATTATGCATCACCAATGCTTACTACCAAAACAAGTTAAGAAAATCATGGCCCTGAAAAATTATAAAAACAAAAAATAAAATAAACATTCTAAGCAAATGACAAAATCGAAGGACAGTAAAAGTAGAAGCCAACGGTACACACATTTCATGTTGGAACAGATAAAACAGAAATCAAGCACTGAGTACAGCAACTTTTTAAGCAACAAAGCAAAAGAGGTTACCTATAGACATTCATAGCTACTATGGATTGTCAATTTATCACTGTATAAGAATGATTCCAGGAGAAAAAAGACATTTACGAGATTAAATTGATAGATTGATAGTATAAATATAAGTAAAACAGTCTCAGACATCCAAGAAAGGAATGAAATGAACAGCACAAGCTCTTAAACCTGGCAGGGCGAAAGCTCTTAAACCAGCCTTTCCTTTGTCATCATTGACTGCTCGATTTTCCTGAAATTTCAATAAAAATTAATAATCAAAAAACATAAAAACTGATGATCGAGAAATGAATTAAAACAGTGAATGAAATGGGATCGAAACAATTGGCTTGATTTCTCCAAAGTGAAAATAAATTGCCGGACGTATAATCAGCGTCAATCATCCGGGGGAAAGGATCGTCATTTCACCAATTTTCATTCACCGTCAGATGTTAGGGCTAGAGCAAACTAGATGTTGCAGGCGAAACTAGAGTACGAACGAAATTTCATGGGAGATTTCAGTTTTAATTAGGTTTAAAATAATTTTGGGGAAGATTGGAAGTCGATTGTTTTCTGCTCTACGCGGGAGAGAAGAAATTATGGTGGCCAGTTAACCGCGAATCTAAAAATAAAGCGGGTCACTTTAAACAGCGTTCCACGTTCCAAAATTTAATTCACTACATACTTTTATCAGCAGTCACAAAGAAAACGCTGTGCCTCTTTGCTGTTAAAAACGTTTTTTCTTGTAGTGTAAACATATGTAAATTCTTGCATGCAAAAACTATTAAAATAAAAAGGGGGTGCCAGAGCCAGTTATATATATATACGTGCGCACCCGACAATACGTAATCAGGCCAATGCTTTATACTAACATGAAGATATGTTTATACTTCCTAGCATAAACAAAGTGGCTAGCGCACGCAAAAAAACAATAAAGGTGAAAACATTTTTGGCAAACACGGGTGTAAAGTTTTCATGCACGCGAAATATGAAGCAAAATGAAATTGTCAGCTAAATGCATGCACTGTAACGACCCGAAATTTTCGAACCCGAAATTTCCAGGTAGTTATGAAAAAGAATAAAGAGATAGAAGAAGAGGAGAAATGTCAACAACTCACATACGCAGCGGATAAAATATAATAATAAATAATAACAGTTTACAAAAGAATACTATATCTGTCGATTACATATTATATACATCAGAGTTTCATATATATATATATATATATACAGCCCCTGTATATATGCAATTATCATGTCTCAGATTGACAATAATATAATACAGCGGAAACACTCCATACGTTCCTGCCATCCAGCTCGACTCCTTAGCTTCAGAACCGTTCTTACCTGAAAATTTGTAATACTCCGTCTGACCTGAGCATTACTACAAAGTAACACCCGGGTCAGGCTGGAAAGTAGTGTGAGTAAACCCATCTAACATGTAATGCAAAAGAATACAACTCATATAAACCCGGGGTGCGTATATCAGTTTACAACTTCGTAAGTTGCTATAGACATCCCTTATTTCACAAAGCAATAAAGTACCAGAACTTTGATTATATGGTCCAATTTCACTTAAATCATACATAAGCAAGATAAATCAGTCGCATCATCTCGAATAAATCTTATTAGAATCAAATCAATCGCCTATAAATCCTGCTTATTAATTAATTACAATTCAATTGATTCACCATCCCATAGTCATTTATCTCAGTTAATCCTCCGTGATCAATTATTCTCTAATTACAATAAAACTATCATCATTATCAAATTACTTTCATTAAGTAATTATACTTATCCAAACTCCATGAATGTTTATCCTTAATTAATTCCATCCATTAAACAACCCCAATTACCCATAAACAGTAATTACCCCTCTGTAATTACTTAGTTAAGTAATTAACCCCACACTTGATCCCTTTTTGATTAATTACACCAAGTAATTTATCCTCAATTACTTCTACTAAGTAATTACCCTTTAATTACTTCCCATTAAGAAATTTCCTTTAATTTATTACATCTAGTAATTATGAATTTCTTCACTAAATCTCATCAAGTATTTATATTTAATTAATCAACAAAAGATTACCTTTAATTAATTAACAAATTTATTTCAATCGGAAATCTATCCCTTAACTACCCTAACCCAATTAATAAATCTTAATAAACTTTAATTATTGATTAACACAACTTAATTACAAATTAAGTATTCCTTAATTACTCATTAATGATCAATTAATTACTTAGTTAATCATTAATTATCAATTTATTAATCATCTAATCTTTAATTAATCATTTAATTAGTTAACTTTTTTTCATTAATTAATTTAAGTAGTTAATTAAAATCTTAAGTTCAAATTGGTTTATCAACAAAATTATTAATGTAAATTTTCAATTACAAACTTATTTGAATTATTTATTTAATTACATGCATAAATTAATTACATACTTAATTTCCTTACTTTAGATTAATTAAATAATTACATTACAACCCTCCTTCATAAGATTTTAAATCAAAACCTAACTTAAACTTGTCAACATTGTAAATTTTATTATTACTTAACTTTTCTTAGCAAAATAACTTAAGGTTAATTAAGATTATCACTTAGGAGAAGAACCCGAATAGGGCACTTGATTACTTCGAGCAAACGTCTAGTACTTCCCTCCTTTTCCCCGCGTCACTCTCCTTCATCCTCTCCCTTTTTTTCGTGTTTCTTTTCTCCTTCATTTTTTTCTTTTTATATTAGCTTAAGTTAAATACTGCAGTTATACGAAACACCCACGCAGACATCAGGTCGAATCGAAGCAACTACCCAAAAACCTCGAACAACACTCGCGATGACCCAAACTCGATGTCGCAGGCACTCACACGCCACCGTGCACGTGCATGGTGGTTCGTCAACGTCCAGGCGAAACTCGACGCCTCCGGCAAGTTGCACAACGACCACAAACACGAAAACAAAACTCAATTCAATGAGATGAGTTTGAAATCAAAAAGATGCTCTGCCACTCGAACCAGCTACTCGAACAGCTAAGGGAAAAACGCCCCGACCCTCGAACGCCGGCCTCCAGGGGCGACGCCGCTTCGGCCACGCCGCGGCCATATCCTCCTCTTCCATCTCCTCTAAACTCGTACGGCTCGATCCATCCACGACAACGAAATCCACGAATTACAGAACACAAAATATAACTCGAGCCAAACCCTACTTTAGGTCCAACCCACTAATCCTTGCATTAGGAATTTTCTTTAGAATTTTTCCCATACTCGAGAATCATCAAGCTAGCTATATGACAAGTTTCAACATTTAAGATTTGTTGAATCACCAGAGATTCACAAAAAACAAATTTTGTTTATTTTTAAACTACATCTAGTATACTTATCTAAAAATTATCATTTTAGTTTTAAAAATCATAGCTTTGTATGTTAAATCAAGATATGAATTCGAATTTACAATTTAAAATCTTTGAGTTTTAACATATTGATTTCTATTTACTGTAACTTGAATATACAGTGTTTAAGCAACACTGTCCACCTTCAACAATCCTTCTAGGCCGTGATTTCAGTTTAAGCAAGTGTGTTTAACTTAAATTCTTAAGTATAAAATATTTGTATGAAAAAGTATTTAAAATTTTCTCTGCTTTACTTTGTTCTGAACTGGAAATATTGAAGAGCAGCTTCCAGTAAACAACCAACATCACAGAACAGCTTGTTTTCGATATATAGCAAACATACGATTTCATAAACTAATTATCAAAACTTAAACTTTAAAAAAAATTATGTTTACTCACAGGCATTTCAAAAAAATAACAAAGGAAACCAAGTGAAGTACTCACCTTTCTGTTGAATAGAGATGTGTTTTGAAACACTGCCGTTAAAATTTCTTTTGCTCTTCTTATTTAAACTTGAATTTGAAATTTTGGTTTGCTTCAGGTAGTTGTTGTTGAGATGAATTTTACATGCCTTGATCTTGCCTGACTTCCTTACTTCCTGGCTTAACTTAATTTCCAGGCTTTTGTCTACTGGTTTTGTTACAAGATTATATATTTTTCTCTTAGTTCGAATGAATGGCAAGTGGAGATATATATATAAAACAAGTATGTACAGGCTGAAGTTTATACAAGTACAAGATATTATTGTACTGTTAGAGATTTTTTTTCTTTTGTAAGGTGGCTGAAATGATATTTGTTGAGCTTGCATTAATTAATCTTGGCTTGTTTTATAAGCTTAAGCTTATCTTCTTCTCTTTTTTTTAAAAAATTTATGTACAACCTGATTTTATGAGTACACTCATATACATATATAACTTGTCTTGTTGCCTTTTCTCAACCTACATACTCATCTTTTGCTTGTTCATAAACATATACTTTTACTATCTTCTTTATATTCTTATTTATCTTCAAGTCTCCATACTTATCAATCACATCTAATTAAATTTCTACTCACTTAAATGTTAATTTGTTTCCCTTTTCTTTGTTCTATTACTTTGTATTGACCCTTTAACATGTGTTTACTTATATTTTACATAACTATATAAGTTATCTTATATATATTTATTTATTTATTTATTTTACTATTTTGTAAGTTCATTTTTGTTTGTATTTTATTTTACTTTATACTTTGCAAATACATGTCTTTCAATAGTTTATATATTCTAAAATTATTGTATATGTTCATTTCATATTTTATTTCCATACTTATGTTAATATCATAACTTCTTAAGCCTATAATAATTATATTTATTTTCAAATAATATATTTGTTTATTTTTAAATTTAACATTGATAAGATTTATTTTACTTGAACCATTATTAACCAGATTTTATCATATATATATATATATATATATATATATATTTTAAATCGCATATTACTACAGTTAAATATTTAGAAACTCGTTATTTTAGTTCCAAACCATGGCTTCTCCCAATTACATATATATATATATATATATATATATATATATATTTGTTTAGAATAATAAGCTGTATTTTAATTAATCCAATTATATATTTATTAAAATAATATTGCCAAAAATCTGGAATGTCACATTCCTCCCCCTTAAAACTTTTCGTCCTCGAAAAGGAATGAAGGCAGAATTCATGAAAATGCTTAAAATCAAATAAACGTTCTTTGATCATTTTAAAAACACTATTTAATATCTATATAATATTATTCCAAAGTAGTTATTTTAAAAAAAAATACTTTTATAACTTGATGTTTCAACAAGTCCTTCCTTGTTCTCATTGAGATTCGGTCATACGTTGATCAGGCGTAGGACTGAAATTCTGTAAGTACTTGGTAAACCCGTTTTCAACACCTAGTGAAAATACTTGGAAAATAATTTTATTGAAAATATAGAAAACAGTTTTTGAAAGTAGAGGAAATAACTTTGGTGAGAATGCTCTGGAAATCATCACCCCCATCCATGGTCGCAGTCAACCCGATGGTTACGTTGCCATCCCGACAAAATCCATAGATAATTGTAGGCCTCCACGCCTCTCAATTACTCCATGGAACCCGCTACAGATCGCAGCTACAACTGGGGTTACGTAGCTATCACAGCAAAAACCTATATAGCTGTAGGCATCAGCGCCCTCAAATTTCGCTGCCAAAAACAAACTTCTCCACTCCACTTGACCATAGATCGCAGTCTACCGATGTTGCGTTGCCTTCCCGGCAAAATCAAGTGTAGACTATTGGCACTCATCCTCAACACGATTTCGCTATGGTCCCCACATAGTAGATCGCAGTGACATCGAGTTACACTATCGTCACAACATAGCCTAAATGCCCCTGTAGGCATCAGTGCCCTTGACTTACGCTACCCAATAATCCTCAGGAACTAGTTTGTCCGGACTCCTCACAGGATCAACTTTAGAACCCCCCGGGGCTCAAGGCAGCACCACCCGGTGGCACTCCTGAGAAGTTCATTTCAAGGGAGCGCCTTTTTCCCCAGAGTCGTCATCAAAACACTTTATACTATACATTTATAGTATCTTTCAAATCATACATCTAGTATGATATCATATAAGGCTCCTTTACACAAAATCGATTACCCATAAATCGATAAATTCTCAACTAGGCTTTCCAAATTTTAATATCAATTTTACCCAAAAATCGAAAGCCATTCCAAATTCAAAGGTTCCCAAAACCTTCTCCAAAATCCTCATAAGATCCTTTATATATATATTCGGATATATAAAATTTTAAAAACTTTGGATCTTTTCAAACTTGTATAAAACTCCTTTTTATACTTCAAACACCTTAAAAAATATTTTCTTCTGGCTATAGATCTGTAAAGGGGAGTTTTATCTCATATAACAAAGATATATAGCTTCATTTATTCAAAATCAAATATTCAAATTTGACTTCTCTTTCCAATATCAATTTCATTCAAATCCGTACGATGTGTACATATCATCAGTACGCTATATCAACCTGATCGCTCATTCGATCACACAATTTCGCTTCCGAACTAGTATCGTCTACCTGACTTCCTCGTACGGACTCAGATCTGGTTTCTTGATCAGAAACCGTCATTCTCCTTGCATAGCTATAACTATGATAGAGAATATCCAGAACCAATCAACAATCCCTATCTAGGTTCGTCGTCGAAAATCGAGTGAAAAATCCCAACTCGGATAGATAAACTATCTCGAAATCCTATGCTCGAATCAGGATCAAATCATTATGCGAATTGAATAATATACGTACATCCTACGTATTTAACTTCATTTATTATTAGCCAAATCAATTTCCTTGCTATTCACATTCACCTAAATTTTCAATTACTTGTTCATATTTGCCTTAATCCCCATTTGGATTTTCACTACAATCTTTATCTCAGTTGGGTATTTAATCAATAAGAGTTTGAACTCCGACCAGTTTAGAAAATAGCTTGATTTTTTTAAAAAAAAATAGATAAGTAGTTTGAAAAATAATTATTAGTTTGCAAAATAGCTGTAAAGTAGTTAACTAATTGTAAAATAGTTGGAAAATAGTTAAATAGTTTCAAAACTTTTAAATAATTGCAAAATAGTTATAAATAGTAAATAATTTGTAACATAGTTGAAAAATAGTAATTAGTTTATAAAACAGTTGAAAAATTGTTAAATAGTTCCAAAAATATTTGTATAACAAGTATAAAATAATTTGGCTTTAAGAAAGAAAAGTTGTATATATTTAATAGCTTGGAAAATAAGTTTATATTAAAACAACTTATTTTGAAAATATTCCAGAGTCAAAACTGTTCGCTTCCCCAACAATTAAATTTAATTTTCCACTCCCATTTAAATTGACCCAAGTCCAAATTAAATAACTCCAATTTCCATTGGACTTGATTTATTCCCAATTTAAGTTGAATTAATGCACAATTTCTTCCCAACTTAAATCAAATTCCATTTGATTTTAAACCTGCTCACTTTACTATACTTCCAAATTATTCAAATCAATTTTGGACAATTATCAGTTGAACCTACTTCAAGTTAAAATCATTTCAATTTAATCTAATTCAATTTCTCCATTAAATTTTTTAAACTTATACATCTTCAATCACAAACCCAATTAATTCAAATCAAATTCAATTTGAAACTAAACCTTTTAAATTTCAGTTTGAATTAATTTCAAATTCCATCTCAAATAAAGGAAGGTGGTTTATTAGATCATACTACCACAAAATATTTCATATATGGATAGACTGTACATTAGCAGTTCAATATTACATCCATTCATCATAATAAAAGCCTTACAAAGTCAAAATTAAGATGTTTACACCATCACCTAGGTTTTAGAGTCCTATCATTTCTATCAGAATCCTTCTTATGGACTTCCTTCCAATGGGCAAAGCCCAAACATGCACTTTTCTACAGGATGTCCCCACTTATAGCATTTTCCACAAAAAGTTTCTACCTTCTCATCGATCTGGATGACCTCCATGCTTCCTACTGGATGTTCCACAACCTTAATCTTCTTCTTCTGTCTCTTGGGACAATTTCTCGCGATATGTCCCAACCCTTTACAATGATAGCAAATGGTTGACTCGTTGACCGGTTCTATTGGTTTACGCTTCACCTTCCTCACTTCAGGACAATGGTTAAGGAAATGTCCCTTCTTATGGCACTTAAAGCATAATATCTCGGAGCGAAATCATTGGAATATACCCTTTAATTCCCTCCTTGTTTTACCACACTTAGCTGCATAATGACCCTTATTGTAACATCTATAGCAAGTGACATTATCATAAAGTCTTGGTCCATTTCTTTCCTTAATCCGATTTTCATACTCTTGAATTGCTATTTCCCGTTCCTTACGTGCAGCTGCTCTTCGTTCTCTGCGCTTTTCCTTCCATTCTTCACTCTTAGCCATTTCTCTCAAAGACTGAATTCTAGAGGGACTTCCTATCCTATAAATTAGACTTAATTAGAAGAATTCAACTCTAATATAGAAATTTGCTTACCTAGATATACCTTAAGTTTTAAACCACCTTTGGTTTTAAACTCAAGCCCAATCTTCAAACAACCCATTGTTTGCAACAAGTCTCTTTTATTTAAATAAAACTTATTTATTCTTTTAACACTTTGGAACAATTTTTCAAATCTATGGACCAGGATTTAAAATTTCACAATTTAGTATTTCCCATTTCAATCTATAAGTCATACTTTACTTAAATGTTTACTTCTTTAGAATATTTCATTTTACTTACTCATTAATACACATCGCACAACAAACATTTTTGATAATAACCAAGATTATCGTATCTAAAACCATCCATTATCATCTTATTCTAAAATACTTCTCCAATTCAAGATTTCAATTTCAGTTTGAATCCAATTCAAACTTATCTTTATTTAATTTCAGCTTGGTTGTATTATATTACTCTTAATTTAATCCTAGTAATTTAATAGGCAATTTCCGTAATATTTATTAGAGTGGAATATTGCTTTATATATTAAAATATAATCATTTAAAGTCATCTTAAATCTCTATTTAAGAAAATAACAAGTACGCCCTCTCATATATATACACTCAACTCATTCTAGGGTACTATTGACCGTATCTTTAATGAGTACACCCACCAGAGCCAAGGTTCTCGCTTAACCTTCTGCTCTGATACCAACTTAACGACCCGAAATTTTCGAACCCGAAAATTCCAGATAGTTATGAAAAAGAAGAAAGAGATAGAAGAAGAAGAAGAGGAGGAGGAGAAATGCCAACAACTCACATACGCAGCGGATAAAATATAATAATAAATAATAACAGTTTACAAAAGAATACTATATCTGCCGATTACATTTTATATACATCAGAGTTTCACATATATATAGTCCCTGAATATATGCAATTATCATGTCTCAGGTTAACAATAATATAATACAGCAGAAACACTCCATACGTTCCTGCCATCCAGCTCAACTCCTTAGCTCCAGAACCGTTCTTACTTGAAAATTTGTAATACTCGGTCTGACCCGAGCATTACACCAAAGTAACACTCGGGTCAGGCTGGAAACCAACGTGAGTAAAGCCATCTAACATGTAATGCAAAAGAATACAACTCATATAAACCTGGGGTGTGTATATCAATTTACAACTTCGTAAGTTGCTATAGACATCCCTTATTTCGCAAAGCAATAAAGTGCCAGAACTTTGATTATATGGTCCAATTTCACTTAAATCATACATAAGCAAGATAAATCAGTCGCACCATCTTGAATAAATCTTATTAGAATTAAATCAATCGCCTATAAATCCTTCTTATTAATTAATTACAATTCAATTGATTCACCATCCCATAGTCATTTATCTCAGTTAATCCTCCGTGATCAATTATTCTTTAATTACAATAAAACTATCATCACTATCAAATTACTTTCATTAAGTAATTATACTTATCCAAACTCCATGAATGTTTATCCTTAATTAATTGCATCCATTAATCAACCCCAATTACCCATAAACAGTAATTACCCATCTGTAATTACTTACTTAAGTAATTAACCCCTTACTTGATCCCTTTTTGATTATTACACCAAGTAATTTACCCTTAATTACTTCTACTAAGTAATTACCCTTTAATTACTTCCCATTAAGAAATTCCCTTTAATTTATTACATCTAGTAATTATGAATTTCTTCACTAAACCTCATCAAGTATTTATATTTAATTAATCAACAAGAGATTAACTTTAATTAATTAACAAATTTATTTCAATCGGAAATCTATCCCTTAACTACCCTAACCCAATTAATAAATCTTAATAAACTTTAATTATTGATTAACACAACTTAATTACAAATTAAGTATTCCTTAATTACTCATTAATGATCAATTGATTACTTAGTTAATCATTAATTATCAATTTATTAATCATCTAGTCTTTAATTAATCATTTAATTAGTTAACTTTTTTTTCATTAATTAACTTAAGCAGTTAATTAAAATCTTAAGTTCAAATTGGTTTATCAACAAAATTATTAATGTAAATTTTCAATTACAAACTTATTTGAATTATTTATTTAATTACATGTATAAATTAATTACATCCTTAATTTCCTTACTTTAGATTAATTAAATAATTAAATTACAACCCTCCTTCATAAGATTTTAAATCAAAACCTAACTTAAACTTGTCAACATTGTAAATTTTATTATTACTTAACTTTTCTTAGCAAAATAACTTAAAGGTTAATTAAGATTATTAGTTAGGAGAAGAACCCGAATAGGGCACTTGATTACTTCGAGCAAACGTCTAGTACTTCCCTCCTTTTCCCCGCATCACTCTCCTTCATCCTCTCCCTTTTTTTTCCTGTTTCTTTTCTCCTTCATTTTTTTCTTTTTATATTATCTTAAGTTAAATACTGCAGTTATACGAAACACCCACGTAGACATCAGGTCGACTCGAAGCAACTACCCAAAAACCTCGAACAACACTCGCGATGACCCAAACTCGATGTCACAGGCACTCACACACCACTGTGCACGTGCACGGTGGTTCGTCAACGTCCAGGCGAAACTCGACGCCTCCGGCAAGTTGCATAACGACCACAAACACGAAAACAAAACTCAATTCGATGAGATGAGTTCGATCAAAAAGATGCTCTGCCACTCGAACCAGCTACTCGAACAGCTAAGGGAAAAACGCCTCGACCTTGAACGCCGGCCTCCAGGGGCGAAGCCGCTTCGGCCACGCCGCGGCCATAACCTCCTCTTCCATCTCCTCTAAACTCGTACGGCACGATCCATCCACGACAACGAAATCCATGAATTACAGAACACAAAATATAACTCGAACCAAACCCTACTTTCGGTCCAACCCACTAATCTTTGCATTAGGAATTTTCTTTGGCATTTTTCCCATATTCGAGAATCATCAAGCAAGCTATACGATAAGTTTCAACATTTAAGATTTGTTGAATCACCAGAGATTCACAAAAAAGCAAATTTTGTTTATTTTTAAACTACACCTAGTATACTTATCTAAAAATTATCGTTTTAGTTTTAAAAATCTTAGCTTTGTATGTATCAAGATATGAATTCGAATTTACAATTTAAAATCTTTGAGTTTTAACATATTGATTTCTATTTACTGTAACTTGAATATACAATGTTTAAGCTACACCGTCCACCTTCAGCAATCCTTCTAGGCCGTGATTTCAGTTTATGCAAGTGTGTTTAACTTAAATTCTTAAGTATAAAATATTTATATGAATAAGTATTTAAAATTTTCTCTGCTTTACTTTGTTCTGAACTGGAAATATTGAAGAGCAGCTTCCAGTAAACAACCAATATCACAGAACAGCTTGTTTTCGATATATAGCAAACATACGATTTCATAAACTAATTATCAAAACTTAAACTTTAAAAAAATTATGTTTACTCACAGGCATTTCAAAAAAATAACAAAGGAAACCAAGTGAAGTACTCACCTTTCTATTGAACAGAGATGTGTTTTGAAACACTGCTGTTAAAATTTGTTTTGCTCTTCTTATTTAAACTTGAATTTGAAATTTTGGTTTGCTTCAGGTAGTTGTTGTTGAGATGAATTTTACATGCCTTGATCTTGCCTGACTTCCTTACTTCCTGGCTTAACTTAATTTCCAGTCTTTTGTCTACTGGTTTTGTTACAAGCTTATATATTTTTCTCTTAGTTCGAATGAATGGCAAGTGGAGATATATATATATATATATATATATATATATATATAAATAAAACAAGTATGTACAGGCTGAAGTTCATACAAGTACAAGATATTATTGTACTGTTAGAGATTTTTTTTTCTTTTGTAAGGTGGCTGAAAGGATATTTGTTGAGCTTGCATTAATTAATCTTGGCTTGTTTTATAAGCTTAAGCTTATCTTCTTTTTCTTTTTTTTTTAAATTATGTACAACCTGATTTTATGAGTACACTCATATACATATATAACTTGTCTTGTTGCCTTTTCACAACCTACATACTCATCTTTTGCTTGTTCATAAACATATACTTTTGCTATCTTCTTTATATTCTTATTTATCTTCAAGTCTCCATACTTATCAATCACATCTAATTAAATTTCTACTCACTTGAATGTTAATTTGTTTCCCTTTTCTTTGTTCTATTACTTTGTATTGACCCTTTAACATGTGTTTGCTTATATTTTACATAACTATATAAGTTATCTTATATATATATATTTATTTATTTTACTATTTTGGAAGTTTATTTTTGTTTGTATTTTATTTTACTTTATACTTTTCAAATACATGTATTTCAATAGTTTATGCATTCTAAAATTATTGTATATGTTCATTTCATATTCTATTTTCATACTTATGTTAATATCACAACTTCTTAAGCCTATAATAATTATATTTATTTTTAAATAATATATTTGTTTATTTTTAAATTTAACATTGATAAGATTTATTTTACTTGAACCATTATTAACCAGATTTTATCATATATATATATATATATATATATTTTAAATCGCACCTTACTATAGTTAAATATTTAGAAACTCGTTATTTTAGTTCCAAACCATGGCTTCTCCCAATTACATACATACATACATACATATATATATATATATATATATATATATATATATTTGTTTAGAATAATAAGCTGTATTATAATTAATCCAATTATATATTTACTAAAATAATATTGCCAAAAATCTGGAATGTCACATGCACAAAACAAAGTAGTGAATAAATTAGCATTTGTGAGTTTAGCACTCACCTTAATTTGTTTCGGAATCAGCTAGAACCCGGATTTAACGAAGCAAGAATTAGAGAGAACTGGAGCTACCATTAATGTTTTCTTTGCTGAGCTACTGGAAGAAAATGGAACCCAAAAGAATGATAAAGTGTTTCTTTTTTTTCTCAATTTTGTGAACAAGTCAAAAAAGAAAGTGTGGTGGTGATGCTTTGTAGTACATTGGCATTAAAATGAAAACGTGCTTCAGGGAGAATAAAGGACGTGCTGCAAAGTGTGATGATGGGGGCAAAGTGATTTCAACTTTATGACAGCAAAGTGCTTATACACTTTTGCTTTAATAAAATTGGCATTAAATCTCAATTTAAAATACCCATTTTAAATATTTATTTCGACAGTAATCCAAAAACAGGGTTGTCACAGACTCCCCCTTATAAAAATTGCGTCCCCGCCTTTTCATACTAGAAGTCGTTTATAACACAAATTATTCACCACAATAAAGATTTAAATAGAAAAGATGGATGAGAATGCTCACCACCACCCGAAGAGGAGAGAAAACCGGGATAAGAACGCTCGATGAATTTTTTTTTGGGTTTCCCAAGTGCAATCTTTGGGGTTAGCTGACCATTGAATTTTCACAAGCAGGATTTCTTTATTCCGATGGCGTTTACCCTCTGAAGCTAGCACATGAATAGGATTTTGCACCATAGACAAGTTGGGTGAGATCTCAAGATCTTGCAACACACGAGGATCCATAATAGAGTCCGAATCTCGAAGGCATCGATGAAGTTGGGATGTGAAATATGTTATGAATTCCTGAAAACTGGATAGGTAGCGATACATGATAAGCAACAGGGTCAATGCGTTCCGTAATAGGAAATGGTCCAATATATCGAGGAGCCAATTTCCTGGAGCTTCTCAAATGCACCACACCCTTCATCGGAGAAACACGAATGAATACGAGATCGCCAATAGAAAATTCCATAGGCTTCCTACGATGATCAGCATAAGATTTTTGCCTAATCTGAGGCTCTTTCATTCTTTATCTGACAATATCAATCTTCTCAGAAGATTCACGAATATAATCAGAGTCGAGAACTAACTTTTCCCCGGATTCCAACCAACAAGATGGTGATCGACACGGTCTCCCATAAAGAGCTTCGAAAGGAGCCATACGATACTGGATTGGAAACTGTTGTTATAAGAAAATCCAACAAGACATAAGTGGCCTTCCTAACTACCAACAAAGACAAGAAGCAGTCCGATTGGACTTGACAGGAATAAAATGGGCTGATTTGGTCAATTGATCAACAATCACCCAAACACTAGTATGAGCCGACCTAGAACGAGGTAGACCATCAATGAAGTCCATAGAAGTCTGATCCTATTTCCCTAACGGAATCTCAAGAGGCTGCAAAAGACCGTCAAGACGACGGTTTCCTTCTTTAATAAGTTGACAAGTCATGCAACGACTCACATAACTTGCAACATCACGCTTCATATCCCCCTAAAAGTATAAGCGTTTCATATCAGCATACATCATACTACTATTCAGATGGGTAGTATACTTAGAACGATGACAATCCTCAAGAATGTCATTTTTAAGATTAGAAACATTAGGCACGATCAATCTACCCTTCTTCCGAATACAACCATGAACATCAATATCGAAATTATTTAGATCATCACTTCAAGATTCCGATTTACACACTGAATAAGATAAGAGAGATTTGGATCTTGTTTCTGGGCCCAGCAACACGATCCAACAAATTAGGACGAGCTTCCATGCTAAACAAAAGCACGAGAGAATTAGAAACTGAAGGACGGTCTCTAATAACACAAAGAGGTAAAGCTTCCAACATATTCCACTCTGCTAACATCATGGAAACAACAACTTGCTGCTTGCGGCTGAGCCCATCAGCAACCCGATTACCCTTACCAGGGGTATACTGAATATCGAAATAATATGAAGCAAGAAATTCGAGCCAACACTGTTGCCTCATATTAAGCTCTTTTTGAGTAAATAAATATTTCAAAGATTTGTGATCAGTGAAGAGAATAAAACGCTCGCCCAAAAATAATATCGCCAAATCTTTATAGCAAAGACTATAGCGGCTAACTCCAAATCATGGGTAGCATGACGAATCTCGTTAGGCTTTAGTTGTCTAGAAGCCTAGGCAACTACTCTATCCTTTTGCATGAGAACAACACCGAAACTAATACGGCTAGTATTGGTATAAATAATGAAGTCTTGGTTCCCTTCGGGAATCACAAGGATAAGAGTGTCGGAAAAGAGTTCTTTCAAATAATCTTCTTTCCTGAAAAGCTAAAACTTCCAAAATTACAATTATCTTTGTGAAATTATTTTCTAGAAAAATTTACTTTTTATAGGTCAATTTATTGTGTCAAATTGTCTCATCAAAGCGTTTAGGAGATTCCTATTGATAACGTTGATCAAACGCATCGACCAGAATTCTTAAAGCACTCAATGGGCAATACAATCACAAAATCATCTTCTATATGATAAACACAAATCCAATTATACTTGTAAATAAATCTTATGAAAAAGATTTTGCAAAATTTTAAATTTAGTTTTCATTCAAAATCAATAAATACACAAATGGAGTCATCGAGATATTCGTAGAATACTCGATTCATAAAATGGATGAAATAAGTTGGGCAAACTGAATGACATAATAAGTCATTCATAAGAATCATAACGAGTACGGAATGTAGTAAGAGGGATGCTATCTTCCGCCACTCGTAACTGATGAAAACCGGAAGCAAGATCGAGTTGGGAGAAGAGCTAGAACAAATAAATCGTTTGGCTTCCAATTCAGATAATTGTTGCTTGAGTTCCTCATTTTCCTTAGCAGACATCCTCGTGGGAGGACAACTAACAGGATGAGCACTAGAGATAAGATCAATATGGAACTCAATTGCCCTATTCGACGGCACTCTCAAAATAGGCTCAAAGACAACCGAAAAATCACAAACAACTGGAATATTTAGCTATAACAGCCTCCGATTCGAAGGAAGAAATGATAGCATTCGAAGCATGTTCGAAATATAATAGATAACTGCTCGATAGCATCGGGATGCTTGATATCTAAAGTTCTTTCGGGACATAGGATTTGAACTTCATAATGGACGAGCCAATCCATACCCAAAATCATATCAAAACCAAGATGTTCCATAACATGCAGATTCGCTGAAAGGAAAAACCTCAAAGAATAATCTCAACATCAACACACAACAAACCAAGAGTAGCGAATCCACCAATAGGATTCACAATCCTCAAAGGGTTGCAAAGAGTAATAACATCCAAAGGAATAACATCAACAAGCTCCTTCGACACGAATGAATGTGATGCACCCGTATCGAAAAGAACTCTAATAGAACGGCCATAGAATAGAATAAAATCTTTCAAAACATAAGGAAGAATATCTTTGGGATGAGAAGAATCACTAGAAGCTTTAGCAACATTAAGCTTCCCAGATTTGAAACCCTTAGGAGTAGTTGGACAATCAGAAACAGAGGACTTTCCTTGTTTTAAATCAGGGAAACTACAAGCAAGATTGATAAGGAATTTAACAATGGAATACTACGAGGATATGAGATTTATCCCTAGACATACACCAATATTTTAAAGAGGATAAAGATTTAAGAACAACGAAGGGATGGATTAGAAAGGCACGAATAAAACCCTCAAATAGTTATAACACATGTTACATTTTGCTTTTGTTCTGTGTTTACTATAATTTGTTCTGAATCTCAGCTTTGATACCAAGCTGTGACGCTCCACCTCTATGCTCACAATAACAAAGGTTATTATAAGGAATAACTTCTGCTATTGCGAAGAATAAGGCTTGTTAGAAGCGACCATCTGTAAGTTATGCCTTAGACGAGTATTGATTACATCGATAGGAGTTGTGTAAATTACTCCCAAAGATATATATTCAATCCAAATCTAAAACAAAACTACGATGGCTTAAGAAAAATTCAGAACAACTCATAATAACAACAACACTGATAAGTATAATCACATCAGAATAGAAATATCAGGTATATAGCGGAAGACAAGTTTGGAATACATGCTACAGCGATCGATGCTGCTCCTGAACCCAGTGTACATTTACATATCATCAACATACATGATACGAGAGTCAATGCACCAAAAAGAAACACCTTGAAGCTAGACAAACGATGAAGTGAAATCCCAAAAGATGAAGCAGCAACTGAATCAGAGATAGCTATTATCCTGAAATAACTCGGTCTGACCCGAGTATTATTTAAAAGAAAATAATAAACGCATCAGTCTAATTTAAACTTCAGAAATAAGTGTATGATAAACAACACTTAAGCAAATAATCATAACCTCGAATGAGATTATACAACATAGATAATCAACATAGTTCAAATAAAGAAATCTCAATTTAAACTCCATCAAAATCAATAATCTCGAATGAGACTATTCAACATAAATAATCTCGGATGAGACTATACACAAAATTATAGTCTCGGGTGAGACCATACGCAAATCATCAAAATCCTCAAACAGTAAATATTTCAATTAACGAGTCCGGAATTAACCAAAATAGTAAAAGCGTGGTTCCATACTCCGCACTTTTACTAAATCGTTTAAATCTCTTCATCGTTTCCTTGAAAGTGCAAAATTGCGTATTTTAGGTAAATAATATTTTACGTTCTCAAATGGACAAGTCCATAATTAACCGAATCAGCAAAAGTGAGGATTCATAGTCCTCAATTTTGCTGAAGCGTTTAAATCGATTCCTCATTCTTTTGAAAGCATAAACTGTAAAAAATTTGGAAACAATTTTATTTTAAAACGATTTTAAAAACACGTGATTAAATCAGCAACAACTATAGCAATTTCGATGAGGAAATTGCGCTTCACAAAACATCGTAAAAACGGATATCAAAATCAGCGTTGCGGGATAACCGCTTGAAAATTCACTTTAAATTGGCGGTTACTGAAGTCAAAATAACAGCAATTTTATTCGTCAAAAATCTCATCAAAATAAGACGCTTCAAAAATATAGTACCGGCGTACAAATTCCGTTATAAAAATAACGACGTAAAATACGTTTCAAATCAAAACACTGGTTCAAAGCAAATTTAAGTAGTAGTGCGCACTACTATATATATTCATCAAAAAATTTCACTGCATAGTAATATACACGTGCACTACAATATACATGCATGAATTAAAACAAAGTATAAACTAGCTTACTCAATATATAAAATGATCAGGCTCGCAACTAAATGACTCAGGCAAATTAACATGACCTGGCTATTGTCTTCGTTAAAAGTAACAACACACGCACGCACTGAATTTATAATCTGAACACATTTTTCAAGAGTGCAACTTAATAGTTTATGTACACACTGATGAAATAGGTGACCTGGCAAAATACTTTGTAGCAACTTGGCCATACTATATGAACGCACGGTATCAACACGACTTGACTTAATTTCGTGCTTTATTTGTAAAAATGATGACCCAAGTTTTCATGTACACGTGAATGCACGCGAAAGGATTTAAAAATATGTAACTTGGCACTTCAATATGCCTGAACTAATTAAAATATGAAACAAAGTAACCTATACTCATTTGTTTTTCATGCAACTCGAAAAATGGCCTGACAGTAAAAAATTTCTCGCATGCATTAATGCCATTGAACCAAACATCAAAATGACCTGACCACAATTTCGAATTCTTTCACATGCATTCACGTGTATAATTTGAAAATAGAGGGTGGTCTGGTTTTGGTCACATTGCATGCATACTTGCAACTTATTAATGGAATAAATATTACATTTAACTGGAACTTGAATTACAAGCTCGCAACAACTATCTGGACACGCACGCATAAAATTTTTGATAGTCTTTTCATGCAACATGTGTTCGCACGCAACCTACACACATTTTTTATCACTATAGTTTTCGTGCAAAAATGAAATACTCAACTCGGTTACCTCTGCCATACTATATCTACACACGTAAATATTAAAATGTGGTCTGGACACGAATTTGTGTACCCACGTGATGACAAAAAAAATGTGTAAACAATAATCTGAATTATATTTTAACTTTACACGCAGGGTTTGAAATGCATACACTTGAACTCTACACAATATACATTTTTTTATTCATTGTAACTTGTACACGCAAAACTAAAACTCAAACCCAAAAAAACTTAAACATATGTAAATTCTTTGATGCGAAAAATATAAAATAAAAAGGGGATGCCAGAGCCAGTTATATATATATATATATATATATATATATATATATATATATATATATATATATATACGTGCACACCCGACAATACGTAATCAGGCTAACGCTTTATACTAATGTGAAGATATGTTTATACTTCCTAGCATGAACAGAGTGGCCAGAGCATGCAAGAAAATCAATAAAGGTGAAAGCATTTTTGGCACGCACGGGTGTAAAGTTTTCATGCACGCGAAATATGAAGTAAAATGAAATTGTCAACTAAATGCATGCACAAAACAAAGCAGTGAATAAATTAGTATTTGTGAGTTTAGCACTCACCTTAATTTGTTTCGAAATCAGCTAGAACCCGGATTTAACGAAGCAAAAATTGGAGAAAATTGGAGCTACCATTAATGTTTTCTTTACTGAGCTACTGGAAGAAAATGGAACCCAAAAGAATGATGCAGTGTTTTCTTTCTTTCCTCAATTTTGTGAACAAGTCAAAAAAGGAAGTGTGCTGGTGATGCTTGGTAGTACATTGGCATTAAATTGAAAACGTGCTTCAGGGAGAATAAAGGACGTGCTGCAAAGTGTGATGATGGGAGCACAGTGATTTCAACTTTATGACAGCAAAGTGCTTATACATTTTTGCTTTAATAAAATTGGCTTTAAATCACAATTTAAAATCCCTATTTTAAATATTTATTTCGACAGTAATCCAAAAACAGGGTTGTTACAAACTGTTAATACTGATAGACAAGGACTTGGGTATACTCACTCTGAATATGTTAGAAGCAAAATTAATCAAGTTAAATCCAAGTGCACAATTTGTAGAAAATTTGGACACAATCAAAATAATTGTTGGTATAGACCCAAACACGTGATAACTATTCCAATTTGGGTTCCAAAAGGCACAATTATAAAATCCCTCAAAGTTAAACAAATCTGGGTGCCGAAAGGAGCATATATAAATAGTTTTGGGTCTCCACAAACTTATTTTACAAAATCTATTGCCACTAACTACCATGGACCTAAAAAAAAATAGGTCACAAAAATCTTTCATCATGTAGGTATGGTGGCAGGCTAAGGAACTACAATAGTATTACTTGGATTCGGGCTATTCCAGGGCATAACGGGCACCAAAGCAAAGTTCCTTAGCCTAGTACAAAGGTGGCAGAATCATAATGGACTACAACGAAAAATTATCGACAGAGGTAAAATAGGTAAAGATATCTTAAACGATATATGTGAAAATCTACACCATAATTTGACTTGATTCAGCCAGTTATTGATAAAGAAATGAATGATGATAATGATTCTGACTTTTTCAAATTTGTTGGCCAATTATTCTTTTATGCTGAGAACATTACAATCCTTGAAATACTTCAAAAAATTAATTTGGATTAATGATGGTAATACATTTGGTTGACTCTATATTCTTTTTTTTATTGGCATGGCTTCAATTAAAATTGAAAAGAATTTCATTTAAAAAGGCCTTCAAGAACTTGTTGCCACATCACGGTCTGGCCTATAGCATCCAACTAATGATAATCTCGAGTGAAAGAAAAATTCAGATGCAGATTACACTGGTAATCTAGTTGATAGAAAAATTACTAGTGGAACGTGATTTATGTTGAGACATTCTGTAGCTACACCGTTTTTCAAAGAAAAAATATGCATATTTTTCATTTCAAATAATTTTCAAATTGTAGACAATTTTTTTATAAAACCCCTTCTAAAAAATCATTTTTGTTGACCTTGTTTTAGATTAGTTATTTTGAAAATTTTGATTTTATAATTATTTTTTGGATTTGATTTTAAAAACTAGATTGACTAATCTGACTCCCTACTGATTATCTAAAAGATAAATAGTGATTGAAAAAGTGATGAGTGTTGATATTAATTATATATTATAACTTGAGACGGTATAATTAGTAAAAAAAAGTTAGAAATTTAAACAAGAGTAATAAACAATTTTTGTTGCTAAAAATTCCATGACCATTTCTATTTCTATCATATTTCTATCGACCATCACTCATCAAAATCCAAAATAGTATGGCGATATGTGGTGCTTTAAACAGGAATCTTTTGTTTTTCATTTTATTTTATTTTTGCAATAAAAACATCCAAAGTATTCACTCTCATTTAAAAGTCCTCATGGTTATGAATGGGTGAACTACTTGGAATTTTTTATGTGCTTACATGCTCGTTTAAAAGTCCTCATGGTTATGCATGTATGGAACAAATATTAAAATTGATTAATTAAATAGACAATTTGATTCTAATCCCATTTAAAAGTCCTCACGGTTATGCGTGATTAGAAGATACTTGAATTCATTTTTTATAAAAAAATTGGAATACTACTAATCTCATTTAAAAGTCCTAACGGTTATGCATGGTTAGTAGATATTCAAATTCCTGATATAAATATACCACAAATAGATCATTCCTATCATTCTAAAGTGGAATATGCTTCAAACAGAGTATTTATTGAAATTTAATATTTACATCCGATTGAGTTTTAATGTTATATTAATGTCTATCACTTTATCTCTATTTTTCTAACACTACTACTCTTTTGCTGATAACAAAAGGGGGAGAGAAAAGTTAAGATTTTGGAAAACAAAGGTCAAATATTTTATTTTGTATTTTCTATATGCATCTAGGCTCATTTGCATATTTTTATTTATTTTCACGCATATATGAAGTGGGAGCGTTCTGTAGAGAGGGAGCATTCAAATAGGAGGAGCAAATTGAATGATCAAATATATTTAACAAATTCAAAATCTTAAATATATGTTTGTTATCATCAAAAGGGGGAGATTGTTGAATATGTGAATATATGATTTTTGTTTGATGATAATAAATATATATATATATATTCATTTAAATGTATTTTTTAATGTACTATTTTATTTTTCACATAATTAGATAAATATTTTGCTGAATAAAATAAATAACACAGAATTTAAATTCAAACGGATATTTTATTCAAACAAATATTTATTACAATTTTGAATAGTACAAATTCAAGCTCTCGCTGTACATATACAATTTCAATTACAATACAAATTTGATTACATCACAATTTTTCATTTACATAACTATCCTCACTATATATCGCTCGTTTCAATCGTATTTAGCTTCAACTTCATTCTAGATTAAATCTAGCACCTGAGCAATCTGAAAAAATATACATCGATGCAGTAAAATTGAGAATAAAATAATTTTGCAGTGTAAAATAAAATATAATTTTGAAAACATTATTTGCCTCAGTTATTTGGGTTGTTCGTCATCATTTAATTTTGAATTCATCATACACGAACAGCTTGTGACATATGCAGTGTACCACTGTACATGCCACAAGGCCGTGCACACCGATATATACACTTGATAAAATTACAGGGATAGGTGAGCACAAGGTCAAACCCAAATCAAAAACCGGGTTCAACTCAAGTAAAATAAATATCAAGTTACGATATCAGCATAAGGTCAAACCCACGCTTTAAGCTGGATTCGACATAGGTGCAAGTTCAATAAAACGGTCAAGAGAAACAAAACCAGGCCAAAATGTACATGTGCACATGTCAAGGGCCAATGGTGAAGCAATTTCAAAAAGATAGATATACAATAATAATATGAATTCAAAGCAGCAGCGAGCATTCAAATACAAATCAAGGAGCAACATATCATAGATTAATACACTTGCCCAAGCTTAAAAAACCAACAAAGACAGTATGCAACCTGACTCGAAGCAATGCAGTGATATGCACATTGCACAACAACTACACAATGACAACAGAACAGATTCAATGTCAAGCTGCAGTTCAAATCACAGTGTGTGTGTGTGTATGCGCAGCAAAACTCGAGGCAATCAGACGTCAAGTATATGTGAAAGCTGCAAACACATAAAACAGTGGTGACCCATGAAATGAAACAAGACCTGGGAAAAATGATGAACCAACAAATGCTCTAGACAAGTTAAAATAGAAAAATACATGTGATCAAGCAAATCGAGCAACTGAAGCAACTAGAGCTCCAGATGGTACACCAGATAATGACACGCTACAGTGAACTACAAGGTACCAGACTCGAGTACATCAAATCAGACATATACAGTGCTCAGCATATTCAAGTGAAGACTACACAAGTGGTGCACATGTCAATAATCAATGATGAAGCAATGCAATATGAACCAGACAGTACACAAGTGAAGAATGAATGCAACAAAACAGCTCGACCAGTTCAATATGTTATGCACAAGAACCAAGGCCAAGACTAGTGAACTGCAAGTGTCGACCAGACAAACGAAACAGTGCAAGCATTCAAGTACAGGATTGAATACAAGGAATAATCTAACCAGTCAATATAAGTAACTGAGCAATGTCAGAAACGCACACGAGCTCAAAAGTCATGGAACATCAATTAACAGTTTTATCAAAGCCGAAGTCAGGTGATGTTGAAAAACAAGTTGAAGCAGAAAACAAAAATTGGAACAAATCAGAAACCAACAGTAGCAAGTTCAACCACGAAGGTCGTAGTCAAAAAGAATTCGAAATCGTAGTGGCCAAGAAATTCAACCAAGTCAAAAATCGAAGCCGTGAAAATCAAGTAGTCAAATATACGAAATTGACAAAGATAGAAATTATCATCAACATCCAAACAACATCGAATGTCCGAGAAAATTATCAAATGAACGAATTTATAGGAAGTCGAATTCTATATAAACCCTAAACATCATCGGCAAAAAATTATTCGAGTTCAAGCAACAAAGAAATAATAATCATCCAACTCGAATCACGATAGAGTTCAAGCAAGCAAATCAGAAAGAGCAAAAGGCATAAATTACATACCGGATTCAAGATTGAACTCGACCGAGAAGCAGCCATGTGCAACTCAAGGAGACGGTCGATCAATAGAGCAAGCAACATGTAATCACTTATTCGATCAATCAACAAAAGTCGGCGGCTTCAAATATTATCCAAAGCCTTAATTTATTGAAGAGAAAAGAAAGTACTGGAGCATAAGAAAAGAGGAAGACAACATTACAAAAGAACGGGTGGACATAGATAAAAAGGAGAAAGGGATTTTCTTGTCACTTATTTGTTTGGGCCGGCCTCGTTTATTTGGTTATTAAGTATATAGGGCATTAGATTATAAAATAGGTTTTTGTTATTTAATTGCTTTTAATTTTGTAATTTACTTTTTAAATTCTTGTAATTTCTAGTCATGTGACAAGGGACGAACTGCAGTGGCGGAGTTGTGGCAGGGTTTTGATCGTAGAGTTAAGGCTAATCGATGGCGGGTGTCATGGGTTTACGTATGTAAGCGTCTGACTGCTTAATTTCTAGTAGAAACCCTGGAGGCAGCACGTAGGCAAGGTTTTACCGAAGCTGGGTAAATTCTGTATTGTTCTATTTCTGGATTTATTATTCTGCTATTGTTTGTGTTGCTATAATTCTGATATATCAATGTTGAGATTATTTTATATAAACTTCCACGATAAGTTTTATAATTAATAGTATCACCCTATTCACCCCCCTCTAGGGTGAAATCGATCCTACACCCTATACATTTTTCAATACCTAGAGCCTAGCCATGGTTAAAGCTCCAACAATAACCATATAGAACTATATAATCAAACTATAAGGTCCTTAGTTCAATAATAACATTTATTATTAACTGACATGTTATAGCTAGAGACATAGAATTCGAGTTGACCACAATTGATTGTGATACTAACCTTTTACAACGGAGGATAAGAATTAACTATTAAGTAGTGTTTAACTTCTGACGCTTCAACTCAAACCCAAATATTATCGTTCATGAACATTATACCATGATTTAGTTGTAGCATAGAAGAGTATTAACGTTAAAGTTCCACGATTTTCTCAAATCGAAAGATTTACTTAAATTGTCACATAAAGATTCCTTATTTGACCTAGTTGTGATCAACTAGTAGGAAACTTTCAGTTGACTCATTCCGTAGTAATCCCATAAATACATGTAATTTATCCTTTGGTGCCACCAAGAACCATTTGTAATACATACCAACATGTAAGGAGCATCATGTACACTAATCTCAAAAGTTGTATTGAAATTGTTTTTTTCAAAACACCTTGACCAAAAATCATTTAAAACAAAGTATTATTATTTTACAATTCAATACTCATTGTTATAACATTTGCAACTGCAATAGTATAATAATTTATGTAAGGATCTTCCACTTATATATGTTTATTGATTTTAGTCATTGGTTATATCACATACAAAAAAACTAGAAACATCATTTCGAACAAGATTGGTTCCAAATTTAGTTTATGTGACAAATTACATAATTACCGCAAGGGCATGCCCCTTAAACTTTCAATCTCTCACTTTCACTGGGACCACTTTGGATTCATAATCCAACCTTCTCGATAGGTCATCCTAGATCTGACCAACATATAGGCCTTAGTGAATGGATCTGTATTATTAAATTATATCTATTATATCAATCTCGCTTTAACCTTTACTCAATTAACTATTTATCATGTGGTAGTTACAAACAATGCATCTTGAGATTTTACAAAATAGAAATAAAGATATAATTTATAAAACAGAATGATATTTTATAAAATATAAATAAAGATATATTTTATAAAATAGAAAGATGTTTTACAAAATATTAATAAAAATATATTTTGTAATAATGAAGATATTTTATAAAATAGAAGGAGATTTTATAAATTATTACAAATGATATTTTATGAAAAATAAACCCATTTAAAAAAATAATAGAATGATTTAATAAAATAGTAATAAAAATGGAATGAAAAATAAATAAAACATTTTAGTAAATTTTGTTATTAATTCATAACATTTATAAATTGATTTAAATTGGATGAATTTAGAAATTAACATATAATGCGGTTATATTGACTTCCTAGTGTGACTTTGGTAAAAAGTTAATACCGAACACTTAAAATATTAAAGTTCACAACGTAACCATAGGTAGTGTGACATTATGGGCAAATTCATCACTTATAGATTTTCAAGCTAAAATCATATTTTGAATCTTTTTAGCAACAACCTTAAGTAAGGATCTATTATATGCATATTTACTTCGTCGCCACTATACCACTTTGAATACCTAGAGCTTGGTCATGGTTAAAGCTTCGACAATAACCATATACAACTATATAATCTATCTATAAGGTCCTTAGTTCAATAATAACATTTATTATTAACCAACATGCTATAGCCAGACACTTTGAATTTGAGTTGACCATAATTGATCATGATACTAACCTCTTAAAATAGAGGAGAAGAATTTCCTATTAAATAGTCTTTAACTTCTAACGCTTCAACTCAAACCCAATTATTCTCGTTCATGAACATTATGCCATGATTTAACTATAAGCATTGTGCGGTATTCACGTTAAAGTTCCACGATATTCTCATGTCAAAAGAATCACGTAAATTATCACACAAAGATTCCCTATTTGACCTAGTTGCGATCAACTAATAGGAAACTTTCGGTTGATTCATTTCATAGTTATCCCATAAATACGAGTAATTTATCCCTTGGTGCCCCCAACAGCCATGTGTAATACACTACCCAACATTTAAAGATCATCATATACACTAATCTCAATAGATGTATCGATATCTTATTTTCAAAGCACCTTGACCAAAAATCATTTAAAGCAAAGTATTAAATATATTACAATTCAATACTCACGGTTAGAACATTTGCAACTGCAATCGTATAATACTTTGTGTAAGGATCTTCTACTTATATATGTTTATTGATTTTAGTCATTGGTTCTGTCACATATAGCAAAATATATAATAAAAAATAAAACCAGAAACTTCATTACGAACAAGATTGGTTCCAAATTTAAGTTATGTGACAAATTACATGATTGCCGCAAGGGCATACCCCTTAAGCTTTCAATCTCCCACTTTTACTTGGGGCAACTTTGGATTCATAATCCAATACCTTCTCAATAGGTCATCCTAGATCCAACCAACATATATGCCTTGGTAGTGGATCTATATTATTATATTATATCTATTATATCTATCTCTCTTTAACCTTCACTCGATTAACTATTTATCATGTGGTGGTTAAAAACAATGCATCTTGACCATTCATGAGTTCTTTACTTTATTTACAACCTCTGATGCATTATTGATGTCATAATATATTATTACGCACGTAATAAAGAGATTCACTCTTTACTCCACAATATATGTTGATTTAATTAAAAATTATGCTTAAATGAATTAGTTAAATGATTAATTTAATAGTTAAATTAATTTGGCCTATCCCATAAATCTTACGTATGTATCAGCCATGCAAGAGGGAAAGTGGGGGCAGGAGCTTTGAATTATGTAAAGATCAATGGTTGACTGGTAGATGGAAAGTCATTTGTTTTACATGGCTCAAAACGCCTATAAATAAATACCTTTCCCTCTAACCCAAATAACAACAATAGAAAATCTAGCCTCCGTCTTTCCCATACTAAATAAAAATTTATGAAGCACAAGGAATTTGGAATTCAATGTGGACATTATTAACAACCAACATGTCGATAACTTGTAGGATTAGAGGGGGTGTTTGTTTATCTGTGTGTTTATGTGTGTTCATATGTGTGTATACATTCATATGTATATTAGATCTTGTCATCTTCTACTTCTACTTCTACTTCTTTATTTTGGCCATGAAAATTAAAAAAAACACTAAATTTTATTTCAAGCCAACTTATATACTCACGCACATATATAGTTATTTTAATTAATAATATACTTGTACTATATATATTGTCATAATTAGTTTTGACCTTGTTAAACAAATATGTAATTTAGTGAAATTTAATTTTGTTTAACATATGTATATATGTTGATTATTATTAAAAGGAGTAGTTACATAGCCTTTTGTTAAATTAACAATATACTTATACTATATATATTGTCGTGGTTGCTTTTGACCTTGCTAAATAAATATATAATTTAGTGAAACTTACCTTTGTTTAGTTTATGTATATATATTGATTATTATTTTAATCTGTTTGTATGTATATACATGGATATAATACTAAATCTAGTTAACAATTTGAAGGGAACCTTATACACATGCATCCTTTTAACACATAATTATATATAAAATAATGAAATGACAATAGAGTTGTCACTTAACCTTCGATGAGATTTAATAATGTGATGATTCATCTTTTAACTTGCTTCCCACAATCAAAGGCTTTTACTTTCATTTATAAATAAAAAACTTCACATTTATGTGTAGCCTTAATTGTTATTCAAAACAGCTTGTATCCAAGCATACAAATGAATGACTACGGACATATATTATATGTTTTGTATTATTGTCAATATAGTTACATTCATGTATAGATATATCTCCTTTGAATATCACCTCAATCTATGTAATTATTAATTAAGTAACAATGGTTACTTACACACATATTCCTGTATTACCCTTAGTTAGATAAACTATTTTTTACACTTTTACAATGTTTGGATTGGGCATACGAACTTGTCGAAATACTAGAACATAGAATTAAATTAAAAAAAATTAATGAATGAAATTTAAATTAAATCGATAATAAATATTATCTTCTAGTTTAAACAAACTTATTTTTCGATAATGTTAAAAAATGGCGACTGAGAAAAAAGTCAATCTTTCTCATCCAAATCCTGCACCACCTCCACGCCTTACTCACAAATCATAGCTCTACTATGCATAGGTCAATTGCTTAATAATTCCTTAAGCAAATGCAATTGTTCATTGTCCTTTATCAACCTGCACCAACTAGATTCTTCGACAAACAGGATAAACTATCTGCTATAAATGTGGAGATTATTAACACAAAGGAAAAGATTGTCAAGATCCAATCAAATGCTTCAGATGTGGAAAGTTAGGGAATAAACAAGCAATGTGCAGAACATGCTCATCAACTCACCGGGGACTGACGGATGCAACAATAAAGGAAAAAGGAGATAATGGTTTTCAATGCGTTTACAAATATATGTGGTTGGAATGTATAATTCTAGATGGGTTATGGCTTAGCAACGAGGTGGGGGTTGGATTCTTAGAATAAATTCTTCTCCACTTTAGTTGTCTATTAGTTGGAAAACAAGGCAGATAAGTCACCACTAGATACCTTATTAGAGACACACATGTTCGATCCTCAATATAACGACCCATAATTTTCATTATTTGAAATTGGTATATTTAAATAAGTTAATTTTAACTTGAATTTTAAATATATCTAATTATTGGATAATTTAATTATCAAATTTAATAATTGAAAATTGGTTAAAATATTGAATCTGTATTTTTAAGCTTGTTCAAAATAATTTAAAAGTCTTAAAAAATTATATTAATAATAATGAAGATAATAAAGTTTTTAAATTGAATTTAAAAGTGATTTGTCTAGTTTTAAAAATATATCGTTTATATTTACATTTAAAAATAGCCTTCCAGGGCATAGTCTGGGAATTCGACGAAACTAGTTCCATTAGATCCATAATAGTGTATTATTATTATATTTCAAATTTCGCAACGTTTGGGGTTATCATTTCGTCATACGGGATATAAATGCATTGAAATTTTTCAATATAATAATTGGGCCCAAAAAGCTATCTTCTTCATACGATCAAATTAGGACTCGAAATCTTTTCCACTGCATTTAGTATAGGGGTATAACATTATAAACGCCTAGCGGCATGCCTCGATAGGGGTTCGAGATTTTGAGTTGCATAATCGAGGCAGTTTAGAAATTTAAATATATTTATATTTTATTTGACTTGACAATATTTCTATCAACCCTTTTTCGTATCACTTCAGAGTCACTGTAGACAACATCCAACATGCAAACATCGTTCCCTCCTTTTTAAAAGAACATGCAATTGTACATTCGAACGAATAAGAAAAAAAGAATGAAACTGTAGACAACATCCAACATGCAAACATCGTTCCCTCCTTTTTCTGTGATGAACATCAACCACTATCCAACGGCCACCATTTCAACGCACCACCACTGTAACGACCCAGAATTTTAAGTAATTAAAATATGAATATTTAATTAATTTTAAATATTAATAAGTGAATTTATAAGTCGAATAAATTTTAATTTTTGAATAATTGGATTTAATTGGATAATTAAATCGATAATTTAATATGTTAAATTATGGAAATAATTAAAAATTGAGTTAAATATGATTGAAAATGATTTGTAAAATTTTATTTTATCATATTGGAGTTAGAACGATATTTTAGAACTTTTAAAATCGAATTAAAAGTTAATTTGTGAAAATTGAATATTTTAATATTAAATCGACTAATGAAAATAGTCAATTTTTGAACAGTCTCAGAATTGAACGAAACAAGTTTCATTGGATCCGTAATAGTTAGTTATTACTGGATTTCAATTTTCGTGTCAATCGGAGTTATCGTTTGATCGTGGCAGCTCGAAATGCATCGAATTATTTTTAATTTTAATTTGGCGAGTTAAAATAGCCATTTTTCAAAAAGTCTCAGATTTTGACGAAACCTGTTTCATCAGATCCGTAATGTGATATTATTGTAAGCTTTCAAATTTCGTGTCAATTGGATTTACCGTTTGTCCAGTACAAATTAAAACGCCTAGAAATCGATTTAAATCGGTTTAATTCAAATTGAACGTTTATTGCCATAACTCGCACAGATGTCTGAATTAGCTTCCGAAACCTGTTCCATTGTGTCCAGAACGCGGGGTAAACCCTAGAAACGCTGGTTACGGCGCGTAAATCGGAGTTCGGAATTTCCGGATGAATAGTGTTCGATTTTTTTCTATAAATACACCATAAACTCACAAATTTTAGAAAAAAAATAACTAAAACCCTAATTCAACTGCCTAGCCGCCAGAAATGAAACCCACGGCCAGTATTTCTCCTCCTTCCTCGGTTATCTCTCGATCCATTCACTTTCAAGCTTCGTGTTCAACTACAAAGTTATAGAGGGTAGCGAGATCCTTATATTCAACGGTGGAGATCGAGATTGGAGTAGTATTTTGTGAGATTTCTAGCCGCGTTCCCCTTGCGTTCGTGCACGCATTTCTATGCAGGGGGGACCGAGTTGAGCAAGCTTGAGGCCGAAAGTAGCTTGTGGTGAGGGCTACGCGATGGAGCTACCTGATCATGCTATAGATCGTCGAGGAGGGTGCAAAATTTAAACCCTAATATACATGAATGGGTTTGGGTGGTGCGGCTATTTACTGGAAACGTGAAAGAGGAAGGAGAAGATGGGGGGGGTGTGCGGCCCTGATTTGCTGGAGTTGGATCTAACGGCTGTGATTAAAAGTTAGGTTATTTATGTTGTAAATTTTAGTTTAAATCGTGTAAAACTTTGAAAATTCATATCTTTTTCATACGAGGTCGAAAACGCGCGAAACCAGTTGCGTTGGAATCGTATGGACGAGCACAACGCGATGGAGTTGGATTGGAGTCGTTTGGAGTTAGTGAAAATTTCATGTAAAATTAAACGCGCGTTTAATTTTATTCGAAATAAATCGCTAAAACGAAATTGAAATCAAGGTGAGAACTTTTCACTCAATCGAATCAGTTTCGATTTTATTTTAAATAGTTAGATTTAAAATATTTGAATGCATGTTTGAATGATGATTGATATCTATTGATTGTTAAAATAGACATTATACGCCGTTAGTAAGCGGATGTTATTTATTAAAAACATATACCGCGAATATTTCATAAACAGTGAAATTGGTATTATATATAATAGCAATATATATATATTGGCATATGTATATATTGGAGTAATTGATTTCCCGCATTTGTTTAGCGGATGAGACCCTATTGCGCCGTTATTAAGCGGATAATATTTTAAATCCCATATACCGCGATAATTTCGTACTGGAGCGGAATTGGTATTGTGCTAATGTTTGTGGATGCAGAAAAACAGGTTGGAGGGATCCAACTGGATTCCTCAACAGTTTTTATTTGATTTCAGATATTTTGATATTTGATGGATTATCATATCGATATATGATGTCGTTGTTGTCGTGATTGACTATTTGGTATGTAGCATCATTGGACCAAATTTTGGAATTTTAAAATGATTTTAAAGTGATTTTTGAAAGTATACGTTTATAAAATATTTTTGAATTGATCCATTTTAAATAAATAAACGTTATAATTTTTTAAAGTTATAAAAATTATGAGTTTGAGAAATATAGTTAAAAAACTGATTTTTGAGAATATGAAGCTGATGATTTTATAAAATAGTAAAATCGGGATTTCTGAATCTATTGTGAAAAGTTTAAATATAGGATTTACAAAAAATTTGATTATTTTATAAATCAAGAGAAGGGTGAAATTGTAAAGGAGATTAAAGATGTTTTAAAATAATAGTATGAATTGATTTATATAAGAAATTTATAAATGGATATTTATAAATTGAAATATTGAAATTTTAAAACGAGCTTTTATAAGTGTTAGAATAAATTATGAATGGATTTTATAAACGAAGGAATTTATAGAATTATAAACGGTGAAGTTATAAAGGAATTTTATAAGCAGTAGGTTTATAAAATTTATAAAGTTGTTAAAAGAATAGGTTTGGATAAATAATTGAATCTTATAAGTTATAAGATTTATAATTATGAAGTTTAAAAGAATAATTTTTTGTAAAATAATCGTTTTATAAGCATTTAACTTATAATATGAACCTTTAGTTTATAATTGAGTTATAAATCGAATAGGTTGGTAAAGGAATTTATAAAAAGAGATGTTATAAAATAAATAGAAATGGAATTTATAAACGTTGTTTTATAAATTCACAAACGACTTATTTTGATAAGTAAATTGTTATGATTTATTTATGGAATTATATTCACGTTTTTGACTGTGAATAATCCTTTGAAATAAATTGAATAAAAGGATGAAAATTGTTAACGTAGTTTATTCACGTTTTTAAATAGTGAATAATATGTTAAAGAAAATTGTTTTGAATGAGATGTTTAAATTGAATTAAAACGATCTAACGATGTTTTAAATATGTTAAGATTCGAAACCATAGATTTCAACATTCATTGTTGAAATAGACGTTTTCGAGAAATAAAAGGAAATAGTGGACTATAACACTGTTGTTATAGTAAATGATTTCCGAAAGGAAATGTTTTGAATAATATTGGGATTTATATATCTATTTTAATTTCGAATCACTATACTAGTGATTTTGGGTTGTCGTAACGATGTTTTACGCAACATTCGTTTTGACCCAAATAAATATGTTTAAGAGAATGATTTCCTTAAAGAATGAAATATATACATAATCTCGATTTAAGTATATTGAATATTTTCCAAATGTTGAAAATAAGTAGGTTCATGAATTATTTATTAAATAAGTATGGAAATGTTTTCCAATATAAAGTGAATATTAGAGAATTTATCTTTTTGAAGATAAATTGAAATGAATAATTGAAATCGTATATTCATAGATAATTTTAGAATATAAATTCACTATGGAATTTATAGAAAGGGGAAATTGTTTAAAAATAAATATTGATTTATTTTTGAAGTATTGAAAATAATATATCTTGTAAGGATATTTTGGGAAAATAAATAATTTGGAAAATTATTTGGAAACTGGTGATGTGTGCATATCCATTGATAGTTCAATAACCGACTATCAATATTTCCCTTTGAATGGGTATTTGATGTGATTTGTTTGAATTTGAATGCCACACTTATTTTTGAATAAGCGCTCACTATTCGGGTTAACCGGGAAAGGACCATGGGGTCGTATAACCCATTCCGAATATGTGATACGTCGTTGTGAATTGCATTGAAGATCGGTGTTGAAGACCGAGTATTTGCGAAAGCGATAGAATGACCTATCGATTGTCTCTGCACTGGGTAGCTCCTGGTATAGAGATTCCCTAAGTGATGGGAAATTCGATCGGGATTGTGAATACCCGAATTGCAAGGGCTTCGTAAGAAGTGCCTTCGGTTTTGTTCGAGCCCGGAACAGACTTGTATGGATTGTATGTCTGACATTACAAATTGAGATATAAAGCAGATTTCTTTCAAATATATTTCTGTTGGTGGCGAAGAATTTATTCTTTTAGCTTAACACCCTTCTCTGAGACGTACGAGCTCAGAGGTTATATAGTTGAAGTTATCAGCGATATATTCCCAATTTGGTAATGTGACATGCTGAGTGTTGCTGTAAATGATCATTGTGTTGATTTTTTGTGATAGGATCGTTTATTTGATCGTCTATCTTGGTGATCATTTCTATGATCATTTGTTGACCCAAAGCATTGCTTTTGTATAAAGTATGTTTTTGTAGACGTGACTTCGTCGAGCCTCACACCCCGTGAATGGTCAAAACAGGAAAGATGCGGCAAGGTTATGAGGGGTAGCGCCCTTTAGGATGTGTGCATTTCCTTCTGGAAAAGGGTGGCATCATGGTATGGAGCCCAGATACTTACTCATGTTGAAAACACTTTGTTATGATTGTGTGAATTGATTACGAGCGCTCGATTAAAAGGTCCCAAAGGACCGGGGGATGGCATATTCGGTCAGTTGTTACTCAGTTAGGGGTAACCCGGCTTTGTGTTGGTAGAGATCCGGTTTGGTTCTCGGGGATGTCCATCCAGAGGCATTCTCATGTGGCAATGGGAAGTTCCTTGGCCTGATCATTCGTTGGAAATCCAAAGAAACAATACGTGACTTGTACGGTTTTAGTTGTATAACCTGCTATGGAATGTGGCGGTAACCTGCTATTGAACATAGTTAGCTATAGTAGGCATACGATAATGGTCGTATGTTGGCTAAGATTTATATTCTACTTTCGAAATAAATTTTTCCTACACTATGCACTAGTAATAATATAAAATGTTCTTTTTAATGCGTATCAAGCATCTTTGACTATCATAAGGAGAAATCTCCTTCGATTCTGCGTTTGCATTGTGTGTGTGTGCGGGAGGCCTTATGGTAGTCTCATTTTTAAAAGCATTGCGAATTGACTTTAAAAATATTCTTCTATTTTGATTTCAAAGATAATTAAACTGTTTTGAGTTCTCACACCAGTCACATGACTGACTCGGAGTTTATTGTTTTCCTTCCTAAACTCTGGGTGCCCACCAATTTCCACACGGGCAGTCAAGAGTTTAAGGTTTATCAGGATATTCTGGATATTCTGGAGTTGCTGGAGGCAAGCTGGATGGCATAGCGTATTACTAGTATATAGTATTTCTTTTTCCGCTGCACTGTTTGATGTTGTTGTTGTTGTACGCTCTGATGATATGATGTAATGAAATGTGATGTAATGTAATAACTGAGATAGTTCTTTGTTTAAAGATTATTCATTTATTATTATATGTTGTTCCGCTGCGATTGTGAGATTCTGATGTTGTTCAGTTGTTTTCTGTTCCGTTCTATTGTCTATTTTCTTTCCTCTCCATCTTCTATCTTTTTCTCCGTCTTTCTTTTTCTTAAAACCCATAACTATTCGGTTTTTCGGCAACGAAAAATCGCGTACGTTACGACCACAAGCCGATCTAGCCTTTGATTCCTGAAGGAGAAGTGTGTGCATCAACACAATGTAGACAGCGAACGGCGGAGATGGATGGCGAATTGCTAGGGTGGCCGAAGTCTAGTGATGAAAGGAGAGTGTTTCTTTGACTGATTGTGGCATTTTGGTAAGTTTGGGGGAATGATGTCTGAAGGGAAAATGTAGGGGAAGGCTAGACGCACCTTCGGCCAGAGTCTAGTGATGCGACATCGACTATGGTAGCGGCGAGCAGGGTATGAATGGAGATAAGGTTTTGGGTTTTCGCAGAGGAAGAGGGCGAGCTAGGAGGCCATGCTAGCTTTGTTGGATTCTTCGAGGTCTACGTATCTGGTAGAGGGGGAGCTGTGACCTCCGGTGGCCTATGGCGGTGATAAGGCATGGTCAAAGGAGGAGTAAAGTGGTCAACTCTAATTGGGGAAGAAGAGGATTTAGGCGGCTAATTTATTTTGAACGAGGTTAATTAAAATATTAATTGTTATTAGTAAAACTAATTTCAGTAATAATTCGTAATCTTATAAATTGTATTTCTTTTCCATACAAGGTCAAAATAGTATGAAACTAATTACGTTGGGTCCGTATTGTCGAGCACTACATTTTAGAGCTTGATTGGAGTTGATTAGAGCTAGTGAAAATTTTAGTTAAATTTAAATGCTTGTCTAATTTTAATTGAAATAAATCGCTATCACGTTGACTATTAGCAAAGTGAGTTAATCTCATGCAACTCTGGATTACTACAATTAATTTTAAATAGTTAAAATTAGTAATTGATTGATTGGTTGAATTGATATATTTTTATCAGTTGAATGTGATATTATATATAGTAGTATATATATTTGAGTGGTTGATATTCCGTATATATATAGCGAATGAGACTCTATACGCCCCGCATAATAGCGGATGATCCTATATACCACGACATCTCCCTCGAAGTGGGATTGATATTTTTATGTTGTATTAATATATGTGGATGCAGGGAAACAGGTTGGAGGGATCCAAATAGATTCCTAAAAAATGTTCAATTTAATTTTATATATATTGATATATGAACTGGTTAAATAATATATGAAAGATTATGGTATGAATTGAATTTATTGGATGTTATGGTATTACTAGTTTAAAGTTTGGTATTTCTAAAATATACCATAAATATGTGTTTACTTTGGAAAGAAATCAAAAAGAAAATTGGAAGTAAAATATTTATAGTGGAATTTGGATTTATTAAAAGAAATGAATTTTAGGTAAAACAAATAGTTTGATCTTAAAATTTCTACATAATAATTTCAGAATATGGGAAAATAGAGATTTCGCAATAATGTAAATAAAATGATATTAAATAATAAAACTTGAGCGCTATTTTTTTAAGGATGAAAAGATTTTAAAATCAAGATTTAAAATAGTTTGGAAAAATAAAAAGGAAATTTGAAAATAAAATATGAAATTGTTGTTCTAGATTTAAATAAGATTTTATTATAAAAAAGGGAGTGAAACCTGAATTTAGTTAGGTTTTTGAATATTGTTGGGTTATTTGAGAAATTAATTAAAAAAATGGAATTTAAGTTAGAAATCAATTTAAAATCGATTAAGTATTGTGAAATCGCTATAAACGAGAAATGAGACTATGGAATTTATAAACAAAGTTTATAAATAAAGAAAGTGATTATCAGTGGATAAAAGGAAGTTATAAATTCACGGTGAGGATTTATAAGAAGATGGGTAAATCGGTTTAAAAATAAATGGTAGATTTATTTTTAGAAATGTGAATAGGGATTTATGAAATTGGGACGTAAATCAAATTGGGAATAAATCGAGAGAGATTTATAAATGTTAGACTGGTTATAATGAAATTGGCAAATATTTTCTTATCGAAAAATTGAGTTTGTTTTAAAAAGGAGGATTTTTAATTATTAATAGATAATTTTAAAGTGTTTAAGGATATTACAGAAAATTAATTACTTAATTATTTTAAATTGTTTAAGTATATTTAATTATTAATTAAGTTAGTTTATATTAAGTCAATTATTATTTAGGAATTAATCAGCCTTATTATTTTTAAAAGATAAATTATTCAATTGTTATATTATATGATAACTTTCATTTAAAGAGTATTTGCCTAAAATTTAACTTGGAAATTTATATAGAAATTTTATAAGGGTTATTTTTTAGAAGAGTATAATAAAGTTTCGAAAAGTAATGGTATACATTCATGGTGAAATCGGAGGCAGTGAGTGCCTGCAGTTAAGTTTTGGATTTCTTTGGGATAGAGATGTAACCATTAAGATGTGAATCCATGGTTCATACGATAGTGGTACTTTCCATATTACTTAAAGAAAAGGTTTTCAAAATATTTTTGAAAATGATAGTTTGTGAATATACTAAATTTGGCAAGATAAATATATATTTTGGATAAAGAGATTTAATTTATCAAAAATTAAATAAAATAAGACTTGGTGTTTTCAGTGGAAAAGGAAATATTTGGTTGAATGATTGTTTTTTTATAGTTAAATAACCGACTATCAAAATCTGGACCCAAAATATAACTTTAGGAATATCTAGAAGAAACACGAGAATTATATGGTACGGTTACCGTTCGAGGTGTTATACTGTACTATAAACTCGTTTTGTTCTTGTAGGATGTTTATAAGGAAATCCTTCCAATAACGGCTAGGATGTGATGTCTAATCTTATTCCGTCTGCTTATTTCATAAAGAACCGGAGTTGAGTTTACCGAGAAATATCGAATATTGTTTCGAAGAGACCGGGATCGGATAATTTATTTGAAAGCCACTTCAATTCGATGAGTACATTTTCAAAATAAAGACAAGAGCATGGAATCGAAGATTGAGCACCTAAGTACTAGGGCTAATCGCTACTAATCCTGAGGTGATTCCAAAAATGAATGTAGTAGGAATAGTGCCTTCGGTTCCGTTCGAACCCAGAACAGACTTGTATGGATTATTACTATCAATACATCGTCATTGGAGGACAATTAGCATTCTAAGTAAAAATTTGTTAAATAGGTAATTGTAGCCTCTAGACTCATCAACCAGGAATGACTGAAAAGCAGAGAAGATGTAGCAAGGATAAGTGGGTCGAACCCAATTAGGGTATGTTCATAACCTTTCTAGATACCCTCAAATATTATTACTACGATACATGAAAGAAGCTTGGAAAAGGTGGAAACACCGGGGTTGATAGCATATTCGGTCTATCCAAGTTAGGGGTAGTATAGACTTGTGTTGCAGGCGATCCCAGCGTGGTCCTCGCTACATTTTTCTAGAGGTGTACTGTGACAAGTGATACCCCAGTGCCTAGTTATTCGTCTAGAATCTATTCTCCAATACATACCTTTACGGTTATTCTTGTAGAGTCTAGTATGCTGGAATTTAATTAATGTACTGATTTTCAGCTATTTAAATAAATATTTGTACTTAGACACTATTATAATATCAGAGGATTCGATATGAAATGTTTTGCTTATCGTAAGGTGAAAACCCGTTGTGTTTATGTGTGGCGTGGTCTTACGAGATACCTTTGTTTTAAAAGGATTTTTGATAACTTTAATAAGTCAAATTGAGTGTGTTTCTCTCATGCCGGTTTTCCAAACAGACTTGGGTATTATTTTATTGTAATGCTCGGGTCCGACCATGTATTACAGATACATGATAGGTTGCTACGAAGCTCGGGAGATGAGCTGGATGACGAAGACGTATCATACGTACTTGATTTTTGTTCCATTGTGTATTGTAGGCAATATATTCAGCATTTGTGAGGACAAGTTATTATAACTGTCCAGTATTGAGTTATTGATGTGTCGTACTCTGATGATGTAATGTCTAAATAACAGTTATAGTTCTTTTTGTACAAAGGCTAGTTGTTATCTATTATATATTTTCCATTGTGATTGTGAGATTCCGTGTTATTGTTTCTATGTTCTTCTTCTACCTCTTTCATCTTTCTCATACGATCTGGTATTTTAGGCATTTGATTGCTCGACATGTAATATAGTGAACGTAATGATGTCGATTTTCGAGCATCGAAACTCCAGGATGTCACATTTGGTATCAGTGCTGAAGGTTGAGCGAGAACCTTGGCTTTGATGAGGCAACTCATTAGAGATAGGGTCAGTAGCTCTCTAGAATGAGTTTTAGTGTATTAATAGATATGAGGGCATATTTGTTAATGAATATAACATTGTTTTATATTGTGTTGATTTCTTTATTGAGTGGCTTATGGATTTTGGTCAATACGAGTAATTAACGTTATTGATAGGGCTCTCTAAACACTTGAGAAGAGCAATTCAAAATGATATTGTTTTGAAATAGGGTAAATGAGATAATTTTACCTAAATTATTTTAATATATAAAAGAAATGGTTTTCATAAATTATTATAGTTATATACGGTTTGCTTGGTTATTAGGAAATGATAATATTAAACTATTATCATTGTTGTTATGGTGATAAAATAAAAAGCTGATATTATAGTCAAAAGTTAAGAAAGCAATTCATATAACAAATTGAAATTTGTATATATGGGTTTATAAATGTGATTTATAATTAGAAATGGAATGAAAATTCCAGAGGAATATTTAAATATAGAATTATATAAGATTTAGAAGATGGAAATTTAGGAATTTGATTCCCGTTTGTTTTTGAAATGTTTTTCAAAGTCTCGGAAAAATAAAAGTGACATTTTTTTGGAGAAAATATTTTTAAATTGAAATTATTTAAAAATGATTTTTTTAAAAAAGAAGAAGAAATAAAAGCATTGTACTCACTTCGGTCGTTGGAAAATAATTTTGATGATGACTGCAGCATCATTGGCTTTAATTTTCGAGTTTCCTAGGGAGAATTGCTACCATTATGATTTGCATTGAAGTTTTGGGTTGGTAAAACTGATTTGATTTTGAAATGCAAAAGAATAATTTGGTATACAAATGGATTGTGTATATGTACTTGATTTCAAAAATAATTTGAAATAAATTAGGAATAAGGAGTTAAACTCTTGGATCTTAATTTAAAATGTTATTTGGGAAATGTGATAAAATTGTTTGATAACTTATAAGAACTTGAAATTTATTTGGAATGAAATCTAACTTAAGAAGTGTTAAATGAAAGTAAGTGTGATACTGGAATAAATTAGTAAAGTAAACCAATTAAATGAAGTGAATTGGAAGAAATTGGTGAATGGAATATAAATAATTTGGAAAACTTATAAAGTTTGGAATTTTATGTTGGAATGGGATTAAACTTAACTTGAGTTAAGTATAAGGTAATTTTGAAAATTTAGCCTAAGTTGGACTAAATCAAATAAGTTTTGGAAATAGAATTTGTTAAGATTGAAAATAAATTTGTGGATGGACTAATTAATTTAAATAGTAACTTAATGGAATTGAAATTGATTGCGTGAATGATATTTAACTTGGATTATATTAAATAAAGTGAAATTGAAAATTTAGTTATAGTGGGACTAAATTAAATAAATTTTGAAAATATAAATTGGTTGAGTTAAAGTGGATATGGACTTAAGTGGAATGTGGTAATAAGCATAAGAACTTTTGTATAAAAAGTTTAAATTGAATTAAGAAATTTAAAGAGGAAGTTCTTAAGTGGAAATTGGTATTTAAGGTATATACTAAGTAAATATTTGAATATAGATTGAATAAGGAATGGGAATAATGACTTGATAATAATTGAATGGAAATGAAAGTAAATGTGAATAAAAAGAATTGGATAAAACTAATAATCATTTGGAAATTAATATGTAAGTTGTATGTATATCATTTATTTCGCATGATGATTTGATCTAGATTTGTTCACAGAATTTCGAGATAATTTATATCGGTCCGAGCAAGGATTTTTCACTTGATTTTCAACGGCGAACCCTGGACGTGGATTTTTTGATTGATTCTAGAATTCTCTATCATAGTTATGGCTATGCAAGGAGAATGATGGTTTTTGATCAAGAAACCAGATCTGAGTCTGCACCAGAGAATCGTGTGAGCGATATTAGTTTGGAAGTAAAATTTGTGGCTGAGTGAGCAATCAGAGTTGATTTTGCATACGGATGATACATGTACATCATATGGTTTTGGTGAAATACATATTGGAAACTAAAACTACTGAATAAAATAATTTGAATTATGAGATTGGATATTATTGGTAAGTAAGATGCAGGTATTTAAAAGCAAAGGCTAAATTGATGTCTTCGATTTCAGGAGTAAAATTTGATTGCCCGTGAAAAAGATACTTGTTTAAACTGATGTTTGAAATTTGATGATTTTTTAATTGAGCCACTTGGATTTTGTTTTCTTTTGATGATTTGGACCCGTAGTGGCGTTTTGAAGTTTTTTGGATCTAGCCGCACAAAGGAGACGTTGGCAAATAAATTCGAACATTTAAGGAGTTAGAAAATTTTGAAGAAATTTTTTTGATAACTAAAATGTGATTTTAGATTATAACTTGAAATGGTTAAGTAAATAATATTATTTGGAATCTATGGAGGGATTTGGGAATCAATAAAAGTGATAGTATGGGCTCGATAAATTGATTTCGGAAGGTTGTTTAAACTGATTGGTTTTGAAATAGTTAATTGGGTTTGGACAATTCTTCTTACCAAGCAAATTCGGGGACGAAATTCTTTTGAGGGGAAGAATGTAACAACCCAAAATTTTGGTTATTTGAAATTAGTATAATTAATTGATTTTAAATATTTAAAAGTTAATTTTTAACTTGAATTTCAAATATAACTATTTATTAGATAATTTAATTATCGAACTTAATAATTGAAAATTGGTTAAAATATTGAATCTGGAGTTTTAAGCTTGTTAAAATAATTTAAAGGCTTACAAAATTTGTATTAATAATAATGAAGACAATGAAAATTTTAAATTGAATTTAAAATGATTTGTTCAGTTTTAAAAATATATCATTTAAATTTACATTTAAAAATAGCCTTCCTGGGCATACTCTCGGAATTCGACGAAACCAGTTCTATTGGATCCGTAATAGTATATTATTATCGGATTTTAAATTTCATAACGTTGGGGGTTATATTTTGGTCTTACGATATATAAACGCGTTGAAAATTTATATCGAAAATTCAGTATAATAATTGGGCCCAAAAAGCTATCTTTTCCATACGATCAAATTAGGACCCGAAACCTTTTCTATTGCGTTCGGTATAGGGGTACAATATTATAAACTCCCAGTGACATGCCTCGATAAGGGTTCGAGATTTTGAGTTGCGTAATCGAGACGGTTTAGAAATTTAAATATATTTATATTTTGTTTGACTTGACAATATCTCTATCAACCCTTTTCCATATCACTCCAGAGTCAATGTAGACAACATCCAACACGCAAACATCGTTCTCTCCTTCTTTTTAAAAGCACACGCAACTGTACATTCAAATGAATAAAAATAAGGAATGAAGACATTTTCTTCTTTGGTGAACATCAACGACCATCCAACGGCCACCATTCTATCGCACCACCACAGGTCGATCTAACCATTGATTCCTAAAGGAGAACCGTGCGCGTCGACGTAATGTAGGCAGGGAACGGTGGAGATGGATGGAGGATCGCAGGGGTGGCCGAAGTCTGGTGATGAAAGGCGAGTGTTTCTTCGATCGATTGCGGAATTTTGGTGAAGTTTGGGCAATGATGTCTGAAGGGAAAATGTAGGGGAAGGCCAGGCACACCTTCGGCCAGAGTCTGGTGATGCGACGTCGACTGTGGCAGTGGTGAGGAGGGTATGAATGGAGATGAGGTTTTAGGTTTTCGTAGAGGAAGAGGGCAAGCTAGGAGGCCGCGCTAGCTTCGTTGGATTCATCGAGGTTTAGGGATTTGGTAGAAGGGGAGCAACGACCTCCGGTGGCCTGTGATAAGGCATGGTGAAAGGTGGAGCAGAGTGGTCAACTCGAATTGGGGAAGAAGAGGATTTAGGCGGCTAATTTATTTTGAACGAGGTTATTTAAAATATTAACTATGATTATTAAAACTAATTTTAGTAATAATTTGTAATTTATAAATTATATATCTTTTCCATACAAGTTCAAAATTGCACGAAACAAATTGCGTTGGGTCCGTATTGTCGAGCACTACATTTTAGAGCTGGATTGGAGTTGATTAAAGCTAGTGAAAATCTTACTTAAAATTAAACGCTTGTTTAATCTTAATTGAAATAAGTCGCTATCGCGACGACTGCAAGCAAAATGAGTTAGCCTCACTCAATTTTGGATTGCTGCAATTAATTTTAAATAGTTAAAATTAATTATTGATTGATTGGTTTAATTGATATATTTTTATTAGTTGTATATATACCGGAGTGACTGATATTCCCGTATATATAGCGGATGAGACCATATACGCCCCACATAATAGCAGATGATCCTATATAATGCGATATCCTCCTCGAAATGGGATTGGTATTTTTATTTGTACTAACATCTGTGGATGCAGGAAAACATGTTGGAGGGATCCAGCAGGATTCCTCCAAAATGTTGAATTTAATTTCATATATACCGACATATGAAGTGGTTAAATAATCTATGGTAGATTATAGTATGATTTGATTTATTGGATGCTATGGTATTACTGGTTTAGATTTTGGTATTTCTAAAATATATCATAAATATGTGTTTAATTTGGAAAGAAATCGAAAATAAAATTAGAAGTAAAATCTTTATAGTGGAATTCAGATTTATTAAAAGAAATGAATTTCAGGGAAAATAATTAATTTTATTTTAAAATTTACTTAATAATTTCGAAATACGGGAAAATAAAGATTTAGAAATAATGTAAATAAAAGGATTTTAAATAATAAAACTTAAGTGGCATTTGTTTATGTGTGAAAAGATTTTAAATCGAGATTTAAAATTGTTTGGAGAAATAAAAAGGACATATAAAAATAAAACATGAAATTGTTGTTCGAGATTTAAATAAGATTTAAAATTATAAAAAAAAGGAAGTGAAATATGAATTTAGTTGGGTTTTGGAGTATAGTTGGGTTATTTGAGAAATTAATTTATAAATGGAATTTAATTTAGAAATCGATTTAAAATCGATTAAGTATTGTGAAATTGTTATAAACGAGAAATGAGACTATGGAATTTATAAACAAGGTTTATAAATAAAGAAAGTGATTATAAGTGGATAAATGGAAGTTATAAATTCGTGGTGAGGATTTATAAGGAGATGGGTAAATCGGTTTAAAAATAAATAGGAAATTTAATTTTAGAAATGTAAATGGGGATTTACAAAATTGGGACGTAAATCAAATTGGGAATAAATCGAGTGAGATTTATAAATGTTAGACTGATTATATTGAGATTGGAAAATATATTTTAATTGAGAAATTGAGTTTGTTTTAAAAAGGAGGATTTTTAATTGTTTCTAGGCAATTTTAAAAAGTGTTTAAGGATATTTTAGAAAATTAATTATGTAATTATTTTAAATTGTTTTAAGTATATTTTATTATTAATTAATTTAGTTTATATTAAGTCAATTATTATTTAAGAATTAATCAGCCTTATTATTTTTAGAAGATAAATTTTTCAATATTTATATTATATGATAACTTTTATTTAAAGAGTATTTGCCTAAAATTTAACTTGGAAATTTATATAGAAATTTTATAACGATTATTTTTTAGAAGACTATTAAATAAAGTTTTCGAAAGTAATGTTATACTTCCATGGCAAAATCAGAGGCAGTGAGTGCCTGCAATTAAGTTTTGGATTTCTCTGGAATAGAGACGTAACAATGAGCTATTAATCCATGGTTGATACGGTTGTGGTACTTTCTATATTATTTAAAGAAAAGATTTTCAAAATATTTTGAAAAGGATAGTTTGTGAATATACTAAATTTGGCAGGATAAGTATATATTTTGGATAAAGAGATTTAATTTATTAAAAATAAAATAAAATAGGACGTAGTGTTTTTAGTGGAAAAGGAAATGTTTGGTTGATTGATTGTTTATTTGATAATAAAATAGCTGACTATCAAAATCTGGACCCAAAATATAACTTTGGGAATATCTAGAAGAAACACGAGAATTATATGGTACAGTTACCATTTGAGGTGCTATATTGTACGTATAAACTCGTTTCATTCTTCTAGGACGTTTATAAGGAAATTCATCCACTAATGGTTAGGAGGTGATCTCCGATCTTATTCCGTCTGTTTATTTCCTAAAGAACGATGGTTGAGTTTATTGGAAAATACTGAACGTTGTTTCAAAGAGACTGGGATCAGATAAGTTATCCGTAAACCTCTTCGATCCAATGAGTACGTTTTCGAAATGAAGACAAGAGCATGGAGTCGAAGATGGAGCAGTGAAGTGCAAGGGCTAATCGCTACTAATCCTGAGGATGATTCGAAAAACGGATGCAGTAGGAATAGTGTGTTTGGTTCCGTTCAGACCCAAAATGGACTTGTATGGATGAATGCTAACAGTACATTGTCATTGGAGGACAATGAACATTCTAAGTGAAAATTCCTTAAAAAGTTAATTGTAGCTTCTAGCCTCAGCAACCGGGAATGACTAAAAAGTTGGGGAGATGCATCAAGGCTTAGTGGGTCGCACTCAATTAGGGTATGATTATCACCTTCTTAGATACCCTCGGATATTATTACTATGACACATGAAAGGAGCTCGGAAAGGGTGGGAACACTTGGGATGATAGCATATTCGGTCTATTAAAGATAGGGGTAGTCTGGTCTTGTGTTGTAGGGGATCTCGGCGTGCTCCTCGATATATTTTTCAAGAGGTGTACTGTGACATGTGGTACCCCAGTGCCAAGTCATTCGTCTGGAATCCATTCTCCAATACGAACCTTTATGGTTTTGGTTGTAGAGCCTAGTGTGCTATAATTTAATTATTGTAGCAATTTCAGCCATTTAGATAAGTATTTGTACTTAGACACTATTATAATATAAGAGGATTTGATATACATTGTTTTGGTTATCGTAAGGTAAAAACTCATCGTGTTTATGTGTGGCATTGTCTTACGAGATTCCTTTGTTTTCAAAGGTCTTTGGTAACTTTAATTAGTCAAATTGAGTGTGTTTTTCTCACGTTGGTTTTTCAGACTGACTCGGGTGTAGTTTTTTTATAATGCTCCGGTTAGACTAAGTATTACTGATATTGGATAGGATGCTACGGAGCTCAAAAGATGAGCTGGATGACGAAGACGTATCACACGTACTTGATTTTTACTTCGTTGGTATTGTAGGCTATATATTCAACATTTGTGAGGACAAGTTATTATAATTGTCCAGTATTGAGTTATTGATGTGTTGTACTCTGATGATGTAATGTATAAATAACAGTTATAGTTCTTTTTGTATAAAGACAAGTTGTTATCTATTACTTATTGTTCCGCTACGATTGTGAGATTCTGTCCTGTTATTTCTATTTTCTTCTTCTACCTCTTTCTTCTTTCTCTCACGATCTGGTATTTTCGGCATTCGATTGCTCAGCATGTAATACAGTGAATGTATTGATGTCGATTTTGGAGCATCGAAAATCTGGGACGTCGCACTCAATGAAACGTGAAAAGGTGGATTCAACAAAGAAATCAGACATAGATATAATTGTTTGAGAGAATGCCCCTCAAGTATTCAAATAAATTAGCAACGGAGGAACTAGTTTCATACCTTCTTTATCTCGATTTAGTTTTCTGATACTTAGATCAGTAATCGATGATCTCTCCTCTTTAGGATAAGATAAGCACGAAGGGTATGGTATTTTTGGAGTGTTTTGGTATTAAAAACAAATTTTTTGTTCTGGTTGATATAGCAGAAGAGGAAGTGGAGACGGTTGGCATAACGAAGTTTGAGGAGAATGTGCAATTAGGTGAGAAACGTCTAGTTTAGGGCTTGTACGGGACTTGTATAAGTGAATATGACATGGCCGATAGAGGTGTTCTTGATGGTGAAAAAGTTGATGTCTCTTCTTTGGATGAAGAAATCATTGGTAAAGATATTGGGTGGATGACCTTTCTAGGGTGAAGGTGATGGTTGAGAAGCATGTGTTGTGATGGGGGGAACTAATTCTATTTTGGTAGTGGATGAAATCAGTACTAGAAATGCTAAGCGCAATGAAGGTTTGGAGATTTTTAAGGTTACCGAGGTGGTGCAAAGGGCGTGAATGCATTGGTGGAGTAGGTTATGGGGGAAATATGTGATGGTGCTGATGTTTGGGTTGTGAAATGTGTGGAAAAGAAAGTATGCAATGCAGGCATGTTGGCAGTTGGTACATATATGGAAAAGGAAGTGGGCATGTTCAAGGAAGATAATTTGGGTCGTGAGGTGGTAAACAAAGGGAACCTTTTGGCTATAAGAGTAGAAGGAGATAAGGAGCAATTGAATAAAAGGGAATGTTTAAGTGTTATCTTAGCCGGAAGATGTTGATATACTTATTAGGGGGTTAAGAATGTTGGTAGGTTCAAAGAACAGCTATATTCATAAATTGCGATGCTCGACTCTATTATCATGGATAGGCACATCAAAGTGTCGACTGGGGAAGTGGTGGGTCGATTGGAGGTAGCCAATACTGGAAAGAAGCAATCTTCAACTTCAAATGTGCATTTGGGCGTAATATCTCTAAAATTGCAATATAATCAGGTGGAGTGCTAGGCTTAATGGAGAATCTTCTTGCTTAGCTACTAGAGCCTCCAACTCTAGCTCAGGTTCGATTAATTGTTCAGGTAGTGCCTATTACCATACAGTTTTAAATGATTTACCTACTAATATTGTTCTTGACTTGGCTAGGAACATGGGTTTTGTTCTTAACATATATCGGTCTGATATACAATATAATTGTATACTATAAACAAGCAGCTAGAGAGGATCCAATCTCTTAAATCTAAGATATATTAGCTGGATTGTTAGGGTATTCACGATTCAACTGATTGTAAAAATTAAATCTTTTTGAAAAGGACGATAACATTGTAATAGCTCTTCTACAAGAAACTGAAATATAGTGTCCTAATTACCGCTTCTATAGAAGTTTATGGGGGTTTTTATATTAGCAACTGGGTATATCTTCCCATTATTGGTAATTTGGAAGGTTTAATGGTAGGGTGGAAACAAGAATATGATAAGTTCATTCAATTTGTTATTTACATTGACTCGATGCACCATATTATCACCGATCTAACAGACAGCTCCTTGTTAAATGTCTCACATGTTTATGGACATCATAGCTTGATAGAAGAGTGCTATGGATTCAATATTAAGTTTAGATCCCTCGTTATCTGCCCTTAGGTATAAGGGATATTTTAATATGACCAGATTTCTAGGAGAATGCATACCTTGAGAAGGTGCCATCTCAGCTATGTAAGAGTTCAATCAGTTTATTACTAATGGTAATATAGTTAAATTACAACTTAACAATAGATGGTATACTTGGTCGAACTCAAGAGAAATCACTTATATGGCTCTTATAGATTAATTACTCTTAGCGAAAAATGGAAGATATGATCCCTGTTATTCAAGTTAACGGGAATGAAACGGTGCATTCTGATCACTATCCGATTATTATTTTATGCAACGAAAACCCTTTAATTCAAAGAACTTTTAGATTTTAAAAGAGATTAGAAACTAATTTCTACGATATAGTTAAAAATATATGGTTTTATAAGTAATAATATTATGTATTTGGGTGATATAGCTAAATTTTTGTGACTATGTTTAGAGTCTTAAGGCATTGTCATGAAAAATGAAATAAATTGGTAACATTAAATCTGAAAAGGAAAAGTTACTTTCGGATATTTAAAAATTAAATAAATTAGAATCATTAAGAACCCTTGATTAATATGTTATGCCATAATTGTTACAAAGTTGTAGCCATGAGAATATTATCACAATATAGAATAACATAATATTTTAAATATTCATGGTTAAGATGCTTCGAGAAAGGATATCGATGCACCCATTGATACCAAAGTACAAAATGCTCCCCAAATGTTGGACAACGTATTACTCACTGTTGTTGGAGCAACCAGGGGGTTACGTATTTGAAGCTAATGGATGACTTGTTTGAGAGTTTCCTGGCTAAGTAAAACAAGAAATCTTGAGATGACCATATTACAAAGTTCTCTCGACTTAAGAATACCGTTAAACTTCAATGTGGATACTCCACTTTGGTTATAGTTAAATCTTGGTATAACAACCATCAAGTGACATAGTTGGGTCTTAGTTGAAGCACTTGAAGTGAAACACTATTCAATAAAGAATTTGTCTCCTCGATTGTATGAGGTTAGTATCACGGTCAATAGTAGTCAACTCAAAGTCAAAATCTCTGTTCAGAGATGTAAGGATAATAATAAATATTATTATTGAACAAAGACTTTGTTTATAAACCAACCTAGTTAAATACAGATGAAATTGGATTTTTAACTAGTGCCAAATTCCATAAATCTTATACTGATATAGTGTTGATAAAAAGAATTGGTGTAAATAATGGTTATTAAAAAGAACCGCTTAAATTGTAAATTGGATTTTATTGATAAAGTTGTATAAAAGATAAATTCAATCGAACTATCACACCATTAATTAAAGTGATGTGTGAACATTAATATTCTATTTTTTCAATATTAATCACTTGTTGGATCTGGGTCAGCCCATAACGGAGTTAATAGGTAAATTTCAAATTTTTACCTTATTGGATATTTAATGGACATAATGTGTACATGTTTAAGCATGCTCGTGTATAAGTATAGGGATTTACCTCATAATGAATATGCTAGGCCCCATCTTTTATTCGATTCACTGTCTAAATGTGTGTGTGTGTATGTATGCATTAATACACACACACATGAGCGCTACGGCACGCGTTTCACACGTGATGAAGACATCTAAATTGATTTCTACAAATTGTATTTTTTAATATGTTCAAAAGAAAATGATTTCCGCAAATATTCGGTCAAATTTTTATGTTAAATCAAGCGTAGTTAATTTGAAATTTTTTTCTAAGTTGCAATATCTAATTTTGTTATTAGTTTAAATTTTTTTATATTATTAATTTATAAAAAATGAATTTGTAAATTAGTTTATTTGTTAGAACATATTTTTAAGTGATAATAAGACTCGTTAAATATTTGTAGAGGAAATTTTGAATTTGTAAAGAAAGTTTAATTGTCAGATCCTATTTTTAAGTGATGTTAAATTTTTATAATATCTATATAGAGGCATTTTTGGTATTTCATATAACACCAAAAGAGTGTAACAACAAATATATTGCAAACTATTACTAAATAAATATATATATAAAGGGGCAACTTTGGAATGTTGCGGTCGGACTAAAAAATTTGCGCTTCTAAGCCAACTATTAATATATATATATATATATACATATATATATATATTATAAATGTGTTTTCACCTTTACATAAGTTAAAATAATAAATGTGAACAATTTATGCAAGACATTTATGAAGCTATGTTTTATATATATGTGTGTGTGTGTATATATATATATATATATATATAATCTTAAAAGTAATTTAAATATAGATGTATATGTATAAAAACATTTTAAAGCGGCAGGAATTTTTTTAATTATTTATATATTTATAAATAATAATAATAAATATTATATTTAAATATTTACTTACTTATGCTCTTCCCTAGATCTAATTTTTTTTTTAAATTTGATTCTTTTTTTTAACATTAAAACGTGTATATTAATTATTAATTTTGTACGAAATTAATTATAAAATAAATAAACAAAATATTTCTAACCCCATAAACGTGTAATATAATTTTCATAAAGTTTATACAATATTAGTATTATATATATAAACATAAATTCATATATTCATTTATATAATCAATTTAAGTTAAGTAAATAATTATATATTCGTATTTTTATTTAATATAATAAATAAAATTATTTTTGGTTATTGAATTATATTTTACATAAATAAATTTTATAAAATTTAAAGCGCATTATATATGATTTTAGTCTTTAGAAATAATTACTAGTTTATCGAAATCAATTATAATATTTTGTTATTATAATTTTTTTACTAGTCGTTAGCGCTAAGCATAGAAAATATTCACAAAATATTTTTTTTAATTTATAACCAACTTGTGATAGGATTTCGGTATACAAGATTCATAATACAATATAACATCCTATCACATAAATAATATAGCATATAAATGTTATATTACAAAGGTAAGAAAGAGCTTTACCTTTCACCAAAGCCCTTGTGTACACGTTGAAACGTTAAATTGATCCCCTTGAATCCATTCGCAAATCAAAAGGTATTGGCTCCCAAATTGCTGACCATCTACTAACAAATGGTGTTGTATTTGATGTAATTTGAACTTAACGAATTTTTTGTGCTTGATAAGCAATGGCTAGCCTGATATGGAGAATTGGATAGTGGACTAAGAGTGGCAAAATGAGTGTTAAGCCTCTTGTATAAAAGGGGGACAAAAGGGTGTTTTAGGACCGATATCCTTAAAACTATCTTTACTAATTCCATTCTTTTACTCACTCAAACTCACATGGTTTGGCCATTATATGGTCAAGCATATTCTAGGCAACTAAGATCGGCTTTGCATACTAACTTATGGACCCTGAACACCTTTATGCCAGGATAAACAATTCCCACGTTTAAATCAAATTTAAACGCGTATCGATATCGTATATCATTCAGCATATTTATAACTTTTATAAACACACTGTTTAATATTATTGAACGCATCAAATAAAAATTTGTAATTGATATTTCATAAATTTTAATTAATTGATTCAATTTATAATAATTATAAATTAATTAAATCAGGTGATTAAAGGAGTATTCAACGCATTTCAGTTGTGTGACTCTTGGTTGTTTGTCAGCCACTTCGATATTTTCTATTTGACCTTTGTTATATTAACCAATAGAAAACTATCAAGTGAGTCATTCCATAGTTATCCAATAATTATCAATACGTAATCCCTTGGTGTCTCTAGCAGACATGAGTAATTCACTACCCAATATTTGGAAAGCGTTGCATACTCTAGTCTCAACAGATGTATCGATGTCCAGTCTCGATACACTTGAATAGGAATATTTAAAATGGTGTGCTTATTATATTGTGACGTAATACTTGTGATTACAACTATTTGTAATTGCTATCACTACACATCATTTATGGAATTTCTAATGTATATATTTAAAATTTTCAATTAATTATCTATAACATTTTATACAATATGTAACGAAAAGAAAACAACTTTTATTTAGAACAAGAATTGATTACAGAGTTAATAATTTACAATAAATAAAAGAATTTCCCCTAGGGCATACCACTAAATCTATCATTCTCCCACTTGCACTTGGGGCCAATTATGAAATTTTGATCCTATCCGTTCGATTAGCTTCTTCAAAGCCAATCCAGTTAGACCCTTGGTGAATGGCTCTGCTATGTTATCCTTAGTATCTACCCTCAATATCACGATCTTTTTCTTCTTAATGAATTTTCTGGAGGTGGAACTAACGAAAAATGTATTGAGATTTCTTGTATGCTCCGGGCCCCTTGGTGATCTATATTGCCACATTATTATCACGGAACAATTCCATTGGATTCTCGATATCAGGAATCACTCCGAGCTCACTTACAAACTTGCACATCTAAACTACCTCTTTAGCTGCTTCATTAAGGGTGATGTACTCGGGATCCATCGTCTAATCAGCTACTGTCTCTTATTTTGAACTTTTCTAACTAACGGCCTGACCGTTAAGCCTAACGATATAACCAATGCCGATTAACTATCATCTATATCACTCTAAAAGCTAGAGTCTGTATACCCCTTCGTAAGGAGGCCTCCATTCCCATACATAGGGAACAAGTCCCAATTATTTCTCAAATGCTTTAGCTTACATTTTTTAGCCGCCAATGCTTTCTTTAGGATTGGATTGGTATTGGCTTATGCATCATACTGTGTATGCCACATTCGGTCTAGTTCATAGCATAACGTATATAATGGATCCAATAGCTGGAGCATAGGGAATCCTCTTCACACGATCCTTCTTCTTATCTGCACAAGGAACGTCATTCTTAGAAAGGATGATTCCAAATTGCATTGGAACACTTCCACTCTTGAAATTCCCTATACTGAGCCTCTTCAGTATGGTATCTATGTAAAGGGATTGAGACAACCCTAACCTCTTAGATCTATCTCCATTGATCTTTATACCTAGTATATAGGCTGTTTCTCTCAAATCCTTTATGGAGAAGTTCTTGGAAAGCTAAGTTTTCATTGACAGTAATAACAAAGTGTTATTACCAAACAATAGAAGATCGTCAACATATAGCACCAAAAATACGATAGCTTTGCCATGTTCCTTTTTATATACAAATGATTCCTCTATGTTTTGATGAAAACCAAACTGTTTGATTACCTTATAAAAATACTAATTCCAACCCCTTTAAGCTTGTTGAAGTCCACTAATGGACTTTAATAGTTTAAAGGCCCTGCCCTCACTTTCACCGACCATAAAACCCTCAGGATAGGACATACAGGTAGTCTCCACTAAATCACCATTATAAATGTCGTATTAACTTCCATTTGCCATATTTCGTTTCATGGAATGCTGCAATGACCAACATCATCAAAATGGACTTAAGCATGGCTAAGGGTGAAAAGGTCTCCTCATAATCAACACCTTAAATTTGACGAACTCCTTTCATAACTAACCTAGCCTTGTAAGTCTCTACTTCTCTATCTACGTTCAGTTTTTTTTCAAATCCAATTACAGTAGATGGGTTTAATCCCTTCGGGTACGTCATATAAAGTCGATACTTTGTTATCGTACATTGAATTCATCTCAAATTTCATCGCTCTTAGCTAGAGTGTAGGGTCCATACTCTATGGTGCTTATTGGTATGATTAAGGAGTGTTGTCATCTAAGACACGGTCCTCCTTTATGCTATCTTTGAGAAAATTGTAGTACCTCTCTGGTGCATGAGTTTCACACTAGACCTTCTCATAGGTTGCATGTTGTTGTATACAACTGAACGTGGTCACTATTTCAGCCTAGATGTTATTTTATCGGATCTCATCTAAGTCTACAACTTTGGTATTAATATCCTTTGATAGAAATTTATTTTCCAAAAAAATTGTGTAAAAAAAGTCACTTTTTTATCCTCTGTGTTGTAGAAAATATATCCCCCAGAGTTCTTGGGATATCGTATCAACTTACATAAAGGCGATCTCGTCTCAAGCTTATTAGGGCCGATGTTCATAATGTAGGCCAGACAACCCCACACCTTTTGATAATGGAAGTAGGTTTTCTTTCCGTTCTATATCTCATAAGGTGTCTTAGGCATAGATTTAGTTGGTTCTAAGTTCAACATAGGCGTTGTAGTTTCCAACACATATCCTTAATAAGATAGAGGCAACTCAGCCTTACTCATAATGAAAAAGCCTTACTCATCATGAAACAAACCATATCTAATGGTTTTGATTCCTTCCTTTCGACATAGCATTGTGTTGTAGAGTATACGGTGGACTAACCTAAGAGATAGTCCCATTGTCTTTTAAGTACAGCTGGAATTCGTGTCCAACGTACTTGCCTCCTCGATCAGATCGATGAATTTTAATCTTTTGGTTCATCTAATTTTCAAATTCACTTTTATACTCTTTGAATTTTTCGTGGACTTCAGATTTGTTCTTCATAAGATAAAAATTTCCTAGTCTCGAGAAATAATCGACGAAGATAACGAATTAAGAGCTATTATCTTTGGTTATCATAGGCATTGGGTGACATACATCACTATGTAGCCCTATGAGTGTATCAACTCTTTCTTTACTCCCACTAAAGAAGTGCTTGGTCATCTCCATTAAGGCATGACTCACTAGTGTCAAATGTTTCAGAATTAAGCGATGGTAGAAAACCTTCAATTTTCAGTTTGTGTAGTCGTTTCCCACTAATATGATTGAGTCCACAAGGCCAAAGATAGTTATCATTTATCCCACTAATATGATGTAGTCGCATAAATGCCATTATCAAGAACACCTTCACTAACTTTATTTCCATTCAAATCAATGTTTATTACATTTTTTTGCATAGTGAAACAATATCCTTTCTCAAACGGTCTAGAAACATATACAACCCCATAAATAAAGTCTTTCATAAAATAGCAATTATTAAATACCAATACACAATCACTTGAGAAAAATATATTAAAATCTACCACTGTTATTGTATCTATAATGGACCCATTAGCAACTTGAAGTTTCATTTCTCCTTTTGCCATGCGGCACCAGTTCCTAACACCCTATAATGAATTATAAATATGAGTTTCAAATCTAGTATATAAAACCTAAAACATTTTATTGGTTTCAAAATAATTTGAATCATAAATATACCTGATGGAGTTGTAGGACCATTTACTTCAGTTCCTTAATAATCTTTAGGTACATGGGACAATTCCTTTACCAATGACTTTTCTTATAAGAATGATGACACTCAACCTTGTCATAAGCAAATTTCTTACTCCTTTTATTTTTCTTCTTACCTTCTCTCTTTTTCTTCTTCAAACAGTTCAAAGATGAAACCCTACCCTTAACTGCAAGCATAGTTGACTGATCCTTCGATCGAAATTCGGTCGACGTCAACATATTAAGAGCTCCACGAGATCCACATTCAGCTGGTTCATATTATAGTTCGGTATGAATGGCATACTGAGGGATAAGTGAACGAAGGATCAGGTCAACTTGTAACTCATTACTTATAGTCACGTCTAATGATGCAATCCTATCAATATAACCCTTCATCATTAATACGTAACCGTCCACTTTCTGTCCCTTTGCATCTCGGTGTTGAATAACATCTTAGTAATCTCGTACCTCACAGAACAAGATTGCTCACCAAAGAGTGTCTTGGGACTATTGAATATCTCATGGATAGAAATTTTTTCATGTCGCATTTGCAATGGTTTGTGTGAACTAGACATCATTAACACTTAGGCAGTTTTCATATCAATGACCCACTTATTATAAGCAACGCGCAGCTTAGGGTCAGCATCATCTGCAGGCCTTTCTTTAGGATCACATTAAACAGACGACCAAAGGCACACATAAGTTAGAGCTATCTTTATAGCTCTTAGCCAATCGACATAGTTTCATGGTCTGGTTGGTCTATCGCTTTCATTAAATAGTCTTGGAGTTGACATGTTTTACAAGTTTTAATGGGTAGATAATTAGGACATTAAAATAAGAGATGTTTTTATAATATTAGTAAGGTTAAATTTATTTTTCATTTTACTAATAAGCTCTCATTAGTCTTTTATGTTTCACCAAACCATAATTCAAGAACATAGATGTCTTTCAAATTTGCTAGTAGGTGTTAGGACTCGTATGTCCAAGGATTTTGATCTTGAGGAAAGCTTAACGAATCATACTCCCACAAACGATGGATAAATCCTAATCGGTTGTATCATATACAACTCCTAAGCCATGGTACCTTGTCCTAATCCAACCTTTACCTTGAGGAAATCTCAACAAATAAAGTTGATTATTCACTCGGACCTACCATTTCATGATGGCCTAAGTATAATGCGCATACCTTGAGAAATGCTCAACAAATATATGCAGTTATCTTATCTCATTATTCAATATATTAATAGTACTACACATAATATCTCTAGCTTGAGGAAAGCTTAACAACTAAAGTGTATGTAAGCAATCTATTAATATACATAAATGAAGGGGACAACATTATATTAAAGATTCATTATCTCTATTATATTATATCGAGTGATATTAATTTGTGGAATAATGTATTTCTTATGAAATACTATCATGATTTAAGTGTCGGAAACGTAAAAAATCACGATATTCGTACATATTATGCATCTATTCCTTAAGTCTGTTTGTGTTTCTTTAATGTTCTACCTTTATTTTATACATTCATATTATATAAGTTTTAGTATTATATAATTTTTATATTTTGGTTAACTAATATAATAGTCTTATGTATTACATTGTATTAATTAAATTTATTTAATTAATTGACACTTTAGTTAATTTTATATTATTATTCCAATGTAACATTTATTTTGGATATACATACTATAACCTTTACAATATTACATATATATATACACACACACACATATACATATACATATACATACATACATATATATATCATGTACATACATATTTATATACATACATATATACTTATGTTATCTTAAATATTTTGAAACGACATTACATATATCAATATATATAATACATACATTTATATTTTCATTAATTAACTCGCTTAATTAATTAATTATTTATTAACCTTGTTAATAAATTTAAATTTCAAAATTAATATTCAAACACTTTGAAAACTTATGTTATATCATTACTTTTATAATAAACATATTTTATTTTAAGTTTAACTTTCAAGTTTAAAATCTTTATTTAATTTTCAAAACAGCTTTGAAAACAAGCCCAAGACCTAATTTAAATTGGGCCTTTTCCTTACGGGCCAGGCCGGTAACCAGGAAGGGCGGGGTATTTCATTTTCCAAACTCAAACCTAGACACTACCATTCTAGACACCCTACTAAATTAATAAGCTTAATCGGTAAGCCTTAACATAACTAATTTAGACCGCATATGTTATTAGGCTCCGATACCATTGTTCGATGTGGGCCAGTTTGTAGCTTGGTTAAAGGGTAAATTTCAAAAAATATCCTTTATTAGATCTTTAATTGACACATGTAGTTTAATCCATTTAGAACATTTCTAAATTTCTTTAAATAAAACCAATATTTTATTTTATGAATAAAAGTTTAACTTTACATTATTTTTTATCATGAGTTTTGAATATGTGTATCATATACATGTACGTGCACGTGCAATATAATAATGTGTACACGGTTTAACATATTCATGTATAGGTATTGGGATTTACACTGCAACAGACATGCTAGTCCCTCTTGTATTCGATTCATTGTCTATATGTGTGTGAATGCATCAAAATACAATAAACATACATACATACATACATACATATATATATATATAAGTACATATGCACATGCTCTGCACGTGAGCATAAAAGCCATGCATGCGAAACTAAGGTGTCATTATTGCTGATTTGTTAATATCGGGGGAGGGGGGGAATCATTCATTCCCATAGTTATGAAGATTTGTTCGAGCAATAAAAGTTTAGTAAATTTGACATGAAGAACTTTATAGTGCTCGAAAACAGTGGTTGAAATTTATTTGATGGACATAGAAGTAGGAAACCGTGTGATTCCAACTCATTGTATCTTTTTGTATGGAGCAGAGTTCGTTTAAGATGTTTCATAGGAGGAAAAAAAGTATGCCATCGTAATAGCATTGGATGAAGAAAATGGTGAGTTGTTAATAAGAGAAATAATGCTGTTTTTAATTAACGTACAGGAATGTACATGTTCTGCACAATATTCAAGTATGTATATGGCTCTGTATTTGCAGGTCTAAATATCCCAAGTGCTTAAGTAAGGTGGCATAACCAAAATACCATTTAAGTGATCATCATTAAGGTTTACAACAATTTCTGTTCATGTGAAACATAGCAATCACTGTGGATTACAGCTTGCCTATTATTATGCAGAGCTCGCACTGCGCTCAAATACCAATTCATATATATGTGTAAGTGGTAAATAACGAATAGAAATTGATTTTGCAAGGGGCAAAAATGCATTTAAAATACCAATTCAAATATAATGTTAAATAGCACCGAGTAAAGCGAGACGGAGCATGGAAGGCAGTAATGAAAGTGAAACTTAAGTTTACTCGGCAGAGTTGATAACCGATTGCTAAATTTATCAAAGAAAATAAGCAGGAGTAAAATTAAAGAAGTACGTAGATGAAAAGTACACTATATAGATCAGTACATTTTAAAAGGCTTAGCACTTATGTCAGATATTTTATAGCCAATTAAAGATGGGAAAAATATGAAGTAAAACATGAAAATGAACATATATTTTAGTAACGCATAGCAAGATCGGTTGTGCGAACGCTCCGCAAGAAAACGGTCAACAACTTTATCGCATTCTTCAATCTGTAGGAGAAGGAAAAAAGGTGTTGGTATATCTATCTATAAATATGTATATGTATTCAAGTATATGTATGTATGTATAGCATACCACTTCGAAGTGAAAAAACATCCCAATTACTGTGTTCAAGACATGGTGCAGGGTATTGATGCTCGTTACGTTGCTACGGTGGCACTGGAAGTGTAGATGGTTCTACTAATTTGATGTTGTTTTTGCATAGTATTTGGCTTTGTTACATAGGAGAAAAGATGAAGTAAGTGGCTCGCGTTGCTACCATTCTCTGACTCGTCCTATGAAGCAGTAGGTGACGATACGACGTCAGAAGCATCAACTTTGTCAGTAGGAAGTGATCGAAGCTGATTTGATTCACGGGTGCAGGTCGATTGTTGAACATTTGTTCTATATTAGAGAAAAGAGTGAACGAATGTGAAGGAAATGAAATATCAGAATTTTTTGCTTCAACAGTATACAGTTTGAAGAGTAAAATGCATAGTCGGTACTGGTAAATTTGTGAAACTTTGAAACAAAAGTGCTGACATGCGGAGTTGAAGGACGGTGAACGGAGGCATTTGTAGCTAAAAATTTAATAAGTATAGATTATGGAGTTGAGATGACAGTATTTAGTTTGTATTTGTACACCAAAAGGAATCCAAGGAATAGAAATTAGTTGATCGTATATATGTATTAATAAAGTGTATATGATGGGTTGGACCAAAACAGTGTTGGAATTCCTAAAGAACAAGTGAATGAAAAATATATAAAGTCCCACATCGCCTAAAATACTAAGAAATCTAAGTATATTAATAGATTTCTCAAGTGGAGGATGGGGGCCTGGGGCTCCCAAATGTATGCTTCGTTGTGAGGAGGGAGATCATGCATCTCCACCACACGCGCGCCGCCGTCCGTCCGACCGACCGAACCGGACCGGGCTCGGGTACAGGTCTAAAATGACCATTCTTTTTACTAGGCCATTGTTTAACAGTTTTTGGCTTTGTCTGAAACTGGGCTTGGCCTGGAATTTGAAGAGAAGCGGGCGGGGTTTTTGCCTGAGGAGATGCGACTGTTTATAAGCGGACGCGAACAGTAACGGGTGCGACCCGTTAGAAGCAAATAGGTGCGAGCCGATTGAAGCGGACGCGGGCGCAAGCGGGTGCGACCCGACTGAAGAGGCGCGGGTGAAACAGTACGAGCAGGTACGAAACAGTACCGTTGGACGGGCGGGTGCGACCCGTTAACGAACAGCAGCGACCAAAAGGCAACGGGTGCGACCCGTCAAGCAGACGCGACTGTTTGAAGGGATGCGGACGAAATTATAAATAGGAGAGAATACTGATCACATTCTCATCCGATTCCAATCTAATTTCTTCTGTTTCTTTGCTCTACTGCTCAATATTCCATATATACCACAAAGTTGGCATACTCATTACAATCTCGTGCAGATTACGTCTGTTGTATCTTGGGAGAGTTTTGAAATAAAATTCTTAAGGAAATTGTTACGACAATCCTCAGACGGAATTTCCTTTATATACCGGTTAGATTCTCTGTAATCTTTCCCGTTTATAAGTTGTACTGTTTCTTACAATAGTATAACGTTGTTGTTGTAATTTATTTACAACGTAACTTATTGTTACACTTATCTGATACAGAATTCCAGCGTAGTGGAATTCTAATTAATAAACTTGTGCGACGAGTTTATTGTAGCGTGCCATCTGTTTTAGTACGCTAGCCAACTAACATCTTAAGAATTTTACTGTTTTACACTAAAACAGAGATGTTAACAGTTGACAACATGAAAATGGATAAGTCCAACTTTTCAGCGGTTATTTCTGAATGCAATTTGGTTCAGAACCCTAAACAATGGTGGGTTGACATAGGAGCTACTCGTCATGTTTGCTCTAAAAATTCCATGTTTTCAACATACCAGAAATTCGATCAGAAAGAAAGACTTTACATGGGTAATTCTGCAGTTTCCATGATCGAAGGCAGTGGCACAGTTATCCTCAAGTTCACTTCTGGAAAAACTGTCAAATTAAATGACGTGCTTCACGTTCCAGACATATGCAAGAATCTGATCTCCGGCTCATTGCTATCAAAGAAAGGATTCAAAATTGTGTTCGAATCAGACAAGATGGTTGTGTTCAAAGCTGGAATGTATATCGGAAGGGGTTATTTATGTGATGGCCTATTTAAGGCAAACATAGCCGTTATCGGCAATAAATCTATGTATTCTGATTGTGCTATTAATAAAATTGAAGTCTCTTACTTGCTTGAGCATGAAATTTTACTATGGCACGATAGATTAGGACACATAAACTTCCGAAAAATGAAGAAATTATCAAACTTGGGATTGATTCCAAATTTCCAAGTAGATAAAACCTACAAATGTGAGACATGTGTAGAAGAAAAAATGGTCAAACAACCATTTAAATCTGTTGACAGAAGCACCGAACCATTAGGTTTGGTACATACAGATTTATGTGATTTTAAATCACTACCTACAAGAGGTGGGAAAAAGTATTTTATTACTTTTATTGACGATTATACGTGATATTGCTATGTATATCTTTTAAATAGTAAAGATGAAGCAATAACAGCGTTTATAAAATACAAGGCTGAGGTAGAAAATCAGTTAAATAAAAAGGTCAAGATATTGAGATCTGATCGAGGTGGAGAATATGAATCACCATTTGAACAGTTCTGTGCCGAAAATGGTATAATTCATCAAACAACAGCTCCATATTCACCACACAAAAATGGTGTAGCCGAGAGGAAGAACAGAACGTTAAAAGACATGATTAATGCCATGCTTTTAACTTCTGGTCTACCGACGAACTTCTGGGGGAAGCCTTAAATATGTCTAATCACATATTAAACAAAGTTCCTCACAATAAAACGGAAACAATTCCATATGAGATATGGAAAGGACACAAACCAAGCTTTAAATACCTCAAAGTGTGGGGGTGCTTGCAAAAAGTTCCAGTTCCGCCTCCCAAGAGAGTCAAACTTGGACCAAAAACAGTAGATTGTTATTATCTTGGGCCAGCCCAAAATAGTAGTGCCTACAGATTTTTGGTTTTCAAGTCTGATATAACTGATATTCATGTAAATACAAACATGGAATCAAGAGATGCCTCATTCTTTGAAGATGTGGTACCACACAAAAGGAATGAACGAAATAATGTCCCAAAAAGGACAAGAGAAGAATCAAACGATTCACATGAGGATGAAACTCATCATCAAATTGAGGATGCTGGACCAAGAAGAAGCGTAAGGGCTAGAACTTCCAAAATATTTGGTTCGGACTTTTTTACATATGTATTAGAGCACGAACCTCAAACGTACAAGGAAGCAATGTCATCTTCTGAATCCTCATGTTGGAAAGAAGCAATCCAAAGTGAGATTGATTCAATTCTAAGTAATAAAACTTGGGAAATTGTTGATATTCCACCAGGAATAAAACCAATTGGCTGCAAATGGATTTTCAAGAAGAAAATGAAAGCAGATGGCTCTATCGACAAGTATAAAACCAGATTGATAGCCAAAGGATATCGTCAAAAGAAGAAGTAGACTTTTTTAATACATATTCGCCGGTGACACGAATAACCTCTATAAGAATGCTAATAGCAATTGCATCCATCTATAATCTAGAGATTCATCAAATGGATGTAAAAACAGCATTCTTAAATGGAAATCTCGATGAGGAGATTTACATGGAGCAACCTGAGGGATTTATTTCCAAAGGAAATGAAAACAAAGTCTGTAGATTAGTCAAATCATTATACGGACTAAAACAAGCTCCAAAGCAATGGCACGCAAAATTTGATAGTGTCATGATGAGAAATGGTTTTGTATAAATGAATGTGACAAATGTGTTTATTATAAACAACTTGGACAATCATAGGTGATGATCTGTCTATATGTGGACGATATGCTAATATTCGGTCCAAATTCTCAGATAATTGAGACCATAAAGAAAATGTTGATCAACAATTTCGACATGAAAGACTTGGGTGTTGCAGATGTTATTTTGGGAATAAAAATAATAAGAACACCTAATGGAATTGAGTTATCTCAATCACATTATGTAGAAAAAGTGATTGAAAGATTTCAAAATTTTGGAATTAAAGGAGTAAATACACCTTTTAATCCATCAGAATTACTGCATAAAAACACTAATGAGAGTGTAATGCAACTGGAATATTCTCGTGTAATAGGATGTCTCATGTATATCATGAATTGCACAAGACCAGATATAGCTTATGCAGTAAGTCGCTTGAGCAGGTATACAAGCAATCCAGGGAAGGAACACAGGAAAGCACTAATGAGAGTGCTTGGATATTTAAAAAATACCGCTAACTATTTCTTACATTATGGAAAATATCCTGCCGTCTTAGAAGGATATAGTGATGCAAACTAGATTGCAGATTCAGAGGAATCAAAATCAACGAGTGGTTATGTCTTTACCCTAGGAGGGGAAGCAGTGTCATGGAAATCTACTAAACAAACATGCATAGCTCGATCCACTATGGAATCAGAGTTCATTACATTAGATAAAGCAGGCGAAGAAACAGAATGGCTTCGTCACTTTTTAGAAGATATTCCATTCTGGCCTAAACCTGTACCGGCCATATGTATACACTACGATAACCAAGCTGCGGTAAGTAGAGCGCACAACTTTGTGTATAATGGAAAGTCACGACATATTCGTCGACGCCATAACACAGTTAGGCAGTTACTCTCAAATGGAACAATTTCCATAGATTATGTGAGAATAAATGATAACCTAGCGGATCCATTTACTAAAGGTTTATCAAGAGAGAAAATTGACTGCGCATCGAGGGGAATAGGTTTAAAAGCCTAAACCACAAAGAGTTTCCTATACGGAAACCTATCCTAGCGACTGGAGATCCCATGGACTAGGATCAATAGGCAAACCAGTTCTGAATAACTCAAGACGTAATGCATTTGCATGGACATAGTCCAACTCCATTCCTATGGTGCACAACATAAATGCATGCCTACAGACGTATTTAAAGGTTAAAACTATGTTTTTTAATGATGACCATATCTTGGAAATAACAAGTGGGGTATATGTAGCATACTCTTAATGGTTGCGATCACCTATGTTAGTGTGAGCTGGGTCGGCTCTATGAGAATATTAAAAGGCTTTTATTCTCTAAAACCACTCGCAGAACCAAAAATTGTTCAGGACCAAAATGAACACAACCAAGAGATTGGATAAGAAGGGAATCAATGCTTCGTAAAGCTTATTGTCTGGATATACAATAAAGGCCGACGGTTCAAGATGAAATAATTCACCGATTAGCCAAGTAGATCCGATAAGTTTTAACTAGGGAAAGTTCAAAGTGAAATATCTACTTATCCACGATAAAGCATTATTCCATATGTACTCTGTGATATTTCGCTTTGTGTGGGGGATATGTATATTATCATTCATGTGAGGGATTGTTGGAATTCCTAAAGAACAAGTGAATGAAAAATACATAAAGTCCCACATCGCCTAAAATACTAAGAAATCTAAGTATATTAATAGATTTCTCAAGTGGAGGTTGGGGGCCTGAGGCTCCCAAGTGTATGCTTTGTTGTGAGGAGGGAGATCATGCATCTCCACCACACGCGCGCCGCCGTCCGTCCGACCGACCGAACCGGGCTGGGCTCGGGTACGGGTCTAAAATGACCATTCTTTTTACTAGGCCATTGTTTAACGGTTTTTGGCTTTGTCTGAAACTGGGCTTGGCCTGGAATTTGAAGAGAAGCGGGCGGGGATTTTGCCTGAGGAGATGCGACTGTTCATAAGCGGACGCGAACAGTAACGGGTGCGACCCGTTAGAAGCAAACAGGTGCGAGACGATTGGAGCGGGCGCAAGCGGGTGCGACCCGACTGAAGAGGCGCAGGCGAAACAGTACGAGCAGGTACGAAACAGTATCGTTGGACGGGCGGGTGCGACCCGTTAACGAACAGCAGCGACCAAAAGGCAACTGGTGCGACCCGTCAAGCAGACGCGACTGTTTGAAGGGATGCGGACGAAATTATAAATAGGAGAGAATACTGATCACATTCTCATCCGATTCCAATCTAATTTCTTCTGCTTCTTTGCTCTACTGCTCAATTTTCCATATATATCACAGAGTTGGCATACTCATTACAATCTCGTGCAGATTACGTCTGTTGTATCTTGGGAGAGTTTTGAAATAAAATTCTTAAGGAAATTGTTACGACAAGCCTCAGACGGAATTTCCTTTATATACTGGTTAGATTCTCTGTAATCTTTCCCGTTTATAAGTTGTACTGTTTCTTACAATAGTATAACGTTGTTGTTGTAATTTATTTACAACGTAACTTATTGTTACACTTATCTGATACAGAATTCCAGCGTAGTGGAATTCTAATTAATAAACTTGTGCGACGAGTTTATTGTAGCTGCTATCTGTTTTAGTACACTAGCCAACTAACATCTTAAGAATTTTACTATTTTACACTAAAACAGAGATGTTAACAGTTGACAACATGAAAATGGATAAGTCCAACTTTTCAGCGGTTATTTCTGAATGCAATTTGGTTCAGAACCCTAAACAATGGTGGGTTGACACAGGAGCTACTCGTCATGTTTGCTCTGAAAAATCCATGTTTTCAAGATACCAGAAATTCGATCAGAAAGAAAGACTCTACATGGGTAATTCTGCAGTTTCCATGATCGAAGGCAGTGGCACAGTTATCCTCAAGTTCACTTCTAGAAAAACTGTCAAATTGAATGACGTGCTTCACGTTCCAGACATACGCAAGAATCTGATCTCCGGCTCAGTGCTATCAAAGAAAGGATTCAAAATTGTGTTCGAATCAGACAAGATGGTTGTGTTCAAAGCTGGAATGTATATCGAAAGGGGTTATTTATGTGATGGCCTATTTAAGGCAAACATAGCCATTATCGGCAATAAATCTATGTATTCTGATTGTGCTATTAATAAAATTGAAGTCTCTTACTTGCTTGAGCACGAAATTTTACTATGGCACGATAGATTAGGACACATAAACTTTCGAAAAATGAAGAAATTATCAAACTTGGGATTGATTCCAAATTTCCAAGTAGATAAAACCTACAAATGTGAGACATGTGTAGAAGAAAAAATGGTCAAACAACCATTTAAATCTGTTGACAGAAGCACTGAACCATTAGGTTTGGTACATACAGATTTATGTGATTTTAAATCACTACCTACAAGAGGTGGGAAAAAGTATTTTATTACTTTTATTGACGATTATACGCGATATTGTTATGTATATCTTTTAAATAATAAAGATGAAGCAATAACAGCGTTTATAAAATACAAGGCTGAGGTAGAAAATCAGTTAAATAAAAAGATCAAGATATTGAGATCTGATCGAGATGGAGAATATAAATCACCATTTGAACAGTTCTGTGCCGAAAATGGTATAATTCATCAAACAACAGCTCCATATTCACCACAACAAAATGGTGTAGCTGAGAGGAAGAACAGAACGTTAAAAGACATGATTAATGCCATGCTTTTAACTTCTGGTCTACCGACGAACTTGTGGGGGGAAACCTTAAATATGTCTAATCACATATTAAACAAAGTTCCTCACAATAAAATGGGAACAATTCCATATGAGATATGGAAAGGACACAAACCAAGCTTTAAATACCTCAAAGTGTGGGGGTGCTTAGCAAAAGTTTCAGTTCGGCCTCCCAAGAGAGTCAAACTTGGACCAAAAACAGTAGATTGTTATTATCTTAGGCCAGCCCAAAATAGTAGTACCTACAGATTTTTGGTTTTCAAGTCTGATATAACTGATATTCATGTAAATACAAGCATGGAATCAAGAGATGCCTCATTCTTTGAAGATGTGTTACCACACAAAAGGAATGAAGGAAATAATGTCCCAAAAAGGACAAGAGAAGAATCAAACGATTCACATGAGGATGAAACTCATCATCAAATTGAGGATGCTGGACCAAGAAGAAGCGTAAGGGTTAGAACTTCCAAAACATTTGGTTCGGACTTTTTTACATATGTATTAGAGCACGAACCTCAAACGTACAAGGAAGCAATGTCATCTTCTGAATCCTCATGTTGGAAAGAAGCAATCCAAAGTGAGATTGATTCAATTCTAAGTAATAAAACTTGAAAAATCGTTGATATTCCACCAGGAATAAAACCAATTGGCTGCAAATGGATTTTCAAGAAGAAAATGAAAGCAGATGGCTCTATCGACAAGTATAAAACCAGATTAGTAGTCAAAGGATATCGTCAAAAAGAAGGAGTAGACTTTTTTGATACATATTCGCCGGTAACACGAATAACCTCTATAAGAATGCTAATAGCAATTGTATCCATCTATAATCTAGAGATTCATCAAATGGATGTAAAAACAACATTCTTAAATGGAAATCTCGGTGAGGAGATTTACATGGAGCAACCTGAGGGATTTATTTCCAAAGGAAATGAAAACAAAGTCTGTAGATTAGTCAAATCATTATACGGACTAAAACAAGCTACAAAGCAATGGCACGCAAAATTTGATAGTGTCATGATGAGAAATGGTTTTCGTATAAATGAATGTGACAAATGTGTTTATTATAAACAACTTGGACAATCATATGTGATGTTCTGTCTATATGTGGACGATATGCTAATATTCGGTCCAAATACTCAGGTAATTGAGACCATAAAGAAAATGTTGATCAACAATTTCGACATGAAAGACTTGGGTGTTGCAGATGTTATTTTGGGAATAAAAATAATAAGAACACCTAATGGAATTGAGTTATCTCAATCACATTATGTAGAAAAAGTGATTGAAAGATTTTAAAATTTTGGAATTAAAGGAGTAAATACACCTTTTAATCCATCAGAAGTACTGCATAAAAACACTAATGAGAGTGTAATGCAACTGGAATATTCTCGTGTAATAGGATGTCTCGTGTATATCATGAATTGCACAAAACCAGATATAGCTTATGCAGTAAGTCGCTTGAGCAGATATACAAGCAATCCAGAGAAGGAACCCTGGAAAGCACTAATGAGAGTGCTTGGATATTTAAAAAATACCACTAACTATTCCTTACATTATGGAAAATATCCTGCCGTCTTAGAAGGATATAGTGATGCAAATTTCATATATGTGGACAAGTATGTGAGTTAAAAATATTATGTTTGCTATATAATGCGAAGTCTTTTAACTTTTCACTGTATTATAGCTAAGTGTCAGCGGTTAGAGTCATTCATCGTACAGTTGTAGTGCGTAATAGAAAGAGTACGGTTACAGATAATAAGACCTACAAACTGATGTGTGGTTCTAAAAACAAAAAAGCGATATACAGCAGAGTAACAAAAACTAAAAAAATGAAGATGGTGATGAAACAAAGATTGAAAAAAATACCCTTTTCATTGTGGACATAGATTGTTTGAAGTTAAACGTTGAGGATGTGGAAGAATTTATAATTGTTTGGAGATGTGCATTGGAAAATGTGGGAATAAAGTACGTTAGTAAAGCTGTTTTTAAGCGAAAGATGTCAAGTAAGAAAGAGTATTATGTGGAATGTGCGTGAGCAAATAAACGTGGAAAACATTGATTGAGAGCGAAACACATTGGAGCCGAAGGAAAGTAATTTACGGAATGAAATTCAAAAAAATATTATAAAACAAAGTATGCTTTGCTGACATATTAGGCCATTTTAGGCTATCAGTACGTTACCGCTGTAAAATTTCAACTTTATCCAAAAGTTGGTTGTTCCCAGTGGGTAAACAGCAGACGTAAGAAGAAGGTAAGTGTTAGTAACAGTTAAATTTTTTAAATTGTGTACATTATAAATTTACAGGAGTTAACTGTAGCGTACTACCTTATATATTTGATAGCTAACCTCATTGGAAGTGCAAGCTGTTTAAACCCATATGCATAAAACTATATGTATAGGAATTGTTATATGCATCTTCGAATTTAGGTATGGTGCATATTCGTATTGTTGAAAGTGGAATGTAACGCATATTCAGAAGCGTTATACAGTTCGTTTGAAAATCAATCGTATGGTAACGACGCATATGAGACTATCCTGTGTAAACGTTATATCCATAGTATTCAAGCCATGAGACATATATATATATATATATATATATATATATATATATATATATATATATGAAATCAGTACATAATTGAAGGTTGATATAAGTGAAATATATCGTAGGTGAAGGTAACCACGGTACATTAATTATATATATGCAAATATAGTAGTGAATAAATACTGCTTATTGGAAATTAAATTTTGATTTCGGTTGAACTGCTGTATGACTGAACTGGGAACAAATGTAGAGAAAAAAACAAAGTTAAACTTCAGGATATCTCAAGTAGCTTACAGCAGTAACAGTTTGGGTACAATGCAAAATTTTGTAATAACAATACGAAATCACATTTGATTATGATCGCTAAGAATTCAATTTTACCATAAAATATACGTGGATAGATCGTTTACACATACAATATTAGTTATAAATGTATCCATGTAACTGAACTTGGTCATGGCTAACAGGCCACGTTGAGAAGGCAACCACTGCCATGCATTATATTCATGTAGTACTGACAGTGGGATCCACCACGTCAGTCTGTACTTCCTTGTTTATGTCAGCATTCAATTTTTCCACAGATAGAGTAATTGCAAATGAAATAGTGCTTCCGTACTCATGTAGTTTGGCTACTATTTTGTCCTATATTTAATTTCGTAATATTGCACTAGATCTGACTTAGAATCTGGATGTGCTAAGTGTATGTGCTGTAGTTTCAACCAACACAAAGTGTTCATGTCGGATGAGCTTTCCACGTATATTTGTAGCGTTGACTACGGCTTTTTATGAGAAAATGCATGTACAAATAATCAGATAAAGTTTAATACAGTTCATATGTCATATGTCATATGATCCACTCAGTATAACTATAGCTACGAAGATGATGCAATTGAATTAATGAGTCACGGTGGAATCAGTGGGAAAAACAATGACAAATTGGGGGAGAACTATTTTGATCGATGTATACCAGTTAATAAATAAAGGAGTGTCATTCTTTCTTTTTTGCGTTTTTTCATATCAGTTAATATGAGACCGGACTACGTACACACACATCTATGCCATGGTTGAAGAAATAAGTATTTTATTTCTGCATATATTGTAGGTTATGATACAGTAAAGTCAGAGAGCTGTTAGCCAAAAATTATAAGTAGTAATAATCAAAGAAAATTCATTTTTTGAACAGAAGAATTAATTTTAGGGAAATACTAGTGAACTTGTAATATATTAACTTTAGGACTGTATAACTTTTGGTGGTAGTTGTAGAATTTTCGTACAGTATGCGGAACCTTTTGTGACAGTAAAAATTTAATATAATTGTTTTGAGTAAAAAATACGTCAGTAATGTCAAAATTGAAATTTTGGATGGAAAGGAATTTAATTAGCGGCATAGCTTGTTTCACTCATGGAACTCCAAAATTCAACACAATAAATCCATAGTAGACAGTTGAATGTAATTGATCATACCCAAACACCGGCCAAAATATTAAGATATGAGAAACCACCAATGTCACAATGTCAAAATGCAAAGTAAAAGTATTTGGTGTAACATGATAACCAAGTTCAAATTTGTAAGGCTATTTACTAATGTATAAGTAAGCAAAACAGCGAAGATAAAGACAAATAAATCGTACACGGTAATCAAAATTAATTGGTTAACTAAAGAATCTTTTTTCTGTCAGATTCTGTAGACTCCAGAAAGCTATAGAGCAGTTAGCCAAACTGTGTCTGTTGCTGAAAAAGAAAAAACCTGTAGCTTTATGGTTGGTAGCAACAAATGTGTAATATTGTATACTACTTTATAAAAAACTCGAATTAAAATATGAAAACATAAATTCAACTTTCAAGTAATAAACATTGAAAATAGAAGTAATGTTGCAACCTCTAATAGAGGTGATAAATTATAGTTAGGTGGGATGAAGCCAATTTTAACTTCCTCAACCGAATCCCTCAACACTTTCTACAGAGACGTTAAATAAAAATTACTGCCTTGAAGATAAAAGCTCAGCCAGGAGTGAGTGGGATCCCCTATGTACTCCCAGTACTTGATGGACGGATTTATTTGTATTTATTCAATGTATGGAGGCGGTAAGCAGAAGCCTTTATTAGGAGCATAATCAACGAATTAAAGTAGATCGTAAGACGGTACAAAGTGTTTCCTCTCCTCCTTTATCCAGGCTGGAGGCATCTACTAAAAATGAGTAATGTAGATGGTGGAGTTAGAACGTTTTAAGGGATTTTAAGACGTGTCGATGAAACTTTAGGATGTTGTTATGTGTTTAGAGAAGTACGGCAATGGGTTAGGAATTGTGGGCAGTGTGAAGTGGAGACTAATTATGCGGAGGGGAGAAAACTGTGTTAGTCAAGGTGAAGTTAGGAGACGTTCATAATTTGAGAGCACGTTAACGAAACATCCTTATAAACAACATTTCAGATATGCATCCTGTTTTATGATGTAGTTTTCCGTTCTTAACCAAAATTTTAGTTGTTTTGCCCAAAATTCCTCGGGATAAAGCTATTTGTACCAAAATTGGGCACAACACTCTTCGGATGTGTTTGAAGAGATAAAATGAAGAAATTAAATGCAAAATGTAGTAGATTTAACAAACACAACAAATAGTAGATAAGAAAATGTGTAGAAACACACGAATTTAGAGTGGTTCGGTGAATTGCCTACATCCACTATGAAATGTTTGATGTTTATTGAGTTTCACTCGTTGATTACATGAAGTTACAACAGTACAACAATAGTATAAAACTGATTATGGTAGAATGTCATCATAGCAAAAAACAAAAAGTCCATTTTCTATAGGTCCAGGGTCACTATTTATAGGCGTAGGCTGAAAATATCTCGCTTAGATCTCGAAAGACTTCTTCTCTCATGTGAGCAGGCCCACGAGATCGAGTTCAGGTGATTTCGACTCGACCTAGGAGCGATACAAATTGAGTTTGTGTCGATCCATAATTCGTCCTTTTGGTTTGAAATTTGTCAGGTACATTCTTGAGGTTGTAGGCAAGCTCCTATGAAAATTTGGTGGCATCAGACTTGTAGATCTCGAGTTATGATCGATGCAAGTTGGATTTTCAACGTGTAACCGAGCTCATATCGATACGCTCGTATCGATCTCGTTTGTATCGCTCTCATTCGCATCGCTTCTATTCGTATCGCTCTGAGGCACGTGATGACCATTGATGTGGCGCTATCTTTTAGAATCGATCCACATTTCATGCCGAATGACCGAATCATCCATCTTTACGTGTCTCCTTCGTATCGCTCTCATTCAGGTGATTCATACACATGCCATTCGTTTCCGTTGATATGGCTTCGTTCGTATCCATCAATTACTATATTGTTCGTATCGACGTTTGAGATCATTTTGTATCGATAGCTTCTACACCAATTCGTATCGATGTAGACATCGACTTCCTATCGATACCTTTTAGGCTTTGCCTCATATCGCTTGTGGGTGGTGATCGATATGAGCTAGGCATTAGTGGAAGCGATGCGAAATGTCACTAGGCGAGGGATATGAACCGAAGTAGATGTGATGGATACAAAGTGGTGTCTTTGTTATGGATACGAACTAGTGCTCTCTTGATGGATACAAACCAGATGTGTTTCACTTGAGACTTTATAGATACGAATTTGCACCGATATGAACAAGGTTCCTAGATGGATTTGAATGGAAATGATACGAAGAAGTGGTTTGATGGATACGAACGAGAGCATTGCTTGATTTATATCGATCATACCTTGAGCACACGAACTCCGATTGATTTGAAATTTGGAATGTTGGCTTTCATAGCTATGCTTGTCATGTCATATCGATTGTAGCTCTATCCGGATTCGAATAGAATTCACTAATGTCCACAACGAACGCGTGCACAACCGGTCTTTGGGATGGACTCTCTTGGTTCCTAGTTAAGTTCGTGGTATCGTGGCCTTGGTAAAAGGCGAGATAATATTTTCCCCCAAAGTACATCCAGTGTGAACATGATGTGCTTTGAAAAGCTGCATTCTTTATTCTAGAAAAGTTCTATCTGATTTGTTGAATATGTAGGATCGATTTCACCCTAGGGGGGGGGGTGAATAGGGTGATAGTGTTAATTATAAAAATTAATTGCGGAAGCTTATAAACTAATATTAACACAGATCACAGAATAGCAGCACAGATATCGCAGAATATAAATAACAGAATAAAACAGAACAACACAGAATTTACCCAGCTTCGGCAAAACCCTGCCTACGTGCTGCCCCCAAGGTTTCTACTAGAAATTAGATAGTCCCTCGCTTACACACGTAAACTCGCTATACCCGCTATTGACTAATCTAACTCTACGCTCAAAACCCTGACCACAACTCAACTACCGAGTTGCAAATTCCCAAACTACACACCGTAGTTTGCACCCTAGTCACACGACTAGAAAATTAAAACGGTTTAAAAAGAAAATACAATTAAAAACGATTATAAAACAAAAATAACCCTAATTAAAAAACCCTTATATAAAAAAAGAATTCTCCCTTTTAAAAACAATAGGCCGGCCTCTTTTATTATTTTGACCCGTCTCCTTTTGCTTTACTCCGTTCGTTTGCGTGTATAATGGTGGCCGTTCCTCTTGCAAATTTAGGGCTTCATTCCTTTTCCAGATTTAGGGCTTTTGAAGTGCCGATAGTATGTAGATTGATTCTATGATCTCTTGCGTGTATCCTTGATTGATTGATGCTCACTTCGGCTACTTCTTTGATCGAATTCCTTCTTCGATTCGGTATGTAATTATTTGCTTGTGCTTTTCTGATTTTATGCTTTCTGGAATTCGATGATCTTGCCGATGATGTGAATTTGATTTATATAGGGTTTGTAAATCCTATTCTTGCGTTCGTATAAAATAATTTGAATTTGTCACATTCTTTTGATTGGCCGTTTGATTATGCTTGAACGATTGATAATCGAACTGACTTTGTCATCTTCGTATCTTTTGCATTCCTTGGTTGACACGGTTTTGAATTTACTTTCGTGATAACCACGGCTTTGTTGATTTCTGGAATTTATACTTTGTTGACTTGTTCAACATTGACATGGCGATTTTACTATGACTTCGGCCTTGACACTGATTTCGACTTCACTGAGAACTATAGTCTCTGGCCATCTTCTGATCGGTTTAACATGAACTGACTGCACTTGCTTGATATGAAATACATATATTTACACAGATGCTTCACTGCATCTGTTGTAGTTGCTTTATACTTCACTGTGCACTTTACTTGGGCATTTTGTATGTTTCATTTTGATCCACTTTGTCATTGCATATCTATATATGCTTGACCTCTGTTACATGCTTGCTGTATTCATTTGAGTTGATTGTTGCATTGTTACTGGTTCATTTGATAGCACTAGCTTGTTCATTCTGTACTTCTGGTCTTTGCATGATGGTCTTGTGGCAGTTAATAGTTGCTGTGCACTTCAGTTTGCTGTCATGTTCTTGTGCTCGAGCTTGTTGCTTCATTGCTTACTGTCATTTGCTTCATGTCATACTATTTTGTTTCATTGCTGCACTTGACTTTTGTTACTTGAGCTTTGAATTGTACCATGATAGTCATGTTCCATTGTTGTACACTGCATTCATGTCACTGGTATGCTGCAGCTTGCATCTTTGTTGCATTTGCTTCATGTACCCTACTGCTTTAAACTTCTCTTGACCATTGCTTCATGTCTTACTGTGTTGACCATTATGCACTGTAGCTTGAGTCTTTGTTGAAGTTGTTGTGCACTTGTTCATATGAGTATGCTCACTGTTGTTGCTGCAATCTTCACTTCTGGTTAGCCACTGTTGCATTACTATGTCTTGTGGCATGTTGATGCATTGTCGTGAGTAGTTTGTAGTTGCTTCACTGGTGGCCTATGTACATGCTTCCCTGCATCTTGTCTTGTATTACTTGTGTCACCATACCTGTTGTACATGCAGCTGAATCATGCCTGAAGTCGTTGCCTGGTTTCACTGTCCACCTGTATCTTGGCTTTGCTTGCATTGACATGTTATGGCCTGTACTTGTATGCTTCATATATGTGGGTGTTTGAAAGTTGCTACTGACTTGATTCACTTCATGTTTGTTGCCAGTTTACCTTGATTCTGCATCACTTGTAGCTTGCTACTGTGTTATATGCACCCATTATGTTTGATCTGCTGATGTTTGTTGCAGTCCTTGTTTTTGGTCTTCATTCTGGTTGTCACTTGAAATTGTTGAGTTGTTGCACACTTGTGATCTTTAGTTTGTACTTCTGGTCTACTTTGTCTACATGTATTTCATGTTGATTTTTGAATTTTTACTTGCGTTGAATCCAGTTTCAAAAACTCGGGTTTGACCTCGTGCTCGTGTCGTGATTGCACGTGAGTTGAACCCAGCTTTTCATTTGGCTTTGACCTGTGCTTACCTGTTCCTGTAAATCGATCAAGTGTATATCGATGTGCACGGCCTTGTGGCATGTACAGTGATACACTGTGCATGTCACATTGTTCGTGTGTGATGAATTCAAATTTAAATTATGACGAACAACCCAAATAACTGAGGCAAATCATATTTTCAAAAATCATATTTTATTTTATATTGCAAAAATATTTCTTTTTCAATTTTACTGCGTTAGTTTATATTTTTGCAGATTGCTCAGATGCTGGATTCTAACTGGAATGCAGTTGAAGATAAATACGAGTGTGAGTGATATGTAGTGAGGTGACCTGTAAATATGAAATGTGATGTAATTGTAATCAAAGTTGTATAGTTATAGTGAGAGATTGAAATTGTACTATTCAAAGTTGTAATAAATATTTATTTGAATAAAATATTCGTTTGAATTCAAATTCTGTGTTATTTATTTTATTCAGCAAATATTTATTTAATCTGTGAAAATAAATAGTATATTATCAAATACATTTAAACGAATGTATATATGTTTATTATCATCAAACAAAAATCATATAAGCGCATATTCAACAATCTCCCCCTTTTGATGATAACAAACATATATTTAAGATTTTGAATATGTTAAATGTATTTGATCATTGATATATTCTAATTGCTCCCCCTATTTAATTGCTTCTTCTCTACACAAAACTCCCCCTACATATATGCATACAAATAAAATATGCAAATGAGTCTAGATGCAAAATAGAAAATTATTTGACCTTTGCTAGATTTTATTTGACAAAATCTTAACTTTTCTCTCCCCCTTTTGTTATCAGCAAAAGAATAATAGTGTTAGAGAAAATAGAGATAAAGTGATCGACATGAATCAAACATTTAACTCAATTGAATATAAATATCAAATTTCAATAAACTTCAAACAAAAATCATAATTACCCATGTCAGATGCATATTCCACTTTCAGAAATGATGGGGATAAATTCTTAAAAATCACACAGTTCTGTCTATTTGTGGTATATTTATTTCGGGAAATTTGAATATCTACTAACCATGCATAACCGTTAGGACTTTTAAATGAGATTAGTAGTATTCCAATTTAATTTTAAAAATGAAATCAAGTATCTTCTAACCACGCATGACCGTGAGGACTTTTAAATGGGATTAGAATCAACTTGTCTATTTAACCACTTAATTTTGATATGTGTTCCATACATGCATAACCGTGAGGACTTTTAAATGAGCATGGAAGCACATAATCAAAAATCCAAGTAATTCACACATGCATAACCGTGAGGACTTTTAAATGAGAGTGAATACTTTGGATATTTATTTTTATTGAAGAATATAATAAATTGAAGCACAGATAATTTCCTTTATGAATCTGAAGATAAAACAAATTGAAGAACGAATAATTTCCTTTGTAAACTACCACAAATTTACATACTATATATGATTTTGATGAGTGATGGTCGATAGAAAGATGATAGAAATAGAAATGATCATGGAATTTTTGCCCAACAAAAAGTTTTTATAACTTTTGTTATGAAATTCTAAAGAAATTTTTCTAAATATATTGTCTTGAGTAATGTATGACAAATATCGACACTCATCACTTTTTCAATCACTATTGATCTTTTGGATAATCATTAGGGAGTTAGATTAGTCAAAATAGTCATTTAAAATCAAATCCAAAAATTATAAAAATAATTTTTCAAAAATGACTAATCTGTAAATATGGTCAAACATGATTTTCTCGAGGGGGTTTTATAAGAAAATTTTCTGCTATTTGAAAATTATTTCAAGTGAAAAATATGCAGATATTTTCTTTGGTAAAAACGATGCAGCAAATGAATGTTTCAAAAATTAATCACGTTCCACTAGTAATTTTTCTATCAACCATATTACCAGTGTAATCTGCATCTGAATTTAAATTTCACTCAAAATTCACTCGTTGAATGTCAAAGACCAGATTAAGAAATTTCAACAAATTTTCTCATGATTATTATCAACAAATTTTAAATGAAATTCTCTTGGATTTGAAATGAAAACCGTGTCAACAATCAAACATATATTAAAGCGTCAATTTTAGAAGCCATCAAACATTATTTTTATTTCAAAGCAATTTCTTAAAAGTTTCAACAATTTCAAAAAAAAATTAAAATCCTTTTTACAATTTTTTAAAATAGAATTCATTAGGATTTTAAATCGAGGCCGTGTCAAAACATGAATATAGATTTAGCCAAAAATATTATAACAACAATATTATTATCCAATCAAAACACTATTTTTCTCTCAAACTTATATATCAAGTAATTCTAGAGAATTTTATAGTGTTTTTGGCATAAGAATATAAATGGCTAACAATTTTGAATAAAGTCAGAATTAAAATCATCATTAAATCATCATCATATCATCATCGCATAATTGGCTGATTTTATTCAGAAAATGGTACATATTATCACATTTAATATATCGTACAAATAAATATACCTTTACCTGTCTTTACCTTTACGATATTTTTCGTCGTTGTCCATTGTGATTCTGTCACCTTTATACTAGGCTAAGGAACTTAGCTTTGTCGCCCGTTGTGTTTCTGGAACAGCCAAAATCCAGAGAACACTATTGTTGTTCCTTAGCCTGCCACCACACCTACACGGAAAAAGATTTATGTGACCTATTTGTTTTTATAGGTCCATGGTTGTTAGTGGCAGAAAATTTTGAAAAATAATTTTGTGTAGACCCAAAACTATTTATAATTGTTCCCTTTGGCACCCAAATTTGTTTAACTTTGAGAGATTTTATATTTGTGCCTTTTGGAACCCAAATCGGTATAGTTTTCACATGTTTGGGTCTATACCAACAATTATTGTGACCGTGTCCAAATTTTTTACAAATTGTGCACATAGAATTAACTTGATTAATCTTGTTTTCAACAATTTTCGAATTATTATATCCAAGTCCTTGTCTAACCGTATTAACAGTTTGCTTTCCTAATAGCATATTCAATGATTTTTCACTTTTTGAAAATTTATCTAAAGTCGTTGACAATTGTTGGACTTGTGATTTGAGAGATTCATTTTCGTTTAACAACTGTGTGCACTTTTTAATAGAATTCTCTCTCCTAGTATTTTCATTCTCCTTTAAAATCAGAATTTCATTTTCAAGCGATTTTATTTTAATTTCTGATTTTTTAATTTCTTCATCAAATGTTGGACACTTATCACACTTAGGGATCCTACTTTGATAGGTTTTAACTAATTGATCAAGTTGTTTATTACATTCTATCAAAGTATCTTTTTGAGATTCAAGTTTGGCGTATTTTTCCTTAAGTCGTTCAAAACAACCATTTACTTCATGAAAATATATAAGCAACTCAGAATGGGTAAGTTTTGATACCTCACTTGGCTCGTCATCGTCACTGTCAGTTGTATCACCTCGAAGACACAATTCTGCCTTTTCGCTTTCACTGCCAGTGCTTTGATCATTCTCGTCTATTTCATCCCAAGTGGCTGCAAAACTTTTCTTTTTCTGTTTCTTTACGTGGCTGGATTTAATTTGTGGACAATCGGGCTTGATATGGCCGGGTTTGTTGCAATTATAACAAATAAACTTTTGTTCTTTCGAGTAGTCTAGTGCTTTGGCTATTCTGCTTTTTGCTTTTTGAATTCGAGCTGAATTTCCATGTTTTTGATTCCATTTTTTGAATTTCCTTATTAACAGCTCCAATTCTGCTGCTCCATCATCTTCATCGTTATCATCATCACTTTCGGTTGTTCCTTTGAGAGCTATTGATTTCTTTTGAGTGTCACCTCCTTCACGCTCTTCTTTGAATTTCATTTCTAGCTCATAAGTGGTGAGATTTCCGATGAGTTCTTCAACTTTAAGTTGTTTTAAATCTTTCGATTCTTGTATGGCAGTAACTTTTGCTTCAAAGCTTCGTGGAAGGACTCTGAGGATTTTCCGGACTATTTCTAATTCGGTGTATGTTTTTCCGAGAGCTTTTGATTTGTATACGATATTGGAGAGTCGTCCGTACATCTCTTTGACATTTTCTTCCTTCGCCATTTTGAAGTTCTCGTATTCGCTGCTTAGCATTGTAAGGCGAGACTCTTTGACTTGAGATGTTCCTTCGTGAGTCACTTCTAGTATGTGCCATATTTCCTGCGCAGTTAGACAATGTGAGACACGATTAAATTCAAATTGATCCAATGAACAAATAATAGAATTCATAGCTTTGGCATTAGTATTCTGTAATTTATTTTCTAGTTCTGTCCATTGTTCCTTTGGTTTCTCTATTTCCTGATTATCTACAGTTATAGTTGGTATACTATAACCTGTCTCAACAATATTCCAAGCGTCAATGGTTTTCAGAAAAATTTGCATTCTATTTTTCCAGTAAGCATATTCACCATTGAACATTGGTGGTCTAATTATGGATTGTCCTTCTGCAAAAGCATTATTAAAAGAAGCCATTTTAAAAAATTCAAATTTTTAAAACAAAAACCGATTTTTGAAACACGAATTTTTAAAACAAAAATTGATTTTTGAAACACGAATTTTTAAAACAAAAATTGATTTTTGAAACACGAATTTTTAAATTAAAAATTGGTTTTTGTAAAATCGAAATTTTAAAACAAAAATGGCTTTTGTTCCAAGCTCTGATACCACTTGTAGGATCGATTTCACCCTAGAGGGGGGGTGAATAGGGTGATAGTGTTAATTATAAAAATTAATTGCGGAAGCTTATAAACTAATATTAACACAGATCACAGAATAGCAGCACAGATATCGCAGAATATAAATAACAGAATAAAACAGAACAACACAGAATTTACCCAGCTTCGGCAAAACCCTGCCTACGTGCTGCCCCCAAGGTTTCTACTAGAAATTAGATAGTCCCTCGCTTACACACGTAAACTCGCTATACCCGCTATTGACTAATCTAACTCTACGCTCAAAACCCTGACCACAACTCAACTACCGAGTTGCAAATTCCCAAACTACACACCGTAGTTTGCACCCTAGTCACACGACTAGAAAATTAAAACGGTTTAAAAAGAAAATACAATTAAAAACGATTATAAAACAAAAATAACCCTAATTAAAAAACCCTTATATAAAAAAAGAATTCTCCCTTTTAAAAACAATAGGCCGGCCTCTTTTATTATTTTGACCCGTCTCCTTTTGCTTTACTCCGTTCGTTTGCGTGTATAATGGTGGCCGTTCCTCTTGCAAATTTAGGGCTTCATTCCTTTTCCAGATTTAGGGCTTTTGAAGTGCCGATAGTATGTAGATTGATTCTATGATCTCTTGCGTGTATCCTTGATTGATTGATGCTCACTTCGGCTACTTCTTTGATCGAATTCCTTCTTCGATTCGGTATGTAATTATTTGCTTGTGCTTTTCTGATTTTATGCTTTCTGGAATTCGATGATCTTGCCGATGATGTGAATTTGATTTATATAGGGTTTGTAAATCCTATTCTTGCGTTCGTATAAAATAATTTGAATTTGTCACATTCTTTTGATTGGCCGTTTGATTATGCTTGAACGATTGATAATCGAACTGACTTTGTCATCTTCGTATCTTTTGCATTCCTTGGTTGACACGGTTTTGAATTTACTTTCGTGATAACCACGGCTTTGTTGATTTCTGGAATTTATACTTTGTTGACTTGTTCAACATTGACATGGCAATTTTACTATGACTTCGGCCTTGACACTGATTTCGACTTCACTGAGAACTATAGTCTCTGGCCATCTTCTGATCGGTTTAACATGAACTGACTGCACTTGCTTGATATGAAATACATATATTTACACAGATGCTTCACTGCATCTGTTGTAGTTGCTTTATACTTCACTGTGCACTTTACTTGGGCATTTTGTATGTTTCATTTTGATCCACTTTGTCATTGCATATCTATATATGCTTGACCTCTGTTACATGCTTGCTGTATTCATTTGAGTTGATTGTTGCATTGTTACTGGTTCATTTGATAGCACTAGCTTGTTCATTCTGTACTTCTGGTCTTTGCATGATGGTCTTGTGGCAGTTAATAGTTGCTGTGCACTTCAGTTTGCTGTCATGTTCTTGTGCTCGAGCTTGTTGCTTCATTGCTTACTGTCATTTGCTTCATGTCATACTATTTTGTTTCATTGCTGCACTTGACTTTTGTTACTTGAGCTTTGAATTGTACCATGATAGTCATGTTCCATTGTTGTACACTGCATTCATGTCACTGGAATGCTGCAGCTTGCATCTTTGTTGCATTTGCTTCATGTACCCTACTGCTTTAAACTTCTCTTGACCATTGCTTCATGTCTTACTGTGTTGACCATTATGCACTGTAGCTTGAGTCTTTGTTGAAGTTGTTGTGCACTTGTTCATATGAGTATGCTCACTGTTGTTGCTGCAATCTTCACTTCTGGTTAGCCACTGTTGCATTACTATGTCTTGTGGCATGTTGATGCATTGTCGTGAGTAGTTTGTAGTTGCTTCACTGGTGGCCTATGTACATGCTTCCCTGCATCTTGTCTTGTATTACTTGTGTCACCATACCTGTTGTACATGCAGCTGAATCATGCCTGAAGTCGTTGCCTGGTTTCACTGTCCACCTGTATCTTGGCTTTGCTTGCATTGACATGTTATGGCCTGTACTTGTATGCTTCATATATGTGGGTGTTTGAAAGTTGCTACTGACTTGATTCACTTCATGTTTGTTGCCAGTTTACCTTGATTCTGCATCACTTGTAGCTTGCTACTGTGTTATATGCACCCATTATGTTTGATCTGCTGATGTTTGTTGCAGTCCTTGTTTTTGGTCTTCATTCTGGTTGTCACTTGAAATTGTTGAGTTGTTGCACACTTGTGATCTTTAGTTTGTACTTCTGGTCTACTTTGTCTACATGTATTTCATGTTGATTTTTGAATATTTACTTGCGTTGAATCCAGTTTCAAAAACTCGGGTTTGACCTCGTGCTCGTGTCGTGATTGCACGTGAGTTGAACCCAGCTTTTCATTTGGGTTTGACCTGTGCTTACCTGTTCCTGTAAATCGATCAAGTGTATATCGATGTGCACGGCCTTGTGGCATGTACAGTGATACACTGTGCATGTCACATTGTTCGTGTGTGATGAATTCAAATTTAAATTATGACGAACAACCCAAATAACTGAGGCAAATCATATTTTCAAAAATCATATTTTATTTTATATTGCAAAAATATTTCTTTTTCAATTTTACTGCGTTAGTTTATATTTTTGCAGATTGCTCAGATGCTGGATTCTAACTGGAATGCAGTTGAAGATAAATACGAGTGTGAGTGATATGTAGTGAGGTGACCTGTAAATATGAAATGTGATGTAATTGTAATCAAAGATGTATAGTTATAGTGAGAGCTTGAAATTGTACTATTCAAAGTTGTAATAAATATTTATTTGAATAAAATATTCGTTTGAATTCAAATTCTGTGTTATTTATTTTATTCAGCAAATATTTATTTAATCTGTGAAAATAAATAGTATATTATCAAATACATTTAAACGAATGTATATATGTTTATTATCATCAAACAAAAATCATATAAGCGCATATTCAACAGAATAGTCGTCTTTTCGACAAGAGATGCAACCTTTGACTGATTTCTAGCATTATAAATGTCGAATTGGTGACTGCCAATGTACATGTAATGTTTGTTGTAACTGTGGGTTTAGTGCTAGCAATTTGTTGTTTGTTGTTCTGGTTGTCATCAGGTAAGCATTCCACTTTTGTCAATTTTTAAAATCAAATGTTTGTTCGTCATATATCCGCATATGTTAACCTGAATCCTGCTCATGTTTTCACATTCATGGGTCGTTGTTAAGTTCTTTTGTTCTTATTTGGATTGAGTTTCATATCGATCCTCTCCTGGATCGATGTGAAATTCAAGTTATAACAATGATTGATGGTTGTTTTAGGCCACTCCTTCGTATCAATCCTCTCCTGGATCGATTTGAGGTGTTGGAATGCATGCTATGTATCGATGGCTATCGATATGAAATGGATAGTCCTTGGAGATGCTTCGTATCAATGAATACGAGGTCTTAGGTTTTCAAGCTGATGGATACGAAATTGACATTTTGTATTGATGGAGTTCAACAGTCCGAATATGATCTTGCTATGACTTTCGTATTGACGGGTTTCATATCGATGGACATGAAATAGATGGCTGGTCATTGAAGGATATGAATTTCTAGACTTTGGATTGCTTCAAGTTGATGGATACGAAGGTCGTTCTTCGCATCGATGGATACGATCGTTCTAGGTGTGCTTGTACAGTGCCCTTCGCATCGATAGTATTTTGGCCGCTTCTATCGGTTTTTTTCCATTGGGGTACGAAACGTTTTCTACCTTGGTTACAAAGTCATATATATACACCATTTGTACTTAGCCAAATTTCCTTACTTGCTCTTACTTTTACCTTTTCTTCGTATAGTTGAAAACTTAAGAAAGAAAAAGAACTACAGAAGTATTTGCCTCCGAAACACTCGGTGTTTAATCCTTAATCCAATTCATTCGAACTAGGTAATTAACTTATTAAACCCATCTAAAAATAATGAGACTTAAAGCTCGATGCCATTCCATACAGGGTCGTGGTTGATTCTAACGTTGTTGATGTTGGAATTGGGATGGAGTGAGGTTGAGGAAGTAGTAATGGAGTTCTTGGAGGATTGAGGAAGAAAAAGAGCTATCGATCGAGGTGATGGAGCCATTCGTATTGGTACGAGGCATGGATGACAGTTACTTTGTGTTAATCTAAAAGGTGGGAGTTCGTATCAATCTGGAATGATCAATACAAAGTTTCTTGCCTTAGATCGTTACAAAGTGGAGCGTTCTGGAGTGATCGATACGAAGTCAAGGCTTCGGGATCAATATGAAGATCATCGATTTGGAACGATCGATATGAAGTCACAGCTCTGGACCGATACAAATGCAAGCTTTGGGATCGACATGAGAGCGGTCTGGGGTGATCGATACGAAGCCAAAGCTTCGGTATCGATATAAAGTGCGGTGACCTATGGATCGATCAATACAAATTCTAATCCCTGAGATCGATACGAAGAAAGGCTTTAGAGGAACGATATAAGTTGAACCTTGATGGATAAGAAATAGATGTCGTTTGCATACTTGAACATTTGACTCCGACGAGCTTTAGCCTTGCATACCTGGACTTGAACATGTCACCTCATATTTGACTGCCTTTTGAAGCTCGTCGATGGACCTTGCAAGTTGACAAATTTTAACAAAATATAAATTAGATTGGTTTCTGAAGTCAGGATGGCATGGCTGTGACGGTCAACGTGACGGCCACTCCGATAGAATTTTGAAGTCTTGTCATTCAAACACTCTTCTATATCTTGTAGTACTTTCTTAACTACTATATAATATTGCACTACACAACACACTCATGCATTTCACTCTGGGGAAAACATGGTATTATTGCCACCTAACGATGGTTTTGGTGAGTTGATTAATTATGGAACCCGAGAGGTCACAACAGCAGGAGGTTCAGAGTCCATCTCCTTTGATAATAGATATGCTGGTCATTGCGGCCGAAGTCATAAGGCCAGCTCTGGATGAGCTACCAGCAGCAACCTTTATTGGGAATCCACAAGATTTTGTACCATCTAATGTCCCCGAAGATATCTTTGGGAGAATTTGCTTGAGGCATGGGCTATCATTGGATGATGTCCTACTACCAAGGCCGAACAATAGGCTACATACCTCTCCGGAAGGGTACACCACTTTCAATCGATTTTGTTTCACAACCGGGTTGCTCCCACCATCCAACCAGTATATTCGGGAGGTGTAGTCTTATCTAGGGATTTCTCCATCACAGTTACATCCAAACGGGTATGCTCTTCTGAACAACTTATTCATCATCTTCATGGAGCGCCTTCTTCGGCCCCCGACTCCAAAAGAAGTCAGATTCTTGTTCAATGTAAAGAGTCGGGGAGATAATCCTTCTTTCACGTTCTTAGAGAGAGCCAAGAACTGTTAAATAATGATTGGAACTTGGACCTTGCTTAGCTATTTCAAAACCGAGTGGTTCTATTTTCGGTGCCCGCCAGGATTTGCTAGACGGTGGCTAGTTAGGCGTGAGTGTTGCATTTTCTCTGGCGATTAATGAGATAGTTGTAATCGACATGGGGTCTAACATCTTCTTTCTTTTACAACTGTAATTCCACGACCCGAAGGTGCTCGATTTAAGGAAATAGTGTGAATTCTTCAAGAGGTTCCCAGCGAGATTAAAGAGATCGAATCGATGCTTTCAGAAAAAAATTTGCAGGCTGTTGGGTTGATTGACAGAGATTAGAGCATAGGGCTTGAAGGATCTCTTAGGGTAGCCTCGGCAAGACGGGCTACACGTAGGGCACCTAGGATTGTAATAGCTGAGCAGGGCGATGAAGAGGATATGCCTTCTGAAGGCGAACCCGTAGCTGAGCCCTCAGATAGCCCTTGAGATTCAGAGGGAAAGAGAAATACCAAGGCGGTTGCTCATAAGCTTCACAAGTCGTCAAGATGGAAATCCGTGAGCATGTCCCTGCCAAGTGTCGATGTTAGAATCTCGGAGGCTCCTCCCCTAAAAATGGAGAATCCCTTCGAAGGACTCATTGACATTCCAATTCCGGATTATGTGTCGCTCTGACAAGATATTGGATTGGAAGGGCTCCAAAGCGCTTTAGATTTAGCCGAGTCGCTTCCTTCGAGTATGGCCGATATAATCGGTTGGTCAGGGGGGTTTGCATGTGCATATATACACTTTACGACACTACACGATTTCCAATCATAAGCTATTCCTTTCTAGAGTTTACCAACTCTACTTTTCTTTTTATGTTACAGATACGATGACAAGGCGGGAATCTATGCTTGGTAGCCTTTGCTCGGAACGCCATTCATCTAGTTTATATCTTGAGTCTCGCATACGGGAGGTCGATAGAGACTGCGATTGCAGCTACTCTAGTCAAGAGACGTCGCATTACGAAAGGGAAAGGGAAAGGGAGAGAGAGAATATAAGCGTCGCTCCCGATCACGCTCTACGCCACCTTGAGGTTCAGCACAACCCTCTGGTTCTGGTAAACAACCCCGGGAACCTTCACCTCAAACACCACCTTCTCAAGAACCAAGGCCTGACCCACAGCGTCGGAGGACTAAAACTGAAATTCCCATCGTTACTGAACAAACCATCACAGAGCCTACTGGGAAGGGAGCAGTTAGAATCACTAAGCTTAAAAAAGATTTTCCAAATATCTACTTTGATGGCTTCATCTTTCCCCTGCACTTAAAGAGAATTCCTGTCGATGTAGAACAAACAATGCATGACTATATTCATAATTTTTATGGCCAATACCAGGAATGGATGAAGACTACAGATAAAGTAGTAGCGGTGGCCTTCGAGCGGGTGAAGACAATCAAAAAAATAGGAACCGATCTCGCTCAAAAGGACCGCATAATCAGGTGCTTAATGATGAAAACAAGTCCACGAGAAATTCGAAGATAGTGGCCAGTAAAAGGGCCGATGAGGCAACTTAGAGGATGAAAGAAATGAGTAGAACACACTTAGCCCTGGTCAAGGAGATGGGCATCAGACCACCGCAGTTATGGTTGAAAGAGATGGGGCGCTTAAAGAGCTTAAAGCCAAACTTTCTGAAATCTTCATAAAGAAAGATGATGCGAACAAAGCCACCCAAGAAGCATGTGAATAGGCTATGGTGCTTAGGCAAGAAAGGGATGCGGTAACGCTTAAAGTTCAGAAAGCCGAAGCCAGGGTTGACAATGAAGTGAAAGCGGTAGAGACCAGATTGGAGGCTGACATCGAAGATCTTCTTATTACATACAACGCCAATGTTCTAAAGCATCAAAATTTAACGTGGCTCAAAAACTATCCATCACATGTATATAATGCCTTGTGCCGCCTAGTGGAAGATGAAAAAGCAGAGCATCTAGCTGAATCTTTCGATGAATTTGAATTGGAGAATCGGGTGCTAAGTGAGGATGAGAGAAGAGTTCTCCGCAACATCACAATCACATTTGAGAAGGAGAGACTCGGTACTCAGCATATGAGGATAGAGAGGGTTCTGGCGCTGAGCACCATGATGCAGGTTCTGAAATCCTTATGCCAACCCTGCCCGAATCTAATCTTGCAGTTGATCCTCAATCTATGCCCGCATACAATCTTGATCAACCGCAGTTGTCTCCAGCTCGCGAGCATGTCTCTGAAGCCGCTCTACCACCCGCGGGCCAATTTGGGGAAGGTATTCCGAAAATTTCTTTCACCTATTCAAAGTCAGGAATGTTGTTTGAAGTAATTACTAGCACTATTTTCCTTATTTCAATTCAGCGATAGATCTGCTCTGGCCGTGCCTCCTGCAACCCAAGAGTCGCATCACGAGCAGGAGGCTTTATAACAAAAGCGACCACCACAATGGCTAATGCACCAACTGATGTAGAGAAAGGGAGCACTTTTACTTTCGATGAACAGATGATGGAGGAACTTCTTGGTCATCAAAGTGACCATTTTGCCGATCTACCATTTGTCATGGGCGAATGCGTACCTGTGATCAGCTCATCGGGCCCAATTGCCAGCATTCCTGGGGATGCCTATATAGTCCATGAAGAGGAGATGATAGCTGAGTTCAATGCTGGGATGGAAGCAGCTGCACGGGCCGGTGGTATCGAAAGTGGGAAGGCGGCCTCTGGTCTAGTTCCTCTGCGAATGATTTCTCCCGGTGGTATTATGGTCGAACCGGTGTGGCTTTCTCGTCTTCTAACGTCGATCCTATTTCTTCAATTCTGCCTTCAGAAAGTATTCCATTTCATGTGAGTTTGGGGGAAGAGGTTAGCATAATTCCCCCGGCTAGAGATCTACCGCTAAAAAGCAAGGGCTCGAAGTGGCATCCGAGCGGTAGTTCCAGCGGTCGACACCAAAGAAGAAGAAGACGGTGAGAAAATAAACATGCGTTCTTGCCTCATTTTTGGTAGATAGATAGGACTTTATTTTTTATTCCTCTCGACTGTGTATAGATGCGGGTTCGGCCCCTGCTAGTAGGATTATATGGAATACTTTTGTATTTATCCTTCTTTTTCAAAGAATAGTTGAAATGAAATTCCATTTTATCTTCAGCACAGTTTTGCATTTATTTGCTTAAATATTTCAGCGCTCGAATTTCCGTTTAATGTACTTGTGAAGTTTAAGTCTATGAGTCGGACCTGAGTTCAGTCGTTAAATCCTGAAACCATGGCCTCGGGTCATGACCTTAACTTATTAAGTTTGGTTCCAATACTGCACTGTCTCTATCAGTAGCCAGTACTTAAGTATTTCTTCCAGTCCTGGGGATAAATTGAAATGCTCGATCGGCAGTCGCTTTTCGCCTTCAATACATCAAGCTTAACTTTGTTGAAATGAAGTAGAAACGAGACAAGTTCGAGTGGTTGGGTCACACTCGCTCGTTTATTGTTATTTGCATCCACACTCTAGGGGTAGTACTTGTACGTCAATGGTCGATCATCCCCGTTGACGGTTTAGAAATATGTCCATGCCTTGGGAACTTAAGTCACTCTATGTGTAGTCAGTTACACTCGTTTGATATTTAGAGTTTCATCCGCACTTTGGGAACTTAGATCAATTTGTTGGTGGTCAGTCACACCCTATTTGAGTTTATACTCCAGCCCACACTCTAGAGACTCGAAGTTGTCTCATGGGTGGTCGTTTCACACCAGATTTGTGTTTACACTCCATCTCACACTCTGAGAATTTGGACTTAGTCGGTGGGTGGTTGGTTACACCCATTTTGATGTTTATACTCCAGTACACACTCTACGAATCTGGAGTTGTTTAACAGACGGTTGATACATCTATTATGAGTTTTAGGATTTCGTTCACACTCTGGGAATAGTAGATGTATTAGGATCGTGGATGGTTGGATCACATCCACCATGAGTTAATAAGAGAGGTCGTTAGATGACTGGGTCCATCCTTATTGAACTTGGTTTGAATATGGGCAAAGTCATTAGGTGGACGGATCCACCCTCTTCAAAACAATATTCGTAACTTTATACTCAAATTCGCACTTTAGGGATCTAGAGTTAGTTAGAGGATTGTCATATAGGAATCCTTTTTTGGCTTTAGTGTGATGGCTTGCCCCGAGCTCGAGTTTCACTTAGCGAGTGATCGGTCGTATTAGAGTCACTTCATGTATGAATAAATCCCACCGTAGAATGGAACTTAGCTCTCTGTGCATTGTGATGGTCGTATGGGGCATTTTAGAAATCACTTCTCTTACTCGAATAGATTGCATTTTATTTTTGAAATAAGAAAATATGGCAAAGTTAGTTGCCTTATTACGAATTCAAATTTCGAAATACATAAAAAAATTATAAATGAAAAGCAGATTGAATGAATAAATAAAGGTTGTTATGTGTAGTAGCGACGAAGACTCTCGCTGTTATAGGCTCTCGGGAAAGTGAGACAATCAATGGTCGATAATTTAAATGTTCCGTCTCCGAGTCTTCGTTCGATAACATACAGTCCTTCCCATGTTGATTTCATATGTGAAGGAATTGGGTAAATTCTCTTAAGGATGAGATCGCTGAGTTCAAGGTTTTGAGTCAAACCTTGGCATTGTATAATTGGGCAATTCGACTTCGATACGCGGTTGCCCTCAAATCAGCCTCTTCTCGCTTCTCATCCAATAAGTCTGGAGACTCGACAAGTAGTATAGCATTCGTCATCGGATCATAATATGTCACACGATGAGAAGGTACTTCCATCTCAACTGGAATAACGACTTTTGAGCCGTAGGAAAGAGAAAATAGAGTATGGCCGATCATGGACTTGTGGGTTGTCCGATAAGCGCGTAGGGCCATAGGATGTTCATCGAAACATTTGCCCTCGATTTTCTAGTCGTTTCTTCAGAATGGATTTCATAACTTTACTAACAGCTCCAACCTGTCTATTCACTTGAAGGTGTGCATTGGCATAGAACTTCTTGTGGATGTGGAACCGCTGATAGAAATTCTTATATTCAACATTGTCGAATTGGGCTTCGTTGTCAATGATGATGGTATCTGAGAGACCAAATTGATAGACAATGTTGTGTACAACAAAGTTGATCACATTCATCGTGGTGATAGTAGCAAGGGGCTTAGCTTCCGCCATTTGGCAAAGTAAACGACTGCAACGATGGCGTACTTCGCACCACCTTTAGCTAGAGGTTGAGAACCAATAATGCCAATGCCCCATATTGCGAATGGCCAAGGACTGACCATCTGAGTTATTTCGGTACGTAGGGCTCTTGGAATCCGAGCACGTTTCTAACATCTATCCCATTTCCTGGCGTAATCTGATGTGTCGCAATTCACAGTCGGCTAATAGTATTCACACCGGAGCACTTTCTTAGTAAGAGCTTGTCCCTCGGTGTGATCGCCACATTCTCCTCTATGTACATCATGCAATACTCGTTTGATTTTATCGTGGGCGATACATCGGAGTAAAGGAACAGAGTATCTTGTTCCACACAGGACTCCATTCTAAATGGTGAACCACGAAGCCATTTGAAGAACTTGTCTTTTTTCATTTCTGCACTCTGGCAGGGTCTCATGCTCGAGATAATTTCTGAATGGAGTCATCTATGAATCCTTATCGAGAATGACTTCGGATACCCAGTCTGTTTCCACCTGATCAATGATTGGAGAGGATAATGTCTCTACGGGAACGAGTCCCATTTGTTATGCCTCCCGGTACTGGCTAACTTTGCAAGGAATCGGCTTTCTGATTGTGTTCTCGGGGTATGCATTCCCAAAACTCCATTTTAACATTCCCAAAACTCCTTTATAATTCCTTCATTCTGATTTATAAAATTCAATTTTGTAAATCTTATATATAAAACCATTTATAATAATTCAAAAGTCCCAATTTAAACTATTTACAAAATACTTAACTCTATATTCCAAAAATCACGTTTTAATACATATTTTGCCAAAAATCATAATTTTTATAACATAAAAATTATAACGTTTATTTATTTAAAATGAATCAATTCCAAAATTCAATAAAACTTATACTTTCAAAAATCACTTTAAAATCCTTTTAAATTTGAAAATCATCACTTTAACATTTTTAAATTATCAAAATAAGCCCAATGATGCAACAGCACCAAATACATTAATCACCGCATCCAAAACATCATATATCATATGATAACAGAACATATCACAATATCTGTAAATAAATCAATACTGTTGAGGAATCCAGTTGGATCCCTCCAACCTGTCATCTGCAACAAATATACATATTAGAATATGTGTTCAATGTCCGCTTCAAGGCAGACGCGCGTACAAAGGGTCATCCGCTCATACACGGGAAAGTATAGGGTCTCATCTACTCCAATAGGCAAGAATATATCCAAATACCAATCAATATATCATATAATAATATTTATTCTCACTTATATAAAATATCAGTGAGTCAGAAAGAGTGAGTTGTACTCACATTGCGTCCAATAGCAGTTTCAGTGTTTTATTCCGAATAATATTAAACGACCGTTTAATTTTACCCGAAATTCACACTAGCTCAATCAACCCCAATTCAGCTCCATCGCTTAGTGTTCGTCCATACGAACCCAACGCAATTCGTTTCGTGCGAAACGGACCTCGTATCAAAAAATTATAGCGCTTTAAACTTTAAACGAATTTATATAAATTAATTTACTATTTTTATTTTTATTTTATTAACCTAGAGTCAATCCAGGACATTCCTTTTGCTTCCACTCATTAGGGCCACCGAACGCTATCTTCTTCCACCCAGGTGAAGCACGAACGCAAGCAACCCAAGCCGCCCTTATTCATCATTTTATCGAGCCATATACAATCGACTTCACGTTGATCGAACACCACCATTCAATAGCCCCTCCTCGCCTCCATCCACGTCCGTGAGCAAGTGAAGCTCAGCCTCCCCATTGCTTCAAAAAACACGCATGACTCTCTGATGAACACGGCTAAAATCTGGCTCCAAACGATGATGATAAAAAAAATCCACCGTTGGATTGAAAGGCCTCGACGAGCTCTACAAGTTTGTAGTTGGAAGTTTTTGTTAATTCTTCACGGATCGAGAGATTTTGAGGGAAGAAGAGGGGAAGATTTCGGCCATTGATAGTTTGTGGCGGCTAGCCCTAACCCTAGGGTTTCTGAGTGCAAATGGGAATAATAAAGGTCCTTTTATAGAAAAATTATGCGACACTATTCATCCGGAATTTTACCGAACTCCAAACGAAGCGTGCCGCCTGGAGTTTATAATGTTTTACCCCTATTCCGAACGCAATGGAATATATATCGGGAGCCAATTCGATCATATTTGAAAGATAGGTTTCCGAATCGACTAATTTAAATTTAAAATTCACTTAAATCGATTTCTACACATTTTAGCTCGCCCCGTACAAACCGTAAATCCGATTGACACGAAATTTGAAATCTTATAATAATTTAACATTACAGATCCAATGAAACTGGTTTTGTCGAAATCTGAGACTGCTTTAAAAATGGCTACACTCGTTAATTAAATATTAAAATATTCAATTTCTACAATTTAACTTTTAATTCATTTTTAAAAGTTCTCTTACATCGTTCTAATTCAAATATAATTTAATATCACTTTATAAATCATTTTTATTCACATTTAATCCAATTCTAATTATTTACGCAATTTCAAATATTAAATTATCAATTTAATTATCCAATTTAATCCAGATACCCAAAATATTATTTATCCATCTTATAAAATTTACTTGTGCATATTTAAAATTAATTAAATATACGAATTTCAAACGACTGAAATTCTGGGTCGTTACACAGAGCTTCCTTCATAAACAGGTAGAGTTGGCATTCTAGATCACCAAGATGGTTCAGCGTAGAGGATATCATAAAAGGGGTATGAATCGAAGAGATTCCCCATTTGTCATTGGTGAGGCCCTGTCTTTCACGGATCATCTGACGGATCATAGTCGGGGTGTGGCATTTGGACATTTTGGGCATGTTGAGACAAGGTGTGGTTGGGTTTCACAATGCGAGGATGGACCGGTCACGGTCGTGGTCGACGGTCCATATCTCGCCTCATTGATTCTAGGTCATCAGGAACATAAGGCTCAGGAGTATACTCATGTTGGTGACGTCTCCGATCCGTTCGGATTTGGGCGTCAGCTCCCAACCTAGTAGCAATGGCGATATCATAGTTGTCAGTAGTATGATAAGGAACGGTACCTACTCGGAAGGAGGGCCCGGTCTGATGGCTGGTTGACGGGGCAGCTCTCGGTTGCACAAGATTCAATGTGCGCTGATGTCTAGTAGCTTGTGTATAGCTTCCATCCAGTCGTGGGCGCGTGGATCTGTGATTGTAATCAAAGGAAGTTGAACTTTTGATGGATGAATAAGAAGCCTGATCCCTTCGGGATCTCCTTTGTCTTTCATGGTTCAGCCGATTGGTCAACTCTGCGTTGGCACGGAGTTGTTGAGTAAGCTGTTGGCAACTTTGAGTTAGCTCTTGCATCAGCGGTTGGAATTCTTCCCTTGTGATAGGGACTTGTGTATCTGAGGGTCCGGGAACATTTTAGTCGGTAGGAGGAAGTTGTTCAGGGTTTTGTCTATCCCGTCCTTCTAGATCTACAGCCATTGAAGTAGTCTTGGTGTTGACCATGGTGGATATTGAAGTTCTCTCCTAGACTTGGTACAAATCTGAATAGGACGGAAGAACTTCTATGATCGAAATCTAGATCTTATCCTTAGATTCTTACAATCTGATATCGGTAGTAGATCCAATGAGCAGGAGAAAAGCTGGGTTGTTCTCAGTGAAAGCACCAAAGTGTTTGTACCAAAATTAGGGCACAACACTCTTTGGATGTGTTGGAAGAGATAAAATGAAGAAAGTAAATGTAAAATAAGGTAGATCTAACAAACACAGCAAACAATAGATAAGAAAATGCGCAAAAAGACACGAATTTAGAGTGTTTCGGCGAAATGCCTACGTCGACTATGAAATGACCGATACTTATTGAGTTTCACTCACTGATTACATGAAGTTACAATAGTACAGAAATAGTCTAGAAGTGATTCCGGTATAATGTCAGCGTAGAAAAACAAAAGAGTCCATTTTCTGTAGATCTAGGGTCACTACTTATAGGCGTAGGATGCAAATATCTCGCTCAGATCTCGAAAGACTTCTCTTACGTGAGTGGGCCTACAAGATCGAGTTCAGGTGATTTCGACTAGATCTGGGAGAGATACGAATTGAGTTTGTATCGATCCATAATTGGTCCTTTTGGTCTGAAATATGTCGGGTACATTCTTCAGGTTGTAGGCAAGCTCCTATGAAAATTTAGTGGCGTTTGGACTTGTAGATCTCGAGTTATGATCAACGCAAGTTTTAATTTTCAATGGGTAGTCGTGCTTATATCGATATGCTCGTATCGCTCTCATTCGCATCGCTTCTATTCATATCACTTTTAGGCACGTGATGTAACAACCCGCATATTTTACGATTGTGTATTTAAGTATTTTATTTAAATATAGCATCATTAGTCGAATTATAGTCTGCAATGCTACTTTTTGCAAACAGTCAAATTAGGACTCGAGACCACTTCCATTGAGTTCAAAACGCTATTTGCGACCTTTTTGAGTATAAACTTCGATATGTTTGGAGCTAGCTAAAATTTGGTTTGGGTTAGCCTAAACTATTAACTCTAGCTCAACCCCCACTTCTCTTCATTCACTTTCATTTCCTAACACTTCAAGCTTTCATAAAAATGGGGGAGGAGAAAAAGAATTAGAATTCCTAAGCCCTAGTTCCAATGCAAATCCAAGTTCTAACTCCAAATCCAAAGAGAAGCCATTGGTAAGCATCCTCTTCTTCTTTTCCAACTCATTCTCCCTTCAATTTCATAAATTCCTAAAGTCTAATTTAGGAAATGTTTTTCTTTTAAGCTTAGATTCAAGCTTCTTAGGTTGGAATTGAAGAGTAATTGTTCTTGCCTTGCTCCATAGCTTCTCCATTCTTGTTTTTGTGAAAAAAGTGAGATTTTTATCTTATATCTAAGTCTATAATTATCTTTGATTGTTAGGTATGAATTCCTAACATCTATACATATTCATTTGATTTTGATTTGATTGATTTGGTGAATATTCCAATTTATGGTGTTTTGAGTTCAAATCTTTAAAAATCCTAACTTTGGTGTTGATCATGCTTTTGGTGGCGTATCGATGAGCCTATAAGGCTGGGTTGCCGATTGGCGTAAACCCTTAACGCCCCTCGCTCGATCGATCGCAAGTTGTTGGAATTTTGCCCCTTAGGGGCATAGGCTGAATACACTGGAGTTCCTAGTTCAGTCGACTGAACCAGAGGGTCAGTCGACTGAACCGAACCCAGAAAATTTCCTGGGCCGGTGTCAGTCAACTGACCACTCTGAGTCAGTCGACTGAGCCTGGAAACCGAAGGTTTTCAGGCATGATTCAGTCGACTGACCACTCTGGTTCAATCGACTGGACCTGGAAACAGAAGGTTTTCATATCTGTTTCAGTCGACTGACCACCCTGGTCCAGTTGACTGAATTTGCTGTTTTTACCCAATTGCCTTTTAGGTTTGAACATCCAATTTTTAATCGATTCTTTTTCTTCATTTAGTTGCTATCACCTTTGTCGACTTTGATGACTTCTATTTTTGGGATTTTTGGGAATATCCATTTCAATGAATTTGGTATCGATTTCTTTGGATTTAATTCACGTCTTCGAATGTGAATTTTTGGTGACTGATTATTTCTACAATCAATTTTGTGAGTTGTCACATTAAAAATGCAACGGTTTCATACTGGTAGTAAATATCAAAACTCTTTTATCAAAACGATTTCAACACTATTTTGCTATAAAGCTCGTTTCTTAAATCGTTTTCCAATCTACTTGCATATACAAACCTTTACCTCACTCGTATGAGAAATCTAATTAAACGACTTAGTAAAACAAGTGGTATAAAACGCTTGCGTTTACCTCGTCGGTTAATTCTTAGAGTCGTTCGATTGAAACTCTTGTGACAACTTTCGAGTGGAGATTTACAATTTGTTCGTAAATACTTAAGTTAAGCAAGTGGTTATGGAACATAAGCTAAACTCATTTATTTACTAGCTTAGTGTAATTGACACTTCTCGATGATCGATGATGGTCATTTTTATGATTTAGACTAGCAATTTGCTATGTTCACCTGTCCACGAAGGGGACAGTACCTCATTTTATTGAGCTTCGTCTCATTTCTTTCATAGGCTAACGACCTATGTATTCTTTGGAGTTTCGACTCAATTTTTATGGGCTAGCGACCCATGTTCTTTTATGGAGTTCGGTTCATCAGACGTACCGTTGTACTACGTCGTTGTCCGGCTTATCAGGTTCAACGGGCGTACCGTTGTACTACGTCGTTGTTTCGAATTATTTGAGTTTTTGGTTCCTCGGGTGTACCGATATTGTACTACTTCGTTGCATCGGCTCTGTGATTAGCAACCATGGGATAGCGTCCTGTTTGTGATACTCGTGTTGGTGAGTTTTCACGCTCCCGTTTGTGATAGGCCTCCCCCTTTTGTGATTTCTGGATTTCTATTTGATGATTTCCAGAATTTGTGTTTCACCAGCTTTTATGATTGGCAGCGATATGAGGTCAATATTTGTGGATTGGTGAATAAAATAGAGAATATGACATTCTTTTTGGTGCTTGAGATTATTGAGATATTGTAATATTTTTGTTGTTGTCAAACGTATACTTTTCATAGTATGGCATTATTGTTATCATACATTCTTATCATATCTCTTATCCTTCCTCGTTTTATATGATATTTATAGATAGACTGATCTGTTTATTATTTTATTATTAAATAATACCCGGGTCAGACCGAGATGTTACAAGTGCTTCTACTTGACTCCTCATCTGGAAATATTATCTGACTTTTGGCTAACTACGTTAGATTGGTAGTTTTTGTTGTTATACACTCGAGATATAGACTCATTGATGTATACATATTCTTTTGACTAGCACTTGTATCTATTCTTTTGTGATATAGTGGATCTTTTTGACCACTACTCTGATGTACACTTTCATGTGTTTTATTCATATCTGTTTTTGCCTTTGTGATATGAGTATCTGTGGCTGATTATGTTATGTTTATATCTATATTTGTTTTCGAAGACCACATAGCCACTGTGTATTAGCTTTGAGTTTTCATCGGCATGTCGGATTTCCTCTTGAAATGAAATGCATGTTATACTATCTGACATATCGGTGCTCGTACAAAGCAATTACATGGATGGTCGCTCCTCAACAGCCTTATTCTTCGCGCTAGTTGACGGAATTTCTCCGTAGTGTCCTTGGCTAGCGTAAGTATAGAGGTGGGGCATCATGGCTTGGTATCGGAGCCAAACTTCGGAACAATGTAGAATAATTTAACAAGGATCATCGTCCTAAGTCCATCTTAGGTGTCGTGCCTTAGGATTTAATTTGAGTCTTCGTACCGTCTTATCCTATTTTCTTTTGTGATGCCTTGTTTTATCAATCATTATTGTTTGATATTCATTTTTGTGAATAACCTTTTTTCTTCTTCTTTCTTTCTTTCTTAAAGAAGAGAAATGGTTAGGCCTGGCCGTCCCAACGCCGGGCAATCTAGTGCCTCTCCCCAGGATGGAGTATTTATGTCTGCACAACAGCTTCTTGATCTTGTAAAGAGCGCTCAAGCTGTCGGACCCATTCTAGAGCCTACTCACCCAAAATCCGGATTTGCACGCCTATGCAATGATTATACCAATTTGGTGGAAAGCCTTTCAGGGGTTCCGAGGGCGTCATCGAAGTCCAAGTTTGGCTTAGAACATGCGATCGCATCTTTTCTCGCATGAATCTTATTGATCTTCATCGAGTCCAAGTGGCTTCTAGCATGCTCCAAGAAAGAGCATTAGATTGGTATGAGCTTCTTATTTCTGAAATTATTGAAGCGGATCTTACTTGGGAGCAATTCCGGGGAAGATTTGAATCAAAGTTTGTGCCGAAAGTTGAAAAGGTAACTTTGGCCCGTCATTATATTGACCTTGTTCAAGGTGAATCATCTGTGGCAGAGTACGTCGCATCTTTCAAATCTCTTTCTAAATACAGGGTTGGGTACATTAATACACCATTGAAGAAGAATCAGAGATTTGTCTATGGCTTGAATAAAAGTCTCAAGAAGCCACTACTTCTGAAATTAGAAGTTGCTTTCAATCAACTTATTGATATCGCTCTTCGACTTGAAGAGGCAGATAAGGAAAGTGATGTTGAAGTTGTGGGTTCCAAACCAAAATTCAACAACAACAAGAGAAGGCCTATTTAATTCAAAGGCCCCAATCTCAACAATAAAGGAAAACAAGCAGCTTCGTAGCTAAGACTCCTACCCCCAGTAGTGGGCAATGCTACAATTGTGGTTCTAAGGACCATTATGCCAATAAATGTCTGAAACCTCTCTTTTGTCGTTATTGTAAAAGTTCGGGTCATCTTTTATCTTCATGTCCCAAACTTCAAGGCAAGAAGGAGGGAAGGTTAAATGTTGTGCAAGCCCATAGTAACACTTCTCGTGGTCAAGGTATTTCTCATTCTATCCTTGATGGCTTTATTATGTTTCGTGATCAACCTATACGAGTTCTTTTTGATACGGGTGCATCCCATTCTTTTATATCAAAAGAGCTTGTTGATACTTTTTCTTTGAGTTTTATGTCTCTAATGACTTCTTTGAGAATTGCGAATCCAGTTGGTGGATCCGCAACAATTAGCTTTCTTTGTAAAGATGTCGAGATTATTTTGTGTGATTTTTTTCCGAGCTGATTTGCATGTCATGCGTTACTTAGGCTTCGGAATGATTTTGGAAATGGATTGGCTTAACCGTTATGAAGCCCATATCCTATGTCCTGAGCAGACTATTTGTCTTCGACACCCTTTATCTGTTAAGCAGATTTCTATTGTTCTTAAGGATTCAGATTCCAACTTGGCAGCATCTTTATATTCTTTAAATCTTGATGATGACGATAATGATGATGAATAAGATGTCATTTCTCTTATTCACGTTGTTCGTGAATTTTCCGACATATTTGAGCACGTTTTAGGATTACCACCTAAGCGAGCAATTGAGTTCAGAATTAATCTTATCCTTAGAGCTCTACCTATCACTCGTCCTCCTTATCGTATGTCCAATAAGGAAAATGAGGAGATGCGCAAACAATTATCCGAATTGGAGACGAAGCAATTTATTCGTTTTAGTTCCTCTCCTTGGGGAGCTTCTGCTATCTTTGTGAAGAAATCTGATGGTACACTTAGGCTTTGCGTTGACTATCGCAAGCTTAATGTTCTTACTATCAAGAATAAAGATCCTTTACCTCAGATTGATGATGTATTTGATCATCTTAGTGGTGCTAGAGTCTTTTCACAATTAGACTTCGCAACCGATTTCCACCAGCTTCGAGTTGCATAGATTGCATTCCATTTGACATCGTTCTGTACTCATTATGGATCTTATGAATGGCTTGTTGTGCCATTTGGGTTAACGAATGCTTCAACTTATTTCATTGACCTTATGAATCGAGTTTCCAAGGGCTTCCTCGATTGATTTGTTCTCATCTTTATAGATGATATTCTTGTTTATTCTAAAACTGAGGAAGGGCATGAAAAGCATCTTCGGATTGTGTTGGAAACTCTAAGGAGAAATCAATTGAAAGCAAAAATTCCTAAGTGCCATTTTTGGCAATCTCGTGTGAAATTTCTTGGTCACATCATTTCAGAATTCGGAATTTCCGTGGATCCTTCAAAGATTGAAGCGATACAAAATTGGAAGAGACCGGAGAGTGTGATGGAAATCCGTAGCTTTCTTGGATTGGTGGGTTATTACCGTCAATTCATAAGAGACTTTTCTAAAAAAATTGTGCCTCTTACTAGCTCGACCGAGAAAGGATTTAAATACATTTGGTCAGACAATTGTGAAGCTTCTTTTCAGAAATTAAAAGAATTTCTTTCTGATGCTCCTATTCTTGTGATTTTTGAAGTGAACCAAGATTTTATTGTCTATACCGATGCTAGTCGCATTGGATTGGGTGCGTTCTTATGCAAAGTGAACGTGTTATTGCTTATGCTTCTAGGCAATTAAAGCCTGTCGAGACTAGATATGCCACCCATGATTTAGAGCTCGTGGCTGTTGTTTGCGCCCTTTGAATTTGGTGTCATTATCTTTTGAGAGAGAAATTTACTCTCTACACCGATCATAAATCTTTGAAGTATTTATTTTCTCAAAGGGAACTTAATTGGCATCAAAAACGTTGGCTCGAATTTCTTGCATCTTATAATCTTGATATTCTTTATACTCCCGGAAAGGGAAATCGTGTTGCCGATGCCTTTAGTCGTAAACAACAAGCGGTTGTTTCTATGATGATATTCGAATGGAATGATCTCAGGATTTTGTCCACTTGAGAGATTCGGGATCGTGAATCCGATTTATGTTCATCTCTTGTTTTATGTAGCCTTGAGGCTCATCCATCTCTTTTAGACCGCATTCTTGAAGCTCGAAGGCTATATCCCGAAGTGGCTCTTCTTAGCCAAAGTTGTAGGGATAAAATTGATATTGAAGGTTTGAAACACTTTGATATTGATTCTCGTGGCGGTGTTCGAAAATTTGGTAGAGACTTATCGTGCCATATATTATTGGTCTTCATAAAGATATTTTAAAAGATTCTCATCGTTCTAAATTTACCATTCATCCCGGCAGTAGCAAAATGTATGCAGATATGAAGCGACTTTATTATTGGGATGGAATAAAATCTGATATTGCTAACTTTGTTAAGCGTTTCTTGACTTGCCAAGTTTTCAAGGCCGAGCATCAAAGGCCCGGTGGGTTATTGCAACCTTTGGACATTCCAATTTGGAAGTGGGACCAAATTTCCATGGATTTTATTGATGGACTTCCCCGTTCTCGTTCGGGTCATGATAGCCTATGGGTGATAGTTGATAGAATTATGAAATCCGCCCATTTTATTCCCGTTCGATCCAATGGACCGTGCCTCTTTTGGCCAAACTCTTTATTAAAGAAATTGTTAAATTGCATGGAGTCCCTACTTCTATTGTTAGTGATCGTGATCCATTGTTTACCAGTGGATTTTGGAAGAGTCTTCAAAAAGCTTTGGGAACAAAGCTTAATTTTAGCACCGCTTATCATCCTCAGTCCGATGGACAAACCAAGCATGTGAATCAAACTCTTGAAGATCTTCTTTGTGCTTGTGTTCTTGATTTTGGTGAAAGATGGGAAGATCATATTTCTCTTATTGAGTTTTCCTATAATAATAGCTTCAAATCTAGTATTGGTATGGCACCTTTTGAGGCACTATATGGAAGTCCATGCCAATCTCCTTCTTGTTGGCTTGAGGTCGGTGAGAGGCTGGTTTTAGGTCCAGACTTTATTCGTGATTCCATAGAAAAGATTGACCTTATCCGCCATAGGATGAAAGAAGCTCAAAGTAGGCAAAAATCCTATGCCGATAACCGAAGAAGGAAACTAGAATTTTCTGTAGGAGATTTTGTGTTTATTCGTGTTTCACCTATGAACGGTGTTGTGCATTTCAGTCGATCGGGAAAATTAGCACCTCGATATATTGGTCCATTTTCGATCACCGAACGTATTGGTTCCGTGGCTTACCGCCTTTTATTACCGGCTCAGTTTTCTGCTATTCGTGACGTGTTTCACGTTTCTCAACTACGGAAATGCCTTCGAGATTCAGATTCTATTCTTGAGCCCGTTATTGTTGAAGAAATTGAAGTTTTTCCTAATTTAACTTATGAGCAACATCCTATTCGAATCAATGCTTCGGAGGTTAAACGCCTTCGAAATAAAGATGTTCCTCTTTTGAAAGTCCAATGGTCCTCAAATCCTAAGGATTGTTCTTGGAAATCCAGAGAATTCATCGATCGAACGCATCCGGACTTACTCTCTCGTGCTCCTCAGAGATGAACTACTTATTTCAAATTTTCTTTGTGTTGATATGCTTTTATGGTTGTTGCTTTTATTTTTCTTCTTAAGTATTGCGAGGATGCAATTTCTTTAAGGAGGGGAGTCTGTAACAACCCGCATATTATACGATTGTTCATTTAAATATTTTATTTAAATATAGCATCATTAGTCGGATTATAGTCCGCAACGCTACTTTTTGCAAATAGTCAAATTAGGACTCGAGACCACTTCCATTGAGTTTAAAATGTCATTTGCGACGTTTTTGAGTATAAACTTCGTTATGTTTGGAGCTAGCTAAAATTTGACCTTTGCAATTTGGACTTTGGGTTTGGGTTAGCCTAAACTATTAACTCTAGCTCAACCCCCATTTCTCTTCATTCACTTTCATTTCCTAACACTCCAAGCTTTCATAAAAATGGGGGAAGAGAAAAAGAATTAGAACTCCTAAGCCTTGGCTCCATTGCAAATCCAAGTTCTAACTCCAAATCCAAAGAGAAGCCATTGGTAAGCATCATTTTCTTCTTCTCCAACTCATTCTCCCTCCAATTTCAGAATTTCCTAAAGTCTAATTTAGAAAATGTTTTTCTTTTAAGCTTAGATTCAAGCTTATTAGGTTGGAATTAAAGAGTGATTGTTCTTTCCTTGCTCTATAGCTTCTCCGTCCTTGTTTCTGTGAAAAATGTGAGATTTTTATCTCACATCTAAGTCTATAATTATCTTTGATTGTTAGGTATGAATTCCTAACATCTTTACATGTTCATTTGATTTTGATTTGGATTGATTTGATGAATATTCAAATTTTTGGTGTTTTGAGTTCAAATCTTTAAAAATCCTAGCTTTGTTGTTGATCATGCTTTTGGTGGCATATCGAAGAGCCTATAGGACTGGGTTGTCGATTGGCATAAACCCTTAACGCCCCTCGCTCGATCGATCGCAAGTTGTTGGAATTTTGCCCCTTGGGGGCATTGGCTGAATGCACTGGAGTTCCCAGTTCAGTCGACTGAACCGAACCCAGGAGATTTCCTGGGCCAGTGTCAATCAACTGACCACTCTGAGTCAGTCGACTAAGCCTGGAAACCGAAGGTTTCCAAGCATGATTCAGTCGACTGACCACTCTCGTTCAGTCGACTGAACCTGGAAATATAAGGTTTCCAGATCTGAGTCAGTCGATTGACACCCTGGTCCAGTCGACTGAATTTGCTGTTTTTTCTCAATTTGCCTTTTGGGTTTGAACATCCAATTTTTAATCGATTCTTTTTCTCCAATTAGTTGTTATCACCTTTGTCGACTTTGATAACTTCTATTTTTGGGATTTTTGGGAATATCCATTTCAATGGATTTGGTATCGGTTTCTTTGGATTTAATTCACGTCTTTGAAAGTGAATTTTTGGTGATTGATTATTTCTACAATCAATTTTGTGACTTGTCGCTTTAAAAATGCAAAGGTTTCAATACTAGTAGTAAATATCAAAACTCTTTTATCAAAACGATTTCAACACTATTTTACTATAAAGCTCGTTTCTTAAACCGTTTTCCAATCTACTAGCATATACAAACCTTTACCTCACTCGTATGAGAAATCTAATTAAACGACTTAGTAAAACAAGTGGTATGAAACGCTTGCGTTTACCTCGTCGGTTAATTCTTAGACTCGTTCGGTTGAAACTCTTGTGACAACTTTCGAGTGGAGATTTACAATTTGTTCGTAAATACTTAAGTTAAGCAAGTGGTAATGGGAAATGAAGCTAAACTCATTTATTTACTAGCTTAGTGTAATTGACACTTCTCGATGATCGATGATGGTCATTTTTGTGATTTAGACTAGCGATTTGCTATGTTCTCTTGTCCACGAAGGAGACGGTACCTCGTTTTAATGAGTTTCGTCTCATTTCCTTCATAGGCTAACGACCTATGTATTCTTTGGAGTTTCGACTCAATTTTTATGGGTAGCGACCCATGTTCTTTTATGGAGTTTCAGTTCATCAGACGTACCATTGTACTACGTTATTGTCTGGCTTATCAGGTTCATCGGGCGTACCGTTGTACTACGTCATTGTTTCGAATGATTTGAGTTTCTGGTTCCTCGGGTATACCGATATTGTACTACGTCGTTGCACCGACTCTATGGTTAGCGACCTTGAGATAACATCCCGTTTGTGATACACGTGTTGGTGAGTTTTCACGCTCCCGTTTGTGATAGGCCTCCTCCTTTTGTGATTTCTGGATTTCTAATTTATGATTTCTAGAATTTGTGTTTCACCAGCTTTTATGATTGGAAACGATATGATGTCAATATTTGTGGATTGGTGAATTAAATAAAGAATATGACAATCATTTTGGTGCTTGAGATTATTGAGATATTGTATGATTTTTGTTGTTGTCAAATGTATACTTTTCATAGTATGACATTATTGTTATCATACGTTCTTGTCATATCTCTTATCCTTCCTCATTTTGTATGATATTTATGGATAGACTGTATCTGACTTTGGCTAACTACATTACATTGGTAGTTTTTGTTGTTATACACTCGAGATATAGACTCATTGATGTATACTTATTCTTTTGACTAGCACTTGTATCTATTATTTTGTGATATAGTGGATCTTTTTGACCACTACTCTGATGTACACTTTCATGTGTTTTATTCGTATATGTTTCCGCCTTTGTGATATGAATATCTATGGCTGATTATGTTATGTTTATCGCTATACTTGTTTCCAAGGTAAACGTAGCCACTGTGTAGTAGCTTTGAGTTTGCATCGGCATGTCGGATTTCCTCTTGAAATGAAATGCATGTTATACTATCTGACATATCAGTGCTCGCACAAAGCAATTACATGGATGGTCGCTCCTTAACAGCCTTATTCTTCGCGCTAGTTGATGGCATTTCTCCGTAGTGTCCTTGGCTAGCGTGAGTATAGAGGTGGGGCGTCACACGTGATGACCAATGGCGTGGTGCTATCTTTTAGTATCGATCCACATTTCATGTCCTTTGTAGTTCTCTCATTCAGGTGCTTCATACCCACGTTGTTCATGTTAATTGATATGGCTTCGTTCGTATCCATCGATTGCTACATTGTTCGTATTGATATTTGAGATCCTTCATATCGATAGCCTCTACATCAATTCGTATCGATATAGACATCGACTTCGTATCGATACCTTATAGGTGTTGCCCTCGTACCGCTTGTGGGTGGTGATCGATACGAGCTATGCATTAGTGGAATCAATATGAAATGTCACTAGATGAGGGATACGAACCAGAGTAGATGTGTTCGATACAAAGTGGTGCCTATTCCATGGATACGAACTAGCGCTCTCTTGATGGATACGAACCAGATGTGTTTCACTTGAGACTTTATGGATATGAATTTTCATGGATACAAGCGAGGTTTCCTAGATGGATTCGAATGGAATCGATACGAAGGAGGTGGTGCGATTGATATGAATGAGAGCATTGCTTGATTTGCATCGATCATATACTGAGCATACGAACTCCAATTGATTTGAAATTTAGAATGTTGGATTTTGTCGCTTTGCTTGTCATGTCACATCGATTGTAGCTCGATCCGGACTTGACAGAGTTCACTAATGTCCACAGCGAACGCGTGTACAATTGATCCTTGGGACGGACCGTCTTTGGTACCCAGTTAAGTTCTTGGTATCACGGCCTTGCCAAAAGGCGGGATAACAAAAGCGACGTAAAGTTAGCCGTGACTAAAAACATGGTTGGAAAGATAAATTCCAACATATGGGATGGTTTATCCTTGTGATTTTTTAATTGTTAAAGTGAAAGCTAGCCATACGGGGAATTGTTTGCGGATAAGGTTAAATTGCATCTTTATGTTTTCAGAAGGCTTTAATGGCATAAGTGGAATAAATACCCTTGTACATGGGAATTGATCGAAAGAAATTTCAGCATCTATATGGTTTAGGTGAAAGACATGATGGATTAGTCTCATCCCATTACATAATCCAATTCATGGATCAATATTACGTAGTAACATTATTGGTGATCCTACTTTAAGAGTTAATTTATGAGGTGTGCACTAATATAAAATTCAAGCTATAATAATTAATTAACAGATTAATTATATAAGTTTGTGAAATTTTCAGAATTGAGCCATGTGAGTTGCAGCATTGTGTTCGTGGTAATTTTCTGGTCAATTTTCATATATAGATTGTCAAAATCCGAGTTAATATGAAGAAGATACGAGAGAAACAAGAATTGAACTAAAATGAAAAAATACAAAGGGTCAGGTAGACCAATACCTAGTCCAGGTCGACCCTAGGGTCGACTCCCAAGGCCATTGGTCGACGTATAGGTCAACATGCAGGTTGATCTGCCTTTGTATTTAGATGTGAAAACGTCCAGGTCGAAGCATAACGTCATATTTTAATTTTTCTTCAATTCTGTGCGTTTGTGCTTCCCTCCAACAGTTCCCAGTGAGCCTATGGCGTGGTTGCACCAGATTTAATCTTTAAATCCAACGGTTTGAGATCTCTAAGCTACACTATAAATAGAACCCAAGGCCTAGCTATTTTTCTCATTCAGATTTTCTTTTATTTGGGTTCATTGCCATAAGTTGGACCCTAAATGTAAAGTTTTTTCTAAGAAGGAAATCTTTTTGATAAAAATATTCTACACTCTAGAAGTGGATCACGAAGACCAAGGACTAGAGCTAAGGACAACATGTGAGTGTTTTGTAATTACTTTATATTTTTATGTTATTTAAAATAATAGGGTTCTCAATGGTTGAAGTTTTTCTGCAATTTTTAGACAGTTAACTTTTAAGTAAATTTCAGAAGTTCTTTTCAGCCTATTTTATTATGATATTTTTATTTAGTGAGTTTATTTAGTGCTTTGCAGTTATTTATATTTTATTTACATCTGTTTTACCTTAGAATTCAGCCTGTAAATGTTACTTTCTTTTTACTCCTTTTTACGCGAATAAAATATTAAAAAGAGAGAATTCGCTAATATAAACTAAAATATACGAACACTAAATTTACGGAAAAAAGATGTAAAATAAGAAGAACTGTAATAAAAAGAAGATAGACCGAAATAGGAAAATTTGAGATATTTGCAAGCATAATTATAATAGGTGATTATAACTAAAAAGAGAAATAGAAGAATAACAAAAGAGGCTTATTTTATAACTTAGACCTTGATTAAGTCATTAATCAAAAGAACAGTTAAAAAACACAAGTTATAATTAGAAAAGAAAGTGATTACAGAAAAGGCATATTTTAAAACTTAGATTAAATTAATAAGCAAATATAACAGAAATAACATAAGTAGCTTATTTTAAAACTTACACTAAGTTAATAAGAAAAAATAAAAGAAGGGCTCATACCAACCGCATTCCCTTTCAGTCAGGAACTGATGATCTCACAATAGATTAGGTGAGGTTGGGACATGCATATGCTAATTAGGGTAAATAAGTGGTCAATAGATAGAGGCTGAAATTTAGAGATTTGGGCAAGGGGCGCAAACAAGAATTTTGTTTGTTAGGAACAGTACCAGCAGCATTCCCTTTTAGATCTAGGATCGATGGACTCACAACTGTTAGGTGAGGATGGACAGCATCCCTTTCAAACTAGGATGATAGTCTCACAATTGAATAGGTGAGGCTGGAAACGCTTATGTTGACTAGGGTAAATAAGTGGTCAAAAGAGGAGGAGACAGTTAGCGTTTACCGACGATGACCAAAACTCATTTCACTTATATTATATTATAAGTCCAACTCATTTCACTTATATTTATCAATTACAACTTGGATTTTAAATCAAATTTATTTATCAAAACAAAATTTCAGTTTCAATTTATTATTGGTAGCAAATCAATCACATAGAAACTCGAAAATGATACTGATGATGCTAAAGTCATCACCCTTATTATTTTCCAGTAACAGTAGTGAATTCAATGCTTTATATTCTTTCTAAAATCCTTTTTATTATTTACAAATCTTCTTACTTACATAGCATCACCATTTTACTTTACTTATATAAGACCGTTCCAAATTCATATTTATCTTATATATATTTATAAATATAACATCCTTAACTTTGAAAAACAACTTTCAAAATCAACAGGATTCAAATTTTCAAATAATTGGTTTAAATTCATTTTTGTTTACAACTTATATTTATAAATATACTCATATTGTTTCATTTCTTATATGTAAGATTATTTCACAATTGTGAATCATATTGATTATAATTCCATACTTTATAATTCATTCACTTATATAATTTATTATTTTACAATTGTTGTTTTTATTTAAATTAATCAAACAACATTTATTAACTTATATATTTTTACATTTCAATAACCAAACAATCAATTATATACACTTTAATATCTGAAAAATTATTTCCTTTATATGTAAAATAAAATATAACTGAGGTAAAATTATTTTATTTACCCAATTTGAAATGACACTATGTCGACTTGCCTCGTTTAAGTGATTAGAAATCCATATCAATAATATGGCATCCTATATACCGATCAGAATTCACAAACAGCACAACTTATAAGCAAACACAATATAAAACATTTTATATCACTAACAAATATGCGCTCTTATGTATATAATACACTCAAGCTCAATCTAGGGTGCTACTGTCCCTATCTATACTTAGTACACATCAAAGCTTAGGAGTATACGAAATCTAAGCACTGATACCAAATGTGACGATCTGCAAATCCGTACCCTTTGAATCGACAATAATCCACACACGTCCGACCCAAAAAGCACCGACTGACGGAAAGTCAAGAGAAAGAAAAGAAGAGAGAAGAAGAGAAGAGAAGAAAGAGAGAAGATAGAATCAAATATAACAATACAGAATCTCACATCGCATCGGAAAACATATAATATCATATCAATAATCTTTACAAAACACAAACTGCATATACGTACATCAGTCAGAGTTCAACAATCAATCAATAATCATCAGCCTGGACAGTTATAATAAAAACCGTCCTCACAATTTCCTATAATAAACAACAACTAAGCAGGGGATAATCAAAACAGATACGTGTATACAAAAATGAAGGTCTCCAGCTCTCCTACTAAAGCTCCAAAAGAACCAAAACTGAACCTGTAAATATGCTCGTCTAACCCAAGCATTGAAAGGGAAGAACGTCCGAATCAGTCCGGTAAGCCAGCATGAGAAACACACTCAACTGAAGTTACTAAATTACCAAACTTTTCCTTTATAAAAAGAAACGCATCTTGTAAGACAAGTCCACACATAAACACGGACATGTTTTTACCTTACGATAACTAAAGCATTTCATATCAAATTCTCATAATAGTGCCTATTGCACAAATAATATTGAATTAGCCTAAATTATTACCATTATTAATTTCCAGCATACTAGACTCTATAAATAAAATGGCAGGTACGAACTGGAGTTCGGATTTCCATACAAATGACCAGGTGAAGGGACTACCTTCCGATGGTTACACCAGTAGATGGATGTCCCAAGACAAAGAACATCTACCCTCTACCAACACAAGACCGGCCAACCTCTATAACTAGATGGTACCGAATATAAAATCCTCTGTCATTACTGACCTTTACCGAGGGCCCTCTAGCATAATACCCACAATGATCACATACACGACGTCATAATGTGTAAAGATATATCTATAAGAGGATGATCATGCCCTACTTGGGAGCGACACACTTAGCCTGAGCGCATCTAACCATGTTTTGGTCATTTCTGTTTGATGAGGCCAAAGGTAATGATTACCTTTCACAATCACATATCACATCGCTTAGAATGGCGCATGGCCATTTCCATTGACTACTAATTGCCTTCCACAAAAGTATAACCCTTAAGCTCATACGTCTCAAAGAGGGTGTTAAGCTAAGAGAAGTTCCCTTCTCCGCCACCACTGATGTACGTTTGTAAAAACCAATGCACGTAATCTTTAGAAATGCAATGCCAAACAAACATCCATACAAGTTGTCCAGGAACAGGACAAACCGAAGGTACTTTCCTACCACATCCTGTCGGGAAATCCCTAGGATTAGTAGCGAATAGTCCTTGCATTGGATATTTCATAATGAAGAGACCACTACTACTATATATATTAGGATTTTAACCCCAAAAGATCAACAAGCAGTCCCCCACTATGAAAATCTGAAATATCAATATCATCACAATCTGCACAAATCGAACGCATATACGTTGGTCCAAAGTGGTTTTCGGATAAACTGATCACGGTCTCTTCGCACCAACAACGCAAAAGCGTTTCTCAACCTCACACAGAAACTATGTCTCATAGACTTATCACGTCTCCAACTTTCAACTTACAGTCCTTCGGCCAAGAAGGAAGCTCGATAGATTGGAGTAATACTCCACACTATATGAATCAACATCCTCAATACAAACGATAATCAAGCCTACACAGAGGGCTATGTACAAGTGTATGACTAAATAGTTTCCACATCAAGTCGATGAACTAAAATGGCCAAATTTGATAATCGGTTATTTAACTATCAAAGCAAACAAACAAATATCTTGCACCATAAGAAATCACTAGGCCCTTTAATTAATCTTCATTAATTAAATCACTTGCCAAATACTCACTTCAAATTACCTTTAAAAGAATATAATCTCAAAACCATTTCAACATTGGAAAATATTTCCGTATACTTATATCAATCGTATAAGCATACTCACAAATCTCTTTATTTTCAACACTTAGAAAATATTACATATACTTAAATCAGGATTAAGAATATATTTTATTCTGTAAGAAAAACATTTTCTTTAAACACATTTATTCGGGTCAAAACGAACGTTGCGTAAAATATCATAACAACAACCCAAAATCACTAGTATAGGGATTCAAAAATAAGATAGATATATAAATCCCATACACTAAATAAAACGTTTCCTCTCGAAAATCATTTACTATAACAGTATTGTTATAGTCCATCATTTCCTTATTTCTCGAAAATGTCTATTTCAATAATGAATGCTGAAATATGTGATAACCGGGATTTTTGAGCATCTAATAGTAGGATAATTATCTAGTTATAGATTGAACAGATAAGAATTCTGATAATAAAGGAAATCTAAATACAAATAATAGAACTGAATTTTTACATCTGGACAAACAACTATTTGAATTATATTGATTTGATAATTTTCTTTTATAATTTTTAAATAAATTGGCAATTTGTTATTTTCAAATAATATTAATAATGTGTTGTTTTTAATTATATATAGATATAAATAGATTTTAATAAAAATAGAATTGTTATTTCAAATTGAATGTGTTGTTATTTGACTATAATTTGGATTTTTAAATCTAATTTGAATTTAAAATTGAAATTCGAAAGATAAATATTTTAAAGCATTTCGGGTTTTAAAATATATGTTTAAGCTTGTATTTACATGTAATTGGTTTTATTTCAAAAAAGTTATCTATATATATATATAAATAAGTATTTGTAAATTAATAAATTAAGTTAAAAAGTTTTTATTAACATTTAAAAATTAGTAGAATTACTTAAAAAAAAATTACAAATGTAGATCTCTAAGGGCATAATATGACATGTGTTAAATAATAGATAAAACAAGATGACAAATGTTGAAATTTAATACAAGTGGCATTTTATTTTTCTTTTCTTTTAAATAAATCACAAACAAACTTACATAAACTTAATGCTTCTTCTCTTCAAATTTTTTTCTGTTCTCTAATCAAAAAGAAAAGAAACAAATATGTAAATAACACTCCTCAAACCCTTTTGAAAACCAGAAATAAGATCTGTAATTAACATCTTCCTCAAACCTGAATCAAATCCAATAATCTGTCAAAAACTGCAAATCATTTTCAAAAAAGGAACTAGCCTGCATTTCTTCAATCGGTGATAAATTAGCCTGCAAGCAAACCTGAGTTTCAAACAAAAGCAATCTTCAAGCAACTTCAAAACTAAATCAAGGCAAGAATCAACCCAGCATTTTAGTCCAAGGATCAACAGACTAGCAGTGAATAAAAATCAATTTCAGACTAGACCAGTAGGCAAATCTTTTCGTCTCAGATTAATTTCAGTTTAAGCATTCAAAAATAAACTAAGTTTTCAAGTTTGCAAATTCATAACTGCTCTGCTCATATTAGCCTGGCGAGTAAACTTTTATCTTTAAGCTTGATCTGCCTATATGTGTGAATACATGAAATAATCCTTGAAAATATGATGAGTACTCTGTTTGCATGTTTGATTAGGAACGAAAAAATGTATATATGTATAATGATATTGTATGCATGTCTGTTAACAACATAAATTAGCTCTGTTTTTAATCCAACAGGCTTTAGAAATAGTCAAATCTAATTTCACTTCTATTTAAACTGTTATATGTTAAGATGTAAAAATAATATAAGATTGAAATAACAAGATGTTTAACTTAAAAATAGTTTTAAGTAAGATTGGTGAGAAGTTTTCCAGTAGAGGAAAATATTTCAGAAACTTGATATTTTTTCAAGTCAATTTGATTTCTGTAATTAAATGTTTCATGGATATAGCTATGGGCAAATTGAAACCATGAATTTTAAAAATGAGATCAGAATTTTTAGATGATAAATTTAGGAAGCTTTCGAGAATGAACGTTTTTGGGTTTTTCGGCAAATTTTGCCGATCGGCGATGGAAGAGGAATCGAGTTTTCGGCTGAAGCATAATGGAGGGTTGTAGGGCACGGCAAAAATGGTGACTCTATTTCTCTGATGTCATGGTGGTGGAGCGGGGAAGTTTTAGGGTTTTAGTGTCGTTTTGGACGAGGTTAAACCCGAGTCGATTACAGTTTCACGACGATGTCGAGTTGAACCGGTCCTGGAGCAAGGTGAACAGGAGGCCGTGGCGTTGGATCTGGCGGAGTCTGGTGGTTAATGGTGGAAGAAATTGCAAAGGCGAGGCAATCGAAGGTAGTTAGTCAATTTCAGGTTGGTTCGTGTGTTCGAATTTTCGAACGAAACCAGATTTGAGAATTCTGGGTGGTTAGGATAGGCGCGATGGCCTAACGTGGGTTGTGAGGATGGTCGGAAGTGATCGCGGTGGATCATCGTCGGCGTGCACGTGCACGCGTTAGCCTAAGTATCGGTTGCTTTGGTTTGAGGTGTTGTATTGGGAAGAAGAGGGTTGCTCGAGTCGAGTCTCGGGGAGGTAAGTTTTGAACTCGAAGTAAGTGTTCGGGTTATTGCATGTGTGTTTCCAGGTTGGTTATTTCATTATTTTTTTAAAAAAAACAGGAAATGTGCTAGGGTGAACTCGGGTTTTACTCGAGAATTATGAAGATTTGCTCGAGTAAATTTCATTAGGAGATTAGGTTTGATTAAGATTTTAAGGGTTTAAATAAGAAGGAAATTTGTAACTAATTTTTCAAATAGAAATGAACAAGTTACAAGGCCATAAGTATTGAACAAGTTTTTCCAGTGAAATTTCCAAGATTTAAATGTAAGTTAATTTTTTTTTATGTTGAAAATAGATTGTTTTGGTTCTTATGATAATATCAAGTAATTAATTGAAATATATGGGGTATTTTAATTATCTAAGATTTTACAAGCTGAATTTAAATTTCCTAAAGTAATTAAAGGAAAATTTATTGCATAGTATAAGTAATTAAAGATAATACTGAATGTAATCAATTGGAGGATAATTGATTTCTTAATGAGATTAATTGAGAGTTAATAACTGAATGTGATTGACTTAAGAAAATTAATTTATGAAGTGATTAAGGGTTAATTTATCAACTCGAGTAATTATGGAATAATTACTTAATGAAGTAAATTAGGGGATAATGGGTTACTTAAATGTTAATTACTTAAGGTAAGTAATTAAAGGAAAATTTCTTAATGGAAGTAATTAAGGATAAATTACTTAGTGTAATTAATTGAAGGATTGATTAATTAATTAAAGAATTAGTTAATTAATTAATGTGATCAATTAAAAGATGATTAATCAATATAAGTGATTGTAGAATGATTAATTAGGGTAATTAATTAAGGATAGTGTAATAAATTATTGTTAATTACTTTCTGAGGGTAATTAAGGGATTATTTAATATGATGAGTGAAGGTTAATTAATTTGTGTAATTAATTAAAGGTTAATTACTTAATGTAATTAGAGAGGATGATTAAGGGATGATTAATTAATGGTTTGTAATAAATCTTGCTTATAAATGATTGAATGATACAGAATACCTTGGTTTATTTGATATTTATGATGCGAACGATATGCGATATGATATGTATATGTAAATTGTGTTAATGTAGTTATTTATCGATGATAAATTGTTGTGTATAAGTGACATCCTATTTAAAGTTGAATTGTATTTAATTAAATAATTTGGGTTAGGATGGCATGGGATTCGAAGAGACCATAGTCGAGCATTTACTATTTACCTAAAACCACTTCGATTTGCAATATATACAAATTCTGTGCAGATTTGATATGTGAAATCAATAAGTTGGAATGGAATGATTTAAGTGATTTGGACCCTTTAATCTAAGTTTGGTACTTAAAAATTGATATGTGAAAATAAGAGATGTCTATAACAACTTATGAAGTTGTAAATTGGTACCAGATACCCCGGGTTTATATAAATTGTATGTTTTTGTATTCCATGTTAGAAGGGTTTACTCACGCTGGTTTCCAGCCTGACCGGGGTGTTACTTTGATGTAATGCTCGGGTCAGATCGAGTATCAAAGATTTTTAGCTAAGGATGTTCTGGAGCTCAGGAGGCGAGCTGGATGGCAGGAACGTATGGAGTGTTTCCGCTGTGATATATAATTGTATATCCAGGACATGTTGTTTTAAACTGTCCAGTGTTGTGTAAATGTTGTAACTCTGATGTATAAAAATGTAAATATAGTGATACAGTTCTCCTTTGTAAAACTGTTATTTTATTTAATATTATATTTTGTCCACTGCGAATGTGAGATGTTGGTGTTTCTGTTCTTCTTTTTCTTGTATCTCTTTTCTTCTTTCCTAACTATTTGGAATTTCGAGATTGAAAATTTCGGGTCGTTACATTTTGGTATCAGAGCGAGGTTAAGCGAGAACCTTGGCTCTGGTAGGATAACTCATTAAGGATAGGGTCAATGGTACCCTAGAATGAGTTGAGTGTGTGTGTGTGTGTCTATATATATACATATATATATATATATATATATATATATATATATATATCTGTGTGTGTGTGTGTGTATATATATATATGAGAGCGTACTTTTATTTTCTTATATAAAGATTTTGAATGATTTTATATAAGAATATATTTTGATATATAAAGCAATATTTATTTCTAATAAATATTAAGGAAATTGGTTGTTAAATTATTGGAACTGAATTAAGTGATAATAGAAATACAACCAAGTTGGAATTGAATAAAGATAAGTTTGAAATAGATTCAAACTGAAATTAAATTTGGGAAAGAGTTTTAGAATAAGATAATAATGAATCGTTTCCAGATATGATAATCTTGGTTTATTATCATAAATGATTGTTGTGTTTAATAATAAATATGTGTATTAATGAGTAAGCAAAATGTAATATTTTAAGGAAGTAAAACATTTAGTTAAGTATGACTTGTAAATTGAAGTGGGTTTTAAATTGTGAAGTTTTAAATATGGGTTCAGAATTTGAAAATGGTTTCAAAGTGATAACGAAATAATAAACAATATTATTTATTGTATTTGAATAAAAGGGCCCTATTTCAAACAAGAGCTGTTTGAAAATTTTAAAGGAATTTGTTTGAATTTAAAACCAAAGGTGGTTTAAAATTTAAAAGTAAACTGGTGTGTAAAGGAAATAAATATGAAATAAACTCTAAGGTTGAGTTTTGAATTTTCCTTGGAATGTTATGTGAAACCTAAAGTGAAGTAATTTTTAAACTTAAGTGGGAAGGTTATTAATCTGAAGTTTAAAATTTGAATGGGAATGCAAATTGTGTAAATTTGACTGAATTAAGTAAATTGAATTTAACTTTGAAGAAGTTAAATAAGTTTGAATGATCAACCTGATTTGGAAATTTCAAGATGAAATTAAGATTTAACTTGGGAAGTTAAATGGTTAATTTCAATTGGGAGTTTGTGTGATCTCAAAATGGGTTGAGATCTGGAAATTGAAAATGGATGGATGTTTTAAAATAATTAGATAATATTACCCTATTATTATTAATAGTTTTTAAACCGTGAATTGGATTTGTTTGAAGAAATGGGGTATGGTAATATATCCATTATTAAGATAAAATGGAATTTGGATTCAGACTTAAATAGTTTAAAGATATAAGTTGATTTGATTTAAAGGATTAAATCAACATTTCAAAACTTAACTCGAATTTATATAAATCGAGATGGTTTAAATTTGAAATTCGAATTGAATTAGTTCAAATTGAATTAGTTCAAATTGAATTAAATTTGAATTAACTAAATTGTGATTGAAAATGGATAAGTTTAAAAATTCAAATGGAGAATTTGAATTGGATTAATTTGAAATGAAATTGAAGTTGAATGAGTTCAAATTCAAATGGGAATTGGGATTAATTGAAACTAGAATTGATTTGAAATTGAAATGGGTTCAATTTGAAGTTAGTGCAAATTGATTTGAATAATTTGGAATTGGGATTAAAGTTGAATAGGTTTAAAATTCAACTGGAATTTGATTTGAAATTGGAAAGAAATTGAGAATTAATTCAACTTGAATTGGGGTTAAATCAATTTCAATGGAAATTGAGGTTATTTAAATTGTAATTGAGTCAATTTAAATGAGTCAATTCAAATGGAAGTGGAATTTAAATTGAATTGATGGGAATGGAAATTGAGAATTGAACAGTTTGGCTTTGGACTATTTTCAAAATAAGTTACCTTATCATAAACTGTTTTAAATCTATTTTCCAAGCTATTTACTATATACAACCTTTCATTTTAAAGCCAAATTATCTTATACTTATTTTACAATTATTTTTGGAACTATAATAAAAAAAATTCAACTGTTTTACAAACTAAATATTGTTTTTCAACTACCTTATAACTAATTACTATTTTATAACTATTTTGCAATTATTTAAAATTTCTGTAACTATTTGACTATTTTCCAACTACTTTACAATTACTTAACTATTTTGCAAATATTTTACAAACTAATAATTATTATTCAACTACTTATCTATTTTTAACCTTTCAAATTATTTTCTAAATTTAAGCTGGACAGAGTTCAAACTGTTTACGATTAAATATCCATTTGAGATAAGAATTAAAGTGATAATCCAAATGAAATTGAGGCAAATGTGAATAAGTAAATAGAAATCAAAAGTGGATGTGAACAGAAAAGGAGAAATTGATTTAGCTAATAATCAATGAAGATAAATACGTAGGATGTACGTATATTATTCTATTCACATAGTGATTTGATCCAGATTCAAGCACAGAATTTTGAGATAGTTTATCGATCCGAGTTGGGATTTCTCACTCGATTTTCGACGGAGAATCTGGATATGGATAGTTGATTGGTTCTGGATATTCTCTATCATAGTCATGGCTATGCAAGGAGAATGACGGTTTCTGATCAAGAAACCAGATCAGAGTCCGCATTAGGAAGTCGGGTGGACGATACTAGTTCGGAAGTGAAAGTGTGTGATCAAGTAAGCGATCAGATTGATATAGCGTACGGATGATATGTGTTCATCGTACGGGTTTGAATGAAATTATTACCAGAATTTGTGGATAATAATTGTGAAATGATTTTTGAAATGAAAGGTTTATTTTGTGAAATATACGGTGAAGTAAAATGGAAATCTGATCTTTCTATAATAGAAATTTACTTTATGGAGGTAAGTAATTTGGTAAGTGACTTTATAGAGTAATCTAATTTGAATATTTGATTTAGAATAAACAAAGTTATATATATCTTTGTTATGTGAGATAAATCTCCCCTTGTTGAATCTTTTGCCAGAAGGAAAGGATTTTTGAAGGTATTTGAAGTATAAACGGGGAATTTATACAAGTTTGAAATAATCCAAAGACTTTTAAAGATATATATATATATAAAGGATACCGTGAGAATGATTTTGAAAAGGTTTTGGGAACCTTTAGATTTGGAAAGGCTTTTGATTTTTGGAGAAAAATCATTTTTGGAAATTTGGAAAGCCTAGTTGAGAATTATAGATTTTGGGATAATCGATTTTGAGAAAGGAGATTTATATAGGATTTATACTTGGTGTATGATTTGGAAGGTACTATATGTGTATAGTATAAAGTGTTTTGAAAATGGCTATGGGGAGAAAGGCGCTCCCTTGAAATGAACTTCTCAGAAGTACCATAGGTTGGTACTCCCTTGAATCCTAGGGGGGTTCTAAAGTTGATCCTGTGAGGAGTCCGAACAAAACTAGTTCCTGAGGATTTTGTGTAGTGTGTAGCGAAATTGAGGGTGCTGATGCCTATAGAGGCATTTGAGTTATGCCGTGACGACAGTGTAACTCGATGTCACTGCGATCTAATGCAGACCATAGCGGAAGTCCTGTGTGCCGCTGAGAGCTTACAGTCTACGTTTGATTTTATATCGGTAGACTGCGACCTATGGTAACATAGCGAAAGTCGTGTGTGCCGCTGAGAGCCAACAGTCTACGTTTGATTTTATATCGGTAGACTGCGACATATGGTAACATAGCGAAAGTCGCGTGTGCCGTTGAGAGCTAACAATCTGCATTTGATTTTATATCGGTAGACTGCGACCTATGTAGGAGTGGAGAAGTTTCACTTTTGGCAGCGAAAATCGAGGGCGCTGATGCCTATAGTTACATGGACTTTTGCGGTGATGGCAACGTAAACCTGGAATGTAACTGCGATCTATTGTGGGTTCCATGGCGTAATGGAGGGGCATGGAGTGCCTACAGTTACATGGACTTTTGCTGCGATGGCAACGTAAACCAGGATGTAAATGCGACCATGGATGGGGGTGATGATTTCTAGAGCATTCTTGCCAAAGATATTTCCTCTATTTTCAAAAAGATTTTCTATACTTTTAGTAAAATTATTTTCCAAGTATTTTCACTTGGTATTGAAAACGGGTTTACCGAGTACTTATAGATTTTCAGTCTTACGCCTGATCAACGTATGACCGAATTTCCGTGAGAACGAGGATGGCCTTGTGGAAACATCGAGTTATAAAAGTATTTTTATAAAACTATTTTGATAATATTAAATATATTTTAAAGAGTTTTAAAATGACCAAAGGATAATTTATTTGATTTTAAATTCTAGTTTCGTTCCTTTTCGGGGACGAAAAGATTCTAAGGGGGAGGAATGTGATAACTCGGATTTTTGAGCATATGATAGTGGGATAATTATCTGGTTTATAGATTGAACAGATAAGAATTCTGATAATAAAGGAAATCTGAATATAAATAATAGAACTGAATTTTTACATCTGGATAAATAACTATTTGAATTAAATTGATATGATAATTTTCGTTTGTAATTTTTATATAAACTGGCAATTTGTTATTTTCAAATAATATTAATAATGTGTTGCTTTTATATATAGACATAAATAGATTTTAATAAAAATAGAATTGTTATTCCAAATTGAATGTGTTGTTATTTGACTTTAATTTGGATATTTAAATCTAATTTGAATTTAAAATTGAAATTCAAAAGATAAATATTTTAAAGTATTTTAGGTTTTAAAATATATATTTAAGCTTGTATTTATATATAATTGGTTTTATTTCTATAAAGTTATCTTTATATATAAATAAGTATTTGTAAATTAATAAATTAAGTTAAAAAGTTTTTATTAACATTTAAAAATAAGTAGAATTACTTAAAAAAATTACAAATGTAAATCTCTAAGGGCATAATATGACATGTGTTAAATAATAGATAAAACAAGATGACAAATGGTCAAATTTAATACAAGTGGCATTTTATTTTTCTTTTATTTTAAATAAATCACAAACAAACTTATATAAACTTAATGCTTCTTCTCTTCAAATTTTTTTCTGTTCTCTAATCAAAAAGCAAAGAAACAAATATGTAAATAACACTCCTTAACCCCTTTTCAAAACTAGAAACAAGATCTGTAACTAACATCTTCCTCAAACCCGAATCAAATCCAATAATATGTCAAAAACTGCAAATCATTTTCAAAAAGAGAACTAGCCTGCATTTCTTCAATCAGTGGTAAATTAGCCTGCAAGCAAACCTGAGTTTCAAACAAAAGCAATCTTCAAGCAACTTCAAACTAAATCAAGGCAAGAATCAACCTAACATTTTAGGCCAAGGATCAAAAGACTAGCAGTGAATAAAAATCAAGTTCAGACTAGATCAGTAGGCAAAACTTTTCGTATCAGACTAATTTCAGTTTCAGCATTCAAAAATAAACTAAGTTTTCAAGTTTGCAAATTCATAACTGCCCTGCTCATATTAGCCTGGTGAGTAAACTTTTATCTTTAAGCTTGATCTGCCTATATGTGTGAATACGTGAAATAATCCTTGAAAATATGATGAGTACTCTGTTTGCATGTTTGATTAGGAATGAAAACATGTATATATGTATAATGATATTGTATGCCTGCCTGTCAACAACATAAATTAGCTCTTTTTTTAATTCAACATGCTTTAGAAATAGTCAAAACTAATTTCACTTCCATTTAAACTGTTATATGTTAAGATGTAAAAATAATATAAGATTGAAATAACAAGATGTTTAACTTAAAAATAGTTTTAAGTAAGATTGGTGAGAAGTTTTCCAGTAGAGGAAAAGATTTCAGAAACTTGATATTTTTTCAAGTCAATTTGATTTCTTTAATTAAATGTTTCATGGATATAGCTTGATGGGCAAATTGAAACCATGAATTTTAAAAATGAGATCAGAATTTTTAGATGATAAATTTGGGAAGTTTTTGAGAATGAATGTTTTTGGGTTTTCTGGCAAATTTCATCGATCGGCGATGGAAGAGGAATCGAGTTTTCGGCTGAAGCATACTGGAGGGTTGTAGGGCACGACAAAAATGGTGACTCTATTTCTCTAATGTCGTGGTGGTGGAACGGGGAAGTTTTAGGGTTTTAGTGTCATTCTAGACGAGGTTAAACTCGGGTCCATTACGGTTTCACGACAACGTCGAGTTGAACCGGTCCTGGAGCAAGGTGAAGAGGAGGTTATGGCGTTGGATCTGGCGAAGTCTGGGGGTTAATGGTGGAAGAAATTGCGAAGGCGAGGCAATTGTAGGTAGTTAGTCAATTTCAGGTTGGTTCTTGTGTTCGAATTTTCGAACGAAACCAGATTTAAGAATTCTGGGTGGTTAGGATAAGTGCGATAGTCTAACGTGGGTTGTGAGGATGGTCGGAAGTGATCGTGGGGATCATCGTCGGCGTGCACGTGCACGCGTTAGTCCGAGTATCAGTAGTTTTGGTTTGAGGTGTTGTATTGGGAAGAAGAGGGTTGCTCGAGTCAAGTCTCGGGGAGGTAAGTTTTGAACTCGAAGTAAGTGTTTGGGTTATTGCGTGTGTGTTTCCAGGTTGGTTATTTATTTATTTATTTTAAAAAAAAAACAGGAAATGTGCTAGGGTGAACTCGGGTTTTATTCGAGAATTATAAAGATTTGCTCGGGTAAATTTCATTAGGAGATTAGGTTTGATTAAGATTTTAAGGGTTTAAATACGAAGGAAATTTGTAACTAATTTTTCAAATAGAAATGAATAAGTTTCAAGGCCATAAGTATTGAACAAGTTTTTCCAGTGAAATTTCCAAGATTTAAATGTAAGTTAATTTTTTTATGTTGAAAATAGATTGTTTTGGTTCTTATGATAATATGAAGTAATTAATTGAAATATATGGGGTACTTTAGTTATCTAAGATTTTACAAGCTGAATTTAAATTTCTTAAAGTAATTAAAGGAAAATTTATTACATAGTATAAGTAATTAAAGAATAATACTGAATGTAATCAATTGGGGGATAATTGGTTTCTTAATGATATTAATTGAGAGTTAATAACTGAATGTGATTAACTTAAGAAAAGTAATTTATGAAGTGATTAAGGGTTAATTTATCAACTCGAGTAATTATGGAATAATTACTTAATGAAGTAAATTAGGGGATAATGGGTTACTTAAATGTTAATTACTTAAAGTAAGTAATTAAAGGGAAATTTCTTAATAGAAGTAATTAAGGATAAATTACTAAGTGTAATTAATTGAAGGATTGATTGATTAAAGAATTAGTTAATTAACTAATGTGGCCAATTAAAAGATGACTAATCAATATAAGTGATTATAGAATGATTAATTAGGGTAATTAATTAAGGATAGTGTAATAAACTATTATTAATTACTTTCTGAGAGTAATTAAGGGATTATTTAATATGATGAGTGAAGCTTAATTAATTTGTGTAATTAATTAAAGGTTAATTACTTAATGTAATTAAAGAGTATGATTAAGGGATGATTAATTAATGGTTTGTAATTAATCTTGCTTATAAATGATTGAATGATACAGAATACCTTGGTTTATTTGATATTTCTGATGCGAACGATATGCGATATGATATGTTTATGTAAACTGTGTTAATGTAGTTATTTATCGATGGTAAATTGATGTGTATAAGTGACATCCTATTTAAAGTTGAATTGTATTTAATTAAATAATTTAGGGTATGATGACATGGGATTCGAAGAGACCAGAGTCGGGTATTTACTAATACCCGAAACCACTTCGATTTGTAATATATACAAATTCTGTACGGATTTGATATGTGAAATCAATAGGTTGGAATGGAATGATTTAAGTGATTTGGACCCTTTAATCTAAGTTTGGTACTTAAAAATTGATATGTGAAAATAAGAGATGTCTATAACAACTTATGAAGTTGTAAATTGATACCAGATACTCCGGGTTTATATAAATTGTATGTTTTTGTATTCCATGTTAGATGGGTTTACTCATGCTGGTTTCCATCCTGACCCGGGTGTTACTTTGATGTAATGCTCGGGTCAGACCGAGTATTACAGATTTTCAGGTAAGGACGTTCTGGAGCTCAGGAAGCGAGCTGAATGGCAGGAACGTATGAAGTGTTTCCGCTGTGATACATAGTTGTATATCTAGGACATGTTGTTTTAAACTGTCCAGTGTTGTGTAAATGTTGTAACTCTAATGTATAAGAATGTAAATGTAGTGATACAGTTCTCCTTTGTAAAACTGTTATTTTATTTAATATTATATTTTTTCCGCTGCGAATGTGAGATGTTGGTGTTTCTGTTCTTCTTTTTCTTCTATCTCTTTTCTTCTTTCCTAACTATCTGGAATTTCGAGATTGAAAATTCTGGGTCGTTACAAAATCTATGTATTCGATAATTAACACATTTTTAAAATATCTTTAAACCTTTTAACTCCATTTAAAATATCACTTTCAAAAACATGTCTTTTAATTTAAAGATTATCCACTGTCCAAAATCATGAATACAGTTCATTTACCAAATCCAATATTTCTACACATTTCTTAAAGGGTAATCCACTATCCAAAACCGTGAATATAATCCCTTTACCAAATTCGTTACTATTACACATTTTAATAAAGGATTATCCACTACCCAAAATTGTGGATGAAATTCCTTTAAAAAGCTTCTATATTTAGTTTATCAATTTTAAATTGATTTCACATTTATAAAACAATGTTTATAAATTCACATTTATATATTTATAAAAACCAACTTATAAAATCCCTTTATTAACCAGTTCTATATATATCTCATTTACATGCCTAAAAATCCAAATTATAAGCTAATTTACTTATAAATTGTTTATTTTACAAATTCATTTTTTTATAACATTATCAATTATAAATCTTATTTACTCATGAGATTCAATTATCACTTCATTTCAACACTTATAAAACTTCTTTATACTTCCATCATTGTTTTATAAAATATCAATTTTATGAATCTTATATATAAACCATTTAAAATAAATCAAAAATCTCAACTTAACTTATTTTACCAAATAGTTACTTCATATTTCAAAATCACATTCTGATTATATTTCATAAAAATCATAATTTTTATAGCATAAAAAATATAATCTTTATTTATTCAAAATAAATTCATTTACTTAACAATTCAAAATTCAATAAAATATCTATTTTCAAAATCACTTAAAAATCCTTTTTAAATTGAAATCATCACTTTAGCATTTTTAAATTTTCAAAAATAGGCGCATTGTTGCAATAGCACTAAATACGTCAATCATGGCAACCAAAACATCATATATCATATGATAACAGCATATATTACAATATCTGCAAACAAAACCAACACTGGTGAGGAATCCAGTTGGATCCCTCTAACCTATCACCTGCAACAAATATACATATTAGAACATATGTATAATGTCCGCTTCTAAGGCAGACGCGCGTACAAAGAGTCATCTGCTCATACACGGGAACGTATAGGGTCTCATCTGCTCCAATAGGCAGGAATATATCTAAATACAAATCAATATATAGATAATATATCATATGTCATCCAAACAATCATCAATTAACATAGAATAAATTTATTTGTACTAATATAGAAATATCAGTGAGTCAGAAAGAGTGAGTTGTACTCACATTGATTCCAATAGAGTTGTATTGTTTTATTCCAAATAAAATTAAACGGACGTTTAATTTTATCCAAAATTTACACTAGCTCCAATCAACTCCAAACCAACTCTAAAATGTAGTGCTCATCAATACGGACCCAATGCAACTTGTTTTGTCAAAAACGTACCTCCTATGACAAAGATATGACGTTACAAATTTATATGAATTTATATAAAATCATTTTCAATTTTTTATTTTATTTTTTACCTCTAATAAATCACGGCCATTGATTGGGGGAATATGGATCTTGGCCGATTGCTTTATTTCTTCTCCCAGGTTCAAAAAAAATGCACACGAGGGAAAAACCCATAGACCGTCGATTTCAACTCGAATTATGCTCCTCCTACACCTCACTGGAAGATGACTGGAGAACCCCACGTCGAAGCCGCCATCGTTTAGCACCATCGCCCAATGACTGGTCGAGTTCGATGCTTCCCAGTCTCAGAACTCGTGCATGAAACATACGACTTCTCGGCAAAAATACGACCAACCCAACGCTCAAACGATGATCATCACCGTATGGATTAAAAGTACTCCTCGGGCCTAACATTTTTGTAGTTGAAAGATTTTAACGAAAGCATAAGGATTGAGAGAGATTAAGAGGAGAAGAATCGAACAATTTTGGCCATAGAAATATAAATGGCAGCCTGCCCTAGCTATTTTAGGGTTTAGTGAAAATTAGAAAAATATGTGTCCTTTTATAGAAAATTTCACGACACTATTCACCCGAAATTTTTCCGAACTCCAAACAAAGCATGCCGACTGGCATTTATACTGTTTTACCCCTACTTTAAACATAATGGAATATATATCGGGAGCCAATTTGATCGTATTTGGAAGATGGGTTTTCGAATTGACTATTTTAAATTTAAAATTTACTTAAATAATTTTCTGCTCGTTTTAGCTTGCCACGGACAAACCGTAAATCCGATTGACGTGAAATTTGGAATTCTACAATAGTATAATATTACGGATCCAATGAGACTAGTTTTGTCAAAATCCGTGACAGTTTGAAAAATGACTAATTTTACACGTTAATTAAATATTAAAATATTTAATTTCTAGAATTTAACTTTTAATTCAATTTTTAATGTTCTCTAACATCATACTAATTTAAATAGAATTTAATTCAACTTTATAAATCAATTTTATTCACAATAAATTCAAATTTCAATTACTTCCACAATTTCAAATATTAAATTAATAATTCAATTATCCAATTAAATCACTATATTCGATATATAAGTTATTCAGCTTATAAAATTAACTTGTGGATATTTAAAATCAATTAAATATCCAAATTTAAAATGACTAAAATCTGGATCGTTATACTTTGGCAGTGAGACTAATAGGATTGGACCAGCTCATAGTGGCACAATAGAGATAGAAGACCAATCAACGGTTAGAATTAGGATTTTAGCCTAATTAAAATAGGATTAGGATTTTAGCCTAATCACAACAGTTTAAGACAAGTGCAAACAATCCAAACAGTTGAGCAATCAAAGCAAAGAGTCTAACAGAATGAGAAACAATAATTTATCCTAGCTTTATCTTTCCTTTATTTCCTTTTAAACTATAACTATTGCTTAGTCTATTGTTTTTATCTTGCTTAGAAACGCTAGTAATAAATTTCACTCGCCAGACTTATTGTCTAACCCACTCCTCTATGTCCCTTTTTCCTTCTATAGGCCAGCAGAGGAAGGGAGAATAGATCTGGATTTTTGGATATACATTCCTGGAGTTCTTTCTTCTTTTCATTTACATTTCATTTGGCTTTTGATGTACTGGTACTTATGAAAGGGATGATTATTATCTCTGTACTCTGATTTTACGAGAGTGAGATGTATTTTTCATGAGACATGAGTATTTGATATTTTTAAGACATGTGATGTTTTTCAGACTTAATAAAGTAGTTTAATTTTGAATAATGATTTACTATTTAAATGTTTTTTCCATTTATACTTATTTGCCTTATGAATCTTAGTCTCTGTAATGTTTTGGCTATACCAATAACACATCATATCCTTTAATGTTCCCTTTTTAGGTTATATTAAGGAGTGTGAGGTGTTTCACTTAGTATCAAAGCCTAAGGTTACACGATTCCTAAAAAACTTGTTTTAAAAGTAAAGTATTTTTCAAAGTAACATAACTTCAAACTAAAAGTGTATTTCATAAAGAAACTCTTATTATAGGAATGGTTTTTAAGTATAATAAAGTTTTTATAAAACTACCCTCAAAGTCCAGTTCAACTTTCTTTCGAGCCTAAGTTCTCTTTCTTTGCATAGTATGGACGCCCCAAATATTCTAGAGGGTGTCCAAGTCCCTGGCTGGTTCCGCAGATAGCTCAAAGCGACGAAACTAGAGGTGCAAGGGCAAGCGCGCACTGCAGCACCAGCGGGTGGAGATCCTGTTAATCCGCCTGCAACAGCCAATTTTTCTATGCCATGCAAGGACTTCTATAGTCTAGGAGGTAAGACGTTTTCTGGCATGGAGGATTTCGAGGAAGGTTTGAGAGAAAATTCTTGTCGCAAGCCAAGGAATGCATGTAATTAAAGAAGTTCCGTAATCTGAAGCAAGGGAGTCTTTCAGTGAAGGAGTATATAAATCAGTTTAATGAGCTATCGTGGTATGGGATGGAGCTTGCTAATACACTACATAAGAAGGCCATCAAGTTTGCTAAGGGTTTAAACCAGCCCCTCTAAGGGTTGCTATTGACACATGTACATATGGGAGCAACGTATGAGTTACTTGTGAAGATGACTCTCGTGTCAAATGTTGCTAAGAAAGAAGAGGTTAAGGAGGTTTCTAAATCAAAAAACTCTAAGAAGAAGAGGAAGAATAAAAGGGATAAGGACAAGAAGAAAGGAGGAGGACCATATAAGCAGATCAAGAAGGGCGAAAAATCTCAAAGTGGTGGATTGGTTGGGCATTTCACAAAGGACTATAAGAAGGACACAATGAAGGGGAGGTGTTACAATAGTGGGCCGCCTGGCCACCTTTGAAGAGCCTGTCCTCAGAGGGCAGGGCAGAGAGCAAGCACACCTACAGTACAAGTACAGGCTTTGGATGCAGAACCTTCTAGTAGTGGACCTGATCGAGGAAGAAAAGTCTATGTTGAAGGTTTGACCTTTATTTTAGATTTTCCTATTCGGACTTATTTTGACTCTAGAGCATCGGATTCTTTCATTTCTAGTTCCTTGGTTGATTGTTTACACTTAGATATCCCTCTAGTAGTAGACCCTATAGTTGTTTCAAACTGCATAGGAGGATTGGCACATTTGTCCATGATTTATAAGAATTTGAAAATTTTTATACTAGACGTAGAGTTTGACTATGACACCTATGTATTGGGATTTTCTAGGTATGGGATGATTTTGAGGATTGACTGGTTATCCACTTATGGAGCAATATTGGACTGCGAGAGGAGAGTCGTCAGATTACAGACATGCAATGGAAGGACTCTCGAGTTTTCTTGCGACCCATAAGGGTCAATCATTTTTAGCTTCCTTTATTCGTTTGATTCATCACTAGGAGAGTTTGATTCAGTTCCTATTGCTAGAGATTTCCTAGACCTTTTTGAAGAGGTTAAGGGACTTCCCCCGAAGAGAGAGATCGGCTTTAGGATCTACGTGAATGACAATGCTAAGCCAATGGCATTTCCCATGAGATATATGGCTCTTAGGGAGAGGTAGGAGTTAAGTAAGCAGATTGGTGAGCTATTGGAGAAAGACTTCATCAAACGGAGAATATCTGAGTGGGGAGCGCTAGTCGTCTTCGTTACAAAGGCAGACGGTTCCCTTTGACTTTACGTAGACTATAGAGAGTTGAATAAGCTCATGAAGAAGAACCGTTACCCACTACCTAGGATAGATGATCTTTTTAATCGGTTTGTTGGCTCTTTGGTATTTTCTCAACTTGATTTAGCTACTGAATTTCATCATCTTAGGGTCGTTGACGATAGCATCGATAAGACAGCACTTAAGACACTCGATGGATTCTTTGAGTGGTTGGTTATGCCATTTGGGCTGACCAATGCCTCAGCCTATTTTATAGATTTGATGATTCATTTTTTTTCGAGATGTCCTAAATAAGTTCATTATAGTATTTGTGGATGACAATCTGATATTTTCCAAAAGTATGGAAGAGCATACTATTCATCTTGAGAAGGTTCTTCGTACACTTCGTGTTCATGAGTTAAAAGAAAAATTCTCAAAATGTCACTTTCGGCGTGAGGAGGTGCAGTTCTCAGGGCTCGTAGTCTCAAGAGAGGTTTTAGCTATGGATCCCGCTAAGATAGTAGTAGTACAGGATCGGAAGGCCCCTAAGAACTCTACCAAAGTTAGAAGCTTCCTAGGTTTGGTTGGCTACTATAGGAAGTTTTTCATAGATTGTGCTAAGATTTCAACAATGCTTACTCGCCCCACTAAGAAGAATACGACGTTCGTGTGGGACGTAGATTGTGACGATTCCTTCACGATGCTGAAGAGGGCCATTACTAGTGCACTAGTATTAGTTTTAACTCGGTTAGTTTTACCCAACCGAATTAAGCCTTTTACATTATACACTGATGCATGTGGGATGGGTCTTAGAGCAGTATTGATGCAAGAAGGGAGGGTAGTATGTTATTGAAGTAAATAGTTGAGAACTCATGAGAAGAACCACCCCACCCATGATTTAGAGTTAGCTGCCATTGTTTTCGTGCTCAAGTCTTGGAGACATTACTTACTAGGAGAGAGGTTTGAGCTTTTCACTGACCATAAATCATTGAAGTACTTGTTCTCTCAAAAGAATTTAAATTTGAGGCAGCAGCGTTGGATGGAGTTTCTAGCATCATATAACTTTGAGATAGCTTACACCCCTGGTAAAGGGAATGTAGTTACAGTTGCATTAAGTAGGAAGAGAGCAACCCTTAGTCCAATGTTCATGGAGTAGAAAATCTTAGAGTTTATTTCCACCTTTGATTTTATGTCCTCTACGGACATTACCCCTAAATTATTGGCAGCACTTGAGGTTAAGCCTACCTTCGTAAATCAGATTGGCTCAAGGCAATGAGTGGATTTAGAGCTTATGGATATTTTGGATAGGATTAGCATAGGAGAGGTATCTAGACATCTCTAACGCTATTTCATTGATAGTAAAGGGTGGCTAAGGAGAGATGGAAGACTTCGTATCACCGACACTAGTGATTTGACAAGGGCAGTTCTAGATGAAGCACACCATTCTCGAATTACTATTAATTTGGATGGTGATAAGATGTATAGGGACATGAAGAGAGTATTTTATTGGAGAAACATGAAGAAGGATGTGGCAGAGTTTGTAGCTAAGTGTCTTGTATGCCAAAGAGTTAAGGCGGAGTAGAAGAAGCCCAACGGAATGCTTCAACCACTAAATGTACCCAAATGGAATTGGGATAGTGTTTCGATGGACTACATAGGTGGTTTACCCCAATATATGAAGGGGAATACCAGTATTTGGGTGATAATAGATCACTTAACTAAGAGTGCCCACTTCATTCCGGTCAAGAGTAAGAAGACGACACCTTATTTGGCATCCTTATATGTTAGTGAGATAGTCCGACTTCATGGCGTTCTCTCTACCATATTGAGCGATATAGACACTATCTTTACTAGCAATTTATGAAGAAGCTTTCAAAAGGCTTTAGGGACGCAACTAAGATTGAGTACGACCTTTCACCCCCAAAGGGATGGCCAAACAGAGAGAGTCAATAGATTTCTTGAGGATTTGTTGAGGATGTGCATTCTTGATTTAGATGAAACTTGGGAGGAGCATCTTCCTTTAGTGGAATTCACATATGATATTAGTTTTTAGAATAGCATTGGGATGACACCTTTTGAAGCTCTTTATGGAAGACCTTGCAAGTCGCCTTCGTGTTGGTTGGAGTCTATTGAAATATTGCTACTTGGATCCGACATGGTTAGAGAGACTTTAGAAAAGATTTATTTGATTAGCAGAAGAATGAAGATGGCCCAAGATAGATAGAAATTCCACATAGATAAGAGGAGAAGGATATTGTGTTTGAGGTAGAAGATTTGGTTTTTATTAAGTTATCTACATTAAGAAAGGAAGTGAGATTTGGATCAAGTGGGAAACTTGCTTGCAGATTTGTAGGACTATTCCCCATTGTGGAAAGGGTAGGGAAGATGAGGTATCAGATAACGCTACTAGAGACGCTCGCGTGAGTTCTTGGTATTTTTCGTGTTTCACATTTGAGAAAGTGCTTACATTATTCAACAGAGGTAGTGGAACCTAGCCAACTTGAAGAAGCTGAAGTGGAGAGAGAAGCATCAGTTCGTCGCATTTCTACCAAGATTGTTGGACGTGATGCAAAGAATCTTAGGAATAAGGATGTCCCTTTGGTTAAGGTGAAGTGGGTAGATGGTATTGTAGATGCTACGTGGGAGGCTGAGGAGAAAATACGTATCTCTTATCTGTATCTTTTCGATGGTACGTTTTGAATTTTCTATTTCCATCTTTAGTTTTGGATAGGTTCTTTCCTTTAGTATCCTTTGGGAGGGTAGATCTTAGGATTTAACCTATGGATGGTAGGAACGAATGTAAACATGTTACTAGAATATGTTATGTATGATGGACGCTGGTGGTTGCAAGTGTTTGCTAGTGGATGCTAATGGACGCATATACATACACTACGCACTATTATCCCTTAGGAATCGGCCTAACTAGGTCACTAAATCATATGCATATGGATGTGCGTGCATTTGCATTTTTATTTCCATGGTTGCTATAAATGGATGATTATCTTATGGTTGTTGCATTTGGATGATGATTGTAGCTGCATATAGAAATATCATTGTCATTAGGGAAATTGCACTCATTTGGATACATGGCATAGACATGATTGCATAGAAGGAGGTCGACTGAATAAGTAGACCGCCTAATCTTTTGTATTAGTTAGGTACATTGACACTACACTATTACATATATCATAAATTGCATTAGAAAACTTAAGGATAATGGATGTAATGGATGGTGGTTGAATATGTGGTTGTAGAATTTGGATGAAAATATTTATTTCATTCTTCTGTCCTTGGAGATTTCAGGGATGAAATCATTTAAGGAGGGGAGAATGTAACAACCCAAAATTTAAGCTATAATAATTAATTAAGAAATTAATTAAATAATAAAATAAGTTTGTGAAATTATCCGAATTGAGCCACAGGAGTTGCACCATTGTATCCATGGTAATTTTCTGGTCAATTTCCATATATAATTTTTCAAAATCCGAGTTAATATGAAGAAGATGCGAGAGAAAGTAGAATTGAACTAAAATAGAAAAAAATACAAAGGGTCAGGAAGACCCATACCTAGGCCAGGTCGACCCAAGGGGAGACCCCCAAGGCCACAAGTCAACCTATAGGTCAACATGCAGCTCGACCAATCTTTGTATTTGGACGTGAAAATGTCCAGGTCAAAGCGTAACGTCATATTTTGATTTTTCTTCAATCCTGTGCATTCGTGCTTCCATCCGACAGTTCCTAGTGAGCCTATGACGTGGTTGCACCAGATTTAATCTTTAAATCCAATGGTTTGAGATCCTTAAGCTATACTATAAATAGAACCCTAGGCCTAGCTATTTTTCTTATTCAGATTTTCTCCTATTTGGGTTCATTGCCAGATGTTGGACCCTAAATAGAAAAAAATTCTAAGGAGGAAATCATTCTTATAAAAATATTCTATGCACTAGAAGTGGATCAAGGAAAAGGACTAGAGCTAAAGACCACATGTGAGTTTTTTGTGATTATTTTAGATTTTTAGTTAATTTAAAATAATAGAGTTCTTAATAGTTGTAGTTTTTCTGCAATTTTGAAATAGTTTTTATACAAGTTATTTATAGTTAACTTTTAAGTAAATTTTAGAAGTTCTTTTCAGTTATTTTATTCAGCTAATTCAACTATTTTATTTTCAGTTATTTACAATTATTTACATTGTATTTACATTTGTTTTACATTAGAATTCAACATTAAAATGTTAGTTTCTTTTTATTCCTTTTACGCGAATAAAATATTAAAAAGAGAAGAATTCCCTAATATGGACTAAAATATAAAAACTCTAAATTTATAGAAAATAGATGTAAAATAAGAAAAACTGTAATAAAATGAAGATAGACTAAAATAGGCAAATTTGAGATATTTACAAGCACATTATAACAGGTGATTATAACTAAAAAGAGAAAATAGAAGAATAGCAGAAGAGGATTATTTTATTACTTAGATCGAGATTAAGTCAACAAGAAAACGAACAGTTATATCACAAATGTTATAATTAAAAAAGAAAGAGATAACAGAAAGGGCTTATATTAAAACATAGATTAAGTTAATAAGCAAATATAGCAGAAATAGCATAGGAGACATATATTAAAACTAACTAAGTTAATAAGCAAACATCGAAGAAGGGCCCATACCAACCGCATTCCCTTCCAATCAGGAACTAATAGTCTCACAACAGATTAGGTGAGGCTGGGACACGCTTATGCTAGTTCAACAAAATAAGTGGTCAATTGATAGAGGCCCAAATCTGGGGATTTGGGCAAGGGTGCAAACTAAAATTTTGTTTGTTAGGACCAGTATCGGCAGCATTCCCTTTCAGGTCTAGGACTGATGGTCTCACAACACTTAGGTGAGGCTGGACAGCATCCCTATCAGACTAGGACTGATGGGCTCACAACAGATTACGTAAGGGTGGGCATGCTTGTGCTGATTAGGGTAAATAAGAGGTCACAAGAGGGGGTGACTGTTAGCGTGTGCCGGCAATGACTGAGTCGGCGGCATTGATTAGGGTAAATAATTTGCTGCTACGTTCCAAGCGCTAAACAGGTGTCTTTTGCTGTGGGACCAACGGGATTGGACAAGATCACAGTGGCACAACAGAGGTAGAAGGCCGATTAACGGGTAGAATTAGGATTTCAGCCTAATTAAAATAGGGTTAGAGTTTCAGCCTAATCATAGCAGTTTAAGACAAGTGCAAACAATCTAAACACTTAAGCAATCAAAGCAAATTGTCTAACAAAATCAGAAACAGTATTTTATCCTAGTTTTACCTTTCCTTTATTTCCTTTTAAACTAGAACAATTGCTTAGTCTATTATCTTTAACTTCCTTATAAATGCTAGTAATTGCTTTCACTCGCTAGACTTATTGTCTAACCCACTCCTCTGTTTCCCATTTTCTCCCCATAGGCTAACATAGGCAAGGACAGTAGATTCAGGTTTCTTGGAGACGCATTTCTGGAGTTCTTCATGTATTCATCTTCTTTTCAGTTTCCATTTCATTTGGCTTTTGATGTACTAGTACATATAAGAGGGATGATTATTATTTCTGTACTCTGATTTTATGAGATTGAGATGTATTTTTTATGAGACATGAGTACTTGATATTTTTAAGACATGTGATGTTTTTCAGACTTGTTAAAGAAGTTTAATTCTGAATAATGATTTACTATTTAAATGTTTCCGCCGTTTTTACTTATTTTCTTATGAATCTTAGTCTCTGTAATTTTTTAACTGTACATATAAGGCACCATATCCTTTAATATGCCCTTTTTGGGTATACTAAGGGGTGTGGGGTATTTCAAGGTGGCATACCTCCTGGGTTAAGCGAGTTCAAGAACTCAGCTTAATTTACACTAGACGTATCATCTTCTACTATCAAAAGAATAATAAATTTGTTCTTCCTCTGGAACTTTTTTTATGATCATGTTATTAATTTCATTTAATGCTTCATTTGCTGGTGATAATATTGCTCTAATTAGTAGTAGTTTGTATTGCTAAAATTATCAGTTAATATAGGGAAGACTTCAGTAATCAAAGAATATAAGAACTTGTACCGTCCCATGGTATGACGATATCAGGTGGTAGTTTAATCAAGTCTTTGTATAGTGGGTTCGGTACCATTTCCAATGCACAAAACAAAGTCAGCATACGTTGGTTAGTCGGTGACCTTATATTGTGAATTAAATGAAATATATTAACAGTTGACCACAAATATGACTGAACTATACATGATCAGTAGTTTGACCTCTAGTCCCTCTTGAAAAAACCGGTAAACCTGCCGAAAATCACCTCCTAAGATAACGATTTTTCCTCCGAATGGAAAATCTACACCGGTCAATTCTCGTAATGTTCTATCAAAAGCCTCGAATGCATGGTGGTGAGCCATGGATGCTTCATCCCATAGCATAACGGTTGCCGTGGATAAAAGTTTTGAAGTATCAGATTGTTTAGTAATATGACATGTGGAGGAAGAGTCTAAGTTAACTGGAATTTTAAATCGTGAGTGTGCTATTCTACCACCAGATAATGCAATAGAAACTATTCCAGAAGTGGTTGTTGCAATTGCAATAAGACCTCGGTTTCGTAGATGACCTAAAATTGCATTGTACAAATTTGTTTCTCCTATACCTCTAGGACCGTCAATGAAATAAATAGAGTTGGTTTTTAAATCTACCGAAAGCATGATCGCATCAAACGCTTCCTTTTGTTCAGTGGTTAAATTATTTATTGATTGTAAATCTAATAATGGTATTTGTATTGATTGTTCTTCGAAAATAAGTGTAGAAATATTGTAGTCTTGAATTGAATGTAGAGAGGTACGTGGTAAATCATAGTCAAAAATGGTTCTATTATATTATTTTAGAAGGTTGTTAAGATCAAAGAGACATCGATCAATTAAATATCTAATTGGGACTGTGGAAGAAGACGTAGATGGGTAATCTTTAATTAGAAAAGGCCAAAATTACTCCCATAATTCACGTACGGCACACGATTCACAATATACTAAAATGGTAACAAATAATTGCCTTAACGCATTAGGAAAATGGGTGTTTGAAGCATCACTTAAACAATCCTTAATACTATTATCATTTTCCAGCAGTCCTCTATGTTTGGCTGCTTCTTTGAATGTATTGTAAATAGTTCCGTTAATGATACATAAGTATATGAAAGAAAGTGGGTCGTAATATGACTTAATAATAATCATAAATAGTAGCAATCACCTTCGGAGGGAGATACGGTGTATATTTGACTGATTACTTTATAGATAGTTTGTCAACATATCCATTCTTTTCGTTCACAGTTCCACCGATACTTTTCAGGGAATTCGTGGTAAAGATATTAGCGTGCCTCCTTGTTCATTAAATTTTGATTGAAAAATACTAGTTCTACGTTGGTTAGCTAAGCTTTCATCAGCGGTAAGCTGAAGTTGTTGCATGTTAGGTAGATGTATCTATCGTCCTATTATAGACAGAGACATGCTACTAAGTTGGAAGTTAAATATCCTCCATAGTGACTCCTATGCATAAATCTATCTATCGTTAAAAATTTGAGAAATTTCATCGATGGTGGTAGATGAAGAAATAGGCCTACAGACACGCGATCTGATCCTTTATAAACATTTTTAAATAGATATTTGGAAGATTTAATACTAGAGCAATTTCAACGTTCATATGACAGTCATATTTTAGAAGTGAATAAGGATTATAAGGAATGACCCAATGATTGTCTATTGTCGTATTAGTTGTTTGATTCTATATTCCACTATCACGTCATCTGTAAATGGGATATGAATTAGTTCCTTGTAAAGTTGATGTCGCGAAGGGTTTAGGAAATCCCTTCTTACATATTCTGTCTCGCATGCATATGGCATTGGGCTTGAAACTACTGCATGGATGATGAATCATATGTTTAATAACTAACGTGTACAACTCTAGTTCTAAATCTCTATTTGGAATTTATGCCCCAATCATAGTATCATAAGCGCCGAGATTATTAAGTTTATCAGTTTCTGCAAGAACAATTAAGATATGTGAGTATGGCAATCCCCTTTTCTGAAACTCTATAACATGAACATGTGCAATGACTTTACCTAAGACATGTTTATCAAGTAAATCTACTTTAAGCTGTTCCAATTTTGCACGGAAAACTCAAGTTGTCAAATTAAGACGATCATATGGTTGTTGAAAGGGAAGTAGTTCTTGTATAATCTATATCCAATTAAGATTGCATGTTATAGTAATAAATAAGTCAAGTTTTCCATACCTTGTACTATTGTCATTGCATCTTGGTATCATTGATGCGTGTCATGTGGACTACCAATATGAGAGGATGGAAGGACTTTTCAAACTCCAACATTTCCTACAAATAGTACAGGTGCATACGAATTGTAAATATGTAGTTTGTATTTTTAATAGGGTGAAATCATTAGAAGGGAAAGTACGTACTGGCAGTTGTCTCCCCACTTGCTAGAGCATCTTGTAAACCCTGATATAAGTCGGCTCTAACAGTATCTTGGTGGTCTCAAAGATACCATAGTCGCATAGTTTTGACTTTGATGTAAGTATCAACAACAAATTGTTGGAGTAGGCGACCACCAAGCAGTAGAAGAGGTAGTTCCATAGGTCGTACATATGATGTGTAAAAAGTGGTAAATACGTGGGGAATGGATAAGAATAAATTTATGTGAGTTATGGGAAAAATACTTATATACGTATAAAAAAGGGAAAGAGGTACATGTAACATATGGGAGTAGCAGGATCTTCAACTGATTTGGTTATGTCTAGTATTATGGATGTTTAGATCCCATCCTTTTCACCACGTGGAAGTAGAAGTAGATAGTGTAGTGGATCATAGAATCCTGTTGTATCTGGAATTCATTAGGGGGTTCCTGATCTTTTTTCCACTATAATATCCCCGTCGTCTAAATTATCTAAATAGTCGTCTCCTACAATGATACCTGCTACTTGTAATGCAGTTGGTAGTTGGTGAAAATGACGATAAACTATAAGTTCTTTTTATTATAAGTCTGTAATCCTATAAATCAGTATGCTGGCCCAACTATCTCAACACATGTACATAAGGATTATAAACATCTAAGTTTTCATGTAACGTTTGCAAGATGTCTGGTCTTAATACTACACTATCTTGTTGCCAATTTTCAATCTCATGATCAATATCAAGATGCACATTTGCAGGTATCTAGGTCTATTGCCAGTCAAAGGCAGAACACTTCTAATGCTATGAGATATATAGCCTTGTGCATGATAAGAGTAAATTATGTTCCGAGCAGATGCTAAGTTATGATCAATGTTAGCTCCCATAGACATGATGTAAAAGCATTGTTATAAGATCTTATTTTTGTTCGAAAATGTGAACCACTTTCACTATCGTTAGTGTATAAAGTTAAAGGTTCAGGAGGTGGTGTGGGGTAGTGAATGGTAATTTTACCACCTGAGCAACAATTCCCGCTTGTTTTGTGGAAAAATAATTTTGCGTCACAGTGTTGGCAGTAAGTGGGTTGAGGTAGATAGCGGAGGAAATTATGGGTGGCAGTAAAATTTCGACCACGATTATAACGTGTCATAATGGCATATCGATTTAGCAGTTGGTGTTTGAAAGAGATGTAAATATTGTTGCAGTATGAGTAGTAGCAAATGTTATATGTTGCATGTCATATCATGTAACGGAAATGGAGAATGAAGAGGGAAAAAGTACGTAAATAATTTGGCGGTGAAGTTGATGGGTGTTTGACTATTTCGCTTGCCACGGCTGGTGGGTTGGTAGGGGAATGTCCTACAGTGGCAAAGAAGGGGAAAAATTAATGGAGTGCTATGTCTAAGATGGAGGAAGTCGATGGTAGAGTGTGCATACAAAGTCAAGATACGACTGACATTCTGGGAAGAACATAAAAGCAGTTATGAAGTGAAGCAAGAGCGAAGAAATATGGAGTAATAAGTTTTGTATTGTAAAAGGTATGAAATGGTTCACTTATCGCATATAAAACAGGGAATTAGTCTTGCACAAAGGGATGGAGAACTTAAGAATAGTTGACATATAAATTGCGGCCATTGGCTGCCAATGGCGGTTTGGTGATCGTAGTAGTCATTGAGTTTTCCGACAGTATTAATGTTGGATAACATGGAGAATTAGGTTAATTGTTTCTAATAGAGATTGAAATAGGGCTATATATTTATTCGACGTTACAAATGGCGGGTAAAATTATATGTTTCTGGGTTGAGTTAACGGAAAGTAGCGAGAAATAATATAGAGTGAATGCATTAACTAGCTTTTTGGGTTAGGAAGGTGTAACAAAGTAGTACATATACTTTGATGAATGAATTAATAATTAATATAATATATTAGTACAGCAGTAACTACCAAATGTAGCATCAGCCTTTGGGTGCGATTGGTCAGTATATATTTAATTTATGCAAATTGGTAAGGCTGTTGCGTATATTTATGATACTACCAACTGCATATAAATTATACAAATTAAACTACAATGTGGCTAACCAATTCATAATTTTTTTTCTTTATGGAAACTGGAGGTGTAAAAAATCAAATGCTATTTTATGTAAGTTTAGTAGAGAAAAATTATAATCGTATAGAACAGAAACTCAGATTTCAAATTTGGGGTGAAGTTGCAAAAAACATCAGACTGACTATTAATTAGAACTAATTAAACTGAAGAATATAAATAGCTGTATATGTCTATACTTAAACAACTGATCATGCATTAAGTTGTGTATGCCTATAGCTGTATCGAAAAAGTTGTGATGAAAACTTAAGCATGCGTAAAGACAGAAGTAGAGAGCTATGGCATCTATACACTATGCGAAATAAGCGTAGATCCCAAAAGCATAAACATATACTTGAAATCAATACAGTTTTGAGACCTGATGCCCACGAATTCGTATGTAATCAAAGCTGATATTTTTTCGAAACTGATATATTTAACACTATGTCGTGATGTGAATCCCTTGAAACTTTTTGCCTTTCCAAACCATGATACATATATATAAGTTAAAGCCAGAGTAGATAATGGTTCAAAAATTTTACATTGCAAACTATTACTTGTAACTTCAAAATTTATATTTTTCCAAAGGCTAATTGTGTAAAACTACTGGAGAGCTTTAAACCCAAAACTCATGTATACATCTGAATTACATCATTTTAAAATCAAACATATATCTAAAACTGTCACACGGTTAAAACTGTACGTACTACCTTATATATATATTTGAAAGTTATCCTCCTTGAAACTGCAAGCTATTGAAACCCATATGCATAAATATATACGTATACGAATTCGTATATGCATTATCGAATGTAAATTTGCTCGTTGCCTTAAATCCAGTTATGTGAGTACATACCTTGTACATGTAAATTTGCAGTTTGATATTTCTGAAGATTGTTGTATGTATTTAAATTGGTGCTTTTGGGGAGTACGAGGAATTTGAATCTAGCATATTCATATATTTGAAACTTGAACCTAATGCATATTCAAAAGTAGTATAAAATTAATTTTAAAATGAATCATCTGGTATCGATTTGTAAGAGACTGTCATGTACAAAAGTTATATATCCCAATATTCAAATCATGCTTGAGAGTTATATACATACATACATACATACATACATACATACATATATATATATATGAAATCAATGCATAATTAAAACTTTATATAACTAAAATAGTATGAATTTGAAAGTGGCATTCTTATATTAAAACCATCGTATATTTGAGACTGTGTGAAGGTAAGGCATTTGAAATTGATAGTTTCATTTAAGAGCTAATCAGCACACCTATTTGAAAACCATTGCATTTGAATCCTGTTTCCTCAAAATGCTTCAGTAGTAAAATGAAATATATTAGTGCGGAATGAATGTATAGGTATGATAGTTAATAATGAAGTGTGTATATATATATATACACCTTTAATATGAACAGGCTTAAAGCCAATATGTGTCCAAAGGTATGCATTATAGAAAACTTATTATATATTCATAAAACTATTCATCATCTGATATGTATTCATAATTCAGATATATGATGCTTAAAAATAGGTATATATACTAAATCATTCGAAAAAAAATTCTTTTGAAACCTGGCACCTTTCATTTGTAATCATTTTCAAAATGATATATTTATTTGAGGTACACATATACGAAATAGGTATAGATACCAAAAGTAGAGATATATACTTGAAATCAATACTTTTTTTGAGACCTGATGCCCTTGAATGCATGTGTAATCAAATCTTATATTTCTTTACGAAAATTAAATATATATTTTTAATAGTATATATGTCGTGATGTGAATCCCCTGAAACTTTTTGCCTCTCGAAAGCATGATATATAAATTTAAGTCAAAGTAGATACTGAGTCAAAATTTTACGTTGCAAACTGATATTGGAAACTTAAAAAAAAATTCAAAAGGCTAACTGTACAAAACTACTTAAGACCTAAAATTTTACATTGCCAATTGTTATTGGTAACTTCAAAATATATATTTTTCGAAAGGCTAACTGTACAAAACTACTTAAGAGCTTTAAACCCAATACTCATGTATACATATTAATTATATTGTTTTAAAATCAAACATATATCTGAAACTATACAACATATATCTGAAACCCATATGTATAAAACTATACGTATAAGAATTCGTATACGCATTTTCAAATGTAAATTTTCTCGTAACTCTAAGTCCAGGTATGCATATACATACCTGGTAGTCATGTAAATTTGCAGTTTGATATTTATGAAGGTTGTCGTATGTATTTAAATCTATGCTTTTAGGAATTAAGTTGAGTTTGAATCCAGCATCTTCATATATTGAAACTAGAATCTACTACATATTCAAAAGCATTAGTTACATTTAAGATGAATCATCTAGTATCGATTTACATGACACTGTCATGTATAAAAGTTTTATATCCACCATATTCATGTCATGCTTGAGACTTATATATATATATGAAATCAAAACATAATTAAAGCTTTATATAAGTAAAATAGTATGAATCTAAAAGCAGCATTCATATAACTAAAATATATTTGTGCAGAATAAATGTACAGTTATGACAGTTAATAATGCAATATATATACTTTACTATGAACAGGCTCAAAACTGGTATGTGCCTAAAGTTATGCACTATAGAAACTTATTATATATTCATAAAACAATGCATCATCCGATAGGTATTCAGAATTATGATATATGCAGCTTAAAAATAGGTATATATACTAAATACTTCGAAAAAATTGCTTTTGAAACCTTGCATCTTTCATTTGTATTCAATTTCATAGAGATTTATTTATTTGAGGTACACATATATGAAATAGGCATAGATCCCAAAAGTAGAAACATATACTCGAAATTAATACCTTTTTGAGACCTGATTCCCTTGAATTCATATGTCTTCAAAGGTTATATTTTTTTCTGCAACTTACATATATTTTAGAATCATACATGTTGTGGTTTGAATCGTTTGAAAAAAAATTCCTTTCCAAACCATGATATATAAATTTTATTGAGAGTGAATAATAAGTCAAAACTTTTACATTTCAAACTGTTATTTGTAAATTCAAATTTTATTTTTTTCAAAAAAAAAGTGTATAAAACTGCTTAACAGTTTTAAATCCAAAACTCATGTATACGTGTGAATTATATTGATTTGAAATTAAAAAAATATTTGAAACTGTTGCACATTCAAAACCGTACATACTACGTTATATATTTAAAACTTACCCTCCTAGAAACTGCAAGCTCTTGAAACCCATATGCATAGAACTATACATATAAGAATTCTTATATGCATTTTCGAATTTAGATATGCTCGTAATTTAAAATCCAGGTATGTATATACATATTTGGTACTGATGTAAATTTGCAGTTTGGTATATCTAAAGAATTTGAATCCAACATATTCATATATTTGAAAGTGGAATCTAATGCATACTAAATAGCATTATATGGTTACTTTTAAAACCACTCATCGGGTTTCGATTTACATGAGACTATAACATGTAGAAGGTATATGTCCACAATAGTCAAATCATGCATGAGACTACTTAAGAGATTTAAATCCAAAACTCGTGTATACGTGTGAATTATACTGTCTTAAAGTCAAACATATATCTTAAACTTTCACACATTTAAAATCATATGATGAAGGGAGGAGAAAATTACCCGATGAATTTTCTGAATGATGGTTTTCAGCCATGTGTGTCCCTCTACTTACAATAGCAGATTGTCTAGCTTGTTGACGCCTTGCACGTTGAGCAACTCGTCGTCATTTCCTTTGTTGCTGGTCCATAAAGTTGTGCAAATATGAGTTCATATAAAGAAATATTGACATACAGTAGGCAGTTGCAGTAATGTGGAGAAATATTTCTATAAAACTTAAAATGAAATGAGTACAATGTGAAGGTAGAAGGTGGAGTGAGATGGTGGTGGCAAGTGCATATTTATATAGATTGGTTGAGTAGATATTTCTACAACTGACATATGCGTGCAGAATGAGTACGGTATTGAAGGAGTCACAAGTTGTAATTCTAACTAAAATACTGGGTTTAATGTAACGATCTAGAATTTCGGTCATTTGAAATTCGTATATCTAATTGATTTTAGCTGAATAAAGTATATTTCGAATATCCAGATTTAATTGGATAATTAGATTATTAATTTAATATTTGAAATTACTGAAAAAATCGAAAATTGTATTAAATGTGAATAAAATTGATTTGTAAAGTGATATTAAATCATATTTGAATTAGAATAATGTTACAGAACTTTTACAATTGAATTAAAAGTCAAATTATAAAAATTGAATATTTTAATATTTAATTGACGAGTAAAAATAGCCATTTTTCAAACAGTCTCGGATTTCGATGAAACTAGTTTCATCGGATCTATAATGTTAAATTATTTTAAGATTTCAAATTTCGTGTCAATCGGATTTACGGTTTGTCCAGGGCAAGCTAAAACGTTTAGAAAATCGTTTAAGTGAATTTTAAATTTAAAATAGTCGATTTGAAAACCTATCTTCCAAATATGATCGAATTAGCTCCCGATATATATTCCATTGCATTTGGAATAGGGATAAAACATTATAAACGCTGGGTGGCACATTTTGTTTCGAGTTCAAAAATTTTCGAGATGAATAGTGTTTTGCAATTTTCTATAAAAGGGCTTAAGAATTTTATTTTTCACTCAAACCCTAAAGAGTTAGGTCACAGCCGCCATTAAGAGATTCAATAACCAAAAACATTCAAAACTTCATCCCCTCCGATCTCCTCATCTGTCGACTTTCATCGAAAACTTCCAACAAGAAAAACGTCAAGCACAATGAGATCTATCCATCCAATGGTGGATTTTCGTTGAAGTGGCTTCGATTCGCCAGAATATGGCGATGAAGGCACAACGTTCTATCACGTTATTCTAGGCAAGGGCACAACCGAACAGATTGGCCATTGAGCGTCGGTAGGGGGAGCGAGGCGCATCACTGGGTGTTCCTTGATCATACTCCGATGGCTTGGAGAGAGAAGTGGCTTTCGATTTTTGTGCGTGATAATGGGTTTACTTGCGTTCATCTTGACCTAGGAATTTTGTATGCAAGGAAGAAGAAATTTCATGTGGTCGAGTTCTGCATTCAAAAACAAGCGGCCCAGATGTGATTTAAGGTTAAAAAAATATATAGAAGAAATTGTAAATTATTATATTTAAAATTCGTATAAACTTCTAAAAGCTGTAACTTATTCATACGAGGTTTGTTTCACACGAAACGAATTGCATTGGGTCCATATTAATGAGCACTGCGCGATTGAGTTGGTTAGGAGTTGATTAGAGTAAGTGCAAATTTTAGGTAAAATTAAACGGTCGTTTAATTTTATTCGTAATAAAACGCTGAAATCGCGACTACAATCAATGTGAGTACAACTCACTCTTTCTAACTCATTGATATGTTTATATAAGTGAGAAATAATTTATTATATGACGATTGATGATTTGTTTGGATGATATATGATATATTGACTGGTATTTGGATATATACCTACCTAGTGGAGAAGATGACGCTATACGTTCCCGTGTATGAGCGGATGACCCTTCGTATGCGCGTCTGCCTTGAAGCGGACATTGTACATATATTTCTAACATGTATATTTTTTGCAGATGATAGGTTGGAGGGATCCAACTGGATTCCTCACCAGTATTAATTTATTTACAGATATTGTGATATATTATGTAATCATATGATATATGATGTTTTGGATGCCCTCATTGATGTATTTAGTGCTATTGCAGCATTAGGCCTAATTTTGGAATTTTAAAAATGTTAAATTGATGATTTCCAAATTTAAAAGTATTTTCAAGTGATTTTGAAAATATACGTTTTGTTGAATTTTGAAGTGTTAAAGGAATTGATTTATTTTAAATAAATAAATGTTATAATTTTTATGTTATAAACATTATGATGTTTTGGGAAATATAATCGAAATGTGATTTCTGGAAATATGAAGTTGATTATTTCATAAAATACTTTAAATGGTGATTTTGAATTTATTATAAAAGGTTTATATATAAGATTTATAAAAGTGATGTTTTTATAAATCAAAATGAGGAAATTATAAAACGAGTTTTATAAGTGTTAAAAAGAATTTGTAATGGATTTTGTAAGTGAATAAGATTTATAATTGACGAAGTTATAAAAGAATGAATTTGTAAAATAAAGAGAATTATTAGTAATTAACTTATAAATTGGATGTTGGCATTTAAATGAGATATAAATAAAATTTGTTAATTAAGGGATTTTATAAGCTGAAGTTTTAATAAAATAATAAATGGAATTTATAAACATTATTTTATAAATCAAAAAATAAATTGAATTTGATAAGTTAAATATAAGAGTTTATTAAAGGTATTATATCTACGATTTTGGACAGTGGATTATCCTTTAATAAATGTATAGAAATATGGGATTTGGTAGACGATTTATATTCACGATTTTGGATAGTGAATAATATATTAAAGAAATGTTTTAGAAAGTGATATTTTAAAATGGAGTTAAATGATTTAAAGATGGTTTTAAAATATGTTAAGTATCGAAACCATAGATTTCAACATTCATCGTTGAAATTGATGTTTTCGAGAAATAAGGAAATGATGGACTATAACACTGTTGTTATAGTAAATGATTTTTGAAAGGAAATGTTTTTGTATAGTATTGGGGTTTATATATCTATTTTATCTTCGAATCTCTATACTAGTGATTTTTGGGTTGTCGTAACGATGTTTTACGCAACATCCATTTTGACCCAAATAAATGTATTTAAAGAGAATGTTTTCCTTAAAGAATAAAATATATACTTAATCGTGATTTAAGTATATGTAATATTTTCTAAGTGTTGAAAATAAATTGATTTGTGAATTACTTATTGTTAAATAAGTATTTGGAAATGTTTTTCAATATGAAGTGAAATGTTTTGAGAATATATCTTTTTAAAGATAATTTGAAGTGAATATTTAGCAAATGGTTTAATTAATAAAAGATTAATTAAAAGGCCCAGTGATTGTATATGGTGCTAAATATTTGTTTGTTTGTTTTGATAGTTATATAATGGACTATCGAACTTGGCCAAATTTTAGTTCCACGACTTGATGTGGGAACTATTTAGTCGTACACTTAGTACATAGCCTTCTGTGTAGGCTTGATTTTCCTTTGTGTTGAGGATTTTGATTCGTATAGTGTGGAGTATTACTCGAATCTATCGAGCTTCCTTCTTGGCCGAAGGATAGCAAGTTGAAAGTAGGAGATGTAATAAGTCTATGAGACTTAGTTTATGTGTGAGGTTTAGAAACGCTTTTGCGTTGTTGGTGTGAAGAGACCAAGATCGGTTTATTCGAAAACCACTTCGAACCAACGCATATGCAACGATTGTGCAGATGGCTTGCGATGATATTGATATTCCGAATTTTCATGATGGGGTATTGCTTGTTTATCGTTTGGGGTTAAAATTCCAATATACATCCAGTAGCAGTGGTCTCTTCATTATGAAATATCCAATGCGAGGACTATTCGTTACTAATCCTAGGGATTTCCCAACAGGATGTGGTAGGAAAGTACCTTCGGTTTGTCCTGTTCCTGGACAACTTGTATGGATTTTTGTCTAACATTGCATTTCTATAGATTACGTACATTGGTTTTTACAAACGTACATCAGTGGTGGTGGAGAAGGTAACTTCTCTTAGCTTAACACCCTCCTTGTGACGTATGAGTTTAAGGCTTGTATTTTTGTGGAAGGCAATTAGTAGTCAAAGGAAATGGTCATGTGACATTCAAAGTGATGTGATATGTGATTGTGAAAGGAAATCGTTACCTCGTCGGGCCTCATCAACCGGAAATGACCAAAAAAGGGTTAAATGCGGCAAGGCCAAGTGGGTCATTCCTAAGTAGGATATGATCATCCTCTTCTAGATATATCTTTGCACGCTATGACGTTGTGTATCTGATTATTGTGGTTTGTATGCTAGAAGGCCATCATTAAAGGTCGGTAATGACCGGAGGATGACATATTTGGTACCATCTAGTTATAGAGGTGGGCTGGTCTTGTGTTGGTAGGGAAACTTTGTGATGGTTTCTCGGTACATTCTTCTAGAGATGTACTGCCGGAAGGTAGTCCCTTCACCTGGTCATTTGTATGGAATTCCAAAACCCACTACAAGCTGCGATTTTGTTTGTAAATGCGTAATGAATAGCCTCGAAATGCTATATGGGTAACCATTTTGACTATGATTAATATTATTTGTATATGCTAGACACTAGTATAATATAAGAGGATTTGATATGAAAGAAATGTTTTAGTTACCGTAAGGTAAAAACATGTCCGTGTTTATGTGTAGACTTGTCTTACGAGATACTTTTGTTTTGATAAAGGAAAAGTTTTGGTAATTTAATAAATTCAATTGAGTGTGTTTCTCACGCTGGTTTACTAGACTGATCCGAGCGTTCTTCCCTTTCAATGCTCGGGCCAGACCGAGTATATTTACAGGTTCAGATTTGGTGCTTTTAGAGCTTTAGCAGGAGAGCTGTAGATCTTCATTTTCATACATCTGTATTTTCTTGATTATCCGCTGCATTGCTTAGTTGTTGTTATTATCAGCATTCGTAAGGGCAAGATATTATAACTGTTTAGGCTGGTAATTATTAATTGATTGCTGAACTCTGATTGATGTGTGTGTATATACAGTTTCTGTTTTGTAAAGATCATTGATATGATACTTTATATTTTCCGCTGCGATGTGAGATTCTATATTGTTCTGTTTGGTTCTATCTTCTCTCTTTCTTCTCTTCTCTTCTTCTCTCTTCTTTCCTTTCTCTTGACTTTCCGTCGGTCTATGCTTTTTGGGTCGGACATGTGTGGTTTATTGTCGATTCAGAGGGTACGGATTTGCGGGTTGTCACGTTTGGTATAAGAGCTTAGATTTTGTATATTCCTAAGCTTTGATGTATACTCATAATAGATAGGGATAGTAGCACCCTAGATTGAGTTTGAGTATATTATATATATGAGCGCGTATTTGTTAGTGATATAAAAATGTTTTATATTGTGTTTGCTTATCTGTTGAGCTGTTTGTAAATTCTGGTTGGTATATGGGATGCCATGTTATCGATAGGGATTTCCAAACACTTAAACGAGGCAAGTCAACATAGTATTATTTTAAATTGGGTAAATGAAATAATTTTACCTCGATTATATTTATATATAAAGGGAATAATTTTTCAGAATTATTGAAGTGTATATGAATTGATTGTTGGTTGTTTGAAAATGTAAAAATATATATAAGTTAATAAAAGTTGTTTGAATAATCTTAATAAAAGCAAAAATTGTAAAAGAATTGAAGTTATATAAGTAAAGATTTTTAAATGTGATTTGTAAATATAAAAAGGATTTTTTTAAAAAAAGAATAGAAAGCACTGAATTCACTACTGATACTAGGAAATAATAAAGGTGATGACTGCAGCATCATCAATATCATTTTCGAGTTTCTGTGTGATTGATTTGCTACCAATAGTAAATAAAAATTGAAGTTCTGATGTGATAAAAAAATTTGAATTTAAAATCCAAGTTGAAATGGTTAAATATAAGTAAATGAGTTTTGGACTTATAATATGAAATGATAAAGATTTAGCTTTGGTAAAGTTAAAATAAAATGTGAGTTAGCATAATAAATATATGATTTGAAATTTAACTAAAGGAAAGTTAATAAAGTGAATTGGATTTGAAATTATAAAGAATGAGTTTTGTGAAAGGAAGTAAACTTAAGTGAATGTTTATGAAAGTTTAAATAATAAGTTGTATAACTTATAAAATGTGAAAATGTAAGTAAAACCAATTGTTAAAATGGGTAAACACTTTTGGTTAGGTAAAAAAAATCGGAATTTGAATTAGTGATATGAATTTGACTTAAGTAAAAGTTAAATAAAATAGAATTTGAAATGAATTAGAGATGAACTTAAGTTGTATAGCGAAAGTGAAGGTAAATGAAGTCGAAACGAAACATAACTTAAGTAATGTTAAATGAAGTTGTTTTTGGGTATCAAAGTAAATTAATAAAGTAAAGCGATGAATATGAATTTGAGTTATATAAAGAAATTCAACTTTATTTGTAGATTTAATTAGTAATTGAAATAATGAAATATGGATTGAATGAAATTCAATCGAATGTAAATAATTGATAAGGAATAGTAGATGCAAGTGTTAATTCATTAAAAAGCTAATGAAGTTGAGAATTGAATAATGGAATATTAAACCAATTTGAATTTAAAAGTGTTAGACCAAATTGAATGAATGTAAACTAAATTAATTTGGTAATGTTGGATATGCATTGATTGTTAGATGGATGTTAATTGATTGTATAGAAAATCCATATGAAATTGAACAAATGAAATGGAAAGCTAAGTAATTGAATTCAAATTGGAAGTTAAGTGAATCTAAATAGAATCGAATTTTTATTTGATTTGAATTTGAAAGTGAACTAACTTGAATATGAATTAGTGAATGTAAACTAATTGAACATGAATGAATGAATGCTAGTAAAATCCAATGTTAATAAATCAAACGTGATTAAATTGAAAATCAAGTCAATGAATATTAATAAGAAGTGAATGTATATTGATTTTGTTATGTACTGATTGGATACATATGGATTAATAGGATGATAGTTGTTTGATGGTTGGATTTGTTGTTTTGATTGCATTGCTATATTGGCATATATAGTTGTTGTCTTAGTATATGTTGTTTATTGATATTACTTTCTATATACATGTTTCCCATTTGTTTGTTGAGTGTTTAGTAGGTGCGTATGGCGCTTGCTTCGCATTTGGAGCTCGCTTTCGCGCTATATTAGCCGTATATGCTCGCTAATAATACATAAGGTACATATCTCGGATTACATATCGTACTCTTATATTTTTTCCCTTTGGGATGCCCCATCCTCGTAGATGTGATGTATATTTGTGATATATATATGTTGTGATCCTACTACGATCGAACCGCGCAAAGGAGACGCTGGTGAATTATTTTGAAAATTCAAGGCGTTAGATTTTTTTTGGGAAAATTGGAAAAATTTGTGAAAACTAAATTTTGATTTTGAGTTAAAAGTTAAACGATATAGTGGGGTTTGAAAAGATAACTATAAGTGGATTTGATAACTTAGTAAAGTTTTTATACAAAGTTTAACTAAATGATTTTGGGAAAGTTAAACATTTAAGAGACTTTGTAAATCTAAATTGAACGAATTATTTTGAAAAGTTAATGGATTTTGTGACCTTTTCTTACTTAGTAATTTCGGGGACGAAATTCTTTTAAGTATGGGAGAATGTAATGACCCAGGATTTCTGTCATTTGAAATTCGTATATTTAATTGATTTTAGCTGAATAGTATATTTCGAATATCTGGATTTAATTGGATAATTAAATTATTAATTCAATATTTGAAATTACTGAAATAATTGGAAATTGAATTAAATGTGAATAAAAATGAATTGTAAAGTGATATAAATCATATTTGAATCAGAATAATGTTGCAGAACTTTTAAAATTGAATTAGAAGTCAAACTATAAAAATTGAATATTTTAATATTTAATTAACGAGTAATAAACAGCCTCGGATTTCGACGAAACCAGTTTCGTCGGATCCATAATGTTAAATCATTGTAATATTTCAAATTTCATGTCAATCGTATTTACGGTTTTTCCGGGGAAAGCTAAAATGCGTAGAAAATCGTTTAAGTGAATTTTAAATTTAAAATAGTCGATTCGAAAACCTATCTTCCAAATATGATCGAATTGGCTCCCGACATATATACCATTGCGTTCAGAATATGAGTAAAACATTATAAATGTCAGGCGGCACGTTTCATTTCGAGTTCGAAATTTTTTGAAATGAATAGTGTTTTGCAATTTTCTATAAAAGGGCTTAAGAATTTTATTTTTCGCTCAAACCCTAAACAGTTAGGTCACAGCCGCCATTAAGAGATTCGATGGCCGAAAACATTCAAAACTTCGTCCCCTCCGATCTCCTCATACGTCGACTTTCATGGAAAACTTCCAACAACAAAAACGTCAAGCACGATGAGATCTATCCATCCAACGGTGGATTTTCATCGAAGTAGCTTCGATTCGCCAGAATCTGGCGATGAAGGCACAATGTTCTATCGTGTTATTCTAGGCAAGGGCACAACTGAACACGATCGGCCTCTGGGCGTCACTAGGGGGAGCGAGGCGCATCACTGGGTAGTCCTTGATCATACTGCGGTGGCTTGTAGAGAGATATGGCATTCGATTTTTATGCATGATAATGGGTTTACTTGCGTTCGTTTTGGCCTGGGAATTTTGTACGCAAGGAAGAAGAAATTTCGTGCGGCCGAGTTCTGCATTCGAAAACGAGCGTCCCAAATGCGATTTAAGGTTAAAAAATATATAAAAGAAATTGTAAATTATTATATTTAAAATTCGTATAAACTTCTAAAAGTTGTAACTTCTTTATACGAGGTCTGTTTCGCACTAAACGAATTGCGTTGGGTCTATATTGATGAGCACTACGCGCTTGAGATAGTTTAGAGTTGATTGGGTATGTATTGGGTCTGTATTGGGGAGTGTGGAAGGCGGTGGGGGAAAGATCAAAGTGCCCCAGTGGATTAGTTTCTTTGTATTTTGAACCGTGGGCAATATAGGCAGTGGACAAAAGGCTTCAGTTTGACCTGTTGATCCAAGGTTTTGTTTTATAGTATAAGATATATATTATAAATGTATATTCTCTTTTACATAAGTTAAAACAATAAACGTGAACAATTTGTGCAAGATATTTATGAAACTATGTTTATATATATATATATATATATATATATAATCATAATATCATATAGTTAATTAAACATTAGTTTACACAATAATTCAATATATATATATGTGTGTGTGTGTGTGTGCATGTATAAAAAAAATTTAAAGCCATGAAAATTTTTTAATTATAAATTACATATTTTTTAAAAAGAAATTATAAATATATATATATATATATATGAATAATAATAAATATTAGATTCAAATATTTACTTACCTATGCTTTTGGCCTAGGTTTAAAAATAGATTTTCAAATTTTATTCTCGTTTTAGTTCCATATGGAATTAATTATAAAATAAATAAATAAAATATCTTTAACTTTAGAAATGTGTAATTTAATTTTCATAAATTTTTAACAAAATTTATTATTATACATATGAACATATATTCATATATTCATTAATATAATCAATTTAAGTTAAATAAATAACTATATATGTATATTTTTATTTAATATAATATATGTATATTTATATTAAATAAATAATTATTTTTGTTATATTTATTTTTTACACAAAAAAGTTTTATAAAATGTAAAACATGTAATATATAATTTATTATCTTTAGAAATAAATTCTAATTTACAGAAATCAAATATAATGATATTTTATTATAAAATAATTTATTTATTTATTGGCCATGAGCACTGTGGTAAATACTCACAAAATAATTATTTTTATTTATAGATGTAATAATATGCACAACCAATCAGTTTGTGATAGTTTTGGATGTACAATATTCATAGTATAATCTAACATCCTATCTCATAAATTAACATTGAAATGTTGTATAACAAAGATAAATACAGATTTACCTTGCCTATGTGTACACGTTGAAACATTGAATTGATCCCCTTAAATCTGTGCAAAAATCAGATGGTGTCGGCACCCAAATTGTTGACCACCAACTGTCGAATGGTGTTGTATTTGATGTAATTTTCAATTGGAATTTTTTTTCGCTTGAGCAAACAATGGCTAGCCTGATATGGACTGTCCAAGAATGGACTAACATTGTGGCAAAGTGGGTGTTAAGACCATTGTATAAAGGAAGGATAAATGAGTGTTTTTAGGATCAAGATCCTTAAAACTCTCTTTACTAATTCCACTCTATTACTCACTCTAACTCATATGGTTTGTCCATCATATGGCCGGCCATATTCTAGGCAACCAAGACTGGCTATGTATGCTGACTTCTGGACCTTAAACACCTTTAAGCATGTACAAACAATACTTGCATTTAAATCGAATTTAAATGCGTATCGATATCGTTTATATTTATAGCTTCTATAAATGAATTTCTTAATATTACACAACATATCAAATAAAATTTTATAATTAATACTTTATAAATATTAATTAATTTAATCAATTTATATCAATTATAAATTAATTAAATCAGGTGTCAAAGAAATATTCAACGTCCTTGTCGTGTAACTCTTGGTTGTAATTTGATCAGCGATTACTATTGAATAATTTGAATATTAAAGTTCATAAATCACTTGGTAAGTGGTGTGATATTTTGGTCCAATTTACTGCTTATATTGTTTTGACAAAATCCAATTTTACTATTTAAGCGTTACTCGACAATGGCGATTATTTACATAAATTCCCTTCATCAAATCTATATCACTTTTGGATATTTGGTAATGGAAAAAATTTCAATACCATCTATATTCAATTCTATAGTCTAAACACAAATTCCTTGGTTCAATAGTAACAATTATTATTAACCGAAAAACTCTAGCCAGAAATATTGACTTTGAGTTGACTTCGGTTGACCATGATACTAACTTCATACAACTAAGGAGACAAATCCTCTTTTGAATAGTGTTTCACTTCCAATACTTCTACTCAACCCAAATATAGTCATTCCATGTTCTTAATGCCATGATTTAACTATAATCAAAGTGAAGCTTTCGTACTGAAGATCGACGGTACTCTCTAGTCAGGAGAACTGTGTAAATTAGTCACCTCGATATTTTCTATTTGACCTTAATTATATTAACCAATAGAAAACTATCGAATGTGTTATTTCATAGTTATCCAGTAACTACCAATACTTAATCCCTTGGTGTCCCGAACGGCCATGAAAAATATATTGTCCAACATTTGAAGAGTGTTATGTAATCTAGTCTTAACAGATGTATCAATGTCCAGTCTCAATACATATTGACTAGAAATATTTAAAACGATGTGCTTATTATATTGTGATACAATACCGATGACTATAAATATTTGTAATTGTTATCACAAAACATCCTTATGGACTTCCTGATATATACTTAAATTTATATATTAATTATTTATAAAATTTTATGTTAAGTATATAACGGAAAGAAAACACCATTTACTTTGAATGAGACTTGATTATAGAGATAATAATTTACAATAAATTATAGAATTTCCCCTAGGACACACTCCTAACTCTATCATTACCGACTAAATCTAGTCGTACAACTATATTTTTAATCTCTCAAGATTACCACATATTTTAGTTGGTATAAATTACTATAAATTAGTTAGTATCTGTGAAATATTAATTATATACTTATTTTATGTATTGGATGTTGTTAGTAATTTTTTGGGATTCGTTAGTAATTTATTGGTTGTATATATAAAAGTTATATATTTATGTATTGATATATGATATCAATATATAATTAAATATGATTTAAATTATTTTATTTAATAAATGTGTTGGACTTTGTATAAGTTTACTTAGCTCAATATTATGGTCGCCCTAGAGGAGGAAAAGAAAGGGAGTGGTTGTTTAAATTCTGGATCTGGATCCACAACTCGTAAATAGAATAGTAAACGGAGGAGGATTTATCTCCTCCCCTTTCTCTATTTAAACAAACTTATCTCCTCACTCTTCCTAGTCGATTCGACCTCCCTCTTTCCTTGGTTGTGAGCTTCAACCCTCCAACTCCTTTTCAAACATTTCCAAAGCCATAACATATTAAATACAACAGATTTAGGACCATTGTAATGTTCGAAGATCGATTCAAGGTAAATCTAGGAGATCTCATTAATCAACATGTGTTCAAATGCTACATCCTTAAGGTATAAAATGTTAACTAACTTTTATATCATACATATCGTGTAGTATATTGTATATAAAATGATTTTATATACGCCTTTAGTTGACTCCTATTTCATCTGTAATTTAATAATATTGATCTATTTATATTAGCTAACATTTTTTTTAAAATTAAAAATAATAAAAAACTTATTTGTTAGTCATGTTTAGTTTCAAATTATTTGTTTTACAATGTGATCAAAAGTGCTTATAAAATTAATTATATATAATATAGGTTTTAGATCTAAAAAAATATATTTTTAAGTCATGTGCATGTCAATATAATATATATATATATATATATATATATATATCATATTTTATATTATTTGATTTAGTCAAGTTTATATTAGTTCATGCATACATACTTAATGATTTGAAAAAATGGTCTAGAGTTCGGTGTCCCCCTTCTTCTTCATCTCCTAATTCTTTCCATCAACGCTCCTCATCTCCTCTTTCTCACCACTACCTCATAAAATTTTCTTCCTCTCTCTTTTCCTCTTCGTTGCCAAATCTGGGGCACCATGCCCCAATTTCATCGTCCTTGCTCCATGCACCTTTTTCTTCTTCTTTGGCGTATTACTCCTCCTTTCCAGGACGGCGTCGCCTATGTCGGACCCTATTACACCTTTTTTCCTATTTTTATCCCTATTAGCCTTTCTTATCCACTTGCCCTTCAAATCGATATCAGACTTTAAGAGATTTGTAATACACCAAAAAATTTGTAGATAAAATAAGAGAATTTAAAATTTAAAACTAAAAAGGACTTAAAAGTAAAATTTTCACAAACGTCCGAATTCGGCTGTGAAACTTGCAACATTAGCATTTTATGGACGATTTTCATATATAACATTTCGTAATCCGAGTTAGTATGCGAGAGTTTTGAGCGTTGGAAGAATTAAACCAAAACTAATAAAACGGGTTAGGTCAACCCTTGATTATGCAAGGTAGATCCGATCCTAGGGGCTATTGATCCGACCCTTATTAAATTGCATGATTCCTATATTGTGTCAACTCATTGATTGACTCTTATTTGTGGAGTGTGATCAAAGTATACGATGAGGGGTATTGATTTGCAGCTGAGATAATCTAATAGTCTGGAATCCTAGAGTAACCGTATAAATTAATTTCAAACCCCAAGCCCTAAGTTTTGTTTAGCCGTTCATTAAGCAGACTCTGCCAAAAGCTGTACTAAAATTCTAATTTCTTTCCAAATTTTTAAATCAAAAATTAAACTCCAATTAAAACCAAATAAAAAATATCAAAGGGCAAGATCAAGAAGAGAGGCAAATAATTAACGAAGGAAGCTTTAAATTGGAGGTGATGATTCCAGATTTAGGGCTACGGCTAAGAGATGAGTGGGCATAGAATCAATAAAATTATCAAATTGGTTAATTTTATTTTAAGTTAATTAGACCTAAAAATACCAAAATTAAATTTCCAAATTATAGATCTATAAATTAATTAGAACTTGATATTAAATAAAATTATTTGGATGTTTCAAACTGTAAACGTAAATTTGAATTGGGATTAGACCCGAAAATTGTAAAATTTTACGTATCAAAATTTTGAATTATGAACCCTAGAATTATTAGAGAAACTGATGGGAATTAATTGGATTAAAAAAAAGTAGGGTTAATAGTAAACAAGTTCCATAAGAAATTAAATTAATTAATCTTATTAGAAAAATACTGTTGAAACTGTAAAATCTAGATATAGACCCAAAACTGATATATAATTGAAATACTAAAAGAACGAATTGAAATTTAGGCTAATTACTGTTGTTAATGACACCAAAACTAACCGAATTAAATTAACGAACGAGATCAAAATAAATTACTCGCACACAATAATTAAAAATAAAAAGTCCCAGACCTTAAAAAAATTTATAAGGAAGGTCGACCGTGGGCATGCCTAGGTCGGCCTATGGTGTACCAAAGTCGATCGTCCACACCGTAAAATTGGTTGTTTTTATTATTTTGGGCCTTGAGCCCAATAAATAAATGAAACCTTAGATTTTTTGAACTGTATTGAATTATTTGTGGACCTTGTTGTACGATAGAGAGACAAGAAGGAAATGAATTTCCTATTAGAGTTGGTGGAGCAAATTTAGTTCGCATTTTCATGTCATTAGGTAGGACACGGAAAGTCATTGGAAGATGGGTGATTTATTTCGCGTTAGACTCGGGGTGTTATGATTAGGTGGGCGCAGCACTGGTTAAGGAAATCCTAGAGAGTTCGGTCGTAATAGAAGATCCAGGTGTTGCATGTTTTTCTGTCACAAGCATGGCACGGGTAGATGCTGGCCAGGATGGTAAGAGGCTGTTGATCGGTATAAAACTAAGTGGGGCCTAGTACTAGCAGGAGTACATGCGTGTGATCTTCGATGTGGTAGGTAAGATGTATTTTTCCACTATGATCGAGGGAGGAGCGCAGGTGCATTCGATGAGTTACTTTACGATTTTGCATTTTGTGTTATTCCTCTCCAGGCATAGTGTGAGATAGAATGGTACAGTAGATTCCGAATCGGCCAATCATTCGAGTGAGGTTCGATTTTTAGATTAACCTATTGGATTAGATAAGTATCCTTAGGTACATGATCTTGGGAATGTACGGACACAGTATATGCACTCTATATCACTTAGAGTAGATTTAGAATTAATTACGCTTAATAATCTTATTAGTCTTGTTCTCATTCACTAGAGTATTTTCGGACCCACCTCCTTCTCTTCATCTTCCCCCATCATAGGATAACATGTTAGCAGTGATCTATTATAGCACTGGAAAGAAAGGAGCCCGACAATGGATTTCTAATATTTTTTGTTGCTCGCTTACAATTACTTATTATATTAGAAGTCTGTAAATTTGTATTATAATTTGGAAACAATGTGTTTTTTCAAATCAAGTATTTTGGAGAATGTTTTTAAGAAATGTCTATTTTTTGTATTTATATTTTAATTTTTACCGCTATCAGATCTGAAAGTGTAGAATGACTTAGAACTCTATCTCTATGATTATGCTTGTAACTCAATAGCCCATATTTTCTTAACATGATTTGTGTCGGAAAGTGACGTCGTAACATTTGATATCAGAGCTTAGGTTTAGGATTCCCTAGGATTTAGGCACGTATTGAGAGAACTGTAACATCCCTAATTTTTGATAACATTATTCAGAAGATTTAATTAGATAATTTAAATATAATAATGTTGATAAGGAGATTAGGATTTGAATAAAACATATAGGGCTATGCTTAACCATAAGATAAATGGGATTTAATTTGAGCTATCAATAATTTGACTTACACATGGGCATATTAGTAAAATAGCCTCCATATTATACACGGCTATTACTTCTCATTTTGTCCATTCACGTTTCATTTTATCAAGATCACAAATACATCTAAAACCTAAAACCAAAGCCAGCCATTATCAAGGAAGAAAGAAAGAAATTTATCAGAAGCTAAAGATTAAAAGCTAGAAAGGATTAATCAACAACAAATCCCAAGTTCCATATCAAATTTAAGGTGAATAATAATTCTTACCATCTCTTTTTGGTTTTATAATAATATGATTTCTGATTTGAGTATTTATCTTATTTCTATGATCATTTTGAATGATGATATGCTTAAATTTATCGATTGTTTGATCTAAACCATCAAACTATGTGAAATCCGTATAGTTTTAGGGTCAAAACTGAGATTTGCTGATTTTAAATTGCCATGGAAAATTTTTATGTTGAGTAAAACATGATTTTAGAGATGGGTTTTAATTTTTATAATTTTTCAAGCTATGGAAATTTTATTATGAATTTTCAATGGTAAATATGAAGTGTTTGGGTTAGAAATTTATTTCAAAAATTCCTAAAAGGATTTGGGTCTAAACTTTCAATATTTTTGAGTACTCGATGAAATCGAATTTCTATGATTTTTGAGGATTTTTCCCACTCGATTTACTAAAGGAAATAAATTATTTTGAAAGAGGGGGTTTCTGCAAATGTCGATTTTGTTATATTGAAAGACATTAATGTTAAAATCCTTTAATTTAGATCTAGTATAAAAGTGGCAATTATACAAGTAAAGTATTTGAAAAGCTTTTGGGCAGCCAATCAATGATTTTCGAATAGGCAAGTTGTTAAAAAGAAATTACTAAAGTTGCTATATTTCAGCCTTTAAATCAAAAAAAGGTGTTTCGCCTCTAATAGTAGTACCTTTCGATTCTATAGACTCCGCTTCTTCCTAGTCGGAACCAACATAGTTGAAACCTTCATCGTCGAAATCAATACACATAGTATCACTTAGGTGGTACGTGGTGGATTGGAAGGAAGGCGGAAGCTTTAGTGTCGAAAGGCAAGCTTCCGATAGGGTCGAAACCCTCTTTGTTTTCTAAGTTAAATCCTTGCCTTATTTTACCTGAAGCTTTCGACTTAGTCGAAATAAATGCTTTTGAAAGATGTTTTACACATTAGCTTTCGAAGAATGTTGCCATGTTATACTAAAGTACTAGCTTTCAAAGGGGTTCCTTTTCTTAAAATAAAGCTTTCGAAAGGGGTTGGTTTCAACCAAGTCAAAGATTCGCCGCTACTCTACCTTTCGACCATGTTGTCCAGTAATGCTTTTGAAGGATTGCCCTTGTTTTTACCTTAAACTAAACCTTTTTCCTAATTGCTTTCAAAAGGGGTTAGGGTTTTGAAGGAGATGGAGTCGAAAGGGGGTTTCGACTCAGACCTTTGAAGTTTTGATTTTAAAGTCTTTTGCTTTCGACTAAGGTGGCTTAGACACCACCAATTTTTCCTAAATCTATTTTTGTTGGTTTTGAAAGAGATACTCATATACAACCATCTTAACCCAAATGAAGTTTTAAGAGTAAAATCCAATGCTTTCGAAAGGGTACTTTATTTGTTTCGAAGCCTAAGTTTTAAAGAATGTATTTCCTTATACCATCGAAAGGATTTATTTGTTTCAAAAGGTATATACTTAGAGTTTTCGAAAGTGGTTTTCTATGCTTTTGAAGGAGATCGTCAAAGGGTTTCAAAAGTGATGATTTAAGGTGTCAAAACTAATAACCCATTCTCATTTTTAAGGAAAAAACATAGCATAAATAAATAAAGATTTTTGAAAATGATATTCACATTGTTATTAACCAATAACTATATTTTGGGGAAAGGGTAGAATAATCAGTTAGGTTGACCCAAAAGTGAGTATAACTTAATAGATGTTAAAATTTTAATTAAAGATATTGGCAGGGCCAATAGGTTTACAGAAAGCACATAAAAACTGTATGATATTGGCAGTGGCCGACAGGTTCATAGTCAGCCCATGAAAACTATGATTTGATACCAGCAGAGGCCAGTAGGTTTGTGGTTAGCCCTTGAAAACTATATCTGAATTATGATATCGGCAGCCAGCCAATAGGTTCCTAGTTAGCCCATGAATACTAGGATAAAATAAGATATTGAAGTTACCAATAGGTTCTTAGTGATCCCATGAAAACTAAGTAAATTGACGGATAGTCCTTAAAATTTAACAGGTTAATAGTAATGCTAGAAACTATGACTGATATAGATAGTTAGAATAATTGGGTATAGATAATCTAGAATTGATTTAATTGTTTTGCGCATCATCATAATATTTTGAAATACTATGTTTTTAATCATTATGGATGCAGGAGCACAGTATATGCTTTATAAATGTTTTAGGATACTAGTGAGGGGAAAACCCGTTCCGCTAAGTGGCGTGGCCTCACTAGATATCTAAATGGTTTGAGACGGTAAATTATTATTCATACCAAGCTTTATGTCTGAATCGGAGTTTTTTTTTTCCCCTTAAACTCTCGGGTACTCAACTGATTTTTGAGTAGGTCAAGAGTTAAAAGTTGTTAGGTTTTCTCTTTTGACAAATAAAGATTTCGCGGGCATGAAGGAGGTAGATAGTTATTTTATTTCCATTGTATATTTGGTTATAAAGAAAACTGCTTTAATGTCTTTTTATGTACTCTGATCCACCAAGGAGGCATCTTCATATGTCGCTCTTGCCGTATTTTGTTATTATATGTTATCTAAATGTGGTCTTCGAACTGGGATTATGTAATAAATTTGAAATATCTTGAAATGGAATGTGGATTTTATTTGTTATTTAATTTTTTTCATATTCTTGTGTTTCTATATATTAATGTACCTAATACAATGTACATGGTCGCCAATGGTTAATACATGGATCAACGCAGGATCTGTAGCTGTTAGTTTTGGGCCTCCAAGTAGGGGGATGTTATAAGTTGGTATCAAAGCATGGTTTATGTAACTTTAAAAGAAATTTAAACCTAAAAGATTTTTCCAACATAGTCCAATGAATTAGATAATAATATTGGGGTTTGGGTTAACACTATAATAACATACTTGTATTTGATATATATATATATATATATATATATATATATATGTAAGTACGTATACCCTGCTCTCTTAGACCATTCTTCTATATCTTGCTAAGGCTCGTATGTAGATTTATAAGAAAGGAGACATGGAAGTAGGAAACGGAAGAGGTAATCTCGATGGAGGAAGCACCACAAGTAATGGAAATGCTCGACCTACAAGCAAGAGAAACCCGGGGTCAACTGGCTAATGCTAGCGACCAAAATGCAAAAGCCGATGTGAGTGCTAGAAATCCACCGGTAGATATGAGGACGATGTCTCAGTTCTTTGTCGATTTGATGCAAGCTAGAGCTGCTACTGGTGTTGCTGGAAATGTAAGAGGAGCTAATCCAATGGCTCTAGTTGGGAATATTGCTTTGCGAAGTAGAGATTACACCAGTTTGGGTGGGAAGCCATTCTTGGGAACGGAAAGTGCTGTAGAGGTTCAGAATTGGCTGTTGTTAGTGCAAAAATTGGACACTAACACCCATAATCCAAGCGAAAGTACCAAATCACAATCATTGCTCACATATAGAATATACGTAGAGTGTAATAATGTGAAGAATAGTCAAAATTAAAATGAAAGCAGTAAACAACATCAGATTTTATAGAGGTTCAGCTAACTATGGCCTATGTCCACTCCAGAAGTTTCCCTTCTATTTACATTAGAATAATTGTAGTTACAAACTAGTAGAGTAACCTTAGCCTTAGGAAATAGATGGTCAGAGAGCCACAAGACGATCCCTTTTCTGAACCCCCACATGTTGTATATATAGGCAAATCCTGCCGTGTTGGGCTTTCTGAATGGTATAGGTACATCAAGACCTTTGCTGAGCCTTCACCCTTCATTACGACTGACTCTGAGTTCTGTACATGCCAACCAATGCCTTCCTAAGTGACGACCCGATTCAGCCCCACGCCTAACTCGAAGTAGTTCATGCTAAGACTCGAAGCACGTATACGCCGTTGAACGACCTTCCATCGAACCATATACCTCCAAGGCCGAACGACCTTCCACCGAGCCATATACCTCCAAGGTCGAACAACCTACCACCGAGCCACATACCTCCAAGGCCGAATGACCTTCCACCAAGCCACATATCTCCAAGGCCGAACGACCTAGTAATGCCGAGCGACCCATGTCGAGCCACAATGCTAAGCGACCCATGCCGAGCCACAATGCCGAGCGACCCTTGCCAAGCCACAATTCCGAGCGATCCTGACCGAAGCACCATGCCAAACCAGAAGTGTCGGTCCACAAATGCCGACCCGCAACCGAACGACCTTTTTGAACTTCCATACCTCGACTGGACCATGCCATGCCGAATGGCCGAGCCACAAGGTCGAACTCCAAACACTTCAAACCACTTCATTCCGACCGAACGACCTATCTTGATCGAGCATCTATCCAAGTGAACATCATCCATTTAAACCGAATCCGTCATATTTCAGCCTCGATAATCGCGAAGTTGGTTAAGTCGAATCCGCCTCTCCATGGCCTTGCCAAAAGGCGGGTTAACATTTGCCCTCCAAAACATGCCTTGTTATTGGAAGGTGTGTTTTGAATAGCCTCACGTCCGATATTCAAAGTATGTATGTTATCCACATCCATACTTTTCAATTCATAATTTGATCCATTTTATCCAAGAGCCATCGCTGTATCCTTATCCGAATCTGCGACTACTCTGAGTCAATATCCAATTCTGAATCCAGTGACCAAATCCATAGCCAAATCCATGTCAATCTGAACTCGACAATCGAGTTCTAATCCATCCATATCCGATAACCACGTCCATGACCTCTCCGGGTCGATGTCCAAATCCGGAACCATTCTAGGTCCATGCCTAAATCCTTAGCTGCACATAACCGATATCCAAATCTGTAATCTCTCCGGGTTCTTGCCAAGCGTAATCCACACTTGACGACCTATATTAAGTAATCCCATGGTGTTCATGGTTCAGTGTCCCTGAACACCGAATAATGCCTCAGCTTAAGTCCTAAGCCTAATCCTGGTCGCTCTGGACCCTTTCCAAGCATTGTTCATACTCGACGACCTGAAATAATAACCAAAAATATACGGCCTAAGTCCTAGGCTGAATCCTGGTCTCTCCGGACCCTGGCCGAGCATAGTCTGTACTCGACGACCTGAAATAGTAAAGGATAATATAGGGCCTAAGTCCTGGCCGAATCCTGGTCTCTCCGGACCCTTACCGAGCATAGTCCATACTCGAGGACCTTTTAGCCAAAATCCAGAGAAAATCCAATCAAAATCCAATCCAAAATCCAAAATCCAAATCCAACCAGAAAACTAGAAATCCGTGTCAAAAATTCAAACCAAAAAACAAACATCCAAACCCGAATCCAAACCAGAAAACGAGCAAAACATGGAGTTCAAACCAAACTCCAAAACCAAACAAGAAAAAGCAAATGTCCAAGTCAAAGGAAAAAACAGATTTCACAAACTGAGGCGTCTCGGTAAGCTATCATCTCAGAGCATGCCTAAGGGTTATCTCCGAGCCCGTACATGAGTAAGTGATTTAACCGTTTGCCTGGAGTTTGTTACTTATTCCAAACCATCAAGATTAGTTGATGACCAACCTGCCACCATTCCTGTGCCTCGTGCCCTCGTCGTTCAAGATAGGCAGTGGCTGCTCCTGTTCCACCGTCGTATTCCGAGTCCCAACATATTTGTTGCAACTGACCATTCCTCATATGCTCCTAAATTACGTTCTTCAAATGCCGGTAGCTGTTTGTATCATGCCCGTCTAGGTCATGAAAAAGAAAGTGCCTTGCTGACACCCTTTCTCGTTCTGAGGGCTCCCTCCTCGCCGGCCTTCGATACAGAAGGTGATCTCGAGTATCCAAGAATATCCGCTCCAATGTTGCGTTCAGTCCTGTGTAAGTGGAGAACTTTGGTTCTCCCCAGTGCTTCCTTTTCCCTTTATCCTTGTCCTTACCCAAGCTTTCGCCGAGTAGTCCTCCATCCTTAATCATGTTTACTTTCTTTGACCTCATGTCCAAACATGCATCCTCTTGTCGAAGAAATCTCTTAGTTTCATAAAAGAATTCCCCAAGATCCAACAGTGGATCCCATATCAATAATACTTTGAAATCTGAATTATCCATGACTCCTGATACCGCGGCCATCAGAACCGTTGATGGATCCGGTCGATCCACCGAAGCAACTACTGCAATAAATCGAGTTAAAAATGTTCTGAGCGATTCATCCGCCACCTGTTTGACTGACGTCAGCGTCATCTTGTTCTTTGGCCTTTTTATGTGAACTCGAAACTGACTTAAGAACTTGTCCACCAGTTCTATCCATGTTCCAATGGATCCATCCTCCAGTTGTCTAAACCACATAGCAGCAATATCACTCAAGTACAGGGGATAAAATTGGGCCATAACCTCCTCTGTTTCCCTTAGCATTTCCGTATGCCTAGTGTACCTCATCAAGTGGTCAGTGGGATCCGTCTTCCCATTTTATACTTCTAGAGTGGGCAGTTTGAATTCGGGGCGAATTCCTAGCTGTCCTGATGTTTCGGGTAAACGAACTTTTGTTAACTTCCTTCGAATCCCTGTTTGTCAGACCTCCGCGAATAATCCGTCTGATAATGTCAACCAATCCAGCATTTCCAACCAAGGGTTGACCCCTATCCATGTTTTCAAACTACCCCCCAAGTCCACGAGGAAATTCTGGCACATATTCCTCATCACGTACTCCTGTATTCCTATCGACATCGGGCCACGTAGCATCATCTGGTATCCCTCCATGAACAGGTCCAGCATTACCTTGTGGTGTGCATCATCTCCTCTTGCCATTTCATCATCTACCTTTGCATAGAATTCATCATAACCTGCATCTCGTCCCAAGTTGTGTGATGGATGCATGATCCTCTCCACCTCCAGAAGAGGTCGCTTGACTTCCTTCCTGATTGCTCATTTCCGTTGCTTGCTTCCTTGTCGGTGGTCTAGCAATTGGTCTCCAAAATTTAAGTTTCCAAGATTTTTAATCCAAAATCCAATCTCCAAAATCCCCGAGTGCTAGCTTTCTCAGTGAAAGCACCAAAATGTTAGCGCAAAATTGGACGTTAATGCCCAAATCTAAGCGAAAGCACCGAATCACAGTTACAGCTCACAGATAGAATATATGTAGAGAGTAATAATGTGAAGAACAGTCAAAATTAAAATGAAAGCAGTAAACAACAATAGATTTTATAGTGGTTCGGCTAACTCCGGCCTACATCCACTCTAGAAGTTTCCTTTCTATTGTATTGCGAGCGAATATTTACTAATAGGAGTCTGAATGATTGACAAAATAGAAGGTTGGCCTCTAGGCAGTTATAGGGGTCAACACTACACTGGTGGAACAGTGCTACTACCAGAGTGCCGAAAGAGCGGTTAACCTAGCTGATTTTAAAACAAGAATTGAGTAGAAGTTTGTATCTGAGTTTTCCAAGTCTGAGCTAATGAGGAAATTTATGGATTTAGTGCAAGGAGATGTGTGAGTAGTTGAGTATGTTACTAAGTTTGAAGAGCTGCATAGATATGGGTATGCTATTATAGGTACTAACATCAAAAGGAATAAGAAGTTCATTTAGGGAGTGAGGCTTGAGCTTGCTAAAATGACCATGACACATGTCCGTGATCCTTGTAATATAGCAATGGAGATGGCTATTCGCTATGAGGAGTTACTTGTTGATCTAGCTAAAGAAATGTCAGTGGAAACCCAGGGTTCTCAAGGAAAGAAGAGGAAGTTCTTTAAAAGAAGGGAGCCTAGAAGGGAGACACAACTAAGAGGTTGAAGGATGAGGTAGTTTGTTATAAGTGTGACAAGAAGGGTCACTTTGCTAATGAATGCCGATCATAAAATGAGAAGAAGGTTGTAGTTAAGAACAATGTGAAATGCTTCAACAGTGAACAAGTTGGAAATTACAAGAACCAGTGTCCAGAGCCAATTAGGGAAATGAAGGAAAGGTCTTTTCTATTGGATCAGCTAGGCCTACTACAGCTGATAAAGGAAAGACTGTGATGAAAGGTACGTTTTTGATTCAGAGTATTTCAGTTAGAGTACTTTTTGATACTGGTGCATCACATTCATTTATATCTCAGTGTTTGGTTGATAGATTATACCTAGAACCCACCTACCTTGTTACTTCCTTAAGGGTTGTGAATCCTATAGGAGGGCATGCAACACTAGGGTTAAGATGTGACCAGTTAGAACTTGACTTGTTAGGTCGTAAGTTTTCGTGTAGTTTGCATGTTATTGATTACGTAGATTTTGGGATCATTTTGGGAATGGATTGGTTGGGTAGGTATGAGGCTAGAATATTTTGACAAGATAGAAAGATATCATTGAGACAACGTCATAATCATAACCAAGTGATATTCTCAGTAGAGAATACTGACCGGAGTGTTAGTACTTTGCTTAATGCTATGGAGATAGGAAAGGAGTTAAGTTAGGTTCGGGTAGAAATAGAATTTGCAGATGTCTTTGAGCCAGTCATTGGATTACATCCTAAAAGAGCTGTTGAGTTTAAAATAGATCTTGTGCCTGAAGCTGAACCTGTGAGTAGACCATCTAGCAAAATGACACCGACTGAGATAAAGGAATTGAAGATGCAGCTAGTTGATCTAGAAGGAAAGAATCTTATCAGGCCAAGAAATTCGCCTTAGGGAGCGGCTGCGGTGTTCGTGAAGAAACCAAATGGGTCATTAAGGATGTATATTGACAATCGTAAGCTAAATGAAAGGACAATTAATAATAAGTATCATTTTCCCAGGATAGATGAGTTTCTCCCAGTTGGTCTTAGCGACAGGTTTCCACCGGTTAAGAGTGGCGGATGACAGTATTCCTTTGATAGCATTTCAGACTACGTATGATTCATATGAGTGTTGGTAATGTTGGAACTGGGCTAGCACGTAGTGGTAGTGGTGGATGTACTTCAAAAAATTTACCCAATTGGATCTTTTATTGGGTCTATGAAGTCTAATTCATTTAGAACAATTCTAAATTTATTTTAAATAAAATCATGCATTTTATTTAAATTTAAGTATTTTGTAATGTAAAGTTAATTTGAATGAATGAATTTATATATATGTATATATGTATGTATCAAATACATAAACATATGTGTGTGCATGTGTAACATAATAATCCGTGAAGGGTATAACATGTTCGTATATAGATGTTGCAATTTACATCACAACACACATTAGCCTGTTTTGTATGTATTGTATGTTATCTAAATATGTGCATAAATCTATAATGCAAAGTATATTTATATAAATACGTATACATATATTTAAAATATATTTTATATCTAAAAGTCTCAAAATTATATATATATATATAATTTAAAACATCTGTATAAATATATATACGTAATTAAACATATAAATTATACATACATATATATACAATAATTAAAATTATGTATATGTATATATATGTAAGGTTAAATAAAATGTATATATATGAATAATTAATTACATTCAAATACGTAAATATAAATATATATATTTAAAAATTATTTCCATATTGAAATTAGCATAAAAATCATAAAATAATAATTTTATAATTTATCATTATTATATATATAATAAATAATTTTGATCATAATAATTAAATATATTAGTAGTAAATACTAAAAAATTAAATTTTAAAATTTACGAAAATTTAGGATCATAAAATACAGGTAAAAAAATTCATGATTTTTTGCAATAAAATATTATTTTTAATAAATAAAAGAAATGTTCAACCTAAGTAATTTAATTATTAAAAATATTAAATACCAACAAAAAATTTCCTATGGGTTACTGCATAGATATAGCAATTTTTAAAATATAAAATCGAATTTCAGGGTAAATTAATTTAGATATAATAAACAATTCAAATAATCAATAAAAGATAATTTAAAATTATTTATATATATAAAAAATTATTTTCGAATTTGATAATTCATATTGTATGAATAGGTGTAAGAAAAAATTCTAAGCTATTTATACATTATAAATATACATGTAATTATATGTTTAAAATATACATCAGTCAATATTTAAGTTAATATATAAATATATTTAACATATTTAATAATGACAAAATTTAATTTTTTGCATCAAATTAGATTTTTTATACATAAATTATAACACATGATAATATAACCATGCATATAACCAAATTAATTTGTGACAACTACATATACCTATGAAAATCTCACCTAACTAGATATACAACATCAAAATATATATACAGATTTGAGATTAATCAATATTAAATCATAAATATGACATGGTTGTTGTAATATATAAATAAAATACCAATTGATGATACCATTGAGTCCACTTGAATCAATGAATTCCCTTCTCTAGTTATGCCATATCCGTCAGATTGCCAGTCTGGAATCGTCGATCTTTTCTACCAAATATTGCTTTTAATTAACTTGAATTGGTTTATGAATCTTAGAACTAATATGGAGAATAATTTCATCCAGCAAACTTGATAATTATGGCAGCCAGAAGTTGTTTTGATTAAGGGTTTAGAGATCCATATATATAGCGTTATACAAGAGAGATATTAGGACAATTGCATTACCCATTCTCCCTTAATATTAACCGTCCATCTCTCGGTCTAATCCTAAGTTTTGTCCGCCTCTAATAACTTGTCAAAACCTAAACTTTTAGCCTAATGATTGGCTTTAGACCCATTAAAGCCTAAGCCAAAAAACTATGCAATTAAATCTAATTTAATCGCTTATCGATATCGTATATCGATTGGTACATTTATAACTATTACAAATATATATAATGTTATTTATTTCTCAAATCAAATTTAAAATTTATAATTAATATTTCACAAATATTAATTAATTTATAAAAATTATAAACTAATTAAATTATTCGGTCTTAAGGGAATTCATCATTTCAGTCGTGAAACTCTTGGGTGTAAATTTGGTCAGCGATTAACATCAAACCATTCTAATGTTAACGTTCACACATCACTTAGTAGGTGGTGTGATATCATGGCCAGATTTACTGCTTACTCATTTTCGGTAAAATCCAAATTTAGTTTAATACGCGTTACCCGGTTGTGACATTTGTTTACATCGATTCACTTCGTCAAAACTATATCACTTTGGACTTATGGAATTTGGTAATGGTCGAAATTCCAACCTCATCCATATTCAACTTTACAATCTAAATACAAAGTCTTTGGTACAATATTAACAATTATTATTATCCGAAATGATCTGGCCAAAGACTTTGACTTTGAGTTGACTTGAGTTAACTATGATACTAACTGCATATATTTGAGGAGACGATCCTCTCTTAAATAGTGCTTCACTTCCAATAGTTCCACCCGATCCATCTACAGTCACTTGATGTATGCCATGCCATGAATTAATTATAATAAAAACAGAGCTTTCATATTTAAGATCCACAGTATTCTCAAGTCGAGAGAACTATGTAAATCAGTCGCATCGATATTTTCTGTTTGACCTTAGTTATAGTAACCAACAAAAAACTATCGAGTGAGTCATTCCATAGTTATCCAAAACTATTAGTACGTAACCCCTAAGTGCCTCCAACAGTCATGAGTAATACGCTGTCCAACATTTGGAGAGCGTTATGTACTCCAGTCTCTACGGATACATCGATATCCAATCTCGATGCATGTTGACTAGGAACAGTTAAAATGGTATATTTGTTTCGCTGTGATAAATTACTCACGGTTACAACACTTTGTAACTACTATCACAAAATATACCATTTATGGATTTTTCTATTAAATATACTTTTAATTAAGTTAATTAATTAATATAATCACATTATATCAAGTATATAATAGAAAGAAAATGCCTTTTATTTCGAACAAGGTTGGTCAACGAGTTAGATATATGTAATAAATTACATAAGTCCCCCGAGGACATATACCGTTAACTCTATCGGTAATGTTGTCTAGATTGTTGAACGCACTTGCTTTCTTCGTAGACTTGATGAACCAAGTTTTCCAAGAATAATTGGGTAGATTTGTTCTGGTGTTCGTAGATGACATCCTAGTATATTCTAAGGATGAGAGGGAGCATAAAGTTCAGCTTAGAGTGGTGCTTGAGACACTAAGGCAGAATTAGCTAAAGGTGAAGTTTATCAAGTGTCGTTTCTGGAAGAAATAGGTTAAGTTCCTTGGTTACATGGTTTTAGAGAAAGGATTCTCAATCGATCCAGATAAGATTGAAGCTGTTAATAATTGAAATAGAGCAGAGACGATGAATGAGATCCTGGACTTGCTGGCTACTACCGGAGATTTATTAAGGATTTCTCGCGTATAGCAGTACCTTTAACTAAGCTGATCAGAAACGAGGTAAAGTTTGTTTGGTCCGACAAATGTGAGGAAGCTTTCCTTAAGTTAAAGCATTCATAGACCATTGCACCCGTGTTAGTAGTTCCATATAGAAACCAAGGGTTGGTGGTATACATTGACACATGTATTACTGGTTTAGGAGCAGTGTTGATGCAAAATGGTAAGCTCATTGCCTACGCATCTAGGCAGCTTAGACGTATGGACTAAGATATCCGACTCCTAATTTGAAGTTGGCGACGGTGATCTTTGCCTTGAAAATCTGAAGACATTATCTTTTAGGGGAGAGGTTTGAGCTTTATACCGATAATAAGTATTTACAGTACTTATTCTCTTAAAAAGAGTTCAATATGAGACAATAGAGGTGGCTGGGTTTTTTGGCTGCATATGGTTTCGGCATAGAATATACACCAGGAAAAGGTAATAAGATAGCTAATTCTCTTAGTAGAAAACATCAGAATGTAGTGTTAGTTGTGTTGGCGGAATGGAAAGATTTAGAAGCTTTAGCCAGTTGTGGCGTACAGTTAAGATCAACTATGAGTTCTAACCATAGTACCGCCAGATTGTTTTGTTTAGAAGTTCGACTAGTATTGATTGAGAGAATTGCTTCTAAATAGAAGAAGGATGTCATACTAGCTGAAAGTATCAGAAGAGTTGAGGTTGGAACAGATATGGGTGTTTAAAAGGTTTCAGCTTTGACCAAAGAGGATGGATAAGAAAGAAGGGACGGTTGTGTATTATGAATGTGGAGGACTTAAGGAAAGAAGTTCTTTGAGAATGTCATTGATCCAAGTTTACGATTCATCCTGGAGGAACCAAGATGTATCAGGATATGAAGAGGTGTTTCTATTGGGAAGTATGAAGAAGGATGTTAGCTTGTGGGTTAGAGAGTGTGCAAACTATCAACAAGTGAAAGCTGAACATCAGAAGCCTAGTTGATTGCTTCAAACTTTAGAGCTTCCAATTTGAAAATGGGATTCGATATCCATGGATTTTATAGCCTGGTTGCCAAGGTCAAATAGAGGTAATGAAAGTATATGGTTTATAGTGGACAGGTTAACCAAGAGTGCCCATTTTATTCCAGTTAAGTCAACCAGAATGGCACCTACTTTAGCTAAGTTGTTCCTAAAGAACATAGTTAGACTGCATGGAGTTCCTAATAGTATAGTCATTAACAAATATGCATTGTTCACTAGTGAATTCTGGAAGAGTCTATAGGAACTAATGGGTACCAAGCTTAATGTGAGTACTGTGTATCACCTTCAGATAGATGGGCAGACGGAGAGAGCCAATAATGTACTTGAAGATTTAATGAGAGCTTGTGTATTGGACTTTGGTGGATCTTGGAAAGATCACCTACATTTGGTCAAGTTTTCCTATTACAATAGTTATCAGACTAGTATAGGAATGACACTGTTTGAAGCTTTGTATGGAAGACAATGTAAATTACCAGCATATTGATTGGAAACCGGAGACAAATTAGTCTTAGGTTCATATTTGGTCAGAGAGGCGCCAAAGAAAATTGAGTTAATCCAAGAGAGAGGATGAAGGAATGTGACGCCCCACCTCTATACCCACGCTAGCCAAGAACACTCCGGAGTAGTGCTGTCAACTAGCACGGAGAATAAGGCTATTGAGGAGCGACCATCCATGTAATTGCTTATCACACGGTGGCTATAAATAATCTTCGGAAACAAACATAGAAATAATCATATCACAAATCAGTCACAGATATCCATATCACAAAGGCGGAAGAAGATATGAATATATAACTAACACATGAAAGTGTACATCAGAGTAGTGGTCAGTAAGATCCACGATAATACAAAATAATAGCAACACGTGCTATACAAAATAATACAACTATGAGTCTATATCTCAAGTGTATACAACAAAAACTGCTAATCTAAACAGTTAGCCAAAAGTCAGAGTGATGAATCCCTGGGAAGAAGTCAAGCAGAAGCACCTGTAACATCTCGGTCTGACCCGAGTATTATTTAAGAAAATAATAAACGGATCAGTCTAGCTATAAATATCAGATGACATGATATAACATAAAAGATATAGCATAAACATAAACATCCATAACGACATACCACTATAAGTATGTAAATAATGATCAACAGAAGATCAATCAATAAGAGATAATCAATATCACAAGAATCTTCTCAAAGATTCGAAGAGGGCATCATACCCTAAACTTGTACTCATAACAAGTCAATGACATAAATTCCAGAAATCAACACGAGAAATCCAGAAATCATAAAAAGGGAAAGAGGCCTATCACATGACGGTCCGAAGACCATGGGGAGCTACCCCACATGTGTGAGTGGAATCACACAGATTGAGGTCAAGACTAACCAAAAAGCAGAAAGGTATGTGTGAATGGAATCACACAAGTGGTGTCTAGTCTAACCTTGCAATGAAAGAGACATCGTGCAATTGCTAGTCTAATTCATAAAGCGATCATCAAGATCAACGAGAAGTGTCAATTACACTAAGCTAGTAAATATAGAAGTTTAGCTTCATGTCCCATAACCACTTGCTTAACTTAAATATTTACGAACAAACTGTAAATCTTCACTAATAAAATTGTCACAAGAGGTTCAATCGAACAAGTCCAAGAATTAACCGACGAAGTGAACGCAAGCGTTTCATACCACTTGTTTTACTAAGTCGTTTAATTAGATTTCTCGTCCGAGTGAGGTAAAGGCTTGTATATACTAATAGATTGGAAAACGGTTTAAGAAAAGAGCTTTGTTATTAAAAATAGAGTTGAAATCGTTTGTTAAAAGAGTTTTGATATTTACTACTAGTATTGAAACCTTTATATTATAAAGTGACAAAACACAGAAGCAATTGTAGAAACAATCAGTCACAAAAATGGCATACGGAGATGTGAATAAAATCCAAGGAAATCAGTTCAATGTTTTTCAGATAAGATCCCCTACGGAGGGGGGTCCAGGGGGGGTGGCAACCCCCCAAGGTGGGGGTGCGGGGGCAACGCCACCGCTTACGGGGTTCGACCTGCCCGGTCAGGTCGCGGGGGTCCAGGGGGCAGCGCCCCCGGCGGGGTGCGGGGCAGCGCCCCGACCAAAACGGTACGACCTAGTGAAGACAAAATGAGGTCTAACGACCTTACGACTCAAGGGTCATACGACCTAACGGCTGCGACCTAGGGGTCTAAGGGGTCAAGCGACTTAGTGGTTGCGACCTAGAGGTGTTCGCGACCTAACGATGACTCACGACCCAACATGGCCGACTTAACAGAGTCGAGCGACCTAAGGTAAATGGTCCAACGACCTAACTCGAACGACTTATCTGGAGCTTAGGTCGGAGACGACCTACGAGATAAACCAGGCCGACTTAGTGGACGAGCGACCTAAGGTAAACGGTCCAACGACCTAACTCGAACGACTTATCTGGAGCTTAGGTCGGAGACGACCTACGAGATAAACCAGGGCGAGCGACTTAACGTTTTCCTAGAGATTATAGGTCGGAAACGACCTAAGACTTAAAGCTTAACTCGCGAGCGACCTACGGCTTAAGGCCAAATTCGTGAGCGACCTACGACTTAAGGCTTAACTCGCTAGCGACCTAACTCCGAAGTGCCAATACTTCCAGAATGACCTAAAGCCCTACGACCTATGGTACTAACTCGCGAGCGACCTAACGACTTAACTCGTGAGCGACCTAATTCCGAAGTGCCAATTCTTCCAGAACGACCTAAAGTTAACTCGTGAACGACTCACGACCCATGGACGAACGACTTAACTCCGAACGACCTAAAAATGGCCAGAACGACCTAAGTGCAGAAAATTCACCAAAATGCTAAAAATTGGAGTTTTTCGCCAATCCAATCCAAACCAAATGCAAATGTGCATGCAAAAGTGATAGGGAATCATTCCCAACAGTCCAATATAGTTATAGACTAGATTTGTGAGACAAAAATCTCACCTTTGCTCCAAAACCCAATGAAAATGAAGAACAAAGCTTGGAGGCAAATGGAGAAGCAACCACAAGCTTGAATCCGATGTCTTCTTCTTGAATTTGGAGTCGAATGTTGGAGTTGCAATAAAACAAAGACTTTGGAGTTTTAATTTCTCATTCCATTCACCATTTTTGTTGAAGCTTTAGTGTTAGGAAATGAAATGAAGCAATGAAGAAGAAGGGGGGTGGAACTTGGGCCTAATAGGCTAAAAGTCCAAACCAAAGGCTCGAGTGAAAAAGTGGTGAAATTCCACTAACCCCAAACATATCAATGTTTATACTTAGAAGATTGCAAACGACGTTTCGAACTCAATGGAAGTGGTCTCGAGTCCTAATTTGACCGTTTGCAAAAAGTAGCTTCGGACCAAAATCCGATTAACGATAAAATATTTAAATAAAATATTTAAATATAAAAATCGAGCGGGTTGTTACAAGGAAGCTCTGTCAAGATAGAAGAGTTATGCAGATAAGAGGCATAGAGACATAGAATTCCCAGTTGGAGATAAGGTTTTCATTAAAGTATCACCTATGAAAGGTGTGGTATGATTTGGAAAGTAAGGAACGTTATACCCAAGATATGTTGGTCCATTCCATATTTTATAAAGGATTGGAAAGCTCACGTACAAAATAGAGTTGCCGAGCAGTTTGGCAGGTGTCCGTAATGTATTTCATGCGTCTCATCTTCGCAAGTATGTGCATGATCCAAAGGCTGTTATTCCTTCGATAGGGTTGGATGATTTAGTAGTAGGGCCTAATTTGACTTTTGTTAAACAACCAGTTTCGGTTGTAGCAAGAGATAAGAAAAGACTACGGAACAAGATAGTCAAGTTGGCGAGAGTTCAATGGAGCGACAACGAATAGACCGTACTTAAGAGACAGAGGATAGGATTAGAGATACTTATTCTGATTTGTTTAAGGGTATGTCTATGTTAGATTTATATAAATAGTTGCTAGTCAGTTAGACTAGTATGGTTGTTAGGTGTTGTTATAGATGATTTCTATGTTTATTATTTGGTCCTTACTGAATTTCGAGGACGAAATTCTTTAAGGGGGAGCCTACAACATCCCTAATTTTTTATAACATTATTCAGAAGATTTTATTAGATAAATTAAATAGAATAATGTTGATAAGGACATCAAGATTTGAATAAAACATATAGGGTCGTGCTTAAGCATAAGATAAATGGGCTTTAATTTGGGTTATTAGTTAATTAACTTACACATGGGCATATTAGTAAAATAGCCTCCTTATTATACACGGCTATTACTTCTCATTTTGTCCATTCACATTTCATTTTCTCACGATCATAAACAAAAATCTAAAAGCTAAAAAAAAGCCGGCTATTATCAAGGAAAAAAGAAATAAATTTATCGAAAGCTAAAGATCTAAAAGCTAGGAAGGATTAATCAACAACAAATCTCAAGTTCCATATTAAATTTAAGGTGAATAATAATTCAAACCATCTCTTTTTGGTTTATAATAATATGATTTCTAATTTGAGTATTTATCTTGTTTCGATGATTATTTTGAATGATATGCTTAAATTTATGGATAGTTTGACTTAAACCATCAAATTATGTGAAATCCGTACAGTTTTAGGGTCGAATTCGAGATTTATTGATTTTAAATTGCCATGGAAAATTTTTATATTGAGTAAAACATGATTTTAGAGATGGATTTTAATTTTCAGAATTTTCAAAGCTATGGAAATTTCATTATGAATTTTCGATGGTAAGTATGAAGTATTTGGGTTAGAAATTTATTTCAAATATTCAAGAAAGGATTTGGGTCTACATTTTAAATATGTTTGATTACTTGACGAAGTCAAATTTCTATGATTTTTGGTGATTTTTCCCAATCGATTCACTAAGGGAAGCAAACTATTTTGAAAGAGGAGCTTTTCTGCAAATGCCGGTTTCGTTATATGGAAAGACATAAACGTTAAAATCCTTTGGTTTAGACCTGGTATATATACAAGTAAAGTATTTGAAAAGCTTTCGGGCAATCAATCGATGATTTCCAAATAGGCAAGTCCTTAAAAGGAAATTACTAGAGTTGCTATGTTTCAGCCTTTAAATCAGAAAAGGTGTTTTGCCTCTAATAGTAGTACTTTTCGACTCTGTAGACTCCGTTTCTTCCTAGTCGAAGCCAACAAAGTCGAAATCTACATAGTCGAAACCAATACACATGGTATCACTTAGATGGTACGTAGTGGATTGGAAGAAAGGTAGAAGCTATAGTGTCGAAAGGCAAGCTTTCGATGGATTGAAACCCTGCTTTGTTTTCTAAGTTCAATCCTTGCCTTATTTTACTCAAAGCTTTTGACTTAGTCGAAACAAATGCTTTTGAAAGAGGTTTTATACATTAGCTTTCGAAGAAGGTTGCCATATTATACTAAATTGCTAGCTTTCGAAGGGGTTCCTTTTCTTAAAAAAAAGCTTTCGAAAGGGGTTGGTTTCGACCTAGTTAAAGCCTTGCCGCTACTCTACCTTTCGACCATGTTGTCCAGTAATCCTTTCGAAGGGTCACCATTATTTTTTCCTTAAACCAAGCCTTTTTCCTAATTGCTTTCGAAAGGTGTTGGGGTTCGAAGGAGATGGAGTCAAAAGGGTTTTTCGACTCAGACCTTTGAAGTTATGATTTTAAAGTCTTTTGCTTTCGACTAAGGTGGTTCCGACACCACAAAATTTTCCCAATTCTACTTTTCGTTGGTTTTGAAAGACATACTTTTGTATACAACCATCTTGATCCAAATGATGTTTTAAGAGTAAAACCCAATGCTTTCGAAGGGTATTTTATTTGTTTCGAAGCCTATGTTTTAAAGAATATTTTTCTTGATACCATCGAATGGCCTTATTGATTTCGAAAGGTATATACTTAGAGTTTTGGAAAGAGGAGTTCTATGCTTTCGAAAGAGGCCATCCAAGGGTTTTGAAAGTGATGATTTAAGGTTTCAAAACTAATAACCCATTCTCATTTTTAAGGAATAACCATGGCATAAATAAATAAAGATTTGGGAAATAATATTTACATTGTTATTAATCAATAACTGTATTTTAGGAAAAGTGCAGAAAACCAGTTAGGTTGACCCAGAAGTGAATATAACTTAACAGATGTTAAAATATTAATTAATGATATTGTAGGGGCCAACAGGTTTACATAAATCCCATGAAAACTCTATGATATTGGGAGGGGCCAATAGGTTCATAGTCAGCCCATGAAACCAATGATTTGATACTGGCAGGGGCCAGTAGGTTTATAGCTAGTCCATGAAAGCTATATCTGGATTATGATATTGGCAGTCTGCCAATAGGTTCCTAGTTATCCCATGAAAACTATGATAAGAAATAAGATATTGAAGTTACCAATAGGTTCTTAGTAATCCTATGAAATCTAAGTAATTGAATGGATAGTCCTTAACATTTAATAGGTTAATAGTAATCCTTGAAACAGTAACTGAGATAGATAGTCGGAATAAGTACGGATGGATAATCCAGAATTGGATTAATTATTTTGCATATCATCATAATATTTTGAAATAGTATTTTTTAACCACCGTGGATGCAGGAGCACAATATATGGTTTATAAAAAATTTATGATGCTAGTGATGGAAAAACCCATTCTACTTAGCATCGCATTCTCACTAGATATCTAAATGGTTTGAGATGGTAAATTATTATTCATACCAGACTTCGTATCTGACTCAAAGTTTTTGTTTTTCCCCTTAAACTCTCAGGTACTCAATTATTTTGAGTAGGTTGAGAGTTAAAGGTTTTTAGGTTTTCTCTTCTGTTAAATAAAACTTCCGGAGGTGTGTAGGAGGCAGATAGTTATTTAAAATTATTTTATTTCCATTGTATGTTTGGTTGTAAAGGCAAACTATTTCGATGCCTTATTATGTACTTTGATCCACTGAGGGGGTATCTTCGTATGTCTCCCTTGGCGTATTTTGTTATTATATGTTATCTGAATGTGGTCTGAGAATTGGGATTATGTAATCAATTTGAAATATCTTGAAATGGAACGTTGATTTTATTTGTTATTTAATTTTTTTTCCATATTCTTGTGTTTCTATGCATTAGTGTACTTAATATCTCCGTATTTGGTCATCCAGGATTAATACTATGGATGACTATAACATCCGTAGCCGTTAGTTTAGGGCCTCCAAGTTGGGGGATGCTATAAGAATGTACTTGAAAATATTTTTAAAAAAATGGTTTTTCAAGAAGTTTTCAAAAATGGGTTTTGAATATACATATAAGAATTTTCAAAGAGATTCGCATAAAGTTATCTATATATCGACATTTCTTCTATTCGTGCATATGTTATCTGTAGGAAATTTAAAAAATAATTCCCAAACACAAATAGTGAGGATGATATAAGTTTTAGGGGATAGGATGAACCAAATCTGACTAGGGGAGCTAATTATGATTTTCTGAAATGTGTGTTAGTACAGAACACCCGATACAAGTGAGCACATAAGATAGTTGTTAGATTATCCCTTGTATAAGTAATCAATTATGGGTTAGAATAAATGTCAAGGTTTTAACTATTAAGATGGAAAATTAGCCATTCATATTTATTTTGGTTTACCCTATAAAGAAATGCTAGAAGAGGTTTCTTATACCAATTAGTAGCGATAATTAAATTACGGATTTAAAGGTGAACAAAGGGGATTGGTAGCACGAGACCCAAATTTAAGAAATGTGATATTTATAGTATAAGGGAACCATATAAGAGAAATTTTCAACCCTAAGGCAAATTTCCCCAATTAAAGTAGAAACCTTATCTCAATATTAAGAATAGTTGTAAGAACTTATGTTTACTTAAGGGTATGACTAGAATCATTCCCTATTAAAGTGGACATTGTACTGGGAAATAGACTTGATATAACCATCTTTGAAAAAAAGGACAAAATTTTTATGCATTTAAGGCATTAATGGAAGAACTGGGATCAAGTAATTAGGTTCTTATCATCTAATCCAATTTAAGTGACAGGTTAATGAAAATATTTTCTAAAAGTTAGAAATGGTAAATATATGATATTTTAAATAGGGAAGAAGTTGATTTACGATCTTATATAAAATAGTTAGATACATTTTATGGGATTTGTGTAAAAAGGAATTAAAAGGATTTGATAAAAAGCAAATTTTTCAATAATTGTTATAAAGCTTTTGTTTTGCCTTTTAGACATATTGTTACACTTACCTTAAATGTGCATTATGCTTTTAAATGATACTTTTGAGAAAAAAGAATTGGTTTGCGATTTTACATAAAAAGTTTGACAAACTTTAGGGAATTTGTTTAAGAATTAAAAAGTAGAGAAATTGGTGAAAATCTATTTTTCGATAACTGTTTTAGAACTTATGTTGTCTTTTATGCGCATTATTGCACTTTTCCACAAAGTGCACTTTGCTTTCAATGTAGAACTTTCGGACAATAAAATTTAAAAAAAATCGATAAGTATGAAAGATCTTACTTTAGAATTCTTTTAATAAATAAGAGATGGTTAATATTTGAAAATGACTTTTATATACGCTTTGGTCAAACTCTGATAATAGAATATAAAAATACCATATTATCTTTCAAAATATGTTTTGTAAAAAAGTTCTTGCTTATGAAAGAATTTTTTGAAATGATGTGTTTTATGTATATTTTTACTAAATGAAGTTAATCATTTTTGATGATTTGATTGTATAAGGCTATCATGATCTTAGTAAATGGAAATTCTTATTAAGAATGAAAAGAGATTTTACGATTTTAAAACATAGTTTTGTGGTAAATAAATTTAAAAATCAAAAGATTTTAAATTTTTAGGCAACTTAGTAGATTTGGAAAATGGTAAAATCAAAAGTTTTGATTTAAACGATAAAAATGCAAAGTTGACTTTGTAATTTTAAAGACTTATTAGCTTTGTGTAAACTATGTTAAAATAAAATGATTGATTATAAAGGGTAAAGGAAGAGCGGTATGATTATCACTTAAACCCAAAAGAAAAGAGTTAAATTGGAGATAGATGAATAAGATTACATAGTTACAGAGATTAAGTTGATGATGAAATTTAGAGATTTTGAAATGGTTAAGATGAAGATAAAAAGTAATATGGGAAATTCTTTTTGAGCAACATTTGGAAGGTTGGAAAGTATTTATTTTACACATGTTATTGGATTTATATTATAGTAGTTGCATTTCATGGATTCCTAGATGTGAATCTTGGAATAGTTGAGTTAAAGGTATCATATTCTGGAATAAAGAAAATAAGAGGAAAGTACTCCCTAAATTAATTAAAACCTTCCAAAAAAGGAATTTTATGATTATTTCCAGATTTGTAGACTTACACGATTTGAGTAAGTAAAAGTAAAAATTTGAAATTGTTCGTTGCAGTAAATTGTTGGGTAATTGATATGGATTAGTAAATATTAATTTGAAGTTGTTATAAATTATAGTAGGATTTAGGTGGCATTTTAATCCACTGAAATGAAGTATATAATAATGTAAGTTTCTATAAATTTTCCAGTTTTAGTACAAGGATATATTGTTTGAAATAATAAGGAAATACATTAAAAGAAAGAGATGTACAAAATAAAGATTTTTACTGTATTTTGTACTCTATTTCAAAAATTAATAGAGGAGATATCTGTGTAATTCCAAATATAACACAAATAATCTTTTGGATAATTTATGAAAAGTTACAATGTTCACGTTTCACTTTAGGAAAAAATGTAGTTCTAATGCATTAAAATGCAAAAAGTTCTAAGTATAAACTAAAGTATTTGTTATTGTGTTAATTGGACTAAAATAGCAAGAGGTCACCTCATATTTAGTTGTCTTTACCATAAAGTGTTTGGAATGGAGTAATAAGAGGCTATATCTGGTAGAAACCCCATTTGTGATATGATACCAAGGAATAGAAGAAAGAAAATTTTGAAAAGTCAAAATGCATAGAAGATATCCTAAATTATAATTTAGTCAAGATTTTAGAATGGACAGCTATTAAAGAATTTGCATCTCAGTCAAGAAAAAGGTATTATTTTATCATGCATTGTGAATGCAAAGGGAATTGAAGATCGGAAAAAAATTTGGATAATTTTTGAGTAAGGAGATAAAAAGGTTTTTCTCAAACATCACTTGGATCGGAGGAAGTTTATTTTCTTAAGAAAATTTATAGAAGGCTGACATATAATACATAGTCATGTGCATACCAACCTCATGCTAATAAACTAACCCTTAAGTTGATATTATTTGGTTAGAATGGTATTAAATTATAACTCTAATGAATTTGAGGACTTTTGTTGTTAAGGATAAAGGAAGATAGACCAAACTTCCATTTGTAGGACTTGGAATAGATCCATGTAGACCATAAAGATCATACTTAGATACCATGACTTTAAAGAGTTTGGGAAACAGTCTAAGAGTAAAAAGAAATGACTTGAGTTGAGCTGAATTTGGAAAAGAAATTGTGGTATCTTTTTATATTTAGGAAATCGCTGGTGTGGGCAACCTTGAGGGAAAAGAAACTATAGCAAAGTGCTAAGTGAAAAGTACCATAGAAAGAGGAAGTGAAATCCACAACTGAGTTATCCCACTTGGGATCTAGGTGTAAAGGTGATTAGGTACACCACTGAAAGAATTACGATAATATGTTGTGCACTGGAGGTTTTATGGAGTTATAGTTAGCAAGAGCATACTCATGCTCGAGTTGTTTAGCATGGTGCAGGATGACACCATTTGAGTTAGTAGTAAGGATTGTTTGTACATATGATTGAAATGGAACGTTTTGGATGGTGGTTAGAGTTGGTTAGTGGAGTCGGGATCCAAATGACAAAAAGACAAGGACTGCACCAAATAGGCAGGAAGCGAGTACCGACAGGAGGCGTGGAGTAGTCCATGGAGTTGAGTCCATATAGAGTCTATGGAGCTGAGTCCATGGTAGAGAACAGGCAATTAGAAAATCCCCAAAGAGAGGTAGTATACCATATAAATATGGGAAGCCGTTATTAGGTACTTGTAGAAGTGTTCATGTGGGGTAGTTACCTTAGCCAAGCCATTTTAGCTAAAGTAGCTTAGATTACCTTTGAACTTTGGATTTAGGTGGTATACCCACTAGGTAGAGAAATATGGATGATAGGAATTGCTGTAAACATGTCAATAGGGTATATTATGAGTGATGGATGCTAATGGATGTATATAGATACTTATGGATGTATTGGTTGCATTTGTACATTTCTACATTTTAGATTAATCGGCCATAGGTAAAACACTCATATCATGGATAGCATACTATTTCTTAATTTGTTGCTAAATATGGATGTTGTGCATATGAATATTGCATATGATTGTATGGTTGAGCATACATGTAGAATTATCAGTTTATCATTAGGATGTTGACTACATTTGGATTCATAACATGAGCATTCTTACACAAACATGAGGTCGATTAAATCAGTAGACCGCCTACTCTTTTGCATTGGTTTTAGTTCATGTGCATTCCATATTGCATAAATACATAATTACATTATTAGGAACTATTAAGGACTATGGTTGCCATGGATGATGGATAAGTAGATGGATGTAGATTTTGATTGTTGGTTACATTTTACTATCCTTACAAATTGGGGGATGAAATCCTTTAAGAGGGGATAACGCAACACTCTACAATTTTTCCGGTCTAAATGTGAGAAATTTAAAATTAAATTAAACAAGGACTTAAAAGTAAAATTTTCACAAACTTTTGAATTTGACTATGAAACTTGCACCATTGTGTCCGTAGCGCTTTTCTGGGCGATTTTCATACATAACATTTCATAATCCGAGTTAATATGAGAGATTTTGAGCATCGGAAGGATTATATGACACTAAAATAAATATAATAAAAATAAAAAGGGCCAGGTCGACCCTTGATTGGGCTAGATCGACCATGGGCAGTCGACCCCACCCTAGGAGTGGTCGAACCAACCCTTGTTAAATCGTGTGATTTCCACGTTATGTCCATTCATTAAACGGCTCTAATTTGTGGCATGCGATTGAAGTATACATTAAGGGGTTTTGATTTGTGGCTGAGATGATCTAACGGTTTGGAATCCTGTAGTAACCTTGTAAATCAACCTCAAATCATAAACCTTAAGTTTTGCTTACTTGTTCATTAGCAGACTCTACCAAAAGCTATACTGGAACCCTAATTTCTTCCTCGGTTCTCAAATCAAAAGTTAAACTCCAATTAAACCCAAATTAAAATCAAATCAAAGAGCAAGATTAAGAAGTGAGGAAAGCAATTATGGAAGGAATCTACAAATTGGAGGTGATTGTTCCAGATCTAGAGCTAAGGCGAAGAGGTTAGTGGCACAGATATAATAAAATGGTTAAATCAGTTAATTTTAATTTTATTTTAAGTTGATTATACCTAGAAACACCTAATTCAGATTGTTAAATTATAGATATGGAAATTAATAGAATTTGATGTTAAATCTAATTGTTTTTATATGTCAAACTGTAAACCCTAAATCTAAACTGGGATTGGACCTGGAAATTGTAAAATTTACATATCGAATTGTTGAATTATAAACCTTAGAACTAGTAGAAAAATTGATGGAAATTAATTGGATTAAAAAAATGTAGGGTTAACAGTAAACAAGTTTCACTTGAAGTTAAATTAATTAATCGAGTTATAAAATTACTTTTAAAACTGTAAAACCCAGATCTGGACCCCAAATTGATTTATAATTTAAATATTAAAGAATGGAGAATTGAAACTTAGGCTAATTATTTTTTTAATGACACTAAAACTAGCTAGATTAAATCAACGAACAAAATAGAAATAAATTAATCGCACACAGTAATTAAAAGAAAATAGATCTGAACTCTATAAATGTTAATAGGGATCGTCGACCATGGGCATGCCTAGGTCGACCGTAAGCAGTCGACCTATGGTGTCCTAAAGTCACCATCCATAGTGTAAATTAGGCATTTTGATTGTTTTAGGCCTTGATCCTAATAAATAAATGGAACCTTGGAATTTTTAGACCATGCTAAATTGTTTGTGGACCATGTTATATGTTAGAGAGATAATAGGGAAACAATTTTTCTATTATAGTTGTTGGTGCGAATTTAGTTCATGTTTCCATGTCACAAGGTAGGACGTAGAGAGTCGTTGGAAGATGAGCGATTTATTTCGCATTAGACTCAGGGTGTTATGATCTTGTGGGCGCAATGCTGGTCAAGGACATCCCTGAGAGTTTGGTCCTAACAGGAGATCCAGATGCTGCATGTTTTTCTAGCGCAAGCATGGCTCTGGTGGACGCTCGCTAGGATGGTAAGAGGTTTCAGATCGATATAAAGCTAGGTGGGGCCAAGTATTGGTGGGAGTACACGCATGGTGACTCTGAAGTGGTATATAAGAGGTATTCCGCTACGATTGAGGGGAGCATGGGTGCATTCGATGAGTCACTTTGCGACTTTGCATCTCGCCTTCTTCTTCTCCAAGCGTGGTGTGACTAGAATGGCACAACAAATCCCTAACCGACCAATCGTCCGAGTGTTGTTCGATTTGGAGATTGACCTAATTGGTTAGATAAATATCCTTAGGTACATGACCTTGGGAATGCACGGACACAGTATATACACTCCATATCACTTAAAGTAGATTTAGAATTAACTGCACTTAATCATCTTATTAGTCTTGCTCTCATTGACCAAACTTTGGTTTGACTCACCGCTCTTCTCTTCATTTCCCCCACTACAGGATGACTGATTAGCAATGATTTGATATAGCATGGGGAATAAAGGAGCTCAACGATGGATTCTAATATTTTCTGATAATTTCTTATAGTTAGTTATTGTATTAGAAGTAGTAAACTTATATTATAATTTGGAAACAATATATTTTATTAATCAAGTATTTTGGAGAACGTTTTTATGAAATGTCTTTTTTTCATATTTATATTTTAATTTCTTCCGCTGTGATATCTGAAAGTGTAGAACATCTTAGAACTTTATCTCAGTAACTATTCTTTGTAATATTTTAAAAACCCAATAGCTTTTATTTTCTCGACATGATTCATGTCAGAAAGTGCGGGTTGTTACAAGATCATGAACCCTTTGAGCTTTGGTTGGCTTCTCTCGTAGGCTTGTAACACTCGAGCTAGCCATCTCCACTTCATTGATGATTTTTGACTCGTTTATGCTTCCGTTGTGTAGTTAGGAAGTTTCCTTAGTGGTAAGGCAAATTTACAAGCCAGGTTCGATGGCAGACAAGATATGGTGGCTTATGGTAATAGTGTATGGAAGTTCTAGTGGTAGGCGCTGGCGAGATGCTCTACTAGGGTTGTTTTTGTTGTATATAGCAAGTTATTTATGCCGCTTTTATCTTTACGAGTGATAGTGGTTTTGACTAGTCAGTTTTCTCTATCGCATGTATCTTCACTTCTTTCAACAACATTGAACGTCATACTTGGCAATTGGTTTAGAAACTCTTGTTTGTTGTTGTTTTAGTGTCATCGTGGTCCTTAGTGCGTGGTTGTTGTTGGTACTTTTTGGAGTTTACTAGCCTTTAAAATGCACCACTTGCTTATGGCATGTGATATGTATTTTCTAGTTTCTTCTTTGAGTTATTTTGATCTTTCCTTGGTGCAATGGCATTCTTAGGCAGCTTTTGATTAGTTACAGTCTAGTTCAGCTCGACCGCCAATCATATGGAAGGAAATTCACTATGCCTTACAAGCTTGGGTCTTATGTGCCATTGTTTTGATGTTGTGAATATGTGAGTATCTTGTAACAGTGAGTGATTGCTGATCCTTTGAGTCCGAGTCATTTTTTGTTTAGCAATTGTATAAGTATATTAGCTCTTTAGGCAATGAGCTGGATCAAAACTTACTTATTGGTTTTATTGATTTTATATTAGTACTTCATAATATAAGATTGAGAGAGATAATATGCATTGCTCTATTACTGGTCGACTTTACTTGAGAATGTCTCATTATTGATTATTTTAGATTTGATGTTGATTTATGAATATGTATGATTCATCAATCCTTTGAATTTCGATTTGATGTATTTCTATATGGACGATGACATATTTTGATATTAGCATTGATTGTTTCATATGATTTTAAGTTATTTGTGAGGCGTGATGCCTTGAAAAATATCTATTGTATTATATAAATATTTTAGACATATATTTCTATACTTATTTATCTATCATGACAAGCTAGTTAATGATTTGAGTATCATTGATTGTGATATTATATTGTTATTTCTTGTACATTATTACCCTTATTTATTATCCTTGATTAGACATAGTCTAATTCATTTGTTATTTTATAATACTCAGGTCATTTCGAGACATTTCAGGTACAGGGATAGAGACCAGTTTGAGTTGTGGGCATAAAGGACACTAGGTTGTAGCACTATAGTTTACTATATGTGTATTTTATAATTTAATATATGTATATTCATGCAATGTATATTCATGCAATGCATATTAGATATACTTTGTATATTGTTGATTTATATATATTATCGCTGCGTTTGGATCAGTGTTCTCTGTAATGTACTGTATATTATGTATTGTTATGTTCTGAAGGCACATGTGTCTATTGCTTTATACCGACTCTGTGTACTTATAGGAAATATATATATGGGGTTTTTAGACACAGGGAAGAAGTGGCAAAAAAAATTAGTCTTAGGGACAACAAATTTGTTTTTTAGTCTGAAGGACACTTTGTAGTGTAAATCATAGAATGATAGATGTAGCTATCATTTTCTGTTTATACTATAAAGTGTCCTTCAGACTAAAAAATAAACTTACCGTCTCTGAGACTAAATTTTTTGCAACTTTTTTCTTTTGCATATATATATACACACACACACACACCAGTGTTGATCTAAGGAATATTCACGTGTGTACCTCATGTAATCTCGTTCTCTGTATTATCTAACAATAGTACTCTGTAATAATCTTGGATATTATGGGTATAGAGGTGGGGGCATCACAAGAATTAAGTACATAATATATATATATATATAATCACAATAAACATATATTTTGTTTTATTATGGAATTTTTAATTATATTTTAATAAAAAAATTATTTCAAAAATAAACTAATTTTATAGTGTGTATGTGTGTGTGTGTATTTATTCGAAATAATTAAAAGATATTTTATTTTGTAGTTTAAAGTCCAAATTTAAAATCAAATTGTTCTACTAAGTCAACATTAGATATGTTAGATACTAAAGTTGAATTCAAATTTTATTGACTTAGTCCAAATTATTTACGTGTTAATTTTTCTATTTTATTTTATATAGAATAAATTTTGAAATTTATTTACATATATATTCTAAATATTATTTTGAGATAGCTAATGCGTGTATAAATGACCGGTGTATACGTTATAGATGTAAATCACAATATCTATATACATACACATTAGCTGTATGTACAATATTATGTTGCACATGCACATTGTATACATATGAGTATATAATAACGTACTCATAAATACTATATAAATTGATTTCAACTGACTCATTAATTAACTATATCATAAAATTAAATAAAATTGGATGTTATTTAAATTAATTAGATTAGGTCCAACACAGACAATTAGACTTCATATGCCCAGCATGATTAAAAATAAGGAAAAAATTTGAAATCGCTCAATTTTCCTGCTACAGGCCGAGCTAGTTCCAACAAACCGTAGGTCGAAGGCCTCGTATGTAGATCTAAGAGTCCCGATTAAACCCAATCCAATGGATTCAAGCCAAACCCAATGGTTTTCGAATCAAGTTGGGTTTGGTTTTAACTTGTTCAAGATATGATCCAGTTTGATTTCAGATTAGATAATACTAGTTTATGTGTAGAACGAGTCAAATTATTTCGAATTTCAATTGGATAAATTTTATTATTAAATCTGGATTTGGTTGCGCTTGTTTCAATCTGATTAGGCTTAGATTTTTGGATTTATATTCTAGTTTTCAATCTAATATGACAATGGAATTTTGTTTTTTCTCATGTAGAGCTGTAAGACATGTAAGTTTAATATTGTCACGATTGTATCACATGTGGCTTTAGTGAACAATCAAGACAGAAATTCACATTGAGTCTTTTTTTTTTGAAATGGTACTTAGATACAACATGTCACAACTCACATGTGAAAAAATATTCGAATCACGCTACGTAAGTTTCAAAATTGTGACCTCTCGCACCAAAATCCATTCACTTAACCATTGGGACAATGGTGCCTGTCAAAATACCAGAGGTTATAAATAATAACGATCACCACATACAAGTAGACATGTCAAATGGTCGGTTGGGGGCATAAAAGGATGGGGTAAAAATTGACATGATCCACTGATGATCCATCTCATTTTACTTATTTAGCATAAAAGTATAGCTTAACCAACCTACTTAATATATAGGTTACCAAGTTAATGCTCTAAATTAGATTGGACAATAAGAGGTTTAAAAAAAATATAAAACATTCAAATTTTGGGTTCTAAAATTTGAATTTGTAAAATAATCAAACTTTCAAATTATATTCCTAATTTTCATCAAAATTCAGTTTATAAATTTTCAATCGGTTTTTTAAACTTTCAAGCTTAAAGTTAAATGCAAAATTTTAACTATAAATTCAAACTTTTAAATGTAAGTTTAAACTTTTACATTAAAAATTTTAAAGTTGAAGTTTTCAAAAGTCAAATTGGTATTAGTGAATTTACACACGACTATCTAGTAATTTAGAGATGAAGGAGATGTAATTTGTTGTTTGCTTAGTGCATTATTGATTACAATGGAGAACTACATTGTAGGTTCAGAATATGAACTATCGAAGCGTTTCATATTGCCAGTAACGTAGATGCAATTGAGTATGTTTGATATTAGAAAAATCAAATTTCCAAAGTTTAATTATTCAAATTCAAGATTTCATATCGAAAACTTATATATATGTACATATACATATGCACACACATATACATACATATGTGTATATATATACATATATTAAGTTTTTTTCTTTTATATGTGAATAATTTATTAAACATTTATAACTTGTTTAACAAAAAAATCATATTTTAATATTATTAGTTTTTTTGCATGATCTAATTTGCAATTTTCAGATGTGGCGTACACATATGAGTTGGTACATATTTTTTTATTGTAATAAAAAGAATCTCCTAATCTTATATGTCTACTTATTCATATTTATACATCATTTCTTCTAATTATTTAGCGATGCAAAGCTATTCCAAAATCCAAAGCAATATTTCTATTTGTCATATGCGAGACAACCCTGAAAGATTTCACTCATTTAACAAAGGAATAATGAGCGGGTTTAATAGATTAGGTGGATAGTGATAAGAATAAAGATATAGAATAAAACATAGAACGTAATCCCAGAAAGGAGAATAGACAAGGAGAATGAACAGAACAATGTTTTAATCTGAAAGCAATGAAGGTTGATGAAGCAAGGACAACGAAGTCGAATAGAGATGCACAAACATATTGTCAATACGTACGTGTTGTTGACGAAACAAATGCGTTCACTTTAAGTAATATCACTAACAATCTGGCTCCTGACTCGTCATAAAACTAATATTTGATGCTAAAAAATGGAAAACAATAGCGTACATGTCTAAAATTTATATTAACTACAATGCTCTGCTAGCAACTTACGATCCTTGTCACGTTATCACTTTGTTCAAACGACATTAATTTTTCAATCTTCTACATATTTGGCAATCAAATTCACCGAACCCCATGTATATTATGGTAAAAGCCGCTTTCTGGATTGTAATTTAAGAACATATCAGTTATCAGTGGAAGTGTATTATAATGATAAAATTGAAGGGTATATAAGCATAAAAAAAAGTGCACGTTGCAACCGTTTTTTCTGTTAAATATACTGGTCAGCAAGCACATATCTTTAACAGAAGCTAACGTCTGGATACCAACTTTTTCTGTTAAATATACTGGTCAGCAAGCACATATCCTCGACTTTTGTAAAGCTAAGGTAAGCACACATGAGGAAAGACTAGCCTTGTACTTTACTTGAAATATAGATCTCCGCACAAATTTATTTTTGCTAAATTTTAAATAAGTCTTACTCGAAAATAAAACTAAGTGTCCAACTTGAACTTTTTTTTTTTAAGTTTATCATTCTTTTCTAATCCCTGCTGTTTATTTATGCAAAAAGTTTCTAAGTAAGGAAAAGTTAAGAAGAAGTTAAAAAATAAAAATTGAAGAAATAAATAAACAAATGAATTCTAATTTTCTTGTCTGTTTTAAACGGTTAAAAAGACCAATATTGTTATATATAATGTAGACGTAGAAAACTTTCATGTCTACAATCCATTGTTTTCTTGTCATCCAACCACGTAGCGAATAGTCATTGTTTTCTTGGATCGATAGATAAAATGAAGCAACACAAAAGGAATTGCACAAATTTGTCGATCGGTACCAATCAATGAAATGGATTGATATCGATTCATTGGCAGAGTCCAATTCATTTTGGATATTTCTCCAACGAATATGGATGTTGAGTCAAGATATTTCGGGCAATTTTTAGGAGAGAATATGTCGACCTCAAGATTTAAACTTACCCATTTTGATCTATAAATACATGGGTACATTCGCCTAGAAAGAGGTAGAATAATTTCACTAAGAAGAGATTCTATCTCAGATCAAACATAGATTCTGAAATTTAGACTGTAGTTACTTCCTAATATTAGTGAAAAACATAATAGAATAATGTTAAAGTGGACGTAGGCAAATGTCGGACCGGTAAAAACTGTTGTCTTTTTTTCTTTCATGCTTTACTTTCATACTTGTTCTCTTTTTAGGATATCTTTCTTTTTATATGGATCACACCTAAGTTTTCGAAGTTAGAAATCAAAAACTACATAGATAGAAACTAAATCGACATAAAACCACAATCTAGAATTACATACTGAATCACTGGATTATTTTAGTGTATTTTAAGGTATTAGGCCAATTTTTTTACTAATATTTTCGGTGATTTCACTGAAAACCCTACTTAGGCTAAATCTCTGAAGTTGTTGCTTTGATTTACGTCTACTTGAAGAGAAGATATAATGGGTTCTAAAAGGAATTATGGAAAGCAAACTAGAAAAGAAGATGAAGAATGAAGCGATGGTGAGCATAGTGGAAGTGGTGGATCACAGACGCAACCACCTCTAGATTTTATCAAAAGCAAACTGTTTGCGTAAAAAATGGTCACAAACACCCAATACCGTAAAAGCACCAGTGTATGAATATAAATCAGCGATATTCAAACACAAATCACAGATCTCAGCAAATAACCCAAATACGTTTGCACAAAAGATGGGCAAACAACTCCAAGTTGTATGATTTAGTTGATTTTATGTTGTTCGTAATGATTTAGGTGGTTTATGCAAATACGTAAAAAGCAGGGACTGAACTGTAAAAGACACACAGATTTATAGTGGTTCGGTCAAAATGTGCCTACGTCCACTTTATATGTTATTCTCCTTTTCCAATCCGATTACGAGTACAAAGCTTGTAGTGCAAGTGTATGAAAGTTGTTTGAAAGTTCTTTCCAGGTTTGAGCTCTCCAACTTCTCCCCCATTGTTGTACCCCTGCCCCTTTATTTATAGAGTGAGGCTGGGGGCGGAGGTCTTGGATGTATATAGCTGCTGGTGGGCTTGGGCTGATGCAATCTGACCTTGCAGCATTCTGGTTCGGCAGCGTCTTGGTTCGGCGGTGAGTGGTAACATGGGTGATTCGGCAGGTAGTGGAGATAGGGGTTCGGTGGTAGGTTGGACCGGTGGTAGCGTGGAGATGGAGCTGGACCGGTGGTTTGTTCGGTAGTATGGTAGGTAGAGGAGGTTGGTTCGGCAGTAGTTAGTCCGGCAGCTGGTTTGGTATGGTTGGTTCGGTAGGTAGTGGAGACAAGGGTGATTCGGCAGTGGAATGGAGGCAGGGGTGATTCGGCAGTGGCGTGGAGAGGTGGTAGTTCGGTGAGGGTACTACCGAATGGAGCTTATAGAATGCCGAATGATCCCTTCATATTCGAGAATGCCGAATGAGCCTTCGGATCCGAGAATGCCGAATGAACCAGGGGGAGTTCGAATACCGAACGAACTCTTGCCTCGCTTCCAATCGATTTTCAATCCCGACATCCATCATTCCTTACCAGTTTGTTGATATTCTAGTTTTGACCAAAAATGGGATAACACTTTGCCCCCCAAAACATGCCTTGTGATAACAAGGCGTGTTTTGAATAGTTCCGAATCCAATATCCAAGGTCCATAGTCATATCGGCAGAGTAGATCATCCTTGACTGCTCCGAGTCGATATCCAATTCCAAATCCAATAACCAAAGCTTGAGCCAATTCCATGTCCATCCGAACTCGACAACCGAGCCCCAAACCATCCTTATCCAATAGCCAATAACCGAATCCAGGACCTCTCTGGGTCGGTATCCAAATCCATAACCTCTCCAGGCTCTTGCCAAGCGCAATCCACACCTGACGGTCGTGATCCAGTGTCCCTAGACGTTAAGCTAGCCTCCTCGTGTTCTTGTCGAGCGTAATCCACACATGACGACCTTGGTCCAGTGTCCCTGGATGTTGAGCTAACCTCTCCGAGTTCTTGCCAAGCGCAATTCACACTTGACGATCTTGGTCCAGTGTCCCTGGACGTTGAGCTAACCTCTCCGAGTTCTTGCCAAGCATAATCCACACTTGACGACCTTGGCCCAGTGTCCCTGGGCACTGTACAATGCCATGGCTTAAGTCCTAAGCCGAATCCTGGTCTCTCCGGACCCTTGCCGAGCATAGTCCATACTCGACGACCTGAAAATAACAATTGATAATATAGGGCCTAAGTCCTAGGCCGAATCCTGGTCACTCCGGACCCTTGCCGAGCATAGTCCATACTCGACGACCTGAATGAGTCAATTTACCACGTTCGGGCAAAGCGACTCACCCCTTGTCAGGCATAATCCATACCCGACGACCGTTTATCAAAAATCAGATAAAAATCCAATCAAAATCCAATCCAAAATTCAAATCCAAATCCAAAATCCAAATCCAGAATCCAAATCCGAAAATCCAAATCCAGAATCCAAATTCAAAATCCAAATCCAAAACCAGAAAACTAGAAATCCAAATCAGCATCCAAAGTTGAAAATAATCGTCCAGAGGAAAATCCAAATCAAAAGGCGAGAAAAACCAGGAGCTCAATCCAAGCTCCAAAACCGAAAACAAAAAAGAAAAGCAGTGTCCAATCCAAAAGCAAAAGATAAATTTCACAAACCATAGCATCGCAGCTTATTATCATTCAGAGCATGCCTAGGGGCCATCTCCGTCTCCGTACATGTGTAAATGACTTGGTTGCTTGCCAATAGTTTGCTACTTATTTCATATTAACCTGGTCAAGGGACGATCAACCGACCATCATTCCTGGGCCTCCCACCATCGTAGCTTGAGGCAGGCGGCGGTTGCTCCTGCCTCGCTGTTGCATTCCGAGGTCCAACATATTGTGGCAGCTGTCCATCCCTCACATGCTCCTCAATTATGTCCTTTAAGTGCCTGCAGCTGTTGGTGTCGTGTCCATCCAAATCATGGAAGAGACAGTGCCTTCCCGATGTCCTTTCCCGTTCTGTTGGTTCTCTCCTAGCCGGCCTCCGGTAGTGAAGGCGATTTCGAGTATCCAGGTATATCCGCTCCAGTGTCTCGTTCAATCCTGTGTATGTGGAAAACTTTGGATCCTTCCATTGCTTCCTAGCATTTCCAGAATCACCGTCCAACTTCGTTTTTCCTTTGTCTTTATCCGAACCATTGCTGGATGGTCCTCCCACCTCAACTGCATTAACCTTTTTCAATTTTAAATCTGTACTCGCATCTTCTTGTCGAAGGAACCTTTCTGCCTCATGAAAGAATTCGTCGAGATTCCGTGGGGGATCTCGTATCAGAGATACCTTGAAATCCGAGCTCTCCCTGACTCCTGATACTGCTGCCATTAAAACCATCGATGGATCGGGCCGATCCACCGAAGCAACTGCGGCACTGAATCGAGTTAGAAAAGCTCTAAGCGATTCATCCATCCTTTGCCTTACCGATGTCAATGTCATCACGTTCTTCGGTCTCTTGACATGAACCCGAAACTGTCCCAAAAACCTTTCCACCAATTCCCTCCAAGTCCTGATAGATCCTTCTTCCAGCTGCCTGAACCGCATCGCAGCTAAGTCCGTCAAGTACAAAGGGAAGCATCGGGCCATCACCTCCTCTGATGCCCCCAGCACCTCCATGTGTCTGGTGTATCTCATCAAGTGATCCGTAGGGTCTTCCTTGCCATTGTATACCTCCACGCTAGGTAGCTTGAACTTAGGTGGATTCTGAGCCATCCTTATTTCCCGAGTGAACGGACTCCTGTTTACTCCTTCCAAGTCTCCGTTGGTCAAACCACCTCGCACAGTCTTCCTGATTATATCTACCAATCCACCGTTGTCTGTCGGAGGTTGCCCCCGAGGGAACTCCGGTACATACTCTTCGTGTAGCTCGTTAGTAGCAACGTTGGTTCTAGCCTGTTGAACTCCTTCCAAAGGTTCTCCCGTGTTGAATCCTGTGGGCCTGCCCCCAAGCCCTTGTTGATTGCCACCTGGCTCCGTATCCTGTCCTTCATTGGGTTTCGTAACCCTAGCTTCTTGTCCTGCATCCACAGCCGTTGTAGCTGTTCCTAAGTTCTGCATCCTTGCAGCTCTCATTTGCTCCAAGAAAGTTTGCATCATTTCCTGTTGACTTTTCAACAACCTCTCTTGCAGTGAATTTGTTATGGCTTCCATTTCATCCCGGGTTATGTAGATCGAAGCCGGTCCTTCCTCACCTCCGGAGGATGCTTGTTGACTTCCTCCTTGTTGGCTTCTCTCAGCCCTTAGCCTTCTACTGTTTTGCCTAGTCATTGTCTTCCAAATCCAAACTTCTATCCGATGTAGCGGGTGCTGGTCCTTCTCAGTGAAAGCACCAAAATGTTTGCGTAAAAAATGGTCACAAACACCCAATACCGTAAAAGCACCAGTGTATGAATATAAATCAGCGATATTCAAACACAAATCACAGATCTCAGCAAATAACCCAAATACGTTTGCACAAAAGATGGGCAAACAACTCCAAGTTGTATGATTTAGTTGATTTTATGTTGTTCGTAATGATTTAGGTGGTTTATGCAAATACGTAAAAAGCAGGGACTGAACTGTAAAAGACACACAGATTTATAGTGGTTCGGCCAAAATGTGCCTACGTCCACTTTATATGTTATTCTCCTTTTCCAATCCGGTTACGAGTACAAAGCTTGTAGTACAAGTGTATGAAAGTTGTTTGAAAGTTCTTTCCAGGTTTGAGCTCTCCAACTTCTCCCCCATTGTTGTACCCCTGCCCCTTTATTTATAGAGTGAGGCTGAGGGCGGAGGTCTTGGATGTATATAGCTGCTGGTGGGCTTGGGCTGATGCAATCTGGCCTTGCAGCATTCTGGTTCGGCAGCGTCTTGGTTCGGCGGTGAGTGGTAACATGGGTGATTCGGCAGGTAGTGGAGATAGGGGTTCGGTGGTAGGTTGGACCGGTGGTAGCGTGGAGATGGAGCTGGACCGGTGGTTGGTTCGGTAGTATGGTAGGTAGAGGAGGTTGGTTCGGCAGTAGTTAGTCCGGCAGCTGGTTTGGTATGGTTGGTTCGGTAGGTAGTGGAGACAAGGGTGATTCGGCAGTGGAATGGAGGCAGGGGTGATTCGGCAGTGGCATGGAGAGGTGGTAGTTCGGTGAGGGTACTACCGAATGGAGCTTATAGAATGCCGAATGATCCCTTCATATTCGAGAATGCCAAATGAGCCTTCGGATCCGAGAATGCCGAATGAACCAGGGGGAGTTCGAATACCGAACGAACTCTTGCCTCGCTTCCAATCGATTTTCAATCCCGACATCCATCATTCCTTGCCAGTTTGTTGATATTCTAGTTTTGACCAAAAAATGGGATAACACAAACAACATGAAAGAATTGTTCTTAGAGTCAACCAAAAAATGAAAGCAACGTAACAAGTATTGATCGATGCGTTGATTTGACAATTTTATTTGATAAGGTGATCCCCTAAAGGAGACAAATCTTGTGTCGTGATAAACTCCCTAACTAGAAGAAAGTTCAACTACAAGGTGAAGAATGAATCAAAATAAAGTTGAAAGAGTGAATGGACGGAGAAATAATGCAAATAGAGCAATTGCTTCAAGTTCATCGATCGCACCTAATTGACAATGTCGTCCTTAAATATCTAAAAGCCAAGGGCGACAAGGAAATGTTCCTAAAATAGGCAAATGCTAAGGGAGACGCTGGCAAACAAGAGCGGTGGACGCAATCAGGATAGACAACGTAATAGCGATGGAAAGCCAACATGAATGTACTCACTAAAAGTATGAAACCTAGACCTTATGATGCTAGCTGTGCATGATCAAACAACGATCATCGTAGTTTGTTAGCATGGCATGTTGTGCTTCATCTCTTTTGTTGATGTTTTGCTTGGGCTATGCCTAAATGTTGCTTTTTTGATCGTGCTCTTGTTCTGTTACCTGACTATGGTGGTTGTCATGTCTTCTCCTGTGAATGTGGCCCTGAAATTTGCAAATGGTTGTGCTTCAGTTATGCTCTTTGATTTGGTACTTCATGATTGTGGTTTTATTTGACTTATGATAACGCGCTGCATGTTTGTTTTTAGTTCTATTTTTGGTTCTTTTGTTAGTGTTCCACCGGTGGTAACTGTTTGATGTGTAAGAGTTTGAACGAGTGGATGTGAGATTGCTACATGCAACAAGTTTGAGTGAGTGATTATGAGATTGCTATATGCAACTTTGTAGCGAGGTTTGTCATTTAAGCGTATATGCCGACGTTGCTAAGTATTCAGACTCGCATATGTATCAAAAGGGAAAATATAAATGTGGACAAACATTGTAAAAACGGAACGGTCTTGCAATGGCAACAAAATGTGGACAAACATTGTAAAAACGAAACAGTCTTGCAATGACTAATTACAGCACGATTAATTGCAATCTTATTGCAATTATATTGAGTATTAATATTTTCTACATTGTGATTAATTGCCACATTAGGACACTTCGACTCCATAACAAATGACCAAACACTTTTGGCATATAGAGCACAGATCAACTAGACCTTATAATTAGACGAGTATATACGCACGCCCATGTGGGCTTGCATATAATCACTTAGGTTTATGAACTTTATATATCATAACATATATACTACTATTATATGATAACATGTATACTATTGTTTTTAATCAGTATGTTACTTTCTTTCATTCATCAAAACATATTTGATGATTACTATAACTGCAACTGAATATTAGATAGATGTCTTAATTGTTTTAGTTAGCCCCACATCATCCAAATATGCTAACTGTTGTTATATAGAAGTTGAGGGATAAAGAAGGTAGTTATTCCAATTGCATCTAATTGAGTTGAGATGATGATTTAAAGTTTGATAACATGGCCCATTAATGAATGACATGCAAATTGAGAAATAGTTCAAATAATTTTTACTACTACTTCAACAATGAACGATCCAACGGTTGTCATCTACATTGCTTTATGGAGAAATGATGGGTATTTTAGGAAATTCAAAACGACACGGTTGAAGTCTATTTAGGGAATTCTCGTTATTAATAGCAAAGATAAAGATGTTAAGCACCCAATAATAATTTTTTGCCAGATCTTTGTTCTTTTACAACATAATAGCCAGTAGACATGGGATAGATATGTGTAAATGTTTCGGGTAGTAAACAACAGCCTTGTCCAATGATAACTGATAACTGATAGCAATGAACATTAACACATAACTGACAACAAAGAACAGAATCATCGTTGTGCATATTCAAAACATCATATTCATTTCTTTAAAAAGACAACCGGGGCCAATTGCATATGTATATGTCGTAATTGGAAATCCAAAAGAAAGAGCTTAAAATTTCGATAATTTAAAACTGACATCAGGAACAACCTCAGCTTGATATTGTCAATATCTTTGAATCATTAGAGGTTTGAATACAAATATTAGATAAGAAAAAGATTCGAAGATTGGATTTCTTCTATAAATAGAATATATTACATTGAGTGTGCTCTTAAAGAGAATTTGAGAAATTATGGCTAAAATCTTTGGCGAAGAAGAGTTTTTTTATGGGAGAAGAAGAGGAGTTTTTATTAGCTAATAGTTTTATTTGAAGGATTTGAATAAAATGGAGTATTAAATGAGGTAAAAATGAGCTGAACAATCCTACTTCAGAAAGTCACCATATGAATACACCATAAAAATCAATGAATAAAACATGAAAAAATGGAAAGAAAAAAGAAAAAAAAGATAGAAGTATTGAGTTTTAATGGTATAATTACGACAAACCCATGCTAAGCACACAGACTTGATCTAGAAATCTAATTAATAGGTGCCAATAAATTTATGTTTTTTTTTAAAAAAATTCTCACAAACTTTCAGCTATTTTTGTGTTCTCATAGTCTAATCATGCATATGGTTAAAATAATATAGCAAATTATTATTGTTCTCAACATTGTTAATTTACATATGACAACTTAACTTGTGCACACCCAACAACTTGTAAAGCAGTGAAACATTGAACTTAGGTCAACAAAATGCGAACATTCAATGGCAATAAAACTACTATGAGCATATAATCGATGACATCATTAGTTTTAAAACCTCAAATCATGAATAAAATGGAAAATGGGCATCATTAATCTATGTAGAATAAATTAATATGTAGAATAAAATGGTCAAATGCCCATATTAAACTAATGAAATCATAGGCAATATCATTGTAAATATAATATGGTTGCTCACGCATCTTATCTTTTGTTTTTTTACAAATTCATAAATCTTTATCCCGCTACAATAAAAATATTAAGTAGCACGGATACTACAAAGCAATAAGAAAATCAAATAGTTAAGAATGAGTCTAACATATACTTCAATTTGTCCATACCAAAATTTGAATCATTCGCATTTTTTACATTGTTTGCAAAAATACACACACATTTTTACACTACATTTCTGCCTAAAACAAACATTTCGATACATCTGCACGAGGATACAATATTCTGCTTCCATCTCTTTCAACTGTGCACAACAACTGCCTTTGCTGCCACAACTCTCATCCACCTATCCATTGATCTGCAATCAACATCCCCTGTTCACATCACCTACTGTCACCTCCCATTCAAACTGCCATAATCACTTCCACCATACCAACTGTTACGAAGCAGTACTTCCACAACCATCATTTTTTGCAACCCGCAACCCCTATCTGTCATCACAACAACTTCATCCCCTACTTCTCACCCCTGTAAATCCATCAACACCTTCCACAACCCGCAATCACCAACCTTCAATCAACTGTACATTCCCAAACATCACTTCATCACCCATTAATCCTCCACCAATTTTCGATCCTCCTCATTGCACACAAAACTCCTACACCCCATTCAATTCCCACACACTTGCCATCCACCACTGTTAGCTGCTAACTGTTCAACAATCACCAAGGCACGGAGTTACCACAACCCCCTGTTACAATATCACCAAATATCTCATCTATCACCAAGGTCATTATAATTCAACTGTGACAACTACACTAAAGCCAACTTCTTTTGCCACTTCAATATCAAGCGCCATTCCATACATATATCTTCCCACTTCACACCCCACTTCCACCAAATCAAACAAATAGTTCAAATTCAACCATCGCCACAATAACCACTTCATCATACATCTGATAGTTCAAATCCAAATGAATCAAATGTATTTTTGTAAACAATGTAAATCCAATAATCTATATATAACATGACCAAAGTTTATCTTTTCGAAGGCCAACAATAAATTATCTGAATCCAAACAGATTACATAAATTTACTTTGAATCATTCAGTAAAGGTATTTTTCTGCAAATCTACCTTGTGTAAGTTTTTAACTAAAAATAGTGGATTTGAGTCCCTACTTTCATTACAATAATTTGTATTTATGAGATCACTTACTTGCCAATGATGGAATTAATCTTTTGCTCATTATGTATCAACAAAAATACAGCTAGTAAATTCATTTATATTGCCAATTGATCCCCATGCTAGTTTTGTCAAAATGCACATTTGCCTTGTAAACCACTATGTATGATATTAATGCATAGTGTGCTCAAGCCCCATTATGATTTTTCATATGTGCACCCTATAAAAACATGCTAAGCAATGTGGCTTCCCAAACAAAGGTTCACTCCTAATGTTCTCATACCACTTCATCACATCAATAACATCATTATCATCCTTGCTTATAATGCTAACTACAAAAGACACATGTATAATCCATGCGAGGAAAGGTCTATAATCAATTGACATGAGTGGAATAAACAAATAATTGTAATCCATTGTAAATATAAGAGAGAAAGTAAATGCCTAAACACAAACTAAATTATGCTTAAAAAACACGGTAAATTGAAATTTGTACTCTTTAAAGGTAAATGAGCTTATGCCTACATCATTTCTTATCTTACACTAATTTTATTTTTTTGGTTTTCCATCTTATTTATTTTTCAATATTCCACCTTAACTTTTTACCAAATAACAATATATCAAACTGCGAAGTTTACAAAACGTTGTTAAGTTTGCTACTTTTTTTAATATACACCAGCTTATCCATTGTACTTCAAAATAGAAGGTTTCAAATGGAAAGACTGCTAATATCTTAATGTTGTTACTGTAAAACAACTGAACTGTGTTTTTAAAGCATGTATGTATTTTGTTGTTGCCTAATAGATTCAAGAAAAGAACATCTTATCTGATTAATAAATTTAATCAAAGGAACATGCTGTTATTCATTCTAGTAAAAGGAAGGAAAAACATGAACTCGTCACTGATTATAGAATATGAGAAAAGAGTATGTAAAACACATCATGGAACATAACAAAAATAGCTGAGTTGGTAAATACTGCATAACCGTACCATTTGTACGACCTTATTCAAGCTAACAACACTTCATGTTCATTAATACATAACACCCATGTAGTCAAGCAATGTACTGTTTATATGATCTTACTCGAAAATGGTAGCCAAGCTAACTGCATTTCTTTTTCTTTAATACACAACGCCTTTCCAGGGATAGCTTCTAGAGGTTTCAAGATCACAATTTAATAAAAAGGAAAAAGATGAGAACAATTAAAGAAAATTTGAAGATGAATGGGAAAAGATCTATAACACCTAAAATGTGAATTTTGAACATTACATTCTTGGTATAAAATACAACTAACACAATATAAAGTTTCACATTCCCATACTTTGTTCAACACTTCAACTCCTTAGATATCCAATGGAGTCGATTTTAATATCTATCAATTTCTCCTCGTGTATGAGGCTCAGTTTTAGATATGATTTAAAAGTATGCCAGTTTGTATTTATTGATTCATCAAATAATATGGAGTATTGAAATTGCCACAGTGACTAATGTATATCCATGCAAATGAAAGTATGTAACTTAAAAGAAAAATAAAATCTCGATACTCGGGCAGCCTATACACATGCACATGTAAGTAAAGGGGATGAAATATCTCAAAGCAGACAACTATTTTATCTGTTGAGTGAATCTATTTTCAGCTAAAAAATGTAGCAACACTTAGAGAAATGAAAAAAATATAATTACAGAAGTTATCCATTGAGATAACTCCAAGAATATCAATAAAAAAGCCAAAGTTGTCATTCAGTATTAAAAGGGATTGATATCAGCAAAATAGGAAAGAAAATTAACCTTGAATTTAATTATAAAAGATATATTGTTAAGGAACTCAAATACTACTCCAAATTTGAAGGAACTAAAGAAAATAAACAATACTTACCTTAGATTGAAAGTTAATAATGTCGCCTGAAGGATGACCAAGCTTAATTTTCTATCAACGCTGAATCAAAAAATCCAACATAATTACATGCTTAGTCCATAATCGAAGTTTGAGAAGATGTTGTATCAAAAACTGCAGTTTAACGGACAATCCTTAGTCGATAATCGAGCAATCGATGATCCCGAGCTTAATTCTCTATCAACGCTGAATCAAAAAATCCAAGTTAATTACGTGCTTATACACACACAGTTATTAATGGTGCACGACACAAAAAGACGCAAAGCGTCTCAAGAGTCATGGCGCATAACGCGGCAAATGACGAACGCCTTTTTAATTTACTACAAAAATTTAGAATTTATTTTATAAATTTAACATATAACAATTAACTTAAAAGTTCAATATAAATTATATTATTTTTTTACTAAAATCATATGTAATAAAGATTTTTTTTTTTTGACATTTTGCGGAAACATCATCATCAATCCATAATCGAAGTTTAAAAAGATGTAATATCAAAAAACGCAGTTTAATGGACAATCCTTAGTCGATAATCGATCAATCGATGATCAATGATCGAATGGAAGGTGGAGGATGGTAGATCTAGAAATTTGGTGAGCTAACCTTAGTTTCTGGTTGTGGAACTGCAAAGAGTTGAAATCAATAGCGATGGGGTTTTTTAGTTTTGGAAAGGCTGCAAAAGCCGATAGAAGAGAGATACGGTGAACTGAAAGTAGAAAGGGTACAACGGGTATTTTGAAAAGACACGGTTGATTTTAATTCATTGAATTCTTAGTATTAGCAGCAAAGATACAGAAGAAAAGCAGGATGTTTCCCTTGAATTCCAACTCTTCGTTCGTCACGAAATCATGGCCAAATTTGGTTCACACTTCACAATGCACCAACTACAGTGAAAGGGGTATATTTGTCCTATAAAAAAATAAATTCAAAACGGAAACCCCCAATTTTCATATCAATTTCATCCCTCGCTGCTCTTTATAAACCCCAAAAAAGCTCTCCATTATCGTCGCAACAAATTGAAGTACTAAAACCTGATAAAATGGCGATAAAAAGATTTGCGGTTCTGCTATGTGCTGAAGACTCAGAATACGTGAAGAAAATGTACGGTGGATATTTCAAGGTGTTTACAGAGTTGTTGAGAGAAGAAGGGGAGACGTGGGACGTGTATCGAGTTGCTAAAGGCGAATTTCCACATGCTGAGGACGTGCAAGCGTATGATGGGTTTGTGATTACTGGTAGCTGTCATGATGCACATGGAGATGAGGATTGGATTCATGAGCTGATAGATTTGTTGGAGAGTTTGAATAGTTTGAAGAAAAAGATTCTTGGTATTTGTTTTGGACATCAGGTATCAATTTTTTGTTTTAAACTTGAACGTTGAGGTAATGGTTTTTGAAAATGCTTTAGATTTTGTGGTTATTTAACGTTTGTAGAGTGATATAATTGAACGTGTTCTTTTAATTATTCCATGATTGCATCCAAACTAAGAGACTCAAATATCATTGAATCAACACGGATATGCTGTGAATGATTTTAATTAAATGGACTAACAATCTTTTCTGTTGCAAACTCTACCTTTATGCTAATCATCATGTACATGACAGATCAACCATTAAACTTAATACATAAAACAAAATCATTATTGTCGTATTAATAGTTCAGCTATATTTTTTTAGCTTAATGTCCAAGTGCCTGTTAAGTGTCATGTCATTCTTACCTCGTGTTGCAGGATAGCATTACTTGTTCTTTCTCGTCTTTTTTTTCCTGTCTTTTATTTTTTAAATTTTAACGGTGAATGCTTCGCCTTGTCTTGGTATATTATGTTGGAAAATATTAGTTGATCTAAAATCATCTCTTTTTTTGATTTAACTCTACTGTCTCGTTATAGTTTTCTTTCATGCTCTTGTTCTTTATTTATTTTCTTTTGATCGTCATGTTCGTTATTTTAACCTTTTTAACAAGTCAGTTGGCTTTTTACATAGATGATGAGACTATCTCATCTTGAAACAAAGGGTCACATCCGCATTACATTTGAGCTTGATGATATTTGTTTTCTAGGCGTTACATCATTTTCACATCCGCGTTACATTTATATCATCATTGTTTTAGCCCATCGCTTAGTATCATCTAATAAAACATGGTCATCGTCTTCCCTATTAAATCTATCTTCAAAAATACTATCTATGCAAAACAACTTTGTAGTCCTACCTCATTTCTCAACCAAATTGTCTTCGTTTATGTTCGCATTTGACATAACTATTGATCTCTGCATGTTTTTGAATGATTAACTCAATGAACTTTATAAATTCTTCTCCAAATATTACAATTTATAACTCTTTGGCCTCCGTGACTTTACTTGACAGTTGCCATATTTCAATGCTGTTATCTTTTACTCATGTAAAAGTTCTAAACTTGTACAGCTCTAATTTTGTTGCCTGTTTATTCTCACCCTTAATAATGTATTTTTTTGGAATGTACATATTACGTCCTTTTATAATCTTGTGGTTTTGTCCATAAAGAAAAATTGCTGCAACATTTTCGCCTAAACACATACGTTGCGATTGGTTAATAAATGAATTTTATGCTTTGTGTTTTCACTCGTCCGCTTAAAAAATACACGAAGGAGACGGAGGGGATGAAAAACGGTTAGTTCGAAAAATGGTTTTAACACTTAAGTTATACATGAAATGATTGTTTTCCCTGCATTTTAGAAAATATCAACAACCTTCTTATCTCTCTCCTTCCCCCCTTGTTGCAATAACTAGATTTTTTCAACTCTTTCTCCTTTCCTCTGTCACTTAACATGCATAAACTCAAAACGCAAATTTTTTTTTTCAGCCAGACACTGCCTTAAATTGTCTAAGTGAGAGAATATGTACAGGCACTTGAATATCACATGTGACCGTGATAAAAAACTGTATCAATCAAAATCTTTCATGTGACCAACAATATTCTGTTTTTCATAACTCATTTATTATCACTTCATACATTATTTAGGGATTTTATAGCTGTCAAGTTGTCCAATATTTAAACTCTTACTGGACAAGTAAGATCTGCTGGGGTCCTATATGTTTAATTAACCCATGTGCAATAGTTTACTGACAAATGGATTCCAGCTACAAAATTTCAATCCTTGATTTACTGAATAATTCATGTACCAACTATTGTTGGTGGTGTAGAGTGTACAGTATATATTTATGTTGGTTACTTTCAGTAACTCTTACACTACTATGTGCGTTTAATGTTATTAAATGCAAATGTCTGACAAATATACAAGGAACTTATATTTTAAAACCATAAATAAAATTTGCATGTATGCAGATACTGAGTAGGGTTTTGGGGGGCAAAATAGGAAGAGCAAACAAAGGATGGGATATAGGAGTTAGGTGCATTCATCCTGTTCATTCCAATAGTAAAATGCTTTCTTATCTTCAACTACCTTCTCATCTCCATGTTATCGAGTGTCACCAAGATGAGGTATTTAGCCGAACATATTATCTTTTTTTGTGTATGTTACTATTTACATAGTTGGTCCATTTCTTTTAAATCTACGTTATACAGGTATGGGAATTACCACCTCAGGCTGAAGTGATTGCAAGGTCAGATAAGACTGGAATCGAAATGTTTGGATACGGACAACATATTTTGGGAATTCAAGGTCATCCTGAGTATAGTAAAGATATCTTGCTGGATATTATTGACAGGCTTCTTCAACGTGAAGCAATTCAGGTAGGTGGAAACAATTGTTTCATTGAACAGAACTTGATATTTCACTTACATATTTCATTCTATCCGGACGTTATGTGTGAGACATTTGGCTATATGTTTGGACAATTTTTGACTTTCTATAAGTAAGAAGAAAGATGACGTAGGACACCAATGTAATCCCAACTTGCTGTGCTGAGTATTAGATGGACCACAAATTTACCCTGCATTTATTGTTTTATTATATCTGAACAATAATAGTGACATTCTAGACATGTAATGATTCAGACCCGAACCAGGAAAGACACTGAAGTATTATTTGTAAATGTTTTGGCCAATCTGAAATCATTAGGTGATCACCAGTTTGTCCCTATCAAAAGTTTTGCATATGCTATCTTTAAAAAATAATGCATGGGGCATGGGCATCCACAGTCTTTGGTATGAAGAAGTGTTAAGACATCAAACACTATATTTAGCATTAATAGAAATTTTGAAGCACTTCATGGATATCTTATTATCCGAGTTTATATAATTAAATTAATAATTAAGCGTTTATGCAAGCAGTAATGTTTTTTCCTATAAAAAGACGTTTAGAAAAATAACCAAAATCCCAAACAAATTTACGTAGAGTTTGGTTTGTTATTTTTAGTTTTTGGTTTCCGTCTATACAAAAATGCACAAGACGCATTTATATTATCGAAAACGGCCAAATTAAAAAACGAAGTTAAAACGCAAAATTGAAAATAACTTTTTTATTTTTTATTTTCTGCGTTTTAGAAAATAACACAAGCACATGAAATGATCCATTCTTCCGTCATCTCTCTATCACCTTCGTCCTCTCATCCGACTTTCTTTCATCCCTTCCGCCGTCCCTACATTCTTCTCATATTTGAGATATATATTGAAAACCGAAAACGTAAAATTCGTTTTTAAACCAAACGCTATATTGCTTTTTAAGAAACAAATATTACATGATTTCTATTTGGTACTTACATCATACTTTGTTTTTGATGCCATTGACAAGTTAATGAAATAACCACATTTCGTACAAAACAATTAAATAAAATGAGCCTGGCCTGTTGAAAGTAAAGCTCAATGGACTAGGGGTAAAAAACACTTGACCATTTCTTATTATTGCAGATAAGGCAAGAACTAGGTTCATTTGTAAACTACTCAACATATAATTGCTTACCGTAGAAGACTAAATAGATGTGATAATAATGCAGAATTGCCATGTGGAAGCAGCAAAGAAGAGTTTAGATGCGAGAGAACCAAACAAAGCAGCATGGATGGCGCTCTGCAGAAGCTTCCTCAAAGGATCAGTAGTTTCACCTTAGCAATGTTTTTTTTTTGTAAACGTTGTTCTATTGTATCCAATTGAAGTTATGCAACTATTTAACAGATTAGATGGTTAATTTAGAGGAATATATATGTCCAATGAATGATCTAATGCTTAATGTAGTAACAACATTTATTACATGAATTTGATCAATACAAAACATTGTGCAGTAGTAATTTATAAACTGTTTTGGTACTTTATCACTGTTCTGCAAACTACAAAGGGAAGTGTCTTTCTTTTACTATTTGAAGATAAGGAAATGTGAACTCGGTCATTTTCAGAGTGAGCTGTTTCATCATTTTATCCGTCCAAACGCATTTAAATGTCCATTTAAGTATGTACCTGAGAACTATTGTGTAGTAAGTTGAAGGTGTTACCTTCAGAACATGGTCGGGTAAATAGTAGTACAAAAGACTATTTACAGCACATTCCCAACGCTTTAATTCACTCCGCAAATTCTCTTGGTTGTCCCATGTGACTCTTGAACGAGCCACAGGTTACTCTTGTTCCATCGATTATGTGACAAACTATACTTTTTTACATGTTTATTACCTACACCTAAGTTTACATTGAATGGATCGGACCACACACATGAACAACCACAAAACTGTTCATGTTCTACCTGTTAGAAAATTCAGTGGACTGATTGTTTGCATTCACATTTTCTAGGTATTGCAACAAAAAGCTCTAATGGAGTGGGCTACAACTATTATTAGATGTTGTAACAGAATCAACCACAACTATTTTTACATATTGCGAAATAAGTTTTATAAATTTTTTTAAAGTTATAGAATAATTTTTACAATATTTTTTAAACGTTGCAAAATATGTGCAATATTTTTTAAAAATTGCAGGGACAATTCAATTGTTTTCAACATTTAGCATTATCCTCAATATTATTATTATAGAATTATAATTTCAAAAATTCAAATACATAAAATTCGTTGATTCAAACTCGTAAAATTTATCGATTCAAACAATAACACTTTTCCAAATTGATTGTCATTCAAAATAAGTTAACATTGTTCTAACAAAAAGTAGTACAATACACTAAAATCGATCATCTATATTTTTCGACATGAATAAACATAAAACACTTAGATCAATCAATACACGAACTAGTACGGTGTTCATTCTGAATTGGTTGGCTCACCAACATCAACCATGCTAGATATCAAAATTAGAAAAGATATCAAAAAAGCTTCACTCCAACGTCAACTACCCTAAAGAGGAAAACACAGTGAAGACGATATTGAAGAATACACCAATAGAGACCCTGACCATTTCAAACAAAACAGATGACAAGAAAACATAAAATGAAGTTGTTCTAATAACATTACCGTCAGTGGAAGACCTAACCGTCCAAATTTCATTCCTATCCTTGACATCCACAAAACACAATCAACATACCTCAATGCACAATATCCCACATGAACCGATGACCATGATCGCTCCTTTCAATATTTTATCATACATTGCTACTGTCTAATCATCCTCTTCCTAGTTCTATCTCCTCAGAACCGCGTCCCCCTCTTCAACTCCGTACATGACACTGTACACCGCAACAACATGTCCTTTTCATCAGTAGAACAGCCCGACAGGCATCTCGGACTAGTGGTTCAATTCCAGGTCGTAGATGATGCCTTTCTTGATCCTTTATGCAACAACCAGAAATATTAGCTAATTAAAGAATTAGTTATTGAAATGTGAAATTAAACGAGAAAGAGTTGCAAAAGTAAATAACAAATATTGTGAGCATTTGGTTGTACATTTGCTTAACATATGAAGTCGGTCAAGTATGACAAATTAGATAATAAAGAGAGCAATGAACCAATGGGGGGAAAGTTATGACACCCAAGTGTTAGTGGCGGAATTGTGGATTTTAAGGCTAATTAAACATTAGAGAGGAGTGAATAGTGTTTTATAAATCGATTTGAAATTCTTTCATGTTTATTATTAATCAATACAGAATTAACAATCGAAGATGCAAACACATATAAGTATAAATGCATTTAAGTAAAAATGTAAATAATTAGAGACACGCTTCACGCTGTAGATTTTCATACTTGATCGAAGTTACCCTACATCCAGTCTCATACAATTGTTTATAAATATTTCTTTTTAAATGTCAATCTTTTAACCGGCAAAAGGCAAATCCAATACAATCTCAATTTTAAGGCTACAAGACACACCTTTTAGATTTTTCGAGCTCTGCGTGCACTAACTTGATTTGGATGAGACACAAACACATCCATTTGGATTTTCGAGACACCGTGCACACACACTTGATTTTAATGGGACACAAGCACACCACTTAAACACAATTATTGTTTGATGGTTTTTCCCGAGACAATTTCTTGATCTTTGGTTAGCATGAATCCTATAGCCTCTTGGACAACACCTTGATCTTTGAATGAGAGAGGTGTTTGAAATCAGAGAGTAAATGACAGAGAATCAACTCAATGAAGTTTGAATTGATTCTGCTTTGAATTTGAGAAGATTTGAATATATTTTCACTAGAAATTTTGCCAGAGTAAAAGGAGAGAAGATAATAAGAAAGTAGTTGATAAAAATTCATTTGACAACCCATATATGTAAAGAATAAACAGACATGTCCACTCGCGAAAAGTTACGATGAATAAATACGTCATTTCAAAATTTGAATTTCCAAATTATGGGATGTGTGTCGACATACTATCTGCTTATATGTTAATATATGTATGAAACTTTTGAAAACTAGTTTCTTTTAGAAATTGTTTTGAAAATTCTGTACTTTGTAAAATAATTTGATACTTTCTAATTCATTTTAAACATAGTTTATATATATTTTAAACTTAAGATAACTTTATGAATTACTTTTAAATATATTTTAAAAATACTTTATTTTAAAATTAAAAGGATAAAAATGATAAAAGATCAAAGATTGCTAACAGGTACTTTAACGATATCATATGACTCTATATACTATACCATAGTCTTGAAATCTTCATATCTTGATCTTTATACTCATGAGCCTTTAAGTCCAATTCGTAAGTCCTTATACTGTACAATATTCGATTTAAATCTGATATAATATCATGCATTATATTCTATATAACTTGACAAAATCATTAGTACCCATATTTTATATGAATGTATAATTGTTACTAAGGTTGTTATCATCAAAATCAATAACCGACGTATTAACAATCTCCCCCTTTTTGATGATGACAACCATTATTATTCTGTATAAAATATGATATAACTCCTCCTTAATATATGTATATGTATATTTATATTTTCTTCCCTTTTGTTATCAATAAAAATGGATGAAAAACATACAACCCCCAATAATGATTTACATAAGGATGTATGATGATATATGTAATTCAAAATCAATAATCCAAGTAAAAATGATGATATACTATTAATGTGTGACGACCCGGAATTTTTGGATATTTGAAATCGGAATATTTAATTGATTTTAAATATTTAAAAGTTAATTTTTAACTTGAATTCAAATGTCACTATTTATTTGATAATTAAATTATTGAATTTAATAATTTGAAGTTGGGTAAAATGTTGAATCTGGAGTTTTAAGCCTGTTAAAAATAATTTAAGGGCTTGTAAAATTAATATTGATGGTATTGAAGGTAGTAAAAGCGTTAAACTTGGATTTGGAAGTGCTTCGTTAAGTTTAGAATTTTATCGTTTAAATTGAATTTGAAAATAGCCTTCCATGGCACAGTCTTGGATTTCGACGAAACCAGTTCCATTGGATCCGTAATATTGTATTATTATCAGATTTCAATTTTCGTAGTGTTCGGAGTGATCATTTGGCCGTACGGTAGATAAACGCACTGAAATCTATATCGAAAATTTTAATAACTGGGTTCAAAAAGCTATCTTCTCCATACGATTGAATTAGAACTCGAAACCTTTTCCATTGCATTCGGAATAGGGGTATAAAATTATAAATGCCTAGCGGCATGCCTCGATAGGAGGTCAAGGTTTTGAGTTGCCGTTATCGAGGAATTTGAATTTAAATTTGAAATATATATTTGTAAATTCTGGTCAACTTCAGCTGAATCCTTTCCACGTCATAACGTTTTGCCTTCACCTCAGTGTCACTGTAGTAGCCCGATCTTGCTTCTCTAACACACTTTCCTTTTTATAACCAAGCAGAGAAAAATGTTGCTGGCCCTTAAACTAGGAAATAAAAAATAATTCAATACTTCGTTATAAAATCGCGAATACCCTTTCAATTCCCTTCCAGTTCGAGTTTAAATCGAAACCGAGACTCTTCTTCTCCCTTCCAATTTCTGATAAATCAAAGTCGTATAGAAAACTAAAAATGGCCAAGCCTTCCTCCTTTGTTTCGAACCTGGGCCGCGTACTTCTCTTTCTTATCTTCCTGTAAGCGAATGAAATCGCGTCTCTCCCTCGTTCAATCCACGTAATAAGAATTTAAGTTTGTCGCTAATTCATGCTCTTGCCTTATTTTCGGTCGGTAATATCTTGTGGAGGATGCGGCATAGAGGAGTCGACAGTGGAGTCGAGCAAATTGGAAAACTATGGTTTTGGATCTGCCTTGTTTTGGCCATCGATGTGGATTTTGGGCCTTTAGTCGACTTCATGGTGGGCGAGGATTTCATGGTGGGTTCGGCCATAGCCGTCGTTGGTTAGGGCTTCGAGTTGAAATCAGGTAGTTGCGAGAAGGCAGGCTCGAACTCGAATGTGGAAACATTGCGTGCTATTGGCGGTAGGGTTTGCGAATGGAGGGTTCGTTCTGGTGGGTTCGTCGTGGTCGTGGTGGCAGTGCGTGGTCGACAGAGGTAGCAATTTTTACGATTTTATTTTTATTTATTTAACCAATATATATAGATCTGGAAAAAAATTTAACAGTAGGATGTAAAACCTATTTGTCTTAAATACACACACACACACACACGAGCTATATAAGTATGCACGCAGAGGAAGAATTTCGGGAACCATATTTTGTTTTTACATATATAAATATATATATTAGAAAAGAAAAGTTTTTACAGTTTAGAAATTTTTTAAATGTTGAAGGGTATTTATATAAATTAGATTTTGAAAATCTATATAGGATATTTTTATAAGTGTGTGCATATACATATACATACATACACACACACACACACACACACACACACACACACACACACACATATATATATATATATATAATTTCAAAGGAAAATAAAAATACTTATTCACATCTTTTAACTTACTAGTTATTTTAAAAATATTTTTAGGGTTATTGATTTATTTAGTAAGCTTATTTAGCTATTTTGTTACTAAAAATAATTTATCAATAGGAAAATTAGTTTAAAACCAAATTAATTGGTTTAAATTAAATAAATAAATAATAATTGATTGTTCGACCAATTCAAATATTAATAAACTGTATGATGTTTGTACAAGGTCCAAATATCGTGGAGAAAATAGTCGGGATTGAAGAGAGTTGCACAACAAAAATCAAAGGTGAGTTAATCTCACTCATTTGGGTTTTATTTAAATTTAAATGATTAAATTTAAATAATTGGTTGAATGATTGAATTGATTTGATGTGCTATATTATATAGTAGTATATAGTATATATAGGAGTGATTGATTTCCCGTAGTATATAGCGGATGGGACCCTATGCGCCGCATAATAGCGGATGATATTATATAAATCTCATATACCGCGATATTCCACCTCGAAGTGGAATTGGTATTTTATATTGTGCTAACGTCCGTGGATGCAGGAAAAAAGGTTGAAGGGATCCAACGGGATTCCTGAAATTTATTTAGAATGTTTTAATATTCTATGGTTTGGTCATTGCTAATCTATGATAAATTATATTGATAACAAAAATGTTGGATGCTATGTTTGATTGAAAATCTTTGGGGTGTATTGAGTTACCAAAAATATATAGATTGGATTTTTGAAAAGAAAATTAAAAGAGAGAATTTGTAAATAAAATGGTTATTGAAAATTTAGGATAAATTGAAGAATGAATTGGAAAAGAATGAAAGTGATTCTAAAATTGTAAAAAATAAATAAAAATAAATTCCAAGAATGGGAAAGGAGGTTTTGAATAAAAAGGGAAAATAATGAATTTTAGAAACTTAAGTAATATTATTTAAAGGAATAAAGAATTTACTTTAAAATTCAAGGTTTAAATTTATTTGAAAGGATAAAGAAGGAATTTGGAAAATATGAAGTTGGTATTTTCAGTTAAAAGATTTTAAATCATAAGTAAGAATTAAAAATCTGAAGTTAATGGGTTTTGAAATAAATGAGTAAGTAAAGGAAATTATTTCAAAATGGAGTAATTTGGAAATCAATTTGAAATTGATTTAAGTGTTTGAAATTGAAAATTTAGAGGAGAATGTGACTATGAAATTTATAAACTGGGTTTATAAAAGCGATGTAATATATCAGCGGTGTGATAACCCGAATTTTGGTCATCTAATAATTGGATAATTATCTGATTTTTATTTGATAGATAAATAAATGGAAATCTAAAGAATATCTGGATGTGTATATAAATGAATTTGAATCTATAAATTTAAATATTTGGAAATGATAATCTTGTAGGAAATTAACATTATATAAATTTAGGGAAACTTTATAATGTTAGAAAATTCAAATATATATACATACAAGTATATATATATGTATATGTACAGTAATTAGGAGGCATTGTTTTGAATTCAATAATTTTCAAAGGGTAATTAAAGTTAAATTTTATTTAAAAATATAGAAACCGATTTCAAGAGCTATTTAAAATATACAACACATATGTAAACATAAATAAATAATCTATAAACAAATAAGAATTAAGTAGGGATTTAAATATAAATTATAAATAAATTAGAGGCAAGGTTTAAGACATAAAATACTTTATCTTGACATTTGTAAGCAATTAAAATAAAGGGGTAAACAAATGTAAGGTTTGATTTATATGTAGTGAACAAGTGGCAAGATTCTCTTTCAAATTTTTTTAATGTAGAATTCAAATCAGGCTTCACTTTTCTTTTGAATAATAATAATAATAATAATAAATCTGAAAACAACTACCCTATACAATTTGTGGAAAAACTCAAATACTCACCAAAGTAGCAATGGCAAACTCAGATAAAAGCAAAAAAATATAAAAAAAATCAAATTCAAGTGCAAATCAGGGAGCATATCAGAAATCAAAATTTTGTTACAAAATTCAGATCAAAGAAGTACCTGTAGCTTTGCTCTCTGTTTCTAGAAATCAGGTGAGTGAAACTGCAACTAGTATTAAATGCTTAAAACTATTAACAATGATGCTTGTGATTTATCATCGAAATAACTTGTGGAAACCTGGTTGCATGTTGTAGATATGTCTGTATATAGTTAGATATACAGTTATTGATCAAGTATGACTGAACATTTGTTCACTGGCCTCTGTTCCTTGATACAAGTATATAATTTGATTTTTAAAAACTTAAATTCTCTTTATACATATAATAATAAACAAGAATTTTAAAAAGGAAATTGAAGTTGGCAACATAATTTTATTTTTAAAAAGTATTTCAGGAGGTAATATCAAGTAGAAGATGGAAAATAAGAGATAACAGTTAAAATTTAATTTAGGAAAAAAAATCAAATATTGAAATTTAAAGTTTTGGATTCATAAATGAATTTGAGCATCAAGATCATGATTTTTGGAATGAATTTCATGATTTTTAGAGATTGGGGTGTTGGGAATTTACTAGTTGACCGAAGATTGAGTTTTTGGCTTTTGCCCGTGATCAAGGAGGAGCTGGGTGTCGTGGTCGGGGCTGGAGGAGGATTGCGAAGTGGGGATCATCAGAAAAATGGTCTGTTTTTTTATCACCGTAGTGTTTTGGTGAAGGTAAATTAGGGCTTTGAGGCCAGAATTGGTAGTTGGACTTTCTGGTGACCGTATGTCGTCAGTAGCCCTTCGGAGTTGATCGGTGTGGGTGGGATGGGCGCGTGAGCCTTTGACGTAGGTAAGCTCGGAGTATTGTAACCTCCGGCGACCGGAGACATTGACATTGAGGGACGATTGATGATCTCGTTTTGGGTTTAGCTGCAGTGACATGCTCGATTTCGTGTTTGAGGTAGCTTTTTACATCTGGGTGGATGGAAGCGACGGTGAGATCATCGCCGACTTGCCTGAGGTCGTAGGGCCTACCGGAGCAGCGGCGACGCCTTATACACGTGCACAGTGGTGACACGAGGAATTGGGTTTGGGAAGGATGGCGTTGTCTTGGGACGTACTCGTGAGTTTTTATGCCTTGATTCGAATAAATTGAAGACAAGAGAAACTCGAGAGTTTCTCGGGATTTTGCTGTATGAGCTTGGGTAAGTATTGATGCCTAGAATTGTAGGTAGATAAGCATGTACAGGATATTTAGGTTATAAGCAGAACCCAGATTTCTTTGGCAAGGAAATCATAGTTATGTAAATGGTAATTAAAGGAGATAAAAGGGTTTTGAAGAATAGTTTAATGATAGGTTGAATTACTTAATGAAGTAATTAAATAATAATTGTTTGACGGAAGTAAGTCAAAGAATGATCACTTAAGGTAAGGATTAATTGAGATTAATCAATTACTAATTTAAGGTTTATAAATTTACAGATAAGGAATAATTAATCTATAATTAAAGATTGATTAATTAATTATGGGTTTATTAATTTGTTTTGGGAGATATTAATTAATAATTAGGGTTATTAATCAATAGTTAACGAATAATAAATCAGTTAACTAAAGATTAACTTTTTGATTTTAAAAATACTTAAGGATTGATTACTTTGTATTCAAAGAGATTAACTAATAACTAAGGTTAATTAATTAATAATTTAAGATCAATTAATTGGTTTATAGGGTAATTAAGGGATAAATTAACAGTTGTAATTAATAAAATGAATGTGATTAATTAATTTGTAAATAGTCATTTGATGATTGATTTAGTATAACTACTTAAGGAGATTGATAAGTGTAATTACTTAGTGAAGAAATTGATGGATAAATTACTGAGTGTAATTAATATAAGGAAAATTACTTAGGAGAAGTAAGTAAGGATCAATTATTTGGCGTAATTAATTAGAAGATTAAGGAAATTAATTAAGGAGTTAATTAATTAGGGTAAGTAATTACAGAATGGTTATTTACTATGTATGATCGATTAAGGCTGATTAATGGAGGTAATTAATTTAGGATCATTAATTGATGTAATAAATTAATGTAATTAATGAAAGTAATTAAAGGTTAATTACTGTAAATGGTCGAGTATAATTAATTTGTGTAAATAAATTAAAGAATAATTACTTTATCTAATTGAAAATAATTAATCAAGGATGATTAATTTAAATGGATAATTAAAGGATGATTAATTAAGTTGTTTGTAATTAATTAATGTTAAACAGTATTAATGGAGATTGAAGTAATTAATTTAATTGGTTTGAATTAATTAGAAATGGTAAGACTAATTTATCTCGATTAGGAATGATTGAATAATATTGTATGCCTTAGATTGATTGATATCTTGGGTATGTATTTTGAGATGCTATGTGATGTGATATGATTGGATTTAAACTGAGATAATGTGGTCATTCATTGATGATGAATTAATGCTTATAGGGGACGCCTGTATTTAAAGTTTGAATTGAGTTTCATTTGAATAATTTAAGATAAGATGGTATTGAATTCGAAGAGACCAAAGTCGGGTATTAGTAAATACCCGAAACCACTTCGATTCTTCATAGATTTGATATGTGAAATCAATATGCTAGAATGGAATGATTTAAGTGTTGTTTATACTAAATTTGTGAATTTGTAACTGATGCGAGTTACCCCTGGTTTATGTAAGTTTTATGCTAATTACATTCCATGTTAGATTGGTTTACTCACGCTGGTTTCCAGCCTGACCCGGGTGTTACTTTGATGTAGTGCTCGAGTCAGACCGAGTATTACATATTTTCAGGTAAGGACGTTCTGGAGCTTAGGAGGCGAGCTAGATGGCAGGAACGTATGGGGTATTTCCGCTGCGATATATTATATATATTATTTCGAGGACAGGTTCTTTTAAACTGTCCAGTGTTGTGTAATGATTGTAACTATGATGTATAAAAATATAAGTGTAAAGATACAGATCTTCTTTGTAAAACTATCATTTATGTGATATTATATTTTATCCGCTGCGAATGAGAGATTCTGAGTTTGAGTTTTCTGTTTCTTCTTCGTTCTCTTTCTTCTTTTCATTAACTATATGTAATTTTCGGGATCGAAATTTTTGGGTCGTTACATTTGGTATCAGAGCTGAAGGTTAAGCGGAAACCTTGGCTCTGGTGGGTGTATTCATTAAGGATAGGGTCAATAGTACCCTAGAATGAGTTGAGTACATATATATATGAGAGCATACTTGTTATTTTCTTATATAAAGATTTTAAATGATTTTATATAAGAATATATTTTGATATATAAAGCAATATTTCTTTCTAATAAATATTAAGGGAACTGGTTGTTGAATTTTTGGGATTAAATTAAGTGGTATTAGAAATACAACCAAACTGAAATTTAATAAAGATAAGTTTGAAATGAATTCAAACTAAAATTGAAATCTTAAATTTGAGAAGTGTTTCAGAATAAGATGATAATGAATGGCTTCAGATATGATAATCTTGGTTATTATCCTAAATAATAGTTGTGTGTTTAATAGTAAGATATGTATTAATGAGTAAGCAAAATGAAATATTCTAAATAAATATGTATATATGTATGGATATACATGATACCAAGGATAATTTGAAATAACTCTAAATATTGAGTTTTAAATTTGGAATGAGATATGATACCCAAAGTGATAAGTTTTTGAACTTAATAAGTGGGAAGATTATTTATGAAAAGTTCAAAATTTAAGATGGAAGTTCAAACTGGGTAAGGTTGACTGGATTAAGTGAATTGAGTTTAACTTTGGAAAGGTTAAATAAGTTGGAATGATCAACCTAATTTGAAAATTTCAAGATGAAATTAAGATTTAACTTGGGAAGTTGAGTGGTTGATTTGAATTAGGAAATTTGAGTGATCTCAAAATGGGTTTGAGATCCAAAATTGGTAATGGATGGATGTTTTAAAATATTTTGAATGATACCATTCCGTTGTTATTAATAATTTTTAAGCTGAAATTGGATTTGATAAATGAAGAAATGGACTGTAGTAATATATCTATTATTGAGATAAAAAGAAAATTAACTTTAGTTTGAAAATAGAGAAATGGAATCACTTTGGACTTGAGATCTGGGTGTTTAAAATAAAATTTCAACTGAAATTGTTGAAAATTGGTTTTAAGGTTGAATTTGGTTAATAAATTGGTTTTTGAAAGATTAAATTGATTTAAAATGAAATTCTAGAATGTGGACTTAAAAATAAAATTGAATTGAAATTAGTTCAAATTAAATTTGATTTGAATTATTGGAATTATGATTGAAGATGTATAAGTATAAAATTCAAATGGAAAATTTGAATTGGATTAATTTGAAACGATTTGAAATTGAAGTGGGTTCAATTTGAAATTTGTCCGAATTGATTTGAATAATTTGGAATTGTAATTAAAGTTGAATAGTTTTAAATTCAAATGGAGTTTGAAATCGGGATTAATTCAAACTGGCGTTGAAATGAATTGAAATTGGAACTAGTTCAATTGAAATTTATTTGAATTAGTAGAATTTGAGATCAAGGTTGAATAAAGTTAAATTTGGAAAGAAACTGAGGTTAATTCAACTTGAATTGGGGTTGAATCAATTTCAATGGAAATTGAAGTTATTTAAAATTGGAATTGGGTCAATTTAAATGGAAGTGGAAATTTAAATTGAATTGATAAGAATGGAAGTTGGGAAGAGAGCAGTTTTGACTCTGGATTATTTTTAATATAAATTGTTTTAATATAAACCTATTTTTTCCAAGCCATTCATTATAAATACAACCTTTCTTTTAAAAGCCAAACTATCTTATACTTGTTTTACAATTATTTTTGAAACTGTTTAACGATTTTCCAATTGTTTTATAAACTAATAACTGTATTCCAACTATTTTACAAAACTAATTATTATCTTACTATTATTTTGCAATTATCTAAAATTTATAATTTTTTAACTATTTTCTTACTATTTTACACCTATTTTACAAATTAGTAATTATTTTCCAACTACTTATCTATTTTTAAATTCTTCAAGCTATTTTTTAAATAAACTGGTCGGAGTTCAAACTGTTATTGGTTAAATACCCAATCGAGATAAGAATAGAGGTGATAATCCAAATGGATTGAAGCAATTATGAGTAAGTGAATGAAAATCAAAGTGAATGTGAATAGAAATGGAATTGATTTGGCTAATAACCAAAAGAGATAAATACGTAGGGTGTACGTATATTATTCTATTCACATAATGATTTGATCCAGATTCGAGCATAGAATTTCGAGATAGTATGTCGATCCGAGTTGGGATTTTTCACTCGATTTTCGACGGAGAACCTGGATATGGATTGTTGATCAGTTTTGGATATTCTCTATCATAGTTATGACTATGCAAGGAGAATGACAGTTTCTGATCAAGAAATCAGATCTGTGTCCGCACTAGGAAGTCGGATGGACGATACTAGTTCGGAAGTGAAATTGTGTGGTCGAGTGAGCGATCAGATTGGTATAGCGTACGGGTGATATGTGTACATCGTACGGATTTGAATGAAAACGATATTGAAAGGAGTAATCAAATTTGAATATTTGATTTTGAGGAAACAAAGTTGAATATCTTTGTTTTATAAAATGAAACTCCCCTTGTTGAATCTTTTGCCAGAAGAAAAGGATTTTTGAAAATGTTTGAAGTATAAAAGGAGTTTTATACAAGTTTAAAATGATCCAAAGTTTTAAAATTATATATATATATCTGTATATATATAAAGGATCTTATGAGGATTTTAGAAAATGTTTTAGGAATCTTTGGATTTGGAAAGGCTCTTGATTTTTGGGTAAAATCAATATGAGAATTTTGAAAGCCTAGTTTGAGAATTATCGATTTTGGAATAATCGATTTTGTGTAAAGGAGCTTTGTATGAGATCATACTAGGTGTATAATTTGAAGATACTATATGTGCATAGTATAAAATGATTTGATGATGGCTCGGGGGAAAAAGGCGCTCCCTTGAAATGAACTTCTCAAGAGTGCTACCGAGTGGTACTGCCTTGAGCCCCGGGGGGGGGGGGGGGGGGTTCTAAAGTTGATCCTGTGAGGAGTTCGGAAAAAAACTAGTTCCTGGGGATTATGAGTAGAGTATACCATTGCGAAAGTTGTGTGTGCCGCTGAGAGCCAACAGTCTGTGTTTGATTTTATATCGGTAGACTGCGACCTATGGTAACATAGCTAAAGTCGTGTGTGCCGCTGAGAGCCAACAGTCTGCGTTTGATTTTATATTGGTAGACTGCGACCTATGTAAGAGTGGAGAAGTTTCATTTCGACAGCAAAAATCAGAGGCCGTAGAGAGCCTGCAGTTATATGGAATTTTGCTGTGATGGCAACGTTACCCTGGAATGTAACTGCGATCTGTCGAGGGTTCCATGGCGTAATCGAGAGGTCGCAGAGAGCCTGTAGTTACATGGACTTTTGCTGCGATGGCAATGTAACCCAGGATGTAACTGCGAACATGGATGGGGGTGATGATTTCCAGAGCATTCTCACCAAAGATATTTCCTCTATTTTCAAAAACTGTTTTCTATATTTTCAATAAAATTATCTTCCAAGTATTTTCACTGGATGTTGAAAATGAGTCTGCTAAGTACTTATAGATCTTCAGTCCTACGCCGGATTAACGTTTGACCGAATTTCTATGAGAACAAGGATGGACTGGTTGAGACATCGAGTTATAAAAGTTTCTTCATAAAAACTATTTTCGTAATATTATATAGATTTTAAAAATGATCAAAAGAAATTTATCTGATTGTAAGCATTTTTATAAATTCTAGTTTCGTTCCTTTTCGAGGACGAAAAGATTCTAAGGGGGGAGGAATGTGATAACCCAGATTTTGGTCATCTAATAATTGGATAATTATCTGATTTTTATTTGATAGATAAATAAATGGAAATCTAAAGAATATCTGGATGTGTATATAAATGAATTTGAATCTGTAAATTTAAATACTTGGAAATGATAATATTGTAGGAAATTAACATATATATAAATTTAGGGAAACTTTATAATGTTAGAAAATTCAAATATATATACATACAAGTATATAAGTATATATATAAGTATGTATATGTACAGTAATTAGGAGGCATTGTTTTGAATTCAATAATTTTCAAAGGGTAATTAAAGTTAAATTTTATTTAAAAATATAGAAACCGATTTCAAGAGCTATTTAAAGTATACAACACATATGTAAACATAAAATAAATAATCTATAAACAAATAAGAATTAAGTAGGGATTTAAGTATAAATTATAAATAAATTAGAGGCAAGTTTTAAAACATGAAATACTTTATCTTGACATTTGTAAGCAATTAAAATAAAGGGATAAACAAATGTAAGGTTTGATTTATATGTAGTGAACAAGTGGCAAGATACGTTCCTCTTTCAATTTTTTTTAATGTAGAATTCAAATCAGGCTTCACTTTTCTTTTGAAGAATAAAAAAAAAAAAATCTGAAAACAACTACCCTATACAATTTCTGGAAAAACTCAAATACTCACCAAAGTAGCAATGGCAAACTCAGATAAAAGCAAAACAAATATAAAAAAAATCAAATTCAAGTGCAAATCTGGGAGCAGATCAGAAATCAAAATTTTGTTTCAAAATTCAGATCAAAGAAGTACTAGTAGCTTTGTTCTCTGTTTCCAGAAATCAGGTGAGTGAAACTGCAACTAGTATTAAATGCTTAAAACTGTTAACAATGATGCTTGTGATTTATCATCGAAATAACTTGTGGAAACCTGGTTGCATGTTGTAGATATGTCTGTATATAGTTAGACATACAGTTATTGATCGAGTATGACTGAACATTTGTTCACTGGCCTCTGTTCCTTGATACAGGTATATAATTTGGTTTTTAAAAATGTAAATTCTCTTTATACAGACAATAATAAACAAGAATTTTAAAAAGGAAATTGAACTTGGAAACATAATTTTATTTTTAAAAAGTATTTCAGAAGGTAATATCAAGTAGAAGATGGAAAATAAGAGATAACAGTTAAAATTTAATTTAGAAAAAAAATCAAATATTGAAATTTAAAGTTTTGGATTCATAAATGAATTTGAGCATCAAGATCATGATTTTTGGAATGAATTTCATGACTTTTAGAGATTGGGGTGTTGGGAATTTACTAGTTGACGAAGATTGAGTTTTTGGCTTTTGCCGGTGATCAAGAAGGAGATGGGTGTCATGGTCGGGGCTGGAGGAGGATTGCGAAGTGGGGATCATCAGAAAAATCGTCTGGTTTTTATATCACCGTAGTGTTCTGGTGAAGGTAAATTAGGGCTTTGAGGCCAGAATTGGTAGTCGGACTTTCTAGCGACCGTATGTCGTCAATAGCCCTTCGGAGTTGATCAGTGTGGGTGGGATGGGGGCGTGAGCCTTTGACGTAGGTTAGCTCGGAGTATTATAACCTCCGACGACCGGAGACATTGACATTGAGAGACGATTGATGATCTGGTTTTGGGTTTAGCTGCAGTGACATGCTCGATTTCGTGTTTGAGGTAGCTATTTACATCTGGGTGGATGGGGGCGACGGTGAGATCATCGCCTACTTGCCTGAGGTCGTAGGGCTTACCGAAGCAGCGACGACGCCTTGTACACGTGCACAATGGTGACATGAGGAATTGGGTTTGGGAAGGATGGCGTTGTCTTGGTACGTACTCGTGTGTTTTTATGCCTTGACTCGAAGAAATTAAAGACAAGAGAAACTCGAGAGTTTCTCGGGATTTTGCTGTATAAGCTCAGGTAAGTATTGATGCCCAGAATTGTAGGTAGATAAGCATGTACAGGATATTTAGGTTATAAGCAGAACCCGGATTTCTTTGGCAAGGAAACCATTGTTATGTAAATGGTAATTAAAGGAGATAAAAGGGTTTTGAAGAATAATTTAATGATAGGTTGAATTACTTAATGAAGTAATTAAATAATAATTGTTTGATGGAAGTAAGTCAAAGAATGATCACTTAAGGTAAGGATTAATTGAGATTAATCAATTACTAATTTAAGGTTTACAAACTTACAGATAAGGAATAATTAATCTACAATTAAAGATTGATTAATTAATTATGGATTTATTAATTTGCTTAGGGAGATATTATTAATAATTAGGGTTATTAATCAATAGTTAATGGATAATAAATCAGTTAACAAAGTTTAACTTTTTGATTTTAAAAATACTTAAGGATTGATTACTTTGTATTCAAAGAGATTAATTAATAATTAAGGTTAATTAATTAATAATTTAAGATTAATTAATTGGTTTATAGGGTAATTAAGGAATAAATTACCAGTTGTAATTAATAAAATGAATGTGATTAATTAATTTTTAAATAGTCATTTGATGATTGATTTAGTATAACTACTTAAGGAGATTGATAAGTGTAATTACTTAGTGAAGAAATTGATGGATAAATTACTAAGTGTTATTAATATAAGGAAAATTACTTAGGAGAAGTAATTAAGGATCAATTATTTGGCGTAATTAATTAGAAGATTAAGGAAATTAATTAAGGAGTTAATTAAGGAGTTAATTAATTAGGGTAAGTAATTACAGAATGGTTATTTACTATGTATGATCGATTAAGGCTGATTAATGGAGGTAATTAATTTAGGATCATTAATTAATGCAATAAATTAATGTAATTAATGAAAGTAATTAAAGGTTAATTACGGTAAATATTTGAGTATAATTAATTTGTGTAAATAAATTAAAGAATAATTACTTTATGTAATTGAAAATAATTAATCAAGGATGATTAATTTAAATGGATAATTAAAGGATGATTAATTACGTTATTTGTAATTAATTAATGTTAAACAGTATTAATGGAGATTGAAGTAATTAATTTAATTGGTTTGAATTAATTAGAAATGGTAAGACTAATTTATCTTGATTAGGAATGATTGAATAATATTGTATGCCTTAGATTGATTGATATCTTGGGTATGTATTTTGAGATGCTATGTGATGTGATATGATTGGATTTAAACTGAGATAATATGGTCATTCATTGATGATGAATTAATGCTTATAGGGGACGCCTGTATTTAAAGTTTGAATTGTGTTTCACTTGAATAATTTGAGATAAGATGGTATTGAATTTGAAGAGACCGGAGTCGGGTATTAGTAAATACCCAAAACCACTTCGATTCTTCATAGATTTGATATGTGAAATCAATATGCTGGAATGGAATGATTTAAGTGTTGTTTATACTAAATTTTTGAATTTTTAAATGATGCGAGCTACCCCGGGTTTATGTAAGTTTTATGCTATTACATTCCATATTAGATTGGTTTACTCACGCTAGTTTCCAGCCTGACCCGGGTGTTACTTTGATGTAATGCTCGGGTCAGACCGAGTATTACATATTTTCAAGTAAGGACGTTCTGAAGCTCAGGAGGCGATCTGGATGGCAGGAACGTATGGGGTATTTCCGCTGCGATTTATTATAGTATTTTTTTGGGACAGGTTCTTTTAAACGGTCCAGTGTTGTGTAATGATTGTAACTCTGATGTATAAAAATATAAGTGTAAAGATACAGATCTTCTTTGTAAAACTATCATTTATGTGATATTATATTTTATCCGCTGCGAATGTGAGATTTTGAGTTTGAGTTTTATGTTTCTTCTTCTTTCTCTTTCTTCTTTTCACTAACTATTTGGAATTTTCGGGATCGAAATTTCGGGCGTTACAAGCGGATATTTGGAAGGATAAATTCATGGTGGGAATTTGTCAAAGGAATGAGTAAATTTGTTTAAAAATAAATAGTGATTTATTTTTAAAGGATGTGAAAGAGAAGCGTATTTCCCTGGATAGCCAAGTACGCTTTAAAAACAAATTTATAAGTATAAGTTAAAAGTTCAAATTTGTTTTAAGAAGTATGTTTTAGAAAATTTATTATTTTTAATTTTTTAAATTTTAAAGTAAGTCTTTTTCCAATTTATTATAGTAGTAATTATTTAAAGGTGACTTGGTATTATGTTTTAAAAGAGGACAATTTAGTTTATGTTTTATAAAGTAGCTTTATTTTAATTATTCTTAAAGTATATATTTTTAATAAGTATTAAAGTAGTTTTTTAAAAAAAATTAAATGTTAAAGTATATTTTATAATACAATGATTTAAATTATTTTAAAATTTAAAGTGTTTGTACTTGGTGATTTCAGTGGAAATAGAAAATATTTGGGAAATGTATTCCGTGAGAGGAAGATGGTTTGAAAACTGTTTTCAAAAAGGTTTGAAGTGGAAATATATCTTGCGAAGATATTTTGAGGTAAATAAATAATTTGGGAAATTATTTATGTTTGATGGTTGTTTGTGAATGTTAATTGATAGTTAAATAACCGACTATCAATATTGGCCAAATGCGCTGATCGTTTCGAAGAGACTGGGATCGGTATTAATTGCTCGAAAACCACTTTGATCCGGTTTGAACGTTTTCGTGTGGAAAACAAGAGTTTGGTTTCGAAGATGGAGCAGTGAAGCGCAAGGGCTAGTCGCTACTAATCCTGAGGTGATTCATGTAGTAGGAGTAGTGCCTTCGGTTCTGTTCGAACCCAGGACAGACTTGTATGGATGAATGCTTTCAGAACATCGTCAGGAGGACGATGAGCATTCTAAGTGATATGTTCTAAAAAGGTAACGCTTATCCTCAAGCCTCATCAACGGAGAATGACTGAAAATCAGGGGTTATGCAGCAAGGCTAAGTGGGTAGCACCCATTAGGGTGAGGTCATCCCTGTCTAGATGTCCCTTTTTATTTGGCTTAGTGGTGCGGTTGCTGATCCCAACCGTGGGGTGATCTTACTCGGGATTATCCAGTAAGAAGTAGTCCCGGTCTTGTGTTGCAGGGGATTAAGAGTAATTCTCAGTACGGTGATCCATGCCATGTACCGTGACAGGTAGTACCCCAGTGCCTAGTCATTAGTTGGAAATCCATTTTCCCTACGCGCCTATACGGTTTTGATTGTGCCCAACTATTGTTGAAATCTGAGATGCAAGCATTTCAGCTAGATTCTATTTTACTTTCTATAGACACTATAATAATATCAGAGGATTTTATAAGAAATTTTTTGGCACGGTAAAAACCAGGCATGTTTATTTGTGGTGTGGTCTTACGAGATGCTTTTGATTTTCAAAGGATTTTGAAAACTTTAATAATCAATTTGAGTGTGATTTCTCACGTTGGTATTCCAGACCGACTCGGGTGTTATTTCACTACAATGCTCGGATCAGACCGAGTATTATAGGATACAGGAAAGGATGCTGTGAAGCTCAGGAGATGAGCAGGATGGCGATACGCACTTCCGTACTAGATTATTATTCCGTTGTGTATTCAGTTTTGAGGACAAGTTTATATGACAGTCCAGTTGTATGTTATTGATGTTGTTGAACTCTGATGATGTACTCGGTGATGTATGTATAAAATAGATATAGTTTTCTCTTGTGTAAAGATCTGTTATTATCTATTATATTTTGTTCCGCTGTGATGGTAAGATTCTGTTGTTGTTTGTTTCCTCTTCTTCTATCTCTTTCTTTCTTAACCCCAATGGTTCATATTTCCATTCTCTTTGAGTTGATATGTTGAAGAATAGTGTCGACTCAAGGATATGGGTTTTGCGGGCTGTTACAGTGGTATCAGAGCTGAAGGTTAAGCGAGAGCCTTGACTCTGGTGGGAATTACTCATTAGAGATAGAGTCAATAGTACTCTAAAATGAGTTTGAGTGTATTAATAGATATGAGCGCGTATTTGTTAGTGAATATAAAAATTGTTTTTATATTGTGTTGACTTATTGGGTGAATGTTTATGGATTCTGGTCAATATTGGGAGCCATGTCATCGATAGGTGTTTCTAAACTCTTGAATGAGATAAACCGACACAATATGGTTTTCAAATAGGGTAAATGAAATAATTTTACCCTAATTCGGATATAAAAGAAAAGTTTTTGAAAATTATTGGTTACTTGGTTGTTAGGAATGATAATTATTATCATTGTTGTATGGATATTTAACTAGAAATTAAAAATAACCAAAGGTTAAGGAAAGAAATTCATTTATAGAATGAAATTTGAAATGTGAATTGTAAATGTGAAATAGAATTCCAGAGATATATTTGGAAATAAATCGTGGTGAAAGTTCCAGAGTAATGTTTTAGATGGATTTGGAATTTGGAATTTTGGAAAATTTTTTTGAATTGGATTTGAATTCTGGAGAGTTTGGAATATTTGAAGGGATTTTAAAGTGATAAAAGCATTGAACTCTTTTCGATTGCTGGGAAATAATTTCGATGTTGATCACGACATCATCGGTGTTCATTTTCGAGTTTCCAAGAGGGGGATTGCTACCTGGATGTTTTGGATTAATGTTTATTTGCGAAATTGAGTTTGATTTTGAAAATGAAAAGGAATGGTTTGATTTAGATATATATTTTTTCAAAATTGGATTTTGAACATTTTAGTAATGGTTTAAACTCTAGAGTTGGTTTGAAATGTTTGGATGAAACTCTGGAAACTTATTAAAAATGTTTATGGAAAGGTAAATAAGTTTGGAAACTTAAAAAAAGTTTTGAAAAGTTGTTTAGAATAGAAAATTTAACTTGGAGAAGGGTTAAAAAAAATTGAAGTAAGGAAACAAAAATAAGTTAGAATGTAAGCCAATTAATTTAAGTGAGTTAAAAGAAGTTAGCAAACGGAAGGTAAATAAATTGGAGAACTTATAGAAACTTAAAATTTGAATTAAATATGGCCTTGGATATTATTTTAACAAATTGATAATGGAATTAAAAATTTAAATGGATTATGGGAATGGCTAATTGAATTAAATGAGTCGTCAATGAATTGAATTTGGAAATTTAAAATTTGTAATAAACAAAACAAAAGAACTAATCAAATAAATTTATAGATTGTAATGAGATTTGAATGAAATAGAATCAAGTTAAAGTGAAAAAAAGAAAATTTGTTTGCAAATGAAGTGAGCTTAAGTTTTGAAGGTGGAATAAATTGAAGTAAATGAACTTAAGTTAAAAATAATTAGAAGCTCAACTTCGAGTAAGAATGGAAGTTCATTAAATAAAAGTTTGGGTTAAATTAATTTGGAAAGTGGTTATTAGTATAAGAATCGAATGTTGTCAAGCTCAATGAAATGATTTTAAAATGTATGGTTGGTGAATAAACTAGAAATGAGATGGAATTAAATATAAAATGAGTTGGAATCAATTGGATGTGGCTAAAAACTAAAATGGATATTCTACTAAGTGAATATCGTCAAATTGCATAGAATAAATTAGTCGTTCGACTTAAACGGAAGTGAATAAAAATTCTATGAATTGTAGAGGTAAATAAAATTGATTTTTGGAATCAACTGAAACAAATGTGAGTTGTTGGGTTAAAAATGAATCGAATGTAAGAAATTGAGTTGTAAATCATTAAAATTGAATGAAATGGCATATGAATTGGTTGAAAACAATGGAATTAGTTTTGAAATCATATAAATTGCTCATGGAAAGTGTTGGTGTATGTTGCTTATGAAATGCATGTGTTTAGCTACTGACAGTAAGTAAAATGTTAATAAATTTCAAATATTTAGTACTTATACATTTGAATTGAGTAAGTATAGGTACCAGGAAGCCGTTTGGCTGGATTTGGACGCGCTAATTGCTAAAATAATAAGCCGCTTGCTTAAAAATGCTAAATAAAGGTACGCCTACGCAATAAAAATAGGAAATATAAACTGTTTTTGTTTTTTCGATCGGGTGAATCGATGTATATATATTTATATCTCTTGTCAAATTTCAAAAGCTCCTACGTACAAAGGAGACTCTGCCAAAAAATTTCGAAATTTTTGGGAGTTAGAAATTTTTTGAATTTTTTTTCATTAGCAACAAAACGATTTCGTATTGGAATTTAAAATAAATTCGTAGATGAAACTAATTTAAAATAATGATATGAATCAGTTATAAATGGAAGATAAAATTCAATATTTAGAGTTGAAGATAAATTAGATTCATATGGAAATGGGAGAACCAATTTGAATAGAAGTGGATATAAACTAAAGTGGTGAAGTGAAAATAAATATAAGAAGCGTATAAACTACTAATATTAAACTTAAGAAGAAATAGTAGAATTCTTAAGTAATATGGGTGTCGGGAAGAGATATTGAATAAGCATTTGAGTAAAGATTTTTATGTGAAATGATAAGCGTTGATAAGGGAATAGAAATCTGATGAATGTGAATAAAAGAGAATTGATATAGTTGATAATAAATTGAGATAAATACGTAGGATATACGTATATTATTTTATTCGCATAGCAATTTGATCCAGATTCGAGGACAAAATTTCGAGGTAGTTGTACCGATCCGAGTTAGGATTTTTCACTCGATTTTTTACGGCGAACCTTGGATGTGGATTTTTGATTGATTCTAAAAATTCTCTATCATAGTTATGACTATGCAAGGAGAATGTCGGTTTATGATGAAGAAACTAGATCAGAGTCCGTACTAGGAAGTCGGGTGGACGATACTAGTTCGGAAATGAAATTATGTGATCGACCAAGCGATCGGATTTGGTATTGTGTACGAATGATATATGTGCATCGTACGAGTTCAAGTGAAATAGATATTGAAAATTTTGAAAGGAATTGAATAAAGTGAATTTGATAGCTATGATGGGATGTTATTGCTAAGTAGGATATGCAGATGTTTAAAAAGCAAAAGGGAATTGGGATATTTGATTTCTGAAGATAAATTTAAATTTTCTCGAAAAAACTATGTATTTGAATTTCTGTATGAAATTTGATGATTTTCTGGTCTAGCCACTTGGCTTTTTATTTTCTTTTGAGATTTGGGGCCCGTAGAGGCATTTTGTAGTTATACGAAGCTAGCGCGCAAAGGAGACGCTGGCGAAATTTTTCAGAAATTTAGAGAGTTAGAAATTTTTTGAGGAAGTTTTGATAATTTAAATTTGGATTTAAATTTAGATTTGAATAAGTGGAGTAAATGATGTTGTTGGAAACTATGGAAGGTTTTGGAAAGTTGGTTGAAGTAATAGTGGGTCTTTAATAACAGATATGTTATGGCAAGTTGATAAAACTATTTGGTTTTGGAAAAATAGTTAACGGGTTGTGGACCATTTTTCTTAACCAGCAATTTCGGGGACGAAATTCTTTTAAGCGAGGAGGAATGTGGTGACCCAGAATTTTTGGATGTTTGAAATCGGAATATTTAATTGATTTTAAATATTTAAAAGTTAATTTTTAACTTGAATTCAAATATCACTATTTATTTGATAATTAAATTATTGAATTTAATAATTTGAAGTTAGGTAAAATGTTGAATCTGGAGTTTTAAGCCTGTTAAAAATAATTTAAGGGCTTGTAAAATTTATATTGATGGTATTGAAGATAGTGAAAGCGTTAAACTTGGATTTGGAAGTGTTTGTTAAGTTTAGAATTTTATCGTTTAAATTGAATTTGAAAATAGCCTTCCGAGACACAGTCTCGGATTTCGACGAAATCAGTTCCATTAGATCCGTATTATTTTATTATTATCATATTTTAATTTTCGTAGTGTTTGGAGTAATTGTTTGGCCGTACGATAGATAAACGCACTGAAATCTATTTCGAAAATTTTAATAACTGGGTTCAAAATGCTATCTTCTCCATACGATCGAATTAGGACTAGAAAACTTTGCCATTGCGTTCGAAATAGGGGTATAACATTATAAATGCCTAGCGGCATGCCTCGATAGGAGGTCAAGGTTTTGAGTTGCGGTTATCGAGGAATTTGAATTTAAATTTGAAATATATATTTGTAAATTCTAGTCAACTTCAGCTGAATCCTTTCCACATCATAACTTTTTGCCTTCACCTCATGTCACTGTAGAGGCTTGAGCTTGGTTCGCTAACACACTTTCCCTTTTATAACCAAGCAGAGAAAAATGTTGTTGGCCCTTAAACTAGGAAAAAAAATTCAATACTTCATTGTAAAATCGCGAACACCCTTTCAATTCCCATCCAATTTGAGTTTAAATCGAAACCGAGACTCTTCTTCTCCCTTCCAATTTCTGATAAATCAAAATCGTATAGAAAACAAAAAATGGCCAAGCCTTCCTCCTTTGTTTCGAACCTGGGTTGCATACTTCTCTTTCTTATCTTCCTGTAAGCGAATGAAATCGTCTCTCTCTTTCTCTCTCCTTCAATCCACGTAATAAGAATCTAAGTTTGTCCCTAATTCATGCTCTTGCTTTATTTTCGATCGGTAATATCTTGTGGAGGATGCGGCATGGAGGAGTCGACAGTGGAGTCGAGCAAATTGGAAAACTAGGGTTTTAGATCTGCCTTATTTTGGCCATCGATGTGGATTTTGGGCCTTTAGTCGACGTCATGGTGAGGGAGGATTTCATGGTGGGTTCGGCCATAGCCGTTGTTGGTTAGGGCTTCGGGTTGAAATCAGTTAATTGTGAGAAGGCAGGCTTGAACTCGAATGTGGAAACAACGCCTGCTATTGGCGGTAGGGTTTGCGAATGGAGGGTTCATTCTGGTGGGTTCGTCGTGGTCGTGGTGGCAGTGCGTGGTCGTTATTTAGAATGTTTTAATATTCTATTATTTGTTCATTGCTAATCTGTGATAAATTATATTGGTAACAAAAATGTTGGATGCTATGTTTGATTAAAAATCTTTGGGATGTACGGAGTTACCAAAAATATATAGATTGGATTTTTGAAAAGAAAATTAAAAGAGAGAATTTGTAAATAAAATGGTTATTGAAAATTTGGGATAAATTGAAGAATGAATTGGAAAAGAATGAAAGTGATTTTAAAATTCTAAAAAAAAAAAAAAAAATTCCAAGAATGGGAAAGGAGATTTTGAATAAAAAGGGGAAATAATGAATTTTCGAAATTTAAGTGACATTATTTAAAGGAATAAAGAATTTACTTTAAAATTCAAGGTTTAAATTTATTTGAAAGGATAAAGAAGGAATTTGGGAAATATGAAGTTGGTATTTTCAGTTAAAAGATTTTAAATCATAAGTAAGAATTAAAAATATGAAGTTAATGGGTTTTGAAATAAATGAGTAAGTAAAGGAAATTATTTCAAAATGGAGTAATTTGAAAAATCAATTTGAAATTGATTTAAGTGTTTGAAATTGGAAATTTAGAGGAGAATGTGACTATGAAATTTATAAACTGGGTTTATAAAAGTGAATTAATATATCAGTGGATATTTGGAAGGATAAATTCATGGTGGGATTTATTAAAGGAATGGGTAAATATGTTTAAAAAATAAACAGTGATTTATTTTTAAAGGATGTGAAAGAGAAGCGTATTTCCCTAGATAACCAAGTACGTTTTCAAAACAAATTTATAAGTATAAGTTAAAAGTTTAAATTTGTTTTAAGAAGTATGTTTTAGAAAATTTATTATTTTTAAATGTTTAAATTTTAAAGTAAGTCTTTTTCAAATTTATTATAGTAATTATTTAAAGATGACTTGGTATTATGTTTTGAAAGTGGAAAATTTAGTTTATATTTTATAAAGTAGCTTTATTTTAAGTATTCTTTAAGTATATATTTTTAATAAAGTATTAAAGTTAGTTTTTTTTTAAATTTAAATGTTAAAGTATATTTTATAATATAGTGATTTAAATTATTTTAAAATCTAAAGTGTTTGTACTTGGTAATTTCAGTGGAAATAGAAAATATTTGGAAAATGTATTCCGTGAGAGGAAGATGATTTGAAAACTGTTTTCAAAAAGGTTTGAAGTGGAAATATTTCTTGCGAAGATATTTTGAGGTTAATAAATAATTTGGGAAATTATTTATGTTTGATGGTTGTTTGTGAATGTTAATTGATAGTTAAATAACCGACTATCAATATTGGCCAAATGCGCTGATCGTTTTGAAGAGACCGGGATCGGGATTAGTTTCTCAAAAACCACTTTGATCCGGAAACGTTTTCGTGTGGAAAACAAGAGTTTGGATTCAAAGATGGAGCAGTGAAGTGCAAGGGCTAGTCGCTACTAATCCTGAGGTGATTCCAAAGTGGATGTAGTAGGAGTAGTGCCTTCGGTTCCGTTCGAACCCGGGACAGACTTGTATGGATGAATGCTTTCAGAACATCGTCAGGAGGACGATGAACATTCTAAGTGATATGTTCTAAAAAGGTAACGCTTAGCCTCAAGCCTCATCAACCGAGAATGACTAAAAATAAGGGGTTATGCAGCAAGGCTAATGGGTAGCACTCATTAGGGTGAGATCATCCCTGTCTAGATGTCCCTTTTTATTCGGCTTAGTGGTGCGGTTGCTAATCCCAAGTGTGGGGTGATCTTACTCGGGATTATCCAATAAGGGGTAGTCCTGGTCTTGTATTGCAGGGGATTGGGAGTAATCCTCGGTACGGTGATCTAGGCCACGTACTGTGACAGGTAGTATGCCAGTGCCTAGTCATTAGTTGGCAATCCATTTTCCCTACGCGCCTGTACGGTTTTGATTGTGCTCAACTATTGCTGAAACGTGAGATGCAAGCATTTCAGCTAGATTCTATTTTACTTTCTATAGACAATATTATAATATCAGAGAATTTTATAAGAAATGTTTTGGCCATCGTAAGGTAAAAACCCGACATGTTTATTTGTGGCGTGGTCTTATGAGATGCTTTTGATTTTCAAAGGATTTTGAAAACTTTAATAATCAATTTAAGTGTGATTTCTCACGCTGGTATTCCAGAATGACTCGGGTGTTATTTCACAATAATGCTCGAGTCAGACCGAGTATTATAGGATACAGGAAAGGATGTTGTGAAGCTTAGGAGGCGAATAGGATGGCGATACGTACTTCCGTACTAGATTATTATTCCGCTGTGTATTCAGTTTTGAGGACAAGTTTATATGACAGTCAAGTTGTATGTTATTGATGTTGTTGAACTCTGATGATGTATTCTGGTGACGTATGTATAAAATAGATATAGTTTTCTTTTATTTAAAGATCTGTTATTATCTATTATATTTTGTTCCGCTGCGATGGTAAGATTCTGTTGTTGTTTGTTTCCTCTTCTTCTATCTCTTTCTTTCTTAACCCCAATGGTTCGTATTTCCGTTCTCTTTGAGTTGATATATTGGAGAATAGTGTCGACTCAAGGATACGGGTTTGCGAGCTGTTACATAATGATACTATTAAACATGATGGTAAAGTAATTTTTTAATGAAATTTCAAAATATACATAAGTGAATCCAATACACACCAATCCAAATTTAAATCAAACCAAATTAAAACACATAAATTTATTCAATCTAATCAAATTCAAATATATAATATCAAACTATCCAAACCAATCAGTTTTAAATTCAAACCTAATAAACACACCAAACCAAATCCTATGAGTGTATATATATTTTACATATTAAATTGAGACCTAATAACTGGACATTTCGAAGAACTTCAAACCAACCATCGGCCCCAAAGATTAGATCCGCTTTAATGACATCCCAATCTTTATTATCCTTATAAACAGTGCACTCTGGGTTGTTGGATGGTTCATCTTTGATTAGGGAAGAAATCATCCACTGAATAGCTTCAAAATGCCTTTTTTGTTCTTTTATCATCTGTATTTGACTCATTTCTATGTGTTTTTTATTTCTTAGGATAAAGGGGAGAATATATTTAAAGGATTGAAGAGTTTGTTCTAGATTTCCACATAATTTTTGATGTAGAGAAGACATATTTCTAAAAATATTTTGAGAATAAAAATAAAGTATGGAATGAAAATTTAAATGAAATTTTAGAAGAAATATGCTTATATAAGTGTAGAAAGTTGTTTGAAATGAATAGACTGATGATAATTATTTTTATTTTGAAAAACTAAAAAAAGTTGATTTCTAGCTGTTATATGTCGAGATATCATATGTATGTATGTCGACATACATACCAAAATTTTCAAAACTAACTTATTTATTATAGCTTTTGTTTTTATCCTATATTATTATACTTTTATGACTATCCAGAGACTAATAAATAATATAACAAACACATTTCACTAATTAGAACTTGATGGGTACATGGATTTCATTCAAAAAAAAGAAAATTACATAAGAATAACATAAATTTATACTAAGAATGCAAGGTACAAGCTAGATAACACAAGTAAATAACTAGATGGATTTATAAGAATGTAGATGACGATGATAAAAAGCCAGTAAGTGTGTGAATGATCTTTCCAAAGAATTTATTCATTTTGTTGGAAAGAAAAGTAAACTTTTTACTAAAAGAACGCTTAAGCTTCTTTTGGTTTCTAAGATGTTCTCTTGATTCCTCAGTATCTATTTGTTGGTAGTGTTGGATGCTTCTTCAAAACTTTTTAAGGAAGTTTATATTTCTTCCTACTCCTCCTCTTCTTCTTCCACTTCCATTTCATCTCCTTCTTCCTCCTCTTCTTGTTAAATTTGTTGCTCTTCTTCCTATGCCACTTTTACTCCTTTTCATAAAGAATTTCATAAGGTTCGAAAAATGATGGAATATGCATAAGTGAGATATTGGCTCTGTCGAAAACCTTTCGAGAATTGGACTTTTCTCCTCTCAAATCCACACCATTATATAAAAATGTTCTGGTGAGATACACACCATAAAAGAGCATATTCTTGTGTTTAGAAATGTTCTTTCGAATAAAGTAATCTAAAATGACTCGTGCTCAATTTACGTGTAGCAAACATAAATAGCAAAAAAAGATTTGAAAACCTTTTGAATATAGTTATAATATTTTCTCGTCCTCGGAATTATGCTATGTTGTAAAACGAGACTTATAAATCTTGATTTTAGACAAAGATTTTTATGTTTAAATTCAAAATCATCATCATTTTCGAAAATATCGTGAAAAACTTCATGGTTTGAACATCAATTTGAAAAGTGGAGAGTCAATTCCAGTAGATTGATGGCCAAGAATATGAAAACTATTTGGGTGTCATCAATGCTACTCCAAACTTGACCTTCTTTCCCTTGATAATACTTTCCGTTTAAATTTGCATAAACCTTTTTCTTCCAATTCGAGGTAGAAAACACAATCATTTTAGGAAGATTTGATCAAATTAAGAATATAATTTCAAAACAAAGTTCATATAAACACAAAGAATCAAAATCATTAAATCTAGCAAATCTTCGAGGAGAATTTTTTTCGAAAGTTGCATATTCCATTTCGGCCTCAATTGCATTTTTTCATTGAAGAAAAAGCATTTTGTTTTCTTAGAGAGCATAACAGGTTTCGGGATCGAATTAGAAGAAGCCATTTTGAGTTTTTGAGGAGATAAAAGAGTGAAATGATATTTGAAATTTGAAACTAAAGTGAAAAGATTGAATGAAGATGGTGTAAATAAGTACAGAATCAAAGGATATGTTCTGTGGTCAAAAAGTCATCTTTTAAGAACATTGGAGTAAGTGAAAAATGGAGAGAAGTTCAAAATTTAGAATTTGAAATGAAATTTCAAATTTCAAACTCTGATGCATATATCGACATATAAGTGAGTCATATGTCGATATATAGCCCTTGATTTTTAAAATTAAATTAAACATAAATAATTCCTATATACTTATATATATATGGATTTATATTTATCATAATATTATTCGTTTATTGATTATTCCTATCAATCAAAAGCAACCAAAAAAATTGAAATTAAAATTATAAAGCATACCAATTATTGCTGCTTTCTATTGGTCAGTTTTGATTAATCTATTTTTGCCATGAAGCACATATTCATATTTTTGTTATTATGTTCATTTTCTCTTAAGGAAGTACCTAAATCATTCAAAGTTGCAATATATTCCCTTGTCTTTCCTGGATGAACCATTTGCCGGTGAGATCTGTGATATATTCGAATGCGGGATGTCTCTCTAAAAATGATCAGGTTCATCACAATTGAAGCATCTGATCGTAGTTCCAGTTCTATTGTTCTTATATTCAAGTTTTCGAAAGTTGTTCATCTTTTCATGTATCATAATCTTTTTTGAAATTTTTGGTCATAAATGTGATTTCTTCATTGTTGTCATTGTTAAAATCTTGATCATCATTTATTGCATTGAAAGTGATGGTTTTCTTTTCTGTTTCCTTGCTTTCTCTTCTACACTGCATTTGTGTTTTACAAGACATTAAATTGCCTATTAACTCTTCAATTTTCAGAGTACTAATATCAATAGTCTCTTCAATTGTAAGTGTCTTTTAGTCCCACTCTGAAGAGAGCGAATTGTGGATTTTTCTAACTTGGTCCTTTTCAAAAAAATTTTTCCCTAATATTACTAATGAATGCAGTATATCTTGGAATCTATAGTACATGTCAGAAATGGACTTATTTAAATTCATTTTAAGTAATCGAAACTAATTAGTTAACACAGAAATTTTAGTCTGTTTCACTTTACTAGTGCCCTCATGTGTAACTTGCATTGTTCTCCAAATTTCATATGCAGACTTACAAATTGACACTCCGTTAAATTCATTCTTATCCAGTGAACAAATTAGAATATTCATGGATTTAGAATTGTTCAGTGCAAGTGCCTTTTGGTCAGCAGTCCATTGCGAAAATAGTCTAGGGTTCAATTACTCATTTTGTGTGACATTCCAAATATCTAAACCATTTGATTGTAAATAGATATTCATCCTACATGACCAATAAGTGTAATTAATGCCATAAGAAGTTGGGGTTTAGTAGCAGATTACCTTCGACAAAAGTGTTAACAAGTGCACCAATAGTATTACTAGCCATTTAGACTTTTCAAATATCAAACTACGAAATTTTGGAAATACTAGTGGCGGAATTATCAATCTTAAGGCTAATTAAACAATAGAGGGGGGAGGGGTGAAAAGTATTTTATAAATCCTTTTAAAGTTATTTCAAGTTTATTATTAATCAATATAGAATGAAAAATCACAGATGGAAACACATATAAGTATAAATGCGGTAAAGTAAAAAGTAGAGGATTACAGAGATCACACCAGCAATTTTTATACTGGTTCAGAGTTACCCTACATCCAGTCCCGTACAATTGCTTGTATAGATTTCTTTACAAATGCCAATCTTTCAAAAGAAGAAGGCAAATCCAATACAATCTCAATTTCAATGCTACGAGACACACCATCCATATTTTTCGAGTTCTGGATACCCTCACTTGATTTGGACGGGACACAAGCACATCCATTTGGATTTTTGGGACACCAAGCACACCTACTTGATTTAAATGAGACACAAGCACACCACTTAAATACAACTAGAGTTTGATTGTTTTTCAAAGAAAATTTCTTAATCTTTGGTTACAATGAATCCTATATCCTCTTGGACAGTACTTTGATCTTTAATTAAGAGAGAGGGGGAGATAATTAGAGAGTAAATGTAACACCCCTAATTTTTAATAACATTATTCAAAATATTTGTTAGATAAATTAAATAGAATAATGTAAATCTTCAAGTGATAATGGGTTTGAGATTTGCATAAATACTTAAAGGCCATGCTTAATTAAATAAATGGGATTCGTATGCTAATCAACTAACACAAGGGTATTAGGGTAATTCCCACCTACACATCTATTACCTGTATATACTCACATTTCATTTCCCATTCATGTCATTTTGCAAAAACAAAATACAAACATAAATCAAAGAGGATGGAGAAAAGAGAAGAAATTAAATCTAAAGCTAAGGATTCAAGCTAGGGGAAATTAATCTCAGTCCCATCTCCTTATCATAAATCAAGGCGAATAACAATTTATACCATCACTATTTTGTTTTATGATCATTGGTTTTCGGGTTTAAGATTAGATCCATTTTAATGATGATTTCTGATGATATGTTTGGATTTTATGATATGATGTATTCAAACAAATTTGTTTGAAAATGGTTTATATATGGTTTTAATCGTACAATCATTAAAATTGAATTTATAATTCCATAAGGAATTTATATGTTATGAAAACATGATTTTGGAGTTGGGTTTTAATTTTCATATTTTTTCAAGTTATGGAGAATTATTATGAATTTTCAAGGGAAAATATGGTTAATTAGGTTTAGAAATTTATTTTGGAAATTATATTGAGAATTTGGGTTTGAAATTTAGATATGATAAATAACATATTAAAAATGAAATTATATGATTTTTGGGGATTTTTCCAAAGTGATTTACTATGAGAATTAAATTATTTTGAAAGGAAGATCTAAATGATATAATTGATTTGCTTAATGGAAGGTCTTATTTGTTAAACTAATCTTGAATTAGATCTAAAATTACATGGCAGTTTTATTTGGAAAATAATTAATTTTTTTAAGGAAACCAATTAAATGTTTAAAAGTAGGCAAGTTAGTTACAAAGTTATTGCTTTTATTAGCGTTGATCAGCTTTTACCAAGAAAAGTGGATTCCGCCTCTTTTAGAAGCACCTTTTGACTCATAGCTTCTGCCTTCAATCAAGTCAAAACCTACCAGCTAAGATGAAACCAATACATAAGGTATCACAAGTATGAGCACTTTTTTTTGTTTTCTAAAAGGGATGCACTTGCCTGTTTTTTTTAAATGCTTTCAAAGATGTCAAAATACATGCTTTCAAAGGGGTCTTTTAAATAGCTTTCAAAAGTGAGTTGCCACCTATTTGTTTAAAGTATAACTTTCAAATGAATTACTTAGTTTCCAAATTGATGACTTAGCCAAAACCCTTCTTTCGACCATGTGCCTTTTGAAGGAATTGAAGATATCAATGCTTATGAAAGGTAGCCTTTGTTTTTTAAATATGAGCCAATTCCTAAAGCTTTTGAAAGGGGTTAATGGTTTCGAAGGCAATGGCTTCGAAAGGGTTTTTGAAGCTAACCTAAAAATGTTTTACCTTAATGATTTGTTCTTTCGAAAGGATGGTTCTGAAGCCATCAATTTTTCCCCAAACACTTTTATATGATAAAGAATGGTTTTGAAAGATATACTTTCGTTAATATTCACTTTGACCCAAAATATATTTAAAGATAAACCCAATGGTTTCGAAAGGAGTACTTTTAATAATTTCGAAAGGGGTACTTTCAAATGGTTTTAATGCTAAGCTTCTATGATTAAATGTTTTCATTTCAATGCATTCCAAAGGTTTCGAAAGAAAGATTGTAAAGTGTTTCGAAAGGTAGGTGCCTAGAATTTTGAAAAGAAGATATGAATGCTTTCGAAAGGAATTATTCCAATGGTTTTGAAAGTAAAGATTAAAGGTTTCCAAAGCCTTAATTTTCAAAACAAAGAACCTAATCTCAATTTTTAAAGGAAAACCATGGCATAATAAAAGAATTTTGAAATAATTTAAATATGGAGATTTTGAAGAAGTTTTCCTTAACTAATAAGTTAAAGGGATTAACCAGTTTTATATAAAATGATTTCAAGGATGTTAAACCACATGTGTTGGTATTTTTGTTATTATGTTCACTTCTTCACACATACACACACACACATATTCACATAGTAATAGATCACAACTGTATTTTGGGTAAAAGGGCAGAATAACTAGATAGGTTGACCCAATAGCGAATATAATTTAATTTAACTCCTGAATGAGTAGAATTGCATCTAGAAGGTCAGATAGACTAGAATGTAGGACTCCTAAGTAGTGAAGATGTCATATAGACAGAATCATAGCAAATACATGAAAACTATGTTTAGAAAAAGTTATTGACAGGTGCCAACATGTTCATAGTAAACTCATGAAAATTATGATTAAATAGAGTTATTGGCAGAGGCCAATAAGTTTGTAGTGAACCTATGAAAACTATATCTGGATTAAGTTATTGACAGATATCAATAGGTGCCTACTCAAACCATGAAAACTATGATAAACGGAAGTTATTGGAGTTACCAATAGGTTCAGGGAGATCCCACGAAACAATAAAGTTATTTACAGTGGCCAATTGTTTCTTAGTGATCCCATGAAAATTATGAAACTGGACAGGGAGTTCATAAATTTTAATAGGTTAATTGCCGGCCCATGAATACTATTAAGTTAATGGTGACCCTAGAAACTACAAAATGAGACAGTTAGTCAAAAATGAATGGGGATGGTAAATCTAGAATTGATTTACTTATTTCCATATCGTCATATTATTTTGAACTACTATGTTTTAACCATTGTGGATGCCGGAGCATAATATATAGTTTTATAAAGTTTTAGGATAGTAGTAAGGGAAAAACCTGTGACAACCCACATTTCGCAAGGGTTAAATCGACCATAATCCACACATGTCCGACTTAAACAATCCGAAACGTAGATAATCAATGGGGCTAAATAAAAAAATAAGAAGAGAAGAAGAAAACAAAAACAGAATCTCACAGCGGAAACGATAAAATATAATAATCAAATAAATAATTCAAAGGCAATTTACTATATATTCGATTATAATCTATACACATTTATCAGAGTTATATCTATACATCAGGGATAAACAATCAATACAGCAGAATAGCATGATGCAGGAAATAATAATAACAATATGCCAAAACTTCGTCTTTGTCCTCCAGAGAATAGTCTTCAATATGCTAACAAAAATCAGGACTGACCCGAGCGTAATGAAAAGACAAAACACTCGAGCTAGGACTAAAATACTCTTATGTAAGTCAAATCAATATCACAAATATGAATGTAATAACTTAAGAGATGTTATGAGATTTTCTATCTCTTAAGGATCCGTTAAACTATTTATATATAATAGTTTACGCTATAAAAATAATGTCCATCGGTAAAATAAATATCAAAATAGCGTTAAGGCTTTAATTGATCCACCTTAACACATTTTACAGTTTTAAACCAAAACCGTAATGGGCTCGTATAGGGATAAAAATGACAAGGCACATGAGGTAATGCCCATGGTAGGATCCTACCAGTTTAAACTTTCTGGCTGGTCGTAACCCATCCGTGGCTGACCGCGACAATCAATCCAAACGACTAATAAGGTGCACCCATAGAATCCGAAATCACAATAATAATATGAGGGATCAACGTTGCTGAGGTAGCTAACCTCAATGGCCAGACATATGCTCCTGTTTTAATCATTTTAATTATGACACGAATATCAAGGCTATCCATCATCATTCACTTACTTCATTCCAGTAAACGTCGCCAAATTAACCAGTACATTCTGGAAATCATCCACCGCGTACACAGTTGTCAAAGTGGTTCCAATATTGAAAGAGGGTATTTCAATAAGAGGCCCCGGTCTCTTTAACAACCAACAATCATTTTACACACCGGTTTGTTCTTGTACATTCCAAAAATAATTCATACTTGATAGCAAAATATCGTATTCGTTTCAAAATCAAATCCACTTCGAAATCATCATATTTACTCAAAATCATATCCATTTTGAAATCTTCGTATTTACTCAAAAATATCAACTCAACTCCATATATCGATTTCACTTCAAAACTTGATTCGAATTACAGTTATTCTATAATTCACTTTAACCCAATTCGCCTTTAAATCCAAGATTTAAATATAAAAATTTCCACCCCTATAACCAGTTTGAATTTTAGAAAATAGTTTAAATAGTTTTAAAATAGTTAAATAGTTAAAAATTATTTAATAGAAGATATTTAAATAGTTTAATCAAAAATAATTTGAATAAAAAAATGGTTTATATAGTAAAATAGTTTGGAAAAATTTAAATAATTTGAATATTTAAAGAATATATATTTTAAATCATTTATACTAAAATATTAATTAAAAAAATTCCAAAGCCAAACCGGTCAACTTCCCAATTTCCTACCCAAACTAATTCCAAATTACATTTCGATTTAATCGATTCATTCTGATTGCGACTCGAATAAAATTTTGATTCCACATAATTTCGGTTTCAATTCACAAATTCCTTTCACTTTCAATTTCCATTTCCAAATTAATTTAAATCCCAATTTCAAATTAATTTCCAATTCGAAATTAATTTAATTTCCAATTTCAAATTAATTTCCAGTTCTAATTTGGTTTAATTTGCAATTTCAAATTAATTCCCAATTCCAATTTAATTTGCATTCTTATTACAAATTAATTCCCAATTCCAATTTTGACTTCAAAATATCGATTTAAACACTTAAATCAAATTTTCATTCAATACCAAATTTTAAATCCAAAATTTTAATTCCAAACTCAAATTTGAAATATAATTTCATATCAATTTTCTTAGAAATATTCGAAGTTCGAATAAAAGACCAATCTTTTAAAACAAATCAACTTCCAAAAATTTACGCTGTATTTCAATTTTTAACTTAAATATCTTAACTTCGAATAATTAAACAATTTCATTTCCAAGTTTAAATTCCAACATTTCGAGCTTCAATTCAAAATAATTCAATTTCCATAACTTGGATTTTTTCTAAAAAGTCAATTCATTAAAAATTTCAAAACAACTTTGTGAAAAATCATTTAATTTAACCAATCTGGTATCTGCATATAATTCTCTATCCTATGGCCAAATGAATCAGTTATTTCAATTTAATTCAGGGATGGATATATATCATTTCAATCCAAAATAAACATCATAGGTATATATCATTTCAATATATTTCTTAATTTATTCGAAATAATTCAATTTACAGTTTTATACATTGTAAATAACATATAGGGTGATAACATGATATATAAATAAACATCCAAAATATCATCCATCTCAACAAATCATCCAAACAATCAATATTCACGATAGTCAACCAATTTTCGATAAATCAGGAATTTTACTAGCGGTCTAAAATCCTAAATCAATTTTAACGGTTAAAACTAAATTCTATCAATTTATTCAAATGTCGGTTAAATGTCAAATCTAATTTATCCAACAACCATCAATCAATTTAAATTATTTCATGATAAACATTGTTTTCTAACATAAATATAATAGCCAATGTGAGCGTAAAACACTCACCTTCCCTTGAATCTGAAAAGTTGAATGAAGTGAACTGTAATAATTCCAACTTCACAGCGTAGACAAAACCAATACGATTCCAACGCAATTCTCCTCGTTCGTATTGAACTCATATGCACAATTTACAAATTTATTAACGTCAACGATAATTAAAATTTTAATTAACGATAAAAAATACTACCTCACTAGATCCTCTCGTACGCGCTCAGGTCTTTCCCCTTATCTTCCTTCTTCTTCCTCCTTTGAGCGCAACATCACTACTGCTCTAAAATTCAACGAACCCTCAACTCACCTACCTCCAGGTTGAAGCTCTTGTATGCACGCAACTCATAGAACATGAGAACCATGCGTGCCTCTTTTTCTTCGACCATCACCGGCCGCTTCACGTCCTAAGTCGCCATGCTCATCCGACCCCCCATTGTCGCCTCCACCACCACGCCACGTAACCCAAGCATGAAAACCCCAACGAGCTCGCCTCCGCCTTCGCCCCTTCGCCACGTAACCCATGCTTAGTCGAGATCGATTTGAGATCGTCGCCCCTTTTTATCTCGATTTCGTTTTTTTATGAGAACGAAATCTCGTTTTTTTATCTATTTCGAATGCTCGATTCGAAAAGAGGGGAGGGTTAGAGAGAGATACGGTGAAGATAAGAATGATGTGGCTTTGAATATTGTTGTTAAGATTTTTATATTATTATTTGAATTAGAAATTCTAGCCTAAATCGTTCGAATATTTCTCAAGCTCGAAATGAAGCGTCCTGCCTTGCGTTTATAATGTTTTGCCCTCGTTCCGAACGCAATGGAACTAGTCCCAAGGTCTAATTCGATCGTATGTGAAAGATGGTTTTTCGAATCGAATTATTTACTTAAATTTTGATTTTAAATTCTACGCGTTTCAAGCTCGTAAGGCCAAACGACAAGTCCGATTGCTGCGAAACTTGAAATCCAATAATAATTCACTATTACGGATCCGTTGAAATTCGTTTCTTTGAAATCCGAGACAGTGGCCAAAATGGCTATTTTTACTCGTCAATTAGAATATAAAATTTCAAATTTAAAATTATTCCCATCTAAATCCAATTTTAAATATTAACTATCTTCGTTCATATTTTGAATAACATTAAATCAAATTCTGATATCATTTTCCATCATCTTAAATCCAGAATCAAATTATTCAAATAATTTCCAAAATTAAATTTTAAACAACTTAATTATACAACAAAACAATATGTATAAATAAATCATTAAATTTTATTTCTACCTATATCTATCCAATAAATGCACTAAATTTAATAATTTAAAATAGCCGAAAATATGGGTCGTTACATACTCCCCCACTCAAATCTTTTCGTCCTCGAAAAGGCGGCAAGTAAAGAATTTAACATTCATTGGGTTTTATTCAAATAATCACTTATAACTTTAAAATATTATTAGAAAATCTTTAGCATGCTTTTTACTACGCCGTTTCGATATCGATTTTATGGAAAATATAATTTATGTAGAAAAATAATTTATAAAACTTTTAAAACTTCAAAAAATTTCTAACTCCTGGATTTACGGAAAATTTCGGCATAGTTTCCTTTGCGCGGCTCGATTGGAAATTTTTTACAATTCAATATATAACACAAATATTACCCATATATATCAAATATACATCTCATCTCAATGATGAGGCATACCAAAGGGTAAAAATATAAAACCGCGGTATGTAATCTGAGATACGTACCTTATGATTAATAATACGAGCAAGTTCGCTCGTATTAAGCAAGCAAAAGCATGTAAAACCCGCATACTCGCCCAAACGATCTTCGTATGCACCTATCTCAAATCTAGTCAACAATATTAGCTAACATACAATGATATAGAAGCATATATAAGTCTAATATAACCATACAACATGGATTTGAAGCCAAACAACACAAACAATCACAAATACATAACATACAACAATCATATGCAATCAAAACGTTAATAAATTTTGTTTTCAACAAAAGAAACCATCCAACTATCAATATCCATCCAATTAATCCAATTAATTCATAAGCATGTGAATTTTCATTATCCAATGCCAATTTTTTATTCATTTATACCCTTCATTTTATTAACATTTTAATTGATTCATTTCAATTTATTTGCATTCAATCAACTTTTATTTAATTAGATTCACATTCAACTGATTTTCCATTCAATTCATTTACTTCTAAATAATTTGCATGCACTTATCAACATTAATTAATTCACATTCTATTAATTTACACTCCCGATAGTTACATTCATTTTTCTTTCTTCACTTTCATTATTTCATTTCAATAATTCAAATAATTAGTTACATTTAAGTAATTTAATCCATACCACATTCCATATATTTTAAATTGATTTTCATTCACATATTAATATTCATTTCATTAATCACACAATAGATTTATAATTAACTCATTCGATTTTAATTAATTTACATTCAATAAATTTGGTTTTAATTCAATCTTTTCTTCCAATCAATATTTATTTCATTCAAATTTGATTTATTTCAATTCAATATACTTTCATTCAATCGATTTGTTTATATTCATATTTGTTTCATCCATATTTAATTGGTTTACATTCCATTGATTTCTCCCAATTTATTAACACTCGTTACAAATTCAATATATTCATTTTTTTCTTTCAATTCAATTTGTGAAATTTCAATTTGTTTCACTTTTTATTTAACCTATTTCATATAAAAACATTAGTGAATCAGTTATAAATTTTTATTCCACTCAGTATATCGCTTTTTAGTTAATACTATCATCATTTGTAAATTATCTAAGTTTATTACAAATGTGTTACACAATAACACTCATTCTTATTATTATTACTTCATATCTTAAGTTATTATTAATTCATCAATTTACTTCATTTATTCAAATTCAGATTATTAATTTACCAAATTTTTTTTATAACTCAATTCATATTAATAGTTTTTTTTTCATTCAGCTTCTCAAGTCCACTTTAATTTATATTTATTTTCAATAACTTATTCCATATTATATTAGTTAACATTTGAATTTTTATTTAAACTACTCCACTTGCAATTTAAAACTTTCTTTATCTAGTTTTAAATCAAATCCAATTACTCACACTAATTTTTTCTTACATTCATTTATTTTATTTTATCTCTTTCACACTTAAAATACATTAAATTTTAAAAATTCAAGTCCTCATTCATTTTATAGCTCAAATGAAGTTAATCTGCTTTACTAATTTATCTAATTTCATTTCATATCCAATTCAATTTATTATATTAAACTTCAATTTATTTTAGTCTTTTGCTTGTTTTATTTAATATTATTGAAGTTAAACCTCTTTTTTCTTATCATTCAAATTCAACAATTTTAAAATTTGTCTTAGGTTAATATTCTCAAATCTATAAATTATACTATTTATTCATTCATCCACTTCATTTCAAATGCAATTTAATTTTTACTTAAGCTTTCACGAGGTAAACTATATTTTATTTATTTCATTTCATTAACTCAATCAATTTAATATCTCTTAAGTCAATTATTTTTCTTAACCAAAATTTTAACCATTTTAAATTCGGTTTTTATTTCCTATTCAAATTTATAAGTTATAACCTTTTTTATATACTATTTTCAATTATAAATTCAAAACTATTTTCATATATTTATTAAATCATACTTAGAATATTTTCCACAATCAAAACTTGTGTTAATCGAAAATAAATTCCCTTTGGTAGCAATTTTCACTCAGAAACTCGAAAATGAACACTGACGATGCTGCAGTCATCTTCAGAATTATTTTCCAGCGACCGAGCGAGTTTTATGCTTTATTTTTCTTCAAAAATATTTTCAAAATATTTTTCTTGTCAAAACACTTTCAAATAATACTATCAATATTAATTTTTAAGGCTTTGAAAACAATTTTGAAGACAAAAGAATTTAGATTCTAAAATTTTCATTTTTTATTTACTTATCATTTCTATACAAATTTCCTTACCTTATTACCAAAATAGTTCATTAAAATACAACTTGATCATTTTAACCAATTCTTATTTTAATCGATTTCAATTAAATTTAATTATCAAATGCTTCATAAAATAAAATTCATCAAGTATTCGTTTTATTTTATTTTATTTTATTCAACCAATAATCGATGATAACTAAATATTATCATCGCCTACCAATAATTTCATTAAGAATTAACCTTTTATATAGTTTAGCCTAAATTATTTCATTTACTCTATTTTTAAAACAGTATTATGTTGACTTGCCTCGTTTAAGTGTTTAGAAATCCCTACCGATAATACGGCGTCCTGTACATCGACCAGAATTAATAAACAACCCAACGGATAAGTAACACAATAGAAAATATTTTATAACACTAACAAATATGCTCTCTCATATATATGCACTCAAACCGACTCATTCTATGGTATTACTACCCTATCTCTAATGAGTCAAACCCCACAAAGCCAAGGTTATAGCTAAACCTTCGCTCTAATACCAACCGTGACGACCCATGTTTCAAAAGGGTTAAATCGACCATAATCCTCACATGTCCGACTTAAACAATCCGAAACGTAGATAATCAATGGAGTTAAATAAAAAAAGAGAATAAGAAAACAAAACACATAATCTCACAGCGGAAACGATGAAATATAATAAATAGATAATTCAAAGGCTGTTTACTATACATCCGATTATAATCTATACACATTTATCAGAGTTATATCTATACACCAGGGATAAATAATCAATACAGCAGAATAGCATGATGTGGGAAATAATAATAATATTAATATACCAAAACTCCATCTTCGTCCTCTAGAGAATAGTCTTTAATATGATGAAAGAAACTCATTAACCCGAGCGTAATGAAAAGACAGAACACTCAAGTCAGGACTAAAGTACTCTTATGCAAGTCAAATCAATATCACAAATATGAGTGTAATAACTTAAGAGATGTTACGGGATTTTCCATCTCTTAAGGATCCGCTAAACTATTTACATATAATAGTTTACGCTATAATAGATAATGTCTATCAGTAAAATAAATATCAAAATAGCTTTAAGGCTTTACATTGATCCACCTTAACTCATTTTACAGTTTTAAACCAAAATCGTAATGCCCTCGTATAAGGATAAATATGACAAGGCATGTGAGGCAATGTCCAAGGTAGGATTCTACCATTTTACCCTTTCTGGCTGGTCGTAACCCATCCGTGGCCGACCGCGACAATCAATCCAAACGACAAATAAAGTGCACCAGTCGAATCTGAAATCACAATAATAATACGAGGGATCAACATCGCTAGAGGTAGCTAACCTCAATGGCCAAACATAGGCTCGTGTATTATTCATTTTAATTATGACATGAATGTCAAGGAAATCCATCATCGTTCTCTTACTTCATTCCCGTAAACATCTCCAATTCAACCACTAAATTCTGGATATCATCGACCGCGTGCACGGTTGTCAAAGTGGTTCCAATATTGAAAGAGAGTATTTCAATAAGAGGCCCTGGTCTCTTTAACAACCAATAGTCATTTTACACACCGGTTGGTTCTTTTACATTCCAAAAATAATTCATATTTGATATCAAAATATCCTATTCGTTTCAAAATCAAATCCATTTCGAAATCATCATATTTATTCAAAATCATATCCATTTCAAAATCATCGTATTTACTCAAAAATATCAACTCAACTCGATATATTGATTTCACTTCAAAACTTGATTCGAATTACAGTTTTGGTTATAGTTCACTTTAACCCATTTGCATTTAAATCCAAGATTTAAATATAAACACTTCCACCCCTTTAACCAGTTTGAATTTTAGAAAATAGTTTAAATAGTTAAATAGTTAAAAATTGTTTAATAGAAAGTATTTAAATAGTTTAATCAAAAATAATTTGAATAAAAAAATGGTTTATATAGTAAAATATTTTGGAAAAATTAAAATAATTTGAATATTTAGAGAATATATATTTTAAATCATTTATACTAAAATATTAGTTAAAAAAATTCCAAAGTCAAACCGGTCAACTTTCCAATTTCCTACCCAAATCAATTCCAAATTCCATTTCGATTTAATCGATTCATTCTGACTCCGACTCGAATAAAATTTGATTCCACATAATTTCGGTTTCGATTCACAAGTTCTTTTCACTTTCAATTTCCATTTCCAAATTAATTTAAATCCCAATTTCAAACTAATTTCCAGTTCCAAATTAATTTAATTTCCAATTTCAAATTAATTTTCAGTTCCAATTTGATTTAATTTCCAATTTCAAATTAATTCCCAATTTCAATTTAATTTGCATTCCAATTACAAATTAATTCCCAATTCCAATTTTGATTTCAAAATATTGATTTAAACACTTAAATCAAATTTTCATTCAATTCCAAATTTTAAATCCAAATTTTCAATTCCAAACTCAAATTTGAAATATCATTTCATATCAATTTTCTTAGAAATAACCAAAGTTCGAATAAAAGATCAATCTTTTAAAACAAATCAACTTCCAAAAATTTACGCCGTATTTCAATTTTCAACTTAAAAATCTTAACTTCGATTAATTAAACAATTTTGTTTCCAAGTTTAAATTCCAACATTTCAAGCTTCAATTCAAAATAATTCAATTTCCATAACTTGGATTTTTTCTAAAAAATAATTTCATTAAAAAAATTTCAAATCATCTTTTTAAAAAAATCATTTAATTTAACCAATCCGGTATCCGTATAAAATTCTCTATCCTATGGCCAAGTGAATTAGTTATTTCAATTTAATTCAGGAATGGATATATCATTTCAATCCAAAATAAACATCATAGGTATATATCATTTCAATATATTTCTTAATTTATTCGAAATAATTCAATTTACATTTTTATACATTGTAAATAACATATAGGATGATAACATGATATATAAATAAACATCCAAACATCCAAAATATCATCCGTCTTAACAAATCATCCAAATAATCAATATTCACAATAGTCAACCAATTTTCGATAAATCGGGAATTTTACTAGCAGTCTAAAATCCTAAATCAATTTTAACTGTCAAAACTAAATTCTACCAATTTATTCAGATGTCGGTTAAATGTCAAATCTAATTTATCCAACAACCATCAATCAATTAAAATTATTTCATGATATAAATTTTTTTTCTAACATAAATATAATAGTCAATGTGAGCGTAAAACACTCACATTCGCTCGAATCTGAAAAGTTGAATGAAGTGAAGTGCAATAATTCCAACGGCACAGCGTAGACAATACCAATATTATTCCAATGCAATTCTCCCCGTTCGAATTGAACCTCGTATGCACTATTTACAAATTTATTAACGTCAACAATAATTAAAATTTTGATTAACGATCAAAAAAAAAACAAAAATACTACCTCACTAGATCCTCTCATATGCGCTTAGATCTTCCCCCTATCTTCCTTTTTCTTCCTCCTTTGAGCGCAACATCACTACTGCTCTAAAATTCAACAAACCCTTAACTCGCCTACCTCCAGGTTGAAGCTCTCGTACGCACTCGTAGAACACGAGAACCACGCGCGCCTCTATTTCTTCGACCATCACCTGCCGCTTCACGTCCCAAGTCGCGCCGCTCATCCGGCCCCCCATTGTCGCCGCCACCACCACGCTACATAACCCTAGCACGAAAACCCTAATGGGCTCGCCTCCGCCCTCGCCCCTCTGCCGCGATGCCCCTCAGCATACATGCCCAGTCGAGATCGATTTGAGATCGTCTCCCTTTTTTATCTCGATTTTGTTTTTTCAATGAGAACGAGATCTCATTTTTTATTTATTTCGAATGCTCAATTCGAAAAGAGGGTAGAGTTAGAGAGAGATACGGTGAAGATAAGAATGATGTGGCTTTGAATAGTGTTGTTAGGATTTTTATATTATTATTTAAATTAGAAATTCTAGCCTAAGTCGTTCGAATATTTCTCGAGCTCCAAACGAAACGTGCCGCCAGGCGTTTATAATGTTTTACCTCCGTTTCGAACGCAATGGAACTAGTCCCGAGGTCTAATTCATTCGTATGCGGAAGATAGTTTTTCGAATCGAAGTATTTATTTAAATTTTGATTTTAAATTCTACGCGTTTCAAGCTCGTACGACCAAACGACAAGTCCGATCGCTACGAAACTTGAAATCAAATAATAATTCACTATTACGGATCCGATGAAACTCGTTTCTTCAAAATCCGAGACAGTGGCCAAATTGGCTATTTTTACTCGTCAATTAGAATATAAAATTTCAAATTTGAAATTATTCACATCTAAATGCAATTTTAAATATTAACCATCTTCGTTCATATTTTGAATAAGATTAAATTAAATTCTAATATCATTTTCCATCATCTTAAATCCAGAATCAAATTATTCAAATAATTTCCGAAATTAAATTTTGAACAATTTAATTATACAATAAACCAATATAAATAAATCATTAAATTTTATTTCTACCCATATCTATCCAATAAATGCACTAAATTTAATAATTTAAAATAGTCAAAAATACGGGTCGTTACATACTCCCCCACTCAAAACTTTTCGTCCTCGAAAAGGCGGTAAGTAAAGAATTTAACATTCAATGGATTTTATTCAAATAATCACTTACAACTTTAAAATATTATGAGAAAATCTTTATTACGCTTTTTACTACGCCGTTTCGATATCGATTTTACGAAAAATATAATTTATATAGAAAAATAAGTTATAAAACTTTTAAAACTTCAAAAAATTTCTAACTCTCGGATTTATGGAAAATTTCGGCAGAGTCTCCTTTGCGCGACTCGATTGAATTTTTTTAAAAATTCAATATATAACACAAATATAACCAATATATATCAAATATACATCTCATCTCAATGATGAGGCATCCCGAAGGGCAAAAATATAAAACCGTGGTATGTTATCCGAGATACGTACCTTATAATTAATAATACTCAAGCAAAAGCATGTGAAACCATGTATTTGCCCAAACGATCTTCTTATGCACATATCTCAACTCTCAACAACATTAGTTAACATACAACGATATAGAAGCATGTATAAGTCTAATATAACTATACAACATGGATTTGAAGCCAAACAACACAAATAATTACAAATACATAACATACAACAATCATATGCAATCAAAACGGTAAAAACAATGGTTTGCAATAAAAGAAACCATCCAACTATCAATATCCATCCAATGAATCCAATTAATTCATAAGCATGTGAATTTTCATTATCCAATGTCAATTTTTTTATTTTTTTATGCCCTTCATTTTATTAACATTTTAATTGATTCATTTCAATTTATTTGCATTCAATCAACTTTTATTTAATTATATTCACATTCAACTGATTTTCCATTCAATTCATTTACTTCTAATTAATTTGCATGCACTTATTAACATTAATTAATTCACATTCTATTAATTTACACTCATTGATAGTTACATTCTTTTTTCTTTCTTCACTTTCATTATTTCATTTCAATAATTCAAATAATTAGTAACATTTAAGCAGTTTAATCCATACCACATTCCATATATTTTAAATTGATTTTCATTTACGTATTAATATTCACTTCATTAATCATACAATAGATTTATAATTAATTCATTCCATTTTAATTAATTTACATTCAATAAATTTGGTTTTAATTCATTCTTTTCTTCCAATCAATATTTATTGCATTCAAATTTGATTTATTTCAATTCAATATACTTTCATTCAATCGATTTGTTTATATTCATATTTGCTTCATCCATGTTTAATTGGTTTACATTCCATCGATTTCTTCCAATTTATTAACACTCGTTACAAAATCAATATATTCATTTTTTTTCTTGCAATTCAATTTGTGAAATTTCAATTTGTTTCACTTTTTATTTAACCTATTTCATATAAATTCATTAGTCAATCATTTATAAAATTTCATTCCACGTAGGATATCCCTTTTTAGTTAATACTATCATCGTTTGTAAATTATCTAAGTTTATTACAAATGTGTTACACAACAACACTCACTTTTATTATTATTACTTCATATCTTAAGTCATTATTAATTCATTAATTTACTTCATTTATTCAAATTTATATTATTAATTTACAATTTTTTTTATAACTCAATTCATATTAATAGTTTTTTTTCTTTCAGCTTCTCAAGTCCACTTTAACTTATAACTATTTTCAATAACTTATTCCATATTATATTAGTTAACATTTGAATTTTTATTTAAACTACTCCACTTGCAATTTAAATTTTTCTTTATCTAGTTTTAAATCAAATCCAATTACTCACACTATTTTTTTTATACATTCATTTATTTTATTTAATCTCTTTCACACTTAAATTACATTAAATTTTAAAAATTCAAATCCTTATTCATTTTTAATTCATTTTATAGCTCAAATGAAATTAATCCGCTTTACTAATTTATCTAATTTCATTTAATATCCAATTCAATTTATTAAGTTAAACTTCAATTTATTTTAGTCTATTGCTCGTTTTATTTAATCTTATTGAAGTTAAACCTTTTTTTTCTTATCACTCAAATTCAACAAATTTAAAATTTGGCTTAGGTTAATATTCTCAAATCTATAAATTATACTATTTATTCATTCATCCACTTCATTTCAAATGCAATTTAATTTTTATTTAAGCTTTCACGAGGTAAACTTTATTTTATTAATTCATTTCATTAACTCAATCAATTTAATATTTCTTAAGTCAATTACTTTGCTCAACAAAAATTTTAACCATTTTAAATTTGGTTTTTATTTCCTATTCAAATTTATAAGTTTTAACTTTTTTTATATACTGTTTTCAATTATAAAATCAAAACTATTTTCATATATTTATTAAATCATGCTTATAATATTTTCCATAATCAAAAATTGTGTTAATCGAAAATAAATTCCCTTTGGTAACAGTTTTCACTCAGAAATTCGAAAATGAACACTGACGATGCTGCAGTCATATCTAGAATTATTTTCCAACGACCAGCGAGTTTAATGCTTTATTTTTCTTCAAAAATAATTTCAAAATGATTTTCTAGTCAAAACTCTTTCAAATAATACTATTAATACTAATTTTTAAGGCTTTGAAAACAATTTTGAAAACAAAAGAATTTAGATTCTAAAATTTTCATTTTTTATCTACTTATCATTTCTATACAAATTTCCTAACCTTATTACCAAACTAGTTTATTAAATTACAACTTGATCATTTTAACCAATTCTTATGTTAATCGATTTCAATTAAATTTAATTATCAAATGCTTCATAAAATAAAATTCATTAAGTATTCATTTTATTTTATTTTATTTTATTCAACCAAAAATCGATGATAACTAAATATTATCATCGCCTACCAATAATTTCATTAAGAATTAACCTTTTATATAGTTTAGTCAAAATTATTCATTTACTCTATTTTTAAAACAATATTATGTCGACTTGCCTCGTTTAAGTGTTTAGAAACCCCTATCAATAATACGACGTCCCGCACATCGACCAGAATTCATAAACAACTCAACGGATAAGTAAACACAATAGAAAATATTTTATAACACTACCAAATACGCTCTCTCATATATATATACACTCAAACTGATTCATTCTATGGTATTACTACCCTATCTCTAATGAGTCAAACCCCACAAAGCCAAGGTTATCGCTAAACCTTCGCTCTAATACCAAATGTGACGACCCACATTTCGGAAGGGTTAAATCGACCATAATCCACACATGTCCGACTTAAACAATCCGAAACGTAGATAATCAATGGGGTTAAATAAAAAAAATAAGAAGAGAAGAAGAAAACAAAACACAGAATCTCACAGCGGAAACGATAAAATATACTAATCAAATAAATAATTCAAAGGCTGTTTACTATACATCCGCTTATAATCTATGCACATTTATCAAAGTTATATCTATATATCAGGGATAAATAATCAATACAGCAGAATAGCATGATGCGGAAAATAATAATAATAGTAACATACCAAAACTCTGTCTTCGTCCTCCAGAGTATAGTCTTCAATATGCTGAAAAACACTTAGGACTGACCCGAGCAAATGAAAAGACAAAACACTCGAGCCAGGACTAAAATACTCTTATGTAAGTCAAATCAATATCACAAATATGAGTGTTGTAACTTAAGAGATGTTACGGGATTTTCCATCTCTTAAGGATCCGTTAAACTATTTATATATAATAGTTTACGCTATATTAGATAATGTCTATCAGTAAAATAAATATCAAAATAGCGTTAAGGCTTTACATTGATCCACCTTAACACATTTTACAGTTTTAAACCAAAATCATAGTGGGCTCGTATAATGATAAATATGACAAGGCACGTGAGGCAATGCCCAAGGTAGGATTCTACCAGTTTACCCTTTCTGGCTGGTCGTAACCCATCCGTGGCCGACCGCGACAATCAATCCAAAAAACAAATAAGGTGCACCCATCGAATCCGAAATCGCAATAATAATACGAGGGATCAACGTCGCTAGAGGTAGCTAACCTCATTGGCCAGACATAGGCTCTTGTTTTAGTCATTTTAATTATGACACGAATGTCAAGGCTATCCATCATCGTTCTCTTACTTCATTCCAGTAAACGTCGCCAATTCAACCACTACATTCTGGATATCATCCACCACATACACGGTTGTCAAAGTGATTCCAATATTGAAAGAGAGTATTTAAAAAGAGGCCCCGGTCTCTTTAACAAACAATAGTCATTTTACACACCGGTTGGTTCTTTTACATTTTGAAAATAATTTATACTTGATATCAAAATATCGTATTCGTTTCAAAATCAAATCCATTTCGAAATCATCATATTTACTCAAAAACATATCCATTTCGAAATCATCGTACTTACTCAAAAATATCAACTCAATTCGATATATCGATTTCACTTTAAAACTTGATTCGAATTACAGTTTTTGTTATAATTCACTTTAAACCAATTCGCATTTAAATCCAAGATTTAAATATAAATATTTCCACCTCTCTAACCAGTTTGAATTTTAGAAAATAGTTTAAATAGTTTTAAAATAGTTAAATAGTTAAAAGTTGTTTAATAGAAAATATTTAAATAGTTTAATCAAAAAATAATTTGAATAAAAAATGGTTTATATAGTAAAATAGTTTGAAAAAATTAAAATAATCTGAATATTTAAAGAATATAGATTTTAAATCATTTATACTAAAATATTAATTAAAAAATTCCAAAGTCAAACCGGTCAACTTCCCAATTTCCCACCCAAATCAATTCCAAATTCCATTTCGATTTAATCGATTCATTTTGATTCCGACTCGAATAAAATTTGATTCCACATAATTTCGGTTTCAATTCACAAATTCCTTTCACTCTCAATTTCCATTTCTAAATTACTTTAAATCCCAATTTCAAATTAATTTCCAATTCCAAATTAATTTAATTTCCAATTTCAATTTAATTTCAATTTCTAGTTTGATTTAGTTTCCAATTTCAAATTAATTTCCAATTCCAATTTAATTTGCATTCCAATTACAAATTAATTCCCAATTCTAATATTGATTTCAAAATATCGATTTAAACGCTTAAATCAAATTTTCATTCAATACCAAATTTCAAATTCCAAACTCAAATTTGAAATATCATTTCATATGAATTTTCTTAGAAATATTGAAAGTTCGAATAAAAGACCAATCTTTTAAAACAAATCAACTTCCAAAAATTTACGTCGTATTCCAATTTTTAACTTAAAAATCTTAACTTTGATTATTTAAAAAATTTTGTTTCCAAGTTTAATTTCCAACATTTCGAGCTTCAATTCAAAATAATTCAATTTCCATAACATGGATTTTTTCTAAAAAATCAATTCATTAAAAAAGTTTCAAAACAACTTTTAAAAATCATTTAATTTAACCAATCTGGTATCCTTATATAATTCTCTATCATATGACCAAGTGAATCAGTTATTTCAATTCAATTCAGGGAGGGATATATACCATTTCAATCCAAAATAAATATCATAGGTATATATCATTTCAATTTATTTCTTAATTTGTTCGAAATAATTCAATTTACAGTTTTATACATTGTAAATAACATACAGGGTGATAACATGATATATAAATAAACATCCAAACATCCAAAACATCATCCATCTCAACAAATCATCCAAACAATCAATATTCACAATAGTCAACCAATTTTCGAAAAATCAGGAATTTTACTAGCGGTCTAAAATCCATAATCAATTTTAACTGTCAAAACTAAATTCTATGAATTTAATCAGATGTCAGTTAAATGTCAAATCTAATTTAACCAACAACCATCAATCAATTAAAATTATTTCATGATATAAAATTTTTTCAAACATAAATATAATAGTCAATGTGAGTGTAAAACACTCACCTTCGCTCAAATCTGAAAAGTTGAATGAAGTGAACTACAATAATTCCAACTTCACAGCGTAGACAATGCCAATACGATTCCAACACAATTTTCCTCATTCGAATTAAACCTCGCATGCACAATTTACAAATTCATTAACGTCAACGATAATTAAAATTTTAATTAATGATCAAAATACAAAAATACTACCTCACTAGATCCTCTCGTATGCACTCAGGTCTTCCCCCTTATCTTCCTTCTTCTTCCGCCTTTGAGCGCAACATCACCACTGCTCTAAAATTCAACGAACCCTTAACTCGCCTACCTCCAGATTGAAGCTCTAGTACGTAGCCAACTCGTAGAACATGAGAACCACGCGCGCCTCTTTTTCTTCGACCATCACCAGCCGCCTCACATCCCAAGTCGCGCCGCTCATCAGGACCCCATTGTCACCGCCACCACCATGCCACGTAACCCTAGCATGAAAACCCCAATGTGCTCGCCTCCGGCTTCGCCCCTCTGCCGCGATGCCCCCCAGCATACATGCCTAGTTGAGATCGATTTGAGATCGGCGCCCTTTTTTTATCTCGATTTCGTTTTTTATGAGAATAAGATCTCGTTTTTGATTTATTTCGAATGCTCGATTCAAAAAGAGGGGAGAGTTAGAGAGAGATACGGTGAATATAAGAATAATATGGCTTTGAATAGTATTGTTAGGATTTTTATATTATTATTTAAATTAGAAATTCTAGCCTAAGTCGTTCGAATATTTCTCGAGCTCCAAACGAAGCGTGCCGCCTGGTGTTTATAATGTTTTACTACCATTCTAAATGCAATGGAACTAGTCCCGAGGTCTAATTCGATCGTATGAGAAAGATTGTTTTTCGAATCGAAGTATTTATTTAAATTTTGATTTTAAATTCTACGCGTTTCAAGCTCGTACGGCCAAACGACAAGTCCGATCTATACGAAACTTGAAAACCAATAATAATTCATTATTACGGATCCGATGAAACTCGTTTCTTCGAAATCCGAGATAGTGGCCAAAATGGCTATTTCTACTCGTCAGTTAGAATATTAAATTTAAAACTTAAAATTATTCACATCTAAATCCAATTTTAAATATTAACCATCTTCGTTCATATTTTGAATAACATTAAATCAAATTCTGATATCATTTTCCATCATCTTAAATCCAGAATCAAATTATTCAAATAATTTCCATATTAAAATTTAAATAATTTAATTATACAATAAACAATATAAATATATCATTAAATTTTATTTTTACCCATATCTATCCAATAAATGCACTAAGTTTAATATTTTAAAATTGCCGAAAATATGGGTCGTTACAAAACCCGTTCCGCTAAGCGGCGTGATCTCACTAGATGTCTAAATGGTTTGAGATGGTAGATAATTATTCATAGCAGGCTTTATGTCTGACTCGAAGTTTATGTTTTCCACTTAAACTCTTGGATGCTCAATCGATTTTGAGTAGTTTGAGACTTGAGGTTTTCTTGCACCTCTTTAGACCAATATGCTTCCCGAGACATGCATGAGCCATGATAGTTATTTAGAGTTCTTTTCTGTTTTAAATTTCCACCGTGTTTTGTTGTAAAGGCAAAGTTGTTTGATTGCCTATTTATATGCTTTGATCATCCAAGGGACATCTTCATATATCGCTCTTGGAGTATGTTGTAATTATTGTATTTTCTCTGAACGTGGTTCTCATATAGGGATGATGTAATGAATTTGAAATGCTTTGAAATGTAATGAGAAATTATTTGTTGATCTTAATTTTTTTTCCATATCTATGTGTTTCTATTATATCGATGTATCTAATATCACCATATTTGGTCGCTAGGATTAATAACTATGGATTACTGTAGCATCTGTAGCTGTTGGTATTGGACTTCCAAGTAGGGATGTTACAAGTCGGTATCAGAGCATAGGTTTGTGAAACTTGAAAGAAATCTAAACCTAAATGATTTTCAAACATAATCCAATGAATTAGAAAATAAGATCAAGATTTGGGTTAACGCTATAATAAGGTATTTGTATTTGATATATATATATATATATATATATAAGTACGTATTCCTCTCTCTCTTAGATAGTCCTTTGTTAGCTTACTAAGGCCCGTATGCAGATTTATGAGAAAGAAGATATGGAAGTAGGAAATGGAAGAGGAAATCTTAGTAGAGGAAGCACCACGACCAACAGAAATGTTTGACCCAGTAGGAGGAACCCGGTTCGACAGGCTATGCTAACCAAAATGGAGATGCCAATGTAGGTTCTGGAAATCCACCATTGGATATGGTCGCGATGTATCAGTTTTTCTTCAATATGATGCAAGCAGGAGTTGCTGCTGGTATTGCTGGAAATGTTAGAGGAGCTAATCCCGTGGCTCCAGTTGGGAATAATTATGCTAAGCTGAATAGAGATTACACCAGTCTTGGTGGAAAGCCATTTATGGGAATGGAGAATGCCATAAAGGTAAAGAATTGGCTATTGCATTGTGAGAGAATATTTGTTGATATGGGTTTCGATGATGGGTAGAAGAGAAGATTGGCCTCTAGATAGTTTCAAGGGTCAGCACTTCATTGGTGGAACGATGTTATTGTTTGAGTTCCGAAGGACGAATTGACTTGGGCCGATTTTCGAAGGAGATTTGAATGGAGGTTTATGTCTGAGGTTGCTAAATCAGCGCTACTGAGGAAGTTTTTTGGATCTGGAGCAAGGAGAGATGTCGGATGTTGAGTATGCCAGTAAGTTTGATGAGTTGTCCCTTTATGGATATAATACTATAGACATCGTCATCAGGAGGAATAAGAGGTTCATTAAGGGAGCGAGGCCCGAGATTGTTAGGGGTGATCCTACCACATCTTCATGATCCTAGTAATGTAGTGGTGGAGATGGCAATTCATCATGAAGAGATGTTAGCTGTTTGTGCTAGAGAGAAGCCAATTGAAACCCGAGGTTCTTAGGAAAAGAAGAGGAAGTTCTTTAAAAAGAAGGAAGCCTGGAAGGGAGATGCTATCAAGAAGGCATAGGTTAATTTAGTTTGCTTCTAGTGTGACAAGGTAGGTCATTATGCTCATGAGTGACGGTCAAGCAAGGGGAAGAAGGCTGCAGATAAGAAGAATGTCAAGTGCTTCAACTGTGATCAAGTTGGGCATTATAAGAATTATTTTCTAGAACCAGTCAGGGCAGGCAAGGGAAAGGTTTTTTTCTATTTGTCCATCTTCTGCTAAACCAACTGCAGCTGAAAAAGGGAAGACCATGATGGAAGGTACACTTTTAATTCAGAGTATGCTAGTTAGGGTATATTTAATACTGGTGCATCACATTCATTTATATCTCAGTGTTTGGTTGATAGGATATGCTTAGAACCCACATACTTTATTACTTCATTAAGGGTTGCGAACACAATAGGAGGGTATGCAACTCTAGAGATGAGATGTGACTAGTTAGAATTAGACTTGTTAGATCATAAGTTTACATAAAGTCTTTATGTTTTCGTTGCAGATTTCGAAATCATTATGGATTGGCTGAGTAAGTTGAGGTTAGGATATTTTTCCAAGGTGTGGAGATATCACTAAGACACCCTAATATTCATAACCGAATCATACCCTTAGTGGAGAATTCTGACCGGAGTAGTTGTGCTTCGTTAAGTGCTATGGAAGTAGAAGAAGAGTTAAGTCAGGTTCGTGCAACAAGAGAGTTTTTTGATGTCTTTGAACGGGTCACAGGACCACCACCGAAATGAGCTATTTAGTTTCGGATAGATTTCATGCCAGGAGCTGAGCCTATAAGTAGACCATATAGCAGGATGACATCGGTCGAGATGAAGGAATTGAAGGAGCATTTAGTGGATCTAGAAGGAAGGAATTTTGTTAGACCAAACAGTTTGCCTTTGGGAGCGGCCGTGGTGTTCGTAAAGAAATCAGATGGGTCGTTGAGGAGGTGTATCGACTATCGTAAGTTGAACGATAGAAAGATTAAGAATAAATATCCTTTACCAAGAAATGATGATCTATTTGATCAACTTTATGGAGCCAGAGTGTTTTCCCAGTTGGATTTGGCAACATGTTTCCATCAGTTAAGAATGGCAGAGGATAGTATTCTTTTGACAACATTTCAGACTAGGTATGGTTCGTACAAGTGATTAGTAATGCCATTTGGATGAAATGAATGCACCTGCTTTCTTTGTGGATTTGATGAACCAAGTTTTCCAAGAGTATTTGGATATGTTCGCGTTGGTGTTTATAGATGACATTTTATTGTAATCTTAGGAAGAAAGAGAGCATGAGGATCATCTTAGAGTAGTGCTTGAGATGTTGAGGCATCATCAGCTGAAGGCGAAGTTTTCCAAGTGTCATTTTTTAAAGAAAGAGTTTATGTTTCTTGGTCACATGGTATTAAAGAAGGGCTTGTCAGTCGATCTAGATAAGATCGATGCTATTAATAATTGGAAGAGACCAGAAACAGTGATTGAGGATAGAAGTTTTCTTGGACATACTAGCTATTACTGGAGATTCATCGAGGATTACTCGTGGATAATAGCACCCTTGACTAAGTTAACCAGGAAGAAGGTGAAGTTTGTTTAGTCCAACAAATATAAGGCAGCATTCCTTAAGTTAAAGCATTTGTTGACCAATGTACCTGTGTTAGTAGTTCCAAATGAAAACCAAGGATTGGTGGTGTATACTGATGCATGCGGAACTGGATTGGGAGCTGTGTTAATGCAGAAGGGTAAAGTTATTGCCTATGCTTCATGATAGCTTAGACCGCACGAAGTGAGATACCCTACCCATGATCTGGAGTTGGCTGCGGTGATCTTCGCATTGAAGATTTGGAGGCATTATCTCTTAGGGGATAGATTTGAGCTATACATAGATCATAAGTCATTAAAGTGCTTATTCTCTCAAAAGAAGAGACAAAAGAGGTGGCTGGAGTTTCTGGCTGTTTATGATTTTGGTATAGAGTATACTCTTCGAAAGGAAATAAAGTAGTGGATGCTCTTAGCAAAAGACATTAGAATGTGTGTTAACTATGTTAACAGAATGGAAAGATTTCGAAGCTTTGACTACTTGTAGTGTGCGGTTAAGATCGACTTCTAGTCATAGTACCACTATGTTGTCCTGTTTAGAAGTTCGACCAGTATTGATCGAAAGGATTTCTTCAAAGCAGATGGCGGATCCAGTTTTAGCCGATAAGATTAAAAGGCTTGAAGTTGGAACTGAGATTGATGAGCTGAAGGATTTTAGTCTTAATAATAGAGGGTGGTTGAGAAAGAAGAGACGGTTGTGTGTTTTGAATGCCGAGGACTTAAGAAAAGATGTTCTTGGAGAATGTCATCGGTTTAAGTTTACGATTCATCCTGGAGGGACTAAGATATATCAAGATATGAAGAATAGCTTCTATTAGGAAGGTATGAAGAGAAATGTTGGCTTGTTGGTTAGGCAATGTGCAAACTATCAACAAGTGAAAGCCGAACATCAGAAGCCGAGTGGATTGCTTCAACTTTTATAGATTCCAATTTGAAAATGGGATACGATATCCATGGATTTTATAGATGGGTCGCTAAGGTCAAATATAGGAAATGAAATTATATGGTTTATAGTGGACAGGTTGACCAAAAGTGCCCATTTCATTCCAGTTAAGTCAACCAGGATGACACCTGTTATAGCTAAGTTATTCATGAAGAACATAGTTAGACTATATGGTGTTCTTAGTAGTATCGTTAATGATAGAGATGCATTGTTTACTAGAAAATTCTGAAAGAGTCTACATGAGCTATTAGTTACCAAGCTTAGGATCAGTATTGCATATTACCCTCAGACGGAGAGGCAGACAGAGAGAGTCAATGAGGTACTCGATGATTTATTGAGAGCTTGTGTATTGGAATTTGGGGGATCTTGGGAAGATCACCTACATTTGGTTGATTTTTCCTGTAATAATAATTATCAGACTAGTATAGGAATGACATCTTTTGAAGCTTTGTATGAAAGGCCATGCAAATCATCAGCATGTTGGTTGGAGACCGGAGGCAAATTAGTCTTAGGTCCATATCTGGTTAGAGAGAATCAGTGAAGACTGAGTTGATTCGAGAAAGAATGAAGGAAGCATAGACCAGACAGAAGAGTTACGCAGATAAAGAGGCGTAAAGACCTAGAATTCTCAGTTAGAGATGAGGTTTTCATTAAGGTATCACTAATGAAGAGTTTGGCATGATTTGGAAATTCAAGGAAACTGACATCGAGATATGTTGGTCCATTTCAGATTATAGAGAAGATTGTAAAGCTTGCATGCACAGTAGAGTTGCCGAGCAGTAAGGCAGGTGTCCATAATATATTTCATGTGTTTCACCTTCATAAGTATGTGCATGATCCAGAGACTACTATTCCTCCGACAAGGTTGGAAGATCTGATAGTAGAGCCTAATTTGACTTTTGTTAGACAATCAGTTCGGGTTGTAGCGAGAGATGAGAAAAGACCGAGGAACAAAACAGTCAAGTTGGTGAAAGTTCAGTGGAGTGACAACGAGAAGAACTGTACTTGGGTGACAGAAGACAGGATTAGGGAAACTTATCCTGATCCGCTTTGAGGGTATGTCTATATTAGATTAGTATAGATAGTTGCTAGTCAAGTAGACTAGTATGATTATTAGGAGTCGTAACAGATGATTGCTATGTTTTGTATTTAGTTCTTGCTGAATTTTGAGGATGAAATTCTTTAAGTATGGAGACTGTAACATCATTAATTTTAATAATATTATCCAGAAGACCTAATTAGATAAATTAAACAGAATAATGTAAATCTTAAAGTGATAAGGGGAATAAGATTTGAATAAATACTTAGAGGTAGTGCTTAGTTAAATAAATGAGCTTCATATGCCAATCAATCAACGCAAGGGTATTAGGGTAATTGCTGCCTATACATCTATTGCCCATATATACTCACATTTCATTTCCCATTCATGTCATTTTGCAAAAAAAAATACAAACATATATCAAAGAGGAGTCGGCCATTACTTGGAGAAAAGAGGAGAAACTAAATCTAAAGCTAAGGATTCAAGCCATGGGAAATTAATCTCAATCCAACCTCCTTATTCTAATCAATGTGAGTAATAATCTATACCATCTCAATTTAGTTTTGTGATCATTGGTTTTCGGGTTTAAGATTAAATCCATTTTAATGACTATTTTTAATAATATGCTTGGATTTTATGATATGATATATTCAAACAAGTTTGTTTGAAAATGGTTTATACACGGTTTTAAAGGTAAAATCGTTAAAATTGAATTTAGAATTCCATGAGGAATTTATATGCTATGAAAAACATGATTTTGGAGTTGAGTTTTAATTTCTATAATTTTCCAAGTTATGAACAATTAATTATGAATTTCCAAAGGAAAATATGGTTAATTAGGTTCAGAAATTTATTTCAAAAATTATATTGAGAATTGTGATCTAAAATTTAGATATGTAAGATAGCATGTTAAAAGTGAATTTTGGTGATTTTAGGGGATTTTTCGTAACTGATTTACTATGAGAATTAAATTATTTTGAAAGGAGGACCTAAACAATTTAATTGTTTTGCTTAATGGAAGGGCTTATTTATTAAATTATTCTTGAATTAAATCTAAAATTATGCAGCAGTTATTTGGAAAATAATTTAAAAAAGTTTAAGCAACCAATTAAATGCTTACAAGTAGGCAAGTTAGTTACAAAGTTATTGTTTTTATTAGCATTAATTAGCTTTTACCTAGAAAAGTGAGTTTCGCCTCTTTAAGAAGAACCTTTTGACTCATAGCTTTCTCCTTCAATCAAGTCAAAACCTACAGCCAAGCCGAAGCCAATACATAAGGTATCATAAGTATGGTATGTAGGGGACTAGAAAAAGGGCGGAAGGCGTGGTGTCGAAATCATTGCTTTTGATAAATGTCAAAACCTTCATTTTGTTTTCTAAAAGGGATGTGCTCACCTGTTTTACTAAATGCTTTCAAAAGCATCAAAATATATGCTTTCGAATGTGTCTTTTAAATAGCTTTCGAAAGGGAGTTACCACCTATTTTCTTAAAGTATAGCTTTCGAATGAGTTACTTAGTTTTCAAATTTATGATTTCAAAAGGGGTATTTTCAACTTAGCCGAAACCCTTTCGTCGAACTTATGCCTTTCGAAGGAATTGAATATATCTATGCTTACGAAAGGTAGCCTTTGTTTTGTAAATATGAGCCACTTCCTAAAGCTTTTCGAAAGGGGTTAGTGGTTTCAAAGGCAGTGGCTTCGAAAGGGGTTCCAATGCTATACTTCAAGTGTTTTACCTAAATGATTTATGCTTTCGAAAGGATGGTTCCAAAGCCATTATGTTTTTCTCAAACTCTTCTATATGATAAAGAATGGTTTCGAAAGAGATACTTTCATTATATTCACTTTGACCCAAAATATTTTTAAAAATATACCAAATGCTTTCAAAAGGGGTACTTTCAATAGTTTCAAACGGGGTACTTTCAAATTATTTTGAAGCTAAGCTTTTATAATTAAATGGTTCCATTTTAATATATTCGAAAGGTTTCGACAGAAAGGTTTTAAAGTGTTTCGAAAGGCAAGTGCCTAGAGTTTTGAAAAGAAGATTTGAATGCTTTTGAAGGGAGTTTTTCAATGGTTTTGAAAGTAAAGATTAAAGGTTTTGAAAGCCATAGTTCTCAAAACAAAGTACCCGATCTTAATTTTTAAAGGAAAACCATGGCATAATAAAAGTGTTTTGAAATGATTTAAGTATGGACTTTTTGAAGAAGTTTTCCTTGATTAATAGGTTAAAGGGATTAACCAATTTTTATATAAAATGATTTCAAGGATGTTAATCCAGAGGTGTTGGTATTATATGTTATTATGTTCACTTTGTCATATATATATATATACACACACACACACACACACACACACGTATTCACATTGTAATGGACCCACGACTATATTTTGAGGAAAATGGGAAGAATAACCGGCTCGGTTGACCTAATAATGAATATAATTTAAATTAACTCCTGAATGAGTAGAATTGCATCCTGGAGGTTAGATAGATGAGAATATAGGATGCCAAAGCAGTGAAGTTGTCAGATAAACATGCTCATAGTAAACCCATGAAAACTATGTTTAGGAAAAGTTATTGATAGGTGCAATAGGTTCATAATAAACCATGAAAACTATGATTAGATAGAGTTATTGGCAGGGGCCAATATGTTTGTAGTGAACCCATGAAAACTATATTTGGATTAAGTTATTGACAGATGTCAAAGGTTCCTAGTCAAACCATGAAAATGAGGATAAGAGGGAAGTTATTGGAGTTACCAATAGGTTTAGGGAGAACCGTGAAACAGTCAAGTTATTGGCAGGGGCCAGTTGGTTCTTAGTGATCCCATGAAAACTATGAAACTGGACAGGGAGTCCATAAATAATAAATATGTTAACAGTTTGCCCATGAAAACTATTAGGTTAATAGTGATTCTAGAAACTATAAAATGAGACAGCAAGTCAAAAATGAATGGGGATAGGAAATCCAGAATTGATTTACTTATTTGCATATCATCATAATATTTTGAACTACTATGTTTTAATCATTGTGGATGCAGGAGCACAGTATATGGCTTTATAAAGTTTTAGGATACCAGTGAGGGGAAAGCTCGTTCCACTAAGTGGCGTGGTCTCACTAGATATCTAAATGGTTTGAGATGGTGGATTATTATTCATACCAGGCTTTATGTCTGACTCGATGTTTATGTTTTTCCCTTAAAATCTTGGGTTCTCAATTGATTTTGAGTAGTTTGAGAGTTGAGGTTTTTAGGTACCTCTTTAGATGAAGCTTGCAGAGACGTGCAAGAGTTATGATAGCTATTTAGAGTTCTTTTCTGTTTTGAATTTCTGATGTATTTTGTTGTACAGGCAAAGTTGTTTAATTGCCTAGTTATATGCTCTGATCATCCAAAGGGACATCTTCATATGTAGCTCTTGGCGTATGTTGTAATAATTATATTTTCTCTGAACGTGTTTCTCGTATTGGGACTATGTAATGAATTTGAAATGCTTTGAAATGGAATGAGAAAGTTGTTTGTTGATTTAATTTTTTTTCCATATCCATATGTTTCTGTTATATCAATGTATCTAACGTTACCGTATTTGGTCGTCGAGGATTAATAACTATGAATGACTGTAGCATTCGTAGCCGTTAGTTTTGGGCCTCCAATTGGGGGATGTTACAGTAAACAGCAGAGAATCAACACAATGTAGTTTTAAACGATTCTGATTTGAATTTGAGAAGATTTGAGTATATTTTCAGTAGAAAGTTTTGTAGAGTAAGAGGAGGGAAAATAACATGAAAGTATTTGATAAAAATTCGTCCGGGAACCCCTTATATATAAAGAATAAATATACTTGTCCATCTGCGAAGAGTTACGAAGAATAGACACTTATTTTCAAATTTTGAATTTCATAATTACGGCAGGTATGTCGACATACTATCTTCCTATGTGTCGATATAGGTATGAAAATTTTGAAAACTAGTTTCTTTTAAAAACTGTATAGAAAACTCTATATTTGTAAAATTGTTTGATACTTCGTAAATCATTTTAAACATAGTTTATGAATATTTTAAACTTAAGAAAACTTTAAATAATATTTTTAAATAGGGTTTAAAAATATGTTTTTAAAATTAAAAAGGATAAAAATAAGAAATAAAGATCAAAGATTGCTACCAGGGACTTTAAAAATATTATATGGCTCTATATACTATAACATAGTCTCGAGATCTTCATATCTTGATCTTTATACTCATGAGTCTTCATATCCAGTTCTTGACTCAGTATACTGTACAATCTTCAATTCAAAACCTATATAATATCCGACGTTATATTCTATATAACTTAGCAAAACATTAGTATCCAAATTTTATATGAATGTATTATTTTTAGCAAGATTATTATCATCAAAACCAATAACTGAGGTACTAGCACCAAGGTCCAAATTATTGCGAGACGATAAACATAACACTTACATCATTTCTTAATTTCATACCGTTGGAGTTTTAAGTGAATTAATTTAAAAAATATTAATGGTAATAAAATTCGTTATGAATGATGTTATATAATAGTAATATATTTATGAGCTATTATTATTGAGCCATCGTAAAAATTAATGGTAATATACATCGTAATGAATGACGTTGTATAAAGGTAATATATTTATCAATGACTATTATTGAGTCATTGTAAAAATCAATGGTAATCAATTCTTAAGAATGACAATAACTTTAGATCCATTAATAATCCCTCATATGGTAACGCATACAATTTCCATTTTGCCTATTTAAACAATAAATATGCAGAAAGAAAAAATGAGGCAACATATAATTTTCTTTCTTCTTCTTATTCTTCTTCTCCCTCTACCATTTCTCTCTCTTAAGAATTCTTCCAAGCAATTAAATTAGAAAGTACTAAATTCAAAATGATTTGATGTCATACAAATAGCAAATGGACCAAATTTTAGATGCTGTTTTATCCTGGGGACAAAATGGTTGATAACTAGCTTTGCTCCTTGAGGCTAAACCATGAATTGTCTTAAGAAAGTGACAAAGTACACGACTAAGCCATTTCCAGCAATTAGATCTAACAATTTATGATGATTGCACTTATTGCAAATGGCCCAGATCGACTATTGTATTGGATCAGTACTGCCAGACACCAATAGACTCTTTAGATTTGAGGGGCTGTGCTTTAAAAGACGGAAGTAGAAGATCTAATTTTTCCTAATAATACAAATGGAAGTCTATGTTCAGATCACTGGCAAACCACCACTATCTAATCTACCAACCGAAGCAGATATCAAGGAGCAACATTCTGATTGAACATGACTACCAATGCAAAAACTTCATTCTAAATGACCTCTACAATGATCGATATAACTACTACAATGTAAAGGATAAATCTGCTAAGGAGATCTAGGAGGCACTATAGAATAATCATGGCATAGAGGAAGGTAGATCATAGAAATACAAAGGAAGCCACTACCTCAAATATCAGATGTTCGATGATAGGTCAGTAGAGACACGGTCCCATGAGCTTCAGAAAATAGCTCATGAGATCGCCTCCGAAGGTATGACCATTGACGAATAGTTTCATGTTGCAGTACTTATTGATTAATAGCCCTATAGTTAGAAAGAGTTCAAAATAGGCTTAGACATAAAACTAAAGAATTTTCACTTGAAATTTTGACAACTAGCCCTCGAATTGAAGAGGAATTTTGAAAATAGGTATGAAAGAGGAAGTGCTTGCTGTTTCTAGCAACACAAAGAAGGCTGCTGTTCTCAAACCGAATACCAAAAGCTTTAAGAATCAGAACCTTAAGCCTATTCAGAACCGCAATAAGAATGAGAACCTTCAAAGGAACCATACCACACCATAGTAACAAACACCCTTAAAGAATGATTCTAGTCGGTTTATTTGTTATAACCGTAACAAACCTGGTCATATAGCATGAATGTGTCAGAACAGGCTTCGTCTTGCTCCTTAGGCGAACCTGACTGAGGAGCAACCGCTAACTACTATGATTACAAAGATCAACCTTATGGGGGGAAGGAAGGATGGTAGGTAGATACTAGCGCAACATGCTATGTCTGATATGACTATGCTATGTTCAAAACATGGATGGATGTCAAGGACAAGAAAGTGCTACTAGGAGACACTCGTACCATCACTATGAACGATATGTTTATGGGTAGGAGTTATGTCGCTGATGGCATGTTTAAGTTGAATGTTAAAAGTAATAAAGTATCTCCTTCTGCATATATGTTGTGTTCATTTAATAGATGGCATGCTAGACTCTGTTATGTTAATAAACATATAATAAAAAAACAAGTAGCTTAATTTCTAACATCTCTTTAAAAGATTTTGAAAAACGCGACTTTTGTAGTAATGCCAAAATTAAAAAAAAAATCCATATAAATATGAAATTAGAGAATCTGAAATTTTAGAGTCGATTCATTTTGATATATATGAACTAGATGGAACTTTGAGTAAAAATGGATATCGCTATTATATTACATTTATTAATGACTGCTCTGATTTTACTTATGTGTACTTAATGAAAAATAAAAGTGATGCATTTGGAATTTGTAAATCCTTTATAAATGAAGTTGAAAAATAGTTTAGTGGGAAAATTAAAAAATTACGTAGTAATAGAGGCACTGAATTTGAATCTAGTATGTTTATTGAATTTTATAATTCACATTATATAATACATGAACGAACTACACCTTACTCACCTAAAACGAATGGTAAAGCTGAAAAAATAGGACTTTAACTGAATTAGTTGCAGCTATTTTACTTAATTCGGGTGCAGCATCACATTAGCATGGAGAAATCCTTTTAATTGTATGTTATATGTTGAGCAGAATTCCTAAATCTAAGAACAATGTCTCTCCATATAAGATTTCGAAAAATCATAAACCTTATATGCCATATTTTAAAACTTGTGGTTGGTTAGCATATGCTCGTATATCTAGCCCTAAAGGAATTAAATTAGCAAGTAGAGCATACAAATGTGTATTTATTGGCTATGCTATTAATAGCAAAGCATATAAATTTTATGATCTGAATGCACATACTATAGTAGAATATGATGACGTTGATTTTTGTGAACTGAAATTTCCTTTTAAATTAAGGAATAGTAGGGGAACATTTGTGTTATCACACCTATTGGCAAGGCCGCGACACCAAAAATTAACTAGAAACCAAAGACAGTCCTCCTCGATTGCCAGTTATACACAGGTTCACTTTGGATATCCATGAATTTTGTCTGAGTCCAGATCATGCTACAATTGGCAAGACATGACGTGCAAAGCAATGAAATCCTACATTCCAAATTTCATGTCGATCCGATGTCATAAGCTCAAGATACGATCAATGTAATCCATGGGAATCGACTCGTTCGCCTCCATCTGTTTGTTATTTTCTGTTCGTATCGATCAATCTACTTCGTGTCCGTGCTACTTCGTATCCATCGCAGTCCTTGTTTGTATCGACCACAGGTAAGGTTAGTTCGTATTCGTCCACCTTGTAGACCTCGTTCGTATCCATCAAGTTCATGGTTGTTCGAATCGATAACATCCATACGTATTCGTATCCACCATAGTCCTTGCTCATATCCATCAAAACCCCTCAAAAGATACCACTTTGTATCGATTAAATCTGCGATGATCGATACGAACAGGGGCTGGATTGGATGGATACAAATGGAGTAGTGCAGATGGATATGAAGGAAGTTTACAAGGGTGAAGGCTTGGTCAACACGGCGATGAATATGGATCCACCCTAGTTTACCGTTCCACGTCAACAAACAGGCACGCGCCTATGATCAACGCGAAGAAGAGGGAGGCGAAGAAATCGATATGAACTCATATCCATATTGAAGATCCCAATTCATATCGATCATATCTTGAGATCTACAAGTCCAAACGCTATGAAATTTTCACAGAAGCTTACGTACGACCTAAATAATGTTCATACCAAATTTCAGTTCGATTGGAACAAATCTTGATCGATACGAAATTGGTTCGTATCGATCACAGATCGAGTCGAAATCACCTAGGATCAATCGCATGGGCCCATACATGTGCCAAAAGAGGTCTCCCGAGATCTGAGCAAGATATTTGTCACCTACACCTATAAATATCATCCCAGAGCCAACAGGAAAGGGACTTTGGACGGCAACGTCCAAACTCTGCCAGAATCACCACTGTACTCGAATTTCACGGTTGCACTCGAGAATACTATTGTAATCCACTGTGATTAGCAAGGAAATTCAATAAAAGATTATCTTTTGAAGTGGACGTAGGCCGGAGATAGTCGAACCACTATAAACTTTGTGTTCTTCACTACTTTCTTCTTAATTTTCTAAGTACTCTTCATTTTTAATTCTCTACATACTTGTTATATATGATCTGTGATTGTGAACTGGTGCTTTCATCGACAATCGGCTATTTGTGACCAATTTTGGCGCAAACAATCTGGTAATGTCCCATAAGAAACGAACAAAATTACTCTTTTGAAAATAGATCTAGGTGAAGTAAAGCAGTTAGAATTGCAAAAAATTATGGTTTGGATTTTTATGCTTACACTTTAGAGGAGGGCCCCTTAAACGTCTAGGAAGCCTTATCTTCATTAGATACCATTTTTTGCAAGAGGCTATAAATGATGAGATGGATTCTCTCGAATCCAGTAAGACTTGGAACTTAGTTGAGAGTTGTAAGACATAGGTTGCAAATGGATACTTAAAAAGAAATTAAAACTTGATGGAACAACTGATAAATATAGAGCCCGTTTAGTAGATAAGGGTTTTAAGCAAAGGGATAATGTAGACGTTTTTGATATCTTTTCACCTATAACTAGAATTACATCTATTCAATATTAATTTCACTTGCTTCTATTCATGATTTGATAATACACCAAGTGGATGTTAAAAATGCATTTTTAAACTGTGAATTAGAAGAGGAAATTTGTATGGACCAATGTGAAGATTTTGTAATACATGGATAAGAACATAAGGTTTGTAAGTTGGATAAATCGTTATATGTTCTAGAACCTTCACTTAAATAACGATTTGAAAATTTTGACAACTTAATAATTTCGTATGGTCTCAAAGTTAATGAGAATGACAAAAGTATTTATTATAAATATGAGAGCGACACTTGCACTATTATATGTTTGTACGTAAATTATCTACTTATTTTTAGTTCAAACATTCATGCTATTAATACGGTAAAATCTCTTTTAGGTGCCAACTTTTATATGAAAGACCTAAGAGAAGTGATTGTAATCCTTGGTATTAAGATCGCTTGGTCTAATAAAGGAATTTCTTTGGATTAATCTTATTATATTGATAAGATATTAAAGAAATACAATTATTTCGATTGTAAACCTACTTGTACACTATATGATCCAAGTGTAAAATTATTTAATAATACCGGTGAAGGTATAAGATAGTCTGACTATGCAAGCATCATTGGTAGCATTTGGTATGCCATTGATTGTACTAGACCTGACATAACATATGTCATCGGATTATTATGCAGGTTTACTAGCAGACCTAGTATTGAACATTGGAATGCTATTGAAAGGATCATGAAATATCTTAAACGAACCCAAAAATTTGGATTACATCATGGAAAGTTTCCAGTTGCACTTGAAGTATACACCAATGCAGACTGAAATACTTTATGCGATGATTCTAAAGCAACCAGCGGCTATATTTTTAACATAGCCAATAGGGCAATTTCTTGGAATCCAAGAAACAGACCATTTTGGCTCAGTCCACTTAAGATGATAGCTCTAGCAACAACTAGTTCAAAATTAGATTACTCAAGAAATCTACTAGCTGTGATTTCTTTATGGGAAAAACCAATACCGACTATTTTGATCCATTGCGATAGTACCACGGCTACGACAAAAGTTCAAAATCATTCTTATAATGGTAAGAGTAACAGATACATTATGAGCACAACATTGTAAGAGGGTTACTCTCTTCACATGCTGTTAGAGTATACCATATTTGCACTGACGAAAACTTGGTAGATCCTCTAATGAAAGGATTGGCCAGAAAGACGGTCCATAAAATGTCCAAAAGGATGGGACTATTGCCTTTAAACACTCACAATGGTAACCCAACCTATATGACTGGAGATCTCACGAACTAGATTCAATGGGTAAACAACACGTTGTGAAGTGATAAGAGGTAAACATACTATATTATAAAATGTTTAGAAGCATGCATTCCTGTAGCAATTAGAGGATGAGTATTAGAAACTCTAAATGAGATCTATACTCTATGTGGAGTTAGTTACTTAGTTATAAGAGTACTCCTAATAGTCTTTGTGAATGTTGTAATGAGGCCGTTTCCTATAAAAACTTTAGGGGCAAAACTTTCCCAGAGCATTCACTAAACTAGGATAGACTTGCATGACTATCAATGCATGTGCTAGTTAAAAGCACTTAAGAAAGGTTGTGTGCAGTTTGATGTTGGAGATAGAGTTCAAGACTAAATGTCACGCTTGTGTATTTTGAATCTTACTCACTGTATAAAGGTTCAAGTTGAAAGATATATTTGTTTGTGTACAATCCTATATTTTCAAAAATTGCTTGGAAATGGTTTTTTAACAATTAAAGTGGGGGATTGTTGGATTTTTAAGTGAATTAATTAAAAAAACTAATGGTAATAAAATTCATAACGAATGACACTTGATAATAGCAATATTTATGAGCTATCATTATTGAGCCATTGTAAAAATTAATGGTAATAAAATTCGTGACGAATGACGTTGTATAACGATAAAGAGCTATTATTATTGGTCCATTGCAAAAATTAATGATAATAAATTTGCAATGAATGACAGTAATTGTGATCAATTAAAAATCCTTCATTTCAGAATGCACCACTTTGCCTATTTAAATGATAGATAGGCGGAAAGAAAAAAATGCAACAGGCAATTTTCTTTCTTTCTTTCTTCTTCTTCTTCTTCTCTCTGTGCCATATCTCTCTCTGCATAATTTTTCCAAGCAATTAAATTATAATATACTAAATTCAGAACAATTTGCTATCGTACAAACAGCAAAGCGACCAAATTTTAGAGGTTGTTTTATCCTGGGACGGAGTGGTTGATAACTAGCCTTGCACCTTGAGGCCAAGCCATGAATCGTCTTAAAGAAAGCGACGAAGTACACGATTTAGTCATTTCCAGCAGTCAGATCCAACAAATACTACTCAATAAAATCTTGAGAAACACATTAATGTTGGTGGTCTAAAATAAGCAAATAAAAAGGAGAATAAAATGCAAGATGTTAGCCCAAAAGTTGGGATTAATTTATGTTCAAATTATATATAAGATGGAAAATTCAAATATGCTTGGGAAAGCATAATCATACGCCATAGTCAAGAAAATGAATATGAAAAAAGTCAAATGTCAAAGTCTTTTGCTTCAAATTTGTGATTAAAATTTGACCTAAATGACCATAGATGCCCCCAAATTCAAGTTTTACAAATTTTGAAGGTTATAAAATGAAAATAAGGAAGAAGATTAGTTTGGAGTCTAACCCCACTTATTAGGGGTATATATCTAATATCATGTCTTTGAATCTTTAAAATGTGGCACTCATGGATGGCTGAGATTTTGCTATGATGGCACACTGTTATTTTGACATGTGGCCTGACTGGAGCAACTAGGAATTATCATGTGGTCGATTAGAGAATTGTTTTAGTAGCTTTTTCAATGTGTGATAGTAATATCTTTAACGTGTGATAGCCTTGATGTTTTCAACATGTGATAGCTCCTTTACTAACTTGCGATAGCTTGACTTTGTCAACTTGCTATAGCTTTAATTCCTCAATCTAGGATAGTTTTAGTTCCATCAATTTGCAATATGTAACAACCAGGTATTTTCAACCATTCGCATCCACACATATCGGACTTGACTTGCTCAAAATACCGCGTTGCAAATAAAATTTGGCAAATCTCAGAATATACAGTAAATAAAAGTCACAGATCACAGACACAGAGTAATAATAGTACAGCGGAAGTAAAAGAAATAGTAGTTCATGAAGCTACTATGTAAATATATCAGAGTTACATAAGATACAACAAAAGAAATAAAGTACAACAGAAGTCTAAGTATAATAACCAAGTACAAGCTTACTGGAATCAACAGGATAACTAGGAGTGAAATAGATAAACAAGACAAGCAGATAATCTCCAGCGATTCCAATCTCCAGTGAAAATCCAAATCTATGAATACTCAGGCTGACCCGAGCGTAAATAAAAATACAAACACTCGAGTCAGGACATACATACTTACACAATGTAAACCAACTCATGTGAACTGTAGTAAAAGTACAAGTAACTTAAAGGATGCTTGGGACCGCCCATCCTCTAAGGATCCGTTAAACTATTTACTATATAGTATTGTGCGCTACTATAATAATGTCTAAGAGTAGAATAAACATACTTTAAAATAGCATTAAGGAGTGACCCAATATTCCACTTAACACAAATAATGCCAGTAGTCTATATAGTACCTGCATATCTCCTGATCGACAGACTATGAGAAGATACTGCATAGGTACGACACAAATAGAAACTCGTAGTAAAGGCTCGATATGGTAGGTGACACGGCACACAAGACAATGCCAGGGTAGATATACCAATTACGCACACGGGCTGGTGGTAACGCAGCAGCCACATACGCCCACCTCGGAACACGTTCCTAAAATCGGAGGGGTGCCCAAACAATCACAAAAGCAATAGAATGATATCAAAGAAATGTGTTCGACCAGAGGAGCTACCCCTTTTGGCACGAGATCGCTCCTGTTTTAGCCACCTTATGCCAACTCACGGGAGTTGGGTCCATGTAATATACCTCATGAACGTCGCCACCATCCTACTTAATTCTGGAATCTCCATCGCGTACACGGTTGTCAAAGTGGTTTTCGATATCGACAGAGAGTATGCCCATATCCGATCCCGGTCTCTTTGCAAACCAATCGTTATTATAACCCATGGTTATAACTTTAAAATAATATTTTATACTTCAAAATAAAATATCCTTTCAATCCAAAATATCTTTCAAAATAGTTTCTTTCAACTTCAAATATTTATCAAAATAAATATCAAGTCATTTCTAACTATTTCAATATATTAAATTATCATATCCTTTCAAAACTTCCTTTCAAATCATTTTAATGAATTAAAATATCATAACCTTTCAAAGCTTCATTTCCAAAATATCATATCTTTCAGAACTTCTTTTCAAATCATTTTAATATCAAAATATCATATCTTTCAAAAATTCATTTTCAAATCATTTTAATATATCAGAATATCATATCTTTCAAAACTACATTTTCAAATCATTTTAATTTTAAAATATCATATCTTTCAAAACTTCATTTTCAAATCATTTTAATACCAAAATATCATATCTTTCAAAACTTCATTTTCAAATCATTTTTAATTTCAAAATATCATATCTTTCAGAACTTTATTTTCAAATCATCATATAAGTTCAAATCCAAATATTCAACTTTAAATATCTTCTAAATTCAAGATAATATTCATTTATTATCCTTTCAAATCACCTTTTAAATAGCTTATATTTCAACCAAAATAATTCACTTAAACCATTTAAAAGTGAAGTTTATATACTTTCAAATCAAGTATTCAATTTCTAAAGTTTTAAACCATTCTGAGTTCGTTTACTAAGTAAAAACCATAAACATTGAAAATTTCAACCTTTCACAACATTCAGAAAAGCTGTTGTAAGTTATATTTGAAAACATTTCAATTTAAACCATTTAAAAATTATAAAAATCATATTTTAACATTCAAAGATGTTCATTAAAATACTCTTTTAATTTATGATTTTTATAAAGAAAACCTTTATAGAAAAATCCAAATTTTTCAATAATTTCACTTAACAAATTTAATTGTACAATTTTTCCATTTTTACATTTGACACCTTATTAACACTTACATTTTCAAATTTCGATTTCATAAATTAAACTAAATTTCCAATTGATTTCATTTAACTAAACCTTTAATTAAACCAAATTTCACATTTCCAAGTCAAGTTGTATTTTAAAATGACACATTTAAGCATTCATTTATTTAACCATTTAAATTCATTGAAAAATCAATAATACTTTAATAAATCACTTAAATTCAAATTTAAAATCAAATTATCATATTTACCATTTCCAAGTTAAATTAAATTTCCATTTTATTTATATAACTTAAATATCATTTTTAGCCAAAATTCCAAATTTCCAAACTTAAGTTATATTTCAATAATCCAATTTAACCATTCATTAATTACATTTTTAACTCATAGAAAAATCATAATTTCTTTATTTTAAAACATTACAAAAATCTATTTAAATCAAATTATCATAAATTTACATTTCAAATCACTTAAATTTTTTATTTAAATAACTTAAATGTCATTTTAAAAGTCAAAGTCCTAATTTTCAGATTTAAGTTATATTTCAAAAATTCAGCTTAATCATTTCATTATTCAACATTTTTAACTTATAGAAAAATCAAAATTTCTTATTTAACATTAAAAAATCCAATTTAAAACAAATTTTCATAAATTTACACTTTTAAGAATAATTAAAAATATTAAAAATACTTTATAAAATACCCACGGGCCCATATATAGTTTTCTAACCTAGGTCAAGTGATACAGATATATATCATTTCAATCCACGGTCTAAAAAGAAAAATCTGGGTCCTATCATTTCAAATCCGCAGTCCTAAGTCAAAATAAATAATTAAAAACCGTTCAGGCCTATCATTTTAGCCCATAATGATTTTTCCCTATTTTAAAGTCCATTCGGATATGTATCATTTCAACCCATAGTGATTCTATTCTACAGGGAACTTGTAGTGTGATAAACAGATATAAATGAACAGTTAATAACATATAACAGTAACAGATGAGATGACATGTAAATTAACAGGTTTAACATCATATATAAATAATCATAGGCAGTTATAACATAATATATCATTCTATGCATTCAATTGTTGTCACTTCACAATTGCATAACTATAAATGTCAGGTGAGATTTACTCACCTGTCAATGCTGGAGATAACAAAACCAATGACTCAACGGAATCAAAAGCATGATGATAAGACTATAGACTTGAGTGGAGAGCGAATCCAATGCTAAAGAGCTTGTGTTACAACCCAAAAGAAAATCATACAAACTATAAATTTCAATGCAACTTGAAATAGAATAACTTTGAATTAAAAAGAGATTCGAATGTAAAGTCTTTTGCCTTGCTTTCTACATTTGCTTGAACGGCCTAGGGGATGTTTTGGCTCAGGTTTGAACAAAGGAATGCATGGAATAAAGGCTAGACATGATGGAGGAAGTTACAAGGTAGGAATGTGGAGAGGTTTAGGCAAAAATAGTGTAGTTTTGGTTGAATATAAGGCTCGGCCATGGATCCATTGGCTCGACCAGTGGGTGTGGGGATCAGGTTAGTGGCTTAAGTGGTGAGTAGGGGTCTGGAATATGAGGTGGTGGCGGCCTATGGTGGTGGCCAAGGTGGTGGATGAAGGTATGAAGTGACAAGGTGGCTAGCATGGATGTCTCAAGGCTTTATGTATTGTTTTTTGGAGTTTTGGTTCATGGGAGGTCTCGGCCATATCAATTTCAGATCTGGAAAGAGGATAAGATGATGTGTAGTAGTGGTAGCAAGGTGGTGGTCGTGGCTAGAGGTGGTGGCCGTGGTGTATAATGAAGATGTGGAGGTGATAAGGTGATGGCTTGCATAGTTACGGGTTTTCAAGGCATGTTGCATAGTTTTTGTGGATTTGTTCATCATGGAGTGGTGTAGCCTGGTCAAATCAGAGTGGTAGGTGGGTGATGGTGACAAGGAGGAGGTAGTGGTGGTGGTGGCCATGGCAACCAAGTGGTGGCCGAGCAAACAAGCTAGAGAATCAAGGCAAAAACCATAGGAAAACAATGGAAAAAGAAGAGAAAAAGAAGAAAAAGAAGGAGAGGCCATTACCCCATCTTCTTGCTGTGAAAATGAGATGGAATGAGGTATATATCACGTGAATATGAGTTAAGAAACTCACGGCTACAATCAGGTAGTGTACAGCCAAAGAGAAATTGAAGGGTCGTGAGCAAATGAAAGGTCTTGGTACATGAAAAGTCTTAGGTTTTCAAAGTTAAGTCTCTTCACATTTCCTTTTCTTAATTTCAAATAAAACAAAAATATAATTTCAGTAAATACATTTTAAAAACCGAAACAAAGTGAAATAAAATGAAAATATATAATAAAATTTAAAGCAAATAGAAAAAGAATAAAAGAAATTGCTTTAAAATTCAAAACTGGGTTCAAAAATTACAATTAAAACATCACTGGCTTTGGAATAATATCTACTTCATTTTAAAAATATTCTAAAGAAAAATTTTGAAATAAAATACTTCATTTATCATTTCTAAAATGAAATAAATAATTTAAATTAGAGAAAATAGAAAAAGAACTAAAGAAATTGTTTAAAAATTGGGAACAAGACTTAAAACATACAAATAAAATATCACTAGCCTTAGAAAATTTCTATTTCACTTTAAAACAAATAAATAAATAAATGGGGAACAAAATGAAGTTGGAATGATAATAAAATAAGTTCTTAAGAAAAATATAAAGATAAATAAAGAATTACTTTAATTATTTGAAACTAGGAATTAAAACTTACAAACATAATACAACTAACATTTGAAAATGTCAATTACATTTTTAAAAATGTTTCAAAACCAAAATATACACATAGCACGTTATTTTACACATGAAAACATAAAGTAGAACATTACATGAACAAATAAAATATTATTTAAAAAATTTAAAATAAACAATTTTTGTTAAATACAGCAAATTTCACACAATAGTTAAAAATGCATAACTTTCACATTATAAATCAGATTTCAACGAAACAAAAAGCAGTGTTCTTAAAATTTTACTTACTTTCATAATTAAAGGTAAAATTCAAATTTTCAAACTTTCAAATTTTAAATTTAAAAGTCAAAGTTAGACCATATTGACCAAAATTCACTTTTTTGGAAAATATTCTTTTTTAGTCATGTTTTGGAATGATAATTCATATCAAAATCAAAGTTTATATTTTAAAATAGCAAAATTATCTAAAATAAATATAATAAAGTTAAATCAAAATTCAATTAAATTAATTACAAAATACAGGGTTGTTACACTCTCCCCCACTCAAAACTTTTCATCCCCGAAAAGGAATGAGGTACGGGAAAGCATAGAAAAGATAGAAATGAAATAAGATTAAGACAAGGCGACAAGAAGATTGAGATTATACCTGATAACTGTTGTTATAGGTAAGTTTAACAATGTGGAGATGATTTTCCAAGATCATCCAGAATCAAGAACACAAGCACGAAAAAAGGTGGATTCAAAATGAGTACCAAAGATTATCAAAGCTTGTCAAAGATTATAGAAAGAGTTCTAAACAGAAAGATTATTGAAAGATGCCTATACCAGTCTGTAGTAAGATAAGGATAATAAGGACAACCAAAAGATAGTTTGAAAAACAGAATAAGGAAATAAGTTTAAAACCTTGAAAATTTCAACTTAAATAGAAATAAATTATTTTTTTACACAAGTTAAATAAATCTTAACTATCTCAAATTCCATTATCTTATTATCCAATTACCTTAAATTAACAATTTTTTAAAACCATGGGTTTGAAAAATAATCATTTATTGCACTCATAATATATTTAGTAAATTTAATTCTTCTTTATTCCTAATTAAAATTAAATTTATTACTCCCAATATATTTATCACTTATGTTAAATATACTTACACTCATTATAACTGCTTTATTTTGTTCTTAGTTCTTTTAACATTATTTATTGTAAGTCATTCAATTTACCTTTTATTATTTTTACCTCTGTTAATCATTTTATAACTAAAATTTAAGTGTATAACGTTTATTATAACCACTCAAATTTTTATTTGTAAAATCTTTCTATATTGTATATTATCCAATTACATTGTTTACTTCTGTATAATTTGGGTAAGTTATATTTGAATGCAATTGTATTATACAAACGAAACTTTCCAATTAAATCATTTCATGCTTGAATATTCATCCAAAATTTTGTTTTTTTATAATTGAAAATATTCTATAAAATAAAATTTGTGAATTAAATTTTCGATTTCCTTCAAACCATTTTGAGATAAATAAATACACATATACTATATATATATATATATATATATATATATATTATATCAAGTCATATTTTAGAAATTCAAATCAATTTGATTTCCCAAAATAAAGCTGTAGCAAGACTACAGAGCGGTCTTTTCACTTCGAAACTCGAAAATGAATGTCGATGATGTCGCGGTCATCACCGAAGTTATTTTCCAGCGACAAAGAGAAGAGCACTAATTTTAAACTTTGAAATTCCTTGGAAACAAATTTCTATTAGAAAATACTATAAATAATATACTTTAAAACTTAAACATGAGGTTTGAAACCATCGGAAATTAAATTCTCAATTTCTTGTTTTAAATTCATTTTAGTTCCCAAATCAATTTATAAACAACTATTTATAAATTCATTTATAGAACTATAAATGATAAATCAAGTATTATCATTTCAAATAATCAATTTTAATCAATTTATTAAGTTCCATAAATTTACTTATATATCAAAATTTATTTGATTAATCAAATTTAAAAATAATATTGTGTCAGTTTGTTCTGTCAAAGTGTTTTAGAAATCCTATCGATAGCGTTGATCAGACGAATCGATCGGAAACCCAAATCAACATCAACAACCCAAATAACACAATATAAAAAAAATAGATTTACAAGTACAATTCAAAATATTTGGAAGAATAGATTGGAAACAAAAGACAAGATGATTAAATAACAGAGTAGGGAGATGGGTAAGCTTAAGTAAATTGCGGGCAACCTTAACAGGGTCAACCGAGACTTAAAGAATAAGATCAATGTGGATTTTTCTGGGGTAAATCTACATTTGATCTCAAGAGATAGAGTTTGGAATAACAAAAGATATTAGCATCTAAACCAAGGATAGATATAAACCTCTGGTGAATCGATGCTAATTGTAAAGAAGTTTCCGCCTTTACAATTCAATTTGAAATTGGCAAGACCGCCGACTCACTTAAAATATCATTCGAAGCGGAGTTATGGGATACTCAAGAATCAAAAGAAGATAAATAGTGAGGGACACGAATGGATTTTGGAACTGTAGGGAACGCTCCAAAATTCAAAGGAAATTTGAATCAAAGAGGAAAGATTCAAACTCGAACGAAAGTGATTATGTAAATAACTTACCTTACATTCTAAGCTTTGCCTCAAAGCCAAAGCTTTGATACCAAATGTAACAACCAGGTATTTTGAACCATTCGCATCCACACATATCGGACTTGAATTGCACAAAATACTGCGTTGTAAATAAAATTTGGAAAATCTCAGAATATACAGTAAATAAAAGTCACAGATCACAGACATAGAGTAATAATAGTGTAGCGGAAGTAAAAGAAATAGTAGTTCATGAAGCTACTATGTAAATATATCAGAGTTACATAAGATACAACAAAAGAAATAAAGTACAACAGAAGTCTAAGTATGATAACCAAGTACAAGCTGAATACAATACTGGAAACAACAGGATAACTGGGAGTGAAATAGATAAAAAAGACAAGCAGATAATCTCGAGCGATTCCAATCTCTAGGAAGTGGAAATCCAAATCTGTGAATACTCAGGCTGACCCGAGCGTAAAGAAAAATACAAACACTCGAGTCAGGACATACATACTTATACAATGTAAACCAACTCATGTGAACTGTAGTAAAAGTACAAGTAACTTAAAGGATGCTTGGGACCGCCCATCCTCTAAGGATCCGTTAAACTATTTACTATATAGTATACTGCTCTATTATAATAATGTCTAACAGTAAAATAAACATACTTTAAAATAGCGTTAGGGAGTGACCCAATACTTCCCTTAACACAAATAATGCCAGTAGTCTATATAGTACATGCATATCTCCTGATCGCGAGACTATGAGAAGATACTGCATAGGTACGACACAAATAGAAACTCGTAGTAAAGGCTCGATATGGTAGGTGACACGGAACACAAGGCAATGCGAGGGTAGATATACCAATTACGCACACGGGCAGGTGGTAACGCAGCAGCCACATACGCCCACCTCGGAACGCATTCCCAAAATCGGAGGGGCGCCCAAACAATCACAAAAGCAATAGAATGGCATCGAAGAATTGTGTCCGACCAGAGGAGCTACCCCTTTTGGCCCGAGATCGCTCCTATTTTAGCCACCTTATGCCAACTCAAGGGAGCTGGGTCCACGTAATATACCTCAAGAACGTCGCCACCATCCTACTTCATTCTGGAATCTCCACCGCGTACACGGTTGTCAAAGTGGTTTTCGGTATCGACAGAGAGTATGCCCATATCCGATCCCGGTCTCTTTGCCAACTAATCATTGTTATAACCCGTGGTTATAACTTTAAAATAATATTTTATACTTCAAAATAAAATATCATTTCAATCCGAAATATCTTTCAAAATAATATCTTTCAACTTCAAATATTTATCAAAATAAATATCATGTCATTTCTAACTATTTCAATATATTAAATTATCATATCCTTTCAAAACTTTCTTTCAAATCATTTTAATATATTAATATCATAACCTTTCAAAGCTTCATTTCTAAAATATCATATCTTTCAGAACTTCTTTTCAAATCATTTTAATATCAAAATATCATATCTTCCAAAACTTCATTTTCAAATCATTTTACTATATCAAAATATCATATCTTTCAAAACTTCATTTTCAAATCATTTTAATACCAAAATATCATATCTTTCAAAACTTCATTTTCAAATCATTTTTAATTTCAAAATATTATATCTTTTAGAACTTTATTTTCAAATCATCATATAAGTTCAAATCCAAATATTCAACTTTAAATAACTTCTAAATTCAAGATAACATTCATTTATTATCCTTTCAAATCACCTTTTAAATAGCTTATATTTCAATTAAAATAATTCATTTAAATCATTTAAAAGTGAAGTTTATATACTTTTAAATCAAGTATTCAGTTTCTAAAGTTTTAAACCATTCTGAGTTCATTTATTAAATTAAAACCATAAACATTGAAAATTTAAACCTTTCACGGCATTCAGAAAAGCTGCTGTAAGTTATATTTGAAAACATTTCAATTTAAACCATTTATAGATTATAAAAAACATATTTTAACATTCAAAGATGTTCATTAAAATACTCTTTTAATTTATGATTTTTATAAAGCAAACCTTTACAGAAAAATCCAATTTTTTCAATAATTTCACTTAACAAATTCAATTGTACGATTTTCCCACTTTTACATTTGACACCTTATTAACACTTACATTTTCAAATTTCCATTTCACAAATTAAACTAAATTTCCAATTGATTTCATTTAACTGAACCTTTAATGAAACCAAATTTCACATTTCCAAGTCAAGTTGTATTTTAAAATGACACATTTAAACATTCATTTATTTAACCATTTAAATTCATAGAAAAATGAATAATACTTTAATAAATCACTTAAATTCAAATTTAAAATCAAATTATCATATTTACCATTTCCAAGTTAAATTAAATTTCCATTTTATTTATATAACTTAAATATCATTTTTAACCAAAATTCCAAATTTCCAAACTTAAGTTATATTTCAATAATCCAATTTAACCATTCATTAATTACATTTTTAACTCATAGAAAAATCATAATTTCTTTGTTTCAAAACATTTCAAAAATATATTAAATCAAATTATCATAAATTTACATTTTAAATCACTTAAATTTTTTATTTATATAACTTAAATGTCATTTTAAAAGTCAAAGTCCAAATTTCCAGATTTAAGTTATATTTCAAAAATTCAGTTTAATCATTTCATTATTCAACATTTTTAACTTATAGAAAAATCAAAATTTCTTATTTAACATTAAAAAATACAATTTAAACCAAATTTTCGTAAATTTACACTTTTAAGAATAATTAAAAATATTCAAAATACTTTACAAAATACCCACAGGCCTGTATATAGTTTTCCAACCTATGTCAAGTGATACAGATATATATCATTTCAATCCGTAGTTTAAAAAGAAAAATCCGGGTTCTATCATTTCAAACCCGCAGTCCCAAGTCAAAATAAATAATTAAAAACCGATCAGGCCTATCATTTCAGCCCATAATGATTTTTCTCTATTCTAAAGACCGTTTGGGTATGTATCATTTCAACCCATAGCGATTCTATTCTACAGGGAACTTGCAGTGTGATAAACAGATATAAATGAACAGTTAGCAACATATAACAGTAACAGATGAGATGACATGTAAATTAACAGGTTTAATATCATATATAAATAATCATAGGCAGTTATAACATAATATAACATTCTACGCATTCAATTGTTGTCGCTTCACAATTGCATAAGTATAAAGGTCAGGTGAGATTTACTCACCTGTCAATGCCGGAGATAACAAAACCAATGACTCAACGGAATCAAAAGCACGATGATAAGACTACGGACTTGAGTGGAGAGCGAATCCAATGCTAAAGAGCTTGTGTTACAACCCAAAACAAAATCAAACAAACTATAAATTTCACTGCAACTTGAAATGGAATATCTTTGAATTAAAAAGAGATTTGAATGTAAAGTCTTCTGCGTTGCTTTCTACATTTGCTTGCACGGCCTAAGGGATGTTTTGGCTCAGGTTTGGACATACTTTGGCTTAGGTTTGAACAAAGGAATGCATGGCATAAAGGCTAGACAAGATGGAGGAAGTTACAAGGTAGGAATGTGGAGAGGTTTAGGCGAAAATAATGTAGTTTTGGTTGAATATAAGGCTCAGCCGTGGATCCATTGGCATGTTGCATAGTTTTTGTGGAGTTGTTCATCATGGAGTGGTGTGGCCTGGTCAAATAAGAGGGGTAGTTGGGTGATGGTGACAAGGAGGAGGTAGTAGAGGTGGTGGCCATGGCAAGAAAGTTGTGGCCGAGCAAACAAGCTAGAGAATCAAGGCAAAAACCATAGGAAAACAATGGAAAAAGAAGAGAAAAAGAAGAAAAATAAGGACAGGCCATTACCCCATCTTCTTGCTGTGAAAATGAGATGGAATGAGGTATATTTCACGTGAATATGAGTTAAGAAATTCAAGGCTACAATCAGGTAGTGTACGGCCAAAGAGAAATTGAAGGGTCGTGAGCAAATGAAAGGTCTTGGTACATGAAAAGTCTTAGGTTTTCAAAGTTAAGTCTCTTCACATTTCCTTTTCTTAAATTCAAATAAAAAAAATATACTTTCAGTAAATACATTTAAAAACTGAAACAAAGTGAAATAAAATGAAAATATATAATAAAATTTAAAGCAAATAGAAAAAGAATAAAAGAAATTGCTTTAAAATTCAAAACAGGGTTCAAAAATTACAATTAAAACATCACTGGTTTTGGAAAAATATCTACTCCATTTTAAAAATATTCTAAAGCAAAAATTTGAAATCAAATACTTCATTTATCATTTCTAAAATGAAATAAATAATTTAAAATAGAGAAAATAGAAAAAGAACTAAAGAAATTATTTAGAAATTGGGAACAGGACTTAAAACATACAAATAAAATATCACCAGCCTTAGAATTTTTTTATTTCACTTTAAAACAAATAAAAAGTCAAATAAATAAATAAATGAGGAACAAAACAAAGTGGGAATGAGAATAAAATAAGTTCTTAAAAAAATATAAAGATAAATAAAGAATTACTTTAATTATTTGAAACTAGGAATTAAAACTTACAAACAGAATACAACCGACATTCGAAAATGTCAATTACACTTTTAAAAATGTTTTAAAACAAAAATATATACATAGCATGTTATTTTACACATGAAAACATAAATTATAACATTACATGACCAAACAAAATATTATTTAAAAAATTTAAAATAAACAACTTTTGTTAAATACAGCAAATTTCACACAATAGTTAAAAAGACATAACTTTCACATTATAAATCAGATTTCAACGAAACGAAAAGCAGTGTTCTTAAAATTTTATTTACTTTCATAATACAAGATAAAATTTAAATTTTTAAACTTTCAAATTTTAAATTTAAAAGTCAAAATTTGACCATATTGACCAAAATTCACTTTTTTTGAAAATATTCTGTTTTAGTCATGTTTTGGAATGATAATTCATATCAAAATCAAAGTTTATATTTTGAAATAACAAAATTATCTAAATTAAATAAAATAAAGTTAAATCAAAATTCAATTAAAATAATTATAAAATACAGGGTTGTTACACTCTCCCCCACTCAAAACTTTTCATCCCCGAAAAGGAATGAGGTACGGGAAAGCATAGAAAAGATAGAAATGAAATAAGATTAAGACAAGGCGACAAGAAGATTGAGATTATACCTGATAACTGTTGTTATAGGTAAGTTTAACAATGTGGAGATGATCTTTTCAAGATCCTCCAGAATCAAGAACACAAGAACGAAAAAAGGTGGATTCAAAATGAGTACCAAAGATTATCAAAGCTTATCAAAGATTATAGAAAGAGTTCTAAACAGAAAGATTATAGAAAGATTCCTATACCAGTCTGCAGCAAGATGAGGATAATAAGGACAACCAAAAGATAGTTTGAAAAACAAAATAAGGAAATAAGTTTGAAACCATGGAAATTTCAACTTAAATAGAAATAAATTCTTTTTTTTACACAAGTTAAATAAATATTAACTATCTCAAATTCCATTATCTTATTATCCAATTACCTTAAATTAATAATTTTTAAAACCATGGGTTTGAAAAATAATCATTTATTGTACTCATTATATATTTAATAAATTTAATTCTTCTTTATTCCTAATTAAAATTAAATTTATTCCTCTCAATATATTTATCACTTATGTTAAATATACTTACACTCATTATAACTATTTATTTTATTCTTAGTTCTTTTAACATTATTTATTGTAAGTTATTCAATTTACCTTTTATTATTTTTACCTCTGTTAATCATTTTATAACTAAAATTTTAGTGTATAACATTTTTTATAACCACTCAAATTTTTATTTGTAAAATCTTTCTATATTGTATATTATCCAACTACATTGTTAACTTCTGTATAATTTGGGTAAGTTATATTTGAATGCAATTGTATTATACAAACAAAACTTTCCAATTAAATCATTTCATGCTTGAATATTCATCCAAAATTTTGATTTTTTTTATAATTGAAATTATTCTTTAAAATAAAATTTATGATTTATATTTCTGATTTCCTTCAAACCATTTTGAGATAAATAAATACACATATACTATATATATATATATATTATATATTAAGTCATATTTTAGAAATTCAAATCAATTTGATTTCCCAAAACAAAGCTGTAGCAAGACTACAGAGCGGTCTCTTCACTTCGAAACTTGAAAATGAATGTCGATGATGCCGCGGTCGTCATCGAAGTTATTTTCCAGCGACAAAGAGAAGAGCACTAATTTTAAACTTTGAAATTCCTTGGAAACAAATTTCTATTAGAAAATATTTTAAATAATATGCTTTAAAACATAAACATGAGGTTTGAAACCATCGGAAATTAAATTCTCAATTTCTTGTTTTAAATTCATTTCAGTTCGCAAATCAATTTATAAACAAATCAATTTATAAACAACTATTTGTAAATTCATTTATAGAACTATAAATGATAAATCAAGTATTATCATTTCAAATAATCAATTTAAATCAATTTATTAAGTTCCATAAATTTACTTATGTATCAAAATTTATTTGATTAACCAAATTTAAAAATAATAATGTGTCAGTTTGTTCTGTTAAAGTGTTTTAGAAATCCTATTGATTGCGTTGATCAGACGAATCGATCGGAAACCCAAATCAACAACAACAACCCAAACAACACAATATAAAAAAAAATATAGATTTACAAGTACAATTCAAAATGTTTGGAAGAATAGATTGGAAACAAAAGACAAGATGATTAAATAACAGAGTAGGAAGATGGGTAAGCTTAAGTAAATCGCTGGCAACCTTAACAGGGTAAACCGTGACTTAAAGAATAAGATCAATATGGATTTTTATGGCATAAATCTACATTCGATCTCAAGAGATAGAGTTTAGAATAACAAAAGATATTAGCATCTAAACCAAGGATAGATATAAACCTCTGGTGAATCGATGCTAACTGTAAAGGAGTTTCCCCCTTTACAATTCAATTTGAAATTGGCGAGACCGCCGACTCACTAGAAAGATCATTCGAAGCGGAGTTATGGGATACTCTAGAATCAAAAGAAGATAAATAGTGAGGGACACAAATGGATTTTGGAACTGTAGGGAACGTTCCAAAATTCAAAGGAAATTCGAATCAAAGAGGAAAGATTCAAACTCGAACGAAAGTGATTCTGTAAATAACTTACCTTATATTCTAAGTTTTGCCTCAAAGCCAAAGCTTTGATACCAAATGTAACAACCAAGTATTTTCAACCATTCGCATCCACACATATCGGACTTGAATTGCTCAAAATACTGAGTTGTAAATAAAGTTTGGCAAATCTCAGAATATACAGTAAATAAAAGTCGCAGAACATAGACACAGAGTAATAATAGTGCAGTGGAAGTAAAAGAAATAGTAGTTCATGAAGCTACTATGTAAATATACCAGAGTTACATAAGATACAACATAAGAAATAAAGTACAACAGAAGTCTAAGTATGATAACCATTTACAAGCTGAATACAATACTGGAATCAACAGGATAACTGGGAGTGAAATAGATAAATAAGACAAGCAGATAATCTCGAGCGATTCCAATCTCCAGGAAGTGGAAATCCAAATCTGTGAATACTCAGGCTGACCCGAGCGTAAATAAAAATGCAAACACTCGAGTCAGGACATACATACTTATACAATGTAAATCAACTCATGTGAACTGTAGTAAAAGTACAAGTAACTTAAAGGATGCATGAGACCGCCCATCCTCTAAGGATCCGTTAAACTATTTACTATTTAGTATACTGCGCTATTACAATAATGTCTAAGAGTAAAATAAACATACTTTAAAATAGCGTTAAGGAGTGACCCAATATTCCCCTTAACACAAATAATGCCAGTAGTCTATACAGTACCTACATATCTCCTGATCGGGAGACTATGAGAAGATACTGCATAGGTACGACACAAATAGAAACTCGTAGTAAAGGCTCGATATGGTAGGTGACACAGCACACAAGGCAATGCCAGGGTAGATATACCAATTACGCGCACGGGCTGGTGGAAACGTAGCGGCCACATGCGCCCACCTTGGAACACGTTTGGGAGACTATGAGAAGATACTGCATAGGTACGACACAAATAGAAACTCGTAGTAAAGGCTCGATATGGTAGGTGACACGGCACACAAGGCAATGCCAGGGTCGATATACCAATTACGCACATGGGCTGGTGGTAACGCAGCAGCAACATACGCCCACCTCGGAACACATTTCCAAAATCGAAGGGGCGCCCAAACAATCACAAAATCAATTGAATGGTATCGAAGAAATGTGTCCGACCAGAGGAGCTACCCCTTTTGGCCCGAGATCGCTCCTATTTTAGCCACCTTATGCCAACTCACGGGAGTTGGGTCCATATAATATACCTCAAGAATGACGCCACCATCTTAATTCATTCTGGAATCTCCACCATGTACACGGTTGTCAAAGTGGTTTTCGGTATCGACAGAGAGTATGCCCATATCCGATCCCGGTCTCTTTGCCAACCAATCGTTATTATAACCCGTGGTTATAACTTTAAAGTAATATTTTATACTTCAAAATAAAATATCCTTTCAATCCAAAATATCTTTCAAAATAATATCTTTCAACTTCAAATATTTATCAAAATAAATATCAAGTCATTTCTAGCCATTTCAATATATTAAATTATCATATCCTTTCAAAACTTCCTTTCAAATCATTTTAATATATTAAAATATCATAACCTTTCAAAGCTTCATTTCCAAAATATCATATCTTTTAGAACTTCTTTTCAAATCATTTTAATATCAAAATATCATATCTTTCAAAACTTCATTTTCAAATCATTTTAATATATCAAAATATCATATCTTTCAAAACTTCATTTTCAAATCATTTTAATATTAAAATATCATATCTTTCAAAACTTCATTTTCAAATCATTTTAATACCAAAACATCATATCTTTTGAAACTTCATTTTAAAATCATTTTTAATTTCAAAATATCATATCTTTCAGAACTTTATTTTCAAATAATCATATAAGTTCAAATCCCAATATTCAACTTTAAATATCTTCTAAATTCAAGATAACATTCATTTATTATCCTTTCAAATCACCTTTTAAATAGCTTATATTTCAATCAAAATAATTCATTTAAACCATTTAAAAGTGAAGTTTATATACTTTCAAATCAAATACTCAATTTCTAAAGTTTTAAACCATTCTGAGTTCATTTACTAAGTTAAAACCATAAACATTGAAAATTTCAACCTTTCACAGCATTCAGAAAAGCTGCTGTAAGTTATATTTGAAAACATTTCAATTTAAACCATTTAAACATTATAAAAATCATATTTTTAACATTCAAAGATGTTCATTAAAATACTCTTTTAATTTATGATTTTTATAAAGCAAACCTTTACAGAAAAATCCAAATTTTTCAATAATTTCACTTAACAAATTCAATTGTACGATTTTCCCATTTTTACATTTGACACCTTATTAACACTTACATTTTCAAATTTCCATTTCACAAATTAAACTAAATTTCCAATTGATTTCATTTAACTAAACCTTTAATTAAACCAAATTTCACATTTCCAAGTCAAGTTGTATTTTAAAATGACACATTTAAGCATTCATTTATTTTACCATATAAATTCATAGAAAAATCAATAATACTTTAATAAATCACTTAAATTCAAATTTAAAATCAAATTATCATATTTACCATTTCCACGTTAAATTAAATTTCCATATTATTTAAATAACTTAAATATCATTTTTAACCAAAATTCCAAATTTCCAAACTTAAGTTATATTTCAATAATCCAATTTAACCATTCATTAATTACATTTTTAACTCATAGAAAAATCATAATTTATTTATTTTAAAACATTTCAAAAATCTATTTAAATCAAATTATCATAAATTTACATTTTAAATCACTTAAATTTTTTATTTATATAACTTAAATATCATTTTAAAAGTCAAAGTCCATATTTCCAGACTTAAGTTATATTTCTAAAATTCAGTTTATTCATTTCATTATTCAACATTTTTAACTTATAGAAAAATCAAAATTTCTTATTTAACATTAAAAAATCCAATTTAAATCATATTTTCATAAATTTACACTTTTAAGAATAATTAAAAATATTCAAAATACTTTATAAAATACCCACGGGCCTGTATATAGTTTTCTGACCTAGGTCAAGTGATACGGATATATATCATTTCAATCCGCAGTTTAAAAGAATAATCCGGGTTCTATTATTTCAAACCCGCAGTCCCAAGTCAAAATAAATAATTGAAAACCGTTCAGGCCTATCATTTCAACCCATAATGATTTTTCCCTATTCTAAAGTCTGTTCAGGTATATATCATTTCAACCCATAGTGATTCTATTCTACAGGGAACTTGCAGTGTGATAAACAGATATAAATGAACAGTTAACAACATATAACAGTAACAGATGAGATGACACGTAAATTAACAGGTTTAAAATCATATATAAATAATCATAGGCAGTTATAACATAATATATCATTCTACGCATTCAATTGTTGTCGCTTCACAATTGCATAAGTATAAAGGTCAGGTGAGATTTACTCACCTGTCAGTGCTGGAGATAACAAAACCAATGACTCAACGGAATCAAAAGCACGATGATAAGACTACGGACTTGAGTGGAGAGCGAATCCAATGCTAAAGAGCTTGTGATACAACCCAAAACAAAATCAAACAAACTATAAATTTCAATGCAACTTGAAATGGAATAAATTTGAATTAAAAAGAGATTTGAATGTAAAGTCTTTTGCCTTGTTTCATACATTTGCTTGCACGGCCTAGCGGTTGTTTTGTCTCAGGTTTGGACATACTTTGGCTCAGGTTTGAACAAAGGAATGCATGCCATAAAGGCTAGACATGATGGAGGAAGTTACAAGGTAGGAAAGTGGAGAGGTTTAGGCGAAAATAGTGTAGTTTTGGTTGAATATAAGGCTCAGCCGTGGATAAATTGGCTCGACCAATGGGTGTGGGACTCAGCTCAGTGGCTTAAGTGGTGAGTAGGGGTCTGGACAAGGAGGTGGTGGCGGCCTATGGTGGTGGCCAAGGTGGTGGATGAAGGTATGAAGTGATAAGGTGGCTAGCATGAATGTTTCAAGGCTTTATGTATTGTTTTTGTGGAGTTTTGGTTCATGGGGTCTAGGTCATGTCAATTTCAGATCTCCAAAGAGGCTAAGATGATGTGTAGTGGTGGTAGAAAGGTGGTGGTGGTGGCTAGAGGTGGTGGCCGTGGTGTATATTGAAGGTGTGGAGGTGATAAGGTGATGGCTTGCATAGTTAAGGGTTTTCAAGGCATGTTGCATAGTTTTTGTGGAGTTGTTCATCATGGAGTGGTGTGGCCTAGTCAAATAAGAAGGGTAGGTGGGTTATGGTGACAAGGAGGAGGTAGTGGACGTGGTGGCCTTGGCCAGCAAGTGGTGGCCGAGCAAACAAGCTAGAGAATCAAGGCAAAAACCATAGGAAAACAATGGAAAAAGAAGAAAAAGAAGGAGAGGCCATTACCCCATCTTATTGCTGTGAAAATGAGATGGAATGAGGTATGTTTCACGTGAATATGAGTTAAGAAACTCACGGCTACAATCAGGTAGTGTACGGCCAAAGAGAAATTGAAGGGTCATGAGCAAATGAAAGGTCTTGGTACATGAAAAGTCTTAGGTTTTCAAAGTTAAGTCTCTTCACATTTCCTTTTCTTAAATTCAAATAAAACAAAAATATAATTTCATTAAATACATTTAAAAACTAAAAAAAAGTGAAATAAAATGAAAATATATAATAAAATTTAAAGTGAATAGAAAACGAATAAAAATAATTGCTTTAAAATTCAAAACAGGGTTCAAAAATTACAATTAAAACATCACTGGCTTTGGAAAAATATCCACTTCATTTTAAAAATATTCTAAAGAATTTTTTTGAAATAATATACTTCATTTATCATTTCTAAAATGAAATAAATAATTTAAATTAGAGAAAATAGAAAAGAACTAAAGAAATTGTTTAAAAATTGGGAACAGGACTTAAAACATACAAATAAAATATCACTAGCCTTAGAAATTTTCTATTTCACTTTAAAAAAAATAGAAAGTCAAATAAATAAATAAATTAGGAACGAAAAAAATTGTGAATGAGAATAAAATAAGCTCTTAAGAAAAATATAAAGATAAATAAAGAATTACTTTAATTATTTGAAACTAGGAATTAAAACTTACAAACAGAATGCAACAGACATTTGAAAATGTCAATTACACTTTTAAAAATATTTTAAAACCAAAATATATACATAGCATGTTGTTTTACACATGAAAACATAAATTATAACATTACATGACCAAATAAAATATTATTTAAAAAATTTAAAATAAATTTTTTTGTTAAATACAGCAAATTTCACACAATAGTTAAAAAGGCATAACTTTCACATTATAAATAAGATTTCAATGAAAAGAAAAGCAGTGTTCTTAAAATTTTATTTACTTTCATAATAAAAGATAAAATTCAAATTTTCAAACTTTCAAATTTTAAATTTAAAAGTCAAAGTTTGACCATATTGACCAAAATTCACTTTTTTTGAAAATATTCTTTTTTAGTCATGTTTTGGAATGATAATTCATATCAAAATCAAAGTTTATATTTTAAAATAACAAAATTATCTAAATTAAATATAATAAAGTTAAATCAAAATTCAATTCAAATAATTACAAAATACAGGGTTGTTACACAATAGCTCAATTTGATCAATTTACGATGGCATTGCTTCCATCAACTTGTGATAACATAATTTTACAATAGCTCGATAGTTTCTTCCTACGATGGCTTCAATGCTTCCATTTTGCGATGGCTTTAACTTTCTCAAAATGCGATGACTTATTCAAATCAACTTGCGACAACTTTAATATTGTCTACTTGTGTTGGCTTCAACTATCAATTTGTGATAGCTTCTATATTAGCTTGCCATAATTATGACATCTTCGACTTGCGATAGCATTGATATCTCAAACTGTTGTAATCTTCAACTTGCGACAGGTTTGATATATCAACTTGTGGTAGTCTTCAACATGGGATGACTTGTCTGTCTCAACCTGCGTTAATTTTTTCCTATTTATACTAAAAAATACGAGGTGTAACATTTGTCCCTCCACCCCTTTTAGAAAAAGCATCGTTATACTTAGCATAATCATAAATACTTTTTTCCTCTTTCAATTTAAACTCATGGTATTTCTTAAATTTATCATCTCAACCATGAAAAGTTCTCTTTGTTATAAAGTGATGGCTAGATTGCACATTTAATTTATCTATAAATGCCCGTCTTCTTTCATATTCCAAATTTTATCTGTTCATTCAAAATCAACTTAACTCTACATTTTCTAAAAAAATTCATTCTCAAATTTAGCCTTCTGAGGTATTGGTTATCTTGTTTGTTAATTTTTTTTATTTCTGATTTCATTTTTATATATTTTACTGGTAAAGTTTTTCTTTTGAAAGTCGTTGGATTTTGAGGATTCGAATGGGTTTCATAACTTTTTCATATAATTCCAACTTTGATCATAAATTGTTATTATTTTGATTGGGTGGGTTTCAGGTCCATTGGCCCAATATCCATTACATTTTACTGTATTACAACTGTTTTATACTATACCTCAGTAGTCATAGCCTTGAATTCTTATGTGCGATAGCTTTTATAACCTTAATGTGCGATAATTCTTTATTAAGTCAGCATGTGATATCCGTTTACTTTATCAACATTCGATAGTTCTATGTTAGGTCAATGTGCGACAACTCTTTATTACTCATCACATGCTAACTTAAAAGGTCAACTTGAGACTGTTCTTTGCTACCTTTATATGTGATAGTTATTTATTATACCAATATGAGGAAACACTTTATTTTTATGCTTTGGATATTCGAGATAAACCTTTATTACTTAATGGAAACTTTCTTTGTTATGAATTCATAGCCTTTATAACTTGAATTTAGTAATTATTATTTTCTTTTCACTATTCTATATTAAACTTATTACTTATCATACTTATGTTTTATGGCATCATATTTGGAAATAAAAGAGGAGTTATAAATAAATCACCGTGCACTCCTAAATCAGGTAAAATACTTTCCAAATAAAAGGTTTATACTAATTACCGATCCTATTTATCAAAGTAAGAGGATATGGACTCCCTTCTTTACCATTTCGGGAATTTTGGAGTTGAGACTAGAATCCTTAGTCCCTTTGATAGGATCAACTCGCCTCTTAAGGCATTTTTCGCGGTCATTCGCATTTGGAATTCATGTTATGTCCTCTTTAATGGCATTATCACTAGGATTCTGTCTTTTCTTGGAATTGCTTCTATTTAACTTACTCTTAATTCTTATAGCTATATTCATTCTCTCTAAGTGTTACTAAAGGAACTCAAAATGGAGGACCTAAACCCATTAACTTTATGTTCTCTTAATACATTACAAAAGGTCAAATATTGACCGATGGTTCCCTTTTTTGCCTTTGTCCTTCAAAAGTGGGTTGGTTTCAGGTTAATTAATAAAACTAAAGATTGGAGTCACCAGTTCTTTTTTGTGAGATACCCTTCTCCTAAGATATCTAGGACCGTTTTATTCCTGGTATGTTGTTGAATTTGCATGTTTATTAATCTTTTATGCTATAATGTTACATTAAACCTTCCATATTTGCAGATCCAACTTCAAAGAAAATTGGTTCTATGGAATTGGAGTACTCTAGTAGTTGGTTAAGACTTCTCGCCGAAGAAAAGCTTAAAAAATATTCTTTGATCCAGCATTTTCATTAAGTTTTAGGTGAACCTCATGTGATAAAGAGGAACAAACAAGGCTCTTCATCTCTAGTAACTATAGAGCTTAAAACTTTTTCAATCAACACTTCGATCCAACATTTGTCTTCTTGTAGTCCTAGATACTCACCAGGTCTACATGATACTCTCGATATTTTAATTCTTAAATATGATGATCATATTCTTATCGTTACTATTTTTATAGATGTTAGTTTAGTTGACACGAGTGTTTTGTCAGGAAATAAGGATTCCACAGAGCTTACTATTTCACTAAGAGCTTCTAGTTTACCACCACTGCCTCCTACTTCCAAAGTGGATGATACACATGCCACTAATCCACCCATACATGAAGCTGGCTCACCCAACCATGCACCACCCAAGAGAAGATCCAACTGCCAAAAAGATTCCTGGATTAAAATAGAAAATAGCACTACAGGTTGTCAGGTTGTTAGAAAAAGCTGCTGCACCTTTATTTCATAATTTATGTTATTTATTTTCATGCTATAAAAAGTAGTATAGGCAGTGAGGCCTAGTGTGCCACGTGTACAAAGTTTGTTACACCTTTGGTTATAAATGTAGTGAATATGGAATGGGATGGATATGGAAAAATTATATTGCTAATCTCTCTCTGATATCTTCTTCTTCATCTCATTCCGCCTTCTATCCTCTACTCCCCCTTTCTTCTTCAACCTATAACCACATCAATTTGGTGCTTTCACCAGTTGATCTCTACCTTCCTCCCTTTCAAACCAACTGATTTAACCCTACCACAATGCCTCGCATAGATGATGCCTTCCAAAAACTCAACGACCACCATGATGCCATTAACACCATCCAGACCAGCCAAATCGCCCATAGCACCATGTTGAAAACATTAACTACAGACAATGTCGATATCAAATCAGCACTACAGGACCTCACCAAGCAAATGGCTGATCTCCATCGAAAATCCGATAACCAACCACCACCTTCTCCAACAAATCAACAATTAACTGCCTACAATCCATCTTACAACCACCGACAACCCCCATTATTATCCTCTCCATCGCCAAGCCAAACCTCGAAGGTAACACTGTCTTCCTTTACAGGATCCAACCTGCATGACTGGATATTCCAGGCTGACCGTTTCTTCACCTATTACTCCACAGCAGAGGACCAACGTGTAGAGCTTGCCAGCTTTCACATGGACCGCCAGGCTCTGACTTGGTTTCAATAGATGCACAGAAACAAGCAACTCTCGTCATGGATGGCGTTGGCGAAAGCAATTGAACAGCGGTTCGGCCCACCTATATTTATCAACCCCCAAGCCACCCTCTTCAAATTAAAATAAATTACCACTGTTGACAACTACCAAGCTACATTTGAAACACTGTGCAATCGTATCACCACCTTAACCCCGATTCCATTCTCCATTGCTTCATTTCAGGCCTCAAAACACATATCCAAAACGAACTATTACTCCTCAAACCCAATACCATTTCCAAAGCAATCGATACTGCTAAGCTAATAGAACGATACACACAGATCAAAACAAATACCCATTCCACAAAACAATCCACCAGCCTTCTAAATTCACAAATAGTCCAAACACCACTCAGACAATTCAGCAAACACCTTACACTCCAACACCCAAACCACATATGCCCATCAAACAACTATCCCAGGCCGAAATGAACGATAGAAAGCAACAAGGTCTTTGTTTCAATTGCGATGAGAAATATCAAATTGGCCACAGATGCAAACCAACCCATATCCTCATGATCCTTCCTGACCAAAATCCCGATGACACAGCTCAAGTCGATGATCTCGAACCCAAACCACCTCCTTTAACTGAACCTATTCACAGTACCAATACACCCCAAGACTCACAACAAGAAATTTCATTCCACGTCCTAACTGGTTCTTCTCACCCATGAGCTATTCGTTTGCCAGCATTTGTAAATGGCAACCCAATCTCAATCTTAGTCGATTCGGGATCCACGCATAATTATTTGCACCCGAAGGCGTCTAAATTTTTGCGTCAGGAAATCAATAATGCGAGCTCCTTCGCAGTCACAGTGGGCAACGACGAGAAATTACAAAGCTCTGGCTGCTGTAAAAATGTGAGCGTGGAGATACAGGGAAATATTTTTTCCATCAATTTTTACTTACTCGATATTGTGGGCTCGGATGCAGTATTGGTATCCAATGGCTTGAACAATTAGGGCTATCACTATGGATCATAAGTGGTTGACAATGGTCTTCGAAGTAAACGACATGCCCATTTGTTTAACAGGGTTAGGCCCACTTCTTAATGCATCACCTATATCCTTGAACCAGTTGAAACGCTTGGATGCAACATCTTCCATAACAACTTTCCTTTACCTGAAACTCTAACCCAACCTTAGCCTAACTGACCATAACCCGATACGTCATGACCAACCTCAACTACACAAACTATTAACCACTTACACCCACATCTTTGATCAACCTAAAGACCTACCACCAAGTAGAGCATAAACACCACATCAACATCATTCCTAACTCCACGCCAATAGTACCCAAATTTTCAAAAAAACGAAATCGAACGCCAAATCCAAGATATGTTAAAGGACAAAATCATTCAACCATCCACTAGTCCATTCTCATCACCCGTTCTTTTAGTAAAAAAAGACGGTTCATGGCGATTTTGTGTTGATTATCGTGCACTTAACGCCATCACTATTAAAGATCAATTCCCGATCCCAACAGTCGATGAATTATTAGATGAGCTTTATGGTGCAATGATTTTCTCAAAGCTCGATCTCCGAAGCGGCTATTTCCAAATTCATGTCCATCAAACCGATATCCCAAGAACCGCTTTTCGGACTCACGAGGGCCATTACGAATTTCTGGTAATGCCTTTGGCCTAACCAATACCCCATCCACTTTCCATGCAACCTTGAACAATATATTCCGTCCATACTTAAGGAAATTTATACTCGTTTTTTCTCTCGTTTATAGTCCTTCTTGGGATGATCATTTAAACCACCTTTACACCACTCTCTAACTTTTAGACCAACACCATTTTTTTGCCAACGCTACCAAATGCAATTTCAGACTTATGGAACTTGATTACTTGGGTCATATTATCTCCGGTAAAGCCGTGCGAGTTGACCCATCAAAAATTGAAGCGATGATTAAATGGCCAACTCTAAACTCAATCACGACTATTCATGGGTTTTTAGGCCTCACGGGCTACTACCGCCGTTTTATCCGAAACTATGCAGCCATCACAAGCCCACTATCATATTTATTAAAGCAAAATAACTTTGCCTGGAGTCCAGAAGCCCAATCCGCATTTGAACAGCTAAAATTAGCCGTCACCCAAACCCCTGCCCTCTCCCTTCCAAATTTTTCCCAAATATTCACCGTGACCACCGAAGCGTCTGCTACCGCAATCGGTGTAGTGCTTGCCCAATCAGACCATCCAATTGCCTTCTTCAGCCTTAAGTTACCTCGCCACCTCCACAAAGCATCGACCTATTCCAGAGAGATGTTTGCAATTACTTCTTCCATAAAAAAATGGCGTCACTATTTACTAGGTCGCCACTTCCAGATATATATTGACCATCAGAGAATTCGAGAGCTGGCATCGCAGACGATCCAAACTCCGGAGCAACAGAAATGGGTTGCCAAGCTTCTAGGGTTCGACTTCACAATTCACTACCGACCAGGCAAAAAAAACATGGTAGCGGATGGCCTGTCACGATTCACTGAAGACGCCACTATGCACGCAATTTCAGGTCCAACGTTTTCTCTTCTGCCAAAAATTTAGGAAGCTCTGCAACATGACACGGCGGCCCAGTCAATCATCACTCAAGTGCGTGCAGGTACTTGCTCAAAACCTAAGTTTCAATTACGCAATAGTCTGTTGTTTTGGGAAAATCATTTGTATGTGCCAAATGATGTGGAACTAAAGAACCAAATCATTACTGAGTTACATGCATCCAAAGTTGGAGGCCACTCTGGAATCAAGGTCACAGTACCCAGAGTTGCAATCAATTTTTATTGGCTTAAACTTGCGGCAGTAGTACACGAATTCGTCCGGCAATGTCCAACTTGTCTCTAGGTTAAACCAGACAACACCCCTTACAAGGGGTTACTTCAGCCGCTTCCAATCCCCGTACATATATGGGAAGATATAACCATGGATTTTATCACACATCTTCCACTATCGAATGGCCGGACTATAATCTGGGTACTAGTGGATCGACTGTCCAAGTATGATTATTTCTACGCCCTACCGACATCAGTTTCAGCTTCACAACTTGCTTCATATTTTCTGTAAGAATATGTCAGGCTACATGGATTTCCACGATCTATTGTATCAGACAGAGGCAGATTATTTACCAGTCAATTTTGGCGAGAGTTATTCCACCTACACGGCACAAAGTTACGAATGAGCAGCGCCTATCACCCATAAACCGATGGTCAATCCGAAGTAGTGAATAGATGCTTGGAGACATATTTGCATGCAATAGTAGGCGACATGCCAACCAAATGGGTTAAATGTCTTCCTTGGGCCGAGTGGTGGTATAATACTACTAAGCACACTTCTATAGGCATGTCGCCATTTCAGGCAGTTTATGGCAGAACACCATCTGTTCTAGCTGAGTCCACAACCCCACTGCCGGAGTTGAATGACTGGACTTCGTTAAGAGACAAGCTGCTCCAACTCCTTAAGTCGAACCTACAACATGCACAGAGCTGCATGAAGAAACACGCAGACCAAAGACGAACTGACATAGAGTTCCAGGTTGGCTCATGGGTCTTCCTTAAGCCTCGGCCATATCTTCAACAAACCATAAGGAATAATCACCACAAATTATCAAAGAAGTATTATGGACCCTTCCAGATCATAGAACGAATAGGCCTAGTTGCTTACAAACTGCAACTTCCATCAGAATCTCGCATCCATCTTGTTTTTTACGTCTCATTACTTAAACTGTGCCCACATCCAGCCACAGCTACACAACAACCATTACCAGTGACCTTTGTTGACAGTCACAATGACCTTGAGGGCAAGGTCGATCTTAAAGGGATGGGTGTTGATACACATGCCACTAGTCCACCCATACATGAAGCTAGCTCACCCAACCATGCACGACCCAAGAGAACGATCCAGCTCCCAAAAAGATTCCTGGATTAAAATAGAAAATAGCACTGCAGGTTGTTAGGTTATTAGAAAAAGCCGCTGCACCATTATTTCATAATTTCTGTTATTTGTTTTCATGTTAGAAAAAGTAGTATATGCAACGGGGCCTAGTGTGCCACGTGTACAAAGTTTGTTACAGCTTTGGTTTAAATGTAGTGAATATGGAATGGATATGGAAAAATTATATTGCTAACCTCTCTCTGATATCTTCTTCTTCATCTCATTCTACCTTCTATCCTTTACCCCTCTTCTTCTTCAACCTATAACCACATCGGTGGACAATTCATCTATTACCGCTACAATAGGCAATACTTTCTTAATGGATGAATCTCGAAAACATGGTAGGCGGTTAGGTGACCCAAAAAACTTTTCTTAGCTTCCTCCTAAAAGCCTAAAAAGGATGGCCTAGCTTCAACATCAATTATTTCCTATCTTCAGGTGCCACCACAATGATTGGTTCTAGTGCTTCCCGTTCTCAAAGACTGATTAATGACGTAATGATCTCTCCAATGAGGTATTCTTTAACTTTTAATCATAGGCTATTAGGTCTTAACTCCCTACTTCCTGCTAATACTTCCAAGCCTAGTTTTGATGTAGGGGTTTCAGCTTCTTTGGGGTTTAAAGAGCTATTAGTCCCTATTCTTCATTCTCCCATGTTGGGTGCTACAGGATCTCCCCTTTCCTTTTTGAGAGATGTACTCATCCATCTTTTGCAACAACTTACCTTGGTATGTTTCATTCTTTCTTGCAAAGAGTATTGCCTTTATGGAAGGACTAAAGTTCGAAGGTGACATTATTCATAGTGTATAAAGATAATATTAAAAAATGTCTGGAATTGAATTTTCCTTCTCTTTTCTTTACGAGAATTAATTATGAAAGAAATTCAACATAATCCTTGATTAGGTTCCCAGGGATTTGTCTGAATTTAGAAACAATGATCCATTTAATCTGAAAGAACATTTGATCGTTAACGATCTTCCATTGGACGACGCTAAATAAAAATATAAAACAGGTAACGGCGGCCCCGAAGATAGCAATGATGATGATCATGTTAATGATGAGCCAATTAACAAAGATAAGGATGATAACCCGGATAGTCATAGTCTAAGCAGCAGTGACTTTGGAGAAGGTCATAATATTGACCTTTCTCTCTCCCTACAGAACTTAGGACCAATGACACTTTATTATCTATGATTCTTCTAATAAGTAAAATCCACCCAGCTTAGGAAATGTTGGTTTATCATCCTCTCGAGTTGTGGAAGTTTCTTCTTCCGAATTAAAATATGCTATGAGCTGTTCTCGGGTATTTTGATGATTATGTTACTTTTAACTTCATTCCGTTATTCTTATTAAACTTTTAAACTTTATTCTTATTATCAAAATAAATAAAGAAATAAACATTACTTTGCAAGTTTATTAGACAAGAATATGAGTGAAATATTAAGACTTAACCTCGAGGAAGAAAACTTTATAAAGGTTTAAACAGTCCATTGATGATTATATAAAACTCTTAAAGCGCTATAAATGCATAGAGGATTTTAAGAACAAAAATTTTGCACTTCTTTGTATGTTCCGTTTCTACTTGTCTAACTTCCAAAAAGAAAACAAGGAACTCACTACCCTCTTTTGGATGTTTATTGAAGACATAAACAAACTTATGGATTGCCTCTACCTAACTTATGCCAGACTCCCCACAACCGAATTTTCTTTTTTAGGTAATGACTATGGAGGTTTAATTAGACAACTTCATAAAAGAAATCTTAATGAACGTGGTTCTGACTCTTATCCCGATGAATGCTGGAAATTTCCTAGGGTTGGTACCATTCCACTTACGATCGACTCTCTTACCTCAGATAGAGTCAAATAGAACAAAGACGGAATCATTGTTGGGTACTATAACAGATCTATTTTTTTAGAAAACCTTGTAATTTGTTGCTTGGCTATAATGGAAACTCGTATTTCTGTTAATATATTTGTGACTTTCATCTTGTATAATCTATTATTTGATTTTTTGTTTGTTTTATTATACTCATTGTATGAAGATTTTTAATCTTTCACCCACTTCTGCTTTGTATCCAATCACAAAAATCATTTTAAGTAAACCGTTTAAGTTAAAGAGAACTTTTATGGAAAGCTCTTCCGCAATTGTAATGTCTCACCTAGCGAATGGTGTTTCCTTCATGACCTTCATTGTATATATACATGATTTACTAATCTAGACTTAAGTTTTCTAGGAGATCAAAAAGATAAACATCTTCATGACACTCAAATCAACTATGCAAAATTGTTATGCAGTTGTATTGGCCTCCTTCCAAAGAATGGTATTATTGAAGTTTCCCTTCTAATAATATTTTAGTGTTGAAGTTATTTTTACAACCACTTCCCCTATTCCCCTTTTATACAATAGGAAAACTGAAGATGCTCTTTTGAAATTTAAGAATTAGTTGGAAAATATTTTTTGTTTAGTAATAGCCAAATATAATGATATTTCTTGTAATATCATATTTTTAGTAAAAATTTCATTTATTTCTCCTTGACTTATTAAATGGTCGTTTTATTTTTTATTTTTGATGTTTTGGCTTGGGATCAAGACTCTCCTTTATCACTTAATGGTCCTAACCTTATCTAATGCCTCAACGATATTCAAACTAAGTTAGTTTTAAACATGGAGAACCATCCTTCCCATTTTATTCTTTGGTTATCGTCACTTGATAAGCAAGGAAGTAGTGTGATAAATATATAACATCAAAGCATACTTTGAGAGTTTCCAAAAAAATGATTTATGAGCTTGCAAAAGAAAATTCATCTCAAGTATAATGAAATTCAAGAGTTTATAGAAAATTTTAATTTAAGAGTTCACCCCCAATAGTCCGAATATAATATTAGGATTGTTCAACTTAATCGATGAATATTTAACTTAAAGGATGATCCAATGAAGTTCAGAAACGAATGTCAATCTTATAAACTCATTCTAACAGAAGGAGAGATAGGACTTCCTACCCCTACCCTAATTCATTCTTCTAAGAAAACTTCTTTGCAAGTATCATCTTTGTCTTGTGGTCTTTTAACACACGCTGGTAAACTTTTTATTCATAGGTTAGCATCTTCGACTTTAAAAGATGATTCAGGGGACTTGACAAGATTGAATAGTTCTTTCAATTTTAAATGTAATCATAAGCTAGATGAATATTAGAACAAGAAATTCATCAATATGTTCTATAATCTTTGATTTCGGATAGAAAGTCTAGAGTGAGTGAAGAATGAGATTACTTTGAAGATATGAAAGTTGGAAACTGATAATAAAATAAATCTCGTCCAATTTCTCAATTAAGGGTGCCAATAAAACTTTTGATGGAACAATAACTATTTAAATCGACAAAATAGACAACCTTGATGTTATTCTTCTAAGGACAAGAAGTTGAAGAAACAGCTTTTCATGGCAGTCCAACACATTATTAATTCTTCCACTACAGTGGAGACATTAATGAAAGAGGTAAGGAAATTTAAAGACCAACTAAAATAGATGTCGTTTTTCACCTCTCATTTTTCTCAACTAGATTCCTTAGTCAATTATTTGATTGAAATCATCATTGCTTTCGATTTAAATATTGATTTTTCGTAAGGTCTAGAAAGCGACAATTAAGGAAAGCTATACTGCAACTTATCAGAGATATCAGTACTTCTTTTTATATGGGTATTTGGATGTTCTTAAAGATACAAGAAGACTTCCTATTATGTATAAAAGCATTAGTTCATCAAGCGAGACTCGTTCCTATGTTCTAGACATCCAAGGGAAACTAAAATAATTAATGTTTCAACATCATCTGATTTCGCACTTACATGAAATATAAATTCGTGTGATATTTATATAATATTATGATTGTAAAGGATGTTTTTAATAATTTAAAAGAAATTGTATACAAGTGACTATATATATATAATTTTTAATATCGAAATCATTCTTCTTATGTATAAATGTGTTATAGAAAAAATATTCTTATACTTTTTGCATACCTGATTTGTAGCGTATTGATTATGTCTAATGCTTCTTGATATAACGGTTTGGATCCTCTTGGACTCTTTGTATTTCGTATGCTATTTTCTCTAGTTTTCCATTCCTCAATAGGCTTTATGGACTGCCATTCTTTGGATGGGCACTTTGACAAAGCTCGGAAGCGGAACTTAAAGCTTTAGCTATCTGCTACACTTTGGATGGGCAATTTGGTCATACGTGGCTTAAATCGACCATGATTCTTTGGATGGGTTCTTTGGCCAGGCATGAAAGTAGAACAAAATGTTTAAATCGGCCATCATTCTTTGGATGGGTACTTTGGCTTGTGTTGAAGCGGGTCCAGAGGCTTAAATTGACCATCACCCATTAGATGGGTGCTTTTGTCAGGCGTAGCTATGTTACCAAAGGATTAAATTAACCATCACTCTTTGGATGGGTGCTTTGGCCAGACATAGAAGCAGGACTAAAGGCTTAAATTGACTATCCCTCTTTGTATGGATGCTTTGGCGATGCATAGAAATAGGGTCAAAGGCTTAAAATTGACTATCGGTATTTGGAAGGGTGCTTTGGCCAGATGTAGAAGTAGTACCAAAGCTTTAAATTTCACTATTACTCTTTGAATGGGTGCTCTGGCCAAGCACAGAAACAAGGCCAAAGGCTTAAATTAATTCCATATTCTATATGAAGCTATTTCCTTTTGAAATTTTATCCCTGGAAGTTGAATCTTATCTAAGAATTGCAGCAAAAGTACATAGTGTTATTATTTGAAGTATTAGTTGTTTTCCTTTTAACTTCTTGATGGATTATACTCAACAAATTCTTGTAGTTCTCCCATATCCCGTAGTATTCAATGATCCTAGTTAGTGCTTTGTAATAATTAGCCTTATGCCCACTTGCCTTGTGGTAATAACATTATGCACCTCCTTCATTTTTTCTTCCCATTTTATGCTTTTCTTAGGGACCTAATAATCTAATATTTCTTTAGTGAGAAAGTAAACATCTTCTTGTGAAACTTAAAGGGGAGTAGTTATTTTATCTTTAGGTCTTTTAGAGGCACCACTTCCATGTTTTTCCTATGCCTCTTTCATGGAACTAGGATTTCTTCTTCACTCATTACTAATTTCCCTTTTGAAGTTCAGAAGTAATCTCCTATATCTCAGGGATATGCTAACCACAATTCCCCATTTCTGAAAACATTAGTCAAAAATCATGGATCATTTCTATTTCAAATATGGTTCCTTTGGCTTGAGATTAAATCTCTATTCTTATAAGGGAAATGGGATCATTTCTCATCCTTTTATTTTTCTTATGCTTTTGAATTGGTTCTTCACTACTCAGTTCCATCTAAAGCAAAAATAGGCTTCTCTCCTATAAGAAAGGGATTAAGCTCCATTTGTTTAGATTATATTGGGTGACTTTTCTTTTTTCCATTAACGTTTGAAGAGCTAAGTACCTTAGGTTCAATATTTATTCTTTGTTAAATTGCATGGTGATCTAACGAAAAGTTGAATAAATCAAGTTCGGCTACGAAGATCCTTGCTCAAAAAAGTTATAATAGTTGTAACTAGAGGACAGAGAATTGATCCTAAGTTCAATTCTCAATGAAAGCGCCAAAAAAGTTAGTCTAAAAGTTGAGCCTAACTTCTGTCTAAATCATACACAAGATGGATAATTCAAGTAAACCTAGAAATGGGAGTAAGTCACTGGGCAATCTTCTCATAACCCAATAGTCAAGAAAATCAATATAAAATTAGTCAAATGTCAAAGTGCTTTATTCCAAAGTTCTGATTATAATTTGACTTAAATGGCCATGGATGTCCCCAAATTCAAATCCTACAACTTTAAAGGTTGTGAACTAAAAATTAAGAAGAAAACTAATTCAGGATCTTCCCCCATTTCTTAGGTGGTACATGTCTATTTATATAGAGATTGAGTTTTCAGATCTTTGACATGTGGTTCACTCCTGGAATGTTGAGATTTTGGTGATGTGGCACACTATTATTTTGATATTTGGCATGACCGAAGCAAATAGGAATAATCACGTCATTGATTAAAGAATTTTTTAGATTCTTTGTCAATATGCGATAGTATTATCTTGAATCTATGATAGCCTTGATGTTTTCAATATGTGATAGATCCTTTGCCAACTTGCGAAAGTTTGACTTCATCAACTTGCTATAGCTTCAATTTTATCAACCTGCAGTAGCTTTAATTTCATCAAATTAGGATAAATTCAATTTCATCAACTTGCATTTACATCATTTTGTGATACCTCAACAATTTCATTCTACGATGGCTTCAATACTTTCATCTTGCATCGACTTTGGCTTTCTCAACATGCAATTGCATATACATATCAACTTGTGATGCCTTTAATATTGTCTACTTACGGTGGCTTCAATTCTACCAATTAGAGATAACATCCATATTATTAACTTGCAATAGTCGTGACATCTTTAACTTGCAGCAGCTTTGATATCTTAACTTGTAGTAGTCTTTAACATGCGATGGCTTTTCCATGTTAACTTGTGATATATTGCTCATGTATATATTCAAAATTTAGGGTGTAACATAAGCCAAAAAGGGGGATAAATAATTTAAAAAATGATTAGTGAAAGGTTGGGGAGAGTAATGATCAACCCATATGTCGTTTCATTGTGTTTGAATTCAAATATGATTTGATATAACGGTTTTCATATAATTTAGTATTTAAATGAGATAAATGATGTTTTAAAGGATGTTCGTGAGAAAGATAATTAAACATGGGATGTTTAGATGTGTTTTCCTGCTCCAACGTTTTTGAAATGATATGGAAATTTGATATGATGTTCTTATCTTAATTTTAGAAATGACTTCTAAATTAGAGAATTTCCTATATCAAAATCATTAGTAATGAATTTTTGAAGGAAAACACAAAGTGAATATATAAGAGAAAATGACATGAATATTGGGAACATATGTAAAATTGTGTTAACGTAGTTATTCATAATTTTTCTCTAAATTCATAAATATTTCTTGACCAAAAATTTAATCATCATCGATGTTAGAATTATCCTGGCCGAAGGTAACGTTACAAGGGACTGAAACCTATATTATATGAACTTGGTAAATAATGTTAAATGATTAGTGGACAAAATTGCATATAAATGCTGAAAGACAAATAAAGGACACTGTCACTTATAGAATGTGGAGTCTGAACGTATCAGATGGCGATATGTGTAAAAAAATTAGCAAGTGCGTCAGATTTTGTTTGATACGAAGCTGAGTTTGCAGCCAAAGTTACAAAGGTAAACTAAATACCAAAGGCCGCAGGTAGTGAATTACGATAGAAGCTTATTGACTTTCAGGGAGGGTCAATACTGCATTGAGAAGTACTGCACTAAAAGATAAAACATTAGCAAAAGTTTGAAGCCAAAAGGTGTAGGCAAGAACTGTGCCAAAAGTCAAAAGGCACACAGGGGAACTACACCAAAATTGTTATGTTGTTTAAGCTAAAAGCGTAGCTAGATATACCAGCTAAGGTTGAAAGAAGGTGGGATGTACTGTACCACAACATGTCTAAGACAAAATGCTTCGCAATATAAATGGGAGAAGGGTTGTACTGCATCGAAATTAATTGGAAACTAAAACCTAATACATGATAATTAGGTAAATCTCGAGGAGCTTAAGATGACTGAGTGAAAGAGGAACCTACACAAGAATACAGATTTGGAAGGGCTAATGACGTCGAGTGGGGGTGCTAACTCAAATGCACACCTTAGGAAGGTGTGGAGAGGCACTCAACTTCTGATAGGACAAAGGATGTCTGGGTAGGTTGTATGCTTTCGAAAATCAATGTGTTTGATTCAGTGCATTATAAATTAAAGAAAAAAATTGTATGTAGCTAACTCTCTATAGTATAAAGTAAAGAAAAATAAAATTACATATGATCGATCCTTTGTAGTATATACCATAGAAAGACAAAACTGCATGTGGTTGATTCTTTGTAGTGTAAACTAAAGAAAATACAAAACTGCATGTGGATGGTTCTTTGCGATAGAACTTAAAGAAAGATAACCTTCTTAGAGTTTTTTCTTTGTAGTTCAAATTAAGATGAAACTGAATGGCGCTAGTGTTGCATTCCAGGGTAATGAGTTTGAAATGCCAAACTATGCAAGGTTGGATTGCACGTTTTTGAAGTAGGGAAAACGAAAGGAGTCCTTGGCAATCAAACTAATAGGAGAATTGCCTTCCATTGCTAGGTTCTCATGCGCAGTTTTAAAAAGTGGATTCAGTTAAGGATTGGCCGGGACAAAATTATATAGCGTTTCAAGGGATAGCCTAAGTTTGACTTATTTATTACAAATGCTATATGTATATTTTATGTTTATGCTAATGAAGGAAAGATCTGTTCGTATATGGTAGAATGGTCACATTGTATGTTATACTTTGGGTAAGGTATTATTCACACTAGACTTTATGTCTGACCAATTTTATTATTGTTTTCCATATAAACTCATGGGTACTCATTCGAGTAGGTTGAGTTTATGGGTATATGTAGGTTATATTAGGGTCGAAAGACAAAGGCCAAAGACGAATCAGAAGTTTTTTTTAGCTAATAGAGAATGTTTATTTTCGTTATTTAAATAGTTCACGATAACATCATCTTATGTTTTTTTGACACTCTACTAGACCTGGTGTAAAATTGAATGCTGTTTATGAATATAAAGTCATGGATTCTACAATAAGAAATGTGCTAGGTGAGACTAATAATATAACAAGAGCTTAGGAAGCATCAATCATCGACTTCCTTCCATCTACCTAGGTAAGATAAAACTCAAATAGTTTGGATTGGTCCCTTAAATATCTTGGCTTTGGTAGAAAGAGTCCGTCCTCATAGGGGCAATTAGGATATGCGATAAGAGATTCTACTATTCACGAGTATCCTAATTAGAGCCTAATATACCAAGTCTAGTATATTAATAGGGAGGTGCCGTTTTTATTGTAATTTGGTCCATGCGTGGGTGTGACTTTGGGGTTAATTTGAAAGATGTATGTAATGAATACGGGAAAATAGACACAAGGAAGAACTTGCAAAAAAATTAGTCTCAGGGACAACAAGTTTTTTTTAGTCTGAATGACAATTTTTAGTGCAAACTGAAAATGGTAGTTACAACTATCATTCTATGATTTACACTAAAAAGTGTCCTTCAGCCTAAAAAGCAAACTTCTTAACCCTGAAACTAAATTTTCTCCAACTTTTTCTTTGAGCCTAAAAACACCTAATGAATATTAATACAATTTATATGTAGTGCTAATATTTTAGCTGCTCCACTCACTTTGACAGTTATACACATATACACTATCACTTGAAAATAATTCTGATGATGACTACAATGTTATTGGAGTTCATATTTGGATCTCAAACTAGAGGATGTAATAATTTGATGTGAGAGCATTGGTTAAGGGACACCTAAATAAATAAAGCTAGAAAATAAGTATGGTACTTAAAATAAAATGAACACCTTGGGGAGGGATGCGCCAATATATATGACGTACTTGTATTTTTTAATACAGATATATAGGAAGATATATCTACCCTTTCTTTTATTGTTCACTTTCTTTCTTTTTGTTTTTAAAGAAAGCCTGTAGGCAATATGTAAATAAGGAGTGGACGAGTTATATTGGGAGGAGCAAATGCAAGGAGGGATACTGAAAGTATCCAAACCAATAAGAGAATTGAAGGTGAAAGGCTAAGGGCGGTTGAGGTTGAAGTTGTGCCATTAGCTAATGTGGTGGGCATGGATGTGAATGCATTGGTTAGGCAGTTTATGGTAAATGATGAGGGAGAATATATTAAAGGCTATGGAGCCAAGGCCTGCTATAGTAAGAGAAGATTTCTCAAAGATGAACCAAGACTGCTAAAAATTAGGCGAGAAGATGTTTATGGGGAAGAACCCACATTTGAAGTGCTGAATTGGCTTAGAGTTTGTAAGCACATATTTGAAGACTTAGGGTTAAATTATGTGTAAATGAGAAGGCCAATCAAGGAAAATGCAAGAAGATGCTTTGGACTGGTGGGAAACAAGTACTGTTGAAACTCTTGAGGATGAAATTACCTAGGTTCAGTTCAAGAAGAGGTTCAAAACTCAGCTCATATTTGAGTCTCAGTAGAGTGTGCTACTGTGGAAATTATAAACTTGAAACAAAGAACCTTATGGTGAAATGGTACATCCAAAAGTTCAATTATTTAGCTTAGTATGGTAAGGAGATCACTAACACCCGAATAAAGAAAATTGAGAATCTCATTAGGGATTCGAAGCGGGTATTTGATCATAAGGTGATTGTGCGCTAGGAATCTCCTTTTAAAGTAATGGTGGCTATGACCCGATGGTATGGTGCGATGTACAGGAACAAAGGAGGGTAGAGACAAGACCTAAGGTAGTGTAGAAGAAGAACCCCATATACCAAAGCAAAGAAGAGCGCGCCGTAGGGAAGCGGTGGAGAAGTTGCCATTGTCGAAGTTGCTTTTTTAACTATGGGAAGAAGGGGCACTACGCGACAAAGAGTCTGACATAAAAGGGTAAAGTGTTCAAGTGTGATAAGATGGACGTCTGAAGAAGGATTATTCGAAGCTCAAAGTGCATGTTTATGCTTTGGAAGGTCTAGAAGGAGGATCTTACACTTCAGAGAAAGACAAGAATATTACTTTGGAAGGTATGACTTTGTTTTATGTTATTTCAGTTAGAGTACTATTTGATACCGGTGCTAGACACTCATTGATAGCTAAAGACTTGGTTAATAACTAGGGTTAGGAGTTACCATTGCGAAACGTGTAGTAAATTAGATAGACGGATATGACACTCTTGGGTTGAGATGCAATAACTTGGAGATTGAGTTAGGTAGGTTAAGTTTTTGTGTAATGCCCATGTGTTTGACATTATAGGCTTCATAATTATTTTAAAGATGTGTTGGTAGGAACTATGCTATGCTAAAATACACTACACTGTAAGGGTAATAATCTCGAACCAAAACAAAAGAGTATTTGTCGTTTTGTATGCACTTAAAACTTGGTGCACATGTGTTTTTCTTCTTTAGTTTCGAAGGAGGTAGGTCTCAATGAAGTACAAGCAGCAAGGGAATTTTTTGATGTATCTGAACAAGCCTCGTGGTTGCCAGCCCAAGAGTAGTAAAGTTGCTTATGGAATTTCTACCAGGAGCTGTTTGTACCAAAATTGGGCACAACACCTTTTGGAAGTATTTATCGAGATAAAAATGAAGAATAGAAATGTAAAACGAGGATTATCTAACAAACATTTCAAAAAATAAATATGAAAACACGCAGAAACACAGCAGTCTAGAGTGGTTCGGCTTATGGCCTACTCCATTATGAAGTTGGTGACTTTATTGATATTCACTTGCCAATAACAACTGATTACAAAGGATTATGACGGATATAGTTTTGAAGTTCGAGTACAACAGTAGCTATCGAGTGCAAAGTTGAATTCGACAGAGTCTGGACGTCAAAAAGCCATAAAGCCCCTTTTTCGGCAGACCCTGGGGCTCTAATTATAGGCGTAAGAGGCAAATATTTTGCTCAGATCTCGGGAGACTTCTTCTGGCATGTGGGGGGCCCACGCGATTGATTCCAGGCGATTTCGACTCGATCCATGATCGATACGAATGAATTTCGTATCGATCAAGAATTGATCCAATCGAGTTGAAATATGGCAAGAACAATATTTAGGCCGTGCGCAAGCTCCTATGAAAATTTCATAACAAATGAGATTGTAGATTGCGAGTTATGATCGATGCAAGATTGTGTTTTCTCTAGGCTGCTTCGTTCGTATCGATACCCTTCGTATCGCTCTTGTTCGTATCAGTCCAAGCATGTGCTTGCAAGTTGATGTGGCGCTGAATTCTTGGATCGATCCACTTTTTGTGCTACGTTGACTACTTCCTCCCTCGTATCCGACATCTAGGCCTTGTTCGTATCGATCACAACAGCTTTATTGATATCGGTAGATTATATTATTCTGTTCGTATCGATCAGTCGCATTGTCTTGTTCGTATCGATCTTAGGTGTTTCGTTCGTATCGATCGACTGCACTGTTCTTGTTTGTATTGATCGATTGAATTGCATTTTGTATCGATGGAAGCGTTGATTTCGTATCAATCCATGGTCGATCGATACAAAACATGTTTGAAGCTCGATCGATACGAAATGTATATTCATGTCGTAGTCGATGGATTCGAAGTAGGAGGTCCGAATGGGTACAAAGTAGACTCTCTCTGGCTGTTGATCGATATGAAGTGTGCTCATATGCTAATGGATTTGGAGAGGATCGATACAAATAAGGCTGTTTCTCTCGATAGGCACGAAGTAGTGCACCTTGATGGATACGAAGTCGTTGAGACTTGATGCATATGAATTGATAGGTACGAAATGATGGTTGTGATTGTGTTGATTTCCTTGACTTATATCGATCATATCTTGAGCATATGAACTCAGATTGACTTGAAAGTTAGAATGTTGGCTTTTACAGATCTGCTTGTCATGTCTTGTCAATTGTAGCCTGATTCGGACTCGAACGAAATTTATCGACGTCCATAGCAAACTTGTGCATACTCAACATGCGGGATGAGCGGTCCTTGGTTTTCAGTCAGTTACTTGATATCTCGGCCTTGCCAAATGGAGGGATACATTTTCCCTCCAAAGTACGTCTTGTGTTAACATGATGTGCTTTGAAAAACTGCAATCTTCACTTTGAATAGTTCCATTTAACTTGTGAAACAATTATCGTCTTCTCGTTGGAAGTTGCAATCCTTGACTGATTTTTCAATAATATGAATTGTTGAATGCCAACTGTTGCACCTTGTACTGTTGTAACTGATTGTTGTATGATAGTGATTAGTTGTTAGTTGTTGCAACTATCATTAGGTGAGTATTCAATTCCTGTTGATTTTGAAAATTGAATATTAGTCCGACATATATGCATGTATATTAACCTGATTCTCGTTAACGTTCGCACGTTTACAAGTCATTATCAGTTTTCCCGTGTCGAATTCCGTATCAATCCTCTCCTGACTCGATGTGAAATTCGAGTTGTAATAACGTTTGACAGTTGTTTTGGAATGTCCCTTCGTATCGATCCTCTCCTGGATTGATGTAAAAGGTTGAAAGACAGTTTTCATATCGATGTAATTCACAATAATGGATACGAAATAGACATTCGCATCGATAGATACGAGTCTCGGTGGACTCCATAGTAGTGGGTATTAGGTTGTGATTTCGTATCGAAGAACTTGTGAAGGATACGAACAGAGTAGTTAGTTCTTCATGTATTGTTCGTATCGATGGTTGATGATGGATGTGAACAACCAATTCGTATCGATGGAATCTGGTGATTCTGAAAAGTCTAAATTAAATTGCACATCTTGTATCGATGAAGCTTGAGCTATTGTATTCGAATAGCCAATTCGCATCGCTGTAGGGTGAAACCGGTTGGAATCGGTCAAGATGATTGGGAGGTGTATCATTTTTGCTTTCACCTCGAGTCCATATAAATACTTTTTGGACTTAGCATTTTTTAGTTATTTGCTCACTTCTTTTCTTCAGCCCTTCGTATCGATCAAATTTTGAAAGCAAAAGGACTGCATTCGCCTTCAAATCGACCTAAGTCCTAATCCCCGACCTAATCACTCGAATTAGGTAATTAATCGACTAATTCATGTAGACATTGACGAGACTCGAGATTCAATGCCAGTTCGTCCAAAGCCGCCGCCTATTCCGACGCCGATGATGCCGGATTTGGGTCGTAGTGAGGTTGAGGAGAGAATAATGGTGTTTGCGTTGATTGGAGAAGAAGAAATGAGGAGGGATACGAAGAAATTGATTGAAGGTTGCTCGACCATTATTTCGTACCGATGAAAAGAAGGAGATGGTTTGGCTTCGTATCGATCATAAGGCGTAGAGTCCGTATCGATGCAGGATTGACCAATGAATGATGAAGTTCTTATCGATCCAGAGTGGAGGCAATTTGTATCGATTCGAGGTCATTAACATGAAATAGCAGGGTAAATGATTGACACGAAATTCTAAGTAAGTGACCGATGCGAACTTCAGCATCTTCGATCAATACGAATAATTGCATACCCTGATCGATACTAGGCTGCCAAGCTATGATCGATACGAAGTTAACAAATATTGATCGATACGAAACTGACGTTTTCGATCGATACGAACTAGGGTTCCTGACCGATACGAAATTGAGGCTTTTGCACCGACCGATCTGAACTTTGACTTTAATGAATACGAACTCCGTGCAAATTCGAACACTTGATTCCGATGAGCTTCGGCCTTGCATAACTCGACTTAACTGCTAAACTGCATATTTGACTGCCCGTCGAAGCTCGACGACGGAACTGTAACTTAACAAAATTTTGATGAAATTTAACTTAGATCAGTCTCTAAAGTTTTGGATGGCACTGTTGTGACGGTCATTCCAGCTGAATTTCGAAGTCTTGTTGTTTGCATATTTCCTCATACTTTGTAGAATTTCTCAAGTAATTTGTAGTACTGCACTGCACAACACATTCACACACTTCACATTGGGGAATGCACAGGATTATTATCGTCTAACGATGATTTCTCATAAATTAGTTAGTTATGGAACCTTCAAGCTTACAACAGTAGGAAGTTCAGAGTTCTTGTCACCAACAATCGAGATACCGGCCATTGCTGCCGAAGTTATCGATCCGGCTCTGGATGAGCTACTAGGTGCCTCTTTCATCGGTAATCCGCCAGATTCCGTACCGTCCAATGTTTCTGAAGACATGTTGGGACGGATATGTTTAAGGCACGGTTTGTCATTGGATGACGTGCTATTACTGTGACTGAATGATAGACCGCACTATCCGCTGGAAGGGTTTACTGCATTCAATCGCCATGCATGCGCAACTGGAACACTTCCTTCATTCAACTAATACATTAGGGAAGTGTTATCTTTTATCGGAATTGCTCCATCTCAGCTGCACCCCAATGGTTACGCGCTGCTGAACAACCTATTTATCATAATCATGGAGCATTTATTTCGACCACCGACCCCGATTGAGATTAGATACCTATTTAATATCAAGAGTCAAGGCGATAGCCCTTCTTATACGTTCCTGGAAGCGGTCAGAAATTGTCAAGTGGTTATGGGGTCATGGACCAGGTTGAGCTACTTCAAACCGGAATGGTTTTATGTTCTCTACCCCCTAGGGTTCGCAAGCCGATGGCTATTCAGACGTATGTACCATAGTCTTTTCAAGTTGCTAATAAGATGATCATAATTGATGTCAAACTAACATCTCGTTCTCTTTACAGCTGTAATTCCACGACCCAAAGGCACGCATTTCAAAGTGATAGTTTGGGTTCTCCAAGAAGTCCTGAGTGAAGAGAGGGACATTGACTCGGTTCCGACAGATAGAAATTTGAGAATCGTTGGACTGATCGAGCGTAGCCAAAGTATAAGGCATGAGGGAACGCTAAGGGCTATATCGAAGAAACAAGCTAAGCGTAAGATGTCCGGAGTTGTTATAACTGAAGAGGTTGATCCAGAGAGAACATCACCAATGATGAACTTGTAGTCTGGCCTTCTGATGCCTTTCAGGGTTCCGAAGGAAAGAGAAAAGTTAAGACAGCTACTTTCAAACATCCTAAATCCGTGAGATGGAAATCTGTGGTCATATCTTTGCCTGTTCCTAGGATTAAAATTTTAGAGGCTCCTCCTTCGTAGGTGGAAATCTTTTTCGGAAGGCTCACCGATATCCCAATTTGGATTATGTGTCACTTCAACATGATGCGGAATTGGAGGGGCTTCAACATGCTTTAGACTTAAGCGAGTCTCTTCCCACTAGTGTGGCGGACATTTTCGGTTGGTCGAGGGGTTGCACATACATACACACTTCACGGTACTACACGACTTCTGGCCACAAGCTGTTTATCCTAGGAGATTACTAACTCTATTCTTCTTTTACTTTACAGGTATGATGACTAGGCAAGATTCTATGCTTGGGAGCCTTCGTTTAGCGCGTCAGTCATCGAGTTCATATTATGAGCCTCGTAGAAGGGAAGATGATAGAAACCACGACCGCGGTTATTCTAGTCAGAGACATACGACAAAGATTGGGACAGGGACTATAGACACCGATCTCGATCTCACTCTCCCCTTCCTAGAAACCCTACACAGCCTCCTGTTTATGTCTTACGCCCCCTGAACACTTCATGGCACAGGCCGTCTTCTCACGTCTCAAGGCCTGAAAATCACCATCGTAGAACTGAAACAATGGCTCCCATAATTGCAGAGCAGGTCCTTACCGAGCCTACAGGGAAAGGAGGGGTTAAAATTGTTCAATTGAAGAAGGATTTTCCATATATCTTCTTCGATGGTTATATTTTTCCCCCGCACTTAAAGAGAATTCCGTAGAAGCTGAGAACAAAATGCACGATTACATTCATGACATTTACAATCAATACAAGGAGTGGTGAAAAGCCGCAAAAAAGCATCGAAGCTGGCCTTTGAGCAAGCAGCTATCATTGAGAAGCTAAAGACCGAGCTCGCTTAGAAGGATCGCATTATTCAGGTACTTAACATTGAAGCTGAGTCCTCCCGAAAGTCAGAGATGAAGGCCATTAAAAGGCCGACAAGGCTAACTTGGCCTTGGAGAGGATGACTGCATCGATTGATGAGACCACCACAACGACGACTGCATCGATTGATGAGACACAGAGGGCACACTTTCTTTTGACAAACAAATGATGGAGGAACTCCTCAGTCGCCATAGTGACCCATTTGCAGAGCTACCATTTGTTAAAAGTGGGAATGCACCTGCTATTGGCTCTTAAATGTCGACCACCGATGCCCCTAGTGAAGCTCAAGATACCCGTGAAGAAGAGATATTAGCCGAAATAACCGTTGAAATGGAGGCAGCGAATCATGGTGGTAGTTCTGGAGGTGGAATAGCGGCAACTGGCCTGGCTCCACTGAGAATGACATCACATGCCGGTACAGTTATTGATAAGCATGTCTATTCCGCCTTCTGTAGTGGATCCGACCCCTCCGACTCCGCATGTAGGAAGCATCCCTGTACACTCAAGTTCGGAAGAGGATGTTGAGATCAAGCCCCTGCCTAGAGATCGGTCGCCAAAAGGCAAGAGCTCAAAGAGAAAACTAAGCAGCAGCTCCGGCGGGTCTACGCCGAAGAGGAAGCCAAAGAAGAAGAAAGAGCAGACAGGTCTCTTCCGCACATTTTTTAGTAGATAGGGATTTACTTGTAGCTTTTGTAGGCCGTGTATAAATGCGGGTTTGGCCCCTGCTAGTAGGAATTTTGGAAATAACTTGTACATGAACTTCTTTCACAGTTAGTTGAAATGAAATTTTGCTTTTTGGCTTAAATTCTGTTACTGCCTTTTATGCTTAAGTGTTCCAGTATTTGAATTTCATTCCAGTGCACTTGCTGAGTTCCAACCTTTGGGTCGAGTTTGTCTTTATATGTCAAGTCCGGAAATCATAAATATGAGTCGTCACCGAGGATAAAATTGAACTTCGTTGTTGCACGGCTTCAGTCGATGGTCGACACTTAAGCTCTGCCCCCCAGTTTTGGGGATGAGTTGTAAAGATTGGCCTGCAAGCGCGTTTCGTCTTTATTTCATCGAGCTTAACATCGTCGACTCGATGCTAACACCGGTAAGAGTCGAGTGCTCGAATCACACTCACTCACTTAATAACTATCACATCCACTCTCCGGGGATCTGTATTCGAACTTCGACGGTCGATCATGCCTGTTTAAATTTTAAGTATGTGTCCACCCTCGAGGACTTAAGTTAATTTATGAGTGGTCATTCACACTCGAGTTATGTTTATACTCTGACCACACTTTGGGGACTCAGAGTTATTTGCGGTCGATACTCTGGTTCGCACTCTGAGAATCTGGAGATAATCGACGTTTGTATTTTAGTTCATGCTTTGGGAACTTAAAGTTGATACTTATACTCTAATTCGCACTTCGGGGATTGGGAGTTGATGTTATACTCCGACTCGCATTCTAGGAATTCGGAGTTGATGTTTGTACCCCAATTCGCACTCTGGGAATTTGGAGTTGATGTTTATGCTCCAGTTTGCACTCTGGGAATTTGGAGTTGGCCGACAGATGGTTAGTCACATCTGTTTAGGCTTTTAGGATTTCGTTCACACTCCGGGAATGATGGATTTATCAGGATCATGGATGGTCGATTCACACTCCGGGAACGATGAATTTCAAAATCAAGTTGAAAATGTGAACCAATTTTTAAATAATTTTGGCAGCAGAAATATTTTCAATAAAGATACGATTGAAAATTTGGTTATCAACAAATTCAAAATGAATATTTTCAAATTAACAATCATGAATTTGATTTTGTTGACCAAATGGAAAAAGATAACGGGAATTTATTACTAGAAAAATACAAAACTTTTCATGAAAATCATAATCAAATCTGAACTAGCAGAGAATCAAATAATAATCCACCATTTATAAAAATTGACAATTCTTGTTCTCAACGAGTCCAAATCGAAAATTTTCAAGTTAATAATTACAAATTTGACTTTGTTGAGAAATGAATGAAATTTATGATGATCACACAAATTTGTTGTTTGAAACATATATGAAACAATGTGATAAACAAAATCAAATCCCAACATGTGACGAGTTAAATGATAATCCATCTTTTACCCAAATCGATGATTTTCAAACAACAACTTTTGAAACTGAAAATAACAATCTTAATGAAGTTGTTGAAAAGACGGTAATTGAGTTGGATTTCAATTCTTTTGAGGGTGTGAAACCAAATTTAAAATTCGATCTTCCTTTTCCCGATTTTGTAAATTTGAATACAACAACTTTGGATTTTGAAAATTATATACACAATGAAGTTGTTGATAACCCAACAAAGGAAGATGAATTTAACGAACATGAATTTTTTGGACTTCTGGATGACGAGTTGTTAAATTCCAACGGGGAAGATGAAAATCACTATTTTGATTTTGAAATCAATAACTTTGAAAATGTTTTCAATGATAAGCTTGAATTTCAAATTAGTGAAAATAAACTTGAAGTTCAGTCAATTATTTTATCGACCCCAAAAATCATCGAAAACAAAACAACTCGTACAATTTTCAATAAAACAACATTCGTTTTTTCAAATCAACGTTCAACTTCGAAATCTTTTACGGTTAGGTTTTCTGCGCTTGAGCTGTGTCTTACATACTTGGTGAGATAAATGAATCGGTTCTTGGAAGACCGGTTCATTTACTCTTTAACGGCATACTTTCTGATGACTTGTAAATAATCATCTTTTCGTTTTTATTTAAATAAATTTATGTTTTTTTATTTTCTCCTTCCACTTGGGTTGACTGTGGGGACATAGTCAAAATCAAGTGTGCGGGAGACTCATCTTCGTTTTTTATTTTATTTTATTTTCATGGTTTATTTTTGCGTTTTCTTTTAAAAAAACTCGAAAAGAAAAAATTTAAAAAAAAATCCCAAAAACATATTTTCTTTTGATTTATTTTTAAAGAAACATTATAGGACAAATATATGGTTTGGTTTACTAAATTGAAGTTTTCGAAAATTTATTCGTCTTATCAAAACTAAAATTGAAGTTTTATTACAAATAACAAAGGTTTAACTAGTGTATAGGAAGATTCATACGTGTTAATTATGAAGTACATTCTAATTGAAAATCTTTGTTTTAAAAAGTGGTTGATTTAAAATAAAGGATATAACATTTTTTTTGCCTTCTAAGTTAAATGCTGCTAAGATGATTTTGAAAAACTCTCTACTTCTCTCTTTTAAAAATAATATAAAAATAAAAAATAATAACATCCAAGTATTCACTCTCATTCAAAAGTCCTCACGGTTATGCATGGGTGAATTACTTGGAATCTTTGATTATGTGCTTTCATACTCATTTAAAAGTCCTCACGGTTATGCATGTATGGAACAAATGTAAGAAAACAGACTTAAAAAACCTATGGTCGATAGGTGTATACATGAAAGTGTGTGTACTCGCCATGCTCTGTACTCCCCTCACATAAGCTCGAAAGGCAGTGCATGGGTGGTATATCTGGCCTCAGTTTACCTGAGCTAGGTGTGTAATTTTTCTTGCAAATAATGAGAGAGCAAGCAATTGAAATCCTAGCACTATTTTTACTTAGTTGATTTGATTTATTATTGAAAAGAAATGAAAATACCACTTTGATAAACTTTGATAATCAATCAAGGATCCATTTCATAGTTACACTTTGTTATTAACCAAAACAACGAGTTAAACTATAGTCTATTTGTTATGATAACTTGATTTTTGTTGGAAATTTTGACGAGAAAATGACATAAATTTTCAAGATAATAGCCACAACCTATGTTTAAATTATTCGTGTCGATTTAAAAATAAATCCTTCATTTGTAAATATTTTCAAAAACTTGCATTCATCTCTTTGTAAATAAATCTTGAATTTTGTAAATATTTTCATCCTGCATTTGGATTTTGTGGGTAGTATCCGCTGAAAACCCTCACGAGACAACACTCGTCCTACTGAGGACACCCAGAGGTTTAATGGCATGTTGCATATGCTCAATGCAATCGTGCTTCCTACGAAAACGGATTTATCTTAGTTTCCCTTTATTCGAGGATGAATAAAAAGATAAGTGTGGGGGTATTTAATGTGCACGTAAATATGCATATTTTTACCACCATATTTATTCTTTTTAAATTAAATAAATGATCATATTGGGTATTTTAATACGGATTTTAACCAAAATCCATATTAATTCCAAATTGTCACATATCCATCTTCATATAGGGGCAAAACAGTCATTTGCGTGCATATATTTATTTGAGAAAAATTAATTGAAAATATATATATATATATATTTTTGTAGGAATTTGGTCTCAAATAGGAGTGGTTTCATGAAGACACATGCATGCACTACATGAATATAGAGGAATGAAGATGGAAATAATTCAAAGTGGAGATCATGGAGGACCCCACCTACCCACCACCTTAATGTACAAACTAAAGGCTAATGCACATGCTTATGGAATTAATGGCTACGTGTACACTTAAATAATGATTAGTAGAAGCTAATGATTACTTGGTCTCCACATTTTCTCAAGGGTAGTTTGGTCATTCCCCAAATTATGGATTAGGGTTTCATGCATGTATAAATAACCCCTTATGTTTCATGTAACTCTCCTCTTACTTAGTCTCTCTTTAGTTTAGTTTAGGCTCAAAATAAAAAGACAAGCTCTCTTTCTCTTTTCATGGGTACTTCGCCATTTTTATTTTATGTAATTTTCTTTTCTTTTTATGCAATGTTAATTATTGTTTCTTTTTAATTACATATTCATTTCCTTTTATACATATAGTGTAGATTTTCTTTATGCAATTAGATTAGGTTTTTTTTCTTTACTTTGCTCTCTTTTTCCTTTTCTTTTTCTTCCATGTTGCAAGCTATATTCGTTGTTTTAATAACAAATATGAGAGGCCAATCCCTTCAATTTAGGGGCAATGAAGCCTCTAATCATGTTGCTTCAACATTTTGATAATTATAGCTCTCTTTTTGTGCTTAATGACAATGCTTGAAGTGGTTTAATTTGTTGTTTTTGTTTTGAATTTGATAGCCTATATTGTTGACACAAAATAGGCTATGCTTAAACAATCACTAACAAAAATTCCTCTTCATCAAAATATGATTATGACATAAGAAAGTGATTTGAAATTCAAATTTGATGGTCTATATTTCTAATTAGTAGTTAATAGGCCATACTTAAAATAGATTTCATTTGCAACTTTGTTGTCATATTTCATGAGAGTTAGTAAGTGGTGTAAAGATTGTGTTATAGTTTGATGACTTATTTTGAGCTAATTAATAGCACAAATGAGTCATACTTATGATAAACATATCATTTAAACTCAATTATGACCAAAAAAGAGATCATAATTTCATTAATTATTGAATTATATGATCTAGAGAGTGGATTTATCTCTAAATTGTCATTTAACTCTCATATTTTTATCTATTTTTCTTTTGCTAGTTTTTGTTAGTTTCTTACATTTCTAGCTATTCACTCTCGACTTCGGTATAATTTGATTGAATAGAATTTTAAAATCATCAATTCCCTGCGGGTCGACCCATATTCGCCACGTGCTACATTCGTACACCGTGCGCTTGTGGTTATTTTTATTTTGAAATTTTTTGGCAAATTTCTAAACCGATAGAGATTTTGTTCGATTATCATCCACCCCAAGTAAACAAGTGAGGTCGTTAGATGGACGGATTCATCCTCTTCGAACTTGGTTAAAATATGGTCGAAGTCGTTAGGTGGACGGGTCCACCCTCTTTGAAACCGCATTTACAAGTTTATACTTCAACTTGCAATTCGAGAGATTGGAGTTAGTTAAAGGATTGTCGTATATAATCCTTTTTTGGCTTTAGTGTAGTGACTTTCCCCCGAGCTCGAGTTTCGCTTAGTGAGTGGCCGGTCGTATCACAGTCACTCCCTATTTGAATAAATTCCACCGTATGATGGAACTTAGCTCTTCGTGCATCGTGATGGTTGTGTGTCACATTCAGTAAATCGTAGCTCTGACTCGAAGAGATGGCATTTTATTGCTGAAATGATAAAATACGGCAAAGTCAATTGCCTTATTACAGATTCAAGTTTCAAAATGCAGAAACTAATTAAAGATGAAAAATAGACTGAAATAAATAAAGCCTATCGTGTGTAGTAGCGATGGAGATTCTCGCTGTTCCAGGCTCTTGGCAAAGTAAGACCGTCAACGGTCGATAGCTTGAATGTGCCATCTCTGAGCTTTCATTCAATCACATATAGTCCTTCCCACGTTGGTTTCAGGTGTGAAGGAACCGGATAGATTCCTTCAGGACAAGATCGTCGATTTCAAAGGTTCGGGGTCGGAGCTTGGCATTGTATAATCTGGCGACTCTACTTCGGTATGCGGCTGCCCTCAAATTAGCCTCTTCGCGCTTCTCATCCGACAAATCCAAGGATTCGGAAAGTAGTATAGCATTCGTCTTTGGATCATAATAAGTCACACGACGAGAAGGTACTTCCATCTCGATCGAGATAACGGCTTCTGAACAATAGGATAGAGAAAATGGAGTGTGTCCGATCGTAGACTTTTGGGTCGTTCGGTATGCCCATAAAGCCATAGGAAGTTCATCAACCCACTTGCCCCCGGCCTTTTCCAGTCGCTTCTTCAGAATAGACTTCATAACCTTATTAACAGCTTCAACCTAACCATTCGCTTGAGGGTGTGAAACTGCAAAGAATTTCTTGTGGATGTGGAATCGTTGGCAGAAATCTTTGAATTCAACACTGTCGAACTGGTTTCCGTTATCAGTGATGATGGTATGTGGAAGACCAAATCGGCAGATAATGTTGCGAACTACAAAGTTGATCACCTTCTTCGTCGTGATTGTAGCAAGAGGTTTAGCTTCGGCCAATTTGGTAAAGTAATCAACTGTGACAATGGCGTACTTCGCGCCACCTTTGGCCAGAGGTAGAGAGGTAATGATATCGATGCCCTATACTGCAAATGGCCATGGACTGACTATTTGGGTTATCTCAGTTGGTAGGACTCTAAGGATCTGAGCTTGCTTCTGACATTTATCACACTTCCTGGCGTAGTCTGCTGCATCTCGATTTACAGTTGGCCAATAATATTCGTATCGGAGTACCTTCTTAGCAAGAGCTTGCCCTCGAGTGTGATCGCCATGTTCTCCTTTGTGTACATCATGTAACACTCGCTTGATTTCATCATGGGTGATACATCAGAGTAGAGGAACGGAGTACCCCCTTCTATACATGAGTCCATTTTTAATAATGAACCGTGCAGCTTTACGAAGAACCTGTCTCTTTTCACTCCTACGCTCAGGTAGCGTTCCATGCTCGAGATAATTTTGGAATGGAGTCATCCATGACTCCTTATGAGGAGTGATTTCAAATACACAATCTGTCTCCATCTGATCAATTGTTGGGGAAGATAACGTTTCCACAGGAACAAGTTCCATTTGCTGTGTTTCGCCCGTACTTGCTAACTTCGCCAACGAATCAGCCTTTTGATTTCAATCACAGGGTATGTAGAAGATGGCATAATAATCAAACTGATTAAGTATCTCCTGGACTCGAGATAGGTAAGCATCCAATCTACGACCTTTTGCCTGATATTCACCTCGAACTTGACACACAACCAACTGTGAATCATAGTAAATTTCCACAGCAATAATTCTAAAATCTCGGGCGAGTTTCAATCTAGCAAGCAAGGCTTCGTATTTCTGCTTCATTATTGGTCGCACGAAAATCAAACTTCGGGGCATAACATATCGACTGACCTTCGGGGGTTTCAAACACTACTCCAACATCCGAGCATCGGTCATTTGATGCACCATCGGTATGCAGCTTGTAGATATACTCGGGAGATTCACTAGTCTCAGTGAAGTCCTCTGGGATAGTAAATTCAGCTATGAAATCCACTAGGACTTGTCCTTAAATAGCTCGCCTCGAAGTGTAAGTAATATCAAATTGGCTAAGTTCAACGTTCCATTTGAGTAACCTACCAGACGTCTCAGGCCATGTAAGGACCTCCCGTAATGGCTGATCGGTGTAAACAGTGATAGGATGAGCTTGGAAATACGGACGAAGTTTCCTTGAGGCAATTACGAGACAATAAGCCAACTTCTCTGGCTTCGGATAATTTCTCTCAGCTCCGGTTAGTCGTTTACTAACATAGTAGACCGGTTTTTGCACTCGGTCTTCCTCCTAAATTAGGGCAGCACTAATTGCGTTTTCTGATACCGCCAAGTAAAGGTAGAATTGCTTGTGATTGACAAGCTTTGACAAAATCAACCGTGTGGAGAGATGTTGAATGAGTGCTCGAAATGTGCCCTCATACTCCGTGGTCCATTCAAAGTTCCGTTTTCCTTTCCAAATCAAATCAAAGAAGGGAATGCATTTATCGGTGGACTTTGAAATGAACCTGCTCAATGCCGCTGCCTTCCCGTTGAAGCTCTGGACTTGCTTTATGGTCCTCAGAGTTTCAAGATTTCTGATTGTCCAGATCTTTTCAGGATTTGCTTCAATTCCTCAAGCGTTGACGATAAAACCAAGGAATTTTCCAAATGCGACTCCAAAGTGACATTTCAGTGGATTGAGCTTCATCCTATATTCCCGAAGGATGCAAAACATTGATTCCAAGTCTTTAATATGATAAGTGGAGATTCGCGTCTTTACCAGCATGTTGTCCACATATACTTCCATGGTCTTCCCGTTCTGGTTGGCGAACATTCGATTGACTAGTCGTTGGTAGGTTACCCCGACGTTCTTGAGTCTAAAAGGCATGACTTTGTAGCAGTAGATTCCCCGATCAGTCATGAAGCTGGTATGTTCTTGGTCAGGTAAGTGCATAGATATCTGATTGTAACTGGAATAAGCATCCATAAAAGATAATAAATCGTGCCCAGCCGTTGAATCTACGAGCTGATCAATTTGTGGAAGTGGAAAACTGTCTTTTGGGCAAGCTTTATTTGAGTCACAGTAATCAAAACACGTCCTTCATTTCCCAGTTGGCTTTCGGACAAGTACGGGATTGGATACCCACTTCGGGTATTAGGCATCTCGAATAAACCCATTCGATTTCGACTTATCGCCCTCTTCTTTAAGGCGACAGATCTCTCTGTATCCATACCACACCTTTTCTGTTTGACCGAGATATACCGCGGTCAATATTCAAAGTGTGGCTCGCGATGTCTGGCGAGATCCCACACACGTCAGAATGCATACAGGCGAATACATTGAGATTCGCCCGAAGAAATTCAACCATTCCTCCTGTGTCTGTTGGCGTAACTGAGATCCAATTTTATTCATCTTTGAATCGTCATCATTGTCGATCGAGACATCCATTGTCAGTTCAGTCGGGGAAGCTTGTCTTTAGTTTCATTCACTTTCAATGTCTCTCGAATCAAGATCCTTTTGGAATTGGTTAGGGTGCCCGGGTCTGGGCCCAGGCACCAATTGTCAATTATCAGTGAAACAGACGCAGAGAGATTCCACTACGCCCTTCACTTTCTCCTTTCGCTGCACCCTGCGCAGCTCAGCAACATAACAGGCTTGTCCTATAGTCTGATCTCCTTGAACGACTTCGAACCCATGATCGGTGGGGAATTTCAAAGTCAAGCACCATGGGGCAATGGTTACACATAATCTAGCAAGGGCCGGTCGGCCCAAGAAAGCACTGTAAGGGGAGTCTATGTCTAAAACAACAAAATGCACTATTCGAACTCTCCGGCGTTCTCTAACTCCCAACTCCATTGGTAGTTCCACCACTCCAGTGGGTATAGTAGCACTCCCATTGAAGCCATGGATTCGAGATTGGCAAGGTTTCAAATCCTTTTCTTCTATCTTCATTTGATCATATGCTTGATTAAACAAAATATTCATAGAACTTCCACTGTCAGCCAAGATCCTCTTCATCCGAGTAGGACCTACCAGAGCAGATATGACAAGTGGATCGATAGTGGGGGCTTCGCCCTTATCAGCGTCTCTATTCTGAAACACGATGTCGTCAGTCATCGTCTTTTGTTGCTTGGTCGAAGCCCCATCATCATAACTACTACAACATTCGAAGTCCGCATGCCTGATAGAGATGGCATACGACTCCATTTCCCTCTAACTTTGGTCTGCTAGATGTGGACCACCACTCATAGTGTTTATCACCACCCTCCCGCTGGTATGGACGGGTTCCTCCTGTCTATCCTGGTTTGGCACATGATTCTGGTTAGATGGGCCCGTACCTCCTGATTGTGGCACCCACACAAACTGGTCCAACTTCCATTCACGTATTAACTTCTCAATTAGGTTCTGTAAATGACGACACTCATTTGTATTGTGGCCATAACTCTCATGAAACCTAAAAAATTACCTAGTTTGGATCTGCCTCACCGATGATGGCTTCGAAGCAGGCTTCTTATGCTGGATAGTATTGCAGGTTTGAAAATAGACATTCTCCAGTGACATGTTTAGAGGAGTGTAATTATCGAACATTGGAGCTCTATGTCTCGGACGACGGTTCTGATCCTGCTTTCTGTTCTGGTTCCCATTGTCTTTCTGCTGAGTTTGCTTATTTTGAATACTTAACCGGACTTTTACAGAACTCTCCCCGAACTGCTTGACTGCAACATTACTTTGAATTCCTTCACCACTAGGCCCTATGTCATCCTTCTTTCTAAACTGTTTCGCATCCTTCCTTCTCAAGAATTGGCTGCTTTGGAATAGAAACGGTCCAATGACGCGGGAGGCTTCCCAACCAACCAATTTCCAAACTCGGAATCAGGATCTATCCCCTTAGTTAATTCCATCAAGATAGAGTTATCATTGGGATTGCTTATCTCTGCACACGCAGCATGGAACCTCTCTAAATAGCGTCTAAGTGTCTCCCCAGAAGATTGAGTGAAACTGCACAGAGTATTAACATCCTTTGGCCATGCAACATGCATTCGTAACTACTCAATGAACATGGTTGCCAATTGATCAAAAAAAGAAATAGATGGGGGTGGCAAACGAGTGAACCACATTATAGCTATGCCACCCAGTGAGATCGAGAAGCTTCGACATTTAACTGCATCGTCAGCCCGTGCAGCGTTCATCAATTACTCGTACTTTAAAATGTGTTGGTTTGGATCAGCACTTCCGTCACTGAATGGTAAATCTGGCATTCTAAATCGCCGAGGGGGTTCAGCTTATAGTATCTCATCTGTAAAGGGAGTATGACTCTGAGAGATTTCCCAGTCGTCATTTGTGAGGCCTTGACTCTCTCGAATCATTTGACGAATCATAGTGGAGATGTCTGCAATCTATACATTCTATGCACGTTGAACCAAGGTGTGGTCGGGTTCCATAATGCAAGGACCGGACGCTATCGACGGTCTATGTCTCGCCTCCTTGGTTCCAAGTCTTCAGGGACGTAGGGTTCGGAAGCACATTCACGCTAACGATGGTTCAGATCTGGTTGATTCCGAGCATCAACCCCTGGTTCAATAGCGGTGGTGGTAGCACGGTTGTCTGTGGTATAGTGAGGAACAGTACCTCCCTGGAAGGAGGGTCCACTCTGGTAACTGGTCGATTGGCCAACTCTCAGTTGTCCAATGTTCAGAGTAGGTTGATGTCCGGTGGCTTGGGTGTAGCTTACATCTAGTCATGGGCGTGCAGATCAGTGATGGTATTCAGACGAGGTTGAACTCTCTATGGACGGGTAGGAAGCCTGATCCCTCCTAGATCTCCTACATCGTTGGTGGTTTAGCTGATTAGTCAACTCTGCGTTGGCGCGCAGTTGTTCGGTAAGTTCCTAACGACTCTGAGTCAGTTCTTGCATAAGTATTTGAAACTCCTGGCGGATGATAGGGCCTGATGGATCTGATGATCCGGCAGCATTCTAGTTGGATGGAGGTAGCTGTACAAGATTCTGTCTGTCCCGTGCTTCTTGATCTGCAGCTATAGAGGCGATCCTTGTGCTAACAATGGCAAGTGACGAAGTCCTTGCCTAGATTTTATGCAAATCTGAATATGTTAGAAGGATTCTGAACTTGAGATCTGGATTATCTTCTTGGATTTGTGCAATCTGGTATCGATAACAGATCTAAAGAGCAGGAGAAAAACTGTGTTTTCTAAGTGGAAGCACCAAAGTGTTTATACCAAAATTGAGCACAACACTGTTCGAAAGTATTTATAGAGATAAAAATGAAGAATAGAAATGTAAAACAAGGATTATCTAACAAACACTACAAAAAACAAATATGAAAACACGCAGAAACACAACAATTTAGAGTGGTTCGGCATATGGCCTACGTCCACTATGAAGTTGGTGACTTTATTGATACTCACTTGCCGATTACAACTGATTACAAAGGATTAAAGTGGATTATAGTTCTGAAATTCGAGTACAACAACAGCTATGAAGTGCAAAGTTGAATTCGACAGAGTCTGGATGTCAAAAAGAAAAAAAAGCACCCTTTTCGGTAGGCCCTAGGGCTCTATTTATAGGCGTAGGAGGCAAATATCTCGCTCAAATCTCAGGAGACTTCTTCTAGAATGTGGGGGGCCCATGCGATTGATTCCAGGCGATTTCGATTCGATCCATAATCGATAAGAACGAATTTCGTATCGATCAAGAATTGACCCAATCAAGTTGAAATTTGGCAAGAATATTCTTTAGGTCGTACGTAAGCTTCTGTGAAAATTTCATAGCAATTGGAATTATAGATTGCAAGTTATGATCGATGCAAGATTGCGTTTTCTCTAGGCTGCTTCTTTCGTATCGATACCCTTCGTATGCTCTTGTTCATATCAGTCCAATCACGTGCTTGCAAGTTGACGTGGCGCTGAATTCTAGGGTCGATCCACTTTTCGTGCTGCGTTGACTACTTTTTCCCTCATATCTAACGTTTAGGACTTGTTCGTATCGATCACAGCAATTCTATTGGTATCGATAGATTATATTATTATGTTCGTATCGATCGGTCGCATTGTCTTGTTCGTATCAATCTTACGTGTTTCGTTCGTATCGATCGACTACACTGTTCTTGTTCATATCGATCGATTGAATTGCAATTCGTATTGATGGAAAGCGTTGATTTCGTATCAATCCATGGTCGATCGATATGAAACATGTCTAAAGCTCGATCAATATGAAATGTATATTCGTGTCATAGTCGATGGATACGAAGTAGGAGGGTCCGGATGGGTACGAAGTAGACTCTCTCTGGCTGTTGATCGATGCAAAGTATGCTCGTATGCCGATGGATTCGAACAGGATCGATACGAATAAGGACATTTCTCTAGATGGGTACGAAGTAGTGCACCTTGATGGATACGAAGGCGTTGAGACTTGATGGATACGAATTGATGGGTGCGAAACGATGGATGCGATTGTGTTGATTTTCTTGATTTGTATCGATCATATCTTAAGCATACGAACTTGGATTGACTTGAAATTTGGAATGTTGGCTTTGCAGCTTTACTTGTCATTTCTTGTTAATTGTAGCCTGATCCGGACTTGGGCGAAATTCATCGACATCCATAGCAAACTTGTGCATACTTGACATTCGGGATGAGCGACTCTTGGTTTTCAGTCAATTCCTTGATATCTCGGCCTTGCCAAAAGACAGGATAATACTAGCCAAACCATAGTCGACTCCCTAGCTAAATGCCTTCGAAAGAGATGGAAGACTTTGAAGAAACAATTGGTGAAGTTAGAATCAAAGAGCTTTGTAATTCCATGTAGCTCACCTTGGGGTGTTGTGACGGTATTTGTAAAGAAGTACAATGGACCATTAAGCCTATGTATTTACTATCGAAAGTCAAATGAAAGAATGCTGAAGAATAAATATCCTTTACCAAGAATTGATGACTTGTTTGATGAGTTGAATGGAGCTAAGGCATCCACAAAAACTACATTTGGCTGTGGCGTTCCATCAACTGAGGGCTACAGAGGAATGTGTTCTACTGGTTGCATTCAAGATGAGTAATGTTTCACATGAATGGTTAATGATGCCTTTTGGATTAACCAAAGCATCCATTTTTTTGTGGACTCGATTAGTTGAATTTTCTGAGACTAGATGGATAGATATATGTTAGCTTTTATCGGTGATGTCATAGTATACTCAAAAGATGAGGATGAGCATGATTGCACCTAAGGCTTGTGCTGGAGATGTTGAGGCAGCATAAATTAGAGGAAATTTTTTCTAAGTGCCATTTTTGGGGAAAGGAGATGAAGTTCTTTGGCCTTTTTATTTCAAAAATGGGTTTGGCTATAGATACTTCCAAGGTTGACACAATAAATAGGTGGAAGAACCCAAGGCTTTGACTATGAAGTGTAGTTTCTAAGGTTTAGCTGGCTACAATTAGAGGCTCATTAAGGACTTCTCTTATATAGCAGCACCAATGAAGAATCTTTGGTTGACGAATACTCCTATGCTAGCAATACCCATGGGGAATGATAAGGTAACCATATATACAAATGCTTTAGGTTTGGGGTTAGGAGCAGTGTTGATGCGGATAGGCAAAGTAATGGTTTATGCATCTTGGCAGTTGCGACCCCATAGAGTTTAATACCTAAATCATGACTTATAGTTTGCAACTGTCATCTTTGTATTAAATATCTGTAGATATTTTCTCATAGGAGAGAGATTTGAGCTATTTACTAACCACAAGTCCTTGAGATTCTTATTCTCTCAGTAGGAGTTGAACATGGGGCAACAAATGTGATTAGAGTTTTAGCATCATATGACTTTGGGATAGAGTACATCCAGGGAAGGGTAATAAGGCGGTTGACGCCTTAAAGCAAAAGTGGTAGAATTGTGTTCTAGTAATGTTCAAAGAGCAGAATATGTTAGAGTCATTGTCTACGTGTAATGTATAGGTTCAGTATAGTGTTGGACCGAATAGCTCTTCTAGAATATTATCCTACTTGAATTTCAGACTGTACTAGTAGAGAAGGAGCCAAACTAAAGAAGGAAGATTAGATATGCACTGATAGGTTGGGAATCTTAAGGTCAAAAACTGAAGCAGTTGAGCTGAATGGGTTCAGTGTTGAAAGAGAAGATGGACTGCAGAAGAATGGAAGGTTATATATTCTAGTTATGGGAGGCCTTTGGATGGGAGTGGTTGTAACATTCCGTATTTTTAAGCCATTGAATTTGAACATTTAATTCATTTTAAATGTTTAATGTGGGTTCTTAATTGATTTTGAAATGAATGGATTCGGGTTCAATTAATGAAATATTAGACAAATGCGTTGATCGTTTCGAAGAGACCGTGATCGAGATTTATTTCTCGAAAACCACTTCGATCCGGTTTGTACGTTTCGTTAGAAAAACGTGTTCGAAGACGAAGATGGAGCTGTGAAGTGCAAGAGCTAGTCGCTACTAATCCTAAGGATATTTCCAAAATGGATGTAGTAGGAATAGTGCCTTCGGTTCCGTTCGAACCCGGGACGGACTTGTATGGATGAATGCTTGCGAAACATCATCAGGTGGGCGATGGGCATTCTAAGTGAAACGTTCTAAAAGGTAACGCTAAGCCTCAAGCCTCATCAAATGGGAATGACTGAAAATCAGGGGATATGCAGCAAGGCTTCGTGGGTAGCCCCAACTGGAGAGTAAGGTCATCCCTGTCTAGATGTCCCTTTTTATTTCGGCTTAGTGGTGCGGTTGATGATCCCAACCGCGGGGTGATCTTATTCGGAACTGTCCAGTAAGGGATGGGTCCGGCCTTGTGTTGCAGGGGATCGGGAGTGGTCCTCAGTACGGTGATCTAGGCCCCGTACTGTGACAGGTGGTACCCCAGTGCCTAGTCATTGTTGGAAATCCATTCTCCCTATGAGCCTTTTACGAGTTTTGTTTGTATTACCCACTTTTGTGGCTAGTAGCTGGAATTTAATAGATGTAACAATTTCGGCTATTTTATAAGTATTTGTAAATAGACCCTATTATAATATCAGAGGATTTCTATAAAAAGTGTTTTAGCTATCGTAAGGTAAAAACCCGACATGTTTATTTGTGGCGTGGTCTTACGAGATGCTTTTGTTTTCAAAAGGATTTTTGAAACTTTACTAATCAATTTGGATGCATTATTATTATCAGCTGGTACTCCAGACTGACTCGGGTGTTATTTCATTATAATGCTCGGGTCAGACCGAGTATTATATGTACAGGACATGATGCTATGGTGCAGGAGAGGAGCTGGAGTCCGAGACGTATTATCCATATTTATATATATCCGCTGCTATGATTGTATGGTATGTCTGATTGGTAATTGTTGATGTATGAGACACTCTGATGATATGATGTATAAAACTGGTATAGATTTCATTTTGTGTAAAGATCTATTATTTACTATTATATTTTATTCCGCTGCGACTGTGAGATTCTGATATTGTTCAGTTTCTTCTTCTATCTCTTCTTCTTAAACCCTAATGGTTCGTATTCCTGTGCCACTTGAGTTAACAGAGATAGGAAAATGTTGATTCAAGGGGTACGGATTTGCGGGCTGTCAGAGTGGTGGTACTAAGACACACCGAGATACAAAGAGAAGTATCATCCAAGGAGGAGTTATAAAGGATGTGGAAGAGTATGTTAGGAGATGTCTCACATGCAAACAGGTCAAGGTAGAGCATCAGAAGCAGATTGGTCTTTTACGGCCTTAAAAGGTTCTTGTTTGGAAATGGGATTCAATGTCTATAGATTTCACTGATGGATTACAAAGGTTAAGAGAGGAGAATGAAAGTAAGCGGTTCGTAGTTGATAGACATACTAAGTGTGCTAATATCATTTTGGTGAAGGCCACATGAACTGTCCCAAAGTTAGCCAAGATATATAATAAGGTAGTAGTGAGACTGCATGGAGTGCCTAACACTATTACCAATAATTGAGAATCGCTATTCAACCATGATTTTTATGCAGTTTCAAAGTGCTTTCGTAATGGAGTTGCACATGAGTATTACATGCCATACATAGATGGATGGGCAGATTGAAAGTGTCAACTAGGTTCTAGAAGATTTACTGAGAGTCTGCATTTTAGATTTTAAGAGATTTTGGGAAGATCACTTACATCTGGTTGAGCTTTCATACAACAGCAGCTACACGAGAAGTATTAGGATGTCACCATTCGAAGCATTGCATGGAAGGCTATATAAGTCGCCTACATGTTGGTTAGAGATGATGGTAGGCTCATATGAGGGCCGGATGTGGTGAAGGATGCTACCGAGAAAGTAGAGTTAATCCAGACTAAAATGAAGGTAGCACATGCAAAAGATATGCCAGCAGAAGAAGGAAAGAAATAGAGTTTGCAGTAGGCCACTAATTGTTAATAAAGGTTTCATCGACGCGAGGTGTCATGCGCTTTGAAAGGGTTGGGAAGTTAGCACTGGATATGTAAGTTCGTTCTTGATTATATAGAAAGTTGAAAAGTTAGAAAACCAATAAGAGCTAGCAAGATCTTTTGTAGGGATCCATAACGTATTTCATATTTCACATTTGAGGAAGTATGTTAGGGATCCAAAATCAGTAGTAAGTTCTAGAACAATATATGAGTTTATCATAGAACCAGGCATGACTTATGTAAGGAAACCAATTTGGATAGTAACTGAGATGAAAAGCGGCTTTGAAATAAAGTATTGAAGCTTGTATGTGTCCATTGGATTGAGAACGGAGTGGATTGTACATAGGAAACAAAGGATAAGGTTAACTGGACTTTCTCGAAGTTGTTTATTTCGACTTAGCAAATGTGTTAACTTTGTATTGTTTTAAACCATATACGTATATGTGCGTTATAGTTTATTGTTTTGTATTAATAAATACACTAATACACTTTCGTTAGGACTTATGGGTGGAGAACTTATGTGGGTATATTAGAATGTGTATTAAATAGGTTTGCAATCCTTTTTGTATTTTGATTGAATTTCGAGGGAGAAATTCCATTGAGGGAGGAATCATTAACAACCCAAAATTAATAATTAATAAAAGAATTAATTTTGAAATGAGAAACTAAATGTTTAAAAGTTATAAAAATAAATAAGAAATATGGTTAGCATTTTTGTGTACACTTAGTTACCATATGAGGCAGACCATGCATGGCAAATTAAATATGAAAGAGGACTATGAATCAATAGAGGAGAAAAGGTTACAAGGGCCAAGGCTCAAATTAATGTAGGATAATAAACCTTAACTCATTTCTTCATTTCATACTACTAAAAAAATCTTAGGAAGCATATAAATGGTGGCCTAAAAAGAAAAAAAAAAGAAAACGAATAAAACACAAGCTAAAAAAGGATTAAGAAGATTAAAACAAGATTATTCAAAATCTAGGTGAGTAATACCAAACCCATATACCAGTTTTATTGTGTTTGAATTCGACCACAATTTAATATGGGGATGTTCATACGATTTAGTGTTTAAATGAGATAAATGATATGTTAATGAATTTTTTGGGGAAAAATAGTCAAACAAGGATGTTTATATGTGTTTCCCTACTCTAATGATTTTGAAATGCTATGGAAATTTAATATGATGTTCTAACCATTATTTTAGAAATGTGTATAGAGAATTTCCCTTATCAAAATCATTAGTTATGAATTTCGAAATGAAAATACCCAGTGAATATATAAGAGAAAGCAACTTAAAAATTGGAAACAAGGTAAAAACTGTCAAGGTAATTGTTTATAATTTTCTGTAAATTCACAAGCAATTTCTGGCCAAATTTGTTATCGTCATTGCATACGAAATGGTGTAGTGCTAATAGGAATGGATGTTAAGGCCCCTTCAACACTAGAGGGTAGGGTGAATAGTGTTTTATAACTTTTATAGAAATTTTTAACTTATTTCAAGATTTGAAACAAACATAGATAATCAATTATAGATATAAATAAATTTAGTAAAAGTGAAGTAATGAGTTAGAGAGATGACACCAAGAGTTTTATATTGGTTCAAATTTCTCCTACATCTAGTCGCATAAAATTTCTTGTACAGATTTCTTTTCAATCGCCTACTTTAATCAAGTAGCAGGCAAACCAGAATACATTCTCGATTTCAAGGCTACAAGATACAGTCTTCTGTCTCATGAGTCCGAGGTAAACTCTCTTGATGATCAAGCAATAAGATCACCCACAAGATCTAGATGGGCTACTAAGCACGCCCACTTGATTTGAACGGGCAACAAGCACACTCAAAATAAGAGTATAGTTATTGATTTCCATATACAAACAGTTGTACTTGGAATATAGGATATCCTATAACCCTTCTAATAAAGGTTTAATCTTTGAGTTTGTAGAGAGAATACTTCCAAAATATTAGATAGTTTATAGAGAATTAATTTAGTAGCATATGGATTGATTCTATATAGATTTTGAAGAAAATATGAAGTAGATCGCAAGGAACAGAACAAGAGAGCAAGAAAAAAGTAAGAAAATTAGTTGAAAAATTCATTTGCCCTCCTATTTATATAGTGAATGAGCAGAAGAATCCGTTCGAGAGGTGGATCCAAAAGATACTTCTTTTCAAAATTTTAAAAACAAACCAACAGTCACTATATCGACATATCTAGGAGGGGCATGTCAACATACCCTTAATCATTTTGAAAATTGATTTTTCTTTCGAATTGTTTTCTAACTTTTTTTTTGTAAATAATTTTAAACATAATTTTTAAATATTTTGAAAACATAAGAACTTTTATAATATTTGTAAAAATATATTTTGAATTTAAAATAATTTATTTTGATTAAAATATCAAAGATCGAAAGTTTGTGATAAAGATCAGAATTTGCTATTAGGGACTTTAAAATTTTGTTCTAATGACTCATACTAAACATTATATTCTTGAGCTCTTCAAGTCTTTTATCTCTAAACTCATAAATCTTGACAATCATCTTGAAATCTTCATTCGTAGTCTCTATGCTGATCAGTCTTTAGGTTTAATCAATATGTACCTATGTAATATTCTGCAATATATATTATACAATTTGAAAAAGCATTAGTATCTACATTTATATGATAGTTGTCATCAAAATCAACATCTGAAGTTTTAACAATTTCCCACCTTTTGATGATGAAAACAATGTAAAATATTTCTATATATAAACTACAGTGTAACTCTCCCTTAATATTTATATGTGTTATATTTATAATTTTCTCCCCCTTTGTCATCAAAAAAGGGTTGAAAAACAACATTCCCTTAATTGAGTTTTCTATACTTTTGAGGTTAGCTATGTCAAAATCGAATTTTTCTACTGCTAACTCAAGAGAAAAATCTATATATGATCTGTGTTTGAGGCTGAAACAAAATTAGCCATAACTTTCTCGTTTTTGATCAGAATTTGATAATTTTGGATGTTTCGGAAAGTTGATATATGATGTTGATTACTATCATGTGATGAGCTTTACATTTAGTTATTTTATTTTGTTCTGATAGATCCATTAGCCATCGATAGTTTCGGATTAAGCATTTACTGGGTATGTCGATCCACTTGAGATAGAAAAGAAAAATCATATTGCATTTATCGACGTATTCAATAGATGTTTAAGACAAAGTTATAGATGGTCGCCCTTAACTAGCCCTATTCTCCGCTTTAGTAAACGTAATTACTCGTTAATTCTCTTTGCTAAGGTGGGTCTGTGATATAGTTATGAATTATGCAGTCAAAATCAATTTTTTAAAAATAAATCTTGGAGACTTTTGAATAAGACAAAAACAGTTTAATTAATAAATCAAACAATTATTTAATTCAACGACCCCTAACAAATAAATTCAAACTATACAATCCAAATCAAACCAAATCAAATATTATATACAAATTTACATCAATCCTAACCAAACTATATTATTTAAAACCAAATCAAATTTAAATTTATATAAGTTTTATAACATATACCTACAAATTACAAATAATTAAAGATACTAGATTTTCCTTGGAACTTCAGCCCATCCTTCAAATCGAAAGATTGGATTTGTTTTGGTGACATCCCAATCTTCTTGTTTTGCGTTTACCTTGGAGTTTGAGCGTTTCGGATTATTTTTTATTATCTTTGGTAAGAGAGGAAATTAACCAATGAAGATCATCAAAGTGTTTCTCTTGTTCCTTTATCGTTTGCATTTGGCTTAACTCCAAATGCCTTTGATTTCAAAAAATGAAATGGAGAATATATCTAAAATACTGAAGTGTTTCTTCTAAGCTTTCACAAAGTTTTTGATATCGAGAACTCATTTTAATGAAAGGAAATGTTTGGAAATGGTAGAAGATGAAATACGAATTAATGTATGAATTTTTCTGGAAGAAAATAGTTTAGATATAGATGAAAATCGGATTAAGTAACTTCTTTAAAAGTGGTTGCAATTTTTTTGAAATATCTATGTAGTGTATATCGATAAATAAACCTTATTTTGCATATTTATGTTTTTGTTCTGATTTTTTTCCTACTTTATACTATTTTATTTTAATGATTGGTAGAAACTACGATAACAGTATTGAACAATAAGAAGTAAATTACATCAGTCAAAATACAATGATACATGAATTCAAAGAAATATACATGACAATGACAAAAAATAAAACTAGAAAAACATGTAAAAAATGGATATAAAGGTTGAAAAAGATCTAAAAAGGTGATGATGATGAAGAGTTTCCACCAAGCTTTCTAAAATTGTTCTTTACTGGAGAGAGAAGAGAACTTTATACTAAATGAGCATTTAAGCTTCGTTTGGTTGTTGAGAAGATTCTCTTAGTTTTTGAGAATCCCTTTGTTGGAATAGAGAGAAGGTTTGTCAAAGCTTTCTAGGGAAGTATCCATTTCCTCCTCTTCCACTTCTTATTCTTCCTCTTCTTCATCTTCCTTGTCATCACCTCCTCCTCCTCCTTCCTATTCTTGTTGAATTTCTTGCTCTTCTTCTCTTGCCAACCTTTATTCCTTTTCAACGAGAGTTTCATGGAGTTCAAATTCAAGAGAAATGTGCATGAGAGAGAGGTTGGTCTCTTCGAAGACTTTGTAAGGCAAAATGTTTTCACCTCTTAGATCAACACCAAAAATAATTGGAAATTCTAGTACGATGCACAAACTGGTAAAGTGTGTTCTCACTCCTAGAGATTTTCTTTTTAATAAAGTCAACTAAAATTACTTGAGCCTAATTTATATCATACATTTTGAAAATAGCAAAAGGAGCTTTGAAAACTTTTTGAGTAGGGTTATTGTAATTCCACATCCTCGGTATAATACTTGTTGTAAAATCCTTAAAATACTTTCCATAAGTAGCATACTCAATATAGGTTTAATTGACTCTTGATCATTATGAAGTCGACTTTTGATCATTCTGATGAGCCTAATGGATTTGCATGAGGAAGGGTTGGATTAAGGAAGACATTGTTGTGATGTTTTGGAGGTAGGAGAGTGAAGAATGAATCTGAAATTTGAAATAAAGTGTGAGTGAATGAAGAGATAGGAATGAGATTATTTAGCAGAGAGTGAACTGCCATTTTTCAGTTGAAAATATGCCTTTATAGTTTTTGAAATTAATGCAAAGAGAGGGAAATTCAAAAGTTTGAATTTGAAAAGATTCTTTAATTATCTACCATGTATGTTGACATACCCATATGACATATATCGACATATTGACCATGGATTTTAAATTTACACAAGGGCAATATATTCCTATATATAAACATGTACTTAGATAAAATTATTATTATTATTAATCTACATCTTGTCCAAAATTTAATAATTTCAAATAAAAATAAATAAATGTAAAAATATCATTTTGCCAGTTGTCCTTTATTCTAATCTGGTTATTCTTCTATTGCCATGAAACACGTATGGACATTTTCTATATCTAGTTCATTGTCACTTAATGCAGCATCAGAATATCTAAAGTTGCAGCGTAAGCCCGTTTTCTCTTTTTGGATGAACCAGTGGCACATGTGATCTTTGATTTCTTTTGATACAGATAAGTCTCTTTATAAATGACCATGTTCATCATAGTTTTAACATTTAATTAATGTCCTATTTCTAGAATTTTGTTTTCCTTCTCTACATAAGTTATTCATCTTTCTGTACGTCAGGAATTTTCTAAAATTTCTAGTCATAAAGGAAATTTTCTCATCATCATCATCTGAATCTTGGTCGTCAGTTGTAGCATTAAATGCAATTGATTTATTTTTGGTTTCCTTGCTTTCCTTCGTGTCCTACAATTATGCACTACAAAAAAATATGTTATTAATAACTCTATTTAATAACGCATTATTCTAAAGGGTTATTGTTTACCTTTAATTTTTTTACTCTATTTGTTTTATACTATTCATATGTAACGCTTTGGCCCAAAATTTTCATCTCCCACCCAAAAATACTTAACCAAACCAGATTCATCTCCCTCTCAAATAACACTTAATAATTTTTGTCTCCCTCCGAAAATGAAATAACCCTAATCGACGTTCTACTACATCTCCAATCATTGAAGTTCTGCCATTCTACTACATCTTCAATGTTCAATAGTTCGCTCTTTAGTAGTTACGAAGTCGACGATGCCAAAAACCCTAATCTCTAATCTCCGAACTTTGATTTCGCTCTTCATCAATATGTTCCAGATTCGAAATAGAGGAATGTATATTCCAAGGAATATTATCAAACATAATATCTAACTGATTCTTTTTCTTAGGCCTAGACTTCGACTATAGTTGATTTATCTTCAACTCCAATATCTATATCTAGTTCAACATTTATTTCTCTCTTATCATTTGCGAAGGTACTTCTCTCTCCTCTTTTTCGTTCAAACTTGGATTGTATTGCTTGCATCTGATTAATAGTTTATGATTTGTAGTGTCAAATTACCATCCACAATATTTTCTTCTTTTTTTCATTTTTTAGTATAAGATCTCAATTTTATGGAAGACGGTTGCTTTTACTGCTTGAGATTGAACTTTATGTTACGACTCTGTTAGGTTTGATTCAGATTGCTAGGCAAGTGATCTATATTTATATTAAACATGTTTCTGGTGGAATTGAATTTGTTTTTGTTGAGGAAACTTAAATGAATTAGTTAAATTATGTCGATTTTGGGGTTTGAAATGCGTCATTTGCATAGATTTGATATTTATTATTGACATTTACTCTAAAATCTAATCGATATAGTGTAGCTAAAAACATCTTTGCTAAACAAATTTATTAGATGCTCTTTTAAACATGGATTAATTTCTAAACTTGTGTTCAAATTAAAAATCTTGTGATGACTTAAACTATTTAAAAAATGTATTACATAATTCACCTACATGTGGTTGTGGTCACATCTATGTAGAATAACATATTTTATAAAGTATAATGTGGTATGAAATACTATATATTTTGTCAGGCATTTGCAAAGTACGTTAACAAGTGGATTTGCATAGCATGCCCCTTCCAAGGTGATTAAACATCACAAGGCGATAACATACAGCTACATACTTCCATACTTGCATCGACAAATGCCTTGACACATTACTAACTAAATAAACCATTTAACTAATTTTTTTTACATTAGCTATCAACGATGAAATTTTATCTCCATCAATCACTTGTAGTTTTGTTATGTTTATAAACATTTATATATGCACCTGGAAGTGCTAACGATTCTCAATTAACATGGTTGTAGTTATTTTGGGGTTTTGAAAGCTTCCTTTTTGCATCAAAATGGACAATGCATCAATTGGCAAGTTAGAAATTTCTCTTAAAGATTTGGCTTAAACCAAGTATCCTATTAACATTTTTCAATACCAGAGTATCATTTTCATTTCACATGAGATTGAATTTGAGTGTTAAATTTGTCAAGACTGTTATTTTACCCTGCATTATTTTTTTCTGTATTTGGTTAATGTAGTTGGTCAAATGACCTTCTTTTTAGGAGGTTCTGCCAAGCAATAATTTTAAGTCGAGCCAACAGGCAATGGTTTAGATATGGCGCAAACAATTAAACAATTTAAAAGTATAAATGATGTTGAGCTTGATGTTTATGATTTAGACAGATATCCTGCATGTTTGAAAAAGCATTAATAAATAATCACGTATTATTTGCTCTTTTTGTATATTCATATATATGGTGAATAAAATTGTTAGTTTATATTGGCAAAGCTTCATCTATTTTACTTTCATCAATGCATCTTTGACATTGTTTATTTTAAGTTACATGATCCCCAAGTATGAAAAGTGTGATGAAAATTATTAGAATATGAATCGAGTTGACATTTTTAATGTGATTTGTTATTAGTATCATAAGTGTATGATACAATTACAAGAGTGAATAGGACGAAATTCTACCACTTGACAATAATATGAAATATAAGAAATTGAGATGCTGACTCGGTTCTCTGTTAAATTTTGATGATACTAGAAAATACAAATTGAGATTGGTAAGGTTCTTTTGCTTCAAATATACTAGAAAAAAGATTTTGTGATGATGATGAACATGAATATTTACCCAAAATTAGAAGGTTGCTGCAGTAAAATAGTCTTGGCTACATTTTCATGTTATTTGTGTTATGCATATAACTCTTATAATTATTTTTTTAATTTCAAGTTTAATTTCTAGTTGGCTTTCAGAAAATGATCAAACATTTAGATGAGCATCTTGTTGAAATTGGCACAAATTGAGTATCTTCATTTGATATGAAGTGTTCTAGGTCAAAGCCTTAAGCCTGAGTTTATAAGTCTCTATGTGCTCATTTAATCCTCGCCATTCATTTACAATAAATCCTAAAATCATATAGAAAAATTTACAGAATATGCAGAGACATGGAAAAAAAGAACTAGATGATTATCTAAATAAACATTTTTCTCTATAAAAATTGTCATGACTACACTAAACTAATAAGTCAATATATGATAACTTATTAGGGAGTAACTAAACCAAAAGAAGTCAAGAAATATGAAAGTCAACAGATGCCTTTTCACTTCAGCAACAAAAAAGGAAATTTATATATAACTTTTTAAATTCTATTTCTCAAATCTTTAATGGAAGATCAGAAGAATAAAATCATAGAATATTTCCCAAACCTTTAACAAAGAAGGAGACTCGCAAGTTAATTATTCCTAAAGGAGAAAATAAAAATCTTAATGGAACACATGTTCACGGAAAGGTTGGTGCTAATGTCAAAATACTGCAGTATTTTTAGTGATACGTCACGTATGTCAAATTATAATTTTTTGGTTGAAATAAACTGACAAATATTGAACCAATATTAAGATGATACACATGCAATTTATGTTAAATTTTGGTGATATAAAATCATAAATAGAAGGAAACAAATATGCGAGAAGGAAAGTAATCACGTTTGTTCATTATGGAAATGCATAAATCATTGGATTGTATTTGAATGAGATGGCAAGGAAATATATGCATGCGCACGTTATGGAATAATATATTTGCAAAAGGTTGTGCATATTATTTCTTTTTTCGTAATTATATTGCTTTGGGATTATTTTCTTCCAGCTTTGGAATGAGTGAATTACTTACGATGTTTGCGCGATTTGTTAACATTGTAATTTGCCTCCATTATCTTCTTACCATATCTTGGTAATTTGACCGATGACTCACATGAATTTATATTGACTATATGTTGAGGGTAGACTTCATTGTAAACCCATCCTGGTATTCAGCTAGTGATCCTCAAATGGAATGTCTCTTCTTGTTAACCCTAATTTAAGGCTTCGATATGTAAACTCTTATCTTGTAATGCTCTCATGTGTAATAAAATCTCTCTCCATTGGACTGGACGTACACTATCTTGATTATAATGGAACCAGTATAAATATTGTGCATCTTATTTCCTTCTTCATAGTTATTTACTATTTATTTGGAGTAACGGAATAATTGCTGCTAGATTAAGTGATGTTCAAATTGTCAAATCTAGATCTTGTTTATTGTTTTTCCACATTTGTGCAATTTTTTGCACAACAGATTGGTATCAGAGCAAGGTGATTTGTTTAAATTTATGCATCAACGGCTTCTAAAAAGAGCGGCAGATCCGATGGTGATTATGCTATTACTCATTTTGATGGAAAAAGAGATTTTATGCAATATGTAAGATAAAGACGGGGGAGATTATGTTGAGAGAGAAGAGCATTCCAGTCTTGAAAATTTGGTGATAAGAAGATTACTGTGTTGAAGGGATAGTTGGATTTGAGAACCTGTATTTGCTTCATGGCTCAATGTTGATGTGAGAGTCTTATGTTGATTTCCATGGAAAATTTGTTGTTTGGTAGATAAAGTATGTGGGAGGAGAGAGATTGGTCTTGCATATAGAGATTTGGATTTGCCTTGTTATGTCCATTGTCTAACGGTAAATTTTTTATCAAATTAGAGAACGACCGATATATTTCAAATTAAATTTTACCGCAAGCGCATGACGTACTATCGTAGTACGTGGCGAACACGGGTCGATCAGCAGAGAATTGTTAGAGTTTAAAAATCTATTCAATCAAATTAGACCAAATGGAGGAGAAATTGTTAACTAGAAAAAAAAATGAAGCTAGAACTAAAATTAAAATGTGATTAGAAAAATATTGAACTAGAGAATAATTAAGGGATAAATCCACTCTCGTATTTGTTTTTGTAAATCAAAAACCAAAATTAATGATCTCTAGCTTTGATATTAAGTAAATAATTATTGTATTTATCATAAGCATGGTTTGTTTATGTTATTAGTTAACATAACTCAAACCATCAAACTATAATACAACAATTATACCACCTATAATTCTCATGAAAATGAAGCCAAAGCAAAAGCTATTTTAAGTATGATCTATTTACTATTGTAACTAGTAACATAGATCATCGAATTTCATTTTTACTTTCATTTCAAAATCAAAAATTAATTAGCAAATGATGATGTAAATTGTGTTTATATTGAATAAGAATAGCTTGTTTGCATAAGCAATAAAAGTTATCAAACCCACTTGTATAAACTTACATCAAAATATACTTCATGAAGCACAAATCAAATAAGATCATAAACCATAGAAATGTTGAAATTACATACTATTTGAGACCTTCATTACCCCTAAATTGAAGGGGTTTAGCTGCATATTTGTGGCATTGAAGCAACACAAGTAAATTTCAACATTAAAAAGAGAAGAAAACAGAAAATAAGCAAAGAAAGCAAAAGAGATTAGCTACTAACTATTTGCATAAAAATATAAACTACACTACTTGCATGAATGTAAATCTAAGCTAAGAACATAAAGAGAAAGAGAGCATAGAAATAAAAATTAACAATAAAACAAAGAAAAGCATGTAGAAAAGAGAGAAGAAAGAGGCTTCGAAGCCATTTTTATTTCACTCAACATAGAGCTTACAACTTACTTTCTTAATTTCCTAACAAATATGAAAGAGTAGAAGATGGTTTCATGTATATAAGAGGGCTATATATACATGCATAAAACCCTAATTCTATTTTTAGAGGGCTTCCTAAAATGCCCTTTAGGAAGTGTGGCCATCAAGTAACTGTAACCACCCATATTTTTGGCTATGATTTATAAATTTAATGAAATTTTTGGATGAATATGGGTAAATTATAATGATTTGTTAATATTAATTTATTGGATAATTTAAATTGTTTAAATTTAATATAGGAGATTATTTGAATAATTGAATTACAGATTTAATATGATTAAAATGGTATATAAAATTGATTCAAATTGTATTTAAATATAACTGAAGATAGTTAACATTTAAAATTGGAGTTAAATGTGAATAATTTGAAATTCGAAATTTTATATCTTAATTAAGGAGTTAAAACAGTCATTTTGGCCACTGTCTTGGATTTTGACGAAACCAGTTTCATCAGATCCGTAATGGTGAGTTATTATATGGTTTCAAGTTTAGTAGCGATAAGACTTGTCGTTTGGCCGTGCGAGCTTGAAACGCATAGAAATTTAATTTCGAATTTAATTAAAATAATTCGAATTGAAAAGCTATCTTCTGCGTACGATCGGATTTGGCCTCGAAACTACTTTCATTGTGTTCGAAATGGGGGTAAAACATTGTAAACGCCAGGCGGGATGCCTCGTTTGGAGCTGGAGAAATTTCGGACGACTTAGGCTAGATATATATATATATATATATATATATATGTATATGTATATGTATATGTATAACTTAAATAATAATATATATTTTCGATTTTCCAACATGTACATTGTCGCTTATTTATTTCCTCCCTTCCTCTATTATTTCGAATCTCCTTTTAATTTCGAATCATTCAAACAAAAAGAAAAAACGAAACCACTGTAAAAAAAAAGGAATCGTTCAAATCTACTTTTTCCCCTTTCAGCCGAATATCCCTTTCCTTTTATATTTTTTGACTCAAGCTTCAAATTAAAAAATCTTAACGAAGGATTGAAAAAATGAAGGTCGATCTATAAAAAAAGAGAACGAATCGATGAAAATCAAATCGCGTTCGTGGAAGGTTTTGTGACTCAATGGCGAAGAGGCGCGTGCGTTAGGGTTGAGCGGCACAGGGGAACGCGAGGGGCACGGCGATTTTTGAGAGCGGCGCGACGGCCAATGCTGTTCGACTTAAGGCTTTGTGCACTCGAGGTAAGGGATGCGGCGGTGGCTACTAGCATGACGATGGTGAGCTGGAGGTGTTCACGACTTGGATGGTGGCGTAATGGAACGCTGATTTGAGGAACGTCAATCGTTAAAAAAAAATCGATTGGGAAAGGGAGAGAGTCTATAGTAATCGAATGAGAGGGAAAGGTATAAGTTTTTTTTAATTTAGTTTGATTTTGTTAATTTAAAATTTTAATTACCATATTGTTAAAATCATGACTTTCTCGTACGAGTCCATTCTGCATGAAATGAGTTGCCGAGGATGCGGATTAATGTCGTCAATGATTTAGGATCGAGCTGGAACTTAATTGAAGCTGAAGTTATTTCTAGGTTCAAAAAATAAATAAAAGGTGAGTGTTTTTAAATCTCACATTTGACTATTATATCTTATGTTAGAAAAATTTATATAGTGAAGTAATTTGAATTTTTGATGGTTGTTGGATAAATTAAATTGACATTTAATCACATTTGAATAAATTGATAGAATTTTGTTTTGATCGTTAAATGTGAATTAGGGTTTTAAACTGCTAGAAAATCCCCGATTTACAGAAAATTGGTTGAATGTTGTGAATATTGACTTTTTGAACGAATGATTGAGGTGGATGCTATTGATTGATATTTTGGGTGTTTTGATATTTATTTATATATTATGTTATCATCCTGTATATTATTTACCGTATATAAAACTATAAAGTGAATCATTTCGAATAAATTAAGAAATAGGTTGGAATGATATATACCAATGACGTTTATTTTGGATTGAAATGATATACATCCATCCCCAAATTAAATTAAAATGATTGATTCACTTGGCCATAGGTTAGAGAATTAAATACGGAAACCGAATTGATTAAACTAAATGATTTTAAAATTTGTTAGTGAAATTATTTAAATGATTTGATTTTAAGAAATGGAAAATTGAATTTGTGGAAATCAAATTATTTTCGAATTTGACCTTGAAATGTTGAAATTTAAATTTGATAAACGAAATTGTTTAAATAATCGAAATTGAAATTTTGAAGTTATAATCAAAATAAGATTTGAATTTTCAGAAACAGATTATTTTAAAGATTGAATTTTTATTCGAACTTTGAATATTGCTAAGTAAAAGTGATAAAACGATATTGTGAAATTTAGCTCGAATTTGAATCATATTTAAAATTTTGGATTTTTAAATTGGATATCGAAGAAAATTTGATTTAAATGTTTTGTATTGATAATTGGAAATGGACTCGGAATTGATATAAAACGAAATGGTTTAAAGTTGGAATAGTAGTTGAAGTTAATTTGAGATTAAAAATTAAATTAATTTGGAACTAGAAGAGAAATTAATTTGGAACTGAAATTTAAATTAGTTTGGAGTCGAAAAATGAGTTCGACTTGAAATTGAATTTTAATTGATTAAAATCGAAATGGAAATTGGAACCAAATTGAATTGGAAAATTTGGGAAGTGAACTGTTTTGACTTTGAAACTATTGTAAATGATTATTTTAGTATAAATGTTTTAAAATCTATATTCTTTAAATATTCAAATTGTTTTGATTTTCAAAACTATTTTACTATATAAACTATTTTTATTACTCAACTATTATCTATTAAACTATTTTTACTATTTAACTATTTTAAAACTATTTAAACTATTTTCTAAAATTCAAACTGGGTAAAGGGTGGAATGTTTGAATTTAAATTACGGATTTAAATATGAATTTGTAAAAGTGAACTATAACCAAAATTTTAATTCGAATCAAATTCTGAAGAAAAATCGATGTATCAAATTAAATTGACATTTTGAAGTAAAATATGGTTTGTGAAATGAATATGATGACTTCGAAATTGATTTGATTTATTAAGCAAATATGATATTTTGATATCAAATGTGAATAATTTTCGAAACGTAAAAGAACCACCCGGTGTGTAAAACCACGTTTGGTAGTTAAAGAGACTGGGGCCTCTTATTGACATACTCTCTGTCAATATTGGAACCACTTTGACAACCGTGTACAAGGAGGATGATATCCAGAATGTAGTGGTTGAATTGGCAACGTTTACTGGAATGAAGTTAGAGAACGATGATGGATAGCCTTGACATTCGTGTCATAATTAAAATGAATAATACAGGAGCCTACGTCTGGCCAACGAGGTTAGCTACCTCTACCGACATTGATCTCTCGTATTACTATTGTCGTTTTGGATTCGATGGGTTCACCTTATTTGTCGTTTGGACTGATTGTCGCGGTCGGCCACAGATGGGTTACGACCAACCAGAAAGGGTAAACAGGTAGAATCCTACCTTGGGAATTTCCTCACATACCTTGTCATATTTATCCCTATATGAGCCCATTACAACTTTGGTTTAGAACTGTAAAAATGTGTTAAGGTGGATCAATGTAAAGCCTTAACGCTATTTTGATATTTATTTTACTGATAGACATTACATATTATAGAGTATACTATTATATATAAATACTTTAACGGATCCTTAGAAGATGGAAATCCCGTAACATCTCTTAAGTTATTGCACTTATATTTGTGATATTGATTTGACCTACATAAGAGTATTTTAGTCCTGACTCGAATGTTTTGTCTCTTCATTAAGCTCGGGTCAGTCCTGAGTATTTTCAGAGTATTGAAGACTATTCTCTGGAGGACGAAGACGAAGTTTTGTTTATTACTATTATTATTATCCCCTGCATCATGCTATTCTGCTGTATTGATTATTTACCCCTGATGTATAGATATAACTCTGATAAATGTGTATAGATTATAATCAGATGCATAGTAAGCAGCTTTTGAATTGTTTATTTGACTATTATATTTTATTGTTTCCGCTGTGAAATTTTGTGTTTTGTTTTCTTCTTCTTTTCTTATTTTTCTTATTTAACCCTATTGATTATCTACGTTCCAGATGTTTTAAGTCAAACATGTGTGGATTATTTTCGATTTAAAATTTCCGAAATGTAGGTCGTCACAGTTGGTATCAGAGCGAAGTTTTAGCGATACCTTAGCTTTGTAGGGTTTGGCTCATTAGAGATAGGGTAGTAATACCCTAGAATGAGTCTATTGAGAGTATACATATGAGAGAGCGTACTTGTTAGTGTTATAAAATGTTTTATATTGTGTTTACTTATCTGTTGAGTTGTTTATGAATTCTGGTCGATGTGTGGGATGCCGTGTTATTAACAGGGATTTCTAAACACTTAAACGAGGCAAGTCGACATAATATTGTTTTAAATCAAGTAAATGAAATAATTTTACATAAGTATATATATATAATGATAATTTTAATGAATGTTAATTATTAGGAGATGATAGTATTTAGTGATCATCAATTATTAGTTGAATAAAAATAAAAATAAACGAATACTTAATGAATTTTATTTTAGGAAGAATTTGTAATTAAATTGGGTCGAAATCAATTAAAATAAGAAGTGCTTAAGACTGCCAAGTTTTAAATTAATTAAATATTTTGGTAAATAAGTTAAGGAAATTTGTATGAGTATATTTATAATATGACTTATATATAGAAAAGATTTTTTTTTAAAATTGAAATTTTTTGAATTTAAAATTCTTTTGTTTTCAAAATTGCTTTCGAAGCCTTCGAGATTTATAATAATATTATTTGGAAGCGTTTGACTAGAAATATAATTTGAAAAGATTTTTGAAGAAAATAAAAGCATTAAACTCACTAGGTCGCTGGGAAATACTTTTTGGATGACTACAGCATCACCAGTATTCATTTTCGGGTTTTTGGGTGACAACTGCTACCAAAGAAAATTAAATTTCGATCAAACAAGTTTTGATTGAGAAAATATATTTTAAGTGTGATTTAATAAGTGTATAATAGTTTTGAACTTATAACTGAAAATAGTATATAAAGAGTAAGTTATAACTTTTAAATTAAAAATAGTATAGAAAAGAAATAAGTTTATAACTTATAAATTTGAAAAGGAAAATGAAACCAAATTTAAAATGGTTAAAATTTTGGTTAAACAAATGGAAGAAAGAAAAATTTGAATTTGAGATGCAAATAAAATAATTGGCTTAGAATTGTAAAACTAAATGGAATTAGTGAAATGAAGTAAATAAAATACATTTAGCCTAAGAAGCTTAAATAAGAAAATGAATTGCATTTTAAATGAAGTAGATAAAATAATAAATTGGAATTTTGAATGAATAAATTGTATAACCTATAGATTTAGGAATTTTAAGCTAGACAAAAATTTAAAATTTGTAAAATGGGAATGATAAGAAATTTAACTTGAATAAAATTAAATAAATGAGCAATGGATTAAACTGAAGTGAAGTTTAACTTAATATTAAATAAATTGAATTGGATATTAAATGAAACTAGATAAATTAGTAAAGTGAATTAATTTAATTTAATTTAATTTATATAGTAAATTAACCAAATGAATACGAACTTGAATTTTTAAAATGAAATATAATTTAAGTTTGAAAGAAATAAAATAAATGAGTTTAAGTAAAAGTAATATCGTTAAATTATTTAATTTAAATTGGATATAAATAAATAAATTACAAGTGGAGTAATTTAAATAAGTAAATAAAATTTGTATGTTAACTAATATAATATGGAATAAGTTATTGAAAGAAAAATTTATACGTCAAAGTGGACTTAAGAGAAGCTGGATGAATTAATTGTGAAAAAATATGGTATTAATATGAATTGAGTTATAAAATAAAATTTACTTTAGTAAATTAATATAATGAATTTGAATAATGAAGTAAATCAGTGAATTAATAATGACTTAAGATATAAAGTAATTATAATAAAGGTGTGATATGTTGTATAAAATATTTATAATAAACTTAGACAATTTATAAATAATGTCAGCGTATAAAAAAAAGAAGAGGATATACTAAGTGGAAATAACACAAATTTAACTTAAGCAGGGTTAAGTGGAATAATTTTATAAATGATTCACCAATGAATTTATATGAAATATGTTAAACAAATTGTGAAACAAATTGAAATTTCATAAATTGAATTGAATAAAAATTGATTATAATGAAATTATAACGAATGTCGATAAGTTGAAAGAAATCAATGGAATATAAACCAATTATAAGTGGATGAAACAAATATAAATAATTGAAATAAATGGATGGAATGTAAATATATATTGAATTGAACTAAATCAAATGTGAATGCAGTAAATATTGATTGAAACAAAAGAATGAATTAAAATCAAATTTGTTGAATGTAGATAAATAAAAAGTGAATGAATTGATTATAAATCAGTTGTACGATTAAATAAATGAATATTAATTGGTGAATGTGAATCAATATAAAATATATGGAATGTGGTAGAATTAAATTACTTAAATGTAATTAATTATACGAATTATTGAAATGAAATAATGGAAGTGAAAAAAGAAGAAGATAAACATGAATGTAACTATAAACGAGTGTAAAGTAATAGAATGTGAATTCATTAATGTTGATAAGTGCATGCAAATCAATTGGAAATAAATAAACTGAGCGAAAAATCAATTGAACGTGAATTTAATTGAATAAAAATGGTTGAATGCGATTAAAATGAATCGAGCAAATTAAATGTTAATTAAAATTTAATGTTAATAAGAATGAGAGTGTATAATTTAAATATTGACATTGAAAATGTAAATTGTGAATTGAATTGAATGAATATTGATTTGTCGAATGATTTGTTTTGTTGTAATATGACGGTTACATAGATGCATATTTGTGCTCGCGTTTGAGATTTGAATGCAGAATGCATGTTTTATACTTATTTGAACTTATTCATGTTCTACATCTTCTTATAAGTGACTAACATTCCAAATTAAGTTGAGATAGGTACATACGAAGAACGTTGGACTTATACGTCGATTTATATATGTTTTGCTTGCTTAATATGAGCGAACTCGCTCGTATTATAAATAATAAAGTATGTATCTCGGATTACATACCATGATTTTATTTTTTTTCCCTTCGGGATCATTGAGATGAGATGTATATTTGATATATACTGGTTATATTTGCGTTATATATTGAATTTTTCTATCGAGCCACGCAAAAGTGACTCTGACGAAATTTTTCGTAAATCCAGGAGTTATAATTTTATTTTGAAGTTTTAGAAAATTTTATAACCTGTTTTCCTATAGGTATTATATCTTCCATAAACCGATAGCGGAGTGGCGTAGTAAAGATTTTCTACTAAGATTTTAAAGTTATAAGTGATTATTTGAATAAATCCATTATATGTCAAATTCTTTACTTAACGCCTTTTCGAGAATGAAAAGTTTTGAGTGGGTGAGTATGTAACGACCCATATTTTTGGCTATTTCAGATTTATAAATTTAATGAAGTTTTTGGATGAATATGGGTAAATTAAAATGATTTGTTAATATTAATTTATTGGATAATTTAAATTATTTAAATTTAATATAGGAGATTACTTGAATAATTGAATTATGGATTTAATATGATAAAAATGGTGTATAAAATTGATTCAAATTGTATTTAAATATAATGAAGATAGTTAATATTTAAAATTAGAGTTAAATGTGAATAATTTAAAATTTGAAATTTTATATTTTAATTAACGAGTTGAAATAGTCATTTTGGCCACCGTCTCAGATTTCGACAAAACCAGTTTCATCGGATCCGTAATGATGAGTTGTTGTATGGTTTCAAGTTTTGTAGTGATCGGACTTGTCGTTTGGTGGTGCAAGCTTGAAACACATAGAAATTTAATTTTGAATTAATTTAAAATAATGCGAATTGAAAATCTATCTTCTGCATACGATCGAACTTGATTTCGAAACTAGTTCCATTGTGTTTGGAATGGGGGTAAAACATTATAAATGCCAGGCGTGATGCCTCGTTTGGAGCTCAAGAAATTTCGGACGACTTAGGCTAGATATTTATCTAACTTAAACAATAATATATATTTTCGATTTTCCAACGTGTACATAGCCGCTTATTTATTTCCTTCTTTTCCCTGTTATTTCGAATCTCCTATTTAATTTCGAATCGTTCAAAAGAAAAGAAAAAAAGAAACCACTGTATAAAAAAAGGATTCGTTCAAATCTGCGTTTTCCCCTTTCCAGCCGAATATCCCTCTCCTTTTATATTTTTTCGACCCAAGCTTTAAATTAAAAAAAAAATCATAACGAACGGTTGAAAAAATGAAGGTCAATCTATGAAAAAAAGAGAATGAATCGATGAAAATCAAATTGCGTTCGTGGAAGGTTTCGCGACTCAACGGTGAGGAGGCACGTGTTAAGGTTGAGCGGCACAGGTGAACGCGAGGGGCACAGCGACTTTTGAGTGTGGCGCGATGACCAAAGCCGTTCGACTTAGGGCTTTGTGCGCTTGAGGTAAGTGATGTAGCGGCGGCTACTAGATTGACGATGGAGAGTTGGAGGCGTTCACAACTTGGATGGTGGCATAATGGAACGCTAGTTTGAGCGATATCGATCTTTAAAAAAAAATCGATTGGGAAAGGAAGAGAGTCTGCAATAAGCGGCTGAGAGGGAAAGGAATAAGTTTTTTATTTAATTTAATTTTGTAAATTTAAAATTTTGATTATCATATTGATAAAATCGTGACTCTCCTACGAGTCCATTCTGCGTGAAACGAGTTGCTGAGGATGCGGATTAATGTCATCAATGATTTAGGATCGAGCTGGAACTTAATTGAAGCTGAAGTTATTTCTAGGTTCAAAAAAAAATAAAAGGTGAGTGTTTTTAAATCTTACATTTGACTATTATATCTTATGTTAGAAAAATTTATATAATGAAGTAATTTGAATTTATTGATGGTTGTTGGATAAATTAAATTGACATTTAATCGATATTTGAATAAAGTGATAGAATTTAGTTTTAACTGTTAAAAGTGAATTAGGATTTAAACTGCTAGAAAATCCTCGATTTACCGAAAATTGGTTGACTATTATGAATATTGACTGTTTGAATAAGTGATTGAGATGGACGCTATTGATTGATATTTTGGGTGTTCGAATGTTTATTTATATATGACGTTATCATCCTGTATATTATTTACAGTATATAAAACTGTAAAGTGAACCATTTCGAATAAATTAAGAAATAGGTTGGAATGATATATACCTATGACGTTTATTTTGGATTGAAATGATAAAATCCATCCCCAAACTAAATTAAAATAAGCGATTCACTTGGCCATATGTTAGAGAATTATACATGGACACCAGATTGGTTAAATTAAATGAATTTAAAATTTGTTGTGAAATTAAATGAATGATTGGATTTTAAGAAATGGAAAATCAAATTCTTGGAAATCAAATTATTTTCGAATTTAACCTCGAAATGTTGAAATTTAAATTTGATAAACGAAGTTGTTTAAATAATCGAAATTGAGATTTTGAAGTTATAATCAAAATATGATTTGAATTTCAGAAATCGATTATTTTAAAAGATTGAATTTTTATTCGAACTTTGATTATTGCTAAGTAAAAGTGATAAAATGATATTTTGAAATTTAGCTCGGATTTGAATCATATTTAAAAATTTGGAGTTTTAAATTGGATATCGAAGAAAATTTGATTTAAATGTTTTGAATTGATAATTGGAAACGAAATCGGAATTGATATAAATCGAAATGGCTTAAAGTTAGAATAGGAGTTGAAGTTAATTTGAGATTGAAATTTAAATTAATTTGGAACTGGAAGAGAAATTAATTAGGAATTAAAATTTAAATTAATTTGGAGTAAAAAGAGTTCGAGTTGAAATCGAAATTTGATCGATTAAAATCGAAATGGAAATTAGAACCGAATTGAATTGGAAAATTTGGGAAGTGAACCGGTTTGACTTTGAAACTATTTTAAATGATTATTTTAGTACAAGCGGTTTAAAATATATATTCTTTAAATATTCAAATTATTTTGATTTTCCAAACTATTTTACTATATAAACCATTTTTATTACTCAACTATTATCTATTAAACTATTTTTACTATTTAAATATTTTAAAACTATTTAAACTATTTTATAAAATTCAAACTAGGTAAAGGGTGGAACTTTTAAATTTAAATTTCGGATTTAAATACGAATTGGTAAAAGTGAAGTATTACCAAAATTTTAATTCGAATCAAATTTTAAAGTGAAATCTATATGTAGAACTGAATTGATGTTTTGAGTAAAATATGATTTGTGAAATGAATATGATGATTTGATTTATGAAGCGAATATGATATTTTGATATCAAATATGAATAATTTTCGAAACGTAAAAGAACCAACCAGTGTGTAAAACGACGTTTGGTTGTTAAAGAGACCGGGGCCTCTTAGTGGCATACTCTCTATCAAAATTGGAACCACTTTGACAATCGTGTACGCGATGGATGATATATAGAATGTAGTGGTTGAATTGACGACGTTTACTTGAATAAAGTAAGAGAACGATGATGGATAGCTTTGATATTCGTGTCATAATTAAAATTACTAAAACAGGAGCCTATATCTGGCCAACGAGGTTAGCTATCTCTAGCGACGTTGATCCCTCATATTACTATTGTGGTTTCGGATTTGATGGGTGCACCTATTTGTCGTTTGGATTGATTATCGCGGTCGTCCACGGATGGGTTGCGACCAGTCAGAAAGGGTAAACTGGTAGAATCCTACCTTGGGCATTGCCTCACGTGCCTTGTCATATTTATCCGTATATGAGCCCATTACGACTTTGGTTTAAACTGTAAAAATGTGTTAAGGTGGATCAATGTAAAGCTTTAACGCTTTTTGATATTTATTTTACTAATAGACATTACATATTATAGCATATACTATAATGTATAAATACTTTAACAGATCCTTAGGAGATGGAAATCCCATAACATCTATTAAGTTATTGCACTCATATTTGTGATATTGATTTGACTTACATAAGAGTATTTTAGTCCTGACTCGAGTGTTTTGTATTTACATTACGCTCGGGTCAGTCCTGAGTATTTTCAAAGCATTGAAGACTATTCCCTATAGGACAAAGACGAAGTTTTGGTACATTACTATTATTATTATTATCCCCTGCATCATGCTATTCTGCTGTATTGATTATTTACCCTAGATGTATATATATAACTCTGATAAATGTGTATAGATTATAATCAGATGTATAGTAAACAGCTTTTGGATTGTTTATTTGACTATATATTCTTTTGTTTCCGCTGTGAGATTCTGTGTTTTATTTTCTTCTTCTTCTTCTCTTATTTTTATTATTTAACCCTGTTGATTATCTATGTTCCGGATTGTTTAAGTCAGACATGTATGGATTATTGTCGATTTAAACCTTTCGAAATATGGGTCGTCATAGTGATCATTAGCCACTAATTAATCCTTCATTTGTTGTGCATGAAGCTTTAACCTCCACTTAGTTGTCCATTAGCTTATAATTGTACATTTAGGTAAGTAGGTGGGGTCCTCCATGATCTTGAACTTGAATTATTTCCTCTTCATTCCTTTGTATTTCATTTGTGCATGCATGTATCTTCATATTAGCCCTTTCTATATGCATCCAAATTCATATAAAAATTATCAATAAAATGTCTAAGTAAAAAAATTTAAATTGACACATGCACAAAAATGATCATTTTGCCCCCCGAATGAAGATGAAAATATGATGGTTTGAAAATAATTTAGTTTTGGTTTTAAACATGTTAAATTGCCCAAATATGATGTTTATTTAAATAAAAAGAGACAAAATATGGATGTAAATATATGCACATTTACGTGCACATCATCCTTTGACTTTTTTTGGCTCTCTATTTGGATTGGTGGTTGAGAGAATTTTTTGGCCTTGGTGGATTTGAGATTATTTTGGTATCTACCTTCTTTTGATTTTGGATATTTGCAACATTTTATTGGCGGGCGGGGACATAGTCTGAGCTCGTTAGTAAGGTGTGATGAGGGTGGTTTTGCCGGAACCCATTGGGTAAATATTCATTTTTAGTCTGTATCTCGTAAGAGATTTCGGTTGAAGGTGGAGTTTGATTTTAAGAGTTTTATGTTGAGAAGAGAACTTGAGTCGAGGTGGAGTGTTGGAGATGTGTGATTTTGCATCAAGGTGGAGTGTTAAATGTTGGTGACACAAAATCACAAATAGAAGGAAACAAATATGCAAGAAGGAAAGTAATCATGTTTGTTCATTATGAAAATGCATAAATCATTAGATTGCATTTGAATGAGATGGCAAGGAAATATATGCGTGCGCACGTTATGCAATAATATATATGCAAAAGGTTATACATATTATTTCTTTTTTCGTAATCGCATTGGGATTATTTTCTTCCATCTTTGAAATGAGTGAATTACTTGCTGTGTTTGCACGATTTGTTACCATTGTAATTTGTCTCCATTATCTTTTACCATATCTTGGTAATTTGATTGATGACTCATATGAATTTACTTTGGCTATATATTGAGGGTAGACTTCATTATAAACCCATTCTGATATTCAGCCAGTGATCTTCAAATGGAGTGTCTCTTCTTGTTAACCCTAATTTAGGGCTTTGGTATGTAAACTCTTATCTTGTAATCTCTTGTAATTCTCTCATGTGTAATAAAATCTCTCTCCATTGGACTGGACGTACACTATCTTGATGATAGTGGAACCAATATAAATATTGTGCGTCTCTTTTTCTTCTTTATAGTTATTTACTATTTATTTGGAGTAACAGAATAATTGCTACTAGACTAAATGATGTTCAAATTGGCAAATCTATCATGTTTATTGTTTTTTCGCATATGTGCAATTTTTTGCATAACAATTTAGCACTAAAAATAATATGACAGCTTAGCACCCATGTTTTTCTCATTTATGAAACTGATTCTTGTTGCATTTCATTTCACAAATGTTTAAACTCATATGATGTGATTGTGAAACTCAAATGTTAAGTTTTATTAAAACTTAAAATAATGCGATTCAAATAGTTGTTATATTAAATTATAAGGAAAGATAATTTATAAATTCAAGCGAAAAAAATAGTTTTTCAATATGAGAAAAAAAAATTCCTTGAGCCAATTAAATAATTGGTTAATTATTTGATTGTAAATATAAGGACATGAAAAGATACAAGACAAATTCAGTAATGAAATTGTGGGAACCAAAATCATCAATATTTATTAGCATCAGAGCAAATGCAAATCTCAAATTGTATTTTCTCATATTGTTTCTTTTAGCCTTCATTATCAATACAGGAAATTTTTGTCAAGGACAGAATTACTCAACGTTTTAACCTCAAGGACAGATCTTCAGTATTTTATCCTGAAGAACAACTTTCTTTAGGTATTAGTTTTTAGTTATTAATAGCAGTTTTTTGATATCAGTTTATAGTTATCGGTAGCAGTTTTTAAGTATCATTTTTTAGTTCGGTAGTAGTTTTGGAAGAATGTTTGTCCTTATGAATAATTTTTAGGAGAATGTTTGTCCTTGTAGTTAAAATATTGAGGTCGTTTCCTTGAGGCTAAAAATATACAAATTTTTATCCTTTAAATTAATTCCCCCAAATCGATATTATAAATTTTCTCATAAAGTAATAAAAGCCATATCCCCAAGTAGATGGACATTATCCTATGATAGTGGAACCACTATAAATGTTGTGTGTGATTTTCTTTTTTGTTTGTGCATATGTGATCTATGATTGTCTATTTTGAGTCATCAATCTGAATTTTCCCCAACATTCTCAACCACTAGAAAATAAATCAATTTTAGTGGTAAGTAGGCTTGCAAGCGTAGGTCATCAATTATCACTTCTAAACCATGTTTACTTAGTATCTAGGAAGTTGCAATATGCAAGGCTTAAAAAGTATTTACGAACGTAATGTAGGTTACTCCTCTTTGGCTAGCAAGATTTGTAATAGAATTAACTATATAATGCTGTAAAACTAGAAATATTTTAAGGTATCAAAACTAATTCCTTAAACTGAAATTAGATCATTGTTGCATGCAGGATCAAACCCAAACCAGCATATGGTGGGTGGGCAATGTGCTTGATGTACTAAGATCAATCATAATAAACTATAATATATTAACCAAGTTAATTAAGTTTTAAAAAATTAAATAAATATATATAATATTAGTCAAAATCAAAATAAATGAGAAGATTATAAAATTTAACTTCGTTAATTAAGTTTTACAAAAATTAACTAAGTTTATAACAACAACAACAAGAATAATAATAATAATATAACTAATGTTTATGAAACTTATTTAAGTTTATAATATAATAATACCAATAAAAACAATTATAATAATGATAGTAATAAATAAACTAAGTTCATTAAAATTAACTAAGTTTCGTAACGGTTAACTAAGTTTAGTATACTAATAAGACTATCACTAATAATAACCAAAAATTATAAAATATTAACCAAGTTAACTAATTTTATAAAAATTAATTGAATTTACATAAAATAATAATAATAATAATAATAATTTCATAAAAATTAACTTCTTTAACTAACTTTTGTAAAAAATCAACAAGTTTATATTATAAAAATAATGATAATAATAATAATAAATTAACTAAATTTTGTAACAATAATAAAATATTAACCAAGTTAAACCTATTTTATAAAAAATAACAAGTTTATATAATAATAATGAATTAACCAAGTTTATATAAAATAATTAAGTTAATAATAATAATACTTACAATAACGACAACAATAATCATAATAGTTACAATAAAATTTTATAATCTTATCAAATAATCACAATAATAAAACTAACTAAGATTACCATAACAATAAAATTTAAATAATCATAATAATCACAATAAAATTAGCTAAGCTTATAAAATTAACTTAGTTTGTTAAGTTTAATAAATCTAAATAAGCTTATAAAAATTAACCAAGTTGATAATACAAATAATAATATAATGAAACATTTAGGTTGTTTCATAAAAATGCCTTCATGCAAGTTACCATTCAAAAATATAGTTTTCACATCCATTTAATGTAGCTATAAAACTTAATGAGCTACGAGGGCTAAAACAATTCTTAATGAATCTTCTTGACACAAAAGAAAATGTATTACCAAAATGTACACCTTCTTGTTGTGTAAGCCCTTTAGCGACTAGTCTGGGCTTAAATTTTTTAACGTTACCTTTGGAGTTAGTTTTAGTTTTATAGACCCATTTATAGACCATTTGTTTAACCCTGACAATTTTAAATAGATGGATTTAATATTGGATTCAAAATCTATTATTTTAATATTCTTAGATTTCATTTAAATCTCTATTAACGTAATATTTAGATGATTAATTGCATTTATTTTCAATTTAATAAATCCAGTTATTTATAATTACCTACAATACGTTGCTTTAAACCTGATTTCAATCCTTCCATTCTCTATTAAACCTTTCTATGATCATAGTTAATATTTATTTTACATTCATTACATTAATGCTCTCTTTCCATCCTTTATTTATTGACTATCATATTTCCCTTTACTATATTTTGGTCAATTTCACACGTTATTTGAAATTAAAGTCTCAATTAAACTTATCTATATTTGATTTCATTCCTACATTACATCACTTATTGTTTTACAAATAAACTACATTGCAATTCATCCTATTTGCTTCATATCTGGTGACTATTGCCTTAAATTCTCATTAATATACATTAAGATTCATTAAATTCTAATTGACTCCCATTATAATTATTACAATAATTACCATCCTTACTTCCAATTTCAATAATTCAGAAATTACCAATTTTATTTTCAATAATCTCATTTAATAGATTTTCCATTCTATTATTCAATCAAATTGCCCTATTATGGATAGTATTACATTATTGAATCAATTATCAATTTATGGGAAGAATTATTATTGTCTTACTCTTGTTACATTACAATTACCATCTTATTCCAATTTTCAATTTATATAGAAATAAATTTCATTCACTTACAAATAAATTCATTTATTACAGATTTCTTTCCAATTAATTTAAAATTCATTTATTACAAATTTTGAATAACAATAATAGTAAATTATAAAATATTAACCAAGTTAACAACGTTTTATAAAAATTAACTAAATTTATATAACAACAACACCAATAAATTAACTAAAATTATAAAAATTAGCTTCATTTATAACTTAAACAAAAATTAAACAAGCTTTTAAAAACTAAATAAGTTGTTGATGATGATGATGATAATCCAACTAATTTTTACAAAAATTAATGTTTATAATAATAATAGTAACAACAACAATCATAATAAAACCGATAACAATAAATGAACTTTGTTTTATAAAACTTAACAATGTTTAAAACAATAACAATATGTTTAAAACAATAACAATATTAATACTCATGAAATCCTTGGTTTATCATTGTGAATTCGTTAAAAGCAAGTCTCATAATTGTCATGATCTGTATACATTCATTACTTTGAAATTGGACTGATTTATCAATTCTTGTTTGAAAATTGAAACACACTTATCAAATAAACTTAGTTTCGGCATGGTCATTCATATTTGTACGGATATTCACATTAAGACTCCTTTACCTCATTCATCCACTCTTCGAGGATTCAATATAATTATTTGGCTACATGATATTTGTTTGTTGTGTTTTCTTGGAAATTTCAGATGCTGGAGTTCCGTTGAACTGCTCTATTGCTGGGATTGTAGTGGACATGGTTTTGGATACAAAATAATTCAGAGGAGATGAGGCCTCACTCATTCTTCATATATTACTGGTTTAGAAGATGCATTACGCGATATGTTATTTATGGTTTGAAGTTGAATTTACCAATATTAGGTTCATTTCCTTCTCAGGTCAAAGTTAATAATAAAAAGATACATTATATGGAAAACTTGATAATGATTTATAAAAAATATGAACAATTAATTGTAGGTTGTTGGTGATGAGAATGGTATCGCTGCATTTCAAATGGACATAAAGGTAATATTCTATATTGTATGATTTACTTATATACATGCTTTCAAATTGTCTTTACATATGATCACTTGAATATCCTTTAACATTATCACTCTATTTATACAATGAAAATTGTATTTAGCATATTAGTAAACATTGTATTTATCAGGAATCATTATATAATAGGAATTTTGTTATATGATTCTATCCTGATTGATTCTTTTGCAATTTACCATCTAAAAAGGAAATATTGGTTGACTTTCACACAATTTTACTATTTTATTTAAGGTATATCTTTAATTATATAGAAAACATTATCACTATAATATATTTATCTTTTTTCCATTTAAGAAAATTATCATTGTGTTATTGATCGATTGAGGTTTGATATCGTTAATGTATTACGAGAGAAATCTAATACAAAAATTGACAAATCTGTTATATCAAGAAAATATTTCAATTTGTTCAAGATTTTTTCCATTGCTACCAAAATTGCACTTTGCATGAATTGCTTGGGAAAGCTTAATCAGTACACATTCAAAATATTACTAAATTTTAACTTCCCAAATTTTTTCTACAAAATATATATTCCTCTCATCTAAAATAGGATTTAATGTCAATGAAAACTAAAATGTCCAAGTAATCATACTTCAATTATGGTTCTTTAAATAATTGCTGGGTAAATGAGCTTCTATCTAGACCTAGGACCACAACTTTGGATATTGATGAGGAGAATCCAAATATATTCAATCAACAAGCTACGAGGATATCCAGGATAGAAAATATACTAGAATCTAATGAATTATAGGTATATTCAACTATTACACCAATGGCCTGAAGTCTAGTTGAATAGCCCGAGGTTTTTAGGTTTGATGCCTTAGCCTCAAATTATTTATGTACACATACATATACATATAGTATGATGTATACATGCATGTACAAACATACTTTTATGAAATTTATCTCTGCCAGTTAACTAAGTTTATACAAATTAATTAAGTTTGTAATAACAACAACAAAGGGATGAATTATAAAATATTAACCGAATTAACCAAGTTTTATAAAAAATAACTAAATTTACATAACGATGATGATGATAACAAATTAACTAAGTTTATTAAAATTAATTAAGTTTATAATAATAATAATAACAACAACAATGAACACGAAGAAAATCATAATAATAATAATAACGATGAACAAACTATGTTTATAAAAATTTACAAAGTCTCGTAATAATTAACTAAGTTTAGAATAATAAATTATAACTTATTAACCAAGTTAACTGAATTTTATAAAAATTAACTAAGTTTATAATAACAACAAAAAATTAACTATACGTTTTATAAGAATTAACTAAGTTAATAATAGTAACTGTAAAATATTAACCAAATTAACTAAATTTTATAGACATTGACTAATTTTATATGATAGTGTAATATTAGTAGTAAAACACAAAATATTAATCGAGCTAACTAAATTTTATAAAAGTTAACTATATATATGTATGTGTGTGTGTGTGTGTGTGTGTGTATATATATATAAATACCAAAAGAATAAATTAAGTAATTTTATAAAACTTCGTTTAAATAAATTAGTAAAATATTGAGTAAATTTTAAATTTTAACTAAGTTTGATAACAATTAACTAAATTTTGAATAATGATAATAAATTATAAAATATTAACCAAGTTAACTAAGTTTTATAAAAATTAATTAAATTTGTATAAAAAATAAATTAACTAAAATTATAAAAACGGTCTTCTTTTGTTAAGTTATATAAAAATTAAATAAGCTTATAAATATTAAATAAGTTAATAATTAACAATACTAATAATTCAATTAAATTTTGTAAAAATTAATGTTTATAATAATAACAACAACAACAACAACAATTATAATAACAACAATAACAATAAATTAACGAAGCTTTATAAAAATTAACAATGTTTAAAATAATAATAATAACAATAATAATATGAATAAATTTCCATTGGAAAATTGATTACAGGTCCGTTTTTGGTATCCATGTGCAATAATGTACTCTATGCTAGAATATGATGAGTTCTTATGCAGCTTTGTAATTTTTTTCCAATATCAGTTTTATTGTAACAACTCGGGTTTTAACACCAATTTATAATCGTCATTAAACGATTAATGTGCTAGCTAATTGCTGTTAGGAGTTTGTAATCGGGTCGAAATTCTTTTAACATTTTGTTAAAAGAGTTATACGGGATTTAAAAATTTAATCTCGGGCCACTTATTTTAGTGCCGTGATATTTATCAATACCGTTCCCCTTTTTTTTATTCATTGGCAAACCCTAAGTAACGAAAAAGAAAGAAAAATGGAGGCTTCCTTTATGCTCGTTCGTTCCTCTTTGCGAAATTAGGGCTTGTGATTAATATCGAAGTTGCGCCTCTGTTGATCGATCGAACAGATATTTGTGTGTAGGTTCGTCGATCGTTCGTCTCTGCTTCGATTTGAACTGTGCGATTTGGGTTTGGGTTCTTCGAAAAGGTGAGTGTTCATCACTTACATCTAATTCAATTCGATCGTTTGAATGTTGTTGGTTTCTCTAATTTTTTTTTAATTTATGCGGTTTGGAACTGCGACTTGGTTCGACTCCTTGATTGCTTGGGTTTTCTGGCACTGTTTGGTTTTCGTGGTCACCTTGGTTTCACTTGACTTCGGTCATTTGATTTCGTTTGGACGATGTTGATTTTGTAGTTGTCTGCACTTACATGTTTTGTTCAATTTTCTGATATATTTGGAAATTTTTGATTCCATATATTTCGAATATATTTAATTTTAGTTGATATTTCAACCTGCGAATATGTTTTTCTTTCTTTGATGTTTGCAACCGTTTTGTGCTTTCACCTGTGCACTTGCGAATTACTACACGTGGCTATGTATGTGTTGCACTATTTCACTTCAGCTGAATCTATGTCCTTATACACTACCCTTAGCCCTTGTTGTTTACTGGAATCAGTGGTTTCATCACTGTCGTATTGATATTGCTTTGCCGCTGTAATTTGATTACTGTGTTGGTTTCATTATTGCTGTGTTACTGATGTTGGCTTGCATTGTCATTTGTAATGTTCAATTTAAGTTGTAGCCTTTGTACTCGAGTCTGATACTTGCATTATTCATTTCTCAGTTGCATACATGTTGTATCTGTGGCATTTGGGTTTATCTGTTGCTAGGTCTGGGGTTTTCGACAATTCACTGGTGCAGATGTTTTGTTTAATTTGAACATTTTATCTGTACCATTATGTTGTTCACTGTCTACATGAACCTGAAAATCGTGTCTGCAATTTGATATCATCTCAAGTGTATTTCATAGTTCACTATTCTCGAGTATCACTGCATATTATGTTGCCACACCGGCAGTTGCAGTTCACTTACATATGCTGGACTGTTTCATTTGAGGTGTGTAGGCATATTTCCTGCTCTGATTATTTTCTGGTACCATTCTTTGAGAAAAATTTCATGCAATTATTGACATTGTTTGCTGCCTGGTCGACGTATATATATGTATGCTTTGATCATAGTATTCATGTATACATTGAGTTCAGGTGGTCTAGGTTGCATATCATATTGATTGATTTGCTTTCATCTACTTTTGGCACTGACTTCATCATATCTGCACTTGCATTGGCCACTGTTGCATTCAGGTGCACATCACTTGTTTGCCTCCTTTATTGCCTGTTCTTCGAGGCAGGTAGTTCATGTGTACAACTGATTTTGGCGAGGCAGTGCACGCGAACGTGTACTGCAGCCAAATCAGATTTGATGTTATAACTGATGATTTCACTTGCTGGAATAATTGATGTTGTTTGATGAACTTTATGCAGTTGTTATGTCCTTGTGGTTTTTCATGCGCTGTGCATATATATGTGGGATTATACTTATGTTGTATTTGAGTAGCTGTTGAGTCAGTGCCATTGGTATTTGAATCTTCATTTGCTTTTGATTCGTTGATCTTTTGTGTATTTCATGTTGTAGTGGCGAGGCAGTACACGCGTGCGTGTGCTGTAGCCCTACCAGGATTGATGTTTTTGAGTGATATTTCAATTACTTGAATTTTTTTGTCCAATTCAATATTTTGGAATTGTATTTTGATTTGGTTTGATTTGATCATTTTGTTGTTGTCTAATTATCTTTTTGACAATTAGATTAAGAGTTTCTAATTATTTATTTAATATTGTTGTTAATTGCCGTTTAGGCAATTCTGTTGTTTTCTAAATTATCTTCATTGATAATACTTTCATTTATCTTCATTGATAATTTGAATTTGCTGATTTGTTGTTTAACACTGTTAAGTGTTATATTTACCGTTATCTGATTTCTTATTAAAGGATTGGATAGACGAGATTTGTTGTGACTGTCGTCTATTTGATTATTTATTTATTATTGCTTCCGTGCATTAATAACAGAGTTTGAATTATTCTGACTCGTGTATTATTTTCTTTTGAATTTAATACTCGGGTCAGACCGAGTTATTACAGGTTGTTGATATCTTACTTTGGGTTGCTGTTAGAGCTATGAAGTCTCTTTAGACCTTTTGGAGTAGTTGTTGTCATAGTATAGGATGATATGTATTCATGTATATTATTGTCGATAATGTACTTGTATATATAACTTCCTGTGTCGACAGTTGTAGTTGTATCATATGTATTGTATCACATGTATTGTAACTGACATCAGTTATATATGTATATGAGAGATTTTATTATCCGTGTTCCGCATTTGGCTGATCTGTGTTATTATATATATATTATCCTAAACTATTATGAACCATCATAGTTCATTTTATACTGGAATTGGATATATCGATGGGAGTAAATAAATCAAAGATGAAAAATAAAAATATGTAGCACTCCTATCGAGATAACCAATACTAGTGTAAGGCCTAACTACGGATGGCCGCTCCTATCCAGCCTTATTCTTCATAATAACAGACAGTATTTTTTTTAATACTCTTTGTTATTGTGAGCATAGAGGTGGGGCGTCACAATTGGCATCAGAGCTTAGGGTTTATGGACATAATATAAAACATAACTTAGATGGAACATGTGTTACAACTAATTGTCGATGTTTTTAATTGTGCTTTGAGTCAAAACTAAAGTTTTGAAATTATGATGAAATTTTTATATATTTTTATTTAAAAATAAAAGTGAATTTGTGTTTTGGTAATTGAGTAATTTGTGTTTTGTTTACTAGAGTGCGCAGCGGAAACAGTGAGACTGTCTTCGCTGAGTACAGCTGATAACCTTTTTGATTTAAAAGTTATTTGCACAAAAAATGGGCAAACAACTCCAAGTCGTATGATTTAATTGATTTTAAGTTGTTCTTAGTGATTTGGGTGATTCAGGCAAATATGTAAAAAGTAGGGACTAAATTGTAAAAGACACACATATTTATAGTGGTTCGGCCAGAATATGCCTACGTCCACTTTATATGTTATTCTCCTTCACTCTTCAGATTACAAGTACAAAGCTTTGATTACAAGTATATGAAAATTGTTTGAAAGTTCTATCCGTGCTTGAGCTCTCATACTTTTCTGCCATTGTTGTACCCCTACCCCTCTATTTATAGAGTGAGGATGGGGGTAGGGGTCTTGGATGTATATAGCTGCTGGCGAGCCTCGGCTGAAGTAATTTGGCCTGGCAACGTTGGTTCGGCAAGGCCTTGGTCCGGAGATGATTGGAGCGGCTTTTGGTCCGGTAGAGGTTGACTCGTGGAAGCTGGTCCGGTAGAGGTTGGTTCGGTAGAGGTTGACTCGGTAGAGGTTGGTCCGATAGTAAGTGGTCCGGTGGTGGCCTCCCTTGCTTCTAGTTCGGTGGTACCTCTCCTGCTTCTGGTTCGGTGGTGGATGGAGGTAGCCGATTCGGTAGTGCCCATCTAGCTTTGATTCGGTAGTGTTGGAAGTGGGTTGGTTCGGTAGGTTGGTTGATTCGGTGGATTTGGTCCGGTGAAGGGTGGAAACGCACCCATCATTTGCCCCCCAAAGTGGGGCATATGTCATCATATGTCGCGCTTTGTTTTAGCTTGGGGGATTTTCATCCGGTCCTGTGTGCCGAACCAGTTGGTCCGGTCGCTTCTATTTGCCTATAAGTATGGGCATTAAGCTTTCGTTATTCCCTACCAAGTGAGATAGCCGAACCAGATTTTCCTGCCGAATCAGTCGTATTGCCGAATCAACTTGACTACCGAATCAGGTGATTGCCGAACGTCTTTTATATTTTGAACTGCCAAATGAATCATGGAGTGTGAGTGCCGAATGAACCTTCGAACCTTGAGCTACCGGATGGACCTGGGAAGTACGAATGCCGAATGGCTTTCGAGCCTTGAACTACCGAATGGGCTTGAGTGTCGAATGGATTTTTAACCCTAAACTACCGAATGACATCTTTATGCTTCGAATTACGAATGAGATTCCAGACTATATGTACTTGCTTGTCTACTTCCCTCGTTGTAACGACGTACCTTTTTTGTGTTTGCAGATAAATGCCCGTAAAGTAGAAACTCGATCAGATAAGAAGAAATCCACGGACAGAGAAGAGTCCTCCGCAGTGCCCCTAGCTCAGTCAGGATCGGGACGTCATGGACCTCCCCCGAGATCACTGGTAGATGGGTACGGCCCTCAGGAGTTCCTGAACTCGCCACCTGACTGCTTTCCTAGCTCCCTTAAAAAGGAGCAGCTTGATGTTATATCCCGTTCTTTTGGTATTGACATAGCACACATGGTGCTGCCAGGGAATGGAGTTATGCCGTATGACCCACCTGAAGGATATTTCGCTTATAGTGGGTACCATTGCATGTGCGGGGCCATTCTCCCGATCAATGCTTGGATAGTCAACTTCATTACCTATTTGAAGGTGGCCCCTTTCCAGCTTCAGCCCAATTCTTATGCTATCTTGGTGAGTCTATTCATCATTTTCCATAGAAAATACGGGCGTCCCCTTCCAACCGGGAGATCCGGTATTTGTACAACTTGAGGGACTATAAGAAGGGGTCTCCATACATCAGCTTGGAATCGGCTGTGTCCTTCAAGCCGGTCCTAGACTTATATTCGAAGTTCAACATGTTCAAGAAAGAATGGTTTTTCGTCAAGGAAGACTCTGTTTCTATCCGTCGCTTCACCTCCGGCTGTAAGTTGAAGCTTATTTATAATTTCCGTTCTGACTGCAATGCTTCTCCTTATGTGTTTTTATTTCTTGCTAGTGACAGGTGGCTTTGCGATCGTGGAGAACGATCGCCTAGTTCAGATGGCTGCGGAGATAGAAGCCATTTCGGGAAGGGAGAGGTCAGCTTCTTACCTGATCAGGAATGCTACTCTTCTGCATCACAACTTGATTCTACCACGTCAGTCTGTGGTCAAGCAGAGAGACACAGCTGAGAAGAGGGCTGTCAAAGCTAAAGGAGGGGCCACGACGAAGAGCAGCAAGAGGAAATCCTTCTCGATACCTCCAGTCGTCAGGGGGAAGAAGCTCGAGAAATCCGATAGACCCTCCCCTAGCACATGTCCCGATGTTCCGGAGGAGGAAAATGTAGAGGAGGAAAGAGGCGAGGAGGAGAGCAGAGGTGATGGAGAAGGTGATGGTGGTGATGGTGGCGAAGGACAGAGCGGTGATGGCGCCGGGGCTTTGTCTTCTGGGCAAGCAGGGGAGATCCAAGAGTGGACAGATGATGCTTTCCGCCAAGCTTTTGAGGGGTTGGAGGAAGGATCGGCCTTGGTGGAGAAGCCTAAGAAAACTGATAAGGCCGGGACTGGTGTTGATTCATCTTCCAGGAGCATTTCAGCAAGAGCAACTCCGGCAATTCAAGGTGAAATTTTGACTCCTCTTTTAACTTCTCATGTTTCTTGGATTATAGTCCCATGCATGCTTGTAACACTTGGTTTTTATTCCAGGAACGGGTAAGGTGGCCATGACATCAGACATTCGGCACCGTCTCGAACAATTCAAACTCCTTAAAGCTTCCGCTAAACCAAAGCCTCCGACCAACCGTTCCGGGGACGTAGTCGGCTACCATCCTCTTCTCGGAGTTATTGAAGAGGATATTCAAAGGAAAAAGAGGAGTCACTCCTTATTCGAACCTTCACCTGGCCCTCAACCCCCAACCCAGCCTATTCATGATATCACAGGGGAGGATACTGAGTTCATACCCTCTCCGCATCCGTCTGAGAATCCTACCGTTACTCAGATTGATTGTCCCGGCTTGGCTCGTAATCCATTTGCGGGTCATCCAGATCTGGATCCGGGTTCTCATGATATTTCCTTTGACGAGGTTACTGGTGAGCACCTTCTTCCTCGCAATCCTATGGTAAGGGTGTTTGATGAGACCAAGTCCTTGGACCTTGATTTGCTTACTACTCGGATTGTAACTATGGGGGATGAAGCCAAGGCAAACATCGACCAGGTTGCTGAGGAGACTAGGAAGTTGATGGGGCATCATGCCCGACTGGTCAAGGCCGGGGAGAAAATTGGGAGTGCCAACATAAGATTGCGGTTAGTGGTTTCCGACCAGGCCAAGCAACTCGCCGATCAGGACATCCAGATCTCTCAGCACGAGGCTGCCTCCAGACGGCTAAAGAAAACCATGGAAGAGGCTAGCAGAGCCGAGCTGCGGAAAATGGAGGCCATCTGCAAGGAACGGATTGATATGGCCATTGCAACGGTGGATGAGGTTCGGAAAGCGGATCTCGAGCGGGTAGAGGAGTTATCTGGGAAGCTTGAAGCCACGGAGCTTGCTCAAGTCATGCTGAAGGAGGAGATGGAGGCGATGAGGAAATCCCTTCAGGCTGACCGCTCGCGATACCGATTGGAGAGGGATGCTGCCGTTGCAAAGCTGTTGGCTTCTGAGGTCCGAATGAGAGAGTTTGAGGAGAGCGAGGGGATGATGGATGAGATGCTCTAGGATATGTATTTCCGTACTTGGAAGCAGGGTAACTTATCTTAGATGGATGATTATCCCCGGATCATGGCCAGGATTTATCTCCAGGCTCTGGAGGAGGCCAAGGCTGATGCGGATAAGGAGGGTGGCATGACTTTCAGAATGGATGTGGTTACGGCCCAATTCACTAAGGAGGAGAAAGTGGCGGTGAAGGAGGGCATGCGGCTGCTCGCTGATGAGGAGGTAGGTGTGCAGTTGGGGGATGATGATCAAGGAACAGATGCTGGTAAGTCTTCCCTTTTAGCCTTTTCATAGCTTGGTTGCTTATTATTCATTCAATGAATTCTTCTCCTGAATTGGACAGGCGGGACCTCTAAAGCGCCAACTACCTCTGGTCAGCATGCTGGGAGTTCTGATCCGGCGGTTAAGTAGACCCCGGAGGGCCAGCAAGATAGAGGCAAAGCCCCGATGCAGTCGGTCCTTGGCTTGATCTGGACATTTTTCAGTTTACTTGACATCGCTGTCTATGTTAGTCTTAAAACATTAATGTAATTTTCAAGCTGTAATTATGTAACGAACAACTTTATTTTTGGCATGTAACTTTATAACATAAGCTGATTTTGTCATGTTTGAATGCTGTCGTTATTTTTATGTGTTGCATAAAATATAGTTGTGCATGTGTTAGTGATTCAATTGTGTTTGACGCTAAGTTCTTGCTTAAAATATAATTTCATGTCTTGCAATGTTAGTGTGATGTGCGAATAAATTACAGTTACATATTTATGTACAAGAGAAGAAAGTACCGCCCTTCAAGTTTTAGCTGTAGACGGTAGCTTTAAATGCCTTGTGTAATCGAATATGGAATGCATCTGAGTGACCTGCCATCCAACTGTGAGTTCTTATTCCCATTAGCGAGTATCTCCTATTTTGTGTCCTGTACTTTAGTGATCGTTATAGAGGATAGGAGGAAAGTTTTTATAAATAAAATGGAAATATAAGAGATAGTAAAACTTCCAATCACGGAAGGCCTTCGACGCGCTTAAGTTCGTGGCAAACTGGCTTTGTAGTCACTTTCCCTAGCTGTTGGTCTTGGAGACATTTGTCACCCATCTTACGCCTCCGTGTGGAGTTTTCTTTTTTACCACAGCCGTACTTAAGACACATCAGAGCCAGGATCGCGCATGGTAACTACCCGGGCCATTATGGCCCGTAATCGTGGGTATGATTCGATTTACCGTGGCCGGCTAGCGCGGGTGCCGATCGTCAGCTGTGAACTGCCCCTGGCTGGCCACACCTTATGTTGGGGCTTATAATCGGTTCACGGTTGTTGGCGAGCTGAACGCCATAATGAGCTGCCTAGGCTATGGTTGGCCTTCTCGGCGGCTTATAATCGCCTCATTACAGTTGGCTTTAAGGGCCGTCACGAGCAATGAGTTAACCCGCAGCAGAGGGACGCTGGAGCAAAAGTGTCTCATTGGCGAGGGCATAGATTCGTATAATACCTGTTAGGTTTTATCCAGGTGAAGTTGTGTTGTGATGCCCTGAATGGAGATGCCGTCTACACAGGATTTTGATCAACAGAAAAGGATAAAGCTCAGCCAGTAGCTAAGATATAAAGGAACAAGTTAAAAAGGAGACAAGTTTTTAAAGTGGTTCGGCATGAAAATGCCTACGTCCACTGATTCTCTTTGTTAATTCACTTTATATGGGCAGTACAAGTTAAGAAAAGTATCGACGAAAGTGTTGGATGTTCCATGCCCTCTGGAACACCTCTCCGTCCACTGTTGACAAAATATAAGCTCCGTTGTGGAGATCTTTATGAATTACATATGGTCCGTCCCAGATGGGATCTAGCGCTCCGAGGCGCAGGAAGACTCGCTTGAGGACAAGATCTCCTTCTTCTAAGTTGCGATGCTTGACTTTGGAGTTATATTGTGCTGCCACTTTTTGCTTGTGAGCTGCTGCTTTGAGTGCTGCATCATTTCTTCTTTCTTCGATTAGATCCAAAGACATGTGGAGGAGTTCTTCGTTCTCTTCTGGGTTATAGTGGATCCTACGGTGGGATGGAACTACAGTTTCAACTGGGAGCATGGCCTCCGATCCGTATGCCAAAGAGAAAGGAGTATGCCCTATTGATGTTCCGAAAGACGTGCGGTAGGCCCAAAGTGCCGTAGGAAGTTCATCCACCCAAGCGCCTTTTGACTTTTCAAGCTTCTTCTTGATTAGAGTTTTAAGAATTTTGTTGACAGCTTCGACTTGTCCATTTGCCTGGGGATAAGCCACAGATGAGAAGCTTTTGTGAATTCCGTGCTCTTGGCACCAGTCGGCCAACTCCTCGCTGTCAAACTGAAGTCCATTTTCCGATATGATTTTGAGTGGAACCCCGTACCTGCATAGAACATTTTTGATCAAGAAGTTAATAACTTTTGCCGAAGATATTTTATTTAGAGGTTCCGCTTCCACCCATTTGGTGAAATAGTCGACTGCCACTATAGCATATTTGGCTCCGCCTCGGCCCATCGGCAGTTCGCTAATCAAGTCAATTCCCCATACTGCAAAGGGCCAAGGGATGGTCATTTGAGTAATCTCATTTGTTGGTAGTCGAGGAATCTTAGCAAATTTCTGACATCTGTCGCATCTTTTGACGAAGTCTAAGGCGTCTTTGTTTAAAGTAGGCCAGTAATATCCATATCGGAGCGTCTTCTTTGCCAGAGTCTGCCCACTAGTGTGATCTCCACAGCTCCCTTGATGGATGTTGGATAAGATTTCCTTGGCTTCCCTTCCAGCAACACACCTTAATAAGGGTTAGAGAAGCCGCGTCGATAGAGGATGCTTTCTTGTATTGTGTAGCGGGAAGCTCTCCCCAAAATTTTCCTGACTTCGTTACGCTCGTTGGTTAGTGTGCCATTTTGTAAGTATTTTCGGATAGGAGTCATCCAAGTTTCTTCTTCGATTGCAGCTATCAGATCTTCTTGTTCGAAACTTGGGGCTAGTTGTTTCGAGATGGCTACTGTTCCAGAAATGGTGCTGTTCATCATGCTAGCTTACTTTGCCAGTTCGTCGGCCTCTCGATTCTCTTATCGAGGAATGTGTTTGATTAAATAGTGATCCAATTGATCGAGCAGCAGCTTAGTCTTCTTTAGATATGCTGTGAGTCGTTCTCCTTGAGTCTGAAACTCTCCTAGTACTTGGTTTACGATAAGTTGAGAATCACTATGAAGACATAAAGAACTAACTCCAATTTCTAAGGCAAGCTCTAATCCTGCTATTACTGCTTCATATTCTGCATCGTTGTTGGTGGCAGCGAATTCCAACCTTAGGGCATAGTGCAGCTTCCTTCCCCTGGGGGTGATTATCACAATACCTGCCCCCGAGCCTTGTTCGTTTGATGCTCCATCTACAAAGAGATTCCACTTGATATCTTTTGTTATTTCAGATTGATCCTTACCTTCGTTGGTAGTGAATTCGACAATGAAATCGGCCATGGCTTGTCCCTTGATGGCGGTGCGAGGATGGTAGGTGATATCATATTGACTCAGCTCAATGCACCATTTACGTAGTCGCCCAGAAGTGTCGGGGCGATGGAGTACCTGCCTTAGCGGTTGATCGGTTAAAGCTCTGATGGAATGAGATTGGAAATAGTGTCGTAGTTTCCGTGACGTGATTAGCAAACAGTATGCTAGCTTCTCAAGTTTAGAGTATCTGACTTCTGCCCCTGTAAATCTCTTGCTTACAAAGTGTACGGGCCGCTGCGCGCGGTTGTCTTCTCTCACCAAAGCGGCGCTTAGAGCATGGGACGATACAGCAAGGTATAGGTATAGTTCTTCGCCTTCATTTGGAGTTGAGACTACTGGTGGTCTCTGGAGGTGTTCGATTAGGTTACGGAAGGCTGTCGAGCATTCGTCAGTCCATTCGAACTTTCCTTTGTCTTTCTTTAGGGCTTCGAAGAAAGGGATGCATTTGTCGGTTGTTTTAGAGATGAATCTGCTTAGGGCGGCCACCTTCCCATTTAGGCTTTACATCTCTCTTCGAGTGGATGGTATCTTGATATCTTGCAAAGCCCAGACTTGTTCGGGGTTTGCTTCAATCCCCCTGGCATGGATGATGAATCCCAAGAACTTTCCCGACGATACTCCGAAGGAGCACTTTAGAGGATTCAGCTTCATTCCATATTGGCGAAGTACTCGAAACATCTCGTCCAGGTGGCTTACATGATCGTTGGCTTTTCTCGAATTTACCATCATGTCGTCCACATAAACTTCCATAGTTCAACCTATTAGTTCCGCAAACATCTTGTTGACGAGGCGCTGATAAGTAGCTCCGGCGTTTTTAAGTCCAAAAGGCATTACCCTGTAGCAGTACAATCCCCGGTCAGTGATGAAATTAGTGTGGTCTTGATCGGGGGCGTGCATAGGAATCTGGTTATATCCTGAGTATGCGTCCATAAAAGATAAGAGTTCGTGCCCGGCTGTGCTGTCCATGAGTTGATCGATTCGGGGGAGTGGGAAGCAATCCTTCGGGCAAGCGTCATTTAAGTTGGAGAAGTCAATGCATGTTCGCCACTTCCCATTAGCCTTCTTTACCAGTACCGGGTTGGCGATCCATTCTGGGTAGATGACTTCTCGTATGAAGTTATTGGCAAGTAGGTTCTTTACTTCTTCCTCGAGGGTTGTTGATCGTTCTGCCCCCATACTTCTCTTTTTCTGCTTTACTGGCACCTTGGTGGGATCGATGTTCAGTACGTGGCATGCTACGTCTGGGGAGATTCCAATCATGTCGGCGTGCGTCCATGCAAATACATCCAAGTTGTGGCGAAGAAAATCGACGAGTTGATCCTTCAACTCTACTCTTAACTGAGACCCGATTCTCAGCAGTCTACTTGGGTCGCATTTGTCTACAGATACAAATTCCATAGCCTCTGCAGGCTCGGCGGTGGCCTCCTCCTCTTTGTCCCTGGGGTCTAATTCATTGAAAGGATCACTGGTATATCGAAGAGGAGGGGCTTTCTTTAGTTTGCTTCCAAGTTTTTATTACAGAAAGTAGTCTTTGCATCCTTCCCTTTATCCTTCCTGCGGTTATTGCGAAGTTCAGTTACATAGCAATCTCGAGCGGTGTCTTGATTTCCTTCTACTTCCCCTATCCCATTATCTGTTGGAAATTTCATCTTCAAGCACCAAGGGGCCAGGACAATCTGGAAGTCAGACAAGGCTGGTCTTCCTAAAAAGGCGTTGTAGGCCGAGTGGTTATCTATCAGCACAAATGTTTATTTCCGCACAACGGAGCGGGGATGACTTCCTATTTCGACAAAGATGTCCAATTGCCCGAGGGGCATCTTCGCATCTCCAATGAAACCGTGTAGTGGTTTGTTGCAGGGAGACACATCCTTCATTGACAGCTTCATTTTGTCGAAAGCATGCTTGAATATAATGTTTACGGAGCTTCTAGTATCTACCAGAATTCGAAAAACTTCGGCTGGGCCGAACCAGGCAGAGATAACCATAGGATCCATGTGAGGGTACTGCCTTCCTTCTAGGTCTCGCCTACTGAATGTGATGTCATTATCCTCTTTCCGCTTCGGGCGGCGTTCTTCCATGATGGAATTGATGCAGTCTGCATTGTTTCTAAGTGACTTTCCATATCTTTCCATTTCAGCCCAGTTTCTGTCGGCGATGTGTGGTCCTCCCGATATTGTATGGACCACTATCTTCTCTTGACTGGAACCGCTGGTGTTGTGATTTCTTCCGCCTGTCTCTTGGTGGAGTTGCCCTGGGTTCTCCTTGGCAGGGGCTGGAGTCCTGTCCTGACCCTTTACATAGTGTTTCAATCTCTTCCTTCTGATGTGTTCTTCAATCAAGTCCCGGAGATGACTGCATTCATTGGTATCATGCCCATGGGATTCGTGGAAACGGCAGAACTTTCCAGACTTGATTACGTGATCTGATTCCTTCTTGTACGAGGGGCGTTTGTATTTAAGCTCGTCTTGGGTGGCCAGGAAGATGTTTTCGACTGTTTCATTCAAAGGAGTGTAAGCGTCAAATCTTGGTCCTGGCGGATATAGGCGTTTTTCTCCCTTTCTGCCCCCAACATTGTCTCGAGAGTCATTTCTTCCGACGTTCTTTGCTGCAGCAGGTGCGTTTCCATGAGCTGCCTTGGCTTGTTGCCCTGTCTGCCTTTCAGTGGCAGCGTCTTCAAGTCTCATATACTTTCCGGCTTCATCGAAGAAATCGGGTAAGGTGGCTAGTTTTACTTTCGTTAATCTTCTAGCAAATTTGGTATCCGGATGCACGCCACTACAAAGAGCCATTAGGATAAGTTTCTCATCGGCATCTTGGACTACGGCCGCTGCGTCGTTGAATCGGGTTAGATATTGTTGCACTGTCTCTCCGGGCTTCAGTTTGCTATTAGGTAGGGAATAAGCGTCCTTGGGTTGTCCCACATGAATGCGGAACTGGCTGATGAACTTTTCTTTCAACATTTCCCATGAGCTGATGGATCCTTGGTGTAGATGGCAGAACCAGGAGGTAGCTAGATCTGCCAAGAATAGTGCGAAGCATTTACACAACACTCCCTCTGTTGCTCCGCTCATGAGCATATGTTGTGTGTATCTCTGCAAGTGTACTACGGGGTCAGAGGTTCCCTTGTAAGGTTCCATTGTTGGCATTTTCCATTTCCGGGGGATGATGGAAGTTTCGATATTGCGGATGAAGGGGCTGGTTACCCTAGCGCCTATCCCTCGACCCCTTTGGTCCCGTTGGACGCACTCTCTGAACAATCGCGCCATCCTTTCATCAGAACTTGGAGCGGATAGAAATGAGTTTGGTTCTTCTCTGCGGGATTGATTTCGTCCAGATGACCTGTAGGGATGGTATCGTCTATTACTCCTCACATTTTCCGGTGGCTGTCTTCGGTCATCTGGGAGCATGCTGGGGTCAGCCACAGTTGCCCCTTGCCTCGATCTTCCCCTGCTGGGCTCTGTTCTAAGCATTCCCTCGGGTCCAACTTCGGGTTGGATTCCAGCTCGGCCCCGTCCATTGGTGTTCCCATGGTTAGGTAGCATGACAGGCTCAGCCATATCCGACCCTTGCCTGGTACCTCCCCCGTTGGGTTCGATTCCAAGTGTTTCCTTGGGTTGGAATTCGGGCTGAGTCTGGGCTTGGCTCCTACCATTTCTGTTTCTGTTGTTAGCCTCTTTGAAGAAGAAAGATCTTTGTCGCCTCGCAGATCCTCCAGACTGGGACTCACCCCATGATTCGGTGTTGCGGTTGGATTCTTCAGCATCCCTTAAGCGTGACATGAGTTGGTCCACCATGGCTTCTTGTTGAGATGCGAAGCGGTTAGTTACTTCAACCACAACCCTGTCCAGATCTGCCCTAGTAATTGGTTGTTCCGTAGCAGGGGCTGTCGGATTTGCCTGATTTTCATTTGCTGTTGGAACAGGGCGATTCTCTTGATCTTTGATTGCTGGATCTGGGATACTGCTAGTTGCGGTTTTCTTTCCTTTGCTAGCATCTTTCCTCTGCCTGGGAGGCATGTTTTCCAAGTAATGAACGATGCTGTTGGGAAGAGGGTTGAGTGGGAGAAGCTGAAACTTCTAGCTCGAGCTCTCAGTGAAAGCACCAAAAACGTTTGCACAAAAAATGGGCAAACACCTCCAAGACGTATGATTTAATCGATTTTAACTTTTTCTTAGTGATTTGGATGATTCAGGCAAATATGTAAAAAGCAGGGACTAAATTGTAAAAGACACACAAATTTATAGTGGTTCGGCCAGAATATGCCTACGTCCACTTTATATGTTATTCTCCTTCACTCTTCAGATTACAAGCACAAAGCTATGATTACAAGTATATGAAAATTGTTTGAAAGTTCTATCCGTGCTTGAGCTCTCAAACTTGTCTGCCATTGTTGTACCCCTACCCCTCTATTTATAGAGTGAGGATGGGGGTAGGGGTCTTGGATGTATATAGCTGCTAACGGGCCTAGACTGAAGTAATTTGGCCTGGCAACGTTGGTTCGGCAAGGCCTTGGTCCGTAGATGGTTGGAGCGGCTTTCGGTCCGGTAGAGGTTGACTCGGTGGAAGCTGGTCCAGTAGAGGTTGGTTCGGTAGAGGTTGACTCGGTAGAGGTTGGTCCGGTAATAAGTGGCCCGGTGGTGGCCTCCCTTGCTTTTGGTTTGGTGGTACCTCTCTTGCTTCTGGTTCGGTGGTGGATGGAGGTAGTCGATTCGGTAGTGTCTATCTAGCTTTGATTCGGTAGTGTTGGAAGTGAGTTGGTTCGGTTGGTTGGTTGATTCGGTGGACTTGGTCCGGTGAAGGGTGGAAACGCACCCAACAAAAATCAAAATATGAAATTGAAATAAATTTCATTTGTTGTTTACATAGCTGTGTTTATTTTGTTTTCTTTGAAAATTTCGAATCCGATTTGAGGATCCGAAGCGATTGCAGTTATGTGATTTTGTTGAGATTTTTGCTGTTTTGAATTATCTACATTGAAGATATATTCGAATGATTTCTCTGTTCATTTTGTAGTATACATGCAAATTTGAGTGGCACGTTACTGCATTAATTTTACATTGGATCGGTGTTTGGTTTTAAACGTATTTCGTTGCCGTTATTTTTATAACGAGATTTTCACACTGGTGCTAAGTTTTTTTGAAGCATGATGTTTTGTTGACATTTTTAATGAATGAAAATTCATGGTATTATATTTTGATGCAAATTATTTTGATGAGATTTTGACGTTTAAAATCACCGTCGCTTTGACTTCAGTAACCGTCAAATTTTAAAGTGGATTTTCAAGCGGTTATCCCGCAATGCTGATTTTGTTGTCCGTGTTTACGGTATTTTGAGAAGTGCATTTTCCTTGTCGAAGTTGCTACTGATGTTGCTGTTTTAATCACGTGTTTTAGGTTTCAAAATAAAAATTGTTTTCAAAATTTTTACAGTTTACGCTTTCAAAAGAATGAGGAAGCGATTTAAACGTTTCAGCAAAATCGAGGACTATGACCCTTTCTTTTACTGATTCGCTTAATTCCGGACTTGTCCGTTTGAGAATGTAAATTATTACTTTTATAAAATAAATGAAATTGTTTTCATAAGTTTTGCAGTTTGCGCTTTCAAAAGAATGAGGAAGCGATTTAAACGTTTCAGCAAAATCGAGGACTATGACCCCTTTCTTTTACTGATTCGCTTAATTCCCGACTTGTCCGTTTGAGAATGTGAAATGTTATTTTTGGAATACACAATTTTGCACTTTCAAGGAAATGATGAAGAGAATTAAACGATTTAGTAAAACTCGTGGTTATGGGACATATGCGTTTGCTATTTTGGTTAATTCCGGACTAGTTAATTGAAATATTTGATGTTATGAGTTCTGATTATCGTTTTTGATAATTGGATATTTGATGTTATGAGTTCTGATTATTGTTTTTGATAATTAGATATTTGATGTTATGAGTTCTGATTATCGTTTTTGATAATTAGATATTTGATGTTATTAGTTCTGATTATCGTTTTGATAATTAGATATTTGATGTTATGAGATTTCTGATTATCGTTTGTGATAATTAGATATTTGTTGATTAAATTTCTGATTATCGTTTTTGATAATTAGATATTTGATGTTATGAGTTCTGATTATCGTTTTTGATAATTAGATATTTGATGTTTCTGATTATCGTTTTTGATAATTAGATATTTGTTGATTATTGATTATCGTTTTTGATAATTGGATATTTGTTGTTTCTGATTATCGTTTTTTATAATGAGATATTTGTTGATTTGAGATTTCTGATTACCGTTTTTGATAATTGGATATTTGTTGATTTGAGATTTCTGATTATCGTTTTTGATAATTAGATATTTGAGTTTTCTGATTATCGTTTTTGATAATTAGATATTTGTTGTTTTCTGATTATCGTTTGTGATAATTAGATATTTGTTGATTTGATTTCTGATTATCGTTTTTGATAATTGGATATTTGTTGTTTCTGATTATCGTTTTTGATAATTAGATATTTGTTGATTTGATTTCTGATTATCGTTTTTAATAATTGGATATTTGTTGTTTCTAATTATCATTTTTGATAATGTGATATTTGTTGATTTGAGATTTCTGATTATCGTTTTTGATAATTAGATATTTGATGTTACGAGTTCTGATTATCGTTGTTGATAATCAGATATTTGATGTTTCTGATTATCATTTTTGATAATTAGATATTTGTTGATTTCTGATTATCGTTTTTGATAATTGGATATTTGTTGTTTCTGATTATCGTTTTGATAATGAGATATTTGTTGATTTGAGATTTCTGATTATCGTTTTTGATAATTGGATATTTGTTGATTTGAGATTTCTGATTATCGTTTTTGATAATTAGATATTTGAGTTTTCTGATTATCGTTTTTGATAATTAGATATTTGTTGTTTTCTAATTATCGTTTGTGATAATTAGATATTTGTTGATTTGATTTCTGATTATCGTTTTTGATAATTGGATATTTGTTGTTTCTGATTATCGTTTTTGATAATTAGATATTTGTTGATTTGATTTCTGATTATCATTTTTGATAATTGGATATTTGTTGTTTCTGATTATCGTTTTTGATAATTAGATACTTGTTGAATTGAGATGTCTGATTATCGTTTTTGATAATTAGATAATTGCTAATTTTTGCTGGTTATGAGATTTTCTAGTCTCTAATTGATTCTAGATTATGTTGATTTTATTGAGTTGCTGTTTTCTATCTATCTCTGTTGATAGTTAAAGTTTGCTGATTATGGAGTTCGTGTTTTCTAATTATCTGTTGGATAACTAGATAATTGCGGTTTTGCGATTTGTGATTGGTGTTTTCTAATTGTCTTTGTTGATAATTAGGTTTTGCTGGTTTCTAATTACCGTATCGATAATTAGATATCGTTGTTTTGTGATTTATGTACTCTAATTATCTAATTGATAATTAAATATTGCTGATAATCGTATTTATTCAGTTTTGATGTTTTCTGAATTATCTATTGTTAATTAGATTTTGTTGAGAATTTGTGAATTTCTTTTATGAAATTAAAAGATTTCCTTAGCGTTTGTATTTTTGACCTTTATTTTTCTAGCTTAACCAGTTTATGTTAGAAAAATAATTGTTATTGACGACCTTAATTATGAAAATTGCAGGGACGTAATTTTTATAAGGAGGGGAGTCTGTAACAACCCGGATTTTAACACCAATTTATAATCGTCATTAAACGATTAACGTGCTAGCTAATTGCTGTTAGGAGTTTGTAATCGGGTCGAAATTCTTTTAAAATTTTGTTAAAAGAGTTGTACGAGCTTTAAAAATTTAATCTCGGCCCACTTATTTTGGTATCGTGATATTTATCAATACCGTTCCCTTTTTTTTTATTCATTGGCAAACCCTAAGTAACGAAAAAGAAAAGAAAAATGGCGGCTTCCTTTATGCTCGTTCGTTTCTCTTTGCGAAATTAGGGCTTGTGATTAATATCGAAGTCGCGCCTCTGTTGATCGATCAATCAGATATTTGCGTGTAGCTTCGTCGATCGTTCATCTCTGCTTCAATTTAAACTATGCGATTTGGGTTTGGGTTCTTCGATCAAGGTGAGTGTTCATCACTCACATCTAATTCAATTCGATCGTTTGAATGTTGTTGGTTTCTCTGGTTTTTTTTTTAATTTACGCGGTTTGGAACTGCGACTTGGTTCGACTCCTTGATTGCTTGGGTTTTCTGGCACTGTTTGGTTTTCGTGGTCACCTCGGTTTCACTTGACTTCGGTCATTTGATTTCGTTTGGACGATGTTGATTTTGTAGTTGTCTGCACTTACATGTTTTGTTCGATTTTCTGATATATTTGGAAATTTTTGATTCCATATATTTCGAATATATTTGATTTTAGTTGATATTTCAACATGCGAATATGTTTTTCTTTCTTTGATGTTTGCAACCATTTTGTGCTTTCACATGTGCACTAGCGAATTACTACACGTGGCTATGTATGTGTTGCACTATTTCACTTGAGTTGAATCTGTGTCCTTATACACTACCCTTAGCCCTTGCTGTTTACTAGAGTCAGTGGTTTCATCACTGTCGTATTGATACTGCTTTGCCGATGTAATTTGATTGCTGTGTTGGTTTCATTGTTGCTGTGTTACTGATGTTGGCTTGCATTGTCATTTTTAATGTTCAATTGAAGTTGTAGCCTTTGTACTCGAGTCTGATACTTGTATTATTCATTTCTCAATTGCATACATGTTGTATCTATGGCACTTGGGTTTGTCTGTTGCCAGGTCTGGGGTTTTTCGACAATTCACTGGTGTAGATGTTTTGTTTAATTTGAACATTTTATCTGTACCATTATGTTGTTCACTGTCTACATGAACCTGAAAATCGTGTCTGCAATTTGATATCATCTCAAGTGTATTTCATAGTTTACTATTCTCGAGTATCACTGCATATTACGTTGCCACACCGGCAGTTGCAGTTCACTTACATATGCTGGACTGTTTCATTTGAGGTGTGTAGGCATATTTCCTGCTCTGATTATTTTCCGGTATCATTCTTTGAGACAAATCGCATTGCAATTGTTGACATTGTTTGCTCCCTGGTCGACGTGTATATATGTATGCTTTGATCATAATATTCATGTATACATTGAGTTCAGGTGGTCTAGGTTGCATATCATATTGATTGAGTTGTTGTCATCTACTTTTGGCACTGACTTCATCATATCTGCACTTGCATTGGCCACTGTTGCATTCAGGTGCACATTACTTGTTTGCTTCCTTTATTGCCTGTTCTTCGAGGCAGGTAGTTCATGTGTACAGCTAATTTTGGCGAGGCAGTGCATGCGAACGTGTACTGCAGCCAAATCAGATTTGATGTTATAACTGATGATTTCACTTGCTGGAATAAATGATGTTGTTTGATGAACTTTATGCAGTTGCTATGTCCTTGCCGTTTTTATGCGCTGTGCATATATATATGTGGGATTATACTTATGTTGTATTTGAGTAGCTATTGAGTCAGTGCCATTGGTATTTGAATCTTCATTTGCTTTTGATTCGTTGATCTTTTGTGTATTTCATGTTGTAGTGGCGAGGGAGTACACGCGTGCGTGTGCTGCAACCCTACCAGGATTGATGTTTTTGAGTGATATTTCAATTATTTGAATTGTTTTATCCAATTCAATATTTTGGAATTGTATTTTGATTTGGTTTGATTTGATCATTTTGTTGTTGTTTAATTATCTTTTTGATAATTAGATTACGAGTTTCTAATTATTTATTAAATAATTAGATTTTGTTGTTAATTGCCGTTTAGGCAATTCTATTGTTTTCTAAATTATCTTCATTAATAATACTTTCATTTATCTTTATTGATAATTTGAATTTGCTGATTTGTTGTTTAACACTGTTAAGTGTTATATTTACCGTTATCCGTTTTCTTATTAAAGGATAGGATAGACGAGATTTATTGTGACTGTCGTCTATTTGATTATTTATTTATTATTGCTTCCGTGCATTAATAACTGAGTTTGAATTAGACTGACTCGTGTATTATTTTCTTTTGGATTTAATACTCGGGTCAGACCGAGTTATTACAGTTTGTTGATATCTTGCTTTGGGTTGATGTTAGAGCTATGAAGTCTCTTTATACCTTTTGGTGTAGTTGTTGTCATAGTATAGGATGATATGTATTCATGTATTTTATTGTCCATAATGTACTTGTATATATAACTTCCTGTGTCGACAGTTGTAGTTGTATCATATGTATTGTATCACATGTATTGTAACTGACGTCAGTTATATATATATGAGACATTTTATTATCTGTGTTCCGCATTTGGTTGATCTGTGTTATTATATATATATTGTCCTAAACTATTATGAACCATCGTAGTTCGTTTTATACTGGAATTGGATATGTCGATGGGAGTAAATAAATCAAAGATGAAAAATAAAAATATGTACCACTCCTATCGAGATAACCAATACTAGTGTAAGGCCTAATTACGGATGGCCGCTCCTATCCAGCCGTATTCTTCATAATAACAGACAGTATTTCTTTTAATACTCTGTCATTGTGAGCATAGAGGTGGGGCGTCACATTTAATATATATATATATATATATATATATATATTTCAATATTAGTTGCATCCGACCTTATAATTGAAACATCTTGTCTATTTTACAATTATACAGGATTCATCAAATGCAATTAATTGATAGTGTTTTTGTTTTGATTTATATTAAAATATTTTGAAAAAGAAGCGGGTAATTGATTTTCTCGTTGAAGTGTCCGGTTTCGGATAGTAGAGAATTATGGCTTTTGATTTATGATTCCACAAGAGCTTGTGTGGTTTGGAGTTTTTAAGCTTAACTGGGCCGTTATGTCATTTATAGGATCGTAACTTGATTAAGAGTTCATATGACATCATTCTCCCAGAAATTATTTGTGGATACAAGTAGCTCAAAAGATAGTTTTATTGCAGTTTCACGAGAAAGAAAGTAGGATGCAAAGTTAATTGTTGTTTTAGTTAGTGATGCACTTAATATATAGTTATTAAGTTTCTTTGATGTTTAAATTATTTATGTAAATCTTCATCCATCTAATAATAGAAGGTACTACCAACAACTTGTAATTATCGTCACATTTTTATATAATTATTTTCAAATTGTTCTGAATTTTCAGGAAGTACTATCAATGACCGAAGATATGCATGAAGAAAGGCTTTGGGCAGTTTAAGTTCTTAGTGATGCATTTGGCACTTGTAAACATTACTTTGAACTATGTTGTCTTCTGTTATCACGAATATGTATTGAATTTGGTAACTCATGTTTGAACTTATGTTTTGTTAGTTGATACTTTATTTTGTTCTCATGAATATATGTTACATTTGCTATTTTTTATATTTTTTCGTTCATACATTGTTCAAATTGTTATCTATTTAAGAAAATTCATTTTGATTGTTATTATTAAAATGTCATAGTGGGGTGCATAAAATATATAGTAAAATAAAGCATAGCTCTTTAAAAGCGTTATAACTATATAACACAAGTGCTATAAAAAGATAATGCAATGTATGAGGTTACTGTCAAAGGATAGCAGCAAATAGGCGTTATTGTATCTACACATTTTATAGCGTTATATATATGCTGTAAATAGATGTAGAATATACTATAAACATGTTGATATATAGCACGAAATAGGCGCTATAGAATAAATGTTTTATAGCGGCTATACATTGTTATGAAGTCATGCTCTTTTATAACGTTCTTTTTGTGTTATAAATGTGCAATTCTTTTTTATAACATGTCGATATACAACATTTATCAAACCGCTATAGTTGTGTTTAATATCAGTTATATGTCACTATAAAAGACTGTTTTTCTTGTTGTGGTTCTTCATAGGACATTAAATTACCAATTAAGTCTTTACTTTTAATGTATTAATGTTGTTAGCCTCTTCTAATGTCTTTTGGTCCACTTTGGAGAGAGTGAATTAAGGACTTTTTTGGCTTGGTCCTCTTCAGAAATTATTTTAACCTACTAAAACTAAAGAATGAACTATATCCAGGAATCTAGAATACATATCAGAAATAGACTCATTTTTTTCATTTTAAATAAATGAAACTGATTAGTTAGCATCGAAATTTTTGTATGGTTCACTTTACTAGTGTCATCATGTGTGACTTTTAGTGTTCTCCAAATTTCATTTGCAAACTTACAAATAAAGATTCTTTTAAATTTATTTTTATCTAACAAACAAAAAAATTCATGGCCATAGAATTATTGAGTGCTTGTGTCTTTTAGTCCGGTTGTAACATCCCGTATTTGGAGGCCAAAAGCTAAGCACTACAGATGTTGCAGTCATCCATAGTATTAACTTGTGTGACAAAATACGGTAATGATAATGGTATCCATAATATCAGAAGCACATGAATATGAACAACATCACAGATTTCAAAAAAACAACATCTTGAAGATTACATTTCAAAACAATAATTGAAATCCATGTTACATAATCCCTTAATGTTTCCCAGGCAATGATTAAATATATTATTACAAAGATATGATAAGAGCAACATATGACGGTGCCCCCTTGGTTGATCAAAGTAATATAGTAATATCTGACTTATATACACAACGGAATCAAAAATAAATAAAACTGTAAATCCTAACTAGCTATCTGTCAACCGACTGCTCGTCTTTAGATGCTTTATTCGCTTAAGGACTAAAACCTGAAAACCTCAACCCTCGGCCTACTCAAATCAATTTTGAGTACCTGAGAGTTTAAGTGGAAACAAAAACTTTGAGTCAGACATAAAGCTCGGTGTAAATAATTCTATTACATCTCAGTTTACTGATATTAAGTGAGACCATGCCGCTTAGCACAATGGGTTTCCTCTCACTAATATCCCCTTTGAAACATTATATTTTGCAATTCCTTTCATGCAACCAAACTGGTTAATCAAACTGATTATATCAAAATAGCAATATCCTTTATGCTAATAAATGGATTATCTATCCGTAAAACAAGTATTATGTGAATTATCTACCCACACATAATAGCAAGGTCCTTTATGCTACAAATGGACTATTTGTCCATACAATTGGGCTAAATACTCCCAATCTGGACTAACTGTCCGAAATCAAGGCTGACTGCCTACAAAATGGACTAACTGTTCGAATCATTGTCTTAGGGTTAACTACCAATTAAATTTTCCTTGAAAACCTTTTCAAAATGATTTAGTCCTTCAAGTCATATATATATATACACAAAAAAGGAAAATATATCTTTAGCTTTACTTTAAGCTATTTTGTCATATTATATATATATATTTTACCCGAAATAACGTGGATGGGATTTAATTAGGGTGAAACAACCTTCCAAAACAAGTTAAAACCCTTTTAACTTGAAAATACTTAAGCTACATTGCCTATTCATTACATTCCAAACCTTTGTTTAAAACCTTTAAACAACCCTTTCGAAACCCTTGAAGGTAACCCCTTCAAAAACATTGAAAAAACCCTTTCGAAACCATTAAATATAGCCTTTTGAAAATGTTGGAAAAACCTTTCCATTCTTTTCTCCGAAAGCTTCAAAATATTAGACATCCCCTTTTTAAAACCTTTTAAATATCCCCCTTCGAAAAACATAGGAAAAACCTTTCCTTACAATCCTTTCGAAACCCTGGGGAACCAACCCTTTCGAAACCATTCATTAAAACCTTTCGAAACCATTCAAAACATCTTAGTCGAAACCATTTGGATTTTGCCTTCAAGTAGAGCAAAAGGATCAAAAACCCATTAAAGTCGAAAGCATCTATTTCAAAACCATTTAAAACTATCTCTTTCAAAACCAACTTGGGTTTTACTTTACTAATAGAAAAGGGGGCCTTAAAACATTTTTGTCGAAAGCTAGTGCTTCAAAACCATTTCTTAAGTAATGAAGTGACGGTGTCGAAACCATCCCTTCGAAAGCATTAAAGAAGTGGCTAGGTTTTAGAAAACAAAATAACCCTTTTGAAACCATCTAGGTTGAAAGATAAATAGGCGGAAAAAAAAAGGTTTCAACTTAGTTGAAAGCAATTACTTAAAAATAGAGGCACAACCCAATCGAAACCATTGCCTTGAAATCATTTGACCAGGTCGAAAGCTACTTAGTCCAAAGCCATTTAGTCGAAAGTAAGCTGATTCATTTGTCTAATTTAAAAACAAAGGACTTTCTCAACACCTGGTTTCGATTCCCTACCTTCTGCCATCATTCAATTCATTACATACCAGTTACTTGATACCATATGCATTGGTGTTGACCGTGTCGGAGGTGATGGTACCGAGGCGGAACCTGGTGTCGAAAGAGATAAAACAGTGAAAAACGGGTAGCAAATAGTTCTTTGGTTGCCTCTTTCTTTACCGATAAAAAGTATCGCACTTTGTCAAAAAGGGCCATCGACTTTTCAGAGTTGATAATTTAAATCATTTTATAAGAAGCCCCTTCTCCTCTTATAATTATATAAAACATTTAAGTCTCATACATTAAATAATTTTATATAACCATTAAAACACTTAGGAAAAATCTTAAAAAATTCCAAAAAATACATTATATATGTTTTCTAACATATAAAAATTTCATACCCAAATAATTAATTATTTACCTGTAATTAATTTATTACTCAAATTACCATTTTTTACTAGAAAATTCATATTAGTTCCATGAAAATTCAGAAATATCTAAAAATTGAAACTCATTTCCAAAATAATATTTATGATCTTAAAAAAAATTCGCAAGGAAATTGGATGTCATTTTATAAAGTTTTCATCTTAACACATGTCATAAATTCAATATGAATAACCATAATTCATCATCAAGTATATATATTTATTCCATCACTCAAAACATGGCAAATCATTGCAAAATATTCGGAATTCATATTAAAATAGAAAACACAATCAAGAATGAGATGTAAACATTATTCATCTTAGCTTAGATATTATAGAGATTGAGATGTGAAATAGATTTGATTTGAATTAGCATCTTTCTAGCTTTTCTTCTTCTATTCCTTGTTATGGTGGCTGGCCTCTTTTAAAGTTTTAAAAATGAAAATGAAAACGAACATGAATTTTTTTTACATGGCCAAGGTTTGGAGGATATAGGAATGGCCTCTTTTCTATTTTACACCTCTTTTATTTCAAGTTAACTCTTATTTTAATTCACGGTTAAATGGCATGGCTACACCTTAATTAAAGTCAAATCTCAATCCCCTAATCAACACATTATTTTATCTAATATAACTAATTACGTATCCTAAATAATGTTACTAAATATCTAGGGTTTTACACCGGTGTCCACATTGAGTGTTCAGTTTGGGGTTGAGTCCATTCACTCTTTGTAATATTCCATTTAACACTATGCTTTACTTACTCTCAAAGACGACGCTTAATACATCCATGGTATTCGTGTGCTGATCATCTTGGTGTTCGAAAAACAGGCCATCGGGCTAAAAGAGAGGAAAAGACAAGAAGAAGAAACACGAAATCTTACAACGCAAGGAAATCATGTATAATAGAACATAAAATAAAATAGTACATACAATCAGTTTTAAAATGAAACATCAGAGTTAGAGTAGGTACTAACTTCAGTCAGCGATAGGTATAACTGCCTACCCCCATAATGATGATATATAACTATACACACACAACGGAAATAAAATAGATAAGCAGATAACGGTGAAACCTCCTGCTCCATGCTCCTCCAAAATGCATTCATAAGAACCTGGGCTACTTCGCCGCTTATAAAATTAGAGTATCCAAGAGTTTAAGGGAAAGAAATAAAAAAACTCTTAGTCAGACACGGGTCTAGTTTGATTAAACTAAAAACTACCAAATCGTTATACTTATAATATCCTTCAAAAATAAAGGTATCTCGTAAGACCACATCGTATATACAAATGTACGGGTTTTTACTTTACAATAACCAAAACCTATTTATAAGAAATCTTGTGATATATATTAACGTCTAGGATTTAAAATAAATATTTAACCATAGACGATATGGTTACATTAATTACACTCCAGCGTATTCAATATACAACTAAGTCCATAAAGGTACGTACTGAGAAATGGATTATTCCATACAATAACAAGGCTACTTAGGTGCCGCCTGTCACAGTACATCTCTAAAGAAAATGTGCCAAGGTCCTCGCCTAAACTCCTGCAAACATAGAACTGGCCCTCTGCTTACTGGATAGTGCCGAATATGATCATCCTTGGTTGCGATCAATAACCATACCAGGTTTCGAAGCAAATATCCAAATAAATAATATCAATCTAGTTCAAGGATGGTCATACCCTAATGGATGTGACCCACATAGCCCTGCTGATCTCCCATATTTCATTCATTCCTCTGTGATATCCCGAAATTTCTGAAAATATAAATTTAATAATCTGTGTTTAAATTAAATTAATTTGCTAATTTTTGTTAATAAATTTGAATTGATTTAATAATCTTCTTTTATTAAATAATTAATTTGTGAATTTATCTTTTAATAAGCTAATAAATTGTTTTCTATTTATAATGTATATGTATATTTATATATATTTTAAATAGATAAGTTTGTTTTTAAATTTAAATTAGTATAGCATATTTTCTAATTATAATATTTTGGTAATTGGGAAATTATGATTCATTTTGATTTAAGCTTTTCAAAGCTATTTAATAAAATAACTATATGATTTTAAATATATAAGATAAATGTTTTATTTGTTCAAGTTATATTTTAACTTAAGTTTGAATATTAATTTAGGTTAAAATAAATTTATAAAAATGTTTATTTTATTTCTTTTAAAATATTGATTTATAAATATAATTTGTAAATTAAATATGAGAATTTAAATACAACTTATAAATGAGACATTTATTCATTTAAATAACAAGTAATTTATAACCTTTTTTATAAATTTATTTTAAATAATTAAAATATTATTTTCAAATGATTGATATATATATATTGTTTTTATTTATAAATATAATGGTTTTATTTCTTTAAAAACATAGGTATACATATAAACAAGTATTAGAAACTAATTAATTTTGTTTAAAACTTTCACTAACACTTTAATTAAAAACTAAATTGAAAGGACAAGTGTAAGCATCTTAGACACATAATTAACATGTGTAATTTAAACACATAAGGATATTAACAAGTGTTAACACTTAAGCCAAGTGTCAAATTTTTATTTTTATTTTAAATAAATCATAAATATTGTTATATAAACTTGACTTCTTCCCTTTTCTATTTTTTTCTCATTTTCAATTCATTAACTTAAGAAAATCCTTCAGTTGAAAAACATTTACTTTAAACCATCCTCAAATAAAATGAAATGTGAAAATCAAAAAAATTTTGTAACATTTTCATCCTTCAATCTGCAAATCATTTCCTGTTCAAATGCATTCTTCAAAACCATTCCACTTTTAAAACCATCCTCAAGATCAAAACCAACAGTTCAGCTTCAAACAAAAATCCTCATATTTTTAGCATGCATTCATTTTTCAAAATCTAGAAAAAAACCTACAAGTTAAAATACCTGCATGCAACAATCTGTTTCCAAAAGCCTGCATTTCCCCCTTCAATCTGGAAAATCAAGCTACCTGTATATTTCCATATCAAAAGTCTGCATCTTGTTTTCTGCAATCTGGAAAGTGGAAACTTCATGCAAGACAAAAGGCAAGTTTTCAAATGATTTAAAGGCTGTTCAAAGTCAGGAAGCTAAAGTTTTAAAGGCAAACAAATCCAGTTTTAAAAGTTTCAAAGAATTCAAGGGTGTTTTTTTCAAATCTGTGCTCCGTCTTCTGATAAGGTGAGTAACTCAACTTTAAAAAAAAATTAAGTAGGCAAAGGTTGTTTTCAGGCTTTTAAATTAGAAATGAATATATATATGAATTGGCTGTGAATATATCTATACATGTGAACATATTTATGTGTGCATGTTGTAACTGTTACATTTTTTCTCCTAAATTTCAACTTCTGTTTGATTATAAAATCCATTACCTCCTGATTTAATCTTTGTTTAGATAAGGCAGAAACAAGATATGTTTATTTCATCATAAATTATAGTTTAAGAAAAATATTTCTTAAGCTTAAACAACTCTGTATATCTTTGGAAAGTTATAAACAGATGAGCAAACTTTAAATTGTGAAATTTTCAAATACATTGATTTGAAGTTTCAGGATTATGAATCAAAATATCCTACAAAATCATGAATTTTAAACCAAAGATTTCAATTTTTAATATCAAAACCAAAGAGCAGTTCCATCTTTACTGTATTCTACATTTTGGATTACCACAGATGATTTATGTGTTCGATTGAGTTGAATTTGTTTCTGGAGGTGGAGGGGAGATCAGTGAGGATAGGAAAATTATCTGTGTGAGTTGCATTGCATTTTGGTGAGGATGATTTTGATTTGAATTTTAGAACCCTAGTTTTTACTGGGTTACAGTTTTACTTGGGTTCGATCTCCTCTGTTGATCGAGTTACTTGGGGTTTTAGGGAATGGAGGTTGAAGGGTTGACGAAGTCTTAGCCGGAGTCGCAGAGTCAACGGTGGTCGGAGGCGTTAGGGGAAGGTGTTGACAGATTTGGGGTTGTAGTGGGTTTTGTCTGTTTCCAGGTTTGGGAATGTGTCGCGATTTCGAATTCGTGCAAGTATTGATCGGATTGTTGATTGGATGGTTTGAGGAGTTGAATGTCGACTGTGGGGAGGTCGCGTAGTTGGCCAGCGGTGGCCGGAGGCAGTGTACAGGTGCACAGTGCAATGGTGGATATGTTGGTGAATGTTGTTGGTTACATGATTTTGGTGCCTCGTGATGGTCTCGGGAAATTTAAGTTGTAACTCGAAGCAATTAAACTTTGGACTCGAAGTATATTTATGGGAGGCTCGAGTATAACAGTTGTTTCAGGTTTTAATAATAAAACAGAAAACCTGTTTTTGTTTTTAAGTCTTAAAGCAAGTTTAAATGTAAACTGAATTTTAAACTAAGTTTAAAACCTGTATTTAAATATGAATTCAAATAGTTTGAATCTTGGTTTTTAAAATAATTTGAATTTTGAAAATTTAAGTTTGGTTATAAATAAATAAAAACAGAAACCTGTTTCTGTTTAAAAAGATTAAAAGTAGAGTTTAAATGCAAATTGAAATTTTTAAACTAAGTATAAATTCTGAATTTAAATCTGAGTTCAAAGTAGTTTGAATCTAAGATTTGAAAATATTTTAAGTTTTAAAATTTAAATTAGGTTTTAAACAACTTTAAGTGTAAAAGCATATGCAGTTTTGAATTTGAATTGGAAGTTTAAAATTTTAAATTAGAAATTTAAAATATGTTTAAATCTGGAATTAAAATTAAACTTCAGTTTTTAATAAAATAAGTTTAAATTTAAATTGTGTAATTACATTGAAAAGGTTAAATGATTTGAATTTTTAAAAGGAAGATGCAAAATGTAAATAAAGCTTTAAAGATTTAAGTTAAATTTGGATTAAAAGATTCAAGCTGTATTTCAGATTTGAGATTAAAAGAAATTTTAAATTGAATTTGTTTTTAAATAATTGGGAATGTTTAAAGTATATCTAAACTAATTTGAATTTAAAGATGAATTTGGTTTAAATTCCTTTAAACCTATTTTATAAAATGGTTATTCTTTAACATATGAGATAAAAAGGTTTAAAATTGTTTTAAAACCTTGTTTAAGTTAAAATTTGTATTCATTTTAAAATCTTAAATTTTAAAATGAAGTTTAAAATTGAATCTAAAGTAAATTTAAAAACAATTTGTTTTTAAATGCTTAATTAAGAAGAAATGTTTTTCTTAAAATAAATTAGAATTTTAATGATTTGGATTCGTTTAAATTATTAAGTTAATTTAAATGGATAATTAATTAATTAATGAGATGGATGATTAATTCAGTAATTAAGAATTTTTAAATTGATTAATTAAGACTTAAAATTAATTAATTAAGGTTAATTAATCTATAATTAGTGATTATTAATTTGATTTTAGTTAATGATTAAAGAATTAAGTAATCAAGTAAATAAGGATTAAATAAGATTGTAATTAACACTTAATTAATTAAATAATTAGAGATTAATTAATTGATAATTAAATATTAATTAATAATGATTAATCTGAATTAATTTATTAATAAAGTAATTAAGAATAGTTAATAAAGGTCATTAACTAAGATTATTTAAAAATTAATTAATTTGATTAATTTTTAATAATTAATTAGATTCATTAATTAATAATGATCATTTTGAAATTGTTTAAGTTTAAATACTTAATGGAAGTAATTAATGAATTAATTACTTAATATAATTAATTGTGTTAATGTGATTAGTTTAGATTAATTAATTAAGTTTAAGTAATTTAAACACTTGATGACTTGAGGAATAATTACTTTATGTAATTAACAGGATTGTAATTACTTAGGGAAGTAATTAATTGATAATTACTGGATGTAATTTAAGAGATTTTATTTAAAGAAGTAATTTAGATTAAATTACTTTATAATTAATCAAGGGATTAATTGAGATAATTAATTAAGAGTAATTAATTTATGAAATGAGTAATTAAGGAAAGTTAATTACTGGATTGTTATTAATCAAGGGTGATTAATATATGTGTGGTTTAATTGCAGATTAATTACTTAATGTAATTAATTTATATAGAGAGATTGATTAAAAATGTAATTAGGATTGATTAATTAAAGATTAATTAATAAATGAAGTAATTAATTAATGAAGAATTAATATAATTAACTTTAGTTAATTAATTGATTAAGTAATTACAAGTTAATTATTGCAAAGTGTTAAGTATAATTAACTTGTGTAATTAATTTAAAAGCTAATTACTTATTGTAATTAGGGAATTGTTAATCAGCAATGATTAATTGAAATGACTAATGAGATGGTGATTATTTAATTGATTTGTAATCAATTAATGATTAAGTTAAAGCGGGATTATAATGATGAAGTAATTAATTTAATTTATTTTAAATCAATTAAAGATGAAGTAATTAATTTAATTCATTTTAAATTAATTATAGATGGTGTGATCATTAAATCATTGCTTACATATGAATGGTTGATATTGGTTACCTTGAATGGTTTGTAATCTCAGCTATGAGATGAGTAATGCTGTGTGTTATGAATGCTTTGGTTGCATTGGAAAGATAATATGGATTATCTGTTTATATTGATGATATGGATTATCTGTTGTGATGATAATGTTGATTATCTATTGTGATATGAATTATCTATTTGTGCGTATATAGATAATGAATTGAAATTATTTTAAACTCTAAAACAACTTGGCCTTAAAAGACACGTTTTGGATCTCGAAGAGACTGGGATCGGGTTTCCATATTTGGATATCCGAAAACCACATCGATCCAAATTAACGTTATGTCGTGAATCTGAAGTGAAGATGAAGATTCAGAGTGCAAGGGCTATCGTCGTTAACTCTGAGGGTGATTCCAAAATGAGTGTAACGAGATAATGCCTTCGGTTTCGTTCGAACCCGGAACGAACTTGTATGGATTGAATGCTTTCAGAACATCGTCAGGTGGATGATGAGCATTCTAAGTGATATGTCCTATAAAAGTAATCGTAGCCTCAAGCCTCATCAACCGGGAATGGCTAAAACATGGGAGGTGCAGCAAGTGTAACGATCCTGAATTTTGAACAATTTAAAAATGAAGATATTTAATTAATTTTAAATATTTGAGATAAATTTAAATTGAATTCCAATAAAACTACGAAATTTGGCGATTAAATATTAGAATTTAATCTATTTAAAGTTGAATAGAAATTTGAATTTAACTTTGAAGTTTGAAATTGAATATTAGAAATTGTATTTTAAATTCAAACAAATGACTTAGAAAAAAAAATAGTTTGGATTTACGAATTATATTTATGTAAATTTATAAATAGATGTTGATAGTAGAACTTCAAAACGTTCTATGTTTATTAAAGAAAACAATTTACAAAACAAAATTGAATTCAAAATAAAAATAAAAATATAATTATATATATAATAAAATAATAAATAAATACACTTAGTTAAAATTTTAACAACAAGATTAAACAAAAACAAAATAAAGAAAGAGAAAAAGATAAAAAGTAAATAAAATAAAAAAATAAAATAAATATAAAATATGGTATACGTTACCTTACTTTGATCGGCTGTAAACATGCCTTCAACCACGCCGTAACTCACGCAATTGCACGTTCCCTCTTCTATTTTATACCCGACCTCCTTTACCCCTTTTCATTCAACCCTACCTAGTCAAACCGAAGAAATAAAAATGGCGGCCGTATAATCGTTCTTCGTCTTCCTTCAATAGCTAGGGCTTCGGCTTCAAATCTCTCGCGTGCTCTTCACTTCGTTTGCAAAGGTGAGTTTTTGGCTCACGATTGATTTTAATGCAAGTTCTTAAATTTGTTGAATTGAATCTTGGTTGCATGCTATGATTTGGGGCTATCTGCTATCACTTACGCGGTTACTTGAATCTGAACTAACAAAAACAGTTGCTTTGTGAATTTAAATTTAAAACTGTTAAGAACAGATGCTATTTGCTGTCACTTGCTCGATTTGTTTGAATTTTAATTGATAAGAACAGATACTATAATTTTATTTAAACTGGTAAGAACAGACACAAATTTGGAATTTATATTTTTTTTTAAACTGTTAAGAAAAGATGCTATTTAGTTTTGTTTTTAAAACTAATTAGAACAAATGCTACTGGATACTTGTTTTTAAAAACTGATAAGAATAGATGCTACTTGATGATTTTATATTTAAATTGATGAGAGCAGATGCTATTGTTTTAAATTTAAACTGTTAAGAACAGATGCTATTTGGATTTACCTTTTTACTGATGAGGAAAGATGCTTGTTTGGGTTGTTGCTGCATGCGATGGATTTTTGAATCTAGATGAGGAAAATTTTGTTGATGCATTGTGATGCTATGATGATTGTTTGACTTTGTGATGGTGATGAATGAATGCAAGTGTGTCTGTAGATGCTCATATGTGCATAAGTGTTATTGTATGTCATTATCTCTAGCTTACAGTTTAGAAAAAAAAGGGAAAAAAAAAAATATATTCTTGGCAAACTCAAATTTGTTTCTCTGTCTCTGTTTTCACAATATAAGCAGATTCTCAAAACTTTAACACCTTGCTGCCTGTGAGCAAACATTCCCCTAAAACTTTACTATATCCATTGATGCTTGGATCTATATTTGATATATGTCGTGAATTTTGTTTGGATGATGTGAATGGTGTTGCATGCCTTCACAAAAATGAGGACTGTGTGTATATTGTGTACAGGCAAGAATAACTTGCTTCTGTGTTTCCAGCCCTGTTCAATAAATTCAAAAGCTTCTTCCTTGATTCTTTGTGAACTTAGGAATTTAAATAAATTATGGTTATGAAATCAATATCCAAGTTTTTAAAAAAAAGAAAAGAAAGAAAACTGTTATGAATTAAACTGCAGTGCTTCATTTTTCTTTTAGATAAGTGACCCATAATATTAAAAAGCTTTAATCTATATGTTGCATGTGGAAAAATGGAATAAGTGGGTTTGTATGACTTTGTTTTGATAGATATTCTTGGTACATTGATATACACACATAAATATATGTGTTTACAAGGTTCTGGGTACCTGCCTCTGTTCTGAAAGCTCAGATTTTTAGTGGAAATTCAATTCCATTTAGTTAATCCTAGTTAGAAATTAATGTGTAAACAAAGAATATTTGTTTAGTAAGTAATTTTGTTTTTTTTTTAAAAAAAAAAATCAAAATTAAGTCATATTGAAAAGCCTGTTACTTGAAGCCCAGATTTGATTTTTATCACTGATTTGTTTGCTTAACTTTGTTTCAAGCACTGCACTGCTTTCTTCTATCCAAAGCCTGCAGTAAATTCATTTATATTAAAACTTGAGTTTTGAATCAAAAATCTCAGTAAATTATAAAGTTTGTTTTGTATTTGTGTGAGCCTTGTATTGAAACTTGTTGAAGATTTGATTATTAAATTGCATACTTTCTATACAACATTTGTTTTCACAATTGTGCCAATTATTAAATCACATTTCTATAAAAATGCAACTGATATCTGTAGCTTCTCGAGTCTTGTTCAAGTCACTTGTATACTTAGTGTTGCATTTGTACCACTGCAGTTGCCATTTCATATGTTTGTACTGCTTCATTTTGTATTTCTTGTGCTCTGTTCATTGCTTGTGACACTTGCATTTGAGTACTGTGTCTGGTTTCATTTTTGAAGTTGAATCTTGCTCCTTTGCTGTTTGGTCCCATGTTCATGTGTGTCTTGAATTTCTGGTACTATCACACTGAAATTGATTCAGTTGTACATTTGTTCATCAAGTCTCCCCTTTGCACTATCCTTTGTTGTTTTCTTGTAGCTTGTATCATTTGTTCCCCTGTACTTGTTTCACTGTAATTGTACAGGCTTCACTGCCCTTGTACATGATCTGTTTTGCATGTTGCTGTTGCATGCTAACTGCTGCATGTTTGTTTGCTTACTGTTTTTGTTCAAGTTGGCACTAGTTTTGCCTTGAGCATTTTCTTTGCAGTGATTTGTCCGATTTGCGCTTGCACGCGTGTTGGCGAGGCAGTGCACATGTGTATTAATATACGTGTGTACTGCAGCCACACGGGATTGACAGATTTTAAAAAAAAAATTTATTAAAGTTGTTAATATAAAAATCCATAATAGATAAAATTGATTCGTCATCTCTGTTACCATTTTATTCAGTTCATTACAAATTTATTTACTTGAGTTAAGATTAATCCTGACTCGAGTGTTTTGTGTTTTGCAATTAACGCTCGGGTCAGACCGAGTATTTTTGCAGCTTGAAGATTTTCAGGCCGCGAAGTTAGAGAGAGGGGATTTCGGCATTCACTAAAGTTTTAAAGAGATTTTTCTTGTATTTAATAAAATATATATTCCGCTGTATAAAAATTTAATGCATTGTACAAACTCTGTATATAAAAGAAAAATTCATTTATGAACAATATTATGTTATTCTGTGATTCTGTGGCTGATTCTGTTTAAACTCAATAAACTGACTAACAATCCGTCATTTTGAACGTTTCTAGTTGGTTTAATTACCGACTAGAGGCGGTCAGAGCGGCGGGTCGTTACAAAAGTGGTATCAGAGCTTTGGTTTACTCAAAGCTCAGTTTATGATGTTTAATATGAATAGTTACTAGGACCACTTTAAAAGAAAGTGCTTTTCAAATTTAAAGAAGTATAAAATTGTTTTCTTTAAAATAAAAGGTATTTTGAAAGTTTGAATTATTTTGAAAATTCCCTTCTCTAAATGTGAGTTTGCGATAGTTCTCTTCGGTGAGGTCTCATTAGATTTGAGTTTCGATCGTTCGGAAACTCAATATCGAATTATTGAGATCTATGAAAAATGAAATATGAGTTAAGAGAACTAATGAATTAATGAATCGGTTTAAATTGGTTTAAATCGAATAACTTGAATATTTCGAGTAATAATTGTGAAATAAAATGATATGTTAATTTAGTTATAACCAAGAGAATTATTGAATTATAACTTGAGAATTTGATTCTGAATTCTTTTGAAATTGATTTCAAATGTTGTTAAGAACGAATTAGTAAATAAATGAATTATAAGTATTTAACTTATAATATGGATTTTGGGTATATAACTGAGTTATATAAATTGAATTGAATTGAATTAATAAAAAGATTTATAAATCAAAGTTTATAAATAGAAATGGAATTTGTAAAGATTGTTTATAAATTCGAAACCAATTGAATTTGATAAATGAAAAATAGAAGTTATTAAAGGAGATATGTTCGTGATTTTGGACAGTGAATTATCCTTTAAGTTAAATATTGTGATAGTAAATGTTGGTTGGGAATTTTATCCACGATTTTGGACAGTGGATAATCATTTAAATAAAAGTGTAGAAACACTGAAATGAATAGATAGGTATATTCACGATTTTGGACAGTGAATATATTATTGACTAAAACGGATATGTTTTAGGGAAGTGATATTATGGAAGGAAGTTTAATTGTTGATTTAACTGTATGAATCAAACTAGTTTGATGTGAAGTTTATATTTCAAGTTTAAAACTATTGCCTAAGATAGTTAATGTGGAAATATGAATTTAATGGAATTAAATCGATGAATGATTTACTAAAGAACTAGTTGACTATTTTTGAAATAGAAAGTAAATGCAAAGTTCAAATAGAATTTAAATTTCAAATTTGAAGTTGTCAACATGATAATCCATTATAGGTTTAATAAATTCAGTGATGAATTTGAATTTAAACGTGCGGAGAATTAAATTAAGTGAAAAACTTAATATTGAAAAGTTTGAAATCGATTTAAAACTAATACTATGAAAAGTATGAAGAATTCAAACTATGAATTAAGTTGAAGTTGAAAAAGTTAATAGTTTTAAAGATGTTTTAAAATGCATTAACTATCGAATACATAGATTTCAACATTCAATTGTTGAAATAGACGTTTTCGAGAAAATTAAGGAAATGGTGGACTATAACACTGTTGTTATAGTAAATGGTTTCCGGAAGGAAATGTTGTTTATAGTATTGGGATTTATATATCTATCTTAAATCCGAATCCCTATACTAGTGATTTTGAGTTGTCGTAACGGTGTTTTACGTAACATTTGTTTTAACTCAAATAAATGTGTTTAGAAGAATGATTTCCTTAAAGAATGGAATATATACTTAATTTTGATTCAAGTATATTGAATATTTTCAAAGTGTTGAAAATATACTTATTATTGAATAAGTATGGAAATGTTTTCCAATATGAAATGAAAGGTTTGAAATTTTATCTTTTAAAGATAAACTGAAAAATGAATATTTGAAATTAGTTTCAAATGGCTAAGTGTGAAAATTATATATCTTGTAAAGATATTATTTTGAGAAATTAGAACGATTAGTTCAACTTGGAAATTTTTCAAAGATTGAATCTTGAGTTAAATTGAGTTTAACTTCGACACCAAAAACAATATAAGTTCAACTTTGAATTTTGGATAGTCGATTGGGATTGTATGTCTAACATTGTGAATTGATGACATATCATTTGATCTCTATTAAATATATATCTGTGGTGGCGGAGAATTTATTCTTTTAGCTTAACACCCTTCTCTGAGACGTACGAGCTTAGAGGTTATATATCGATAGACATCAATTATGTGTTGAGAATTGACGATGTAACGTGAAATCCAAATCGAATGTGAAGTCGATAATGAATTGGATTGTGAATGTGAATTAGGTTTGAGATAACCTTAAATTTTCAAATCGATTTAGAGGAAAATTTTAAACGTGATGGAAAATTTGGAATCCTCTATTTGTTGTGAATGTGAATTGAGTTTTCGTAACTTATATATGTGAATATAATCGAAAACTATCAGTTTGGAAAGTCATTATTATGAAAATCCTGTGTAGGTTTACATAGATATGATATGTACGAAATGTGAAAGGAAGTACTATATGTATATGACATATGTTTTCTAAAAACTGAGGATATGGAAATGTACCTTCCAATTATTATGTGTGAAGGTGATTGGAAATCGGTGGAGTGTCCATTGAAAATCGTAGCTACGTAGAATTCCATTAGTGGAATGTCCAATGGGACTGATATGATATCCCCCACGATGGATCATCGTGTTTGGGATTATGTGATTGATGCTGGCGGAATTCGTGGGGTGTGATGCCTACAGTTACAAGCGATTCCACTGAGATAGTGGCGCAACCGCCGAGTAAACTGCGATCTGGAAACCGAAGCGTAATTCGAGGGGCGTGATGCCTAAGGCTACGAGTGATTCTACTGAGATAGTAGTGTAACCACCGTGTGGACCGCGATATAAGGCGATAACCATGGCGAAATTCGGGAGTGATGAGAAATCTGAGATTACAAGCGATTCTACTGAGATAGTAGCGAAACCGCCGGGTAAACTGTGATCCATGGGGGAACGGACTTTCCATATCCATTTTTAAAAGAATTTTTTAAAAAAGTATTTTCACTGGGAGTTGAAGCAAGTATGTTTAGTACTTGGAGATTTTTAGTCTTGCGCCTGGCCAGCGTATGCCTAAAGTCTGTGAGAACGACGATGGACTTGTAAAACTTTGAGTTATCAAGTATTTTCAAAACTTTGAATAGAAAATCAATAATCTGAAATTAGAATTACATGATCCTAACTTAATGAACTAAGGAAGAAGATCTTTTTAAATATTTTGAAAGCACACGGCTTTGGATAATATATATTATGCAAATATTTAGCATGAAAGATTTTAAGTTTAAAAATCTAAGTTTTTGTAAGTCAAAAATTTGGTAAAAGACTTTTGTGTCTTGATTATTGAAATTGATGAACAAAACTAGTGAAATGAAATAAATGGAATGAATCCTATAATTATTTGCGAGTTTGAAGCTTGGTAAAATTGTGTAGGATATAAATATCGGTGAGATTTTAGCAAATGTTTTTCCTAACTTATAATTTCGGGACGAAATTCTTTTAAGTAGGGGAGATTGTAACGATCCTGAATTTTGAACAATTTAAAAATGAAGATATTTAATTAATTTTAAATATTTGAGATAAATTTAAATTGAATTCCAATAAAACTACGAAATTTGGCGATTAAATATTAGAATTTAATCTATTTAAAGTTGAATAGAAATTTGAATTTAACTTTGAAGTTTGAAATTGAATATTAGAAATTGTATTTTAAATTCAAACAAATGACTTAGAAAAAAAAAATAGTTTGGATTTACGAATTATATTTATGTAATTTATAAATAGATGTTGATAGTAGAACTTCAAAACGTTCTATGTTTATTAAAGAAAACAATTTACAAAACAAAATTGAATTCAAAATAAAAATAAAAATATAATTATATATATAATAAAATAATAAATAAATACACTTAGTTAAAATTTTAACAACAAGATTAAACAAAAACAAAATAAAGAAAGAGAAAAAGATAAAAAGTAAATAAAATAAAAAAATAAAATAAATATAAAATAAGGTATACGTTACCTTACTTTGATCGGCTGTAAACATGCCTTCAACCACGCCGTAACTCACGCAATTGCACGTTCCCTCTTCTATTTTATACCCGACCTCCTTTACCCCTTTTCATTCAACCCTACCTAATCAAACCGAAGAAATAAAAATGGCGGCCGTATAATCGTTCTTCGTCTTCCTTCAATAGCTAGGGCTTCGGCTTCAAATCTCTCGCGTGCTCTTCACTTCGTTTGCAAAGGTGAGTTTTTGGCTCACGATTGATTTTAATGCAAGTTCTTAAATTTGTTGAATTGAATCTTGGTTGCATGCTATGATTTGGGGCTATCTGCTATCGCTTACGCGGTTACTTGAATCTGAACTAACAAAAACAGTTGCTTTGTGAATTTAAATTTAAAACTGTTAAGAACAGATGCTATTTGCTGTCACTTGCTCGATTTGTTTGAATTTTAATTGATAAGAACAGATACTATAATTTTATTTAAACTGGTAAGAACAGACACAAATTTGGAATTTATATTTTTTTTTAAACTGTTAAGAACAGATGCTATTTAGTTTTGTTTTTAAAACTAATTAGAACAAATGCTACTGGATACTTGTTTTTAAAAACTGATAAGAATAGATGCTACTTGATGATTTTATATTTAAATTGATGAGAGCAGATGCTATTGTTTTAAATTTAAACTGTTAAGAACAGATGCTATTTGGATTTACCTTTTTACTGATGAGGAAAGATGCTTGTTTGGGTTGTTGCTGCATGCGATGGATTTTTGAATCTAGATGAGGAAAATTTTGTTGATGCATTGTGATGCTATGATGATTGTTTGACTTTGTGATGGTGATGAATGAATGCAAGTGTGTCTGTAGATGCTCATATGTGCATAAGTGTTATTGTATGTCATTATCTCTAGCTTACAGTTTAGAAAAAAAAAGGGAAAAAAAAATATATTCTTGGCAAACTCAAATTTGTTTCTCTGTCTCTGTTTTCACAATATAAGCAGATTCTCAAAACTTTAACACCTTGCTGCCTGTGAGCAAACATTCCCCTAAAACTTTACTATATCCATTGATGCTTGGATCTATATTTGATATATGTCGTGAATTTTGTTTGGATGATGTGAATGGTGTTGCATGCCTTCACAAAAATGAGGACTGTGTGTATATTGTGTACAGGCAAGAATAACTTGCCTCTGTGTTTCCAGCCCTGTTCAATAAATTCAAAAGCTTCTTCCTTGATTCTTTGTGAACTTAGGAATTTAAATAAATTATGGTTATGAAATCAATATCCAAGTTTTTAAAAAAAAGAAAAGAAAGAAAACTGTTATGAATTAAACTGCAGTGCTTCATTTTTCTTTTAGATAAGTGACCCATAATATTAAAAAGCTTTAATCTATATGTTGCATGTGGAAAAATGGAATAAGTGGGTTTGTATGACTTTGTTTTGATAGATATTCTTGGTACATTGATATACACACATAAATATATGTGTTTACAAGGTTCTGCGTACCTGCCTCTGTTCTGAAAGCTCAGATTTTTAGTGGAAATTCAATTCCATTTAGTTAATCCTAGTTAGAAATTAATGTGTAAACAAAGAATATTTGTTTAGTAAGTAATTTTGTTTTTTATTTTTTTTTAAAAAAATAAAAAATAAAAATCAAAATTAAGTCATATTGAAAAGCCTGTTACTTGAAGCCCAGATTTGATTTTTATCACTGATTTCTTTGCTTAACTTTGTTTCAAGCACTGCACTGCTTTCTTCTATCCAAAGCCTGCAGTAAATTCATTTATATTAAAACTTGAGTTTTGAATCAAAAATCTCAGTAAATTATAAAGTTTGTTTTGTATTTGTGTGAGCCTTGTATTGAAACTTGTTGAAGATTTGATTATTAAATTGCATACTTTCTATACAACATTTGTTTTCACAATTGTGCCAATTATTATATCACATTTCTATAAAAATGCAACTGATATCTGTAGCTTCTCGAGTCTTGTTCAAGTCACTTGTATACTTAGTGTTGCATTTGTACCACTGCAGTTGCCATTTCATATGTTTGTACTGCTTCATTTTGTATTTCTTGTACTCTGTTCATTGCTTGTGACACTTGCATTTGAGTACTGTGTCTGGTTTCATTTTTGAAGTTGAATCTTGCTCCTTTGCTGTTTGGTCCCATATTCATGTGTGTCTTGAATTTCTGGTACTATCACACTGAAATTGATTCAGTTGTACATTTGTTCATCAAGTCTCCCCTTTGCACTATCCTTTGTTGTTTTCATGTAGCTTGTATCATTTGTTCCCCTGTACTTGTTTCACTGTAATTGTACAGGCTTCACTGCCCTTGTACATGATCTGTTTTGCATGTTGCTGTTGCATGCTAACTGCTGCATGTTTGTTTGCTTACTGTTTTTGTTCAAGTTGGCACTAGTTTTGGCTTGAGCATTTTCTTTGCAGTGATTTGTCCGATTTGCGCTTGCACGCGTGTTGGCGAGGCAGTGCACATGTGTATTAATATACGTGTGTACTGCAGCCACACGGGATTGACAGATTTTAAAAAAAAAATTATTAAAGTTGTTAATATAAAAATCCATAATAGATAAAATTGATTCGTCATCTCTGTTACCATTTTATTCAGTTCACTACAAATTTATTTACTTGAGTTAAGATTAATCCTGACTCGAGTGTTTTGTGTTTTGCAATTAACGCTCGGGTCAGACCGAGTATTTTTGCAGCTTGAAGATTTTCAGGCCGCGAAGTTAGAGAGAGGGGATTTCGGCATTCACTAAAGTTTTAAAGAGATTTTTCTTGTATTTAATAAAAGATATATTCCGCTGTATAAAAATTTAATGCATTGTACAAACTCTGTATATAAAAGAAAAATTCATTTATGAACAATATTATGTTATTCTGTGATTCTGTGGCTGATTCTGTTTAAACTCTATAAACTGACTAACAATCCGTCATTTTGAACGTTTCTAGTTGGTTTAATTACCGACTAGAGGCGGTCAGAGCGGCGGGTCGTTACAAAAGTGGTATCAGAGCTTTGGTTTACTCAAAGCTCAGTTTATGATGTTTAATATGAATAGTTACTAGGACCACTTTAAAAAAAAGTGCTTTTTAAATTTAAAGAAGTATAAAATTGTTTTCTTTAAAATAAAAGGTATTTTGAAAGTTTGAATTATTTTGAAAATTCCCTTCTCTAAATGTGAGTTTGCGATAGTTCTCTTCGGTGAGGTCTCATTAGATTTGAGTTTCGATCGTTCGGAAACTCAATATCGAATTATTGAGATCTATGAAAAATGAAATATGAGTTAAGAGAACTAATGAATTAATGAATCGGTTTAAATTGGTTTAAATCGAATAACTTGAATATTTCGAGTAATAATTGTGAAATAAAATGATATGTTAATTTAGTTATAACCAAGAGAATTATTGAATTATAACTTGAGAATTTGATTCTGAATTCTTTTGAAATTGATTTCAAATGTTGTTAAGAACGAATTAGTAAATAAATGAATTATAAGTATTTAACTTATAATATGGATTTTGGGTATATAACTGAGTTATATAAATTGAATTGAATTGAATTAATAAAAAGATTTATAAATCAAAGTTTATAAATAGAAATGGAATTTGTAAAGATTGTTTATAAATTCGAAACCAATTGAATTTGATAAATGAAAAATAGAAGTTATTAAAGGAGATATATTCGTGATTTTGGACAGCGAATTATCCTTTAAGTTAAATATTGTGATAGTAAATGTTGGTTGGGAATTTTATCCACGATTTTGGACAGTGGATAATCATTTAAATAAAAGTGTAGAAACACTGAAATGAATAGATAAGTATATTCACGATTTTGGACAGTGAATATATTATTGACTAAAACGGATATGTTTTAGGGAAGTGATATTATGGAAGGAAGTTTAATTGTTGATTTAACTGTATGAATCAAACTAGTTTGATGTGAAGTTTATATTTCAAGTTTAAAACTATTGCCTAAGATAGTTAATGTGGAAATATGAATTTAATGGAATTAAATCGATGAATGATTTACTAAAGAACTAGTTGACTATTTTTGAAATAGAAAGTAAATGCAAAGTTCAAATAGAATTTAAATTTCAAATTTGAAGTTGTCAACATGATAATCCATTATAGGTTTAATAAATTCAGTGATGAATTTGAATTTAAACGTGCGGAGAATTAAATTAAGTGAAAAACTTAATATTGAAAAGTTTGAAATCGATTTAAAACTAATACTATGAAAAGTATGAAGAATTCAAACTATGAATTAAGTTGAAGTTGAAAAAGTTAATAGTTTTAAAGATGTTTTAAAATGCATTAACTATCGAATACATAGATTTCAACATTCAATTGTTGAAATAGACGTTTTCGAGAAAATTAAGGAAATGGTGGACTATAACACTGTTGTTATAGTAAATGGTTTCCGGAAGGAAATGTTGTTTATAGTATTGGGATTTATATATCTATCTTAAATCCGAATCCCTATACTAGTGATTTTGAGTTGTCGTAACGGTGTTTTACGTAACATTCGTTTTAACTCAAATAAATGTGTTTAGAAGAATGATTTCCTTAAAGAATGGAATATATACTTAATTTTGATTCAAGTATATTGAATATTTTCAAAGTGTTGAAAATAAAACAATTTGTGAATTACTTATTATTGAATAAGTATGGAAATGTTTTCCAATATGAAATGAAAGGTTTGAAATTTTATCTTTTAAAGATAAACTGAAAAATGAATATTTGAAATTAGTTTCAAATGGCTAAGTGTGAAAATTATATATCTTGTAAAGATATTATTTTGAGAAATTAGAACGATTAGTTCAACTTGGAAATTTTTCAAAGATTGAATCTTGAGTTAAATTGAGTTTAACTTCGACACCAAAAACAATATAAGTTCAACTTTGAATTTTGGATAGTCGATTGGGATTGTATGTCTAACATTGTGAATTGATGACATATCATTTGATCTCTATTAAATATATATCTGTGGTGGCGGAGAATTTATTCTTTTAGCTTAACACCCTTCTCTGAGACGTACGAGCTTAGAGGTTATATATCGATAGACATCAATTATGTGTTGAGAATTGACGATGTAACGTGAAATCCAAATCGAATGTGAAGTCGATAATGAATTGGATTGTGAATGTGAATTAGGTTTGAGATAACCTTAAATTTTCAAATCGATTTAGAGGAAAATTTTAAACGTGATGGAAAATTTGGAATCCTCTATTTGTTGTGAATGTGAATTGAGTTTTCGTAACTTATATATGTGAATATAATCGAAAACTATCAGTTTGGAAAGTCATTATTATGAAAATCCTGTGTAGGTTTACATAGATATGATATGTACGAAATGTGAAAGGAAGTACTATATGTATATGACATATGTTTTCTAAAAACTGAGGATATGGAAATGTACCTTCCAATTATTATGTGTGAAGGTGATTGGAACTCGGTGGAGTGTCCATTGAAAATCGTAGCTACGTAGAATTCCATTAGTGGAATGTCCAATGGGACTGATATGATATCCCCCACGATGGATCATCGTGTTTGGGATTATGTGATTGATGCTGGCGGCATTCGTGGGGTGTGATGCCTACAGTTACAAGCGATTCCACTGAGATAGTGGCGCAACCGCCAAGTAAACTGCGATCTGGAAACCGAAGCGTAATTCGAGGGGCGTGATGCCTAAGGCTACGAGTGATTCTACTGAGATAGTAGTGTAACCACCGTGTGGACCGCGATCTAAGGCGATAACCATGGCGAAATTCGGGAGTGATGAGAAATCTGAGATTACAAGCGATTCTACTGAGATAGTAGCGAAACCGCCGGGTAAACTGTGATCCATGGGGGAACGGACTTTCCATATCCATTTTTAAAAGAATTTTTAAAAAAAAGTATTTTTACTGGGAGTTGAAGCAAGTATGTTTAGTACTTGGAGATTTTTAGTCTTGCGCCTGGCCAGCGTATGCCTAAAGTCTGTGAGAACGACGATGGACTTGTTAAACTTTGAGTTATCAAGTATTTTCAAAACTTTGAATAGAAAATCAATAATCTGAAATTAGAATTACATGATCCTAACTTAATGAACTAAGGAAGAAGATCTTTTTAAATATTTTGAAAGCACACAGCTTTGGATAATATATATTATGCAAATATTTAGCATAAAAGATTTTAAGTTTAAAAATCTAAGTTTTTGTAAGTCAAAAATTTGGTAAAAGACTTTTGTGTCTTGATTATTGAAATTGATGAACAAAACTAGTGAAATGAAATAAATGGAATGAATCCTATAATTATTTGCGAGTTTGAAGCTTGGTAAAATTGTGTAGGATATAAATATCGGTGAGATTTTAGCAAACGTTTTTCCTAACTTATAATTTCGGGACGAAATTCTTTTAAGTAGGGGAGATTGTAACGATCCTGAATTTTGAACAATTTAAAAATGAAAATATTTAATTAATTTTAAATATTTGAGATAAATTTAAATTGAATTCCAATAAAACTACGAAATTTGGCGATTAAATATTAGAATTTAATCTATTTAAAGTTGAATAGAAATTTGAATTTAACTTTGAGGTTTGAAATTGAATATTAGAAATTGTATTTTAAATTCAAACAAATGACTTAGAAAAAAAAATAGTTTGGATTTACGAATTATATTTATGTAAATTTATAAATAGATGTTGATAGTAGAACTTCAAAACGTTCTATGTTTATTAAAGAAAACAATTTACAAAACAAAATTGAATTCAAAATAAAAATAAAAATATAATTATATATATAATAAAATAATAAATAAATACACTTAGTTAAAATTTTAACAACAAGATTAAACAAAAACAAAATAAAGAAAGAGAAAAAGATAAAAAGTAAATAAAATAAAAAAATAAAATAAATATAAAATAAATATAAAATAAGGTATACGTTACCTTACTTTGATCGGCTGTAAACATGCCTTCAACCACACCGTAACTCACGCAATTGCACGTTCCCTCTTCTATTTTATACCCGACCTCCTTTACCCCTTTTCATTCAACCCTACCTAATCAAACCGAAGAAATAAAAATGGCGGCCGTATAATCGTTCTTCGTCTTCCTTCAATAGCTAGGGCTTCGGCTTCAAATCTCTCGCGTGCTCTTCACTTCGTTTGCAAAGGTGAGTTTTTGGCTCACGATTGATTTTAATGCAAGTTCTTAAATTTGTTGAATTGAATCTTGGTTGCTTGCTATGATTTGGGGCTATCTGCTATCGCTTACGCGGTTACTTGAATCTGAACTAACAAAAACAGTTGCTTTGTGAATTTAAATTTAAAACTGTTAAGAACAGATGCTATTTGCTGTCACTTGCTCGATTTGTTTGAATTTTAATTGATAAGAACAGATACTATAATTTTATTTAAACTGGTAAGAACAGACACAAATTTGGAATTTTTTTTTTTAAACTGTTAAGAACAGATGCTATTTAGTTTTGTTTTTAAAACTAATTAGAACAAATGCTACTGGATACTTGTTTTTAAAAACTGATAAGAATAGATGCTACTTGATGATTTTATATTTAAATTGATGAGAGCAGATGCTATTGTTTTAAATTTAAACTGTTAAGAACAGATGCTATTTGGATTTACCTTTTTACTGATGAGGAAAGATGCTTGTTTGGGTTGTTGCTGCATGCGATGGATTTTTGAATCTAGATGAGGAAAATTTTGTTGATGCATTGTGATGCTATGATGATTGTTTGACTTTGTGATGGTGATGAATGAATGCAAGTGTGTCTGTAGATGCTCATATGTGCATAAGTGTTATTGTATGTCATTATCTCTAGCTTACAGTTTAGAAAAAAAAGGGAAAAAAAAAAATATATTCTTGGCAAACTCAAATTTGTTTCTCTGTCTCTGTTTTCACAATATAAGCAGATTCTCAAAACTTTAACACCTTGCTGCCTGTGAGCAAACATTCCCCTAAAACTTTACTATATCCATTGATGCTTGGATCTATATTTGATATATGTCGTGAATTTTGTTTGGATGATGTGAATGGTGTTGCATGCCTTCACAAAAATGAGGACTGTGTGTATATTGTGTACAGGCAAGAATAACTTGCTTCTGTGTTTCCAGCCCTGTTCAATAAATTCAAAAGCTTCTTCCTTGATTCTTTGTGAACTTAGGAATTTAAATAAATTATGGTTATGAAATCAATATCCAAGTTTTTAAAAAAAAAGAAAAGAAAGAAAACTGTTATGAATTAAACTGCAGTGCTTCATTTTTCTTTTAGATAAGTGACCCGTAATATTAAAAAGCTTTAATCTATATGTTGCATGTGGAAAAATGGAATAAGTGGGTTTGTATGACTTTGTTTTGATAGATATTCTTGGTACATTGATATACACACATAAATATATGTGTTTACAAGGTTCTGGGTACCTGCCTCTGTTCTGAAAGCTCAGATTTTTAGTGGAAATTCAATTCCATTTAGTTAATCCTAGTTAGAAATTAATGTGTAAACAAAGAATATTTGTTTAGTAAGTAATTTTGTTTTTTTTTTTAAAAAAATAAAAATAAAAAATAAAAATCAAAATTAAGTCATATTGAGAAGCCTGTTACTTGAAGCCCAGATTTGATTTTTATCACTGATTTCTTTGCTTAACTTTGTTTCAAGCACTGCACTGCTTTCTTCTATCCAAAGCCTGCAGTAAATTCATTTATATTAAAACTTGAGTTTTGAATCAAAAATCTCAGTAAATTATAAAGTTTGTTTTGTATTTGTGTGAGCCTTGTATTGAAACTTGTTGAAGATTTGATTATTAAATTGCATACTTTCTATACAACATTTGTTTTCACAATTGTGTCAATTATTAAATCACATTTCTATAAAAATGCAACTGATATCTGTAGCTTCTCGAGTCTTGTTCAAGTCACTTGTATACTTAGTGTTGCATTTGTACCACTGCAGTTGCCATTTCATATGTTTGTACTGCTTCATTTTGTATTTCTTGTGCTCTGTTCATTGCTTGTGACACTTGCATTTGAGTACTGTGTCTGGTTTCATTTTTGAAGTTGAATCTTGCTCCTTTGCTGTTTGGTCCCATATTCATGTGTGTCTTGAATTTCTGGTACTATCACACTGAAATTGATTCAGTTGTACATTTGTTCATCAAGTCTCCCCTTTGCACTATCCTTTGTTGTTTTCATGTAGCTTGTATCATTTGTTCCCCTGTACTTGTTTCACTGTAATTGTACAGGCTTCACTGCCCTTGTACATGATCTGTTTTGCATGTTGCTGTTGCATGCTAACTGCTGCATGTTTGTTTGCTTACTGTTTTTGTTCAAGTTGGCACTAGTTTTGGCTTGAGCATTTTCTTTGCAGTGATTTGTCCGATTTGCGCTTGCACGCGTGTTGGCGAGGCAGTGCACATGTGTATTAATATACGTGTGTACTGCAGCCACACGGGATTGACAGATTTTAAAAAAAAAAATTATTAAAGTTGTTAATATAAAAATCCATAATAGATAAAATTGATTCGTCATCTCTGTTACCATTTTATTCAGTTCATTACAAATTTATTTACTTGAGTTAAGATTAATCCTGACTCGAGTGTTTTGTGTTTTGCAATTAACGCTCGGGTCAGACCGAGTATTTTTGCAGCTTGAAGATTTTCAGGCCGCGAAGTTAGAGAGAGGGGATTTCGGCATTCACTAAAGTTTTAAAGAGATTTTTCTTGTATTTAATAAAAGATATATTCCGCTGTATAAAAATTTAATGCATTGTACAAACTCTGTATATAAAAGAAAAATTCATTTATGAACAATATTATGTTATTCTGTGATTCTGTGGCTGATTCTGTTTAAACTCTATAAACTGACTAACAATCCGTCATTTTGAACGTTTATAGTTGGTTTAATTACCGACTAGAGGCGGTCAGAGCGGCGGGTCGTTACAGCAAGGCTAAGTGGGTCATGCCCAAGTAGGAAGAGATTTACCCCTGTCTAGATGTCCCTTTATTTCGGCTATGTGGTGCGGTAGGTGATCACAACTACGGGGTGGTCTTGTTCGGGACTGTTCAGTAAGGAATGGTTCCGACTTTGTGTTGCAGGGGATTGGGAGTGATCCTTGGTATGTTGATCTAGGCCACGTACTGTGATAGGCGGTACCCCGGTAGCCCTGCCATTGTATGGAATCCAAAATCCAATAAGTGCCCTCGGTTTTGATTGTATTACCCACTTTTGTGGCTAGTAGCTGGAATTTAATTGATGTAACAATTTCGGCTATTTCTTATTTACTTGAAAACCCTAGACCTATTATAATATCACTAGATTTCCTATTAAATGTTTTGGTTAGCGTAAGGTAAAAGCTTTTCCATGTTTATGTGTGGGAAGTCTTACGTGATACCTTTACTTTCAAAGGTTTTTCAAAAGTTAAGCAACTTTAACCTGTTACTCACACCAGACCCATGTCTGACCCGGAGTCTATTTCTGTTTTTCTTAAACTCTTAGGTACTCAAATTTTTACGAGTAGCTAAGAGATTCAGGTTAGCTTTGACGAATTGTGGAGGAGCAATGGAGTAGGGGGATTCTTCTTGTAGATATAATATAGTGTTCCGCTGTGTTGGTATCTCTAAGTGTTTTCTGTATTGTGTTGTATTGAGTTGTAATAACTAGACAGGTGTTTATAACTATCTAGTATGTGATGTATTGTCTGTGTAACTCTGAAAGTTGTTGTATACTATGTAATATTTAAGATATTAATATAATTTATTCGTTCCGCTGTTGAGATTCTGTTGTTGTTTCTTCTTTCTCTTCTTTCTTTTCTCTTTTCTATCCCTTTCTTTCTTCAAGATGATGCGATTTTCTTGGAGATGAAAGTCGGGTCATCTCATTTGGTATCAGAGCGCTAGGTTGAGCGAATACCTAGTCTCTGGAGTGGTGTCTATCTTGAGAGAGCGTATTTGTATATATATGTATATATATATATATGTATGTATGTATTTCTACCTATTTGTTGGATTACCCGTACAAGGTTTTCCAATATAAGTTATAAAGGTAGAAAAGATAGTGGTGTGTGTAACACAACTACCATTGGTTGGAAGTGTATCCGTCGAGACTGTAGACCTAATACTATCTCGAGTGAATTTAGCTTGGAGTAAGGATTTCATTGATCTCTGAAGGAAACCTATTAAGGTTCGGAGTTCATCTTTGAAGTGCAGAGTTTGGTGAGTTGAGTTTGGATCTGTCGGTAGGGCAGAAGCAAGCAAGTGATGGTATCTTGATACCTCAGGAAGTAGTAGGTGTGTGATGAGATGCAGTGACTATAGATGTTTCCGAAGATGTTTCTTTGGAACAAGAGTAAGGAAGCGTGTCTGTTTCGGTGATGTGGCTGAGTCCAACAGGGTGTTTCTGTTTTCTTTGGAGGTCTGAGTTTCTCGAAGAGCTTGGGATTAGGAATTCTTTGGCGTTGGTGTTAGCAGTGCAGCTCGAAGTGTTCTGTGTTGGCACGAAGTCTTTTGGCTGAGTAGTTTTTCTAAAAGTGGAGTTCAGAAGCAGCCGAGTGGACTCGTTTCTTCTGTGAATTGGCTAGGCCAGCATCAGTTGTTCTGATTGGTAAAGAGAGGGCAGTTTCTTTGGATATTAGGCTGGGTCGATCGCAAAAGTGACTTGCGATAGTTGAGTATGCTCTTGAGTTGTTGGAGTTTTTCCGAATGTCTTCAGGGAAGTCATAGGTTTGTCCGCATCTGGAGATCGAGTTTTCTTATCGGCTATTATTCCAGGAGTGATACCGGTGGTTCAGTTTAGTGGAAGGATGATTCTTAGAGATAGAGTTGGTTAAGCAACTCTGGTTTCGGAGGAATTTCTGAGTTTTCTTATGGATCCGTTGAACCATATTTCTGGGATGTGTTGTCTAGTTTGTGCTCGGGTTCTTCATCTGCATTTTCTTCTACTTCGGATCAGAGTTGTGCAGTGGAAGCAGTTAGGAGTGTTTCTGTTATGTTTTCCCGATAAGGAGAAGTTTGTTCTGTCTTCCGTTGTTTATGGAATAGAGTTTGTGTTCCTGGTTTTGGATTGATCTTGAGGAGATCATTGTGTTGGGTTGTTTTGATCCAGTCTGTTTCTAGAGGCATCAGCAAGGGTTGAGCTGATCAGGAAGGATGTTGGTAGCCCAGGATTACCCGAAGAATTTTATGGATAAGAGGCAGAGGAATTTGGATTCTGGAGTCGGAGATTTTGTTTTGAGATAGGTTTTTCTCCGATCCAAGGAGCTATTAGTTTTGGTAAGTCTGTGAAGCTAGCTCCGAGGTGTTTTGGGTTTCTTCTGTGTTTTGGTAAGATAAGTGTTTGGTTTTCTAGAGTTGAATTGCCAGTTTGGATAACTAGGATTCAGTGTGTTTCACGTATCTCTGAGGGAGTACGTGTATGATCTATTTCTGGTTGTAGAACCAGCAGTTCAGGAGGTTTGGTTGTTGAGTCAGACTCGTCTGTAGTATGATATCCTATTTAGAGTTGTAGATATAGATGGATAAGAGCTCTGTAGCTTAGTAATATTGATTGTTTGGATTCTGTAGAGCGAGTATCCCAATATTTATACCGGGAAAACTCGTGGAAGTTCTATTCAGAATTTTTCTGGGTAGTTAGATTTGTTCTGATTATGTGAATTGATTGTTTTGGTTGTTAGCATACGATTAATATATGTTGTGTTTTAAAATTAAATCTTTAATAAGATTATTAAATTACCTTTGTTTCAAACTTCGGGGACGAAATTCTTTTAAGGGGGGAGGATTGTGATATCCCGGAATTTCTGACAATATGAATTTAATAATCTATGTTTAAATTAAATTAATTTGATAATTTTTGATAATAAATCTGAATTGATTTAATAATCTTCTTTTATTAAATAATTAATTTGTGAATTTATCTTTTAATAAGCTAATAAATTGTTTTCTATTTATAATGTATATGTATATTTATATATATTTTAAATAGATAAGTTTGGTTTTAAATTTAAATTAGTATAGCATATTTTCTAATTATAATATTTTGGTAATTGGGAAATTATGATTTATTTTTTATTTAAGCTTTTCAAAGCTATCTAATAAAATAGCTATATGATTTTAAATATATAAGATAAATGTTTTATTTGTTCAAGTTATATTTTAACTTAAGTTTGAATATTAATTTAGGTTAAAATAAAGTTATAAAAATGTTTGTTTTATTTCTTTTAATATATTGATTTATAAATATGATTTGTAAATTAAATATGAGAATTTAAATACAACTTATAAATGAGACATTTATTCATTTAAATAACAAGTAATTTATAACCTTTTTTATAAATTTATTTTAAATAATTAAAATATTATTTTCAAATGATTGATATATATATATATATATATATATTGTTTTTATTTATAAATATAATGGTTTTATTTCTTTAAAAACATAGCTATACATATAAATAAGTATTAGAAACTAATTAATTTAGTTTAAAACTTTCATTAACACTTTAATTAAAAACTAAATTAAAAGGACAAGTGTAAGCATCTTAGAAACATAATTAACATGTGTAATTTAAACACATAAGGATATTAACAAGTGTTAACACTTAAGCCAAGTGTCAAATTTTAATTTTAATTTTAAATAAATCATAAATATTGTTATATAAACTTGCCTTCTTCCCTTTTCTATTTTTTTTTTCTCATTTTCGATTCATTAACTTAAGAAAATCCTTCAGCTGAAAAACATTTACTTTAAACCATCCTCAAATCAAATGAAATCTGAAAATTAAAAAAATTCTGTAACATTTTCATCCTCAAACTTGCAAATCATTTCTTGTTCAAATGCATTCTTCAAAACCATTCCACTTTTAAAACCATCCTCAAGATCAAAACCCATAGTTCAGCTTCAAACAAAAATCCTCCGTAATATTTTCAGCATGCATTCATTTTTCAAAATCTGGAAAAAAACCTACAAGTTAAAATACCTGCATGCAACAATCTGTTACCAAAAGCCTGCATTTCCCTCTTCAATCTGGAAAATCAAGCTACCTGTATATTTCCATATCAAAAGTCTGCATCTTGTTTTCTGCAATTTGGAAAGTGGAAACTTTATGCAAGACAAAAAGCAAGTTTTCAAATGATTTAAAGGCCATTCAAAATCAGGAAGCTAAAGTTTTTAAAGGCAAACAAATGCAGTTTTAAAAGTTTCAAAGAATTCAAGGGTGTTTTTTTCAAATCTGTGCTCTGTCTTCTGATAAGGTGAGTAACTCAACTTTAAAAAAAAATTAAGTAGGCAAAGGTTGTTTTCATGCTTTTAAATTAGAAATGAATATATATATGAATTGGCTGTGAATATATATATACATGTGAACATATTTATGTGTGCATGTTGTAACTGTTACATTTTTTCTCCTAAATTTCAACTTCTGTTTGATTATAAAATCCATTACCTCCTGATTTAATCTTTGTTTAGATAAGGCTGAAACAAGATATGTTTATTTCATCATAAATTATAGTTTAAAAAAAATATTTCTTAAGCTTAAACAACTCTGTATATCTTTGGAAAGTTATAAACAGATGAGCAAACTTTAAATTGTGAAATTTTCAAATACATTGATTTGAAGTTTCAGGATTATGAATCAAAACATCCTACAAAATCATGAATTTTAAACCAAAGATTTCAATTTTTAATATCAAAACCAAAGAGCAATTCCATCTTCACTGTATTCTACATTTTGGATTAACACAGATGATTTATGTGTTAGATTGAGTTGAATTTGTTTCTGGAGGTGGAGGGAAGATCAGTGAGGATAGGAAAATTATTTGTGTGAGTTGCATTGCATTTTGGTGAGGATGATTTTGATTTGAACTTGAACCCTAGTTTTTACTGGGTTACAGTTTTACTTGGGTTCGATCTCCTCTGTTGATCGAGTTACTTGGGGTTTTAAGGAATGGAGGTTGGAGGGTTGACAAAGTCTTAGCCGGAGTTGCAAAGTCAACGGTGGTCGGAGGCGTTAGGGGAAGGTGTTGACAGGTTTGGGGTTGTAGTGGGTTCTGTCTGTTTCCAAGTTTGGGAATGTGTCGCGATTTCGAATTCGTGCAAGTATTGATCGCATTGTTGATTGGATGGTCTGAGGAGTTGAATGTCGACTGTGGGGAGGTCGCGTAGTTGGCCAGCGGTGGTCGGAGGCAGTGTACAGGTGCACAGTGCAATGGTGGATATGTTGGTGAATGTTGTTGGTTATAGGATTTTGGTGCCTCGTGATGGTCTCGAGAAATTTAAGTTGTCACTCGAAGCAATTAAACTTTGGACTCGAAGTATATTTAGGGGAGGCTCGAGTATAACAGTTGTTTCAGGTTTTAATAATAAAACAGAAAGCCTGTTTTTGTTTTTAAGTCTTAAAGCAAGTTTAAATGTAAACTGAATTTTAAACTAAGTTTAAAACCTGAATTTAAATATGAATTCAAATAGTTTGAATTTTGGTTTTTGAAATAATTTGAATTTTGAAAATTTAAGTTTGGTTATAAAAAAAACAGAAACCTGTTTCTGTTTAAAAAGATTAAAGCTAGAGTTTAAATGCAAATTGAAAATTTTAAACTAAGTATAAAATCTGAATTTAAATCTGAGTTCAAAGTAGGTTGAATCTGAGATTTGAAAATATTTTAAGTTTTAAAATTTAAATTAGGTTTTAAACAACTTTAAATGTAAAAGCATATGTGGTTTTGAATTTGAATTGGAAGTTTAAAATTTTAAATTAGAAATTTAAAATAAGTTTAAGTCTGGGTAATTAAATCTGGAATTAAATTTAAAATTCAGTTTTTAATAAAATAAGTTTAAATTTAAATTGTGTAATTACATTGAAAAATTTAATGATTTGAATTTTTAAAAGGAAGATGCAAAATGTAAATAAAGCTTTAAAGATTTAAGTTAAATTTGGATTAAATGATTCAAGCTGTATTTCAGATTTGAGATTAAAAGAAATTTTTAAATTGAATTTGTTTTTAAATAATTTGGAATGTTTAAAGTATATCTTATACTAATTTGAATTTAAAGATGAATTTGGTTTAAATTCCTTTAAACCTATTTTATAAAATGGTTATTCTTTAACATATGAGATAAAAAGGTTTAAAATTGTTTTAAAACCTTGTTTAAGTTAAAATTTGTATTCATTTTAAAATATTAAATTTTAAAATGAAGTTTAAAATTGAATCCAAAGTAAATTTAAAAACAATTTCTTTTTAAATGCTTAATTAAGAAGAAAAGTTTTTCTTAAAATAAATTAGAATTTTAATGATTTGGATTCATTTAAATTATTAAGTTAATTTAAATGGATAATTAATTATTTAATTAATTAATGATATGGATGATTAATTAAGTAATTAAGAATTTGAAATTGATTAATTAAGACTTAAAATTAATTAATTAAGGTTAATTAATCTGTAATTAGTGATTATTAATTTGATTTTAATTAATGATTAAAGAATTAACTAATCAAGTAATTAAGGATTAAATAAGACTGTAATTAACACTTAATTAATTAAATAATTAGAGATTAATTAATTGATAATTAAATATTAATTAATAATGATTAATCTAAATTATTTACTTAATAATGTAATTAAGAATAGTTAATGAAGGTCATTAACTAAGATTATTTAAAAATTAATTAATGTGATTAATTTTTAATAATTAATTAGATTAATTAATTAATAATAATCATTTTTGAAATTGTTTAAGTTTAATTACTTAATGGAAGTAATTAATGAATTGATTACTTAATGTAATTAATTATGTTAATGTGATTAGTTTAGATTAATTAATTAAGTTTAATTAATTTAAACACTTGATGACTTGAGGAATAATTACTTTATGTAATTAATGGGATTGTAATTACTTAAGGAAGTAATTAATTGATAATTACTGGTTGTAATTTAAGAGATTTTATTTATGGAAGTAATTTAGATTAAATTACTTTATAATTAACCTAGGGATTAATTGAGATAATTAATTAAGAGTAATTAATTTACGAAATGAGTAATTAAGGTAAGTTAATTACTGGATTGTTATTAATCAAGGGTGATTAATATATGTGTGGTTTAATTGCAGATTAATTACTTAATGTAATTAATTTATACAGAGAGATTGATTAAAAATGTAATTAAAATTGATTAATTAAGGAATAATTAATAAATGAAGTAATTAATTAATGAAGGATTGATGTAATTAACTTTAGTTAATTAATTGATTAAGTAATTACAAGATAATTATTGCAAAGTGTTAAGTAAAATTAACTTGTGTAATTAATTTATAAGCTAATTACTTATTGTAATTAGGGAATTGTTAGTCAGTGATGATTAATTGAAATGACTAATGAGATGGTGATTATTTAATTGATTTGTAATCAATTAATGATTAAGTTAAAGCGGGATTATAATGATGAAGTAATTAATTTAATTTATTTTAAATTAATTAAAGATGAAGTAATTAATTTAATTCATTTTAAATTAATTATAGATGGTGTAATCATTAAATAATTGCTTATATATGAATGGTTGATATTGGTTGCCTTGAATGGTTTGTAATCTCAGCTATGAGATGAGTAATAATGTGTGTTATGAATGCTTTGGTTGCATTGGAATGATAATATGGATTATCTGTTTATACTGATGATATGGATTATCTGTTGTGATGATAATGTTGATTATCTATTGTGATGTGAATTATCTATTTATGTGTATATAGATAATGAATTGAAATTGTTTTAAACTCTAAAACAACTTGGCCTTAAAAGACACGTTTTGGATTTCGATGAGACCGAGATCGGGTTTCTATATTTGGATATCCGAAAACCACATCGATCCAAATTAACGTTAGGTCATGAATCTGAAGTGAAGATGAAGATTCAGAGTGCAAGGTATCGTCGTTAACTTTGAAGGTGATTCCAAAATGAGTGTAACGAGATAATGCCTTCGGTTTCGTTCAAACCTGGAACCAACTTGAATGGATTGAATGCTTTCAGAACATCGTCAAGTGGACGATGAGCATTCTAAGTGATATGTCCTGTAAAGGTAATCGTAGCCTCAGGCCTCATCAACCGGGAATGGCTAAAACAGGGAAGGTGCAGCAAGGCTAAGTGGGTCATGCCCAAGTAGGACGAGATTTACCCCTATCTAGATGTCCCTTTATTTCGGCTATATGGTGCGGTTGCTGATCACAACTGCGGGGTGGTCTTGTTTGGGACTGTTCAGTAAGGAATGGTTCCGGCTTTGTGTTGCAGGGGATTGGGAGTGATCCTTGGTACGGTGATCTAGGACACGTACTGTGACGGGCGGTACCCCGGTGGCCCTGCCATCGTATGGAATCCAAAATCCAATGAGTGCCCTCGGGTTTGATTGTATTACCCACTTTTATGGCTAGTAGCTGGAATTTAATAAATGTAACAATTTCATCTATTTCTTATTTACTTGAAAACCCTAGACCTATTATAATATCACTGGATTTTCTATCAAATGTTTTGGTTAGCGTAAGGTAAAAACTTTTCCATGTTTATGTGTGGGAAGTCTTACGTGATACCTTTTCTTTCAAAGGTTTTTCAAAAGTTAAGCAACTTTAACCTGTTACTCACACCAGACCCATGTCTGACCCAGAGTTTATTTCTGTTTTTCTTAAACTCTTGGGTACTTAAATTTTTACGAGTAGCCAAGGGATTCTCGTTAGCTTTGACGAATTATGGAGGAGCAATGGAGCAGGAGGCTTCTGCGTGTAGATATAATATAGTGTTCCGCTGCGTTGGTATCTCTGAGTGTTTTCTGTATTGTGTTGTATCGTGTTGTAATAACTAGACAGGTGTTTATAACTGTCTAGTATGTGATGTATTGTCTGTGTAACTCTGATAGTTGTTGTATACTATGTAATATTTATGATATTAATATAATTTATTCATTCCGCTGTTGAGATTCTATTGTTGTTTCTTCTTTCTCTTCTTTCTTTTCTCTTTTCTATCCCTTTCTTTCTTCAAGATGATGCAATTTTCTGGGAGATGAAAGTCGTGTCGTCTCATCCTAAGTCTGAGGGTTGAGGCAACGATTACCTTTTCCTTTAGAACATCTCACGTAGAATGCTAATACTGCCGTCTAGGAAACAATTCAATGCCGACAACCATTCATACAAGTTACTCGGGAAACGAACAAACTGAAGGAACTACTTCTACTACATTCCTTTCGGAATCACCTTCAAGATAAGTAGCAAGTAGTCCTTGCACTTCAAAGACATTTGCCTTCGATTTCCATCATCTTTAAGATGCCTCAATTCGAACGCTTATGCCAGTTCGAAGTAGTTTTCAGATAACTCATGTTTATCCAATCTCAGTTTCTTTGAACCAATAATTGAAAATTTTAAAACTAATCAAGTTATCAGTAGTTAACAAACCACTATCTGAGTGTAAATATAGTTTGCATAATAAAATAGGACATCCTATACTTATCACCTCTCTTCGATTTCAAACTGTATTATCTCTTGATTAACAATGAAGTCGGACAAGTTACAAAACTATTTTTAAGTCGACATACATTCTTACTTCTTGGAATAAAGATAAGTTTCCATGCCTCGGAATTTGGTGTCAAGTATATGATGAAGTACCTCCATGTACTTAATTAATCATGCCCATTTATTGAATATAATCTTCTTAGACTTATCACGTTTCCAACATTTCGACTTCTCTAACCCTTGCCTAGAAACTATGGTTCTAGATCTCGCAGATAAAGGAAAGTCTACTCATCGTCTTTTAGTGCTAAATACAGGATGACTTACTTTCCCCAAACATGTCAACATTTTAGCACAACTTATCACATTTGTTTGATGTTGCTTAAAGGTATAAATGAAGAAATCCCTTATATTTCAAACATCCTTTTAATAGATAATTGCTTTTAAACAAAACTCGACCAATGAAACACAGAGATTAAAATTTAAACCACTTTTTTAAATTATTCAATAAAATTTTAAAATAACTTTAAAATTTGAAACTTCCTTTTTAATACTTATAAGCACATTTAAAAGGCATTTCAAAAATATCTAAATTAGAAACTCTTTTTCTTTTACACAAAAATTATCGATTTACTAACTGCATTCATAGCGACTATCGTTAATGGACCATAATTTTCAAAACTTATTTTGTAAATAAACATAACTTGTAAACACTTTTTCCATATTTAAACCACTTCAATAAATTTGTAAAAAGTTTTAAAACAAAAGTTAAGTTCAGAAAACTTTTTTAAAACATTCTTAGAAAACAAGGTAGTAAACTAATTTAAAGAAATACGGGATCTTGATGTCGAATAAAAACCAATTTAAGTAAGTTAGCTATACCAAACAACATTCAAACATTTCTATACATAAGTACATATATAAAAATGTAAATACATCCCCTAGGTAAGGAAAAATTGTCACTTCCAAACTATCACATATGCACTTCGAAGTGTGTCGCAGCGACCAATTCGATACAAATACTTCGGCTTCATTTCAAGTCCTTTGCAATTTATCATATATGCCATCTACTTTCACGCGAGAACCAAGTCAAACAATAATCATTTCAAATGTTTATAAAAATAAGTAATCAACCAAAATTATTATAACAAATAATAAATTATTAAACTAGATTTTTTTAAAGTGAGCTTTACACACCTAAACCAACACAAACTTGCAACTAAACAACACCAACCTAGAAAACACCACATAGACCTAGATTTCGTTCTACTAGCTTGATTTTTAGGACTAAGAGGAGGGTTAAGTAGCTCGGCCTGGGTGCTAGGATAGCTCGGCCATGGGAAAAATGGAGGGTTTTCGACTTTGTTTTAGTAAATAAGTGAAGTAGAGAGAAGTGGAAGTGGTTTTAACAATTTGTTTAAAGGTTAAAAATGGAAAAGAGTTAGTTTTAATTTAAAATCTCTTAGGAAGCCATGGAAGAAGCAGAGAAGGGCATGGAAAGGAAGAAGGTAAAAATTGAAAAATTAAGAGAAATAAAGTAAAGTGAGATTATTTTTATATAAAATGGATAATGGGTTTTTTTGAAAATACCCTCTTATTAAAATAACAAATACCCTCCACTAAAACATTGACAACACATACTCCTCCTTCCTTGCATCAAATGCACCCCCTTTTCACGCTTCCATCACTTCACTTCTTATAGAAATGCATTTTATGTCTTAACTTTTATGCCCTTTTGCTTTGTTTTCTTTTAAATTATGAAAGAAAACACAAATTCTACTTTATTAACTTATGTATATATTTAAACTTCTTTTAACTAATCATTTCATTAGAAAATGGGTATGGTATTCTTATATATTTGTACATATGTACTCTAGTGTATACAACATGTTTCAACAACTTTTGGATGATGAATAGTCGAAAATCTTAAAAACGATTTTTGATCACATTTTTGATTTTTCTCCTAACTAATTATGTTTACAAACGAAATTTAATAACAACTCTACAAATCATAGTTATGACGTAAAAGAGGTCATTTTGAGTTATAAAATCCATTATTTAATTATTTAAAAATATATCAGATATCCATATTTAAAGTAATTAAATTATGGGTCGTTACATTCTCCCCACTTAAAAATTTTTTATCCTAAATTAACATATATCCTATTCAATTCAACACATACAAAATAGATACATACTAAGTAACTATACCAAAAGTGGCGGTACATTATCTACACAATAAGTAAACTACTAATCTATTATCAACTCACAATAAGCTTCTCTCATGCTATCTTCGGTTTTCCATGCGTAGTCTCTAAAATACTCGCTCCATTGAACTTTAACCTATTTCACCAATAGAGTTAGAGGGATGGCCTAAGGGAAATTATGCAATTTGTTACAAATATCAACTCATTGACTAATCTTATTCGAAATAAAGGTGTTTTCTTTCTTATATATACTTGATATAATATGGCTATATTAATTAATTAATTAAATTAAAAGTATATTTAATAGAAAATCCATAAATGGTATATTTTACGATAATAGTTATAAAGTGTTTTATCCATGAGTAATTTATCACAATAACATTAAATATACCGTTTTAAAAGTTCCTAGTCAAGATGCATCGAGACTGGATATCGATGTATCCTTTGAAACTAGAGTACATAACGCTCTTTAAATATTAGGTAGTTGTTATTATTCAGGACTGTTGGGGGGCACCTAAGGATTACATACTAATATGTATTGGAACAACTATGGAATAACTCATTCGATACTTTTCTGTTGATTAATATAATTAAGGCTAAACAAAAAATATCGATTTGAATAATTTACATAAGTCTTTCAACTTAAGAATACTATAAATCTTTAATACGAAAGCTCTGTTTTGGTTATTGTCAAATCATGGCACAGTGTCCATCAAGTGACTGTAGTTGGATCGAGTGAAAGTATTGAAAGTGGAGAAGTATTCAAGAGAGCATTCGTCTCCTCGGTTATATAGGGTTAGTTACATGGTCAACTCAAGTCAAACAAAGTCAAAATATCGGGATAGAATATTATGATTAATAATAATTGTTATTATTGAATCAATGACTTTGTGTTTAGACTATAGAGTTGAATGTGGACGATGTTGAAATTTTGACCATTACTAAATTCAATAAGTCCAAAGTGATATTGTTTTGGTAAAGAGAATTAATGTAAATAATTGTCACAACTAGGTAACTCTTATTAAATTAAAATGAGATTCTTCCAAAAATGAGTAAGCAATAAACTTGGCCATATTATCACACTACCGGATAAGTGAAGTGTAAACGTTAACATTCGAATACTTTTTATTGATTTATTGTTGAACTAACATTCTAAAAAAAGGAGAAGATGAAATTTTTAATTTTGATTTATATTAATACATACATACATACATACATACATTTATAACTAAATGCACAGAAATCTACAAATTGTCAATATGTATAATTGTATTTATGATTACATATCATATATATTTGATCTTACAATTTTCTTATGTTTATTTATACATATTATAGATCATAAAATATAAAAATATTTTATTAAATATATATATATACAGATAATTTATTACTGTTTAATGATTTAGTGAATTGTTTATTATGTATTAAATAATTAGTGGTTTAAAGTTTTAATGTCATATTTTCAAAATTTGTTGCACCATACAAGAAGCTTACTGCAAAAAAACATTTATTTTTAAAACTTAATTTAATATTTTTTAAAATTAATTACTTTCAGTCTGAAATCAATTATTTAATTAAAATTTAATTCTATTTGAAAAATTTATAGAAATTTTTCTTAAGCCTAAAATGTGTTTCTCGTACCTTTATAGAATTTTTTAGATTTTTATAACTTAATTTATTAATTTTATAATTATTTTGTTTTTAGTCTGTAATTAATTATTTAAAAATACAATTTCAATTGAAAAAATCCAATAACAAATTTCTAAGCCTAAAATTTCTCTTAGGTATCTTTAGGGAAAGTTTTAGAATTTTTTAACTTGGTTTCATATTTTTACGAATTAATTTGATTTCGGACTGTTATCAATTATTTGATGATAAATATTATTTTAATTGAGAAAATTTCATAAATTATTTTAAGCCCAAAATTTGTTTCCCAATTTTATAAAATTATAAAAGTTGTATTTTTTCATATAATTATTTTACCGTAAAAACTGTTTTATTCAATAAATTATTTTTATATATACACATTTATATATTATGTGTATATATATTCATCTTTATATATTAATAACTTGTTTTGTCCTATTGTATAAGCACATATTTGGACGAATTACAGTACATACAGAATGAGTTAACGTGTCTGTTGCAACGTAAATCCCAAGATCTATAAACGGGCACATTATACCCTTCATCGATTATCATGTTACACAGGCACGCGCACACACACGCGCGTGCGCGCGCACACACACACATATAGACGCGCGCGCGCACACACACATGTGTATGTATGTATTTATGTATGTATGTAAACTAAATCTAATTAATTAATTCAAATTAAAGAGATAAATGAAAAGTTCATCTCTCCATTTAATGCAATTAATGCTATCAATTAGTTATTTATTTTAGGGAAAGAAAAGAGAGGTTTCTTTCCCTATATACATTAAATCTTATTAATGCTCTCAATTAATTACTTATTTTATGAAAAGAAATGGTAGGATTCCTTCCCTATATATATTAACTCTTATTGATAAATTTTGGGTGTATTTGATGTACTATACATTCAAAATTAAATTTATTTAAACTTCCCTTTAAGTAATTTAAATAAAATACATGATTTTATTTTAAGAAAATATAGAAATGTTCTAATTAAATTAGGCTTCATAGGCTCAACTAAGATCTAATAGGGTATTTCTTTAAACTCGCCCATTTCTTCTACGACGGGCTGGCTCGGTCCTTCAATGGTACCGGAGCCCAATAGCTTATGTGGTCTAAATTAGTTATGTTAGTGCTAAATAATTAACCTTGTGCACTTAATATAGTGTCTAGAAAGGTAATGTCTAGGATTGGAATTGGATAATCAAATACCCTGTCCTACTTGGTTACCTGCCTGGCCTGAAAGATGAAGTGAGCCCAAAGGCTGCCTTTGATAGAAAATTTCCAATTCAATCAGGCGTTGGGCTAATTTTCAAAATAGTTTTGAAAATTAAGACTAGATTTTAAATTTAAAAGTTAAATTCAAAATAAAAACATGTTTACTATAAAAGTTATAATGTAACATAAAATTTCAAAATATTTGAAACTACTTGAATATTAATTTTGAAATTTAAAGTTTATTAACATGATTAATAAAATAAATTAATTAAACGAGTTAATTAATTACTACTTATATGCATTTATCATGTATGTTATGTTATTTTAAAGTGTTCAAGATAACATAAGTATACATATATGTATATATAAGATAAAATTTGAAATTAATATAATTTAGTTAATTGTATTTAAATTAATTAATTAAAGGTTAATTAATTAATTAAAAATATGTATATATAAGACAAATGTATTATATTGTAAAGATTATAGTGTACATTATAAAGATTATAGTATATGTCCAAGATAAAAGTTGTATTGGAATGCTAATATAAAATTAATTAAAGAGTTAGTTAATTTAAAATAATTATATTAGATTTAATTAAACAAAATATTATACATAAGATAATCACATAAGTAATATGAAATATAAAAGTTATATAACAATAAAACTTTTATGATATGAATGTATGAACTAAATCCGGAACATTAAAAAACTCAAATAGACCTAAGGAATAAAAACACACACACACACACACACACACACACACACACACATATATATATATATACACCGTGATTTCTGATGTGTGGCACTTGAATCATAAGGGTATATCATAATAAATACATTATTCCTTAAGTCGATATCACTCAATATAATATATTGAAGATTATGAATCTTTAATATAATGTCGTCCTCTACCAGATATATTAATAAATTACTTGCATACTCCTTAATTTTTGAGCAACCTCAAGATGGGGATGTTATGTGTAGTATTATTAAAATATTGAATAGATAAAGTAAGATAACTATATGTGTTTGTTGAGCAAACTCAAGGTACATATATTATACTTAGGCCGTCACAATATGGTAGGTATGAGCGAATAATTTCTTTAAATTTATCGAGCAACTCAAGGTTGAAATGAGATTGGGACAAGGAAACATGGTTAGGAGTTGTATGTGATACAATCGATAAGGAGTTATCCATTATTTGTGGGGCTATGATTTGTTGAGCAAACCCAAAGTCAGAATACCAAGACAAACGAGTCCTAACACCCAGTAGTGAAGTCGAAAGACTTCTATGTTTCGTCTTAGGGTTTGGTGAAACATAAAAGACCAATGGGAGCATTTTTAGAAAAATGAAATGGTAACATTTAACCTTTCTAATATTGTAAGAACATATATTAAATAACATTATAATTATCTACAATGATAAATTTGTGCATTTTGTATTATTAATAAAACGTTTATCAATCATTATATACAAATGAACCGAATTGAAAATTTGACAGGTTGAAATATAATATAACACTTACTACTAAATTCCTATTACATGTTAATGTTTTCTATGCCCATGCAAGTGCCTGATTTTACAACTACGTAATATGTTCATAGTATGGTCATTTACATGTTTATTTGGTTAAGATCATGTATTGCATACTTTGAGTTTCTCACTCTAAAAGCAATGCAAGACTATGGATGTTTGATCTATATACTATCACATATATATATTATATGGTGAAGGGTCACAATTCGTAATGTACGATACTTTAATGAATATAGTTCATTCGAAATAAGCCAATAAATAGTACTATGAGATCGAGTATTCAATTTGATCTACCACCTAAAAGATAATGTTGTGCTAACTGTAACATAAGGCCAAAACTACAATATAAATCTAAGAACTTGATCGTTGAAATGTCAGTTTTGACCGATTTATGTAAAGTGCAACGCATTTGATGTCCTTAAATGCTAAGGATAATCAAATGCGCTTTTATCAAAAGATTGTTATGATATGGTGGTAAGGGTTTTCTTTTGAATGATTTGACCACTTAGAAAGGAAAACAAATGTATAAGAGTAAATTTGATTTAAAGTATAGTTGGAATAAAGAGAGTGAATGGTCAATTTACTTCATAAGGAAATATCAGAAATGAGAATAGTAATAATAATAATAATAATAATAATAATTGATACTTAACATTGAAATGAGATATGCGATTTTAATTCAAAAATGTATTTTCATATAGCAAATTGTTTTTTATGAAATTTATTTCTTCAAATTCGAGATATTTGACCAAAAACGCTCTACTGTAAACCAGTTGAAATCTATAAAAATAAATAATCCATATTCAGTCAATAACGGACCTCTAAATTCAGTATGCTATTATAGGAATGGTAGAAATAGTGGGAGCATCCCATATAATACTTATTGATTGCATCAAATTACGAAATAGATATCGTAAAATATGCCGAACGTTATTTGTGAAATAATGATTATATTTTGGAACCGACTGAAAAATAGACGTAGTTATATTTCAATGTGAATATTATGAATATTCGTTATTAAATAAAATAATAATGTGGTATTTTTTTATAACAAAACGATGCATTAGAAAATACAGAAGCATCTAATATTATTTACAGTTGTTTTGGAATTATAGAATAAGCCGTAGTTTTGAGAAATAATTTTATTATATGATTATGCAACTGTAAGTCTATTAATACCAAAACGGTTCCACATACTCCGTCACATTCATCAATGAGTTACCAATGACATGGACATGTATATTTGTTACACATATAATATGTCTATGGTATACTCATGGAGTATAAAATGAAAGTAAATAAAATTACATGTGATAGAAATGATACAATTTGATCAAGTGAGTGAGTAACTTGAAAAAAGTTCCGAGCATATTTAAAAATGAATGAAAACTTAATCTCAAAAGTCACTCCTCCGTCTGATACATAATGATGCATCAATAAGGAGTAATCGAACTTTATTGGACAAAATACGACTAATTGTGAGTGAAGTTGAGTTAATTTCTTTCTAAAGATTATGCACTTAAGAGTAGTACACAAGGTTATTATTATTTCATCTAAATAATAGTTTACAAAACATACAAGACAAGGATTTATAAGAAATCCCAACATAACCTAGGTTAAGGAGTAGGCAGGATATGTGAGTTGAAAGTGTACATATAATAATTGTTTGTGAGGGATCTTGTATAAATCTCCCAAAAGGAGTTTGGAAAATTCCATCATTGGATGACATATTTATGTTTTGAACATAAATTTTGTAAACTGAAAACTAAATTGGTTTTAAATAAAAGTCAATTCATAAAGTGTTTATGAATACCTATTCCATTGCATTAAGAAATAATTGTTGTTCCAAAAAATACCAACTTCATTATGAAGAATTTCTTTGAGAAACTATTGGTAGTAAAATAGAATTGGATACGATCCAAAGAAAAAAATGATTATTTGGGTTGAAATAAAATTAACCTAACCCAAATGAACACATCGCATTAGGATGTCTAACAAGTATTCTCATGCAATGAAGAGAAACTATGACTTTCTTATCAACGTCGAAAATAGTTAATCCTAGTTGTCAGTTAAGCCATTAAGAGTATTGACTCCATGATATGGTACGATATGCAAATTCGAAGGGATTCCAAGTACGTTATCAAATTATGATTTTAGTAGTCGTATCCAAATGGATGTAATCCTTCGGTCGCAATTATGTCTTTGAGAGACTAATGCAGTTGGAATTTAATGAGCAATGTTGATAAGAATAAACTCATAAATTTCGATTGTTGAAATTTACGTAATAGATTCATCATTCAACATACTCAAGTTAATTTGAATTTACTCACAAAATTATCGCCAAGTATGACTTTATATTTTACCATATATGTGTTGAAATAGAGTTCTAAATTTAGATTAAAAATAGACTGTTTGTACATAACAACCAAAGTGTTTTGATGTCAGTGGAAGCGATATTAAGTTTCTAGGATTATGGATATGATCAAAGGAATGATAGTATCATTTTATAAGCGTAAAAATTGAACAAACATTTTGATGAAAATATCAAATAGTTTGATTGTCAATCAAAATGCAGAGGAAGCGTGTGCTCATAAGTAAGAAAGTCAAAATGCATATTGATATTTTTAAACTATAAGTAAACAACGGGCTGTTGATTCTAATGATGTACTTGTGTTAAAATCAACTTTAGTTGTTTTAGTACTCAATATTGGATTGTAAATTATTTCTTTTATAATAAGTATAATAGATATTGGGAATATCCCAAAACGATATGCAAGGACACCTTAATAAAATATTTGATAGGGAATATGTAAGATGGATTCTTCATGCCTTAGCAATAAGAATCATCATATGTGTCATGTTGTCTACAATATCGTGATTTGTTCATGTATTTGATACATGAAGCAAATATGAAATCCAAATTTATATCACTAAATGATTGTTTGAAGTGTTCTCGTGTATTTATGAAATACTAGAGAATTGTTTATAGAAACAACAAATTTCTTATGAACGAATACTTAGAGTCAAACTTTCATAAGTAATATTGAGTATAATACGTCAATATTAAGTTGGAAATGTTCCAAATGAAAGACCGTGGCCGATTCAGTGAAAAAGGCTAAATGCACAACCATGGATAGCACCATAATGAAAGCAATGTATATAAAAATATAAGTGCACAAATCTATAACCGAGTCGATTCTAAATGTTGAGAATCTTATGACATTGTTATATGATAACATTGTCACAATATAGTTCCTAACAGATATTAAAGCTTACTTGAAGTCGAGAGACAGACTCTTGATTGTTCTGTATGATAAAATAGTTTATCACCGTCAGAGAGAGTTGATTGGCAGAGTAGATAATTGAAACATAATAGCATACATAGTCACAAAGGGACTGACCAAACTGGTTTTGAGAAAATCGATTAGACAGTTAGAATAAGATTCCATAATTGACCCTAAGTGCAAGTGGGAGATTGATAGAGTTAGGGGTATGCCCTAGAAGTAATTATGTAATTTATTACATATATCAAACTCGTCGATCAATCTTGTTCGAAATAAATGCGTCTTTCTATTATATACTTGATAAAATGCGGTTATATTAATTAATTAACTAAATTAAAAGTATATTTAATAGAAAATCCATAAACGGTATGTTTTGTGATAGTAGTTACAAAATGTTGTAACCGTGAATAATTTATCGCAATAAAATTAAATATACCATTTTGAACGTTTCTATCAAGATGCATTGAGACTGGATATCGATGTTTCCGTTCAGACTAGAATATTTAAAGCTTTCCAAATGTTGGGCGGTATATTACTCATGACTGTTGGTGGCACATAGGAGTTAGGTACTAATAGTCATCGGATAACCATAGAACGATTCATTTGATAGTTTTCTGTTGGTTAATATAACTAAAGTCAAACAGAAAATATCGATGTGTATAATCGACATAGTCCTTTCGACTGTAGAATACATGAATCTTTGATATAAACGCACAATATTGATTATAGTCAAATCATGGCACGACGTCCATCGAGTGACTATAGTTGGATCGAGTGGAATTATTGGAAGAAGCACAATTCAAGAGAGGATTCGTCTCCTCGGTTATATGGGGTTAGTATCACGGTCAACTCAAGAACAAAGTCAAAATCTTCGGCCAAAGTAGCATGGTTAATAAAAGTTATTAATATAGAAACAAGGACTTTATGTTTGGGCTATAGAGTTGAATGTCGACGATGTTGAAATTTTTGACCATTACTAAATTCAGTAAGTCCAAAGTGATATAGTTTTGACGAAGAGAATTGGTGTAAATAATTGTCACAACTGGATAACTTATTAACTTAAAATGATATTTTCCTATAAATGGGTAAGCGATAAATTTGGCCGTATTATCACACCACCTGCTAAGTGAAGTGTGAACGTTAATGATTGAATAATTAGACGTTAATCGCTGACCGAATTTACATCCTAGAGCCAAACAACCGAAACAATGGATTCTCTTTTAGACCAAATGATTTAATTACTTTATAATTGTTATAAACTAAATAAATAAATAAATAAATATGAAATATTAATTATGAAAATTGAACGTGAGTTGAGAAATATTTTTTTTGCATAATGTTATCTGCCATTTTTATTCGGCTATATTCGAACAAACTTGACAAGTTAGACTCAACTATCATTAAGTCCAGTAGCCCAAAGTGATGATTGTGGGGTCTAGAAATCAAGTACATATGATAATATGAAGCAGTGGAAAAGCAAAAGCAAAAGACGGACTTAATAGAACGCTAAAAATATGAAATTACACCATTTACTGAAAATGGATCGAGTACAATCCATAATCACCAATTATGGATCGTACTGTATCGATATTACAATTCAACTAAACAATGATCGATCAAAATCTCATAAACGTGAAGTCAACTAAGCACGAAATTTTTGGGATAGTAAGATATTACATGGTAGGACCCACCACATCGATCGCACATGTAATGCAGTAAGAAAAACGATCGGCACCGATTATTATTTTGATGGAAGTAGGGCTAGTGAACGATAGGTTGACCTCGTCTGGATCTAAAGACACCATAGCCAAAATTTGAGGAAGATATTTCACCATCTTCCTCTATAAATACAAGCTTCATGGTTCATTTCAAGGATCCTTCTATCTACTACCCAGGCTTCGCCATTCCTATTCTTCATTCTTGTACTAAAGGATCTCTACTGGTCCAAACTTTATTATAATCATAATTAAGTGCAAGATTAATAAAGATACAAAGTGAACATAGACCAAGATTACCAAACCAATATAAAAATCAGTGTATTCATTTAATTTCTCTGCTATATTTTAATTTCATTCGTCACTTAATCTCTACTAGACTCTATTGGGTGTTGATCCCCATTTTTAGTGTCAACAATTTTGGTTCTTTCACTGAGAAACCGATTTTCAGTATCATTGGATCCTTATTCTACTATTGGATTTGATCCTTATTATACTATTGGATTGCAAATATCTGAGAAAGAGATCTAGATTCATCTTCACAATGCTTCTTATTATACTCGGACTTGGAAAAGCCTACAAGGAAGCTATCCACAAAGCCTCTTAGAAAGAAGAAGGTCACTTCTACCTCCCTGCGACCTGCTGATGAATCAGCAGAGAACACGAAGATTGCTCTTCTAGAAGATGGAGCGTAACAGGGAGCCATGGATGTACAAGCTTCATATGGAATAATCATTATGACGAACCTGGCTTTTCGACTCTTAGAAGTTGACACTAATACATCCTCTGTATGTATATGCCGAACCACCAAGCGTCGGAAAGACAGGTTATTAGGGGGAAAAAAGTAGAAAGGAAAGATAACGAGAAACCGAACAATATTGAATCTCACAATGCAACGGAATAATATATATATATATATATATATATATATATAATCAAGTCTTTACAAAATTTAAGAATTTTTTAATACATATACATATTAGAGTTGGATAGTTATAACACTCGTCCTTACAACAGCAGATAAACTACATATAACACATACACAATGAAAGACATCCAAAATATGAGAGTACGTCTTGGGCCTCCGACTCGACTTTGTAGCTCCAAACATCTAAAGATAACATAGCAAACATGCTTGGTTTGACCTAACCATTATAAGGAAATAACGCCCAGGTCAGTCCGGAACACCAATGCGAGTAAACTCAAATCACAAAAAAAAACTATTGATTTATTAACTTGAAAAATCCTTTGAAATCAAAAGTATCTCATAAGACCTCGCGTACATAAACACGGATGGGTTTTTACCTTACGATAACCAAATCACTTTTATAGAAAATCCAATGATATTATGATAATGTCTAAGGGTTCAAAGTAAAATATTAAAATAGGTGGAATGCTTGCATCTCATGCTCCAACATATTAGGTATAAAACTAAAATCGTAAAGCTCATATTGGAGGATGGATTCCAACTAATGACTAAGATATTGGGGTACCGTCTGTCATAGTACACCTTTGGAACAATATATTGAGATCGTACCTCACGACCCCTGCCAACACAGGACCGACTTACCCCATGCTGGATAATACCGAACATGTCATCACCTCGACTGTTCCTGACTATTTTACTAAGGTCATATGCACAACTGAATCTGGAAATATGGATGATCATCTAGAAAGGAAATGACATACCCCAATAGGTGCGACCCACATAGACCTTCTGCATCTCCTTTATTTTATTAATTCCTTTTTGACGAGGCTTGAGGCTACGTTTTACGTTTCTTTAGAACTTTCCACTTGCTAACAATTCCCCCGAGGCATCAATGCAATGCTAGCATTTGTCCATACAAGTTTGTTCTGGGACTGAACGAAACCGATGGCACTACTTCTATTACATCCATTACAGGGAATCCCTCCCATAGAAAATAGAAAATATCTCCTGCGCTTTAAAAATCCATCTTCGATTTCATGCTCTTCAAGATGTCTTCAATACGAAACTTTGAGTTGGACCAAATTGGTTTTCGGATAACATATCTGATTTCTGTCTCTTCAAAAAACTTTCGATAGTCCCGATAACTCAATCTCGGTTCTTTAGGAAATAAACAGACAAAGATAAAAGCGGAGTTCACATCCTACTCGTTAGTAGACAAATTTCCTTATCATTCATCCTGGAAGAATGAAACGAGTTTATCATAAAGTATAGCACCTTTGACGGTGACTGTACCATATAAATCCCGTGTTTTTCCTAGTATTTCTGAAGTTACGTTTTTGTCTAGATTTGATAGTTGGTTATTTAAATATAAAATAAACAAACATCCAATCATGCGTTAATTTCCATATGGGATCCACTAAGCCTTTATTAATTCTCTTTAATTAATAAAACCACTTTATAAAACTTGATCAAAATATCTTTTCAAAACATTATTTCCAAACCCCTCTTTTTTGCTTTATACTTGGATAACATTTATATACTTATCTCAATGGTATAAGTATATTACCAAAACATTTACTTTTCATGACCTGAAAACAAAATTACATACCTATCTTATCAGTATAAATATATTTACAAACTTTTCAAAGTTTTCTTCTTTCCAAATCCCATATTGAATAACCAAACATTTCTTCCAAATAAAACATCTCGCTTATCCTTTATCAAAAATTCTCTATTTAAAAGCTCATCTCATATTTCAATTAACTTATAACTTTCAAAAATAAAGTTATAACCTACTTTTATAAACCCTTAAGTTAATTTTTAAGCCTCTTTCCAAATCTCTAAAATGATTTATAAAGCTTTTTCAATTTTTAAAACTCTTTATATAAACCTTTCTATACTCCTTTATAAAATATCCATATTAATATCATTTATAAAACATCATCTGTAAAACACCTTAATAACTCTTTCGTTGGTAAAAAAAACCCTTTTCTATAAACGAGTTATCATTTATTAATGCCTTTATAAAAATTATATAACTTGAAAAACCATTTATAAATCCCTAGCCTCAAATTGGTTAGAGAATTAAAGTAAAATTCAAAATCATACTTTATATATTCTAAATGAGGCTTAGCAGTCCTAACGATACTAATTGAAGTTACCATTAAATTTCAATTCGATTCCTAAATCGCATAACAATTATTTACATAAGCTACCATATATGTAAAAACAGTTCGTAACCAATCAGGGAATAACACGTCAATATAACTAATTGTCATATACATGTTCAAATAAGATAACAACAAGATGGTGATTTATCCTGTATATGTCCAAACAATTCGATCAATTTAGAGTAGAATGGAGATTTATTGTACTTAACACATGTTCACACAATCAAATCACTTACACTATAGTAGAATGATGTTTTGTTCTGCTAACGGATGTCATATAATTCTCCCAATCATATGGGTTACTTAAAGGCCCAAACAAGAGATCGTTTGATTGGAATCAGTTTCCTTTAAAAGGAAATTTCATTTAAAACACATTCGTTTTAGTTTTAAATCACCATTGAAAAGATTTAAATAGATTCAATCAACTTAAACCCTTATTAAATCTTAGTTATCCTAATTAAATCAAGATTAAATCATAAATTAATTCTAACTAGTCTTAATGAACTAGACTAAGTACTAATTAACAAGGTTAAATCAAATTGTTTAAAAGTTAAACCCTAATTAATCAAATATTAATTAAATAACCCGATAATTAAATAAATAATTACTTAAACATTAATGTTAATTAAACAATTACTAACCACTTAGTTGCTTCTTAACCACATTAATCACTAATTAAAACTTCATTAATTAATCAGCAACCATTAAGTTAACTTAAGCGATGATTAACATTCTAATCACCTTCTTAATTACCAATTAAGTGCTAATTACCTTTTAACTAACTAACTAATTAATTAAATTACAAACTCAATTACTTTTTAACGTTACTAACCATGTTTGAAAACTTTTTACAAAACAATTTCAAATTTAAAAAAAAATTGAAATAGAAAATCAAAACTTTAGTCGAACTACATCCACAGCGACTATCGCTATGAGTGCAGTTCGCTGTAACATACTTATAAAGCATAACCACCTCACTAACTTTACCAGTTCATGTTAATAAACCTTTTAGAATGTTTTACAAAATTTAAACTTAGATATACAAACTTTAAAAGCTAATTTAATTTAACTCTTAACTCTTTTTAAAAAAAATAAACAAAACATGATTCCATTCGGGTCTCAGATCCATCACAATTACATACAAAGTCACCAACTTTGTTTCTAAACATCTTGGCCTTAGTTCACGTACACAGTCGTACATCACATAACATACATCATCCTTACCATATACTATATATATACTCTCAAAGATTCATGCTTACTAACTACATGATATCACAACCAAATCGCATAACCAAATTCAACGACTAACACTATTCAAATCAATGATTATTAAAATCATAACTAACCAATCTTAATATTATATAATCATCGCATATAATTCCAACATTTAAGCTAACCTTTATACTAAAAAGTGACTTAGTTTACTCACCAAACTTCCACAAAAGCTACCCGAACTTAAGCTAAACTTGCCAAGAAGGCACTAGCTTTAAAGAATGATGGCTTTAGGTGCTAGAAACCCTCAAAAAAGAATTTTCCCAGGTGTATGTACGCTCGGTCAGAGGTGGAGGGGTGGCTGTGGGGTAGTAGCTTGAAGGTAGAAGAGCTTTGGATTATCATCGATTTCAACAAAAATGGACAGAAAATGGGTCGAATTTCCATTGATTTTTGAAAAGACAAATCATAAAATTTTAAAAATTAGTCAAAATGGAGGTTTTGGGAAATTCTTTCCTCTATCATCTTAAAAAATAATCACTCATTTTTGATTTTTTTGTAGAAGTTATGATCAAAAGAAGAAGGATAGTTTTCAGAATTGAAATTCTGGGTGAAAAATTGCTTTGCAATTCTGGGTGAAAAATTGCTTTGCAAAGATTGAGTATTTTGACATAGCTATGTTTGAAATTGGTAAAGTGGTCAACTAGAATGTTGTAGCCACTGGAATTTCAGTCAATATGAGAAAAAGTAGATCGCCATTTGATGTGGGAATGAAGAATTTATGGTTGAGGCGGTAAGAAAATGAGAAATTCGAGGGCTATTTATAAGCAAGATCTCACACCTCATCATTTTGTTATGTCTCATCATCTCTTCTCTTCCTTTCTCATGTCAAATCCCTCCCTTCTCTAGTTATGTCACTTAAGTAATGATGGCTAATGATGAAAATATAAAGTGATATGACAAGAGATATATATACACACACACACACACATATATATAAGTTTACTATTTTTAAACCCATAAGTTGTCACATCATTTCTTAAATATAATTAACATAAGATAATATATTATTAAGCGTATTATTAAATAGTTAATTGCATATCATATATATGTATATATAGTGCATAGATATGAACAATGTTTCCGACAACTTTGCGATGTCGAAAGGCCGAAATTATGAAAAACATTCTTCGGTTACATTTTCTGTTTTTCTACGAACTATTTAATTTGGTAAAAAAAATTTGAAAATGATTTTACCATCATTATCAACTAATTAAAATGATTTTATTTTTCTATGAAAATTCATTTATTTTTTTTATAAAATATATATAAATTTGACTAGTTTAAACGACCAAATCCTGGGTCGTTACATTCTACCTCCTTGAAAGAATTTCGTTCCCAAAATTACACTACAGGAACACCTAATATTGTCCATAAGTCTGCAATATGTTCATAGATCATTCATAATAAAATTTGATTCGATCACCTCTTGAATTCATAACTTCAACTCCAAACTAGTATCGCTTTCCCTATTCTCTAATGCAGACTCTGATTAGGTTTCTTGATTTGGAACCTCTGTTCTCCTTCCATAGTCAGATACTGTGGTAGAAAACTTTGTTACCCTACCAATAATCCTCATCAAGTTCTCACCGTCAAAATTTGAGCAATATATCCTTGTTAAGAATGGAGTGAAACACCTCAAAGCCATATACACGGATCTTAGATCAAAACTATATGAGAAGAAGAAATGAACTACGCCCAATCTATGCATTTATCTAATTGGTTCTCCCTAATACTAGTTCTATTTCCATAAAAGTTATTTATGAAAACGTTTCATAAAACTGATTTAGGTTCAACTTGTATAATACTCCACTTCATCCTAAGAGTACATACCTCCATTCGATTTAACTATTTCATTTTGCATTTATCTTCTTAAGAAAACTCAAGATCCAAATACCCGAGTTTTATTTCAAAACTTTTTGAAATAAAACTCTATATTTATATCATAGAAAATATATATCTGCAGCCCGTGTAACTCCAAAATGATACTAAGGGAATGGGTACTACAAAACAATATTATACATTCCCTTGCAAAGAAGAGTAATATTCAAGAGAAGTGCTTACCATCCGAACATATCTCTTCCCTAATTTTAAGTTATTTTTGAGCCACCCAGACTAATTAACTTAAAAATATTTATTTATTTCAAAATCACATTTCTAAAACAATACCACACATTTTCCAATAAAACATTTATCACTACCTTGCTTTGGGTTCATTCGGGGTGAACTTGTTTCGATTGTATAATGATAAAGAGAATAATTTACCAAGTGTATTATAATGTTCGCCTAGGCAAACATCTAATCGTCGCTTAGAAAATTATTCCGATCATCACAAAACAATCGAGATTTATTCCTTTTAACTAATCCAAAGAAAATACTTCTTTCTTAAAATTTTCATTTCCAACAATTTTTTTATTAGAACCAAACTACTTTCAAATAATACTAGTTACACTTTCCAAAACCTTGAAAATCATTTTTCAAAAACACCGGGATTTTGGTTCTCAATTTTTCAACTGAAATTCTTTTTATTTAAAAGACACATCTTATTTAGTACCTTTCCAAACATTTATTTCCAATTATTCTAACTTTTAATAAATACCCTTTAATCGAACCAAATTTTAATCCAGTATTAACATCGAACGCCTCATAGTCAAATTTTGAATCTTAATTTGCAAGGTTTTCGTTTCATGTTTTTCCCTTTTCCTATTTACCCAATCCATGTCTTAAAAAGGAAACTTCCTATATACACCAACCTTAGTCAATGCTTAATTGGACGAACATGACTAAACAAGCCTTAAATGATAGAAATAACATATTGTTATCTCCTAATACCTTAACCAACTATACTATACTATTTTTGAAAATCATTCTTTTTATGTATAAAATATATTCTAGTTAAATTTATATCATTTACCCAATTTCAAAATAATACTGTGTCGATTAAACTTATTGAAGTGTTTAGGAAATCTCTATCGATAACGTTGGCTAAAGCATCATCCATTCTTAAGCCACTCAATAGATCAAACAAAATAGTATAAAACATTTTTATATCACTAAAAAATACGCACTCTCATATATACACACACACACACTTAAACTCATCCAAGGGTCTCACTTACCCTATCTTTGATGAATCAAACCCTACCATAGCTGAGGTTCTCGCTTAACCTTTAGCTTTGATACCAAATGTAACGAACCTGGCTTTACAACCCTTAGAAGTCGACACTCATACATCCTCCGTATTCATATGCCAAACCACCAAGTGCTGAAAAGGCAGATTGTTAGGGGAAAAAAGTAGAAAGGAAAGATAAGGAAAAACTGAACAACATAGAATCTCAAAATGCAACGGAGTAATATATATAATCAAGTCTTTACAAATTCTGAGACCTTTTTTTAATACATATACATATCAAAGTAGGACAGTTATAACACCTATCCTTACAACAGCAGACAAACTACATATAACACTACATAATGGAAGATATCCAAAAGACGAGACTATATCCTAGGCCTCTAACTCGACTCCATAGCTCAAAAGCACTTAAAGCTAACCTGGCAAGCATGCTCGGTCTAACCCAAGCATCATAAGAAAATAACACCCAGGTTAGTTTGGAATACCAGCATGAGTAAACTCAAATCACAAAAAAAAACTTTGCTGATTTATTAACTTGAAAAATCCTTTGAAATCAACAGTATCTCATAAGACCTCGCTACACAAGAACACGGACAGGTTTTTACCTTACGATAACCAAAACACTTTTATAGAAAATGTAGTTATATTATAATAATGTCTAAGGGTTCAAAGTAAAATATTAAAATAGCTGGAATGCTTGCATTTCACGTTCCAACATATTTGGTATACAACTAAACCATAAAGCTCGTATTGGAGAATGGATTTCAACTAATGACTGGGCTACTGGCATACCACCCGCTACAGTACACCTCTAGAACAATGTACCAAGTTTGTGCCTAATGACCCCTGCCAACATAGGACCGACCTATCCTTTGCTGGATAGTACCGAATATGTCTTCGCCCCGGTTGTTCCCAACAGTTTTTTGAGCTCATATGCATAACTGAATCTGGAAATATGAATTGTCATACAGAAAGCGATGACATACCCTAATGGGTGCGACCCATATAGCCCTGCTATATCTCCCTGTTTTCGTCAATCCTGGTTGATGAGGCTTGAGGCTATGTTTTACCTTTCTTTAGCAATTTCCACTTAGAATGCTAACACTGTCCTCCAAGCATCAATGCAATGCTAGCATTCATCCATACAATTTTGTTCTTGGACTGAACGAAACCGAAGGCACTACTTTTATTACATCCATTATAGAGAATCCCTTCCGTGGGAAATAGAAAATAGCTCTTGCACTTTCAAACTTCGTCTTCGATTCCATGCTCTTCAAGATGTTTTCAATACGAAACGTTGAGTTAGATCGAAGTGATTTTCAAATAATGTATGTGATTCCAATCTCTTCGAAACAACTTTCGACGGTTCCTGTAATTCAATCTCATTTCTTTAGGAAATAAACAAACCAAGATAAGAGCGAAGTTCATATCCAACCGTTAGCGGACTGCTTTCCTTATCATTTATACTAGAAGAACGAAACGAGTTTATATGTATAGTATAGCACCTTCGACGGTCCAGATTTGGTAGTTGGTTATTCTAGAAGAACGAAACGAGTTTATACGAAATGATAACTTGCTTATAGATATTTCCAAAGTTACGTTTTTGTCCAAATTTGGTAGTTGGTTATTTAACTATCAAATAAACAAACATCTAATCATGGGTTAATTTTCATATGGAATCCACTAAGCCTTTATTGATTCTCTTTAATTAATAAAACCACTTTATAAAACTTGATCAAAAGGTCTTTTCAAAACACTACTTTCAAACCCCTTACATTTCCTTTATACTTGAAAAACATTTATATACTTATCTCCGTGGTATAAGTATATTACCAAAACATTTTACTTTTCATGCCTTGAGAACAAAATTATATCCATATCTTATCGGTATAAGTATATTTACCTAGTTTTCAAAGTTTTTCTTCTTTTCAAATCCCATATTAAATAACCAAACATTTCTTCCAAATAAAAAATCCTGCTTATCCTTTATCAAAAATTCCTTTTTTAGAAGCTCATCTCGTACTTTAATTAACTTATAACTTTGAAAATAAAGTTATAACCCACTTTTATAAACCCTTAAGTAAATTTATAACCCTCTTTCCAAATTTTTGAAATGATTTATAAACCTTTTTCCTATTTTAAAACTCTTTATATAAACCTTTCTATACTCCTTCATAAAATATTCTTTATAATTATCATTTACAAAACATCATTTGTAATACATCTTAATAACCCTTTTCGTTAAAAAACCCCTCTCTATAAGCAATTTATCATTTATAAATACCTTTTTAAGAATTATATAACTTGAAAAACCATTTATAAACCCTTAGCCTCAAACTTATTAAGGAATTAAAATAAATTCAAAACCATACTTTATAAACTCCAAAGAGGCTTAGCGGTCCCAAGGATACTAATTTAAGTTACCATTTAATTTAAATTCGATTCCCAAATCACATAACACTTATTTACATGAGCAACCATATATGTAAATAAAGTTTATATCCAATCAAGGAATAACACGTCAATATAACTAATTGGCATATACAAGTCCAAACAATTCAATCAATTTACAATAGAACGAAGATATATTCTGCTTAACACATGTCCACACAATCAAATCACTTAGACTATAGCATAATGGTGTTTTGTTCTGCTAATGGATGTCATTAAATTCTCCTAATCATATGGGTTACTTAAGGGTCCGAACAAGTGATCCTTTGATTCGGAATCAATTTGCTTTAAAAATAAAATTTATTTAAAACACATTCGTTTCAGTTTTAAATCACCTTTGAGAAGATTTAAATAGATTTAATCAACTTAAACCCTAATTAAATCATAACTAACTCTAATTAAATCTAACTAAATTCTAACTAGTCTTAATGAACTTAATTAAGTACTAACTAACTTCCTAATGCAATTTGGTTAAGGTTAAATCAAATTCTTCAATTAAATAATACGTTAATTAAATAAATTATTAATTAATATTTAATCTTAATTAAATGATTATTAATCACTTAATTAGTTCTCACCAGCATTAATCACTAATTAAAACTTCATTAATTGATTAACATCCATTAACCTAACTTAAGTGATTATTAACCTCTAATCACCTTCTTAATTACCAACTAAGTGCTAATTACCTTTTAATTAACTAATTAATTAGTTAAATTACAAAATTTATACTTTTTAACGTCACTAATTATGCTTGAAAATAGTTTCGAATTAAAAAAATTGAAATAAAAATTCAAAACTATAGCCGAACTACATCCATAGCGATTATTACTATTAGTGCACTTTGCTTTAGCATATTTTTAAAGCATAAACACCTCATTAACTTTACCATTTCATGTTTATAAACCTTTTAGAAAATTTTACAAAATTTAAACTTAAATATACAAACTTTAAAAACAAATTTAAAACTTTTAACTCTTAAAAAATAAACAAAACTTGGTTCTATTCAAGTCTCAAATCTGTCGCAATTACATACAAAATTGCTAACTTTGTTTCTAAACATCATGGCCTTACTTCATATAACAATCATACATCACATAACATACATCATCCTTACCATATACCACATATATACTCGCAAAGCTTCATGCTTACTAACTACATAATATCACAACCAAATCGCATAACAAAATCCAACAACTAACACTACTCAAATCAATGATAATCAACATCATAACTAACCAGTCTTAACACTATATAGTAATCACGTATAATTTCAAAATTTAAGCTATCCTTTATACTAAAAAGTGAGCCAGTTTACTCACCAAACTTTCGCAAAAGCTATCCGAACTTAAGCTAAACTTGCCAACGGCTCACTAGCTTTGAAAAATGAAGGCTTTAGGTGCTAAAAACCCTAAAAATAGGCTTGGCCCAGGTGTATATAGGCTTGGTTAGAGGTGTGGGGGTGGATGTCGGGTAGTAGCTTGAAGGTAGAGAGGAGCTTCGGGTTATCATCGATTTCAACAAAAATGGACAGAAAATGGGTCAAACTTCCACTGATTTTTTAAAAGGTAAATCACAAAATTTTAAAAAGTGGTCAAAATAAAGGTTTTAGGAAATTACTTCCTCTATCATCTTAAAAAATGAATCACTCGTTTACGATTTTTTTTAACAATTTATGATCAAAAGAAGAAGGGTAATTTTCAGAATTGAAATTCTGGGTGAAAAATTGCTTTGCAAAGATTGAGTATTTTGACATAGCTATGATCAAAATTGGAAAAAATGGTCAACTAGATGTTGTAGCCACTGGAATTTCAGGTGATTTAAAAAAAGATCACCATTTGAGCCAGGAATTAGGAAGTTATGGTTGGAGGAAGAGGAGGTAAGAAAATGAGAAATTTAAGGGCTATTTATAAGCAAGATCTCACACCTCATCATTTTGTCAAGTCACATCATCTCTTCTCTTCATCTCTCATGTCAAATCCCTTCCCTCTCTTGTTATATCAGTTAAGTAATGATGGATAATGATGAAAATATCAAGTCGTATGACAAGAGATAAATATATATATATATATATATTTACATATATAAGTTTATTATTTTTAAGCCCTTGAGTCGTCACATCACTTCTTAAACATAATAAACATAAGTTAATATATTATTAAGCATATTATTATATAGTTAATTATCCATCATATATGTGTGTATATGGTGCCAAAAAACGAACGATGTTTTCGACAACTTTCCAGTGTCGAAATGTCGAAATTTTGGAAAGAGTTTTTTGGTCACATTTTCTGTTTTTCTACGAACTGTTTCATTTGGTAAATGAATTTTGAAAACGATTTTACGATCATTATAAATTAATTAAAATGATTTTATTTGCTATAAAAGTGTTTATTATCTATATAAAAAATATATATAATTTCCTATTTTAAGCGACAAACCCCGGGTCGTTACAATCACTAAGTTCGAAATGGAGAATTATGTTTAAACGGATTTTATCCGGTCCATTCGGTTGAATTGCCGATCCCTTCATTGCACATATTGCAGCTGATCGTTCTAGCTGATCATTTTTTCAGCCGATCATTTTTCCAATCGATCATCCTTCCAACCGATCATTTTTCCAACCTATCATTTTTCCAGCGATCATTTCTTCAACCAATCATTTCTCCAACCGATCATTTCTCCAACATCTACAACTGATTGGTCACATCCATTTCCGTTCTTGGTCCATTATTTTGCTAAGTATCCAAATGTAAATGGATCGAGTATGATCCATTCTTAGTGGATTTATACCCCTGCAGCTGCACAGAGCCCCTGCATTTTGGATTCAAAACTCATTTTAAAGATAGTGCATTCTATCCACTATACGTCCTATTACTGACCGGGGTGTAAGGGATTAAGTAGCAGCTATTGAACTGAAGCCAAGGAATGGACAAGGAACTACTACTCATATGATACTCCTAAAGGCTAAAGAACCAAGATGATATGACACGAATCGAGGTGATATGACTCGAAGCAGACTCTATATTTTCTAACCCGAAGTTGAACTCGGGTAATCACCGATTCGACCAGACGCAAACCCAGGAAATTCTGGCCTAAGGTCAGACCTGGGTAAAACCAAGATTTTCTCTAAGAAAACATCTTTATGACTCCAAGCAAATAAAAATTTCTAGGGTCGGACTCCAAGTAAATTGTCACCAATTCGTCAATATCGATCTATCTTGTTTTGCTCATAACTCAAGCATATGGACTCCAAATGACTAGAGACTTGGTGTGCAACCTCAAGGGGCCTTCCTTACTGCTTTATATGGATCGCACCCATTTGGGTGCAAGTTTGGGGATTATCACTAATAAATGACCCAATCCTAACTGATTCGCAATTCGATTAGCATCCTCAATCGTTCAAATGTTGGATGACCATGCATACATTATTCACAAGCCTTACAAGTAGCTATAAGTTGAAAACGGACAAAACTAACGACGACTGAAATATCTCCCCCAATATGAACCTATTCATCAAAGTCGTTCAATGTACAAAATATCCGAGGATATTCAATGTGACAACCATGCTAATGTATTCCGTGAACATAGACCCTCGACAATGTCTCGTAAAGTACGAGTGGCACATGGATCCCTCTAAAGTGCTAGATGCCATTGAATGTAGATGTTTGCCCATATTCCTTGAATGAATAACGACCATGTGGTTTACGTAGTTACCATCGAGGTCCATCTCCTTATCCAATCAACTAGATCAGAAATTCATTGAGCAATTCAAGATGCATGCATCTCACATCAAGGATGTGATGTCATTATCCAATTTATTCCAAATGCTAGGTGAGCCACAAGGAGAATTCCTGTAAAAGTTCAATGTCGTCGTTACCAAAGTGAGCAATTGCAGTGAGAATATCATACTGATGGCATTGATAAGTGGAATTGGCTCGAAGACAGATTTTAGCAACTGGTAAGCTGAAGAGATTCCTACAACGTTGGATCATTTCAGTTACAAAGTAAACTAGAACCTAAGCAAGGAGGAGGGAGAGCTGACTAGGAGAAAGAATGATGCAGGCCCATTAGCTTAAGTAATAAAAAACAAGGGCATAATTGAGGCCTTAGATGAGGAGTAAGATTCTAGGAGACGATCAGAATCCCAAAATTCAACTCATATACTCCTTTGAAAGATTTGGTCGAAAACGTCTCCTTGAAGATTCATGACTTGGAGCAATACTAGAAACCGGCCTCAAAAAAGTCCCTCGAAACCCTGAGTACATTTTAGAAATGTTGTATATTTTACAATACACAAGGTCATAATACCGGCGATTGCTCTAAGATATGATTGAAAAGATAGAAAGTTTCAACAATATATGCAAGCCCCATAAAATAGTGGGCAGGGAACATCCAACCAATAAAGAATTTGATTATCAATTAGACCACCTACCGTCGACTTCTAAAGAAGGGTTGGGGTGAAATGGAATAGCGAGCATATGATGCTACTTCACTTACCAATAAGATTTCTTTCAATTTCAATTATGTTGTGAACTATGATCAACTTGAACAAAACTACTTCCAAATGATGCAGGTGACCAAGTACTTAGAGTTGGATGCCGACCAAGTACTTAGAGTTGGTTGCCAACCAACCTCCATGGACCATGATCGGACCATTGGAGGAAAATCAAGATAAGCATGATTCAACCGCTCATCATCTACCATATGCCCCTGACTTGGGGCCAAGGACTCAAAATGGAAAAGCCTGACAAGGTCGGAATCCAAAACAAAGTGGACACAACTGACCGTCTACTCATCAACTTCCGCACTTGCCTTAAAGACTGGAGAAACACTAGGAGTGGATGCAACCTGACCATCCATTCTCCAGCTCTCATCAAAATACTTATGTCTCTCTCGAAGCTCAACAAGACCGAGGTCCAACTAAAGTGGACGTGATTTGACTGTGCACACATTAACTCCTGCCCTGGACACAGGAGGCAGTCTAGGAGCTCGACATAAAGTAGGCGTGATTGACCACCTACTCATCAAACGCTACCCTCAATACGAGGACATCATTATAATGTAAAGTGGATTTGACTCGACCGTTTACCTAACAACTCACTCCCTTGACTTGCCGATAGCAATACGAAGCAAATTGGATGAGATCTAATTGTCCAGCCCAAGCATGGACTATGGATGTGGTCTCACCATCCATCGCTTAATCTCCAACTGGAAGGTGAATCAGTCATCCACTCACTAACTTTTTCCTCGATATTGGGCGCAGAATTCCTTCCCATGAATAAACATGACTCGATTGGTCATTTGAAAACTCTTACCATGACCTGATAGATGGAGTATAAATCAAAAACGGGTCTGATTTACCATCCATTATAAAACTATGGTCTCCAGAGCATGGACCATAGTATAAATACAAAAAGATGGATGCAGCTCGATCATCCATCGACCAACTCTGGTCCCTAGAGTGTGGACTGGAGTATAAACATCAAATCAGTGTGACTGACCACCCATCATAAAACTCTGGTCTCTGAAGCTTGGACCAGAGTATAATCACAAAAGGATAGATGTTGTTAGACCGCCTATTGATTAACTCTGTCCCTTAGCATGGCCTAACGTATAAATACCATAGAAAGCAGATGCGGTTTGACTGTCCGCTCCTCAACTCTTGCGTTTGACTTTGGGCAAAAATATGACTCAAGGTGGATGTGATCTGACCATCTACTCCTTTACTCAAGCTCGAAGTTCGCAATAACACTCGTCTTACTCCCAAGGATCGGCAGAAGCAGGATCCGAATGAAAGTAAAAGCAGTATGACCGGCCACGCATTAACTTCTACCCCAAATGCGGGGGGCACTTTGAGAGCCCAAGCTAAAATGAGACGTGATTTGACCATCCAATCCAAGGACGATGTGATATGTCCATCCACGACCTTGTTTGCACCTAAAGTATGGTGAACTATTCAAGCCTGGCTTGGACATCGACAAACCCAAAATCCCAACAAAGACATAGACGCGATTCGATCGTCCAGCAAATAACTTTGGTCCCCTAGTGTAGATTGGATTATAAATACCAAATGGGTGTGACTGACCGCACATCAACAAACTTTAGTCCCCAGAGTACGGATAAGATTATAGGTAGAAAATGGACGTGGTTTCACTTTTCATCCATTAACTCTTCCCTATAAACCGACAGGCTGAGTATAAATCATAGAATGGATGTGACTTGATCATCCATTAATTAGCTTCCTCCCATGATTCGACATGAAGAACTCCAAGTTAGAGTGATTGATACAACTAGCCATTCTTCGACTTCTACTCCTGACTTGGTGGTGATGAAATGACCAGGGAAAATGTGGTTCGGCCATTTTCAGGAAAAACTTTAAGTCCCTACAGTGTGGACAGGAGTATAAACACAAATTGGGTGAAATTCAACCATCCACCGATAAAATATTATTCCTAGAGTGCGGATATGAGTATAAATAAATAGATGAGTGCAGTTGAACCACTCACTATTCCATAAACTCAAACCTAAACTCGACAAGAGGAGTTTAAACTCAATTCAGATGGAATTAGACAATCCACGAAATAACTTCGCTAACCGAAGGCTGTGGGTAGGAGTACAAATTACTGAATACTAAGCACGATAGCTCATTATAGCTCTGGCTTGGTGTTATGTATGAATTAAGAAAACAACTGTAGGGAGTCCTTAATACAAAACCAATTGGAATGACATTCGAAATTATGGGTAACCGATTTTATCATGATATCGGATTGACAAGTAATATCAATCCAAACTTTCTATATCATGTCGCTGAATCAAAGGTCGGTATTGATCCACACCAACACAAATAGATGTGACCCAAACGTCCATCAAATAGCTCTGATCACCAGAGCATGGATAGGATAATAACACATGAATGATTGTGACTTAACTGTTCATTCTCCATTATCCTTCTTTGATCCGTTAGGAGGAGTAAGAAACCAGATGAGCATGACTTGAATGCTCCTGAGCTAATTATATCCCTTGGCCCGATAGGAGAATATAAATCAAAATAGACGTGACTAATTGTCCAACTCCAAATGAATGTGACATGACCGTTCATTCGCTAGATCTGATCGTGATTCGACTAGAGCAGTTTGAAATAGACGTGACTTGACAGTCCGCACACTAATCCATGCCCTTTGTTCGACAGGGGGAGCAACTGTTACATATTGGATGTGACTTAACCATCTATCCTTGGGTCCTTGCCTAGAGTATGGCGACATCTGCATCAAAAGACGACGCGATTGACTATTCCTTACTCAGCTTATGCCTGAAATCCGATGGGGCATTGAAGTCTTCATATGGGAAGGAAAAGCTAGAATATAATCGAGAATAGGCACGACTCATCCTTCCATCTACTAACTTGATCCCATTAATCACAGATGTGAAATGCCCGTCCACTTATCGACATTTACCCCTGACTTAAGGGGCACAAACGTGAATCAAGATAAATTTGAACCGACCATTCATCGATCAACTCTAAATCTTTGGAGCTTAGGTAGGAGTATAAATATGACTAGGGCGTGACTCGACCGTCCATCTAGTACATTTATCAACTCGAGATCAGGGGTAGAAGTGTGATCATCCAGAAAAATAACTGTGATAGCTCAACTGTGACTCGTACCTAGTGTTTACAATGATTTAAGGCTATGGCCAAAAGGATGCTTAGAGATTGAATTATTGGATCAATGCCCAAGCTCAAGGGCGGTTGACTATCCTTCTAACCTAAACAACGAGCAAATGATCACGAGTACATTGAAAATAAAGCATGTTACTAGAATACACAAGTAGATTAAAAGGAAAGCAAGGGCCAACTATGCAGTTGCGCGTAATACGAGGATGAACCCTACTTGACATTTAATTCGATATGCTTATAAGCCTGATCTTCAACCATTGTAGATAATCACTTAAAGTACCTAGACCCATCACTATCGAACTCATCAGCTCATGACGAGATCCAAAAGTTCGAGCGAAGTGACCGTCATCACATGCCGTCCTGATCGGCTCTCATGCCATTGAATATGTGTTTGAGAAATGCTTGAACATAGGGATCGACATCAAATCGAACTGATGTTCTCCATGCCTACATACACCGCCAACGTGGTTAAGTTACAACACTCACCTAGGAAAGGGGCCAACACTGACCCCATCGCCTATGTGACTTTGCAAACCCAATTCAGACAACCCACGTGCTAATTACTATTTAGTGCGGTGTTGTGCAGTTCCGTACAAGTACAAATATTCTAATCTATTCACATCTGAAGTGGTATTCATCCGATTCAAGGCCATATGCTCATTCAAGTATGCAAATCATATATAGCATGTCCCATTGTTAGATTTCAGGTTCATATGGTCTAATATGTTCATGTCAAAATAAAAACTGTGTAAGTCCCACTGATACAAGGGATTGGAACCGATCACATTGCTTGGGCAAATCCACTTAAGTACTTTTCAGCTCACAACATAAGGCCAATATCATGAAACAACACCATAGTCGGTTCTATAAAGATATATACCCGAGAGATGAAAAAGAGGAGCCTAAGTAATCCAAGGATGCATCCATTGAGATAACGAACGACATTACAATTAGTTATGGTGACCCATTATGGGTACTAAAGATTGGATCACAACTCAGGACAATGATGAAGAAGGAATTAGCTGGCTTCTTCTGAGAAAACCATGATGTGTTCGTTTGGACCCATTCTAACATGTGTGTGATCTCACCAACTATCGCTAGCCATCTATTTAATATCGATCCGAGGCACGTACCGGTGAAACAAAAGTGATGCGGCATGGATCCGGAAAGATTTACTGCACTTAAAGAGGAGTTGGGTAAAATTAAAAAAAGGGTTTATCCACAATGCCCTTTATTCAAAATGGGTATCCAATCCAGTTTTCGTGAGAAAAGCTAACAAAAAGTGGTGGACATTCGTCGACTACTCAGACTTGAACAAGGCATGCCGAAAAGACAGCTTTCCACTTCTAAGAATTGACCAACTAGTAGACTCAACAGTTGGATATGAACTGCTTTCATTTATGGATGCTTACTCCGGATACAATCAAATTCTGATGCATGTCCTCGACAAGGAGCACACTAGCTTCATTACCGATCTTGGGTTATATTGTTATATTACGATGCCATTTAAATTAAATAATGCTAAAGCTACTTACCACAGATTATTTAACTACATTTTCAAAGATCAGATTAGGAAATCAATGAAATTATATGTGGATGATATGCTACTGAAGTAATGGCAACCAAACGACCACATCAATGACTTGATGTTCTCCAAAATTAAGGAATGAAACTCAATCCCTTGAAATGCTCTTTGGAGGTTGCATTAGGAAAATTTTCGGGCTTCACTATTAACTCTTTTGGAATCGAGGCAGATCCCAAGAAGGTTAAAGAATTTCGGAACATCCAAGTGCTAAAGATGATTAAGCAGACATAGAGCCTCAATGGAAAGGTCGCCACCATAAGCAGATTCATCTCCAGAGCTACCAACAAGTGTATTCCCTTCTTCGATTTAATCATGAGAGGGAAGAGGAAATTTTAGTTGATGTAGGATTACATGATGCATTCCATGCTCCGGTAGAACACTTAGGGAGACCTACCATCCTATCAAGCCACTAGATCTGAAGATTTATACATCTATTTAGCGGTTTTTATGCACACCATAAGTGTTGCACTGTTACATAAAGAGAATCAGATCCAGAGGCCAGTATATTATGTTAGTAAGAGATTGACATGTGCTGAGAGAAACTACATGAAGTTGGAGAAGCTCACTTACTGCCTCTTGATTGTGTCAGGAAATTTCGCCTTTGCTTCCTGGCTCACCCCATCAATGTCTACACCGACCAACTATTATGACCGGTCTTACAATGATCTGATACGTTTAGAAGGTTGCTTAAATGGAATATCAACTAAGCCAATTTAATATCACTTATCTTTATTGGAGAGCTATCTAGAGACAGGGAGTAACAGACTTCATACCTGAATTAACCACATCTGACAACCCTATAGAGAGCAGTGGAGAATCTACCAACTAATGGAAAATGTACATTCATGGAGTATCCAACGATCAGTATTTTGGCTCCAAAGTCCTGTTAGTGACTCCTAAGGAGCGATTGATCTGCTACGCCCTGAAACTCCACTTCCTTGAGCTAAGAATGAAGCCTTGATTGTCGTGCTCAAACTTGCCAGAGAACTAGGGGTGAAAACTTTACAAATCTTTTGTGATTTCCGGTTAGCAGTATGCCAAATCAGAGGAGATTATTAGGCTAGGAAGCAGCAAGTTGATCCTTATCTCAGCCGGGTCCAAGAGCTACTGGTAAACTTCAAGTATTACACCATTACATACACCCCCAGAGAACAACATGAGAAAGCCAACTCAATAGCCAGGTTGGCCGGTTCTGGGGATGCGCAACAAATGAGCTTGTCCCGGTTAAAGTACTAAATGATCCAAGCATCGACCAGATGGAGATTGATTGGGTTCTGGATAGGAGCCAAAAATGGAATCATGGATGACTCATGTCAAAGATTATCTACAACGAGGGATCCTTCCTGGATGGGGGAATGGAAAATGATAGATCCTCCTTAAAGCTTCATGTTGCATCATCCAAGGAGGAGTCATGTATAGAAAGGGTTTCTCCATTCCCCTGCTTTGTTGTATCACCCATGATGAAATTAAACGATTATTGAGAGAAGTCCATGAAGGAGAATGTGGCGATCACACCGGGGGATAAATCTTGCCAAAGAAAATACTCCACTACTGCTATTATTGGAAAACAATCAATTGAGATGCAACTGATTATGCTAAACTGTGCACCAATTGTCGGATGTTTTTAAAAATTTGAGAGCTCCACCAATGGAAATTGCTCAAATGGTCAGTCCATAGTCGTTTGCCTCTTAAGGCATTTACATCATCGGTTCCTTGCCGATTTCTAAAGGTGGTGCGAAATATGCCACCGTAGTAGTGGATTACTTCACCAAATAGGATAAAGCTAAACCTTTAGTCCTGATCAGAATGAAAAAATTAATCAACTTTGTTGTTCAAAACATCATATGTCATTTTGGTCTTCTCCGAACAATCGTAACTGATAGTGAACCCAATTAAAAAGTGCTGAATTTAATGACTCCTGCCATCGGCATCATATTGAGAAAAGATTTATGGAAGTTACTCACACTCAAGCTAACGGACAAGCCGAAGCTGTTAACAAAATCATATAGTCTATTCCGAAGAAGCATTTGGAAAAGGCTAGAGGTAAGAGAGTCAACAAACTCCCATCAGCATTATGGGCATACCAAACCACCCACAAGTCCTTGACGGGCCATACTACAGTAACCCTTGCATACGGCTCCAAAGCCATGGTTCCTATAGAAGTAGATGTTCCTTCTCATCCAGTGGATTATTACGACTCTTGTTTCATTATAATATAATAAACAAGGAATTATAATCCATGTGCAATCAAACAATAAAGAATTGGTGAAGACCCATGAGTATACGACCACATTCGGGAGCCAATGATAGAGACATGTGCGTAAATGTGCACTTGAAAATCCTAAAATATTTAATTTTGGAAAGTGACAAAAGTTGGACTCTCACCTAAAGCTTCAAAGACAAAAATAGATCAGATAGCCAAATCTTACTAGCCCCATAAAGCCGGACACAGATAGCAACCGATGGAATACAATCCTGAATTTATACTATTGGAAATCGACCAAGCGCCATGACGATCAAAGAGAGGTATGACAATTTGGGAAAATAATTGAACGGAAGGATAGCGACTATTCAGAAAACTGGATGGATTTCTTTCCGATGATTATAACATGCTTGAATTCAAAACGTCATGTTCGACACAAGATGTATTTTGGAGGGCAAGTGTTATCCGGTAATTCGACTCGGCTATATCCAAACGAACTAGACAACTTAGACTCGACTATCATCAAAGCTAGTAGCGCAGAGCGATGATTGTAGGGTATAAATCATGTACAGATGTTAATATGAAGCAATGGCAGAGCAAAAGTGGAAGACGAACTCAAAAGAAAGCAAAAAAATTGAAAATACACTATTTACTAAGAATGGATCGGATACGATCCATATTCATCAATTATGGTTCATACCGTATTGATATTACAATTCAACTTAACAATGATCAATCAATATCTCACAAATTCGAAGTCAACTACACATGAAACTTTAGGGATAGCAAGATATTACATGGTGGGACCCACTATATCAATCATATGTGAAAAGGAGAAGGAAAACAGATTTGCATCAATCATTATTTTGATGGAAGTCGGGACCATGATTGATAGGTGACCTCATATGGATCCGGAGACCATACAGCCAAAATTTTAGGAAGATATCTCGCCGTATTCCCTTATAAATGCAAGCTTCATGGTTCATATCAAGGATCCTTCATTTCACTGCCTAGGCTATGCCATTTTTATCGTTCATTCTTGTACTGATGGATCCCTGCTGATCCAAACTTACTTGTAATCATAATCAAGTGCATGATTAATAAAAATACAAAGTGAACATATGCAAAGATTGCCGAACCACAACAAAAATCTGTGTATTTATTTACTTTCTCTACTATGTTTTAATTTCATACATCATTTAATCTCTATTAGTTCTATTTGGTGCTGATGCCTATTTTTGGCATCAATACATGTATTTATATAAGTTATGAATATAATGATCGATATGAGATACCGATAACAAAATAGGTTAAATATGATTGTACATATTTAAGTTGGATTAAATAGGCTCACAACCCATGAGCTTTAGAGCAGATAGGCATTGGTTTGAGAGATCTTAAAGGCAACTGCAATATAGGATTAGGATTTGAGATATCGGGCTAAGATCTAGTGAGAAACTTAAATAGTTTGCTCTCTTATCCTATGCACATAAATACTTATCTCAAAACCCTAATCTAATAATCAATTCTTTTTTGAGCCGCCACTTTCTTCTTCTTCCTTCATTTTAGTGGTAGTAATTGTTTGCGCCAAAATTGGTCACAAACCCCAAGTATTGTGAAAGCACCAGTGTTGGAATATAAATCAGCAATATCCAAACACAAATCACAGATCTAAGCAAGCAACACACAGCAAAATAGAAATTATGAACAAGAACACACAATTTATAGTGGTTCGGCTATCTCCGGCCTACGTCCACTTCAAAGGTTTTAACTTTTATTGATGTTCTTCGCTGATTACTCTTGATTACAGCGGATTACAGTTGATGATAGCCTTGAAATCTGAATACAACAATGATAATGAAGTATGTAATTCAATCCGGTAGAATCTGGACGTTCAATGGTGGAAGCTCCCAAAGGTCCTTTTTCTGTTGGCTCTGGGGCTCTATTTATAGGCGTTGGAGGCCCAGATCTCGCTCAAACTTCGGGAGACTTTTTCTGGCACGTGAGTGGGCCCACGCGACCGACCCCACCAAGTTTCGTCTCAATCTGACATCGATTCGAAGTGATTTCGAACCCATCAAGAAATGGTCCAATCGAGCTGAAACTTGGCAGGAGCAATCTTTATCTTGTATGTAAGCTACTGTGAAAATTTCGTTGCATTTGGATCAGTAGATTGGAAGATATGATGGGTTCAAGATGGGGTTTATTGCATGGCTGTTTGGTTCGAAACCATGCTTTCGAACCGATGGTTTCGAATCCATGGTGGCACGTGTCTTCGTGTCGACGTGGAGCGCACACTTCGCTTCGATCCGGGTTTCGCTCCGAGTTGAATGCTTCGACTCCATATATCTCGGCGTATTCGAACCGATGGAAGACACGTCATCATGGTTGGTTGACCCAGTGGGTTCGAACTGGACTTCGTGATGGGTTCGAACTGGACTTCGTGATGGGTTGGAACTGGACCTCTGTGATGGGTTCGAACTGGACTTTGTGATGGGTTCGAACTGGACCTCTGTGATGGGTTCGAACTGGACCTCGTGATGGGTTCGAACTGGACTTCGTGATGGGTTCGAACTGGACTTCGTGATGGGTTCAAACTGGACCTCTGTGATGGGTTCGAACTGGACTTCGTGATGTGTTCGAACTGGACTTCGTGATGGGTTCGAACTGGACCTCTGTGATGGGTTCGAACTGGACTTCGTGATGGGTTCGAACTGAGTAATGTCCATCCCTCTTAACTCGAATCCATCATAACTTGAGCATACGAACTCGAATTGACTTGAAATTTGAAACGCCAGCTTCTATAGCTTTGCTCATCATGTCTTGTCAATTGTGGCCCTTTCCGGACTCGGACAAAATTCATCGATATCCATGGTTATCCTGCAATGCATGGTCAATATTCATGAATAGTAATCATTGATTTTTAGTAAATTTTGGGTATCTCAACTTTGCCAAAAGTTGGGATAACACTTTGCCCCCCAAAACATGCCTTTTTGCAAAAGGTATGTTTTGAACGGTCTTAAATCGAGTGTAATAAATTCATGTTTCATCGATAGCTGCAGTATTATCAATCAAGTTTGTGGCTGTTCGAAGCCAAATCAGCATTCGTTCTTTACGTAGAAATTGAGAATGAAGTTCCGTAGTCTCTCCGGACTATTAATGGCTACTCTGAACCCTTACCAAGCCCATTCTAGACTTAGTGATTGAATAGAAAGATCCTATTGCACTTTGGCGTTGCCTTCTATCCCCTGCACTCTGGTCCCAGTTAGGACGTATAGCGATGTCATGGTCATTCTAGACCGATCATAGCCTCTCCAGGCTCTTGCTGGATCCCATCCTGTCACTCTCTGGTGAAGGGGAAACAACGCTTAAGTGAGTTGATCCTGTCGCTCTCCGGCGAAGCAACTCACTTCTTGCACTCCGGTTCAGTGTATCTGAACATTAAGCGATGTCTTGATCGTTCGAGACCGATCATAGCCTCTCCGGGCTCTTGCTGGATCCCATCCTGTCACTCTCCGGTGAAGGGGAAACAGCGCTTAAATGAGTTGATCCTGTCGCTCTCCGGCGAAGCAACTCACTTCTTGCACTCCGGACCCCGCCTCTCCGGGTAGGGTCATAAAGCGATCACGTTTATATTGAAATTTAATGTTCATCCTTTGACTCTCCGGTCAAAAGGTTTATTGTAAGAAGTTCTAATTTATTTATTAAAATTCGAGTTCTAGATGTTCAATCTCAAACATCAGAAAAAAGCTAAACATTGCCTCTCCGGGCATATCGGTTTATCTCCATCTCAGAGCATGCCTAGGGATCTCTCTGGTTCCCGTACATGTGTAAGTGGAGTAACCGTTTTATTCTGAAAATAAATCTAAATGAAATTATTCGACCAAAGTTCAAATCATGGACTTGGCCCTCGCCATCTTCAATCAGTGGATGACGAGTCGTAATCCCGATCCAGGATCGTTCCTGTTAGGTGGAGGCGGTAGTTGTTCTGGCCTTACCGCCGCAGTCCGTTCTCTGACAAATTGGGGCAATCTACCACCCCTGGCATGTTCTTCCACCTCATCCTTTAGGTGGCGGCATTCATCTGTGGTGTGCCCATCCAGCTCATGGAATAGGCAATATTTTCACGTCCTGCGCTCCCGCTCAGTGGGATCCCTTATAGGTGGCTTTCGATAGGGGAGTTGCCCCCGGGTTTCAGTGTAGATTCTTTCCAGGCCTGCAGTCAGATCTGTGTACTGCCTAAATCTCGGTTCTCGGAATTTCTTCCGTTTATCAGGACCATCATGTCTGTCATCCTGTTTCCTCTTTCCCTTGTCCGCTCCGGACTGTTCTCTGGAGGTTCCTTCGCTTTGCGCGGTATTTATTTCACGACTCTCGATTCGTGATTCTTCTAATCGGATGAACTTTTCAGCTTTATGAAAGAATTCTCCAAGATCTTGCGGTGGATCTTTAGTTAGAGAATCTTTAAACTTGGTGCCTTCCGCGACTCCTGCCACTGCCGCCATTAAAATCATTGATGGATCCGGGCGATCTACAGAAGTTACTGTCACATTGAATCTCAGTAGAAAATCTTTTATGGACTCTCCGGTCCTTTGCTTGATCGAGGCTAAAGTCATCACACTCTTGGGTCACGTCACGTGGACCCTAAACTGTCTCATGAAGCAATCAACAAGCTCGCTCCATGTTTCGATTGATCCGGTCTCCAGTTGTCTGAACCATAGTGCAGCTAAATCTGATAAATATAGAGGGAAGCATCGTTCCATCACTTCCTCGGATGCCCCCAGCACTTCCATGTGCCTAATATATCTGGTAATATGCATGGTCGGGTCTGATCTCCCGTCATAAGGTTCTAGCGCTGGTAGTTTGAACTTTGGAGGGTTCCTTGCGTTTCGGATGTTTGGAGTGAATGGACTCCGACTAACTTCTTCCAGACCTCCGCTAGGCAATCCTCCTCTCATGATTCTTCGCATGAGGCCAATCATTCTCTCGTCTCCTTCCAGTGGTTGACCTTTTGTTAAACTTCTATCCTGCCCCTCGAGCCTCGAAGGGAATTCTGGTACCTATTCTTCTGGTGTCTCGTTAGCGTAAGCATTGGCTCTAGTCTGTTGAGCTCTGTCTGTTGGTCTTCCAGTATCGGACCCTGAGGGTCTTCCCCCAAGGCCTTGTTGACCACCTTCAACTCCTGTATTCTGGTCTTGGACCTGACCTTCATTGGCTTCTGCTATCCTGATTCCTTGTCCCGCACTCGTAGCCGTTGTAGTTGGTCCAAGGTTTTGCATGTTCGCTGCCCTCATTTGCTCGAGGAAATTTTGCAGCATCTCCTGTTGACTCTTCATCATGCTTTCGCGTAATGAATTAGCCATAGCTTCCATCTCATCTCTAGTGATGTAGACGGAAGCTTGTCCTTCTCCTGATCCTGAGGATGCTTCTTGGCTTCCTCCTTGTTGGCTCCTATCAACTCTTTGTCTTGTTTGTCGAGTCATTGCTTCTGAATTGGAATTCTTTAAACTTTCGAATCTGAATTCTGAATCTGTTGCAGCGGGTGCTAGTCCTTCTCAGTGAAAGCACCAAAGTGTTTGCGCCAAAATTGGTCACAAACCCCAAGTATTGTGAAAGCACCAGTGTTGGAATATAAATCAGCAATATCCAAACACAAATCATAGATCTAAGCAAGCAACACACAGCAAAATAGAAATTATGAACAAGAACACACAATTTATAGTGGTTCGGCTATCTCCGGCCTACGTCCACTTCAAAGGTTTTAACTTTTATTGATGTTCTTCGCTGATTACTCTTGATTACAGCGGATTACAGTTGATGATAGCCTTGAAATCTGAATACAACAATGATAATGAAGTATGTAATTCAATCCGGCAGAATCTGGACGTTCGATGGTGGAAGCTCCTAAAGGTCCTTTTTCTGTTGGCTCTGGGGCTCTATTTATAGGCGTTGGAGGCCCAGATCTCGCTCAAACTTCGGGAGACTTTTTCTGGCATGTGAGTGGGCCCACGCGACCGACCCCACCAAGTTTCGTCTCAATCTGACATCGATTCGAAGTGATTTCGAACCCATCAAGAAATGGTCCAATCGAGCTGAAACTTGGCAGGAGCAATCTTTATCTTGTATGTAAGCTACTGTGAAAATTTCGTTGCATTTGGATCAGTAGATTGGAAGATATGATGGGTTCAAGATGGGGTTTATTGCATGGCTGTTTGGTTCGAAACCATGCTTCCGAACCGATGGTTTCGAATCCATGGTGGCACGTGTCTTCGTGTCGACGTGGAACGCACACTTCGCTTCGATCCGGGTTTCGCTCCGAGTTGAATGCTTCGACTCCATATATCTCGGCGTATTCGAACCGATGGAAGACACGTCATCATGGTTGGTTGACCCAGTGGGTTCGAACTGGACTTCGTGATGGGTTCGAACTGGACTTCGTGATGGGTTGGAACTGGACCTCTGTGATGGGTTCGAACTGGACTTCGTGATGGGTTCGAACTGGACCTCTGTGATGGGTTCGAACTGGACCTCGTGATGGGTTCGAACTGGACTTCGTGATGGGTTCGAACTGGACTTCGTGATGGGTTCGAACTGGACCTCTGTGATGGGTTCGAACTGGACTTCGTGATGGGTTCGAACTGGACTTCGTGATGGGTTCGAACTGGACCTCTGCGATGGGTTCGAACTGGACTTCGTGATGGGTTCGAACTGAGCAATGTCCATCCCTCTTAACTCGAATCCATCATAACTTGAGCATACGAACTCGGATTGACTTGAAATTTGAAACGCTGGCTTCTATAGATTTGCTCATCATGTCTTGTCAATTGTGGCCCGTTCCGGACTCGGACAAAATTCATCGATATCCATGGTTATCCTGCAATGCATGGTCAATATTCATGAATAGTAATCATTGATTTTTAGTAAATTTTGGGTATCTCAACTTTGCCGAAAGTTGGGATAACAGTAATTGTCCTCTAAAAACAATCCTAAATTTACAAATCAGATTCAAATTAAAAAAATGTTAATTTGTAGTAGAAGGTATCCAATCCTGGATTAGCAACTTGAAGAATTGGGAATTATTCTAAGAAGAGAAATCATTTTTCAATGTGGACCCAAAGGCTTCATTAATAGGTGAACTTTCATTTATTACAAATGTTTTGATATCGAATTTATCATATAAAATTGATTTACATCGAAATTATCTATTTGTACTCAGATCTTTTTATTGTTTAGATTATGTGAGATTTTGTGGGTACATGTGTTTGTTACAATTGGATTGGTTATGTGCTTGTTGTAATATTTTTTTATTGATTTCTTGTTGAATTAACTTTCTAAAAAAAGAAGAAGAAGAATTTTTAATATATATATATATATAGTGAGAGAGAGTTCTAGACTAAATGTATAGAGATCTGCAAATTGCCAATATGTATAATTGTATATATGATTACATATCATATATATTTGATCTTAAAATTTTCTTATGTTTATTTATACATATTATGGATCTTAAAGTATAAAAATTATTTTATTAAATATATATATATATACATATTTTATTGTTATTTTAGGATCTTGTGAGTTGTTTATTATGTATAAGAATAAATAATGGTTCAAAATTTCAATTTTAATTCTTTAAATTTGTTTGCACCATTCAAGAATCTTATGTAAAATTACCATATCATTAAAATTTAATTTAATATTTTTCAAAATTAATTTACTTTCATCCTGTAGTTAATTGTTTAATTAAAAATGTAATTTCAACAGAAAAAATTCTAGAAATTCTCTTTAGCCTTAAACGTGTCTCACGTACCTTTAGGAAAATTTCATATTTTTACAACTTAACAAATAATATAATTAATTTGTTTTCAGCCTATAATCAATTATTTAATTAAAAATATAATTTCAATTGAGAAAATTCCAAAAAAAAAATTCCTAAGCCTAAAATGTGTCTCCGGTATACTTAGAAAAAGTTTTAGAAATTTTTTTCAACTTGATGTCCTATTTTTTAAAATTAATTTGATTTTGGCATGTTATCTATTATTTAACGATAAATATTATTTTAATTAAGAAAATTCCATAAATTATTTTTGAGCCCAAAATATGTTTCTAGATTTTCAAAAATTATAAAACTTGTAATTTTTCGTATAATTATTTTACATTAATTTATTATGGCAAAAACTGTTTTTTTAATAAAATATTATATATCTTTTATATATTATGTGCATATATATGTATGTATGTTATATTCATTTACACAAATTAATATCTTGTTTTGCCATATTGTATAAGCACATATTTGGATGTATTACAATACACATAAAATGAGCTAATGTATCAGTTGCAACGTAAATCCCTACATTTATATACAGACACATTATACCTTTCATGGATTATAATGTTACACATGCACACACACATAGATGTATTTGATACATACATACATACATACATACATACATATATGTGTATGTAAATTAACTCTAGTCAATTAATTCAAATTAAAGAGAGAAATGAAAGATTCATCTCTCCATTTATTGCAATTAATGTTCTCAATTAATTTCTTGTTTTAAGGAAGGAAATGAAAGGTTTCCTTCCCATACACATTAAATCTTATTAATGCTCTCAATTAATTATTGTTTTAGGGAAAGAAATGAAGGTTTCCTATTATATATTAACTCTTATTAATAAATGTTAGGTGTATTGACACACTATATATTTAAAATTAAATTTATTTACACTTTCCTTTAACTAATTTAAATGAAATACATGATTTCATTTTAAAAAATTAGAAATGTTTTAATTAAATTAGGCTTCATAAGCTCAACTATGATCCAATTGGTTAACTTTTTTGAAATTCACCCATTTCTTTTGCTATGGGTTGACCCAGTTCCCTCGCTCACACCTTATTCTGCAATTTTTTCTTATCTTGATCAATAATGCGAATTGGATCCGTTATTACAGTCAATTTCGATTCCACTTCCAAATCTTCCTGAACTGTTTACTCAACAATAAATGATGGATCATGCACATATTTCTTTAATCGTGATACATGATAAAAGTTATATACCTCGATCATCTTTTTGACAAATAAAATCGATAGGCAAGCAGCCTAATCCTTTCAGGTATTTGAAAAGGTCCGACATATCTTACTACCAACTTCCCCACCTTCAAAGCCAAACAACCCCTTTTATCGGAGTGATCTTTACAAACACAAAGTCCCCGACTGAAAATTATAAATCCCTACGCTTTAGATCAGCATAGCTTTTCTATATATCATGAGCTTCCTTCATCTTCCTTTTAATTGCATCTACCTTCTCTATGACTTCTCGAATCATATTAGGTCCAAGTACTAATCGATCTTCGGTTTCTACCTAACACGATGGTGGTTTACATGGCTATCCATAAAGAGTTTCATAAGGTGTCATGCCAGTAATTGTCTGATAATTGTTATTATATAGGAATTCCACTAAGTGATAATGGTCCTCCTATGAACCTCCAAAATCCAAAATATAGACCTTTAGAAGATCTTCCAAAACTTTGCTCACTCTTTCTATTTTCCCATCTGTTTGAGGAAGATATGCTGTGCGCGCTCTGTTCCAAAACTACTTGAATGCTTCCTAAAACCGACTTGTAAAAATTGGATCCCCATCACTTACAACACTACTTGGAATTCCATGCAATTGGTCAATCTCTGTTATATAAATATTTGCCAAACTTTCTACGACCCTAGTCAGTTTTACTGGAATAAAATGTGTGCCCTTGGTTAGTCAATCGACAATGATCCAAATTCCTTCCTTATCTTTTCGCAATCCGGGTTAACCATCTATAAAATCCATCGATACTTGTTCCCATTTCCAATTTGAAATCTAAAGGGGTTGTAGAAATCAAGCAATCTTTTCATGATCACCCTTGATTTGTTGGTAATTCGCACATCTGCTACATAGAACGAAATATCCTTTTTAATCCCTTCCACTAGAATACTCGCTTCAGATCCTAATGCATCTTCCAAACACCAGAATGGATACTTAGCCTTGATTGATAGCATTCTGTTAAAACTTCTTTCCTAAGACCACCAAAATTTGGAACACATATCCTTCCATTCATCACAAATATACCATGATGATCAATTTCAAATCTTAAAAGCTGACCTTACTCTATGTCCTTGATGATTTCCATTAAATGACCATCTTCCCTAATTTTGAGGAGAGTTGGAGTACTTTCAAAAGAGCCAAGGCTGAATTCCTACATAGAGAATCCGCTACCACATTGGTTTACCCGACGTATATAAAATATCCAAGTCATATGCCACCATTATTCAAATCAATGATGTTGCCTCATATTCAAATCTTTCTATGTGAAAAGATACTTCAAGGAATTGTGATCCATAAAGAGCTCGAACTTTTCACCTAACAACTAATGCCTCTACATCTTTAAGCAAACAAGGCATCTAATAACTCCATATCGTGTGTTGCATGATCATGTTCATGAGGCTTCAGCTGCCTACTGTAATAAGTAATAACTCTTCCATGCTGCATCAATACAGCAATAAAACCTAGGCCATAAGCATCCATATATAAATCAATCCTTCACCTCGGTATGGAAAAACTAGAACTGAAGCACATGTTAACCTTTCACTTAACTCAATGAACACTTCTTCACACAACTTAAAATCCCTCTTTGTTAACTTTTTAGGTGCAAGGCGATCTTGGAGAAGTCTTGAATGAATCTCCGATAATATCCTGTTGAGCCTAAAAAGCTTCCGAGCTCTATTGAAGTCTGCGGTGCCTTCCAATCTTGAACAGCCACTTCCTTTTTGGGATCAACCATAATACCATTCCCGGCACAACATGTCCGAGGAACTTTACTTCCGTTTGCTATAAGTGACACTTAGAAAATTTAGCTATTAAAACGTGTTTCCTTAATGTTTCAAGTACCACTTCCAAATGACGTTTGTGTTCCTCCTCAGTCTTAGAATAAATAAGAATATCATCTATATTGAATGACACAAACTTATTAAGCACATCTCTGAAAGCTCGGTTCATAAGATCCAAAAAATAGGTGGGTGTATTGGTTAGCCCAAAAGACATAACCAACCACTCAAAGAAACAATCCGACCCTTTTATTTTTTGTTAAGGATATTCTATCCTTTTCTATTCTTAATTAGTGAAATCCTATAGCAAGATCCATTTGTGAAAATACTTAAGCACCATATAACTGGTCGAATATGTCGTCTATATGGGGTAAAGGATACTTATTTCAAATTGTCTGCTTGTTTAGCTTATGATAATCCACACATAGTCTTAATGATCATTTCACTTTGTAAAAAAAAACTATAGCTTCTCCCCAACTTGAGCGACTTGACCTAATCAGTCCCTTATTAACAAATCATCTATTTGATTTCGTAACTCCTCTCTCGGAGCCATCATGTGGATATGATGAATAACAGGTTTCCAATTGGAAATTAAATCAATACAAAACTCAATCTTCAAGGGTGGAGGTAGGCTATTAACTGCTTCAAAAACATCAAGGAAATTCTTAACAATTTCTATCAATCCTAACTCTTTTTGGGATGAAACTAGTGCATAAAGGAAACTACTCGACAACTTATTAGACTCTCCACACAATATTTCCGTAATTCTCCCCAATTTGATTACTAGAGATATTGTCCTCCCAACATAGTCTAAGACAACTCCACTAGCCAATCCATACCGAGTAAAACTCCAAAACAAACATGTCCCAAAAGAAATAGTGGGTATGGTAAGTAACTTGCACGTTTTCACAAATCATGCACAAATTAGTTGCACCTCCTACGGTTAGAAACACAGGTAGGGTTTACTATAATTCTTGTGGTAAGTTTTAAGCTATCAACCAATCCTTTAGAAATAAAAGTATGGGAAATCCTGATATCAAATAATACACAAAATAAAATACCATTAACAAATAAAGTACATTCAAGAACTCCTTTCCCTTTTCATCTGCGGAGGTCGATGGTTCGTCCTTGATGGCATAAATTTTGACTTGGTAAACCTTCTTTATTAGTAGACAATCCTTTACCATATGCCCTGGTCGGTAGCAATTAAAGCAGAGTGTTTTTTGAATCATCAGAGAAGGCCTTTCTGTTGCTTTGAAGCATTGAAACTTGGACAGAATCTTGCAATATGGCCCTTCTACTTACAAATAAAACAACCAACATCTTGAAAACGGTTTCCTTGAGCCCCTCATTCTTGATTTCCTCTCCACTACTTCTTTTCTGGATGATTGAACTTTCTCTTGTTTAGGTTGTTACTTTGTTGCTAGGTGCCGCCGTTGGTTTCTTCTTCTCAAGAACTTCATGATGCAAAGCCATATTCGCAAAGTTCCCAAAAGATATGTTCAAATGTACAGTCATCTTCTCATGAAATTCTTCCCTCGTCCCTATTACAAAAATCTCATTTTTCTTTAGAGAGGTATCAATCAATCTCGGACCAAAGCACGATAACTCATTGAAATTTGTAATCAAATATTGACTAATATCCATGCTTAAGATCTAAGAAACTCCTATAGATGGGTTTTCCCTACAACGAGCATGGAGTGGTCTTCAAACATCTCCTTGAATCTAGCCCAAAAAAAAAATCATTCTTCGGGACGTTCATTGTAACTCAATCCCACCATGTTGCAACCCCATCCTATAGCTGCCAAAATGCACGAGACGCTTCCGCTCATCTGAAATATCTGATACCTTGAAAATCTTCTTGTAATAAAAAGCCAAGGTTGGACTTCGATAATGGATTTCGTGCCCTTGAATGACTTTCCTTCTAGATTAGTATAGTTTTTGCACAAAGTTGCAAAGTTGCACAGGTGCTACCTCTTCAACTACTCCAACTCTTCTAACATTCGGAGTTCGTCCATCAGTTCTCATAGTGCTATCAACTCTCTCCCTCGTCTTGCACTATTACTCATTCTTACTTCCTCTATACTATGAGATAACTTTAGAATACTTAGAACCAGAATATCTTAATGAAAAGGATATCAAACCTAACATATCGAGACTAATCAAGATATCTCTAATATACATATGTGTGTATGTGTGTGTATCTATGAATAAAAAATACAAATACATGCACTCATAGACTAAACTCATTCTAGGGTAATACCAACCGTACCTCTAATGATTTGACCCCAACCATTTTCGAGGTGTTCGCTCAACCTAAGCTTTAATACAATGTGAAACGATATGCCTTTTTACCATCAAAGATGACACTTAATACGTACGCGATATTTATGTGTCGATCATCTAGATGTCCAAAAGGCAGTTTGTTGGGGTAAAAGAAAGGAAAAGACAAGAAGAAGAAACATATAATATCACAACGCAAGGAAAGCATATATAATAGAACATAAAATAGTACATATAGTCATTCCTAAAATGAAATATTGAGTTACAATAGGTACTAACTTCCACCAGGGACAGTTATATCTGCATACCCCCACAATGCTGATACATAACTATACACACAAAACGGAAATAAAATAGATAAGTAGATAACAACGAAGCTTCCTACTTCATGCTCCTTCAAAATGCATCTGTAAGAACCTATGCTACTTTGCTACTCAAAAACTAGAGTACCTAAGAGTTTAAGGGAAAAAAAAGAAAGAAAAGACTCCGAGTCTAACATAGGTTTGTGTGAGTAAACTCAAAATAACTAAATTATTATTCCTTTAAAACCCTTCAAAAATAAAGGTATCTCGTAAGACCACATCACACACAAACACGGACGGATTTTATTTTACAATAACCAAAAGCCATTTATAAGAAGTTCTGGATATTACAAGAATGTCTAGGGTTTAAAATAAATATTCAATCATAGCTGAAATGGTAACATCAATTACATTGCAACATATTAGGCGTAATGGCATGTATTGGAAAATAGACTCGATACAATAATAAGGCTACTTGGGTACCGCCTGTCGTAGTAGATCTCTAGAGAAAATTACCGAGTACCTCGCCTAGACCTCTACCAACACAAAACTAGCCTACCCATTGTGGTATTATACCGAAAATGATCATCCCTCGGTTGTGATCAACAACCGTACTGGCCCCCGAAGCATACATCTAAAGAAATAATAGCAATCTGGATTAGGGATGACATACCTATTGGGTGCGATCCACATAGCCTTGCTACATCTTCCTTGTTTTAGTCAATCTCGGGTATGAGGCTTGAGGCAACAATTACCTTTTCCTTTAGCAAATCCTACTTGAAATGCTAATGCTGCCCTCCATGTAACAATGCAATGCCGGCATTCATCCGTATAAGCTGTTCGGGAAATGAACAAACTAAAGGCACTACTTCTACTACATCCTTTTTAGAATCACCCTCAGTATTAGTAGTAAGTAGTCTTTGCACTTCATAGACCTCCATCTTCGATTTCCATCATATCCAAGATGTCCTTTGAATGCTTATGCCGGTTCGAAGTGGTTTTTGTATAACTTCTGTTTATGCGACCCTGCTCCGAACCAACAATCAGTAATTTCAAAACTGGTCAAGTTATCAATAGTGAATAAATCACTACCTAGGTGCAAGTCTAGTTATCATATGAAAAATAGGACATTCTATGCTTATCACCACTTTATGATTTCAAACAATACCATCCCTTGATTAACAATGAAGTTGGACAATATAGAAAACTATCCTTGCCTTAACATACATTCTTATTTTTCGGGATAGAAACGAGTTTCCTTAACTCGAAATTTAGTGTCAAGTATACGATGAAGTACCTTCCAATCGAAATTAACCCTCTTACACTTATCACATTTTCGACATTTCGACTACTCTATCCCTCGCATAGAAACTTTGGTTCTAGATCTCACAGATAAAGGTAAGTCTCCTCATCGGCTTATACTTCTAAATACAATATGAATTACTTTCCACAAACGTGTCAACATTTTATCATTACTTATCATATTTGTTTGTTGTTACTTAATGGCACAGATAAAGAAATCTCTTATGTTTAAAACATCCTTTTAAAAGATAATTGCTTTTAAACAAATCCGACCTTTGAAACAAAGTAATTAAAATATAAACCACTTATTTAAATAATTCAATAAATTTTTGAAAATATTTTTTAAATTTCAAACTTATTTTTCAATACATATAAACACATCCAAAAATTCGTAAAGCAAAAACCTTTTTTTAAACTGCATTCATAGCAACTGTCGCTCTATGGACCATAACTTTCAAAACTTGTTTTGTAAATCAAAATAAGTTTTAAACCCTTTCTTTCCATAGTTAAACCACTTTAATAACTTTGTTACAAGGTTTAAAAACAAAAGTTAAGTTTGGAAAACGTTTTAAAAACATTCTTAGAAAACAAGGTCGTAAACTAGTTTAAAGAAACATGGAATCTTGATGTCAAATAAAAACCAATTTAAGTATGTTAACTATACCAAGCAACATTGAACACATATATACATAAGCGCATGTAAAAAAATGTAAATACATCCATAAGTGAAGGAAAAAAATTTACTTTTCCTATTATCACATAAGCACTTCAAAGTGTGTCATAGCGACCTATTCGCTACAAATATTTCAACTTCATTTCAAGTCCCTTGAAAATTGCCACATATGTCATCTGATTTCAAGTGGCAACCAAACCAAATAGCAATCATTCCAAATACTTACAAACATAAATAAGAAACCAAGATTATTATAACACATAATAATGTTTAAACTTGATGTTTTTTAAATTGAGCTTTACTCACCTAAACTAACACAAACTTGCAACAAACTACCCCAACCTAGAAAACATTACACTAACCTCGTTTTCTTTCTACTAACTTGCTTTTGAGGACCAAGAGGAGGGTTAAGTGACTCTGTTTAGGTGCTAGGAGGGCTCAGCCATGGAAAAATGGAGGGTTTTGGAATTAATTTTGGTAAATAAGTGAAGTGGAGCGAAGTGGAAGTGATTTTAGTGATTCGTTTAAGTGTTAAAAGTGGAAAAGAGTGATTTTTAATTTAAAATCTTTTAGGTAGCCATGGAAGAAGTAGAGAGGAGCACGGAAACGAAGAAGGTAAGAATTGAAAAATGAATAGTGTAGCGAACCAGGATTTTCAACCCTCGAAAATCAACATCAATACGTTCACTGTATAACGTGCCAAATATTCAAGTGCTGAAAATACCGATTCATTAGGGGTGAAGAAGAAAAAGGTAGAAGAAAAATATAACAACAACATAGAATCTCGCATTCACTGTAGAACAAAATACAATATATAATAATAGATTTTTATACAAAAGAATCTGTAACTGTTTTATACTTACAAGCATTAGAGTACAATAATTAATACATCAATATGGACAGCTATAATAACCTGTCCCCATATCGTGGAAATATAAGTCAAGTACGGAAATACGTCTCTGTCATCCAGCTCGTCTCCTGAGCTCAATGGCATCCTATCATGAATCTGTAATACTCGGTCTAAACCAAGTATTATAATAAAATAACACTCTAGTCAGTCTAGAAAACCAGCGTGAGAAAACACCCTCAATTTGAGATATTAAAGTTATCAAATCCTTTGAAAAACAAAGGTATCTCGTAAGATCGCGTCACACATAAACAAGACGGGTTTTTCCCTTACGATAACCAAAAAAACTTATAGAAAAATCCAGTGATATAATAATAGTGTCTAAGTACAAATATTTATTCAATTAGCCGAAATTGTTACATTAATTAAATTCCAGCGTACTAGACAATACAAACAAAACCGTAAGGCTTGTCTTGGAGAATGGATATCATACAAAGACTGGGCTACTGGAGTACCGTCCATCATAGTACACCTCTAGAAAAATATACTGAGGACCTTGTCAGGATCCCCTGCTACACAAGACCAGTCTACCTCTAACCTGGATAGATTGAATATGTTATCACCCTGGATGTTCCCACCCTTAAAAATAATCGAGCGCTACATTTTTCATGCACAACCATATCCATAATTTACATGAATTTCCGAGGATATCTAAAAAAAATAACATACCCTAATTGGTGCAACCCACTTAGCCTTGTTGCATCTCTCCTGTTTTAGTCATTCGCGGTTGATGAGGCTTGAGGCTAAACGTTACCTTTTAAGAAACAGCACTTAGAATGCTCATCGTCCCCAAATAACGATGTTCTGATAGCATTCGTCCATACAAGTTGTCCTGGGTCTAAACAAACCAGATCACCTTCTTCACTATATTCATAATATCCATTCACAACATTCAAACTAGATCGAAGTGGTTTTCGGATGATTAAATTTAATCTTGATCTCTTCAAAACGATTAAAGAAATTGACCAATATTGGTTGTTGGTTATATAATTATCAGTAAAACATCCATAAGCAGACCTAGGGCTTATTTTATAATTCTTCAAACATTTATTACAAAATATCTTTACTAAGATATATATTTAAATTCCTCTCCATATTCCAATATTTGAAACCAATTTCGAATACTTAAATCCACAACAAGATATTTCAAATCATCAAACACTTAGAAATATTTCCCAGTTCCCTTTAAAATTTCATTACTTAGGAAATTATTCCTATACAACTCATCTCGTTGTTTAAATATTTCCAAAATCTTTTGTTTTAATACTTGGGAAAATATTGCAAAACTTTATTTTTCCCCTACCATTCTATTCACAATTAGGAAAATAATCCTATTAATTTCCTATCTCTTTAAATTCTTTACAGTTGGCTTGAAAATCCTTTAATTCATTTATAACGGATTCGTTAAATTTTCGAAATTCACTAATCCATTCCCTTTAAAATTCCCAAAAATTGATTTAATCGCCTAAAAGCTCGACTACTCATTCTAACTTCCTTTTATGAACTTTAAATCATTTCCGAAGTTTCCATATTTAATACTTTCGGAAAAAAAAATTAATTCCCAGAATTCAACAATAAGATTCCCTTATTGGAATCATCTCCGTTAAACCACTCCGTTTACATATTCTGAGAGAACTTATAAATAAATTGATCATTTCAAAACTATATATGTAGTAAGTATTTTTTAAGAATAATAAATTGTTTTCAAAATATGTTCAAGTAATTATTCAAAATATTAAAAAACTTTAAATAAATATCAATAGCTCATTTCCAACTCATTTTAAGTAAAGCTAATCAATTTACAAAGTTAATTATAAAGATTAGAATTTAAATCAATTAATATTAAATATTAGGATAATCCACTTTTTTTAAATATTTCAAAACTAATTAGTTTAAAATCACATAGTTTAATTGAAAATTCCCTTTTGTAAAAAAACAACTTAACTTCTTAAATAAAAGTATATTTTTAAAAAATATCAATAACAAGTTAATTTTATAAATTCCTCTCGATTCACAACCCATCGATTTCATTCCGATTCTCCTAACCATCTCCACATTTGAAAAATAGTATCCACTATTTTCCTCAACCCTATTTCCACATTCTAATATGAATTCACCCTACGAATTCATATTCCCAATATATCAACTGATATCGCTTACCTTATTTATAAACATCGTTTATAAATTTTTATACTCCTTTGAGTTAAGATTGTTTATAAAACAATCCTATCTATAAAATTCCATTTTATATTCTATTTCTTTATAAATCCCATTTATAAGTTTCATTCTATTTTTAATATTGACTTCAACTCTTTCTTATATTTCCAGAATATCATTTATAAGTTCTTTTATATAATTCATTTTTAAATTCTCCATTCAAATAATTCACGAATAGTTAAGTGTAAAAAAAATCAAATATATTTTTTTAATTCAATTTTTTAAAATACCCCCAATTCCAATATAAATATTTTTATATCAAAAATTCCCTTTAATTCCTTCAATTTTAAAAATATATTTACAAGATTAAAAATACAAAAAAAATCAAGCCAGTGCTATAGTCGCATCTAATAATTCCAATCGCCACAATAATCTATAATAGATTATTCTACACAAACCATATATCATAATATATGAAATTAAATTCAACATTTTGAGGAGTCCAGTTGGATCTCTCCAACCTATTTTCCTGCATCCACAGATGTTAATACAACATAAAAAATACCAATCCCACTTTTAGGGGGATATCGCGGTATATAGGGTAATCCGCTATTATGCAGGGTGCATAGGTTCTCATCCACTATAACGTGTGAGAATATCACTCCAACTACTAATATATATACTACTATATATATAATATGTCATCGAACGGATAATAATTAATAATTTCAACCAATTATCCAATATTTAGTTTTATCTAATTAAAATTAAATTTGGAAATCCAAATGAGTGAGAATTTTTTCACCTTGATTTATTTTTCGAAATAAATTTCCGGTCATAGCCTACATCCTTTCGAATATAATGTTGCCAGATTCATGTGACTTCAACCTTGAATAACGGAGTACTTGAATTTAAGCACTTAAATAATTAATTTATCGTTAACTTAACCGAATTATGAAATTTTAACATAATTAGTTAATTTTTTCTATTACCTTGCAATAAGCTGGACTGTTTAATCCACCATCAGTGGATCCCACGCGTTCATCCACTGGAAGAAAAATACACGTTCGACGGTTCCATTAAGCAAACTTCCAATATCCCCGCTCCTCCATGCGAAGACGATCGATCACCCAAGTCTCCACCACAACCGGCTTGCCTGTGACTGGCCTACATGCTCACATGACTCGAGATCGCCTCGTCCTAGCTAAACAAACCAAAACTCCACTGACGATCATCATGAACGACTGATGCAGATCCACCTTTGCGTATATCCATGGTGGAGAAAAATCGACTTCCCCTTGCCTTCTTTATTCTTAATCAATAGCGGTTCATCCCCCTTCGAGAGCCAGTCTCCGTTACCTCCAACAAGCACGCGTTGCTTCCTCTGCAGTCCTGCCTCCAGGCATCGCTGTAACAACCCAAAATTTTGGGTCACTAGATTTGAACATTAAGTCATTTTAAATGTTGAATATGGATTATAATTCGAATTTTGAAGTAAAAAGATTTAGATTAAATTAATAGAATTAGTTAAATTTCAAATATTGGAAATTCAATTGAAAATTGAATAATAATAATTTAATATTAGAATTGGATAATTGGTGATTCTGGGTGTAAATAGATATAAAAATAGATTCTAAAATTTATTTTAAGTCTATTTCGATTTGAATTATAATATTGGACTGTTGGATGGAATTAAAAGTCGATAGATTAATTAGGAATTTTATATTAACTTAATAATGGAATTTAAAAATATAATAATGCAAATAATTAGACTTTGGTTCGAAATGAATCAGAATGATTTCTAATGTGAATATAAATTTTATACGAGTTATAATAGAGTTAATAAATTTTTAAAAATGAAAATTTAAGTGATTTCGATGATTTTTAAAATCGCATGATTTAATCGACTAGTTAAAATAGCCTTCCGGGGCACAGTCTCGGAATTTGACGAAACCAGTTCCATTGGATCCGTAATAGTTAGTTATTATCGGATTTCAATTTTCGTAGCAATTGGAGTTGTCGTTTGACCCTGACAGCTTAAAACGCTTAGAAAATACTTTAATCGATTTAATTTAAAATTGATCGTTTATTTTTGTAACTCGCGCATACGATCGAATTAGCTTCCAAAACACGTTCCATTGTATTTGGAACGTAGGTAAAACCTTAAGAATGCCTGGCGGCACATGAAATTTGGAGTTCGTTTGTAAAAGCTTGTTAAAATTGGAGACAATATTAAAATATTATTAATAAACATTTATATAAACTCGATTTTGACCTAAACCCTAGCATTGTTCGGCCGCCGTCTTCATCCTTTTAATGGACAAAAATGCTTACTCTTCTTCCCCGATTATCAATCAATCCACGCATTAATTCGAAATTCTTCCAACTGGAGAAGTGAAGAGAACCTCGAGATCTAAGCATCCATCGGTTATGATCGAAAATTGAGCTCCGGTTTGTCGGCAAATCGCGATGGAAGGGCGTACGTTCATGCTCGATTTCGAGCAGTAGAGACAACCGAGTTACGTGATGTTTCGACCGAAGGTGGAGGATTAGGGGAGCTTCGATGTGGCAGTCTATGATCGTCATCGCGATTTTGGGTTTGGCCTTGAGTTGTGTATATCGCGTGAGGAAGATGAGTCAACGTGCGGCCTTGATTTTGTTTCTAGATCTTGTGGCCAATGTTTTAGTTTGGTATTAAAATTTAAATAAAAATAAGATTTGTTTTAAAGTTATATATTCAAACTTTAAACTTGAATATCTTTCACATTTATTATCAGATTGCAGCGAAACGAGAAGTGTCGGAATCGCAGCGATGCGATCTACATAGTGGAGCAAGTCTGGGATCTTTCGGAGCAAGTAAAAATTTGGGTTAAATCGAACGCCATTCGATTTAATTTAAATTTGAACGCTCATCGAAAACCCAAGGTGAGTTTAACTCACTCACATCTGGAATATTAGTTAATTTAAATAGTCAATATTTAAATGATTGGTTGAATATGATAATTATTATCAAATTGAATCGATATATATTGTTGTGCTAATATCTGTGGATGAAGGGAAAACAGGTTGGAGGGATCCAACTGGATTCCTCACAAATAGAAATTTATTTATATTCAGTAATATATCACATTTATATTCTGTGATAAAATTGTTTTAGATCCTGTTATGCTATGCTCTGTTTATTTACTGTGATAGATAAGTTGGAAATTTAATTGTGTTGTACTAAGATTGGGTGAATACAACCTGGGAATTTAAATGTAAATAAATAAATTGGGTTTAAAGTAAATTAAAGAAATTCTTAAATAAAGAATTTAAAAGGAATTAAATTCAAGTGATTGGTTGATAATATGAAGTGTTTGAATTTGTGGTTTAAAAAGGGAATTGAGAATTGTTAAAAATAATAGCGGGATTTATTTTTAAATAATGGGAAGCGTGCTTTCTTCTGGAAACTTTAGTATGTTTTTAAGAAAGTTTTCAAATTATAAATTTGCAATTTAAATATGTTTAGAGTATTTTAGAAAGAAATATTATTTTAAATTGTTTTTAAGTGAAAGCAAATATTTGATTAAGTAATTATGGTATTAATTATTTTTTTTAAAAAGTAAGTAGTAATAAGTTTTCAAAAAGGAAACCTCTATATATTTCCTTAAATATTATTTTCAATTTAATAATTTCTAGAAGCTTTATTTTAAATATTGTAAATATATATTTGAAATTGATTTCCAGGAAATAGTAATATGAGGAGTTTATTTTTTTAAATATGGAAAGGATTTTACGGGATGAACGTAAAATTGAATTGGGATAAATCGTGTAAGATTTATAAAAAGAATTCTTTGGATTATTCTAAATGGAAGTGTATTTCCCTAAAGCCAAGTACGCTTTTAAGCTGATTTTTGAAAAGTTAGAAGCTTTGAAGTTATATTAAAGCATGGTTTCAAGAAATTATTTAAGTTATAAGAATTTTAAAAGTAAGCATTTATCAAATTAGATATAGAAGTAATTATTTTAATGGTAAGTAGTATTATGTTTTAAAAAGAATATTATTAACATTTATACTTTATAAATGATTTAATTTTAAAGGTAATCAATTAAAGTTTTATTTGAAACTTGTTTAGAATTTCATAGCTTTATTTCAAGATCTAGTATGACTTAACTTTATTTTAAAGATAATAGTTTATAATTTATTAAGCAGGTTTATTCGAGATATTTTTAAAGGGGTGTGTGTGTGTGTATATATATATTAAATTAAGTATGTAAGAAGTTTTAAATATAAATGTTTAGTGTATTTCCAAGAATAAAGTATTTAAATTATTTTAAACCTTAAATATGGGTACTTGGATGTTTCAGAGGAAGTAAAGATTTGGAAATCTATTCCATGAGAAGAATTGGACTTGAAAAGTGTTTCAAAGGGATTTTGAAAATGGAATTATATCTCGTAAAGATATTTTGAGGAAACAAATAATGTGGGAAATTATTTATTGTGTGATGGATGCTTATGGATGTTAATTGACAGCTAAATCATCGACTATCAATATTGGACAAATGCATTGATCGTTTCGAAGAGACCGGGATCGAGATTTATTTCTCGAAAACCACTTCGATCTAGTTTGTACGTTTTCGTGGGAAAGACGAGTTCGGAGTCGAAGATGGAGCAGTGAAGTACAAGGGCTAGTCGCTACTAATCCTGAGGATATTTCCAAATTGGATGTAGTAGGAGTAGTTCCTTCGGTTCTGTTCGAACCCGGGACGGACTTGTATGGATGAATGCTTTCGGAACATTGTCAGGTGGGCGATGGGCATTCTAAGTCAAACGTTCTAAAAAAATAATGCTCGGCCTCAAGCCTCATCAACCGGGAATGACTGAGAATCAGGGGATATGCAGCAAGGCTTGGTGGGCAACACCCATTTCCGGGTAAGGTCCCTGTCTAGATGTCCCTTTTATTTCGGCTTAGTGGTGTGGTTACTTATCCCAATCACGGAGTGATCTTACTCGGGACTATCCAGTAAGGGGTAGTCCGGGCCTTGTATTGCAGGGGATCGGGCATGGTCCTCGGTACACTAATCTAGACCAGGTACCGTGACAGGTGGTACCCCAGTGCCTAGTCATTAGTTGGAATCCATTCTCCCTACGAGCCTTTTACGAGTTTTGTTTGTATTACCCACTCTGTGGCTAGTAGCTGGAATTTAATGAATGTAAAAATTTCAGCTATTTTATAAGTATTTGTATATAGACCCTATTATAATATCAGAGGATTTTTATAAAAAGTGTTTTAGCTATCGTAAGGTAAAAACCCGACATGTTTATTTGTGGCGTGGTCTTACGAGATGCTTTTGTTTTCAAAAGGATTTTTGAAACTTTAATAATCAATTTGGATGCGTTATTATCAGCTGGTATTCCAGACTGACTTGGGTGTTATTTCATTATAATGCTCGGGTCAGACCGAGTATTATATGTTCAGGACAGGATGATATGGAGCAGGAGAGGAGCTGGAGTCCGAGACGTATTATCCGTACTTGTATATATATCCGCTGCTGTGATTGTATGAAATTGATTGACTGGTAACTGTTGGTTGTTTGAGATACTCTGATGATATATTGCATAAAATAGATATAGTTTTCATTTTGTGTAAAGATCTGATATTATATTTTATTCTGCTGCGACTGTGAGATTCTGATATTGTTTAGTTCCTTCTTTCTTTTATCTCTTCTTCTTTAACCCTAATGGTTCGTATTTCTGTCCCACTTGAGTTCATTGATGTAGAATAGTGTTGACTCAAGGGGTATGGATTTGCGGGCTGCTACACTTGTTATCAGAGCTTAGGTTGACGACAACCTAGGCTTTGGTGGGGTAATTTCACATTAAATAGAGTCAATGGTACTCTATAATGAGTTGAGTGTAATAATAGATATGAGAGCGTACTTGTTAGTGAATATAAAATTGTTTTTATACTGTGTTGACTTAGCGGTTGAGTGGTTATGAATTCTGGTCGGTACCGAAAGTACAACTGTATCGATAGGGGTTTCTAAACTCTTAAACAAGATAAACCAACATAGTATTGTTTTAAAGTGGGTAAATGAAATAATTTTACCCAAAATTATATTTTTATATAAAAGGAATAATTTTCTGAAATTATTATATATATTTGGATGTTTGGTTGTTAATATCTTAATCAAATAAGAATCTAAAATTTAAAAATGGTTATAACCAAATAAAATTCCATGAGTATAAATTATACAAAAGAAGAATAACTAAATTGGAATTAAACCAGAATATAAATCCTGGAAATTTTGAAAAGTGTTTTAAATGTATTAAAACAAAATTTGGAAATTTAAAATATTGGGAATGTTTGAAATTTTTTCCAAAGTGTTTGATGGCAATGATGAAATATTATTTTGGGAAGTATTTTTTTTGAATGAGATTTGTTTTGGAATGAAATTGGAAAAGTAAGGAAGCATTGAACTCGCTTCAGTCGCTGGAAAATAATCCTGATGTTGATGGCCACATCATTAGAATTCATTTTCGAGTTTCTAAAGTGATGAATTGCTACCAAAGTGGTTGGTTATGAAATTTGTTGGACTTGTTGGAGATACAAGTGATTTTAGAAGTTTCAAAAAGGGAAATTGCTTGGGTAAAAACAGATTGTTATAGAAATCTGGAAGTTTGATTTGATATACCAGGAGAGTATGAGTTATTTATTATTTCAAAATGGTTTTGGAATAAAACCGGGTAATTGAATTCTGGAAAATTCTATTTAAATAATGTGTAAAGTTAAAATGAATCAACTATTGAACTTATTAAGTGAAGTTGATATTAATAAGAAGTAAATGAAATTTTTATTCTTGGAATTAAAATTTAACTTGAGTATATGGAAGTGAATAGAAAATTTGAATTTAACTTGGATAAGTTAAATAAATTGAACTTGGAATTAAATTGATTTGAATTAAATTGAAATGTAAAATGATTTTGTTATTGTGGGTCATTGTGAAATAAATTGTAACCACAAGCTATTAAGTGTTATACTTATAATTTGAAATCGTGGATTTAAAATTTTACAAAGAATTATATTGAAAGAAAATTTGGGATTGTGATTATAAGATGTAAAATGGGTTAAAATGAGCAATATAAGCTTTCAAGTGAATAAGTTGGTAAACTAAGAATAGAAAATTAGATTGTAAACCCTAGTAAAATGGAATTACAATAAAAAATGGAGAATAGTTGAATGGTATGGTGAATTCAAACTTAATCTCAAAAGAAATGTGAATTGAAATAAGGCGGTGAAAATACAAAATATAAAGGGTGAATTAACTTAAGTCAGTAAATAAATTTTGGACTTGTATATGGAGAATTAAAATTGGATTTAACTTCGATTAAATGAAATGGAGTTAATTTGGATTGAATTAAAATCAAAATTTAGTTGTGTTACAAATAATTATGAATAGAATTAAATTCTTATTTAAAATAGTAAAAGAAATAGCATGAATTTAAGTTGGCTGAATAAATTTAGTTAAAACTTGAATTTAAATTGGAAAGAGTTGAGTTGAAGGAAAGTTGAATTTAATTGAAATGACATTGAATAAGAAATCCTCACTCAACTAAATTCAAAGGAATTATTTGAGAATGAATTTAGCGTAAGCTAAATTAAATAAAAAGAAGATTGAAGATGAATTTAGTATAAACTAAATTAAATGAAATTTGTATTGGCATGGATGAAATTTTGGTGGTTTGTTAAGGAAATTTTTGAAAGAAAAAAAATTTAAAAACCCAGTTCTGGTATGGGATTTAATTTTGACAATGAAAGTTGAGAGTGTAAATGAAAAATGGAATTAGATTATAATAGTGATGGTTTGAATTGTAAATAAATTCAAATGAGTGGAATAATTTAAAGTGGTCTCATTTGTCAATGAAATAAATTTAAAATGGATTGAATAAATAAACAAAATGAATTAAAATTTGTCAATGAATTAGAATTTGGTTGGATGAGAATCAACTGAAAATATATAAAATTGATATAAGAAGAAATGGAAATATTGTGTGATTAAAACAACTTAAGCAAGTTGAAAAATAATTGTGACCGAGCTTTATAATATGGTCTTGGATAAATTTGTTTAGATAATAAAATTTAAATGCAAGTGAAATGGTTTTAATTAAATAGTGTGATGAAATAAGAATGTATAAATTAATAGTACAGAATGGGATGATATTAATATAAACTTTAGTTGGATGATGAACTTGAAGTGAGAATAAGAAATTGAATTAAAAATGCAAGGAAATAAGAATATCTGGGTAGTGAATAATTCCGAATGGAATAAAATTAATATAAATTTGAACTGGAATTAATTTTAATGGTTATAAGCATAAGTGATGGTTACTTGCTTGGATGACATTGAAATTTGCGTAGAAATTGGACGTTTAGTTGTAAATAAAAATTTAATTGGCTTAAAGAAGCAAATGAAATTAGTTTTTGAATCAATTGGAATGGATTAAAATTTTATTAAGTGATTTTCTATATTAATACAAGTGAATCATAAAGGAAATCCAAGTATATAAAATTTAAAAATAAAAATTCAATTGCAAATCAATGTGGAATTAAATGGAAGTAAATCGATGCAAGTAATACACATGTTAAACCAAAATGATGTGAATATGAGCTTAATGGGTACAAAGATGAATTGGTTGTAATAAATATAAATGGTATATAGTGAACTTGAATATAAATTATTCGAGTGAGATAAAATGAAGCTTGGACTTGTATAAGAAATATAAAAAGGTGATTGGAATCTTTGAAGTACTGATAAAATATGGTTAACATTGTTAAATTATGAAGTTTGCTTGTTTAAACCATGTAATTGATGTGTTTGGACAATTTAATGAATAAAATGTTATTAAAATTCTCATATTATTGAAAACTGATGTGTTTATCTAAGTAAGTACAGGTACGGGAGGCAGTAGATAGAGTTGGAGCGCGTATATGTAATATAAGTTAGCCGCATGCTTTTAAAATGCTAATAAAAGGTACGCCTACGCAATAAAAATAGGAAATATGAACTGTTTTTGGTTTTTCCGACCGTGTGGGTCGATGTATATATATTTATATCTATTGTGATATTGCAAAAGCTCCTCCGTATAGGGGAGACTCTGCCAAAAAATTTCGAAAATTTTGGGAGTTAGAAAATATTTTGAAATTTATGAAAACGTTTTGTTAATGACAAAGTGATTTCAAACAATAATTAAAATAAAAAGGATTTTGGAATAGGAATCGAAACTAGCAGTTTCGATTCGTAACTAAAGAATTTGAGCAAAGTGAAATTGAGATTTCACTAAGTAAGTTTTGCTATTGAGTTTGGAACATTCTTTCTAACTTAGAAAATTTCGAGGACGAAATTTTTATAATGGGGGAGGAATGTAACGACCCGAAATTTTGGGTCGCTACATTTGAACATTTAATTCATTTTAAATGTTGAATATGGATTATAATTTGAATTTTGAAGTAAAAAGATTTAGATTAAATTAATAGAATTGGTTAAATTTCAAATATGGGAAATTCAATTGAAAATTGAATAATAATAATTTAATGTTAGAATTGGATAATTGGTGATTCTGGGTGTAAATAGATATAAGAATAGATTCTAAAATTTATTTTTAAGTCTATTTCAATTTGATTTATAATATCGGATTGTTGGATGGAATTAAAAGTCGATTGATTAAATTAGGAATTTTATATTAATTTAATAATGGAATTTAATAATATAATAATGCAAATAATTAGATTTTGGTTCGAAATGAATCAGAATGATTTCTAATGTGAATATAAATTTTATACGAGTTATAAAAGAGTTAATAAAGTTTTAAAAATGAAATTTTAAGTGATTTCGATGATTTTGAAAATCGCTCGATTTAATCGACGGGTTAAAATAGCCTTCCGGGGCACAGTCTCGGAATTCGACGAAGCTAGTTCCATTGGATCAGTAATAGTTAGTCATTATTGGATTTCAATTTTCGTAGCAAGCGGAGTTTTCGTTTGACCCTGGCAGCTTAAAACGCTTAGAAGATACTTTAATCGATTAAATTTAAAATTGATCGTTTATTTCCGTAACTCGCACATACGATCGAATTAGCTTCCGAAACACATTCCATTATGTTCGGAACGTAGGTAAAACCTTAGAAAAGCCTGGCGGCATGTGAGATTTGGAATTCGTTTGTAAAAGCTTGTTAAAATTGGAGATAATATTAAAAATTTATTAATAAACATTTATATAAACTCGATTTTGACCTAAACCCTAGCATTGTTCGGCCGCCGTCTTCATCCTTTCAATGGACGAAAACGCTTACTCTTCTTCCTCGATTATCAATCAATCCACGCATTAATTCGAAATTTTTCCAACTGGAGAAGTAAAGAGAACCTCGAGATCTAAGCATCCAACGGTTATGATCGAAAATTGGTTTGTCGGCAAATCGCGATGGAAGGGCGTACGTTCATGCTCGATTTCGAGCAGTAAGGACGACCGAGTTATGTGATGTTTCGACCGAAGGTGGAGGATTAGGAGAGCTTCGATGTGGCAGTCTCTGATCGTCATCTCGATGATCATTTGGGGGGCGACGATCAACCCTAAATCGCGATTTCGGGTTCGGCCTTGAGCTGTGTATATCGCGTGAGGAAGATGAGTCAATGTGCAGCCTTGATTTTGTTTCTAGATCTTGCGGCCAAGATTTTAGTTTGGTATTAATATTTAAATAATAATAAGATTTGTTTTAAAATTATATATTCAAACTTTAAACTTGAATATCTTTCACATTTATTATCAGATTACAGCGAAACGAGAAGCGTCGGAATCGCAGCGATGCGATCTACGTAGTGGAGCAAGTCTGGAATCTTTCGAAGCAAGTAAAAATTTGGGTTAAATCGAACGCCGTTCGATTTAATTTAAATTTGAACGCTCATCGAAAACCCAAGGTGAGTTTAACTCACTCACAACTGGAATATTAGTTAATTTAAATAGTCAATATTTAAATGATTGGTTGAATATGATAATTATTATCAAATTGAATCGATATATATTGTTGTGCTAATATCTGTGGATGCAGGGAAAACAGGTTGGAGGTATCCAACTGGATTCCTCATAAATAGAAATTTATTTATATTTGGTAATATATCACATTTATATTCTGTGATAAAATTGTTTTAGATCCTGTTATGCTATGCTCTATTTATTTACTGTGATAGATAAGTTGGAAATTTAATTGTGTTGTGCTCAGATTGGGTGAATACAACCTGGGAATTTCTATATATTTCCTTAAATATTATTTTCAATTTAATAATTTCTAGAAGCTTTATTTTAAATATTGTAAATATATATTTGAAATTGATTTCTAGGAAATAGTAATATGAGGAGTTTATTTTTTTAAATATGGAAAGGATTTTACGGGATGAACGTAAAATTGAATTGGGATAAATCGTGTAAGATTTATAAAATGAATTCTTTGGATTATTCTAAATGGAAGTGTATTTCCCTAAAGCCAAGTACGCTTTTAAGCTGATTTTTGAAAATTTAGAAGCTTTGAAGTTATATTAAAGCATGGTTTCAAGAAATTATTTAAGTTATAAGAATTTTAAAAGCATTATCAAATTAGATATAGAAGTAATTATTTTAATGGTAAGTAGTATTATGTTTTAAAAAGAATATTATTAACATTTATACTTTATAAATGGTTTAATTTTAAAGGTAATCAATTAAAGTTTTATTTGAAACTTGTATAGAATTTCATAGCTTTATTTCAAGATCTAGTATGACTTAACTTTATTTTAAAGATAATAGTTTATATTTTATTAAGCAGCTTTATTCGAGATATTTTTAAAGGTATATATACATATTAAATTAAGTATGTAAGAAGTTTTAAATATAAATGTTTAGTGTATTTCCAAGAATAAAGTGTTTAAATTATTTTAAACCTTAAATATGGTACTTGGATGTTTCAGAGGAAGTAAAGATTTGGAAATCTATTTCATGAGAAGAATTGGATTTGAAAAGTGTTTCAAAGGGATTTTGAAAATGGAATTATATCTTGTAAAGATATTTTGAGGAAATAAATAATGTGGGCAATTATTTATTGTGTGATGGATGCTTATGGATGTTAATTGATAATTAAATCACCGACTATCAATATTGGACAAATGCATTGATCGTTTCGAAGTGACCGGGATCGATATTTATTTCTCAAAAACCACTTCGATCCGGTTTGTACGTTTTCACAGGAAAAACGAGTTCGGAGTCGAAGATGGAGCAGTGAAGTGCAAGGGCTAGTCGCTACTAATCCTGAGAACATTTCCAAAATGGATGTAGTAGGAGTAGTTCCTTCGGTTCCCTTCGAACTCGGGACGGACTTGTATGGATGAATGCTTTCGGAACATCGTTAAGTGGGCGATGGGCATTTTAAGTGAAACGTTCTAAAAGGTAACGCTTAGCCTCAAGCCTCATCAACCGGGAATGACTGAAAATCAAGGGATATGCGCCAAGGCTTAGTGGGCAGCACCCATTTCTGGGTAAGGTCATTCCTGTCTAGATGTCCCATTTATTTCAGCTTAGTGGTGTGGTTGCTGATCCCAACTGCGGGGTGATCTTACTCGGGACTATCCAGTAAGGGGTAGTCCGGGCCTTGTGTTGCAGGGGATCGGACGTGGTCCTCTGTACACTGATCTAGACCAGGTACTGTGGCAGGTGGTACCCCAGTGCCTAGTCATTAGTTGGAATCCAGTCTCCCTACGAGCCTTTTTCGAGTTTTGTTTGTATTACCCACTCTATGGCTAGTAGCTGGAATTTAATGAATGTAACAATTTCGGCTATTTTATAAGTATTTGTATATAGACCCTATTATAATATCAGAGGATTTTTATAAAAAGTGTTTTAGCTATCGTAAGGTAAAAACCCGAGATTTTTATTTGTGGCGTTGTCTTACGAGATGCTTTTGTTTTCAAAAGGATTTTTGAAACTTTAATAATCAATTTGGGTGCATTATTATCAGCTGGATTCCAGACTGACTCGGGTGTTATTTCATTATAATGCTCGGGTCAGACCGAGTATTATATGTTCAGGACAGGATGCTATGGAGCAGGAGAGGAGCTGGAGTTCGAGACGTATTATCCGTACTTGTATATATATCCGCTGCTGTGATTGTATGAAATTGTCTGACTGGTAAATGTTGGTTGTTTGAGATACTTTGATGATATATTGTATAAAACAGATATAGTTTTCATTTTGTGTAAAGATCTGATATTATATATTATATTTTATTCCGCTGCGACTGTGAGATTCTGATATTGTTCAGTTCCTTCTTTCTTCTATCTCTTCTTCTTTAACCCTAATGGTTCGTATTTCTGTCCCACTTGAGTTATTTGATGTAGAATAGTGTTGACTCAAGAGGTACGGATTTGCGGGCTGTTACAGTCGCCTCCATTCTGAGCATGTGACTTCGATCACGATGCTATGTTGTCTTCTATTTTTTATCTAATCGAATTTTTTAATTCATTTCCATTTTTTTCTCGTATTCGATTTGAAAAAAGGAGGAATGAGGTCGGGGCTTTAAAAAGGAAGGGAGAGGTTATGTGTGATTTATGGGTAGTGTGTTGAATGGGTCAAAGCATAATGAATGGATGAATTACAGCAGAAAATAAGATTGACTAGATAATTATTTATTTAAATTTTAAAATGTCTCGATTTAGCAACTCAAAATCTCAAACTCCTATTGAAGCGTGCACTAGGCATTTATAATGCTAATCCCATATTCTGAATGCAATAGAAACGGTTTCAAGTTCTAATTCGATCGTATGGAGAAGATAGATTTTTGGACCCAATTATTATATTGAATTTTCGATATAAATTTTAGTGCGTTTCTATCCTGTACGGCCAAACGATAACTCCAAATGCTACAAAATTTGAAAACCGATAATAATACACTATCACGGATCCAATGGAATTGGTTTCGTCGAATTTTAAGACTGTGCCTCGGATCCCTGTTTTAACGCATAGATTAAATCGTCGATTTCCAAAATTCCAAAATTGCTTGAATTTTTAATTTTGAAATCTTACTAACTAAATTATAATTCAAAATCCAATATTTAAACCATTTAAGTATTCCAAATCAAACATCTAAAAATCCGGATCGTCACAAAGAGAAATGAAGTAAAGTGAGAAATAAGAAAGTGGGATTATTTTTATTAAAATTGATAATTGGAAATTACTAAAATGCCCTCTTATTATTAAAAAAAATACCATCCGCCAAAACTTTGACAACTTATCCTCCTTCTTCCTTGCAACATATGCAAACCCCTCTTTCACTTCCATCGCTTCACTACTTATGGAAATGTACTTTACGTCTTAGCTTTTGTGCTTTTTTCTTTCAAAATATAAAAGAAAGGTTAAATTTTACTTTCTTAGCTTAAGTGTATATTTAAACTTATTTTACACTAATCACTTCACTGGCTAAAGAATATGTTATTCTTATATATATGTATATGTTCTGACAACTTTTAGAAGATGGAAAGTCGAAAATCCGAAAAATGGTTTTCGGTCATATTTTCAGTTTTTCTCCAAACTAATTAGTTTTCTAGACCAAGTTTAAAACAACTTTACCATAATTAGTTATTACTTAAAAGAGGACTTTTTGAGTTATAAAATGCATTATTTAATTACTTAAAAATATGTAAAATATCCAAACTTAAAGTAATTAAATTATGGGTTATTACATTCCAAATGAACAAACCATTAGACTGTAAATAGATATTTATCCTACATGACCAATAAGTGCAATTAATAGTATTAAATAGTGGGGGTCTGGCAGTAGATTGCCCTTTTATAAAAGTGTTAAAATGTGAACTACCAATGTTGCCAACCGTTTATACTTTTCAAAAATCCAACTACGAGTTTTTAAAACCAAATGCTCATATACCATATATGAAAAATGGTATAGTACTAGTACGAATGGATCTTAAGGCTACTGTAACACTAGATGGGGGGGATGAGTAACGTTTTACAACTTTTACAGAAGTTTTTCACTTATTCAAGGTTTGAATCAAACATAGATAATCAATCATAGATGAACACACACACACACACACTAATAGGTAACCACCTATATAAATAAATGTAGTAAAGTAAAGTAAGAGTTAGAGAGACGACCCTAGGAGTTTTATACTAGTTTAGATTTCTCCTACATCTAGTCCCGTACAATTTCTTATGCATATATCTTTTCTGTGATGATCCACAATTTAATCGCTATTTAAACGAGTTTTTAATTATATTTTTAAATAATTAATTAATTTTTTATTAACAAATAAAACTATTTTAAATAATAACCAATGATTATAGAATCGTTTTCAAAATTTGTTTACCAATATATATAGTTCATAGAGAAATAAAAAAAGTGGCCAAAAATTATTTCTCAAAATATTAATTTTTCATCGGTTAAAAGTTATTTAAAAAATCATAGCACTATTTTAAACACACATGCACACATTACCAACTATTCTAACACGGTGTGTACATTACATTTGCATGTTCATATTTTCTCACTTAAGTATATAAACATATAAGATTTTATTTATCAAAAACACATATACACAGCATATAAAAAAATAACTTTTTCGACACATATTACAAGATCATAGCAAGAATAGTTGCAAGAGAGGGGGGAACTTGAAGTGGGCGGAATTAGGTGGTGGAGGAGAGGTAGTGCATGCATACATGTATATTTAATAAAAGCACTACATATTTTTAAACAAATTTTCTAAGCCTATAAATACTCCTTAACTCTCATGTTTCTCATTTTTATAATCTCTCTCTATTTTAAATTTCCTAAAAGCTTGAGCAAACATATCCATGTCTTCTCTTCATATCTTCTAACGTGAGAAAAACCACTTCATTTCCACTTAAACACTTCTACACATATATCAACACCTCCTCTTTCAAAATACAAGCACCCAAACCCCCTTTCTTATATGGCCGAGCCCAACATAACCTAGGATGAGCCCAAACACCACATGGTCGAGCCCATTTACAATGTTCATGTGTCCGAAGTTTCAATTTTTGTAAAACTCTAGCTTATATCAAAGTTTTAGCAATGTTCTCCTCGAGTTAGTAAAGTTTCGGTGAGTAAAAATCCTGTTTTTTGAAAGGAAAATAATTTGATTTTGATGAACAATATGTTATGGAAATATAGGGTTGATTGTGCTGAAATATCATATTGTTTTGATGGTATATAATTATAAGTTTGTGTTTGAGTTTGGATTTGTGATTTGGATGTTAAATGGCATGTTTGGATATGGATATGTGAATGGTTGTTTATGATATAATGATAATGTGTTTATGAGACAAAACTAAGTGTATGTAATGTAAATGTTATGAAATTAACACCTTGAAAACTCGTGAATGACTTAAGATCTGATTTGAAAATCAAAAGCTTGTTTTCTAGTTTTTTTTTTGGATTTAGTAAATGTTTTCAAAGCTTTCATCTTTTGTTAATTTTCAAAACTTTTCCATTTGTGTTTCAAATGTAATAGCTACTAAAGTGAGTTTTTGACCTAGAAATCAATTCTAGCGAACAACGCTCATAGTAATAGTCACTATGGATGCACTTCGGAAAATTTAACCATTTCAAGTTTTAAAGTATTTTATTTTGGATTGTTTTTTAAAACTTATTTCAAAACTAATAAAGTAATTAAAAAGTTTAAGGTTTAATAATTTAATAATTTATTTATTTAATTTATTAATTAGTTAATTATTATTTAATTAATTAGAAAATTAGGTTAAATAATTAGAGTTTAAGAAATTATTAATCAAGTTAATTATTTTTAATAAAGGAAGTTTTAAATAATGATTAGTTAAGATAAAAGGACATTAATTTTCATTTGATTAAGTTTATTTAATTTAATTAGAGTTAGCTTTTAATTAATTATTATTTAACTAAAGGTTAATTATCCCTTAATTTGGGTTTAATTCTTAAATGAACGTTATTTAATTAATGTTTAATTAAAGTTGAATTATAAATAAATCTTTAATTAATTAAATTTTAAAGCATGACTTTTGATTAATTTAAGATAAATTAAAGTTTGAATTAAATTTAAACTTATGATTTGATTAAGGTTTACTTATTTTAAAGTTTTCTTTTCAAAACACTGTTGGTTATTTAATTTTAACCAACTTTCTTATTTAAGTAAAATATTTTAAACCAAAGGATCTCTTTTCCACGTTATTTAAGTAGCCAAATGAATTAAAGTAGCTGTAATAAAACGTTGACATATTTTACTGAAAGTAAGTCAACTTGTACTTATCATAAATACTGCACTTTGAGAACGTGATGAATTCAAGTGGTTAATTTCGATAAATGGGTCATGATAATCTAAAAACGCATGTTCATATGTAAACCTTACACCCTGATAATGGAATGGTCCATTATAAAACAACTTGACCCTTTAAAATTATCGAACATTGGTTGGAGAGACCGGGATCGGATAATAGTTGTAATTCGAAAACTACTTCGAACTAGCGTAAGCGTTCGAATTGGAAATAGTGAAGGCAAGGTCCAAGATGAAAACTTTGAAGTGCAAGAGCTATTTGCTACTATTCCTGATGGTGATTCTAAAATGGATGTAGTGGAGGTAGTGACGTCGGTTCATTCATCTCCTGAACAACATGCATAGATGAATGCTGATATTGCATCAACTGCTGGAAGGCGATGTAGCATTCTAAGTGGAAGTGTTTTCGTAAAGGTAAACATAGCCTTACGCCTCATCAACTAGAAATGACCAAAATTGTAACTACCCAGAATTTCTGTCATTTGAAATTCGTATATTTAATTGATTTTAAATATTAACAAGTAAAATTTGTAAGTCAAAAAAATATTTATTTCGAATATCTAGATTTAATTGGATAATTAAATATTTGAAATTACAGAAATAATTGGAAATTGGGTTTAATGTGATTAAAATTGATTAATAAAGTTGTATTAAATCATATTGGAGTTAGAATGATGTTATCGAACTTTTAAAATCGAATTAAAAGTTAATTTGTGGAAATTGAATATTTTAATATTTAATTGACGAGTAAAAATAGTCATTTTTCAAACAGTCTCAGATTTCGACGAAACAAGTTTCATCGGATCCGTAATGTAATATTATTGTATGATTTCAAATTTCGTGTCAATCGGATTTACGGTTTGTCCGAGGCAAGCTAAAACGCACTGAAATCGGTTTAAGTAAATTTTTAATTTAAATAATCCGATTCGAAAACCTATCTTTCAAATATGATCAAATTGGCTCCCGATATATATTCCATTGTGTTCGGAATAGGGGTAAAACATTATATACGTCAGGCAGCACGCTTCGTTTGGAGTTCGGAAAATTTTCGGGTGAATAGTGTCGCGTAATTTTCTATAGAAGGCCATATAATTTTTCTTATTTTCACAAACCCTAACCCTAAAAGCTTCAGCCGCCGCTTTTCCAATTAATGGCCGAAAATTGTTCCTCTTCTCCCTCAATTTTCTTCCAACCCACAAACTTTTACGCCTCGACTTCAACTGCAAAGTTGTAGAGGGTATCGAGATCTTTAATATCAACGGTTATGATCGAAAATTTCGCAAAGAATCAACGGCAATTTGTGCTTGAAGTCCTGCCGTTCGTGCACAATTTTCAACACCAAGAGGGGGCCTAGCTTCAACATACTACGGCCGAAGGTGGAGTCGACGATGCTCTTCGTCGTGGAGTTGCTCGATCGTCTTCAAGTGCAATAGGGTGGTCGCGCGCATTAGGGTTTTAGTGGCGGCCGTGGGTTGATGTTCACGCATGATTATCCTGAGCACAGTTTTGAGGACGAAAGAAAACATGTGGCCTTGATCTGATGAAGGCAAATCTAACGGCCAGAAATGATTAAGGTTTAAAAATAAAAAGAAATTAATAGAATTATTATATATTAAAACGTTCAAACTTTAAAACACTATAACTTTTTCATAAGAGGTCCGTTTCGGACGAAACGAATTGCGTTGGCTTCATATTGACGAGCAATACGCAATGGAGCTGGATTGAGATGGATTAGAGCTAGTGTGAATTTTGGACAAAATTAAACGCATGTTTAATTTTATTCAAAATAAACACTGCAACTGTATTATTTGAAACAAGGTGAGAACTTCTCACCCAATCGAATTTGTTTCGATTTAAAATTAAATAGTTGAATTTAAAATTGCTTGATTGTGCGATCGAATGATAAATTGCTATATGTTGTATTGAAATAGTCCCTATACGCCGTATATTAAGCGGATGTTATTTATTAAACACATATACCGCGATATTCCACCTTGAAGTGGAATTGGTATTATATATGTACTTAGAGTTGATTTTCCCGCATTATATAGCGGATGAGACCCTATTGCGCCACATATTAGCGGATAATATTTTGTATGAACCAATGTACCGCGATATTCCGTCTTGAAACGGGATTGGTATTGTGCTAACATCTGTGGATGCAGGGAAACTGGTTGGAGGGATCCAACTGGATTCCTCAACAGTATTGATTTATTTACAAATATTGTGATATATTCTGTTATCATATGTTATATGATGTTTTGGATGCCGTATTTGTTATATTTAGTACTGTTGTAGCATTTGGCCTATTTTTAGAGTCTTAAAAATGTTAAAGTAACGATTTCGAATTTAAAAGGATTTTCAAGTGATTTTTGAAAGTATACATTTTATTGAATTTTGGAATTGATTCATTTTGAATAAATAAACGTTATAATTTTTATGTTATAAAAAATTATGATTTTTGTGAAATATAACTAAAATGTGATTTTTGAAATAAGTAGTTGAATAATTTGTAAAATGGTTTAACTTGGGATTTTTGAATCATTATAAACGGTTTATATAAAGATTTATAAAATTGACATTTATAAATTAAAATATTGGAATTTTAAAACGAGTTTTTATAAGTGTTAAAATGAAGCATAAATGGATTTCATAAGTGAATGAAATTTATAGATTTATAAATTGTGAAGTTATAAAATGAATAGATTTTTTATAAAATAAACGATTTATAAGAAATTAAATTATAAATTGGATTTTGGCATTTAAATGGGATATAAATAGAATTTGTTAATTAAGAATTTTATAAGTTGAAATTTTTATAAAATATATAAATGAGAATTTATAAACGTTGTTTTATAAATCCGAAATCGACTTATTTTGATAAGTCAATTATTATAGATTATTAAAGGAGATTATCCACGATTTTGGACAGTGGATAATCCTTTAAATAAAATGTGTAGAAATGTTGAATTTGGTTAACGAAGTATATTCACGATTTTGGACAATGAATAATATATTTGGGGAAGTGATATTTTAAATAGAATTAAAACGATTTAAAGATGTTTTAAAATGCATTAACTATCGAAACCATAGATTTCAACATTCATTGTTGAAATAGGCGTTTTTGAGAAACAAGGAAAAGATGGACTATAACACTTTTGCTATAGTAAAAGATTTTCGAAAGGAAATGTTTTTGTATAGTACTGGGATTTATATATCTATCTAAATTTCGAATCCCTATACTAGTGATTTTGGGTTGTCGTAACGATGTTTTACGCAACATTCGTTTTGACTCAAATGAATGTGTTTAAGGGAATGTTTTCCTTAAAGAATAAATTATATACTTAATTGTGATTTAAGTATATTGAATATTTTCCAAATGTTGAAAATAAATAGATTTGTGAATTACTTATTATTAAATAAGTATGGGAATGTTTTCAATATGAAGTGAAATGTTTTGAGATTTTATCTTTTAAAAATAAATTGAAGGTGAATATTTGAAATCGATTTGATAATCGTATATTAATAGATATTCTGGAAATGTGAATTCACCATGGAATTTATAAAGGAAAAGGGAATTTGTTTAAAAATAAACATTTATTTATTTTCGAAGTGTGGGAAAATATATCTTGTAAAGATATTTTTGGAAAATAAATAATTTGGGAAATTATTTGGAATCTGGTGATGTTGTGCATATCTGTTGATAGTCAAATAACCGACTATCAATATTTACCTTTAAATGGGTATTTGTTGTGATTTTCTTGAATTTGAATGCTACACTTATTTTAAAAATAAGCGCTCGTTATTCGGTTTAGCTGGAGAGGATGTAATGACCCGGAATTTTGACGATATATTTTAATAAATATTAAATCTAAATTAAATCAAATGTAAGCTTGTCAATATTTGAATTGATGAGATATTAAATGATTAACAGTTATGTATGTTTATAAAAGAAAGTTTGATTTGAAAATTTTAAAACTAAATACTTCAAAACCCTTTAAAACAAAATCGGTTCTATTCAATAGAATCGAATCAAAGTCTTTATATTTTTGATATTAGATAAAATACATATGAATACACTTTTAGTTTTTAAAATGATAAGTTTTAAAATTAACAAACATGAAATTATTTAACATAAATTTGGTAGTGCAAAACAATATAAGTGTAAACATTCAAAAATTAGTATATAACACAATCATATATCATAAATGTAATCAAAGTAACATAAAGATACAAAATATAAATTATAATTTGAAATATATAAATACAAGTATTTTTAGTCAAACAATGATCTTCAACATCCACATTTGTACAACATAACATCCTTAAATCAAATGTTAAAAACATCATTTGAACAAGTATGAAATTTCATATAAAATATAACCAAGATATAAATTTATGAATATAAGTTATGACTTGAACTATATTTATACAAGTGTATGAACATGAGAACACTATAACATTAATGTCAGTATGAATGAACAAATAGCAAGAGTACGGGATAATAAAAGTAATTATAGTTATGCATAAGAAAACAAATTCAAATATAAGAATCTTGATACATTGCTTAATACACATATAAGTTGTACAGCAATTAAGTGTTGTATCCAGAAAAATAATAATAACAATAAACTAAAAATAAAGGTAAACCAGTAATAAACATATAAACAAAACCTGTGCCCACAAATGTACAACAACCAAAGATCTTGTTCAGAACAGTAAAACAAACATACAATTTATATGTTGTTGAAGCTTACATGCATAAGGAAAATAAGTTTTACTTCAAATAGAATACAAACAAAACCTGTAGCTTACTAAACAGGTTTGGCCGAGATAATGATACTGTCTTGTACAACACAAAGTAAGAAAACAATAAATATCTTTGTACATATAGCAATTATCTGTAAACATTTATTACTTAAACATTTAATAGCATAACATTTTGTTTAAGTATAGTACACAGCCGAAATCCTTGTATCATTTCATACTGCAGATTTTTACTTGGCCAATAAGAAGAAAATGGAAATACAAACACATACAACTGTCCAGTTAAAGCCTACTGCATAATAGCTCTATATATATATATCCAACATATCATCAGTTCATTTAAAAAAAACACTAAAACTAAGCCTAAAATCAAACCTGAAAACACATCTAGTTGCTTTGCAAATATATGTTAATTTAAAACAGAAAATCAAACAAAGAAAAAGGAAACAGAAGACAGGAAAGGAGTTTCAGGGAACATTCAACTGCAGTGTCGTCACGTACTGTTCAATTTTGCTTTTGGGTGAGTAAACATATAAATTTGCAACTCGTTTTTTTTAAAACAGCAGTATGGTATTTCATAGAATATAGGGTAGTATGTGTTTCATGATGATATGGTTCTGTGTTTGCAAATATTCATTTCATCTCTACTCTATTGTATGTTACTCTGTTGTACAGTACATGCTTTTGATCTGAATATAAATTAGGCTCATTAAATAGTGTTAATCTGTAAGTATTTTACTTAAACAATAGGATTAAAGGTTCTTAACTAGTCAATTAAACTAAGTATAATAAATATACCTCTGTAATTAGTTTAACAGCTATTTTAATTGTGCTTTGATAAATTTTTAATGTCATAAATTACCAATTCAAGTTTATATCATGAATTATTATCAAAAGATATGATTTTTAAAGGTTGAATGGGAATTTTTAGATCAATACATCAAGAGCAGTTTGATGTTGAACTAGAATTGAACTTTATCAAAATTCTCGAAATCTACTCAATATAAAATGCTAAAATTTGATCTGAAGTTAGTACAAAGATCTGTGATCTTAAGAAAAATATTGAATGATTTTTCCATTTCATAGATTTGGGGTATGAGGTCAGTATAGGGTTTAAGACTGTGTTTTACTGTGTACCGTTAAATTCATGATTTCGGCAATATGAATGGATCGAGTGACTCGAGATTATGCGTGAGGGCAGATGAGTGTGTGGTTGAGCTAGGGCCGGAGACCCAACGCCTCCGATGATCGTCGTTGATAGGTCGAACGATTTCTTTTCAGTGCGTTCGTTTGGTTGTTCAAGTTATAGGTCATATTTTGATTTAAGCTTGTAATTGAAAACGTGGGCGTCGTTTTCGTTTGAGTGGGTGATTTGGGGTTTGTGGGGCTGTCGTGAGTCACCGCAGGGGGGTGCGAGCCACCGTGCACGTGCACGATGGCGAAGGAGGTGGAGTTTCGTTTTCTTGTCAACGTGGGTATGCTTCGTATCGTGCTCGAGTCGTCCCACCTTTTTCTTCGGGCCTGTATACGAGATGGGTGCGTAAACATTCACTGATGTTTTGATTTTAAAAATAAGGTTAAACTTTGCTTAGTGAAGAAAAAAAAAGTGAAGGAGAAGAAGGGTTCCAGGAAAATGCTCGGGGTAGTTGGCGTGTTACTCGAAGCAGCACCCGAGTAAGGGCAGGAGCGGTCTCGGGTTTCAGTGGGTAAGTCTTAGAACTGTTGATTTTGGATCTACTGTTTTCAGCGGAATGTTTAACAAAATAAGATAAAATTTAATACTAGTTTAATTATGAGATTTATGTTTTACAATGTTTCAAATTCTTAGCTGCTATTTTAATTATAGAATTAATTTAAATTAAGTGTTAGGTTAACTAATAATTAATATTGTAGTTAATACTATATTTGATTATACAATTTAAAGGAAGACTTTTACATATTTAATTAAGTTGAACATATAAGATAAATAAATCATTAACAATTATTTTTTTAAAATTAGAATTAACGGTAGATTAATTCTTGGTGGGAGTCGATTGAGAGTAATTACTTTACAAGCAGAGATCGAGTAAATAATTAAGGGAAGGGGTAAAATTGGAAATTATTTACTTAAAGTCAATTTTATGAATAATTAATAGTTGATTAGTCGAGTAAATTAATTTAGAGTAAATAAATGGTTAAATAAGTAATTAGCAGTTAATAAATAGGTAATTAAGTTGATTAATAATTAAGACTATTAATTAAAGTAAATAACTGGGTTAAGAAGTAATTAAGTAATTGATAATGTGAAATAAAACAATTATGTAATTAAGACTTAAGGATTAATAAAGGAATCATTAATTAAACAATTTGAAATGAAATAAGTAATTGATTGTTAATTAATGATTAATTAAATAGAGTTAAGTGTATAACTCTCAGGTAATTAATTCTAAATTGAATTAATTACAAATAAGACTTAAAGGTGATTGCTTATGGACTATTGTGTTGAATATCTGATTGTGATATTTATTTGATGATGTTCTGTGATACACTGTGATATGTTATGTCATATCTATGATGCTGGTATATGTTTTATCTGTGATAAATGCTATGTTAATTCAACTGTTAGATTTAAATTATTTAAAACTGTTAAGTTAATTAGACAACTTGGCCCTTAAAATGGCGTTTGGATTCGATGAGACCGGGATCGGAAGAATCAAATTTGATCTCCGAAAACCACATCAATCCAATTTAAACGCTAGGTCGTGAATTCTGAAATGAAGATCGAGATGGTGTTTTCAGAATGCAAAGGTTATCATCGTTGACTCTGAGGGTGATTCCAAAATGAGTGTGACGAGATAATGCCTTCGGTTTCGTTCGAACCCGGAACGAACTTGTATGGATTGAATGCTTTCAACACATCGTCAGGCGGACGATGAGCATTCTAAGAATAATGTTCAATAAAGGTAATCGTAACCTCAAGCCTCGTCAACCGGGAATGGCTAAAACAGGGGAGATGCAGCAAGGTTAGGTGGGTCATGCCCAAGCAGGACAAGATATTTCCCCTGTCTAGAAGTCTCTTTTTGTAACAAACTGAGATTTTCGACTTTCGAAAATTCAACATCGATACTCACTTTATCGACTGCCGAGTAATCAAAGGCCGAAAAACCGAATAGTTATGGGGTTTTAAAAAGAATTTAAGAAAAGAAAAAGAAAGAAGAAGAGAGAAAATGGAGAAAGAAAACAGAAAAACAGAAAAAATAGAGGGAAAAGAAAATAGAAAACTTTTAAAATAGAAGAAAAAGAGAATAGAACGGAAAAGAAAATAGAGAAAATAGAACAGAACAGAAAACAAGAACAACAACAGAATCTCACAATTCGCAGCGGAACAACATATAATAATAAATGAATAATCTTTAAACAAAGAACTATATCAGTTATTACATTATCATCATATTACATTACATCAAATCATCAGAGTGTACAACAACATACAACAACATAACAGCGGAAAAAGAAGTACTATATACTAGTAATACGCCATGCCAATCCAGCTTGCCTCCAGCAACTCCAGAATATCCAGAATATCCTGATAAACCTTAACTCTTGACTGCCCGTGTGGAAATTGGTGGGCACCCAGAGTTTAGGAAGGAAAACAATAAACTCCGAGTCAGTCATGTGACTGGTGTGAGAACTCAAAACAGTTTATTTATCTTTAAAATCAAAATAGAGGAATATTTTTAAATTCAATTCGCAATGCTTTTAAAAATGAGACTACCATAAGGCCTCCCGCACACACACACATGCAAACGCAGAATCGGAGGAGATTTCTCCTTATGATAGTCAAAGATGCTTGATACGCATTTAAAATAACATTTGATATTATTATTAGTGCATAGTGTATAACAAATTCATTTCGAAAGTAGAATATAAATCTTAGCCAACATACGACCATTATCGTATGCCTACTATAGCTACTATCCAAACAGTGGTGACCACCATAAGTGAATAGCAGGTTCTACAACTAATACCGTACAAGTTTCGTATTGGGAATTGGATTTCCAACAAATGGTCAGGCCAAGGAACTTCCCATTGCCACATGAGAATGCCTCTGGATGGACATCCCCGAGAACCAAACCGGATCTCTACCAACACAAGGCCGGGTTACTCCTAACTGAGTAACAACTGACCGAATGTGCCATCCCCCGGTCCTTTGGGACCTTTTCACCGAGCGCTCGTAATCAATTCACACAATCATAAAGTGTTTTCAACATGAGTAAGTATCTGGGCTCCATACCATGATACCACCCTTTTCCAGAAGGAAATGGACACATCCTAAAGGGCGCTACCCCTCATAACCTTGCTGCTTCTTTCCTGTTTTGACCATTCACGGGGTGTGAGGCTCGACGAATTCACGTCCACAAAAACATACTTTATACAAAAGCCATGCTTTGGGTCAACAAATGATCAACAAATGATCACAATGATAGACGATCGAATAAACGATCCTATCACAAATAATCAACACAATGATCATTTCAGCATCACTCAGCATGTCACATTACCAAATTGGGAATATATCGCTGATAACATTCAACTATATAACCTTTGAGCTCGTACGTCTCAGAGAAGGGTGTTAAGCTAAAAGAATAAATTCTCCGCCACCAACAGAAATATATTTGAAAGAAATCGGCTTTACATCTCAATTTGTAATGTCAGACATACAATCCATACAAGTCTGTTCCGGGCTCGAACAAAACCGAAGGCACTTCTTACGAAGCCCTTGCAATACGGGTATTCACAATCCCGATCGAATTTCCCATCACTTAAGGAATCTCTATACCAGGAGCTACCCAGTGCAGAGACAATCGATAGGTCATCCTATCGCTTTCGCAAAAACTCGGTCTTCAACACCGATCTTCAATGCAATTCACAACGACGTATCACATATTCGGAATGGGTTATACGACCCCATGGTCCTTTCCCGGTTAACCCGAATAGTGAGCGCTTATTCAAAAATAAGTGTGCATTCAAATTCAATCAATTCACATCAAATACCCATTCAAAGGGAAATACTGATAGTCGGTTATTGAACTATCACTGGATATGCACACATCACCAGATTCCAAATAATTTTCCAAATTATTTATTTTCCAAAATATCTTTACTAGATATATAATTTCAACACTTCAAAAATAAATCAATATTTATTTTTAACAAGTTTCACTTTCGCATATAAATTCCATAATGAATTTATATTTCAAGATACCCATGCATATGCGATTTCAATAATTCATTTCAATTTATCTTCAGAAAAAGATAAATTCTAATTATTCACTTCATATTGGAAAACATTTCCATACTTATTCATTCATAAGTAATTCACAAATTTCTTTTATTTTCAACACTTGGAAAATATTCAATATACTTAAATCGAATTAAGTATATAATTCATTTTTTAAGAAAAATCATTCTCTTAAACATATTTACTTGGGCCAAAACGAATGTTGCGTAAAACATCGTTACGACAACCCAAAATCACTAGTATATGGATTCGAAATTAAAATAGATATATAATTCCCAATACTATTCAAAACATTTCCTTTCGGAAATCATTTACTATAACAACAGTGTTATAGTCCACCATTTCCTTTTATTTCTCGAAAACGTCTATTTCAACAATCAATGTTGAAATCTATGGTTTCGAATCTCAACACCTTTAAAACATCGTTAGATCGTTTTAATTCTGTTTAAAATATCACATTCTAAAACATTTTCTTTAACGTGTTATTCACTATTCAAAAATCGTGAACATACTTCGTTAACAAATTTCATCCTTTTATTCAATTTATTTTAAAGGATTATTCACTATTCAAAAATGTGAATATAACTCCATTAATAGGTTATAACAATTAACTTATCAAAATAAGTCGTTTGCGAATTTATAAAACAACGTTTATAAATTCCTCTTCTATTTATTTATAAAAACTTCCTTTAATAAATTCCTTTATTAACCAATTCCAGTTTATAACTAAATTATAAACTAAACGTTCATATTATAAGTTAAATACTTATAAAACGATTATTTTACAAAATCGTTCTTTTTATCTTCCCAAATTATAAATCTTATAACTTATAAGATTCATTTATTTAACCAAATCTATTCTTCAAATAATTTCACCAAATTTATAAATCTTACTATTTATAAATTTCATTTATAACTTCACGGTTTATAATTTTATAAATTTCATTCTATTATGAAATTCATTTTCACATCATTCAAACATTTATAAAAACTTGTTTTATAATGTCTATATTCCAATTTATAAATATCCATTTATAAATCTCTTAATATAAATCAATTTATATTATTATTCTGAAACGTCTTTAATTTCCTTTATAATTTCACCATTTTGATTTATAAAATAATCAAATTTTATAAATCCTATATTTAAACTTTTCATAATAAATTCAAAAATCCAGTTTAAACTATTTTATAAAATCATTAATTCATATTTCTCAAAAATCAGCTTTTAACTATATTTCACAAAAACCATAATTTTTTATAACTTTAAAAATTATAACGTTCATTTATTTAAAATAGATCAATTCCGAAAATCTTATATATTTTCAAAAATCACTTTAAAATCATTTTAAGATCCCAAAATCTGGGTCCAATGATGCTACACACCAAATAGTCAATCACGACTAATAACGATATCATATATCGATATGATAATCCATCAAATATCAAAATATCTGAAATCAAATAAAAACTGTTGAGGAATCCTGTTGGATCCCTCCAACCTGTTTTCCTGCATCCAAAAAACATTAGCACAATACCAATTTCGCTCCAGTACGAAATTATCGCGGTATATGTTCTTATTAAATATTATCCGCTTAATAACGGCGTAATAGGGTCTCATCCGCTAAACAAAAAATGCGGGAAATCAACAACTGCAATATATACATATGCCAATATATATATATTGATATTATATATAATACCAATTTCACTGTTTATGAAATATTCGCGGTATATGTTTTTATTAAATAACATCCGCTTAATAACGGCGTATAATGTCTATTTTAACAATCAATAGATAATAATCATCATTCAAACATGCATTCAAATATTTTAAATCTAACTATTTAAAATAAAATCGAAACTGATTCGATTGAGTGAGAAGTTCTCACCTTGGTTTTAAATTTCCGTTTTAGCTTTTATTTCGAATAAAATTAAACGCGCGTTTAATTTTACCCGAAATTCTCACTAACTCCAAACGACTCCAAACCAACTCCATCGCGTAGTGCTCGTCCATACGATTCCAACGCAACTGAGTTTGCATTTTTTCGACCTCGTATGAAAAAGTTATGATTTTTACAAGTTACATGTATTTTATATTAACTAATTACAATATAAACTTTATATTTTTAAACCTAAACAGTTTCTGGCCACAGGATCAAAGCTCCCCTCCATCATAGCCGTGAATTTGCTTCTCCCCCAACCTGCTTTCTCACGCACACGACACCATACAGCCGAACAAACCCATTAACCCAATACTAGGGTTCCAATTCGATCTCACCACACTCGACGAGAGCTCGATCAGGTAGCTCCATGACGTGCGCCTCACCACTAGCTACACTCGGCCCCAAGGCCATGGAACTCGGCCACCGCCACGTCCTAGAACTGCGTGCGCAAGTCGTGCACTTCCTTTCCAATTTGCCGTTGATCCATGAAGCTATTCGCGATCTTGACCGTTGATATTATAGATCTCATCGAGCTCTTCAAGATTGTAGTTGAGAGTTTCGTCTAATAGTCGACGGATTTGGAGATTTTTGGTGATGAAGATGGAGCATTTCTGGCCGTTGTTACCTAGGGTGGCGGCTGGCTATTATAATTAGGGTTTCTCTTTTTTTTTTTTTTTTTAATTTGTGTGTGGTGCTATTTATAAGAAAAGCAAGCGTAAATACTATTCATCCCGGGAATTCCGAACTCCGATTTAGACGCCGTAACCAGCGTACCTAGGGTTTATCCCGCGTTCCGGACACAATGGAACAAGTTTCGGAAGCTAATTCGGACATATGTGCGAGTTATGGCTACAAACGCTCAATTTAAATTAAACCGATTTAAATCGATTTCTAGGCGTTTTAATTTGTACCGGACAAACGGTAAATCCAATTGACTTGAAATTTGAAACTTTACAATAATATCACATTACGGATCCGATGAAACTGGTTTCGTCGAAATCCGAGACTTTTTGAAAAATGGCTATTTTGACTCGTCAAATTTAAATTAAAAATAAATCGATGCGTTTCGAGCTGCCACGATCAAACGATAACTCCGATTGACACGAAAATTGAAATCCGGTAATAACTAACTATTACGGATCTAATGGAACTGGTTTCGTTCAATTCTGAGACTGTTCAAAAATTGACTATTTTCACTAGTCGATTTAAATATTAAAATATTCAATTTTCACAAATTAACTTTTAATTCGATTTTAAAAGTTCTAAAATATTTCTATAACTTCAATATGATAAAATAAAATTTTACAAATTATTTTCTATCATATTTAACTCGATTTTCAATTATTTCCATAATTTCACATATTAAATTATCGATTTAATAATCCAATTAAATCCAATAATTCAAATAAAAATTTATTTGACTTAAAAATTCACTTATAAATATTTAAAATTAATTAAATATTCAAATTTTTAATTTCTAAAAATTCTGGGTCGTTACACTTTTTATATTTCGGCTTAGTGGGCGGTTGCTAGCTACAACCGCGGGGTTTATCTTGTTCGGGACTGTTCAGTAAGGAATGGTTCCGGCCTTGTGTTGCAGGGGATGAAGGAAGTAATCCTCGGTACGGTGATCTAGGCCCCGTACTGTGACGGGCGGTACCCCAGTAGCCCTGCCATTGTTGGAAATCCATTTTCCCTACGAGACCCTACGGTTTTGATTTGTATTACCCACTTTTGTGGCTAGTAGCTGGAATTTAATCATGTAACAATTTCGGCTATTTTCTATTTACTTGAAAACCCTAGACACTATTATAATATCACTGGATTTCCTATGAAATGTTTTGGTTAGCGTAAGGTAAAAACTTACCCATATTTATTTGTGGGGAGTCTTACGTGATACCTTTATTTTCAAATGTTTTCAAAGTTAAGCAACTTTAAACTGTTTACTCATACCAGACCCATGTCTGACTCGGAGTTTATTTTTGTTTTTTCATAAACTCTTGGGTACCCAAATTTTTACTGGTAGCCAAGGGATTCAGGTTTAATTTGACGAATTCTGGAGAAGCAATGGAGCAGGAGGCTTCAGCGTTGTAGATATATATATATATAGTCCCGCTGTGTTAGTATCTCTGAGTCATATTGTTTGGGTTGTATTGTATTGAGTTGTATTAACTAGTCAGGAGTTTATAACTGCCTAGTGTGTGGTGTATAATCTGTATAACTCAGATTGATGTATTAAACAATGTAATATTTATGTGATATATTATATTTTGTTCCATTCCGCTGTGAGATTCTGATGTTGTTGTTCTTTCTTTCTCTATCTTTCTATTTTCTCATCACTTTCTTTCTTAATGATAATACGTCTTTCTGGTGGAAGAAGGACGGGTCGTCACAGAGGACCATTGAGTCATAAATCCCATTCCGAATAGCGATACGTCGTAATGGATAGCATTTGAAGACTGGTGTTGATGACCGGATATTTTCGAAAATGGAAGGATTACCGTCGAATGACTCTGCATCGGCTGATCCCCGATATAGAGATTTCATCACCTTTTGTGATGGGAATTCCGGACGTGATTAGTGAATATCCGGATTACAAGAGCTTCTTTGGAAGTGCCTTCGGTTCTGTTCGATCCCGGAACGGACTTGTATGGATGTGTGTCTGATGTTACAATTTGGGATGTAAAGCTGGTTTCTATCAAATACATTTCTGTTGGTGGCGGAGAATTTATTCTCTTAGCTTAACACCCTTCTCTGAGACGTACGAGCTCAAAGGTTATGTAGTTGATGGTTACTATTGATATATTCCCAATTTGGTAACGTGGCATGTTGAGTGATGCTGATCATTTGTTGATCAAAACGTGGCTTTTATGAAAAACATAGCTTTGTGGACGAGACTTCGTTGGACCTCACACCCCGGAAATGGTCAAAACAAGAAGAATGCAGCAAGGTTATTTGGGGATCGCGTCCCCATAGGGTATGTACATTTCCTTCTGGATAGAGGTGGTATTATGGTATGGAGCCCTGATACTTAACCTATGTGGTTGCTGCAAATTTATTTCTTTGTGGTTGTTGGTGAATCCCGGGGTTTAGGTTGGTTACGACCGGGGGATGACATACTCGTGTTAGTAGTTACCTAGCTAGAGGTAACCCGGCCTTGTGTTGGCAGAGATCCGGTTAGGTTCTCGGGGCGTCTTTCCAGAGGCGTACCCATGTGGCAATGGGAAGTTCCTTGGCCTGACCATTTGTTGGAAATCCAAACTCCAATATGCACCTTGTACGATTTTAGTTGTGGAACCTGCCATTTACTTATGGTGGTCACCACTGTTTAGATGGTAGCTGTAGTAGGCATAGTGCGAAATGCCTATGTTGGCTAAGATTTATATTATACTTTTGAAATGTTTTCCTGCACTTTGCACTTATAGTAATAATATCAAAGAATTTTGCGTATCAAGCATTTTGACTATCATAAGGAGAAATCTCCTCCGATTATGCGTTCGCATTGTGTGTGTGTACGGGAGGCCTTATGGTAGTTACATTTTCTAAAAGCATTGCGGATCCATTTTAAAATTATTTTCTGTGTTTGTTCTTAAAGATATAACTGTTTTAAGTTCTCACACCAGTCCCATGACTGACTTGGAGTTTATTGTTTCCTTCCTAAACTCTGGGTGCCCACCAATTTCCACACGGGCAGTCTAGTGTCATGTTATCAGGTCATTCTGGAATTCAGAAGTTGCTGTGGACATCAGGAGCAAGCTGGATGGCATTGCGTACCAACTAGTATATAGTATTCCTTTTCCGCTGTTTGTTGTTTTAAACTCTGATAATGTAATGTAATGTGATGTAATGTAATAACAGATATCATTCTTTGATTAAAGATTATTCATTGATATATTATATGTTGTTCCGCTGCGATTGTGAGATTCTATTATTGTTTCTGTTGCTTCCTCTTTCTTTCTTTCTTCTTCTACCTCTTCTTCTTTAACCCTAACAATTCAGTTTTCCGGCCTTCGATTGCTCGGCAGTTGATACAGTGGACGTATTAATGTCGATTTTCGAAAGTCGAAAATCCCATTTGTTACATCTGGTATAAGAGCATTTGGTTACGCGACAATCTTGGCTCTGTTGGGTGTTACTCATTAGAGATAGAGTCAGTAGTACTCTAGAATGAGTGTGAGTGTAATCCTAAATACGAGCGCGTATTTGTTAGTGAATATAAAAATGTTTTATATTGTGTTTGTTTATCCGTTGATCTGTTTATGAATTTTGGTCGGTGCGGGAAGTACAACCGTATCGATAGGGGTTTCTAAACTCTTAAATGAGATAAACCGACATAGTATCATTTTAATTTGGTAAATGAAATAATTTTGCCTTGATTATATTTTATATATAAAGGAATAATTTTTCAGAAATTATTAAAGAATATATAAATTGAAGTTTGGTTGTGATAAATAAATTTGAAATTAAAATCCTAGTTGTAATTGTTGAATATAAGTAATTAAGTTTTGGACTTATAATATGAAATAATAAAGACTTTAGCTTTGTTAAAGAATAAAGTGAATTAGATTAATATGAACTTGAGTTATGTAATGAAATTCAACCTTATTTGTTAAATGAATTAGCAATTGAATTAATAAATGGATTGAATGTAAATCAATTGAACGTAAAATAATTGATATAGGATAATGAATGTAAGTGTTAATTCATTAAAAACTAGTAAATTGGAAATTGAATAATTGAATGGAAGTCAATTTAATATCAACCAATTGGAATTAAAAGTGTTAAACCAAATTGAAGTTAGACAAAGTGAATATGAATTGTAGAATGTAAATTTAATAATTTGGTTATGATGGTTATGATTTGGTTGTTATATGATTGTTAGTTGATTGTATGTAATTCATTAAGTGTTAATGAAATTGAATTGATAAAATTGAAAGTTATGTAATTTGGTTTGAAAGTGGAAATGAACTAACTTGAATGTAAATTAGTGAATATAAAATAATTGAAAATGAATAAATGAATGTTAGTAAAGTCCAATGTTAATGAATCAAATGAAAAACCAATTCATTGAATATTAATGAGAAGTGAATGTATATTGATTTGATGGTTGGAATTGTTGTTGGATGATAGTTGTTTAATGGTTGGATTTGTTGCCTTTTGTTGCATTTGCTATATTGGCACATATTGTTGTTGCTTCTGGTATATGTTGTATATCGATATTATTTTCTATAAACATATTTCTCATTGTTGTTGAGTGTTTAGTAGGTGTGGTTTGCACTTGCTTCACTTTTGGAGCTCGCTTTCACGCTATATTAGCCATATATGCTCGCTAATAATATATAAGGTACATATCTCGGATTACATATCGTACTTTTACACTTTTTTCCCTGCGGGATGCCTCATTACTTTGATAAGATATATATTTGTGATATATATTGCCCTTTTTTCCTATAGAGCCACACAAAGGAGGTTATGGCGAAATTTTCTGAAAATTTAAGGCGTTGGAATTTTTTTGAAAAAATTGAATTTTTTTTGAAAACTATAACTTTAATTTTGGAGTGAAAAGTTGAACGATATAGTTGGTTCTGAAAAGATAACTAAGTATGATTTGAAAAATTAGTAAAGTTTTTATAAGAAGTTTAACTATTGGATTTTGGGAAAGTTAAACTTTTAAGTGAATTTGAAATCTAATTTGAACAAATGGATGTTTGAAAAGTAAATGGATTTCAAGACTTTTTCTTACTTGGTAATTTCGAGGACGAAATTCTTTTAAGGGGGGAAGTTTGTAATGACCCAGAATTTTTGTCATTAGAAATTTATATATTTAATTGATTTTAAATATTAACAAGTAAAATTTGTAAGTCGAATAAATTTTTATTTCGAATATCTAGATTTAATTGGATAATTAAATCGATAATTTAATATTTGAAATTACAGAAATAATTGGAAATTGGGTTTAATGTGATTAAAATTGATTTATAAAGTTGTATTAAATCATATTGGAGTTAGAATGATGTTATCGAACTTTTAAAACCGAATTAAAAGTTAATTTGTGGAAATTGAATATTTTAATATTTAATTGACGAGTAAAAATAGTCATTTTTCAAACAGTCTCGGATTTCGACGAAACTTATTTCATCGGATCCGTAATATTATATTATTGTAAGATTTCAAATTTCGTGTCAATCGGATTTACGGTTTGTCCGGGGCAAGCTAAAACGCACTGAAATCGGTTTAAGTAAATTTTTAATTTAAATAATTCGATTCGAAAACCTATATTTCAAATATGATCGAATTGGCTCCCGATATATATTCTATTGCGTTTGGAATAAGGGTAAAACATTATAAACGCCAGGCGGCATGCATTGTTTGAAGTTCGGAAAATTTTCGGGTGAATAGTGTCACGTAATTTTCTATAAAATGCCACATAATTTTCTTATTTTCACAAATCCTAACCCTAAAAGCTTCAGCCGCCACTTTTCCACTTAATGGCCAAAAATTGTTCCTCTTCTCCCTCAATTTTCTTCCAATCTACAAACTTTTACGCCTCGACTTCAACTGCAAAGTTGTAGAGGGTATCGAGATCTTTAATATCAATGATTATGATCGAAAATTTCACAAAGAATCAACGGCAATTTGAGCTTGAAGTCCTGCCGTTCGTGCATGGTTTTCAACACTAAGAGGGGGCCAAGCTTCACTATACTCAGGCCGAAGGTGGATTCGACGATGCTCTTCGTCGTGGAGTTGCTCGATCGTCCTCTAGTGCAATGTCGTGAGCATCAGGGTTTTAGTGGCGGCCGTGGGTTGATGTTCACGCGTGATTATCCTGGGCACGGTTTTGAGGAAGAAAGAAAACAAGCGGACTTGATCTGATGAAGGCAAATCTAACGGCCAGAAAGGATTAAGGTTTAAAAATAAAAAGAAATTAGTAAAATTATTATATATTAAATCGTTCAAACTTTAAAACACTATAACCTTTTCATACGAGGTCCGTTTTGAACGAAACGAATTGTATTGGCTTCATATTGACTGTAACGACCCGATATTTTCAACTATTCGCATCCATTATAAGTGTCTAGGTAGACACTCATGCCGGAATTGAATTGCTCAAAATACCGCGTTGTAAATAAAAATTTGGCAAATCTCAGAATATACAGTAAATAAAAATCACAGATCACAGACACAGAGTAATAATAATGCAGCGGAAGTAAAAGAGATAGTAGTTCATGAAGCTACTATATAAATATATCAGAGTTACATAAGATACAACAGAAGAAATAAAGTACAACGGAAGTTTCAATATGATAACCAAGTACAAGATGAATAGAACAACCGAACTGAAATAGATCAGACTACATAAGCAGATAATCTTCAGCGATTCAAATCACCAGAAGTGGAATCCAAATCTGTGAATAAATTAGGCTGAGCGCAAATAAAAATGCAAACACTCGAGTCAGGACAATCATACTTATACAATGTAAACCAACTCAAGTGAACTGTAGTAAAAGTACAGGTAACTTAGAAGATGGTTGGGACCGCCCATCCTCTGAGGATCCGTTAAACTATTTAATATGTAGTAATATACGCTATATACAGTAGTGTCTAATCAGTAAAGTATAATCATACAGAAAATAGCGTTAAGGGGATGATGAACCTCAACGGGTCGGATCTTTAAAACCAAAATCGTAGTGGGCTCGCTATAAGGAGATGACACGGCACGCGAGGCAATGCCAGGGTGGATACACCGTTGGCACTCCCGGACCGGTGGTGACGGCAAGCCAGCAACTTCCGCCCACCTCGAGCAATACCCCCGAATCAAAGTGGCGCCACATATCGAATCACAAAGTAATAGAATGGTTTCCGATGGAGCATGCTCGATGAAAGGGTGCGACCCTTTGTGTAGCCCGATATAGCTACTGTTTTAGTCATTTATGCCAACCCACGGGAGTTGGGTCCATGTAATATACCTCGAGAACGTCGCCACCATCCTACTTCATTCTGGAATCTCCACCACGTACACAGTTGTTAAAGTGGTTTTCGGTATTGGCCGGTTATAAGACAATATCCGATCCCGGTCTCTTTAACAACCAATCGTTATAATAACCCGTAGTTATAACTTTTAGAAAAAAAATATTTTATACTTCAAAATAAAATATCATTTCAATCCAAATCTTTACCAAAATAAAGATTAAATTATTTCCAAACCGTTTCAATATATCATCATACCATATCTTTCGATTCAAATATTTATCAAAATAAATATCAAGTCATTTCTAACCGTTTCAATATATTAAATTATCATATCCTTTCAAAACTTCCTTTCAAATTATTTTAATATATCAAAATATCATAACCTTTCAAAAGGTCGTTCAAAATATCTTATCTTTCAGCACTTCCTTTCAAATTATTTTAATATCAAAATGTCGTATCTTTCAAAACTCCATTTTCAAATCATTTTAATATATCAAAATATCATATCTTTCCAAACCACATTTCAATCATTTAACATATCAACATATCAAAACCACATTCATTTCAAATCATTATTCATTTTTTTCAATTTAAAATACCATTTCAATTCATATTTCAAAACAGTTTATATTCAAAAAAATCATTTTTAATCATTAAAATGAAGTTATTATGTTCAATAATTAAATTTCCAAAATTTTCAACTTCCAAAGTTCATTTATTCACTTAAGTATATCAAAACAGTGAAAATTCACTTTTCGTGGCATTTAGAAAACGCTACGGAAAGATACATTCAAAATTGTTCAATTTAACAAAAGACAACATTTTAAAATGTTGTAATAGGGTTTACTTAAATTTCAAATAAACTTAGTTAAATTCAAAAATTATAGCACTTACAAAAATTGCTATAATAGCTTTTAATTCAATTTAGCTTTTTAGTTCATTATCATCAACTACAGCATTTACAAATGCTGTAATATCATTTACATTGTAATTAATAGCATTTCAAAAATGCAATCAATTAACTTCAAATATTCAATATAATTTCTCAGTCAATTATATTTTTTTATTTAAAACATTTTTAACTCATAAAATCATACATTTTCATATTTATAAACATCATTTAGTTTTCCTCAAGTTCATGATTTTATAAAGTTAAATTTCCATTCAAAAATCAAGATTTAATAATAATTCACTTATTAAATTGCAATGTTCAATTTTAAATTCATTGCATTAAATTTCAACTTAACACTTAAGTTCAAATTCTCAAATATAACTTAGTTTTATTGTTATTTACTTAACTAAAAGTTCATTATTAAGTCAATTTCATAAATTTCCAATTTAGTTATATTTCAAAATTCCAACTTAAAGTATTCATTCATTTCAAATTTCAACTTAAAGTATTCATTCATTTCACATTTCAACTTTATTAAAAATCATAAATATGATATAAAATCACTTTGAATTCATTTAAATTCAAATTATCATAAATTTATCATAATTTCATATTCAATTTAATTTCCAATTATAATTAAATCAAATTTTCGAAAATAACTTACGTTCAAAATTTTCTAACTTTTCATTAATTCATTTTACTTACAATTATTCAAAAAATCAATAATATTTTACAAAAAATCCTTTTTAATTAGATTTAAATCAAAATGTTTTAATATTTACATTTCTAAAATAATTTTAAAATTTTTAGAAAACATATATTAACTACGGGTCTGTATATAATTTTCTACACTAGGAAAAGTGATACGGGTAATATATCATTTCAACCCGTAATTTACAAAGAAAATCCGGGTTTTATCATTTCAAACCCGCAGTCTCAAGTAAATGAAATAAATTGAAAATCATTCAGGCCTATCATTTCAGCCCATAACAATTTTCCTTTATTCTAAAGTCCGTCGGGTATGTATCATTTCAACCCATAGTGATTCTAATCTAAAGGGAACTTGCAGTGTGATGAACAGATAAAATAAACAGAATAGCATGAAATAACAGTAACATATAATATAATAGGTGTAATAACAGGTGTGAACATCATATGATAATAATATAAGCAGTTATAACATGATCATATAGTTCTACAGATTCGCAGGGTGTCAATTTACTACTTATATAAGTACATAATGTCTGATGAGAATAACTCACTTCTTTTTATTTTTTTTCTTGAGATATCAATTAGAATGACACAAAGGATCCAGAAGGCACGACCTTTGATTTGAGTGGAGAGAAATAGCCAAGATATCATCTTGTAAACAACCCTAATACAAGACAATATAACTTATGAATATTCAACCAAAATATATTGAAATAAATTAAAATTGAAAGGCAACAAAGGCAAGATAACTTGACCTTGCTACAACCATTCATAAGCTCGACCAAGGGGTTCATTTTCTCAGCCATGATGATGATATGAGTGTGGGAGAGACAAGGCTAATAGCCTTGCAAACATTCAAACAAAACAAACAAATAACATAAGTTTTCAAACCCAAATTCAATAAAACAATGTTAGAATTAAATGCATAAAACAAAGCCAAAGTTTTTGCACTTGCTTTCTACCTCCTATGCTTCAGCTATAGATCTGAAATACATGTCTAAGGAGTGGGTTAGGATCAGGTCTTGGGCTCATAAGGGCCAGCCATAGCTTGGAAGTAATGGTGCAAAGGTGGATGGACATAGGTGCAACAAAACAACAACTACAAGGCAAATTCCTCACTTCTATGCTATAAATTGGTTTGGCCATTGGCTCTAGGGGAACGGACAGTGGGTCCAGGTGGTGGTGGGTGATGTGGCAGAGGGTGGAGGTCAGGTCAGAGGTGGTGGTGGAAGTGGCGGCTAAAGGTGGATGAAGGTGATGGTACCAAAACTAGGTCAGCTTGAGTGCATAGGTGATGGATTTGTGGATTTTGATGGTGGTGCTTGCCTTGGGGTTGCTTGGCCTGCCATGGTGGTTATCAAGGGTGGATGATGATCAGAGAATAAAGTGGTGGAGGTTGGCCTAGATCTGGTTGAGGAGGAGTGGAGCCATGAAGTAGAGAACAAGTTGCAAAATCACATAGAAAAACTAGAAAACAAGAGAAGAGAAGAAGATTTTACCAAATTTTTGCAAGATGGAGGCCATGATATTTTTTACGGTTGAGAAGCTTTGGTAATTCGTGAAAATGAATAAAAGAAGTCAGCTGAAGATAGTATAAGGAACGGCCAAAATAATTGATGTATTGATTGAAAAAGAAACGGTAAAAGAAACGGTGAAACGACTTTACGTTTCTTAGCTTTTAAAACCTTCCATACTTCCTTTTCTTTTAAATCAAGTAAAACAAAATAAACTTCAGCAAGTACATATAAAAACCGAAACAAAGTGAAGTAAAATAAAAATATATAATTAAATTTAAATAAAATATAAAAAGAATTAAGGAAATTGCTTAAAAATTGAAAACAGGGTTCAAAAATTACAATTAAAACATCAATGGCTTTTGAAAAATATCTACTTCATTTTAAAAATATTCTAGTGCAAAACTTTGAAATAAAATAATTTATTTATCATTTCTAAAATAAAATAAATAATTAAATTGGAGAAAAATAGAAAAGAACTAAAGAAAATGTTTAAAAATTGAAAACATGGCATGGAAATTACAAGAAAAATACTACTAGCTCTAGAAAAATTCCTACCTCACTTCAAAAATATTAAAAGACAAAAACATACATAAAATAACATATCAATACATATTACAATAAAATATGACAAAGAAAAATAAAATTTATACTATTTAAAATAATAAAATTGCAGAATAAACAAATAGCACTTAATATTGAAATATACATAACTTTCACAATTTAAATCCGTTTCCAACGAAACAAAAAGCAGTGTTCCTAAAATTTTATGTACTTTAAAAATAAAAGAAAAAAATTTAAATTTTCAAACTTTTAAAATTTAAATTAAAAGTCAAAGTTTGACTATTTTGACCAAAAATTCACTTTTTGGAAAATATTCTTTTTAGTCATGCTTTGGAATGATAATTCATATCAAAACTAAAGTTTATCATTCAAAATAAATAAAATAAGTTTTTTAAACAAAAATTCAATTAAAATATACAAAAAAATAAATCACAAAATACAGGGTTGTTACACTCTCCCCCACTCAAAACTTTTCATCCCCGAAAAGGAATGAGGTACGGGAAAGCACAGATAAAGATAGAGTGAAACAAGATTAGGAAAAGATGATAAGGAGATTGAAATTATACATGATGGCTATTGTTATAGGTAACTTTTACAATATGGAGATGATCTTTCCAAGATTCTCCAAAATTAAGGACACAAGCACGAAAAGGTGTATTCAAAATGATTACCAAAGATCTATCAAAGATTATAGAAAGATGCCTATACCAATCAATAGCAAGATAAGGATGATAAGGACAACCAAAAGATAGTTTGGAAAACAAAATAAGGAAATAAATTTGAAAGCAAGGAAATTTCAACTTAAATAGAGAATAAATCTGTACACAAGTTAAATAAATCTTAACTATCTCAAATTCCATTATCTTATTATCCAATCATCTTAAATTAACAATTTTTAAAACAAAAGGGTTTGATAAATAATCATTTATTATGCTCATAATGTACTTAATACATTTAATTCTTCTTTATTCCTAATTAAAATTAAATTTATTCCTTTCAATATATTTATTACTTATGTTAAATATACTTACACTTATTATAACTGCTTTGTTTTATTCTTAGTTCTTTTAATATATATTTTTTATTGTAAGTTATTCAATTACCCTTTATTATATTTACCTCTGTTAATCATTTTATAATTAAAATTTAAGTGTATAACATTTATTATAACTACTCAAATTTTATTTATTAAATCTTTTATATTGTATATTATCCAATTACAATTTTAACTTTTGAAAAATTAAGGTAAGTTAAATTTGAATGCAATTGCATTATACAAATAAAACTTTCCAATTAAATCATTTCATCCTTGAATATTCATCCAAAATTTTGATTTTCTTTTTATAATTGAATTTAAGAATTAAATTTTCGATTTCTTCAAACCATTTAGAGATAAATAAATGTATGTACATAACTTATCGAATCAAATTTTTAAATCATATATCTATATTATAATTATAAATCAAGTCATATTTTAGAAATTCAATTCAAATCATTTTGATTTACCAAAACAAAGCTGTAGTAAGTCTATAAAGCGGTCTCTTCACTTCGAAACTCGAAAATGAATGTCGATGATGCTGCAGTCATTACCGAAATTATTTCCCAGCGACAAAGAGAAGAGCACTAATTTTTAAACTTTAAAATCCTTTGGAAACATATTCTTATTCGAAAATACTTTAAATAATATACTTTAAAACTTAAACACAAGGTTTGAAACCATCGGAAATTAAATTCTCAGATTTCTTGTTCTAAATTCATTTCAGTTCCCAAATCAATTTATAAACAACTATCTATAAATTCATTTATAGAACAACAAATGATAAATTAAGTATTATCATTTCAAATAATCAATTTTAAATCAGTTTATTAAGTTCCATAAATTTACTTATATATCAAAATTTATTTCATTAACCAAATTTTAAAATAATATTGTGTTAGTTTGTTCGGTCAATGTATTTTAGAAATCCTATCGATAGCGTTGATTAGACGAATCGATCGGAAACCCAAATCAACATCAACAATCCAAACAACACAATATATAAAACAAAACATAGATATACAAGTATAATTCAAAATGTTTGGAAGAATAGATTGGAAACAAAAGACAAGATGATTTAATAGCAGAGTAGGGAGGTGGGTAAGCTTAAATAAATCATGGGCAACCTTAACCGGGTCAACCGTGACTTAAATAATAAGATCGATGTGGATTCTCTCTAGGGTAAATCTACATTGATCTCAAGAGTTAGAGTTTGGGATAACAAAAGATATTAGCATCTAAACCAAGGATAGATATAAATCTCTGGTGAATCGATGCTAATTGTAAAGGAGTTTTCCCCCTTTTTCCATTCAATTTGAAAATGGCGTGACCGCCGACTCACTAAAAAGATCATTCAACGCGGAGTTATGGAATACTCCAGAGTCAAAAGAAGATGAATAGTGAGGGATACGAATGGATTTTGGAACCATAGGGATCGTTCCAAAATTCAAAGAAATCGAGTCAAAAAGGAAGAGATTCAAACTCGAATGAAAGTGATTCTGTAAATACATTCACTCCATATGCTGAGTTTTGCCTAGAGCTACCAAAGCTCTGATACCAACTGTAACGACCCGATATTTTCAACCATTCGCATCCATTATAAGTGTATAGGTAGACACTCATGCCGGAATTGAATTGCTCAAAATACCGCGTTGTAAATAAAAATTTGGCAAATCCCAGAATATACAGTAAATAAAAATCACAGATCACAGACACAGAGTAATAATAATGCAGCGGAAGTAAAAGAGATAGTAGTTCATGAAGCTACTATATAAATATATCAGAGTTACATAAGATACAACAGAAGAAATAAAGTACAACAGAAGTTTCAATATGATAACCAAGTACAAGATGAATAGAACAACCGAACTGAAATAGATAAGACTACATAAGCAGATAATCTCCAGTGATTCAAATCTCCAGAAGTGGAATCCAAATCTGTGAATAACTCAGGCTGACCCGAGCGTAAATAAAAATACAAACACTCGAGTCAGGACATACATACTTATACAATGTAAACCAACCCAAGTGAACTGTAGTAAAAGTACAGGTAACTTAGAAGATGCTTGGGACCGCCCATCCTCTAAGGATCCGTTAAACTATTTACTATGTAGTAATATATGCTATATACAGTAGTGTCTAATCAGTAAAGTATAATCATATAGAAAATAGCGTTAAGGGGATAGTGAACCTTAACGCGGTCGGATCTTTAAAACCAAAATCATAGTGGGCTCGCTATAAGGAGATGACACGACACGCGAGGCAATGCCAGGGTGGATACACTGTTGGCACTCCCGGACCGGTGGTGACGGCAAGCCAGCAGCTTCCTCCCACCTCGAACAATACCCCCGAATCAAAGTGGTGCCACATATCGAATCACAAAGTAATAGAATTGTTTCCGATGGAGCATACCCGATGAAAGGGTGCGAACCTTTGTGTAGCCCGGTATAGCTCCTGTTTTAGTCATTTATGCCAACTCACGGGAGTTGGGTCCACGTAATATAGCTCGAGAACGTCGCCACCATCCTACTTCATTCTGGAATCTCCACCGCGTACACAGTTGTTAAAGTGGTTTTCGGTATTGGCCGGCTATAAGACAATATCCGATCCCGGTCTCTTTAACAACCAATCGTTATTATAACTCGTAGTTATAACTTTTAAAAAAATATATTTTATACTTCAAAATAAAATATCATTTCAACCCAAATCTTTACCAAAATAAAGATTAAATTATTTCCAAACCATTTCAATATATCATCATACCATATCTTTCGATTCAAATATTTATCAAAATAAACATCAAGTCATTTCTAACCATTTCAATATATTAAATTATCATATCCTTTCAAAACTTCCTTTCAAATTATTTTAATACATCAAAATATCATAACCTTTCAAAACGTCGTTCAAAATATCTTATCTTTCAGCACTTCCTTTCAAATTATTTTAATATCAAAATGTCATATCTTTCAAAACTCCATTTTCAAATCATTTTAATATATCAAAATATCATATCTTTTCAAACCACATTTCAATCATTCAATACATCAACATATCAAAACCACATTCATTTCAAATCATTATTCATTTTTTTCAATTTAAAATACCATTTCAATTCACATTTCAAAACAGTTTATATTCAAAAAAAATCATTTTTAATCATAAAATGAAGTTATTATGTTCAATAATTAAATTATTAAATTTCCAAAATTTTCAACTTCCAAAGTTCATTTATTCACTTAAGTTTATCAAAACAGTGAAAATTCACTTTTCGTGGCATTTAGAAAACGCTACGGAAAGATACATTCAAAACAGTTCAATTTAACAAAAGACAACATTTTAAAATGTTGTAATAGGGTTTACCTAAATTTCAAATAAACTTAGTTAAATTCAAAAATTATAGCACTTACAAAAATTGCTATAATAGCTTTTAATTCAATTTAGCTTTTTAGTTCATTATCATCAACTACAGCATTTACAAATGCTGTAATATCATTTACATTGTAATTAATAACATTTCAAAAATGCAGTCAATTAACTTCAAATATTCAATATAATTTCTCCACCAATTATATTTTTTTATTTAAAACATTTTTAACTCATAAAATCATACATTTTCACATTTGTAAACATCATTTAGTTTTCCTCAAGTTCTTGATTTTATAAAGTTAAATTTCCATTCCAAAATCAAGATTTAATAATAATTCACTTATTAAATTGCAATGTTCAATTTTAAATTCATTGCATTAAATTTCAACTTAACACTTAAGTTCAAATTCTCAAATATAACTTAGTTTTATTGTTATTTACTTAACTAAAAGTTCACTATTAAGTCAATTTCATAAATTTCCAATTTAGTTATATTTCAAAATTCCAACTTAAAGTATTCATTCATTTCAAATTTCAACTTTATTAAAAATCATAAATATGATATCAAATCACTTTGAATTCATTTAAATTCAAGTTATCATAAATTTATCATAATTTCATATTCAATTTAATTTCCAATTATAATTAAATCAAATTTTCCAAAATAACTTTCGTTCAAAATTTTCTAACTTTTCATTAATTCATTTTACTTACAATTATTCAGAAAATCAATAATATTTTACAAAAAATCCTTTTTAATTAGATTTAAATAAAAATGTTTTAATATTTACATTTCTAAAATAATTTTATAATTTTTAGAAAACATATATTAACTATGGGTCTGTATATAATTTTCTACACTAGGAAAAGTGATACGGGTAATATATCATTTCAACCCGTAATTTACAAAGAAAATCCGGGTTTTATCATTTCAAACTCGCAGTCTCAAGTAAATGAAATAAATTGAAAATCATTCAGGCCTATCATTTCAGCCCATAACAATTTTCCCTTATTCTAAAGTCCGTTCGGGTATGTATCATTTCAACCCATAGTGATTCTAATCTAAAGGGAACTTGCAGTGTGATGAACAGATAAAATAAACAGAATAGCATGAAATAACAGTAACATATAATATAATAGGTGTAATAACAGGTGTGAACATCATATGATAATAATATAAGCAGTTATAACATGATCATATAGTTCTACAGATTCACAGGGTGTCAATTTACTACTTATATAAGTACATAATGTCTGTTGAGAATAACTCACTTCTTCTTATTTTTGCTGGAGATATCAATTAGAATGACACAATGGATCCAGAAGGCACGACCTTTGATTTGAGTGGAGAGAAATAGCCAAGATATCATCTTGTAAACAACCCCAAAACAAGACAATATAACTTATGAATATTCAACCAAAATATATTGAAATAAATTGAAATTGAAAGGCAACAAAGACAAGATAACTTAACCTTGCTACAACCATTCAAAAGCTCAACCAAGGGGTTCGTTTTCTCAGCCATGATGATGATATGAGTGTGGGAGAGACAAGGCTAATAGCCTTGCAAACATTCAAACAAAACAAACAAATAACATAAGTTTTCAAACCCAAATGCAATAAAACAATGTTAGAATTAAATGCATAAAACAAAGCCAAAGTTTTTGCACTTGCTTTCTACCGCCTATGCTTCAGCTATAGATCTGAAATACATGTCTAAGGAGTGGGTTAGGATCAGGTCTTGGGCTCATAAGGGTCAGCCATAGCTTGGAAGTAATGGTGCAAAGGTGGATGGACATAGGTGCAACAAAACAACAACTACAAGGCAAATTCATCACTTCTATGCTATAAATGGGTTTGGCCATAGGCTCTAGGGGAATGGCCAATGGATCCAGGTGGTGGTGGGTGATGTGGCAGAGGGTGGAGGTCAGGTCAGAGGTGGTGGTGGCAGTGGCGGCTAGAGGTGGATGTAGGCGATGGTACCAAAACTAGGTCAGCTTGAGTGCATAGGTGATGGATTTGTGGATTTTGGTGGTGGTGCTTGCCTTGGGTTTGCTTGGCCTGCCATGGTGGTAATCTAGGGTAGATGATGATCAGAGAATAAAGTGGTGGAGGTTGGCCTAGATCTGGTTGAGGAGGAGTGGAGCCATGAAGTAGAGAACAGGTTGCAAAATCACATAGAAAAACTAGAAAACAAGAGAAGCGAAGATGATTTTACCAAATTTTTGCAAGATAGAGGCAATTTTTTTTTTAGGGTTGAGAAGCTTTGGTAATTCGTGAAAATGAAGAAAAGAAGTCAGCTGAAGATAGTATAAGGAACGGCCAAAATAATTGATGTATTGATAGAAAAAGAAACGGTAAAAGAAACGGTGAAACGACTTTACGTTTCTTAGCTTTTAAAACCTTCCATACTTCCTTTTCTTTTAAATCAAGTAAAACAAAATAAACTTCAGCAAGTACATCTAAAAACCGAAAAAAAGTGAAATGAAATAAAAATATATAATTAAATTAAAAGAAAATATAAAAAGAATTAAGGAAATTGCTTAAAAATTAAAAACAAGGTTCAAAAATTACAATTAAAACATCAATGGCTTTGGAAAAATATCTACTTCATTTTAAAAATATTCTAAAGCAAAATTTTAAAATAAAATAATTTATTTATCATTTATAAAATAAAATAAATAATTAAATTGGATAAAAATAGAAAAGAACTAAAGAAAATGTTTAAAAATTGAAAATAAGGCATGGAAATTACAAGAAAAATACTACTAGCTCTAGAAAAATTCCTACCTCACTTCAAAAATATTAAAAGACAAAAACATACATAAAATAACATATCAATACATATTACAATAAAATATGACAAAGAAAAATAAAATTTATACTATTTAAAATAATAAAATTGCAGAATAAACAAATTGCACTCAATATTGAAATATACATAACTTTCACAATTTAAATTCGTTTCCAACGAAACAAAAAGCAGTGTTCCTAAAATTTTATGTACTTTCAACATAAAAGAAAAAAATTTAAATTTTCAAACTTTAAAATTTAAATTAAAAGTCAAAGTTTGACTATTTTGACCAAAAATTCACTTTTAGGAAAATATTCTTTTTATTCATGCTTTGGAATGATAATTCATATCTAAACTAAAGTTTATCATTCAAAATAAATAAAAGAAGTTTTTTAAACAAAAATTCAATTAAAATAATTAAAATATACAAAAAAATAAATCACAAAATACAGGGTTGTTACATTGACGAGCACTACGCAACGGAGCTGGATTGGGATAGATTGGAGCTAGTGTGAATTTTGTGTAAAATTAAACGTGTGTTTAATTTTATTCGTAATAAACACTGCAACTGTATTATTTGAAACAAGGTGAGAACTTCTCACTCAATCGAATTTGTTTCGATTTAAATTTTAAATGGTTGAATTTAAAACTGCTTGATTGTGTGATTGAATGATAAATTGCTATATGTTGTATTGAAATAGACCCTATATGCCGTATATTAAGCGGATGTTATTTATTAAACACATATACCGCGATATTCCACCTTGAAGTGGAATTGGTATTATATATGTACTTGGAGTTGATTTTCCTGCATTATATAGCGGATGAGACCCTATTGCGCCGCATAATAGCGGATAATATTTTATATGAACCCATGTACCACGATATTCCGTCTTGAAACGGGATTGGTATTGTGCTAACATCCGTGGATGTAGGGAAACAGGTTGGAGGGATCCAACTGGATTCCTCAACAGTATTGATTTATTTACAGATATTGTGATATATTCTGTTATCATATGATATATGATGTTTTAGATGCCGTGATTGTTATATTTAGTGTTGTTGTAGCACTGGGCCTATTTTTAGAGTTTTAAAAATGTTAAAGTAACGATTTCGAATTTAAAAGGATTTTCAAGTGATTTTTGAAAGTATACATTTTATTGAATTTTGGAATTGATTCATTTTAAATAAATAAACGTTATAATTTTTATGTTATAAAAATTATGATTTTTGTGAAATATAACTAAAATGTGATTTTTGAAATACGTAGTTGATTAATTTGTAAAATGGTTTAAATTGGGATTTTTGAATCATTATAAACGGTTTGTATAAAAGATTTGTAAAATTGATATTTATAAATTAAAATATTAGAATTTAAAACGAGTTTTTATAAGTGTTAAAATGAAGCATAAATGGATTTCATAAGTGAATGAAATTTATAGATTTATATATTTTGAAGTTATAAAATGAATAGATTTTTTGTAAAATAAAAGATTTATAAGAAATTAACTTATAAATTGGATTTTGGCATTTAAATGAGATATAAATAGAATTTGTTAATTAAGGGATTTTATAAGTTGAAATTTTTATAAAATATATAAATGAGAATTTATAAACGTTGTTTTACAAATCCGAAATCGACTTATTTTGATAAGTCAATTATTATGGATTATTAAAGGAGATTATCCACGATTTTGGACAGTGGATAATCCTTTAAATAAAATGTGTAGAAATGTTGAATTTGGCTAACGAAGTATATTTACGATTTTGGACAATGAATAATATATTAAAGAAATGTTTTGAGGAAGTGATATTTTAAATAGAATTAAAACGATTTAAAGATGTTTTAAAATGCATTAACTATCGAAACCAAAGATTTCAACATTCATTGTTGAAATAGACGTTTTCGAGAAACAAGGAAAAGATGGACTATAACACTGTTGTTATAGCAAAAGATTATCTAAAGGAAATATTTTTGTATAGTATTGGGATTTATATATTTATCTAAATTTCGAATCCCTATACTAGTGATTTTGGGTTGTCGTAACGAAGTTTTACGCAACATTCGCTTTGACTCAAATGAATGTGTTTAAGGGAATGTTTTCCTCAAAGAATAAATTATATACTTAATTGTGATTTAAGTATATTGAATATTTTTCAAATGTTAAAAATAAATAGATTTGTGAATTACTTATTATTAAATAAGTATGGGAATGTTTTCCAATATGAAGTGAAATGTTTTGAGATTTTATCTTTTAAAGATAAAATGAAAGTGAATATTTGAAATCGATTTCAGAATCGTATTTTAATTGATATTTTGGAAATGTGAATTCACCATGGAATTTATAAAGGAAAAAGGAATTTGTTTAAAAATAAACATTGATTTATTTTTGAAGTGTGGGAAAATATATCTTGTAAAGATATTTTTAGAAAATAAATAGTTTGCGAAATTATTTGGAATCTGGTGATGTTGTGCATATCTATTGATAGTTAAATAACCGACTATCAATATTTACCTTTAAATGGGTATTTGTTATGATATGCTTGAATTTAAATGCTATACTTATTTTAAAAATAAGCACTCGTTATTCGGTTTAGCCGGGAGAGGACCTTTGAGTCATAAATCCCATTCCGAATAGCGATACGTCGTAATGGATAGCATTTGAAGACCGGATATTTTCGAAAACGGAAGGATTACCGTCGAATGACTCTGCATCGGCTGATCTCCGATATAGAGATTTTATCACCCTTTGTGATGGGAATTCCGGACGTGATTAGTGAATATCCGGATTACAAGGGCTTCTTTGGAAGTGCCTCCGGTTCTGTTCGATCCCGGAACGGACTTGTATGGATGTGTATCTGATGTTACAATTTGAGATGTAAAGCTGGTTTCTATCAAATACATTTCTGTTGGTGGCGGAGAATTTATTCTCTTAGCTTAACACCCTTCTCTGAGACGTACGAGCTAAGAGGTTATGTAGTTGATGGTTAGTAGTGATATATTCCCAATTTGGTAACGTGGCATGCTGAGTGCTGCTGATTATTTGTTGATCAAAGCGTGGCTTTTATGAAAAGTGTTGCTTTGTGGACGAGACTTCGTCGGACCTCACACCCCGGAAATGGTCAAAACAGGAAGAATGCAGCAAGGTTATTTGGGGATCGCGCCCCCATAGGGTATGTATATTTCCTTCTGGATAGAGGTGGTATTATGGTATGGAGCCCTGATACTTAACCTATGTGGTTGCTGCAAATTTATTTCTTTGTAGTTGTTGGTGAATCCCGGGATTTAGGTTGGTTACGACCAGGGGATGGCATACTCGTGTCAGTAGTTACCTAGCTAGAGGTAACCCGGCCTTGTGTTGGCAGAGATCCAGTTAGGTTCTCGAGGCGTCTTTCCAGAGGCGTACCCATGTGGCAATGGGAAGTTCCTTATCCTGACCATTTGTTGGAAATCCAAACTCCAATACGCACCTTGTATGGTTTTAGTTGTAGAACCTGCCATTTACTTATGGTGGTCACCACTGTTTAGATGGTAGCTATAGTAGGCATAGTGTGAAATGCCTATGTTGGCTAAGATTTATATTATACTTTCGAAATGTTTTCCTGCACTTTGCACTTATAGTAATAGTATCAAAGAAATTTGTGTATCAAGCATGTTTGACTATCATAAGGAGAAATCTCCTCCGATTCTGCATTTGCATTTTGTGTGCGTGTGCGGGAGGCCTTATGGTAGTTACATTTTCCAAAAGCAATGTGGATCTATTTTAAAATTAATTTCTTTGTTTGTTCTTAAAGATATAACTTTTTTAAGTTCTCACACCAGTCCCATGACTGACTTGGAGTTTATTGTTTCCTTCCTAAACTCTGGGTGCCCACCAATTTCCACACGGGCAGTCTAGAGTCATGTTATCAGGTCATTTTGGAATTCAGAAGTTGCTGTGGAGATCAGGAGCAAGCTGGATGGCATGGCGTACCAACTAGTATATAGTATTCCTTTTCCGCTGTTTGTTGTTGTAAACTCTGATAATGTAATGTAATGTGATGTAATGTAATAACAGATGTCATTCTTTGATTGAAGATTATTCATTGATATATTATATGTTGTTCCGCTGCGATTGGAGGATTCTATTATTATTTCTGTTGCTTCCTCTTTCTTTCTTTCTTCTTCTACCTCTTCTTCTTTAACCTTAACAATTCGGTTTTTCGGCCTTCGATTGCTCTGCAGTTGATATAGTGGACGTATTAATGTCGATTTTCGAAAGTCGAAAATCTCGTTTGTTACAAAAATATGGTATGCAGCAGGGCTATGTGGCTCGCATCAGGGTGTGCCATCACCATATCTAGAATTGATATTTGATCCATTTTGTACGCTCTAGTACAGTTGTTGATCCTAACTGTGGCGGTGATGTATTTCGTACTACTATTCAAGTGGTAGGCCGGTTCTGTGTAGCAGGGGTACAAGATATTCTAGTCAAACCCTAGGTGTATTTTACCTAGAGGTGCACCTTTCGGAAGGTAGTTCCTTACCTGGTCATATATGGAATCCATTTCTCAATAAGTGCCTTCGGCCTTAGTTTTATACCTATTATACTTAAATTTAATTAATGTAATAATTTCAGCTATGTTAATTGTTTACTTGAACACCCTAGACATTATGATAATATCATTGGATTTCCATATGAAGTGTTTTGGTTATCGTAAGGTAAAAACCCATTTGTTTTTATGTGTGACATGGTCTTACAAGATACCTTTGATTTTCAAAATATTTTATAAAAAGTAGAATTTAAGTTGTTTGAGTTTACTCACACCAGACCCATGTCTAACTTAGTGTTTTACTTTATTTTCCTAAAACTTTTGGGTACTCAAATTTTTATGAGTAGCCATGTGATCCAGATTTCTTACGGAAGCATTTTGAAGGAGCTGGAGCAGGTGGCTTCACCGTTAGCTAGTTATTAACTTATTCCGCTATGTTTATGTATGATCTATGTATTTTGTATGGGCGGGTAGTTATAAGTATCTAGTTATAGTTGTAATGTAATGACTCTGATGTATTAATATTATGGAAATGATTATGTAATTTCCTACGTAATATATTATATACGTTCCAATTCGTAGTAAGATTCTATGTTTGTGTAGTTTCTTCTTATCTTTCTTTTTCTTGTACCCTTTAATGGCTCATCTTTCAGCTGAAGAAAGGCGATCATTACATTTTCAATCACATACTTTAACCAGGAAGTAAGCACACCAGAATAAAGTCATGATTTCAAGGCCATGAGATACACCCACTTGTCTCACAAGTCCGGGGTAAATTCTATAGATTTACCGGGCAACAAGATCACCCACTACATTTAGACGTGGAACTAAGCACACTTGCTTGATTTTAGTGGGCAACAAGCACAACCAAAAAAAGGTTTTCCAAAATTTTAATTAGTTTGTAAAGAATGAACTTGGTAGAGTATGGATTGATTCTATGTAGATTTTGAAGAAAGTAGAATGTGGTTTTCAAGAAATAGAATAAGAGATTAAGAATAAGAAGAAAGTGAGAAAACTAGTTGAAAATTTTGTTTACACTCCTCCATATAAAGTGAATGAACAAAAGTATCCATTCGTGAAGAGGTGCACCCAAAATATTCTTCTTTTCAAAATTTTAAAAACATACAAATGGTCACTATATCGACATATCTAGAAGGGGTATGGCGACATACCCTTGTTCACTTTGAAAAATGATTTTTTTAAAATTGTATTCAAACTTCTATATTTTTGTAAAATAATTTTAACATGATTTTTAAATACTTTGAACACATAAAACTTTGGTAAAATATTTATAAAAATATATTTTGAATTTGAAATAATTTATTTTGATTAAAGTATCAAAGACAAGAAATTTGTGATAAAGATCAGAATCTACTACCGGTGACTTTAATAATTTGTTCTAAAGACTCATACTAGAGACTAGATTTTTGAGCTCTTTAAGTCTTTTGTCTCTAAACTCATGAGCCTTGATCATTATCTCTAAATCTTCATTTTTAGTCTCTATGCTGATCAGCCTTTAAGTTTAATCATTATGTACCTATATAATATCCTGCAATATATACTCTACAACTTGACATAACATTAGTACCTATTTTTATATGGTTTTTGTCATCAAAATCAATATATAATATATTAACAAATCGAAGTTAGAACGGCGCTAGCCAAAGGTAATTATAGGGGACTAGAACCCATTATATAAATTTGGTAAATAATGTTAAATTATCGGGGGACAAGATCCTATATAAATGCTAAATAGATAAATAAAGTACATTGTCACTAATAGAAAGTGGAGTCTGAACGTATCAGATGATGACATATGTAAAGATTAGTAACAGTCATGTCAGATAGTCTGATGAGGAGCTGAGGTAGTGGCCAAATGTTAGGAAAATAAATAAGTACCCAGGACTAAAGGTAGTGAATTGCCATAGGAGCTCACTAACTTCGAGGAAGGTCAATATTGCATGGCGAAGTACCACGCTAAAATACAAAATATTTGCAAAAATCTGTTGTTGAAAGGTGTATGCGAGAATTGCATCAAAATGCGAAAGCCACGGTAGGGAATTGCACAAAAGTTATTACATCGTTTGAGCTGAAACTATAGATTGATATACCGAGCTAAGGGCGAAAGAAGGTAGGATCTATTGCATCATAATATAAGTGAGGAAGCTACACAATAGTATAAATGAGTGAAAGGTTGTGCTACACTAAAACGAATTTGTAACCGAAACTTAATGCATGGCAATTAGGTAAAGCGTGGGGAGCCTAAGAATACTATGTAAAAGAAGAATCTACACAAGAACACAGGTTCGGAAGGGTTAATGATCTCGTATGGCGATGCTCACTCAAACACACACCTTGGGAACGTGAGGAGAGACATTCAACTTCCAAACGGATGTAGGGCGTTCGGGCGGGTTTTACAGTCTCAAAATCACACGTGGCTAATTCTTTACAGTATAAATTAAAGAAAGATGAAACATCATATGACTGATTCTTTGTAGTATATACTAAAGAAAGAAGAAACTACAATTGGTTGGTTCTTCGCAATATAAACTATCGAAGGACAAAACTTCGTGTGGCTGATTCTTTACAGTAAAAACTAAAAAAAAAATTGAAACAAAATGCGGTTGATTCTTTGTAGTATAAACTAGAGAAAGACGAGCTGCTTAGGGTTGTACTTTGCAGTTCAAGGTGAAACTGAATTGCACCAATGGTGCGTTTCATGGTATTGGATTTCGTTCCAAACTGTGAAAAGATGGACTTCATATTTCAAAAATAAGGTCTATGAAGGTGCTTTTGACAACTGGACTGGTAGGGGAAGTACTTTCAGTAGCAAGGTTCTCATGCATGGTTTTAAATGGATGGTCCAGTTAAGAGTTTTGGGACCAGAATCATTTAGGGGGTTCAGGGATAGCCTAAATTTGACCTATTTATTGCAAATTGTGCATATATGTTTTATGTTTATGATAGCGAGGGGAAGATCCAATCCGTGTATGGCAGAGTTGTCTCACTATTTGTCATGATTTGGATAAGGTATTTTTCACACTAGGTTTATGTCTGATCCATATTTTTATTATTATTTTACCCATAAACTCATCATATATCGTTTGAATAGGTTGAGTTTATGGGTATTGGCAGGTTATCATAGAGCCAAAGGATGAAGATCAACGACAAAGCATGAGGCTCTGTTAGCTAATAATGAATTTGTTTTTCTAATGTTTATAAAGTTCGAGACGACATCATCAATGTCGACTTGACACTCTACTATGTTATTTTTTATTGTAAATTGGACCGTGCATGGGTACGACATTAGGGTTAATTTTCAAAATGAATGTAATGGATATTTAGACAATTTATGTGTAATGTAAATATTTTAGTTGTTTTGTTTATATAGAGTGTTATACACGTAGAGACGTGTGTGTGTGTGTGTGTTTATATACACATTGAACTCACTTTTATCGATTGAAATTAATTCTAGTTATGACTACAGCATCATCGATGTTCATTTTCAGATCTCAAAGTGGAAGATGTACACCCTACCCTTGATGCTAACCATGAACACCTTTTTGCTGGAGTGCACCATGTCCATCGCCTCCCTACTGAACCTTCTGTCCCTCGGGAGTGATCCACCCTTGGTTGGTATTGGGATCTCACAACTCGAAGCTACGGGCGACTTCGACATTGTAATGTAGAGGAAGCCGAGTGTGGACTGGGATAATCAAGCGGTCAGGCTTTGATTTTTGAAGGTTCGGATAAGCTAAGAGTGGAGGAAGCTTGGATGGTAATTAAGTTAGAGAAAGTTATCAAGAACATAGAGTTAAATGAAGGAATTGGAAAAGAGATTTTGAGAAAATGGAAAGGTGACATTCTAGAAGATGATGGGAAAATGGGAACAGAGAGAAGGCATATTTTTGTTGTGAATGAAGCCAAATGGAGAGAAATAGAGCCAAAACTTTCAGATTGGAGTCAAAAAATTTGTTACATAGATAAAAGAAAAAACTTGTACATGTTAAAAGGATAGTTACAAAAGAAAAACTCTAGATGCGTATGAAAGCAATAATTTATATTATACATAAATTATGATAGATTTTGCAATGTAGTTATGCGTTAAAGTTTTATGACAATAAGGTTATTGTAATCATCCAACAAAGAACAAGATGGGTATTAATACTTGCACCTAAAGTAAATATTTTTCAAATTTTGAATTATTTAATATTTTTGAATTTTCTGAAATTTTGAATATTTAGTAAAATTTAAAATTTATTTAAAATATAAATTTGTATTTTTATAAATTATGAAAATTTCAAAATTTTGTATTTAAATTTTATGCATATTTATAGATTTATTTTAGAAATTTTCAAAATTTCAAAATTTTCAAATATTAAATATAATAAAAAAGTATAATTATTAAATATTAAATATTACTTATTAATCATTATATATTAAGTATTTGTCTTAATTACTAATTATTACTTCTTAATTACTTTGCGGTAACTATAATTATTAATTATCAAGTAACCAATATTAAATATTAATTATTAATTATTACAAATTAATTATTAGATATTAAATATTACTTCTGAATTATAAACTATTAGCTAGTAATTATTAATTATCAATTATATTTATTGCAACTTTTTAGAAAAAAATAGTTATTAAAAATTATAAGTAAGCCAACTTAAAATAAAGTCGATATAAGTCATATCTGCAAGGTTTTAGGGAAAACATTATCAAAGAGGTGTTAATACAACTTACGTGTAAAGAATTATAGAAAATAACATTTTCCAATTTCTTTCTAGAAAATTTTGTAAGAAGTCTATTTTGCTGCGTTTTTTACAGAAACGTTGTAAAAATGTATTTTTGTTGCAGTATTCTGGCCTAGTGAGAGTGGTTTATGATATGAAGTTGTTGCAATTTCTCTCCTTTTGAAAAATGGAACTTTCCTAAAAGGTCTAACATAGGAAATTTCGTCACCATTTCCCAGTATTATTTATGAGTAGCTTCATCAATTGGTTTTCCTTTCCATCTGGTCAGAACCTACACTAGTGGCCTATTATTTTTTGGAACAATTTTTTATTCAATATAGAATCTGGTTCCTTTATCCACTCCTCTGTGGGAGAAGAAACATCCTATTGTATGATAATTGCTCCACCAATTCTCTTTATTAGTTGAGACATACGGAAAGCAGAGTGAAATTTTAGTATGCCATCGCAGCTATCTTTGATACTTCATATGGTCCATAAGACTTAAGAGACAACGTATTAGTTCTATGAATTCTTGCAGTGATTTTTCTACAAGTTTGTAGGCTTTTGTAGCTTCAGATATACCAAGTATCCCACTTCACAATGCCTCTCCACCCTTCTTATATCTGCATATTTCTTTATTCTCTCGCATTTAAGCACCATGTTATCCTTAAGCAACTGATTGGTGATATCTCCTAAGAATAATCCATCTTCAACACATTGCATCTTAGAAGTGTTTGGGACATAATAAAGTAAAGTTGGGGGTGCAACTCCATACACAGTCTGCGCTAATATTTAGAGTAGATTTGCAAGTGGTATTAGGCTTGAATTCTGCTAAGGTGAGCTACTTAGACCATTCAAGTGATTTATGGAAAAAAAACATCTCAAATAACGTTCCAAAACCTTATTAGTGTTCATAGTTTGCCCATCAATCAGAGGGTGGTAAGTTAAGCTTAGTTTAATAGAATATCATTCCAATTTAAATAATTCATGCAAAAAGGAGCTTATGAAGGTGCATCTCTATCTTCGATTATAGACAAAGGGAGAATATGTAATTTAAATACTCCTTTAAAAAAAACCATTACCCACATCCTTAGGCTATATAAGGATAAGATAAGGGAAAGAAATGAGCATATTAAATAACCTATCTAATGCTACATAACTAGCAGTGTATTTTTGACTCTTAGGCCATCAGGTGATAAAATGCACAATGATGTTTGTCCACATCATCTTTGGAATTGGTATGGGTTGCAAGATACTGGGCATATTTCTATTTTCCACTTTATTTCTCTAGCAGACTTCACATTATTTGATGAGTTGCTCGATATGTTTTTTTCGTTTCATTCCAGTAAAAAACATATTGATTCCTTTAATGATCCCTTTATGCCTAAACGACAACTTAAAGGTTGGAATAGAAACCATTTATAAGAATATTAGTGAGGCTTGCATTATGGTGATCAATAAAAAAATTCCTTTGTAGAATATCAAATTATCTATCATTTTGTACTTATGTGCTGGTTTATGTGATATCCCGAAATTTTTGACCATATCAATTTAATAATCTGTATTAAAAATTAAATTGATTTGATAATTTTTGTTAATAAAATTTGAATTGATTTAAAAATCTTCTTTAATAAATATTTAATTGGTAGATTTTATCTTTTAAAGCTAATAAATTGGTTCCTATTTATAATATAAATATATGGTTTATATTGTAAATAGATTAGCTTTGTTTTAAATTTAATAAATGAGGTATATTTTCTAATTCTAATATTTTTAGTAATTTGAAAATTTGTTTTTATTTAATATAAAGCTTTTCAAAGTTGTTAAATAAATATATATATGATTTTAAATTGTTAAGATAGATGTTTAAATGTTTAAAATGATTTTGGCTTAAGTTTTAAATTTAAATTAATTTACAAAAATTTTGTTTTGTTTTCTTCTTTATAGCTTAATAAAATAAGTAATTTATTAGTAAAGAAATAATTTCCTTTATAATTATTTTAATTTGATAATGAGTTATTTCTAAAAACAATATTAATAATGTATTGTTTTTACAATTGATTTTAATAAAAATAGTACGTTATTTCAAATTGAATTTTAGAATTTGATTTGAATTTGAATATAAAGTTTTGAAATCCAATATATAGATTTTAATTGTTTTGGATTTCTAAATATATGCATAAACTTTTATTTATAAGTATAATTGGTTTTATTTCTTTTAAAAAAAATCTATACATATAAAATACTAATTAACTAATTAATTAGGCATAACTTATATATTAACGTTTAAATTAAATACAAATTACTTTAAAAAGACATGTGTTGTTTCCTAAGCTTCATATAACAAATGTTAAGAGATAAACATTCCAATTTGACAAATGTTAAAATTTTGTACAAGTGTCATTTTCAATTTAGTATTTTTTTATTTTTATTAGATCATACTTTCATCTTATAAAAAAATGCCTCTTCGCTTCAATTTTTTTTCCTTTTCAAAATCAAAAGTTAAGAATTTTAAAGCTTGAACTCAAAATAAAAATGAGAATAACTTATAACCATTTCCAAAATCAGTTTACAAACTCAAATCAAACTCCTCATTATCAAATCTGAAGCAACCCTGTAAAAAAATCTTCAAACCAAAAATCTAAATCCCTGAAAATCATTTCCCTGTAATTCATTTCAAATGCAAAACCTGTTCTCATGCAAATCAAACTCCTCATGTCAAAAATCAGTAATCATCTTCAAATCCTCGGTTCAAAAATGTAAATCATTACCCTATAACATTTTCCAAATCCTCTGATCAAATAAGTAAAAGTATTCCAGTTTTTCAAACCAAATATGGAATTATCTTCTACATGCAAACCTGCAATTTCAAATCTGTTTTAAAGCCTGCATCTTCAAATCAATGCACCTGCATTTTCAAAGAAAACTTCATTTTCAAGCACACAAGTTTTTAAAGAAGCATGTCATTTTTTAAAAGAGTTCAAGTATCAAAAAGGCTGTTTTCAAAAATCAGGAGCATTTCAGTTTAAAAGAGTTCAAAAGCTTTTTCAAAATCTGGGAGCTCTGTTCATTTTGAATCAGGTGAGTAACTTTTAAAATTTAAAAATAAATTTGATTGCATGCTGGTATGGTTGAAATAAATGTGTATTGCATGTATATAAGAGAATGTCTGATGTGAATATTATTTGTATGCATGCTGTGTATATGTATTCTGTTCTGTTTTGTACCCAGGCTCAAAAATTTTATTTAAAATCCTTACCTCTTGATCTAGTTCTGATAGGATCCGATTTACAAACAAATGTTGTTTGTTTTAACATAGGTAAGGTTTAAAAATTTAAGTAAGTCAAAATATAAGCCTGTTTGTTTCTGTAAAATCAAAACAACTGTGCATGTTAAAAATAAAGTAAAACTCAAACATTGTAATTTATAAATTCAGTATTATAAACTGAATACATAAACAAAAATATGATTTTTAAAACAAGAATCATAGTTTTTAGGTTTGGGGTGAAGGTGCAGTTAAGAGATGAACTGGGATGGAACTATTGGGGTTTTCCGGTGATCTATGTATCTGGAGGGGTCGGGGTTCTTCCAGATGATGAAGGAGTGTTAGTGGTTGATGGGAAAAATACTGGATGGTGTTGAATTTCGGTGAGGAGGTTGCAGTAGTGGGAGATTTTATGGAACCCTAGTTTTGAATAGGCTTAGGAAATTGATCATCTCGGGTTCTTCAGTGGATCAAGTGCTTCAAGCTTTTGGGTGATGGAAGTTTGGAAATAGGTGATGGCTTGGCCGGAGTTTCAGCAACTCTGGTTGTTGGGGATGTGCTGGCGAGGCGATTTCCAGGTTGAAGCATTGATTCTGATGATGGGTTCCAAGTTTAGTTTGAAACTCGAATTCAATTTCGAGTTGGGTTGGAGGTAATCTGATGATCGAGTAGGGTGTTTGAGTGATTTTGGATGTGCGAAGATCATCATTGATGATCGGAGATGAATGGTGGCAACGTGCATGTGCACGGTGCCCTGTTATCTGATGAAGTTGTTGTGGTGTTGGATCATGCTCGAGTTGCTCAAAGTAGTGGGGTAGTTTGCTCGGGGGAGTTTGGTTTTAGACTCGAAGCATTTTTAGAATGGGCTCGGGTTTAAAAGATGTTACAGGTTTTTACAGTAACCTGTAATGTTTGTTTTAAAACTTTAAAAACTGATGTTTATAAATGTAAAGCAAGAGTTTAAACTAAGTTTTAAATCCAAGTTTGAAATCTAGGATTCAAGTTTAGGTTTAAATCTCAGTTTTAAATAAAATAATAATAATAAAGTTTTAAACTTGAATTGTTAAACTACTTTAAACGGTTAAGTAGTTTGAATTTTAAAAAATGAAGTTTTAAAAATGTGAGTAAGCTTTAAAGTTAAGTTTAATTAAAGATTTAAATATGTATATCAGTTTTTGAAATAAAAAAAAGGGTTTTTAAATTTAAGAGTTTTAAACAACTTTGTATATTAAAGTGTAAATTTAAATTATTGAATTTAAAAATGAATTTAGTTTAAACTCTTATAAATTTCTTTTATAAGTCAAGCATTTCTTTGCCATGTAATTTAGAAAGGTTTTTAAATTGTTTAAACTTTGTTTAAGTTAAACTTTATTCATTTTAAATATCATAATTGAAATGATATTTTAAAGTAAATTCAAAAGTAAATTGTTTCAAATGTATTTGTTTATTACAAATTAGTCATAATTAAGAAATGTTTTTATCTTAAAATTAAATTAAGATTAAATGATTTGAAATTAATTAAATTAATGAGGTAATTAAGGAATAATTAGTTAATTTAATTAATTAATGATTAGGGATAAATAAATAATTGATTAAGGATTAATCAATTTGTGATTAAAGATAATTAATTAGATTATTAATTAATGATTAAAGATTTATTAATTAAGCAATTAAGTTACAATCAAGGTTAATTAATCAAATAATTAAGGATTAATTAAGTTACAGTTAACACTTAATTAATTAAATAATTAAAGATTAATTAATGGATAATTAAAGATAAATTAATTTGTGATGAACAATGGTTAATCTAAGTTAATTACTTAATGGAAGTAATTGAAGAATGGTTAATGAAGGTCATTAACTTGAGATTATTTAATAATTAATTAAGGTGATTAATTTTTAATAATTAATTAGATTAATTAATTAAAGATAATCAGTTGTGAATTGTTTAAGTGTAATTACTTAATGAAAGTAATTAAGGAATTAATTACTTAATGTAATTAATTGAGTTTAATGTGACTAGTTTAAATTGATTAATTAAGTTTAATTAATTTTAAACACTGAATGATCTGATGATAATTACTTAATGTAATTAATGGATTGGAATTACTTAGTGAAGTAATTAATTGGTAATTACAGGATGTAATTAATTGAAGATGATTTAAGAATGGAAGTAATTTGAGTATAATAATTTTGAGTAATTAATCAAGGGATTAATTAAGAAATTAATCAAGGAGTAATTAATTTATTTAATGAAGTAATTAAGGTTAGTTAATTACTGAATGGGATTAATCAGGAGTGATTAATAATTATGGTTTAATTAAAATTAATTACTTAAGGTAGTTAATTTAAATAAAGTAATTAACTAAAATGTAATTAGGATCATTAATTAATACAATTAATGATGTAAATAAGGATTAATTAATTAAGATTAATTAATCAATGATAAGTGATTAAAGGTAATTAATTAATGTAATTAATTAAGGATTAATGTAATTGATTTTAGTTAATTAATTAATGAGTAATTAAAGGTTAATTACTGAATTGGTTAAAAATAATTAATTGGTGAAATTAATTAAAGGATAATTACTTGAATGTAATCGAGGATAATTAATCAAGGGTGATTAATTAATGTGGACAATTAAATGGTGATTAATTAATTAATTTGTAATTAATTAATGGTTAAGCAAGCAAGATTTAAAATGATGAAGTATTTAATTTAATTTATTTTAAATTAATTAAAGATAAGTAATTAATTTAATTCATTTTAAATTAATTATAGTGTGATTAAGTAAATCTTTGCTTATGTATGAATGGATGATATTGATTGCCTTGAATGGTTTGTAATCTCATAAATGAGATAAGTAATGCGCTGTGATATGAATGCTTTGGTTGCATTGTGATGATAATATGGATTATCTATTTTGATGATAGTATGGATTATCTGTTAATAATGATAATGTGGATCATCTGTTTATAATGATAATGTTGATTATCTATTGTGATTTGTAAATTATCTATCTGTGTGTATATGGATAATTGAATTGAATTGTTTTAAACCTTAAAACAACTTGGCCTTAAAAGACACGTTTTGGATTTTGATGAGACCGGGATCGGGTTTCCAGATTTGGATATCCGAAAACCACATCGATCAAAATTAACGATAGGTCGTGAATCTCAAGTGAAGACGAAGATTCAGAGTGTAAGGGTTATCGTCGTTAACTCTGAGGGTGATTTCAAAATGAGTGTAACGAGATAATGCCTTCGGTTTCGTTTGAACCCGGAACAAACTTGTATGGATTGAATGCTTTCAGAAGATCGTCAGGTGGACGATGAGCATTCTAAGTGATGTGTTCTATAAAGGTAATCGTAGCCTCAAGCCTCATCAACCGAGAATGGCTAAAACAGGGGAGGTGCAGCAAGGCTAAGTGGGTCATGCCCAAGTAGGACGAGATTTTCCCCTGTCTAGAGGTCCCTTTTTATTTCGGCTGTGTGGGCAGTTGTGAGCTCCAACTGCCGGGGTTGTCTTGTTCGGGACTGTCGAGTAAGGGATGGTTCCGTCCTTTTGTTGCAGGAGAGTTAGGGTGGCTCATCGGTACGTTGATCTAGGCCACGTACTGTGACGGACGGAACCCCAGTAGCTTTGCCATTGTACGGAATCCAAAATCCAATAAGTGCCCTCGATTTTGATTTCATTACCCACTTTTGTGGCTAGTAGCTGGAATTTAATAGATGTAACAATTTCATCTATTTTCTATTTACTTGAAAACCCTATACCTATTATAATATCACTGGATTTCCTATCAAATGTTTTGGTTAGCGTAAGGTAAAAACTTACCCATGTTTATGTGTGGGAAGTCTTACGTGATACCTTTTGTTTTCAAAGGTTTTTCAAAAGTTAAGCGACCTTAACCTATTACTCACACCAGACCAATGTCTCACCCGTAGTTTATCTTTTGTTTTCTTAAACTCTTGGGTACTCAAATTTTTACGAGTAGCCAAGGGATTCAGGTTAGCTTTGACGAATTATAGAGGAGCAATGGAGCAGGAGGCTTCTGCGTTATACTTATATATAGTGTTCCACTGAGTTAGTTTCTCTGAGTAGTTTTCTTGTATTGTATTGAGTTGTATAACTAAACAGGTGTTTATAACTGTCTAGTATGTGATGTGTAATCTGTGTAACTCTGATAATGGTTGTAAACTATGTAATACTTATGTTATTAATATAATTTATTCGTTCCGCTGTTGAGATTCTGATGTTGTTTCTTCTTTCTCTTCTTTCTTTTCTCTTTTCTACCCTTTCTTTCTTCAAGATGATGCGATTTTCTGTGGTGAGAAAGTCGGGTCGTCTCACTTGGTATCAGAGCACTAGGTTGAGCGAATACCTAGGCTATGGAGTGGTGTCTATCTTGAGAGAGCGTATTTGTAATTTTGATATATATATATATATATATGTATGTTTATAAAAAAAATTATTCTACCTATCTGTTGGGTTACCTGTTCAGGTTTTCCAACATAAATTATAAAGGAAGATTGGGGTAGTGGTGTATGTAACACGACTATCATTGGTTGGAGTTCGAGTGTTGAGGTTGGAAGTGTATCTGTCGAGACTATAGACCTAATACCGTCTCGAGGGAGTTTTGTAGTGGTGTACGGATTTCAACGATCTCTGAAGGAAACCTGCTAAGGTTCAGAGTCTATTTTTGTAGTTTGGATGAGTAGAGTTTGGATCTGTCGGTTAGGCAGAAGCGAGTGATGGTATCTTGATACCTCAGGAAGTAGTAGCTGCGTGATGAGATGCAGTGACTATGGATTATTTTCGAAGATATTTCTTTGGAACAAGTTTAAGGAGGTAAGTCTGCTTCGAAGTTGTGGCTATGTTCAGCATAGTGATTTTGTTTGGTTTGAGGTCCGAGTTTCTCGAAGAGCTTTGGATTAGGAAATCTTTGGCATTTGTGTCAGCGGTGCAGCTCAGAGTGTTATGTATGTCGGCAGGGAGTCTACTGGCTTAGCAGTTTTTCTAGAAGTGGAGCTCAGAAGCAGCAGAGTGGATCCTTTTCTTCGATGGATTGGCTAGTTAAGTGTAAGCTATTCTATTTGGTAAAGGGAGAACAGATTTCCTTGGATATGGTCTGGATTGATCGCAAAAGTGACTTGTGATTGTTTGAGCGTTCTCTTGGGTTATCAGAGTTTTTCCGGATGTCTTCAGGGAAGTCAGAGGTTTGTCCGCATCTAGAGATTGAGTTTCCTTATCGACTACAATCCCAGGAGTGGTATCGATGGTTCAATTTAGTAGAAGGATGATTCTTAGAGATAGAGTTTGATGAAGCATCTCAGGTTTTGGTGGAGCTTCTGAGTTTTTCTTTATAGATCTGATGAGCCATATTTCTGGGATGTGTTGTCTAGTTTATGCTCGTGTTCTTTGTCAGCATTTTCATCTACTTCGGATCAGAGTTGTGCAGCGGAAGCAGTTTGGGAGTGCATCTGCTTTTCTTTTTCGGTTAGGAGAAGTTGTTTTTCTTCTGATATTTGAGGAGTAGTGTTGGTGTCCTTAATCTTGGTTGATCTTGGAGGATAATTGTATTGGTTATTTTTGGCTTAGTTTGTTTCTAGATGCATCAGCAAGGGTTGAGCTGATCAGGAAGGATGTAGAAAGTCTAGGATTGTCCAATGAATTTTGTGGATAAGGGATGAAAGAATTTGGATTCTGAAGTCGGAGATTTGATTTTGGATAAGTTTTCTCCGATTAAAAAGGGAGCTATAAGATTGGGTAAGGCTGGAAAGCTAGCTCTGAAGTGTTTTGGATCTTTTCTGTGTTCTTGTAAGAATAAGTGATTGATCTACAGGATTGAATTTCTAGTTTGGATAACCGGGATTCGATGAGTTTCACGTATCTCTGAGGGAGTACGTGTATGATCTATCTTTGGTTTTGGAACCAGCAGTTCGGGAGGTTTGGTTGTTGAGTCAGACTTGTCTATAGGTCTGATATCCTGTTTAGTGTTATAGATATAGATGAGTAGGAGCTCTGTAGCTTAGTAGTTTCGGTTATTTAAATTCTGTAGGGCGAGTATCCCGGTGTTTATACTTGGGAAACTCGATGAAAATTCTATCCAGAATTTTGCCTGTATAGTTAGATTTGTTTGATTAGATGAATTGGTTGCTATGGTTGTTAGCATATGTTTGATATATGCTTGTGTTTAAAAATTAAATCCTTAATGAGATTATTCAATTACCTTTGTTTTAAATTTCGGGGACGAAATTCTTTTAAGGGGGGAGGATTGTGATATCCCGGAATTTCTATCAATATCAATTTAATAATCTGTACTAAAAATTAAATTGATTTGATAATTTTTGTTAATCAAATTTGAATTGATTTAAAAATCTTCTTTAATAAATATTTAATTGGTAGATTTTATCTTTTAAAGCTAATAAATTGGTTTCTATTTATAATATAAATATATGGTTTATATTGTAAATAGATTAGCTTTGTTTTAAACTTAATAAATAAGGTATATTTTCTAATTCTAATATATTTAGTAATTTGAAAATTTGTTTTTATTTAATATAAAGCTTTTCAAAGTTATTAAATAAATAAATATATGATTTTAAATTATTAAGATAGATGTTTAAATGTTTAAAATGACTTTGACTTAAGTTTTAAATTTAAATTAATTTACAAAAAGGTTTGTTTTCTTTTCTTTTTTATAGCTTAGCAAAATTAGTAATTTATTAATAAAGAAATAATTTCCTTTATAATTATTTTAATTTGATAATGAGTTATTTCTAAAAACAATATTAATAATGTATTGTTTTTACAAATGGATTTTAATAAAAATAGTATGTTATTTCAAATTGAATTTTAGAATTTGATTTGAATTTGAATATAAAGTTTTGAAATCCAAAGTATAGATTTTTAATTGTGTTGGATTTCTAAATATATGCATGAAATTTTATTTATAAGTATAATTGGTTTTTATTTCTTTTAAAAAAAATTTATACATATAAAATACTAATTAACTAATTAATTAGGCATAACTTATATATTAACGTTTAAATTAAATACAAATTACTTTAAAAAGACATGTGTTGTTTTCCTAAGCTTCATACAACAAATGTTAAGAGATAAACATTCCAATTTGACAAATGTTAAAATTTTGTACAAATGTCATTTTCAATTTAGTATTTTCTTTTATTTTTATTAAATCATACTTTCATCTTATAAAAAAAGCCTCTTCTCTTCAATTTCTTTTTCCTTTTCAAAATCAAAAGTTAAGAAATTTAAAGCATGAACTCAAAACAAAAATGAGAATAACTTATAACCACTTCCAAAATCAGTTTACAAACTCAAATCAAACTCCTCATTATCAAATCTAAAGCAACGCTGTAAACAAATCTTCAAACCAAAAATCTAAATCCCTGAAAATCATTTCCCTGTAATTCATTTCAAATGCAAAACCTGTTCTCATGCAAATCAAACTCCTCATATCAAAAATCAGTAATCATCTTCAAATCCTCAGTTCAAAAATGTAAATCATTACCCTGTAACATTTTCCAAATCCTCTGATCAAATAAGTAAAAGTATTTCAGTTTTTCAAACCAAATATGGAATTATCTTCTCCATGCAAACCTGCAATTTCAAATCTGTTTTAAAGCCTGCATCTTCAAATCAATGCACCTGCATTTTCAAAGCAAACTTCATTTTCAAGCACACAAGTTTTTAAAGAAGCATGTCAGTTTTTAAAAGAGTTCAAGTATCAAAAAGGCTGTTTTCAAAAATCAGGAGCATTTCAGTTTAAAAGAGTTCAAAAGCTTTTTCAAAATCTGGAAGCTCTGTTGATTTTGATTCAGGTGAGTAACTTTTAAAATTTAAAAATAAATTTGGTTGCATGCTGGTATGGTTGAAATAATTGTGTATTGCATGTTTATAAGAGAATGTCTGATGTGAATATTATTTGTATGCATGCTGTGTATATGTATTCTATTCTGTTTCGTACCCAGGCTCAATTTTTTTTATTTAAAGTCCTTACCTCTTGATCTAGTTCTGATAGGATCCGATTTACAAATAAATGTTGTTTGTTTTAACATAGGTTAAGGTTTAAAAATTTAAGTAAGTCAAAATATAAGCCTGTTTGTTTCTGTAAAATCAAAACAACTGTGCATGTTAAAATAAAGTAAAACTCAAACATTGTAATTTATAAATTCAGTATTATAAACTGAATACATGAACAAAAATATGATTTTTAAAACAAGAATCATAGTTTTAGGTTTGGGATGAAGGTGCAGTTAAGAGATGAACTGGGATGGAACTATTGGGGTTTTCTGGTGATCTATGTATCTGGAGGGGTCGGGGTTCTTCCAGATGATGAGGGAGTGTTAGTGGTTGATAGCAAAAATAATGGATGGTGTTGAATTTTAGTGAGGAGGTTGCAGTAGTGGGAGATTTTCTGGAACCCTAGTTTTGACTAGGCTTAGGAAATTGATCATCTCGGGTTCTTCAGTGGATCGAGTGCTTCAAGCTTTTGGGTGATGGAAGTTTGGAAGTAGGTGATGGCTTGGCCGGAGTTTCATCAACTCTGGTGGTTGGGGATGTGCTGGCGAGGAGATTTCCAGGTTGAAGCATTGACTCTGATGATGGGTTCCAGGTTTAGTTTGAAACTCGAATTCAATTTCGAGTTGGGTTGGAGGTAATCTGATGATCGAGTAGGGTGTTTGAGTGATTTTGGATGTGGGAAGATCATCGCTGATGATCGGAGATGGCTGGCGACAACGTGCATGTGCACGGTGCCCTGTTATCTGATGAAGTTGTTGTGGTGTTGGATCATGCTCGAGTTGCTCGAAGTAGTGGGGTAGTTTGCTCGGGGGAGTTTGGTTTTAGACTCGAAGCATTTTGGGAATGGGCTCGGGTTTAAAAGATGTTATAGGTTTTTACAATAACCTGTAATGTTTGTTTTAAAACTTTAAAAACTGAAGTTTATAAATGTAAAGCAAGAGTTTAAACTAAGTTTTAAATCCAAGTTTGAAATCTAGAATTCAAGTTTAGGTTTAAATCTCAGTTTTAAATATAAAAAAATAATAAAGTTTTAAACTTGAATTGTTAAACTACTTTAAATGGTTAAGTAGTTTGAATTTTTATAAATGAAGTTTTAAAAATGTGAGTAAGTTTTAAAGTTAAGTTTAATTAAAGATTTAAAAATGTATATCAGTTTTTGAAATTAAAAAAATGGTTTTTAAATTTGAAAGTTTTAAACAACTTTGTATGTTAAAGTGTAAATTTAAATTATTGAATTTAAAAATGAATTTAGTTTAAACTCTTATAAATTTCTTTTATAATACAAGCATTTCTTTGCCATGTAATTTAAAAAGGTTTTTAAATTGTTTAAACTTTGTTTAAGTTAAATTGTATTCATTTTAAATCTCATATTTGAAATAAAATTTTAAATTAAATTCAAATGTATATTGTTTCAAATGTATTTGTTAATGACAAATTAGTCAAAATTAAGGAATGTTTTTATTTTAAAATTAAATTAAGATTTAATGATTTGAAATTAATTAAATTAATGAGGTAATTAAGGAATAATTAGTTAATTTAATTAATTAATGATTAGGGATAAATAAATAAATAATTGATTAAGGATTAATCAATTTGTAATTAAAGATCATTAATTAGATTATTAATTAATGATTAAAAATTTTTAATTAAGCAATTAAGTAACAATCAAGGTTAATTAATCAAATAATTAAGGATTAATTAAGTTACAGTTAACACTTAATTAATTAAATAATTAGAGATTAATTAATGGATAATTAAAGATAAATTAATTTGTGATTAACAATGGTTAAACTAAGTTAATTACTTAATGGAAGTAATTAAAGAATGGTTAATGAAGGTCATTAACTTGAGATTATTTAATAATTAATTAAGGTGATTAATTTTTAATAATTAAATAAATTAATTAATTAAAGATAATCAGTTGTGAATTGTTTAAGTGTAATTACTTAATGAATGTAATTAAGGAATTAATTACTTAATGTAATTAATTGAGTTGAATGTGATTAGTTTAAATTGATTAATTAAGTTTAATTAATTTTAAACACTGAATGATTTGATGTTAATTACTTAATGTAATTAATGGATTGGAATTACTTAGTGAAGTAATTAATTGGTAATTACAAGATGTAATTAATTGAAGATGATTTAAGAATGGAAGTAATTTGAGTATAATTACATTGAGTAATTAATCAAGGGATTAATTAAGAAATTAATTAAGGAGTAATTAATTTATATAATGAAGTAACTAAGGTTAGTTAATTACTGAATGGGATTAATCGGAAGTGATTAATAATTGTGGTTTAATTAAAATTAATGACTTAAGGTAATTAATTTAAATAAAGTAATTAATTAAAATGTAATTAGGGATCATTAATTAATACAATTAATGATGTAATTAAGGATTAATTAATTAATATTAATTAATCAATGATAAGTGATTAAAGGTAATTAATTAATGTAATTAATTTAGGATTAATGTAATTGATTTTAGTTAATTAATTGCTGAGTAATTATAGGTTAATTACTGAATTGGTTAAGAATAATTAATTGGTGAAATTAATTAAAGGACAATTACTTGAATGTAATTAAGGAAAATTTATCAAGGGTGATTAATTAATGTGGATAATTTAATGGTGATTAATTAATTAATTTGTAATTAATTAATGGTTAAGCAAGCAATATTTAAAATGATGAAGTAATTAATTTAATTTAATTTAAATTAATTAAAGATAAGTAATTAATTTAATTCATTTTAAATTAATTATAGTGTGATTAAGTAAATCTTTGCTTATGTATGAATGGATGATATTGATTGCCTTGAATGGTTTGTAATCTCAGAAATGAGATAAGTAATGCGGTGTGATATGAATGCTTTGGTTGCATTGTGATGATAATATGGATTATCTATTTTGATGATAGTATGGATTATCTGTTTATAATGATAATGTCGATCATCTGTTTATATTGATAATGTTGATTATCTATTGTGATTTGTGAATTATCTATTTGTGTGTATATAGATAATTGAATTGAATTGTTTTAAACCTTAAAACAACTTGGCCTTAAAAGACACGTTTTGGATTTTGATGAGACCGGGATCGGGTTTCCAAATTTGGATATCCGAAAACCACATCGATCCAAATTAACGATAGGTCGTGAATCTCAAGTGAAGACGAAGATTCAGAGTGCAAGGGTTATCGTCGTTAACTCTGAGGGTGATTTCAAAATGAGTGTAACGAGATAATGCCTTCGGTTTCGTTTGAACCCGAAACGAACTTGTATGGATTGAATGCTTTCAGAACATCGTTAGGTGGACGATGAACATTCTAAGTGATGTGTTCTATAAAGGTAATCGTAGCCTCAAGCCTCATCAACCGGGAATGGCTAAAACAGGGGAGGTGCAGCAAGGCTAAGTGTGTCATGCCCAAGTAGGACGAGATTTCCCCCGTCTAGAGGTCCCTTTTTATTTCGGCTATGTGGGTAGTTGTGAGCTCCAGTTGCCGGGGTTGTCTTGTTCGGGACTGTCCAGTAAGGGATGGTTCCTGCCTTGTGTTGCAGGGAGTTAGGGTGGCTCCTCGGTACGTTGATCTAGGCCACGTACTGTGACGGGTGGTACCCCAGTACCCCTGCCATTGTATGGAATCCAAAATCCAATAAGTGCCCTCGATTTTGATTGTATTACCCACTTTTGTGGCTAGTAGCTAGAATTTAATAGATGTGACATTTTCGGCTATTTTCAATTTACTTGAAAACCCTAGACCTATTATAATATCATTGGATTTTCTATCAAATGTTTTGGTTAGCGTAAGGTAAAAACTTACCCATGTTTATGTGTGGGAAGTCTTACGTGATACCTTTTGTTTTCAAAGGTTTTTCAAAAGTTAAGCAACCTTAACCTGTTACTCACACCAGACCCATGTCTGGCCCGGAGTTTATCTTCTGTTTTCTTAAACTCTTGGGTACTCAAATTTTTACGAGTAGCCAAGGGATTCAGGTTAGCTTTGACGAATTATGGAGGAGAAATGGAGCAGGAGGCTTCTGCCTTATAGCTATATATAGTGTTCCGTTGAGTTAGTTTCTCTGAGTAGTTTCCTTGTATTGTATTGAGTTGTATAACTAAACAGATGTTTATAACTGTCTAGTATGTGATGTGGAATCTTTGTAACTCTGATAATGGTTGTAAACTATGTAATACTTATGTTATTAATATAATTTATTCCTTCCGCTGTTGAGATTCTGATGTTGTTTCTTCTTTCTCTTCTTTCTTTTCTCTTTTCTATCCCTTTCTTTCTTCAAGATGATGCGATTTTCTATGGTGATAAAGTCGGGTCGTCTCAGTTTATTACTTCTTGCTTCTGCTAAACCATATTAATATAAAATGAAGATTGAGTAACAATAGCTTTTATTTCCTGTAACAAGTAGATTATATATGTGATATGGCCATGCATTGCTCCTTGCTTTCCAAATTAAATCCCTCTCTCCTTGATAAGGTATCTACTGCTGTGCTCTCCCTTCCGCTTCAAAATTCTACCTGATAGTCAAATCTATGTAATTTGGCAAGCTATTTGATTTTAATATATTTGTGTAACTTCAGGGTTAACAAGTAACCGAGACTCTGGTGATTGGTTCTAAAGATAAGTTGCCTCCCTAATGAATATAATGATCATTTTTTGGTAGCTATGATTAATATAAGGAATTCTTTTTTGTATGTGGGCCAATTAAAATCTTCCTTGTAAGGATTTACCTAGGAAGCAATAAGTTTGTTCTCTTGAAGTAACACTACGCCTTTACAAATTCCACTTGCATCACATTCCATCATGAACTTTTTACTAAAATCAAACATAGTAAGCACTTTGATGAAGCAATGTTTGATTTGTTTAATGGCTTGATTAGCTTTATCACATCACTTGAAAGCAACTTTTTTGAACACAGAAATGGGCCATTCTTTAACTGTTTAAACTTTACTACAGTCAACTGTTACACCCTATGTTGAAATTATATGCACTAGATACTTAATGGTTTCCTAAGAAAAAGCACACTTTGAAATCTTAATAATCGGATTATCATGATCTAGTACCTGCATGGTTATTTTTGTATAATTTAGGTGCACAGACATAGCCTAGCCATATATTAGTGTATCGTCAAAAAAATACCATGACAGCTTTCTTGGATATAGTTTAAATATAGTGTTTATTAGGGATTGAAATATAGAACGTGCATCTGCTAAACCAAAAGGCATAACAACAAACTCATAATTTTCATCATGGATTCTAAATGTAGTCGTATGTATATCCTTTTCTCAAATTCTTATTTGGTGATAGTTAGACCTTAAATCAAATTCCATAAAAAAATTAGCACCAGGTAATGTAAATCATCAGGTAGGGAATATAGAACATATCTTTAATGGTTATGTTGTTAAGGCTTATGTACTCAATGCATGTCCTCCATAGTCCATCTTTTTCTCTTTCCATAACCACTGGAGAGGAGCAGGCAATGTATCTTAGTCTAGTAATGTTTGAATGAGCATTCCTTGGATGATTTTTCCAATTCATTCTTCACGAGGTAAGTATGCTTATCCGGCCTAAGGCAAACTGAGGCAAATTGGTTTAGCACCTTGCATTAGTGGAATTTCATGTTCATGTGGTTTAGAAAGGGCTTAATATTTGAAGAGGATTATTACCTCTGGGAAGTGTTGGATGGTTTCAGTTATTTACTTAGGTACATCTGATTGCTTGTTAGTTCATGAGCGCATATTATCATAGTTAACTACCCATTGATGTTGTCCTTTTGCTTTGTTCTTTTTACTAATCTAATAGCTTATGGTTTCATTTCCTACCAAATGTATTCTTGCCCTTAATAATTAAAATTAACTTTTATTTTAGAAAAAATCAGTCTAATTTCACCAGTTGCTTCATCCATTGTGCTCTTAGGACCACTTTCCTGCCCTCTAGTTGTAATAATAGATCAGTAAGTATGAAACAATTTTGGCCTTTGAGAATAACTAACCAGACCTTGTATGTTTCTCCTCATTGGCTAATGTTACTTTATATAATTTTGGCTCGTATATCTTTAGAGTTAATTTCTTAGCCAGTTTACTATTAATAAACTATAATTTTAGCCTAAATCGATCAATATTTGAACAGGCTTGCCTTGAATTATTCCCATGATTCTGATAGTATGCAAGGAAGGAATGCCATACATAGCCTGAAAAGTAATGTTTGGAGTGGAATTTTCAGTAACTTCTCGTTGCTCTGCTTTATCATTTTCAAACCTTTTCCTCAATTTCTTTCTCACTATCTAATTGCATGATCCCTTCTAATATATATACATGCTTATTTTTTCATTTATATACTGCATGCCATATTATACTCTACTTTTTAATCCTCATTTGAAGCATCGAAAACCAGAGCGTTAACCGAAACAAATGATTTAGCTACCCATTTATCACATAACATTACTATGAGATATAACATAACTCATAACTAATCGAATAGGATGTGATAGGATCCACTAGGTCGGTAATGAAATATATATATATATATATATATATATATATATATATATATATATATATCAGAGTGGTGTGTAGTTATTGACTTACAAACATACTTTTATAATCGCATAATATAAAATCATAACTAATCTTCATAGTGGTACTTCCTAATTATTTATCTTGAAGTAGAAATCAACACTAACCTATCATGTAAGCTCACTATACCAATGTATATATAGAAATGCACATCTGATATATAACGAAAATAGTAGAGGCTCAATAATGAAAGATAACATATATTCAAGGTAAAGTGAATAATGATATAGGTTTGATAACTCATAAATATCATATTTTCTGCTTCTATCCTACATCAAATAGTTAGCTTATATGCACAATAATAATAATATATAGCATTTCAATAACATAAAGTAGGTAACAACAATACAAGTCAGATAACTCCTATATACGCGCTCTCCTATTATAATATGCGTAAAATACCAAGGCTTACTATACTCTCGATGTAGACTAAATAGAACTACTATCTTATAAACCATTATACAATTATTGATATTGAGTATATTAATTAATACAATATACAAATCTCACTTGTAGCATAAACAACACATAAGTAATTGCATTTCGACATGCCTCACTAATCCTAGCTGGCTCTACAATGAAAATAGTAATCAAAGTTGTTAGGGTACATAAGCAAATGTCAATAGAGACACTAATATACCCCACTCATACACTATGCCACAAAGTGAATTAGACAACAGTGATCACACACAAAGATTTTATGTTATCCCGCTATTTACCACTGTTTCACACAACATATGGATAAAATAATATGTTGTTTGAATAGCCTCTGAAATCTCAATATTCATGTTTGTCCTTCAGACAACATTTTATCTGTTTCTGATTGAAGTTATTAAAAAAAATAGTTTTAGCTCCATATTTTCCCTCTCAATATTTTCGTGGTCGTGTTCCTTAATCATTCCCACTTTACTTTCTTTCCATTCCATCTTCTCAAAATATATTTCCCTCTTCTCAAAATTTTCCCCCTTCTCAATATTTATTTCCCTCTTCCCAAATCAGATCGGTAGAACTCTAAACTTAAACTCGTCTTCGATCCATCTTCGACCTGTCTTCTTGAATTAGGGCTTCCAAATCGGCTTGATAATGAACTCACTCCGCTGATACACTCTTTCTCTAAAATAACGATTGATAAAGAAATTGATTTCCATTTTATGGTCGCATTCGTTCTAACTTGCTTCAATTTGTTGAGTATTCTTCGATTGATATATGGCATGATTTCTGCCCCTTTCGATTCAGTATTCATCTCGACTTCGATTTTAAGAGCCAATGATGAGATGGGTTTATATAGGAATTTATTTCCTGTATTTTTGATTTAGACTTGACTTTGGGTTTCAAACATTGGATGTTGATTTTGTATTGCTGCATATATTTTTGACCGCTTTGTTTTTTGATTTTTTGCTTTATGGCCTTGACTCGTTCAATTGTAGAGTTCTCTGATATACTAGAATATATTTTTACTTGGTTGAATATAATGATTTCGAGCTTTCTTCCTTGTTCACCTGAGTTTGCATATCTGACTTGAATTTGTTGAATTAGCCAGTGATATGAGAGTTGTGCAAGGCATAAGCACTTATTTGGTTGTTGAATTGGTTATTCAAGGCAGTGCACACTAGACTTATTTTCGCATTTACTTATGGCCGGTGAACTTGAACTGGAATCGTTGTTCACTTCATTGTTCGATTTGGAGTTTCTTGAAAGAAATGCGGATTACGGATCTTGTAACATCCCGCCTTTTCATACGCTTTAAATCGACGATAAACCACACACGTCGGACTTAAACTATACAAAAAGGCGGATTGTTATGGGGTAAATAAGAAAAAGCAGAGAAAGAAGGAAAAAAACAAAATAGAATCTTGCAACGGAATGATAAAATATAATAATCAAATATACAGTTTATGAAGCTGTTTACAAAAACCCTTGATTATATTCATACAACACATATCAGAGTACACATACCAGAGAATAATAATTAATGCAGCGGAATTTAATGGTGTAGTGGAATAATATAGTAGCTAATGGTACTACAAATCTTCGTCTTCGTCCTCCAGAATAAAATCTTCGATCCTGAAAGGCTCGGACTGACCCAAGCGAATTGAAAGGACAAAACACTCGAGTCAGAACTAAAAGATCTTACGTGAGTTAAATCAACAGAAATAAATATGAGTGTAATGGCATCGGAGATGTTTACGTGATTTGACATCTCCTATCCAGTGTCTAACATAAGTGTAGTAACTCAAGAGATGCTCGGGATTCACATCTCCTAAGGATCCATTAAACTATTTATTATGTAGTAATATTTTGCTATTATAATAGTGTCTATTAGTAAAATAAATTTACTTTTTCTTAGCATTAAGGGGCTACCCATATAGGCCTTAACACGTAATAGTCCCAGTAGTCCATCCAATATCATGGTCCCTCCTGATCGGGAAGCCACCGGAGGATACCACACGGGCTATGGGAGAAATCCATATTCGTACAAGGCACGATAGGGTAGGTGACACGGCACAACTAGGCAATGCCAGGGTAGATATACCAATTACGCTTCCAGGTCGGTGGTAACGCGTAGCGTGTAGCTACCGCCCACCTCGAGCCACACCCCCAAATAAAAAAAATCAAAAGTGGCTACTGAATCAATCCAAAAGTCAAAGTATAATATCGAAGGGATGTGTCCGATCAAAGGTGCTACCTCAATTAACCCGTCGATCGCTCATGTTTTAGCCACCTTCTGCCAACTCACTGGAGTTGGGTCTGCGTATTTACCTCAAAGGAAACGCCACATCCATCCTACTTCATTCTGGAATCTCCACCGCGTACACGGTTGTTAAAGTGGTTTTCGGAGTTGGCAGAGAGTATGACAACTTCCGATCTCGGTCTCTTCAACAACCAAACGTTATTATAACACCGCGGTCTTTCAAAATGATTATACTTCAAAACCAGAATATAATATCCATTTCAAAAACTTATAAATATGATATCATTTCCATTTTTAAACCCAAATCAATACGCTATCATTTTTTATTTCAAATATATCTTTTTCCAAAAATCATAGCACTTTCAAATCTATATACCTTGAAACCCATAGCTTTAAAACATAACTTTTAATACATAATGGTTTAAATACTATATTTCTTTATATAATAAAATAGCTTCTTTAAATTTCACAATAAATTCCAAATATCGATTTAAACCTCCAAATAATACATTTCAGTTCATATATTTCAAAGCTTTAACTGTTCCACCATTTCAAACTAATTCTTTGTTAATTCTATATATATCAAATTTGATTACAATTATTTAGATTTGAAATGTTTACTTAATAAATCAAATAAAATTTAAGTAAAACTTTTAACTTCAAACAACTGGATATTATTTAAATTTATTTAACTTGATATATTCATTTATCTCAACTTTATATTCATTTAAAACACTTTAAAACAAATCAAGTTATATGAATCATACCCTTTAAAATCTCAACTTATATTTAAAATTCCAAATCAAATTTATTCAAGTACAATTCTTAAATAATTCAAATTTAAACCAATTTCATATTTATCTTCCCACTTAAACTTCATTTAAGTCATTTAACTCTATATATACAATATCTTAAATAGGTACTAAACCATATAATATAAAACAATCAAACTCCATTATTAAACTCATCTTTATAAATAAATTTTATACATAGCTTAAATTCAAGAATTTAACTATATACATATATATATATATAATATTTATATAACATCAAAAATTAATATTTATTAACCGTATATTCCTTTCCAAAACCATAGAAATCATTTCAAATATTTTTATGTATATAAACCACGGTGTCTGTATATAATTTTTTATCCTATGGTCAAGTGATACGGATATTTATCATTCATTCTGTAATTTAAAGTAAAAATTACGGTTATATATCATTTCAAACCGCAATCCCGAATGAAATGAAAATGCATAATAACTTGCAGTTTATAGCAATATAGAATACATCATCTATTCATCCAATATCAACCATCAACCATTTATCACAATCATCATCCAAATTCAAACAATACATCAATATATAACAGGTGATAATAACAGGTATCAACTATCAGCTTATATTCAAAAAATAAATTATAACCGTTTAACTGGCAGGCTTTTATGCAATAAAATGAATAACAATTTAAATGGCAGTTAATGTGCAAGAAATAAATAACAATTAAACTGGCAGTTAATATGCAATGAATAGTTAAGTAACAATTAAATTAAATAATTTAATTTTTACTGGGATGGTGATTAAAATATGCCAAACAACCATAAATAAATTCAAATCACATCATATATCAATTTAACAACATAAGAAATTTTAGAAGTTGTGAGTGGGTTAAAACACTCACCTTTTGAATTTAAATTGAATTTAAATTCAATTTAAACCCAAAATTTGACCAATCTCAGAATTCATCCAACCCACGCCAAAAGGTCCGGAATTTCAATACGAACCTAGCGGAGAAAACCGCGCATGAAACGGACCTCGGATGGTAAAGATATACGTGTTAGAAGATTGAACGATTTTAAACAAAAATAAATAAAACAATTAATATCACAGTACACGTCACCTCGTTTGCTTCACTGGAACCCTAGCCGCATCGAATGCTCAAACAAGTTACACAGCCGCCGACCTTCCAACTAAAATGCCGACCATCAGAGAATCATCCACCCAATCAGGAAACGCCGCCTACCTCCACGCCTCAAGCCGATCCCCCGGCCCGCACGCGGCGCCCCGAGACGCCACCGAAAGCCACCCATCGCTGTGAACTTCCAGGCCATTTACTGGCGGTTCAGACCACTCTTAGCACAAACGAACCGTATGGATGTGACCCACTCGATAACTTCTACCCAACGCCACCCTCTGATTTACCTCTCGTCGTAAATCCACCGTTAAACGAAACGACGATCAATGGACGACTGAGAACAAATCGCCCAATATCGGCCACACAGAAACCCAGATCGACGAACGAATCACGTCAGAAGATTAAGCTCTTTGAGATATTCAATATATATATTTTTTTCAGATTTTTCTGAGGACTTTGAAATTTATGCTTTGGATTTGATTTGCAATTTGATCTGAAAATATAGAATTTTGGATGCCATTGAAGTGAGAAGGTGAATAGAACGTATAGAAATGAGGAACAGAGGCTGCTAGGGTTTATAGCAGGATATATATAGGCAGGATTGACATTTGAACGGATGGATAAGGTTGGATATACGCGCTAACTCCATAGTGGCTCAAAAAGCCCGTTTCGACTTTGGAACAAAATTGGGTCAACCCATATATCAAAATAGATATTTTAAAATATTTTAAACGCGATGGAAAAGGTTTCACGTCCAAATTCCATCGTATGAAGAAGTTATGCTAAAATCAATATTTTTCAAATTGATTTCAATTTATTTATTTCGAGGCGTTTCGAGTCTGTATGATCAAACGACAAGTCCAATCATTACGAAACTTCAAATCCTATAATAATTCACCGTTACGGATCCGATGAAACTGGTTTCGTCGATATCCGAGTCAGTGGCCAAAATGGCTATTTTTCTATTAATTAAATAAATTAATAATTAATTAAATCCAAATTTAAATTTCAATCTTAAAATTGACAAATTTTATCACTTTTATATTTCTCAATCAATTTCAATGTTTTAAACAAATTATAAGTCAATTTATAGTTGATTATCTTATCGATTTCAGTATTTTCCTCAGTTCCATCCAAATTCAGATATTATAAATTTAATTTCCAAAATTTCTATTAAGTTAAACTAACAAATCATTTTTCCATTCATTATTGTCAAATAGACGGATTTAACATTGGATTCAAAACTATTTACATTAATATCCTCACATTTCATCTAAATTCCCATTTTAAATATTAAATCCATTTAATTGCAATTAAATCCATTTATTAAATTTTAAATTCCAATGAATAAATAAAGCTTTATTCCATTTCTATTTTCATCTTTATTTCAATTGCATAACATTTTATTCCAATTTTACTATATTTGCCAAATACATACATTAATTATTATTTATATTCTCCATTAATTATTTACCATGTTTTATACTTTAAATTCATTCAAATAAATTAGTAAATCTTGATTTACAATCTTTACCTCAACCAATAGTCATATTATAAATAGAATTGTCATTATTTTCAAAAATTACTTAAATTACGTTAACATGAAAATTTGTTTATATCTATTGCAATTGATTACGAGTTATAATTTAATATACTTGTCAAAAAGGTTAACTTACAATACTTGTTACCCTTTAACGTTTATTTCACTCATAAGCTATTATTAACAACCAAATTTTGGAATTTGATTTAGACCAAATTCAATGCATTACATGAATGGGTAAATGATTAAAGTTTTACACTATTGCCCCTTTTTCTTTATTTGTATTAATGGCTACATTTCAAATGTGAAATCTTATTAATTACACACAGAAATTAAGGTTTTAGAACTAAACCTTAGTTCCATTCTTTTTTATCCAATTTATTACTTACGAAAAATTTCCAGTTTCTATTTATTTATTACATACCTACCTTCAGCCCTTGCATTAATTCTCATAAACATTACATTATTGATATCCAAATTTTTATTTAGTAAACCAATTTGTTACAAGTTTACTTACATTAAAACTATTTCTCTTATTTTGGTTATTATTTCATACGTAGATCATAAGTTTACATTTCTTTATACTATCTTATGAAACAATATACATTTCTAATACTTTATTGTATTTATTGGAATTAAATTTCCAAATTTACTTCATACAACAAACTATGACCTTACAGTTATTTCAATTAATTGGGATTGTGCTAAATTAATTATTTAAAAACTCACATTAACATAATTGCATTAATTTACATTCAGTTATAGATAAATCAATATATTATTTCACCCATAAATACAATAATTGCATTTGTTCTTGTTATATTCCATTTATAGATAAGTCATAATATTTGAATTTTAATTAAATTTAACGTTCATTCAAGTTCATTAAATATTAACTTTCTGTAACAACCCGCATATTTATCGATTTTTATATTTAAATATTTTATTTAAATATTTTATCGTTATTCGGATTTTGGTCCGAAGCTACTTTTTGCAAACGGTCAAATTAGGACTCGAGACCACTTCCATTGAGTTCGAAACGTCGTTTGCAATCTTTTAAGTATAAACATTGATATGTTTGGGGTTAGTGGAATTTCACCACTTTTTCACTCGAGCCTTTGGTTTGGACTTTTAGCCCATTAGGCCCAAGTTCCACCCCCCTTCTTCTTCATTGCTTCATTTCATTTCCTAACACTAAAGCTTCAGCAAAAATAGTGAATGGAATGAGAAATTAAAACTCCAAAGTCTTTGTTTTATTGCAACTCCAACATTCAACTCCAAATTCAAGAAGAAGACATCGGATTCAAGCTTGTGGTTGCTTCTCCATTTGCCTTCAAGCTTTGTTCTTCGTTTTCATTGGGTTTTGGAGCAAAGGTGAGATTTTTATCTCACAATTCTAGCCTATAACCATATTGGACTTTTGGGAATGATTCCCTATCATGTTTGCACGCACATTTGCATTTGGTTTGGATTGGATTGGCGAAAAACTCCACTTTTTAGTGTTTTGGGGTGAATTTCTGGCTTAGGTCGCTCTGTCCCCCTTAGGTCGCCCAGCATCTATAGGTCGTTCGCGTGGAAAAGTCGTCACCTTCATTTGGGTCGTTTCTGGCCTTAGCCCATTCGTCCACTATAGGTCGTTAGGCCTTAGGTCGCTTGGAGTTAGGTCGTAGGTCGGCAGGTCTTCAGCTCGCACGCGTTGAAAAGGCGCGTCTGGAGTTAGGTCGTTCGCGAGTTAACGTTAGGTCGTTTGCGAGTTAGCGCCCTAGGTCACTCGCGTATAGCTCGTTCGGAGTTAGGTCGTTAGGCCTTAGCTCGTATGGCCTATGCAATTTGGTTAGGTCGTCCAACCTCAACACCTTAGGTCGTAAGACCTTAGGTCGTACCCCTTAGGTCGTTAGACCTTAAGCCTTCACTATTGGAACTCGTTAGGTCGTAGCAACCATAGGTCGTAGGTCGCTCACACGGAGTTAAGTTGTAGGTCGTCTCCGACCTTATATCGCTCAGCCAGGTTTCACTTTAAGTCGTTAGGTCGTTTGGACCTTGTTTCCAGTTAGGTCGCAAGACCCTTAAACCGTTAGGTCACTAGGTCGCGATGTTTTAGGTCGCTGCACCCGATGCCTCTATAGGTCGTTCGACCTTGCTAACTTTTAGGTCGCGAGTTTTATAGGTCGCTCGACCCTATTCCCCTTAGGTCGTTAGACCTCATTTTGTCTTCACTAGGTCGTACCGTTTTGGTCGGGGCGCTGCCCCGCACCCCGCCGAGGGCGCTGCCCCCTGGACCCCCGCGACCTGACCGGGCAGGTCGAACCCCGTAAGCGGTGGCGTTGCCCCCACACCCCCACCTTGGGGGGTTGCCACCCCCCCTGGACCCCCCCTCCGTAGGGGATCTTATCTGAAAAAAAAACATTGAGCTGATTTCCTTGGATTTTATTCGCATCTCCGTATGCGATCTTTGTGACTGATTGTTTCTACAATTGCTTCTGTGTTTTGTCACTTTATAATATAAAGGTTTCAATACTAGTAGTAAATATCAAAACTCTTTTAACAAACAATTTCAACTCTGTTTTTAATAACAAAGCTCTTTTCTTAAACCGTTTTCCAATCTATTAGTATATACAAACCTTTACCTCACTCGGATGAGAAATCTAATTAAACGACTTAGTAAAACAAGTGGTATGAAACGCTTGCGTTCACTTCGTCGGTTAATTCTTGGACTTGTTCGATTGAACCTCTTATGACAATTTTATTAGTGAAGATTTACAGTTTGTTCGTAAATATTTAAGTTAAGCAAGTGGTTATGGGACATGAAGCTAAACTTCTATATTTACTAGCTTAGTGTAATTGACACTTCTCGTTGATCTTGATGATCGCTTTATGAATTAGACTAGCAATTGCGCGATGTCTCTTTCATTGCAAGGTTAGACTAGACACCAATTGTGTGATTCCATTCACACATACCTTTCTGCTTTTTGGTTAGTCTTGACCTCAATCTGTGTGATTCCACTCACACATGTGGGGTAGCTCCCCATGGTCTTCGGACCGTCATGTGATAGGCCTCTTTCCCTTTTTATGATTTCTGGATTTCTTGTGTTGATTTCTGGAATTTATCTCTTTGACTTGTCATGAGTACAAGTTTAGGGTATGATGCCCTCTTTGGATCTTTGAGAAGATTCTTGTGATATTGATTTATCTCTTACCGGTTGATCTCCTGTTGATCATTATCTGCATACTTATAGTAGTATGTCAGTATGGATATTTTATGTTTATGCCATATCTTTTATTTTATATCATGTCATCTGATATTTATAGCTAGACTGATCCGTTTATTATTTTCTTATAAATAATACTCGGGTCAGGCCGAGATGTTACAGGTGCTACTGCTTGACTCCTCCCCCAGTGATTCACTACTCAGACTTTTGGCTACTTGTTTAGATTAGCAGCTTTTGTTGTTTACACTTGAGATATAGACTCATAGTTGTATTCTTTTGTATAGCACGCGTTTCTATTCTTTTGTATTATCGTGGATCTTTTTAGACCACTACTCTGATGTACACTTTTATGTGATATATATTCATATCTCTTTCCGCCTTTGTGATATGGATATCTGTGATTGATTCGCATGTTATGCTTACTTCTATATTTGTTTCCGAAGATCATTTTATAGCCACCGTGTGATAAGAAATTACACGGATGGTCGCTCCTCAATAGCCTTATTCTTCGCGCTAGTTGACAGCACTACACCGTAGTGTTCTTGGCTAGCGTGGGTATAGAGGTGGGGCGTCACACTTTCATTAACATATTTTCTTAATTTACAATCAAATACCATTAACAATGTTTTATTACACTAATTAATTTAATACTTTCCTTTATTCTCATATACAATTACATTCGAGTATAATCTTTTCGCTACTTTCATTCATTAGAATTCTATTCAAATTTCAATTTCTTGCAATAACTCATTTATTATAAATTTGCATACCAATAAATTAGGTCCTAAAAAACAGGTTTTTTTTTCAATTAAACCTTTTTAATTAAGTCTATTTTAATCAATATAATATTTCATAGGTTAATTCTTAACATTTACTTTATTACAAATTATAACAATTATATTTTTTTATAAATTTAATTCCAAAATCTTATTAATATGACAAATTTAATTAACGAAATTCCAAAATCTTATTAATATGACAAATTTAATTAACGAAATTCATAGGTCGTTACAGATCTTAAGGCTAGGATTAACACTAGAGGGGGGTGAATAGTGCATATAAAGAGTTACTAAATCTTTTTGAATTTATGATGAATTGAACACGGATGTAAGAAATATACAGACACAAATATGATCACAGAAACAAACGCAAACGCAGAAATAAAGTAAAAGCAATAAAGGAAAGAACATACCGGATTTTATACTGGTGCGGGGTTACCCTACATCCAGTACCGTAACACAAGTACGGATTTCCTTTCAAAAGCAATTATACAATTATACCCTCGATTTCAAGGCTACGAGGTACACCCTCCAGAATCACAATCCTTTGGGTAGAGATACTTGATTTCCGAGCCACAAGTTTACCCAATTGATTTACCAAGGCTACAATCACACCTTATCTCGCTTGATTAATTTTCAAGGCCACAATCACACCTTTTCTCACTTAATAGATTACAAATAAGCCTATAACTCTGAATAGCACTGAGAATCTTGTTGAGATAGTGATAGAGAATCAAACTAGAAAAGATCGAGTTTGATTCAATGTTGATTTCGGCAGAGTAATGGTAAGAATATGTATTAAGAAATGTGGAAGAAGAAGATGAGTGAAATACTAGAAAATATGATATAAAATTCGTTAAAACTAACCCCTATTTATAGAAGAACAACAGCCATGTCCATTCATGAAAAGTTACGGTGAATAGACACTTTTTTTGAAATTTAAATTTTGAACTCAACTGACACCATGTCGACATGGTCACCATAGGCACGTCGACATCCCAAAGCAATTTTTGATGATTTGATTTTCTTTGAAAATAACCTTTATCTTATATTAAAACTATTTAAAATTTTCTAATATACTTGACTATAGTTAAAATACATAAATAAATATAGAGAATAATATATATATATAATTTAACTATAATTTTATATTTAAATCTTGAGTATAAATATTTAAAAGTTAAATATATTATTTTAAAAGATAGTTTAAAATCAGGAGTAATTTGTCTTTGAAATTAAAGATAATTTTGAGGCTAAAATTATTTAAAATCAGGATAGAGGTTTTTGATGCTTTTAAAAGAAAGGTTTTGAAAACATTTTGAAAATAGGATATAATTTTGAAAAATCATTTTGAATAAAAAGTTAGCGGATGTAAAACAATATTCCACTAGATTTTTCGTAGGTTCGATCCTACTTAGGGTTCCATCTCTTTAACAGGCTCGAAGTGGATTCCATTCCACGAATAAATTGGATTTTAAGATGCCAGTGCTTTTCTATGAGTTTTAACAAAATTTATGATTAAAGATTAAATTACTTCAATTCTTGAACTCTTGATAATCTTGATACTCATAAGTCTTCAATCATGATATCTTGAATCTCTATACTGTACAGTCTTCATTCTTGGTACCTGCATGGTTAAATCATGCATATGCATATTTATCTAAACTTATAATGTTAGTATTTATATTTTATAATCTATTCTAAGGTTGTTGTCATCAAAGCCATCATCTCACGGACTAACAATCTCCCCCTTTTTGATGATGACAACCTTTGTTTATAAAATATTACTTCTATCCTAATAACTCCCTCTTAATCTATAACTCACCCTTAATTTATGCCTAACTAACCTATTTTATATTTCTCTCCCTTTGTCATCAACAAAACTAACTCCCCCTCATTCTTGGACTAGAGTACCTGCATTAATAAACTATACAACGGAATATATAATAGATAGATTAAGAAATAATTATCCTTATGAACATGATAATTAATTAAGGATTATATACATTTCAATGTATATATATACATATACATGTTTTATGTAGCAACCATAAAACCAATTTAAGAAATCAATCCACACCGAGTATCAATCCAAACCAAATCAAATTAATTTAAACAAACAATTCAAACAAAACAAACAAATAAAAATCAAACGTTACGTGGAACTTCCACCCATCCTTCTTCTCCAAAGATTGGATCTGCCTTAATAGCATCCTAATTATCATTGTCGTTGATGAGAGAGACTAGAGGATGTGCTTCGTTGTCATCCTTGTGTCGGGAGGAAATCATCCATCATATTGCATCGAAATGCCTTTCTTGCTCCTTGATCATCTGCATTTGACTCAATTCTAAGTGTCGTTGGTTACGAAGAATGAACGAGAGAATACTCTTGAACGAATTAAGAGTTTCTTCAAGATTTTCGAATAAATTGTGAATTGGATTAGCCATAATTGAATTTGTGAAAGAAATGAAGAATTAGAAGGTAGGAAATAATTTTCAATGAAGAATTCTGGAAGAAATAGGTATATATAGGTGTAGAAATTCATTTGAAATGAATAGACATATGGTTGTTATTCAAATTTCAAATTCAAAATGAATTGTCATTTCTGACCAATACATGTCGACATGGTCATAGGGGGTATGTCGACATGGGTTAGTGAAAAAAATGACTATTTAGATTTTGTGATTAATTTTGTGTGTGTGTGTATATATGTTTATATAATATACTAACATTTATTCTAGAGATAAGATAAGCTAGATAACAGAAAGAAAATTTCATTTCATTGCATACTAAGAAGATACAATGATTAAACATACGAAACTACATGAACTTTCGAATTAAAACAAGCTAAAACACATACAACAAGATACGAAAAGATAAAACTAGTTGGAGGATGATGACGATGAAGAAAGTCCAAGTTTCTTGCTGACTTTGGAAATGAACTTATTCATCTTGGATTAAATTTTGTCCAACTTCTTACTAACAGATCGTTTAAGAATCCGTTGATTCTCAACAATCGTCTTTTGGTTTTTGAGAATGGTTTTGGTGGATGGATTAGGAGGATGGTTAATGCTTTCCAAAGAGGTTTCACCTTCTTCTTCTAAAATTTCCATTTCATCCCCTTCTTCTTCCTCTTCCTCCTCTTCACTTTCCTCATGAGCCAAACACTCTTCCTTTTCGGCAAGGGTCTCATAAGGTTGAAAAACTAATGGAATTTTCATAAGCGAAATGTTGGAATGATTGAAAACTTTTCTAGAAACAAATTCTTCGCCGTTGAAATCCACTCCAAAATAGTTAAAAATCCAAGTGAGATAAATTCCATGATATAAAGTATTCTCACCCATTTCAAGATTTTTAGGACGAAGTTCATCCAAAATAACTTGCGCCCAATTTATGTCATAATTTCCAAAAATAGCAAAAAGAGCTTTGCGAACTTTTGAAGTAGGATTGTTAAAATTCCCCGATCTTTGGGTCAAAGTATGTTGTAAAAGAAGATTGACAATTCTTGCCTTTGGTCGAAAATTCCGATTTTTGAATTCAAAATTATCATTCCCTTCGAAAATGTGATGAAATGTCTCACGATCATTTTCATCGATTTTAAAATAAGAAAGATCCATTCCCGTACAGTTGCAATTGAAAATGGTATCCAAAAGATCACAATTCAAAACAATTCTAGTGCCTTTGACACTACTTCAAATTTCATCCTCATTTCCATGATAAAATCCACGGTTTAAATTAGCATAAATTTTTTTGACAAGATTTGAATAGCAAACAAAATCATTTTGAGAAGCATCAATAAGACTAGGAACTCCATTGTTTGCAGAAAGAGAATCAAGTTCATAAGAAGATTAATCTTGTAAAATAATAAACTTTCCGGGATGGACTTTGGCATAATTAGCATAATTGATGCACGCTTTTATTGCCTCCGGATCATTGAATAGTTGCTCTTATATTTTTCTGAAAATTCTCATGGTGGAAGGTTTGCTTGAAGAAGCCATTAAAGTAGAGAGTAGAAAGCTTGAAGTTTTGAAGAGAGAGTTTGAATTTGAAAATGAGAGTGAAAAGATATGATAAAAGATAGTGAATAAATTGATTCTCAAAGGACATATTCTCTGGTCAAAAGGTAGCTTTTCAGAGAATTGAATGAAGTGAAAAAGTGGAGGGAAATTCAAATTTTGAAATTCAAATTCTGGTACCCATGTCAACATCATGGTAGGGACCATTTCGACATGTGCCAGTGAATTTTGATAATTTATTTTTCCTAAGTTCTCTAAAATATATATATATACTTATTATTTTTAATGTCTATATATATATATATATATATATATGAAATATTTATAGTATATTTCAGAAAATTATACTATTAAAAAATAATAATAAAATAATAAGATAAAAATAAAAAAATAAATTTTAAAATTCAAACAATACACCAATTCAAAATCAATCAATCAAGCAACTAATTCTAAGCAAGCAATTTCAACCAATTATATTGTAAACGTGTACCTTTTTCTGAATCCGTTTCTTTGAATTCGTCGGAGCCGTGAACAGCTGTGAAACACAAATTCGAATTATCTGTCTTCTGATCATCATCACTTGAGGACGAGTCTGAGTCATCTAGAGTAGCAGTAAATGCACGCTTCCGTTTCTTTGCTGGATCATTGTTCATAGGAGGATCTTGCCTATCTGGATACGGAAAGTCTCTTTTGAAATGGCCTGGTTCATCACAGTTGTAACATTTGACATTATTTGGCACTACATTCTGATTTCCAGAGTTCTTATCGTTGTTTCTCTTGAGATTATTCATCTTTCTGTATTTCAGGAATTTCCTAAATTTCTGGTCATAAAGGCATCTCTTCATCATTATCACTGTTTGAGTCTGATCCATCGATCAATGCATTGAATGCCATTGATTTCTTTTCAGATGATTTGTTTTCTCTTCTCCCGATCATTTGAACTTCATACGACATTAGATTTTCAATTAATTATTCTATCTTTATAGTACCGTTGTCATTTACCTCTTTGATAGCAAGTGTCTTTTGATCCCATTCTGAAGTAAGAGAATTTAAAATCTTTCTGACTTGATCTTCTTCAGAAAATTCATTTCCCAAAGATATTAGAGAATGCAAAATATCCTGAAATCTACTATACATATATGAAATAGACTCATTAGGATTCATTTTAAATAATTGAAACTGATTTGTGAGCATGGAAATTTTGGTCTGTTTAACTTTGCTTGTTCCTTCGTGAGTAACTTGCAAAGTTTTCCAGATTTCATATGCAGACTTACAAACTGACACTCTATTGAATTCATTTTTATCTAGTGAACCAAACAAAATATTCATTGCCTTAGAATTATTTTGTGCAACAGTCTTTTGCACAGCAGTCCACTGTGCAAAATCAGTTGTGGGTTCAGAATATTCAGTTTGTGTAATATTCCAAGTGTCTAATCCTATAGATTGTAAGTATATTTTCATCCTACATGCCCAATATGCATAGTTATTGCCATTAAAAGGTGGTGGTATGACAATAGACTGACCTTCCACAAATGAACTAGTGACAGGAATACTAGTGTTAGTAACAGTACCAGTGTTGATAGCCATTTTGAAAACTTGTCAAAAATCAGATTATGAAATTTTGAAAACCTTGCTCTGATACCAATTGAAAGAAATGCGGATTACAGATCTTAAGGCTAGGATTAACACTAGAGGGTGGGTGAATAGTGTTTATAAAGAATTACTTAATCTTTTTGAATTTATGTTGAAGTGAACATGGAAGTATGCAATATACAGACACAGATATGATCACAGAAACAAACACAAATGCAGAAATAAAGTAAAATCAATAAAGGAAAGAACATACTGGATTTTATACTAGTTCGGAGTTACCCTCCATCCAGTCCCGCAACACAAGTATGGATTTTCTTTCAAAAATAATTGTACAATTACACCCTCGATTTTAAGGCTATGAGGTACACCCTCCAAAATCACAATCCTTTGGGTAGAGATACTTGATTTCTGAGCCACGTGTTTATCCAATTGATTTACCAAGGCTACAATCAAACCTTATCTCGCTTGATTGATTTTCAAGGCCACAATCACGACTTTTCTCACTTAATAGATTGCAAAGAAGCCAATAACTCTAAATAGCACTGAGAACCTTGTTGAGATAGTGATAGAGAATCAAACTAGAAAAATCGAGTTTGATTCAATGTTGATTTCGGTAGAGTAATGGTAAGAATATGTATTAAGAAATGTGGAAGAAGAAGAGGAGTGAAAAACCAGAAAATCTGATATAAAATTTGTTGAAACTAACCCCTATTTGTAGAAGAACAACAGCCATGTCCATTCGTGAAGAGTTATGATGAATAGACACTGCTTTTGAAATTTAAATTTTGAACTCAACTGACACCATGTCGACATGGTCACCATAAGCATGTCGATATCCCAAAGCAATTTTTGATGATTTGATTTTCTTTGAAAATAACCTTTATCTTATATTAAAACTATTTTAAACTTTTCTAATATACTTGACTATAGTTAAAATACATAAGTAAATATAGAGAATAATATATATATAATTTAACTATAATTTTATATTTAAATCTTAAGTACAAATATTTAAAAGTTAAATATATTATTTTAAAAGATAGTTTAAAATCTGGAGTAATTTATCTTTGAAATTAAAGATAATTTTGAGGCTAAAATTATTTATAATCAGGATAGAGGTTTTTGATGCTTTTAAAAGAATGGTTTTGAAAACATTTTGAAAACAGGATATAATTTTGAAAAATCATTTTGAATAAAAAGTTAGCGGATACAAAACAATGTTCCACTAGATTTTTCGTATGTTCCATCCTACTTAGGGTTCCATCCCTTTAACAGGCTCGAAGTGGATTCCATTCCACGAATAAATTGGATTTTAAGATGCCAGTGCTTTTCTATGAGTTTTAACAAAATTTCTAATTAAAGAATAAATTACTTCAATTCTTGAACTCTTGATAATCTTGACACTCATGAGTCTTCAATCTTGATATCTTGAATCTCTATACTGTACAGTCTTCATTCTTAGTACCTGCATGGTTAAATCTTGCATATACATATTTATCTAAATTTATAATGTTAGTATTTATATTTTATAATCTATTCTAAGGTTGTTGTCATCAAAACCATCATCTCATGGACTAACATTTCTTTCCTTGTTCACTGCATTGTTCGACTTTGTTAGGTTCATTGTTTTGCTGGTTGCCACTTGCTTGTTTTGTTGCCCCTTACACCTGTGATTTTTTCACTTCATTGTTTGATTTTTGGAACTTCCATGTATATACATACATGTATATGTAATTATATATATGTAAATGTTTGTGGCACTGCCTCGTTTTAATTCGTAGCATTGCCTTATTTTAATTTGTGGCACTGCCATATTGCATCGTTGCATTATTGGCCTTGTCCATGTACTTGCACACATATGTATATACATATCCACATGTACATACATGTCTACATGTTTGTGTATATATATATGTATGTTAGTATGCTTGAATTCTGAATGGTTTTAATTTTCTGATGGACTTATGAGTGTGTTGTGCCTTGCCTGAACCTTGAATGGCTTGAACTCTGCCTTGTTGTAACGAACCGGGGTTTTTGGTTACTTAATTTTGAACGTTTATTTTATCTTAAATGTTGAATTTGAGTTATTAATTTATTTTAAATATGGAAATTTTGGTTAAATCAGTGAAATGGTTTAAAATTTCAAATATAACGATTTAGTGGATTTGGTGAATAGTTAATTCAATATTGAAATTGGGGAAAATTGTGAACTTGGAGTTAATTGTGAATTGAAACAATTTCTAAGTTGATTTAAAACTCTATTTGAATTAGATTTATGATATTGGACTTTTGGATGGAACTAAAAGTCGATAAATTAAAATTTGAAATTTTATATATCAATTTAATAATGAAATTTAATATTGGGAATAGTGTGAAAAATTGAATAAATGAGTTAATATGAATCGAAATGGTTTCTAAAACGAATATAAATTCTATTTGAATTATAATTGAGTTGGCAACTTTTTAAAATTCGGATTTCAAGTAATTTTTTCGATTTTGGAAATCATGCGATTTAATCAATGCGTTAAAATAGCCTTTTGGGGGCACAATCTCGAAATTCGAAGAAACTAGTTTCATTGGATCCGTAATAGTGTATTATTATCGAATTTAAATTTCGTAGCTATTGGATTTATCGTTTGCTCGTGGTAGCTGATAACGCGTAGAAATTAATTTAAAGAATTTAATTTAAAATCAGTCGTAGCTGTAACTTCCGTATACTTTAGAATTGGTCTTTGAAACAAGTTCCATTGAGTTCATAATAGGGGTAAAACATTATAAACGCCTGTCGGGACGTTCTGTTCGGAGATCGAAAAAATCAAGTGTGAACGGGGCTACAGATAGTGAAATATGTATGTATGTGTGTATATATATATATATATGCCTCAAATACCAAACCCTAGCCTTTCTGTTACATAGTCGCCGCATGTTATTCCATTGGCTGAAATTTGATCTCGTTCCACCTCAAATTCCTCTCAATCTATCAATTTTTAGAAGAAATCACCAACATGAAAATCGAAGAGCTCGTCGATCTCTACAATGTGAATGGTTGCGATCGAATATCGTTGTGTAGATCGTCGAGAATTGCACCATGAAGGGAACATGTTCGTGCATAGATTTTGGAGCCTAAGAGGGGCGAGCTTTATGGTGTTTGGGGGCGTTGATGGAATGGGGACTGAGCATCGTAGTGGTGGTGGAGGATTGTCTTCAGAAGGTCAGTGATGGTAACGATTTGTAGGGGATAGAGGCGACAATGGGTTAAGGTATGCGTGCACAAGAGGAGAGGAAGAAACGAACGAGTGGCCTGATCTCCTGGAGCTAAGATGAGGGGCTGTGATTTATCCAGAGTATTCATGTTAATGTTTTTTGTAAATTTAATTATATAGAAATTCACCTAATTTTCTAAATGTGATATCTCATCAATACAAGGTCCAAATCAAGTAAAACAAATTACGTTGGGTTCTTATTTAGGAATACTACGCAATGAAGCTAGTTTGGTCAAATTTGGAGCTAGTTAGAATTCTAGATTAAAATTTGGATGTCAGTTCAATTTTAATTCAAAAACAACGTTTTGGCGACAATTAAGAACTCAAGGTAAGTAAATCTCACTCATTTGGATTACTAGATTTAATTGATAATATTGAAATCAATTATTGGATGATTAGATGAATTTAATAAATTATTATCAGTTTGGATGTTATAGTACATATATTAGTATATACAATAGTATTTGGGTATATTTCCCGCCGATTGGAGCGGATGAGACACTATGCACCCCGCATAATAGCGGATGACCCTATATTACCGCGGTATTCCGCCTTGAAGTGGGATTGGTATTTTATGTTATCTAACATCTGTGGATGCAGGAAAACAGGTTGGAGTGATTCAACTGGATTTCTCAAAATATATTGATTATTTTTCATATGTAGCAATATATAATTTGATTGGATAAATATGTTATGGATGGTTGTTTGATTTGAATTATTGGATGCTTGAAATAGCACTGGCCCTAAATTTTGGTATTTTATATACCAAGAATAATATTGTTAAATTTTAGAATATAATTTTAAAATGCGATTTGGAAATGAAATATTTACATTGAATTTCGGAACTATTTAGAAGGAAATTGAAATGGATAAAATAAATGATCGTATTTTGGATATTTGTTTAGCTATTTCAAAAAATGGTTTCAAGTGGAAAATTTTGAATTGGAAATTTTAAATAATAGATTTTAAATTAGATTTTTTGACATATGAAATGGGAGACGGAAATCGAGATTTGATTTGGTTTTGGTATATAGTTTGTTTATTTAAGAAATAGATTTAGAAATGGAATTTTATTGGAAAACGATTTAAAATGGATTTTTGTAGTATGAACCTGTTGGAAAGTGGTAGATGATCTTATGGGATTTATAAACAATGTTTATAAATTAAGTAGAATGATTATCATTGGTAAAGTTGAAATATAAATTCATAGTGAGAATTTAAATGAAATATGGAAATTAGGTTAGAAAGAAATGGTGGAGTCTATTTTGAAATTGGAAGAAGATTATGAAATTGGAAACGTGATTCAACTTGTGACGAATCGAGTGAGATTTATAAATATTGGAATGGTTATGTGGGGTTTTAAAAATATATTTGTAACAAAAGGTGAAGTTTGGTTTTGAAAAGGATTTTACTTATTAACTATGTAGTTTTAAAACTATTCATTGGATTGAAATATTTCGAAAAAATTTGTTATTTAAATATTTAAATTGTGAAATGGATTATAAGTTTTATAAAGAAGTTTTGTAAATCGATTAGAGATTTTTACAAATAAATTGGAATTAGCTATTGACGTTTATTTTAAAAGTGCTTTGATATCTTAATAATCATTTAACCATGTTTTGGAAATTTATTATTATATATAGTTTTCAAAAGTAAGTAATTGGAAATTATTTATACTCTTGAGGTTATAAATTGGATTTGTCAAATGGATGCGATGGTTTAAGTGTAGTGTTATAATGGGATTCTGGGAGTTTAAGAAATTTCCAGAGTGTTGAGATGCGTGAACTTGGAAAAATGAATTTAAATTCATTTAAGAGATTATAAATCATTAGTTGGAGTTTAAATAAGTATAGTTGATAAAATTTTGGAATTATAAAGGGAACTATTAAAATTCCAGAGATTTGTAAGACAAGATGGAATATTCCTAAGTATTGGAATTAAATGGTTTTGGAAATGTTCAAACTATGAAATAATTGATATAGAAATTATTGAAATTATGATTTGGTTTTGGAATTTTTTTAAGTGTTAATATGGGTTAAAATATCCTATTAAGGATATAAGTATTTGGAATTGTTTTCAAAGGATGAAATACTAAGAGATTTGGATATATATATATATATATATATATATATATATATTTGTAAAGATATTTGAAATAAATATTTTGAAAAAATTATAATATGGGCCTAGTGACTGCTTATTTGTGTTATTTGATAGTTAAACGACCAACTATCAAATCTGGCTAAATTCGTCAATCCTTTCGTAGAAACCTGGATTGGATTGAATTATTCGATAACCACTTCGATCCGACTTGTGCATTACGAATTGTGATATCGTGAAGATAATGATGACAGCGGTCTTTGAAGAGATTGGTTTGTCTAGACCAAGGATGTAAAGATCCAGTATTTTGGATATTTGAAATTGGAATACTTGATTGATTTTAAATATTTAAAAGTTAATTTTTAACTTGAATTTCAAATATAACCATTTATTGGATAATTTAATTATTGAATTTAATAATTGAATATTGGTTAAAATATTGAATCTTGAGTTCTAAGCTTGTTAAAAATAATTTGAAGGCTTATAAAATTTATATTGATAATAATGGAGGTAATAAAACTTTTTAAAAGCGATTTGTTCGGTTTTAAAAAAATATCGTTTAAATTTACATTTGAAAATAGTCTTCCGGGGCACAGTCTCGGAATTTTACGAACCAATTTCCATTGGAGCCGTAATAGTGTATTATTATCGGATTTCAAATTTCGTAACGTTTGGAGTTATCATTTGTTCGTACGGGATATAAATACGCTTGAATTTATGTCGAAAATTCAATATAATAATTGGGTCCAAAAAACTATCTTCTCCACACGATCGAATTAGGACTCGAAACATTTTCCATTGCGTTCGGAACAAGGGTATTACATTATAAACTCCTAGCGGCATCATCGATATGAGGTCAAGATTTTTAGCTACGAGATCGAGACGTTTTGAATTTAAATAATATATTATATGTTAACCAATCAAAATATATTCACATCAACTTTTTCCCCCTTCACTTCAGTCACTGTAGGTGACCTGTTTGAACACGGAAAGCATCTTTTTCCCTCCTCTTTTGTAAATTCATGGTCGAGCATAGAAAACAATTGGAAAAGAAACTCAAAATTTAAAAATAGAGTCTCCTTCAAATCTTGAAAGAAAAAATGGACGAACATACATAACAAACAAAAAAAAGGAAGAAATCAGGCCATTTGAACAAAATCAGTAGCGACACTTTCACCACTTGTTCGAACTCGAGGGAGGGGAATGTCAGGACAGCAGGGGGAGGGGTCGGGTCTGGTTTTACCGAAGTCTGATTTGGGTATGCTCGCAGAGGGATGCGGTTTCAATTGACGAAGCTCGATAGTATGCATCGTGGCTAATAGCGGCTACAGTTCGGAAATCGAAGGGAAAAGAACTCGATTTGAGTTTTGGGCATTGAAATTGGATCAGAGAAAGAAGGCGCGTCGGAGGCCAGAACTGGCAGGCTTTGATCGCCTGTTGGTCGTCGCGACTTGGCGCAGAAGGGAGAGCTGATTCTGCAGTGTGGTTGCGCGCATATTGAGATGGGGCCGAAGTGTTGGGCACGTGTACACATGTGAGCGCGTTCGTGGAGGCTACAGGCTATCGCGGTAAGGTCGTTTGAGCCTTGATATGAAGATGCGTGACATGGTCTGGAGCTTGGCCGCGAGAGTGAGGTAATTTGGTTGTTTTCATTTTATTAACAGTAGTCAAATTAATTCACAAATTGATAATTAATTTTATTTTATTTTATTGAGTTATTAAATAAATTTATATCATCTCGAATTGTTAATAAACCCGTAATTCATTTATACGAGGTTAAAATCGGACAAAATGGGTCGTATGGGATTCGTTGCTGGGAAATCTACGCGGTAGGTTTAAAATTGGAATGGACTGAAAATAAAAAAATCAAGGTGAGTTAATCTCACTCAATTTTGGTTTACCGTCATTAATTTTAAATGGTTAAAAATTAATTATTGATTGACTTCTTGAATTGATATATTTTTATCAGTTAGATGTGATGTATATACAGTAGTATATATATTGGAGTGACTGATATTCCTGCATATATATAGTGGATGAAACCCTATGCGCCCCGCATGATGGCAGACGACCATATATACCGCGATATCCTTCTCGAAGTGGGACTGACATTCTTATATTGTATTAACATCTATGGATGCAAGTAAACAGGTCGGAGGGATCCAACTATATTCCTAAAAAATGTTGAATTTATTTTCACATTTAGTGATATGATATATTGAATAATCTGTGATAGATTATAGCGTTATTTGAATTTATTTGGTGCTATGGAATTACTGGTTAGATTTTGATATTTCTAAATACCTATGATAAATGTTTAAAAATTGGAAAGAAATTAAAAAAGGAATTCGGAATAAAAATATTTGATGTGAAATTTGGAGTTATTAAAGGAAATGAAATTGCGAAAAATAAACAGCTTGAGTTTAAAAAATTTGTACTTGGTAATTCCGGAGTATGGAAAAAAATAGAGGTTTTGAATAATGTAAATAAAAGGAATTTTAAATAATAGAATTTAAGCGATATTGTTTAAGTATAAAAGGATTTACTTTTAAATTTGAGATTTAAATAATTGGAAGAATAAAAGGGGAATATTGAAAATAAAATATGGGATTATCGTACTAGATTTTAAATAAGATTTAAAACTATAAAACGGAAGTGGAATCGAAATGTAGTGGTTTTGGAATGCAGTTGGGTTATTTTGGAGAAATTAATTTAAAAATGGAATTTGATTTAGAAACTGATTTAAAATCGATTAAGTGTTGTGAAACCATTTTAAACGGAAAATGAGATTATGAAATTTATAAATGAAGTTTATAGATAAAGTGAATTAATTATCAGTGGATAAACTGATAATTATAAATTCACGGCGAGGATTTATAAGGAGACAAGTAAATCGGTTTAAAAATAAAAGGGTGGATTTATTTTTAGAAATGTGAAAAAGGACTTACGGATTGGGACGTCAGCCAAATTTATAATAAATTGAGAGCGATTTTTAAATGTTAACTGGCTATATTGAAATTGAAAAGTATATTTTAGTGAGGAGTTAAGTTGGTTTTAAAAAAAGTATTTTAGTTTATTAACTGGGCAATTTTAAAAAGTGTTTAAAGAATATCTCAGAAAATAATAATTATTTAGTAGTTTAAAAATTGTTTACAGTATATTTAAATATTTTTTCAGCTAGTTTATAGTAAGTTAATTATTATTTAAGAATTTATCAGTATTATTATTCTAAAAGGGATAAATTATTCAATATTCAATATTATTTATATAACAACTTTTATGTAAAAAGTAGTTTGCCTAGAGTTTCACTTGGAAATTATTATAGAATTTTGTATGCCCTATTTTGAAAATTTTTAAACAAATTTTTTGGGAAGTAATGGTATACTCGCATGGTGAAATCAGAGGCAGTGAGTGCCTGCAGTTAATTTTTGGATTTCTCTGGGATAAAGACGTAACCATTGATTTGTGAATCAATGGTTTGATAACGCTGTGGTACTTTCCAAAATTTATTTTAAAGGTTTCCAAATATCTTTGAAAAGAATAGTTTGTTAATATACTTAAATCGGTAAGAAAATTATGTATTTTGGATAAAGGGATTTAAGTGACTGAAAATTAAATTGAATTACACTACGTGTTTTTCAGTGGGAAGTGGAATCCATGATCGTATGATTGTTTATTTGATAGTTAAATAATCGACTATAAAAATTTGGACTAAAAATATAACTTTGGAAATATCTAGGAGGAATATGAGGACTACATGGTGCAGTTACCGTTCAAGGTGCTATAGTGTACATATAAACTCATTTCATTCTTCTAGGACAATGATAAGGAAATCCATCCACTAATGGTTAGGTGGTGATCTCCAGTCTTATTTCGTCTGTTTATTTCCTAAAGAACCGGGGTTGAGGTTACCAGAAATATCGAACAATATTTCAAAGAGACCGAATGTGACGACCCGGAATTTTTGAGCATTTGAAATTGGAATATTCAATTTATTTTAAATATTTGAAACGTTAGTTTTAACTTGAATTTCAAATATCACTATTTATTTGATAATTATATTTTTGAATTTAATAATTTGAAATTAGGTAAATTATTGAATCTTCTGTTTTAAGCCTATTAAAAATAATTTGAAGGCTTGTAAAATTTATATTGATAGTACTGAAGATAGTAGAAGTGTTAAAATTGAATTTGGAAGTACTTTGTTAAGTTTTTAAATTTTATCGTTTACATTGAATTTAATAATAGCCTTCCGAGGCACAGTCTCGGATTTCGACGAAACCAGTTCCGTTGGATCCATAATATTGTATTATTATCGGATTTCAATTTCCGTAGTGTTTGGAGTTGTCGTATGAGCGTACGGTAGATAAACACACTGAGATTTATATTGAAATGTTATATACTAACTGGGTCCAAAAGCTATCTTCTCCATACGATCGAGTATGGACTCGAAACCTTTTCCAGTACGTTTGGAATAGGGGTATTAGGAACGCCTAACGGCATGCCTCGATAGGAATTCGAAATTGTAAGTTGCATTTTCGAGAAAATTTGAATTTGAATTTAAAATTTAAAAATAAGTAAATATTTTACTTGACTAGTCAAATTAATTTCACATCAGAGTTTTATCCAATCCTTTCCAAAGCACGCTACCCTTATCTTCAATCTCACGCTTCCCATTTCTTTTTAATTTATCTGTTCCTTCCTCAATTCGCTTCCCAAGTTCGAATTCAGATCGAAAAGAAAAAACGCAAACGATGAAGCAAAGGATAATAATACGACTCGTTCAATCGAATATGGCCGAAGCCTATTCAAATCAAACTCCCCTCTTCAATTCTATTCACAAATCCGTGGCTGCATTTTTTTGTCAAAATCGAAGTTCGCTACTTTAAAATTCATCGGCATCCATCATCTTTCGATATGTTATTCGACTTCGCATCAAATCCTAATGGCTAAAAGGAGGTTCGACTTCATTGGGAAGTGCGATTCAGATCGCAAAATTCTCGAGAACATGGGACGAAGGCGAACAAGTGAGCTCAAAAATTTTAGTCTTCGATCATCGTGTGCGTCGGGGAGGCACGGTCGGGCTATCGTGATTGACGCTCGAGGGTTGAGTGCGGTGGCTCGATTGGCGAGTTAGGGCTGTACCTCAGGGGCATGCGATGTTGCGGCTTTGGCGGTCTCGCGAGTGAATCAGGGCAACAACGGCATTGGAAGCGGCAGCTCGCCTGGGGGACGAGCTGGTGAAGGAATGGCTGTGAATCTGGGAAACGATTATCTTTGCATTCTCGATTTTATTTCCTATTTGATTTTGAGTTAATTGATTTAACATTTTAATTATTTACTCATGTTAAAACTTTTAATCAAGACTGTGATTGCTTTTCGTTCATCAGAGAATAATACAGTAATTTAATTTCTGTTATTTCTTTAAATAGAAAAATGTAAATCAGGGTGGCAGAATTATTAATTACTCTATTGTTTTAACTGCTAAATTGGTTAGTCCAATTAATAATAATTAGTATAAACTGTTAAAAAAGAAGAAGAAAACAAGTAGTTTTTGTTTTCCTGTTCGAGTAGGTAACTTGACTTTAAACACTTGTATTTAATATTACTTAACTTTAAAACTTGGACTTTAATTCATTTAATTTATTATTTCATTTAACAGTAAAGTACTTTCAAAATCTTGGTTAGGCAATGAATTTAAATTAAAATAAGAATATTGATAGTAGTTTAAATTATGGCAAATGTAAATAAAATGTATAATGCTTGTACAAGGTCCAAATCATGAAGAAATCCAGTCGGAATGGAAATTTTGGTTGCAAATAAAATCAAAGGTGAGTTAATCTCACTCATTTGGTTGCTCTTTAAATTAAATGGTTAACTTTAAATAATTGGTTGAATGATTGAATTGATGGGATGTGATATATTATATAGTGATATATAGTATATATTGGAGTGATTGATTTCCCGCATTATATAGCGGATGAGACCCTATGCGTCGCATAATAGTGGATGACATTATATTTAAAACCCATATACCATGGTATTCGACCTCGAAGTGTAATTTGTATTGTGCTAACATATGTGGATGCAGAGAAACAGGTTGGAGGGATCCAACTGGATTCTCCAAAATTATTTAGGTTGTTTAATATTCTGTGTTATGAATATTTGATATTCTATGATGAATTATATTGATAATTGGAATATTGAATGTTATGGTTTGCTTGAATATATATTTTGGTACGCCGAGTTATCAAAATATATAGAATTGAATTTTTGAAAAGAAAATAAAAGAGGGAATTTTCAAGTTAAATAATTATAGAGAATTGAATAAATTGAAGAATGAGCTGGAAAAGAATAAAAGGTGATTTTAAAATTCTAATAAATAAATTCCAAGTATGGGAAAGGAGATTTGAATAAAAAGGGAAAATAATGAATTTTACAACTTAAGTGATGTTATTCAAAGGAATGAAAGAATTCACTTTAAAATTCAAGTTTTAAAATTTATTTAAAAGAATAAAGAAGAAATTTGGAAAATCTGAAATTGGTATGTTTCAGTTAAAAGATTTAAAATCAAAACAAAGAAATAAAATCCGAAGTTAATAGATTTTGAAAAAAATGAGTAAGTAAATGAATTTATTTCAAAATGGAGTAAATTGGAAATCAATTTGAAAATTGATTTAAGTGGTTGAGGTTGGAACTTTAAAAGAGAAGTGGGACTTTGGAATTTATAAACTGGGTTTATAAAAGTGAAGTAATATATCAGTGGATATTTTGAAGGATAAATTCACGGTGAGAATTTATTAAAGGAATGGGTAAATTTGTTTATAAATAAATAGTGGTTTATTTTTAAAAGATGAGAAAGAGAAGCGTATTTCCCTGGATGGCCAAGTACGTTTCCAAGCAAATTTTAAGTATAAGTAAAAGTTTTATGGTTGGTTTAAAGTTATGTTTTAGAAAATTTATTATTTTTAAATGTTTAAATTTTAAGGCAAGTATTTTTCAAATTTATTTTAGTAGAAATTATTGAAAGGTGACTTGATATTATGTTTTAAAAAGATAAAAATTTAGTTTTATATTTTATAAAGCGGCTTTATTTTAAATATTCTTAAAGTATATATTTTTAATAAAGTATTGAAGTAGTTTTTCTAAATTTAAATGTTAAAGTATATCTTATAATATAGCGATTTAAATTATTTTGAAATCTACAAGTGTTTGTACTTGGTGATTTCAAAGGGAATCGAAAATATTTGGGGAATTTATTCCGTGAAAGAAAATGGTTTGAAACTGTTTCAAAGGGGATTGAAAAGTGAAAATATATCCTGCGAAGATATTTTGAGGTTAACAAATAATTCAGGAGAAATTATTTGTGTTTAATGGTTGTTTGTGAATGTTAATTGATAGTTAAATAACCGACTATCAATATTGGACAATGTGCTGATCATTTCGAAGGGACCGAGATCGGGATTAATTTCACGAAAACCACTTCGATCCGGTTTGTACGTTTTCGTATGGAAAATAAGAGTTTGGATTCGAAGATGGAGTAGTGAAGTGCAAGGGCTAGTCGCTACTAATCCTGAGGTGATTCCAAAATGGATGTAGTCGGAGTAGTGCCTTCGGTTCCGTTCGAACCCGGAACGGACTTTTATGGATGAATGCTTACAGAACATCGTCAGGTGGGCGATGAGCATTCTAAGTGAACCGTTCTAAAAGGTAACGCTTAGCCTCAAGCCTCATCAACCGGGAATGACTGAAAATCAGGGGTTATGCAGCAAGGCTAGGTTGGTAGCTCCCATTAGGGTGAGGTCATCCCTGTCTAGATGTCCCTTTTATTCGGCTTAGTGGTGCGGTTGCTGATCCCAACCGTGGGGTGATCTTACTCTGTATTATCTTGTAAGGGGTAGTCCCGGTCTTATGTTGTAGAGTATTGGGAGTAATCCTCGGTACGGTGATCTAGGCCACGTACTGTAATAGGTGGTACCCCAATACCTAGTCATTAGTTGGAAATCCATTCTCCCTACGCGCCTATATGGTTTTGATTGTGCCCAACTATTGCTGAAACATGAGATGCAAGCATTTCAGCTAGATTCTATTTTACTTTCTATAGATACTATTATAATATCAGAGAATTTTGATAAAAAATGTTTTGGCTATCGTAAGGTAAAAACCCGACATGTTTATTTATGGCGTGGTCTTACGAGATGCTTTTGTTTTCAAACGATTTTGCAATTTTAATAACCAATTTGAGTGTGGTTTTCTCACGCTAGTATTCCAGACTGACTCCGTGTTATTTAACTATAATGCTTAGGTCAGATCGGGTATTATAAATTAGACGAAAGGATGCTGTGGAGCTGAGGAGACGTGCTGGATGATGATACGTACTTGTTTTAAATATTATGTTGTGTTGATTAGCTATGTATTCAGTTTTGTGAGGACATGTTATGATTACAGTTAAGTTGGATGTGATGTGTACTCTGATGATGTAATGTATAAACATATTTACTTTTGTGTAAAGATCAGTTATTATCTATTATATTTTATTCCGCTGCGATGGTTAGATTCTGATGTTGTTTTGTTTTCTCTTCTTCTACCTCTTCTTCTTCTACCCAAATGGTTCGTATTTCCGTACATCTTGAGTTGATTGATGGAGAATAGTGTCGACTCTAAGGGGTACGGGTTCGTGGGTCGTTTCAGGTGGTATCAGAGCCAGGTTAAGCGAGAACCTTGGCTCTGGTAGGGATTACTCATTAGAGATAGAGTCAGTAGTACTCTAGAATGAGTTTGAGTATATTAATAGATATGAGCGCGTATTTGTTAGTGGGTATAAAATTGTTTTTATATTGTGTTGACTTATCGGTTGAGTGCTTATGGGTTCTGGTCGATATGTGGGACGCCATGTCGTCGATAGGGATTTCTAAACTCTTAAACAAGATAAACGACACAGTATTGTTTTAAAATAAGGTAAATGAAATAATTTTACCCAAATTATTTTTGTATATAAAGGAAATGATTTTTCGTAAATTATTATAGTTACATATGGATGCTTGGTTGTTAGAAAATAATAATATTAAATTATTATCAATATTGAGTAGAAATTGAATAAGAAATTGAAATCACATATACAAAAGAAATTTGTAAATGTAAACTGTAAATGAGATTTATTAATTGAAATAAAATTCCAGAGTAATTTTTGAATGTGAGTTGAAGGATTTGAAAATTTTAAAATTAAAAATTTGGAAAAAACTTATATTCCTTTGAATTTAAAAATGGTTTTCAAAGATTTTGGAGAAATAATGGTGGTATCATTTGGAAAAAATTTGAATTGGATTTGAACTCTGGAGAGTTTGGAATATTTGAAGGGATTTTAAAGTGATAAAAGCATTGAACTCTTTTCGGTCGCTGGAAAATAATTCTGATGATGATCGCGATATAATTGGTGTTCATTTTCGAATTTCCAAGAGGGGGATTTGCTACCTAGGCGTTTTGAATTAATGTTTGTTTGCGAAATTGGGTTTGATTTTGAAAAAGAAAAGGAATGGTTTGATTTAAATATATTTATTTTCAAATTGGATTTTGAACATTTTAGTAATGGTTTAAACTCTGGAGTTGGTTTGAAATGTTTGGAATCGAAACTGAATGTTGAAGTTAAGTTTGAATGGAAAATTTGTCAAGTTGGACTGAATCAAATAAAGTTTTGAGACTGAAATTAGTAAGTAACTGATTGATTTATATGGCATGCAAATGAAATGAAATTTGAATATTGGATAATGTTTGATTTGAAATTGTGTAAAATGAAGTGTAGACTTAGTTCAAATGGACTAAAAATAATTAATGTTCGAAAACAAAATTTATTGGTTGAAAATAAATTTGTGAATGAACAAGTGAATTTATAAATGTATTTGGTATTCTGGAAAGTGAAATAGAAATCTAAACTCGAATTATAAATTAGATTGAACTCAAGTAAAATAATAAAGTGATTTTTGAAAATAAGAATCAAAGATTGAATTGTAAATTGGAAGTGAGCGAATTGGATAATTAATTATTTAATATGGAAATGGAACACTAGTTGGATAAATAGAAGTTTAAATTTGAGTTAATGATGGGTTTGTAAATGGAACCCGAGTTGTAATAGAGATTCAACTTGGAATTGTAAGTGAATTAAACATGAATTAAAGTTGTTATGGAATTGTATTAAAATAAGAATGATTTGAGTTGCAATAAGTCCAACTCGAGTATGGATGAATTAAATATGGCCTTGGATATTATTTTAACGAATTGAGAATGGAGAAAAAAATTTAAATGGATTATGAGAATAGCTAATTGAATTAAATGAGTCGTGAATGAATTGAATTTGGAAATTAAAATTTGTAATGAACGAAACAAAAGAACTAACCTAATAAATTTGTAGATTGAAATGAGATTTGATTGAAATAGAATCAAGTTAAAGTGAAAAAGAAAATTTATTGGCAAATAAAGTGAGCTTAAGTTTTGAACTTGGAATCAATTGGATGTGGATAAAAACTAATATGGGTATTCTATTAAGTGAATATTGTCAAATTGCATAGAATAAATTAATCGTTCGACTTAAACGGAAGTAAATAAAATTCTATGGATTGGTAAAAGTAAATAAAATTGATTTTTTGAATCAATTGAAATAAATGTGAGTTGTTTGGGTTAAAAATGAATTGAATGTAAGCAATTTTAAATTGAATGAAGTTGTACATGAATTGGTTGTAAACAATTAAAATTAATGTCGGAACCCTATAAGCTGCTTATAACTATTGTTTAACCTACATTGGTTATAGAAACTCGTATGTTTGCTAGTTAAATATGTAAAATGTTGTTAAGTTACATGATTTTGACACTAACATATTTAAATTGAGTAAGTACAGGTACCCAGAAGCGGCTTGGCTGGATTTGGACGTGCTAATTGCTAAAATAATAAGGCACTTGCTTAAAAATGCTAAATAGAGGTACGCCTACGTAATAAAAATAGGAAATATAAATTGTTTTTGTTTTCCCGACCGTGTGGCCCAATGTATATATATTTATATCTCTTTTCAAATTGCAAAAGCTCCTCCATACAAAGGAGACTCTGCCAAAATTTTCCAAAATTTTTGGAAGTTAGAAAAAATTTTGGGAAAATTTTTATTAGCAACAAAACGATTTCAAGTTGGAAATTGAAACAAATTAGTGGATGAAACTAACTTAAAATAATGATATGAATCAGTTATAAATAGAAGATAAAATTCAATATTCAGAGTTGAAGGTAAATCGAATTCATATGGAAATGGAAGAACCAATTTGAATAGAAGTAGATATAAACTAAAGTGGCGAAGTGAAAACAAATATAAGAAGCGTATAAAATACTTATATTGAACTTAAGAAGAAGAGGTAGAATTCTTAAGTAATATGGGTGTCGGGAAAATAAATTGAATAAGCATTTGAGTGAAGATTTAACAAAAATATGTGAAATGTTAAGCGTTGATAAGTGAATAGAAATCAAAATAAATTTGAATAAAACGAGAATTAATGTAGTTGATAATCAATTGAGATAAATACTTAAGATGTACATATATTATTTTTATTTGCATAGCAATTTGATCCAGATTTGAGCACAGAATTTCGAGATAGTAATATCGATCCGAGTTAGTATTTTTCACTCGATTTTCGACGGCGAACCCTGGATATGGATTTTGATTGATTTTGGAAATTCTCTATCATAGTTGGTGGCTATGCAACGAGAATGACGGTTTATGATCAAGAAACTAGAACTGAGTCCGCACTAGGAAGTCGGGTGGACGATACTAGTTCGGAAATGAAATTGGGTGATCGAGTAAGCGATCGGATTCGGTATTGCGTACGAATGATATAAGTACATCGTACGGGCTTAAGTGGAATGAATATTGAACATTTTTTAAGGAAGCCAATAAAATGTTTTTGAATATTGTGATTGGATATTATTGCTAAGTAGGATATACAGGTATTTAAAAGCAGGAGAAAAATTGGTTTTGATTTAAGAAGATAAATTTGAATTGCTCAACAAATAGGTATGTGTTTAAATTTCTGTATGAAATTTGATTGGGTTTTTGATCTAGCCACTTGGCTTTTTGTTTTCTTTTGGAATTTGGAAGCCCATAGAGGCATTTTGTAGTTGTACCGAGCTAGCCGCGCAAAGGAGACGCTGGCGAAATTTTTCGAAAATTTAGGGAGTTAGAAAAAGTTTGATAGTTTTAAATTGAAATTTGAATGATTGAGCATATAGTATTATTTGAAAACTATGGGAGAGTTTAGGAAGTTAGTAAGAATGATAATGGGGTTTCTATAAAAAGATAATTGGTAGGATGTTGAATTGTTGGTTTTGGGAAAAGTAAACGGGTATTGGACCATTCTTCTTAACTAGCAATTTCGGGGACAATTTTTTCTTAAGGGGGGACGAATGTGATGACCCGGAATTATTGAGCATTTGAAATTGGAATATTTAATTGATTTTAAATATTTGAAAGGTTAATTTTAAATTGAACTCCAAATATCACTATTTATTTGATAATTAAATTTTTGAATTTAATAATTTGAAATTGGGTAAATTATTGCTTCTTCAGTTTTAAGCCTGTTAAAAATAATTTGAAGGCGTGTAAAATTTATATTGATAGTACTGAAGATAGTAGAAGTGTTAAAATTGAATTTGGAGGTGCTTTGTTAAGTTTTGAAATTTTATCGTTTAAATTGAATTTAAAAATAGCCTTTCGAGGCACAGTCTCGGATTTCGACGAAACCAGTTCCGTTGGATTCGTAATATTGTATTATTATCGGATTTCAATTTTCATAGTGTTTGGAGTTGTTGTGTGAGCGTATGGTAGACAAGCGCACTGAGATTTATATCGAAATGTTATATAATAACTGGGTCCAAAAGCTATCTTCTCCATACGATCGAGTTTGGACTCGAAACCGTTTCCAGTACGTTCGGAATAGGGGTATAACATTAGGAACGCCTAGCGGCACGCCTCGATAGGAATACGAAATTGTAAGTTGCATTTTTGAGACAATTTAAATTTGAATTTAAAATTTAAAAATAAGTAGATACTTTACTTGACTAGACAAATTAATTTCACGTCAGAGTTTTTTCCAGTCCTTTCCAAAGCACGCTACCCTTATCTTCAATCTCACGCTTCCCATTTCTTTTTAATTTATCTGTTCCTTCTCCATTTCGCTTCCCAGGTTCGAATTCAGATCGAAAAGAAAAAACACAAACGATTAAGCAAAGGATAATAAAACGACTCGTTCAATCGAATATGGCCGAAGCCTATTCAAATCAAACTCCCCTATTCAATTCAATTCAATTCAGAAATCCATGGCTGCATTTTTTTTCAAAAATCGAAGTTCGCTACTTTAAAATTCATCGGCATCCATCATCTTTCAATTCGCTGTTCGACTTCACATCAAATCCCAACGGCAAAAAGAAGGCTCGACTTCATTGGGAAGTGCGATTCAGATCGCAAAATTCTCGAGATCATGGGACGAAGGGGAACAAGTGAGCTCGAAAATTTTGGTTTTTGATCATCGTATGCATCGGGGAGGCACGGTCGGGCTATCGTGATTGACGCTCGAGGGTTGAGTGCGGTGGCTCGATTGGCGAGTTAGGGTTGTACCTCGGGGCGCACGCGATATTGCGGCTTTCGCGGTCTCGCGAGCGAATCAGGGCAACAACGGCATTGGAAGCGGCGGCTCGCCTAGGGGACGAGATGGTGAAGGAATGGCTGCGAATCTGGGAAGCGATTATCTGAGCATTCTCGATTTTATTTTCTATTTGATTTTGAGGTAACTGATTTAACATTTTAATTATTTACTCATGTTAAAACTTTTAATCAAGACGGTGATTGCATTTCGTTCATCAGAGAATAATACAGTAATTTGATTTTTGTTATTTCTTTAAATAGAGAAATGTAAATCAGGGTAGCAGAATTATTAATTATTCTATTGTTTTAACTGCTAAATTAATTAGTCCAATTAATAAGAATTAGTATAAACTGTTAAAAAAAAAAGAAAACAAGTTGTTTTTGTTTTCCTTTTCGAGTAGGTAACTTGACTTTAAACACTTGTATTTAATATTACTTAACTTTAAAACTTGGACATTAATTTAATTTATTAGTTCATTTAACAGTAAATTACTTTCAAAATCTTGGTAAAGCAATGAATTTAAATTAAAATAAGAATATTAATGGTAGTTTAAAATTATGGAAAATGTTAATAAAACGTATAATGCTTGTACAAGGTCCAAATCATGAAGAAATCCAGCCGGAATGGAAATTGGGTTGCAAATAAAATCAAAGGTGAGTTAATCTCACTCATCTGGTTGCTCTTTAAATTTAAATGGTTAAATTTAAAAATTGGTTGAATGATTGAATTGGGGGGATGTGATATATTATATAGTAATATATACTATATATTGGAGTGATTGATTTCCCGCATTATATGGAGGTTGAGACTCTATGCGCCGCATAATAGCGATGACATTATATTTAAAACCCATATACCACGGTATTCCACCTCGAAGTGGAATTGATATTGTGCTAACATATGTGGATGCAGGGAAACAGGTTGGAGGGATCCAACTGGATTCCTCAAAATTATTTAGGTTGTTTAATATTCTATGTTATGAATATTTGATATTTTGTGATGAATTATACTGATAATTGGAATATTGAATGCTATGGTTTGCTTGAATATGTATTTCGGTACACCGAGTTATCAAAATATATAGAATTATATTTTTGAAAATAAAATAAAAGAGGGAATTTTTAAGTTAAATAATTATAGAGAATTGAATAAATTGAAGAATGAACTGGAAAAGAATAAAAGGTGATTTTAAAATTCTAATAAATAAATTCCAAGTATGGGAAAGGGGATTTGAATAAAAAGGGAAAATAATGAATTTTACAACTTAAGTGATGTTACTCAAAGGAATGAAAGAATTCACTTTAAAATTCAAGGTTTAAAATTTATTTAAAAGAATAAAGAAGAAATTTGGAAAATCTGAAATTAGTATCTTTCAGTTAAAAGATTTAAATCAAAACGAAGAAATAAAATCCGAAGTTAATGATTTTGAAAAAAATGAGTAAGTAAAGGAATTTATTTCAAAATGGAGTAAATTGGAAATCAATTTGAAAATTGATTTAAGTGGTTGAAGTTGGAACTTTAAAAGAGAAGTGGGACTTTGGAATTTATAAACTGGGCTTATAAAAGTGAAGTAATATATCAATGGATATTTGGAAGGATAAGTTCACGGTGAGAATTTATTAAAGGAATGGGTAAATTTGTTTAAAAATAAATAGTGGTTTATTTTTAAAAGATGAGAAAGGGAAGCGTATTTCCTTGGATAGCCAGTACGTTTAGAAGCAAATTTTAAGTATAAGTAAAAGTTTTAAAGTTGATTTAAAGTTATGTCTTAGAAAATTTATTATTTTTAAATGTTTAAATTTTAAGGTAAGTAATTTTCAAATTTATTTTAGTAGAAATTATTTAAAGGTGACTTGGTATTATGTTTTAAAATGTTAAAAATTTAGTTTTGTATTTTATAAAGCGGCTTTATTTTAAATATTCTTAAAGTATATATTTTTAATAAAGTATTAAAGTAGTTTTTCTAAATTTAAATGTTAAAGTATATTTTAAAATATAGTGATTTAAATTATTTTAAAATCTAAAAGTGTTTGTACTTTGTGATATCAGTGGGAATCGAAAATATTTGGGGAATTTATTCCATGTAAGAAAATGGTTTGAACTGTTTCAAAGGGGATTGAAAAGTGGAAATATATCTTGCGAAGATATTTTGAGGTTAATAAAAAATTCAGGAGAAATTATTTATGTTTGATGGTTGTTTGTGAATGTTAATTGATAGTTAAATAACCGACTATCAATATTGGACAATGCGCTGATCGTTTCGAAGAGACCGGGATCGGGATTAATTTCTCGAAAACCACTTGGATCCGGTTAGTACATTTTCTTGTGGAAAACAAGAGTTTAGATTCGAATATGGAGTAGTGAAGTGCAAGGGATAGTCGCTACTAATCCTGAGGTGATTCCAAAATGGATGTAGTAGGAGTAGTGCCTTCGGTTCCGTTTCAACTCGGGATGGACTTGTATGGATGAATGCTTTCAGAACATCATCAGGTGGGCGATGAGCATTCTAAGTGAAATGTTCTAAAAGGTAACGCTTAGCCTCAAGCCTCATCAACCGAGAATGACTGAAAATCAAGGTTATGCAGCAAGGCAAGGTGGGTAGCGCCCATTAGATTGAGGTCATCCCTGTCTAGATATCCCTTTCATTCGGCTTAGTGGTGCGGTTGCTGATCCCAACCGTGGGGTGATCTTACTCGAGATTATCCAGTAAGGGGTAGTCCCGGTCTTGTGTTGTAGGGGATCGGGAGTAATCCTTGGTACGGTGATCTAGGCCCATACTGTGACAGATGGTACCCCAGTGCCTAGTCATTAGTTGGAAATCGATTCTCCCTATGTGCCTGTACGGTTTTGATTGTGCCCAACTATTACTGAAACGTGAGATGCAAGCATTTCAGCTAGATTCTATTTTACTTTCTCTAGACACTATTATAATATCATAGAATTTTGATAAAAAGTGTTTTGGCTATCGTAAGGTAAAAACCCGACATGTTTATTTGTGGTGTTGTCTTACGAGATGCTTTTATTTTCAAAGTATTTTGCAGCTTTGATAATCAATTTGAGTGTGGTTTTCTCACGCTGGTATTCCAGATTGACTCGGGTGTTATTTAACTATAATGCTCGGGTCAGACCGAGTATTATAGATTATAGGAAAGGATGCTGTAGAGCTCAGGAGACGAGCTGGATGACGGTACGTACTTGTTTTAAATATTCCGCTGTGTTGATTAGCCGTGTATTCAGTTTTGTGAGGACATGTTATGATTACAGTTAAGTTGGATGTGATGTGTACTCTGATGATGTAATGTATAAACAGATTTACTTTTGTGTAAAGATCAGTTATTATCTATTATATTCCGCTGCGATGGTTAGATTCTGATGTTGTTTTGTTTTCTCTTCTTCTACCTCTTCTTCTTCAACCCAAATGGTTCTTATTTCCGTACATCTTGAGTTGATTGATGGAGAATAGTGTCGACTCTAAGGGGTACGAGTTTGTGGGTCGTTTCACTGAGATCAGATAAGTTATCTGAAAACCTCTTCGATCTAACGAGTAAGTTTTCGATGTGAAAACAAAAGCATGGAGTCAAAGATGGAGCAGTGAAGTGCAAAAGGCTAATCGCTACTAATCCTGAGGATTATTCCAAAATGAATATAGTAGGAGTAGTGCTTTGGTTCCATTCGAACCTAGAATGGACTTGTATGGATGAATGCTATTAGTATATTGTCATTGGAGGACAATGAGCATTCTGAGTGAAAATTTCTTTAAAAGGTAGTCGTAGCCTGTAGCCTCATCAACCGGGAATGACTAAAAAGCATAGGAAATGAAGCAAGGCTAAGTGGATAGCACCCAATTAGGGCATGTTTATCACCTTTCTAGATACCCTCGGATATTATTTCTACGATTTATGGAAGGAGCTCGGAAAAGGGTGCGAACACTCGGGGTGATAGCATATTCGGTCTATCCAGGTTAGGGATACTCTTGTCTTGTGTTGTAGGGGATCCTGGCATGGTCCTCGGTACGCTATTCTAGACGTGTACTGTGGCAGGTGTTACCCCAGTGCCTAGTCATTCGTATGGAATCCATTCTCCAATATTCGCCGTATGGTTTTGATTGTGCCCAACTATGCTGAAACGTGAGATGCAAGCATTTCAGCTATTTGAATAAGTATCTGTACTTAGAAACTATTATAATATCAGAGGATTTGATATGAAATATTTTGGGTTAGTGTAAGGTAAAAACCCGCCGTGTTCACATGTGGCGTGGTCTTACAAGATACCTTTGATTTTCAAAGGATTTGTTAACTTTAATAATTCAAATTGAGTGTGTTTTCTCACGCTGGTTTTCCAGACTGACTCGAGTGTTATTTTATTATAATGCTCTGGTCAGACCGAGTATTAGAAATACAAGATAGGATGCTATAGAGCTTATGAGATGCACTGGATGGTGAAGACGTATTACACATATCTAGTTTATATTTCGATGTGTGTTGCAGGCTGTACATTCATCTTTTGTGAGTACAAATTATTATAATTGTCCGTTGTTGTGTTATTGGTGTATTTTACTTTGATGATGTAATGAATAATTAACCATTGTAGTTTCCTTTTTTATAGAGACATGTTGTTATCTATTATATATTGTTCTGCTACGATTGTGAGATTCTGTGTTGGTGTTTTCTATCTTCTTCTACCTCTTTTTTCTTTTCCCTAACGATCTGGTATTTTTGGCATTTGATTGCTCGGCATGTAATACTATAGATGTATTGATGTTGATTTTCGGAGGTCGAAAATCTGGACCGTCACATAGGAGAACTTGTATGGATGAATGCTATCATTGCATTGCCTGGAAGGCAGTGCTACCATTCCAAGTATAAATGCTATCATAAAGGTAAACTTAGTCTCAAGACTCATCAACCGAGAATGATTAAAAATGGGGAGATGCAGCATGGCTAAGTAGGTCGTACCCAAATATGGTATGTTATCACCCTTCTTGATACCCTAGGAAAATATTATATTTAAAATGTATGGTATGGTTGTGCATGGAAAGGAGAGCGCTCGATAAGGATGGGAACACCCAGGATGATAAGATATTCGGTACTATCCAGTAAGGGGTAGGCCGGTCCTGTGTTGGTAGGGATCATTGGGTACGATCTCGGTACATTTTTCTAGAGGTGTACTGTGATGGGTGGTACCACAGTCATTGTATGGAATTCAATATCCACTACGAGGCTGCACGGTTTTGATTGTATACCAAATATTGCTGAAACGTGAGATCCAAGCATTTCGGCTTTTTTCTATTTATTTTCTATATACACTATTTCAATATTAGATGATTTTGGTATAAAAATGTTTTGGTTGTCGTAAGGTAAAAACCCTTCGTTTTTATGTGTGACGTGGCCTTACGAGATACTTTTGATTTCAAAAGGTTTCTAAATAGTAATAATTCAATTTGAATGTGTTTACTCACATTGCATTTCCAGATTGACTCGGGTGTTATTTTATTATAATGCTCGAGTCAGACCGAGTGTTAAAGATTCAAGTTAGGATGATGTGGAGCTCGGGAGACAAGCTGGATGACAGAGATGTATTCACGTACTTGATTATATTCCGCTATGCTATGTGTATGAGGACAAGTTATTTTAACTGTCCAGGTTGATATATTAACTGATTGTACTCTGATTGATGTTTGAATATATATATATATATATACATACATACATATATATATATATATATATATATATATATATATTACAGTTTTGTTTTGTGTAAAGACGGGTGATATATTATAAATTATTCGTTCTGCTGTGAGAGTCTGTATTGTTTAGTTTTCTTCTTATCTTCCATCTTTTCTTCTTTACACTTAATGATCTGGTATTTCCGGCACGCGATTGTTGGCATGCTCTACAGTGTAGGTATTGATGTCATTTTTTTAGAGGTCGAAAAGTCGGGTCGTTATAACATGGTATCAGAGCTAAAGGTTAAGCGAGAACCTTGGCTTTGGTGGGGGTTTCTCATTATAGATGGAGTCAGTAGTACTCAAGAATGAGTTTGAGAGTATTAATAGATATGAGCGCGTACTTGTTAGTGAATATTAAATATTTTATATTTTGTTGACTTATCGATTGAGTATTTATGAATTCTTGTCGGTATGGGAAGTACAACAATATCAATAGGGGTTTCTAAACTCTTAAACAACGTAAACTGACATAATATGGTTTTGAAGTGGGTAAATGAAATAATTTTACCCAAATTATATTTTGGATATAAAAGAAATAATTTTTGAGATTATTATATATTGTATATTAGATGTTTGGTTGATAATATTATATTCAAAAAAAGATTTTAAGAATTGAAATGGTTTATATAACCAGACAGAAATTGTATAAGTATGATATATACAAAGGAGTTATGGCTAGAATTGGATGCAAATCGGAATTTGAAATTTTAAATCCTGGAAGATTTGAGAAATATTTTAAATGGATTTGAACTAAGATTTGATAAAAATTTAAATCTTAGAGACTTTTGAAATTTTTTCCAAAGTGTTTGAAAGGAAGAATTTAGTGTTATTATTTTGGAGATATTTCTGAATAGAAAATGTTTAAAATGAGTTTTGGAAGAAACGAAGCACTGAACTGACTTCAGTCGCTGGAAAATAATTCTGTTAATGACGTCCGCATCACCAGTTTTCATTTTTAAGTTTCTAAGTGATGGATTGCTACAATAGTGATTGGCTATGATTATTTGCTTTGTACTTTTTTGGTAAACAAGTTTTGTTTTAGAAATTCCAAAGGAAAACTGTTTTGATAAAACCAAGTTGTTTTAAAATTCCGAAAGTTTGATTTTATATATACAAAAGTGGATATATGTATATTTATGATTCAGAAATGTTTTGAAATAAAACCGGGTAATTGAATTCTGGGATTTCCATTTAAATGATTTGCGAAGTCATAATAAAATTAGTGTTGGACTTATAATTAGGAGTTGATATAGATAAGAAAGGGAAAGTGAGAATTTTAATCCTAAGATTAAAGTTAACTTAAAAAAGTTAAAATGAATGATATGGGTTGAATTTAACTTAAGATGACTTAAGATGAGTTAAATAAAATTTGGACTGGGATTTGAATTGAATTGAATATAAAGTTGAAATGTAGAATGATTATATAACTACAAGTTATGACTGTTTAATGGAATAGATATACTTAAGCTATAAAATGATATATATAATCTAAATTTATGATTATAAGATGTGAATAGACTCAAGTTAGAGATATGAGATTTAAAGTAAATAATTTCTTGAACTTATGAACTGAGAAAAGAAATGGTAAAGCATAAATGAAAAATGATTTGATATTATGGTAAAAGAAATGGAAATTCAAAAGTTGAATTATAAATGGAGGGTGGGTTGGAATTGAGTAGATTGAATATAAATATGAATTATGAAGTTATTATACAACTTTATGTTATAAATATAGAATGTGAGTAAACTTAAGTGGGAATTCATGGAATTGTGAATAAATAGGTTTGTATAACTTGTTAAACTGAGAAAGTGAAAAGTATGACCAACTTAAATTGGTTAAACATTTGTTAACAGGAAATTAAATTGAATATGATTTTGGAGTATGAATTGGATAAGTTTGAGCGTGGACTTGAGTTTTAAAGCTGAATATAACTTAAGCAACGTTATGGAATATTTATAATAAACCTTTGAAATAATTTTATGAAATTGTTTATTGATAAATTAGCATGGAATGGTTCCAAAGTGGTATAATATAAATTGGAAATACTTAATAAATGGAAGTGACCAAATTGAATAGGAACCAATGGAAAATAAATAGATTGATTAGAATCAATTTAAATGGATAAATTGAAGCTTAATAAGATGGATATGAATATAATAAGTGTGAATGTGAATTGAATGAACTTGAATGGATTGTGAATCAATTTGAAATGGAATATACATTGATTAGAAATGGATAATTAAATGTTTAGACCTTGTACTTGCTCATGCATTCAAATATACATGCTATAATGTATTTGTTTTCTAGGAAACATGTGTTTAATTCATTAAAGGAATGGACTGTTATAAAATTTTCATGATTTTGAAACTTAGGTGCTTATTTTGAATAAGTACAGGTACAAGAAGCCGTTTGGACAGATTTTGGATACGTGATTACATATAAATTTAGCAAGCTCGCTTAATAATGCTAATATAAGGTACGGTTACGCATTAAAAGCAAAAATGAAATATATATTGATATATAATTGTGTTTCTGATCGTGTGTGTCGATGTATATATATTTTTCATATTTGTGATATTGCAAAAGGCTCTCCGTATAGGGGAGACTCTGCCAAAAAAAATTTGGAAATTTAGGTTGTTAGAAAATTTTTGAAAATTTTGGAAAAAATTTTATTAATAGAAAAGTTGATTTTAAATGGCAATCGAATTAAAGGTTTTGATTTATAATGGACTAAATTGTTTGAATAGAACTAAAGGATTTAGAAAGTGGAATACTGAATTTTCACTAAGTCGGTATTTGAAAAGAAATGGGTTTGGAGCTTTTTTTGTTAACCTAGCAATTTCAGGAACGAAATTCTTTTAAAGGGGAGGAAACTAATGCCCAGGGTTTTTGGTTATTTAATTTTAACGTTTAATTTATTTTAAATGTTTAATTTGAATAATTAATTTATTTTGAATATCTAAATTTTGGTTAAATCAGTAAAATGGTTTAAAATTTCAAATATAACGATTTAGTGGATTTGGTGAATAGTTAGTTTAATATTGAAATTGGGGAAAATTTTTAACCTGAAGTTAATTATGAATGGAAATGATTTCTAAGTTGATTTAAAACTCTATTTAAATTATATTTATGATATTGGACATTTGGATGGAATTAAAAGTCAACAAATTAAAATTTTGAATTTATATATTAATTTAATAATGAAATTTAATATTGGGAATAGTGTGAAAAATTGAATTTATGAGTTAATATGAATTGAATAGTTTCTAATATGAATACAAATTCTATTTGAATTATAATTAAGTTGGTATGTTTTTAAAATTCAGATTTCAAGTAATTTTGTCGATTTGGGGAATCGTTCGATTTAATCGACGCGTTAAAATAGCCTTCCGGGGCACAATCTCGAAATTCGACAAAACCGGTTCAATTGGATCCCTAATAGTGTGCTATTATGGGATTTCAAATTTCGTAGCAATTAGATTTTTCATTTTCTTGTGGTAGCTGAAAAAGCATAGCAATTACTTTAAAGAATTTAGTTTAAAATCAATCATTCAAAGTTGTAACTCCCATATACTTTAGATTTGGCCTTCGAAACATGTTCCATTGAGTTTAGAATAGGGGTAAAACATTATAAACGTCTGTAGGCATGTTCCGTTTGGAGATTGGAAAAATCAAGTGTGAATGGGAATTCAAATAGTGAAATATGTATGTATATATATGCCCCCAAATACCAAACCCTAGCCTTTCTATTTAACAACCATCATATATTATTCCAATGGCCGAAATTTGATCTTGTTCCACCTCAAATTCCTCTCAATCCATTAATTTTTAGAAGAAATGACCAATATGAAAGTCGAAGAGCTCGTCGAGCTCTACAATGTGAACGGCTGTGATCGAATATCGTTGTGTAGATCGTTGAGAATTACGCTACGAAGGGCACACGTTCGTGCACGAATTTCAAAGCCTAGAGGGGCCGAGCTTTATGGTGTTTGGGGCGTTGATGGAGTGAGGGCTGAGCTTCACAATGGTGGTGGAGGATTTTCTTCAGGAGGTCGGTGGTGATCGCGTTTTGTAGGGGATAAAGGCGGCTATGGGTTAGGGTATGCACGTACGAGTGAAGAGGAAGAAATAAATGCCTGGAGCTAAGATGAGCGGCTGTGATTTATCTAGGTATTGATGTTAATGTTTTTGTAAATTTAATTATATAGAAATTCACCTAATTTTCTAAATGTGATATCTCATCCATACGAGGTCCAAATCAAATGAAACAAATTACATGGGGTTCGTATCTAGGAATACTACACAATGAAGCTGGTATGGTTAGATTTGGAGCTTGTTAGAATTTTGGATTAAAATTTGAATGCTAGTTCAATTTTAATTCAAAATCAACATTTTAGGGGCAATTAAAAACTTAAGGTGAGTAAATCTCGCTCATTTGGATTACTTGATTTAATTGATAATATTGAAATCAATTATTGGATGATGATTGGATGAATTTAATAAATTATTATCAGTTTGTATGTTATAGTATATATATTAGTATATATAATAGTATTTGGGCATATTTCCCACCGATTGTAGCGGAGGAGACACTATGCGCCTCGCATAATAGCGGATGACCCTATATTACCGCGATATCCTGTCTTGAAGCAGGATTTGTATTTTATGTTATCTAGCATCTATGGATGTAGGGAAACTGGTTGGAGGATCCAGTTGGATTCCTCGAAATATATTTATTATTTTTCATATGCAGCAATATATGATTTGATTGGATATATATGTTATGGATTGTTGTATGATTCGAATTATTGGATGCTTGAATAGCACCGGCCCTAAATTTTGGTATTTTAAATACCAAGAATAATATTATTGAATTTTAAAAGAAAATTTTAAAAGGCGATTTGGAAATGAAATATTTATATTGAATTTTGGAACTATTAAAAGGAAATAGAAATGGATAAAATAAATTATTGGATTTTGAATATTTATTTAGCTATTTTTAAAAATGGTTTCAAGTGGAAAATTTTAAATTAGAAATTTTAAATAATAGATTTTAAATAAGATTCTTTGACATATGAAATGGGAGATGGAAATCAAGATTTGATTTGGTTTTGGTATATAGTTTGGATATTTAAGAAATAGATTTAGAAATGGAATATTGTTGGAAATCGATTTAAAATGGATTTTTATAATACGAATCTGCTGAAAAGTGGTAACTAAGTTTATGGGATTTATAAAAAATGTTTGTAAATTAAGTAGAACGATTATCTTTGATAAAATTGTAATATAAATTCATAGTGAGAATTTAAATGAAATATGGAAATTGGGTTAGAAAGAAATAGTGGAATCTATTTTGGAAATTGGAAGAAGATTATGAAATTGAAAACATGATTCGATTTATGACGAATCGAGTGAGATTTATAAATATAGAATTGGTTATATGGGGTTTTAAAAATATATTTGTAACAAAAGGTGAAATTGGTTTCTGAAAAAGGATTTTAATTATTAATTATGTAGTTTTAAAACTATTCATCGAATTGAAATATTTTGGAAATTTTGTTATTTAAATATTTAAATTGTGAAATGAATTATATGTTTTATAAACAAGTTTTGTAAATTGATTAGAGAATTTTATAAATAAATTAGAATTAGCTATTGATGTTTATTTTAAAAGTGCATTGATATCTTAATAATTATTTAACCAAGTTTTGGAAATTTATTATTATATATAGTTTTTGAAAGTAAGTAACTGGAAATTATTTATACCTTCAAGATTATAAATTGGATTTTTTCAAATGGATGTGATGGTTTAAGTGAAGTGTTACAATAGGATTATAGAATTTAAGAAATTTCAAAAGTGTTGAGATGCGTGAACTTGGAAAAATGAATTTAAATTCATTTAAGGGATTATAAATTGTTAGTTGGAGTTTTGATAAGTATAATTGATAAAATTTTGGAATTATGAAGGAAAATAATAAAATTCCATACATTTGTGAGATAAGATGGAATATTCCTAAGTATTGGAATTAAATGGTTTTGGAAAAGTTCAAACTATGAAATGATTGATATAGAAATTATTGGAATTATAATTTGGTTTCAAAATGTTGTTAAGTGTTAATATGGGTTAAAATATCCTATTAAGAATATAAGTATTTGAAATTGTTTTCAAAGGATGAAACACTGGGAGTGATATGGATATGTGTGTGTGTATATATATATATTTATATCTTTGTAAAGATGTTTGAAACAAATATTTAGGGAAATTTATAATATTGGCCTAGTGATTGCTTATATGAGTTATTTGATTGTTAAATAACCGCTATCAAATTTGGCTAAATTCGTTGATCGTTTCGAAGAGTCTGGGATCGGATTTAATTATCCGAAAACCACTTCGATCCAATTTGTGTGTTACGAATTATGATATCGTGAAGATAATGAAGACCGTATTCTTCGAAGAGATTGGTTTGTCCAGACCCAAGACAACTTGTATGGAAGAATGCTATCATTGCATTGCCTGGAAGGCAGTGCTAGCGTTCCAAGTATGAATGTATTTCTAAAGGTAAAAGTAGTCTCAAGCCTTACCAACCGGGAATGTCTGAACCCTGGAAGATGCAGCAGGCTAAGTGGGTCGCACCCAAGTAGTGTATGTTATCACCTTTCTAGATACCCTCGAAAAATATTATATTTAAAATTTATGGATATGGTTGTTCATGGAAAAGAGAACGCTTGATAAGGGTGGGAACACCTGGGATGTTAACCGGTACTATCCAGTAAGGGTCGGCCGGTCCTGTGTTGGCAGGGATCGTTAGGTACGATCTCGGTATATTTTTCTAGAAGCGTACTGTGATGGGCGATACACTAGTAGCCCAGTCATTGTATGGAATCCAATATCCACTACGAGCCTATACGTTTTTGATTGTATACCAAATATTGCTAAAACGTGAGATGCAAGCATTTCGGCTATTTTCTATAGACACTATTATAATATCAGATAATTTTGATATAAAAATATTTTGGTTATCCTACGGTAAAAACCCATCGTATTTATGTGTGACGTGGTCTTACAAGATACTTTTTCTTTTCAAAGGATTTTTGAAATAGTAATTATTTATATTTTATTGTGTTTACTCATGCTGGTTTTTCAGCCTGACTTGGGTGTTATTTTATTATAATGCTTGGGCCAAACTGATTATTACAGCTTCAGGTTAGGATGATATGAAACTCAGGAGACGAGCTGGATGACAGAGGCGTATTCACATACTTGATTATATTCTGCTGTATGGTATGTATACGAGGACAAGTTATTATAATTGTCTAGATTGTTATATTAACTGATTGTACTCTGATTGATGTTTGAATTTACATATATTACAGGTTTTTTTGTGTAAAGACTGGTAATATATTATAGATTATTCCTTCCGCTGTGAGATTCTGTATTGTTTAGTTTTCTTCTTATCTTCTATCTTTTCTTCTTTACCCATAATGATTCATATTTCTGTTCAATTTGAGTTGGATATGCGAGATGTATTGTTGACTCAAAGGATACGGGGATACGGGTCATTACACTTGTTCTTTTCAACTTCCTTTTGAATGTGCTTGTCTTCATTTAATATGTGCACATGTTGTACCATTTCATGAACTGGTTTTTGAAATCCCTATAATGGTTTCACTTGTATCATGCATATGTGCAATTACGGACATGTTGTTGGCCTTTGAGTCTGTTTGTGAAATATCTTCCATGTATATACATGCATGCATATGTATCTATACATGTGTGAATATTACCATATTTTTGCTTTGAACCTCCATATGTGCGTCTACTGTGTGTTGCAATCTTGTTTTATCTTTGCGTTGGTCCGTGTTGTTGTCCTCATTCACATGTTGCATTGTGGCTTTGTCCATGTAGTGCCACACTCCCTTGTTCAAGGCAGCGCACTACATGTCCGTGGCTTGATTACCTTTTAGATTATTTAATTTCTTATTCTGAAAAAGGCATTGTACACTGCCTTGAACTCCATGTACTCCCTACCTCATTTGATTCCTGTGTGAATGTTCTTTTAATTCCTGTTCATTTGTTTGTACTCCATACCTTGAACTCATGTACTTCCTAGTTGCATTTGTTTGTGGCACTACTTGTTGTTCATTTGTTTGTAGCACTTTCTGCCTGCATTTGACATGTTTTGCATGTATACATGTATATGCATATGTGTATATGTGTGTTTCTCACTATAGGAGATGCAAGTGGCAATATTTTTGTAAATTCGTACCTTCTGTTCTTTGTATGTGCTATTTGTGCACTTAATTCTGTATCACTATATGCCATCCTTGATACTGGCATGAATCTAGTTTACTGTTGCTCGACTTTGTGCATCTCCATATGCACTGAAATTGTTTGTGCACTTTGGATTTGCTGAGTTTCCTGATCTGTTTTGAGTTGAATTAAACTACTTGCGTTGTGCCCGAGCTTGCTTGGGCTTGAACTTGTGTTTTTGCACAAAGTTGAGCCTTCGAGCTTGACCTTTGCAATTGTTCGTGTGATTGAATCAAGGATCGGCCCTATGATATTCATAATGATATACTCTGTATATCATAAGTTGTCGGTGCACATATATATTTATCCCTGTCTAAAAATGAAAAGAAAAAAAACAAACCCATAAACTGAGGCAATATTTAAAATTCAAATTCAATCTTATTTATGCAATTTAGGTTTGTTTCTTTCTGAAGTTTACTACTTTATTGTTTATTTAACAAGTATAGGAGATGGGTGGATACAAACTGGAGTAAGCAAAGATCAACATCAAAACAAACTCGAGTGAGTGTGAATAAATTTAAGTTGTATTGTATTTGAAAATTAAAGTAGAGTGATAGTGAAAGTTGTATTGTATTTGAAGTTGGTTTGAAATACAATATTTGTTTAAATAAAATTGCAATTCATTTATTTCATTCTGCGAATGAATTGTGTTATTATTGCAAATTGGTTTGTCCAGACCCAGGACAACTTGTATGGATGAATGTTATCATTGTATTGCCTGGAAGGCGGTGCTAGCATTCCAAGTATGAATGTTATTCTAAAGGTAGACGTAGTCTCAAGCCTCACCAATCAAGAATGACTAAACCCGGGGAGATCTAGTAGGGCTAAGTGGGTCGCAACCTAGTAGGGTATATTATCACCTTTGTAGATACCCTTGGAAAATATTATATTTAAAATTCCTGGAATGGTTGTGCATGGAAAAGAGAGCGCGTGATAAGGGTGGGAACACCCCGGATGATAACATATTCGGTACTATCCAGTAAGGGGTAGGCCGGTCATATATTGGCAGGGATCGTTAGGTACGATCTCGGTACATTTTTCTAGAGGTGTACTGTGATGGGCGGTACCCAAGTTGCCCGGTCAATGTATGGAATCCAATATCCACTTTGAGCTTGTACGTATTTGATTGTATACCAAATATTGCTGAAATGTGAGATGCAAGCATTTAAGCTATTTTCTATAGACACTATTATAATATTAGATGGTTTTGATATAAAAATGTTTTGGTTATCGTAAGGTAAAAACCTGTCGTATTCATGTGTAACGTGGTCTTATAAGATACGTTTTCTTTTCAAATGATTTATGAAATAGTGATAATTTATATTTTAATGTGTTTACTCATGCTAGTTTTCCAGACTGACTTGGGTGTTATTTTATTATAATGCTTGGGTCAAAAAGAATATTACAGATTCAGTTTAGGATGATATGGAACTCAGGAGATGAGCTGGATGATAGAGGCGTATTCATGTACTTGATTATATTCCGCTGTGTGGTATGTATATGAGGACAAGTTATTATAATTGTCCAGATTGTTATATTAACTGATTGTACTCTGATTGATGTTTGAATTTATATATATTACAATTTTTTGTGTGTAAAGACTTGTGATATATTATAGATTATTCCTTCCACTGTGAGATTCTGTATTGATAATTTTTCTTCTTATCTTCTATATTTTCTTCTTTACCCATAATGATTCGTATTTCTGTTCAATTTGAGTGGGACATGCGAGATTTATTGTCGACTCAAAAGGTACGGGGATATGGGTCATTACACTTGTTCTGTTCAACTTCCTGTTGAATGTGCTTGTCTTCATTTAATATGTGCACATGTTGTACCCTTTCATAAACTGGTTTTTGAAATCCCTATAGTGGTTTCACTTGTATCATGCATGGTGCAATTACTGACATGTTGTGTCCTTTGAGTCTGTTTGTGAAATATCTTCCATGTATATACATGCATGCATATGTATCAATACATGTGTGAAATATTACCATGTTTTTGCTTTGATCCTCCATATGTGTGTCTATTGTATGTTACAATCTTGTTTTATCTTTGCCTTGGTCCACGTTGTTGTCCTCATTCACATGTTGCATTGTGGCTTTGTCCATGTAGTTGCACGCTCCCATGTTCAAGGTAGTGCACTGGCACTGCCTTGACAAGACTGTGCACTACCTAGACATTGGTAGAATCCCTTTCACTTGCTTTGGTTTCATGTCCATGGCTTGATTACCTTTTAGATTATTAAATTTCTTGTTCTGAAAAAGGCAGTATGCACTGTCTTGAACTCCATGTACTCCCTAGCTCATTTGATTCCTATGTGAATGTTCTTTTAATTCCTGCTCATTTGTTTGTACTCCATGCCTTGAACTCATGTACTTCCTAGCTGCATTTGTTTGTGGCACAATCTGTCGTTCATTTGTTTGTGGCACTTTCTGCTTGCATTTGAGATGTTTTGCATGTATACATGTATATGCATATGTGTGTATGTGTGTTGCTCATTATAGGAGATGCCTTTTGTAAATTCGTGCCTTATGTTTAAATTTAAATTCGTGCATACTGCCTTTTTAAATTGTATTGTACTTGAAAATGAAATTAGAGTGATAGTGAAAGTTGTATTGTATTTGAATTTGATTTGAAATACAATATTTGTTTAAATAAAATTGCAATTCATTTATTTCATTCTACGAAAAATTGTTTATATCAGTCAATATTCATACGTTGTCTAAGAGGAAATTGTAGAAATGATACTATAACATCAAACAATATATCAGTGCATATCAAATGATGAGGCATATCTGTAATCTGATGTGTAGTGAGACGGCACGGGATCTAGCGACAGATAGGTGTGTGATCAGACATGGAGCATACCTATCGTCTGATGCATTTTTCCCTATAGTGATACTATAACGCCCACTCATAGTGAATAATGTCCACGTCTATTTATTTGTAATCCACATATCATTAGATCTTTTATTACCAAAATCATTTCTCAAAAGATTTCCAAATTGTACTCCTTAAATTTTCCAATACCACAATTTCCTAAAATCTGCATAAAATCATATTTATTGGAAAATTATAACAGAGGCTGAGTAAGCAATCTGGAGAAAGGACTCGGTTACACTTTAGGCAATCCCCATACACTCCTTATGTTACTACAAATAATAATTAAATTACAGTTCACGTATTTCCATCAATTTAAGTAATGTATAGACCCAAAATCCTAGGATATGCTTATGTAGCAAATTTTTTTACTAGTGACATTAGGGTTAACATCTCATAAACCCAAGGTTCTACCTAGTGGTGAGTCGGCTAATATGGATATTAGCCTCTCTGGTATTATAGTAGAATTTAATACCAAAAATACCCATACATCGAATGGATCTTACAAGATCTACTATGTGTAATTCTAATCACACATAGTCCATCTCATGTTACTCACTTCCCCAACCTATGCAATATTATGAAAGGAATTAATTATAAAAACATGTGAGTGCTTATAAATAATCAATAGTTGGTAATAACATAGAGCATTAACATATAAAGGAAATGATATCCTAAACAATATCCCGCTAAAGTAACAAACCAACTTATCCTCGCGCTTCAATAGCAGGATAACGTATCAATATGTCGACAATCGTTTTTAGCAGCAGTAACATAATATATTTTTAGTATAAGCATGGCACATATATTAAAATCTTATGTGAATTTTCATTAAGGGTGCATTATAAAATTATCATCGTAGTAATTTATATTTCTCAACTTATTACTCCTTAACCAAAGTGCACTATGAGGTAAATAACCAGATTTACACTTGTAACTCTATTATAATAAATTCACGTTAATGTTACACGCGATTCATTTTAAGTAGCTTTTGTGGTTTCACTACCTATAATAATTCTCATATTTGATTCACAACTAATTGATCATTAGCATACAAAGCAGAGCGTTGATATAATAGTAACACATAGTCAGCTATACCATCTAATGTTAGAAGTCTATATACCATTTTACACAATATTCTTAATGTCCATCAGTAAATCGATATTTCTAATGTAAAGTTGTATACCCACTTATTTTCTAGGGACAGTCAATTGATATTTGTAACTATTGGTAGCAACACTAATAGGTAGACTTCTATCACAAAATCTATGATTGATGATAGCTATAGAAATGACATACTTTGTTCACAGATTTACTTGTGAATGCTGGTAGTTAAATTAATTGGTAGATTGACACGGTTAAGGGTATCTCCTACAAGCAATCATGTAATTTATTACGTAACTCAACTCTTATAAGATAATCTTATACGAAACGATGTAAGTGTTTGCTTTTATTTACTTTTATATATGTTGTTAAACTGAGATAAAATAATGAATTAAATGCATTTAACATATAAAGTTGAAAATCCCTAGAAGAAATATTTTAACGATTGATTGCAGTCAAGAATATATTTATCACGATGGGTTATAAATATATATATATATATATATATATATATTGATACATAAATAAAAACTTACTCCTCAAATGTTCCTAGTGAAGACGTATCAAGAAAATTTCATCAAAAGATGTACCAGGAAAATGATATCGATATATCTATTAAGATTAGTATACATACTACTCTCCAAATGGTGGACAGTCATTTATTCATGACCGTTGGGGACATCTAGAAGTTACGTACTCAAGATTCTTTCGAACGATCACAAAACGACTCGACAAGATTCTTTTATAAGTGTGACGGCTTGGATCCAACGACTAAACTATTAAGGGGAGTTGACCAATTGATAGTGTGACGCCCCACCTCTATGCTCATAATAACAAAGGTTATTATAAGGAATAACGTCTGCTATTGCGAAGAATAAGGTTTGTTAGAAGCGACCATCCGTAAGTTATGCCTTAGACAAGTATTGATTATATCGATTGGAGTTGTGTAAATTACTCACACCGATATATATATATATATATATATATATATATATATATATATATTCAATTCAAATCTAAAACGAAACTACGGTGGCTTATTGAAAATTCAAAACAACTCATAACAACAACAACACAGACAAGTATAATCAGATCAGAACAGAAATATCATATATAGCGAAAGGTAAGTCTGGATACATGCTACAACACTCGATGGTTCACATGAACCAAATGTACATATACATAGTCACCAATACATACATGAGATGAGAGTCAATACACCAAAAGTAACACCTCGAAGCCTAAACAAAAGATGAGGTGAAATTCCAAAAGCTGAAGCAGCAACTGAATCAGAGATAGCGATTATCCTGAAATAACTCGGTCTGACCCGAGTATTATTTAAAAGAAAATAATAAATGGATCAGTCTAATTTAAACTTAGAAATGAATGCATCATAAACAACATTTAAAACAAATTAATCATAATCTCGAATGAGACTATTCAACTTAATAATCAACATAGTTTAAATGAAGAAATCTCATAAAACTCCATCAAGATCAACTTCCAAATTCATAATTGAATTCAAAAAAGCAATACCAAAAAAAATCTAGAAATTAAAATAAGATAACTAGAAAATCAGCATAAAAGTGGATCGATCCCAGCATATGGCGAGTCTATGCTACGCCGCACGTGCATCTCATATGGCCGAAGCCTACCGAGTACTATTTGCATAATATTTGGCGCCCAACGAATCACCCGAATATCCAACAAACGACCTGAAGGTCAAGTACTGGTAATTGACTCGAAGGTGCAATATAGTGGCTCGAAAGCCCAACAAAATCATCAAAATTTTCATACAGCAATTTCCATGTCAAATATTTCAATTAACGAGTCCGGAATTAACCAAACTAGTAAAAACGTGGTTCCATACTCCGCACTTTTGCTAAGTCGTTTAATTCTCATCATCGTTTTCTTGAAAGTGCAAAATTGTGTATTTTATATAAATAATTTTTACGTTCTCAAATGGACAAGTCCGGAATTAATCGAATCAGTAAAAGTAAGGGTTCATAGTCCTTAATTCTGAAGCGTTTAAATCGATTTCTCATTCGTTTGAAAGCGTAAACCATGAAATTTTTTTGAAAACAATTTTATTTTAAAACGATTTAAATATACGTGATTAAAACAGCAACATCTATAGCAATTTCGACAAGAAAATTACGCTTCACAAACCACCGTAAAAACGGATATAAAAATCAGCGTTGCGGGTTTTCTTGGTTGCAAGATAGCTTCTTGAAAATTCACTTTAAATTAACGGTTACTGAAGCCAAAACAACAGTAATTTTTTTCGTTAAAAATCTCATCAAAACAACACGCTTCAAATATAAACACCGAGGTAAAAATCCGTTATAAAAATAATGGCAACAAAATACGTTTCAAAACGAAACACCGGTTCAAAAGCAAATTAAACGCTAGGCTGCACTACTATATATTCAAAAAAAATGGATAACCTGGACAATATAATTCATGCACCCACATAACGAAAGGACAAAATAATTTCACCTGGCATTGCTTCATATACTTTAACTTGTATACGCGTACAAATGAAATAACAAAAGCACCTAGGAAATGAACGCACGTAATAAATACAACGCCTGTACCTGGATTCGTGCATTACATGCACTAGTATCAAACTCTTCGTGCATTTTAAAAATAGTCTGGACCAACTTTTCATGCATTATAAAAATAATCTGGACATGAATCTTACAACATATATTTGCACACGGACTTAGCTAAATGCACGCATGAATCAAATATGGTCGGCTCATTTTTCTTTGGTGCATGAAGTTATTTGCACGCGTACGTGAAATAAATGAAAATTAGAAATAACTTGGACCTAGTTTTCATGCTACACATATTTGTACACAATAATGAAATGGACCAAAAATTTCGAAATGTCCTGACTTAATTTTTTTTTGCTGCTACACCTATTTGCACGCACCAATATATGTTAGAAAATGGCCTGTACTTACTATATATGCGCACACACTGAACTTCTTTAAAGAAAGGCCTGGAACTCATTTCCGAATGTGACGTATTGGCACGCATGCATTGCATTAGAAAAATATAACCTGGGTAATATTTTCTCACACGCAAGGAATGAACACCAAAGATGGCCGGGTAAATTACATGCAGACACGTCATAATTGCAAAAGAATAAAATGAAGAAGGTCTGGACACATTTTTGCACACACGAATTTTTTTTTGCACAACACTTTTATACGCACGCGCACTACCCTTTGCACGCATGCACACTAAAATATACACGCACGCTACGAAATGCATAAAAATGAAATAAGATGACCTGTACTGCATGTAAATTTTCACGCAAAAATGAAGTTTCGAATATTTGCCTGGACTTGGTTTTTCTATACTATACAAACTTGCACAAAAATGAAGTAAGATGACCTGGACCATTTACATGCACGCACGAATAAAATGCAAATTAAGGTGACCACGCGAAAATGAAGTAGGGAAAATGAAGAATCTGGACTTCTAATTTGTGCAACACATCTTGCACACAAAAAGAAACGATAAATAAATTAGAAGCGTGAGTTTTGTAACTCACCAATAATTTTTTTCTGACTCAACTAGCAACCAAGATCCAAAAGAGGCAAAAATTGAACCGTCATTAATGTTAACCGAGTTGCTGTAAATTTTGAAACAAAAGAAAGTTGTAGTGTTTACTTTTCTTCTTCAATTTGTGCATACAAGTCAAATAAAAATGTGTGCTGGCAAAATCTTGGTACAAATGCATTTATGTGAGACGTGCACTACTGGAGAGAAGGACACGACTAGTATATAAACAATGATGACAGCAAATGCAAAGTGTTCAACTTTGTTTTAATAAAATTGGTGACAGCAAAGGCAAAGTGTATTCAAACTTTGCATTTAAAGATTTTTGTTGTTACAGCAAAGTGCTCCAATATGTTTTAACTTGGCCTATTCTTTTACACGCACGTGAAGGCAGAAGAAATGTAACATGACTTAGCTACTATCAACTGACTTTGCGATTGATTTGCATTGCAATTTTTTTTTCAAATTTCAATTTAAAATTTCCATTTTAAATTTTTATTTCTACGGTAATCAAAAATCACGGTTGTTACAAACTCCCCTTTATAAAAATTGCATCCCCGTAATTTTTATACTAGAAGTTGCTTATAACACAAATTATTCATCACAACAAAGATTTAAACGGAAAATATGAACAAAGAATGCTCACCCCCATCCGAAGAGGAGAGAAAACTGAGATAAGAACGCTCGATGAATTCTTTGGTTTCCCAAGTGCAATCTTTGGGGTTTGCGGACCATTGAATTTTCACAAGCGGGACTTGCTTATTCCGAAGGCGTTTAAGCTCCGAAGCTAGCACACGGATAGGATTTTGCACCATAGACAAGTCGGGTGAGATCTCAAGATCTTGCAACATACGAGGATCAATAATAGAATCCGAATCTCGAAGGCATCGATGGAGCTGGGATACATGAAATACGTCATGAATTACCGAAAACTGAATAGGTAGCGATACACGATAAGCAACAGAGCCAATGCGTTCCGTAAAAGGGAGCCAATTTTCCGGAGCTACTAAAACGCATCACCCCTTTTATCGGAGAAACACGAATGAACACGCGATCGCCAATAGAAAATTCCAAAGGCTTCATACGATGATCGGCAGAAGATTTCTGCCTATTCTGAATCTCTTTCATTCTCTGTCTAATAATATCAATCTTCTCAGAAGATTCACGAACGTAGTCGAGGCCGAGAACAAACTTTTCCCTGGATTCTAAACAACAAGATGGTGATCGACACGGCCTTCCGTAAAAGGCCTCGAAAGGAGCCATACCGATACTGGATTGGAAATTGTTGTTATAAGAAAATTCAACAAGAGATAAATAGTCCTCCCAACTTTCTCCAAAATCAAGATTACAAGCGTGAAGGAGATCTTCTAAGACTTGATTCACCCTTTCAATTTGACCATCAGACTGTGGATGATAAGCTGTACTGAGATTGAGCTTATTACCTAAAGCTTTCTAAAGGCTCTACCAGAAACCACTAGTAAAAAGAGGATCTCTGTCACATACAATGGAACTAGGAACACCATGAAGTCGAAAGACTTCTTTAATAAAAAGCTTGGCCAACAAAGGAGCAATCCGATCGGACTTGATAGGAATAAAATGGGCTGATTTGGTCAATCGGTCAACAATCACCCAAACACTAGTACGGCCCGACCTCGAACGTGGTAGACCATCAATGAAGTCCATAGAAATTTGATCCAATTTCCATAATGGAATCTTAAGAGGCTGCAAAAGACCGCTAGGACATTGGTATTCCGCTTTAATAAGTTGACAAGTCATGCAACGACTCACATAACTTGCAACATCACGCTTCATACCCTCCCAAAAGTATAAGCGTTTCATGTCAGCATACATCTTACTACTGCCTGGATGAATAGTATACTTAGAACGATGACAGTCCTCAAGAATGTCATTTCTAAGATTAAGAACATTAGGCACAATCAACCTTCCCTTCTTTCGAATACAACCATGAATATCAATATTGAAATCCTTTAGATTATCACTTCGAGATTCCGATTTACAACTCTGAACAAGATAAGAGAGATCTGGATCTTGTTTCTAGGCATCGACAATTCGGTCCAACAAACTAAGACGAGCTTTCATGCTAAATAAAAGCACGGGAGAATCAGAAACTGAAGGAAGGTCTCTAATATCACAATGAGATAAAGCTTCCTATATATTCCACTCTGCTAGCATTATGGAAACAACAACCTGCTGCTTGCGACTAAGCGCATCAGCAACTCGATTACCCTTACCAGGGGTATACTGAATATCGAAATCATATGAAGCAAGAAATTCGAGCCAACGTTGTTGCCATATATTAAGTTCCTTCTAAGTGAAGAGATATTTTAGAGATTTGTGATTAGTGAAGAGAACAAAACAATAAATAATGTCTCCAAATCTTTAGAGCAAAGACTATAGCGGCTAACTCCAAATCATGGGTAGCATAACGAATCTCGTTAGGCTTTAGTTGTCTAGAAGCATATGAACTACTCTATCCTTTTGCATGAGAACAGCACCGAGTCCATAACCTTTGGCATCGGTATAAACAACAAGATCATGATTCCCTTCGGGAACCACTAAGATAGGAGCATGAGTAAGGAGATCTTTTAACTTCTTGAAAGAATACTCACACTTATCAGACCAAATAATAGGAACAACTTTTCTCGTAGGAGTGGTAAACGGTAAAGCAATACGAGAAAAGTCCTTAATAAACCGGTGATAATATCCCGCCAATCCAAGAAAACTACAGATCTCAATAACGGTCTCGGGCCTCTTCCAATTCTGAATAGATTCGATCTTGGAAGGATCGACAGAGATACCATCGGAAGAAACAATATGACCGAGAAACTTCACCATATTCTTCCAGAAGTGACACTTGGAGAATTTGGCCTAAAGCTGATGCTGACGAAGTGTACTCAAAACAATCTTCAAATGCTGAATATGATCGGCTTCAGATTTGGAATAAATAAGAATATCATCTATGAAAACCAAGACGAACCTGTCGAGATATTCCCGGAAAATCCGATTCATAAGATCAACAAAATACGCTAGAGCGTTCGTCAAACCGAACAGCATAACAAGCCATTCGTAAGAACCACAACTGTGGAATGCGGTAAGAGGGATGCTATTTTCCACAACTCGTAACTGATGAAAACTGGTAGCAAGATCGAGTTGGGAGAAAGCTTAGCGCCACTTAACTGATCAAACATGTCTTCGATCCTCGGTAATGGATACCTATTTTTAATAGTGAGCTCGTTAAGCTTGCGATAATCAATGCAAAGCCTAAGAGTACCATCTGGCTTCTTAACAAAGACAACGGCGGCGCCCTAAGGAGATGAGCTAGAACGAATAAATTGCTTGGCTTCTAATTCAGATAATTGTTCCTTGAGTTCCTTATTTTTCTTAGCAGACATCCTCGTGGGAGGACGACTGACAGGATGAGCACCATCGATATGATCAATACGGAACTCAATTGCCCTCTTCGAGGGCAAACACGAAATAGGCTCGAAAACATCAGAAAAATAACAAACAATCGGAATATTAGCTATGACATCCTCCAATTCGAAGGAAGAAATGAGAGAATTCGAAGCATGGTCCATGTCTCAAAATATAATAGATAACTGCTTGATAACATTGGGATGCTTGAGATATAAAGTTCTTTCGGGATATAAGATTTGAACTTCATAACGGACGAGCCAATCCATTCCCAAAATCATATCAAAACCAAGATGATCCATAATATGCAGATTCGCATGAAAGGAAAAACCACATAGAATAATCTCAACACCAACATATAACAAACCAAGAGTAGCGGATTCACTAGTAGGATTCATAATCCTCAAAGGGTCGCAAAGACTAACAACATCCACAGGAATAACATCAACAAGCTCCTTTGACATGAATGAATGTGATGCACCCGTATTGAAAAGAACTCTAATAGAACGGCCATAAAATAAAATAAAACCTTCCAAAACAGAAGGAGGAATACCTTTGGGCTGAGAAGAATCACTAGAAGCTTTAGCAACATTAAGCTTCCCAGATTTGAAACCCTTAGGAGCAGTAGGACAAACAGAAATCCAATGACCTTCTTTCTTGTAATAGCGACAAATGCAAGGCTTAGGACAACTACGGAGAAGATAATCTAGAGAACCACAATTATAGCACGCCCTCTGATTAAAAGGTGCAATACTAGGCTGAGAACTAGAGGTAGCTTGCTTCTTCTTCTTCTTATTGGAAGAAGGATTAGGCTTATAAAATGGAAACCTCTTCTTATTGGGGTTCTTAGAAACCTCAACCTCATCACAGCTATCACGTTCCTTTTCGACAGCTTCAAGGCAAAGTGCCGAATCAACAAGTTCCTTAAAAGGAAGCTTAAGTTGAAGCAAAAGGACTTTCTTCAAATACTTCTTCAAACCTTCAACAAATCTAAGATTTTTCTTACGCGGAGTGTTAATGAACTCAACTCCGTATTTGGACAAGGCCTCGAAAGATGCAACATAATCAGAAACAGAGGACTTTCCTTGTTTTAACTCAAGGAAACTACGAGCAAGATTAGCATTTTTTGATTTAGGAACGAACTTAAGTTCGAATCGTCCCTTAAACTGATTCCACGAGAGAGAGGACTCATCAACTTTCACAATCAAAAGTTCATACCAATCAAGCGCACGTTCTTGCAACATGCTAGATGCCAAGAGAACGCGATGATGATCAGAAAGATCCATCCGAGAAAATATGCGCTCACAAGCGCGCAATCAAGTCTAAACCTCCAATACACTTTCCGTTCCCTTGAAAGGCTTGCCTCCAAGGTGGGAATAGTCACTACACATGCGGGTGAAGGCAGACTTGTGAGTAGGAGCTGCGGGAGTAACAACAAAAGGCTGAATACCCCGAAATAGCTCCATAAAATGATCAGCTAACATATAGACTCCGTCCGGATGAGAACCACTAGACGGACCTGCAGTAGAACGCTTCCCTCTACCTCTTTCAGGCATAGGCTGAGAGAACAAGAGAAGATAAGAATTAGTTAAAACAATACAAGATCGATAGGGAATTTAACAAATGCAATACTATGGAAATATGAAATTTATTCCTAGACATATTCCAACTTGTTAAAGAGGACAAACGTTTAAGAACAACGAAGGAATAAATTAGAAAGGCACGAATAAAACCCTCGAATAGTTGTAACACATGTTCCATTCTGCTTCTGTTCCGTGTTTGCTATAATTTATTCTGAATCTCAGCTCTGATATCAAGCTGTGACGCCCCACCTCTATGCTCGCAATAACAAAGGTTATTATAAGGCACAACGTTTGCAATTGCGAAGAATAAGGCTTGTTAGAAGCGACCATCCGTAAGTTATGCCTTAGACAAGTATTGATTACATCGATAGGAGTTGTGTAAATTACTCCCACCGATATATATTCAATACAAATCTAAAACGAAACTACGGTGGCTTATTGAAAATTCAGAACAACTCATAATAACAACAACACAGATAAGTATAATCAGATCAGAACAGAAATATCATATATAGCGGAAGGTAAGTCTGGATACATGCTACAACACTCAATGGTTCACATGAACCAAATGTATATATACATAGTCATCAATACATACATGAGATGAGAGTCAATACACCAAAAGTAACACCTCGAAGCCTAAACAAAAGACGAGGTGAAATCCCAAAAGCTGAAGCAGCAACTGTATCAGAGATATCTATTATCCTGAAATAACTCAATCTGACCCGAGTATTATTTAAAAGAAAATAATAAACTGATCGGTCTAATTTAAACTTAGAAATGAATGCATCATAAACAGCATTTAAAACAAATTAATCATAATCTCGAATGAGACTATTCGACTTAATAATTAACATAGTTTAAATGAAGAAATCTCATTAAACTCCATCAAAATCAACTTCCAAATTCATAATTGAATTCAAAACAGCAATACAAAAAAAAATCTAGAAATCAAAATAAGATAACTAGAAAATCAGCATAAAAGTGGATCGATCCCAGCATATGGCGAGTCTAAGCTATGCCGCACGTGCATCTCATATGGCCGAAAGCCTAACAAGTATTGTCAGCATAATATTTTGCATCCAACTAATGACCCGAAGGTCCAACAAATAACCCGAAGGTCTAGTACTAGTAATTGACCCAAAGGTCCAGCATAGTAGCTTGAAAGCCCAACAAAATCATCAAAATGTTCAAACAGCAATTTCCACGTCAAATATTTCAATTAACGAGTCCAGAATTAACCGAATTAGTAAATGCGTGGTTTCATACTCCGTACTTTTGCTAAGTTGTTTAATTTTCATCATCGTTTCCTTGAAAGTGCAAAATTGTGTATTTTATAAAAATAATTTTTACATACTCAAATGGACAAGTCCGGAATTAATCGAATCAGTAAAAGTAAAGGTTCATAGTCCTTAATTTTGCTGAAGCATTTAAATCGATTTCTCATTCCTTTGAAAGCGTAAACCATGAAATTTTTTTGAAAATAATTTTATTTTAAAACGATTTAAAAACACGTGATTAAAAGAGCAACTTCTATAGCAATTTCGACAAGAAAATTGCACTTCACAAAACATCATAAAAACAGATATAAAAATCAGCGTTGCGAGTTTTCTTGGTTGTAAGATAGCCGCTTGAAAATTCACTTTAAATTGACGGTTACTGAAGTGAAAACAGCAGTAATTTTTTTCGTCAAAAATCTCATCAAAACAACACGCTTCAAATATAAACGCCGGGGTAAAAATCCGTTATAAAAATAACGGCAACAAAATATGTTTAAAAACGAAACACCGGCTCAAAAGCAAATTAAATGCTAGACTGCGCTACTATATATTCAAAAAAAAAAAAAATGGATAGCCTGGACAATATACTTCATGCACCCACGTAACGAATGGACAAAATAATTTGACCTGGCATAGCTTCGTATACTTTTACTTGTATACACGCACAAATGAAATAACAAAAGCACATGGGCAATGAACGCACGTAATAAATACAACGCTTGGACCTAGATTCGTACATTACTACACTGATATCAAACTCTTCGTGCATTTTAAAAATAGTCTGGAATAACTTTCGTGCATTATAAAAATAGTCTGGACATGAATCTTGCTACATATATTTGCACATGGACTTAGCTAAATGCATGCATGAATCAAACATGGTCTGGGCTCATTTTTCTTTGGTGCATAACTTATTTGCACGCATACGTGAAATAGACAAAAATTAGAAATAACTTGGACCTAGTTTTCTTGCTACACACATTTGTACGCAATAATGAAATGGACCAAAAATTTCGAAATGTCCCGACTTAATTTTTTTTTTTGTACTACACCTATTTGCACGCCCCAATATATGTTAGAAAATGGCCTAGACTTACTATATATGCGCACCCACTGAACAACTTTAAAGAAAGGCCTGGAACTCATTTTCGTATGTAACATATTTGCACGCATGCATTGCATTAGAAAAATATAACCTGGGTAATATTTTCTCACACGCATGGAATGAACACCAAAGATGGCCGGGCAAATTACATGCAGACACGTCATAATTACAAAAGAATAAAATGAAGAAGGTCTGGACACATTTTTGCACACACGATTTTTATTTTTTTTGCACAACACTTTTATACGCACGCGCACTACACTTTGCACGCACGCACACTACAATATACAAGCATGCTACAAAATGCATAAAAATGAAATAAGATGACATGTACTACATGTAAATTTTCACGCAAAAATGAAGTTTCGAATATTTTCCTGGACTTGGTTTTTCTATACTATACAAACTTGCACAAAAATGAAGCACGCGCGAATAAAATGCAAATTAAGGTGACATGAACATATTTTCATACTATCCATTTGCACTCGAAAATGAAGTAGGGAAAATGAAGAATCTGGACTTATAATTTATGAAACACATCTTGCACACAAAAAGAAATGATGAATAAATTAGAAGCGTGAGTTTTGCAACTCACCAATAATTTGTTTCTGACTCAACTAGCAACCAAGATCCAAAAGGGGCAAAAATTGAACCGTCATTAATGTTTACCGAGCTGTTGGAAATTTTGAAACAAAAGAAAGTTGCAGTGTTTACTTTTCTCCTCCAATTTATGTATACAAGTCAAATAAAAATGTGTGCTGGCAAACTCTTGGTACAAATGCATTTATGTGAGACGTGCACTACTGGAGAGAAGGACACGACTGGTATATAAACAATGATGACAGCAAATGCAAAGTGTTCAACTTTGTTTTAATAAAATTGGTGACAGCAAAGGCAAAGTGTGTTCAAACTTTGCATTTAAAGATTTTTATGGTTACAGCAAAGTGCTCCAATATGTTTTAACTTGGCCTATTCTTTTACACGCACGGGAAGGCAAAATAAATGTAACATGACTTAAGCTACTACCAACAGATTTTGCGATTGACTTGCATTGCAATTTTTTTTTTCAAATTTCAATATAAAATTCTATTTTAAATTTTTGTTTTGACGGCAATCAAAAATCATGGTTGTTACAGATAGCCTGGTTCAAAGGGCACAAAAGAAGCAATCTCTTACATTTTCTACTTTAGCTTAATATGGATATGTTACGGTACTTGAATACGTCTACAGCATTCCCCATTCTCAATCCTGAAACTAAAAGCTATAGATGCTATAGTCGCTTATAGTATTAATTTCCGATGAAAAAATGCGATCATATTAATCATATCAATAACATCAGAAGCACATGGATATGAAAATTTTCAAAACACGTTTCATTAATAATTTCTATATTCATTACATAATCTCAAATGTTGCCTAAGTTCAGATAAAATATAATTATTAAAAAATCATCCAAGAGCGACATGTGAAGATGTACCCTTGGTTGATCAGAGTTTGCTACTTGATAAAAATATATTCTGCCATTACATACATTCAAACAAAATAAACAATAATATGCAGACAAAATAACTCCTTAACATAGGTCACCTGCCTCCTGAACATTTTCAAAAGCGAAATCTTTATTCATCAACCTGAAACCTGTAAAACTTTCTTTCGAGGGCACCTGAGAATTAAAGGGGAAAAAAAACTTCAGCTCGGATAAAATAGTCTGGTATAAATAATAATATGTCATCCTAAAGGTAGATATCTAGTAAGGCCATGTCGAGCAGAACGGGTTTTTCCTTCCTAGTATCTTTTGAAAATATGTCAAGTAAAATAATGCTTCTAAAATCAAAATGGTTTAAAAACATAAAGTAATCGTATGCATGCATGCCAGATGGTTAAATCTTACTAGTCTGTCTAAATAAATAAACCATATGTTCCTACTTCATAATTTTCCTAGGGTTGTTACTAACCTATATGGCTTACTCAAACTTACCAGATATACCAAATTATCCAAATAACCATCAATAGGAAATTGGATTGTCCGTCCGAATACAATCTTAATCCAGACTATCCATCTATCTCATAGTTTTGATAGGCTCGCTATGAACCTAAAGTCTTACTGGCCAACCAATAACGTATCTAGGTTATAGATTCCCTTCTGTGCATAAAATTGCTTTTAGTACTTACCATCAACATAGCCATATGCACTGGAATTGTGGACCAATATCAATTAAGGGCTAATGTTTAAAGCATAGTGCATGGCCCTACACCAGTCAATCTGGTTTTCTAATCTTTAATCCTTGAGCCAAAATATCCTATCACAATTTAACCAATGGTGATAACAATAATTCTCATGTAAAGCCATGGGGCTAAAATACCCTTTTTATTTCCTTGAAAATGTAAGTCCTAATAAATGATTTATCTCTTGAAATTATATTTAAAACACATAACATATAACCTTTTTACTTAGTCAAAGTATTATGCCAAAATAAGTCCTTCTTTGAAATAGCTTTCATTAATTTCAAAATCAATAGGAGGTTGTCGCACTTTTAAAACCTTAGGCTATCTAGCCATCAAATAAAGCTATTTAACTTGATAAAATGCGACATCAATACGGGTGATATAGTTTGTCGGCCCCCTTCGATATCGAAGTTATATTAAAGTAGCATTCTTGTCGCACAATATAAGTATATAAGTTGTTGGACCAATGAAGCTGATTAGTAGATTTGCATAGTATAAAGGCTTTTGACTTCGAAAATAGGAATACCAAAATTGATAACCTTCAGCATCAGTATCTCAAAGGAATTGATGTCGTTCTTACTAAACTGGGGCTTCTATACCGCCACTATTTTGTCGAAGTTGATAACTTATGGCATCATTGCCTTAAACTAATTGATATCGCAAATGTGAACTTGTGGCATCATTGCCTGAAAACAATTCATATCGAGAATAAGACTTATGGCATCATTGCCACAAAATAATTCATACTTGAAATAAGACTTGCGGCATCATTGTTATGAAATAATATCAAAATAAGACTTGTGGCATCATTGCCACAAAATAGTTGATATAAAAAATGATGACTTGCGACATCACAACTTTAAAGGCATAGGTTTCAAGGTAGAAGGCTTACGGCATCAATACCATATGATACGGGTTTCATAAACAAAAAAAGACAAGGAATGTCAAAATGGTTCTGGTGAGTTACAAAATCACTGGTGTAAAAAGAATGGTATGCCGAAGTCCATACATGTACATCTATATATATTTTCAACCTGAACAGATTCATTCCATACCGACATAAGTTGATATTGTATATTCATGTTGATGTTGAATTTTATAATGGTGAAATCAGTATCGACCATCCCCGGGCATCCGGCGTTCTAACATATGACATGGCAATATCATAATTAATATGAAAACTATTTTGTTTCTATATAAAGGAATTTATTTTGACCAACTCTAATCCTATGTCAATTTTCTATTGGTTAAAAACAAACTTTGCCAATTTCTTTTCAGAAAACTTCCACAATATGTATTTATCATTCCCAAAATATTTTTCAAACCTTCTAACATATATTATTACTTTAACATAATTATCTATTCTTTCCAGCTTAATAAATTCATAAAAGATTATAATCACTTGGAAAAAATACCTAAAAATCACTAAAAATAAGAATTAATATATTCTTACACATATAAAAATTTCGAGATCAAATTCAATATTTAATTATTTTTAATAATTAAAATCGAAAATAAATATTTTTCCTTATTTAGGAGATTCATAAAATATTTATAAAAGCTTGAAAAATTATGAAATTAAAATCCATCTCCAAATTACTGTTTTAAACATTTTGTCCAAATTTCAAGTCCATTGGAGGTTATAAACAAGGTCTCTACATTTAAAACCTATCAAATAATTTCATAAATGATCCAATAGTTTATAAAACATCCAAATAATGTAAAAATCATTCATAACTTGACATAATATCATCATATAATTCAGGTTTAAGCATAAAACTAAAACAAACAAGCAAAAGTGAAATGGATAACTATTATTCACCTTGATTGGATAAAGAGATTTGAGATTAAGTGTTGATTAAGTTCCCCTTAGCTTTAATTTTGATTTCCTTTGCTTTTCTCCTCTTGTTTTCCTTAGCAATGGCCAGCCTCAAGTTTGTTTTAGTTTATATAAAGTGAAATGGAATGAGGATAATAAGAGAAAGAGAGGGAGAATTATGGTAAGGAAATAAGTGGTTATTCCTATTTTACATTATTCCTCCTTCTCTTTGTAGTTTAATTAATCTTATCAACCAATTATTTAAGGCATGACCACATCTAATTATCAATTTCATTCTCTTTATCTAAGTATATTATGTTATTTTATTTATTTAATTAAATTTCCTACAATCAAAAGTAGCGGTGTTACAGACTCCCCTCTTTAAAGAATTTCGTCCTTGAAATCATGATAAGGTACATAGCAAAATATAATATAGATGCAAAACATACCATCAATACAAATCAAGATAAGTGTCTCTAATCCCGTTCTTTGTCTCCCAACTATAGTCTTTTTATTGTCACTACCCTGGACTTCACTAATCTAACTTTCTTGTTTCCTAACTTTTTCCCATCCTTAATACAATACGAACTAGACATCTAACCAAAGTCATGTCCACTTCCACCACTAAATCTTCTAATATAGTTGGAGTGATAGTAGTCTTAGGATCATAAACACGCTTCCCAAGATGAGATATATGAAAAACATTATTGACTCATGCCAAACTGTTCGCTAACTCTATCCTGTAAGTGAATTTCCCGATTTTTTCTATAATATGAAATGGCCAACAAATATAGGTGCCAATTTTTTTGATTTTCCAAACCAAATAACACCCTTCATCAACGATGCTTGATAAACATATGGTCTCCAACTATGAACTCTAAGTCCTTACGTCTCTTCTCTGCATAACTTTCATCCCTCGTTTGAGCTTCCTTCATCCTTGTCCAGATTAACTTAATCTTTTATGTAGCTTCTCTCACCATATATGGACCAAGAATCAATCTATCTCTGGACTCTAACCAACATGCGGGTGATTTGGATGGCCCTCCATATAAAGCATCAAAAGGCATCATTCCTATACTAACTAGATAACTAATACTATAAGAAAACTCGACTAATTACAAATGGTCTTCCCATGACCCTCCAAAATTTAGTACATAAGCTATCAATAAATCTTCAAGTACCTTAACTACTCTCTTTGTTTTTCCCGTCCATTTGTGGGTGGTAAGTTGTACTCATCTTATGCTTGATACCTAACACTTATGACAGTCTCTTCTCGAATTTACTAGTAAACAAAGTACCACTGTCACTGACTATACTACTCAGAATTTCATGCAGTCTAACAATATTCTTCATAAACAATTTAGCCAATACAGGTGTGGTTCTTGTCGACTAAAGGAGAATGAAATGTGCACTCTTTGTCAGTCTACCCACTATAAAAATATTCTTTCATTTCCCCTATTCAATCTTGGCAATCCATCAACGAAATCCATAGATATTGAATCTCACTTCCACATTGGTATATCCAAAGGCTGAAGCAATCCACTAGGCTTGTGATGCTCGGCTTTCACTTGCTGAAAATTTAAATACCATTTTGCCCATAAGCCTACATCCTTTTTCATATCCTGATACATCTTAGTTCCTCCAGGATAAATAGAAAACTTTGATCTATGGCACACCTTAAGAACTTCCTTCCTTAGGTCATCAACATCTAGAACACATAATCATCCCTTCATCCTTAACCATTCATTTTGGTCAGGACAAAAACCTTTCAAATCATCACTCTTGGTACTATTTTCAAGTTTTCTAATCCTTTCAGCTAGTAATGGATCATCTCTCTGCTTAGAAGCAATCCTTTCGATTATTACTGGTCGAACTTCCAAACATGACAACATGTCGATTTCTTAACTAGAACTAGCTGTCGGGCTTAACAGCACACCACAAGTAGTTCATGATTCCAAAATTTTCCATTTGGTTAATATTGCTAACACCGTATTTTGATGTTTCCTTCTTAGTGCATTTACGACTTTATTTCCTTTCCATGGTGTATATTTAATTCCAAAATCATAAGTTGCTACGACCTCTAACCATCTACGTTGTCTCATATTTAACTCCTTATGAGAGAATAAATATCTCAAAGACTTGTAATTTACAAACAACTCGAATCTTTCTCCGAAAAGATAGTGTCTCCATACCTTCAAAGCAAAGATTACAGTTGACAACTCCAAATCATTAGTCAGATATCTAACTTCATGCGGTTTAAGCTGTCTAAAGCGTAAGTAATCGCTCTACCTATTTGCATTAACATAACTCATAATCCTGTTTCGCATGCATTAGTATACACCACCAAATGTTGATTCCCATTCGAAACAACTAATATGGGTGCATTCGTCAATAAATATTTCAGCTTCAGGTTTTGTCTCCTTGCAATTATCGGTCCAAACATACTTTACATCCTTTCTAACTAGTTTAGTCATCAGTGCCGCTATATGAGAGAAATAAATGATGAATCTCCGGTAATAGCCAGGTAATCCAAGAAAGCCCTTTATCTCAGTCACAGTCTCGAGTATCTTCCAGTTATTAACAGCTTTGATCTTAGCCGTATCTACTGATAACCTATTTTCCAAAACTACATGAAAAAAAACTTCACTTCTCTCTTCCAAAAGTGACACTTCAAAAACTTAGCTTTCAGTTGATGTTGTCTAAATGTCGCAAACACTATTCTCTCATGATCTCGCTCATTCCTGGAGTGTATTAGAATGTTATCTATATATATAACAACATGAACCTATCCAAGTGCTCTCTAAAAATCCAATTCATCAAATAAACAAATAAAGCAGGTGCATTAGTCAACCCAAATGGCATGATTAACTACTCATACGAACCATACCTCGCTCAAAATGCCATCAAAGAAATACCGTCCTCCACTACCCTCAGTCAATGAAACCCTATCGCCAAATCCAACTGAGAAATACTTCAGCTCCACCCAACTAATTAAACAAATCACCTATTCTTGGAAAAGAATATTGATTCTTTATCCTCTTTTCATTCAACTTACGGTAACCGATACACATCCATAAGAACCTGTAACGATCTCAAATTTTATTAAGTTTAAATTGATAATTAAATTTTATTTTTGAACAAAATTTGTGAAAATAATTGGTAATTAATATAAAATTTTAGTTAAATTTTAAATAATCGAGAATTAATTTGGATATTTGAAAATGAACATGTTTATAAAATAGATTGAAAAATTGAATTGGGATTTTGGATATGATTAAATTTGATATTAGATAATTAAATTTTAAAAGAAATAAAATAAATACACATAGTTAGAATTCAAAACAACACTTAAATATGAAACAAAGTAAAAATAACAAACAAATAAAAACATAGATACGCGGGCAAACAAAATAAAGCTGCAGCCACCAAATAAAAACAAGCTAGGCAATGCAAATAAAGTTTTCAAACAAATAAATATAAGTACAAAATAAAACATAAACAGAGTAAACAAAATAATTGAAAAAAAGCAAATAAAACAAGAAGATCCCTGGGAAAGCAAGCTAGGCAAGTAAATCATATAGGAATGTAGTTTTGAAATAATATGCAGGCAAGTAAAAGAATAAATAAAGAAAAAAATATAAGTATCTATGTACTAATGGGATTAGAATAAAACATAGGGTACATATACATTTAATGTTTGCACCTCTAGCATACAAAAGAAATCATCAGCCGAGTAAAAAAAGAAATGAAAGCATCTTCAACCATGCTTATAGTACAAAGAGAAGGTAACATCACCTTGTATAAAATAATAATCAACCTGTACAACTCCTCTTTTATATGTATCAACCTACAAACTTGCTTTCCTATATATTTTCATCAGTTAGTTCCTTGGAGCTAAAATCTAAAGTAAATACTACTTCATACTTAAAAAAAGATTCAAAATTTAGATAACAATACAATCAACTTCAAACCAGAGGATCAAATTAAAAGCTTTAGCTTGAAAATGCAAGTCTGTTTCCAAATTGAAGAAATCTGCTCATTTCTAGAAACCAAAGTGAGCAAACTCTTAACTTGATAAATAAATCCATTTATATGATATTTCTTGTGATAACAATCAAAATAATGTGGTTTCTATGGAAGTAATTATGTGATTGTCTGGGATAATTTATGCATGTCTGTATAGGTTTATATATTCACCTCTATTCTCTATTAAAACCCAAAACAGTAAGTAACTTTTTAAAAAAAAAATGGATCTGTTGCAAGTTAAAGTTTAGATAAGTATGTTTATATACATTTACATTAAACTCTCTGGGTACTCTTGAATACTGGAAGTAATTATACAGGCTGTTGATCATATGCTCTCTGTTCTATGATCTTTAACATAAGCTTTGATCTCAAAATCATTTCCACTCAGTGTTTAGGCTTAGTATTAAAACAAATATTGGTTGTTATGGCTTATACTCAAGATACAAGTTTATTTAAGTTGAATTTATTTTGAAAAGTTTCTGGAAACCAAGGGAACACCGAGCAAACTCAAACTTGTCAAAATACAAAATCTCTTATTTCACAAATTCAGGTGTGTGGGTTGATTTCACATACATTAAAATGATTTTTAAAAAAAGAATTCTAATTTTTAGAGTTAGGGATTGAGAGCGAATTGGGTTTGATCGTATTGGGCTTTTTGAGTCGCCGTGGGTGATCACGTCGAATAGAGGAGTCGAGTTTCCTCTTGGAGGTGGAGGAGTGATAGGTGAAGCTCGGAAAAATGGAGCGGAGGTGGCTAGACTACGGTGGTGGCAGTGGCGAAGATTTAAATTTTTTAAACCTATTTTTGATAAGGGCGGATGATTCGATCAGCGCGTCGCCAATAATTGATCGAGTGCGACTAGATTTCTGGTGAGGGTGGTGGGAGTGTCAACGTAGCACCGACCAGAGTTTCAGGCCTTCTGGTGGCCGGGGTTGGGAGATCGACTCAATTTTTCCAGGTTTGGGTGGTGGTTGTTTTCTGTTCCAGGTTCATTTGAGTGTCTCGAATTTGATTTCGAGTGTGATGGAGTGACTTGATGATGGGGATCTGGTTCGTGGTTGCTCGGCGAGATGTTGCGATCATCGCTGATGAACAGAAGCGATAAAGGCCGCCGTGCATGTGCACGGTGCAGTAGTTTGTCAGGTGAAGTTTTGTGGGTTGCAGTGTTTTTGAGCTCGAGTTTCTCTCGGGTGATTTGAGGGTTAGACTCGGGGTTGTTTGTTAATTGGCTCGAAGCATGTTGAAGATGTCTCGGGTAAATTTGTATTGCTACAGATTTTTGTAAAACCTGTCTGAGATTTGAAAATTTAAAGCAAATTTAAAATGAAATTTAAAATTCAAACCAGATTTAAAAACAGGTTTTTAAATCCAGTTTGAAATGTGGATTCAAATTCACTTTTGAATTCTAATCTGAAATGTAATAAAGTTTTAAATAATTAAATATTGGTTTCAGGTTTTTAAACCTGGCAGTTTCAGATTCTAAATTCAATTTAAATTTGAAACCAGAATTTAAACAGGTGTTAAATTCAAAGTTAAGTTTATATTCAAATAGAACTTTGAATCTTAAAGTTTTAAAAAGGAAATTTAATTTTAAATCAAAGTTGTAAAGATTTAGAAGGTGGGTTTTTAGGTTCTACACCTGACAGTTTCTATTTTTATAATCTAATTTAAAAATCTAAAACATAATTTAAACTAGGTTTAAATTTAAAAGTAAAGTTTAGTTTTCAAATAAACTTTTGAATTCTTAAATGGTTTTAAAATGAAATTTGAATTTAAATTTAAAGTGTAAGCTTAAAATACACTTGAATGATTAATGAAATCATTAATAAAGGAATTGATTTTATTAGAGACAATTAAGGCATTAAGTGATAAAGATTAATTTGTAATTAACGATTTATGGTTATAGGATGATTGCTTAATGGTAAGAAATTAAAGATTTAATTTCTTAAAATGATTTAATTAAGGGGTTAATTAATTATGTAATTGGTTTAAGGGTTGATTAAATTAATATGATTAATTCAAAATAATTTAACTTATTAAAGAGTTTGATAAATAAATTGATATCAAATGATTTGTAATTCATTATTCAAGATTGGGTAAATAAATTCGTAAGTAATTAATTTACTTAGAAATAAATTGAATTAATTAGGATTAAACGATTAATAAATCCTAATTATAAATGATTATTGAATGGCCCTACTTATGAATGATTTTATTGTATGAGATGCTTTGAATTGATTGTCCTATCTGATCTGTGACACTTTGTTCTATGGATTGTGCTATGTATATTTTATTCATTGATTTATGATAAATCTATATATTATCTGTGAATCTGTGAATGGGCGATAAGCCTTATAGTTATATCGCTTATCAACTATATTTCTGTGTTTGATCTGTGATGATTGAATAATGTTGCACTATTGTGTTAAACCCCTGGACCACACCATACACACACAAATATGGATTTCACGAGGAAATCGATTAAGTCACAGATTTTTGAAAATAGTTTTGTATTTGAATTTTTAAATTCAAATGTTTTGAAATGGATTGGGTTTGAAGTGAAAAGCTTTTGAAATGGAACTTCAAAGATGAGATTTAATTTGAATAACTTGATAAAGTTTGAAATTTAAATAATTTGATTTAAAATTAAATTCAAAGTGTGAAACTGAATTCTATAATTTGAAACTAGGGATTAAAGATGTTATACCAGTTATATATGGGTTAAACCATTTTAAAATGTATTAATTTGGGAATATGAATATAAATTAAGAACTTTAACTCGTACAAATATAATTGGATTTTTCTGAAACGAAAACTGTTTGTTTTCAAATATTAAAAGCTTTCACATAAGAAATGAATTTCCAATTTGAGTTAAAATGATTTCTAGTTTGAAATGAAGATAATTTCCAAGTTATGAAAACTATTTGAAATCTATAAGTCAAGTCTTTGATTTAAGGATTTAAATGAATTAATCCAATTGGAATGGAAATTGTTTTGAAGTCTATGAATTGATCTTTGTGAAATAAATCTTTTTGTAATATAAAGGTTTGAAATGGTAATTGGTTTAAACCATTTGAAAAGGAAAGTTTTTGGGTTTTAAGTTGTGACTTAACTAAAATCCCAATATCCATATGTTTTTGAAATACTGCGCTCACTATTCGGGTTAGCCGGGAAAGGACCTTGGGGTCGTATAACCCATTCCGAATATGTGATTACGTCGTTATGAATTGCATTTGAAGACCGGTGTTGAAGACCGGATATTTTTGAAAACGGAAGGATTACCGTCGAATGTTTCTGCACCGAATGGCCCCGGTATAGAAATTCCATATGTGATGGGAAGTCCGGACGTGATTAGTGAATATCTGGATTGCAAGGACTTCTTTGTAAGTGCCTTCGGTTCTGTTCGAGCCCGGAATAGACTTGTATGGATACTATGTCTGACATTACAAATTGAGATATAAAGCTGATTTCTTTCAAATGTATTTCTGTTGGTGGCGGAGAATTTATTCTCTTAGCTTAACACCCCTCTCTGAGACGTACGAGCTCAGAGGTTATGTAGTTGAAGGTCATTAGCAATATATTCCCAATTTGGTAATGTGACATGCTGAGTGTTGCTGTGAAATGATCATGGTTTGATCATTTGTGATATGATCATTTGTTTAATCACTTATCTTTGTGATCATTTCTATGATCATTTGTTGACCCAAAGCATGGCTTTGTACCAAAGCGTGGCTTTATGGACGAGACTTCGTCGAGCCTCACACCCCGGAATGGTCAAAACAGGAAAGATGCAGCAAGGTTATGAGGGGTAGATCCCTTTAAGGTATGTGCATTTCCTTCTGGAAAAGGGTGGTATCATGGTATGGAGCCTAGATACTTACTCATGTTGAAACACTTTATTTATCATTGTGTGATGTTGGTTAGAGAGCTCTCGGATAAAGGTCCCAAAGGACCGGGGGATGGCATACTCGTGTCAGTAGTTACCTAGTTTGAAAGGTAACCCGGCCTTGTGTTGGCAGAGATCCGGTTAGGTTCTCGGGGACGTCCTTCCAGAGGCGTTCTCATGTGGCAATGGGAAGTTCCTTGGCCTGACCATTTGTTGGAAATCCAAAGAAACAATACGAGACTTGTACGGTTTTAGTTGTAGAACCTGCCATCTAATATGGTAGCTATAGTAGGCATAATATAATGGTACCTATGCTGGCTAAGATTTATATTCTACTTTCGAAATGATTTTTCCTACACTATGCACTAATAATAATATCAAATGTTTCTTTTTAATGCGTATCAAGCATCTTTGACTAACATAAGAAGAAATCTCCTCCAAGTCTGCGTTTGCATTGTGTGTGTGGTGGGAGGTCTTATAGTAGTCTCATTTTTAAAAGCATTGCGAATTGACTTTAAGAATATTCCTCTATTTTTATTTTAAAGAAAAATAAACTGTTTTGAGTTCTCACACCAGTCTTGCTGAGCTTAGGGCTATGTGATGGGGGGTTCTCGCTTCGCGGTTATGTGGCGAACGGGAGACTCTTGCCCCCACACGTCCTCATTTAGGGGGTTGGTTAGGCGTAAGATGAGACAGTCGAGAGGCTGGCCGTAAAAGCAAGTTTGGGGTACCAGTGTGAGCCACGGTGGGGCTGGGATGGTTGAAAAGCCTACCGGTTGTGACCACTGCCTCCGCGTCGTTACATTTGGTATCGGAGCTAAGGTAAACCTTTAGCTTTGGAGTATAACACATTAAGTAGCTCATTAGAGATAGGGTGAAGTAAACCCTAGAATGAGTATATCCCTAAGATATCTGTTCGAATGCCTCAGTAAATTCTCTTGCTATGCACTGATAGTGAGTATGAGTGTAAGAAGAGAACGAGATAGGGGACATGGAAATACGACTATAATTGGTCAATACTCTGTAACAACAGTGGAAACAATCTTTATCTGTCAATCTCCTTTGATTCGTCTTTTTAATTCTTTTGATTGCTTCGTGACAGCTACAGAAAGAAGTTTCGGTGCGTTAATGCCTTATGAATCGTTGTAGAAAATCCTTACTTCGTGTCTTCATCGGTTTTTATCAATTTTCGATTTAAACTCTAATGAATATGAATTGGAAATTTGGATTGAAAATTTTAAATAAATGGGAAAATTTTAATTTAGTTAAATTAGTTAATAGAATATGAAGGATAATTTGAATTGTCTTGATAAAATGGTTTTGTTTAAAACCAAAATTGAAATTCTATTATAATTTCTTGTATATATTGTTGATATTCTGATTTGGTAAGCCAAATGTAGAATTGATATCCAGTTCTATCTTTCATCTATCTTCGTTATCTCTCTCTGGCGAATTTCGAGGACGAAATTATTTTTAAGGGGGGAAGTCTGTAACGATCTCGAATTTTATTAAGTTTAAATTGATAATTAAATTTTATTTTTGAATAAAATTAGTGAAAATAATTGGTAATTAATATAAAATTTTAGTTAAATTTTAAATAATCGAGAATTAATTTGGATACTTGAAAATGAACATGTTTATAAAATAGATTGAAAAATTGAATTGGGATTTTGGATATGATTAAATTTGATATTAGATAATTAAATTTTAAAATAAATAAAATAAATACACATAGTTAGAATTCAAAACAACACTTAAATATGAAACAAAGTAAAAATAACAAACAAATAAAAACATAGATATGCAGGCAAACAAAATAAAGCTGCAGCCACCAAATAAAAACAAGCTAGGCAATGCAAATAAAGTTTTCAAACAAATAAATATAAGTACAAAATAAAACATAAACAAAGTAAACAACATAATTGAAAAAAAAGCAAATAAAACAAGAAGCAACCTGGGAAAGCAAGCTAGGCAAGTAAATCATATAGGAATGTAGTTTTGAAATAATATGCAGGCAAGTAAAAGAATAAATAAAGAAAAAAATAAAAGTATCTATGTACTAATGGGATTAGAATAAAACATAGGGTACATATACATTTAATGTTTGCACCTCTAGCATACAAAAGAAATCATCAGCCGAGTACAAAAAGAAATGAAAGCATCTTCAATCATGCTTATAGCACAAAGAGAAGGTAATATCACCTTGTATAAAATAATAATCAACCCGTACAACTCCTCTTTTATATATATCAACCTACAAACTTGCTTTCCTATATATTTTCATCAGTTCGTTCCTTGAAGCTAAAATCTGAAGTAAATACTACTTCATACTTAAACAAAGATTCAAAATTTAGATAACAATACAATCAACTTCAAACCAGAGGATCAAATTAAAAGCTTTAGCTTGAAAATGCATGTCTGTTTCCAAATTGAAGAAATCTGTTCATTTCTAGAAACCAAAGTGAGCAAACTCTTAGCTTGATAAATAAATCCATTTATATGATATTTCTTGTGATAAACAATCAAAATAATGTGGTTTCTATAGAAGTAATTATGTGATTGTCTGGGATAATTTATGCATGTCTGTATAGGTTTATATATTCATCTCTATTCTCTGTTAAAACCCAAAACAGTGAGTAACTTTTTTTTTAAAAAAAATGGATCTGTTGCAAGTTAAAGTTTAGATAAGTATGTTTATATACATTTACATTTAAACTCTCTGGGTACTCTTGAATACTGGAAGTAATTATACAGGCTGTTGATCATATGCTCTCTGTTCTATGATCTTTAACATAAGCTTTGATCTCAAAATCATTTCCACTCAGTGTTTAGGCTTAGTATTAAAACAAATATTGGTTGTTATGGCTTATACTCAAGATACAAGTTTATTTAAGTTGAATTTATTTTGAAAAGTTTTTGGAAACCAAGGGAACACCGAGCAAACTCAAACTTGTCAAAATACAAATCTCTTGTTTCACAAATTCAGGTGTATGGGTTGATTTCACATACATTAAAATGATTTTTAAAACAAGAATTCTAATTTTTAGAGTTAGAGATTGAGAGCGAATTGGGTTGATCGTATTGGGCTTTTTGAGTCGCCGTGGGTGATCACGTCGACTAGAGGAGTCGAGTTTCCTCCTGGACGTGGAGGAGTGATAGGTGAAGCTCGGAAAAATGGAGCGGAGGTGGCCAGACTACGGTGGTTGCAGCGTCGAAGATTTAAAATTTTTAAACCTAATATTGATAAGGGTGGATGATTCGATCAGCGCGTCGCCAATAATGGATCGAGTGCGACTAGATTTCTGGTGAGGGTGGTGGGAGTGTCAACGTAGCACCGACCAGAGTTTCAGGCCTTCTGGTGGCCGGGGTTGGGAGAACGACTCAATTTTTCTAGGTTTGGGTGGTGGTTGTTTTCTGTTCCAGGTTCATTTGAGTGTCTCGAATTTGATTTCGAGTGTGATGGAGTGACTTGATGATGGGGATCTGGTTCGTGGTTGCTCGGCGAGATGTTGCGATCATCACTGATGAACGGAATCGATGAAGGCCGCCGTGCATGTGCACGGTGCAGTAGTTTGTCAGGTGAAGTTTTGTGGGTTGCAGTGTTTTTGAGCTCGAGTTTCTCTCGGGTAATTTGAGGGTTAGACTCGGGGTTGTTTGTTAATTGACTCGAAGCATGTTGAAGATGTCTCGGGTAAATTTGTATTGCTACAGATTTTTGTAAAACCTGTCTGAGATTTGAAAATTTAAAGCAAATTTAAAATGAAATTTAAAATTCAAACCTGATTTAAAAATAGGTTTTTAAATCCAGTTTGAAATGTGGATTCAAATTCACTTTTGAATTCTAATCTGAAATGTAATAAAGTTTTAAATAATTAAATATTGGTTTCAGGTTTTTAAACCTGGCAGTTTCAGATTCTAAATTCAATTTAAATTTGAAACCAGAATTTAAACAGGGGTTAAATTCAAAGTTAAGTTTATATTCAAATAGAACTTTGAATCTTAAAGTTTTAAAAAGGAAATTTAATTTTAAATCAAAGTTGTAAAGATTTAGAAGGTGGGTTTTCAGGTTCTACACCAGACAGTTTCTATTTTTATAATCTAATTTAAAAATCTGAAACATAATTTAAACTAGGTTTAAATTTAAAAGTAAAGTTTAGTTTTCAAATAAACTGTTGAAATTTTAAATGGTTTTAAAATGAAATTTGAATTTAAATTTAAAGTGTAAGCTTAAAATACACTTGAATGATTAATGAAATCATTAATAAAAGAATTGATTTTATTAGAGACAATTAAGGCATTAAGTGATAAAGATTAATTTGTAATTAACGATTTATGGTTATAGGATGATTGCTTAATGGTAAGAAATTAAAGATTTAATTTCTTAAAATGATTTAATTAAGGGGTTAATTAATTATGTAATTGGTTTAAGGGTTGATTAAATTAATATGATTAATTCAAAATAATTTAACTTATTAAAGAGTTTGATAAATAAATTGATATCAAATGATTTGTAATTCATTATTCAAGATTGGGTAAATAAATTCGTAAGTAATTAATTTACTTAGAAATAAATTGAATTAATTAGGATTAAACGATTAATAAATCCTAATTATAAATGATTATTGAATGTTTGCCCTAGTTATGAACGATTTTATTGTATGAGATGCTTTGAATTGATTGTCCTATCTGATCTGTGACACTTTGTTCTATGGATTGTGCTATGTATATTTTATTCATTGATTTATGATAAATCTATATATTATCTGTGAATCTGTGAATGGGCGATAAGCCTTATAGTTATATCGCTTATCAAACTATTTTTCTGTGTTTGATCTGTGATGATTGAATAATGTTGCACTATTGTGTTAAACCCCTGGACCACACCACACACACACAAATATGGATTTCACGAGGAAATCGATTAAGTCACAGATTTTTAAAAATAGTTTTGTATTTGAATTTTTAAATTCAAATGTTTTGAAATGGATTGGGTTTGAAGTGAAAAGCTTTTGAAATGGAACTTCAAAGATGAGATTTAATTTGAATAACTTGATAATGTTTGAAATTTAAATAATTTGATTTAAAATTAAATTCAAAGTGTGAAACTGAATTCTATAATTTGAAACTAGGGATTAAAGATGTTATACCAGTTATATATGGGTTAAACCATTTTAAAATGTATTAATTTGGGAATATGAATATAAATTAAGAACTTTAACTCGTACAAATATAATTGGATTTTTCTGAAACGAAAACTGTTTGTTTTCAAATATTAAAAGCTTTCACATAAGAAATGAATTTCCAATTTGAGTTAAAATGATTTCTAGTTTGAAATGAAGATAGTTTCCAAGTTATGAAAACGATTTGAAAGCTATAAGTCAAGTCTTTGATTTAAGGATTTAAATGAATTAATCCAATTGGAATGGAAATTGTTTTGAAGTCTATGAATTGATCTTTGTGAAATAAATCTTTTTGTAATATAAAGGTTTGAAATGGTAATTGGTTTAAACCATTTGAAAAGGAAAGTTTTTGGGTTTTAAGTTGTGACTTAACTAAAATCCCAATATCCATATGTTTTTGAAATACTGCGCTCACTATTCGGGTTAGCCGGGAAAGGACCTTGGGGTCGTATAACCCATTCCGAATATGTGATTACGTCGTTATGAATTGCATTTGAAGACCGGTGTTGAAGACCGGATATTTTTGAAAACGGAAGGATTACCGTCGAATGTTTCTGCACCGAATGGCCCCGGTATAGAAATTCCATATGTGATGGGAAGTCCGGACGTGATTAGTGAATATCTGGATTGCAAGGACTTCTTTGTAAGTGCCTTCGGTTCTGTTCGAGCCCGGAATAGACTTGTATGGATACTATGTCTGACATTACAAATTGAGATATAAAGCTGATTTCTTTCAAATGTATTTCTGTTGGTGGCGGAGAATTTATTCTCTTAGCTTAACACCCCTCTCTGAGACGTACGAGCTCAGAGGTTATGTAGTTGAAGGTCATTAGCAATATATTCCCAATTTGGTAATGTGACATGCTGAGTGTTGCTGTGAAATGATCATGGTTTGATCATTTGTGATATGATCATTTGTTTAATCACTTATCTTTGTGATCATTTCTATGATCATTTGTTGACCCAAAGCATGGCTTTGTACCAAAGCGTGGCTTTGTGGACGAGACTTCGTCGAGCCTCACACCCCGGAATGGTCAAAACAGGAAAGATGCAGCAAGGTTATGAGGGGTAGATCCCTTTAAGGTATGTGCATTTCCTTCTGGAAAAGGGTGGTATCATGGTATGGAGCCCAGATACTTACTCATGTTGAAACACTTTATTTATCATTGTGTGATGTTGGTTAGAGAGCTCTCGGATAAAGGTCCCAAAGGACCGGGGGATGGCATACTCGTGTCAGTAGTTACCTAGTTTGAAAGGTAACCCGGCCTTGTGTTGGCAGAGATCCGGTTAGGTTCTTGGGGACGTCCTTCCAGAGGCGTTCTCATGTGGCAATGGGAAGTTCCTTGGCCTGACCATTTGTTGGAAATCCAAAGAAAAAATACGAGACTTGTACGGTTTTAGTTGTAGAACCTGCCATCTAATATGGTAGCTATAGTAGGCATAATATAATGGTACCTATGCTGGCTAAGATTTATATTCTACTTTCGAAATGATTTTTCCTACACTATGCACTAATAATAATATCAAATGTTTCTTTTTAATGCGTATCAAGCATCTTTGACTAACATAAGAAGAAATCTCCTCCAAGTCTGCGTTTGCATTGTGTGTGTGGTGGGAGGTCGTATGGTAGTCTCATTTTTAAAAGCATTGCGAATTGACTTTAAAAATATTCCTCTATTTTTATTTTAAAGAAAAATAAACTGTTTTGAGTTCTCACACCAGTCACATGACTGATCCGGAGTTTATTGTCTCTTTCCTAAACTCTGGGTGCTCATTATTTTCTACACGAGCAGTCTAGAGTTGGGTTTTTCAGATAGTCAGGTTTAGTAGATTTTATGGAGTTAGTTCAGTTTTTGGATCACACCAGTCTTGCTGGTCTTGGTGAAACGTGATGGGGGTTCGAGATGCTGTTAGAGTTCTCTCTTGAAGACTATATTGGAATTATTTGTTCCGCTGCTAGTGTTATCTATTTTTCTTTTCAGCTGCTATTTTATTGTATCATATCTCAGATGTATATTAATATCTATTGGATCATCTGTTGTATCAGATATTGTATCAAAGCTGTATATCAATGTATTATTCTTTTTATTCCGCTGTGTTGTTACTTAATGTTGTTATAAGCTCCGGCGAATCGGATTTGAACGGTCGAATCTATGGCATTCGAATACGATATGAAGTATGGATGTCGATTTTCGAGCGGGCAAAATCCGCGTCGTTACAGAACCAATCCGGTTTCTTTAAGAATACAGTAGTTGCTCACCAAGGTGAACTGGTTGGTCTGACAAAACTCTTCTCTTTTAAGTCCACTGGTTACATCTTTAACTCCTTCATCTCGATAGGTGTCATACCTATGGGTTTAGCTCCAAGTACAAGATCTATTCTAAACTTAATAGCTCTTTTCGGTTGTAATCCTATAATTGGTTCAAAAGCATATGTGAATTCTCTTACAATAATAACTCGATATAACTTGTCTTCCTCCTTCGTTGCACCTCCCATCACAGCCTTTCCCTTCTCTTATGTTGTTTGGCTCGAAGTAGATGGTTCCTGATGTGCACGTAAATGTGCGTATTTTTACTTTCATATTTTATCAAATTTAATTAAATAAATGATCATATGGGTATTTTAACATGTTTAAACCCAAATTTCAATTAACTTCAAATCATCATGTATTCATCTTCGTATGGGGGAAAATGGTCATTTTTGTGCATATATTAATTTGAGAATATTTATTTCCACATTTTATTTTTATTCGTAGGAAAGTTGGATGGCAATTACAAGAGGCTTCATGGGAAATATGTATGCACAAAAGAATACAAAGGAATGAAAATGGAAATAATTCATTTCATGAATCATGGAGGACCTCACCTACCCACTTATCTTAATCTATTATTAGGAGCTAATGCACATGCTAAAAAGCAATTAACGTTACATGCACACTTAATGGATGATTATTTCATGCTAATTATGACTTGATGGTCGCACTTCCTGAGAGGGTAGTTTGGGTAGTTCCTAAAATATGGATTAGGGTTTCATACATGCATAAATACCCCTTATGTTCAGGCAATTAGCTCCTCTCCTCTCTTAGTCGCTTAACCTCCATTTAGTTTAGAGGCTCACAACTAAATCAAAATTCTCTTTTCTTTTTCATGTATTCTTGGCCATTTTACTTTCATGTGATTCTCTTTTTTATGCAATGTTAATTAATGTTCTTTTCTACTTACATGCCCTCTTTATTCTTATGTTAGTAGCTTAGTTTCATTTATTATGCAAGTAGAATAGTTTTATTTCTTTTTATTTAGCTCTCTTTTTCATTAGCTTGCATTTCCCTCTTCTTTTTGTTTCATGTTACAACATATATTTGTTGATATGACAACAAATATAAGAGGCTAAACCCCTTCAATTTAGGGGTAATGAAGTTCTCTAATTATGTAGATTCAACATAATTTGTTTATTTTGATCTCTTTTTGTGCTTAATGGAAATGATAGAATGTGATACATATTTTATTGTTTAGCTTTGAATTTGATAGCCGATATTGTTGACACCAAATATGCTATGCTTTAACAAACATCAACACAAATTACATCTTCATCTACATATGATTATGGTAATGAAATGAACGTTTAAATCAAAATTGGATGGTCTATAATAGGCGATGCTTAAAATAGATTTTATTTTCAACTTCATTTTCATTTTCAAGAGAGTTAGCAAGTGGTTTAATGATTGTGTTATAGTTTGATGGTTTATATTGGGCTAATTAATAGCGCAAATATGACATAGTTATGATAAATACATCAATTAAACTCACTAATGAACAAAAAAGAGAGATCATAATTTCATGTTGTGTTGATTTATGTGATCTAGAGAGTGGATTTATCTCTAAAGTTCCTTATACTCTCATATTTTTATCACTTTTAATTTTTGTTAGTTTTTACATTTTTTTTAAAGCTTCAAACACTCTCAAATCTTGCTTAATTTGATTGAATAAAAATTTAAAAATATTAACAATTCTCTATGGATCGACCCGTATTCGCCATGTACTATCATTGCACGCCATGCGCTTGCGGTTATTTTTAAATTAAATTCAATCGACTATTTTCTCATTCGATGGATGTTTAGCCGACATGAACAAGTTTTTGGCACCGTTGCCGAGGAATTTGCTTTTGATTTTAATTTCCAATCTTTAAATTATTTTCATTTAATTTTATTGTGTGTTTTTTGTATATATGTTTGCATTTTTTTAAAAAGAAAAAAAATTGTTGTGAATGTTTGTTGTGTGATTTGATTTGTGTCCTTGTTTTTCTTCTTTGTTTTTGCATTTGCATTTTCTTATTCAAAAATAACATCACAATTTCATTTCCAAAAAAAACTAATTTTTTTATTTCAATTCCTTTACAAGCCTCTCACTCTCTCTCTATGTTTTTATACACATTTCATACCTTTCATACAAGTTCAATTTTTTTATATACATTTCATACAACCCTTCACTGTCCTACCTCGAGATCCCCCACCACAGCAACCACCTTTCTTTTTGCCTACAATTGCTTTCATTTTTGCTGCCACCATTTCACTCAACTGATCATATCAAATAACATAACTTCCTGTCACTACTCATACATGCACAGTGCAAAGCTATACATCTCCTACCTTCACAACAACCACTCTATGAAACACCATATATCAAAACAAGCCTTCTCTACATACACTCACCAGCCTTCTTTCCACCATTCACTTCACTTCTCTCACTTAACCATCAAAACAGCCTGTGAAAAGTGCAAGTGCACATAAACACACCACGGCCTATCAACTACCTTACATAACTACAGTCGCATGCAAACTCATCCCACTCTGTTACAACTAAACACCCCTCACTACTATTGTAGCTCCTCATATTCCACTATGCCACTGTGCATCACCACACTAACCTTCGTGCATCTCCACTGCAAATGACATCCCTTCATCTAATTTCAATCACTTCCCTCACTACCCTGCTGCATATTAATTCACCACTACCTACAAATCCTGCGCACACCATCATTTCAACATATCCACTTCATCTTCCCACAACATATCGACTTCATAACAGTATCCACTTCATAATATAAACACACATCAGTGGCCATCTTTCTGTCAATCACAATACCCAACAAAGCTGTTCACTGACTTGCCTCCTCGTCACTGTAACCTTTATTGGTTTGCAACAACACTACAAACACACTGTTATCTTCAAAACCAAGCTAGCCACTTCATCAATACCATCCACTGCCCCTTCTCTGTCTATAAACCACCAGACTATAACGACCCAATTTTTTCGATTTTCGAAAGTCGACAATAATACGTCCACTGTATCAAATGCCACACAATCGAATGTCGGAAAAATGAATCGTTAGGGTTTCAGAAGAAGAAGATAGAAGAAGAATTAGAAATAATAACAGAATCTCACATTTCATAACGGGACAATATATAATAGATAATGAATAATCTTTTAAAACAAAGAACCATATCTGTTATTACAATACATCAACAGAGTGCACAATAACACAATACAAATACTGGCAGTCTTTATAACTTGACTACATAGAGAATTAACTTTGCAGCAACCCGAACGCAGCAGATACTATATAATATAAGTGATACATCTCAACATCCAGCTTGCCCTTGATCTCCACATTATACTTTTTCGACTTCGCTCTAGAATAATGATAACCTGACTCTAGAATGGTTGTGTGGAAAATTATGGGCAGCCAGAGTTTAGAAAGGGAACAATAAACTCTAGGTCAGTCATGGAACTAGTCTGAGATCTTAAAAACAGTTATTTTCACAAATAACACAAAAATAAATCCGCTATGCTTTTGGAAAATGAAACTACCATAAGGCCTCCCGCCACACATACGATGCAAATGCAGAATTAGAGGAGATTTCTCCTTATGATAGTCAAACATGCTTGATAAGCAAAATATTTTTAATATTATTATTAGTGCATAGTGCAGAAAACCTTTCGAAAGTATAATATTAATCTTAGCCAGCATAGACATTTCGTACTTATGCCTACTATAGCTACCATGTTCAATAGCAGGTTACCGCCACATTTCATGGCAGGTCATACAACTAAAACCGTACAAGGCTCGTATTGAATGATTGGATTTCTAACAATGGTCAAGCAAAGGAACTTCCTACACCGAATGGGTATGCCTCTGGAGGGATGACCCCAAGAACCTAACCGGATCTCTACCAACAGAAGGTCGGGTTACCTCTGTAACTAGGTAACTACTGACACGAGTATGTCATCCCCTGGTGATAATCGACCTTTATCCGTCTCAACCAACAACCACAAAGCAATAACTTTACAACAACCATAAGTTAAGTATCTAGGCTCCATACCATGATACCACTTCTATCCAGAAGAAAATGTACATACCCTCAGGGGGCCCTACCCCAAAATAACCTTGCGGCAACGATACATGTTTCGACCATTACCGAGTTGTAAGGTTCGACGAAGTTTTAAAAAGCTACGCTTTTCACAAAAGCCATGCTTCGATCAACAAATGATCAACAACACTCAGCATGCCACATTACCAAATTGGAAGTATATCGCTAATAACAATCAACTACATAACCTCTGAGCTCGTATATCTCAGAGAAGGGTGTTAAGCTAAGAGAATAAATTCTACGCCACCAACAGAAGTGTATTTGAAAGAAATAAGTTTTATATCTCAAAGTGTAATGTCAAACATATAACCATACAAGTCCGATTTGGGTTTGAACGGAACCGAAGGCACTTCCAAAGAAGCCCTTGCAATCCGGGCATCCACAATCCCGATCGGACTCCCCATCACATATGGAGATCTTTATACTGGAGCAATTCAGTTCAGAGTCATTCGAAAGGTAATCCTTTCGTTTTCAAAAATACACGATCTTCAACACCATCTTCAAATGCAATCCCATTTCGTCGTATCATTATTCGGAGTGGGTTTTATGACACAAAGTCCTCTCTCGGCTAATCCGAATAACGAGCGATTGTTAAAAATAAGCGTTACATTTAGATTTTAAGTAAATCACAACAAATTTCCACTTTGATATTTTAAACAAAAGATCCATCACAAAGACTTGATGTGGTTTTTGAATATCCATTTGGAATCCGCCCCCGGTCGCATCGAAATTCAAATGCCATTTAAGAGCCAATATTGATAGTCAGTTATTTAACTATTAATCAATATTAACAACAATCTCCAAGATTTAAATAATTTTCCCCCAATTATTTACTTTCAAAATACCTTCGCAAGATATATTTTCATACTTCAACCTTTTGAAAACAAATTTCAAATCACTTTCCACACTTCAATCCTTTGAAAACAAATTCCAAATCATTTTTTCTTACGCATGATATATTTCCAATATTTATCCATTTCCACTGAAAATTTGCCAAGTTCGAATACTTTAAAATAATTTAAATTACTTACCCAAACATATATACTTGGAAATATTTAAAATAAAACTAATTTAAAATACTTTATTTTAAAATATTAGTTATGAAATTTTATACCCATATCTCATATAAATCTTATACCCAAAATAATTTTAAAATAGAATTATTAGATAAAGTATAACTATTTAAATAACCATTTTCTAAATCAAATATAAATTAAATCTTTATATAATCACTTCTATAATTAATTAAACAAATCTTAACTTTAAAGATTTAAAAACAACTTAAGAAAATAATTTTTCCACAATTTTTTTTTAAAAACCAACTTTAAAACTTTTAATTTATATTTGAAAGCTACTTTAAAAACATGCTCGAGTTTCCAGAGAAAATACACTTTCCATTCTAAAATGGTTCATTTAAATCAATCAATAAATTCTTCTTGATTTATTTTAAATTTACATTCCAAATCTGTAAATTTCTTTCTACACTTTTAAAAAAATAAACCGATATTTATTTGTAAAACAAATTTCCCTTTACTTTATAAATTCTCATTGTGAATTTAAATTTCCAAATATCCACTGATATACAAATTTTCAAATCGATTTTCAAATATTCACTTTCAAACACCAAATCAATATTCAAATTGATTTCCTAATTTATTTCAAATACCAAATCAAATTCCCAAATCGATTTCCAAAACACCAAATCAAGTTCCTAAATCGATTTCTAAAATTTATTTCAACACCAAATCAAATTCCAAATTGATTTCCAAAATTTATTTCCAAACACCGAATCAAATTTTAAATTGATATCCCAACGATTTATTTTAAACACCAAATCAATTTCAAATAAATTTGCAGATTTATTTCTTTTTAAAATAAATTCCTTTATTTCTTCCAACTATTTAAAATACGTATTTTGAATAAAATCTTCAACTTGTGAATAATATCACTCGAAATCCATTATTAAATCTTTTTCCCGTATTTTGAAATTTTATTCAATAGGATTACAAAAATCAATCTTTATTCTTTTTATAATTCCATCTTTTTAAATTTATCCAATTTTCAAAAATTAATTTTACTATTAACTTTCTACTTAAATTTCAAAATCAACTTTACTTATTTCTGGTATGCTACGATACCTAAAATATATTCGGCTAAACTATAGCCATCAACGATTTCAATCACAAATATAATCACATACAGATTATAAATAAATCAACACACGACATATGAAACAAATTCAAATATTTGAGAAATCCAGTTGGATCCCTCCAACCTGTTTTCCTGCATCCACAGATGTTAGCACAACAATTAAATACCAATTCCACTTCGAGGTGGAATATCGCGGTATATGGGATTTTTAAAATATCATCCGCTACTGTGTGGGGCATAGGGTCTCATCCGCTATATAATGCAGGAATTCAATCACTCCAGATACATATATAATACCAATTCCACTTCAAGGCGGAATATCGCGGTATGTGGGATTAATACAATATCATCCGCTATTATGCGGAGCATAGGGTCTAATCCAATACAACTGATAATAATTTTTCATCCAAGCACACAATCAACAATTTAAAATTTTTCTATCTAAAATTAAATCCGAAAATCCGATTGAGTGAGAAGATCTCACCTTTGCTTTTTATTTCGCAATCCATCCAAATTAGCTTGCTTTCTTCACGATTTTGACCTTGCATAAATATTAGATGATTTAATTAATATTCGAAATAAATCGAACAATTCAATTGTCATTTAATAGATTTAATTAATGAATGATTAAATTTTAATTACTTCTCTTTAAAAATCTTTGAGTAAATTAAACAATTTAATCACTAATCCACTATTTAAAATAATATTTAAAACATGTATTTTTTTTCTAATTTAAACTAAAGATTTGGTTTGAACTTATTAAATAAATTTTAAACTAACCTTCCTAAAATAAATAGATTTTTTTCCGTAACTAAAATAATTAAATAGGTTAATTGAATAAATTTTACCTTAATAAATTATTTTTAACGTAACTTAATAAATCAAAATATATGCATGTAATATTTTCTTTTCGAACTACAGATATATATATATATATATATATTAAAATAACTTATATAGATTTGAAAATCTAATTTTACATAACTATGAACATTTAAGAAAAAAATTACTGTATATATATGTTACCTGGAGGTTTGACAAGGCAACTAAGGACTCAGCAATCTCGTTCGGCAAGATCAGGTCGTTCGGAACCTGTGGTCGATCGGCATTGAAGGCCGTTCAGCATGACAAAATGGTTCGGCATTCAAGAGCGTTCGGCATTAGAAGAACGCTTGGCATTTAGGAGCGTTTGGCATTAGAAAGTGCTCGGCTTCCAAAGTCGTCCGGCACATATGATTCGTATGGCACTCAAGTTTGTCCGGCATCTATGGGACATTCGGCGTGCGAGAGTTTTCGGCATACAAGAGCGTTCGGCATTGAGAAACGTTCGGTATTGTATATCGTTTGACATCTGTGGGACGTTCGTCATGCGAGAGTGTTCGGCATGCGAGAGCGTTCGGCATTGAGAGATGTTCGGTATTGAATATCGATCAGCATCTACGGATGTTCGGCATGGCAGAGTCATTTGGCACTCCATACTATTCGGCATCACTTCGTTCGACATGAGAACATTGTTCGGCACAAATGCCTCGTTCGGCATTCAGGTTGTTCGGCATCACTTCGTTCGGCATGAGAATATCGTTCAGCATTTATGCCTTGCTCGGCATTTTACCGTTCGGCCTCTCTGGTTCGGCACACAGAGATCACTCCTTTTGGGCCGAGATACCAAGTTGGTAGGCCCACCAGGGAAATCCAACCTACCTTCGTCTATAAATAAAGGGGCATGGGCACAGTGAAAGGGACCTTTTTTTGAGAACACCGGGAAGACTCTACCGCATTCAAGACTAATTCAAGACTTATCATTTTGCTTAAGCAATTGTATTCAATATAGTTGTTATACGGATTGTATCTGTAATCGATTATCGAGAAAAGCAATAAAGATTAACCTAAAAGTAGACGTAGGCAATTACGCTGAACCACTATAAATCTGGTGTTCGTACTTTCTGCATTTAAATCGGCATATTATCCTTTGTTTAATTTACTTTCTTCATTAATCTCTCTACACAAACTCTCTTAAGGGTGTTAGTGACCAATTTTGGTGCTAACATTTTGGTGTTTTCACTGAGAATCGAATCCTCAGGACAGTAGGATCTACATTGCAGCTACTGGATTGAAAAATCCCCTGAAGGAGATCCAAATCATTCACAAGACATCTGTAGATTCTACTCAGAGTTACAACCAACAACTCTACCATAGGGAGACCACAAACAAGATCGGCCTCTCACAACGCAGGTGTCCACGAAATTACTAGTGTACAACAGATAGGTCCTAGCAACCAACCGGCAATTCAAGGCGAGGAACCTCCACCCAGAACCAAGCGAAGGTCATTTCCCGAACAGAGTTCAACGACTTGATAAGAGAACTAAGGGAAAGTAGATGGCAACTTGCTGAGCAGATTCAAGCCAACACTAATCTCATGACTCAGCTTGCCCAGCTGCAACATCAGAATGCTGGAAGTACTCCTGCTCCTTATTCTGAATCTGATAGCTCCACCTCAGCTGATGGACCTCCTAGGCGTATATGTCGTAAGGATGAAGCTGCACAAGCAGGTGCCACTGATCGATCCACTAGGGATCAGGCACGTGATAAGGCCAGACGCCCGGATCACCAACACCCAAATCAAGCGGGGCGCCAACTCGCACGGTCCCGTGGAACGAAACCCAACCTCTCATCCTCCATACAAACCCCGGATTTGTCAGCCATGGTCAGGCATTTGATGAGAGAGAACCAAGGCCTGACCAACGAGGATTGGGGAGTGTCCAGAAGTCATACTCCCTTCACAGATGTTATCCTACAGGCTGAGTATCCCAAGAAATTCAATATGCCGACTATCCCAGCCTACGAAGGGATGACTGGCCCTAGGCAACAATTGATGAGGTACGAATGGATGATGGATTCGGCAAGGGAAAACGACGCAACTAAGTGTAGGTGTTTCCCAATCACTCTGTCTGTAATTGCCACTATGTGGTTTACTCGGCTACCACTGCGATCTATATCCAGCTTCGACGAGTTAGCAATGAAATTTGTTAAACAATTCAGGATGCATGCTACCCGTACAAAGGACGTAATGTCTTTATCAAGCGTAATCCAGGCTCCGGGAGAGTCTTTCAAAGCATACTTACAAAGGTTTCATGTTGCCGCCACTGAAGTTAGCAATCCTAACGACCATGCAATTTTGATGGCGGTAATGCGAGGTGTAGATCCAGACTAGGAGTTTGGAGATTGGTTAGCGGGAAAGCCCCCGCTACATTGGAACGATTTTATTCCAAACTAATCAATTCATATGGAGGGAGGAAGCTCGATGGACGAGACGAGATAAAGCACCAGGGCCTATTCAGGAGACTTTGAAAAGTAACATCATCGTGAAGCAGTCCGGCGATAGTTCGGGAAAGGTTCAAGTCAACGTCTAGAACAAACCTGGGTAGTCCAAAGGATCCGGAGGTGGAAATCCCGGAAAGAATAGAGAAGCAGGGAAATGGAAGTCAAGGATTCCGACCTATAATGAATACACCCCGCTGAATACTTCTCTTGAAAACATTTATCTATCTACCTATAACACCTTTGAATACAGAAAGCCACGCCCAAAGGAGTCCACTGAAGAACAGAAACAGACAGGGAAGTACTGTCGCTTCCATGAAACCCATGGGCATAATACTGAGGAGTGTAGACACTTCCATGACGCCATAGAAAAGTTAATCAGACATAAAAAATAGCAGGAATTTGTCAAAAACCTGCAAGATGGAAGGCAAGGAACCTCAGACCCCGGAAGCAGACCGGCTCCACGTCAACTAGAACAACCTGCTCGGACTGTGGATAAATTGATTATAAACACTATTATCAGAGGACCTCATCCTGCAGACAAGAATTGGCAGGAGATGGAACGATATGCTACCTCCTTAAGGCATGCGGATTACGAACGTTGTTCGAATGTGGAAGATGGAACCCCCGCAAAGCAATAACGCATGATGACTGACGATATAGTATTTAGGAGTCGAGACGCGGACAAGGTAGAGGCTCCTACTATCGACCCGATGGTTATATCTGCAACAATCGGGCCAGCTTATGTCAAAAGAATCTTGATTGACTGTGGAAGCTCTATCAACATCATCTTCAAGAAGACTTATGACCAAATGTAGATAGAAACGAAAGATTTGAAACCATGCAATGCCCGTATCCACGGCTTTAACGGTGCTGCAACCGACGCGATGGGATATATAGAGGTACTAGTTGAACTAGGAGAAGGTGAGCGTAGGAGAGTGCGAGTCCTACCGTTTATAGTAATGGATGTTGACTCTCCATACAATGTCTTTTTGGGTTGCCCAGCCTTGGAAGAATTTAGGGCTGCTTTGGCCCCATGATGTTTGACATTGAAATTTCCAACAAACAAAGGAGTCGGCGTTGTACATGGCGATCAGGCGACCGGTCGCACATGTTATGTGGCGGAACTGAGAAAAGCTCAGCGGAGAGAGAAGGGAAAGGTTGCGGACAGCTCTGTCCGCATCCTAAAGACTGATGATTGACAAGTAGTGCCCGAGCCCTGGCTCGGGCAGCATTTTTGGATCCTTAGAGACATAGATCCGAGAGAAGATGATGGGGAACCCAAGGAAACGAATGCAGCACCGGCTGAGCTGACGATCGACATCACAGTCTGCCCAGGATGGCCCATCACGAGTTCTTAAGATTGGATCGCAACTCGACCCTTCAGTGGCCGAGGATCTTACTGATTTTCTTCGGGAGAATCTGAACGTTTTCGCTTGGACACACTCTGATATGTGAGGGATTTCTCCAACAATTGCGAGTCATATGTTGAACATAGACCCATAATACATTCCCGTAAAACAGAAAAGGAGAGGTATGGACCCGGAGAGGTCTGCGACTATCAAAGAGGAGGTGGACAAACTCAAAGCCAATGGGTTCGTCCGCGACGCCCTCTACCCTAAATGGGTATCTAACCCAGTGCTAGTGAAGAAAGCAAATGGAAAGTGGAGAATTTGTTTTAATTACTCCGATTTGAATAAAGCATGCTCGAAGGATAGTTTCCCTTTACCTAGAATCGACCAGCTCGTCGACTCTACCGCCAAACACGAATTATTGTCATTTATGGATGCGTATTCAAGATACAATCAGATCCTGATGCATATTCCAGACTAAGAGCACACCAGTTTTGTCATAAATATGGGGCTATATTGCTATGTAGTAATGCCCTTTGGATTGAAAAACGCGAGAGCAACTTATCAGGGTCTGGTGAATCGAATGTTTAAAGACCAGATCGGTAAGACGATGGAAGTCTATGTGGATGGCATGCTTGTGAAGTCACGACAGTCAAACGACCACATTCGAGACTTGGCAGAAATGTTTGATATACTCAGACATTATAGTATGAAGATCAACCCCTTGAAGTGCTCTTTTGGTGTGGCATCAGGAAAGTTCTTGGGTTTCATTGTGAATGCACGTGGAATTGAAGCTAACCCGGAAAAGATTCAGGCTATTCAGGACATACAAGTGCACGGAACTATAAATCAAGTACAAAGCTTGAACGGAAAGGTGGCAGCGCTGAGCCGATTCATATCCAGAGTCACGGATAAATGCATTCCCTTCTTTGACGTGATAAAAAAGGGAAAAAGGAATTTTGAGTGGACATCCGACTGTGAGGAAGAATTTCGAGCTCTAGGAAGGCATTTGGAGAGCCCCCCGGTGCTATCGAAACCGATGGACCATGAAATGCTGTATGTATACTTGGCAGTATCCCAGCACGCTATCAGTACGGCTCTGGTTCGCGAGGACGACAGAGTTAAAAAGGAAGTATATTATGTCAGTAAACGCTTGACGGGGGCAGAAAGAAATTATCCCAAAATCGAGAAATTAGCTTATTGCTTAGTGATTGCATCACGCAAGCTTCGCCCATACTTCCAGGCACACTCAATCAGTGTTTACACCGATTAACTCCCGTGACAGGTACTCCAATGACTGGAAACTTCTGAAAGGATGTTAAAGTGGAATATCGAATTAAGTCAATTCGATATTACTTATCTACCGCGAAAGGCCATACAGGGACAAGCGCTAGAGGATTTCATCGCTGAATTCACCATGACAGACGAATCAAATGGCCGTAATGTCATACCTCCCGTCCGATGGAAAATGTACACCGATGGGGCATCTAATGACCGTTGGACTGGGGTTGGCATAGTTCTGGTAACTCTTGAAAACTGATCAGTTTGCTACGCTTTGAAGCTCGAATTCACAGCAACAAATAACGAAGCCATGTACGAAGCATTGATTGCCGGCTTAAGACTCGTCAAAGAACTGGGAATAAGATCGGTTGAAATCTTTTGCGACTCGCAACTGGTGGTGTATCAAGTGCGTGGAGACTACCAAGCAATGGGGAAGAGACTTGCCCCATATTTGGCCCAAGTTTAGGAGCTGCTAGCGAATCTCGAATATTATGATATTTCACATGTTCTGCGCGAACAGAACAGGGCTGCTGATTCATTGGAAAAATTTGCAAGCACTGGCGATGTGCAGCAGATGGGATTGTTTTCCGTTGAAACCTTATATGTTCCAAGCATAAATATGATGGAGGTAGATTTCATGTTAGAAACAGAAATCGAGAAGGAGTCATGGATGACCCCATTCAAGCAGTACTTGTTACACAGGGCCTTGCCCGAAAGAAGGAGCGAAAGACGACAAGTCATTCGTAAGGCTTCCCGTTATGTAATGCGGGATGGAATAATGTATCGAAGGGGATTCTCGACCCCATTACTCCGATGCATTGCCCATGATGAGATAAAACGAGTCCTAAAGGAAGTCCATGAAGGTGAATATGGCAACCATACTGGAGGGCAGACGGTAGCAAAGAAAATCCTCCGCTATGGATACTATTGGCCGACTGTAAATCGGGATGTCGCAGACTACGTAAGAAGATGTGACAAATGTCAGAAGTATGCGAAAATCCCAAGAGCTCCGTCGACGGAACTCACACAAATGGTTAATCCTTGGCCATTGGCAATATGGGGATTCGACATAGTCGATTCCTTGCCTCTATCCAAAGGTGGTGCAAAATACGCAATTGTTGCAGTCGATTACTTTACCAAGTGTGTAGAAGCGGAACCTTTGGCCACTATCACCACCAAAAAGGTCATTTACTTCGTTGTACGAAATATTATATGTCGTTTTGGCCTTCCACGAACCATCGTTACAGACAACGGAACTCAGTTTGAAAGCAAAGAGTTCAAAGAGTTTAGCCAAAAACATGGTATTGAGAAAAAGTTTGCAGTAGTTGCTCATCCGAAAGCTAATGGACAAGTGGAGGCCATAAAAAAGATAATCAAATCCATATTGAAAATACGTTTAGAAAAGGTTAGAGGCAAGTGGGTGGATGAGCTTCCAATAGCACTTTGGGCTTACAGAACCACCCACAAGTCCGCGACTGGCCATACTCCGTTTGCAATAGCATATGGCATGGAAGCTGTCATACCCATGGAACTTGAAGTCCCATCACATTGGGTAATTTATTATGACCCAGAGTCAAACCAAGATCTCTTGCTGGAATCTTTGGACTTCATCGATGAAAAACGCGAATAAGCTAATTTAAGAGCAGCCGCATACATGCACCGAGTTGCTTGATATTATAATGAAAAAGTCCGATTAAGAATCTTTGGAGTAGGTGATCTCGTTTTGAAACGATTTTTCCCAGTTCCGTCACACATGAGCCCCACATGGGAAGGTCCATACGTCATTGAACGGAAGCTTGGAGAAGGAACTTTCAACCTAGTGACCGTTGATGGTGCGGCACTCCCCCGAGCATGGAATAGTGAACATTTGCGGCACTATTACACTTAGTTCATTTCTATCATATTTTAGTTGCATTTATTTCCAGCAAGTTTTTAGTCTTAGTTTATGGCATGTGAAAAGACAATTTAGCTTATTTACATTAATAAAGGCTTGGAGCCATTTCCTTTTCCCATGAATTGTCGATGTTTCTATGTATGATAACGTTGTAACAAATGACTAAGAGATACATTACTTTGTCTGACGTACGAACGTGCATAAATAATTCTAAACCTCCAAGTCCCCGGAGTGCGGACTGGAGTACTCTAAGTCCCCAGAGCGTGGACTCGAGTATAAACGACTCAAAGCCTCTAAGTCCCCGGAGTGCGGATTGGAGTACTCTAAGTCCCCAGAGTGCGGGCTCAAGTATAAATGACACAAAACCGCCAAGTCCCCGTAGATCGGACTGGAGTACTCTAAGTCCCAGAGCTCGGATTCGAGTATAAATGACTCAAAGCCTCCAAGTCCCTGGAGTGCGGACTGGAGTACTCTAAGTCCCCAGAGCGTGGACTCGAGTATAAACGACTCAAAGCCTTCAAGTCCTCGGACTGCGGACTGTAGTACTCTATGTCCCCAGAGTACGGACTCGAGTATAAACGACTCGAAACCTCCGAGTCCCCGAAGTGCGGACTAGAGTACTCTAAGTCCCTAGAGTGTGGACTCGAGTATAAACGACTCGAAACCTCTGAGTCTCTGGAGTGCGGACTGGAGTACTCTAAGTCTCCAGAGTGCGGACTCGAGTATAAACGACTTGAAACCTCCGAGTCCTCGGAGTGCGGACTCGAGTACTCTAAGTCCCTAGAGTGCGGACTCGAGTATAAACGACTCAAAACCTTCGAGTCCCCATAGTGTGGACTGGACTTCTCTAAGTCCCCAGAGTGCGGACTCGAGTATAAACGACTCAAAACCACCAAGTCCCCGGACTGCGGACTGGAGTACTCTAAGTCCCCAGAGCGCGGACTAGAGTATAAACGACTCAAAACCTCCAAGTCTCCGGAATGTGGACTGGAGTACTCTAAGTCCCCAGAGCGCGGACTCGAGTATAAACGACATAAAGCCTCCAAGTCCCCGGAGTGTGAACTGGAGTACTCTAAGTCCCCAGAGCGCAGACTCGAGTATAAATGACTCAAAGCCTCCAAGTCCCCAGAGTGTGGACTGGAGTACTCTAAGTCCCCAGAGTGCGGACTCGAGTATAAATGAATCGACACCTCCTAGTCCCCGGAGTGCGGACTGGAGTACTCTAAGTCCCCAGAGCGCGGGCTCGAATATAAACGACTTCAAACCTCCAAGTCCCCGAAGTGCGGACTGGAGTACTCTAAGTCCCCAAAGCATGAACTCGAGTATAAACGATTTAAATGACCAAGTACCCTAAAGGCGGACTGGACGTAAAGTGACTTGAAGTCATCAAGCCCTTGGCGTACGGACTAGAAAATATTCTAAGTACACGGAGCGTGGAATAAAAAATGTGCAATGCCAAAAGATTATCAACTTATTTGAAGATGAATTGAGAAGCTGATGTAACTCGCAATAGCTTGGGTTCCGACCATGATTATACAGAAAACCGGGCAACAGAAATCTCCCGAAAGGCAAAAAGAACTAAGTTTTATTCATCAAAAATAAGTTTCTACTACAACTCCTCCGAAGCTCGGAGTCAAAAGTTTATTTACATAAACTACGAAAACAAAAATAATTACATAATCCAAATTAGCTCTTGTTGAATGAGAGCGAAATCTACTTCTTTGACTTCTTCGACTTTTTGCACGATGACTCCTCCCCGGTACGTTTACCCTTGATGGTTTTCTTTGACAGGGGAGTGACAGCCAAAGAAGTGTGAGGAACATCCATGGGCTTGAACCCGCCTGGGAGAATGACCTTCAACGGCTTGTACAAAGGGTCGTCCGGATCCACAACTTGAGGTTCGACCTTGATCTTGATCGTCTTTTCCTTCTCTTTCTTAAGCTGCTCCTTCATGCTCAGCTCGAATGTGTGCTCAGAGACGTCTGTAATTTCAACTTCATAACTCCTATCGATGGGAGAGGAAGTTTCGGATTTGTCTTCATCAAGCTCTCCGATCACTTGAGCATCTGGACCAGGAGCCTCTCCTGGGTGAGTGGCTTCACTCGTTTTTTCCCTCACCTCCTTGGTGACATCGCTCCTTGGAGTAGGCTCAAGATCAGAACGGCCTGCACAAAATCACTAAAAGCAAGTATTAGAATACGATAGCCTCTGTAAAAAAGGAAAGCTCTTGGAATGTTAAAGAAAAAGAGTTGCCTACCAGGTTCCGTCTGGCTCTCAACCGTCAAGGGTCTCGCCCTCTGGAATAGGTGATAAAACATGAACTCTAAGGTCGGGGTCCTTCAGATCATAGCCGATGTGCTGTTCAAAAGGATCGAGTATCGACCGATTGGTCGGCTGGGTAGGCACACGAGATAGAGACTCAATCTCGGATGGACCGGCGATAACTCTTTCCCTTTTGTTGAAGGGGAGCCTTTGCAATAAATAGCTTTAGCCGCTGATAGGTCCGAAGGATCATTTCCCTTGAGGAATTCTTTTATCAAGGCTCCCTCATCAACCTCCTCGATACCGTGTTTGGCCTTTTCAATTTTAATTAAAGTCTCCTACGCCTCGGCTAAAGATTCGAGATAGCTCTCCTCCAGAAAAGTTAAGTCCCGGTGCATGAGAACGCGGGGATTGAATTCGGCAATAAGCGGTCGAACATGGTTTTGATTTCTTCTCTACCCTCCTCCCTAGCCGCCTTAAGACGGGAGTCGATCTCTGCAGAGACTATCTTTTTGCCCTCTTCACGGGCTTCATTCTTCAGCGCCTCAACTTTAGAAAGCTCGCCCTCAAGTTTCACCTTAAGGAGTCGCATTGCAACAATCTCGTCGCAATACTGTTGTGACTCTTCTTGGGCAGCAACCTTCTCCTCTTGTTCTTTATAGAGTCGCTCCTCAAGTTCTTTAAGCCGGAGACATAATGCATCCCTCTCTTTTTGCACCGAATCTTTTTCCAAAGCCAAAGCCCCACAGCATTGTATCGCCTCGTCGAGTTCTTTTTTGTGAGTCGATTCCAATCGAGTTGCGGCTTCGGCGGTATCCTTCGCGCTCTAATGGGCGGCCTCAAGTCAGACTTGTAAGTCACAATCTCTTCGTCTTGAGCTTTAATGATATCTTTGTCGTGGATAGCCTCAAGCTTCAGGCGATCGATCTCATGTTGGCGCTCCATGGAGACTTCTGAAAGTTTTTCAGCCAAATGAACAAACGCGTCATGTTGAACATAGACATCGTTGGTGCAGGCGATGGCACTCTGTTTAACATCTCCACGTATATGGTGGATTGTCGGGAGGAACTTCAGACCATCAAAGCAGATCTTTGGAAATTTAGCTTTAAGCTCGGCCCGATACCATTGGTCTGTTGCGGGAACAGGAGGAGATGGCTTTGAAAGTTCAGCTCTCCTATGAGGATCCCGAGATTGTAGTGTGGAAGAGGAATCGGAATGTTGACCTCGGGGGACATCGGATTGCGACCCCATATAGCCGTGCTTATTTTTGCTTTGTTCCGAGTGAGAAGAGGGATGTTGGTGGTACTTGGGCTGATAATATGTTTCCTTTCGAGATGATGAGTCTCGAGAATGATAATCCCTATCGCCAGCACCGTCTCTGTCCCGACGTCTCCCGAAACCTGAGTCACGTCCAGAGTGATGGAAAACAGATGACCCGCGGAGGCGATCAATCCCGTGTGTACGCCCCATGTCACCTGCATAGAATTTAAATAATAACAAGTAAGCAAAGAGTAGGGTGACCATGAAAATTTAAGTGTGAGGCAAAGTGCATGTGTTTGTGTGTGTCCTAATGTTTTCCCCTGATGGACCAGTTTCTTTACTAATGGGAGTTTTCTCTCCCTGAGCGTGGGCTTGAATGCCTACATCGCCTTTGATGGGCGAGTTAAGTTTAAGTGTCTCCGGATCATCGAAATCCTAATTAAGTAAATCGTCAGGAATGGAGAGGTTCGAGAGGCCCTTTAGAAAACTTTCTAAGCGTTGAGAGAAAGCCTATTTCTATGTTGGGATAAGAGTAACTTTAGAGGTTGCGATAACTTTTTCCCTTCTTATCTTGTACGTCGGTTTCCTTTTCCTCTTTGAAGGGGAGGATGACGTTTCGATGTCACGAACTTCAACTAGTGGGTCCTGAGTAGGACTAACGTTCTTGTCTTGCGCTTCGGGTGTTTCGTTTCTTTGATTTCACCTTTTCTAGTGTACCAGGAGCATTGCGTGTTGAAGACTCGGATTGTTTTTTCCCGTTGCCAGAGATGGGCCTGGGTATGGAAACCCCCTGAGGAAGGCTTATCCGACGGCCTTCTGCCAACAGTCCAAACCTCGAAAGTGACACATTTGAAATGAGAGTTTGGATATCTCTTTCGTTGGTAGGAAGGGCTCTAACAGCTTCAACGGCTTCAGAATATCTACGGTCGTCGTGACGTGGATTGATACCTGAAAAGATGGAAAAAAGATTTATAAGAGGCACGGCTTCGATTAAGCATGAATATCGATCCGGAGAAAAGACTTACTTCCTTCCGCCCATCTCCTCGCGAAACCGGGAGGACAATGCACATAGAACCATTCCTGCTTGTACAGGGCGAACTTACTGCAGGCCCCAGTTAAGATTTGGCATTTGTGGTGCGGCTCGAGAAACATGAAAAGGGGCCATCTCTCTGCTTCTTGATCATATATACATATATATATACATATATATATATATATATATCTGATGTCACCCAGGGTTGAAGGCCTAGAGAGAACGGTCATGAAAAGAATGTAGGTACCGTCGGGTGCAATTGTGATGGGGCAATGTCGATGTATTGCAGCACGTCCCGAAGAAATAAGTTAAACGGTGGCACACTACCGACCGAGCACATAAACTTATTACAGGCAGTATATCCAACTGGGGGCAGATGTGGACGATCGTGCCCCGATGGAACTAATACATCGTCGAAGGGGATTCCGTGGACGGAGCATATCCGACGGAGTGCACTTTCATTGATCTTCGAAGCCTGTGAATCGACTGGGTTGTCCAAGAAAATTGATGCCTCCAGGGCGTTGGGAGCTAAGTTATGAGCAGGGGAAGTCGATGGGTTAGAAGTATCTACGACCCCTTATTTAGAAGACGGCCCAGGTCTATCTGAGATTGTGGCGGAGCTAGATTTCTTAAACATCTTTGATAGAAACTGAATCCAGCAGAGTACCTGATTGAACTATACTTGAAACAATCGATGTCAGTGTGGTGTGTGAACTAGTGTGATAATTCAAGTATAAGTGCTGAGAAATTATAAGTCACAGAGTTGATGGTATAAGTTGAACTTTGAACTATCGTCTTCGAAGACCGTCATCGCCGACCGTCTCCGAAAATCAGCCTTGCAATGTTTTCAATTTTAGACTCGGACATTGACATTGTATGCCAAAAGCTTTTATCTGTTTTTATCAACTTCAGTTCAGGCTTGTGATAATTGGAACTAGGAAGTTATCAGTCCAGATTAGTTCGATTTGTTAGTTTGATTAGGTCCATATCTTTGTTTTTGTCTTATGTTTAGGCAAGGTGAAATGTTGTTCGGCCTAGGTACCGTTTGGTTAAAATGTTGTCCAGTCTAAGTATCATTTGGCCAAACTATCATTCGGCCTAAGTATCGTTCGGCCGAAATATCGTTCGGCCAAACTATTGTTCGTTCGAAACATTGTTCGGCCTAGGTATCATTCGGCCAAAGCATTGTTTGGCCTAAGGTTCGTTCGGTCAAAATATCGTTCGGCCTAAGTGCTGTTCGGCCGAGGTATCAATCGGCACTCTATCCAATTCGTGCTTCCTTCCTGTACTTCCACTCCACTGCTCGGTATGTGACGAATCATGCCGAACCAATATTATGCCGAGTCCCAACGCTCGGCACTCCATCCTTAACAACGATTTCTTCTTTTTCCTCCATCCATGCCGAACGACGTGAACGAGCCGTTCGGACCGAACCGTGTTGTTCGGCATTCTAACCAACTCTAACTCCTCCTCTATTCTTCCCTCCAACATCGCTCGGCATTAAAGGATCATGCCGAGCTACTGCAATGCATCTTCCACCTTCCTCTTCTCCAATTCATCCGCCTCAAGGTCATCTGAAAGCAAACTAAGTTTCAACCTTAGAGCGCGCCCGGACTTCAATTCATCAATAATGAGTGATACTTCCTAATCTAAGAGAGTGATCAGAAAGTTCTTACCTAAGAGTATGGCCGGGACTAGGGGGTCTTAAATTTAGAATTGAGGGTTGATCGAGCTTAACTTGCAAGGGCGTGATGGATACCAACTAGGAAGGAAAGATCAAAGGGGTAAACAAAACTCAAGAGAAGTAGTTTGTGTGTTCTTGGAAAGTCACGGAGGTAAAAAGTGAAAAAGTGAAGGAGAAGGGAAATGCTGGCTTTTATAGGGAAGAAGAAGAAGTTGAAGAGGCAATGACCGGTAGAACCGGTCAAAACGATATCGTTCGGCATACATGGAGCATTCGGCTTCGGCTGTATCGTTCGACACTTGCATATCATTCGACACACACCACCTCAACTAGTGATCAAGGGAAGTCACCATCGAGGAAACTGAACCACATATCGAAGCAAAGGCAGTGGACTCATGGTTCAAAGCACATCACGTTCGACCATGTGATGCACTTTGGGGGGCAAGTGTTACCTGGAGGTTTGACCAGGTAACTAAGGACTCAGCAACCTCGTTCGGCAAGATCAGGCCGTTCGGCACCTGTGGTCGATCGGCATTGAAGGTCGTTCGGCATGACAAAATGGTTCGGCAGTCAAGAGCGTTCGGCATTAGAAGAACGCTCGACATAAAGGAACACTCTGCATTTTGGAGCGTTCGGCATTAGAAAGTGCTTGGCTTCCAGAGTCATCCGGCACATATGATTCGTTTGGCACTCAAGTTCGTCCGGCATCTATGAGACGTTCGGCGTGCGAGAGTGTTCGGCATACGAGAGCATTCGGCATTGAGAAACGTTCGGTATTGTATATCTTTCGGCATCTATGGGACGTTCGGCATGCGAGACTGTACAGCATGCGAGAGCGTTCGGCATAAAGAGACGTTCGGTATTGAATATCGATCAGCATCTATGGATGTTCGGCATGGCAGAGTCATTTGGCACTCCATATTGTTCGGCATCACTTCGTTCAGCATGAGAACATCGTTCGGCACAAATGCCTCATTCGGCATTCAGGTTGTTCGGCATTACTTCGTTCGGCATGAGAACATCGTTCGGCATTTATGCCTTGCTCGGCATTTTACCATTCGGCCTCTCTAGTTCGTCACACAGAGATCACTCTTTTTGGGCCGAGATACCAAGCTGCTAGGCCCACCAAGGAAATCCAACCTACCTTCGTCTATAAATAGAGGGGCAGGGGCACAGTGAAAGGGACCTTTTTTCGAGAACACCGGGGAGACTCTGCCGCATTCAAGACTCATTCAAGACATATTTTTTTGCTTAAGCAATTGTATTCAATATAGTTGGTATACGGATTGTATCTGTAATCGACTATCAAGAAAAGCAATAAAGATTAACCTCAAAGTGGACGTAGGCAATTACGCCGACAACTATATATCTGGTGTTCGTACTTTCTGCATTTAAATCTACATATTATCCTCTGTTTAATTTACTTTCTTTATTAATCTCTCTACACAAACTCTCTTAAGGGTGTTAGTGACCAATTTTGGAGCTAACAAAATATTTCTTGATTTACTGTATATATATATATATATATTACATACTTTCTGTTTAACTGTATAAATCAATATATATACTTCATATATACTTACTGAGATTATATATTTTCATTATTATTATTATTATTTTCTTCATTCGCTCAAAACGCAAATCGTGAGAGAATACTCACCACATTGCTAACGACAACCCATGAATCCTCTCAACCAAAAGCAGATCACCGAGTTTCCTCTAGGCTTCGTTCTTCCCTGCTTCAATAATGCCAGGCATCGTGAGCCACCAGATCTCGCGTCACCCAAGGACCAATAAGCCGAGCTCTTCCAGTTATGCGCCTCCATCACAAACCCTAGGCCACTTTGACTCGACTTCAGCCCTTCCCTCGATTTCGCAGCCATCCCAAGATCGAAAACCAACCCTATCATCACTGCAACCACCCTTGACTTCCATTTCAAGTTCCCCCATCGACATCGAAGTCGATTATCCATTGCAACGTGCTCGACCAGGCGAATCCATCATCTTCATCGAACGATTGGCCTCGAGCGACCCACCTCGGCCTTGTGCATGCGACTGCTAGCCCCTTTTTTTTTCTTTAATCGACAGAGGCATACGATCTTCTTTGATTTCGAATCGTTGTCGAGATGAAGATATTGATTATTTCGCTTCGGTCGTTATTTGAGTGGAAATCTATAGTCGTGAATTCGAATTCGTTGCTTCCTTGCGAACTTGATTTTTTTTGGGCGAACGCAAATAATCTGGTGGCAATTAATTTTTTTTATTTTTTTATTGAAGAAAGAAGGTGAATTCTCGGCATTAGATAAGAGGAGAGTCACGATTTTGGTTTGTTTGATTTTCTTCTTTATTTTATTTTTTTAAACGCGTGTAAGATATACAGAACAAATGAAACACATGGTAATCAATTTCAATACATGTTAAATTTGTCGATTGAATTTGAATAAGATATATATATATTTTTTCAATTTAAATTCAAATCCAAATCATCTAGAAATTGCAACTCGAAATTTTTGAAATCCTATCGAGGCATGCAGCCAGACATTCATAAAGTATACCCTTATTCCGAATGTAATGAAAAATGTTTCGAGTCCAAATTCGATTGTATGGAGAAGATAGATTTTTGAACCAGCTATTTAATTAAATCTCGATATAGATTTCAATGCGTTTTCCTATCGTACAGCCAAACAATCACTTCAAACACTACGAAAATAGAAATCCGATAATAATATACTATTACGGATCCAATGGAACTAGTTTCGTCGAAATTTGAGACTGTGCCTCGGAATGCTATTTTTAAATATCGATTTAGACGATATAAATACAAAACTGAACAAATCATTTTCAAATTCAATTCCGAAGCTTCCATTATCTTCAGTATTATCATATAAATTTTCTAAACCTTTGAAATAATTTTAGTCAGCTTAAAACTAAAGATTCAAATTTTACCCAATTTCATATCACTAAATTCAAAAATTTAATTGCCAAATTCATAGTTATATTTAAAATTCAAGTTAAACTATCATTCAAATATTTAAAATCAATTAAATATTTTATTTTCAAATGTTTAAAATTGTGGGCCGTCACATTCTTCCCCCGTTAAAAGAATGTCGTCCCGAAATTACGACTTAAGAAGAATGATCCTTAAACCATTTATCTTTTTTGTAAAACCAAAACAGTTTTATCAACTTGTCAAAACCAATCTTTTTATTAAAGACCATTATTACTTCAACTAATTCTCCAAAATCAACCATAAGTTTCAAACAACTTTATTTTCTCAACAATTCAAATTTAAATTTTCAAAATTTTCTCAAAAATTTTCTAACTCCCTAAATTTTCGAAAAATTTCGCCAGCGTCTCCTTTGCACGGCTAGCTCGGTACGACTACAAAATGGCACCACGGGCCCCTATATCTTGAAAAAAATAAAAAGCCAAGCGCCTAAACAAGAAAATAATCAAATTTCATACTAAAATTCAAATACGTACCTTTTTTGAGCAATTTAAATTATCTTCGAAATTAAAATCCAATTCCCTTTTTTCTTCATATCACTTGTATATCTTTCTTAACAATAATGTCTAATCACAACATTCAAAACCATTTCATACATTTCTTTATGAAATTTCAATATTCATTTCATTCAAACCTGTACGATGTCCGTATACCATTCGTATGCAATATCAAATTCGATCGCTCACTCGATAACATAATTTCACTTCAAAACTAGTATCGTCTACCCGACTTCCTAGTGCGGACTCAGATCTGGTTTCTTGATCAGAAACCATCATTCTCCTTGCATAGTTCTAAACTATGATAGAGAATTTCCAGAATCAACCAAAAATCCATATACAGGGTTCGCCGTCGAAAATCAAGTGAAAAATCCTAACTCGGATAGATATAATTATCTCAAAATTCTGTGCTCGAATTCTGGATCAAATCGCTATGCGAAAATAATATACGTATATCCTACATATTAATTTCAATTGATTATTAGCTTTATAAATTTACTTTTCTTTTTCTCACATTTGATTTTCATATCAATACGCTTGTTCACAATCGCCATTTCACAATTTCCAGTTTAATCTCCATTCACTTACTAACTTGGGATATTTTCTAAATTCCAAATTTACTTAAGAATTTCACACTTCATTTCTTAAGTTCAATGCAACTATTTTATATACTTCTTATTTTTATTTTCAATTCACCACTTTGGTTTTTTATATCTACTTATATTAAACTGGATTTCAAATTCTATATGAATTCAATTCTTTTCAAACCATGTTTATTTTGTCATTCTTTCAATTAGTTTCACTTACTAATTTTATTTCAACACTTTTTTTTATTTATCACAAATCAAATTCAATTCCAATTCCAGTTCTATTTACTTACAAATTCGAAATGAATTTCAACATTCAATTTCACTTTCATTTACTTGCGATTATAAATTCATTTATTCATTCATAATTTTATTTTCCACCTTAATAAATTATATTCCATAACTATTTTTACTAGATTCCAGATCTTTCCAACATTTCAAAATCATTTTTTTGAAATCAATTCAAATTATCCTTTGAATTCCCAAAACGAAACCCAATTTGCAAACAACTTCCATTTAAAATAATTTGGCAGCAATTCCTCTCTTTGAAACTCGAAAATGAGCACCGATGATGTCGCGATCATCATCGGAATTATTTTCCAACGAACGAAAAAAGTTTAGTGCTTTTATCCCTTCAAAACATTTTTGAAAATCATTTTCAAACTAAAACGGGATTAAATTTTCAAAATTTCCAAATTTCAAATCCTTTTAAAAAAAATCATTTTCAAATATTTTTCTGGAATTCTATTTCAAATTATAAATCACATTTACAATTTATATTTTACAAATACCATTTGTATATAAATTTATTTCTTAACTTTTGTTTTTGATTTCAGTTTCTTATTGAAAATTTTACAATAATGATAATAATTTAATATTATCACTTCCTAACATCCAAGAAACCATATACAATAATAATTTATGGAAAATTATTCCTTTTATATACAAAAATAGTTTGGGTAAAATTATTTCATTTACCCAATTTTAAAAAAGAATCGTGTCGAATTGTTCTATACAAGTGTTTAGAGATCCCTATCAATAACGTTAATTACTTGTATTGACCAAAATCCATATACCACTCAACAATCCAATCAATACAATATAAAACAATTTTATATTCACTAACAAATACGCGCTCATACCTATTATTACACTCAACTCATTCTAGAGTACTACTGACTCTAACTCTAATGAGTATTCCCCACCAGAGCCAAGGCTGTCGCTTAACCAAATGCTCTGATACCAAAATGTAACGACCCAATTTTTTCAACTTCCGAAAGTCGACATTAATACGTCCACTGTATCAAATGTCGGACAATCGAATGTCGAAAAACCGAACCGTTAGGGTTTGAGAAGAAGCAGATAGAAGAAGAAACAGAAACAATAACGAAATTTCACATTTCGCAGTGGAACAATATATAGTGGACAAATGAATAATCTTTTAAAACAAAAAACCATATCTGTTATTACAATACATCATCAGAGTGCACAATAACACAATACAAACACTGGCAGTCTTTATAACTTGACTATGTAGAGAATTAACTTTGCAGCAACCCGAACGCAGCAAAAACTATATAATATAAGTGATACGTCTTGCCATCCAGCTTGCCCTTGATCTCCACGGCACACTTTTTCGACTTCGCTTCAGAATAATGATAACCTGACTCTAGGCTGCCCGTGTGAAAAATTATGGGCACCCAGGATTTAGAAAGGGAACAATAAACTCCAGGTCAGTCATGGAACTGGTGTGAGATCTTAAAAACAGTTATTTTCACAAAGAAAACAAAAGGAAATCCGCTATGCTTTTGGAAAATGAAACTACCATAAGGCCTCCCGCCACACACATAATGCAAACGTAGAATTGGAGGAGATTTCTCCTTATGATAGTCAAACATGCTTGATACGCAAAATCTTTTTAATATTATTATTTGTGCATAATGCAGAAAATATTTTGAAAGTATAATATTAATCTTAGCCAGCATAGACATTTCGTACTTATGCCTACTATAGCTACCATGTTCAAAAGCAGGTTACCGCCATATTCCATGGCAGATTATACAACTAAAACCGTACATGGCTCGTATTGAATGATTGGATTTCCAACAATGGCCAGGCAAAGGAACTTCCTACACCGAATAGGTACGCCTCTGGAGGGACGACCCTGAGAACCAAATCGGATCTCTACCGACACAAGGTCGGGTTACCTCTGTAACTAGTTAACTACTGACACGAGTATGCCATCCCTCGGTCATAACCGACATTTACCCGAGGTGCCTCTCAACCAACAACCATAAAGCAATAAGTTTGCAGCAACCACATAAGTTAAGTATCTGGGCTTCATACCATGATACCAGTTCTATCCAGAAGAAAATGGACATACCCTCGGGGGGCGCTACCCCCAAATAACCTTGCTGCAACGATTCCCGTTACGACCATTATCGGGTTGTGAGGTTTGAAGAAGTTTCATCCACAAAGCTACGCTTTTCACAAAAGTCATGCTTCGATCAACAAATGATCAGCAGCACTCAGTATGTCACACTACCAAATTGGGAGTATATCACTAATAACCATCAACTACATAACCTCTGAGCTCGTATGTCTCATAGAAGGGTGTTAAGCTAAGAGAATAAATTCTCCGCCACAAACAGAAATGTATTTGAAAAAAATCAATTTTATATCTCAAAGTGCAATGTCAGACATACAACCATACAAGTCCGTTCCGGGTTCGAAAGGAACTGAAGGCGCTTCCAAAGATGCCCTTGCAATCCGGGCATCCACAATCCCAATCGGACTCCCCATCACATATGGAGATATATATACCGGAGCAATTCAGTGCAGTGTTATTCGACAGGTAATCCTATCATTTTTGTGGATGAAGCTTCGAACGAACATAGTTATGGTGCAGGAGTAGTGCTTGTAATTTCGAAGGAATGGCCAGTTTGCTATGCGTTGAAGTTGGAATTCCCCACAACTAACAATGAGGTTAAGTATAAGGCATTGATAGCAGGGTTTGAGGATATCATAGGAACTAGGAACAAGGATGCTGTAGATATTAATTAATTTCCAATTGATGGCTTGTTAAGTGAGGAAGGAATATCAAGCTAAGGGTATAAGACTTATCCTTACCTGACAAAGGCATTGGAACTATCGAATGATATAGAGCATTATAAGATTACACATATCCCCAGAGAGGATAATGCAAAAGATGATTCATTGGACAAGTTGGTTAGTTCTAGGGAAGTACAGGCGATGGATTAGGTACTGGTGGAGGTTTCAATAGCTCCAAATATCGACTAGACGGATGCCGAGTGGATTTTGGAGAATGTGGATGAAAAGCACTTATGGATGACTCCAATCAAGGATTAATTACTTAAGGGAATTTCCCAAGAGACTACATGAATGGAGAAAAACACCTCTGAAAAGAACCATGGTGCATGATGCAAGGAGCACTATACATAAGAGGGTTATCTACCCCTTTGCTTAGTTGTGTAACCAAGGATGAATCAAGAAAAATCATTATAGAAATCCAATAATGTGGTTGTGGTGACCACACTAAGGGGCAAACATTAGCAAAAAGCTACTTCGCTATGGATATTTTTGGAAATCATAAATCGATATTTAGTTGATTATACCAAGCGATGTGACGGTTGTCAGAGATTTGCGAAGATACCGAGAGCCTCATCCACAGAGCTTACACAAAAGATCAGCCCATAGCTATTTACAGTTTAGGGAATTGATATTATCAGGTACTACCGATGGAGAAATAAGGAGCTAAGTATCTTGTAATTGCAACGGATTATTTCACAAAGTAGGCTAAAGTGGAATCGTTTGTTATGATTACAGTGAGAAAATCAACTTCATGATGAAGAGCATTACCTGTAGGTTTGTGGTACCTTAGCAATCATAACCGATAATGGAACTTAGTTTGAAAGTACTGAGTTCAAGGACTTCTACAACCAAGACAAAATTCAGAAAAACTTTTCATTAGTAGCACATCCACAGGCGAACGGACAAGTGAAGGCGGTGAAAATAATCATCAAACTCACCTTGAAGAAACGGTTAACGAAGGCTAAAGGCAAATGAGTCAATGAGCCTCTATATGGGCTTATAGGACGGCTCACAAGTCTCTGACTGGACATATGCCATTCGCTTTGGCATAAAGGTGACGATCCGGATAGATTTAGAGGTCCCTTCTCATCGTAAAAGGTTTTATGATCCAAAGGTAAATGAGTAACTCTTGCATGAGTCCTTCGATTTGGTTGATGAGGAACGGAAGGAAGCAAAATTAATGGTAGCTGCTCACCAGTAAAGAGTAACATGTCATTTTAACACCAAGGTCCAGAACTGTACTTTCAAGGTAGGAGATCTCATTTTGAAGCAAGTTCTCCCAAATATGGGGGCACTTGGTCCGAATTGGGAAGGTCCTTATGCAATTGAGAAAAAGCTTAGAGTTGGAATATTTGAGCAAGCTACCATTTATGCAGGCTAACATTTGAGAATCTAATGACCATGCTTGGGGCCTAGTAGGATATGCTAGGCCGAGGATAAGCGAGGATGGCACTCTTAGAAAATGCTCAATGATAAATGGAACCTAGAGCAGATGCCCAAATGTAGCATCCAAAAGGAAAATTTTCTCTTATATTTGAAAGGGTGTATGGTTAGGACCTTCACGACTGTACTTGGGGCTAGTGGGACACTCAACCGAGGATAAGCGAGGATTGTCATTGAAAGTTAAATATGAAAAACACGGACTCCTCCAGTTTAAGATCGGGGTTGAAAGAGTATAAAGCTATAGGGGGAATTTGGATAATTTACCCCACATGATTAATCACCAATGGATGCCTAAAAATACGCAAGGTCGGTAAGTAGTGCCCATATTTGGGCATTTGGGGTTACGAGTCTGGAAAATAGGACTAGCTATGTAATAGAATAGCATAAAGGCTACGGTATCGCTTGTGGCTAAGTAGGATATGCTTTCTCAATGTTTGATGGTGTAAAGTCACGGATAACACTGATCATGCCCGATTACCGGCTAAATTGGAAACATCAGGAGATATATGGTCAAGCCATTATTCCTCGAAAATTGGGAATCGCATGAAACATGGACTATTTATAAATTGTTAACGGTTGAAGGAAACTTGACCTAAAATAAACTAAAATAACTGCAGTATTTGTTAAAAATATAGTTTTTTTTGCCAGATAGAGCACTTTGACAACTAAAAACAGGACTAAGTAATGGAATATAACTAAAGCAATGGTAGGAATTTTATTTATATGCATAGAGTTGTAGTAAATAAAAGCATTTCTCGAAAACATGCATATATAATATGGATATACTGCAGCACATGCAATTATATTACATATGTAGGCAATTGTATATAAAAAGGGGCAAAATATACAAGTATGGAAAAGTAAAATGGAATAGAGGTTATAGAAGAAAAGTATTCTTTTATTACTTAAACTATTATACACGGAAATTATGGGGGCTGCTACAGCATAAACACTACCTATATATACAAAATGGAAAACAAAAAGGAACATCCCAAGCATGCAAATAGAAACTGTATTACCTCCATCGGAGGATAGTAGAGAAGTCTACTGCTTCTAGCACTTCCTCCTCTTCTTTTCAACCTTGTTGCTTGAGCCGTTACGAGGCCCCTTCTAGCCTTGATCATCCTTTGATGCGTTGCTTCTAGAAAAGATGGTGTCGCCTTCAGAAATAATGATGGTAGGAATTTCAGGACAACTCAAAGAAGCTCGAAAGTCTTCGTAGTAGCTCTAGTGCTACTACTCTTTGAAGGATGGATAACAAGAAGGGGAATATGAAAAGAAGATTTTGGCCCCTTATTACTTATGGGCTTAGCGATAAAAGGTACGGTCCTAATCTTAAATTTCGACATATCAATCTTCCACTGCTTCACCATGGAAATAGATTTGGTTGGGCCTGGTACTAGTTATGGCGATGTATTCTTCCTTGGACTAGGAAACACTATGCGATCCCTCTAGAATTGTAATTCATTTCGCATCAGTGATAAGAATAAAGCTGGAGGGAAGACTTGGAATAATTAGTCCTATTGTCACGGGAGTTGACTCGGTGGTTAGTGCAGTAGTACACATGCCTTGAGTGATTGGTAGTAGAAGAGGTAGAGATTAGTTACAGCCTCATGCAAGAACTGGAGGACTCCAAATGTTGGAGAAACAACAGTATACCTTTGCTTGGTATGGACTGCGAAATGGGAGATTCAGAAATTTCCCCACCTCTAGTGAATGCTGAGTTAGTGGGTCAACAACGGAGGAACATAAGGTTCAATTGGAATAATTGTTGCTGAAGCTGGGATAACTTGGGTGGCTTCGGAGCTGGCCCCCTTAATTGCAAGAATATCCACTCTAAGCTCTTGAGATTTGAGAGTTGATGATTCTCCCTGACCGATTGCACTTGAGTCAATAGGAGCTTTAGTGGCGGATTGATCAGCGACATCTTCATCGGCATGGATAACCTTTCCCTCTTCAAGTTTTGATATATCGTCAATGTCAAGGACCGACTCGTCTTCGATGAGGCCATCACCAGTCGCCTTTGCATAGTACAGCTCTTCCGCCCATGCATCAATGAGAGTGGCCGCATATTTATTTCCCAACCACTTCAGGTTCTTGTACTAGATAACGTTAGTAAAAATCCGCTGAATGGTGGTATTCTATTCTTCTCGCTCCTTGGCATTCGGCACTTTAGATCATGCACGGGGACATAATATTCAACTTCGATATCTAATTTCTCGGCCTTTGCTAATAGTAGACGTCTTTGAGCTTGTATTTTTTAGCCAAGAGCCTATGGATATCAGTTGCTTGGTCTTCAATTATTTTATCCTTGGCCTGGAGGATTCATTTTTTTATGGCAAGGGCCAAGCTTTTCCAATAAGATGCATTTTAAAAGAAGCATTCTCTTCATGTGCAATTTTCAGCAGGTTCTTCGGTGTAATTTCTTAATTGGTATAGGCCCTCCTCGTCTCCTCCATCAGGTTGTCGATATTGACCTTGGATTTCATAGCTGCATCTCTCTCTACTCTCATCTTCTCTAAATTAGCTTTATAGCCCTCTATTAGACTGTTGTAAGTCCTCTTTTCATATTCAAATGACTAAGTATTCATTTAATTGATTTGCTAAGTGAGATTCTTTCACTCTTAACCTTGATCTACGAGCTCCTGGACCCATCTGACATTGTAGTTTGCATCTTCCTTGGAACTATGTTTGATGTCATGGTCAAAAATGATACCGATTAAGTAGAGGTCAAGGAAAGCAGCCCACATGCGACTTGACGGAGCTGGGATAGGAGTTATAGGAGCAGTGAGTACTTTGGAATGACGAGGAACGGTAGTAGTCAAGGAATGCGATATTGGATTTTTTGATGTGTAGGAAGTTGGGTTTTGAATGAGGCAGAGGAGCGCCAAAAGATGAGTCAGTGAGCCGTGAGTCTTTGTGTCAATTTCCAAGGTCATAAGGCTGCCTCTCTTTGCCTACCTCTTCTTTCGGCTCCTTTCATCTCGGTTTACCCCTTCTCGCTCTTTCTTTTTCCTTATAAATCTATCGTCCTATGTTTCTTTGCGGCTCATCTTATTGCTGGAATGAGGTACTACCTATTGTATTGCTGGAATGAGGTAGTACAAAAGTCCTATGTTTCTTTGCGGCTCATCCTGTTGCTGGAATGATAAATATTTCAACCCATTGTAACTGAAACGAAAGGAAAAAAATCGTTTAAGTTTATGAATATTGGGATTCAGATGAATGCAGGGAATGTGTATTCATGGTCCTAAAGATGTTGTAATGACCTATGTTTTACATATCAGAGGATCGTGAGATGTTTTTATTTTATTCGTATGAGGTCATGTGAATCTAAGATTTTGGAAAGTGACTCTTAAGAACATTTCCATATCTATGATTTTTCTCAAATTTCTATGTGACCTTTTTAATGTTGGAAACATTATTTAGATTATAAATTTTGACAGAAACCGAATTAGGGCCTCAAACCGCTTACATTGCTTTAGGATAATGGTTTCTCATTCTGCATAATGGTCATAATGGAAAAAATGGATGCGTCGCTTGACAACTATAGCAGTTTTAAGTTTTGGCAGTTGTTGGCTTGTTTCAATGGGTAATTAACTAAAGTCCATACTTAGGCCTGTTAACCCACTTCAAAACTAGAGCTAATAAGAGGCTATAGGAACCAACCTACGTAATTTTCTTCTTCCCCAAAATAGATTCAAGCCTCCATTAACCCTATCTTCATCTAAAATCACATTTTTCCTTGCTAACTTAGCCAAATCATTGATTATAGAGGAGAATAACATATAAAAGCTAGAGACTATAATTTCTATCGATTTGGGTCTTTCTTCCTTGTTGTTTACTTCTGATCTAAGGAGGATATTGGGTTTTTCAGTTATTTGATGAGTGGTTCTTGGCCTCTCACTCATATATACTTGTCTATATAGTTAAAACGGTTGCTCTTAACATGTTTTTGGATCTAAAATGGTTTTCTAACTTTAACCACCTGTTTATATATTTTAAATATGAGATTTTTAAATGACATTAGAAATTAGTTTTGAAATATATTTACTCATATCAACACGATATAGTAATCCCCATCATTCATATGCATATGTTCATGTAAAACTTAGATTTAAGACAAAACTAGTTTGATTATCAGATTCTCATGTATTGGTTGTATGAATAGATGTATATGCATGTTATTCCATTAATGTACGTTATTTCTATGTTTTGGATGTTAGGTAGGTAGGTTAAGGAATCAGATAAACTAGAGGTAAATTTAGTCGGAATTGGACGAAACTTGGAGGGTGTGCTTTGGAATATGGTGGGAATCTATGGGTCAAATTGCACTTCATTTGGAGTTAAAGTCTAAACTCAACCCCAAGTTAAGAAATTTGAGTCGGCATTGAGTTTAGTGGTAGATCCTATGAATTCGTGGTTGACATGGATGGATAGAGTTTGGCTAGATGGATGTTCCATAGCATGGTAGAGATAATTAGCTAATTATAGGATGTGATGGAGACTTAACGCTTAAGTTTGTGACCAGTTAAGGACTTAATCGATGATGAGTTAAGGCTTGTGTTGATGATGAGTTAAGAGCTTAAGTGGTGACTAGTTAAGGACTTAACTTGAAGACGAGTTAAGGTTTGTGTTGGCGACGAGTTAATAGCTTAAATTGGTGATGAGTTAAGGACTTTAATTGATGATAGTTAAGGGCTTAAGTTGGCATTGAGTTAAGGATTTAAGTTGATGACGAGTTAAGGGCTTAAGATGACGACGAGTTAGGGGCTTGATTTGGTGATGAGTTAACAGCTTAACTCGGCACCGAGTTTAGGAGGAACGTACATTGGTAGTGGAACTTCTAGGGACTGTTGTTGAGGTTCTATAGGTCATGCTAGAGATGTTGGTTCGTTCGCATGATGACTGATGGCGCTATAATAACATGATGAAAGTTAGACAATTTAGTTGGTAAAATTGACATTGAATGGAGTTAAGTTTTGGAGACGATGGCTCGATATAGAAAGGAGTCGTAGAATGAAGAATGTAGAATGATTCCTTAAGGACAATGGCTCGGTGAAAAAAGGAGTCCTCGAGTGGGGGAATGTAGACTATTCCTCCACGATAATGGAAGTAAGATGGAGCAAAGGAAGGACTCGGATATGCGTACTAAGGGATCATTGATACTCTAAGTGTTTTTTTTGTACTTAAAGTAGAGGTATCGTGAGGATACTCATGGGTAGAGAAGAATGGCTATCTCGGATTGGAAGAATGGATCCATGTACCCTAGACCGAAAGAATAAGTCTAGTACCAACTTTAGACTAAAGGGAGTACAATTAAAAACCGAGATTTCCATTAGTCCTTGGTAGAAGAATGGTCATATGAGTTATCATATATCTAGAGTACATTAAGTGATAGTAGGAATTTTTTGATTGATGCTATGATTGCTTTGGTTCCTTTCCTCGTAGCTTATCACTCTAAAGTAGTCATTGGAGTTAGGTATTGGAGATAGGGATACTTGGACACCCATTATCATACTCTGTTGTATTACACCATTATTACACTAGAGTAGCATATTATGTTGTTATGTGCTAACTCTTCGATTGCAGGAACATGTCACGTATGATTCATATACCTTTGTTCCTTACTATATTGACTCGTATAGTATTTTGAGATTCATTTACTGCTCATATAAGACTATTGTCTGACTCGATGTTTTATGTTTTACTTCTTAATATTTCAAGTGCTCTTAAATGAGTAGACAAGATGGCAGGTCTAGGCGCATAGCAGTAGATGTGCAGAGGATGAGCTAGAGGGAGTTTTCTCATATTATATGATTTCTATGCTTATTATATTATGCAACACTATTGAGCCCTTGCAGTGCTTGCTTATTATTAGTATTATAAGACAGTCATATGAGTTGGCTTTTATTGTATAAACTCTATCTCATGATGTACAACTCTCTCTCTCTGTATATATATGTACTATGATATTTGGATCGCTTAGTTATTACTATCTCTTCTATTTTCTATCTATGATATTATCTTTTATCCCATGCGCTGTGAGATATACTACAGATTCTGTGATGTTTTCATTTTGTTTTAAACCTTAATGGTCATAAAAAATCGATCGGCACGACAATAGCGCACTATTTTATGTACATTGAGTACCGAGGCTATAGGGTGGTCCTCACATTTGGTATCAAAGCTAAGGTTGCGTTGTTTAACCTAAGGGATACATGATTAGTAGAGATAGGAAAGTAGTTCTCACCCTAGACTAAATCGAGAGTGTGTGTGTATATACACACACATGATAGCGCATACTTGATATATATTTTGATTTTCAAAACTAAATAGTGGTATATATAACATATAATTCGCATGCACATATGAGCATCATTAACACAATTTTAGATTTTAAAGACTGATCATTCTTGTTATGGATGAAGAATGAGTTGACAAACAAGAAGCACTATTAGGAACTCCTTCTAGGAGTTGAGCAAGGAGTGGGTTCAGGGGTTTCTAACCCTAACTCAAAAGCTACGTTCAATGCGATGATGGTGTAAATGCGTCAATATGCCCAAGCGTCTGCTCTGAATGTTGTTGTAGGTGGCGATGCTCAAGTGCAAGTGCCAAGGGCTGACTTCCTCAAGCTTACAAAGATTACTCTACTTTGGGAGGCAAGTCATTTCTTGGAAGAGAGTCTGCATCAAAGTGCAAGATTGGTTGAACACCTATGAGCATATTTTTGGTGATATAGAGATTGATGATGCCATGAAAAGGAGATTGGCCTCTATATAACTTCAACAGCGAGCCATGAATTGGTGGAATTCCATCACTATTGCTACATCTGAGGATCCTTTCACTTGGGGATCAGTTCAAGGTCAGGTTTAAGGAAAAGCTCTTCCTAGCTACTTAGATGTCACTGCCATTTAGGAAATTTGCTAATCTTAAGCAGGGAGATATGTTTGTTACTGAATACATTGTTGAGTTCAACGCCTTGTCGAAATATAGGATGCCTTTCATCAATAATCCATTGAGAAAGACCGAGAAGTTCAATTTGGGTTTGGATGACTATTTAGGGGAGAATTCGGTGAGTGATATTGATGAGCCATTTGAGAGACTCATCGAGAAAGCCCTTTGCTAGGAAAGTTTATACCCTAAGTCAAAATCAGTTGTTGTTGTTAAGGAGAAGTCGAAACCGCAACAAAGTGGTGGAGGCTAAAAGAAGAAATGGTTTGGAAAGAGGAAGCGGACTCACGGAAATAATGAGAAGGATGCTCAAAAGAAGGTCAAGTGGGACTTTAGTTTCTATGCTTGTGAAGATAAGAGTCACGTTATCAAAGACTGTAAGACAAACAAAAAGAAACAGTGTTATAATTTCCTGAAGCCCGGGCATACATCGAAGATTCTGTGAAACCATTATAGCAGAAATAGGTTATAAAGGCATATGCTTTTGACGCTGTTCCGACTTCATCAAGTGTTCCCTCGATGAAAGAGAAGTGGAAGTGCATTGTCATTCAAGATATGCTTTCCCTTTATGATGTTCCCACACATGTTTTACCCGATATTGTGGCTTCACATTCTTTTATATCTAATGACTTGGTAGATATAATAGGATTGAAACCCAAAATAGTTGACTGACTATTGGTTGTGACAAACACCATTGGAGGCTCCACTAGCCTACGTAAGGTTTGTCATGGCTTGATCTTATCGAATCATGGATGCTCTTTCATTTATGATTGTTTTGTTTTGAATTTCACTAGGTTTTGGATTACCTTGCGAATGGACTACGTAAGGAAGCATGCGATAGTAGTGGACTGCGAGAAGCTATTGGTGACAATTGGGGCTGTGAAAGGACAGAAGGTTGGGATTATGGTCAACTTTCTATATTCACTTGAGATTCCATAGGATGAGTTGTCATCTGTGCTAAATGTTAGAGAATATTTGGATATATTTGAGAAGGTGACCAGAATATCACCGCATAGAGAGATCGAGTTTCATATAAAGTTGATGAAGGATGCCAAACTTATTGTTTTTCCTTTGAGGCGTATGGCACCAAGAAAGCAAAAAAAGTTGGAGGTGCAAGTAATTGACCTGCTGAAAAAGGGGTTCAATCGTAGGAGTATATATGAGCGGGGTGTACCTGTAGTATTTGCCACTAAGGCGAATGGTTCTTTGAGGTTGTATATGGATTATCACAAGTCGAATAAAGTGACGAGGAAGAACAACATCCCCTCCTATGTATTGATGACTTTTTTGATTAGCTCCACGGTGCAAAGGTGTTCTCCCAATTGGATTTTGTGATGGGATTTCACCAGTTGAGGGTAGAAATTGAGGGTGTACCAATCACTGCATTTCATATATCGTCTAGTTTCTACAAGTACTTGATTATGCCGTTTGGGATTAGCAATGCTCCAACATACTTTGTTGACCTTATGAACCCAGTCCTCCTTACATAGGTATCTTTCGGTCTACGATATCCATCGGGGGATCCCATTTTAAAGAAACCTTAAAATTTGTCTTACTGACTATTCTTGAAACCGATGTCATCAAAACCATTGATGAGTCTTGCTTATCAAATGCTATAGACACCACACTGAACCTTGTTAGAAAACTCACAAGGGTCTCTCTGGCCCTTTGATTCATACATGATAGTGTCATCACATCTTTGGGTTATGAAATATGGATCCGAAACTCTTTCACAAATCTATTTACTAACTTAGCCCATGTGCTGATGGAACCGTTCTCCAACTATCTAAACCATAGCGCCGCCAAATCAATCAGATATAAAGTGAAACACCATCGCATAACCTCTTCAGATGCACCTAGCACCCCTATGTGTCGGTTGTACCTCATCCAATGAACTATTGGATCAGTCTTTCCCTCATATGTCTTCAATGTAGGCAGCTTGAAATCAGATTAGGCAATCCACTTCCTCCAAGCTCTGGTTAGGAAATCCACCCCTCTAGTTAGGCAATCCACCTCCAATTAGATTAGGAAATCCACATCCAATGAGTGAACACTTGTTCACATCCTTCAAGCTCTGGTTAGACAATCCACCCCTCTAGCCCGTCTCACCATCTCAGCAAGTCTGCCATCGTCATTCAATGGAATTCTAAAGTTCACATTCTTATCTTGCCCTCAACTCCGTGAGGGAATTTTGGTATGAACTCCTCCGACTGTGCTTCCACATTGTTATCCATGTTCAAACGCCTAGCATCATTTCTAGGACACACATCATTTCTTCCTAAGCTAGCACGACCATTGCCCACGAGCACTTATGGACCGGTACCAATCTGTACCATGGATCGATATCGATATGTACAATTTACTCGGGGTTCACTCCAGCTCACTCCACTCTGCTTCTAAGTGCTTGAGCTCCAACTTTAGGTTTTTGGTTAAGGTTTGCAGCGACTTTGGCTATTCCTAATTATCCTATTCCCTTGAAAAAATTCTCCATCATCTGTTCCTAGCGAGCAATCATCCTTTCTTGCAATCTATTCATCATAATCTCCATCTCATCCTCGATTATATAGATGGATGGGGGGTTCGCTCCAGAGGATGCCTCTTGGCTTCCCCCTTGTTGGTTTCCTTTAGTAACGGCCTTCCTAGTGATTGTCTTGTCATTTTGAATTTTATCAAGTCTCAATGCAATGAATTCTTATGTTTCTCGGTGAAAGCACAAAAATGTTTGAACCAAAAACGGAAAAAACACCCAACAGATTAAGTAGAGGAATAATATTGAAGAAAATGAATGAAAAACGAGTAAGAAATGAAACACACAGATTTATAGTGGTTCGGTGTACTCCAGCTGAAGGAAGTGGGTAAGCCTACGACGGAAGAAATGAGTGAATTACAAATTTTTTAGCCATTTTGGATCTTTAATGTCCTATGAAGTCTCAATATACTTAGGACTTTTCTAAGTTTCTTTTAAATAAGATCAATATTTAATTTAATTTTATTAATAAAGTTTTACTTTAATTTAATGTGTATGTAAATTAGAGTATATTAATTATACTTTTATGTATATATTTCTGTATGACAATAACTTATTAAATTTGTTTAGAGAAGAAAACTTTTTATTATCTAACTATTAAATTATTCAATTAAAATGGGGCATAAATTTATTTAGGTAAGGAAACTTTTTATTTCCTTCCCTTTAACTTATTCAATTAGTAACGGGGCATAAATTTATTTAAAGAATGAAACTTTTCATTTCGTTCTCTTAATTCAATTAATGACAATTAATGAGGGAGCACATTATTTATATGGAGAGAGAAACCTTTCATTTCTCTCTCCTTGATTAAATCGATTGATCATATTAATGACATTAATTAACATCATGTATATGGCAAGAACGTAAGTATAAACAAATATATATATATATATATATATATATATATATATATATATACACGAGTATAGTGGCATGTCAGTTGGACATGTGCAAAGATGGAGGTGAGCGTGTTTTGTCTTTGTTACAATTATGATATTGTGAGAGATAACAGTAATTTTTTCATTAATTATGGAAAAAAGAGGAAGAAGATGTGGCAACTAAACATAAATAAGGTGTTGTAAGAAAGACGATGGGTAAACCTGATAATGATAAAGAAACTTTGAGTTATATCAAACTATGAATTATCTAAGATATTTTCAAGTTTAGTTAATAAGAAATTAATTAAGGCATATTAGCTTTTAGATTTTAACCTAGTGCAATGTTAATTTTTTTCTTCTAATCATTGTAGAGATAGCATAAAGGGTTTACTGAAATCCTTATCTAATTAAGAAAACAGATAGTTAAGCAATATATCAATTGAATTTTAAATTTAGATGATCAATGTCAAAACTTAAGTAGAATAAATAAGGTAAAAAGGAGGTGTAAAAAACTCGGTCTACTTTCAAAAACTCCATAATAATTTTGCATATATATTTCAATATAGTTGTAGCACACATTCAAATAGATGATAATAAAAGTAAAACAGTGGATAAATTAGTTTTTTATTCAGACTATAGCAATTCAAATGTAATGGATATACAAATTTCATTTCAATTCAAATTAAAAAATGAGTCCATATTTATCATTTGTGAATCTCTGGAAGATTCATTGGTGATTGCAACCCAATCACTTCAACTCTTTCAAAATTTTAAAAAGGCCCACTTTGTGCCATATATCCGAACTCTTAATGCATCGAGATCTCTAAGGCCCACTATGCGCTAGTGATTCAAACTCCCTGTTGAAAGCTAGAGTAGTAGACTTGATAGGCTAGATTTTCTTTAGGCTTAAGCTTCTTTTTCATTTGATAAGTATGTAAGAATTATTACGAAGACTTTTCATAGCGGGAGTAAAACTCGCAGTATGTATGCTAAGTTAATTTGACAATAATGCAGTACGTTATAAAAGGCAATTGATGGTAGTAAAAGTAACATACAACAATGAATTTCAAAATATTTGGACATAAATAAAATGATGTTATTTTATTAATAACTTCCAAAATTTGCATAAAATGGTGAAAGCGAAGAGAGAGAGAAAACACTTTTAACATACATGATAGAACTGAAATGAGTACATATGACAAACTGATACATTTGAGTTAAAGAATTTGGAATGATTACTTTGCTAATGCAATGAAGATAAACCCAAATCCAAGCCCGATAGTGGTCATAGAATATTATACAGAAAAATAAATGATAAATGACTCATGGTAACAAAGAGTAGCTACATATCATGACCTAGTAATGAGTAAAAAAAGTATTTATGGACAATCATGCAGTGCAAGCTGAATCATCGTTGCTATTTCTTAAAGTGAATTTATGATTGTTTTGGTACATCATGTAAGATTAACTAAATTAACAACAGGTGCGATTTATTGGAAAATTACAATCAGTTTGCTCAATTTGAGAAAAAACTTAACTAACAACAACTTGAACTTATTCGGTATTACAAATTTGTGCTTTGACAGAAAATAGAGCATACTTGTTACTGTTAACCTTATTCTCTACTTGAATTCCTTCACCTTCTAGCAATGAAAAGTTTGATCCAAATATAGGTAGTATAATAATTTGCTTCTCAATACCATTTGTATTTCATATAGCATAAGCTGAACTTGTTCACTAGTTGAATAGCTTGTTGCTTACTGGCTTAGAATTATGTGTCTAGAGATTAACATATGATGAGTTAGATGGTGTTAAAATTCAAACAACATGGTAGGTAAATATTATTGACAGATACCTGTATCCACTGTAGTAAGTACTGTAGTGTAGTTAACATTCTGACTGAACTAATACTTCGTTAATTTATACTGTACACAGTGGTTGTAATTGAAACATCAATTAGTTTGAAGGACATATATAAAAGCTATGTGAAACCACCATTTCAGAATGGGGATACGGATCTACAGAATTGAAATTAACCAATCACATTTATAAGTGATTGTTTCGGTCAATTCAACTATGACAACAGTGGAAAGAATTTATCAGCAAAGATCCATTGTAAATAACTTGTGATCATGTAAGGGATATGCACAAAAATTAAGTTTTAAAATTTACCAAATCCAATATTTAGCAAACAAAATATCTAGTAGAAGAAACAACAGTGGGTAGTGTTTTTTTTACCATGGTTGAAGGGATAAATGTTGACTTTAAGTCCATCTTCCAAATATGAATAGAATAAACTACGTTTGTAGCTATTGATTGTAAGCTAGTTTGGATGGGGAATGTAAAGTGTTAGCACCAAAATTGGTCACTAACACCCTTAAGAAAGATTGTGTAGACAGATTAATAAAGAAAGTAAAGTTAAAATGAGGACAGTACGTAAATTTAAATGCAGAAAAAATGAACACCAGATTTATAGTGGTTTGGCGTAATTGCCTACATCCACTTTGAGGTAGATCTTTATTGTTTTTCTTGATAATCGATTACAGATACAATCCGTATGTCAATCACTCAAATACAATTGCTAAGCAAAAAAGATTAAGTCTTGAATGAGTCTTGAATGCGGTAGAGTCTCCCCAGTGTTCTCGAAAAAAGGTCTGTTTCACTGTGCCCCTGCCTCTCTATTTATAGCGAAGATGGGTTGGACTTCCCTGGTGGGCCAGGTAGATAAGTAGCTTGGCCCAAAAATAGTGATCTCTGCATGCCGATCGATAGATGTCGAACGGCAAAATGCCTGACAAGGCATGAATGCCGAATGATATCATCATGCCGATCGAAGTGATGCCGAACACTCTGAATGCCGAACGAGGTATTTGTGCCGAACGACACTGGAAGCCGAACCAGTGTGTTGTGCCAAACGACACTGGAAACCGAACGTTTCCAAATGCCGAACGAGATTTATGCCGAATGACACTGGAAGCCGACCTAGTGCGTTGTGCCGAACGACTCTGGATGCCGAACGATCCCAAATGCAGAACGAGATTTATGCCGAACGGAGTGATGCCGAACACTCTGAATGCCGAACGAAGTATTTGTGCCGAACGACACTGGAAGCCGACCCAGCGTGTTGTGTCGAATGACTCCGGATGCCGATCGATCCCGAATGCCGAATGAGATTTATGCCGAACGAAGTGATGTACCGAACAAGGTTTGGATGCCGAGCAGTATGGAATGCCCAATGATTCTGCCATGCCGAACGTCCATAGATGCGGAACGATATACAATACCGAACGTCTCTCAAAGCCGACCGCTCTCGTATGCCGAACGTCCCATAGATGCCGAACGAGCTTGAGTGTCGAACGAACGATATGTGCCGGACGACTCTGGAAGCCGAGCGCTTTCTAATGCCGAACGCTCCTAAATGCCGAGCGCTCCCTACTGCCCGAACGATCTGGATGCCGAATGACTAATAAATGCCGAACAGTATGCTAATGCCGAGTACTTAATTGCCTAGTCAAATCTCCAGGTAACACTTGCCTCCCAAAGTGCATCACGTGGTCGAACGTGGTGCGCTTTGAATCACGTGTCCACTGTGCTTTGCTTCAAGCTGTGGCTTAGTTTCCTCGATGGTGGTATTTTCTCGTGAATACTGGATGAGGCAATACATGTCGAACGTTATGCAAATTCCGATCAGCATAGCCGAAGCCGAGCGTCCTGGATGCCGAGTGCTCTCGAATGCCGATGCCGAACGATGTCGTTTTGACCGGTTTCTACCGGTCATTGTCCCTTCGGCTCCCTTTCTTCCCCTATAAAGTTCGGCACTTTCCTTCTTCCTCTCTTCTTCACTTTCTTCTTAGCTATCTTGTACTTACGAACCTCGCCTTTTAACAAACTCGAAGGATTCAACTGCCCTTCCTTTCTCTAGCATCATACCCTGCATCACTCCTTTCTCGAGTCATTTGGGATTAATTAAAACCGTTCCCTTAACTCCAGAATTCTCCCGAGCTTCAATCTATTTGCTAAGTATCGACCCCTTCTATTTAAATGCTTTCTCTGACTAAGGAGTTTTAATATGAGGCTTAAGTTCGTAAATTAGAACCGTAACCCATAGGTACTTCGTGGATGAAAGGATTGAACTGTGATTATGGTATGTTCTAGGGCTAGATGGCATAGAGAAAAGAGGAAGTGGTTAGAGGAAACAACATGAGGGAGTTGTTGGAAGATGTACCGTGGTTCAGTATAATTTTCTCATGCCGAACGAGATTGAAGGAAAAAGTAGAGGAGGAGCAAGAATCGGCTAGAGTGTCGAACAACACGGTCCGGTGTGACTTGCCGAATGACTTGGCCACGTCGTTCGGCATGGATGGGAGAGAAAGATAAAACCATTGTTAAGAATGGAGTGCTGGACGGAGTGCCAAGCGTTCGGGCTTGGCATAACTTCGGCTCAGCATGGTTCGCCACATGCTGAGCGGCGAAGTGGAAAAATAGGAAGGAAGTACGAATTGGATAGGATGTCGATCGATATTTCGGCCAAACAGCGCGCAGGTCGAACTGTCATGAATGCCGATCGATAGTTAGGCCGAACCATATTCTGGCCGAACAACATCTTTCCCGAACGATACTTAGGCCGAACAACATTTTGGCCGAACGATATATAGGCCGACCAGTATTTTGACCGAACGATACTTAGGCCGATCAATATTCACTTCGCCTAATCTTATAAAAAAACAAGGACAAGGACCTAAGCAGACTAGCATATCGAACTAATCTGGACTAATAACTTCCTAATTTCAGTAATCACAAGCCTGAACTTAAATCGACAAAAACGGGTAATTTCCTTTAACATATAGCGCCAATGTCTGAGCCCGAAATTAAAAGCATCGTAGGGCAGGCTTTTGGAGACGGTCAGCGATGACGGTCTTCGAAGGCGACAATTCAAAGCTCAACTTTATACCATCAACTATGTGACTTTTAATTTATCAGCACTTATATTTGAATTATCGCACTAGTTCACATACCACATGGGAGGGGAATATTTATGTTGTTAAGTCTAACGCGATTGTTTTTTTAGGTATAGTTCAAACAGGTACTCTACTAGATTCAATTTCTATCAAAGATGTCTAGGAAATCTAGCTCCGCCATGATCTCAGATAGACATGGGCCGTCTTCTAAACAAGGAGTCGCATATACTTCAAACCCATCGACTTCCACTGCTTATAGCTTAGCTCCCGACGCCCTGGAGGCATCAATTTTCTTGAACAACCCGGTCGATTCACAGGCTTCGTAGATTAATGAAAGCGCACTCCGTTGGATATGCTCCGTCTACGGAATTCCCTTCGACGATGTATTAGTTCCATCGGGGCACGATCGTCCGCACTTGCCTACAGTTGGATACACAACTTGTAATAAGTTTATGTGCTGGGTTGGCAGTGTGCCACCGTTCAACTCATTTCTTCGGGAACGTGCTGTAATACATCGACATTGCCTCGTCACAACTGCACCCGAACGGTCACGCCTTCATCTACAGTACCTACATCCTCTTCATGAATGTCCTCTCCAGGCCTCCGACCCCGGGTGACATCAGATATATATATGATCAAGAAGCGGAGAGATAGCCCCTCTTTTATGTTTCCTGAGCCGCACCACAAATGCCAGATCTTGACTGGGGCATGTAGCAAGTTTGCCCTGTACAAACAGGAATGGTTTTATGTGCGTTGCCCACTTGGTTTCGCGATAAGATGGGTGGAAGTAAGTTTTTTCTCTGGACTGATATTCATACTTGGTCAAAGCCGTGCCTTTTCTAACTCTTTTTTCCATCTTTTTAGATATCGCACATCCTGACGGCAGTGGATATTCTGAAGCCATCGAAGCTATTAGAGCCCTTCCTACCAAAGAACGGGACATCCAAACTCTCATTTCGAATGAGTCACTTACAATGTTTGGACTATTGGTAGAAGGCCGTCGGATAAGCCTTCCTCAGGACGTTACCATACCCAAGCCCGCCTCGAAACACCCGAAGCACAAGATGAGAATGTTGGTCCTACTCAGGACCCGATAGTCGAAGTTCACGACATCGAAATGTCATCTTCCCCTTCGAAGAGGAAAAAGGGACTGACGTACAAGATAAGAAGGGAAAAAGTTGGCGCAACCTCTAAAGTTACTCTTATTCCGACAGAGAAAGAGGCTTCCCCACAACGTTTAGAAAGTTCTTTAAAGGGCCTCTCGAACCTCTCCATACTTGATGATCTACTTAATTATGATTTTGACGATCCAGAGGCACTTAAACTTCACTCGACCATTAGAGGCGATGCAGGCATTCAAGCCCAAACTCAGGGAGAAAAAACCACCGTTAGTAAAGAAACTGGTCCGTCGGGGGGAAACACTAGGACACAAACACATGCACTTCACCTTGCACTTAAATTTCAGTCGTCACACTACTCTTTACTAATTCGTTGTTATTTAAATTCTGCGTAGGTGACATGGGGCGTACACACGGAATTGATCGTCTCCACGGTTCGTCTATCTTCCATCATGTTGGACGGGACTCCGGTTTCGGAAAATGTGGGGGTAGAGACGGTGATGGCGATAGGGATTATCATTCTCGGGATTCATCATCTCGGAAGAAAACATATTATCAGCCCAGATACCACCAACATCCCTCTTCTCACTCGGGGCAAAGCAAAGATAAGCATGGCCATAAGGGGTCGCAATCCGATGTTCCTCATGATCAACACTCTGATTCCTCCTCTACCCGACAGTCCCTGGATGCTCACAGGAGAGCTGAACTTTCGAAGCCGTCTCCTCCTGCTCCTGCTGCAGATCCATCTGTATCGGAGAGACTAGCCGAGCTTAAAGTTAAATTCCCAAAAATCTGCTTTGATGGTCTGAAGTTTCTCCCAACGATCCATCATATACCTGTTAGGAACTGAGTTGATGATGTTTTGATGACAACAACCTTATATAGTTATTATTCTTTACTTTATAAAATATATACACTAACATTTCCATATATATATATATGTATGTATGTATGTATATAGGAAGTATATGTAGGTATCATCGAAGACTGATCAGTATAAAGACTCAAGCATCAAGATGAAGATTAGAGATTCAAGATTCAAGACTCTAGAGAATCAAGATTTCAAGATCTCAAGATAAGTATCTAGTATTTTGTTAAAACTTCATAATAGCGCTCTCATCTTTCTTCCAATTTTCTTTTGGGATGGAACCCAATTTCTATCGAAACCAGTGGCTTACAAACCCTCGACAAGTAGCTTACAAACCTACGACAAGTGGCATACAAACCCACGAAAATCAAAATCATTTAAACTACTTTGTACAAGTTCTCGAGTCCTATGGAGGAGCTCTGTAGGAAGGTTCTTGCAATTTCAGTTTGAATAGATTTTTCAAAATGTTTTTAAATCTATTTTCAAAATGTTTTAGCTTTCAAAATTATGTTTTCAAAAATGTTTTCAAACTTTGTTTTAGCCTTAAAAAATTCCTCTATTCTGATTTTAAAAACTTCTAATTTTAAAACATCAAAACTTATTCTGATTTTAAATATTACTTATATAATTGACGTTCTATATCAATTATATATATATATATATATATTTAAAATAATGTTTTATATTCATTCTCTATCTCAAAATATTGTTTAAACACTTTACTTTGCTCCAGAAAAGTTTCAACTTGTTTTAAATTCAAATGCTTTTACAAAACAACATCTCTACAATTTTGAACTGAGGGATGTCGACATAAGGGGATACCCCATGTCGACATGGTGACAGTTGGATTCAAAATTCAATTTTCAAAAGAAGTGTCCATTCGTTCGAAAACCTTTCGCCAATGGTTATGACTGTTGTGCATCTATATAAAGGCTTCCAAAACGAATTTTTTTAACAACTACTTTCTTATTTTCTTCACTCTTTCTTCTCCACCATTCCCTATCCATAAAACTTCATATTTCCAAGATCGTGCCATCATTCTGCCAAATTCTCAATAGGAAATCATTTAGATACTCTCTCTATTTGATTCTCCATCATTCTACTAAAGATCAAAGTGCTATTTAGAGTTATAGGTCAATTTGTATTCAAAAAGTCCATAGAGTCTATCCATTCAAAAGGATTGTTATTAGAAAGTATTAGGGTGATCTTGTGTCCCATAAATCAAGAGAGTTTACCCCAGACTCGGAGATAGGAGGGTTCCTCAAGGCCTTAGAAATTGAGGGTTGTAATTTGGATATTAGCTTATAAAAATCTGTAGAAGGATATTGCCTTCGCGTAGGACTGGATGTAAGAGGATTTCGAACCAGTATAAAATCCGGTGTGTACTTTCCTTTTACTTGCTTTACTTTACTATTTGCATTTGTTATATGTTCTGTGGTCATTCTGTGTTAGAATTCTGTTTAGATTTGTGTTGAAAGTTTTAATTTAGTCATATAGTTCATATATTCTTTAAAACACTATTCACCCCCCTCTAGTGTTATTTCTGCCTTAAGATCCTTAATCTGCATCCCTAACAATACCTGGAGATGTTAAGCAGAGCGCTATCGCCTGTACCAACGACGTCTATGTTCAGCATGACGCGTTCGTTCATCTTGCTGAGAAAGTGTCAGAAGTCTCTATAGAATGCCAACATGAGATTGATCGCCTGAAGCTTGAGACTATTCATGACAAAGACATTATCAAAGCTCAGGACAAAGAAATTGCATCTTACAAATCTCAACTTGAGGCCGCCTAGCAGAGCGCCAAAGATACCGCCGAAGCCGTAACTCGTTTGGGATCATCTTACAAAAAAGAAATCGACGAGGCATTACAACGCTATAGGGCTTTAGCTTTAGAGAAAGACTCGGTGAAAAAAGAGAGGGATGCATTCCGCCTCCGAGTCAAAGAACTTGATGAGCGACTCCGCAAAGAGCAAGAAGAGAAGATTGCTATCCAAGAGGAGTCACAACGGTATTGCGACGAGATCGTTGCAACGCGACTCCTAAAGGCGAAACTTGAGGGCGAGCTTTCAAAAGTTGAGGCGCCGAAGGGTGAGGCCCAGGAAGAGGGCAAAAAGATAGCATCTGCGGAGATCGACTCCCGTCTTGAGGCGGCCAAGGAAGAAGGTAGGGAAGCGGTCAAAAGCATGTTCGACCCGCTCATTGCCGAATTCAATGCCCACGTTCTCATGCACTGGGACTTAACTTTTCTGGGCGAGGGCTATCTCGAATCTTTGGCCGAGGCGTGGGAGACTTTAATTGAAATCAAGAAGTCCAAACACGGTATCGAGGAGGTTGATGAGAGGGCCTTGATAAAAGAATTCCCTAAGGGAAACGAGCCTTCGGACATGTCAGCGGCTAAAGCCCTTGATTGCAAAGGCTCCCCCTCAACAAAAGGGAAAGAAGTTATCGCCGGTCCATCCGGGATTGAGTCTCTAGCTCATGTGCCTACCTAGCCGGCCGGTCGGCCGATACTCGATCCTTTTGAACAACACATCGGCTATGACCCGGAGGACCCCGGCCTTGGCGTCCATGTTTTGTCCCCTATTTTAGAGGGTGAGACCCCCCTGACGGCTGAGAGCCAGCCGGAACCTGGTAGGCAACTCTTTTGCTCTAACATTCCAAGAGTTTTTGTTTTTCATCAGAAGCTATCGCATTCTAATACTTTCTTTTCATGATTTTGTGCAGGCCGTTCTGATCTTGAGCCCACTCCAAGGAGCGATGTCGCCAAGGAGGTGAGGGAGAAAACGAGTGAAGCCACTCACGCAGGAGAGGCTCCCGATCCAGATGCTTAGGTTATCGGAGCGCTTGATGAGGACAAATCTGAGACTTCCTTTCCCATTAATGGGAGTTATAAAGTTGAAATTACAGGCGTCTCTGAGCACACATCCGAACTGAGCATGAAGGAGAAGCTTGAGAAAGAGAAGGAAAAGACGGTCAAGATCAAGGTCGAACCTCAAGCTGTGGACATGGACGATCCTTTGAACAAGCCGTTCGAGGTCATACTCCCAAGCGGGTCCAAACCCATGGATATTCCTCGTACTTCTTCAGCTGCCACTCCCCCGTCAAAGAAAGCTATCAAGGGTAAACGTACCGGGAGGAGTCATCTGGCAAAAAGTCGAAGAAGTGAAAGAAGTAGCCTTCGCTCTTGTTCAACAATATCTACTTTAGGTTATGTAATTATTTTTGTTTTCGTAGTTCTTGTAAATAAAATTATTTGTGATGAATAAAACTTAGTTCTTTTCCCTCTCAGAGGACTATTGTTGTTTGGTTTTTTGTATAACAGTGCTCAAAACCCGAGCTACTGCGAGTTGCATGAACTTCTCGATTCATCTTCAAACAAGTTGACAACTTTCTTGGTATTTGCACATTCTTTTATCCCACGTTCTGGAGACATAGAATATTTTCCAATCTGTACGCCAAGGGCTCAATGACTTCAAGTCATTTATATCCAGTCCGCCCTCAGGGGACTTGGACATTTAAATCGTTTATACTTTGGTCCACACTCCGGGGATTCAGAGTACTCCAGTCCGCACTCCGGGGACTTGGAGATTTTTAGTCGTTTATACTATGGTCCATACTTCGGGGACTCAGGGTACTCCAGTCCACACTCCGGGGACTTCGAGATTTTTAATCGTTTATACTCGAGCCCACACTTTGGGGACTTAGAGTACTCCGGTCCACACTCTGGGGACTTGGAGATTTTGAGTCATTTATACTCGAGTCCACACTCTGGGGACTTAGAGTACTCCAGTCCACACTTCGGTGACTTGGAGATTTTTAGTCGTTTATACTCGAGTCCACACTCTGGGGACTTAGGGTACTCCAGTCCGCACTCTGGGGACTTAGAGTACTCCAGTCCGCACTTTGGGGACTTGGAAATTTTGAGTCGTTTATACTCGAGTCCACACTCTGGGGACTTAGAGTACTCCAATCCGCACTCCGGGGACTTGGAGATTTTTAGTTGTTTATATCGAGTTCGCACTCTATGGACTTAGAGTACTCCAGTCCGCACTACGAGGACTTGGAGATTTTGAGTTGTTTATACTCGAGTCCACACTCTGAGGACTTAGAGTACTCCAGTCTGCACTCCAGGGACTTGGAGATTTTTAGTCGTTTATACTCGAGTCCACACTATGAGGACTTAGAGTACTCCAGTCCGCACTCCAGGGACTTGGAGATTTTTAGTCGTTTATACTCGAGTCCACACTCTGGGGACTTAGAGTACTCCAGTCCGCACTCTGGGAACTTGGAGATTTTGAGTCGTTTATACTCGAGTCCACACTCTAGGGACTTAGAGTACTCCAGTCCGCCCTACGGGGACTTGGAGATTTTTAGTCGTTTATACTCGAGTCCTCACTCTGTGGACTTAGAGTACTCCAGTCCGCACTCCGGGGACTTGGAGATTTTGAGTCGTTTATACTTGAGTTCGCACTCTAGGGACTTAAAGTACTCCAGTTCGCACTCTGGGGACTTGGAGTTTTTGAGTTGTTTATACTCGAGTAAGCACTCTGGGGACTTAGAGTACTCCAGTCCACACTCTGGGGACTTGGAGATTTTTAGTTGTTTATACTTAAGTCCACACTCTGGGACTTAGAGTACTCCAGTCCGCACTCCGGGGACTTGGAGATTTTTAGTCGTTTATACTCGAGTCCGCCCTTTGGGGAATTGGAGTACTCCAGTCCGCATTCTGGGGACTTGGAGATTTTGAGTCGTTTATACTCGAGTCCGCACTCTGGGAACTTAGAGTACTCCAGTCCGCACTATGGGGACTTGGAGATTTTTAGTCGTTTATATTCGAGTCCGCACTCTGGGTAGAGTACTCCAGTCCGCACTCCGAGGACTTGGAGATTTTGAGTTATTTATACTCGTTCGTACGTCATACAGAGTAATGTATCACTTAGTCGTTTGTTACAGCGTTATCATACACAGGAACATCGACAATTCATGGGAAAAAGAAATGGCTTCAAGCGTTTATTAATGAAAATAAGCTAAATTGTCTTTTTACATGTCGTAAACTAGGAATAAAAACTTGCTGGAAATAAATGCAACTAAAATATGATAGAAATGAACTAAGTGTAATAATGCCGCAAATGTTCACCATTCCATGGTCGGGGGAGTGTCGCACCATCGACGGTCGCTAGCTTGAAAGTTCCTTCTCCAAGCTTCCGTTCAATGATGTATGGACCATCCCATGCGGGGCTCATGTGTGATGGAACTGGAAAAACTCGTTTCAACGAGATCACCCACGCCAAAGATTCTCGGTCGGACTTTTTCATTATAATATCGAGCAACTCGGTGCATGTACGCGGCCTCTCTTAAATTAGCTTCTTCGCGTTTTTCATCAATGAAGTCCAACGATTCCAGCAAGAGATCTTGATTTGACTCAGGGTCATAATAAGTTACCCGATGTGATGGGACTTCAAGTTGCACGGGTATGACAACTTCCATGCCATATGCTAATGGAAATGGAGTGTGGCCAGTCGTGGACTTGTGGGTGGTTCTGTAAGCCCAAAGTGCTATCAGAAGCTCATCCACCCATTTGCCTCTAGCCTTTTCCAAACGTTTTTCCAATATGGATTTGATTATCTTGTTTACGGCCTCCACTTGTCCATTAGCTTTCGGATGAGAAACTGCTGCAAACTTTTTCTCAATACCATATTTTTGGCAAAATTCCCTGAACTCTTTGCTTTAAAACTGAGTTCCATTGTCTGTAACGATGGTTCGTGGCAGGCCAAAGCGGCATATGATATTTCGTACAACGAAATTAATGACTTTCTTGGTGGTGATAGTGGCCAAAGGCTCCGCTTCTGCCCACTTGGTAAAGTAATCGACCGTAACAATTGCATATTTAGCACCACCTTTGGATAGGGGTAAGGAACCAACTATATCGATCCCCCACATTGCAAATGGCCAAGGACTAACCATTTGTGTGAGTTCCGTCGGTGGAGCTCTTGGGATTTTCACATACTTCTGCCATTTGTCACATCTTCTCACGTAGTCTACGGCATCCTGATTTACAGTTGGCCAATAGTATCCATAGCGTAGGATTTTCTTTGCTAACATCTGCCCCCCGGTATGGTCGCCACATTCACCTTCATGGACTTCCGTCAGGACTCGTTTTATCTCATCATGGGCAATGCACCGAAGCAATGGGGTCGAGAATCCCCTCCGATACATTATTCCATCCTGCATTACATAATGAGAAGCCTTACGAATGACTTGTCCTCTCTCGCTCCTTCTTTCGGGCACGACCCCGTGTAACAAGTACTGCTTGAATGGGGTCATCCATGACTCCTTCTCGATTTCTGTTTCTAACATGAAATCTACATCCATCATATTTATGTTCGGAGTATGTAACGTTTCAACGGGAAACAATCCCATCTGCTGTGCATCGCCAGTGCTTGCAAATTTTGCTAATGAATCAGCTGTTCTGTTTTGTTCACGCGGAACATGTGAAATATCATAATATTCGAGATTTGCTAGCAGCTCCTGAACTTGGGCCAAATACGGGGCAAGTCTCTGCCCCTTGCTTGGTAGCCTCTACGCACTTGATACACCACCAGTTGCGAGTCGCAAAATATTTCAACCGATATTATTCCCAGTTCTTTGACGAGTCTTCAACCGGCAATCAATGCTTCATATTCAGCTTCGTTATTCATTGCTGTGAATTCGAGCTTCAAAGCATAGTAAACTGATTGGTTTTCAGGAGTTACAAGAACTATGCCAACCCCCGAACAACGGTCGTTAGATGCCCCATCAGTGTACGTCTTCCATCGGATGGGAGGTATGACATTGCGGCCATTTGATTCGTCTGTCATGGTGAATTCAGCGATGAAATCCGCTAGCGCTTGTCCCTGTAAGGCCTTTCGTGGCATGTACGTAATATCGAACTGACTAAGCTTGATATTCCATTTTACAATCTTCCAGAAGTTTTTAGTCGTTGGAGTATCTGGTGCAAGGGATGATCAGTGTAAACACTAATTGGGTGTGCCTGAAAATATGGGCGTAGCTTGCATGATGCAATCATCAAGCAATAGGCTAATTTCTCGATCTTGGGATAGTTTCTATCTGCCCCCGTCAGACGTTTACTAACATAGTAAACTGGCTTTTGAACTCGGTCCTCTTCACGGACCAAAGCCATACTGATAGCATGTTGGGATACTGCCAAGTACACATACAACATTTCATGGTCTATTGGTTTTGATAGCACTGGAGGGCTCTCCAAATGCCTTACCAGAGCTCGGATGCTTCCTCGCAGTCGGATGTCCACTCGATATTCCTTTTTCCCTTCTTTATCACATCAAAGAAAGGAATGCACTTATACGTGGCTTTGGATATGAATCGGCTCAGCGCTGCCACCTTTCCGTTCAAGCTTTGTACTTGCTTTATAGTTCTGGGCACTTGTATGTCCCGAATAGCCTGAATCTTTTCCGGGTTAGCTTCAATTCCACGTACATTCACAATGAAACCCATGAACTTTCCTGATGCCACGCCAAAAGAGCACTTCAAGGGGTTGATCTTCATACCGTATTGTCTGAGTATATCAAACATTTCTGCTAAGTCTCGGATGTGGTCGTTTGACTGCCGTGACTCCACGAGCATGTCATCCACATAGACATCCATCGTCTTACCGATCTGGTCCTTAAACATTCGATTCACCAGACGCTGATAAGTTGCTCCCGCATTTTTCAATCCAAAGGGCATTACTACATAGCAATATAGCCCCATATTTGTGACAAAACTGGTGTGCTCTTGGTCTGTAATGTGCATCGAGATCTGATTGTATCCTGAGTACGCATCCATAAATGATATTAATTCGTGTCCAGCGGTAGAGTCGACGAGCTGGTCAATTCTAGGTAAAGGGAAACTATCCTTCGGGCATGCTTTATTCAGATTGGAGTAATCAACACAAGTTCTCCACTTTCCATTTGCTTTCTTCACTAGCACTATGTTAGATACCCATTAAGGGTAGAGGGCATCGCAAATGAACCCATTGGCTTTGAGTTTGTCCACCTCCTTTTTGAGAGCCGCGGACCTCTCCGGATCCATACCTCTCCTTTTCGATTTTACGGAGGCGTGTTTCGGGCCTATATTCAACATATGACTCGCAATTGTTGGAGAAATCCCGCACATATCAAAGTGTGTCCAAGCGAAAACGTCCAGATTCGCTCGGAGGAAATCAATAAGATCCTCGGCCATTGAAAGGTCGAGTTGCGATCCAATTTTAAGAACTCGTGATGGGTCATCCCGGTTGACTGGGATGTCGATCGTCAGCTCATCCGGTGCTGCATTCGTTTCCTTGGGTTCTCCATCATCGTCTCTCGGATCTATGTCTCTAAGGATCTGAGAATGCTGCCCGAGCCAAGGCTCGGGCACTACTTGTCAATCATCAGTCTTTAGGATGTGGACGGAGTGTTCCGCAACCTTTCCCTTCTCTCTCCGCTGAGCTTCTCTCAGTTCCACCACATAACATGCACGACCAGTCGCCTGATCGCCATGTACAATACTGACTCCTTTGTCAGTTGGAAATTTTAATGTCAAACACTAGGGCCAAAGCAGCCCTAACTTCTGCCAAGGCTGGATGACCCATTAAGACGTTGTATGGAGAGTCAACATCCATTACTATGAACGGTAGGACTCGCACTCTCCTACGCTCACCTTCCCCCAGTTCAACTGGTAGTTCTATATACCCCCATCGCGTCGGTTGCAGCACCGTTAAAGCCGTGGATATGGGCTTTGCATGGTTCCAAATCTTTCGTTTCCATCTTTATTTGGTCATAAGCCTTCTTGAAGATGATGTTGACAGAACTTCCACAATCAATCAAGATTCTTTTCACATAAGCTGGCCCGATTGTTGCAGATATAACCACTGGTTCGATAGTAAGAGCCTCCACCTTGTCCACGTCTCGACTCCTAAACACTATATCGTCAGTCATCATGCGTTGTTGTTTTGTGGGGGTTCCATCTTCCACATTCGAACAACATTCATAATCTGCGTGCCTCAAGGAGGTAGCATATCGTTCCATCTCCTACCAATTCTTTTCCGCAAGATGAGGTCCTTCGACAATAGTGTTTATGATCAATCTACCCACAGTCCGTGCAGGTTGTTCTGGTTGGCGTGGAGCCGGTCCGCGTCAGGGGTCTGACGTTCCTTGCCTTCCATCATCCATTCGTACCTCATCACGTGTTGCCTAGGGTCAGTCTTCCCTTCATAAGCCGGGATGGTTGGCATGCTAAACTTCCTTGGGTACTCAGCTTGTAGAATGGTATCTGTGAAGGGGGTATAACTCCTAGACACTCCCCAACCTTCGTTGGTCAGGCCTTGATTTTCTCTCATTAACTGCCTTACCATGGCTGACAAATCCGGAGTTTGTATGGAGGGTGGGAGGTTGGGTTCCGTTCCACGGGACCGTGGGGTTTGATGTCCCATTTAATTCGGGTCTTGGTGATCCGGGCATCCGGTCTCATCACATGCTTGATCCCTGGCAGATCGATCAGTGGCACCTGCTTTTGCAGCTTCATCCCTAAGGCGTCTACGCCTAGGATGTTCATCCGCTGAGGTCGAGCTATCAGATTCAGAATAAGGAGCAGGACTACTTCCAGCATTCTGATGCTGCTACAGGGCAAGATGAGTCATGAGATTAGTGTTGGCTTGAATCTGCTCAGAAAGTTGCCTTCTACTTTCCTTGAATTCTCTTATCAAGTCGTTGAACTCTGTTCGGGAAACGACCTCTGCTTGGTTCTAAGTGGATGGCCCTACGCCTTGAACTGCTGGTTGGTTGCTTGGTCCTATCTGTTGTACACTAGCAGTTTCATTGACATATGCGTTGTGAGAGGTCGATCTAGTTCATGGTCTTCTCATGATAGAGTTGTCGGTTGTAACTCTGAATAGAATCAACAAATGTCTTGCGAATGATTTGGATCTCCTTCGGGGGATTTTTCAATCTACTAGCTACAAAGTAGATCCTATCGTCCTGAGAATTCGATTCTCAGTGAAAGCATCAAAATGTTAACACCAAAATTAGTCACTAACACCCTTAAGAGAGATTGTGTAGAGAGATTAATGAAGAAAGTAAAGTTAAATAGAGGACAATACGTAAATTTAAATGCACAAAAAACGAACACCAGATTTATAGTGATTCGACGTAATTGCCTACGTCCACTTTGAGGTAGATCTTTGTTGCTTTTCTCGATAATCGATTAAAAATACAATATGTATGTCAATCACTCAAATACAATTGCTAAGCAAAAAAGATTAAGTCTTGAATGAGTCTTGAATGCGGTAGAGTCTCCCCGGTGTTCTCGAAAAAAGGTTCATTTCACTGTGCCCCTGCCTCTCTATTTATAGGCGAAGATGGGTTGGACTTCCCTGGTGGGCTAGGTAGCTAAGTAGCTTGGCCCAAAAAGAGTGATCTCTGTGTGCCGATCCATAGATGTCGAACAAGGCATGAATGCCGAACGATATCTTCATGCCGATCGAAGTGATGCCGAACACTCTGAATGCCGAACGAGGTATTTGTGCCGAACGACACTGGAAGCCGAACCAGTGTGTTGTGTCGAACGACAGAGGAAGCTGAACGTTCCCGAATGCCGAATGAGATTTATGCCGAACGACACTGGAAGCCGACCCAGTGCGTTGTGCCGAACGACTCTGGATGCCGAACGATCCTGAATGTCGAACGAGATTTATGCCGAACGGAGTGATGCTGAACACTCTGAATGTCGAACGAAGTATTTGTGCCAAACGACACTGGAAGTCGACCCAGCGTGTTGTGCCGAATGACTCCGGATGCCGATCGATCTCGAATGCCGAACGAGATATATGCCGAACGAAGTGATGTGCCAAACGAGGTTTAGATGCCGAGCAGTATGGAATGCCAAATGATTCTGCCATGCCGAACGTCCATAGATGCCGAGCGATATACAATACCGAATGTCTCTCGATGCCGACCGCTCTTGCATGCCGAACGTCCCATAGATGCCGAACGAACTTGAGTGCCGAACAAACCATATGTGTTGGACGACTCAAGAAGCCGAGCGCTTTCTAATGCCGATTGCTCCTAAATGTTGAGCGTTCCCTAATGCCAATGATCTGGATGCCGAACGACTAATAAATGCCAAACAGTATGCTAATGCCAAGTACTTAGTTGCCTGGTCAAATCTCCAGGTAACATAAAGCATAAGGAATCATTTGGAAAAACAATAATTACACTAACATGATTTTTCTTCTTCTTGATGTTGCGTATGCTGCAACAGCTTTTTTTTACTATTATAATCTTGATTTTCATATATAAGAATTAACTTTTATTTTGAAATTACTAAACATAAAGTTCTATAACATGGGATTTAAGATATGGACAGAAATCATGACTAATAAATTGTACGTGAAAAACTAAAGTGCTGAATTATTGCTATTCATATGCAGATCCAAAAGCTTTTCACTCACAGGATACAAATAAATAATAAACGTATCTAAAAAAACTTTTCATACATGTCCATTATCCTACTGTTCCTAATAAAAGTAGAAGACGGAACTGATCCAATTAACCATGGCAATCAATCACAAAAATTGTTTATGACCTAAAGTTCATAATGACAGATTCTACATACTTTATGACAATAATCCAAGGATCTAATACAAAACAACCACCTTGTGGATCCATCATAAAGTAAAACCATGCTTTGGATAAAAATTTAGATCAATATTTTCGTTATTGGGATTAAATTCATCATAGAGCAAACAATTTGGCTGAAGCTTGGTAAACCCGTCTAAATAATTAGCTGACAACATTCAAATTTTTATGTTAATTCATTAGCAAAATTATCTGATGCTTTTCTTGTTTACAACTTTCCACCCCATGACAACTTGAACAGTAACATCACCTTCCAGCTTCAGAACAACATCAAATTGCATTAAATTGCTAAGGCCTAATCTGGCAGATCTGGAGTTGTTGAATGAATCAAGTTCGAATTCGATCTCCACTCAGATTGTTGTCGTCATGTATGCTGCCATCGCTTTAGTATCAGTACCAATATATGGAGAACATCTCCAAATCTTGTTCAACTTTGAAGTCGTGGCCTCTTTTAGGGGAAGGAGGTATGGAGGCAGATAGTTTCTTGGAGGAGATGAGAAGAAAAGTGATGTAGATGTGGTTGTCGATTAGGTGGAGGTGGGGAAAAGAAGTGATGCGGTTAAGTTTTTTAATAACCGACATGGAAGGAGAAGTGTATCGAAAAAATGCGAGGAAATAAGGGAGAAAAAGAGGGAAGGAAATGGCGCAGTTGCTAAATCGTGGTACAGTTATGTTTGTAAAACTTGGATGAGTTTTTTTGGAAAAGGCAGAAGCATCGGGAAGTGTTGTATAATTAAGCAGCTGGAAGACGGGTAATTTAAGCATTGTAAAAAAGGCTTCACTTTAACCATTTTGACCAGGGTTTGGCTTTATAGTATAGATATATATAATATTATAATTTAAATTCTGTAAGTGTGACATATGATAGGTGTTATCAATTGATGGCAATGTGTAGACACACACACACACATATATATATATAATTAAATGGATAGCTAATTACATAAAGAAAAAAGTGAGAAATAAATAAAGGGTAACAACGATGATTGGAGCAATTTCTCATTTCGTAAACTTAATTAATGCAACATATAAATGAAAAATTATAGGCATCATAATATAAGGATATAAATAGTCAAAAATAAATGTATGCATATATTATTGCCTCATTTAAATTATTTCCTCCTTTTGGAAAAAATCTAACCATACTTTGATAATATGAAACATATGTAATAAATTTTATGTATGAAAACATACATATAAAAGTAATAGTGTATATAAGATTGAATCAAGTCTTTCTACTTAATAAAAATTAGATATTTATAGCAATCAATTTAAAAGTATGTTTATTATCAAAACATTAATTGTATGTATGTAATATTCAATAAAACATCTCTAATTAATACAAACTGGAGGCTATAGCAATCCAATTAAAATTTAGATTTATTGCCAAAACATCTTCCTTGTTTTATTTCCAAAACAATACAAACATAAAACACATACATGTAAACTTTCAAATCTAAAATTACATTTTAATTTATATGATTTAAAGCATGAATCTTCAATAAAACACTATAATATTCATAAAAAATTTTTGGCTTAATTTGTTAAATTAAAATTCAATCATAACAATATGAACATAAAAAATTTTAGATCTAAAGGATTATATTTTGAATTGAATGTTTACAAAACATATCTTTAATAAAACATTGTATTCAACAAATATATAAATTTTAATTTTAATTTAACAAAATAAGAACCCAATTGATAAGTTGAACATACAAATTTTATGATATAAAAATTAGGTTATAAATTAAATGTGTAGAACATAGTTCCAAAACATAATATTTAAGCATATACAAATATTAGTTTTGAAAACTCTAATTGATTCATTCAACAAACAATTCAAGCAACACAAACAATTTTCAACTTAAATAAGGCAGTGGTATGTACATACAAATTATATTAATTACATTTCTCATTCAATAAACATTAAATCAATGTATCATTATCTATTAAAGAAAAACAAACTTTATTATCCAAAGCCTTGAAGCACATCTTGAAACTGGACTCCCCTTAGGATGTTGCCTAGAAGCCACACCTTGAATGATGATATCTCCTCAGATCTTCAAGATCCCATCCTATCCTTGCAAGGGATGGATGAACCACTTTTGTTTTGTTTTTTTAATGTTTCATATGGAGTTGAAGAATTTTGGAAAAAATTATTCTGCCATGAAAAGTTAGGAGAAGTGAAAGAAACAGATCGAACGGGAAAGAATGAATTGTACATACGGAATGAATTAGGGACTATGTTTTATTTAAAAGATTGAAACTTTTTCCATTATTTAATTAAAACTTCCCTAATTAATTCCCTCGATTATTTCTCTCTTTCCAATCCTTTCTTTGCACATATGTCATCAAATGACACAAAATACCGTAAATCATATCATCAAATGACATAAAATTTCCATAAACCATTTCATACAATTATCTTTAAATTACATCAACATCATATATCAATGTGCGAAAACATAACTTTTATAAATGCATTAAAATAATTATAAAAAAACTTCCAAACATCAAATAAGTAATAATTAATATTTCTCAAATATTAATTAATTCAATCAATTTACAACATTTTATAAATTAATTAAATCATGTGGTTTTTCAAAGAATTCATCATTACGGTTGTGCGACTAAAATGTGTAAATTCAGTCAGCGACTAATATCAAACTATTCGAATATTAAATTTCACATGTCGCTTAGCAGGTGGTGCAACATTTTGGCCAAATTTATCGCTTACACATCTTTTAGTAAAATCCAATTTTACTCATTATATGAGGTACCTAATAGTGACAATTACATACACCAATTTTCTTCATCAAAACTATATCACTTTGGATTTATGGAATTTGGTAATGGTTAAAATTCCAATATCATCCATATTCAACTTTATAGTCCAAACACAATGTTCTTGGTTCAATAATAACAATTATTATTAACCAACATGCTCTGATCAGAGACTTTGACTTTGAGTTGACTTCAGTTGAGCATGATACTAACCTCATATAACTGAGGAGACGAAACCTCTCTTGAATATTGTTTCATTTCCAATGCTTCCACTCGACCCAACTATAGCCGTTCGATGGATGTCGTACCACGATTTAACTATAATCAAGGCGGAGCTTCTACATTGAAGATCGACGATATTCTTAAATCGAGAGAACTGTGTAAATTAGTCACATTGATACTCTCTTCTTAACCTTTGTTATATTAACCAACAGAAATCATTCAAGTGAGTCATTTCATAGTTATCTAATAACTATCAGTACGTAACCCCATGATGCCCCTAGTAGTTATGAGTAATACACTGCCCAAGATTTGGAGAGCGTTATGTACTATAGTCTCAACGGATACATCGATATCCAGTCTCGATGCATCTTGACTAGGAACGTTTAAAATGGTACATTTGTTTCATTGTCATAAATTACTCACGATTACAACACTTTGTAACTACTATCACAAAACATACCATTTATGGATTTTCTATTAAATATACTTTTAATTAAATTGATAATTAATATAACCACATTATGTCAAGTATATAATAGAAAGAAAATACCTTTATTTCGAAAACAGTTGGTCATCAAGTTAGATATATGTAACAAATTACATAATTGCCCCTAGGGCATACCCCTAACTCTATCAATCTCCCGATTGCGTTTGGGGTCAATTATGGAATCTTATTCCAACTTCTCCAATCAGTTTTCTCAAAACCAGTTGGGTCAGTCCCTTTGTGAATGGGTATGCTATTATGTTTTAGTTATCTACTCTGTCAATCAACTCTCTCCGACGGTGATAAACTTCTTTATCATGTGGAACAATTCGGAGTACGTCTCTCGACATCTAGTGGGCTATAAGTTCTGTTACAAACTATATTATGACATTGTTACCATATAACAATTTTATGATATTCTCAACATTTGAAATCGGTTACGTTATAAATTTGTGCGCTTATATTTTTACATACATTATCTTTGTTGCGACACTATTATAGGAGATGTACTTATCCTTTTTCATTGAATTAGCAACGGTCTTTCATTTGGAACATTTCCAACTTAATGATTCTTAATTTGAGTTTATTATTGACATATTATACTCAATATCACTTACGAAGTTCGAGTCCGAACACTCCTTCATAAGGTGTTTTTGTTTCTATAAATAATTCTTTAGTATTTCATAATACATGAGAACACTTCAAACAACCATTTAGTGATATCAATTTAGATTTGATATTTGCTTCATGTATCAAATACATAAACAAATTATGATATCGTAGAAAACACAACATGAATGATAATTCATATTGCTTATGCAAAGGAATCAATCTTGCATGTTGCGTATTAAATATTTTAATAAGTTGTCCTTGCATATCATTTGGGACATTCCTGACATCATTTATAGTTACTTTAAAAGACATCATTTACTAATCCAATGTTGGATACTAAAACAACCATGGTCAATTTTAACATAAGTACATCGTTAAAATCAATAGCGTGTTGTTTACTTATACTTTAGAAATATCATTGTACCTTTTAAAGTTCTTTCTTATGAAAACACACTTCCTCTGCACTTTGATTGAAAATCAAACTATTTGATATTTCAATCAAAATACTTATTCAATCTTGATTCTTATAAAATGATACTTTCATATCATTTCTTAGATCATATCCGAGGACTCACGAACTTAACATCTCTCCACTGACTTCGAGACAATTTTTGGTTATTATGCTTGAACAGTTTACTCTAAATCATTATTTAGAATTTTCTATTTCAATAAATATGTATCGAACATAAAGTCATACTAAGTGGTAATTTTGTGAGTAAATCCAAATTAATTTGAGCACATTGAATATCAAATCTATTACCTAATTTCAATAATTGAAATTTGTGATATTACTCTTATTAATGTTTCTTATTTAATTACAACTGCATTAGCCTTGGTCACAAAGACACAATCACACCAAGGGATCACATTCCTTCGGTTACGACTACCAAAATAATATTTTGATAGCGTACTTGGAATTCTTTTAGATTTGCACATCATACCATAGAGTCAACACTTTTAATGGTTTAATCAAACAACAAAGGATTATATATTTTTGACATTAATAAGAAAACCATAGCTTCTCTTCAATGTGCGAGGATACTTATTAGACACTCTAATGTGTTGTATTCGCTTAGGTTAGTTAATTTCATTTCATCTCATTTAATCAGTTCTATATATGGATCGTATGCAATTCCATTTTACTACTAGTAATTCCTTAAAAAATTCTTCACAATGAAGTTGGTATTTCTTGAAACATGAATTGTTTCTCAGTGCAACAGAATAGGCATTCATTAACTTTTGATGAATTTCTTTATTTATAAATCTAATTTGGTTTTAGTTTACAAAACTCATGTTCAAAACATAAATATGCCATCCAATGATAGTATTTTCCAAAATCCTTTTGGGCAGACTCATACAAGATCCTTCATGAACAATTATTACATGCAGTCTTTCGACTCGCATAACCTCCAACTACTTGGTCTAGGATATGTTGATGTTTCTTATAAACCCTTATCTTGTGTCATTTTGTAAACAGGTATTTATATGAAACAGTATTAACCTTGTGTACTACTCTTAATTACATGACCTTATAGAAAGAAACTAACTCGACTTCACTCTCAATTAATCGCACATTGTCCAACAAAGTTTGATTACCCCTTATCGATGCAGCATTATGCATCATATGAAGGAGTGACTTTTGAGATTGAATCCTTACTCATTTTTAGATACGTTCGAAAGTTTTTCCAATATACTCGCTGGTTCGATCAGACTGAATCATTTTTATTGTATGTTATTTTATTTACTTCTGCTTTATAGTCTATGAGTTTACCGTAGACATAATACACATGTCTATGTCAGTGATAACTCATTAGCGAATATGACGAAGTATATGGAATCGTTTTTGTATTTGTAGACTTACGATTGCATACATCTATATGTATCAATCCGAAGAGTTCATCAAGTCTTATGATGCTTCCACTGAATGGGTTCATAGCCCTTAATTGTTTGAGATATAATTAACTGGTATGGTATGATTCAAAATCATATAATAAAATTATTTTCTCAAAACTATGGCTCAGTCTATAGGTTCGAAACAACTGTAAATAATATTAGATACTTTTGTATTTCCCAGTGCATCACTTTGTCATAAAAAAACCATATTATAGATTTATTTCATAAAGAATATTAATAATATTCATATTGAAATATCTATTATTATTTTTTCATTCGAAACCGAAAAATAATTGTGATTTCATAAATAATGTATGGTAAGTTTTATGAAAATAATTTTCATACTAAGATGCAATTAATAAGTGCTATATGGCATGCTCCCACTATTTCCACCATTACTGTAATAGCATACTAAAGTCGAAGGTTCAACATTCACTTAATACCATTTGTTTATTTCATATATTGCAACTTGTTACAATGGAGAGTTCTTTGATTAACTATCTTGAATCCATAAAAACAAATCTCATAGAAAACATTTTTCTATACTAAAATATGTTTTAGAATAAAATCATATTTCTAATTCGAATATTAAATATCTTTTATTATTATTACAACTCTCGTTTCCATTGTTTTATTATGACTATTCACTCTCTCCATCCAACTATACCATAAATCACATTTACTCTTATACATTCATTTTCATATCTAAATGGTCAAATCATTCAAAAGAAAACCCTTACTACAATATTATAATGAACTCTTTACAAAAGTTCATTTGATTATCCTTAATATTTAAAGACATCAAATATGTTGCTCTTTGCATAAACTAATTAAACCAACATCTCAATGATCAAGTTCTTAGATCTATCTTATAGTTTTGGCTTGTGCTACAATTAACACAATTGATCTTTAATGTAAAAAATCATATTGAATACTCAGTCTCATAGTATAGTTTATTGGATTATTTATAATGAACTATGTTAATTGAAGTATTGTACATTACAAACTATGACTGTTCACCATATAACATTTATATATGATAGTGTATGATTAAATATCCATCCGTAGTCATGTATTGCTTTTAGAGTTCGAAACTAATAAAACGCAACACATAGTCTAAAACAAATAAACACGTAAGTGATCATTTTATGAATGTATTAAGTAATTGTAAAAATTAGGGACCTGCATGGGTATAAAAAACATTAATATGCAATAGGCATTTAAAGTGAGTATTATAATATATATCAATTTGTCAATTTTAAATTCAGTTCATTTGTATATATTAATCGATAAACATTTTATCAATCATATAAAATGCATAAATTTATCATTGTAGATAATTATAACATTAATTAGCATATGTTCTTACAATATTAGAAAGGTTAACCATTACCATTTCATTTTAGGCTCTCACTAATCTTTATGTTTCTCCAAACCCTAAGATGAAACATAGAAGTCTCTCGACTTCGCTAGTGAGTGTTAGGACTCGTCTGTCTTGGCATTCTTACCTTGAGTTTGCTTAACAAATCATAGCCCCACAAAGATGGATAATTCCTTATCGGTTTTATCACATACAACTCCTAACCCATGTTTCCTTGTCCTAATATCATTTCAATATTGAGTTTCCTCAACAAATTGAAAGAGATTATTCATTCATACCTACCATATCGTGACGGCGCAAGTACAATATATGCACCTTGAGTTTGCTCAACAAATACATATATTTATCTTACCCCGTTTAGTCAATATATTAATAATACTACCTAGCTTGAGTTTGCTCAACAAGGAGTATGGAAGTAATTTATTAATATATGGTAGAGGACAACATTATATTGAAGATTCATAGTCTTCAATATATTATATTGAGTGATATTGGCTTATGAAATAATGTATTTATTACGAAATACCCTCATGATTCATGTGTCAGACGCGCCAGAAATCAAGGTAAACGTACATTTCCGTATGTATTTATTCTTCAAGTCTATTTGGGTTTCTTTATTGTTCCATTGTTAGTTTATACATTCATATCATATAATTTTTATTGTTATATAATTTATATATTCCATATTACTTATAAGATAGTCTTATGTATAATATTTCATTAATTAATTCTTATTTAATTAATTTTAATTAATCAACACTTTAATTAATTTAATATTAGTGTTCCAATACCACTTTTATATTAGACATATCTACTACAACATTTATACTATAACACTTATATCTTATATATGTTTATTTTTATTTAATTAATCAACCATTAATTTATTTATTTAATTAAACAATTTTAATTAAATTATATCAATTTCAAAATTTATCTTACATACATACATGTGTACTTATGTTATCATAAATACTTTATAATAACATGACATATATCAACATATATAATACATGGATATAAGTATTAATTAATTAACTCATTTAATTAATTTATTTTATTAATCTTATCAATAAATTTTAAATTGTGAAATTAATATTTAAATAGTTTCAAACATTTTGAAATTTTCATTACCTTTTCAAACATTTTGAAAGTTTATGTTATATTACAACCTTTTATAATAAACATGTTTTATTTTAAATTTACTTTTAAAATTAAAATCTAGTTTTGATTTTTAAAACTATTTTGAAAATTAGCCCAAGGCCCGATTCAAATTGGGCCTTTTCTGTTAGGATCAACCTTTAGGCTCACTTCACCTTTCAGGCCACGTAGGTAACCAGTTAGGACAAGGTACTTAATTACCCAATTTCAATCTTAGACATCATCTTTCAAGACACCATACTAAGTGTACAAGCTTAATTAATTAACCCTAACATGACTAATTTAGACCACATAATCTATTGAGTTCTAATACCATTGAAGGAACTGGATTGGCATACAGTGGAATAAATGGGTGAGTTTCAAAAAATTTAGCTATTTTGGATCTTTAATGGGCCTATGAACTCTAAATATAATTAGAACTTTTATTATTTTCTTTTAAATAAAATCAATATTTTATTTAGTTTTATAAGTGAAGTTTTACTTTAGTTTTACTTTTGTATAAGTACACATAGAACTGGATCATTACCTTTTCTAAGAAAACTTTTCATTTCTTATCTCTTAAATTATTCAATTAATGACGGGGAATAAATTTATTTAAAAAAGGAAACTTTTCATTTCCTTTCCCTTAACTAATTCAATTAATGATTGGACATAAATTTATCTAAAGAAGGAAACCTTTCAATTCGTTTCTTAACTTATTCAACTAACAATGGGATACATTATTTATATGGTGGGAGAAACCTTTCATTTCTCTTTGTTTAATCATATTGATTGATCGTATGAACTTCATTAATTAGTAACATATGTATATGGAAAGAATGTAAGTATAAACAAATATATATATATATCTGCTACTAATAAAGAAAATTCGTTAAACCAATTTACTCGGTGTCTTTTGAAATTCCAAAAATGTCATTCCTTTTTGTTTACATATTTACGCTCAAACAACAACATATAAAATAACACAAACAGTCCATGTGCGGAGCACGGGACCATACTAGTGTGTGTGTGTGTATGTGTGTGTGTGTATTTATATATTATAGTGTAAATTCTGTAAGTGCAACATATGATAGGTGCTATCAATTGATGGCAAGGTGTAGACATATAAATAAAATTAAATGGATAGCTAATCACATAAAGGGAAAAAAGGAAAATAAATAAAGGGTAACAAAAATGAGTGAATCAATTTTCTAGTTCGTAAACTTAATTAATGAAGCATATAAATGACAAATTATAGGCATCGTAATATAAGGATACAAATAGTTGAAAATAAATGTATGTATATATCATTGCCTCATTTAAATTGTATCCTCCTTTAGAAAGAAATCTAACCATACATTGATAATATGAAATACATGTAATAAATTTTTTACATGCAAACATACATATAAAATTAATTGTGTGTATATAAGATTAAATCAAGTCTTTATACTTAATGAAATTTAGAGATTTATAGCAATTAATTTAAAAGTAGGTATATTGTCGAAATATTTATTGTATGCATGTAATATTCAATAAAACATCTCTAATTAATACAAATTGGTGACTATAGTAATCAAATTAAAATTTCGATTTACTGCCAAAACATCTTCCTTTTTTATTTCCAAAACAATACAAACACAAAATACATACATGGAAACTTTCAAATCTAAAATTATATTTTGTTTTATATGATTTAAAACATGAATCTTTAATAAAACACTGTAATATTCATAAACAAATTTTAGCTTAATTGGTTAAAGTAAAATCCAACCATAACAATATGAACATACAAATTGAATTTTAGATCTGAAGGATTATACTTTGAATTGAATGTTACAATACTGATCTATAATAAAACATTGTATTCAAACATATATAATTTTTAATTTATTTAACAAAATAAGAAACCAATTGATAAATTGAACATAAAAAATTTCTGATCTAAAAGTTTTACTTTAAATATTTAGAACATAGTACCGAAACAAAGCACTATATTTAAATATATACAAATATTAGTTTTGATTTATTAAATAAAACACCAATTGATTCATTCAACAAACAACTCAAGTAACACAAATACTTTTCAATTTAAATGAGGCAGTGATAAGTACATATAATTTATGATAACTAAATTTCTCTTTTAACAAACATTACATCAAATATCATTATCTATTGAAGAAAAACATACCTTGCAACCCAAAGCCTTAAAGCACATCTTGAAAATGGACTCCTCTTAAGATGTTGCCTAAAAGTCACACCTTGAACGATGATATCTCTTCAGATCTTCAAGGTCCCCATCCTATTCTTGCAAGAGATTATTAAACACTTTCGCTTTATTTGTTTTTTTTTTGATGTTTTCATATGGAGTTGAAAGAATTTTGGAATATTTTTTGTTTTCTGCCTTGAAAAGCTACAAGAAGAGATAGAAAATGAGAAAGAATGAATTGTATGTATAGAATGAATTAGAGAATATGTTTTATTTGAAAGCTTAAAACCTTTTCCATTCTTTAATTAAAATTTCTCTATTAATTCCCTTAATCGTTTCTCTCTCTCCAATCCTTTCTTTACACGTATGCCATCAAATGACATAAATTTTCCACAAATTGTGTCATCAAATGACATAAAATTTCCATAAATCATGTCATCAAACAACATAAAATTTCCATAAATCATTTCATGCAATTATTTTTGAATTACATCAACATCGCATATCAATACGCACATATATAACTTTTATAGATGCATTAATTACAAAAACTACCAAACATAAAATAAATAATAATTAATATTTCTCAAATATCAAGTAATTTAATCAATTTACAACTTTTGTAAATTAATTAAATCATGTGGTTATTCAAAGAATTCATCATTATGGTTGTGCGACTCGAAGGTATAAATTCAGTCAGCAATTAATATCAAACTATTCGAATGTTAATGTTTACACGTCACTTAGCAGGTGGTGTGACATTTTGGCCAAATTTATCGCTTACACCTCTTTTGGTGAAATCCAATTTTACTTATTATAAGCAGTATCTGATAGTGACAATTATTTACACCAATTTTCTTCGTCTAAACTATATCACTTTGGATTTATGGATGGTAACGGTCAAAATTCCAATATCATTCACATTCAACTTTATCGTCCAAACACAATATCTTTGGTTCAATAATAACAATTATTATTAACTGAAATGCTCTAGCCAGAGACTTTGACTTTGAGTTGACTTTAGTTGACCGTGATACTAACCTCATAAGACCGAGGAGACGAATCCTTTCTTGAAAGTATTTCACTTCCAATGCTTCCACTCGACCTAAGTATAGCCGTTCATGGACGCCGTGCCACGATTTAACTATAATCAAAGCGGAGCTTCCACATTGAAGATCAATGGTACTCTCAAGTCGAGAGAACTATGTAAATTAGTCACATCGATATTCTCTGCTTAAACTTAGTTATATTAACCAACAAAAAACTATCGAGTGATTCATTCCATAATTATCCAATAACCATCAATACGTAACCCCTTGGTGTCCCTTACAGACATGACTATTACACTACCCAACTTTTGGAGAGCATTGTGTACTGTAATCTCAATGGATACATCGATATCTAGTCTCGATGCATCTTGACTAGGAACATTCAAAATGGTACATTTCTTTCATTATGATAAATTACTCATGGTTACAACACTTTGTAACTACTATCACAAAACATACTATTTATGAATTTTCTATTAAATATACTTTTAATTAAATTGTTTAATTAATGTAACTACATTATATCCAGTATATAATCGAAAGAAAATACCTTTACTTCGAAGATTGGCCAACGAGTTAGATATAAGTGACAAATTACATAATTACCCCTAGGTCATACCCCTAACATTGTCACCAGCCTACGTCCATTTCAAGTTTTCTTGTTATTATACTGTGTTTTTCAAGTATGTTTCTTACAGATGGGTATAAATTCATTAGAGATCGGTATAAATCCATGGTAATTACATGAAATTAAAGTAAGAGAACAAGAGTTGAAAAAAGATCCTTAAAAGTGAGTCGTGCCCTCTTATTTATAGAGGTAGTGTAACGACCCAATATTTTCAACCCTTCGCATCCGCTCATGTCAGACTTGAAGTGTTCAAAGTACTGCGTTGTAGAATAATTTTGGCAGAACTCAGAATATGCAGTAAATAAAATCACAGAATCACATACACAGATATCAGAACTCACAGCGGAAATAAAATATTTAGTGGTTCATGAAGCCACCATAAAACTTTTAACCAAAAAGAATTTACATAGTTTAGAATCTGCAATACAGCTGTAGGCATAAATAGAAACAGATTCCTCCAAAGTCTTGATTGCAGATAAGATAGGGACTGAAAAGCTTCCGGCAGCACGAATGATCTACGGGATGACCTAGCTCCGGAGAGAAAAACTGAAACTGCAACTCAGGCTGACCCGAGCGTAAAATAAAACATAACACTCGAGTCAGGACATACATACTTATATAATGTAAGCTAATTCAAGTGTACTGTAATATAGAACAAGTAACTTAAAGGATGCTTGGGACCGCCCATCCTCTAAGGATCCGTTAAACTATTTACTATGTAGTATATTGCGCTATTATAATAGTGTCTATTTATAAAATAAACTTACTTTTTAACAGCGTTAAGGAGTGACCCAATATTCCCCTTAACACAAATAATGCCAATAGTCTATACAGTACCGTAATACCTCCTGATCGGGAAGCTACCAGAGGATACTCCATAGGTACGACACAAATAGAAACTCGTAGTAAAGGCTCGGTATGGTAGATGACACGGCACAACTAGGCAATGCCAGGGTAGATATACCAATTGCTATTCAGGCTGATGGAAACGCGTAGCCGCAGTTACCGCCCACCTCGGACTAACTCCCCAAAATCAAAATATAGAGGTGGCCACCGAATCAATCCAAAAACATAGTATAATATCGAAGAGGAGCGTCCGATCAGAGGAATGACCTCATTGGCCTGGAATTGCTCCTGTTTTAGCCACCTTATGCCAACTCACGGGAGTCGGGTCCACGTATTTACCTTACAGGAAACGCCACCACCGACCTACTTCATTCTGGAATCTCCACCGCGTACACGGTTGGTCAAAGTGGTTTTCGGTATCGACAGAGAGTATGTCCATATCCGATCCCGGTCTCTTTGCCAACCCATCGTTATTATAACCCGTGGTCATTTAAAACATTTTATACTTTAAAACCAGAATAAACATTTCCATTTCAAAATATAAATACGATATCATTTTAAAACCCAAAAACAATATGATATCGTTATATTCAAATATAATTCTTTCCAAAAACCATACTGCTTAAAATTTATAATATCTGGAAGCCAAATATTTGAATATATCTTCAAAACATAATATTTGGAATTTTTACTTTAAAACCATAACTCCCAACACACAAATGGTTTGGATATTCAACGGTATATAGAATAATGGTTTAACTTTATGGTTACTTTGTAAAGAAGATAATTTATATAGCTTTACAAATATATTTCTTTATTTAAAGTTTAAACCATAATTTAAATATCACTTTATGTCCCCAAATCCATTACAATTCCTATATATATATATATATATATATCCAATTGGAGTATTTCCTATTCAAAACTAAGTTTGGATTTTATTCTTTCAACAAATCAATGTTTTATTATTTAGTCTTGAATATTCCCATAAATTCCATAAATAAACTCCAAATGTTAGTCATTTAATATCTTCAAAATTCACTTAATACTAGAATATTCATCTTAAATTTATTAAGGAAAATCCAGTTATAAATATCATATCTTAAGATTTTCCAAAACTTAACATAAAATAAAATTTATCAAATTCCATGAGTTTTAAAACAATCAATTCTAGATTCTGTAGCACTTAGGAAATGCTACCTAAAGTTACAGGTAAAACTAGTCCAATTTCAAAAAGACAGCATTTAAAATGCTGTAGCAGATTTGTTTAACTAAATAAATATTTCCAAATATAACTTATTTATCTATTTATTTATTAACTGAAGGCTTATTTTTCAAAATCCAGAATTTCCAAAATAAGTTATATTCCAAAATTCTATTCAAATATTTATTTATTTATTAACATTTATAACTCATTCAAAAATAAAAATAAAAAAAATCCTTTAAAGATATTAAATCAAATATTTAACTTCCAAAATAATTTTAAATATTTCAGAAAATATTATAAGAACCACGGGCCTGTATATAGTTCTCTAGCCTAGGTCAAGTGATACGGATTTATATCATTTCAACCCGTAATTTACAAAACCCCGGGTTCTATCATTTCAAACCCGCAATCCCAAGTTATCAGTTAAGCAGTTAACAGACTAGTTTAACAATAATCATTATTTCAGCCCATAACAATCCAACTTTAACAGGGAACTTGCAGTGGTGATTTAAGCAGTAAATAACAATTAATAATATAACTGCAGAAATAATATAATAGATAATACTGATGAGGTGTCAATTTAAATGGGGTCCATCATTCTATATTACATTACAGACAGATAATAGTGAAATACAATTTTACACATACACTTGCAATAATTTACCAAAATATAAATACGTATGTCTGGTGAGAAATACTCACCTGAAAGCTGCAGAAAATTTGATTCAAGCGAAAATGAAAAATCCACCAAAAAAAAGAAACGCACAGAGGGTAGCGATCAAATTTCCCTGGATGTCACGCCTAGATTCAAATCTATAACAAGATCCAAATACCGAATACGTGACTTTTAAAATTTATGGTCAACGCAAATATTTGAAACAATTGGAACGAATAGAGTCAAAGAAATTTGGCACGATACGCTCGACCACTACACCACCCTACTTGACGAACAACTCGGCCCAAAATAAAATCTTTTTTTTTTCTACCTTTTATATATATACTCTATTATTTAATTAAACAAAACGCACAACCACCACATTACTAAACTTCAACTGGAAGTATGCATAAGGTCACGGCCCAAGCCTATATCAACTAAGAATGTACGCTCACTGTAACCCAAAGAAATGCAAATACTTCACTCCCTTAATTTTTTCCCTTCACGTAAAAACACACTGCCTATTTCCTACTAGATTTGCGTGTACACATGCAAAAGTTTTCACCCAGCCTATACTACAAACTAATGCATGGATAGTACATTATTTGATCTGCACGTTACTTCCTTTATAAAATTTTATTATATCATTTCTAAATTATAAATATTCTCTTTTTTTTTTTATATGTGTAACGACCTGTCATTTTCGTTAATTAAATTTGTCATTTTAATAAGATTTACGCAAATTTACTTTAGAAGAAATAAAGATTTTAAAATTAATAATGAAGCAAATGTTGAGAAGGAAATGAAACCATGGGAATATAAGGCTAAGTATTTACAGTTGAAACAAAATGACGAATAAATTGAAGTGATGTAAATTGTTATATTAGGCTAAGAGTTGCATATAAGAGAACAAAGGTAAGTAGTGAATTTAGTTAATGAATTAATAATATTAAATAGTAAATTGAATTAAATCAATGTCCGGTACAAATTGAAATATTGTTTGGAATGAAAGCTTATAAATTGTAAGCATTTAATTTACAAATGAAATCAGTGTGTGTGTTTTTTTTTTTTTTTTTTATAAATATATATATCACATGCACAATTCGCCCAATCTTTCGACTAAATGCATGGATCTTTTTTAATAGATGCTTGCACACACACTATATGGTCTGAACTATATTTATGTTAAAAATATGCAGGCACTGCTTCCTATATGATATGCATTTAGTACAGGTAAATTATCTAATATATGCAAAAAGGCAAAGCTTCTCACTAATACACGCATGTACAGGTACCCTCAAATCTCTCCTCTCCCTCTTCCCTTCCTCTCCTTCCTCTGTTTTACATATATATTTCTTTCTTCTTTTTTTTTCTTTTTTTTTTCTTTTTTTTTTTTCAATGAACATTATTGACTTTCTATTTTGTTTGACCCAAAACTAAGTATGATATATACAATGAATAACCCATTTTTCCGTAGTGATAGTACGCGTAAACTTTAAGCTAGCATTAAATTAAATCTGGGTCAACTACACCATCTCTTTGCACACACATATTAGATTTCTACAGATGTGATGACTCATAAATTTCCAAAGTTTGTCAACTAGATCGGGTGAAGTAGATGGGTTGGAGTGGCCGAGCATATCAAATGAGAACAAAAAAAAACTGAGGAAAGGAAAAACTGGAAGGAAAAGAAAGAGAAAACAATAAGACAATTACCTGATGCTTCGAACGAAATTGCCAGAGGAAAATTTGCAATGCTTTGAAGAGTGGTGAGTTTTTTTTTCTTTTTTTTTTGAGATGTGGATCTCTGGCATATTTATACACGAATTTGTGAAACGGCAAGGCAGTGATCAAGGGATGTGGCGTGATTAACTCATTTCAGTTTTGCAAAAGGATAAAAAAAAATTTTCCAACGTATAAATTTTGATCAGTGTTCGAAAATTTGTAAACAAAAAGGCAGAGAAAATGGCAGCTTGGATTATGGGAAATAAATGACTTGCGTGATACATGGTTTGATTTATAAAGTTTGTACGTTACTTAAGGGGAATATTGATCAAAGGAAGGGCAAGCGTGATGTTTGGTAAAGCTGATGACAACAGAGGGTAAGAGGAATAAGCAAAAATGCGAACGTTACATATATACAAATGCACTAATGTTGCTCACGTGTGATCCATTTTATTTTAGCTAAAATCTTGATTTTAGTTTGATACCCATAAATGAAAAGGTGAATATTTATGTAAGCTTTAGGCAAAGAACGTATACCATTTATTAAAAGAAATCAAACGGTCCTTTAAAACAAAATAACGTCCGTCTTAAAATCACTGACTGATATTTTTCTCCATAAAGATATTTAAATGCGATTTTTTTACTTTATATGCGTGATTATAGGAACGAAAAAAAATTTATCTTGCAAAATAAAGGCAGTGGAAACAGAGAGATATAAATAGGAATGTGAGAATTTGAAAAGATAGGCAAGGTTAAATTTGAATGCATGAGTTGATTTTTAGGCAATCAAATATATTAGTCCATTTAGGTTGCGTGAATAAATGAATACAGTGACATGCTCAAGAAACAAAAAGGTAAGAGGCAAATGCCAAAAATGTTAAAAGAATAAAATTTTGTGTCACGCGCAAAGGAAGGCAAAATTGATTTTCTTTCAAATGATATATGCGTGATTGTAGATTTAGGCAGATAAGGTTTCGTGATCAGAGGAATGGCAAAATATGAACCGTTCCAATTATATGAGAATTGATATATTATTTTTTTTAGTTTGATTTAATTAAATGACGGCAAGAATTTTTCAAAGCTTTTGGAAATGGAAACGTATATACACATTTTATTTAAAACCAAACTGTCAGTTACAACCAAAAGTAACGTTCGTCTTAAAATCACTAACTGATGTTTTAATTCATAAAGGTGTTTATATATGATTTTAAAAGTACGTCAAACTGACGTAATACAAAACATCAAAAATATATATATAAAATAACGTTTTAAATTTTACACGTTTTATTACATTACTTACCATAAATTTTACGCGTCCTTTTAAACGCGATATTTAACAGTTTATAAATACACTAAATCCTTCAAAAATAATACTTAACTAAAATTTAAATTGGTTTACATTCTTCATATTTTATATATATATATACACGGTACTTATTCCCTAGATTTACGCGCCCTTTTTAACGCGTGATTACCCAGTTCATTTATACATAAAAAAAAATTCGAAATTCTGACCGTGCTGAGACTCGAACTCGTGACCTGTCGTGAATAGCCCAGATGTCTTAACCACCTAAGCTATAAATGTTTTCTTAATTAAAACTGGATTTTTTCAAAGATCTTATTAGTTAGTCCTAATTTTTTTTTCATATTTTGTTTTAATCACTTTAAATAAACCCCAAATTTTTTTTTTTTTTAAAAAAAAAAAAAAAAAAAAATACAAGTGAAAAATACTTGTAAAAAAAATTGGGCTGTTACACTCTCCCCCACTCAGAACTTTTCGTCCTCGAAAAGGAAGGAGGTAGGGGAATAGAAACAACCTGAAAGAAAACTGAATTAAAACTTAAATTAGAATCATTAATCTAAACAATAAAATTCAATTTTAAATTAATCTTTGATTTCATCTATTTATACTTAAAATTTTAACATTTATTTATTTACATATTTACTTGTATAATATCCCTACACTTAAAAAAAAAATCATTCATATTTTTTGTTTTTTTATCCAAATTTTTCACAAGGTATTATAACATTCTAATTTAAAATGTTTAATTTTAATCCAAATTTGAAATGGTAATTTAACTTAATTTTTTAAAGTAAATTTACCATTTCCCAAAATAAACAAAATTCCCCATTTAGTTTCTTCTTCATTCCAAATTAAATTTATTTTTCTCAATATTTTTCTCATCTATGTCAAATATTTTCTCAATTTCTAAACCATATAATTTCAATTTAAATTAATTAATATTCAATAATTGATTTAATTCATTTGATTTTTACAGAAGTTAAATCAATCTTAACTATTTCCAAATTAATTATCTTATTATCCAATTATTTTCTAAAATCAAAAATTTGTATAGTCATTTATAATAATCATCTTTTATTCAACAAATTTAATTTTCTTTATTCCAGATTATTATTAAATATATTCTGCTTAATATATCTATCGCACATATAAAGTAGATTATATTTAATATAACTATTCCAATATATTTCTAAATTTCCTTTAACACCATTTGATATTGTATATTATTCAATTATTATTTTATTTCTATTTACCTCTATTTGTCTTGTTGTAACTGAAACTTTAAGTGTATAACATTTATTATAACCACTCAAATTTTATTTATAAAATCCTTTTATATTATACATTATCCAATTACATAGTTAATTTATGAATGATTTAGGTAAGTTATATTGGCATGCAATTTATACAAGTAAAAATTCCAACTATATTATTCAAGTTTAAATATTCATTCCAAATTTGACTTTATTTTATCATTAGAATCACCTTTTAACATAAATTTATGAATTAAATTTCCAATTAACTTCAAACCCTTTAGAGAAATAAATACATACATATAGGATATGTCAAATCAATTTAAATCATATATCTATATATATTATAAATTAAGTCATATTTAGAAATTCAAATCAATTAAATTTTTGAAACAAAACTACAACGTGGTCTCTTTACTTTGATACTCGAAAATGAATGTCGATGATGTTGTAGTCATCACCGAAATTATTTTCCAGCGACAAAGAGAAGAGCACTAATTTTTAAAACTTTTAAAATTCTTTGGAAACAAATTTATATTCGAAAATAATTTAAATAATATATCCTTTTAAGACTTTAAACACAAGGTTTGAAACTATCAGAAATTAAATTCTTAAATTCTTGTTTTAAATTCATTTTTTGTTTCTAAATAAATTTATAACCATGTTTTATAGTTCAATTATTTATATAAGACAAAACCAATGGTTTACAAAACCATAAATAAAATCAAACACTATTATCTCTAAACAACTAGTTAAATTTTGAAAATTATACTTATATATATAATATTAGATTTTTCCCAAATATAGGAATAATTTTTTTTTTCAAAACCAGGATAGAGATTCAAATTTTGAAGGACTCAAATTAAAGAGAATTTTGATTTAAAGATAAGTTGGAATCAGAAGATCCGATGGTTAAATAACAGAATAAGGAACCAGATAAGTTTATATAAATCGCGGGCAACCTTAACCGGGTCAACCGTGACTTAAAGAATAAGATCGATGTGGATTTTCTAGGGTAAATCTACATTCGATCTGAAGAGATAGAGTTTAGAATAACCAAAGATACTAGCATCTAAACTGAGGATAAATATAAATCTCCGGTGAACCAATGCTAGTTGTAAAGGAGTTTCACCCCTATATTAGAATATTGGCGTAACCGCCAATTTACTATAAAGATCATCCGAAGTGGAGTTATGGGATACTCCAGAATCGGAAAAATGAATAGTGAGGGACACGAATGAACTTCGGAACCGCAGGGAACGTTCCAAAATTCGAAAAGGAAGAGATTCAAGCTCAAATGAAAGTGATTCTGTAAATCAATTTTACCATACATTCTAAGTTTTGCCTAGAGCCAAAGCTCTGATACCAAATGTAACGACCCAATATTTTCAACCCTTCGCATCCGCTCATGTCAGACTTGAAGTGTTCAAAGTACTGCGTTGTAGAATAATTTTGGCAGAACTCAGAATATGCAGTAAATAAAATCACAGAATCACATACACAGATATCAGAACTCACAGCGGAAATAAAATATTTAGTGGTTCATGAAGCCACCATAAAACTTTTAACCAAAAAGAATTTACATAGTTTAGAATCTGCAATACAGCTGTAGGCATAAATAGAAACAGATTCCTCCAAAGTCTTGATTGCAGATAAGATAGGGACTGAAAAGCTTCCGGCAGCACGAATGATCTACGGGATGACCTAGCTCCGGAGAGAAAAACTGAAACTGCAACTCAGGCTGACCCGAGCGTAAAATAAAACATAACACTCGAGTCAGGACATACATACTTATATAATGTAAGCTAATTCAAGTGTACTGTAATATAGAACAAGTAACTTAAAGGATGCTTGGGACCGCCCATCCTCTAAGGATCCGTTAAACTATTTACTATGTAGTATATTGCGCTATTATAATAGTGTCTATTTATAAAATAAACTTACTTTTTAATAGCGTTAAGGAGTGACCCAATATTCCCCTTAACACAAATAATGCCAATAGTCTATACAGTACCGTAATACCTCCTGATCGGGAAGCTACCAGAGGATACTCCATAGGTACGACACAAATAGAAACTCGTAGTAAAGGCTCGGTATGGTAGATGACACGGCACAACTAGGCAATGCCAGGGTAGATATACCAATTGCTATCCAGGCTGATGGAAACGCGTAGCCGCAGTTACCGCCCACCTCGGACTAACTCCCCAAAATCAAAATATAGAGGTGGCCACCGAATCAATCCAAAAACATAGTATAATATCGAAGAGGAGCGTCCGATCAGAGGAATGACCTCATTGGCCTGGAATTGCTCCTGTTTTAGCCACCTTATGCCAACTCACGGGAGTCGGGTCCACGTATTTACCTTACAGGAAACGCCACCACCGACCTACTTCATTCTGGAATCTCCACCGCGTACACGGTTGGTCAAAGTGGTTTTCGGTATCGACAGAGAGTATGTCCATATCCGATCCCGGTCTCTTTGCCAACCCATCGTTATTATAACCCGTGGTCATTTAAAACATTTTATACTTTAAAACCAGAATAAACATTTCCATTTCAAAATATAAATACGATATCATTTTAAAACCCAAAAACAATATGATATCGTTATATTCAAATATAATTCTTTCCAAAAACCATACTGCTTAAAATTTATAATATCTGGAAGCCAAATATTTGAATATATCTTCAAAACATAATATTTGGAATTTTTACTTTAAAACCATAACTCCCAACACACAAATGGTTTGGATATTCAACGGTATATAGAATAATGGTTTAACTTTATGGTTACTTTGTAAAGAAGATAATTTATATAGCTTTACAAATATATTTCTTTATTTAAAGTTTAAACCATAATTTAAATATCACTTTATGTCCCCAAATCCATTACAATTCCTATATATATATATATATATATATATATCCAATTGGAGTATTTCCTATTCAAAACTAAGTTTGGATTTTATTCTTTCAACAAATCAATGTTTTATTATTTAGTCTTGAATATTCCCATAAATTCCATAAATAAACTCCAAATGTTAGTCATTTAATATCTTCAAAATTCACTTAATACTAGAATATTCATCTTAAATTTATTAAGGAAAATCCAGTTATAAATATCATATCTTAAGATTTTCCAAAACTTAACATAAAATAAAATTTATCAAATTCCATGAGTTTTAAAACAATCAATTCTAGATTCTGTAGCACTTAGGAAATGCTACCTAAAGTTACGGGTAAAACTAGTCCAATTTCAAAAAGACAGCATTTAAAATGCTGTAGCAGATTTGTTTAACTAAATAAATATTTCCAAATATAACTTATTTATCTATTTATTTATTAACTGAAGGCTTATTTTTCAAAATCCAGAATTTCCAAAATAAGTTATATTCCAAAATTCTATTCAAATATTTATTTATTTATTAACATTTATAACTCATTCAAAAATAAAAATAAAAAAAATCCTTTAAAGATATTAAATCAAATATTTAACTTCCAAAATAATTTTAAATATTTCAGAAAATATTATAAGAACCACGGGCCTGTATATAGTTCTCTAGCCTAGGTCAAGTGATACGGATTTATATCATTTCAACCCGTAATTTACAAAACCCCGGGTTCTATCATTTCAAACCCGCAATCCCAAGTTATCAGTTAAGCAGTTAACAGACTAGTTTAACAATAATCATTATTTCAGCCCATAACAATCCAACTTTAACAGGGAACTTGCAGTGGTGATTTAAGCAGTAAATAACAATTAATAATATAACTGCAGAAATAATATAATAGATAATACTGATGAGGTGTCAATTTAAATGGGGTCCATCATTCTATATTACATTACAGACAGATAATAGTGAAATACAATTTTACACATACACTTGCAATAATTTACCAAAATATAAATACGTATGTCTGGTGAGAAATACTCACCTGAAAGCTGCAGAAAATTTGATTCAAGCGAAAATGAAAAATCCACCAAAAAAAAGAAACGCACAGAGGGTAGCGATCAAATTTCCCTGGATGTCACGCCTAGATTCAAATCTATAACAAGATCCAAATACCGAATACGTGACTTTTAAAATTTATGGTCAACGCAAATATTTGAAACAATTGGAACGAATAGAGTCAAAGAAATTTGGCACGATACGCTCGACCACTACACCACCCTACTTGACGAACAACTCGGCCCAAAATAAAATCTTTTTTTTTTCTACCTTTTATATATATACTCTATTATTTAATTAAACAAAACGCACAACCACCACATTACTAAACTTCAACTGGAAGTATGCATAAGGTCACGGCCCAAGCCTATATCAACTAAGAATGTACGCTCACTGTAACCCAAAGAAATGCAAATACTTCACTCCCTTAATTTTTTCCCTTCACGCAAAAACACACTGCCTATTTCCTACTAGATTTGCGTGTACACATGCAAAAGTTTTCACCCAGCCTATACTACAAACTAATGCATGGATAGTACATTATTTGATCTGCACGTTACTTCCTTTATAAAATTTTATTATATCATTTCTAAATTATAAATATTCTCTTTTTTTTTTTATATGTGTAACGACCTGTCATTTTCGTTAATTAAATTTGTCATTTTAATAAGATTTACGCAAATTTACTTTAGAAGAAATAAAGATTTTAAAATTAATAATGAAGCAAATGTTGAGAAGGAAATGAAACCATGGGAATATAAGGCTAAGTATTTACAGTTGAAACAAAATGACGAATAAATTGAAGTGATGTAAATTGTTATATTAGGCTAAGAGTTGCATATAAGAGAACAAAGGTAAGTAGTGAATTTAGTTAATGAATTAATAATATTAAATAGTAAATTGAATTAAATCAATGTCCGGTACAAATTGAAATATTGTTTGGAATGAAAGCTTATAAATTGTAAGCATTTAATTTACAAATGAAATCAGTGTGTGTGTTTTTTTTTTTTTTTATAAATATATATATCACATGCACAATTCGCCCAATCTTTCGACTAAATGCATGGATCTTTTTTAATAGATGCTTGCACACACACTATATGGTCTGAACTATATTTATGTTAAAAATATGCAGGCACTGCTTCCTATATGATATGCATTTAGTACAGGTAAATTATCTAATATATGCAAAAAGGCAAAGCTTCTCACTAATACACGCATGTACAGGTACCCTCAAATCTCTCCTCTCCCTCTTCCCTTCCTCTCCTTCCTCTGTTTTACATATATATTTCTTTCTTCTTTTTTTTTCTTTTTTTTTTCTTTTTTTTTTTTCAATGAACATTATTGACTTTCTATTTTGTTTGACCCAAAACTAAGTATGATATATACAATGAATAACCCATTTTTCCGTAGTGATAGTACGCGTAAACTTTAAGCTAGCATTAAATTAAATCTGGGTCAACTACACCATCTCTTTGCACACACATATTAGATTTCTACAGATGTGATGACTCATAAATTTCCAAAGTTTGTCAACTAGATCGGGTGAAGTAGATGGGTTGGAGTGGCCGAGCATATCAAATGAGAACAAAAAAAAACTGAGGAAAGGAAAAACTGGAAGGAAAAGAAAGAGAAAACAATAAGACAATTACCTGATGCTTCGAACGAAATTGCCAGAGGAAAATTTGCAATGCTTTGAAGAGTGGTGAGTTTTTTTTCTTTTTTTTTTGAGATGTGGATCGCTGGCATATTTATACACGAATTTGTGAAACGGCAAGGCAGTGATCAAGGGATGTGGCGTGATTAACTCATTTCAGTTTTGCAAAAGGATAAATTTTTTTTTCCAACGTATAAAGTTTGATCAGTATTCGAAAATTTGTAAACAAAAAGGCAGAGAAATGGCAGCTTGGATTATGGGAAATAAATGACTTGCGTGATACATGGTTTGATTTATAAAGTTTGTACGTTACTTAAGGGGAATATTGATCAAAGGAAGGGCAAGCGTGATGTTTGGTAAAGCTGATGACAACAGAGGGTAAGAGGAATAAGCAAAAATGCGAACGTTACATATATACAAATGCACTAATGTTGCTCACGTGTGATCCATTTTATTTTAGCTAAAATCTTGATTTTAGTTTGATACCCATAAATGAAAAGGTGAATATTTATGTAAGCTTTAGGCAAAGAACGTATACCATTTATTAAAAGAAATCAAACGGTCCTTTAAAACAAAATAACGTCCGTCTTAAAATCACTGACTGATATTTTTCTCCATAAAGATATTTAAATACGATTTTTTTACTTTATATGCGTGATTATAGGAACGAAAAAATTTTATCTTGCAAAATAAAGGCAGTGGAAACAGAGAGATATAAATAGGAATGTGAGAATTTGAAAAGATAGGCAAGGTTAAATTTGAATGCATGAGTTGATTTTTAGGCAATCAAATATATTAGTCCATTTAGGTTGCGTGAATAAATGAATACAGTGACATGCTCAAGAAACAAAAAGGTAAGAGGCAAATGCCAAAAATGTTAAAAGAATAAAATTTTGTGTCACGCGCAAAGGAAGGCAAAATTGATTTTCTTTCAAATGATATATGCGTGATTGTAGATTTAAGCAGATAAGGTTTCGTGATCAGAGGAATGGCAAAATATGAACCGTACCAATTATATGAGAATTGATATATTATTTTTTTTAGTTTGATTTAATTAAATGACGGCAAGAATTTTTCAAAGCTTTTGGAAATGGAAACGTATATACACATTTTATTTAAAACCAAACTGTCAGTTACAACCAAAAGTAACGTTCGTCTTAAAATCACTAACTGATGTTTTAATCCATAAAGGTGTTTATATATGATTTTAAAAGTACGTCAAACTGACGTAATACAAAACTTCAAAAATATATATAAAAAATAACGTTTTAAATTTTACACGTTTTATTACATTACTTACCATAAATTTTACGCGTCCTTTTAAACGCGATATTTAACAGTTTATAAATACACTAAATCCTTCAAAAATAATACTTAACTAAAATTTAAATTGGTTTACATTCTTCATATTTTATATATATATATATACACGGTACTTATTCCCTAGATTTACGCGCCCTTTTTAACGCGTGATTACCCAGTTCATTTATACATAAAAAAAATTCGAAATTCTGACCGTGCTGAGACTCGAACTCGTGACCTGTCGTGAATAGCCCAGATGTCTTAACCACCTAAGCTATAAATGTTTTCTTAATTAAAACTTGATTTTTTCAGAGATCTTATTAGTTAGTCCTAATTTTTTTTTCATATTTTGTTTTAATCACTTTAAATAAACCCCAAAGTTTTTTTTTTTTTTTTTTTAAAAAAAAAAAAAAAAAATACAAGTGAAAAATACTTGTAAAAAAATTTGGGCTGTTACAGGTAGGAAGCCTAAAATCTCGCCTGAATTCTCCACCTCATTCTTTACGTCCAATATCACTTCTCCTAGAAAAATGGATGCCACCTCATCAATTTGTACAGATGGGTACTGATCCAAGGGCTTGGATCTGTACCAATTCATAAGATGGCCAGACTGGTCATCCTAAACCTTCATGTTGGCTCGTCTCATGGTTAGCTTTGAAATTCCAAACTTAACTGCATATTTATTAGCATGTTCCTAAGTTTAAATGAGGAATTGGTGGAGAAGTAGATTTGCTGATTTTCAATGCTCGTAGTGATTGATAGAGAATTGCATGGGATCAACCAAATAGTGCCTGGAATAGGCTTTCATCATCAATTAGGGCGAGTAGTGGGATTTGGGGGCAATTCTGGATGAAGGAAAAAGTTTCGATACTGATCCAGGAGGTTGGATTAATACCCATCCAACACACGTTGGATTCAGCTCCTCGAATTCTTGTGTCAGGTTGTCTCTATACTGCATGGTCAAAACACAGGATAACATGTCTTTACTAGGAAAATGATTTTGCAGTTTTAATAACATTGACGAAAACTGTAACAACCCAGGATTTAGCGATTACCTGAGAATATTAAATTATAACGACAGTTATAATTTAATAGTGTAAATTAATAATTAAAGAGGAATTTAAATTGTTTATTGGAAATAAACAATTTATTTGAGTATAAAAGGAGAAAATAGAATTTTGGAAACTTTATTAAGATGGTTTGAGTTAAAAGGTTGAGGAAATGTGTTTTATTTAGAGTTAAAGCAATAGTTTTGTTAATTATTGCTATTCACTTCTTTTAATAATTTTTAAAAGAAGTAATTAATTTTTAAAATGGCATATCTTTAATAAAATGATGGAATTGAGTTTAAATAAACAATTTGAGCATAAAATTATGTTTGAAATGAGTTATAGAATTTTATTACACAAAAATGTGATTTTGTGTAATTTATAATGTTAGTTACAATGAGTTTCGTAATTAAAGATGTAAATTATCTATTTTATTTAAAATAGAGAAATATGATAGTAGAATGTTTTAAATATATAAATAATCTTTTATTTTGAGTGTAAAACATTTTATTCATCAAGAGTATGAAATTCATAATTTTTAAAGAAGAAAAACTTGTATTATTGTGATTTTATTTGTTAACATACATGGTCAAGTGTTTAAATAAGTGAATGAATATTATCTTAAGCTAATTTTCTTTTAAATTGGACCTTAGCCCATTAACCTAATCCCAACTTGGCCTATAAGAAATGAGAAAAAGAAAACATGTACTTATCTTTTTCTCACTTCTTCCTCTAGCCTCCAAAAGCATGCTAATGACTGAAACCCTCTTTCCTCCTTCAATCTATGCTAAATCCATAAAATTAAAAGAAAAACCGATGACTTAAAAGGTTAAAGCAAGAGCTAAACTCAGGTAATCGATTTCTAAAACCCTTAGCTTCATCAAAAAAAATCTATTTTTGTAATGATAATTGTTGATTTGCTTCTCTCCTTGTTTGCATGTACCTGTTCTTAGTTTTACTGGTTTGGATGCTCTGTTCTTGGTTAAAAGCGTCAACCTTTGGCATCTAAATCATAATTCAATCTTCATGAAGGAAAGGTGAGTGTAAAACTCACAAACCCTAGCTCTTTATATGATCAAAATTTTATAAATAGTGAATTACTGAAGCTAAAACAAATTTAGGCATAACTTTCTCGTTTTTTATCCGATTAAGATAATTTTAGATGTTCCGAAAAGCTTAATTCATGTGCTACAACTTTTGTGTTTTGAATTTTCTGTAATCTTGAGATTACCTATGTCAAAATTTAATTTTTCTACTGCATACCCGAGAGCAAAACCAATATTTGCTCTTTCATTGAAGCCGAAACGGGATTTGACCATAACTACTTCGTTTTTTTACCGATTTTGATGCTAAAACTTTTATTCTATTCATTTTGCCTGATTTTGAAGTCATCTATGCCAAAATTGCAATTGTTTGTCGTTGTCCTGTAAATGCATAAGTTCAGGCTGAGTTTGATGTTTTTTTAGTAATTTGATCATAACTTTCTTTTTTCACATCGGAATTTAGAAATTTTAGATGTTCTGAAATCCTAGTGAATTATTCCACAACTTTTCTGTTTTTGGTTTCGAATGATTTTGAGGTTTACATAGTGAATAACTGACTTTTTTATCGCTGGCCTGTGTTGATAGCCAGTGCACATAAAAAATTTTAAGTAGTATTTCACTCATTACTTATTCGTTACTTATCAAAATACCGAAATGTTGGATGTTCTGGAAACCTTATGATGTAGGCCACAACTTTCATGTTTTGAGTTTTGTAAAATTTCGTAGTTTAAATGGTGGAAAATCGACGTTTTTACTTATGGCCTGTCATTGACAACCACAATATTTATATATTTGTCTGATTTCGATGATTTCATTCGCATTTTTTTGCAATTTTTTTATATGAAATTTGATGCTAATATTTGATCATTTTTTACAGTAATGGAATAATCAAGTTAGGATGACATTTGAATTTAAATTAATTTAAATTCGATTTAAATTTGAATATCGGTTTAAGCCGATTAAAATTGCAAATTGATGTTTTCTTGCGTTTTAAAAAAATCCGAATAAATTCCAGAAAATCTTCTAACATCATGGTTGGAGTAATAAATCTTTTTATGTATTTTTAGAGGTTTTTAATCAACTATTCATTATTTTTAAGGCTTTTAAAAATTATCAAAATCCTTTTTAATGATGTGTTTTCTCTCAAAATCGTTTAGATAAATTTGTAAAATTTGTTTTATAACCTCGTTTTCTCAAGTAAAATCTTTTATAATTAATTTTGTTTATTTTAATTACTTTGATGCTTTTTCGGACGTATGAGGAAGTAAATTAGACGATTTAGTAAAAAAATACATGGTATGGGACATGTATTTTTGCTTTATCGCTTAATATCGGACTTGTACGATCAAAACCAATTTGAAGTGTTATTTTGAGTTGATTTAGAAGTTACCAAATTTTGGTGAAGATTATTGGTCTGAGAATTACTCTTTGAATACATTCAATGACGAACCAATCTAGCTGCATTTTGTGATTGGCCGATGAAATGAGGCAATATTGATGTTAAGTTTTAATTTGCAACTATGGTTAGAAATAACCATCACGATGTTCTTTTACATGCCTAGGAGATGAGGCATGTTGTTATGATCGATTGATGATGATTTCGACATTTATGATGAATTTTTACTTGTCAATGAAATGAGACAAGTCTCGATGTCACTTAAAACTCGTCCAACTAAGAGATAAGACGAGTTAGGTATCTTACACTCACCGATGAGATGAGGCAGTGCTTATTTGATGATGTTTTATGATGGTTTTCTAATGTGGCATCGACTAACGATTAGTAAACCAATAGATACGAACGTATGGTATGGGACGTACGTTGACGCCTATTGGGTTCCTATTCAAGAAGTTGAGACACATTCACGATGTTACTAGTGCTACAGACCGAGTACTCGATTGGAGTCATCATGATGTTCATGAAGTTATTACTCGACTCCAATCATCACGATGTTATTACTCGGGTTTTTGTGACTGGGTGTCATCAAGATGTTTCCGACTATAGTCAATCAAGATGATCATGATGTTATGATGTTATGTGACCCCAAGTCATCACGATGAATGGTACCAAATAATGGTTCAAGATGTAAACGCATGTGCTGTTTTCCATGAGGTTTTAGGTGTTTCAATTTCACTATTTTGATTATGATGCTTTATTATAGCCTTATGTAAGAAAAAGGCTTATTGACATACATGGTTTTATTTGTGATTTCGAATATGATGTTTTGGATTCTTTTCGGGTTCTATCAAGATGTATTTGAGACATTATATATATTTATACCAATGAGATGAGGTATAAATTATTGTAATGCTTTTATGATGAGTGTTGATAATAGATTTAAGATATATTTATATTTATACCAATGATATGAGGTATAAATGATAATGGAGATTCCTTTATAATGAGTTTAATGATGGATTTGAGATGTATTTATATTTATACCAATGAGATGAGGTATAATAATTAAGAAGTTTCTATTAGATGAGTTTTATTTATGATGGATTCTTCAAGTTTTAATTATCTTATGAAGATTTACTTTATGGCCTATATCCTCACCCATTTCATTCGGTTATATATATAATTAGATGAACCATGTCTATCTAATATACATATTGTATTCCTCTATGCAATCATGATGAACCATTGTGTATCACTCTAGAGATAACTTGATGACCTATATCATTCCATTGGTAACGATGGAATGGTTTTCCCCTTATCTCTTATCATCACCTTTACTAATGATAAGTTCTAGCTAGCCTAACCCGTGTGTTTTCACTCGGGTTAGACCGAGTTGTTTCAGGTATCATCTATGGGGCTTAGCTTGAAGTTGATGTTGGATATCGGCTCTTCTTTCTCTTGAGTAGTTTTTGTTCTTTCACATACTCTGATGTAGTTATATTTAATTCGATGTATATAGTGTGGTCGAGCACCACCTTTATTGTATTCATATTGTATTGTACTAAATATGTATCAGTGTATATGAATATATACGATGTTGATTACTGTTCTGTGATGTGCTTTTCATTTAGTTATTGTATTTCGTTCTGATAGATCTGTTAGCCACCTATAGTTTTGGATTAAGCATTTACTGGGTATGTCGATCCTCTTGAGATAGAAAAGACAAATCATATTGCATTTATCGACGTATTCGGTAGATGTTTAAGACAAAATTATAGATGGCCGCCCTTAACCAGCCCTCTTCTCCACTTTAGTAGACAAAATTACTCATTGATTCTCGTTTTTATGGTGGGCTTCGAGGTGGGGCGTTACAGCATGGTATCAGAGCTGTGGTCAGAACAAAGTAGGATAAACACAGAACAGTTCGTATATTATGATACATCAAAGTACAATATGGGTGAATCATTGTCCTTTATTCGAGCTTGCTTTCGAATCGAGCCTTGATTCTTTTTTTTAAGTTTTGGGATTGTTGAGATGGAATATGTGCAGGAATATAGATATATAATGTATTTCGTAGTATTCCATAATAGAGTTTGATGTCATCTTATCTTATATAAAATCTTATTTGGAATTATTCTGTTCTTATTTTTGTCAATACGAGTGAGTTCGTATCGATGGAGCTGAATGATTTCTTTGGGCATTCTTGTTGCATTCCTCTGAGAGTTGTGAATCCTATTGAAGGAATCCACAACGATTGGCTTGTTGTGGGCATTTTGAGTTCTCTATTGATTGCTGCTTTAGTGAGTATTTGTTTATTACTCACTACCTTGAGATGTATTTGATTTGAGATGGATTGACTTATTGGATGTAAAGTCTGATCCATTTGTTGTTATAAGATCCTATATTTATTTTGGCATCCTAATTTGATTAGTTTATTATTTCTGTCACTTTGGAATGTTAATGATGATTCCAAAGTTTTTGATTTCACTCTTGAGTATCGATATGATGATGATCTATCTCAAATTCCAGTCATAGTGACTTTGTTGAGTTTTTGAGTCCATTTGGAATTGACATCCAATTGGGCAATCGAGCGTTGAGATAACCTTATTCCTGGCTCTTAGCTCTTCGGTTATCCTTCCACGAGGATATCCACTGAGGAATGAGGTGAGTTTCTAGATTGTTCGGGTTTGGTTGAGTTATCATTCTACTTCGTTTGAGTGTTATTTTTAGATACTCAATCAATGTTATCCTTTAACATTACTCCGTTTGGAGTAGCGATTCGTGGATTGTGTGTTTCTTCTCCTTTGAGAAGAATTTCTTGCTTACCATGTATCTTGATGATTTTTGGGAGTGGCTCATGACATCGTAAGATTGACGAACACTCTATCTCCTTTTGATGATTTTGAGAATAGAGTATTCTAGGAATATCTCGATGCATTCTCTTAATGTTCTTTGGTTTGAGTTTTGAAGCTATATAAATATGTGTATTAAAGAGAAATTTAAGCTCTGAGGTATAAAAAAATCAAAGAATATTTTGAGAATACATTTACATTAGTAGTATTTCTTTTATAGAAATAATTTGAGAGTGTTGGGTTGTCCATCGAGTTGTTAAGAGTTCTGGTCGATACGCTTGATCAACGTTATCGATAGGAATCTCTTAAATGCTATGATGAGGCAATCAGACACAATGGTTTGTGTTTAAAAATTGAGATTTGTAAAATAATATTTTGAGATTTAATATTAAATTTATTTTTGAATGGTAATTGCATCCATTGATTTTAGAGACGAGTAATAGAGTAGCTTTTTTAATTATAAAGATGAGAATATAAATGAGATTGTTTTTGGGCTGTGCTTTATTGGAAGTATATTTTGAGATTTTAGAATCTATATGGATGTTTTAAGAGAAGAGTTATAAGAGAATTTGAAGATTGTTTTTAATCTATTTAAGTGGTTTAATAAAAAGAGTAAAGAGAATTTAAACCCTTAATTTATTTTGAGGAATATCATTATGGATTTACAAATTTCTTTGAAAATTAATTTTGAAGTAAGAGAAGAAATTTGGACTTTTAATTTGAGTTTTAAATAACTTACTAAGTAATATAGTAAAAAGTTAGAAAATTTTCAAATGTTGAAAATTGAGATTTAAAATTTAAAAGATGTTGAGATTTAAACATTCTAAATATCTTGGATTAAAAGATAATTCGAGCTTATATCCTTATTCTTGAGTATATTATATCTTCGAGCTATTATTAACGACGTGCATTTTTCATGGTCGTTCGAGTGGGTGGCCTTGTGAGAAGCCATCTTATGATTTATCAATCTTGTCTATTGTATTTATCTTGTTGTGAGGATGTTCTTTCCGTATTATTATGCCGAAAATCATGTTAATGATCTTCTTTATTGTTTAGAGTTCGGATTTGAGTGAGTTTGACCCCGACTCTATTCATGGAGTTTTGAGCAATCAATCATTTTCGATTGATTATTTGTTGAGCATCTTATTGAGTTTTGATTCAAGACTGGAGAACTTTGAAATTCTTTCGAGTTGCTTGGAAAATTCGATAGTTTGCTAATCACTGTATTAGCATATGACGGGCCATTGAATTAACCATGTGAGTTTTTCTTTGTTTCTTTCTACTATTCTACATTGAGAGTATGAATGATTTGGAATTCGAGCTTGTCTTTATCCTTCGATGATTGTATCTTTTATGTTATTTACAGCTCTTTTTCTAAAAAATTGCGGGGACGCAAATTTTGTAAGCGGGGGGGTCTGTAACAACCGAGGTTTTAGCGATTACCTGAGAATATCAAATTATAACGACATTTATAATTTAATAGTGTAAATTAATAATTAAAGAGGAATTTAAATTGTTTATTGGAAATAAACAATATATTTGAGTATAAAACGAGAAAATAAAATTTTGGAAACTTTATTAAGATGGTTTGAGTTAAAAGATTGAGGAAATGTATTTTATTTAGAGTTAAAGCAATAGTTTTATTAATTATTGCTATTCACTTCTTTTAATAATTTGTAAAAGAAGTAATTAATTTTTAAAATGGGATATCTTTAATAAAATGATGGAGTTGAGTTTAAAAAATAATTTGAGCATAAATTTATGTTTGAAATGAGTTATAGAATTTTATTGCACAAAAATGTGATTTTGTGTAATTTATAGTGTTAGTTACAATGAGTTTTGTAATTAAAGATGTAAATTTTCTATTTTATTTAAAATAGAGAAATATGATAATAGAATGTTTTAAATATATAAATAATCATTTACTTTGAGTGTAAAACATTTTATTCATCAAGAGTATGAAGTTCATAATTTTTAAAGAAGAAAAACTTGTATTATTGTGATTTTATTTGTTAACATACATGATTAAGTGTTTAAATAAGTGAATGAATATTATCTTAAGCTAATTTTCTTTTAAATTGGACCTTAGCCCATTAACCTAATCCCAACTTGGCCTGTAAGAAATGAGAAACTGAAATCCTGTACGTATCTTTTTCTCACTTCTTCCTTTAGCCTCTAGAAGCATGCTAATGGCTGAAACCCTCTTTCCTCCTTCAATCTATGCTAAATCCATAAAAGTAAAAAAAAACTGATTAATTAAAAGGTTAAAGCAAGAGCTAAACTTAGCTAATCAGTTTCTAAAACCCTTCTCTTCATCAAATAAATCTATTTTTGTAATGATAATTGTTGATTTGCTTCTCTCCTTGTTTGCATGTACCTGTTCTTAGTTTTACTTCTTTGGATGCTCTATTCTTGGCTAAAAGCATCAACCTTTGGCATCTAATTCAATCTTCATGAAGGCAATGTGAGTGTAAAACTCACAAACCCTAGCTCTTTATATGATCAAAATGTTATAATTAGTGAATTACTGAAGCAAAAACAAATTTAGGCATAACTTTCTCGTTTTTGATTCAATATAGATAATTTCAGATGTTCCGAAAAGCTTAATTCATGTGCTACAACTTTCATGTTTTGAGTTTTCTGTAATTTTGACGTTAGCTATGTCAAAATTTAATCTTTCTACTGCAAACCCGAGAGCAAAACTTATATTTTCTCTTTCATTGAAACAGAAACGGGTTTGACCATAACTACTTCGTTTCTTAACCGATTTTGATGATCTTGGTCATTTCGAAATGTATAGAAACTAAGCTAAACTTTTATTCTATTCATTTTGCCTGATTTCGAGGTCAACTATGCCAAAATTGCAATTGTTTGTCGCTGTCCTGTAAATGCATAAGTTCAGGCTAAGTTTGATGTTTTTTTAGGATGAGATTTGAATTTAAATTTATTTAAATTCGATTTAAATTTGAATATCGGTTTAGGCTGATTAAAATTGCAAATTGATGTTTTCTTGAGTTTTAAAAAAATTCGAATAAATTCCAGAAAATCTTCTAACATCATGGTTGGAGTAATAAATGTTTTTATGTATTTTTATAGGTTTTTAATCAACTATTCTTTATTTTTTAGGCTTTTAAAAATTATTAAAATCCTTTTTAACGATGTGTTTTCTCTCAAAATCTTTTAGATAAATTTCTAAAATTTGTTTTATAACCCCGTTTTCTCAAGTAAAATCTTTTATAATTAATTTTGTTTATTTTAATTACTTTGATGCTTTTTTGAACGTATAAGGAAGTAAATTAAACGATTTAGTAAAAAAATACGTGGAATGGGACATGTATTTTTGCTTTATCGCTTAATATTGAACTTGTACGATCAAAACGAATTTGAAGTGTTATTTTGAGTTGATTTAGAAGTTACCAAATTTTGGTGAAGATTATTGGGTTTGAGAATTACTCTTTGAGTACATTCGACGACGAACCAATCTAGATGCATTTTGTGATGGCCGATGAAATGAGGCAATATTGATGTTAAGTTTTAATTTAAAACTATGGTTAGAAATAACCATCACGATGTTCTTTTACTTTCCTAGGAGATGAGGCAAGTTGTTATGATGGATTGATGAATATTTCGATATTTATGATGAATTTTTACTTGTCGATGAAATGAGACAAGTCTCGATGTTACTTAAAACACATCGAAGTAAGAGATAAGACGAGTTAGGTATCTTACACTCACTGATGAGATGAGGCAGTGTTTATTTGATGATGTTTTATGATGGTTTTCTAATGTGGCATCAACTAAAGATTAGTAAACCAATAGGTACGAACGTATGGTATGGGACGTACGTTGACGCCTATTGGGTTCCTATTCGAGGAGTTGAGACACATTCACGATGTTACTAGTGCTACAGACCGAGTACTCGATTGGAGTCATCACGATGTTCATGAAGTTATTACTTGACTCCAATCATCACGATGTTATTACTCGGTTTTTGTGACTAGGTGTCATCAAGATGTTTCCGACTATAGTCAGTCAAGATGATCACGATGTTATGATGTTATGTGACCCCAAGTCATCACGATGAATGGTACCAAATAATGGTAGTACTAGTCAAGATGTAAATGCACGTGCTGTTTTCCATGAGGTTTTAGGTGTTTCGATTTAACTGTTTTGATGATGATGCTTTAGTATAGCCTTATGTAAGAAAAAGGCTTATTTACATACATGGTTTTTTTTTGTGATTTTGAATATGATGTTTTGAATTCTTTCCGGGCTCTATCAAGATGGATTTGAGAGATTATATATATTTATACCAATGAGATGAGGTATAAATTATGGTAATGCTTTTATGATGAGTGTTGATAATAGATTTAAGATATATATATATTTATACCAATGATATGAGGTATGAATGATTATGGAGATTCCTTTATAATGAGTTTAATGATGGATTTGAGATGTATTTATATTTATACCGATGAGATGAAGTATAATAATTAAGAAGTTTCTATTAGATGAGTTTTATTTATGATGGATTCTTGAAGTTTTAATTATCTTATGAAGATTTACTTTATGGTCCATATCCTCACCCATTTCATTCGGTTATATATATATAATTAGATGAACCATGTCTATCTAATATAAATATTGTGTTCCTCTATGAAATCATGATGAACCACTGATGTATCACTCTAGAGATAACTTGACGACCTATATCATTCCATTGGTAACGATGGAATGGTTTTCCCCTTATCTCTTATCATCACCTTTACTAATGATAAGTTCTAGCTAGCCTGACCCGTGTGTTTTCACTTAGGTCGGACCGAGTTGTTTCAAGTATCATCTATTGGGCTTAGCTTGAAGTTGATGTTGGATATCAGCTCTTCTTTCTCTTGAGTAGTTTCTGTTCTTTCGCATACTCTGATGTAGTTATATTTAATTCGACGTATATAGTGTGGTCGAGCACCACCTTTATTGTATTCATATTGTATTGTACTAAACATGTATCAGTGTATATGTATATATACGATGTTGATTACTGTTCTGTATGTGCTTTTCATTTAGTTATTGTATTTCGTTCTGATAGATCTGTTAGCCACCTATAGTTTTGGATTAAGCATTTACTGGGTATGTCAATCCTCTTGAGATAGAAAAGAAAAATCATATTGCGTTTATCGACGTATTCAGTAGATGTTTAAGACAAAATTATAGATGGTCGCCCTTAACCAGCCATATTCTCCACTTTAGTAGACAAAATTACTCGTTGATTCTCTTTGTTATGGTGGGTCTCGAGGTGGGGTTACAAAATCCTTGTTTGGAAAGAAATGATTTCAAATTAATTTTATGGTAGTACTTATAATCTTCATCGGATCGCTACTAATCCCAGTAACACGTCTTACTTTTGAACATCCATTTTATGTTTTTTAAACATTTTAAACCTTGGTATTAATCATATAGTTCATTCTGGAAATAACACTTCTTCTGGCATGATAAACGGATGTCGACTATTCCCTTGAAAGTAGAAGTCAAAATCTTTATGATATTTGTAATTTCAAAATTATCCTAATTTCTAAAATTTTAATTCGTGGAACCTTAACTTCTACCGTTCACTTGAGGGTATTACTCAGATCCAATTTGTAATACTTTGTACCTAGCTTGAATTATATAACTTAGATGATGAGAGTGATTGGAACAACCCTAATTTTTAGGTAGCATATAATTTAAATATTTAATTATGAGATAATTAAATATGAAGTTAAGAAATATGGGATTTTCCATACAAATCAATTAATTAATTAGTATAGGTTTGCCTTAGTATTATAATATACAGCAAGGTTTAAAGGAAATATAAACATGAATAAGGAATGGTAAAAGAGGAAAAGAGACTTACATATCACTCTCTCCTCTCCCTTGTTCACTTTCATTTCATTCCCTAAAAAAAATAAACAAAGAAAAAGAAGAGATCAGGCCACCATTAGGAAATTCAAGAAGAAAAGAGGAAGAATAGAAAGCTAAGGCAAACTTCATCATTTCAACTAGAATCAACATGAATAATGTACAACCACGTCTTTGTTTTTTGTGGGTTTTGAATTTGGTTTCCTGAAATTTCAAGTTTTTATATAATAATATTGTTAACCCAAAAGATAGATCAACAACCTGGTTTGAGTGTGAAAGCACCAGCCCTTTTTTGACAAAGCAATAACATGGGTAACATGTATAGAAAAAATAGTAAAAGAAAGAAGACAAGGAAATTTTATAGTGGTTCGGCTGTTAATGAAGCCTACGTCCACTTTATAGTTTATTACGGACTGGTTGCTGTTGCAAGTAGTGTCTGGTTACAAGGATTTTGATTATCCTTAGCTAGACTGAAGCCCTAGAGTTGGAATCCACTGGAGAATCATAGTGAATCCCTTCAGAGATCATTATGAGGGAGATAGAGAGTAAAGAAAGTTTCCAACAGAGCTTCAGCAATCAGTCCAGAGAAGATCCCGTTTATGTTGCAGGTAGGATGGTATTTATAGAGATCGAAGAGCTTCTGGGCCAGTCCAGTTCGCCACTTGCTCGCAGAAGAAGATAGGAATAGCTAGAGGAGCTAAGCTTGCAACACTAGTGATCCATGGTTTTGGCTCGCGTGTGAGCTAATCACTTTACCCCCATCTCCATTGCTTGGTCAGTAGCTCGCTGAGAATCCATGGTCTAGTATGGGTCGCTGGCGATCCGTACACTTAGCACATTTTCCACTATTCCGATCATGCTTCCTTCCTTTTATATGCCATAGCGACCTAGTGATCCTAGGATGAAGTATGGATCGCTGGCGAATCATAATGCAAGGATCGCTAGCGAACTAACCCCGTAGCATCCTTCTCCTATATTGATCCATATAGGTCTAATGGATAAGCTTAATGCTCTAGCTATCTGCTTTGGATCCCGTAGGTCCAGAAATTAAATCTTCAATCTTTGCCTGAAGTGTCTACCACGTGGAATCAATGACTCCTGGGAAAAGAAGAACTGCATTTGGAAGATCCATAAGGTCACTAATAGCTAGAGAAAATGTTAATCTCCGAAAAACTAAAGTATATAGTGCTAACTTGGGAATTCAGGGGTCAGCATCCTTCGACCAACATGAAGTTGTCACCAAGGATGAGTTAAATAAGATGGTTAATGAGATCAACCAGAAAATGGAAAATAGTCAAAGACTCTAATGGATAAGCTTAACGTTCTCTTAACCCTATAGTCAAACCCTGCTCCAAGGACTATAACTGAACCCGCAACTGCTATAGAACAAGAGAATTCCTCCATTTATGTTCTACATAGAAGAAACAAAAAACAGCCACCAAAAAGGATGACAACAGGACACAATATGGAAGAGAATGCGAATACTTCACCCGCCGCAAGGCAACCAATTCTGAACTTGAATCAGTGGCCCGAGACCCCGCAAGGAGATATAGCTATGGATCTCTCTAATTCAGAAGATGGAGAGCAAGACAAACAATTTGAAGAAAATGCTAATGCATTCAATGATGCTGGAACGTCCAAACTGCCCCAATTAGGCCAACTGCGAGCTAACGGGGTCCCGTAGGAGTGGCTCACTCGAGGACAGGAGAGGTTGGGCTTCAAACACACACAAAAACTGTTTGCAAAGCCAAACACTTGGTGTAGTGACTGATTATTGTCTCCAAAATTAATGGACATCAGAGTCACACATAGCAGACATGGCCAAACGACTGATGGACGAGAGTAAAAACCGAAGAGATGATGAATGGGGATCTTCTCTAAGTCCAACTCCCTTTCCGATAAAAAATGGAATGAAAGATATCTAGACAAATTCATGATGCTAGCTATCCCATCCTATGACGGGACAAAGGACCCAAAACCCCATCAATACAAGTATAGCCGGTATATGGACGGAGCCAACTCTCTAGAAGTTGTTCACTGCCAATGTTTCCCTATCTTTTTAGAAGGAGTCGCGTCTACATGCGCCTACCACGAGGCCACCTAAAGAATCTCATTGGAGAGTTGATATGAGATAATAAGCTCTAGCCGTATGTTAAAAAGCCATAAAACCCTAATCAACCTGCGGTCCCTCAGCCTCCCAGGGAACAAAGAAATCAAGTTGGAACTAGTGAAGAAGGGTCAAAACGAACCGACCAAAGGCTCATTATTGGAATGATGTCTTAGGGACCACACCCTGTGCAAAGGAGTTAGGGAGAAATGGAACAACACGCGAGTTCGATGAAACATGCTCTGAAAGACTCATGTCTCACAATAAATGATGAAATTCTAGTCAAGCTACAAAAGGTTTTGAGTGATGATATAGTGTTCCGCAATAGGCAGACCGAAGGGATCGAAGCTCCAACTCTCAACCGAATGGTGGTAACAGTAGGAAGTGGACCCACTCTAATTCAATGAATTTTGGTCGATAGTAGCAGTTATCTTAATATAGTTTTCAAATGTACTATTGACCAGATGAAAATCGATATGAAAAACATGTCTACATGCCAAAGAAAGATTCAGGGGATCACTGGCGAGCCCAAACAATTTGTGGGAACAATCAATCTACCAGTGGAACTTAGAGAGGGCGATCAAAGAGTCGACCTCATTCATACATTTCTAACTGTGGTTGAAATGTCAGCATATAACGCCTTCTTGGGGCGGCCCGATCTAGCAGACTTTAAAATAGCTCTGGCCCAGTGGTGTCTAACCATGAAGTTCCCTACTGCAAAGGGAATTGAAGTGGTGAAAGGAGATCGGTGTGCTGCCAAAGAATGTTACATTGCAGAATTATGCAAATCCATAGGAAATGAATAGGGGAAGGATGTAGGGAGAACTCACCACATCCATGAACCCTTCGAATAGTAACTATGGAGCTGCCCTTGGCTTGGGGACCGTAGCCGATTCGACAAGGCTTTGGACCCTAGAAAGAAGATCTCAAGAGAGGAACGTGCGGCGCTGGCAGAATTGACGTTGTCCGTCCTTATCGACATGGACGACCCGACTAAAGTTTTGAAAATTGGATCGCACCTTAGAAACAAGATGCGTATGGAGCTTACAAAAATTCTCTATGCTAACATAGATGTGTTCACATGGACGCATTCCGATATGTGTGGGGTGTCTCCAGAGATCGCATGTCAAGCGCTCAGCATTGACACTAAATTCACACCAGTAAAGCAAAAAAGGCACAACTTAAGTCTCGAACGATCTAAGGCACTAAGAGAAGAAGTGGACATGTTAATGGCTGACGGTTTTATTCATGATGCAACCTATCCATAGTGGGTATCTAATCCAGTCTTAGTCAAAAAGTAACGAGAAGTGGCGAGCCTGTATTGGCTACTCAGACTTAAAGAAGGCTTGCCCAAAAGATAGTTTCCATCTCCCTAGAATAGACCAACTTGTAGACGGAACGGTGGGGCACGAGCTTCTATCATTCATGGACGCATACTTTGGATACAATCATATTCTGATGCACGAACCCGATCAAGAAAATACCAGCTCATTACCAACCTAGGCGTATACTGCTATAGATTAGTGCCATTTTGTTTGAGGAACGTAGGGGCAACTTATCAAAGGTTGGTAAATACCATGTTCAAGCATTAGATCGGGAAAAAGATGGATGTTTATGTGGACGACGTGTTAGTTAAATCGCAAGCAACTGTTAACCACCTAGACGGCCTCACTGAAATGTTCGAAATACTCGAACAATCCACTCAAATGTCACTTCGAAGTGGCCTCTAGGAAATTCCTAGGTTTCATTTTATGTGCCAAGGGCATCAAAGTAAACCCTGAACAAATAACGGTACTACGAGAAGTCTGAGTTCCAAAAAATAAAAAGGAACTTCAAAGTTTAAATGGAAAAGTTGCAGCGCTAAGTCGATTTATCTCGAAAGCTACTGAAAAGTGTATACCATTCTTCGATGTGCTAAGAAAGGAAAGAAGAACTTCGAATGGAGTGAAGCTTGTCAAACAGCATTCGAAGAAATACCGTGGCACATGGAGGCTCCGCCAATCCTATTAAAGCCCGTGGATGGAGAAGACTTTTAATTTACTTTGCGATCTCACCTGACGCGTTAAGCGCCACTTTAGTGCAAGAAGAAGCAAAAATATAGCGACCCGTGTATTACATTAGCAAGCAGTTTACTGGAGCAGAGAAAAACTACTCGAAACTAGAAAAGCAAGTGTATTGCCTCTTGATCACATCTAGGAAATCACGGCCATTTTTTCAAGCTCATCCAATTAAAGTGTTGATTAACCAGCCCCTAAAGCAAGTGTTATACCGACCAGAAACTTTCGAATGACTAATTAAGTGGAATATAGAATTGAGTTAGTATGATATCATACACAACCCAAGGAAAGCCATTAATGGGCATGCGTTAGCCGACTTCATCATTAAATTTACTATACGGGATCACAAGGAAGAAGTTCAGCTGGATGTAGACATGTAATGGAAGCTCTTTATCAACGGTGCATCTAACAACCTCTGTTTGGGAGCAGGAGTAGTGCTTGAAACCCTTGAGGGCAACCTATTAGCTATGCTTTGCGCTTGAAATTCCTGCTACAAACAACGAAGCGGAATACAAAGAAATGATCGTTGGACTAAAAGTTATGAAAGAACTCAAGATAAAATCTATTCACATATACAGCGAAACCCAGCTGGTCGTCTATCAAGTAAAAGGGGAGTACCATGCTAGTGGGGAGAATCTTGCCCCGTAACTGCCAAGTTCAAGAACTGTAAAGCAACATCAAACACTACACTATAACCCACATTCCACGGGAGCAAAACACCAAGGCATATTTTTTGGCTAAACCGGCAAGTTTCGAAGAAGATTATCATTGGGGCTAGTCTCAGTTGAAACTCTAACTAACCCAAGCATGGACGAAATGTATGTCGACTAGATCCTCAACATCACTATCAAACTAGATACATGGATGACACCAATAAAGGAGTTTTTACTTACAGGGACTCTTCCAACTGACCAGAATCAACGGAAAAAGCTTCTCCGAAAGGCACCGCAATTCATGATATAAGATGGAGTATTCTACCGAAGGGGATTCTCGACCTCCCCCTAAAGTGCATGTCCGATGACGAACCTCGACGAATCCTAAAGGAATTGCTCAAAGGCGAATGTGGAGACCACACTGGGTGGCAAACCTGGCGAAGAAAGTCCTCTAGTACGAATACTTCTAGCTAAAATAAAGTGCGATGTGACCAACTATGCCAGAAGATGTGATCGCTGCCAAAGGTTCAGCAAAATTAAAAGAACCTTTTTAACAGAGTTAACACAAATGGTCAGCCGTAGCCGTTCACAATATAGGGAATAGACTTGATTGGCGTCTTACTGATAGCAAAAGGAGGAGCCAAATATGCTATAGCTGTCGTAGATTATTTCATAAAATGGGCTGAAGCGGAACTGCTGGCCACCATAACCACAAAGGAAATCATTAACTTTGTTACTAAAAAAATTATTTGTAGGTTTGGTGTGCCATAGAAAATTATCACTGACAATGGAACCCAATTTGAAAGCGTCGAGTTCAAAGACTTCTACAAACTCCTCCGGATTGAGAAAAGCTTCTCGACAGTAGCTCATCCACAAGAAAACAGGAAAGTAGAATCAATAAACAAGATCATCAAATCTACCATTAAAAAGTGACTAACTAAAGCCAAGGGAAACTATGTTGATGAACTTCCACTCGCACTATGGGCATACCGAACCACCCACAAAGCGGCAACCTGCCGCACTCCATTCGCCCTGGCGTATGGCTCGAAAACAATGATTCCTGTTGAATTGGAAGTCCCATCGCAACGAAGGAAAATTTTCAACCAAAAGCAAAACGAGTAGCTCCTACTTGAACTGCGAGACATGATCTACGAATAAGGGGAAGAAGCCGAGTTGAGAACCGCCACCCACCAAAAAAGGATCGCATAGTACTTCAACTCCAAATTCCACAACCAAACCTTTAAAGTGGGAGATCTTGTGCTCAAGCGAGTCTACCCCATTCCGGGGGCCTTCAAACCAAACAGGAAAGGACCGTACATCATCAATGAAAAGCTAAGAGACGGAACTTTCAAGCTAACAATCATCGATGGAATTCAAGTTCCCAGGACCTGGAATAGCGAATCACTCTGTCGTTACTTCGTTGGAAAAGTACTTATGAACTCTCTAGTTTTCAGCAAATAAGCCATCCCGAAATGTCAAGGCATTGTAAACAAGAAAAAAATCTACCCTGCTTTCCTTATAAAATTTGATTTTCTTTTTTGAACCGACAAAACTATATTCATAACAAATATCCACCGGGACGACGGAAGCAAATCGATACAAATCGCTAGATCAGCGAAACCCGATCCTGGCATTCTAAAAACTAGTATTACTCCAATAACATCGAATAGGCCTAAAAGATATGCTCCTCGCGTTGCCTGAAGATAGGTAGCGCCGAGGCAACACGAGGAGCACTAAAAGCCGTGCTAAAACATACGCTTCTCGCATTGCCTGAAGATAGGCAACGCCGAGAAGCACCAAAAGCCACGCATTTCATGAGCCGTACCAAAACATACGCTCCTCACATTATTCAAAGATAGACAACAACATACGCTCCTCGCATTGTCTAACGATAGGCAAACCAGGTAGCACCAAAAGCCATGCACTCCATAAGTCGGGCCGAAACATACGCTTCTCGCATTGTTCGAAGATAGGTAATGTCGAGGTGCACCAAAAGCCGCACATTCCATGAGCTAAACCAAAACATATGCTACTTGTATAGCCCGAAGATAGGCAAAGCTAAGGAGTACCAAAAGCTGCACATTTCATAAGCCATGCCAAAACATACGCTCCTCACGTTGCCTAAAGATAGGCAATGTCGAGTAGCACCAAAAGCCATGCATTCCATAAGCATGCCAAAACATACGCTCCTCGCGTTGCCCAAAGATAAGCAACATCGAGGAGCACCAAAAGCTGCGCATTCCATAAGCTACGCCAAAACATATGCTCCTCGTATTGCCCAAAGATAGGCAACGCCAAGGTGCACCAAAAGCTGCGCATTCCATAAGCCGTGCCAAAACATACGCTTCTCGCCTTGCCTAAAGATAGGTAACGCCGAGTAGCACCAAAAGTCGTGCAATGGGCCATGTCAATTCCGAATACCGTGCATGTCATGACCAGTGCTAACTACTTCTATGACTGGGAATGAGGAGCACAACTCCAACCAAAGCGGAGTACTACAATCCAACAGAAAAGCTTCAACTGATGACATTTAACGATTAAAACTGTCCACAGCTAACCCATGCAATGGGCTCCTCTTGAACATGCATACATTGCATACTTACCAGAATATTACAAGAAACTTGGATTACATGATAAAGTTGCAAAACTCTCAAAAGAAGGAAATCAAGCTATGACTTAGACAAATCTCAAGTTTAATATGAAAATTATTTAAACTATAAGTTACCAGTCATTTGAAGTAAACAGCCCTGAGAACTGGGGAACATACATCGGTACTTAAATAAAAACGATCGAAACAATAAGTACACAAGTTATGTTACTCAAAACAGAGAATTGTTGCTCCAAATAAAAAAAATTGGCCGCAATTATAAAATTGGATAAGTGTAAACAAAACAAGTATAAACGCACAGAAAAACATATGAACAGACAAATAAGAAAACAGTAAAATATCAATGTATTTGTTTGCACCAAAAATGGTCACAAACACTCAATTGTCGGTGAAAGCACCAGTTCAAAATCACAGATTACAGATAACAGCTATGTAAAGAATTAAAAATGATGAACACTCAGAAAATTAAAAAGAAAGCAGAAAAGAACATAGAGTTTATGGTGGTTCGGCAATCTAGCCTACGTCCACTTTGAAGTTGTTCACTTTATTGATGTTTTCTTGCTGACTACAATCGATTACAATGGACTACAGTGATGAATTTTGAGTACAACCGTAGCCTTGAAGTGCAAAAATGAATTCGGTAGAGTCTGGATGAAGAAGAATCCAAAAGTCCCTTTTCTGTTGACTCTCGGATGATATTTATAGGCGTAGGATGCAAATATCTCGCTTAGATCTCGGGAGACCTTTTCTGGCACGTGAGTGGGCCTACACGATTGATCCCAAGTGATTCCGACTCGATCTGTGATTGATACAAACAAATTTCATATCGATCAAGATCTTGTCCAATCGGGCCGAGATCGATCATGTACATTCTTAGGTTGTGCACAAGCTCATCTGAAAATTTCGTAGAATTTGGACCTACGGATTGTGAGATATGATCGACGCAATTTAGGGTTTTCGGTAGGCTGTACAATTCATATCGATCCCCTCCGCGTCACTCTTGTTCTATCGATTAGGGCACGTGTCTGTGAGTTGACATGACACTTGATTTTAGGATCGATTCAAAATTCTTCCCGAATCAACCGGGTCTCCCCTATGCACGTGTCTTGTTCGAATCGATCAGTAGTATGTTGTTCATATCGATTAGTACTCGCTCTATATGTATCGATCACTCTGTTTGTATCGACCTTAATTGTTCTGTTCGTATCGATCGATACAAAGTAGTGGCTTTGCTTGGCCTTGATGGATATGAACAATGGCTCCATGATGAATACGAACAGTGGCTTCATGATGGGTATGAACAATGGCTTCATGATGGATACGAAGTGAAGCGCATTGACCGATCGATACGAACGGTTGACGCTCGATGGATACGAACAAGGTCCTTTAAGATGGATACGAACAGTGTATGTTTTGTGGATATGAACAAGGCCTGCGAATTGAAGGATACGAAGTGCACTAAACATGGTGGATACGAACAAGAACAATGTTCAATTTTGCATCAATCATATCTTGAGCATACGAATTCGGATTGACCTGAAATTTAGACTGTTGGCTTTTACGGCTTTGCTTGTCATGTCTTGTCAATTGTAGCTTGATACGGACTCGGAAAAAATCCATCGATATCCACAGTAAGCCCACGTTTAACTGGCAATCGAGGAGAACTGTCTTTGATTCCAGTTAATTTTTTGGTGTCAGGCCTTGCCAAAAGGCGGTATAACACCTTGCCCCCAAAACATGCCTTACGGTAGGAATGTGTATTTTGTAGTTCGATAAGCTGGATGTCTGTATCCTGTTAATGACCTGCAAAGAGATTGACAATCTTTTCTGACTGTGAATAATGATCATTTGCGATCGTATGCCGTTCGAGGCGGTATATGACCGTTCGCGGTCGGATGCCGTTTGCGACGAATGGCGACCAATCGCGGTCAGGGTGCCGTTCGAGGCGATTTGTGATCATTCGTGATGGGTGCCGTTCGCGGAAAATTGTAACCGTTCGCGGTTGGGTTCCGCTCGAGGCGAATTGCGACCGTTCGAGGTCGGCTGCCGTTCGAGGCGAGTTGTGATCGTTCATGGTCGAGTACCGTTCGAGGCGAATTGTGACCCTTTGCGGTCGGGTATCGTTCGAGACGAGTTGTGTGTGCTTGGGGGGACTTAGGATCATTAATGTTAGATTTCACGTTCAAGTGAATTTTTGAACTGTTTATTATGGTTGTTTATCACCATCTCAGAGCATGCCCGAGGACCGTTTGCGATCCCATACATATGTAAGTGGCTTAGCCATTGTGGAATCACAAATAGCAGATTTACATTTAAAATGAGTTTTTCAGCAAAAATGTCCAACAAAACCAAAGCCAAGCATGAGAAATGGAAAAAAAACGCAACACGGAGACGTCAAAGTGAAAACACCTACATCGATGCGATTAATAGTCGTATGAAAGCATGCCTGAGGATCGTTCGTGGTCCTGCACATATGTAAATGATTTAATCGCGTTGGTGTGGAGTTTTCCACTTATTCGTCATTATTCTAATCAATTGATGACAAGCTGATGCCTCGATCTAGGGCCACCTTCATTTGATTCAGGGGGTGGTTGCTCTCGCTCCCCCGTTTTTGCTCGCCTTCTCACATATTGCGATAGTAGACCATTTTTGACATGTCCCTCAACCTCATCCTTTAGGTACCTGCAATCATTCGTGCTATGACCATTTGGCTAATGGAATAAGAAATACTTGTCTGATCTTCTTTCATTACTGGTAGGATCCCTCCTCATTGGCTTTCGATAAGGAATCTGTCCCTTGTATCCTGTAAATCCATTCTAAAGTTTGAGCTATGCCAGATACAGCTTCCATCATAACCATGGATGGATCTGGTCTCCACTGATGCTGCCGTTGCATTGAATCACGTCAGAAAGCTCCTCAAATATTCCACGGTTCTTTTTTTAATGTTGCCAAACTCATCACATTCTTGGGTCTCGAAATGTGAACTCTGAATTGCCTCATAAGCTTCTCAATCAAATCGGTCCATGTTCCAATGGAGTCACTCCCTAGTTGTCTGAACCATAGCGCTGCAATATCTGTCAAATACAATGGGAAGCATTGGGCCATGACCTCCTCCGATTCCCCCAACACCTCCATATGCCTCATGTATCATGTCAGATGAATAGAAGGATCCGTCCTCACATCGTACGTCTCTAGTGTTGGTAGTTTGAATTCTGGTGGATTCTTAGCCCGTCTAATTACGGGAGCGAAGGGGCTCCTGTTCACGTCTTCCAGATCTCTATTCACTAGTCCACCTCTCATGGCTCGTCTGATCATCTCCGCTAGTCTATCGCGGTTGGCAAGCAGTGTTCCTTGTCTATTGCCTCTGACCTGCCCCTCGAGTTCACAGGGGAGTTCTGGAATCAGCTACCTTGAACGAGAATCCATTCCCATATCAACACCATGTTGCATAGCTCCTCCTGGTACTCTACCCAGGGTTGGATCAGCTTGCTCCGGGTGAGTGCCCCCTAGATCTGATGTTGCTCCTGATGGTCCTACTCTAGCATCTCCTGTAGTGGCGATACCTTGACTTGGCATCCCAGTTTGTCTAGCTTGTCGAAGCAGATTCTGCATCATCTCTTTTTGTCTTTTCAGAAGCTCTTCATGCATAGCTCCCATCATCATCTCCATCTCATCTCTGGTGATAAAAGCTGCGGCCTGATTCTCTCCTGAGGAAGCATCCTAACTTCCTTCATGCTGGCTTCTTTCTGCTCTTGGTCTCCTTGCGCATTTCCTTGTCATATCTTTCCAAATCAAAGTCTTTAAGTCTTCAAATCCAAGATCCAAGCTATAGAATCCCTAAATGCTAGCCTTCTCAATGAAAGCACTAAAATGTTTGCGCCAAAAATGGTCACAAACACCCAATTGTCGATGAAAGAACCAGTTCACAATCACTGATTACAGATAACAGGTATGTATAGAATTAAAAATGAAGAACACTCAAAAAATTAAGAAGAAAGAAGTAAAGAACACAGAATTTATAGTGTTTCGACAATCTGGCCTACGTCCACTTTGAAGTTGATCAATTTATTGATGTTTTCTTGCTGAATACAATCGATTACAGCGGACTGTAGTGATGAATTTCGATTACAACCATAGCCATAAAGTGCAAAAATGAATTCAGTAGAGTCTGGATGAAGAAGAATCCAGAAGTCCCTTTTCTGTTGGCTCTAGGATGCTATTTATAGGCATAGGATGCAAATATCTCTCCTAGATCTCGAGAGACCATGTCTGGCACGTAAGCGGGTCCACACAATCGATCCCAAGTGATTCCGACTCGATCCGCGATCGATACGAACGAATTTCGTATCGGTGAAAATCTTGCCCAATCGAGCTGAGAACGATCATGGACATTCTTTAGGTTGTGCGTAGGCTCCTTTGAAAATTTCGTAGCATTTGGACCTGCAGATTGTGAGATATGATCGATGAATTTAGGGTTTTCGGTAGGCTGTGCAATTTATATCGATCCCCTTCGCGTCGCTCTTGTTCGTATCGATCAGGGAATGTGTCTATGAGTTGACATGGCACTTGATTTTAGGATCGATCCAAAGTTCATGCCGAATTGACCGATTCTCCTCTATGCACGTGCCTTGTTCAAACTGATCAGTAGTATGTTGTTCGTATCGATTACTACTCGCTCTATTCGTATCGATCACTCTACTCTGTTCGTATCAACCATAATTTTCTCTTTGCTTTGCGCTTCCATGATTTGCGGGGGCCTCGAAACTCTTCGAGGCCTTGAGCCCTTCAACTTTCCCTTTGTTGATGGCATGTTGAGTCTTACAAGGCTGCTCTGTTTGAACTTCCTGCTCCTTAGCTTCTACCATTGTTAAGTCTCCTTTGAGAGACATAGAAGGGTCATCCAAATCACGGAGTGTAGCTATAGTTTCGGACTTCGGCCCTGGCTATGAGCTGGACACTGATGTAGGAACTAGAATAGGAATGGAAACGAGCATGGAGGCTGTGGAGATGGTAGTAGGTTTGGGCACTGAGGAAGTTGGCACATTAACAAGGAAGGTAGATGGACCTCTAAGATCAAAAACGAAAGCACTAGATTCTTCCTGTTGTTGCGACGTAAGATGGAAACTCCCAAACTCGAAGGAAACGGGGAAGTTACTTGCACCAAAGGAACGGTCAAGAAAGTCAACTTCATACTCACCGCCTTTGCCTTTTTTCGACGGTTCAAATACTGAGAAAAAGTCTCAAGCCCTGAACTTGCCGGCAGGTCTTGGGGCAGCTCCGATGGCTTGCCAGCACCAAAAATGAAAGGCTCAGTGAGTGCTCTGGCAGTAGCTGTCATGGCAGCATCAACGGCTTCTTTCTCTCTCCCAGCTTGTAATATTTCCTGGCCCTCGAGCAATGCTTTCTTTGATTCTACGGTAAGGTAAGCATCCTCCAACTCCCGCTTGGTATAGACATCACCACTACCAGAAAAGTAGGATAAGAATTCATTCTATACCAAAGCAAGAGTGCATGGGAATTTCATGCCTAAGTAGTTGAGACTCCCCTGATGCAACAGGGAGTTAACATAGGAATTCAGGATGGTCACGTCCATCTTTTCCATCTTCCTATCGAAAGCGTTTCGAAGCTCCGGATAATCCACCATAACGGATGCCTTTTTGACCTCATCATGAGATTTGTCAGTGCTAACAACACAAATATGGTCCTGTAGTCGGTCGATCGTAGCAGCCTATTCAGAAATAGTCTTATTATGCCCCTCGACGATAAGGTCATCATCCGAGGTAGTTTTCTTCTGGGCTCCAATAGTTGCGTTACAAGCAGCCACTTCTTCTTTAAACTCGGCTCCTCGGCATGAGCCTTTTTTTATCTCATTTCTATAGAAGATCTCGATTTTGGCATGAGCCTCTTTTAATTCTTTTAGTAAGTCAACACTCCTCTTGCCCTCTTACAGTTTTGCTACTTTCTCCTCCTCCAACGGTTTAATTTTGGCATCGTCTTCTGAAAACACTTTTTCAAAATCATCCTTCTCTGACTCGAAAGAGAGGATTTCGTGGTAGTTATTGTGATTGGTGTCCACCAGTTGCTTACATTATTTTTCCCGCCCTTCAGCTTGTTCTAAATCGTGTTGAATATCTTGAAGGTGTGGCATGTATGAATCTTTGCGAACCGGGTGCAGATTGCGGTCAAACTTAACCCCCCTTAAGAACTATACGGGGAGCGCTGTCTCGAGCTTAGGAGGGCCCGAAGGAAGAATGTAGGTAGCCTTTGGTAGGGATGTGAAGCACCGGGATCAAGCGCAACCGAAGATGGTGGGATGCAAATTGAAGGCGGAGCAGGAGTAGAAGTGATGGGGATTCCTTGACCCATTGAGGAGCACATAAGAGTGGAAACCAGTTGTTTCGTGGAATGCAAACGATGGTCAAACTTTGATCACTTTGATGGCTCCTCCCTCTCATCAAAAGATCTCCTTTCTCATATCTACCTTTGTATGACTGGCTCTGACCTCTTTCATCTTAGCAACGGGCATCGGCCTCTAGTTCCTTCCTCCTTCTATACTCCTCCTCTATTTATTGGGGCTGATAATGGTCGAAAGGACGCTTAGACTAGTGCCGATGGTTAGTTAATTCTTTGAAGTGATCATATAAGCCACCCTCTCATCATCCCTGGCATAGATCATAAATAAAAGATTTTAGAAACAAAAAGTAGGCACGGGAAGAAAGTAAGAAAGTGAGTATAATCCTAATGAGATGTGCAGTGTATTTAGGGGAAAGGCCTAAAGCCTCATCACGAACCAGATTGGGCATCCGTCATGGGAAAAACCGGACTAACTTTGGGCGCAGTACTGTCCGAACCGGGGGGCACCTCTTCAAATTTAAATTCTTCCCCATAAGCACATCAAAATCGACGTAGACATCGCTTAAATTTCCAAACTCTATGTCAATATCTTTATCCGAGGAATCCTGATGCTCTGTTCTCTGAGGCATTGTCTTTATCGCCTACATCTGGAGGAGGAGAACTCGGAAGGATGAGACTCATGCCTGGAGTCTCATCGCACGATTTCGATTCACTATCATCTTATTCTGCGTAGAACTCGTCACTAGAAGTGGACTTATCGCTACTACTCTTGAGTTCCCCCTTCTCTTTATCTAAGCCTATTGCGGCCTTGCCTTCCCTCTGTTGGAACTCTTCTTCTTCCTCTTCCGGGATCGGAGGCATTCTGACAGAGCCGCTAAATCCAGTCGCAGTAACGTCTCTTCCTTCCTGGGCCTCTACAGCTGATTCTCCGGGCATGCCCTCTCTCTCATGAGAAGCGCCTTCTTGGGAACTGCGAGAAGAAGAAGTAGACCATATGCAAACCCTAAACCGAGCAGGGGAGGGGAATTCATCTTGAACAGCAGATCTTTCTGGATGTAATAATCTATATCGGAGCAAGTTCTCATCAATCAGCAAGACTTTGATGGACCTTTCATCAGCATCAATAGCCTTTAAGGTTCGAAAAACTTCATCAAGAGACATGTCCCTATTTGGCCTTGGGATAACTGCAAGAAGTATACATCTTGTTAGAAACTTCATAGCAACATGTCGAAACTCAGTAATTATGAAAAGGAACTTACCCCCGGTCATCCAAAGACGGTTAAACCTCTCGAGGCATCTAATGAAGAAATATATTACATCTTGAACCAGGACAAGTTGCTCTGTAGACACAAAACGATTTTCTAGTTCCTTTAAGCTTCAATTACGATCAAGGATGGACATCCATCCCTCCTTTTGAACGATAGAAAGTACGGAAACTCGCCAAAGTTTGGAGTGTGACTGAACGTTCGCATGAAGAGAACATGCAAGAAAGTCAAGATAGCATAACCACTGGGATGAATCTGGAACAAGGCAATGCCTAAGTTGGAAAGAGACTCACGTAGAAAGTTGTTAAAAGGTAGCATGGCTCCATTCAGGCACATATTCTAATGGAAAGCGGTATATCCTGGAGGAGGAATGTGAGAAAACTTATTTTTCTCCGATAGACGTATGTCCTCTTCTGATATACCATGGTGTACACAAATATTGTGCAGAACTTTAGTGGAAACTACCGAAGAAGCTCTCCCTGGCGGGTTGAGTAGAACTCTAAAATTGGGAGGCGTTTGATCCAAGATCGGCCCAACCGGGACCAATTGACCTTATTCTGCCTATGAAGTAGTAGGAGAAAGAGCAACGGATGACGACTCTGCTCCGAAAGCGCCGGAATTCCTCCACTTGATTTATGGCGCGAAGATGGGTGCTTCATTTTAAACTAACGGATCTCACATTCAAAAAGGTCAGGTTATTCTGTTCTAAATTAATAATTTTCCCCTACAACACTTGAATTTCAAAGAAATATCGATTCGTGCCCACATAACAGACTTCAAGTGTCTACTAAGGTAAGTGCAGCGTGCTGTTTATAGGGGTGAGCTCAGTATCCAAAACACTACATACGCTTTATCCCGTGTAGATAGTTCGCTCATAATGGAAAAGGAAAAGAATTTCCCGCATCGTTCCCATTTATTTCTACTTCGTGTACACTTACCCATTATTGATCAATGATTGGCAACAGATCCATTTTCTGAAGTGACGTGGAAAACTCTTCTCACTACAGGGACACCGAGCGTGCAACAGGCAAGCAAGACAAGTCTAAATCCTCCAAAGAGTCGGGACCAATTAGCGATACATCATGTAGTATCAGCTACGGAACTTGGCACAAGTCAATTCTGGCCTAATGGACAAAGATAGCAAAATGTGTCAAGTAATAGGCCAAGGCCTGAATGTCTTTTTGGGAAAAATTCAAGACTTGATTTACCATATTCCTCCATTGGACTGCAATCAAAACAAACTTCTTGCGATCAATATCACAAATGTGACATTGCCAACAAATTGTTAAATGAACACTATAATAGCAGACCCACCTTGGATTAAACTATAAACATGGGAATGGTTGAAGACTTAGAATCAGTGAGCTACGGATGGATCAGTGGCGAGCCAAATGGATGGTTCAGTGACAGTTCAATGCAAAGGCAAAGGGTTTCGACTAGAAATGGTTTCACAAGGCGGTGAAGATGCTTCGGTGGTGGTGATGCAAAGGGAATCACGGCTAAATGGAAGGATCGGATTGTGGGAAGAAGGGATCACCTAGGGTTTGGATCGCATGAAGGCTTAGGTCATGCAAGCGAAGTAGAATTGCTCAGTTCAGCTCGGCTCGAACATCATATATAAGCAAACAGAAATGAGGCAGAAAAATTAGCTAAGTCATTGGGTCGCCTGTGATTTATCATGGATCGCTAGCGACCCATCTTCTCGAAGTTAAATTTTTCCAAGTGATTAGGTCGTTAGTGATCCATCATATTTGGATCGCCAAAGACCTATATGGTTGGAGGCAAATCTTCCTCGAACTTGTGCTTCGATATCTACCTACCATTTCAAATATACCGGAAAGCTATGAAGAGAAATTCGATCCATTATGACAAACGATCGCATCGAGACCAAAGCTAAGTAACCAGCAGCGTGACCTGCTACGTAGTCGCAAAACTCTAATGCGATTACTTGGAATTCGACAGACGGATGTTAAAAGCATAACATCCAAAGCACGCCTTGCTTCCAATGAAGACATACTCCGGGGGGCAAATGTTATTTGAGTTTTTAACCCAGTAAGATCTAAGAGAAGACGAAACAACCTGATGAAGTCAGAATGGCCTAGAACTTAACCAACAAGGCTAAAGTGATGAGTTAATGAAAGCCAAGTCCTACTGTTAAAGCAACGAATGAATTTGACTAAACTAAGAGATCAGTGCCCATTCAATCCAATCTGCAACTAAATACAACCAGGTAGTAAATCGTCGTCGAAACGGAACAATGTGCAATGAGACAACACAAACAACATTAATACATGGTTATGACAGCATTCCAAACTTCAAGCTCCAAAAGCAATCTATGTGGTTGGATCGCTAGCGATCCATACTCTATGGATCGTCAGCGATCCATGCGATATAATGGTCCACAGAGAGAAACAAGGGCTAAAGAGCATAGAAAACAAAGCACAAAAAAGCACTAGGTGTATGGATCACCAGCGATCCATGTGAAGCAATGATACACTTGCGACCTTGCATGGCGAGATGATGAAGATAGCAACTAACTAGATTTAGCAAGCGAGCGAGCTAAATCTATAGGTCGTTTGCGATCCATAGACCATGGATCGCTAGCGATCCATAGTTTTGGCTCGGGCCACGAGCTAAAATCCTTTAGGCCATCATATATTCATCTGCGAGCAATTGACGAAGTGGCCTGGCCCAAAAGCTCTCTGATCTCTATAAATGTCATCATACCTGCAACATAAACGGGATCTTCTCTGTACTGGTTGCTGAAGCTTTATTGGAAACTTTCTTCACTTTCTATCTCCCTCACAACGATCTCCGAAGTTATTCGTTATGATTCTCCAATGGATTTCCACTCTGGAAATTTAATCCAGCTAAGGATAATCAAAAGCCTTATAACTAAACACTACTTATAACAGCAATCAGTCTATAATATAACTATAAAGTGGGCATAGGCTTCGTTAACAGCCGAACCACTATAAAAATTGCTTATCTTCTTTATTTTATTATCTTTTTCGATACCTGTTATCTTGCTATTGCTTTTTCGGAATAGATCCGGTACTTTCATACTCAAATCAGGATGTTGATCCATTTTTTCGATTAACAGTTATGCACATTAAAACAAAGCTTATAGGCATACAAACATACGAGGGCCTAAATATATAAATATAGGCATACGCATGCAAATTAGAAACTAACACATGCATGAAGAAAAAAATTATAATGGTTGGCGACAGTGCACTAGTCACAGCGCTTGGAAAGCAAAGGCTTCAGGTTAACATCTAGAGTGGACGAGTACACAAGCATATGCAACATGATGCGTTTGGAATATGATCTATGCAATATGATGCAACAGATCAATTGAACATAACAACAAAATAAACACCCCCCCCCCCCTCCCCCCCCCTCCCTCCCTCTCTTCCTCCTTCCTTATGTCTACACTATTATTTCACATTTCTTGTGCCTCTTCCAGTTTTCGCGTGCGATGTCTTTTCCAACTGCTTGAAAAAACCATAACCTCTGTTCTCCAGTTCCTTTTTTTTTACTTCCTTTGAACTCGCTTCACGATATCAAAGTACGATAAGAATAACCCTCCACTATCTCCCCGCTCTGTAGTTGTAAACAATTGATTCCTTCCTACGGCATACTCTTCGATGTTCCTACTTCGATCGGCTACCGAAGATGGAGTTTCGCTCTAAAACGGAAGGGCTGCCTTATTATTAGGTAATTACTAAATCCACCTCTACCATCTTCCCGCTTGTCCCTCTGTGTTCATGTCAGCAATATCAAGTAAATCAAGTATGTTGAATACCATGATTTATAACTTTGTATTGATTTCTATAGTTTACAATTTCATTTACTGTGTATCCACTGTTGTACGTTTGTTCGCGCATGATTTTAGCAGTTTACAATACGACTTAATTCAAATAGGCTATTGTCTATTTGTTAACGCAATTATTCATCCCTCTTTTTTGATAAAAGATTGCTTTACTGATGGTGCTGATTTATAGCCTCAGATCATCTGAGATTTATGAAAATTAAAAATTTAGCATTAATCCACCGTTAAAGTTTTTGAAACATTTTATAGCTGATTACGTACTGAATTATCATTAATTCTCAAAGAATGGTACTAACAGTGACCAGTCATATATCTATTTTTTTGCTCTGCCACCATTTCAAAAAGGTCAGAAGTATTAGTATGTGAGCCCTATTACTCATAGATCATTAATAAAGCAAATCCCTTTTGGAACGACTGTCATATTATTTACACGATATTTACCCCTGCTGCAACAGAGTTAATAGTTCGGTTTAAATATTTTATAAATGCTTCTATCTCCAAGGAAAATGCTTTACAATTTTATTCTGATATCACAAATGATATTTATTATTCAACTATATAAAATCTGGATATAACTTCCAAATTATGCTTTACCCATTTCTGTTACATTTGTGTTGCAGTTGTTTTACAACCATAACCTTTTTTTTTTGTGTCATATTAACAATAGGGTTGGATTCGGTTTGGTATTGAAAATCATATAAAAAACCATTACCATGCCGTTTTATATGGTAATCGAAAAACCAATACTTCAGTTTATGGTCAGTAATGATTGACAGACGTAGGTGATAAACTTTTACCATTTACAAATATGATATCCTTTTGTTTATAGTATTTCATGTTAAAAGAGTAAATATTAAGAGTTGATATTTTTATTATATGATTAATTATCATTTTATTTTGTATAGTCAAACAAACAAGTAAACATCATGCAAGAAACTAAAATATTATATAAAATCAAATTATTTTGAAAAATACTTGATAAGAATTACGTTCAATCTCGATATCATAATGTTTTTTGCTTGATTTTCTATTAAATCTTTGCACATTAAATGTGATACTCTGTTGTATGTGTATTTGTGTGCAGGTAAGGTATGTAGTATGTATGGTAATTATTACATTTAGTAGTTAATTACCATTATCATACTGTATATTTTCGTGTGGTTCGCAAACCATACCAATTACGTTAGTTATCATTTCTGGTACATTTTAGTTGATAATGGTTGGTAAATGATAATATGGTAAAAATGTCCGGTCCTAATCAACATTGTATATTCAAGTATGGTAAACTTGTTCTAGAAGTTGATATTACATGGTGATTCCACGCAACTCCTACAGGCTGCCAACTTACCTCTTTTAATATACTAGCACTGTATGGTTTGCATTTCTGAAATGTTGGATTACATTAACGTACAAGACTCTGACTTCCCAACTAATTGTACCACTCAGAGTAAATTTTATTTTCATACTTGATCTCCACAAACACCCGTGTGCAAAGCGTGGAATGTTTTAACCCAATTTTTTAAAAAGCATTCTTCCAAATTTTCAGACCAAAACTTATTTATTTTGTATTTAATTGTTGGGATCATTTGGATAAAGGTTGTCATCTTAGTTGCACCATATATACATGATCTTGGTTTACATCACCATTCCAATTACGACTTAAAACAAACAATATAGTTTTAAAAGTAAAATAGATTGCAAAGCTTTTTGGCTATGGCCTCCCCTGATCAGAATTATAAGGGCTCTTCAATGCCCCTTTTCCATTCTCCAACATCTCATCATCCTCCTTCTTTCCCAAATAAAAATGGTAAGCCTCCTGATCAAGAAAATGATGGATTTCAAATGGTTAGAATCAGTCGGCAAAATTCCGGCAATCTCAAAGACCTGCCACCTCTCTTCTGACAAGAACAACACCAAGAGAGTTGAGTTTTAATCAGAGATACAATCAACACACTACAGAAAACATTAAAATAGAGACTGTAGTCTTTAATTGAACAATTCAGTTTCTAATTAACACATAAAGACCGAATAAAAACTGAAATTTCAGTCATTAATTCTCAAGTCCCAAATGACTTTTAAAACTGAAATTTCAGTCTTAAAATTTAAAGACCGAACATTCAGTTTTAAATACAATTAAAAACTGAACTGTAAAGCCTAAAATATGGTTACTAATTCGACTTAAATTTATAAATATTTGTAAATGTTCATATCTCCATATACACATACATATAGTTGCATATGTTAGCATATGTATAGGGGTGCATGTATAATTTTTGTTTATATTTTATAATGTAATGAAACAAAATCATTCAATCATGTTACGTTGAATCTACACATACTCAATTCATATGAAAATAAAATAATGCACATGGACATACAAATTATACAAAATCGCTCATCATATTAATTTTTCATCAACACACATATCGTAGGCTAGTATTTGCACAACCTAGAAACTGAGGCCCATCAATTTCACTCAGGTCTCATTAACATGAAACAAGAAATAGAGAATTAGTTACCACCATTCGCTAAAGAAAATCAAAAAATAAAACAACTTGGTTGACTTAAACTTCCAAAGTTTTTCTACCCTTTAATAGTCTTACTATCACTTCTCATGAACAAAACAACAAAATTATCTTCCGACCATGCAATGCCATGAAAATTTTGATGACTTGGGATTGAGTTTGGATACAGGAAGTAGAGGAAAACAAAAGATTTCACTTGGAAGTTGAGGCAAATGGCGCATGGGAACACATGTTGGATCGAAATATAGATTTGATTAAACTTTGCATTCATTTTCATTTCAGGGAAAAAATGAAATAAAAGTATAGCTACACCGATCATTCCTCTCAGTAGTGTGGTTGCAATAAGGAAATCTTTCACATATCATGCCTTTATGCTAGTCCACCATTGGCTCATCCTTAGACTTATTTATTAGAAAACTTACTTAAACATTTTAAGCGTATTTGACTCACTTGATGAAGCTTGGAATTTTCATCATAACATGAGTGTTATTTTGAAGAAAACATGGAATTGAAATGGGGAATCCGGAGGCTTATCTTAGACAAGAGCATGATTTTTGGAGGAACAAAGGTACAGTCTCTGTAAAGAGAACGAATTTCATGAGTTTAATTGAAGGAAAGTTTGTTGTGTAAATCTGTTTGAAGGAAATGAGGTGCATTGTAGTGCCTGTGGATGAGAAAATGAATTGAAGAAAGTGATTCCTAGGTTCTGCGAATGGAAAATAAAGGACTTGATTTAAATTGGTAAAGTGGACAGTTTTTATCAGATAATGGACCTTCAATGTAGGAAAAACAGCAATTCACATGGATCGCAAATTTTGACCATAAGATAGAAAATTACACTAAAAGTTCCAACCATTAGATATTTAGTAACGTAGATATGGATTAGAAATCAACTAGAGACCGAGATTCAGTCATTAGGCGGTTTTAAATTGTTCAAACCAATTACTGACTGAATTTCAGTCTTTAATATTAAAATTTAAAGCCGAAATTCCTAGTCACTAATCAGTTTTTAATTAGAAACTAAATTTTTCTTAGTCTTTAATTTCTAGTCACTATTAAAGGATTTTTTGGTAGTGACAGCCGTTAGGAAATAAGAAAGTTTACAACGCCTCAAGAACTTCATCTAAACAATAAACATAGTAAAACAATCATCTTCTTAGGCAGATCTGGTAAGAAAAGGTGGGCACACATCTATTGCCGATTTGTGTTATTCAGCACTTATCAAATAGGTGATAAAAAATAGCTGTTGTCAAGGAGAGGTCAGTCGAAGAATCGAGGATAAATGGAGTAATTCTATTGTAACTTATGTGTTTGGAGCACGCGGTTATTATCATCATTTCAGGGATTTTGTTGTTAAAACATGGATCCAGATGGCAAATTTGAGATCTATACAAGAAACAATGACTTCTTTATCATTAGATTTTCTAATGCATCTAACTGCAATAAGAATTCAATGTGGGTCATTCTCTATCAATGGTAAACTTGTAATTTTAAAAAAGTAGGGCAAGAAAATGATTCTTGATTGAGATTTATCTACTTATTCAATCTGGTTAAGACTGCCAGAATTAAATCTCAAATTATGGGATAGAGATGCATTTGCAGCAATGGCTAGATCAGGCTCAATTATGCTAGGATTTTAGTAGAAATCAAAGCCAATGAAGATCTACTGGATACTGCTTATGTTACTATGCATGATAGAGAAAATATTATTTAGAAAATTGAATATGAATGGATTCCACCAAGATGTATGAAATATGCTTGTTTTGGACTTCTCACTGAAGCTTGCTCATCAAGGATGGTTTGGAAAGAAAAAGAAAATATAAATTATAACATATTTGGAAAAATCGTCAGACTCAAAGAAATGAAGAAGCGAGCAAGATTCTCTGAATCAAGAAAAGAATGAACAGGTAAGAAATGCTGTGAATTCTGAAAATGTTAATCTCTCCAAAAATCCTATCATTCTTTATAATAATCTAGTTTCAAAGAAAATTCAATTTTTTGAAAAAAAATAAAAAAAGATTTGGACTCGGAAAAATCAAAGGATGATATGAAAATTATGCGCAATGATGAGAAAACAGAGAATTCCTCTTGCAAGCAGTTTCAAAAAACATCAAAAATAGCAAAGCAAATATTAATGGGCCAACGAAACATTACAACAGAGGCAAAAAGATGATTCTGATGCTAAAAATGCCTCTAATGGCAATATGAATGAAAATACATAGAACATACAACAGTGTTATGGTGATTGAAGCATACAGTTCATTGTTCTTTCCCCCTCCCTAGCAGGAAAGAAACAAGTTTATTTACAGATAATTACATCTTAAATAGTATACAAAAGGAAAATTTAGCAATCTTTTCTAAAAGTAGCCTTTATAAGGGATCTGCTGTCTTTGAGTCACTGATTGAGAATGTGGCCTCCTCTTACCTTCATCTTCCTCTCCTGTTAGCAACAAAAGAAAAGAACCAGAAAAAAGAGCATACGAGAAATTATGGACAGTGATAATGATGTTACCACAAACTCAAAAGCTTTGAGAAGAAATATATCATCAAAAATCTAAATTGGGAAGAATTTCGGGAAGTGAAAAGTAAAAAAGACTACAAGAAAAGAGGGGGTAAAACATCTGAAAGCATATAAGTTAGCAGCAATCTTTCTCTATAGCTGTAGTGATATCCTTTTCATATATCCTTTATAATATTTAATTATCATGTCAATAATTTCTTGGAATGTAAGGAGATTAAATTATCCTAAAAGGAAATTGAATTTTTCAAAGTTATTAATAACTTATAAATCCATATTGTTGGTATTTTGGAGCATACACTTAATAAGAGTAATCTCGCTAATTTTCAATGCAGATTTTTAACTAACTATGACTAATAATTCAATGAGGGTAATTGCAGGATAATTGTAATTTGGGATCCTAACATTTGGGAATTATGTCAATATACTCTTAATTTGCAATATATTTATTTATTGTGGTTTTAAAAAGAAAGGAGGTTTTCAACTAAATGTGACCTTTTTTTATGCTTCTAGTTTTGAAAAAGATAGATTTTTATTGTGGAATAATTTGAAACAGTTAAATAATAATATTAGCATTCATGAATTATTGTAGGTGACTTTAATACAATAATGAAAGCTTTTGAAAAAAAGGGAGGAATTCCAATTCCTTTTAAGAAATTAAAATTCCTTTCAAATTTTATGTTAAAAACTGGTTTAATTGAACCCTCTATTAAAGGAAACAAAATTACTTGGAAATTAGGAAATTTAGAAACATTCGCTATAAACTGGGCATAATTATGGTCAATCAATCTTTTACAAAAAAAATTCCTAACTTCAAATGCTATACTTATTTTTTCTCAAGAAAATTATTAAGAATAACTTTACTTTCAAATTCAAAAATTGATGGGTTTATGATAAAAAATACCGACTGGTTGCTAAAAATAGTTTTTAAATTACAATAGAAGGCTCAGCTCAATACAAGTTTAGGAACTTTTACAACAAACTTAGGTAATTTTGAAAAAATGGAATGAAAATAAAAACAATTATGAAATCAATCAAATTAGGGAGGAATGTGTGAGATTGAAGAGTATTGATCTAGATTTTTCAGACACTTTACAAATAAATAATTTTTTTCATCTGCAATAAAAGCTAGCAAATCATTGCATGTTTAATCTGTCAAATTAAGGCAGTAAGCCAAAATAGATTAGTTTACTGGTCGTGTTATGCCAAGTAAATTTTTCTATGCCAAGATGTCAGGTAGGAAATACAGTAATAACATAGGAAAACTATTTAATGGCAATGAGATTATTATTAATGGAGCTTCACAATTAGAAAAAAATATATTAAATACTTCTCTGATTTGTATAATTCTTATGGGGTCCCAGGTATGTTTTCAAACATCACTCCTAAATACTTATTGAATGAAAAAGGTGAAGAAATCTTACTTGCTCCAATTCTTTTAGAAGATATAAAAAATAGTTTTTACTGCTAAGGATGACAAAAGCCTAGGCCTAGATGGCTTTGGGGCAATGTTTTATAAAACCCATTGGGAGGAGTTAAAAAACATCATATTTGAGGCAGTCGATGAAATTTTGTCCCACAGGCAAAATTTTGAGAAATATTAGTCACACTTTTATTTTTTTGGTGCCAAAAATAAAAGTTCCTAAGTGCCTTGGGGATTCCAGGCCTGTCGCTTGTTGTAATTTATTTTACAAAATTATTGCCACAATATTAAATAATAGAATAAAAGCATTTCTAAAATTTTTAATTTCATAAAGCCAAAGCACTTTAATCCAGGCATATTTATTGTTGAAAATACTCTATTGGCACATGAGCTGACAACAAATTTCAATCAGGCTGGGAAAAATAAAATTTGTATAAAAATTTATTTACATAAAGCATTTACAAAATAAATAGTAATTTTATTATTTTTGTGATGAGACAACTAGGTTTTAATGAAAAATTTTGTAACCTAGTAAAAGAATGCATATGTAATGTAACATATTCCATCCTCATTAATGGTTCCCCATGTAGGTTTACACATAGCAATAGAGGTATAAGACAAGGAGATCCTTTATCTTCTTATTTATTTACTTTAGCTAGGAATACTTTACATTACAAATGAAAAAGGAATAATTGGATAAAAATTTAAAACCAATTAGTTCAGTTATTCCTTTATTACTCACCTACTCTAGCTGATGTTAATATTTCTTAATGTTGATGTTCAAATTGCAAAAATCATAAGAAAAATATTTGACAACCTCAAATATTATGCAAGACTCCAAATTAACGAAAGTAAGAGCAAGGTTTACTTCAATAAATTATGCAAGAGATACTTAATGTTTTAAAGTTTCAACAAAGTGAACTTCCAATCAAATACCTAAGACTCCCTCTCAGTTATAATCAAATAAAGGATACTGACAGTGTTAAATTGCATGATATTATTCAAAGTAAATTTGATAATTGGTCCAGTAAGTTGTTATCAACTGCAGGAAGAGTTGAACTAACCCACATGGGCATCACAAGTCATGTACTAGATGCAATCTTACAGCATCCCTATTAAAGCATTGGAGAAAATAGAAAAATTATGCGCAAATTTCATTTGCAGTGGGAAATATCATAAAATTTCTTGGAATACAGTCACAAAAACAAAGAAGGCAGGAGGTTTAGGAATAAGATTTTGCAGATTTGAATGAAGCTTGCAAGTACAAACTATTATAGAAATTCATTGAAGGCAAATCACTTTGGGCTAAATGAATTATGTCAAAAAAGAATTTCTGGTCCATACCAGTGGAAAATCGTAATTTTCATACATGGAAAATCATTTTAAAATGCAAAGAAATGGAAAACAAATTATTAGAAAGAAAGTTCAAAGAAGTAAAAAAAACTAGTCTTTGGTTTGATATATGGATCAATGGAAAATCCTTAATTAATTTACTTGACTGGTGCAATCTTTATCAGTTTGGAGGAGCTAATGCAAAAGTGGAAAGTATTGTACAAAATTCATATTGGAATACTCAACTACAACCAGCAGCATCCATATTCCATTCTATAATAAATAAAATAGAAATAGACCCAAGCCAAGATGAAGACAACTGGATTTAGAAGTTATCAACAAAAGGTAAATTCTCTTTTAAAAACACATGGGATTTCACTAAAGGGGAGGAATTGGAAGTGGACTAGTTCAAAATAATATGGGATACAGCTAATTGTCCAAAAATGGCATACTTCATTTATTTTGCAGTATCGAATCGACTGCCAACAAGAGATAGATGTGCAAAGTGGAACAAAAACAAAGGAAGCATCAACTGTCTATTATGTAAGAAAGGAGAAGAACTTTTCTTTGATTTTTCACACTCAAGACACATATGGTTCATAGCCAAAAACAAAATAAACCTCGGTCATCAATTGTTGCTTCAAAATATTAGAGAAAGTATACAGCTTTATTCAAAGGGAAGAAAAAAGAATTCGATAAAGCATGTGTAGTTCTAACTATTATAGTATATTTTTTGTGGAATGAAAGGAACGATAGAATAACAAAAATATTGAAATAGACAGTCTAAAATTATGGAAAGCCCTTGAAATAGAATACAATATTATACTTTAAAAAGCTTCTAAACCATCCAACCTCAGTACGCAAAGCCATAGCATATGTGATACAGACAACTATGAAGAAAGAGTTGAATAGACTTATAAATGGAAAGTTCTCCTGTGAGAATTCCTTTCAAATTAGTCATTGCGATGGTTAAATGAGCCAGTAGATCATCATGGCATCAATTATAATTGAGCTACAGCTGAAGGCGGCCATTCTAGAACCCGAACCAGAAATGATTCCTATAAGAGCGGCAAACAGAATCTTGTTATAAATAAAGCAGTAAAGTTAATTATTTTTATTCTAACAACTTGTTTTGTTTACCTGATTTAAATAGGAGCTACCACACACCCAACCATGAGCTCGAGCAAAATAGCAACCCTCAATCTACAAGCAATGATAAAAGGTTAAGAGCTAATCAATTAATAAGCAAACTTGATTATAGTAGAAATCATTTATTTGATTGGATTCAAAAGGAAAGCACCTGCAACATAACTGATGGTGGTTTTTACACTACTCAATTCATGAATGATTCCTGCAAGGGAAGCAACAAGGCTATAATTAGAAATAAATTAGTCAACGTTAAAGATTCTAATACTAATCATAATCTATTTTTACTTGAATTGAATAGGAGCTACTATGCTTACAACAACAAACTTTAATATGATAGGAAGTTCCAACTAGCAATCCACTACAAGAACAACAGTGATTTCCGACGGCAAATAGTCATCGGTATGCCGTCCGAAACCGTAAGAAGAGTCGTCGGTATACGAATCTCGTTTCGTAACGACTTTCGACGGCAACAACGGCAAATTCCCGACGGCCTCCAACGATAATCTGTGACCATTTCCGATGGCCATGTTGGCCATGTAGAAAACTTGAATAACTAAATAGCCATCCGAGGCCATCAGAAACAGTCGGAATTTGACGTACAGCACCATCAGTAGCCGTTGCAAAGTCATGACTTATAATCCATCGGTAGCCGTCGATATTCTGAATGTTTTTTTTTGAATTTGAGTTTGCTGCCTTCCAGCAACTACACATCCATCAATATAAAGAACATCTCCTTTTTAAGCATATATAAACCACTAATCATATAAATAACAATACATAATGTTCCATCTAAAAAGCCCATATCCAAATCCAAGATAATCTAAAAAATCAACATCCAAATCCATATAAAATAATCTACGGTCCATTAAAATGTATCGAACACATCCTCACCACTCGAAGCGCATATATACAAACAAAAAAACATAACAGAACATACCTAGCATCACTCATTATATCCCTCAGAACCACCCGACGTAGGAAACCTGCCATGGTGCTCCATATACTCCTCCAAGCGTTGGTTCAGCTGCTCCATCTATGCAGCACGACGGTGATCATGCTTCCGCAGCTCGATGATCTAGGCTTGTAGCTCTGTAATTTTTTCTTTGTCTAGAGCCGTCTTATACGCCTTCTATGATGTCCTAGCCTGCGAATAAAATAAATTTTTATACTACATCCAACGTCATAAACGAAATTTACATAACTTTAATTGAAAAATATGCAATATTTGTTTTTAGCTTATTTTTTGGAAATTACCACTTGGTTCCCAAATCTATAGCACCTGCAGCGGGATAGTGGATCCATGACGGGCTAGAAAATAACGTCCTCCTCATCAGCTGTCAACTCATCCCGTCCTGTCTCAGCCAACAGCTATGCCCGTTCTTACTGGAACTTTTGCTATAATGCAAAATATAAAATACAATTTATTAGACAAATCGATATGCTAATTAACAAAAAGTTGAAATGATCACCGGTATAAATAACACTAATTAATATATCTATAAATGTATGCTTAATTAATTAACTGATAACCTTTAACTTAATTATAATATACTTACATAGGCAGCAGTCGCTTTATCATCATGCTCCCATGAGTATACGACTGAGCCCGAATCATTGGTCTGCTTCAGGGCATGAGTATGAGCAAAGATATCCCAATACGAAACAACACCCCCGCGCGCTCTTTCTTGAAATATGAATATATATATATATATATATATTGTTTTATTAACTACCTATTAACAACTTATAACTTAAAATATAAAAATGTGAATATAAAAATTTACCAAATCCTCGCGATGATGCTGGAATGATTTGGAACCATCGCGATGTGTGGCATGATTCTTATTTTTATTTACGAAGTTCCTATCTGACTCCCTCTGTAAATTTAAATTGGAAATAATGTTTTACAGTTCTAAATTATGTATTAAATACACACAACAATTTAAAGTAGTTAATTGGCCCACCATGCGACCCAGGCCTCCCACACGCTAGCACTCATCCAGTTTGGTTTTTTCCTGCTCTTCTCACAGTAGACACTATATCCCTAAAATTTTGGGCGATTTTGCTATTCCAATGGCACTGCACCAAAGATACATCGGTCTCTTGTAGGTCGACTGAACTCTAACGACCCGGAAATTTGGGCAATATCAATTTAATAATCTATATTAAAAATTGAATTGATTTTATAATTTTCTTTTATAATTCTAATTTAAATTGGAAAATTTATTCTTTTAAAAGCAAACAAATATTTAATTGGTGAATTTTATCTTTTAAAAGCTAATAAAATGTTTTCGATTTATAATATATGTATTTGTATATATTGTAAATAGAAAAGCTTTGGTTTGTATTTAATAAATAAAATCATGATTTGAAATTCTAATATATTTTGGTAATTTGGAATTATGATTAAATATAATATAAAATTTTGCAAAGATTATTTAAAAAGTCAACCATATGATTTTAAAATACTAAAGGTAAATATTATCTGTTTAAATTACATTTAGCTTAAGTTTAAATTTAAATGAAATTAACAAAAGGATTTATTTTCTTTTATTTTTAAATACTATTTGATAAACACGATTTGAAAATAATATATAAAAGTTTAAAATACAATTCATTTAGTAATATAAATAATTTATATACTAATGAGATAATCTCTTCAGTAAATTATTTAAAATTGATAAATGTTTTATTTTCAAATAATAATTATAATGTATTGTTTTTAGAAAATATTAATAGAATTGTTATTTTAAAATTAAATGTGTTGTTGAATATATATACATAACTTGATTTTAAATTGGAATTTTAAACAAAATTTGAATTTGAATTTGGGTTTAATTTTGAAATTCAAAAGATAGATATTTTAAAATATTTGAATTTAAAATGTATGTATAAGCTTTTATTTATAAATATAATTGGTTCTATTTTCTTTAAAGTAATTTATATATATAGATAAGTATTTGTAAGTTAATAAATTAAGTATAAAGCTTTTTATTTACATTTTAAATTAAATAAAATTACTTAAATGACAAGTGTAATTAAATTAAGACAAAATGGTAACAAGTGTTAAATGATTAATAATGCTTATGACAATTGTTGAAGTTTTTAACGAGTGTCATTTATTTTTTTGATTTTTTCTTTTATTTTAAATAAGTTACAAATTCACTATATATACTTATGCTTCCTTTCTCTCATTTCTTTTGTATTCTCTTTTCAAAACTGAGAAAAACTTAAACCAACTCTCTAAACAAAAATTTGTAATCAATCCTTCATTATACCAGAAATTAATCAAGTTCTACAACCTGTAATCCTATTTTCAAAACAAAGCCTGCAAATATTTTTCTTCAATCTAGAATCAATTCAAAAGCCTGCACTTTTATTCAAATCTGAGATAAATTATAGCAGGCTCATTCTTCAACAAATCCAGTAACAAACGTTTCCAGCAAATTCAAGTTTTAAGATCAGAGAAGCGTTTATTTTTCAACATTCAAGTTTTCAAATCAAAGTAGCACATTTTTCCAGCAATTCAAGTTTCACAGTTTTAAGCTTTTTCAAAATAAGAAGCCTCTGTTCATCATCTAAACTGGTGAGTAAAAAACCTTTTAAAAATAGTGATATGGTTGCTAGCTTTATTGCATGTGATGATCCTATATGAAGAAGTAGTTTGCATGATTGATTTTATCTGGATATTTATGAATTGTCTTGATTATATGTAAATATAACTGTATATGTATATAAACTGCTCCTCTGTTCTAGTTTTCCTGTAAGTAAGTATTTTTTTTAAAAAAAAATTGCTTGAATTTGGTAGAATAAATGTAATGCTTGTGACGGTATGTTAAAGTAATACTAAGAAATGTTTATGTTATATATGCAAAGATATGGATGCTTGTATATATACTGATATGTCCCTGCAAATGCCTATGTATATGTGTTCCTCAGCTTGACAGGCTCAAATTTTTCTTAATAAATTAAATTACTCAATATATGATCAAAATTAGGTTAGGTTTTCTGAAGAACAAATTATTGTAGGAATGCAATATCAATTTTAAAAATAGTTTCAGGAATTTATATTTGGAAATTAATTCACATAAAATGAATATCAGTGATCAACTAAGTTTAAGCTAAAAATCAGTCATCCTAATATAGAGTTTGATTATAGAATTTGATTTGTATTAGTAAATGATTAATTTAGGTGATAAAACATGATTTTTAAGCAAGCAATTGATGTGATAATCTGTATTGAATGAATTTGGTATTTTTGTTGATTTCCATGTCGAAGTTTGTGATGAGGTTTGGTCTGGAGGAGGCCGGAGTGCCGTGCATCGAGGGAAAAATAGTATGGGATTTTTCTAATGGCCGGAGCGTGTTGACGAAGGTGCTCTAGGGTTTTAACATCAGTTTACATTGACGAGGCATTTGGGGTTCGTGTGTCATCGTGGGATCATCGGAGATAATCGCAAATGTGGGGATCGTTGCGTGGGTGTGTGAAGCTGCTCTGGGGAGAGCGCCATGGTTTTCGGTCGACGAGATCGACGTCGGCAAGTAGTTTTGGTCGATCAAGTTTTTGTTCCTGATGATCGATATTGTTCGATTTTGATTTATTGGTGAATTGGTGAGTCTGGATGGTCGTGTGCGACAACGAGTTGATCGATGACTTGAAAGTAGCCTGGTGAGGTGTCGAAGTTGATGAACTTGTCGTGCATGTGCATGGTGCACTTCTTGGTTTCTGGCGAAATTAAGATTGGAGAAGAAGTAATCGACTCGGGTCGAACTCGATATATTTGCGTGTTTGCCTCAAAGAGATGGGATGTTGATCTCGTTTGTTGCTCTAGTTTTTAGTTTTTGGCTCGGAATTGATTTTTAGGTTGTAACTAGTTTCAAAAATTTTGTAAAGAAATAAGTTTCAGGTTAAAAGCAAAATGAAAACAAGTTTATTTTTTTCAAGATAAATATTTTATAAAGTTTTATATTAAAGCATTTAAAAAAATTATAAGTTATTAAAATAATTTGTTTCCAAAAAATATGAATGTTTTAAACAAGATTAAAAGTGGTTAAAAATTTAATGAGTTTTAAAAAGGAATTGATAAGTAAGTTTTCAAAGAACAAGAATTTGTGTAAATTTATTAAGTTTGAAACAAGTTCAAAAGATGATAATTGATAATTTAAAATGCTTAAATTGTTTTGTTAAAGAAAATTATATATTTCCAATTATAATTGATTCCTAAATATTTTCTACTAAAGTTAAATAATGAAATTAAGTGTTTAATCAAGTCGATTAATTAGTAAAATTATTCAAAGTTAATCACTTAACGAGATTAAAAAGAGTCAATTAATTAATGTTAATAATCATAAAATAATTACTTAGTAAGGATAATTAGTGATCGGTTAATGGTTGTAATTAATTTAAAGATCGCTAAATAATGATTATGAATTGATTGATTAAGGTGATTAATTTAAGATAATTAATTAGTTAATCAATTGAGGTTAAATAATCTAAGTAATTATAGGTAATTAATTAATTAATCGGTAAATAAAAATTAATTAATTTATAATTAATAATGGTTACTTTAAGTATAATTACTTAAGGAAGTAATTAAAGGATGGTTAATCAGAGATCATTAACTAGGGATTATAAAATGATTAATTAATGTAATTAATTTTAATAATTAATTAAATTAATTAATTAAGGATAATCATTTGTAGGATTGTTTAAGTCTAATTACTTAATGAAAGTAATTAAAGGGATCAATTATTTAATGTAATTAGCTAAATTAATGAGATTCGTTTATGTTAATTAATTAGTTTAATTAATTTAAGATAATCATTGGTGATTTGTTAAGTATAATTACTTAATGAGATTTATGAAGTACAATTACTTGGTGAAGTAATTAGTGGATAATTACTGGATGTAATTAATTGAAGAATGGAAGTAGTTTTGGGTTTAATTACTTTGTGTAATTAATAAGAGGGATAATACTTAGTGAAAGTAAATAAAAATTAATTACTCAGTGTAATTAATTTAAGAATTAATTAATAAATTTACTTAAAAGTTAATTAAGTAGTGTAATTAATTAAGGGTAGATAATTACTAAATATGATTTATGAAGGTTGATTAATGAATATGATTAATGAACATTAATTATTAAATATGATTAATAATTAATTAAAGAAGTAATTAGGGATCATTAATTAATATAATTAATGATGTAATTAAGATGTGATTAATTAGATATAATTAATCAATATTAAGTGATTATAAAGTAATTAATTAATTGTAATTAATTAAGGTTTAATGTAATTAATTATAGTTAATTAATTTATGAAGTAATTAAGGTTAATTACTGTAAATGATTACGGATAATTAATTTGTGTAATTAATTAAAGGCTAATTACTTAATATTATTAGAGTATAATTAATCAAGGATGACTAATTAAAATGAATACTTAGAGGATGATTAATTAGTTTGTAATTAATTAATGGTTAAGTAAGCAAGATTTATGTGATGAAAGTAATTAATTTAATTTATTTTAAATTAATTAGATATAAAGTAATTAATTTAATTCATTTTAAATTAATTATGTATGGTGTGATTAATAGATCTTTGCATATGGACGGCTGAATATTATTGAATGCCTTGAATTGTTTATCTCTGATATGATATATGTGTTGATTTGTGATATTGAGTGCTTTGGTTGGACTATGATGATATGAATTATCAATTTGTGAGATTGTGAATTATCTATCTGTGTGAATATAGATAATAGAATTAAATTGTTTTAACTTTAAAAACAACTGGACTTAAAAGACGGCGTTTTGGATTTCGATGAGACCGAGATCGGGTTTGCTTCTTCCTACGTGCCCTTTACGGTTTTGATTGTATTACCCACTTTGTGGCTATTATGCTGGAATTTAATGAATGTAACAATTTCTGCTATTTCTTACTTATTTGAAAACCCTAGACCCTATTATAATATTACTGGATTTCCTATCAAATGTTTTGGTTATCGTAAGGTAAAAACTTTTCCATGTTTATATGCGGGAAGTTTTACGAGATACCTTTTGTTTTCAAAGGTTTTTCAAAGTAAACAACTTTAACCCGTTTACTCACATCAGACCCATGTCTGACCCAAGTGTTTATTTTCTATTTTATTAAACTCTTGGGTACTCAAATTTTTACGAGTAGCCAAGGGATTCATTAGCTTTGATGAATTCTAGAGGAGACATGGAGCAGAAGGCTTCAGCGTTTGTTGATATATAGGTGATTCCGTTGTGTTGGTCTTTGAGTCATTTGATTGAGTTGTATTTTGAGTTGTAATAACTAGGCAGGTGTTTATATCTGTCTAGTATGTGTTGTATAAGTTGTGTAACTCTGATAAATGTTGTATACTATGTAATATTCATGTGATTAATATAATTTATTCGTTCCGCTGTTGAGATTCTGATGTTGTTTCATTCTTTCTTCTCTATCTTTTCTCTTTTCTATCCCTTTCTTTCTTACTCATGATGAGTCTTTCTGCGAGTGAAAGACAGATCGTGACAGTTGGTATCAGAGCGCTAGGTTGAGTGAATACCTAGGCTTTGGAGTGATTTCTTTCTTGAGAGAGCGTACTTGTAATTTTGATATATATATATATATATATATATATATATATATATATTTCTACCTATTTATTGGGTTATCTGTTCGGGTTTTCCAATATAAGTTCTAGAGGTAGGAAGGGTAGTGGTGTGTGTAGCACGACTACCAATGGAAGAAGTCTGAATGATTGAGGTTGGAAGTATTTGCCGAGATTGTAGACCCAGTACCGTCTCATGTGAGCTTTGCTGTGGTGTAAGGATTTCACCAATCTCTGAAGGAAGCTTTTCCAAGGTTCAGAGTCATCTTTGAAGTGCAAGTTTGGATGAGTTAGATCTGTCGATTAAGCAGAAGTAAGTGATGGTATCTTGGCAACTTCAGAATGAAGCAACTGCATGGTGAGACGCAGTGACTATGGATGTTTTCGAAGATGTTTCTTTGAAGCAAGCTTTAAGGAAGTGTGTCTGCATCGGTGATGAGGCTAGGATCAGCATGGTGTATGTGTTTGGCTTTAAAGCCTGAGTTTCTCGAAGAGCTTTGGAAGGTCTTTGGAATCTGTGTCAGCAGTGCAGCTTGGAGTGTTCTGGGTGCCAGTAAGAAGGTCATCTGGCTTGGCTGTTTTCTAGGGGCGGAATTCTGAAGCAACTGAGTGAATCCATTTCTTCGATGGATTTATTTGTCAAGCATAAGCTGTTCTAATTGGAAAAGAGAGAACGGTTTCTTTGGATATTTAGGCTAGGCTGATCGCAAAAGTGACTTGCGATAGTTGAGTGTTCTCTTGGGTTGTCAATGATTTTTCCAAATTTCTTCAAAGAAGTAGAGATTAGCCTTAGCATCTGGAGATTGAGTTTTTGTATCGACTAGGATTCCAAGAGTGGTACCAGTGGTTCAGCTAGTTGAAGAATGGTTCCTAGAGAGAGGGTTTGGTAAAGCAGCTCATGTTTTGGTGTAACTTCTGAGTTTTCTCTTTATGGATCTGATGAACCGTATCTTCCGGGAAGTGTTGGACAAGTTTGTGCTCGTGTTCATCATTAGCATTCTCTCCCGAATCAGAGTTGTGCAGTGGAAGCAAGGTAGCAGCTGTTTTGGAGGGGAAGCAACCGGGAAGTTGCAGTGTTTTGGATTAGAGGGTTTCTACAGTAAGTTTTTGGGATCTGAACGTGAGATTGGAGAGTGCTCCTTTTTTGTCTTTTCCGGATAGGAGAGGTAAGTTTGAAGTCTTCTATTGATTATGGAGTAGAGTTTGTGTTCTTGTTTTTGGTTGATCGTGAGAGGACCATTTTGTTGGATTATTTTTGGTCCAGTTTATTTCTTGAGGCATCAACGAAGGTTGAGCTGATCAGGAAGGATGTAGGCAGCCCAGGATCGTCAAAAGAATTTTGTGGATAAGAGATGGAGGAATTTGGATTTCGAAGTTGGAGATTTGATTTTGGATAAGTTTTCTCTGATCAAAGGAGCTATAAGATTTGGTAAGACTGGGAAGCTAGCTCCGAGGTATTGGATCTTTTTGTTTTTGGTGAGGATTATTGCTTTGGCTTTCAGGATTGAATGGCTGGTGTGGAAGATTGGGATTCAATATGTTTCACATATCTTTGAGTACGTGTGTGATCCATCTCTGGTTGTAGAACCAGCAGTTCAGGAGGATTTGGTTGAGCCGAACTTGTCTATGGTTTGATATCCCATTCAATTATGTAGATCTAGATGAGTAGGAGCTCTGGAGCTCTGTAGCTTAGATTATTTGGATTCAGTAGAGCGAGTGTTCCAGTGTTTATACCTGGGAAACTCTAGATAGTGTTAAGAAGTCTATCCTGATTGTGTCAGGATCATTAGATTTTTTCGATTAAGTAAATAGGTTGCTATGGTTCTTAGCAATGGTTGATAATATATGCTTATGGTTTAAAATTAAATCTTTGATGGATTATTAAATTATTTTTTTGCTTTTAAATTTCGGGAAAAGAATTCTTTTAAGGGGGTAGGAATGTGATGACCCAGAATTTTGGGCAATATTAATTTAATAATCTGTATTAAAAATTGAATTGATTTGATATTTTTTTTATAATTCTAATTTAAATTGGAAAATTTATTCTTTTAAAAGAAAACAAATATTTAATTGGTGAATTTTATCTTTTAAAAGCTAATAAAATGTTTTCTATTTATAATATATGTATTTGTATATATTGTAAATAGAAAAGCTTTGGTTTGTATTTAATAAATAAATAATGATTTCAAATTCAATATATTTTGGTAATTTGGAATTATGATTAAATATAATATAAAACTTTGCAAAGATTATTTGAATAGTCAACCATATGATTTTAAAATACTAAAGGTAAATGTTATCTGTTTAAATTATATATAGCTTAAGTTTAAATTTAAATGAAATTAACAAAAGGATTTGTTTTATTTTCTTTTTAAATATTATTTGATAAAAATGATTTGAATATATATATATATCTATATATATATATATATAAGTTTAAAATACAATTCATTTATTAATATAAATAATTTATATATGTAATTAGATAATCTCTTCTATAAATTATTTAAAATTAACAAATGTGTTATTTTCAAATAATAATTATAATGTATTGTTTTTATAAAATATAAATAGAATTGTTATTTTCAAATTAAATGTGTTGTTGAATATATATGTATATATATAATTTGATTTTAAATTGGATTTCTAAATATAATTTGAATTTGAATTTGGATTTAATTTTGAAATTCAAAAGATAGATGTTTTAAAATATTTGGATTTAAAATATATGTATAAACTTTTATTTATAAATAAAATTGGTTTTATTTTCTTTGAAGTAATTTATATATAGATATATATAAGTATTTGTAAATTAGTAAATTAAGTATAAAGCTTTTTATTTACATTTTAAATTAAATAAAATTACTTAAAAGATAAGTGTAATTAAATTAAGACAAAATGGTAATGAGTGTTAAATGATTAATAATGCTTATGAAAAATGTTGAAGTTTTTAACAAGTGTCATTTATTTTTTTGATTTTTTATTTTATTTTAAATAATTTACAAATTCACTTATATAAACTTATTGTAACGATCCGCTATTTTGGACTATCCGCATCCGCACATATCGGACTTGAATAATTCAAAATACCGAATTGTAAATCTAAATTTGGCAAAACTGAGATATACAGTAAATAAATAATCACAGAATCACAGACACAGAGTAATAATATGCAGCGGAAGTAAAAGAGATAGTAGTTCATGAAGCTACTATATAAATATATAAGATACATCAGAGTCATCAAGTACAAATCAGAATACATCACTGGAATCATCGAATACCGAAAGCAGAATAGATGGCTGGATCTTCAAGCAAAGCTCCAACTCCAAAGGTGAGCCTCAAATACCGGTACACTCAGTCTGACCCGAGCGTAAAGCGAAACACAAAACACTCGAGTCAGGATTAATATTCTCATATCAATAAATCTAACTCAAGTGAAATAGCAATCGAAATACAAGTAACTCAAAGGATGTTTGGAATAACCATCCTTCAAGGATCCGTCAAACAATCTACTATGTAGTAGTGTACGCTAAATAGATAATGTCTATCAGTAATATAATGTATCAAAATAGTGTTTAGGCGTTACCATTATTCCCCTTAACACATTTTATAAATGTCATAGTCTATACAGCACTGTAAAATCCACCGTAAACTAGTGGGATATCAGGGAGTACTCCATAGGTATAACACAAAACAAATTCGTAGTGGTCGCGTATATAGGGATACAAGTATGACAAGGCACATGAGGCAATACCCAAGGTAGTGAAACTACCGTTTGCCTGATCCGAACTGGTGAGAACGCATCGCCGCAGCGATCGCAACACCGCGAAACAACACTCCTGAAAAGTACGAGGGTGCACCAATCGATAACAAGTAATGAGTAGTAGTTACGAAGAAGTGTGTTCGCTCGAGGTGGCTAACCCCATTTGGCCCGGCACGGCTCCTGTTTTAGTCATTTCCAATTTGACACAAGTGTCAAGGCTATCCATTATCATTCTCTTTCTTCAGTCATCACGTACATCATTCCAACCACTTCATTCTGGATCACCACTCTGCGTATAGTTATTAAAGTGGTTTTCGGTTTAGATAGAGAGTATATCCAAAACCGATTCCGGTTTCTTTAATAACTTTCATAATTATTACACCGATTGGTCGCTTAATATACTTCAAAACCAAATCAATTTCAATTTCAATTAGAGTTCGTAAATCAACATTTCGTTAGTCTTCCTTAATCAATTTCCATAATTTCACATTTCAAAACTTCCAAATTACCATTTCAAAATCTTATAATTCGATTTCAACTTTTATTTAACAAAACAAATATTGATTCAAGTTCGTATATAAATTTCATTCCGAAATCATTTAAATTAATTTAATTTAACATTCAAACCAATTTAAACTCATCGATCGATTTCATTCAATATTAATTAAGTTAATTTATCATTCAAAATAATTTCCATTTAATTTCCAATTTATTAAATCAATTACTTACGTTCAACTTCATTATATCAAAACTTCAAATTCAATTAGATCAAATTCATCAAATCAAATTCTTAAGTTCAAGTCTTATATTTATTTCAATAAAACGCATTTTATTTCTTGTTAAGAAATTCAATTTCACTTATTTTTACTTCGTTACACATTTCAAACTTAATGCATCAAGAAACTAAATTTCATATATTCAAGAAGTTAAATTTCACTTATTAATTTACTTAAATAATTTTCCAACTTAATAAATAAAGAAACCCAATTTCATTTATTAACGAAGTTCAAATTCACTTATTCAAAAGTTCAATTTTCATTCAATTATCGAATAGTTCAATCTTATTCAATTATTAAATAATTTCAATCTTAATTATTAATAATCTCAAAACTTAATAATTTCAACTTGATTATAAATTCAAACTTAATTATTAAATCATTTCAAACTTAATTCAATGAATAATTCCAAGTTTAATTGTTAAATAATTCAATTCAAAACAACGTTCTTTCATCAGTTATTACATTAATATTTTGTTTCAGATTTCAATATTAACATTTTCCCTTCATCAAAATTTACATTCCAATTTTATTTCAAAACCTTATTATTCAAATAAAATCTTTATTTTATTTCAAATCAAATTATTTACCAATCGGTTTATTTAATTCTCTATCCTAAGTCGAGTTCATTTGGGTATTTATCATTTCAACCCGATTCCATTTCAATACAAAAATCAAAGCATAGCCAAGGGAACTTGCAGTGTGATAACTGGGATGGTGTCAAAGTAAATAAACAAGTAATAACAACAATCAATAACAATCCAATTAATTCAAATAATTCCGAAATAATCGTATTAATTCACCTAGTTATTTGTGCAAATTAATATTATTATGTCCAAAATCCACACTATCATTTCATGTAGATTAAAGATTATTATATTACGGTCCTTCACTTATCATCTATTTACAATTTCATACAACATCAATTTAAACAACATACATTCAGTGATTCAAGGTGTAATTAACCAAATCCTACGTGTCAATTAATTTTTACATTTAAAGGGGTCATATTACACAAATGTCATTTAATCAATTTACACATATGTCGTTTCAAATTTTTAACTATCCTACGTCAAATTCAATTGCGTAATATTTATCACTTTATACATTACAATTTACATCCAATATAAACTACAAACAATCAATCATTTATCAACCATATTGGATTATCATTGCATAAATAACAGATAACGGTGTCAGATGTCACAGGTGAACTGATATAGGTAAATAACATATATAACAGTGTAAAAAACTAACAGCAGCATATTTCAATTGTCGTTTCTATTGAAATCAGATTTAATAAATAAAAGAACATTAATCGTGAGTGATTGGTCACCTTCCAAGGCTAGAGAGATTCAACGAATGCAACGAGTTACGAATCCAAGCACGAAATTCGAAGCAAAGCACGATGGAAGCAAGTTGATGAACAAAGATGATAAATTAGAAATCAGGAACTGAATCAGTTTGATATAACAGAAAAAATGTATATTATATCATTATTATAAAAATCAATTTAAGCATATATTAAATTAAATATACATACATTTAAAACTTAGTAATTTATCATACGTGTTTGTATAACTTATGAAATCAACCAACAACCCGAAGTTTAAGGCTGGTATATATATACACAATATATGATATATCTAAAACAATATATATAATACTATTGACATAATACATTACTGATATATATTCAAATACATGTCGACCTTTATATTAAATATATAATTTGCTGCGAAAAAAAAAAATCTAGTTTGACGAATAATAATATAAATTTAAATGAACACGGTTTTCACGAAACTCTATATATAACTTCTCTAAACATAACATGCTACACGCATGCATATTAGAGTATACCTTCATAAAGAAATAATTTATAAACAGAGCTTATAAGCTGAAGTCAATATACCAAATAAAATATAATACATTATACTTAACAAACAGAGGTTATAAAATCACATGCAACACATTCATTCTGAAATTTAAATCAATAGCTATATATATACACCTGAATTATATGAGTTTTCCAGGCAAGCGCAGATTAACCAAAAGTATGAATCACAACCAACATGACTTATACATTTCATATGTATACCAACAGATCATATATATATGCTTTTAAAACATATGTCAACACTGTTATAAAATAAAATATATACCCTCACTTTATAATATAAATAATACAATATATGACTGCTTAATAATAATATAATATATATAGAACATCCTATAGTACTTGAAGAAACGAAAACTATATATACAAACTGATATATTTTTTTTAAAAAAATCTTATATAAACAGCTCATTACAAACTTATGCAGACTAGCATACATATATTCAAAAAATGCAGACAAATATATAAACCTACATGTACAACACTACACACACATATGCATACATAGCACACACACACTACACACATACACGCATACACCTTGCACTCGCACACTCTGGCATAAACATTTTATAACTTACGTGTACATATTTTATAACATCACAAAAAAATTAATATAAACAACAAACTATGTATACCTATATAACCAACTTATTATACTAACCTTAATAAACTAACAGTAGATGATGAATACTTGAAAATATAAACTTAATTACATAAATAAATTTATATATATAAATAAACTTATATATAACAGGTTTGTATACCTTATTCCAAAACACAAAATATAGCATAAAATTTCAAACCCATCTATATATACATATAAACAATAAAAGAACAGGGGCTACTCACTGCTAGGCGGAGCGGGAGGCTAGGATGTTGGGTTGTGGTGGCTGGCTCGAAGCAAAGACAGTGGAGGCGACAATAAAGGGGAAGCTTTGGTTTAGGTAGAGATAGCTTTGGCTAGGCTTGGGGAACGGGCTGATGGCGATGGAGAGGAAAGCTGATGGTGAGGTAGGGAGGCGCGTGCACATTGCTTGTCTTGGGTCGGAGCTGTGGGAAGGAGGTGGAATAGAGCGGAGGCCGAGGCTAGGTGCGTCAGGTCGGAGGTGAGGTTACGACGGTGAGCTATGGTCAGGATAGGCGAAGGTTGCTGGCGTCGGAGTGGATTAACGGTCGCGGGATGGGGCAGGGAAGAGAGAATGAGAGGTTTTGTGGCCGTCTGGGGAAAACACGGCTGTCACGTGCATGAAGAAAGAGGAAAGACGGTGGTTAGTTGAGGGTGGCGGTCGGAGCTTAGGGCGGAATCGGTTGCTTGGTGAAGAGGGTGGGCGGTTGCAATGAGTTCGGTTGCGCGATGCTTTGCCTGGCCGATAGTGAAAGGGGAGGAAGCACGGCTAAAGAGAGAGAGATGGAAAGAAAGAGCTACAGGGATGAATACGTGATTCATATTTTTTTTCAAGAGTCTGGAAGAAAACAGGGAAGGGAAAAATGAAATAAAATGTACCAACTAGAAGAGAATGGAAAGGAACCAAAAGTAAATTGAAAAGTTGAATAGCCAAAGGTCATACGTAAATTCCAAGAATATTAATGACTAGTGGTTGTTGCTTCCTACGGTCAAATAAATGAAAGGATCTGAAATCCAAAAGTCCGAATACCGAACTGACACGGTTAACCGTTTCACGGATTTCATCACATGCCGGATTTTCAAAATACGCGGATGAATACACCGTTGCGATCAGCACGACGAAACGATCAAAATGGCATAAAGATATCAGTGGTACGATCATGCGATCAAAAGTCGATATCGGTACGAAAATGCAGCTATTTTGTCGAAAATAAGATCGACGGAGCAGTAGAAGTCAAAATTTGAAAAAACGAAAGATGACGTCTTACTTAGAAGATGGTTTAGAATTTTTCTATGTAAAAATATTTTAGTTTTGAAAAAGTTTTATTTTCATCGCTTTTTAACTGATTAAATTGAAGTAAATTTACGCAAGAAATAAACTTTCATATTTTCGGACGAAAATTTACCAGTTGCTATGTTTAACTAGATGCATTTCAAATATCAAATTTATATTTCAAAATTTTATTGTTTATATTTTTATTTTATTTTTATCAAATCTCATACAAAACGGTTAACTAAATTAATTAAAATCGTAAAAATATCCGGGTTGTTACACTTATGCTTTCTTTCTCTCATTTCTTTTCTATTCTCTTTTCAAAACTAAAAAACCTTAAACCAATTCTCTAAACAAAAATCTATAATCAATCCTTCCTTATACCAGAAACAAATCAAGTTCTACAACCTGTAATCCCATTTTCAAAAATAAAAACAAAGCCTGCAAATATTTTTCTTCAATCTGGAATCAATTCAAAAGCCTGCACTTTTATTCAAATCTGAGATAAATCAAAGCAGTCTCATTCTTCAACAATTCCAGTAATAAACATTTCCAGCAAATTCAAGTTTTAAGACCGGAGAAGCATTTATTTTTCAACATTCAAGTTTTCAAATCAAAGAAGCATATTTTTCCAGCAATTCAAGTTTCACAGTTTCAAGCTTTTTCAAAATAAGAAGCCTCTGTTCACCATCTAAACTGGTGAGTAAACAAACTTTTAAAAGCAGTAATATGGTTGCTAGCTTTATTGCATGTGATGGTCCTATATGAAGAAGTAGTTTGCATGATTGATTTTATCTGGATATATATGAATTGCCTTGATTATATGTGAATATATCTATATATGTATATAAACTGCTCCTCTGTTCTAGTTTTCCGGTAAGTAAGTATTTTTTTTTAAAAAATTGCTTGAATTTGGTAGAATAAATGTAATGCTTGTGACGGTATGTTGAAGTAATTCTAAGAAATGTTTATGTTATATATGCAAAGATATGGATGCTTGTATATATACTGATATGTCCCTGCAAATGCCTATGTATATGTATTCCTCAGCTTGACAGGCTCAAATTTTTCTTAATAAATTAAATTACTCGGTATATGATCAAAATTAGTTAGCTTTTCTGAAGAACAAATGATTATAGGAATGCAATATCAATTTTAAAAATAGTTTCAGGAATTTATATTTGGAATTATTTCAAATAAAATGAATATCGGTGATGAACTAAGTTTAAGCTAAAAATCAATCATCATAATATCAGAGTTTGATTATAGAATTTGATTTGTATTAGTAAATGATGAATTTAGGTGATAAAAATATGATTTTTAAGCAAGCAATTGATGTGATAATCTATGTTGAATGGATTTGGTATTTTTGTCGATTTCCATCGATCGGCGTCGAAGTTTGTGATGAGATTTGGTCTGGAGGAGGCCGGAGTGCCGTGGATGGAGGGAAAAATAGTGTGGGATTTTTCCGATGGCCGGAGTGGGTTGACGAAGGTGATCTAGGGTTTTGACATCAATTTACGTTGACGAGGCATTTGGAGTTCGTGTGTCATCGTGGGATCATCGGAGATGATCGCGAATGTGGAGATCATTGCGTGGGTGTATGAAGCTGCTCTGGAAGGAGTGCCGTGGTTTCTGGTCGACAAGATCGACATCGGCAAGTAGTTTTGGTCGATCAAGTTTTTTTCCTGATGATCGATATTGTTCAATTTCGATTTGTTGGTGAATTGGTGAGTCTGGATGGTCGTGTGCGATGATGAGTTAATCAATGACTTGAGAGTGGCTTTGGCGAGGTGTAGGAGTTGATGAACTTGCCGTGCACGTGCACGGCGCACTTCTTGGTTTTTGGCGAAATTAAGTTTGGAGAAGAAGTAATCGACTCGGGTCGAACTCGATATATTTACGTGTTTGCCTCGAAGAGATGGGATGTGGATCTCGTGTGTTGCTCGAGTTTTTAGTTTTCGGCTTGGGATTGATTTTTGGGTTGTGACTGGTTTCAAAATTTTTGTAAAGAAATAAGTTTCAGGTCAAAAGCAAAATGAAAACAAGTTTATTTCTTTCAAGATAAATATTTTATAAAGTTTTATATCAAAGTGTTTAAACAAATTATAAGTTATTAAAATAATTTGTTTCTAAAAAGAAGAATGTTTTAAATAAGATTAAAAGTGATTAAAATTTAATGAGTTTTAAAAAGGAATTGATAAGTAAGTTTTCAAAGAACAAGAATTTGTGTAAATTTATTAAGTTTGAAACAAGTTCAAAAGATGATAATTGATAATTTAAAATGCTTAAATTCTTTTGTTAAAGTAAATTATATATTTCCAATTATAATTGATTCCTAAATATTTTCTACTAAAGTTAAATAATGAAATTAAGTATTTAATCAAGTTGATTAATTAGAAAAATTAATCAAAGTTAATCACTTAATGAGATTTAAAAGGATTATTTAATTAATGTTAATAATCATAAAATAATTACTTAGTAAGGATAATTAGTGATCAGTTAATGACTGTAATTAATTTAAAGATCGCTAAATAATGATTATGACATGATTGATTAAGGTGATTAATTTAAGATAATTAATTAGTTAATCAATTAAGGTTAATTAATCTAAGTAATTATAGGTAATTAATTAATTAATTGGTAAATAAAAATTAATTAATTTATAATTAATAATGGTTAATTTAAGTATAATTACTTAAGGAAGTAATTAAAGGATGGTTAATGAGAGACCATTAACTAGGGATTATAAAATGATTAATTAATATGATTAATTTTAATAATTAATTAGATTAATTAATCAAGGATAATCATTTGTGGGATTGTTTAAGGCAAATTACTTAATGAAAGTAATTAAAGGAATTAATTACTTAATGTAATTAATTAAATTAATATGATTAGTTTAAGTTAATTAATTAGTTTAATTAATTTAAGATAATCACTTAGTGATTTGTTAAGTATAATCACTTAATGAGATTTATAAAGTACAATTACTTGGTGAAGTAATTAGTGGATAATTACTAAATGTAATTAATTGAAGAATGAAAGTAATTTTGGGTTTAATTACTTCGTGTAATTAATAAGAGGGATAATTACTTAGTGTAAGTAAATATGAATTAATTACTCAGTGTAATTAATTTGAGAATTAATTAATAAATTTATTTAAAAGTTAATTAAGTAGTGTAATTATTTAAGGGTAGATAATTACTAAATATGATTTATCGAGGTTGATTAATGAATATGATTAATTAAAAATTAATTATTAATTATCATTATAATTAATCAATGAAGTAATTAGGGATCATTAATTAATATAATTAATGATGTAATTAAGATGTGATTAATTAGAGATAATTAATCAATATTAAGTGATTATAAAGTAATTAATTAATTATAATTAATTAAGGTTTAATGTAATTAATTACAGTTAATTAATTTATGAAGTAATTAAACGTTAATTACTGAAAATGATTAAGGATAATTAATTTGTGTATATAATTAAAGGCTAATTACTTAATATAATTAGAGTATAATTAATCAAGGATGATTAGTTAATTTGTAATTAATTAATGCACACTACAACAAAAATACCTTTTCACAACTGTCAAAAACAATTGTAATAGGTCTATTACAACTGGCGGCCGCCAGTCTTAATATCCGGAGTTGTAATAGAGTTGAATATTTTTACAACTGTTGCCGACAGTTGCAGGAGCAGTTGTAAAAAAGCTTTTTACAACTGCTTTTGAAAGTTGTGGTAAAGTCTATCGTAACTGTTGCATTGACAGTTGTAATAAGTCTCTTTTGCAACTGCTAATAGCAGTTGCAACAATAACTTTTGCAACTGATTTTGGCAGTTGTAATAGATTCATTTACAACTGTTATTGACAGTTGCAATAAAACTTTTTACAACTGCTACCAACAATTGCAATTCATCTTCCTACAACTGCCATTAACCATAAATTTCACAACATTATAATTAAAACCGATATTTCACTAATAATAACTACAATCATTAACATTACTTGAAACAACATGAACCATTCACATTTAATAAAAGCTAAAACAATTCAATTTTACACCATTTTTGAATTCATAATTTTATTACAAAATATAACTAAATCCATAACATACGTCAATATAAATATAGATACGTACTGATTAAAAGAGATAAATTCCATGTGCTAAGCAACAATCTTCCCAACCGCTTGTCCAATAGTACAGACGTATAAAGTAGGCCTATATGGAATAGCTTAAGAATCCAGTTGAGTGTAATCGAGTTGAGTGCTTAAGAATCCAGTTGAGTCCAATAGTACAGACATATGATGCAATAGATCTATGGGAGATTGCATCAAACCTCGGCTACAAGTTCTCTAAATCCAGGAAAACGGCGTCGACGAACGAATCAGATCTGGAGCAAAATTCAGGTGAACCATGAAGAACACAAGACTGGCAACAAAATACTCCAAGTCAGACTCAATGAAGACTGAACCAGACACATACAACAATGGTGGCAACATGCACACGACACAAGTACGCAAACTAACCCAAAGACTCACAAACACATGCCCAGCTAAAATGCACACTGCACTAATTCAAATAGCATGAACAACATGAATGATCAAACACCAATGAACCAACTTAGTGTACATGTTCAACCCAGTGGCTCAACTCAACATAGATGCATGTAGACTTCTAGATTCAGTGCACAGTCACAGTGAAGACTGCATGATGATATCTGACAGGGAAATAAATACAAAGCAATATCAATAAAACAAAGATGACCATGCCACCAGATTATATGAATACACAAAGTAATGACAACATACACAATGCATTAAGAAACATTAAAGAACTTGCAGTAAATTATCATCGAATAGCCCTTAAATGCATGCCCATACAACTCAAGTCCAATGGACAAACATATTTGATCAGTTTATGTTAAGTACCAACTAGTACTAGAAAATTTGGGATAGCATCGCTACACATGTATACGTATTTCCTAGATCTAAACTTTGTACAAAGACACTACTCAGGCAATGATTTATCCTCTTTGCAGCAGTTTTTGTAATTTATAAATATGGCTATGTAATTAAAAGGATAATGAGGAGTATTAATTAAAATTCCTGTAACAGCTAGTTTGAATTGGTCCATATGATCAATCATTATAAATAGAGGAGAAATCTATGTAATTTATATAAGAAAAGTTATAAATAAAATTCAAGTTTTTTCTTACTTGCATTCTGTTATTGCTTTCCTTGTTTCACCTTCCTCGTATTCAGTCATTTCTCTTATTCACTTCAGTTGTTAATCACCCAGTATTCAATTTCCCTTACCAATTCTGCTCTCTGTACTTAAGCTTGTGTGTTAAATACTCTGTCGCCTGAAGCTTGTTCCATCTCCCTCCTATTCACCTATTCCTTGTTGGTTACCATCATGACTCACACTAGAGCCCAAAACTTAAAGAACAAAGATCCTATTCACATGGAAGAAGCAAGCACGTTGCATTTTCATTTTCTCTACGATCTCACAAAGGATGAAGTGATTGAATTAGTGTACTGTAGAAGCCATGACCAGGTAGCATATATTCTTACTAAGGCTTTAAAACTTGATGCCTTTCTGAAGCTGCGTGAATCATTAGGAGTACTTCTAGTTCTAGGTTAAACTGTTTGCTTAAGAGCAATCCATTTAGAGAAGGAAGAGTGTTAGATATATTTTAGCTGTTTGATTTGTTCAATAATGCATGTTTAATAGGAGCATGCTTGTGTTTGACCTGGTTTTCAGGGTTGTTCAGCTGTTTTATTTCCTGCACATTTGTCTTTGCAAGGCCTGTTAAGCCCAAGCACTATGCCTTCTCTCAGTAAATTACTTTCCAAAGGCCAGCACGTGGACCTGAAACTATGCCTTCTTCAATAACATCAATACATGCAATTGGGTGTTGAAGATGAGGAGCTTGCTTTTGAGCTTGCACTCTTGCAAACGTGAGAATTTCTTTGGCTTCTCCCAGGGGTTCTATTTTATCAGTATTACAAAGACTTCGGACCCACGGTTTTCTAAAATCCGCAATATCTACGGCCCACTGTATAGCGGTCCTGATCAAATCATTACGTGAAACAACAGCATCAACAAGACCAAGTTTTTGAGCCTCGATTCCTTTAATTGGCTTTGATGTATGTTGAGAAGCAGAATGTTCATGATATAAGCTAACTATTGTTAAACGCAGTTATGAACAATAAAAAAACTTATCGTGGATTTAAACTTTAAAGTTTAAATTGCTTACCAGCATCATCTCAATTCCTTTAGAAAGACCAACAAGACGTGGGAGCCGTTATGTGCCTGAATTTTTTGAGAAAATAAGTTAATAATTTGACATTAGATGGTTAATTTGACTAAATTATATGGCTTTAGCTATTTTATTTTCCAAAAGACATGAGAGAACAGTTTGCATTGTAAATATTATAATTAGTGACCATTACGAATAAGTTCCTCATGTGTCAGCATGATAGAATGAAGAGATGTTCACTGCATTTAATTCAATCTTAGATGCATATTATTAAATGAAAATTTTACTGCCAAGACTTTATATTTCATATTCTTGAATCAAATAAGGAAGTTACTGAGCCTAAATGGCGTAATACACTAGTTGCTTATGTAATTGGAAGTAGGACAGTCTATTCTCAGTTCAGTATGTTTATAGACAAAATATGGCATCCGATGGGAAAATGGATATATTCTACAAATAAAGTTGTTTTATCATTTCAAGATTTGAGAAAGAAGATGATTGCACAAGGATAATCATGGTTGACCCATATATATTTAATATAAGAATTGTCATATTGGAAATGTGGGAGCCGGGCATGATGTTCACATGAGATTATTTCTCATCGATTCAGATTTGGATAAAACTACATGATCTACAATTAGAATTCTGGAATACTGATGTGATAAGCAGAATTGCAAATATATTGGGTAAGCCAATAAAAATGGATAATGATACAGCCAAAGAAACTAGACTGAATTATAGTAGAGTTTTAGTTGAAGTTGCTTCAGATTTTTCATATCCTAATATTGTACATGGTATGAATTATGATGGTGAAGACATTGATATTCAAATTTCATATGAGTATAAACCAAACCATGTTTCAATTGAAAAGTCTGTGGCTACAGTATACAAAATTGTAAAATTGTATTTCAGTCAACATGGCAAGCAAAGTCACAACAACTTTATAAAACTTATACAGAAAGTTTGTCTACTTCAGTTCAGGCTGATGGGGGTCCGCTTCCACCTTAAAAAAGCGGAAAACAAATCAACTAGTTCTACTACTGATGCTACAAACAACTGTTCAGAATCTACTACACAAGACCATTTGAATAAAATTAAACAGAAACATGATCTGCCCACTGTCCCACCAATCAACCAAGAATACGACTTTGTTAATTCGATAGATTTCTCACCTACACAAGAAATTTTTGAGGAACAACAACACTTTATCGATGAAGTTGCACAACATATAAAAGAAATGGGAAAACCAGATGATGTTACAACAAAAATTGATTTAACAGAGACCAATAAATCATTAAACTCGAATCTCAAATAATATAAATATCGAAAAGGGAAAAACTGCATACCAATTTAACAGACAAACTCGACTTGATTGAAGCAGCATGAATTTTATTCCCTAGATTATCTTAAGCCGGTCTCTTTTCCCTTTTTATTACTATCATTCTCCTAATCTTCCAGAGAGGTTTTTGGAAGTTTTACTGTCTTATCCACAAAATCTACAAGCCCATACCCCCAGCCTCGCAAGCATTCTTCTGCATACCAAGAAACTCACCTACTTTGATATTTGAAATCTCTGCATTATTTGTGAGACCCTAGGTCAGTAACATTTTCATATCCTGAGTACTACTTTGTGCGTCTAAATCTAACTGTGTCATAGAATTAACGCCCGCACCTTGAATCTCTCTTCTATCAATTAATTTTGATCAATTGAAGCAAGCAAACGGAAGATTACACACTCGATTGATCAATTGAAGTGGCGCCTCAATTTACAAATCCCTAATTTCAGAGCAAAGAAGAAAGGAACGAGCAGCCCATTTTCAAAGAACGAAGCAAAGGAGTTCGGCCAGAGGCTCTTCGATAACGGCAACGGCGATTCGACTTGGTTATTAAAAATTAATGCGGAGATGGAGGAAAACAAAATTTTGAAAGGAAACGAAATAAAGAAAATTAATGACGAGATGGATGAAAACAAAAATTTTGGTTACCAGGGGAGAAGAGAGAAGAGCGGTGATTATATGTAGAAATTTAGCATTGGAGCCCAAAAATTTGGGTTTGGAGCCAATGTAAAATTTGGTTTTGGAGCCCAGAGAAAGTTGTAAAAAATAGACATCTATTATAACTAGCAAAAAAGTGTTGTGACAGAGATTTATTACAACTGACAAAAAAGAAGAATTGTTAGAAGTAGAAATTTATTACAACTTGCAAAAAAGAAAGGTTGTAATAGACATCTATTAAATTAATACTATTTCATTTTAATTATTATTATTTAATTTAACTATTAATTGTTATTATTATTTAACATTGATTTTAACTTTTATTATTACTATTTAATTTTTATTTAGTTAATTATTCTTATTACAAAAAAATTATTATTAACAATTAGTTACTATTATTCGATGGTAATTATTATTTATAAATTATCAATTAAATAGTTAGTATATAATTATTAGTTATAGTTACTTCATATTTCAAATTAGCTATTGTTATTTAATAGTATTTATCGTTTATTATTAATTTTCTTATTAATTATTAATTATTATTATTGATTATTATATTTTTGATATCAATTATTAATTATTAATGTTATATTTTATTTCTTAATTATTAATTATTAGTGTTAAATATTAAAAATTTATACTAATTTACTAAATATTAATTGTTATATTAATTATTAATTATATTGAATATTAATTATTAATACGAAATATTTCATATTTCAAATTAATTATCATAATTTAATAGTAATCAATATTTATTATTAATTATTGATTATTATATTTAAATATCAATTGTTAAATATTAATGATTAATATTAATTTTTATTTCTTAATTATTAATTATTAATGTTAATTATTCAAAATTAATTCTAATTTATTAATTATTGTTTATTTAATAATTATTAATTATATTGAATGCTAATTACTTCATACTTTAAATTAATTATTATTATATAATAGTATTTATTATTTATTATTAATTTTTTAATTGATTATTAATTATTAAGTATTAATATTCAATTATAATTATTAAATAATTATTACAACTGGTAAACAAAAAATTGTAATAGACACCTATTACAACTGAAAAAAAGAGTTGTTAAAAATATGCATCTATTACAACTAGAAAAAAATGTTGTAATAGGCTTCTATTACAACTGACAAAAAAGAAGAGTTATAAAAAATAGGCATCTATTATAACTAGCAAAAAATATATTGTAACAAGGATCTATTACAACTGACAAAAATGAAGAGTTGTTAAAAATAGACATCTATTACAACTGGTAAAAAAAAGGTTGTAATAGATATCTATTACAACTGGTAAAAAAGAATAGTTGTTGAAAGTAAGTCTATTACAACTTTCTAAAAAAAAGAGTTGTAAAAAAGCTCTATTACAACTGACAAATCGTGACAGTTGTAAAAATATAGTTGTAATATGGTCTTTTTGTTGTAGTGATACGGTTAAGTAAGCAAGATTTATGTGATGAAAGTAATTAATTTAATTTATTTTAAATTAATTAGAGATAAAGTAATTAATTTATTTTATTTTAAATTAATTATAGATGGTGTGATTAATAGATCTTTGCTTATGGATGGCTGAATATTATTGAATGCCTTGTATTGTTTATCTCTTATATGAGATATGTGTTGACTTGTGATATAGGGTGCTTTGGTTGGACTGTGATGATATGAATTATCAATTTGTGAGATTGTGAATTATCTATCTGTGTGAATATAGATAATAGAATTGAATTGTTTTAATTTTAACTTTAAAAACAACTTGGACTTAAAAGGCGACGTTTTGGATTTCGATGAGACTGGGATCGGGTTTCCAAATTTGGATATCCAAAAACCACATCGATCCAAATTAAAAGATAGGTCGTGAATCTCAAGTGAAGATGAAGATTCAGAGTGTAAGGGTTATTGTCGTTAATTCCGAGGGTGATTCCAAAATGAGTGTAACGAGATAATACCTTCAGTTTCGTTCGAACCCGGAACGAACTTGTATGGATTGAATGCTTTCAGAACATCGTCAGGCGGACGATGAGCATTCTAAGGTAGATGTGTTCTATAAAGATAATCTTAGCCTCAAGCCTCATCAACCGAGAATGGCTAAAACAGGGGAGGTGCAGCAAGGCTATGTGAGTCGTGCTCAAGTAGGACAAGATTTTCCTCGTCTAGAAGTCCTTTTTATTTGGCTGTGTGGGGCAGTTGATTCGCGACAACTGTCGTGGTTGTCTTGTTCGGGACTATCCAGTAAAGGATGGTTCCTGCCTTGTGTTGCAGAAGATTAGGGGGGATCCTCGGTACGGTGATCTAGGCCCCGTACTGTGACGGGGGATACCTCAGTAACCCTGTCATTGATGGAAGCTCATTCTTCCTACGTGCCCTTTATGGTTTTGATTGTATTACTCACTTTGTGGGTAGTATGCTGGAATTTAATGAATGTAACAATTTCATCTATTTCTTATTTAGAAAACCCTAGACCCTATTATAATATCACTGGATTTCGTATCAAATATTTTGGTTATCGTAAGGTAAAAACTTTTTCATGTTTATATGTGGAAAGTCTTACGAGATACCTTTTGCTTTCAAAGGTTTTTCAAAGTTAAACAACTTTAACCCGTTTACTGACACCAGACTCATGTCTGACCCAAGTGTTTTTTTCTGTTTTATTAAACTCTTGGGTACTTAAATTTTTACGAGTAGCTAAGGCATTCAGGTTAGCTTTGATGAATTCTGAAGGAGATATGGAGTAGGAGGATTCAGCGTTTGTAGATATATATGTGGTTCTGTTGTGTTGTAATAACTAGATATGTGTTTATAACTGTCTAGTATGTGTTGTATAAGCTGTGTAACTCTGATAGATGTTGTATACTATGTAATATTCATGTGATTAATATAATTTATTCGTTCCGCTGTTGAGATTCTGATGTTGTTTCGTTCTTTCTCTATCTTTTCTCTTTTCTATCCCTTTCTTTCTTACTCATGATGAGTCTTTCTGGGGAGTGAAAGAAGGGTCGTGACATACACGTTGAGAAAATTAAAGTTATACATTTTAATAAATAGTCTACAATTATATAAAGTGATCCAGGATCAAAGAGAAAGTGCAAAATATAAATTTACACATAATATTATTCGGTATCTTGCTCCACTTGGGCCAGCAGGCAGTTATCCTGCATTTATTATGCCTGTCTGGATATGGAGAGCACTGTAGCTGATGTCTCGAGCTTGAAGCCACTGTGTCAAAAAGAAACAAAAATTTAATAAAGAAAACTAATATATAATAGATCATGTAGAAAAATATTATTAATAATGAAACAAATTTAATACTTACAATCCATCAGCTATGGCCCGCAACCAAACCATAGGCAGAGCTGCCTCCTGTGATAGGCCGAGGACATCATCAGTTGGAGATGCACCCATCTCTCTCTGAGGAGAAGTAGGAGATCCTGTATGGTAAGAGCTACGTCTACTGAAAAACGACATATATATACAGTACCTGTTACAGACATATCATATATGAGAAATATATCATTTAATTATGTGAAACATACATTATGGCAGAACATAAAAGGATTATGTGAAACAGGTTACGATTAAACATATCATTAGCAGAACACATCATTTTTATTGAGAAAATGTAACATAATAAACACAAAAATTACCTTCTCCCGATATGTAGATTATTAATTAGTCCTCGTTATTTTCTGATTCAAACTCCATTTTGTACTCTATGTTTTGTTCTTCTGTAGTCTCAAATGCTTCTACTAGTGCATTTGATTCATTGTTTAGAGGTCCAAAATCGGTTTCATCGTCGGTTATTATTATTCCAATATTTTCCTCGATATTTTCTTGGTAAGCTTGTTCGTTTGGAATATTCTATCCATCAAATGTAAATCTTGCTTTTGTTTTAAAAACAACCGACCAATCTGCTTTATCTCTTCGTAGAGATGGGTATGGAGGGTAATAAACTTGAAGAGCTTGTTTGGAAAGTATGAAAGGATCGTACTTATAATAATACGAGGTATGCTTTATTTCTATAAGATTATGCTTTGGGTGCACGTTGATTCCAAAACTTGGAACGTTGCTGAACCAGTTGCATTTAAGCAAAAGAAACTTTTTCTATAGGTCTTGTGAAATATGTCAATTTCAAAACCTGGGTTAACACGCCATAAAAATCATTTACATGATCATTTGGATCATCTACTTTTAACAAATACACCGGTACTATTAGTTAATTTTTCAGCACCGTATTCTTTGGTGTTAAATTTATATCCATTAACGAAAATATTAGATAGGTCTTGACTTTCCTTTTTGGTCTTATAGCTAAATATTTTAATCCTTCACCGACCACACAATGTGTCATGTCGTAAATGTAATCTGAAAACCAAGTTGCAAAATCTTTGCCGATATCGCCATTTGGATGTTGTAATTCGTAAACACTGCAATTATAGAATAAATATTGTATTATAATTAACACAAACGTGTACATATGTATAAATGAGCATATGTAGATGATATAAATAATTAAGAAGAATATATGTACATTACCTAATAAATGGTGCAACTTCAGCACAATTGAGAAGAATATATGTATGTGCTACATGGTAATCTCTATCGTCCAATCATAATTCCACACATTAACCAACAGGTCGGCCATGTTTTAAAAAAATAGATAAACTTGTTTGACAATCATCTTGATCAATGCCTTCATCATTACGCTTAGCACTTTCAAACGAGAAGTTCACATGATCACTAAATAATGAAAGAGAAAAAATGAAGCTTCTTCTTCGATATATGGTTTGCAAATCGAACCTTTAACTCGTATTTTCTGTCTCACTTTTTTCTTTAGATGATTCAAGTACCTACTAAGAATTATTCCAAATTAAAATTTATGTATACATGAATTAAACTAATATTTAACGTACTGAACATTAATACCTCTCGAATGGATACATCCATCCATATTGCACAGGCCCTCGAAGACATGCTTCAGATGGAAGATGAACAAGTAAATGCTCCATTACATTAAATAAAGCCAGAGGAAATATTTTCTCTAATTTGCAGAGAAGTATGGGAATTTCTTCCTCAAGTCTACGTAGACGATCAACTTTTAACGTAGTAGAACAATTATAAAACAAACTAAGTTACATTACAACTGTCCAAACTTTTACGGCAACGGTTCTTCAAAAGCAACGGATAACAAGTTCTCCATCATAATATGACAATCGTGGCTTTTCATCCCACTAAGTCTGTTGTTCTTGTAGTCGACACATCTACAAATATTGAAAGAAATACCGTAGGAAAATCTTAATCCTTCCAACCAATTTAAAAGTATTTTAACTTGGTTATTGTCTAGCTCATAGCATGCTTTTGGTTTTTTTTTTCATTTGTCTTGATATGAAGCTTAGGGCACTTACATATTGCTTCGATATCGCATCTTGATTTCAAATCATCCTTCATCTTTCCCTTAACATTCAAAATTGTATTAAAACGTTGTCAAACACGTTTTTCTCGTTGTGCATTACGTCAATATTGGGACGAAGTAGTAGATTTTTTCAATATAACAACTCCCAAAATATACTTTGTTTGCACCAATTATGAATTGTTGATTTACCTTGAATTTCAATTTGTTCTCCAGTTTCATGTGTCTTTGGAAAATCCTTCGTAATTTCATATATATCTTCGCTTGACCAAACTGTTGGTAGTTACAAGGGCTCGTGTTCATTAGCTGTAATGTTTTTTCTCTCTTCTAAAAGGATGATTAATATGGAGAAAACACCGATGACAGTCAAACCACGAAATTTTCCTTCCATGCAGTAAAGAAAATGCTCATGTTTCCTCCATGCAATAGGGACAAGCTAGGCGATCGACCATACTCCAACCTGAAAGCATTGCATACACAGGACAATCGTTAATAGTCCACAATAAAGAAACAAACATACAAAAAAAATTCGTGAGATGTCATATGTTTCAACGACTTTGTACCATAAAATTTTCAACTCTTCAATCAATGGTTGTAAATAAACATCGACTCCTTGTGTCGGATCATCAGGGCTAGGGACGACAATTATGAGAAACATATACACATCCATGGAGGTAATTTATAAGGTATAACGCTTATAGGCCAAGATGAATATTTAGAAACAAATTGAGAAAATGGTGAAAATCCATTTGTACATAAACCAAGTCTAACATTATGGTTCTCCGCTGTAAAATTGGGATATTTCTGATCAAAATGCTTCCATGCTTCCCCATCAGTTATGTGTGTTAACGTACCTTCTTCCTATGTTCTAACACTATATCGTCTCATATGATGCTCGGTTACAGAAGATGCATATAACCTTTGGAGCCTAAAGAGTAATAGGTAAATAATGCATACGTTTGTACGAGACTTCATTTCCCTTCTTCTTTCTTGGTTTGTACCTTTCCTGATTATATATGTTACAATTCCTAGATTGATATCTTCTTTCTAAAACAACATGCAACCATTTAAACATGTATCCATTTTTTGATACGGCAAACCAAAAGCCTACATAAGTTTTTTCACTTTATAATGATTTTCGCACATTAAATTATCGGAAGGCATATGCCGCTTCGTAGCTTGTACAACAGCTGTAAATCCAGCTTCCGTGAGGTTTTATTTAGATTTCATCGCAACGTATTCTGCAGTTACTGATAATTGGGTGTCGCTTGTACAGCCTTCCCAAAAGAGTTTCTTCGCAGAATCCAATAAATTATAAAAAAATTGCTCTAATATTTGGTTTTTCTTCAACATTAATATCGTCATCAAAAAATTGTGTAGTAGGGAATATTGAACGTGCTGCATCTTCAACCAGATGTTTTACGAGGTTCATCGTAACAATTTCATTACTCAATACCTTCTTTGACTGTACATGGTTAAGTGCTACAAGTTCTCTGTGACGATCCTATACAAAATAGTTCAGCACGAAACAGTACTGACGCATATGAACTCTAACCATGTTTGGTATAAAATGCTTCAACAATTTACACCTACTACATGAACAACAGATTTCTTCGTCGTTTTCATTATTACTTAAAGCAAAATCAATAAATACGTATACACCATTATTAAAATGTTCACTTATTGAGCCTTCAATTTTCCTTCGTTGTTGATATATCCAGCTTCGATCAATAAAATAATTCAACATCTCTCTTACTATAATTAAAAAATACGATATAAATGAAAACCACATTGAAAATTTATTTTTCAATACAACTTTACAATTTAATGTTTTATATTAATTGATCATTGATACTTTGTTGCTGGGTCATCTTACTTTCCGTTACAAAGACAGTAACGTAATTAAATCTCGTAAATCATTTCATTTTAAACGGTTCAACAAAATTTTGACAGCACTTTTCTTTTGTTCCCTGAGTCGAAAACGATTGCATGTACATAAAGTACATAAAGGAAGCGCTGTCGAAATTTTGTGAACTGTTTAAAATGAAATGATTTAGGAGATGTAACTACATTACTATGTTTATAACTTGTCCAATACAAGGACAAATACAACAAATATTGTATATGACGAATATAGATGTCTGTTCTGTCAAACGGGGCCAAAAAACACTCTAAGAGTTTTATGAATAAAGTATATTACATATTTTATATTTTAAAAACAAAATTGACTTCGACGTTTACATTAAATTGATTAACATTTAACTTAAGTTAAATTACCGTATACGATAGTTTATCACATGCACAGATGTTTAAAACTTTAATTAACTAACCATACATATATAAAATTAATTATCGTTTTCGACATTTTAAAAAACGCATAAACTAAATTATGCTCATCCACACTAAATAACCCATGTAAGGCGTAAAAGTAATAAATTATTCAACTAATGCACACTAATTTCTTATTGCACAAACTAAACTAGTTAATATTCAACACTTATAGAATAATAACAGTAATTAATATTTAATAAACTATACTAAACAATTAATGAGACAATATAAGCAATTAAACTAACAAACTAATCTCAGATTAACAAATTCATGAAATTAGGGTTTAGGGATAATACCTAAAATAGAAAAGATTAGAGGTTTGGAGGAGATGAGATTCCGAATTGACGAAGCTGGACTTGATTTCGACAGAATTTCGATGCTTGAAGCTGGAGGGGGAAATGGTGGAGGAAGCTTTTGTTGACTAGGGATGATGCGAAATGTTTCTGATTCGGCCTGGAGAAGAAGGTATACGCGATTTTCTGACGGCTACCAACGGCCGCAAACAACAATATTCTAATGGCTTCCGATAGCTAATTATTTTATTCGTAACAAAGCCTGGAATATACCAACCGTCGGAAAAGAACCGTCAAGCAGCTGTTGATACGTGTTGTCGGAATATATTGTTGTTCTTGTAGTGTTATCAACGACCAAAGATTAGGAAATAATCTTTATAGAAAAAAAAATTAACAGTCAAATTTATCACCTATCTATTTGGAAAAGATGTGAAAATAGCAGTCAGAGAATCCGACAATCATTGTGGAAAGCACTAATGTTTCAAAACATGCTGCTAAATTTATTAGAGAGGGCCAAATAGATCTAAACAACAAGGCTCCAAGTTTCAAAGCTTCGGCTAAAGATGCTTCAGATCTAAGACTGAAGAAGCTACGATTATTAAAGGGACTTTCTTTAAGGATGCGGAAGCAGCAGCAACTCATCAGAATAATTAAATTCGAATGGTGTCTAAATATGATCATCATAGTCCAAAGGCTGCTGTAGATATTCAAGAGCCCCAAATAGATCTAGACATCAAAGTTTCAGATCTCAAAGCTTCTGCTAATGATTCTCTAAATCTAAAGCTTGATGAAGCTAAAATTAGCTAAGTGACTCTCTCTAAGAATGCTGAAGCAGAAACTACTCTTCAGAATAATTTTTGATCAGATACAAAGCTTTAAGGACCGCATCGCCTTGTCTTGAAGACATGGAAGCCTCCTTAAACCTTTTATTTGCTTCTCGTGATTTATTTTGAAATGCAAGATGGAAAGTTTTTCGTCTTCCACCATGAAGTGCTTTTAGCAAATGAAGGCGATTGTTATAACCCTAAAGGAATTAGTATTTTGTATTGTGGTTTTATTGGGTGTGCTGTAATCGGGCGATACCCATTGTTCGGGTGTTACCTATTTCTTTAGCGCTTGGTCGTATGATATTAACAAAGTTTCAAATTTAAAAAAAAAAAGAGTGTTGGGATCAATTTTAACATGGTTCCAGTATTATTGATAATTACAGTGAGCACTTCTATTCACCTGTATTTAACCTTCGATATAACATTACGTACTGTACTAAAGTGGCACCTGTTATTTACCTGATTCTTTGCACATCTATGCAACCTTAAATTGGATTCCCAGCAACTTGGATTGTCGTTATTTTATACTAGTATCGGCCCGTGCTTCGTACACGGGTTTTATGTATTAGTGTATACGTTGATAATTTATTTGAGCGTAAATATGGAAAAACAAGGGCATTTTTGGAATTTCAAAACGACACCGATTAAATTAGTTGAACAATTTTTTTTTATTAGTAGAGATAGGATGGTAAAAAGCATTTAACATATTTATTTCATCGTTGTCTTATATTTACAATAGAAAGAATCCTTTTATTTGCCTAACAAATACTACATAGGTGGTTTCCAAGTTCACTTATTTTCATCTATTGCTTACTTTATTAAACATATCGGTGTGTTGCTAATACAAACTCGATTATCTGTTTATATATGTTGGCTTTTCTTCAAATTCAACTCTGCTGCAATTTAAGTTTATTTTGATTGAAACTTTGGTTTCTGATGTGTCATATATAAGCTATGTCTCATCCAATGTTTGAAAAATATGCAAAATTCATTAATGTTTTTCTGTCATAACACACACACATAACTGAAAGACTAATGATATTTTCAAACTTCAACTATGTATATGATTGTAACTTTGCACTACTGTTAAACTGGTTTTTTAATCTTCTCTGCAGGAATGTATAATGTGTTTAAGACTTAATATTTGTCCACTTTAATCCTTGTATTACATAAAGGTTGTAGAGGATAAATCTGCCCATAAATAGAATGTTAAATTTATGCGGTACTTTACCAGACACTTCTTAGCGTAGTTTCAGCTTATTAATGCAAGACATTAAATGCTTTTTTCCTTAGCATCACAGTAACTTATACTCCGGGTAAGTATCAGAGAAAGTAAAAATAACATTTTATTTGCTTTAAAATAGAACCCAATATATGGATGCAGAGCATGTATGCTCAATTGAGGATATATACAATATGTATATCTGGTAATATATTTTGTTAGTTATTAATATGCTCTCCTTTTGAAATAGGAGGAAATACGACAGCTCTCTAGTTGATTTTCTAAACATTATTGTATGCGGGTTACATATACCTATTAATATTCTCTCATATGATTCACGTCCATTCAAAAAAATTTATCTTGTTTTCTCTAAACAAAAATCATGAATTCATGATTTGGGTTTTTATATGATTCGTGATACTGAAGTATGACACGTTTCATTGCAGTTTGCATAGTTTTTGAAATTTCGATTATGGTATGGATTATGAAGTAAATTAGGTTCATTAATTTCCGTTTTTTTCATGAAATATGTATTTAGAAGAACTGAAGTACATATTTGGGAAGCTAGACGGTGGATTTGCGAAATACTATTTCTGGAGAGAATCAATAAAACTGTTTTATGCGTTCATTTTAATTCTTTCAACAATTTTTATTCTCTCAATTCAGTAAAGTTAATGAGAAAAGATTTTTCTTTTTCTTTTTTTTGAATAAGGGTTACATGGCCCAAGGCCAGAGAAAAAATAATTAAGATCCATAAGCTTCTGAATTTTCAGCGTAGTTTGAATGTGATTCCAGATGTAATAGGTATAATTGCACTAAAAAAATAGATGATTAATATTTTCTTCCTCACTGTTGCATAAGGATCAAAGTGGTTTAATATTTTTATCGCACTTCTTTACTCTGTTCCAAGTTGGTAATCTATTATTTATGGCAAAGTATGAATAGGTTGCCATCTCGGGATTATTAACTTTGTTCCAAATGCAATGATATCAGTCTACCGTAGACTGTTTGTTTTTGACACACTCCCAAGTTTTTTAAAAGAAAACTTCCCTTTACAACTAGCAGTCCATTCTCAGTAATCAGTCTCAGCATCAGAATCAATGGAAATGCATCTGATTACATTCTTATGTGGATTAGCAATGGGATGTAATTGAGGTTGCCATTGATTATCTTTGATAATCATGGAAACATTTGCATTAACATTGCCAAAATTAACTAAAACATCCCAACCAATTCTATTAACAAAGGAATCATGCTGAAACCAGGGGTCAAACCATAAATTGGTTTCATTCCCTGTTTTGAAAATCCTTTTTAATAGAGGTTTACCAATGTTTCTACATTTTAAAACCTGCTTCCAAGCATTTGATTGATTAGAATGTTCCAAAAAATACCTTTTTTGAGATACTTAGCCTTCATCCATTTTGACTATAATGAGTCAGTGCTCAAAAATCATCAGAAAATTTTTAAATGACAAGTGTTGCTTAAGTCATTCAAATTTCTAATCCCCATTCCACCATCTTTTTTAGGTTTACAAATATTTTTCCAACTAATTTTATGGTAACCCCCTTTCCAAAGAAAATCAACACGTCTACTTCCTAATTTCTTAATAGATGCAGCTGGGATACGATATGTTTGAAGCTAGTATAAATAATGGCATAAATAACAGTTCTAATTAACTCCATTTTCCCAGTTATGGAGAGGAGTTTACATGACCATGTTTTCATTCTTTCTTTAATTTTTTCATTAAGCATTGAGCAGTCACTATCTTTAATTTGATTGGCATAAAGTGGTAGCCCTATGTATTTAATTGGCAGCTTTCCTTCAGTAACATGCAATATGTCGAACACTTCCTTTTTGTATTTACTGTATTTACCGAAATATACTTTACTCTTAAGATCATTAACCTGTAAACCTGCATACTTATAAATTCATAAGAATTTATGAAATAGCATAAGCATTATGTTCATATTCTTTTGTAAAGAGCATCAAATCATCTGCACATATTAGGTGAGAAATAATTGGTTGAACTCTATTAATAGGAGTAATATGTCCCTTTAAAAGTTCTACCTCAGCAAGAATGGAGAAATATTCCATGATAATAGTGAATAGGTAGGGTGATAGAGGATCGCCTTGTCTAATACCCCTATTGTTTTTGATAAATCCCACCGGTTTACCTTGAACTAGAATAGAAAAAGTAGGAGTGCTAATGCATTCATATATCATATCACAAAATTTTACATTCAATGTGTCTGGAAACCAACATGGCAATTTGAAGTATACACAAGACAGAACAGTTTCTTCCTCGTCAAATTCGAAAATCAAAAAGACTGTGAGTCAGTCTTAAAAATGGGTCATATTTCTATAGTGGCAAATTCATCATCATGAAGAGGTGGTCTGAATTATTAAAACTAAACATAGATCTCTTAACAACAATGCTAGTATGGGTAAAATACCCAGTGTGAATCTAAAGTTGTGGGACAAAGAGGCCTTCAACGTCATGGCTAGTATCATTGGTAAACCTGTCAAAATGGATGCAATAACTACTTTGAAAACGAGATTGAATCACGCTCGTCTCCTTTTTGAAGTTTTTGTAGAAGATGAACTTCCAAATGAAATTAATGTAACAATGTACAATGGACACAATAACACAAAAGGATGGATACAAGTGCAAGATAAAAGAATATGTATACATTAAGAAGTCTCTATCTCAAATGTATAACAACATAAACTACCAATCTAAAGTAGTTAGCCAAAAGTCAGATAATACTCCATGGTGAGGAGTCAAGCAGAAGCACCTGTAACACCTCGGCCTGACCCGAGTATTATTTAATAAGAAAATAATAAACGGATCAGTCTAGCTATAAATATCAGATAAAATGATATAGAATAAGAGGTATGACAAAAATGTATGATAACCATAAAGTCATACTGTGATAAGTAGGTAATTGAAAATCAACTAGAGATTAATCAATATCACAAGAATCTTCTCAAAGATAAAAAAGAATGTCATACTCTTTATTTTTATTCACGAAGTCACAAATATTGGCAAACCTCTCAATGCCAAACGTAAAAGTTGTTGAAATACAAATTCACCAATGCACAAATATTGATAAAGTTTGTCAATGTAAATCACGAAAATTGGTGAAACACAAATTGTAGAAATCAATCAATAGAAATCCAGAAATCACAAAAAGGGGAAAAGAGGCCTATCACAAGACGGGAGCATTAAAACTCACCAACACGTGTATCACAAAACGAAACGCTATTCCATAGTTGCTAATCATTAATTTTGAGCCGAAGCTCCACTAAAACGGCCCGAAGACCTTTGAGCCGAAGCTCCACTAAAACGGTCCGAAGACCATGGGTCGCTACCCCACCAAGCCGAAGCTCCACTAAAAACGGGGTTTAGTCTCCTTCGCAGACAAAGAGACATCGCACATCGCTAGTCTAAATCACAAAATGATCATCATTGATCGATAAGTGTAAATTACACTAAGCTAGTAAATAAATGAGTTTAGCTTCATATCCCATAACCACTAGCTTAACTTAATTATTTACGAACAAATTGTAGACTTCCACTCGAATTTAAGTGTCAATTACACTATGCTAGTAAACAAATGAGTTTAGCTTCATGTCCCATAATCACTAGCTTAACTCAAATATTTACGAACAAATTGTAGATCTCCACTCGAAAATTGTCACAAGAGATTCAATCGAACAAGTCCAAGAATTAACCGACGAAGTAAACACAAGCATTTCATACCACTTGTTTTGCTAAGCCGTTTAATTAGATTTCTCATATGAATGAGGTAAAGGTTTGTATATACTAATAGGTAGGAAAATGGTTTTAGATAACGAGCTTTGTAATTGAAAATAGAGTTGAAATCGTTTTGATGAAAGAGTTTTGATATTTACTATTAGTATAGATACCTTCGCGTTTTAAAGTTACAAAGCACCAAAAATGATTGTAGAAACAATCAATCACCAAAATTTCACGTTCGAAGACGTGAATAGAATCCAAAGAAATCGATACCGAATCCATCAAAATGTATGTTCACAAAAATCCCGAAGAAAATGTCATCAAAGTGGATAATAAACGATAACAACAAATCGGGTAATCAACATGAATCGATTAAATTTGGAAACCAAGCAAAAGTGGGCAAAATAGGCATAATAGGCAAATAGGAGCAGGTCAGTCGACTGGCTCACTGAGTTCAGTCGATTGAACACAGTCCCGGAAAACCCACGGGATGCAGGTCAGTCGACTGGACTCAGTATGCCAATCGACTGGACCAGAGCCAGAGAAGTGATCTGGTAGCAGGTCAGTCGACTGGACCGGAAATCCAGTCGACTGGAACCTGTTTCCTGCACTTCCAAGCCTATCTAAATGAAGGCCAATCTCTTCCAAATTGCAATCGGTCGAGGAACGACACTAGGAGTTTACACAAATTAGTTTCCTAGCCCTATAGGCTCCTCGATGCATCGCCAAAAGCATGATCAAACACCAAAGCTATGATTTTTAAAGGTTTGACTTCAAAACACCAAAAATTGGAATATTCACAAAACCAATCCAAATCAAAGCAAATGCACATGAATAAGAGTTAGGAATTCATACCTAACAATCAAAGATAATCATAGACTTAGATGTGAGATAAAAATCTCACCTTTTTCACAAAAACAATGATGAAGAAGCTATAGAGCAAGGCAAGAACAATCACTCTTCAATCCTAACCCAAGAAGCTTGAATCAATAGCTTCTCTTGAATTATGGAACTAGAACTTGAATTTGCAAAGAACCTAGGGCTTAGGATTTTAGTTTCCAATCTCTTCCTCCATTTTTGATGAAGCTTGAGTGTTAGAAAATGAAAGTGAAGTAATGAAGAGGAGAGAGGGTGGAGTAATGATATAAGATGAGTTGGATTAGTGGGCTGAACCCAAACCCAAACCCAAAGCCCTAATTGAAAAATAGCAAAATTCACTCAACTCAAAACATATCGATGTTTAAACTCAAAAAGGTCGCAAACGCCATTTTAAACTCAATGGAAGTGGTCTCGAGTTCAAATTCAACTGTTTGCAAAAACTAGATTTTCGGACTATAATCCCATTAACGATGAAATATTTAAATAAAATATTTAAATATTCAACCGTAAAATATGCGGGTTGTTACATTATAGCTTTAAATTTGAAGTTTCTTTTGCTTTAGAATTTTATTTTTGCAGGTTTTAATCTTCTGTTTTCCAATTGTGATTTGTTTCTTTGCTTTTGAATCTAAGACAACATTTGTTTTCTGTTTTTTTTATTTCATGGTTTCATTTTCAGATTTGAGGGTGAAGATAAAAGAAAACATGCAACCTAGTTTTACTCTTTAATTCATATATTTATGTTTTTTATGATTTTCATATTTTTAAATATTTTTTAAAAGAGAAAATTATATTGCCACATGTATTCTTTGTTTACACTTGTTAGTTTACATTAACACTTGTCAACATATAGTTATTTTATGTTTTTAACCTTGTTTAAAAAATTAATTTAAAACTTTATTTAAATCCTTGTATACTTTTATGTTTTACATATTTATATCTTTGTGCATTTATGTTTTATATCCTTTTCTTGAATTTATTTTATAAACTTTATTTTGGTCCTTTAATTCATACATTTACAACTTAGTTCATAGACATTTTTAAAAGAAAGAACTTTAAAACTTTTTGTTAAACTTAGATATTGCGTATATATATATACATATAAATTATACTTACATAATCTTTCAAAAGAAATTTTATTTAAAATAAAATTATACATTGATAAATAAACACATATATCTAAAGCTTTCATAATTTCTTGTTTACATTTTATTTTGTACTTATACAATTTTATAAAAATGATTTGAAATCAAATCATTCATTACTAACTATTAACTATATATATTAGAATTTAATTTTACTATATTAATCTCAAATATAACTTTCAAAATACATGTCACATAAGCATATTATATATATTAAAATTTAGAAACCAATTTTATTCATCTCAAAACTTAGAGTATTCAAATCAAATTGAAATTAATAAATACTAATATTATTACCAATAATTTCATAATTAAATTCCAAAAATTAAATAAATTGTCAAGTTAAACTTGTTCAAAAATTCAGGAATGTTACAGATTCCCCCCCCCCCCAAGAAAATTTCGTCTTCGAAATTTGAAAGTAGGGAGACAACAAAGAATATAGAAAGATCGAAAGATGAATCACCGGATCAAACTGAATATCAATTCTGCGTTTGGCTTCCCAATTCAGAATATCAATAATGGATACATGAACGAATCAAGATACTCGGGTCACCAGAACTACGAATATACAGGGTCATTGATTAGTTCAAAAGATAACTAACCACTCGTAGAATATATCGAGACCCAAAAGAACAAATAAATGAATTTAATCCTCCATAATTTTCAAACATTGGGTATGGATCCAAGCTCAAGTCGGAATACCCCAAAGAATAGACAGATATATGGATATAATCCCAAAATATTTAGTTTTAAACAACCAAAATATACCTATCAACCATAACAACCAAAGCAAACAATTCGTCCAAACAAACAATTCTGACCCATCTGGAGTTTGTGTCCCATGCAAATATATCAAAGCTTCTTCCTGGAACTGCCAGGAATCATCAAAGAATTGAAAAGAGACAATGATCAAAGAAATTGATAGAAAATTGTTTCCTCTATTACAGGGTACTGACCATTTGTAGTGGTACTCCCCTTTCCCCTATCTCGTCCTCTTCTTGCACTCATACTCACTATCAGTGGATAGTAAGAGAATTTACTGAGGCATTCGAACGGATATCTTAGGGATTTCTCATTCTAGGGTATACTTCACCCTATTTCTAATGAGTTACTTAATGTGTTATTCTTCTGAGCTAAAATATAACCCTCAGCTTTGATACCAAATATAACGAACCTGACTCGACCTTTGAAAATCGGCACCAAATACGACACTCATATTCAAATGCCGCAGATCCAAACGTCGAATCTGGTTCGCCGGAGCTTATAACACAATTAAGTAAACAACACAGCAGAAGAAAAAAAAATGAATGTCTTATACAACTCCATTGATACAATATCCAAATATACAACAATGATATCAATACGATACAAGAATATCAGAGACAATAAACAACAGCGGAAAACGAATAGCAAAAAGAGACAACTCCAATGATCAAACTGCAACTCCAATCCAGTGCTTAAAGCCAAAACTCCACACCACTAGCTCGAACCACCATCAAGTTGCACAAATATGAGCAAGACTGGTCTGAATCCAAAGACTCCAATATATCCAAGATCTCCAAAGGATTACAAAGAGAAAGCTGAAAGCTACTGAATTGATATCTACTATCTGAAAAACCCAACTCTAGACTGCCCGTGTGGAAAATGGAGGGCACCCAGAGTTTAGGAAGGGGATAATAAACTCCAGGTCAGTCGTGGGACTGATATGAGCAAACAAAAAACATTTTATCTTTAAAACAAACAAAATATTTTAAAATTTAAATCCGCAATGCTTTTTGAAAAATGAAACTACCATAAGGCATCCCGCCACACACACACCATGCAAACGCAGAATTGGAGGAGATTTCTCCTTATGATAGTCAAACAAGCTTGATACGCGAAAACCATTTTGATATTATTATTAGTGCATAGTGAAAAATATTTCGAAAGTATAATATTAATCTTAGCCAGCATACAACATTTCGTCGTATGCCTACAATAGCTACCATGTTCAATAGTAGGTTACCACCACATTCCATGGCAGGTTATACAGCTAAAACCATACTGGACGCGTATTGTTTCTTTGGATTTTCTAACAAATGGTCAGGCCAACGAACTTCCCATTGCCACATGGGTACGCCTCTAGAGGGAGGCCCCGAGAACCTAACCGGATCTCTGCCAACACAAGGTCGGGTTACCTCTATAACTAGGTAACTACTACACGAGTATGTCATCCCCCGGTCGTAACCAACCTTTATCCCGGGATTCACCAATAACCACAAAGTAATAAATTTGCAGCTACCACATAGGTTAAGTATCTAAGCTCCATATCATGATACCACCTCTATCCGGAAGGAAATGAACATACCCTCAGGGGGTGCTACCCCTAAATAACCTTGCCGCATTTTTCCTGTTTCGACCATTCCGGGTTGTGAAGTTCGACGAAGTCTCGTCCACAAAGCTATGCTTTTTACAAAGCCATGCTTTGATCAATAAATGATCAGCAATACTTCGTATGCCACATTATCAAATTGGGAATGTATCACTAGTAACCATCAACTACATAACCTCTGAGCTCGTACATCTCACAGAAGCATGTTAAGCTAAAAGAATAAATCTCCGCCACCAAACAGAAATATATTTGATAGAAACTGGTTTTACATCTCAAAGTGTAATGTCCGGCACACATCCATACAAGTCTGTTCCGGGTTCGAACAAAACCGAAGGCACTTCCGAAGAAGTCCGTGCAAATCCGGATAATTCCTAATCACGTCCGGACTTCCCATCACAAGGGGTGCTCAATTCTCTATACCGGGGATCGGCCGATGTAGAGACATTCGGCAAGAAAACCTTTCGTTTTCGAAAATATCTGGTCTTCACCACCGGTCTTCAATTGCTGTCCATAACGTCGTATCACCATTCGGAATGTGTTATATGACACAAAGGTCCTCTCCCGACTAAACCGAATAGTGAGCGCAATATTTAAAAACATATGGATATGGGATCTCAGTTAAGTCCCAACTTATTATCCAAAACTTTTCTTTCAAATGGTTAAACAAATTACCATTTACAAATTTTTCTAAACAAAAAGATTCATTCATAGCCTTTCAAAACAATTTCATTTCAAATTGGATTAACTCATCCAGTCTTTAAATCAAAGATTCATTTCATAGCTTTCAAAACAATTCCTGTTTCAATCTTTTATATATAAAAGATACACCATTTAAAATTCTATAAAAAATAGGGTTCAACTATCTTTCACAAAGATTCAATTGTAGCTTTCAAGGCCATTCCATTTCAAATTTGAAATCTTTTCATCGTAATTTTGGAAATTCTTTCCTTATGTAGAAGCTATTATTATTTGAAATCACTTGTTTCCGTTTCGAAAAAACCTGATTATATTTTCACGAGTTAAAGCCTTTCAAATATAAACTTAGGTTAAATTCAAATTCTCAAAACCATACTTTTAAAATGGTTTAAAAACTCATATAAACACATTTATAGTTTATATAACCTTTTACATCATAAATTCTCAACATAGAATTCAATTTCAAATTTTGAATTCAAATTTTAAATCAAATTTCAAAACTAAATCAAGTTATTCAAAAATAATTTTTATCTTTGAAATTCCTTCCCAAAAACTTTTCACTTTAAACCCAATCCATATCCATAGCCATTTGGATTTAAAATTCAAATTCAAAACTATTTCAAAAATCTGCGACTTAACTGATTTCCTCGTGCAATCCATATTTGTGTGTGGATGATGTAGTCCAGGGGTTTTACACAATAAAAGTGCCACATCATCAATCAACACAGATTCAAATACAACAATCTATTTGATAAGCGGTATAAACTATAACGCTTATATTTGACAAGCGGTACGAACCAACTGTAATTCTTATCTTCATTCACAGATCATAGGTATATATCACAAATAATAAATTACAGTAAACATGGCTCAAATAAAAATAGAGCATCACAATCAGGGATATCAAACAACTCAATCATCAAATCGAATCTAAACATCCATAAGTAAAATCAGTTAATTGTCTGATTCATTCAAATCAGATTTAATTACTTATGACTTATTAATCCTGGTGAATTAATATTAATACAAATCATTTTTATTAATTATTCTTTAATAATTTGTTAGGAATAAACTAATTATCTTTAATTAATAAATTAGCCCTTATTTGATTACACAAAATCATCATCTTTAATTAATTAATTAATCCTTATTTAATGAACACCCCTTAATCACTTTCATAAATTAATTAACTTTTAATTATTGAACAATTTACTTTTATTCATACCATTTCATTAATTATCTTAAATTAATAAGTGGTCATCCTAATTACTTATAATTTGTAATTGCTAATTACATTGAGTAATTATATTTTAATCATTTGATTTATCAATCATAAATCATTAATCAATTATCCTTAATTACTTTTATTAAGTAACTATCCTTAAGTAATTAATTATTATTTGCAAACCTTAATCAAGGAATTAATTAACTATTTTTTTATTAATCTTAAATTTATTAATCTTAATTGAATTACACAAAGTGATTATCTTTTTAAATCAATTAATCTTTAAAACATTTAATCCTTAAACCTTTAGTCTTTGAAACAAAGTACATTTTTTTTTTGCATAAACAACTTGAGACTTTAAAGTCAGATAACAATTTTAAGCATCATCATTTTTTTTCTTCCTTTAAGATTTATTTTAACTTCTTAATTAAACTTGAACTCGATTAGTTTTAAAATAATTTACTCCAATCTTAATCCCAAAACTAAATCAAAACATTTATTTTTCTTCAAGGATAGATCGAAAAAAGATTCAACTTGATTTAATTAAATTTGGATAAAAACTTGTTTTATATTTTTAATTTTTTTTTGAACGGAAAAATTTTCAACCCTGAGGTGACTCGAGTTCTTACCCGAGCCAGGTACCCCTTTCCCCGAAGTTAGCTTCGAGCCTTCCCTCTTTTTTTCTCTTCCAAACCCGATACACTGATTAACTCACGCAACGCCTCGATATCGAACTCGAGCCAAAGCAAGTTTTCCTCGAGCCAAACCCTTATTTACTTCGAGACAACCCAGAGATGACACCTTCTTCCCCAACTCGAAAAATCTGGACACCATAGCCGTGCACGTGCACGAACGTTCTGGCGAATTCCGATCAATCTCACCGATGCCAGCATGTCGACGATCAACTCCAAACTTGATTACAACCATCAAAATTTCAAAACCAATTCGAAATCAAAATCAAGCATAAAGGTCTAAACCTGGAACAAAAGTTCAATCACCCAAACTTCCCCGTGCTCCCATCTTCGATCATCGGAGGCCATGCAATTTCATCTGAAGCTGCGCCATGGTCTTAAGCTTCGATTGCAACCCCTACGTGAAGTCCGATCTTCTTTTGATAGCGCAGTGACCACGAATGAAACATCATTCAAAAGTGGTTCCAAAACCTTATCTTGTCGAACTGTCGCCACCATGATCATCTAAAAATTTACTAAGTATTTTTCCTAAGATCTTCATCGTTCACATCTCTCCTGACATCAAGCCCAACCTACCATTCGTCACCGATCAACGACAATCGGTGAAAAACCCAAATTCGATTGTCACGGAAATTCTCCACATCCCAAATCTTAAAAATCACCAAATCTATATTAAAAATCATTAATTTCGAATGCGAACTAAGTCAGAATTCAAAACACGAAATTTAATTTATTGATTCCTTGACTTTAGAATGAATTTACTGTAAATTCTATATTTTTAAATATCTGCTAATTTTTGTTACTTAAGACCATTTTTGAAATCTTCATTTTGATGTTATGATCAGTTTACTTCTGATGATCCAAGCTTAATGCTTACTGGAAAGGAAGATAAATTTTTATTTTTGTTTAGTAACCTGATTCCTAACAGAGAGATACCTTTGTATAAATATTCACACAAATATTCAATCAACAATATATGTATATAGTCAATCATACATGCATGTTAACATTCATGCAACAATTTAAACATCATATCAGAATCAAATGCAAGAGGGGTGGTTTTCTCACCTTGTATGAAGAGCAGAGGATACAGGGAAGCTTGAAACTGGACTTGCTTTTGTTCTTAATCTTTTTACTTCATTAATCTGAAAGTTGATCTTTGGTTCATTGAATCTGCAGTTTTGATCTGAGTAGAACTTGGATCTGGCTTTTAATGTTGCATTTGATTTTCAGGTTTGAATTCATTTCCAGGTTGCACTTGATTTATTTTCCTGTATTTGATTTCCAGAGAAAAAAAACAACTGCACTGCTTACTTCAAATCTGTTTTGATGTTGCTTGAATTTGATCTTGCATGCTTGATCTGATCTTATAGCTTTAAATTTGAAGTTGCTTTTGCTTCAGAATTTTATTTTTGCAGGTTTTAACCTTCTGTTTTCCAATTGTGATTTGTTTCTTTGCTTTTGAATCTAAGACAATATTTGTTTTCTGTTTTTTTTTATTTCATGGTTCCATTTTCAGATTTGAGGGTGAAGATAAAAGAAAACATGCAACCTAGTTTTACTCTTTAATTCATATATTTATGTTTTTTATGATTTTCATATTTTATATTTTTTTCAAAAGACAAATTTATTTTGCCACGTGTATTCTTTGTTTACACTTGTTAGTTTACATTAACACTTGTCAACATATAGTTATTTTATGTTTTTAACCTTGATTAAAAAATTAAATTTACAACTTTATTTAAATCCTTGTATACTTTTATGTTTTACATATTTATATCTTTGTGCATTTATGTTTTATATCCTTGTCTTGAATTTATTTTATAAACTTTGTTTTGGTCCTTTAATTCATACATTTACAACTTAGTTCATAGAAATTTTTAAAAGAAAGAACTTTAAAACTTTTTGTTAAACTTAGATATTGTGTGTGTGTGTGTATATACATATAAATTATACTTACATAATCTTTCAAAAGAAATTTTTTTTTTTTGGCAAGGCCGACGGTTTTAGAGTGGACCGACCACTTTTATTACGAACGTAATAAAGTTGAAGTACAGGAGAAAGGTAGAGACACCTTTGCTACTAAAAATGTAAGAAAAAAATAACAGCACTGGAGTGTGACGAACATGTCACAGCTACAAAAATAAATAACCAGACTAGTTCTCCTCCGCAGAGGAAGAATCACCAACATTCTCTTCAACCCGGGTTTTATCACGAGAAAGACTCCCTCGAAGGCCAATGAAGGGGCTAAAACGAAGAGCAAGAGAGGGATCATAACAGCCAACATCAGCGGAGTAGAAAAAAGATCGATCCCAATCAGAAACAGCAAGAATATCGGAATTAATTCCAGAGTACATCCCATCCAAATCAAGCTCCAAAGAGTCTCCAGTAATTCTGTAGTAAAGGCATCGTAGGTCCAACAGATCATCAGATACATATTTAAAGTAGGATCCAGTCATAGGATTGAATCTCATCGCAGTAAGACGGTCAACCCAACAAAGCTCATCCTCGACCCAAATCACAAGAGGTGGAGAGGGGACAGGCGCAGCAGACAAAACAGAAGGGACAACAGCGGGTGCAAAAGACTCAGGCTGCACCAAGGGAGGAATATGAACTGGGGCAGAAGTAACTTGAGGGGCTTTAGGAACCCATTTCCTAAGAGGAGGCCTAGGAAGAGGGATCTTTGGTGCAGCAGCAGAAACAGCATTCTTCTTGCAGGCAGAGACTACATGACCAAAAGAGTGACAAGAAGAACAGATGTCAGGGACCCAACCATAACGAACACGAACTTCCACCACGTGACCTACAGCTAGCTGGACAGGAATGGTGGTAGGAAGCAACCTCTGGGGAGAAATCTCTACTAGTGCCTTGGCATACACAAGCTTATCACGAGCAACAGTGTTAGAGTCAAAACAGATCAATTTACCAACATTGCAGGCAAGCCAATTCAAACCACGCAGGGGTTGAAGCGCTGAGGGGATATGGGAGAAATAAACCCAAACTGGGATAGACATAACTTGTTCTCGAGCACTAGCTACTGTCGGAGACCAGGGAGTAATTATGAAAGGCTGACCATCAAAGAAAGTGGGCTCCGACTCAAGAACACGGCATCGTTCCTCAGAGGAGGAGAACTGCAAATAGTACAAGGAATCAACTAGCTTAACTCTAAGACCACCCTGAAGTCTCCAGGCTCTACGGCAAACAGCAGCCACATCACGAAGACGATGATTAGGGTCTAAAAAAAATCCAACAACATAACCAGACCAGAAATCAATACCTGCTTGGATTACACAGGGGGGAGGTATCATAACTCCATTTTCCTCAACGATATCAAAATCAATTGGTTCATAAACACCCGCGTTACGGGGCTTGGAAGTAAAAAGGGAAGTCCAGGGTCTAGGTAGAGCAGGACATGAGGCTGCAAGACGACACACATCTACAGCAGATGAGGCTACAGGAATGGAGCAATTAGTATCTGCAATCAAGTCACCAGCAGGAAGTCTTTCATTGTTCGCAGTAACAACATTGTCATTGACAATAGGCCTCACATTGTCACAGTCAGATTCAACATATAGGCATGCAGGGGGACCAGGGGATAATTCTTGGAGCACAGTGCCAACATTGTCTTTGGCAATAGGTCGAACAGATGGTGTGCCGCTCACAGCACCAATCATGCCAGAAGCAAGCAAAGCTGCTGGTGCCACCGTACTAGCCACACAGACCGTAGCCATAGAATCCATACCAAGGAGACCCAAAACATTACAGGGATCAAAATCGTCATTCACATTGGATCTAGAAATAGGGAGTAAGTTGGAATCACCTGGCTTAGGCGATGCTGAATTCATAGCAACAGGAACGTTTGCTTCCGAGCACAGACCACTCAAACATAGGCGGGGAGAAGGAGCTAGGTTAGACCGATTGAGGGGAGGGAAATCGCTAGACGATTGGAGGTCAGGACGAGAGCAATCTTCAACTGCCATGGAGCTATAGCATCGGCCAGAGCGTGTAGATGAGGGGGATGGAAGACGCTGAGAGAGGGAAGGGGAAGAGGACATGAAGGGGACGGAAAAGGACGGGGAGACGCGATGCAGTTAATCGCCTGGAGCCATTGATGTATATAATAAATATAAAAAAGGAAATTTTAATTTTATTTAAAATAAAATTATACATTGACAAATAAACACATATATCTAAAGCTTTCATAATTTCTTGTTTACATTTTATTTTGTACTTATACAATTTTATAACAATGATTTGAAATCAGATCATTCATTACTAACTATTAACTATATATATTAGAATTTAATTTTACTATAATAATCTCAAATATAACTTTCAAAATACATGTCACATAAGCATATTATATATATTAAAATTTAGAAAACAATTTTATTCATCTCAAAACTTAGAGTATTCAAATCAAATTCAAATTAATAAATACTAATATTATTTTACCAATAATTTCATAATTAAATTCCAAGAATTAAATAAATTGTCAAGTTAAACTTGTTCAAAAATTCAGGAATGTTACAAAATTAAATTATACACATTATATATTTTAACAAGCAATATTTTGTTTGTAGTTTTTCCTATGTGAGCATGTGAATTTAATATCTCCATTAGCACATACTGTTCTACCTTACCTAGGTTTGGAAGGTGGAATATCGCAAGCTTGAAAAAGGTCTTCTCAAGAGATGCTTTGATGAACATGGACAATAAAAATGTATTATTTCTCACACAAGTATAAGAAATATATAATGATTGATAAATATATCATAACATAGTGTATATTAACACTTTTCATTTTGTTATTATACTGTCATAATTTAAATGATAGTTACACATATCTTTTCCGCACAAATACAATTTTCTGTAGGTGCTACTAAAGAATGATAGTCAGATATAGCTTCACATGAAAAATGACAATTATATATAAAATTAGTTCATTCATTGTATGTTAGCTAATTCATTACTATTTATGTTATTACATAGATTTTTGTTGAAATAAGTAACCTGACTGAAGATGAAAAAGCACTTCTTCAACAAACAACCCGACAAAAATTTGTTCGGTTGGATACCATTGAGAATATTAGGATACACAAAATAGAAAATTTGTAAGAAGCATCAAAACAATAAGTCAACTCAGTGCAGCAGTACATTGAAGATTTGGAAAATAAATTAAAGAAAAGCAAAAAAGAATTAGAAAAGGAGAAACAGAAAAGAATATAAGAAGAAGGCACTATCATACAGTTGAGAAAAGAAATCAAGATGTTGAAATCAAAAGCAAGAGGAGAAATAGAAGCACCATCATTTGATCTCAATATAACTCAGGAAATTAAAAAGATGCAGCAAGAGAAAGAACAACATGATCAAAAGAAACCTTCAGATGCAACAGAAAAATCACCAACAGTGCATGAAAAAACACAAAAGAAACCAAGCTCTTTAGTTTTGAGGGTTAAAAAGTGCCAACGAAGGAATAAAATTGATTCCGATTGCCGGTTTGAAATTGTTCACAGAAAAACAAAGAAAAATGTTGACAGTGAAAACCAAAAGGGGAAACTTGAAACCAAGGAAGGTCAAAAAGAAAATACAAGTGAACAGGAACAAGAAGCACATAATGAAGAATCAGATTATGAACACAAATCTGAAACTGAAACAGATGAGCAAGTCACTACAATTGAAAATGAATAAATTATTGATGTTGATGGGTACTCTCTATCAAATAAAACTTACAAGAGTAAAGATATCACAGAAAGTAGTATTCTACAATTATTGAATGAAAACAGCAAAACAAAATTCTTACTTTCCTCAAATTTAACGAAAATGAGAAGTAAGATTTCTAATATTTTTTCTTTCGCTATATTTGTAATTAAATAAAATTGAAAAAACCAACTTGTCAATTATTGATTTTCAATTACAGCACTGTAGCATATGAAAAAGATGAAGGACACAAAGGTGGAATCATAGTAGTAAAATCTATGCTGGAAGCAGTTCTGTTTGAGGGGGTTACAGATAGACAGATATGCATCAAATTAGAATTATGATAGTAAAAAAGTGTATATAAATGTATAAAATGAAAGAATGATAGGTAAACCTAGCATTCAACTTTTCAAAGTGCATATAAATGAATTGAATGAGAGGGTTGCAGCTAAAAGTAGCATTAGTATTTGTAAAATGCAGATAACTGTATAGGACGGAAGAATGGTTGTTAAAACTAGCATTCATAGTTTTTTAAGTACATATAAGTGTATAGGATGAGAGAATGATAGTTAAAACTCGCATTCAAAGTTTCAAGCTGCATATAAATGTATTGAATGAAAGAATTTTTAACATTCATATTTGTAATGGGCATATAAATACATAGAATGTCCAAGATGATTGTTTAAACGATTATTTGCATTTTTCAATGCATACAATGCAATAAACATGTAAATGATAGTGAATACTAGCATTAATATTCCTGATCCAAAAATAATAATTATCCCATAAAACTTACAACCTTCTATGTTTGGTTTAACAGATTATTGATTGGTTTTATTACAATCAAGAGATGCATGAACACAGTTACTACTTCACCACAATGATGATGGTAAGTTTAAGCTTTTCATTATAAATGTTAAAAAATAATATAAAGTATTCTAATACATATGAATGTGCAGAATGCTTTAGTACATCATCAGCAAACTATGATCAAATACATAGTCATACCAACAATAGATGTCATTATCAAAGATGAATTTACAAAGAAAATTATCTTCCCTCTACATTACGCAAGCCATTGGAGCTTGTTGATGCTAAACTATAAAACAATGAAGTGGAGTCATTATGATTCAACCAAACCAAAAACTAGATCAACAAGGACTTCAAACCCCAGCTATAACCAAGCCCTCATTCTTGTAAGAAAAATATATTTTCAAATCACTCTCACATTAATATACAACCCTAATTTTTCTTCTTGCAGAAAGACAAAATTGAATTGATGTTCAAGAAGAAATGGGTAGAATTAGGAATACTGAACAAGAATTTCACAAACCTAAAGTATTGCAGCCAAAAAGCTCACCACAAGATTCTAATTCGTAAGTGACCAATTTCATTTCTTCTCTTGTTTAAACTATCATTTCTATTTTTAAATTGTAGTAGAATGCATTAAATATGCAAAATGATAATTAAAACTAGCACTGCTAATTGACAGTTCATTGATCTGCATCTATTGAACAAAAAGATTATGTATAAGGTGAACATCCCACACGCAACAATGATGTCTCTATGAATGCGTGGATTAGTATTGCAATAAAAATATAAAGCTATATTTTAGAATTCTAGAGTAAAAAATGCAATACAATTTTAGCATTAGGTTTTACTGTAATATTAACTAATATTTCTATATCTGAAACAAACTTGATTGTGCATTCTTTGTCATGGTAAACATGAAAAAACTGGACAAGGATGAGATGCCAGAAAAATATCCAAAGGAAATTCTTACAAACCTAGACCTGTAGTGGTGTATAGCATACTCAATGATCCACAATACAGTTGGTCGGTGGAAAATCCTGCAAAGATTCTACAAAAGATGCATTTTAACTTCTTAGAACTTTGGATATATTTGAACCGAACCACTTCTGCTAACTGAACTGAGATGGAGTCTGAAATGGAGTCTGAGATGGAGTCTTTTATGTTTTCTAATGCTTGTATTTTGTTCTCAATGTATAAACTGCTCAGATGGATTTGAAATTCTTGATTTGAATTTAATTCGATCATAATTATTTGTTTTCAATGCATGAACTACAATGTATAAACTATGGATATATTCAAGTGTCATTTTTATATGTTTTTTGATGCTTTTACTGTATTTCTGATGTGTCGAATAATGTTTTATACTGAAATGCTAGATAGAACTAGAATTACGCGAAAATACATTTCTCAGTGATTGAACTGTAATGAATAATGTGTGAATTTATCCATATAGCATTTTTATATGATTTCCAATCTTTGAACTCCGTTTCAAGTGTGATGGCTACTGTTTACACTGTAATGTTAGTTATTACTAGCATTTAACTAAAATGCTAAATACACCTATCATTCAACTGTAATGTTACTTGTACTGTAATGCAGTCCACATTGATTGCTATTTTGATGGTAGTTGCCAAATTCAGCATTTATCTTAATTGATTTCTTTAAAGTGGCAATAGGAAGTTGATATATTAGTAGCCAGTATAGCACCATATGATATATTACACCATAAATCAGTAGCCAGTATTTGCAATCCCATTTATCTACTTTGTCTGTTATTTTCTAAAACAAAAAGATGCGTTCTGCATAATGAAGATATCCCATTTATAGTATAGAAGAAATATGGGAGCAGATGTTACCCCATATCATATAAACAGTACATCATCATACTGGCTAATCATTACAAAACCACTTAAATAATCTCATCAGCTAATCATATAAACAGTATATCATCATCATCATCATCATCGGATCCTTCATTCTTGCTCAAGAGCTTACTCAGTTCTATACAATGACAGATTATGGGTTTCAATGTTGAAATTGTGTTTCAGGTGTGATGCATACTGATTACAATGAAATGCTAGTTACAACTGGCGTTCGAGTGAAATGATAAGTACATCTAGCATTGAATAGAAATATTAATACTGAAGTGCAGAGCTCATGTAGTTGTTTAATTCATGTTAAATAATTTGCAATATGAATAAATAATAAATTCCAAAAAAAAGAAATTCAACAATAAAAGAAAATATAGGAACAACAGATATTAGAAATTAAAACAAAATAACCAAAACATTTCACAGTTTATTTTCTAATGATTTCACAAAGTCCGACTTCATTTTTACTATAAGCTTTAGCAGCTTTACACTTAAAAAACTTCTCCATTACACTAACAAAACACATAAATTTTCTTAACTTTTTGAAGAACGGAGATAATTTATTTTGTTGTGGCCAACTTCATTACACTGACTGCATCTATTTCTTTTACTTTGAGAATATCCAAATCCACCATGCCTCTTTGTAGATGGTCTTCCTACACCACGAATTTCTTTAGGAGGTCTAATCAAAACATCATTTTCAGCAGAATTGGCTTATCAAAATCTGGAATTGGATTGATAGCATTAAGATATGAAAGAATTAATAGTAAAATAGTCCTTCACAAAATCAAAAACTGGTAATCTAGACTTGTTAATGCACTTAATTGCATGGGCACATGGAAAACTAGTAACTCTCCATTGATTACAACTGCATAAACGATTTTTAAGATCAACAACCTGTGACTTAGGAGATTTATCTTCAAACACAAATTCTGAAGACTTATAAACATCCCAACCAAAGCCGTCACCTACTAACTTTGACAAACGTTCCTCCATAACGGGACAAAGATATGTTGTCCACAGACAATATTCCTCTCTTCGTCTCGCCATTTTCTCTATAACTTTCACTCGAATACCATCCAAACAAGAAGTTATAGGCATAGCTCTATCTTCCAAAATCCATGAGTTGAAACCTCTGCAACATTTGAAAAATACTCACCATAACGCTTTCCTTGAAAAACAAATCTATCTAATGGTCAAAAGGTTTATCTCTTAGAAAATTTTCTACAGACGTACCCTCAATATCTTTAAATTTAGAAAGATATCGCTCAAAATCATACACATTAGAAGCTCTAGCACAAAGTTTGAATAACTCCACAATAGATGAATCACCTTTGGCCGCCTTGACAACAATGCCAATATTCCGTTCCATGTGAAGTAAACAATAGCTATGATATGAAGAAGGAAATATTTTAGGAACACCTAAAATGAGACCCCATTGACGATCAGACATAAAAACTAAAGACCGGTCTTCATTAAGCATTCCTTTTAGATGGGATAAAAACCAAGACCAATTAGATTCATTTTCATGTGAAACAATACCCATAGCAAGAGGAAAGAAACCTACAAAATAAATAATTAATGACAGCTCAGTACTAAGAAACATGAATTATATTTAAACATCAAAACCTGTATTAAATGTTAATAATTTCTATTATACACAATTAAATTAGATTCAAAATGATATATGAATATAACATATGTTATTTTAAAGTATTTTAGTTACTGTTGCATAAAATTTTAGTTCTTGTTTTTGTAAACATTTCTACCACAAACATTTCTAGTGTAACCAAGTCGATCATTGAATAAAATGAAGCAAACAATTCTTGTGTAAACATGGATGCATTATAATTATGTACAACTTTGAACAATGATAGTTTAATATATTATTACCAAAAAAACAAATAAGTAAATAAAACAAAAATAAAATGAAACTCATACCTTGGTTATCATTTTTAGATGTAGCGACTAACGAAACACCAGGTCTTCCCTTTAAAGCAGCTGCATCTAAAAATATTAATGGCCGATGGTGTTTAAATCCAAGTAGACAAGCACCAAAACCAATACAAACTCTCTCAAACTTATTGGTTGAAACATTAACTTCCATGGCCACATAACTACCAAGATTATACTTTTGAAACGCCTTTAAATATCAATTTAAATCATTATATGACATAGCATCAAACCTATATATTTCTTTCAAAGCCAATTGTTTTCCACTATATGCATAATAATATGAAAGATTAAAATTGCACTCTCTTCTAAATTCCTTCATAATATCTTTTGGCTTCTTCATAGGAGCATCTCGAATTTGATCAACAATCAAAGATTTAACAAATCTACTTGAAATGTTAACTTTATTAACATCTCTAAGATTAGCTCCACACGAATGATCAAAATTGTAAGTTCTAATAAAAAACCGAGAAAGTAGACCAGGATCCGAAGAAGCTTTAAGACAAAATTTATAACCATCCTTCAACCAAGAGAAATTAACCGAAATTATATCTGGAGAATTTCCTACAAAAATCAAATCATAACCAAATTTTATTTGATATGCCATTAAAAACACCCGAAAATCCTCAGCTCAATTAAAACAAAAACCAAGAAAATCCACAATAGTTTTTTGAGAACCATTATTCAACATATCTTTTAAATAATAAGAAGAATCAGCATGTGAATAAGAAGAATCGGCATGTGAATCACTATTTGAACTAGAATTACTACCAGTTGAAGTGCTTTGAACACTTGCATTGCCTAGACCATAGCCAGCAATATCAGCTTCCATAGCACAAACATTTTCCTTAACAATAAACTTAAAATATTGACTCTTCTTGAAAATTAGAAAACACGGAATACTAATCAAATCTTAATCAGTATCAATGATTATATTCTTATTCTCAAGAACATAAGATATCTCAATAGAAAAAGGACTAAGATGTGGCCAAACTTCACAGATTTCAATCTTAACACCAAAAAAAGAAGAGCCAGTGGTGAGTCGAGTAGAATAACAATCTCATTATGTTCAAAAATAACTAGCAAACTATTTGCTTCATCATTGTAGATATCAGTACTGCAAAAGAAATTAAAAAACCAATTAACAAACTTACTTAATGTTATGAATATAGAAACAACAAAAAATGTTAAATTAACAAAGCATAAGAAATGGAAATCAAATTAACAGCTAAATGAAAGAATATAAATTAATTAAAAAGCAGATGATAAATAAACATAGCACAATCAAGTTAAAACAAAATATGAATACAACAGTAAAGAATGCAATATAAATATAGCATAACGTAACAAACTACATATAAAATTCACTAGAATGATAGATAAACATTAAAATTATAAAACCTTAAACTATGCCGAAGAAACAGAATGATACACAATAATATCTTACTTTTCCATTGAAACGAATCCAAAATAGGTACCGAAATCTGGAAGAAGACAAACTGTGCAACCTAGAAAAACAAAAATATACTTAATAATCGAACGATATTATATCGGAGGAAGATAAGAAGAATATCGAAACAAATAAAAACAATATACACGAAGGTAAGGAAATTGTTTGATAAAGATCCAGAGCACGATAAAGAAATACGATGAAGATCGATGACAATCGAGAAGATCGAATACAAAACGCATCCTTGAATCGAGAAGATCGATGAACTAAGATTAGTAATATCAGAATGAAGGTGGAGAAGAAATTAATACGAAAATTTAAATTTTACATAAGTTTGTCCTTAGAATGAAAAAATAAAGCCCACGTCCTTCAAACGAAAAAAAATAATCCGCGTCCGTAGGTCCAAAAAAAGAAGTAAAAACTTCTTCCAGCCCATTTTAATTTTACTTAAGCAAAAGGTGATTTTGTAAAGTATTTTGATGAGATTTCAAAAAGGAGAAAAACATATTAGCCCACTTTTGAAAAAAAAAATTCTCAGAAGGAAATTATAACCGTGGGAAAGTAAGTTGTGTATACATTCGCTATCGTATTGAACATATATTCAATTGACCGATTATGTGTTATATTTTCATTTTTTATTGATCAGTTATTATTGGATATATTGAACTGCTGACATGCTCACTTATGTATATGAATCATATTATCTCACATTGTGACCTTGGGGATTTGGAAAATAGAGGACCAAATAGGGTTGTTTCAATAGTGGGTATAGTCAATCTTTTGAGTGAGTAGAATTGCATCTAAGAGATCGTGAAGAATAAAATTGTGTTAGGATGCCTGAGCTGATCAAAAGATGCAACTCATTGACATTTTGAAAAATAGATTAAGCTTTAAAATTTAAGGATGGTGACTGGGATAGGGTCACGCCCTATCCTCCAACCACTTAGCCTACGGTTGGCAGGTCTGCAATTCCATTGCATAGGGCATAGTCGAAGGACATGCGAAATTGAGATTACACAAAGAACGGAACTCTTATAGTAATTACGTTCATCATTTTATTTTTCTATTGGATAGAAGCGATTTTATTTCCTCATGTTGGACGAGATATTATGGATTATCTGGTATATTTTTAACCCGAATCAGCATAATAGGTTTCTAGTCAACTTGCAAAACCATTATAGATTTCTATCAATATGAGAAAACTAATATAGGTTCATATGGACACTGAGTAAATTATGTTAGGAAATCAATTATATGGTTTCGATGATAACAACTATACAATGGAAATCGAATATACATATACATATATATATACATATACATATATATATATATATATATATATATATATATTTACAGGTAGTTGATAAAGAAACATCACCAAAGAGACAAAAACAAGACTCAAAAGAAGTATCAAAAGACTTCAAGTCGATTGAAGTGGAAGAGGGATGACACAGACACAGATAAAGCAACATGCACACATTCAGACGTCTGGGTACACTAGCCAGACGTCTGATTGTTTCTTCTGGTTTGAAACTCAAAAAGAATCAGACGTCTGGTTAATACACACAGACGTCTGAAAAGCATCCGGATATAAAAAAATATATGAAAGCCAAACGTCTGGTTAATGAACACAGATGTCTGAAATATAAACAGATACAAAAAATATATGAAGACCAGACGTCTGAAATATTTTCCAGACGTCTGATTTTGAACTCGGCTATGTAAATTCAAAGAACAACTGTCACATCTGAAAGGACACATTCGCTTCTCTTCACTGCAACTCTTCATCACCATGAGGAGCAACCTTAGAGCACTTACTAACAGTTGCAACTACACAAAGGATCTCTCAACCACTATAAATAGAATCAGGAATTCAAGGGAAGTTTAACATCTTACTTACTTACACTCTTAACTCTTACACACTGATTTATACCTGGTCTCTAAGCAATCAAAATACCTGTAATTGACTCTTTTATATATATTGGAAGCAATTGTATTTAATAGTCAACATCCGTGTTATAGAACACATTCTTGACAAAGAAACTCTATTATTGTAAACCTGTTCCTCCGAGTCGAGTGAGGGTGAGTTGAAAGGAAATTACGAAGAGGAGCTTCGGGACTGGACGTAGGACGGAAGGTCTGAACTAGTATAAAATCCTGTTGTGATTATTTTAATTTACTTTGCTACTATCATCTATCAAGTTATATTATATAGTTAGTTGCATATACTTGCATATACATCCTATACGATCCACTCATATAGATTTACAATTGGTATCAGAGCAAGGTTTTGATCAAATAACAGTAACACGTTTTTGAATCACTTTAATATGGCAAGTATTTTCAAGAAGGACAATCCACAACATGATTCCCACTCTTTAATGGATCTAATTATGCATATTGGTCAACACGTATGAGAATTTTTATGGAAGCTAATGGTCTTGAAATTTTGTCAGCCATACAAGATAAATATGAAGCACCTACTACTGCTATGAACACTTGGACCGATGCAGAAAAAACCTTAGCATCAAATAATGCTAAAGCTATGAATATTTTATTTTGCTCTTTAGACAAAAATGAATTTTCACGTGTCATGTTATGCATCACTGCGTTTGATATTTGGCGTACCTTACAAATTACACACAAAGGTACAACAAAGGTCAAACAACCAATATTTCAATTTTATAAAACCAATTTTCTTAATCCAAAATGAAGAAAAATGAAACTATTGTTGACATGTATTCTAGATTTCAAACTATCCATCACGATCTTATGGCATTAGGAGTTAAATTTACTGATTTTGATTTAGTCTCTCGAATACTTAACTCTTATACATCAGATTGGGAAAGGAAGGTTTTAGCTATTGAAGAAGCTATACTCTCAAAGTTGAAGAGTTAATAGGAAATTTAATGTCCTATGAAGCTAACTTGCAGGCTCGAAAAGAACTAAATTCGGAGAAGAAGAATATAGCATTTCCAGCAACAAAAAATGATGACTCCGATTTAGATGAAGAAGAAATAGCCTTCATTGCTAAGAATTATAATAGATTCAAGAAATTTAGAAAGATGACCAAATTTCAAAAAGAAGGGAAATCTAACACAACAACTCAAATCAAGTGCTATGAATGTGATCAATACGGTCATATGAAGAAGGATTGCCCTAAACTCAATAATGACAAAAAGAATAACAAATTTCAAAATTTTAAGAAGAAGAAGGCCTTCAAAGTAACTTGGGATGACTCGGATTCTTCATCTTCTGAAAGTAATAGCGATAGTGATGGAGAACAGGCTAATGTATGTTTTATGGCAGAAACTGAAGAGGTATGTCCTGAACTTAGCTATGATGAATTATTAGAACTTAGCATGGAATTAGATGATAAATTTAGACAAATAAAAAAAATTAAACAAAGAATATATAGTCAAAATAAATAGATTAGAACTTAAGGTAGGAATGTTGAAAGATGAAAAAATTATTCTAGAAGATGAACTTGAAATATCTCAAGAGAAAATCAAAAATAAATTGATAGAAAGTGAGAATATTACTATTGTAAAAGAAAATTTGTTACATGAAAATATTGAGTTTAAAAATATTATTGAATCATTAAAAATTGAAAATATAGAACTAAAAGAAAATTTAGATAAAATTACCAACAATGTGTCAAAATTTAATAAAGGAAAACAAGATTTGGAAAATCTTATCAAAACTTCAAAACCATCAGGCAATAGAAATGGAATAGGATCTAAAAATTCTTCTAAACAAAAAGGAAATAATGCTAAAAATATTAGTTACATAAAAACTAGAAGTTTTTCCAAGTCGAAATTAAATATCAAAAATATGAAAATTTGGATTCCTAAAACAAATAATAATTTGATTAAACAAAAGCATATTAATAATTACTTAGAAGGAGTAGTCTATAATAAAAATTATATTTATAAAGGTACCAAACCATCTTGGGTATGGCTGCCTTCCACTAACAATTATGACCCTAATAAAATATATGGGTACCAATTAAAACATTCTTTATTTTGTAGGTACCCAAAATAAAAAATAAGGAGAAATGGATACTAGATAGCGGTTGCTCCAAACATATGACCGGAAACTCAAAAATGTTATCAAATATAACATACCCCGATGGTGGAATGGTAACCTTTGGAGATAATTCAAAAGGATATGTCATGGGCATTGGAGAAGTCATCAACTCTGGTATATCTAACTCTCCTATTATTACAAATGCTTTATTAGTATAAAATTTAAAATACAACTTACTAAGCATTAGTCAATTATGCGATAAAGGTTTTCAAATAAATTTTGAAAAGGATAGAGGTAATATTTTAGATAATAACAAACAACTCATTTTTGAAGGATTTAGAAACAAAAATATTTATGTATTAAACATGAATATAAATAAAAATTCAAACTTATGTTTAATGGTCAAACATGATGATCCATGGTTATGGCATAAATGCTTTTTTCTTATCAATTTTAAGAATATTAACAAGTTAGCAAAATACGAGTTGGTAAGAGGATTACCTAAAATAAATTATAAAGTAGAAAACTTATGTGACGATTGTCAAATTGGAAAACTAAAGAAAAGCTCGTTTAAATCTAAAAATAATATTTCCACAAAACAACCATTAGAATTATTACATTTAGATTTATTTGGTCCAACACAAATAAGGTCTATATATCATAATAAATATGTTTTCGTAATAGTCGATGGTTTTTTGAGATATACATGAACTTTATTTTTAAAACACAAAAGCGATACTTTTGGTATATTTAAAATATTTGCTAAAAGAATTAAAACTCAAATGAATTTGAAAATTAAAAATATTAGAAGTGATCACGGAGGAGAATTCGAAAATGACCTTTTTACAAACTTTTGTAATAAGAAAGGAATAACGCATAATTTTTCTTTTCCTCGTACCCCTCAACAAAATGGTGTTGTAGAAAGAAAAAATCATACATTACAAGAATGAGCACGAACATTACTGAATAGTAGTGGTTTACCAAAACACTTTTGGGCTGAAGCTATTGCGACATCTTGTTATGTATTAAATCGAGTAACCATACGTCCCATGACTAAACAAACTTGTTTTGAAATATTTTTTGTTAAAAACCCTAAAGTATCATACTTTAAAACTTTCGGTTCAAAATGTTTTATACTAAATACAAAAGATAACTTAGGAAAATTTGACCCAAAGGCCGATGAAGGTATTTTTTTGGATATTCAGATCGTAGCAAAGCATATAGAATCTTTAATAAACGAAATAATACTATTGAAGAGAGCTTATATGTCTCGTTCGACGAAAATCTCTTTAACCGTCATACTAATGATGAAGAAGAAATTACTCCACTAACAAATTCAACAAATTCTATTAATAATGAAACAAATATGCAAAATAACACCTTGATTTCATTCCCTAGAATTCTTAAGAATCATCCAATAGATAATATTGTTGGAGATCTCAATTCAAGAGTAACTAGAAGTCAACTCAATCAAATAAGCCATATAGCATTTGTGTCAAACTTTAAACCAAAAAAATTATAAAGAAGCCTCAAATGATAATTTTTGGATAATAGCTATGCAAGAAGAATTAAATCAATTTGAACGTAATAACGTATGGGAATTAGTACCAAGACCTAAAGATCAATCGGTAATAGGAACAAAATGGGTATTTAAAAACAAAGCAGACGAGAATGGAAATATCGTTAGAAAATAAAGCACGTTTAGTTGCTCAAGGTTACAATCAAGAAGGAATAGATTACGATGAAACCTTTGCTCCAGTAGAAAGATTAGAGGCCACTCGTACATTACTCGCCTTTGAAACTCATCACAATTTTAAATTATTTCAAATGGATGTCAAAAGTGCTTTTTTGAATGGTTTCATTAAAGAAAATGTATACGTCGAACAACCACCATTATTTGTTCACGAAAAATATCCCGATCAAGTTTTTAAATTACATAAAGTACTATATGGATTAAAACAAGCCCCTCGTGCATGGACGAACGTCTTAAAAATCACTAAATAACATCTAGTTTCCATATAGGCAAAATAGACACAACTTTATTTATTAAAATAGAAAATAACGATATTTTAGTTGTACAAATTTATGTTGATGATATCATTTTTGGTTCAACTAACGAAAATCTATGTAATCAGTTTTCAAATATTATGAAAAATGAATTTGAAATGTCACACGTAGGAGAATTAAATTTCTTCTTAGGTATACAAACAAAACAACTCGAAAATGGAATTTTTATTCACCAAGAAAAATATTGTAATAATTTATTACTTCGATTTGAAATGGATAAAACATCAAGCGAACCAACACCAATGAGTACCACTATTCACTTACAAAAAGATGAAAATGGAAAAGATTTTGATGAAAAGTTATATCGAAGCATGATTGGTTCTTTACTTTATTTCACGGCCATCGATCATTTACCCTACTTATATTATGAGACTTCTTCGTGCACATAATATTCCTTCCTACCTATCGACATTCGAAGAAATCTCGCCTAAATATGCTTCCACCAAATTCTTCTCTCTGATGGAACTACCTGAAATCCCTTCAAAGTTTATGTCGTTCGAAGATTGGACGCAAAATTGTCAATCTCGAAGAGTTGAGCCTCCTCCTTAACCAAACATTGATCCGTCCCAAGAGGAAGTACAACATCGAGAAGTCACTCCTCCTCCCACACCATTTGATTATCCGGGACAGGATGAAATTATAGAGACTCGAACGGATACAAATCCAAATGAAAGTGTTCGAGATCTTATTCTTTGGAACCAAAAAATTCTATCTCAAAATAATAAAATTTTGTCTAAGCAAATTTACAGTTTCGAAACTTAATTTGCTACATGACTTGTCACAGTTGAAGAATCTCTCTCGACTGTTTTATCGGTTCTTAAAGAAGTATTACAATGGGTTCGTGGTCTAACACCACGCTCTGAGGATTGGGCAACCCCTGTTCCTTCTCCTTCCGTAAAACATTCAAAACTAACTGAGGATGAACCTCCAAAGGAAGCTTTGACATCTCCTTTAAATGATAGCACTTCTGACAACGAAGAACCAAAGGAAGATGATCCAAATAAAGCTTCCCCGAAGGAAATCTAGAATTTGGACATCATAGTTTTTATAATTTTTGTACAAATCTATGATTGTAATCACTTCATGTTATTAATGAACTTTTCCTTTTTGACGATTGGCTTCACTGTTATAATTCTTTTTGATAATGTCAAAGGGGGAGAAATATTGGTAGAATCATATAACATTAAAAATAAGCACATATTCAGGGGAAGATTTATAATTTATATATAAGTACATTAAATAGTTGTCATCATCAAAAACGGGGAGATTGTTAGGAAATCAATTATATGGTTTCGATGATAACAACTATATAATGGAAATCGAATATACATATATATATCTATATTTATAGGTAGTTGATAAAGTAACATCACTAAAGATACAAAAACATGACTCAAAAGAAGTATCAAAAGACTTCAAGTCGATGGAAGTGGAAGAGGGATGACACAGATGCAAATAAAGCAACATCCACACATTCAGACGTCTGGGTACACTAGCTAGACGTCTGATTGATTCTTCTGGTTTGAAACTCAGAAAGAATCAAACGTCTGGTTAATACACTCAGACGTCTGAAAAGCATTCGAATATTAAAAAATATATGAAAGCCAGACGTCTAGTTAATGAACACAGACGTCTGAAATATAAACAGATACAAAAAATATATGAAGACCAGACGTCTGAAATATTTTCTAGACGTCTGATTTTGAACTCGGCTATGTAAATTCAAAGAACAACTATCACATCCAAAAGGACACATTCGCTTCTCCTCACTGCAACTCTTCATCGACATGAGAAGCAACCTTAGAGCACTTACTAACAGTTGCAACTACACAAAGGATCTCTCCACCACTATAATAGAATCAGGAATTCAAGAGAAGTTTAACATCTTACTTACTTATGCTCTTAACTCTTACACACTGATTTACACCTGATCTTTAAGCAATCAAAATTCCTGTAATTGACTCTTTTATATATATTGGAAGCAATTGAACTTAATAGTTAACATCCGTGTTATAGAACACATTCTTGACAAAGAAACTCTGCTATTGTAAACATGTTCCTTTGGGTCAAGTGAGGGTGAATTGAAACGAAATTCCGAAGAGGAGCTTCGGGACTGGACGTAGGACGGGAGGTCCGAACCAGTATAAAATCCTGGTGTGATTATTTTAATTTACTTTGCTACTATCATCTGTCAAGTTATACGATATATTTAGTTGCATATACTTGCATATACACCCTATGCGATCCACTCATATAGATTTACAAATTATGCCATAGACTTTTTTGGGATTGGGTAAATATGGGATTGTGCAACCTTTAACCTTGGTGAATGACCGCCTATTCATTTTACCCATTATTCCATTATTATATTGTGATTATGTGATAATCATTTTAATTGCATATATGATATGATTCTAATGGTACTAGTGAGGGGAAACCCATTCCGCTCAACGGTGTGGTTTCACTATGTATCCATTTTGGTTTGAAGTGGTATAATATTATTCACACTAGACTTTTTGTCTGACCGGAAGTTTTTGATTTCACCTTAAACTCTCGGGTGCTCAATTTGGAATTGAGTAGGCCGTGGTAAGTCTTTTTCAGGGTTAGAAGAATAAGCTTCCAGAGATGCGTAGGAGGCAAGCTACTATAAGAAGATTATATATCTCCATTATGTAGTAGTTTAACTACTTTTATTGTTGTTGAATGTATGTAATGACGAGTACTATAACCATCAAGATAGTTAAAACTCTGGTCGTCTAAGGGGGCATCTTATATGTTGCTCTTGGAACTATATGTAATTATTACATTTTATCTGACCAATGTATTCGTGGGGTTATGGAAATGAATTATAAAGAATTTTCAAATTAATGGATGAAATGTTTTATTAAAATTTTGTAAATTCTACTTGTAACGTACCTCATTCCGATGTTCGAAAATGCGCTACTGATGCTGCAATCATTAATAGTATTTTCCCAGTGAGAAAATGAGATCATTCGATAGTATCGTTAACATTAGAAGCATAAGAATATAAGTTTTTTTCACAACTCATTTCATTAATAAACTTTCATATTCATTACATATCCTAAACATTGCACAGGTTAAGATGAAATATAATTATTACAAAATACTCCAAGAGTGACATATAAAGATGCCCACTTGGTTGATCAGAGTTTACTACTAGACATGTACATATTCTGCCATTACATTTATTTAGACAAAATAACATAACAACACAACAGACAAAAATAGACTCATATGTTGCTAGCTCTGTCTTCTGCACATCTTTAGAAGCTTTATTCGTCAAACCTAAAACTTGGAAACCTTACTCTCGAACTACACAAATGAGCATCCGAAAGTTAAAAGGAAAAGACAAAAACTTTGGGTCAAACAAAAAGTCTAGTGTGAATAATAATATGCCTTCTTGATGAATAGATATCTAGTGGGACCACGCCGCTGAGCGGAACGGTTTTCTCACCACTAGTATCTTATACAAATATGTTAACCAAATCATACTTTTACAATCACAATAGTTAAACCAACATAAAATAATCATATGCAAGCATGCTACATGGGTAAACTGACCAATATGTTTCAATCAACTGACTATCTGTCTCTATATCATGGTTTTTACCAGGGTTATTACAAATCTCTGTGGTTGACTCGGGCCTACTAGATATACCAAATTCTCTAGCTTACCGTTAGGAGGAAACATGACTGTTTGTCAAAAAACAATCATCTTAGTGTTAACTTGACTATCTTTCTATCTCATAGTTTTGCTAGGCTCGCTATGAACCTAATGGTTTTTTAGGTCAACCAATAACCTACCTAAGTTATATATTCATTTATATGCGTAAACATACTTTTAGTTACCCTTAACAAAGCCCTACGCACTAGAATTGTGGACTAATATCAATTAGGGGTTAACAGTTAAAGCATAGGATCCTACCCTACATCAATCCCATTCTCCGGTTTTCTAATCTATATTCCTTGTGTCAAAATATCCTATAATAATTATCTAATGGTGATAAATTTTCATATAAATCCATGGGCTAAACATCCTCTTTGTTTCCTTGAGCATATAATTCTTTATAAATGATATTTTAACCCTTAAAATCATATTTAAAACAAAGAAAATATAGTCATTGTGATGACCCGCAAATCCGTACCATTTGAATCGACAATAATCCACACATGTCCGACCCAAAAAGCACAAACTGACGGAAAGTCAAGAGAAATAAAAGAAGAGAGAAGAAGAGAAGAGAAGAAAGAAAGAAGATAGAACAAAACAGAACAATACAGAATCTCACATTGCAGCAGAAAATGTATAATATCATATTAATGACCTTTACAAAACAGAAACTATATATGTACATACATAAGTCAAAGTTCAACAATCAATCAAAGTTATCATCTTGAACAGTTATAATAACATGTCCTTACAATTGCCGATAATATAAAACAACAAACAAAGCACAGTGGATAATCAAAACAGGTACGTGTATACGGAATGAAGAACTTCAGCTCTCCTACTGAAGCTCCAAAAGCACCAAAACATAATCTGTAGTTATACTCGGTCTGACCCGAGCATTGAAAGGGAAAAACGCCCAGATCAGTCTGGTAAACCAGCGTGAGAAACACACTCAACTGAATTTATTAAATTATCAAACTTTTCCTTAGTTTTCAAAAACAAATGTATCTCGTAAGACACATTCACACATAAACACGGACATGTTTTTGCCTTACGATAACTAAAACATATCATATAAAATATCATGTTATATTATAGTAGTGTCTACTATATACAAATAATATTAATAATAGCCGAAATTGTTACATTGATTAAATTCCAGCATATAGCCCAATTGGGTAATACAATCAAAATGGGAAACACGTAGTGGAGTTTGGATTTCCATACAAATGACCAGGTGAAGGGACTACCTTCCGGCAGTACATCTCTAGAAGAATGTACCGAGAAACCATCACAAAGTTTCTCTACCAACACAAGACTGGCCTCTATAACTAGATGGTACCGAATATGTCATCCTCCGGTCGTTACCGATCTTTACCGAGGGCCCTCTAAGCATACAAACCACATAATCAGATACACGACGTCATAGCGTGTAAAGATATATCTAGAAGAGGATGATCATATCCTACTTGGGAATGACCCACTTAGCCTTGCTGCATCTAACCCTGTTTTGGTCATTTTCGGTTGATGAGGTTAGAGGTAACGATTACCTTTCACAATCACAATCACATCACTTTGAATGCCACATGGCCATTTCCGTTGACTACTAATTGCCTTCCACAAAAATACAACCCTTAAGCTCATATGTCTCAAGAAGGGTGTTAAGCTAAGAGAAGTTGCCTTCTCCGCCACCGTTGATGTGCGTTTGTAAAAACCAACGTACGTAATCTATAGAAATGCAATGTCAGACAAACATCCATACAAGTTGTCCAGGAACAAGACAAACCGAAGGTATTTTCCTACCACATCCTGTCGGGAAATCCCTAGAATTAGTAGCGAATAGTCCTCGCATTGGATATTTCATAATGAAGAGACCACTGCTACCGGATGTATATTGGGATTTTAACCCTAAATGATCAACAAGCATTCCCCCACTATGAAAATCCGAAATATCAATATCATCACAAGCAACCTGCACAATCGTCGCATATACGTTGGTCCGAAGTGGTTTTCGGATAAACCGATCCCGGTCTCTTCGCACCAACAACGCAAAAGCGTTTCTCAACCTCACACAGAAGCTAAGTCTCATAGACTTATCACATCTTCAACTTTCAACTTTCTATCCTTCGGGTCAAAAGGAAGCTCGATAGATTGGAGTAATACTCTGTACTATACGAATCAACATCCTCAACACAAACGATAATCAAGCCTACACAGAAGGCTATGTACTAAGTGTACGACTAAATAGTTCCCACATCAAGTTGAGGAACTAAAATTTTGGCCAAGTCTGATAGTCGGTTATTTAACTATCAAAACAAACAAACAAATATTTAGCACCATAACAATCACTGGGCCCTTTTAATTAATCTTTTATTGATTAGATCACTTGCCAAATATTCCCTTCAAATTTATCTTTACAAAAATATAATCTCAAACCATTTCAACTTTTGAAAACATTTCCATATACTTATTTAATAATAAGTAATCCACAAATCTATTTATTTTCAACACTTAGAAAATATTGCATATACTTAAATCACGATTGAGTATATATTTTATTCTTTAAGGAAACCGTTCTCTTAATCATCTTTTATTTGGGTCAAAACGAATGTTCCATAAAACATCGTTACGACAACCCAAAATAAATAGTATAGGGATTCGAAAATAAGATAGATATATAAATCCCAATACTATACAAAAACATTTCCTTTCGGAAATCATTTACTATCACAACAATGTTATAGTCCATCATTTCCTTATTCTTTTCGAAAACGTCTATTTCAACAATGAATTTTGAAATCTTTGGTTTCGATGTTCAACACATTTTAAAACCATCTTTAAATCGATTTAAATCCATTTAAAACATCACTTCCCAACAACATTTATTTCATATATTATTCACTGTCCAAAATCGTGAATACAAATCGTTTACCCAATTTAATACTTCTACATATCTTTTTCAAAGGATAATCCACTGTCTAAAATTGTGGATATAGCTCTTTTTACCAAATTCATTAATTCTACATATTTTATTACAACATTTAATTTAAAGGATTATTCGCTGTCTAAAATCGCGAATATATCTACTTTAATAAACTTCTATATTTAACTTACCAAATTAAATTGATTGAGGATTTATAAAACAATGTTTATAAACTCCATTTATATTTTATAAAAACTTCAATATACAAAATTCCTTTATTAACCAATTCCATTTATAACTCAATTATATACCAAAAACCCAATTTATAAGTTAATTCACTTATAAATCATTTATTTACAAACCCATTCATGTTATAACTTCACAATTATAAATCTTATTCATTTGTAAAATCCATTTATAACTTCATTTTAACATTTATAAAATTCGTATTAAAATTTCATTATTTCGATTTATGAAAATTCAATTTATATAAATCTTATATATAAACCTTTTATAATAAATCAAAAATCAAAAATCATTAAACTATTACCAAATCATTAACTCAATATTTCAAAATTCACATATTGACTATATTTCACCAAAATCATAATTTTTATAATATAAAAATTATAACTTTATTTTATTCAAAATATATTCATTTCTTTAACCATTCAAAATTCAATAGAACATCTGTTTTCAAAATCACTTTAAAATCCTTTTTAATTTGGAAATCATCACTTTAACATTTTTAAATTCCAAAAATTGGCCCAATGCTGCAACAACACTAAATTCAACAATCATGGCAATCAAAATATCATATATAATATAATAACATCATATATCACAATATCTGTAAATAAATAAATACCGTTGAGGAATCCAGTTGGATCTCTCCAACCTGTCACATACAACAAATATACATATTAAATATGTGTACAATGTCCGCGTCAAGGCAAACGTGCATACAAAGGTTCATCCGCTCATACATGGGAACGTATAGGGTCATCTGTTCCACTAGGCAGGTATATATCCAAATACTAATCAATATATCATATATCATTCAGACAATTGTCAATCATCATAAATAACATTTATTTTCACTTATATAAAAATATTAGTCAGTCAGAAAGAGTGAGTTGTACTCACATTGCGTCCAATAGCAGTTTCAGTGTTTTATTTCGAATAAAATTAAACGAGCGTTTAATTTTATCCAAAATTCATACTTTCTTCAATCAACTCCAAACTAGCTCCATCGCCTAATGTTCGTGATTATGAACCCAATGCAATTTGTTTCGTGCGAAACAGACCTCGTATGAATAAGTTATGTAGTTTAGAAGTTTGTACGAATTAGTATATAATAAAATTTATAATTCCTTTTTATTTTTATACCCTACACTCATCTAGGCCATTGATTTCCCAAACCAACATCTAGGCCGCGTCTTGCTCTTCTTCTCCCAGACCAAAAGAACGCACGCGAAACCCATTAGCCGCCGCTACAACCTTAATTGCCGCGACTGCTACACTCGTCTACACCACGATCGAACCACACCCGCTCGAAACCTTTCGCAAATGGCACCACCGCCTATAGCACGGTCAAACTCGGACAGCCCCCTGTCTAGAAAAGCATGCACGAAAACCGCCCATTCAAGCTTAATTTTCCGTTGATCCAATGCGTATTTTTCGATCATAGCCGTTGAAGTTATAAATCTCGATACGATCTTCGTTTTTGTAGTTGAGGGTTTTTGACGATTGATGGCGGATTGGAAGAGATCGAGGGAAGAAAATGGGAGTTTTTCGGCCATTGAACTATAGAGTGGCGGATGGAAACCTTAGGGTTGATTTAGGTTTGCAAATAGAAAGAATAACGTCCTTTTATAGAAAATTCCAAAACACTATTCATCTCGAAAATTTTCGAACTCGAAACGAAGCGTGCCACTTAGCGTTTATAATATTTTACCCTTATTGCGAATGCAATGGAATATATATCAGGAGCCAATTCGATCGTATTTGGAAGATAGGTTTTCAAGTCGAATTATTTAGATTTAAAATTCACTTAAACAGATTTCTACGCGTTTTAGCTTGCCCCGGACAAACCGTAAATCCGATTGACATGAAATTTGAAATATTACAATAATATAACATTACAGATTCAATGAAACCAGTTTCTTCGAAATCCGAATGTTTGAAAAATGATCATTTTCACTCGTCAATTAAATATTAAAATATTCAATTTCTACAAATTAACTTTTAATTCAATTTTAAAAGTTCTCTAACATCATTCTAATTCAAATATGATTTAATTCAAGTTTATAAATCATTTTAATTCACATTAAATCCAATTTCCAATTATTTACGTAATTTCAAATATTGAATTATTAATTTAATTATCCAATTAAATCCAGATATTCGAATTATAAGTTATTCAGCTTATAAATTTACTTGTGAATATTTAAAATCAATTAAATATACGAATTTCAAATGACTAGAATTCTGGGTCGTTACGGTCATTGACTTTATCAAAATATTATGCCAAAATATATGCTTCTATGAAATAGCTTTCATAAATTTAGAAATCTATTGGTGGTAGTCACACCTCATAACATTAGGCAATCAAGCCTCTTTAATTAAAACCATTGAGTCCATAACTTGCGGCATCACTATGGATGATATGTAATGCCGCGTCCCTTCTTGTGTAATTTTTAATAAAAAAATTTAATTTATTAAATCAATAGGCTATAATGCCGGAATTATTGTTACTGTTACATAGAATTATATAGGTTACCAAACGTATTAAATATAGCCTTCTATACGTTAAATATATGGATGCCGACATTGATACATATGACATCAATATTGCAAAACTATTGATATCAGATGCTATAAACCGGGGCTACTATGTCATATAAAAATATTAAAACCATGATATAACGACATCATTGCCGCAAAATAGTTGATATCAAAAATGATACTTGCGGCATCAGTGCCTCAAACTATGGCATCAAAATAGGAAGCATGCGGCATCACTGCCTCAATATAGTTGATATCATAAATAATTGATATTGGAAATAATGGTATGTGGCATCTTTTAAAACCTGGGTAAAGACTTGTGGCATCAATGCCGTATGTTGTAGATTCCAAACAAAGAAATAAGAAAGGTAAGGAAGTTCTGGTGTGTTACATGATCACCATAATGACATTGATTTAATGCCGAAGACCTTATACTATGCGACTTCAGCCTGAATGGTTTCATTCCATACCGATATAGTTGATATCATTTGCATCAATTCACATTGATGTCAGATTCTATAGTGGCGATGTGAATGTTGGCTGTTACCTGAGGTTCGGCATTCATATTGGCATCATGGCACTATCGTAATTAGTACAAAAACTATTTTATTTCTAATAGAAGCAATTACTTTCCACCAACTCTTAACCCTTGTAAATTTTCTATTGGTTAATTTTTTTTTAAATTTCTTTTCAGAAAAAAGCCATAAATCGTTGATGTAACGACCCAGAATTTCTAGTCGTAAATTTGAGCATTTAATTCATTTTTAATGTTAAATGTGGATTTTGAATTGATTTTGAAAAAAGGATTTTGTTAAATCAATATAATTTAGTTGTAATTTTCGATATGGAAATTCAATTGAAATTTGAGTAATAATAATTTAACATTGGATTGGGATAATTGGTGAATCTGGGTGTAAATAGATATAAAAATGGTTTCAAAAATTTATTTTAAGTCTATTTGGATTTAAATAATGACGTTGAACTTCTGGATGGAATCAAAAGTCGATAGGTTGAATTTGGGATTTTATATTAACTTAATAATGAGATTTAATAATATAATAACGCAAATAATCAGATTTTGGTTCGAAATGAATCAGAATGATTTCTGATGTGAATATAAAGTCTATATGATTCATGACAGAGTAAATAAAATTTTAAAAGTGAAATTTTATGTGATTTTGACAATTTTGAAAATCGCTCGAATTTATCGACATGTTAAAATAACCTTCCGGGGCACAGTCTCGGAATTCGACGAAACCAGTTCCATTAGATCCGTAATAGTTAGTTATTATTGTATTTCTATTTTTGTAGCAATTGGAGTTGTCGTTTGACCGTGGCAGCTCAAAACGCATAGAAACTATTTTAATCGATTTAATTAAAAATTGATCGTTTATTTACGTAACTCGCACATATGACTAAATTAGCCCCCGAAACACGTTCCATTGTGTTTGAAATGTGGGTAAAACCTTAGAAACGCCTGTCGGCACGCGTTGTTTGGAGATCGTGTGAAAATGTTGCTTTAAAGTGAATTAAATATTAATATAATTGGTTTATACGTGTGTGTCTATATATATATATATATATACACACACACGTTTTCAGCAAGCCCTAGCCATTTTTCACTCGGCCGTCGTTACAACATTTCCATGGCTGATATCCTTCGAATTTTCTTCCTTAATTTCTCGAAATCGGTCGACAATTGGAGGAAACTTTCTACTACAAGATCGGAGAGCTTTGCGAGCTCTAACCATCTATATGGCGATGATGGTGTGTAGTGGAAGGATGCGACAGCGAATCGCGTTCAAAAGCGCGTGCGTTCGAGCATGGTAAATAAGGCGAACGTGGGACCGAGCTCGTCGAGATTTGGACCGTGGGTGGAGTTGAGGCCGGCGCGCGACGTGGTGGTGTTGGATCTTCCCCTAGGCGATTGTGGGAGGTGCGGTTATAAACCCTAAGTCGACGGCTGTGGGTTTGGAGGCACTGGTATCACGCGTGAGGAAGAGAGGAAGTTGCGACCTTGATTTCTTTCCTTAAATCGAACGGCAGATGGTAAACAGTAAAAGAAAATTGGAAATTAATTTATATAATATATGTTCTAAAGTATAAAATGCATCTCGTCTCCGTACGAGGTCGAAAACGGATGAAACAAAAAGCGTCGGAATCGCAATGACGTGGTCTGCGCTGCAGTACTGATTTGGGGACTATCAGAGCTAGTGGAATTTTTGGGTTAAATCGATCATGGTCGATTTAATTCGGAAATTTAAATGCTCGTCGGAAATTCAAGGTGAGTTAATCTCACTCACATCTGGATACCAGTTAATTTAAATAGCCAATATTTAAATGTTTGATTGGTTGTTTAGCTGAATATGATAATTATTATCAGATTGAGTCGATATTTATTGGTTGTGCTAATATTTGTGGATGCAGGGAAACAGGTTGGAGGGATCCAACTGGATTCCTCACAAATAGTAATTTTATTTATATTCTATGATATATCTCATTGATAAAATCATTTTATCTACGAGTCTGTGAATGAAGATAAGCGTTATGGATTATACCGCTTATCGACGTTGATATGATTGAATCAGTGATGGTTGATGTTGTGCACTATTGTGTTAAACCCCTGGACTACACTATACACACACAAATACGGATTGCACGTGGAAATTGGTTAAGTCACAGGTTTTTGAAATAATTTTAGAATTGAATTTTCGAATCCAAATGGTTTTGGAAATAAATCGGATTTAAAGTGGAAAAACTTTTTAAAAGGAACTTCAAAAAATAAAAGATATTTTTGAATAACTAAATTTAGTTTTGAAATTTGATTTAAATTTGAAGTAAAAATTTGAAATTGAATTCTATGTTGAGAACTTATGATTTTAAAAAGGTTATATAAGTTTATGTGAACTTAAACCATTTTAAAAAGTGTTGCTTTGGGAATTTAAATTAACCCAAAGATTTTAACTTGTATAAATGAAATCGGATTTTTTCGAAATAAAAACTATTTGTTTTCAAATGATATAAGCTTTCATATAAGAAATGAATTTCCAATTTGTATTAAAGGAAGTTCAAGTTGAATTGAAAATGGTTTCCAAGTTATGAATGAATCTTCGGAAACGGTTTTGGAAGCTATAAGTTAAATCTTTGATCTAAAGATTAAATGAGTTAATCCAATTGAAACGGAAATTGTTTTGAAATCCGTGAATGGGTCTTTGTGAAAGTGGGTGAACTTTATGAAATGAATCTTTTTGTTTAAAGATTTGAAATGGTAATTTGTTTAAACCATTTGAAAGAAAGTTATGAATTTTTAAGTTGTGACTTAATTGAAATCCCATATCCATATGTTTTTAAATATTACGCTCATTATTCGGCATAGCCAGGAGAGGTACTTTGTGTCACATAACCCATTCCGAATAATGATACGACGTTATGGATAGCATTTGAAGACAGGTGGTGAAGACCGGGTATTTGCAAGAACGATAGGATAACCTATCGATTGTCTCTGCACTGAGTGGCTACGGTATAGAGATTTCCTAGGTGATGGGAAGTCCGATCGGGATTGTGAATACCGGATTGCAAGGGCTTCTTCGGAAGTGCCTTCGGTTCTGTTCGAACCCGGTACAGACTTGTATGGATGTGTGTTTGACAATACACTTTGAGATGTAAAGCTGGTTTCTATTACATACATTTTTGTTTGGTGGCGGAGAATTATTCTCTTAGCTTAACACCCTTCTCTGAGACGTACGTGCTAAGAGGTTATGTATTTGATGGTTACTAGTGATACATTCCCAATTTGGTAATGTGGCATATGAAGTGCTGCTGATCATTTGTTGATCAAAGCATGACTTTGTGAAAAGTGTAGCTTTGTGGACGAGACCTCATCGAGCCTCACAAATCGGTAATGGTCGAAACAGGAAAGATGCAGCAAGGTTTCAGGGTAGCTCACCTAAGGTATGTCCATTTCTTCGGGAAAAGGGTGGTATCATGGTATGGAACCCAGATACTTACTCATGTGGGCACTGTAGTATATTTATTACTGTGTGATGCTGTTGGTGTAGAGGATCCTCGAACAAAGGTCGCAAACGACTGGGGGTGGCATATCTTAGGTTTTACTTCCCGGGAAGGGGGTAACCAACCTTGTGTTGGCAGAGATCCGGATAGGTTCTCGGGGCGTCCCTCCAGAGACGTTCCCATGTGGCAATAGGAAGTTCCTTAACCTGACCATTTGTTGAAAAAATCCAGTCTCCAATACTCGTCCTGTATGGTTTTAGTTGTATAACATGCCATCTGCTTATGGTGGCGCCCCATTGTTTGGATGGTAGCTATAGTATGCATACAATAATGGTTGTATGCTGGCTAAGATTAATATTATACTTTCGTAATGTTTTCTGCACTATGCACTAATAATAATAACGAAAGGATTTCACGCATTAAGCATGTTTGACTATCATAAGGAGAAATCTCCTTCAATTCTGCGTTTGCATCATGTGTGTGGCGGGAGGCCTTATGGTAGTTTCATTTTCAAAAAGCATAGCGGATTTCTTTTTTATTTTCTTTTTGAAAATAACTGTTTTTGAGATCTCACACCAGTCTCACGACTGACCTGGAATTTATTGTTCCCTTTCTGAACTCTGGGTGCCCATAATTTTCCACACGGGCAGCCTAGAGTCAGGTATCATTATTCTGGAGCGAAGTCAGAAAAGAGATGCTGTGGAGATCGGAAGAAAGTTGGATGGCAAAGCGTAGCACTAGTATATGTTATATTCCTTTCCGTTATTTGTTGTTTGACACTCTGATAACGTAATGTGATGTAATGTAATAACTGATATAGTTCTTGATTTTAAAGATATTTATTTATCTATTATATTTGTTCCGCTGCGATATGTGAGATTCTGTTATTGTTTCTGTTTCTTCTTCTACCTCTTTCTTCTTTAAACCCTAACGGTTCGGTTTTTCGGCATTCGACTGTGCGGCAATCGATACAGTAGACGTATTGATGTCGACTTTCGGGCGTCGAAAAATCGGGTTGTTACAATGTGTATCAGAGCATTTGGTTAAGCGACAACCTTGGCTCTGGTGGGTGTTACTCATTAGAGATAGATTCAGTAGCACTCTAGAATAAGTTTGAGTGTAATAATAGATATGAGCGCGTACTTGTTAGTGAATATAAAATTGTTTTTATACTGTGTTGACTTATTGGTTGAGTGTTTATGAATTCTGGTCGGTACGCGAAGTACAACCGTATCGATAGGGGCTTCTAAACTCTTAAACAAGATAAACCGATATGGTATTGTTTTAAAGTGTGGTAAATGAAATAATTTTACCCAAAATTATATTTTGATATAAAAGGAATAATTTTTGTGAAAATATTATATGTATATGGATGTTTGGTTGTTAATATTATAATCAAATACAAGAATCTAAAGTTTGAAAGGGTTTATAACCAAAAAAATTCTATAAGTATGATTTATCCAAAAGAAGAATAACTAAATTTGAATTAAACCAGAATTTAAATCCCGAGAATTTTGAAAAGTGTTTAAAATGAATGTAGAACGAAAAGTTTGGAAATTTAAAATCTTGGGAATGTTTGAAATGTTTCCAAAGTGTTTGAATGCAATGATGGAGTATTATTTTGGAAAATATTTTTGAATGAAAATTCTTTTGAAATGAATTTTTGGAAAATGAGAAAGCACTGAACTCACTTCAGTCGCTGGAAAATAATCCTGATGATGATGGCCACATCATTAGAATTCATTTTCGAGTTTCTAAAGTGATGGATTGCTTCCATAATAATTGGTTATGATATCTGTTTAGATTTGTTGATATACAAGGGGTTTTAGAAAATTTCAAAGGGAGATTTGTTTTGGATAAAAACAAGTTATTTGGAATCTGGAAATTTGATTTAATGTACCAAGTAGTATGAGTTGATTTTTTATTTCAAAATGGTTTTGAAATAAAACCGGGTAGTTGAATTCTGGAAAATTCTATTTAAATAATGTGAAAAGTTAAGATAAATCAGGTATTGAACCTATAAAGTGAAGATGATTTGAATACGAAAGAAAAATGAAAATTTTACTCCTGGAGTTAAAATTTAACCTGAGTAAATGGTAGTGAATAAAATATATTTGAATTTAACTTAAGATAAGTTAAATAAAAATTGGAATTTGAAATTGAATTAAATTGGATATAAAGTTGAAATGTAAAATGACTATAATTGTGTGATGAAAATTTATATCCTTAAGCTATTAAGTGTTATATAGATAATCTGGAATTGTGATTATAAGATGGAAATAACTCAAATGAGAAATATAAGCTTTTAAGCAAGTAAGTTGGTGAACTTATAAATAGAAAATGGAATTATAATCACAAATGGGAAATAGTTGAATGGTATAGTGAATTCAAATTTAATCCTAAATGAAAGGTAAAGTAAGATAAGACAAAGGAAAATATAAGATGTGAATGGACTTGAATTAGTAAATAAGTTTTAAACTTATATATTAGAAAGTAAAATTTAAATTGAATAGAGAAATAAAATTGGATCAAATTGGATTTAATTTTGGTTAAAAAGAAATTAAATTAAATTTGGATTGAATTGAAATCAAAATTTAGTTGTGTTATAAATAATATTGAATGGAATTCAATTCTTATTTAAGTAGTAAATTAAGTGGAATGAATTTAAGTTGACTAAATAAAATTTAGTTAAACTTGAATTAGAATTGGAAAAGAATTGAATTGAAAGAAAATTTAATTAAGTTGAAAGGATATTGTATGAATAAAATTTTAACTCAACTAAATGTAAAAGAATAGGATAAAGATGAATCCAGTGTAAAGTAAATTAAATGGAATTTGTATTGGCATGGAAGAAATTTTGGTAGTTTGTTAAGAAAATTTTGAAAAGAAAAATAATGGAATTAGATTAAAATATTGATGTTTGAATTATAAATAAATTCAAATGAGTGAAATGATTTAAAGTGGTCTCATTGTTAATAAAATAAGTTTTAAATGGATTGAATAAGTGAATAAATCGAGTCAAAATTTGTAACGGATTGGAATTTGATGGGATAAGAATCAAATTTAAAATAAAAATAAATATGATGCAAGAAGAAATTGAGATATTTTGTTATTGAAATAACTTAAGGAAATTGTGGAATGTTTGTTGTCAAACTTATGAAATGGTCTTGAATGAAATTTTATTTATATAATAAAATTTTAATGCAAGCGAAATAATTTTAATTTCTTATTGTGATGAAATAAGAATGTATGAGTTGTATATAACCCAGAATTGAATGATATTAATATAAACCTATAAGGATAATGAATTGCAAGTGTAAGAATAAGAATTTAATTTGATAATGGAATAAAAGTGAGGATATTTGGGTTGTAAATAATTTCAAATGAAGTAAGATTAATATAGTTTGAGTTGGAATTAATTAAAATGGTTTATAAACTTCAGTAATTGTTATTTGCTTGAATGATATCAAATTTGCATTGAGATTAGTCGTTTTGTTGTAAACAAAGCTAATAAATTAAGAAAAGCAAATAAAGTTGTTTTTTGAATAAATTGGAATGGTTTGAAATTTTAATAAGTGGATTTGTATATAAATGCAAGTGATCATAAGAGAAATGCAAATGTAACAAATTTGAAATAAAAATTTGATTGTAAATTAATTTGGAATTGAATTGAAGTAAATATAAATTGTATAAAGAAAACTTGAATGTAAATCATTCGAGTGGAATAAAATGAAGTTTGGATTTGTCAGAAAATTAAAATGGTGATTGAAATCTTTGGATTGTTGTTAAAATATGGTTAACATGTTAATTATGAGGTTTATTTGTTTAAACTATGTAATTGATGTGTTCGGCTAGTTTAATGAATAGAATGTTGATAAATTCTCATATTATTGAAAACTGATTTGTTTGTTTGAGTAAGTACAAGTACGTGAGGCAATCGATAGAGTTGGAGTGCGTATATGCAATATAATTAGTCGCATGCTTTTAAAATGCTAATAAAAGGGATGCTTACGCAATAAAAATAGGAAATATGAACTGTTTCTGGTTTTCCGACCGTGTGGGTCGATGTATATATATCTACATCTATTGTGATATTACAAAAGCTCCTCCGTAAAAGGGGGGCTCTGCCAAAAAAATTCAGAAATTTTGGGAGTTAGAAACTTTTTTTGATATTTTTGAAACGTTTCGTTAACGACAAATTGATTTCAAATTAAAATTTAAATAAAAAGGATTTTGGAATAGGAATTGAAACTAGTGGTTTTGATTGGAAATTAAGAGTGTAGACAAGGTGAATTTGAAATTTTTACTATGTGAGTTTTGCTATTGAGTTGGGAGCATTCTTTCTACCTTAGCAAATTTCGCGACGAAATTCTTTTAAGGGGGAAGGATGTAACGACCCAGAATTTCTTATCGTAAATTTTGAACATTTAATTCATTTTTAATGTTAAATGTGGATTTTGAATTGATTTTGAAATAAGGATTTTGTTAAATCAATAGAATTTAGTTATAATTTTCGATATGGAAATTCAATTGAAATTTGAATAATAATAATTTAATATTGGAATTGGGATAATTGGTGAATCTGGGTGTAAATAAATATAAAAATGGTTTCAAAATTTTATTTTAAGTCAATTTGGATTCAAATAATGATGTTGGACTTTTCGATGGAATCAAAAGTCGACAGGTTGAATTTTGATTTTATATTAATTTAATAATGGGATTTAATAATATAATAATGCGAATAATCAGATTTGGGTTCGAAATGAATCAAAATGATTTCTGATGTGAATATAAAGTCTATATGATTTATGATAGAGTTAATAAAATTTTAAAAGTGAAATTTTAAGTGATTTTGACAATTTTGAAAATCGCTCGAATTTATCGACGAGTTAAAATAGCCTTTCGGGGCACAGTCTCAGAATTCAACGAAACTAGTTTCATTGGATCCGTAATAGTTAGTTATTATCGGATTTCAATTTTCATAGCAATTGGAGTTGTCGTTTGACCGTGGCAGCTCAAAACGCATAGAAACTATTTTAATCGATTTAATTAAGAATTGATCGTTAATTTCCATAACTCGCCCATATGACCAAATTAGCCTCTGAAACACGTTCCATTGTGTTCGGAATGCAGGTAAAACCTTAGAAACGCATGTCGGCACGCGTCGTTTGGAGATCGTGTGAAAAAGTTGCTTTAAAGTGAATTAAATATTAATATAATTGGTTTATACGTATATATATACACGTTTTTCAGCACACCAAGCCATTTTCACTCGGCCGCCGTTTACAACATTTCCATGGTCGATATCCTTCGAATTTTCTTCCTTAATTTCTCGAATTCGGTCGACAATAGAGGAAACTTTCTACAACAAGATCGGAGAGCTTTGCGAGCTCTAACCATCTATATGGCGATGATGGTGTGTAGCAGGAGGATGCGGCAGCGAATCGCGTTCAAAAGTACATGCATTCGAGCATGGTAAACGAGGTGAACGTGGGACTGAGCTCGTCGAGATATGGGCCGTGGGTGGAGTTGAGGCTGGCGCGCGACGTGATGGTGTTGGATCTTCCCCCAGGCGATTGTGGGAGGTGCGGTTATAAGCCCTAAGTCAACGGCTGTGGGTTTGGAGGCACTGGTATCACGCATGAGGAAGAAGAGGAAGTTGCGGCCTTGATTTCTTTCCTTAAATCGAATGGCAGATGGTAAACAGTAAAAGAAAATTGGAAATTAATTTATATAATATATATTCTAACTTATAAAATGCATATCATCTCCATACGAGGTCGAAAACGGATGAAACAAAAAGCGTCGGAATCGCAGCGACGTGGTCTACGCTGCAGTATTGATTTGGGGACTATTGGAGCTAGTGGAATTTTTGGGTTAAATCGATCACGGTCGATTTAATTCGGAAATTTAAACACTCGTCGGAAATTCATGGTGAGTTAATCTTACTCACATCTGGATACCAGTTAATTTAAATAGCCAATATTTAAATGTTTGATTGGTTGTTTAGCTGAATATGTAATTATTATCAGATTGAGTCGATATTTATTGGTTGTGCTAATATTTGTGGATGCAGGGAAACAGGTTGGAGGGATCCAACTAGATGCCTCACAAATAGTAATTTTATTTATATTCTGTGATATATCTCATTGATAAAATTATTTTATCTATGAGTCTGTGAATGAAGATAAGCGTTATGGATTATATCGCTTATCGATGTTGATATGATTGAATATGTGATGGTTGATGTTGTGGACTATTGTGTTAAACCCCTGTACTACACTATACACACACAAATATGGATTGCACGTGGAAATTGGTTAAGCCACAGGTTTTTGAAATAATTTTAGAATTGAATTTTTGAATCCAAATGGTTTTGGAAATAAATCGGATTTAAAGTGGAAAAACTTTTGAAAAGGAACTTCAAAAAGTAAATGTTATTCTTGAATAACTAAATTTAGTTTTAAATTTGATTTAAATTTGATTTAAATTTGAAGTAAAAATTTGAAATTGAATTCTATGTTGAGAACTTATGATTTTAAAAAGGTTATATAAGTTTACATGAACTTAAACCATTTTAAAAAGTGTTGCTTTAGGAATTTAAATTAACCCAAAGATTTTAACTTGTATAAATGAATCAGATTTTTCCGAAATAAAAACTATTTGTTTTCAAATGATATAAGCTTTCATATAAAAAATGAATTTCCAATTTGTATTATAGGAAGTTCAAGTTGAATTGAAAATGGTTTCCAAGTTATGAATGAATCTTCGGAAACGGTTTTGGAAACTATAAGTTAAATCTTTGATCTAAAGATTAAATGAGTTAATCCAATTAAAATGGAAATTGTTTTGAAATCCATGAATGGATCTTTGTGAAACTGGATGAACTTTTGAAATGAATCTTTTCGTTTAAAGATTTGAAATTGTAGTTTGTTTAAACCATTTGAAAGAAAGTTATGAATTTTAAAGTTGTGACTTAATTGAAATCCCATATCCATATGATTTTAAATATTACGCTCATTATTCGGTTTAGCCGGGAGAGGACCTTTGTATAACATAACCCATTCTGAATAATGATACGACGTTATGGATAACATTTGGAGACCGGTGGTAAAGATCGGGTATTTGCGAGAACGATAGGATGACCTATCGATTGTCTCTGAACTGAGTAGCTACGGTATAGAGATTTCCTAAGTGATGGGAAGTCCGATCGGGATTGTGAATACCCGGATTGCAAGGGCTTCTTTGGAAATGCCTTCGGTTCTGTTCGAACCCGGGACAGACTTGTATGGATGTGTGTCTGACATTACACTTTGAGATGTAAAGCTGGTTTCTATCAAATATATTTCTTTTTGCTGGCGGAGATTTATTCTCTTTTCGTAACACCCTTCTCTGAGACGTACGAGCTCAGAGGTTATGTAGTTGATGCTTACTAGTGATACATTCCCAATTTGGTAATGTAGCATACGAAGTGCTGCTGATCATTTGTTGATCAAAGCATGACTTTGTGAAAAGTGTAGCCTTGTGGACAAGACCTCATCGAGCCTCACAAACTGGTAACAGTCGAAACAAGAAAGATGCGGCAAGGTTTCAGGGGTAGCTCCCCTAGGGTATGTCCATTCCTTCTGGAAAAGGGTGGTATCATGGTATGGAGCACAGATACTTACTCATGTGGACACTGTAGTATATTTATTACTGTGTGATGTTGTTGGCGTAGAGGATCCTCGGATAAAGGTCGCAAACGGCAGAAGGTGGCATATCTTAGGTTTTACTTTCTAGGAAGGGGGTAACCGGCCTTATGTTGGCAGAGAGCCGGGTAGTTTCTCGGGGCGTCCCTCCAGAAGCGTTCCCATGTGGCAATAGGAAGTTCCTTGGCCTGACCATTTGTTGGAAAAATCCAATCTCCAATACGCGTCCTGTACGGTTTTAATTGTATAACCTGCCATCTACTTATGGTGGCGCCCCACTGTTTGAATGGTAGCTATAGTAGGCATACAATAATGGTTGTATGCTGGCTAAGATTAATATTATACTTTCGTAATATTTTCTGCACTATGCACTAATAATAATAACGAAAGGATTTCGCGTATTAAGCATGTTTGACTATCATAAGGAGAAATCTCCTCCAATTCCACGTTCGCATTGTGTATGTGGCGGGAGGCCTTATGGTAGTTTCATTTTCAAAAAAGTGTAGCGGGTTTCTTTTTTATTTTCTTTGTGAAAATAACTGTTTTTGAGATCTCACACCAGTCCCACGACTGACCTGGAGTTTATTGTTCCCTTTCTAAACTATGGGTGCCCATAACTTTCCACGCGGGCAGCCTAGAGTCAAGTTATCATTATTCTGAAGCGAGGTCAGAAAAGAGATGATGTGGATATCGGGAGCAAGTTGGATGGCGAAGCGTAGCACTAGTATATGTTATATTCCTTTTCGTTATTTGTTGTTGTGACACTCTGATAATGTAATGTGATGTAATGTAATAACTGATATAGTTCTTGGTTTTATAGATATTTATTTATCTATTATATTTGTTCCGCTGCGATATGTGAGATTCTGTTATTGTTTCTGTTTCTTCTTCTACCTCTTTCTTCTTTAAACCCTAACGGTTTGGTTTTCCGGCATTCGACTGTGAGTCATTCGATACAGTGGACGTATTGATGTCGACTTTCGGGCGTCGAAAAATCGGGTTGTTACAGTTTTATTTTACCAAAAACCATTTCGCACTCAACAAATATTATTAATCATTTAATGTTTATTTATAAACTCTTTTAGCTTAATAAATTCATATAAAATCATAATCACTTGAGAAAAATCCTCAAAAATCTCTGAAAATCAGAATTCACATATTCTTTAACATAGAAAAATCTCAGGACTAAAATCATTATTTAATCATTGTTAATAGTTGAAACCCAAAGTAAATCAATTTCCGTACTTAAGAAATTCATAGAATGTTCATACATCTTAGAAAATTATTAGATTAAAAATCCACTTCCAAAATAATGTTCTAAACATCATATCCAAATTTTAAGTCATTTGAATGTCATATATTGGGTTTCTACACTTAAAAACTACTAAATAATTCCAATTATTCCAATAAATCATCTAGCAACATGTAATACGTTAAACAAACATGGCGCAGCATAACAACATCATATGATTCGGATGTAGACATAGAACTAAAACGAGCAAGCAAACGTAAGATAGATAACTATTATTTATCTTGATTGGATAAAGAGATTAAGATTAAATGTGTTGTTTTGGTTCTATTAAGCTTTCCTTTGGTTTCTTAAGCTTTTCTTCCCTTAGTTTTCTTAGTAATGGCCAACCTTGATCTTACTTATGTTTGTATGAAATGAGACGTAAACAAGGATAATGAAAGAGGAAGAGCTTATGTTTAAGAAATGAGACCTGAACCTATTTTAGCTTGATCATAAATCCTCTTTTGTTTTTAAGTTCTAAATGATCTTATTAGTTCATTACTTAAGGCTCGACCAATTTTAATTATCGAGTCCATAACTCAACACATTATTTAATTTAATTCATCAATTAAATCATGTGAATAATGTCAATCAAAATTGAGGATGTTACACTATTGCTCTTGGTTTTAATGATTCAATAAAGGATCTCATTCTATTACTGGAAAATAATGCAGAGGATGATTGTAGCATCAATAGTATCTATTTTCAAGCCTCAAAATGGGGGATGTTACAATTTAATATCAAAGCATAGGATTAAATAAAACTTAACAAGATTTTGAAAGATAATAACCTAAATGAAATAAGCAAGAATGAATCGGGGATTAGGATTGTGATATTATAACGTACTTGTTATTTGCTATATATAAGTATGTATATCTATCTATACTTACTCTCCCCTCCATCTTAGACCATTTTTTTGTATCTTATGAAGACTCATATGCAGATTACAATAGATGGATACCATAAGTGGAAGACTAAACTTGGGAGGCAGAAGCACCATAACTAACGGAAATGTTTGGGCCATTGCTAGGAACTCTAACCGAACCACCAATCCGAATGCGAATGAAAATGCTAACGCTAATGTGGTTGCTGGAACCTTAGCAGTGTATATGGGAACATGTATTAGTTTTGTCAATATGATGCAAGTTGGTGCCATGGTTGGATTTACTGGAGGAAATTTTAGCAATGCGTGAGCTACTGTGTCTAAAGTGGTTTCTTGCAATAAATATGACGTGTTAAGCCGAGATTATACTAGCTTAGGTGGAAAACCATTCTTAGAAATGTGGAATGCCATCGAAGTAGAGGATCTGCTTCTTTAGTGTGAAAGGATTTTTACTGATTTGGCATTGAATGACAATCCGAAAAGGAGATTGGCATCGAGACAATTGCAAGGACCTAGATCATACTAGTGGAACGGTGTTACTATGGAAGTTTTGATGGAGGAGTTAACTTGGCCTGATTTTAGCGAAATATTTTAAGAGAAATTTCTGTTCGAAGCAGCCAAGTCATCGTTGCTTAGAAAATTCATAGAGTTAGAGCAAGATGAATGACTGTGTTGGAGTATGCAATGAAGTTTGATAATCTATCAATAAAATAGACAAACTATTATTAATACACTTCTTAAGAAGAATTAGAAGTTTATTTGAAGACCAAAGTCAGAGATTGCAAGGGCGACTATGCCACATCTCAAAGATATTTTTAAGTTGTAGTCGACATGGCTCTAAGAAAGGAGGATTCGTTTTCTTCTTTGGAGAAGCCTAAGGAGACAAAAGGTTACCAAGGTAAGAAGTCGAAGTTATTTTGCAAAAAGGGAGGTTAGACAAAAGGAGTACCGAAAATGGGAAAAAATTGGAGTGACTTTCTATAAGCGTGACAAGAAAAGGAACTATGCTAGTGAGTGTCATTCTAGAGATAAAAAGAAGCCTTTTGATAATAATGGAGTGTAATGCTTTAACTATGAAAAGACGGGACATCTCAAGGGGGATTGTCTTGAACCAGTGAAATCTTCGAAAGGAATTTTTTCTTTTCTTTGTAACGTACATCTTCTGGACCATCTGCAAAGAAGAAAGGAAAGGTTGTGTTCGATGGTAAAGTTCTTATTCATAGCATTCATGTTAGTGTGTTGTTCGATATTGTAGCATCATATTATTTTTTCTTTAAATGTTTGGGAGATAAGTAAAACCTAAAAACAACATACCTTATTACTTATTTGAGGATTGTGAATCTTATGCAACTATGCAACTCTTAGATTAAGATGCGATCACGTAGAGATTGTCTTATTAAGTCATTTGTTTTCCTGCAACTTATATGTATTTATTTCGTGGGTTTTAGGATGATTCTGGGTATGGATTAGTTGAATAAATACGACACTGGGGCATTTTGTCGAGATCGATAATATCCTTAAAGTACCTTGATTGTCATAATTTAATTATATACTCATTTGAAGAGCCGAGTTTTTATGTTTATGCGATGTTGAGTGCTATGGAAGGCATGAAGGATGAAGTTAATTAGGTTCTTGCTATAAGATGGAAAGCTGATATTTTTTAGCCTAATATGGGACTACCGCCGAAACATGCCATAGAGTTTTTTAATAGATACCTAGAGCTGAACATGTTAGTAGACCACCTAGCAGAATGACAACTACCAAGATGAAGGAGTTAAAAGTGCAGCTAGTGGATTTTGAAGTAAAGAATTTTATTAGACCAAGGGGTTAGCCTTAGGGAGCTACAACAATGTTTGTAAAGAAATCAGATGGATTATTGAGGTTGTGTATCGACTTTAGAAAGTTGAATGAGAAGACAATAAAGAATCGGTATATTTTAGAATAGATGATTTGTTCGATCAGATGAGTGAAACTAAAGTGTTCTCACAGTTAGATTTATCTATAAATTTCCATCAATTGAATGTGGTGAAGGAACATTTTGAATAGGATATGATTAGTATGAATGGTTAGTCATGCCCTTCGGCACTTGCTTTCTTTGTAGATTTGATGAACCTAATCTTCCCATAGTATTTGATAGATTCATATTGGTGTATATAGACGTTATTTGGATATATTCAAGGAGTGAATGAGATCATGAAATTCGTCTTAGAATAGTGCTAGATATGCTAAGGCAGCATCAACTAAAAGCAAAGTTTTTGAAATGTCATTTCGGGAAAAGAGTAGTGTAGTTTGCATGTAGTTTTTGGGAATGGATTGTCTATGGATCCATCTAAGATTGAAGCTATTAATAGTTGGAAGATACAAGAGACTATGACTGAGAGTAGAAGTTTATTAGGATTGGTTGGCTATTACTAGAGATTTATTAAAAGTTTCAATCGTATAGCAGCACCGACGACTAAGCTAATTAGGAATGACGTAAATTTTGTTTGGGTTGATAAATATAAAGAAGCATATCAAAAGCTAAAATATTTATTGACCAATGTGTTCATATTAGTTTTTCTAGATGGAACCACCATTTGGTGGTGTATATAGATGAATGTGAATCTGGATTTGGAATTGTGTTGATGTAGAGAGGTAAAGTTATTTCCTTTGCTTCTCGATAGCTGCTAGCGAATGAAGTTAGATATCCTACTCATGATTTAGAGTTGGCAGCAGTGATCTTTGCGTCGAAGGTGTGGAGACACTATTTGTTAGTAGAATAATCCAAGTTGTTTATGGATTATGAATCTTTGAAATATTTATTCTCTGGAAGGAGTTGAATATGAGATGGCAGATAAGACTAAAGTTTTTTGCAGCTTATGACTTTGGGATTGAGTATATGTCATGGAAAGGAAATAAAATGGTTGATGCATTTAGTATAAAACATCATATGTGGTGTTAGCGATGTTATTCGGATGAAATGATAAGTGTTGGCTTCATGTGGAGTTAAAAGGAGGTCATTGACAATTCTGGTCAGAGTACCACATTGATTCTCATCTAGAAGTTCGCTTGGTATTGGTCGAAAGAATTATAGCAAGGCAAAACGACGATCTAATATTAGTTGACCCGATAAAGAGACTAGAAGCAAGAGTGGAGATGATTGATTTGAAATATTTTTCACTTGATCAAAAAAGATGGTTAAGGAAGAAGGGATGGTTGTGTGACCCTGATGTGTGCAATCCCACAGTTGGTCAAGTCCGCGATTCCATTGTGTAGGGCCTAGCCCAAGGACAGATGAAATTGAGATTACTCAAAGAAAGGAACTCGTAGCAGTGATGCTCATCATTATATTCTTCTATTGGACAGAAGTCGAGGTTGTTTTCTCTCCTTGGATGAGAGATTATGGTTTATCTATTTATATTTTTAGCCCGAGTGAGCAAGATAGGTTTCTAGTCAACCTACAAAACTGCTATAGGTTTCTAATCAGCTTGGTAAAACGAATATGGATTCCTAATGACCTTGAGTAAACTATGTCGTCAATTGTTTTGCGATTGCGTAAATATGGGATTGTGTAACCTATTGATCTTAATGAATGACGTACTATTCATTTAACCATTATTGCATGATTATATTATGATTATATGCTAGTCATTTTAGTTGCAAATATGACATGATTTTAATGGTACCAATGAAAGGAAAACCCATTTTGCTCGATGTCATGGTCTCACTAAATATCCATTTTGGTTCGAGGTGGTATAATATTATTCACACCAGATTTTTACTGACCCGAAGTTTTTGATTTTCCTCTAAACGCTTAGGCAATCAATTTGGAATTGTGTACATCGAGGATAGGTCTTTCTCAAGTTTAGATGAAAAAAACGTCCAAAGTAATGCAGGAGGAAAGCTACTATATAGAAGGTTATATATTTTTATTGCACAGTAGTTTAACTACCCTTATTATTGTTGAATGTATGCAATGATGAATACTATAACCATCTAGGTAACTAAAACTTCAAGGGGGCAACTATGTGTAATTATTTATATTTCATCTAAACGACGCATTCATGGGGTTATGGAAATGAATTGTAATGAACGTTCTAGTGCTCTTAACGGATCCCATTCTATCACTATGAAATACTGCTGAGAATAACTACAACATCCATGGTATCGATTTTCGAGCCTCAAATGAGGGATGTTATGGTGATACTAAAATTTGGTATTGGAAAAGTAATCAAATATACTCATCGAACTCAGTTTACAAGTTCTTAAATTTCTTTAGGACCAAACAAGTAACCTTCAGGCTAATTTAGAAAGTTAATGCTCCCCCTAAAACTAAGTTACACATGTGGCCGATCATACACAACAAGTTAAACATAATTGAATTCTTAAAAAAAAATTCTTTTATGTAACGTCCCCATTTTTTGACTTTCGAAAGTCGACATCAATACGTCCACTGTATCAAATGCCGCACAATCGAATGTCGGAAAACTGAACCGTTAGGGTTAAAGAAGGAGAAGATAGAAGAAAAAAGGAAACAATAACAGAATCTCAAATTTCACAACGGAACAACATATAATAGATAAATGAATATCTTTAATTATACATACATCATCAGTGTATATACAATACAACACAACAATGGCAGTTATTTTAACTTGCTCACATAGAAATTTTGTCTTGCACCAACCCGACGCAACGGACACTACATAGAAAAGTGATATGTCTCGTCATCCAGCTTGAACTCCATATTTCCACAGCACATCTTTTTTGACTTCGCTCCAGGATAATGATAACCTGACTCTAGGCTGCCCGTGTGGAAAATTATGGACACCCAGAATTTAGAAAGGGAACAATAAACTCCAGGTCATTCATGGGACTGGTGTGAGATCTTAATAACAGTCATTCTTTAACAGAAGAATTTAAAAGAAATCTGCAATGCTTTTTGGAAAATGAAACTACCATAAGGCCTCCCGGCACACACACAATCCAATAACACACTTGGAGGAGATTTCTCCTTATGATAGTCAAACATGCTTGATACGAAAAACCGTTTTTGATAATATTATTATTAGTGCATAGGCAGAATTTTTTTCGAAAGTATAATATTAATCTTAGCCAGCATACGTACCATTATAGTATGCCTACTATAGCAACCATATTAGATGACAGGTTCTACAACTAAAACCGTACAAGGCGCGTATTGGATTTTCAACAAATGGTCAGGCTAAGGAACTTCCTGGGCCACATGGGTATGCCTCTGGAGGGAAGCCCCGAGAACCTAACCGGATCTATGCCAACACAAGGCCGGGTTACCTCTGTAACTAGGTAACTACTACACGGGTATGCCATCCCCCGGTCATTTGCGACCTTTATCCGAGGATCCTCAACCATAAAGCAACAAACCACAAAGTATAATAAATTTGCGGCAAAAACATAGGTAAAATATCTGGGCTCCATACCATGATACTACCATTTTCCAGAAGGAAATGGACATACCCTCGGGGGCTCTACCCCCAAATAACCTTGCTGCATCCTTCCTGTTTTGACCATTCCGGGTTGTGAGGTCTGATGAAGTCTCATCCACAAAGCTACGCTTTTCACAAAAGCCATGCTTCGATCAACAAATGACCAGCAGCACTTCGTATGCCACATTACCAAATTGGGAATGTATCACTGGTAACCATCAACTACATAACCTCTGAGCTCATACGTCTCAGAGAAGGTGTTAAGATAAGAGAATAAATTCTCCACCACCAACAGAAATGTATTTGACAGAAACCAGCTTTACATCTCAAAGTGTAATGTCAAACACATATCCATATAAGTCCGTTCCGGGATCGAAAGGAACCGAAGGCACTTTAAAGAAGCCCTTGTAAATTCGGATATTCATTAATCACGTTCGAAATCCCCATCACAAAGTGTGATAAAATCTCTAAACCGGAGTAACCCGGTGCAGAGACATTTGACAGGTAGTCCTTTCGTTTTCGAAAATACCTGGTCTTCAACACCATCTTCAAATGCAATCCCATTTCGTCGTATCGTTATTCGAAATGGGTTTTATGACACAATGTCCTCTCCCGGCTAATCCGAATAGCGAGCGCTTATTTTAAAAATAAGTGTTACATTCGGATTCAAACAAATCACAACAAATTTCCACATTGATCTTTTAAACAAAAGATCCATCACAATCACAAAGGTTCGATGTGGTTTTCGAATATCCATTTGGAATCCGACCCCCAATCGAATCGAAATTCAAATGTCATTTAAAGGCCAATGTTGATAGTCGGTTATTTAACTATCAATCAATGTTCACAACAATCACAAGATTTTAAATAATTTTCCCCCAATTATTTATTTTCAAAATATCTTCGCAAGATATATTTTTAACACTTCATCACTTTGAAAACAAATTTCAAATCACTTTTCACTCGTGGAATAAGATTCCCGACATTATTTATTTCCACTGAAAATCTGCCAAACTCGAATACTTTAAAATAGTTTAAATCACTCATCCAAATATATATTTGGAAATATTTTAAAATAAAACTATTTTTAAACACTTACTTAAATATTAGTTATGGAAATATTATATTAATATCTCATATAAAGCAAAAAGTCCAAATCAATTTTAGAACAAAATTAGTAGATAGGGTATAAATATTTAAATAACCTTTTTCTAAAACAAATATTATTTAAATCTTTTAGTAATCACTTCTATAATTAATCAAATAAATCTTACTTTATAGATTTTTAAAATAACTTAAGAAAATAATTTCTCCAAAATATTCTTTTTAAAACCATCTCTAGAACTTTAATTTATTCTTGAAAGCTACTTTGAAAACATTCTGGGCTTTCCAGGAAAATACGCTTTCCATTTCAAAATGGTCCATTTAAACCAATTAATAAACCCTTCTCGATTTGTTTTAAATTTACGTTCCAAATCCGTAAATTCCTTTCCACACTTTTAAAAATAACCCAATGTTTATTTTTAAAACAAAATTCCCTTTCCTTTACAAATTTCCATTGTGAATTTAGATTTCCAAATATCAACTGATATACGATTTTCAAATCGATTCCCAAATATTCACTTTCAAACATCAAATCAAATTTCTAATAGATTTCCCAAAATCATTTCAAACACCAAATCAAATCCCAAATTGATTTCCAAATTTATTTCCAAACACCAAATCAATTTCTAAATTGATTTCTCAAAGATTTTCAAAAACCAAATCAAATTTTCTAATCGATTTCCCAAATTTAGTTTCTTTTAAAATACATCTCTTTTTCTTCCAAACTATTTAAAAATCTGAATTTTAAATAAATTCTTCAACTATTTAGCAATGTTGCTCAAAATCCGTTTATTAAAATCTTTTCCCATAATTTGGAATTTATTCAATAGGATTCAAAAATAAAATTTTATCCTTTTAAAATTCCTTCTTTTAAATTTATCCCATTCTCAAATTTACCATAAATTTTCTACTTAAATTTCAGAAATCCAATTTTATCTATTTCTGGTACCCTACGATACCAAAAATATATTCAGGTAAATTTTAGCCTACAATGATTTCAATTACAATATAATCACACAGAGATTATCAACACACAACATATGAAACAAATTCAATATTTGAGGAATCCAGTTGGATCCCTCCAACCTGTTTCCCTGCATCCACAAACATTAGCACTACAATTAAATACCAATTCCACTTCAAGGTGAAATATCGCGGTATATGGGATTTTATATAACATCATCCGCTATTATGCGGCGCATAAGGTTTCATCCGCTATATAATGTGGGAAATAAGTCACTCCAAATACATATATAATACCAATTCCACTTCCAGGTGAAATATCGCGGTATATGGGTTTAGTATAATATCATCCACTATTATGCGGCGCATAGTGTCTCACTGATAATAAGTTAATCATCCATGCACACAATCAACAATTTTAAATTTAACTATCACAATTCAACAATCAATCAATAACTGAAATTTTCAATTATTATTTTGAGTGAGAAGGTCTCACCTTTTCCTATGCATGCAACCTATTTCCAATTCGACTTCTTTTTCCACGATTTTGACCTTGTATAAATATTAGATGATTTACATTAATATTTGAATAAATCGAATAATTTAACCAATGATTTAAATTTTAGAAATTAAAATTTGATTTTTAAACCAATTCCTTTTTAACAAAATATTTTCTTCTTTTGAAACCCATATACATAAAATAATTTCACTAACCAATAGTTTAATTTTATCGAATGATTGATTTTTAACAAAAAAATAAACCGATATTTTAACAAAAATAATATACATTTTCTTTTTCGAAATCTTATATAAATTTTCTGTATATATTTAAATTCTTCAATTTGAAAACTAGACAGTAAACAATCCTTACTGTCAAAATATATATACATGTATACTTTTATTATTATTATTTTTCTTCTCTGTAAAATGTATATATATATATAAACGTATAAATTTAATAAACTAATTAAAAAGAATTATATACATACAGACTTCGAACCGAGTCTTCCCACCACCAGGCCGAGTCGCCTATGTTTGTACGCGACTCCTCCTTGTATGCTGCCACAATCTACACTGCTCCTCATCGATAATCGCGACCACCAGTATTTTCCTACATGCAAGCAGCTCACGACGCTATTGAAAATCGTGCAACCCACTTCGACTGCCACTAAATATCACTGCGCCCCCATGCTCGATCCCAAATCGCACCAAAGAACACCCAAGCTCCCTCGATCCTTCAATGCTGCCGCCAGTATCGCAATTCCCTGCCTTGCGTGAACAATCGCGAACAACCCTAGGCCATTGCATTGCCGCCGCCCCTTAAATCGAAGTCGATGACGGCCAGGCTGCCGAGCTCCCTCCCAAATACGCCTCACGATCCCAATCCCATTTGCATTTTCTTTTATATAAAATCAAATTTGGGTTTGATACTGTTATACGAGGGTTTTAATTTGAGCGGTGAAATTTAATATGGTGGATACGAGATCTATTTTGGGTTTTAACATATCGGCTATAGTTGTTTTCTGAGAACTCGATCCCTTCTCTTCTTTCTTTTCCTCTTATTTCTTTGAATGAGATAAAATCTTTTTTCAACGCGGCATGTTACTTTGAACAGAGAAAAGAAGCCAGGTGTTCCAAATAATGAAACGTGTAGTTTACCTTGGGAAATAATAATATATAAAATACACAAATATATATAAAATTTTAAATTCATTTTTAAATTTAAATCGTTCAATTTCGCAAATCAAAATCTCGATCTCCAATTGGGGCGTGCGGCCAGGCGTTTATAATGTTAAACCCTTATTTCGAACGCAATGGAAAAGGTTCCGAGTCCAAGTTCGATTGTATGGAGAAGATAGCTTTTTGGACCCAGCTATTATTTTGAATTTTGATAGAATTTTCAACGCGTTTGCATATCGTACAATCAAATGACAACTATGAATGCTATGAAAATTGAAATTCGATAAAGATACAATATTACGAATCCAAGGGAACTGTTTCATCGAAATTCGAGATTGTGCATCGGAAGACTACTTTTGAATATCGATTTAAACGATATAAATTCGAAACTAAATAAAACTTTCCAAATTCAATTTTGAAGCTTCCATTATCTTTAATATTGTCGATATAATTTTCTAAGCCCTTTGAAATATTTTTAAACAGCTTAAAATCGAAGATTCAAATTTTTACCCAATTTCAATAAATTAAATTTACTAATTTAATTGCCAAATTCATGAATATATTTGAAATTCAAGCTAACCCATCATTCCAATATTTAAAATCAGTTAAATATTTCAATTTTCAATTGTCCAAAATTCAGGGTCGTCACAGACTTCCTCTCTTAAAAGAATTTCGTCCCGAAATTACAAGTTAAGAAGAATGATCCTTGACCCGTTTATAATTTTCTCAAACCAAATAGTTTTAACCACTTATCAAAACAAATCTTTTTATTAAAGATTCATTATTACTTCAACTAACTTTCCAAAATCTTCCATAACTCCCTACTAATATTGTTTCCTTAACAATTCAAATTTAAATTCAAATTCAAATTTCAAACTTTCAAAATTTTCTCAAAATTTTTCTAACTCCTAAATTTCCAAAAAATTTCGTCAGTGTTTCCTTTGCGCGGCTAGCTCAGTACGACTACAAAATGCCTCGATAGGCCCCCAGATTATGAAAAGAAAACAAAAGCCAAGCGGCTAGTCCAGAAAATCATCAAATTTCATATAGAAATTCAAATACATACATTTTTCAAGCAATTCAAATTTATCTTCAAAAACCAAATCCCAATTCCATTTTCCTTTAACACACTTGTGTATCTATTTAGCAATAATGTTTAATTACGACAATCAAAATCATTTCATACATTTCTTTACCAAAGCTTCAATATTCATTTAAGCCCGTACGATGCACTTATATCATTCGTACGCAATATCAAATTCGATCGCTCACTTGATCACAAAGTTTCACTTCCGAACTAGTATCGTCCACCCGACTTCCTAGTGCGGACTCAGATCTGGTTTCTTGATCAGCAACCGACATTCTCCTTTCATAGCCATAAACTATGGTAGAGCATTTCTAGAATCAACCAAAAATCCATATCCAGGTTCGTCGTCGAAAATCGAATGAAAAATCCTAACTCGGATCGATATAACTATCTCGAAATTCTATACTCGAATTCTGGATCAAATCGCTATGCGAATAAAATAATATACGTACATCCTACGTATTTATTCCAAATTGATTATTGGCTTTATCAATTTCTTTTCTTTTATTCACATTGATTTTCATTTCTATACACTTATTCACAATCGCCATTTTACAATTTCCAGTTTAATCTTCATTCACTTACTAGCGTAGATTATTTTTCCAATTCCAAAATTTTACTTAAGAATTTCACCATTTGTCTCTTAAGTCTAATAAATATTTCATATAACTTTTTATATTTATTCTTCACTTTACCATTGGAGTTTATAACTACTTATATTAAAAGTGGATTTCAAATTTCATATGAATTCAATTTATCTTTCATTTATAAAGATCGAATCCAATTCATTTTAAACCAAATTTATTTTGTCATTTCTTCAATTAGTTTCACTTACTAATTTTATTTCAATACTTCACTTTGTTCATCACAATCAAATTCAATTCCAGTTCCAGTTCTATTTACTTACAAATTCGAAATGAATTTCAACATTTAATTTCACTTTCATTTACTTGCAATTGCAAATTTATTTATTCATTAACAATTTTATTTTCCACCTTAATAGATTTTTTTTCCATAACTATTTTTATCAGATTCCAGAGTCTTTCCCACATTTCAAAAATTATTTTTGAAATCAATTCAAATTATCTTTTGAATTTCCAAAACCTAACCCAACTTTCCAAACAACTTTAATCTAAACATTTTGGTAGCAATTCCTCTTCTGGAAACTCGAAAATGAACACCGATGATACTGCAGTCATCACCGAAGTTGTTTTCCAGCGACCGAAAAGAGTTTAATGCTTTTATTCCTTCAAAACGTTTTTTCAAAACCTTTGAAAACCATTTTCAAACTCAAAGGAATTTAAACTTTTCCAAATCTTTTGAAAATCATCTTCAAAATCAAAAGGGATTTAAATTTCCCAAGTCTCAAAATTTCAAACTCTTTCAAAGACATTTCAAATATTCTCTGAAATTCTATTTCAAATTATAGATTACATTTACATTTACAAATCCCATATTTATATGGATTTCATTTTCTTAGCATTTGATTATGATTTCAATTTCTTGTTCAATTTCGGTGATAATAATTTAATATTACCACTTCCTAACAACCAAGCAACCATATACCATATAATTTACAGAAAATTATTTCTTTTATATACAAAAATAGTTTGGGTAAAATTATTTCGTTTACCCTATTTTAAAACAATATCTTGTCGAATTGTTCCATTCAAGTGTTTAGAGATCCCTATCAATAACGTTAATTACTCGTATTGACAAGAATCCATATACCACTCAACAAACTAATCAACAAAATATAAAACAATTTTATATTCACTAACAGATACGCGCTCATTCTATTATTACTCTCAAACTCATTGTAGAGTACTACTGACTCCATCTCTAATGAGTTATCCCCACCAGAGCCAAGGTTGTCGCTTAACCAAATGCTCTGATACCACATTTGTAACGACCCGATTTTTTGACTTTCGAAAGTCGACATCAATACGTCCACTGTATCAAATGCCGCACAATCGAATGCCAGAAAACCGAACCGTTAGGGTTAAGAAGGAGAAGATAGAAGAAGAAATAGAAACAATGGCAGAATCTCACATTTCGCAGCGGAGCAAAATATAATAGATAAATGGATATCTTTAAAACAAAGCACTATATCAGTTTATACATACATCATCAGAGTATATACAATACAACACAACAATGGCAGTTATTTTAACTTGCTAACATAGAAATTTTGTCTTGCACCAACCTAACACATCGGACACTACATAGAAAAGTGATATGTCTTGCCATCCAGCTTGAACTCCAGACTTCCACAGCACATCTTTATCGACTTTTCTCCAGGATAATGATAACCTGACTCTAGGCTACCCGTGTGGAAAATTATGGACACCCAGAGTTTAGAAAGGGAACAATAAACTCCATGTCAGTCATGGGACTGGTGAGAGATCTTAAAAAAGTCATTCTTTAACAGAAGAATTTAAAAGAAATCTGTAACGCTTTTTGGAAAATGAAACTACCATAAGGCCTTCCGGTACACACACAATGCAATCGCGCACTTGAGGGGGATTTCTCCTTATGATAGTCAAACATGCTTGATATGAAAAACCCTTTTTGATAATATTATTATTAGTGCATAGTGCAGAAAACTTTTTGAAAGTATAATATTAATCTTAGCCAGCATACGTACCATTATAATATGCCTACTATAGCTACCATATTAGATGGCAGGTTCTACAGCGTATTGGTGATTGGATTTTCAATAAATGGTCAGGCTAAGGAACTTCCTGGGCCACATGGGTACGCCTCTGGAGGGACGCCCTGAGAATCTAACCGGATCTCTGCCAACACAAGGTTCGGTAACCTCTGTAACTAGGTAAATACTACACGAGTATGTCATCCCCCGGTCGTTTGCGACCTTTATCCGAGGATCCTCAACCACAAAGCAACAAGTCACAAAGTATAATAAATTTGTAGCAACAACATAGGTAAAATATCTGGGCTCCATACCATGATACTACCATTTTCTAGAAGGAAATGACATACCCTCAGGGGGCGCTACCCCCAAATAACCTTGCTGCATCCTTTCTGTTTTGACCATTCCGGGTTGTGAGGTCCGACGAAGTCTCTTCCACAAAGCTACACTTTTCACAAAAGCCATGCTTCAATCAACTAATGATCAGCAGCACTTCGTATGCCACATTACCAAATTGGGAATGTATCACTAGTAACCATCAACTACATAACCTCTGAGCTCGTACGTCTCAGAGAAGGGTGTTAAGCTAAGAGAATAAATTCTCCGCCACCGACAGAAATGTATTTGATTGAAACCAGCTTTACATCTCAAAGTGTAATGTCAAACACACATCCATACAAGTCCGTCCGGGAAACGAACGGAACCGAAGGCACTTCAAAGAAGCCTTTGCAAATCCGGATATTCACTAATCACATCCGGAATCTCCATCACAAAGGGTGATAACATCTCTATACCGAAGCAACCCACTGCAGAGACATTTGACAGGTAATCCTTTTGTTTTCGAAAATACTCGATCTTCAACACCATCTTCAAATGCAATCCCATTTCGTCGTATCGTTATTCGGAATGGGTTTTATGACACAAGGTCCTCTCCCGGCTAATCCGAATAGTGAGCGCTTTTTTAAAAAATAAGTGTTACATTTAGATTCAAACAAATCATAACAAATTTCCACTTTGATCTTTTAAACAAAAGATCCATCACAATCACAAAGGTTCGATGTGGTTTTCGAATATCAATTTGGAATCCGACCCCCGGTCGCATCAAAATTCAAATGCCATTTAAAGGCCAATATTGATAGTCGGTTATTTAACTATCAATCAATGTTCACAACAATCACCAGATTTTAAATAATTTTCCCCCAATTATTTATTTTCGAAATATCTTCGCAAATATATTTTTAACACTTCATCACTTTGAAAACAAATTTCAAATCACTTTTCACTCACGGAATAAGATTCCCAACATTATTTATTTCCACTAAAAATATGCCAAGTCCGAATACTTTAAAATAATTTAAATCACTTATCCAAATATATATTTGGAAATATTTTAAAATAAAACTATTTTAAACACTTACTTAAATATTAGTTATGAAAATATTATTCTAATATCTCATATAAAGCTTCAAGTCCAAACCAATTTTAGAATAAAATTAGTAGATAGGGTATAAATATTTAAATAACCTTTTTCTAAAACAAATATTATTTAAATCATTAAATAATCACTTCTATAATTAATCAAGTAAATCTTTACTTTACAGATTTTCAAAATAACTTAAGAAAATAATTTCTCCAAAATATTCTTTTTAAAACCATCTCTAGAACTTTAATTTATACTTGAAAGCTACTTTGAAAACATACCGAGCTTTCTAGGGAAAATACGCTTTCCATTTCAAAATGGTCCATTTAAACCAATTAATAAACCCTTCTCGATTTATTTTAAATTTACGTTCCAAATCCGTAAATTCCTTTCCACACTTTTAAAAATAACCCAATGTTTATTTTTAAAACAAAATTCCCTTTCCTTTACAAATTTCCAATGTGAATTTAGATTTCCAAATATCAACTGATATACGATTTTCAAATCGATTCCCAAATATTCACTTTCAAACACCAAATCAATTTTCTAATTGATTTTCCAAAATCATTTCAAACACCAAATCAAATCCCAAATTGATTTCCAAATTTATTTCCAAACACCAAATCAATTTCTAAATTGATTTCCCAAAGATTTTCAAATACCAAATCAAATTTTCCAATCAATTTCCCAAATTTATTTTCTTTTAAAATAAATCTCTTTATTTCTTCCAAACTATTTAGAAATCTGATTTTTTTTAATAAATTCTTCAACTATTTAGCAATGTTGCTCAAAATCCATTTATTAGAATCTTTTTCCATAATTTGGAATTTATTCAATAGGATTCAAAAAATAAAAATTTATCCATTTAAAAATCCTTCTTTTAAATATATCCCATCCTCAAAAATAAATTTTACTATAAATTTTCTACTTAAATTTCAAAAATCCATTTTTATCTATTTTCGGTCCCTACGATACCAAAAATATATTCAGCTAAATTTTAGCCTACAATGATTTCAATTACAATATAACCACACAGAGATTATCAACACACAACATATGAAACAAATTCAATATTTGAGGAATCCAGTTGGATCCCTCCAACCCGTTTCCCCGCATCCACAGACGATAGCACAACAATTAAATACCAATTCCACTTCGAGGTGGAATATCACGGTATATGGGATTTTATATAATATCATCCGCTATTATGCGGCGCATAGGGTCTCATCTGCTATATAATCTGAGAAATCAATCGCTCTAAATACATATATAATACCAATTCCTCTTCGAGGTGGAATATAGCGGCATATGGGTTTAATATAATATCATCCACTATTATGCGGCGCATATGGTCTAAACTAATATAACTGATAAGAAATTAATCATCCAAGCACATAATCAACAATTTTAAATTTAACTGTCACAATTCAACAATCAATCAATAACTGAAATTTTCAATAATTATTTTGAGTGAGAAGATCTCACCTTTGCCTATGCATGCAACCCATTTCCAATTCGACTTGTTTTTCCATGATTTTGACCTTGTATAAATATTAGATGATTTACATTAATATTTGAATAAATCGAATAATTTAAATTCCTATTGGATAAATTTAATTGACCAATGATTTAAATTTCAAGAATTAAAATTTGATTTTTAAACTAATTCCTTTTTAACATAATATTTTCTTTTTATTTTGAAACCCATATACAAAAAATAATTCAACTAACCAATAGTTTAATTTTATCGAACGATCGATTTTAACAAAAAAATAAACCGATATTTTAACAAAAATAGTATACATTTTCTTTTTTGAAATCTTATATATATTTTCTGTATATATATATTTAAATCCTTCAATTTGAAAACTAGACAGTAAAAAATCCTTACTGTCAAAATATATACATATACTTTTATTATTATTATTTTTCTTCTCTGTAAAACGTATATATATACATAAATGTATAAATTTAATAAACTAATTAAAAAGAAAATATATACCTACAGACTTCGAACCGAGTCTTCCCACCACCAAGCCAAGTCGCCTGTGTTTGTATGCGACTCCTCCTTGTACGCTGCCACAATCTACACTACTCCTCTTCGATAATTATAACGCCCCACCCTGAGACCCACCTTAGTAAAGAGAATTAACAAGTAATTCTGTCTACTAAAGCGGAGAATAGAGCTGGTTAAGGGCGACTATCTATAATTTTGTCCTAAACATCTATTAAATACGACGATAAATGCAATATAATTTTTCTTTTCTACTCAAGTGGATCGACATACCCAGTAAATGCTTAATCCAAACTATAGGTAGCTAATGGATCTAACAGAACAAAATACAATAACTTAATGTAAATCACATCACAGAACAGTAATCAACGTCATTTATATGCATATACACTGATGCATGATTAGTACAATATGAATTCATTAAATGTGGTACGGTACACGACCACACCATATACATCGAATTAATTGTAAATACATCAGAGTCAAGCGGAAAGAAATAAAAACTACACAAAAGTGCTAGGCTGGTATCCAAGCAAATGCATTAAAGCAAAGTCCCGTAACTGATAGCTAACCTAAAACAACTCGGTCTGACCCGAATACAAAGCACACGGGTCAGTCTAGCTAAAATAATCAGTTAATGAGGGTAGACGATAATATGAAGCATAAGATAAAAGGTGATAATTCTTTTCGAATGAGAAGAGGCCACAGAAAGAATATAACCCATGACTTAAGTGAAATAATGTCACTTAAGTATACAAAGACCTCAAAAGAGGTAAGTTCAATAATACTACCCAAATAATATAAACATTCGCCTCATATCATCGGCGGCATCCCAAAATGTATACATGGTTTCCATGAACCATATCTCCTCAAAAGGTGAAACATCAATACAAAATCTCGCCAAAAAGGCAAACATAAGACATTCTCAAGTAGGATGATCCCAAACTCAAATATAAAAGAATCTCCGAACTCAATTATACCTCATCTCATCGGTATAAATGTATATAAATCTCAATCTCAACTCGCCAGAATGGCAAGGCGTACAATATCGTATAAATTCATGAAATCATTCAAACTCATAACTCAACGAACTCGATAAGAGTTCAAGACATCATAAATGAAATTACCATACATACGGCATCTCATATAGCACTAGGCTATCGATGTAATCAAACATCTTAAAATGGTGAAATCATAATAAAATAGAAAACTCAGAAAACCAGGATATGCCAAATCCCCGATTGCAATGTCGAAGTAATGATGCACGTGCTAAACTCAGACGGCTGAAGCCTCAGACAAGGTCGCTAACACCTCCCAAAGAAGTTCGTCCTCATGACAAGGTCGCTAACACCTCTCCAAGCAATTTTGTCAGCCCTAACAAGGTCGCTAACACCTCCCGAAGCAGTTTGTTCTCATGACAAGGTCGCTGACACCTTTCCAAGCAATTTTGTCAGCCCTAACAAGGTCGCTAACACCTCCCGAAGCAGTTCGTCCTCATGACAAGGTTGCTAACACCCCTCAAAGCAGTTCTGTTAGGTAAATATCGTGAATGTGTCACAAACTCACGGATAGGAACCCAAAAAGTGTTAACGTATGTCCCATACCATACATTCGCACTTAGAGGTTTACTAGCCGTTAGTCGATGTCACACTAGAAACATCATAAAACTCATAAAATTATATCTTGCCTAGTCTCATTGGCGAGTGATAAAGAGACACAATACTTGTCTCATCTCATCGACAAGTATTAAATGGCATTGTAATTTTTCTCATCTCATCGACATGTGAAAACATCATGATGGTTCATCATGAACCATAAATCTCAAATTATGAAATCATTAACCCAAGACTTGCCTCATATCATTGGCAAGTAAACAAAACACCATGATGGTTCTCATCGACCATACTCCTTCATAGGAGATCTCAAACCACAATACTTGCCAAATATTAACCATCTTAAATAATTCCAATAAATAGAAATTATAAAATTAAAAATATGCCATAAAGTGGAAAAACATCTCAGAATCAATATTCCCAAATAACTTCAATCGTACAAGTCCGAAATTAACCGAAATAGTAAAAGCACATGTCCCATACCACGTGTTTTAATAATCGTTTAATTCTCTTTCTCATACGTTCGAATAATATAAAAATGTTTATTTTATAAATAAAATAATTTATTTGAGAAAACAAGCTTTTAAAACCATTTTTCGAAATTAATTAACAAAACCAATATTTGAAATTTCTTTGTTATAGGAAATAAATAGTTTCTATATTAGAAAAATAATTTTATAATGCTATTTAATAATAATTTGAAATTTTCATTTATTTCCAAAATCACTTCAAAATGGTTTAGTGGAAACCGTGCTCGAAATCAATGAAATACAAGAAAGATAACTCAAGACCAATAGCTTGAGTTCAGTACGAATTCAATTCAAATTTAACCCAAAATCAATTCAAATTCTATTTAAATTTGAATTTCAAATTCTCCAAATATATCTAGTCTATTGATAGGAATTATAGCTTTCAAAACATCTCAAAAACAATCGTCAAAGTCAAATAAGAATGAGAGCAAAAATAAGCTAAAACACAAATCAAGTCAATAATTGTTATTGTTGTCGTTTTGCTCTCGTAATAGCAACAAACAAACATAGTTTTGACCAAGCAAACTTCAATATTTTAGAAAACATAAAACATGAAACTTTTAGCACAAAGTTTAAGCTTTCTGAAAAATCTAAGATTATGAAGTTCGGTTTAGAGGCAAAGTTATGGCAAATTTTGTTTCAGTTTCAACCTCAAAGCAAATATTGCTTTTGTTCTCAGGTTAGCAGTAACAAAGTTCAATTTTGACGTAGAAGCACTCAAAATTACAGCAAACTCAACAAAGTAAAGTTGTAGCACATGATTTTTTCTTTCCATATCATCCAAAATTATCGAAATCCGATCAAAACCGAGAAAGTTGTGTCTAATTTTGTTACAGCTTCAAGCACAGAGCAAATATTGATTTTGCTCTCGGGTTATCAGTAAGAAAATTCAATTTTGACATAGCTAACCTCAAAATTTCATAAAACTCAATACACGAAAGTTGTAGCATAAACTCTAGGCTTTCTAGAACATAAAGAATTGTCAAAATCGGAGAATAAATGAAAAAGATATGCTTAAATTTCCAACAGCATTAAGCATAGATAGTCACAATTTTATAGTGACCAGGCAGCGAGATTGAACTCGATTTTTAAACCCTCTATGCTAAGAATTTTCGAAAGTATTTAACATAAAAGTTATGGCACAAACTCCAAGCTTTCTGGAACATAAAGAATCGTCAAAATCGGAGAAAAAATGTAAAAGATATGCTCAAATTTCCAGCAGCATTAGGCTTAGATAGTCACAATTTTACAGTGAGAGGGCAGCGAGTTTGAACTCGATTTTTCAACCCTCTATGCTAAAAAGTTTCGAAAGTATTTAACATGAAAGTTATCACTCTCTTTTCAAGCTTTCCAGAACATCAAAGAAAACCAAATTCCGACTTATAACGAGAGAGATATGCCTTATTTAGTGACAATAATTCACAAACAAACACGCAACAAACGAAAATTGAGATTTCAATATTGAAATTTCAATCTAAGCTAGAAAATGTGAGTTTTGATACTCACCTTAGCAAAATTTAAAGCAAATATAAGCAAGCTTGAAGAATATGATAGCCTTATGCCTTGATTATGCTTTAGGAACCTGGAAAAAAAAAGAAATACATAGACATGCAAAGAGAAGCTGAAATTAAAAACAACACAATTTCTCAAAACTAGAAATTGATGAAATTATCTTTGTTTTTGGATTGATTACCTGAAATAATGAGATTCAGATTATTTTAATTTTGTAGAGAAATTGGAGAATTTGAATATTTGGATTCTAGGTTTTAAGAGCAAAGAGAGTTTTTTCAATCTCCTTCTTTTAGTTTACTGTAAACTGAACATGCGTTCAGTTTAAGAAGGAGATTATTTCTCCTTAGTTAAAATGGTGAGTGGACTGTAAACCCAAAACCCAAAACCCAATAGTCTATGTGTTGACACTTAATCTAAATCAACCAAGTTATTCATGTTTTTACACTTTATTTCACATATTTTAGCCAATACAACTTACAGTTCCATAGTTTCAACTTTATAAAAATCACACAAACTTATTTTATGCTTAACAAAATGTTTTCACAACATATAAAAGATATTTTAGTCATCAAAATTTTATTCCATCATTAAAACTCTTATTTTTTACTTAAATACTCAATTTACACTATAATTTATATAAAAATATTTTAGCAACCAAAATCTACACAAAAATCATTTTCTTGTTAAATTAAATATAACAAACCTTATTAACATCATTCTTACATCCAATTCTTAATTTAAACAAAATTCCACCTTTTTAATTATAATATTTTGTTAAAAATAACAAAAATCAACATTTGGCAATAATTTGCAAAATTATTGCAATTTGTCAAATTAAAACCATATAATATTCATTTTCTCCTCCAAACTAACATAATAAAGCTTTTTAAAACTTTATTCTCATCATTTTACACTTATTTCAACAAATTAATGTTGATTAAATCATTTTATCTCATTTAATTAATTCAATAAAAGTCCAAATCATCATATTTCCAATATTCACCATTTATAACCAACATTATCATCTTTTACTCCATTTTATTGCTTCCAATTTTACTGTTTACTCAAAATAAACAATTTTAAATCTTCAATTTTTTTTTATTTTTTCAATATTAAATTATAACCACCATTATAATTTAATATTAGAGGTAATCATCAAAACCAGGGTTGTTACAGGCCCCCCCCCCTTATAAAAATTGCGTCCTCGCAATTTCTAGAGAAGGGCTATAAACACCACGATTTAATTTCATCAAGTAAAGAGAAAGATAGACAAGCTCGAGTTTTAAAAATTTCTCACCCTCAACTCAAGATGATAGAAAACCAAGATAAAATTTCTCGATTAATTCTATGGTTTCCCAAGCGTAGGCATCGGGATTGTCGAACCATTGATTTTAAAATAGGAGTAATATGAATAATTTCGAAGACGTCACACCTTCGAAACAAGAACACAGACAAAATGCTACACAAAAGATTAATTGAGTGAGATTGATTTCTCATAAGCTTCTCAAATAGAGTCGAAATTTTAACATAACTTTATCCCGATTCTAACCAACCAGATAATTACTGACATGACCTTTGGTGTGTCACTACGAAAGGAATCACACTAATAAAAGATTGACAACAATAGAGGTAAACAAGAGGTATGTGTTTTCTTCAATATCACCAACCCAAACAACCGCGTAAATGCATGTCGTTAGATAATAGCTCAAAGATAGATCATACTCAAGAACAAGGATATAAGCTCGAATTATCTTTTAACCCGAGATATTAAGAATTTTAAATCTCAACATCTTTTAGTTTTTTTTAATCCCAATTTTCAACATTCGAAAATTTCTCAAATTCTTTACTATATCACTTAGTAAGTAATTTAAAACTTAAAGTTAAAATTCAAATTTCTTCTCTTACTTCAAAATTAATTTCCAAAGAATTTTGTAAATCCATAATAATATTCCTCAAAATAAATTAATGGTTTAAATCCTCTTTACTCTTCTATTAAACCACTTAAATAGTTTTTAAAACAATCTTCAAATTCTCTTATTATATACTTCTCTTAAATCATCCAATGTATATAATATAGATTCTAAAATATCAAAATATACTTTCAACAAAGCATAGCTCAAAGATAATCTCATTTATATTCTCATATTTATAATTTAAAAATAAATAAATGGCATTGCCTTGTTATTGAGACTCTAATAAATAAATATATCTGTTGGCTGCAGAATTGACCAATGATCAAAACTGCCTCGCTACTCTGTTACTCATCTCTAAAATCAATGGCTGCAATTACAATTCAAAAAAAATTAATATTAATCTCAAAATATTATTTTCAAACTTTCAATCTTTAAAACAGAAATCATCGTGTTTGATTGCCTCATCAAAGCATTTAGGAGACTCCTATCGATAACGTTGATCAAGCGTATCGACTAGAACTCTTAATTACTCGATGGATAACCCAACACTCTCAAATTATTTCTATAAAAGAATGCTACTCATATAAAATATATTCTCAAATAAAAATTCTATGATTTTTTTTTTAAATATCTCAAAATTTCAATTTCTCTTTTTAAAACACACACACACATATATATATATATATATAGCTTCAAAGACTCAAGCCAAAGAATATTAAGAGAATGCATCGAGATATTCCTAGAATACTCTATTCACAAAATCAACAGAAGGAGATAAAGTGTTCGTCAACTCCTACAGGATGACAAGCCACTCTCGGAAATCATCAAGGCATAAGATAAGCAAGATATTCTTCTCGAAGGAGAAGAAGCACCCAACAACAAATCATTACTTCAAACAAAGTAATGCTACAGAGAATAAGACCGATTCAGTATCCGAAAAGGATAACTCAAAGAAACTGAATGATAAACTGAATCAAACTCGAACAATCTAGAAACTCACTTCATTCCTTAGTGGATATCCTCGTGGAAGGATAACCAAAGAACTGGGAGCCAGGAACAATGTTACCTCAACACTCGATTGCCCGATTGGATGTCAAATCCAAACCGACTTACAAAACTCAACAAAGTCACCCAACTGGAATTCGAGATATATCATCAACATCTTGATACTCAGGAGTGAATTCAAAAACTTTGGAATCATCATCAACATTCCAAAGTGATAAAAATAATAAACCAATCAAATTAGGATGCCTAAATAAATATAGGATCCTAAACAACAAAAGGATCAGACTTAACATCAAATAAGTCAATCCATCTCAAATCAGATACATCTTAAGATTGTGAATAACAAACAAATACTCACAAAAGCAGCAACAAATAGAGAACTCAGAATGCTTACAACAAGACAATCGTTGTGGATCCCTTCAATAGGATTCACAACTCTTAAAGGAATGCAACAAGAATGCTCAAAGAAACCAATAAGCTTCATCGATACGAACTCACTCGCATCGACAAAGTAAGAATAGAATAATCCCGAATAAGATTATTCATAAGATAAGATAACATCAAACACAATTATGGAATACTACGAAATTCAATATATATTCCTAGACATATTCCATCTCAACATAACCCAATACTCAAAAAATAATCAAAGCACGATTCGAAAACAAGCTCGAATAAGGACAATGATTCACTCGTATTGTACTTCAACGTACCGTGATATACGTACTGTTCTATGTTAATTCTACTTTGTTCTAACCACTGCTCTGATACCATGCTGTAACGCCCCACCCCGAGACCCACCCTAGTAAAGAGAATTAACAAGTAATTCTGTCTACTAAAGCGGAGAATAGAGCTGGTTAAGGGCGACTATTTATAATTTTGTCTTAAACATCTATTGAATACGTCGATAAATGCAATATAATTTTTATTTTCTACTCAAGTGGATCGACATACCCAGTAAATGCTTAATCCATACTATAGGTAGCTAATGGATCTTACAAAACAAAATACAATAATTGAATGTAAATCACATCACAGAACAGTAATCAACATCATTTATATGCATATACACTGATGCATGATCAGTACAACACAATATGAATACATTAAATGTGGTCCATATACATCGAATTAATTGTAAATACATCAGAGTCAAGTGGAAAGAAAAAAAACTACACAAAAGTGCTAGGCTGGTATCCAAGCAAATGCATCAAAGCAAAGTCCCGTAACTGATAGCTAACCCAAAACAACTAGGTCTGACTCGAGTACAAAGTACACAGGTAAGTCTAGCTAAAATAATCAGTTAATGAGGGTAGACGATAATATGAAGCATAAGATAAAAGGTGATAATTCTTTTCGAATGAGAAGAGGCCACAGAAAGAATATAACCCATGACTTAAGTGAAATAATGTCACTTAAGTATACAAAGACCTCAAAAGAGGTATGTTCAATAATACTACCCAAATAATATAAACATTCGCCTCATATCATCGGCGACATCCCAAAATGTATACATAGTTTCCATGAACCATATCTCCTCAAAAGGTGAAACATCAATACAAAATCTCGCCAAAAAGGCAAACATAAGACATTCTCAAGTAGGATGATCCCAAACTCAAATATAAAAGAATCTCCGAACTCAATTATACCTCATCTCATCGGTATGAATGTATATAAATCTCAATCTCAACTCGCCAGAATGGCAAGGCGTAGAATATCCTATAAATTCATGAAATCAACCAAAATCATAACTCAAGGAACTCGATAAGAGTTCAAGACATCATAAATGAAATCATCATACATATGGCATCTCATATAGCACTAGGCTATCGATGTAATCAAACATCTTAAAATGGTGAAATCATAATAAAATAGAAAACTTAGAAAACCAGGATAGGCCAAATCCCCGATTGCAATGCCGAAGCAATGCTACACGTGCTAAACTCAAACGGCCGAAGCCTCAGACAAGGTCGCTAACACCTCCCAAAGCAGTTCGTCCTCATGACAAGGTCGCTGACACCTCTCCAAGCAATTTTGTCAGCCCTAACAAGGTCGCTAACACCTCCCGAAGCAGTTTGTCCTCATGACAAGGTCGCTGACACCTCTCCAAGCAGTTTTGTCAGCCCTAACAAGGTCGCTAACACCTCCCGAAGCAGTTCGTCCTCATGACAAGGTTGCTAACACCTCTCAAAGCAGTTCTGTTAGGTAAACATCGTGAATATGTCACAAACTCACGGATAGGAACCCAAAAAGTGTTAACGTATGTCCCATACCATACATTCGCACTTGGAGGTTTACTAGCCGTTAGTCGATGTCACACTAGAAACATCATAAAACTCATAAAATTATATCTTGCCTAGTCTCATTGACGAGTGATAAAGAGACACGATACTTGTCTCATCTCATCGACAAGTATTAAATGGCATCGTAATTTTTCTCATCTCATCGACATGTGAAAACATCATGATGGTTCATCATGAACCATAAATCTCAAATTATGAAATCATTAACCCAAGACTTGCCTCATATCATTGGCAAGTAAACAAAACATCATGATGGTTCTCATCGACCATACTCCATCATAGGAGATCTCAAACCACAATACTTGCCAAATATTAACCATCTTACATAATTCCAATAAATAGAAATTATAAAACTAAAAATATGCCATAAAATGGCAAAACATCTCAGAATCAATATTCCCAAATAGCTTCGATCGTACAAGTCCGAAATTAACCGAAATAGTAAAAGCACATGTCCCATATCATACAAAAGTTATGGTGATTTGAAGATCAGATTTTAATATGAAGCAGAATGAATATAGTGATACTTTTGTCTAGCTAAAATAATCAGTTAATGAGGGTAGATGATAATATGAAGCATAAGATAAAAGGTGATAATTCTTTTCCATTAAGAAGAGGCCACAGAAAGAATATAACCCATGACTTAAGTGAAATAATGTCACTTAAGTATACAAAGACCTCAAAAGAGGTAAGTTCAATAATACTACCCAAATAATATAAACATTCGCCTCATATCATCGGCGACATCCCAAAATGTATACATGGTTTCCATGAACCATATCTCCTCAAAAGGTGAAACATCAATACAAAATCTCGCCAAAAAGGCAAACATAAGACATTCTCAAGTAGGATGATCCCAAACTCAAATATAAAAGAATCTCCGAACTCAATATACCTCATCTCATCGGTATAAATGTATATAAATCTCAATCTCAACTCGCCAGAATGGCAAGGCGTAGAATATCCTATAAATTCATGAAATCATCCAAACTCATAACTCAAGGAACTCGATAAGAGTTCAAGACATCATAAATGAAATCACCATACATACGGCATCTCATATAGCACTAGGCTATCGATGTAATCAAACATCTTAAAATGGTGAAATCATAATAAAATAGAAAACTCAGAAAACCAGGATAAGCCAAATCCCCGATTGCAATGCCGAAGCAATGCTGCACGTGCTAAACTCAGACGGCTGAAGCCTCAGACAAGGTCGCTAACACCTCCCAAAGAAGTTCTTCCTCATGACAAGGTCGCTGACGCCTCTTCAAGCAATTTTGTCAGCCCTAACAAGGTCGCTAACACCTCCCGAAGCAGTTTGTCCTCATGACAAGGTCGCTGACACCTCTCCAAGCAGTTTTGTCAGCCCTAACAAGGTCGCTAACACCTCCCGAAGCAGTTCGTCCTCATGACAAGGTTGCTAACACCTCTCAAAGCAGTTCTGTTAGGTAAACATCGTGAATGTGTCACAAACTCACGGATAGGAACCCAAAAAGTGTTAACGTATGTCCCATATCATACATTCGCACTTAGAGGTTTACTAGCCGTTAGTCGATGTCACACTAGAAACATCATAAAACTCATAAAATTATATCTTGCCTAGTCTCATTGGCGAGTGAAAAAGAGACATAATACTTGTCTCATCTCATCGACAAGTATTAAATGGCATCGTAATTTTTCTCATCTCATCGACATGTGAAAACATCATGATGGTTCATCATGAACCATAAATCTCAAATTATGAAATCATTAACCCAAGACTTGCCTCATATCATTGGCAAGTAAACAAAACATCATGATGGTTCTCATCGACCATACTCCTTCATAGGAGATCTCAACCCACAATACTTGCCAAATATTAACCATCTTAAATGTTGGCGTAAAAAATGGCCGCAAACACCCAAAGTCGTATGAGTTGGTTGATTTTATGTTGTATTTAGTGATTTGGGTGATTTATGCAAATATATAAAAAGCAGGGACTAAACTGTAAAAGACACACAGATTTATAGTGCTTCGGCCAGAACGTGCCTACGTCCACTTTATATGTTATTCTCCTTTTTTCTTTAGATTACAAGTACAAAGCTTTGATTACAAGTATCTAAAGTTGTTTGAGAGTTCCTTCCAGGCTTGAGCTCTCAAACTTGTCTCTCCCATTGTTTTACCCCTGCCCCTCTATTTATAGAGTGAGGCTGGGGGCAGGGGTCTTGGATGTTTATAGCTGCTGGTGGGCTTGGGCTGAAGCAATCTGATCTGGTAGCGTTCTGGTTCGGCGAGGCTTCATTCGGCATGGAGCTTGGAGAAGTTGGAGCTTGGTCCGGTTGTGGATGGAGTGACTTGGTTCGGTGGTATGTGGTTCGGTGGAGCATGGAAGTGGAGCTTGGTTCGGCTATGCATGGTTCGGCATGGAGGTGGAGAGGTCCGGTTCGGCTGTGATATGGGGGGAAGGTTGGATTTGGATCGGTACTACCGAATGGATTGGGAAAGCCGAATGAACTCTTGTACTGGCAACGCCGGATGAACTTATGTGCTCTGAGTGCCGAGTGAGGCCTTGCTTCTTATTGCCGAATGGGCTATGCCGAATGGAACTTTTATAGTTGATTCTTGAGCGAAACCCCTGACTTATGCACGCTTGCTGGCTTATTCCTGTTCCGGTCGTGGTGGAAACGCACACAACATTGATATTCCAGTTTTGTCCAAAAAATGGGATAACACTTTGCCCCCCAAAATATGTCTTGCGGTAGGAAGGCGTGTTATGTAATGCCATGAGCTGGATGTTCGTATCCTGTTGACAACCTGTAAAGAGCTTGATATTTTATATGGCCCCAAATGACGACCGTTCGGGATCGAGCTATTTGGGATGAAGCGCGGCCGTTCATGGTCAAGCGCCTAACTTCAAATGACGATCGTTCGTGATCAAATCATTTGAGGTGAAGTGCGACCGTGCGCGGTCAAGCGCATAAATCCGTGCGTCGATCGTTCGGGATCGAGTCATCTGCAGTGAAATGTGACCGTTCAAGGTCAAGCGCTTTACTTCAAATGACGACCGTTCGGGATCGAGTCATTCGAGGTAAAGTGCGACAGTGCGCGGTCAAGTGCGTAAATCCATGTATCGATCGTTCGGGATCGAGTCATCTGTGGTGAAATGTGACCGTTCAAGGTCAAGCGCTCAACTTCAAATGACGACCGTTCGAGATCGAGTCATTCGAGGTAAAGTGCGACAGTGCGCGGTCAAGTGGTGGTCCTCAAATGACGACCGTACGCGATCAAGCCATTTGAGGTAAGGCGTAACAGTCAGTGATCAGGTGGCGGACCTCAAATGACGACCGTTCGCGATCGAGCCATTTGAGGTAAGGTGAGTTGTGCCGTTCGAGGCGAGTTGTGCCGTTCGAGGCGAGTTTGTGACCGTTCGCGGTCGGGTGCCGTTCGAGGCGAGTTGTGACTGTTCGAAGTCGGGTGCCGTTCGAGGCGAATTGTGACTGTTCGAAGTCGAGTGCCGTTCGAGGCGAATGAGTGTGCCCAGGGGGGGCTTAATATTATCAGTGTTGGAGTCATTGTTTGGGGGAATTTTTCGAATCAAAGACTTCGGCAGTTCGTTGCCATGCAATAGGTGCTCGTGGACCGTTCGCGATCCAACGGGCATACAAGTAAATAATTTTTTTCATAGAATTGTAAATGCTAATGCAATAGTACCTTACAACAGAAATGTCCAAACAGGAAGAATTCAAATGTTTAAATCGAAACAAAAGCAAAGCAAGGATGTCAAAGTGTAAGTTTCCATTCCGAAGCAGTCAATGATCATTCAGAGCATGCCTGGAGATCGTTCGCGATCTCGTACATGTGTAAACGATTTAATTGCGTTAGTGGAAGCTTACGACCTGTTCATCGTTATTTTAATCAGGCAATCAATGGATAATCAAATGGTGCCTTGATCCAGGGTCACCTCTAGCTGACGTAGAGGGCGGTCGCTCTGGCTCCACCGCTGGAGTTCGCCTCCTCACATACTGAAGGAGCATACCGTTCCTGATATGCCCTTCTACCTCGTCCTTCAAATGCCTACAATCATTAGTGTTATGACCATTCAATTCATGAAATACACAAAACTTATCTGATTTTCTTTCGTCAGAGGTTGGATCCCTTCGCATTGGTCTACGATACGGAACCTGCCTCTTGGTATCCTGATAAATCCGTTCCAAACTCTCATTCAGCTCTGAATAGGTGGTGAAGCGTGGTTCTTTCGTAGCCACTTTGTCCTGTCATCATTATCCTCAGCCTTTCTTTTTCCTTTGCTAGTCTCCGCACCCTTTCCAGGTGGGTTTCCGCTCTTGATTACGTAAACGTCATCTTTTTCCTCTCTTTCTGCACTAGCATCTTCCAAACGCAGAAACTTTTCAGCCTCATGATAGAACTCTCCCAGATTCATAGGCGGGTCCTTGGTTAATGAATTCTTGAACTCTGTATTACCATCTATTCCAGATACAGCCGCCATCATGACCATAGATGGATCTGGTCGATCCACTGATGCTGCCGCCGCATTAAATCGCGTTAGAAAGCTCCTCAAAGTCTCTCCAGTTTTCTGTTTCAAGGTTGCCAAAGTCATCACATTCTTGGGTCTCGCAATATGAACCCTGAATTGCCTCATGAATCTCTCAGTTAAATCTTCCCATGTTCCTATGGAGCCGCTCTCCAGTTGCCTAAACCATAACGCTGCAATGTCCGTCAAATACAGTGGAAAGCACCGGGCCATAACCTCCTCTGATGCCCCCAGCACTTCCATATGTCTCATATACTTCGTTAGATGGACCGCGGGGTCCGTTTTCCCGTTGTACATGTCCAATGATGGTAGATTGAATTCTGGTGGGTTCCTAGCCATCCTAATCGCAGAAGAAAAAGGACTCCTGTTTACATCTTCCAAGTCTCTGTTCACTAAACCGCCTCTCATAGCTCTTCTAACCATCTCTGCTAATCTGTCATTGTCTCCAAGCTGTAGTTCTCGTTCACTGTCTTCGACCTGCCCCCCAAGTCTGCGGGAGTTTTCATGTGTATGCCTCCCTGGCTGAACGTTCATTCCTCTATTGCTACCAGGTGGTTCGGATGCCCCCATCTCACTTCCCGGGGTCAGATCAACATGCTCTGCGTGAGTGCCCCCTAGCTCTGGTGCTGCGCCAGATGGTCCTGCCCCGTTCTGAACCCCAGTTGCTCCTTGGATTCGTGCTCCAATTTGCCCAATTTGTTGAAGTAAGTTCTGGATCATCTCTTCTTGTCTTCTCATCATGGCCTCCATCTCATCCCTAGTGATGAAGATCGACGCTTGATTCCCTCCTGAGGAAGCCTCTTGACTTCCTTGGTGTTCACTTCTCTCTGGCCTTTGCCTTCTACTTGTTTGTCTCGTCATAACTCTTAGATCTGAACTCTTAGATTTTCAAATTCAACTTCTATCCGACGTAGCAGGAGCTGGTTCTTCTCAGTGAAAGCACCAAAATGTTTGCGTAAAAAATGGCCGCAAACACCCAAAGTCGTATGAGTTGGTTGATTTTATGTTGTATTTAGTGATTTGGGTGATTTATGCAAATATATAAAAAGCAGGGACTAAACTGTAAAAGACACACAGATTTATAGTGCTTCGGCCAGAACGTGCCTACGTCCACTTTATATGTTATTCTCCTTTTTTCTTTAGATTACAAGTACAAAGCTTTGATTACAAGTATCTAAAGTTGTTTGAGAGTTCCTTCCAGGCTTGAGCTCTCAAACTTGTCTCTCCCATTGTTGTACCCCTGCCCCTCTATTTATAGAGTGAGGCTGGGGGCAGGGGTCTTGGATGTTTATAGCTGCTGGTGGGCTTGGGCTGAAGCAATCTGATCTGGTAGCGTTCTGGTTCGGCGAGGCTTCATTCGGCATGGAGCTTGGAGAAGTTGGAGCTTGGTCCGGTTGTGGATGGAGTGACTTGGTTCGGTGGTATGTGGTTCGGTGGAGCATGGAAGTGGAGCTTGGTTCGGCTATGCATGGTTCGGCATGGAGGTGGAGAGGTCCGGTTCGGCTGTGATATGGGGGGAAGGTTGGATTTGGATCGGTACTACCGAATGGATTGGGAAAGCCGAATGAACTCTTGTACTGGCAACGCCGGATGAACTTATGTGCTCTGAGTGCCGAGTGAGGCCTTGCTTCTTATTGCCGAATGGGCTATGCCGAATGGAACTTTTATAGTTGATTCTTGAGCGAAACCCCTGCTTATGTACGCTTGCTGGCTTCTTCCTGTTCCGGTCGTGGTGGAAACGCACACAACATTGATATTCCTGTTTTGTCCAAAAAATGGAATAACATTAAATAATTCCAATAAATAGAAATTATAAAATTAAAAATATGCCATAAAATGGCAAAACGTCTTAGAATCAATATTCCCAAATAGCTTCAATCGTACAAGTCCGAAATTAACCGAAATAGTAAAAGCACATGTCCCATACCACGTGTTTTACTAAATCGTTTAATTCTCTTTCTCATACGTTCGAATAGTATAAAAATGTTTATTTTATAAATAAAATTATTTATTTGAGAAAACAAGCTTTTAAAACCATTTTTCGAAATTAATTAACAAAACCAATATTTGAAATTTCTTTGTTATAGGAAATAAATAGTTTTTATATTAGAAAAATAATTTTATAATGCTATTTAATAATAATTTGAAATTTTCATTTATTTCCAAAATCACTTCAAAATGGTTTAGTGGAAACCGTGCTCGAATCAATGAAATACAAGAAAGATAACTCTAGACCAATAGCTTGAGTTCAGTACGAATTCAATTCAAATTTAACCCAAAATCAATTCAAATTCTATTTAAATTTGAATTTCAAATTCTCCAAATATAGCTAGTCTATTGATAGGAATTATAGCTTTCAACACATCTCAAAAACAATCGTCAAAATCAAATAAGAATGAGAGCAAAAATAAGCTAAAACACACATCAAGTCAATAATTGTTATAGTTGTCGTTTTGCTCTCGTAATAGCAACAAACAAACTTAGTTTTGACCAAGCAAACTTCAATATTTTAGAAAACATAAAACATGAAACTTTTAGCACAAAGTTTAAGCTTTCCGAAACATCTAAGATTATCAAGTTCGGTTTAGAGGCAAAGTTATGGAAAATTTTGTTTCAGTTTCAACCACAAAGCAAATATTGCTTTTGTTCTCAGGTTAGCAGTAACAAAGTTCAATTTTGACGTAGAAGCACTCAAAATTACAGCAAACTCAACAAAGTAAAGTTGTAGCACATGATTTTTGCTTTCGATATCATCCAAAATTATCGAAATCCGATCAAAAAGGAGAAAGTTGTGTCTAATTTTGTTACAGCTTCAAGCACAGAGCAAATATTGATTTTGCTCTCGGGTTATCAGTAAGAAAATTCAATTTTGACATAGCTAACCTCAAAATTTCACAAAACTCAACACATGAAAGTTGTAGCACAAACTCTAGGCTTTCTGGAACATAAAGAATTATCAAAATCGGAGAATAAATGAAAAAGATATGCTTAAATTTCCAACAGCATTAAGCATAGATAGTCACAATTTTATAGTGACCGGGCAGCGAGATTGAACTCGATTTTTCAACCCTCTATGCTAAGAACTTTCGAAAGTATTTAACATAAAAGTTATGACACAAACTCCAAGCTTTCTGGAACATAAAGAATCGTCAAAATCGGAGAAAAAATGAAAAAGATATGCTTAAATTTCCAACAGCGTTAGGCTTAGATAGTCACAATTTTACAGTGACAGGGCAGCGAGTTTGAACTCGATTTTTCAACCCTCTATGCTAATAATTTTCGAAAGTGTTTAACATGAAAGTTATAACTCTCTTTTCAAGCTTTCCATAACATCAAAGAAAACCAAATTCCGACTTATAACGAGAGAGATATGCCTTATTTAGTGACAATAATTCACAAACAAACACGCAACAAACGAAAATTGAGATTTCAATATTGAAATTTCAATCTAAGCTAGAAAATGTGAGTTTTGATACTCATCTTAGCAAAATTTAAAGCAAATATAAGCAAACTTGAAGAATATGATAGCCTTATGCCTTGATTATGCTTTAGGAACCTTAAAAAAAAAGAAATACATAGACATGCAAAGAGAAGCTGAAATTAAAAACAACACAATTTCTCAAAACTAGAAATTGATGAAATTATCTTTGTTTTTGAATTTATTACCTGAAATAATTAGCTTCAGATTATTTTAATTTTGTAGAGAAATTGGAGAATTTGAATATTTGGATTCTAGGTTTTAAGAGCAAAGAGGGTTTTTTCAATCTCCTTCTTTTAGTTTACTGTAAACTGAACATACGTTCAGTTTAAGAAGGAGATTATTTCTCCTTAGTTAAAATGGTGAGTGAACTTTAAACCCAAAACCCAATAGTCTATGTGTTGACACTTAATCTAAATCAACCAAGTTATTCATGTTTTTACACTTTATTTCACATATTTTAGCCAATACAACTTACAGTTCCATAGTTTCAACTTTATAAAAATCACACAAACTTATTTTATGTTTAACAAAATGTTTTCACAACATATAAAAGATATTTTAGTCAGCAAAATTTTATTCCATCATTAAAACTATTTTTTTTTTACTTAAATACTCAATTTACACTATAATTTATATAAAAATATTTTAGCAATCAAAATCTACACAAAAATCATTTTCTTGTCAAATTAAATATAACAAACCTTATTAACATCATTCTTACATCCAATTCTTAATTTAAACAAAATTCCACCTTTTTAATTATAATATTTTGTTAAAAATAACAAAAATCAACATTTGGCAATAATTTGCAAAATTATTGCAATTTATCAAAATTAAAACCATATAATATTCATTTTCTTCTCCAAACTAACATAATAAAGCTTTTTAAAACTTTATTCTAATCATTTTACACTTATTTCAACAAATTAATGTTGATTAAATCATTTTATCTCATTTAATTAATTCAATAAAAGTCCAAATCATCATATTTCCAATATTCACAATTTATAACCAACATTATCATCTTTTACTCCATTTTATTCCTTCCAATTTTACCGTTTACTCAAAATAAACAATTTTAAATCTCCAATTTTTTTTATTTTTTTTATTTTTTCAATATTAAATTATAACCACCGTTATAATTTAATATTAGAGGTAATCATCAAAACCAGGGTTGTTACAATAATCGCGACCACCAGTATTTGCCTACACGCAAGCAGCTCGCGACGCTATCGAAAATCGTGCAACCCGCTTTGAGTGCCACTAAATATCACTACGCCTCCATGCTCGATCCCAAATCGCACCAAAGAACTCCCGACCTCCCTCGATCCTTCAATAGTGCCGCCACTATCGCGATTCACTGCCTCACGTGAACAATCACGAACAGCCCTAGGCCATTGCATTATCGCCGCCCCTTAAATCGAAGTCGATCATGACCAGGCTGCCGAGCTCCCTCCTAAATACGCCTCGCGATCCCAATCCCCTTTGCATTTTCTTTTATATAAAATCGAATTTGGGTTTGATTCTGTTATACGAGGGTTTTAATTTGAGCTGTGAAATTTAATATGGTGGACACGAGATATATTTTGGGTTTTAATATATCGGCCATAGTTGTTTTCTGAGAACTCGATCTCTTCTCTACTTTCTTTTCCTTTTATTTCTTTGAACGAGATAAAATCTTTTTTCAGCGTGGCGTATTACTTTGAACAGAGAAAAGAAGCCAGGTATTCCAAATATTGAAACGTGTAATTTACCTTGGGAAATAATATTATACAAAATTCACAAATATATATAAAATTTTAAATTCATTTTTAAATTTAAATTGTTCAATTTCGCAACTCAAAATCTCGATCTCCAATCGAGGCGTGCTGCCAGGCGTTTATAATGTTAAACCCCTATTCCGAACGCAATGGAAAAGGTTCCGAGTCCAAATTCGATTGTATGGAGAAGATAGCTTTTTGGACCCAGCTATTATTTTAAATTTTGATAAAATTTTCAGCGCGTTTGCATATCGTACAATCAAACGACAACTCAGAATGCTACAGAAATTGAAATCCGATAATGATACAATATTACGAATCCAAGGGAACTGTTTTCATCGAAATCCAAGACTGTGCATCGGAAGGCTACTTTTAAATATCGATTTAAACGATATAAATTCAAAACTAAATAAAATATTTTCAAATTCAATTCTGAAGCTTCCATTATCTTCAATATTGTCGATATAATTTTCTAAGCCCTTTGGAATACTTTTAAACAGCTTAAAACTGAAGATTCAAATCTTTACCCAATTTCAATAAATCAAATTTACTAATTTAATTGCCAAATTCATGAAAATATTTGAAATTCAAGCTAAACCTTCATTCAAATATTTAAAATCGATTAAATATTTCAATTTTCAATTGTCCAAAATTTAGGGTCGTCACATTTTAGGTAAAAATTATGCTTTTTATAATTCAAACTTAGATAACATAACCAACTTATATTATAATTATCCACTAACAAATTTCATCCTCTTAAACACTCTTCTTATTTTTGATTTTAACATAACTAACATATATTCTAACCATGACTGCTACTGGAACATTCTTAGATTTCAGTATGCCAAGTATTATAGAATTCTACTGGATATTATCTTCTTAATTACTAGTTAGTATCTTTGGTTTGAAAGAAACCAAAGGATGTTCAACAGTGTTAGTACCCCTTCTAACAACCTGACTTATGATACTTTGTTGTTCTTTTACAATTGGATTGTAGACCCCGACTATAAACTTGCTAAACATTATTCATTCAAGGAATTTCTTAAAAAGTCACATTAACTCCTTAAGAGTACGAATTGTCTAAAACAATAGGAGACATATGGACTTGAGCATTGACCTAGTGGATCCTCATAACAATAATAACAACACGTCCACTTCTCACTTAGTAGATTGATATGTCTATTTTCTATCTTTCTACTAATTTTCTATTTTTCTACCTTTACTATTTCACACACACACACACACACACACACACACACACACACACACACACACACACACACACACACACACATATATATATATATGAGTTGGTCGCACGTCTTTTGTCGAGATTTTTCAGGTTGTGATGGATTGGATCGGTTACACCATGGCCACCTTCTATGATCGATTACCTACTACCGTTGACCAAGGTTTTTTTATCCGTATGTTAGCTGCGGTCGCCCACAACACTTTAACCAAGCCACCTTAAACTTCTCTTGGTAGCACTCAAGGTAGATCTACCCACAACATCTCTATCTTTTCTAGTACACTAGCCTCTAGGAGGGGGAGGGTTTTTCTTTTTCTTATTTTGTAAGGCGGATTTTTACACATATCAGACTTGCTGACAGCATCTCTTTTAAGTGTAGAATAAAATTATATGGTTGAGTCCTCCTTGAGAGGATAACTCATTTTGCCCAATAAAAGCTTTTTGAATAAAATACCTTTAACATAATATCTAACAAAACCAACATTCTTTCTACTAAATTTTTATTTCTCAAATCATAATATATGTGAATATTTTTTTTAGGTAAAATATTTCTTCGAAATATATTTTTAAATAATACAATAATATTTTTCTCCTAAACAAAACGTAAGTATTTTCCTTTTAGATCTTTCTCAAAAAAATTATTCCTCATATATAACTTACCATTCTTGTAAAATTCCTTCAAACAAATGAGTTTTCTTTTCCTTCTAAATTACTCTGCAATAAAAAAAATTTAAATAAATATTCCAAAACATATTATCTTCAATAAAACTATCTACACATAATGTTTCAAACTTAAAGATGATTTTGACCCAAATTTTTCCCAATAATCAAAAATAGTTATATTTTTGTAAAATGTTTTTGAGTGATATATTTCATATACCAAACACTTTTTCATAATAGCTTTATATAATAAAACTTTTGAATCCGTGATTTAAATATAGAATTTATTTTTTAATAAATTGCTTTAGAGTCAAAAATATGTTTTAATTTCTGACAAATCTCTTTTCATTAAACCTTTTGTAAAATTTAACTTTATGTATATATAATCGAAATTATAACTAGCACCCAGTCCCTCCTATAAGTGTCAAGTCTACCTTACTTCTATTTTTTAAACATAGGTCATCATAAATCATCATTATATAAAATGGGGTGATGGTCTTTATATATACAATCAAGCATACAAAATTTAATAAGTATGGTCTCACGTTTTAATTTTGACCTAATATAAGGTGTAAATCTATCTATTTTAAGCAGTTTGAATGTGACAACTTCCCTCCACCTCCGACATCCTATAAACTTCAAATAAATAGTGAGCTAATTTGGTATCCGACAAATGAAGGGAAACTGTCAAGGGTTATATGATCGATCAATGCGATAACTTATAACATATCTCACACTACATAGAAAAAAATATAACAACAACATAGATATAAAATAGGCGAGATGGTAGCATAATAAAAAAGAACCAAAACATCATATTAGAGCATAGCATAGGTTCATCATATTATACAAAGCATATAATAAGAGTTCGTACACCCGAGACACATTGAATTCCATAATAAACTATATTTATATGCATCAGAAAAGTGCTAACATATGCGTAGCACCGCATAACAGAGATAAGTGGCAGCGGATCCATAAATATTTCATATATAAGAAAGTATCAGCTTCTTGCTTGTCCTCCTCAACTTCCATGCTTTATCACATACATGTCCCTTAATCTACGCGGTTAAGAGCACCTGAGAATATAGAAAGCAAAGAAAATAACCTCCATTCACACAAAAATCAAGTATAAGTGACTTAAAAACTCATAAAAGAATATGAAGTCGTATATTGTAACAGGGCAATAGAGTATTAAAGTCATACCTAACCTTATCCAGCAACCAACAAGTTAGCATGTAAACATAGCATATGCTAAACTACTATCATCAGTAAAGGGTGTACCTCTTCATCTAAGTGTAGATAGGGTTTAAGGGTATTAGACTCGATAATACCTATATCCATAACACACATAGAAACCATCACACAATTTCACATCTCTCATGCTCAATGTCATTAGACATATGATAACTCAAAGGACCATTCGTATGTTCAACGACTACTTAAGATCATGGCTCCATCGATGCTCAAAACCTTACCTACTCAAATGGCTAAAAATTATATCAACATCGTAATGTCTAAAGATATGGATCATGTTATAGAACATTCTCACCTACTCCTTCTTTATAACCATACATCAAAACTTTTAAGTTATCAAAGATCCCTTGGCACATTACCGGTAGTAGAACCCTCATGTTCCACTCCACGAGTCATCATCACACTGAACTTGCATACTCGAACGATGCCCAAATGTTCCTGCTAAGTACACACCGTTGCTCACTATAATTTGACACTGTAGCATGTGTTTGTACCAATCCTTTATGAACCAGCATAGTCCACATACTTAGTCAAATTTAACTCCTAGTTTTTTCCAAGTTGAATCGCACTAAAATCCAATATAGTGATGGATCGATGCCGTCCCAGCTAATTAGCCAAAAATACTCCAAGTCACTTGCCTTTGATTATTCTAAGTCCTCCAAAGAACCAAAGTGCATTCTATAAACTTGGAATGAATCGGCGTTGATCCATCTTAGTTAAACTGGTTAAGTCTTTGGCCTCGGTCAAATTTTTGCATCTATTGAACTCTTTTGGCTTCTTAAATCTATGTTCAACTTCCTTTTGCAGTGATCCAACTCCAAATGCTTTATATTTAATCCATCAAAGAGAGTTCTACTACTATGGTTCTTCCATCCTTCGTATAATAAAATCAAAGAGCATGTTATATAACCTCCATTCACACTTAAAGATCCTTACCTACAGAATGACTCAATCCTAATTACTCCATGTCAGTGTTTCGTCAATCAAACTAGATATGCAAAATAACAAAGAAAAAACATATAAGTATTGTGTCATGATAACCCAAATATCAAACATTAATATCCCATCCGGACGTTCATATACACAACCATATATCACAAACATGCTATTTTTATTCTCTTTTTAAACCAACTTAGATATAAAAATCACATTTTGTTAATTTCCCTCCCCAAAGATGAGACAACCAAGGCACAAAAATTCCCACCCTAAAATGATGTTTTGGCAATCTCCTGTGGCTTTCTTGCTTAATTATGTCTTAATCTCTTAATTATAACTTAAAATAGTCTAATTTGAGGTTGATTAAGGAAGAAAGATAATTAATGGTAGTTTAGATAAGTTTTAGGAAGAAGAATAAATGATTTGGGACTGCTTTAGCCGTAATAATTAGCACATTTCACAAAATCCATTAGCAAGCCTAACATGGGCTTAAACCTAATCATATTGAAATGTTCCTAAATCGATTGGCTAAATTCTAAACCATCGTATCTTCCATTTGGAACAATTTTTAGTTTGAAATCACTATCAAGTTATAGCCAACGTATGTTTTCTTAGTCAAAAGTGTTCGTAATTTATTCTAAAGGTCAAAATTTTCAAATACTACCTTATCCAAAGTTTTAGCCCATTTCAAGTTTATAGAGTTATGGAAATTTTTTTACTATCAAACGGTGTGTAAAAATCTAGGTCATCACATTCTCTACACTCTCTACCCCTTAAGAATTCGACTTCGAAATGCCAATGTCAAACAATGCATAATCAAAACGACATGCATGACATAAAAGCGTAGCAAATAACTTGTAATAAGACCTTATCATGCATAACCTACTAGAAAATGAATAAGATACCAAGTGTAATATCAAATGTGATAGCAAATACAATAAATAGAATCTTACCAAATGAAAACTTCTGGGTAAGTGGTCCTCATGCTCTCCTTTCACAGGTACTCTCGCATTTGCTTTCACTTCAAGAAACATGCTAGCTTTAGGGTTTTCCTATTAGGTTGCTTCATACAATGCTTGATTGCATGAATATGCTAATAAGTTCTTGACACTTTAGGTTTAACTTCTAAATCATCGAGATGATCCGGTGTAACTATCACGTTGGAGTCATGCATAAACTTTTGAAGATGTGAAACATGGAATACATTGTGTACATCCGCCATATTTTGAGGTAAGTCAACTCTGTATGCAAGATTCCCAATTATTCTGAGTATCTAAAAACATCCTACAAATCTTGGTGCCGACATTTCCTTATTACAGAATCGAATGGAGAAATTTTGATAAACACCATATCACCAATAGAGAACTATATGTCATGACTTCTCTTATCAACGTAGCTCTTTTGTCTGTCCTATGCAGTTTTCATTTGTTTCTAAACGATCTCTATCTTTTCCAAAATTTCTCTTATCATATCTGGCCCATGTATTAATTAATACCATGTTTCCCACGAACATAAAGCAGCATTGCATGGACCATCATATAATGTTTTGAATGGTACCATAATAATGCTCAATTGGTAGCTTTATACATACTTTACCAAATGAAAATGATCATCCCACGAGCCTCAGCTATCAAATATGCAAGTTTGTAACATATCCTTTAATACATGATTCACTCTCCTTATGGGTGTTAAGTTTGTGCATAAATTCAGCTACGTCCCCAACATCTCTTGTAAGCTCTACTAAAATCGACTCATGAATAATGGATCTTTATCGCCCCTTATGATCTTTGGTATTCTATGGAGTCGTACTATCCATCGCATATACAACGCAGCTAGTTTCACATTTGTTCTATTGGACTTTAAAGGTGTGAATCAAACGCTCTTTCATCAATCTATGAACTATACTCTAGATGTTATCTTTTTTTTCTCTATTCTTCAGCAATCAATCAATGAATTCCATCGATATCTGCTCCCACTTCTACTGTGAAACTTCAAGCAATTGCAACAAAACACTTGGTTTCTTCTGCTCTGCTTTACCCAGCTGACAATTCGTACATTCTGGGATAAATATCTTGACATCCTTCTTCATTTCTTCCTAATAAAATGGTTGCTTCATATCTCTATACATTTTATTTGCTCTCGGGTGGATAGTCAACTTCGAATGATGACACGTTCTTAGTATCTCATTTCTAAGTCCTTTTATTTTAAGGCTTGTATTCCCCGAGAGTCATACAAACATAATATATATAAGATATTCAACCAACAAGGCTTTTGATAGCCTATCGGCTTTAAGGTGGACCATACACCACACATACATTGACACACTACTATGAGGCAAATCGCCTCAATAGTTATCAAAAAAACCGCAGACACAATAACAAAAGGTATACAACAATCAAGCAAAGATTCCCATAGATTACAATTTCAAAAGGAGAAATAGAGCATCCCAAATTTCAAAAATTTTAAACATAGAACGAGTTCTACCTAAATTTCTCGCTGGCATCATGGAGAAAACTAGAAAATTCAAAAGGAAGATGAATACCAACCGGACAACCAATTTCCATAAAAGGACCATATCCAACATATAAACTGGCATTAAAGATCAAACAGGAGTTGCAATGGTGAGAGATGAGCACAAGCAAGCATGCATACCCATAATCAAAAACATATGAAGCACAATGCCCACTAACAAACTCCACTACAAGAAAAAAAGTCTTTTATAGTAGCATATAGCCGCTGTTAAATACAACTATAACGGTTTGATAAACGCTGTATATCGACATGTTATAAAAAAGAATTGCATGTTTATCACAAAAAAAGCCGTTATAAAAGAGCATGATTTCCTAGCATAAAGTAGCCACTATGTATCAACATGTTTATAGTATATTCTACATCCAATTACAACATATACACACACACACACCCTCTATAAAATATGTAGATACAATAACTCATATTTGCTGCTATCCTTTGACAGTAACCTTATACATTGCATTTTCTTTTTATAGCACTTATGTCATATAGTTATAACTCTTTACAGGAGCTATGCTTTATTTTACTATAAATTTGATGCACCCCACTATTACATTTTAATAATAACAATCAAAACGAATCTTCTTCAAAGAGATAACAACTTGAATAATGTATGAACGAAAAAATATAATAAACAGAAAATGTTAGGCATATTCATGATAACAAAATAAAGTATCAACTAAAAAATATGAGTTCAATACATGTGTTACCAAATTCAATACATATTCACGATGACAAAAGACAACATAGTTCAAAGTTAACGTCTACATGTACCAAATGTATCACTAAAACTTGAACTGCTTAAAGCCTTTCTTCATGCATGTCTTTGGTCATTGGTAGTACTTCCTGAAAATTCAGAACAAATTTGAAAATAATTATATAAAACTATGATAAAAATTACAGGTTATTAGTAGTATCTTCTATTATTAGATGAATGAAGATTTTCATAACTTTTGTAAACAACAAGATTTTCTTAGATGGATGAAGATAATGTCTTGTTGCATGTTGCATTACAACAGCCCGCGTTTGCTTTTTCTTAATAATACAAGTGCAAATACACACATGCACCAAACTGCGCACACATCCAAACTTGCACAAGCACACATTACTGAAATTATTATAATTTATTTTGCACTTCTTCCTTGTGCCTATTTTCCTGTTAGTTAAATTATTATTTGTTTGTGCCAATACAGGTTACAAACACCTAATTGTAGATGAAAGCACCCATTCAAATCACAAATTACAGATAACGAGTGTGTAGAGAATATAAATGTGAAGAACACTCAAAATCTAAAAGGAAAGAAATAAAAAAAACAAGATTTATAGTGGTTCGGAATTGTGGCCTATAACTACTTGGAAGAGTTGTTTTTTTATTGATGATTATCTACTGATTTACAAGGGTACAATTGATAATATCTGAGTAACAATATATTTCGGTAGAGTAATGGCATAGAAGAGCCAAAAATCCTCTTTTCTAAAACCCTTGGACTGCTATTTACAGGTGTAGCTGCAAATATCTCGTCCGGATCTCAAAAGACTCCTTTTCTCACGTGGGTGGGCCCACGTGGTCGATCCCCTAACATTTCGACTCGATTCATGATCGGTACGTACCAAATTCATATCGATCCAAAATTGCTCTTTTTGGGTTGGGATTGACCATGGACATTCTTGAGGTTGTACGCAAGCTCCTGTGAAAATTTGGTGCATTTGGACATGTAGATTATGAGATATGATCAATGCAAGTTTTGATCTTCAATGTGTAGCCGGGCTCGTATCGATACATTCGTATCGCTCTTGTTCGTATCCATAGGATGCACGTGATTGCTAAATGACGCAGTGCTATCTTTTAGGATCGATCCACTTTACATGTCGAGTTGACTGCTTCCTCATTCGAACGTGCTTACTTCGTATCGCTTCAGTGTAACCTCCTTTGTACCATACATTTCTTATCCATCATGTGCATTGTCTTTCGTATCGATCACGTATTCTTTTCGTATTTTGTTGGCATATAGCCTTTGTATCGATCATTTGATGTTGGTTTCGTATCGGCGAAAAGTGATCAATACGAAGTGCATAACAATTTCGTATCGATGGCCTGGGTGATCGATACGAGGCACATGTTAAAATGAATCAATGTGAAACATGCGTTGATACGAGTGAATAGTCTGATGGATACAAAAAGGATCGAGTGCAACATGATGGGTATGAATTTCATTGATACGAAATCAATAGTAATTTTTGTTTGTTGATCAGTTGTCGTGGTCACTTGGGTGCGAACAGGGTGGATTAAGTGGATGGACGCGAATGGATACGAACGACATAGGGATAGATATGAAGGTTGATACGTGGCTATGACTCGAAGCAGTTGCCGCCTTGACCCAAAGTAAACCCTCCAATGACTCGAAGCAAGTGATGCAGTGACTCGAAGCAACAAGTAAACATGTTGTCCCATCACTGACCCGAAGCAAGATCTTCTCTAACTCGAAGCAAACTGCCTAGAAACCCTAAGCAAACAGGAAGGTGACTCGGAGCAAGCTCCAAGCAACTTGAAGCGACTCAATCTTTGCTAAAACCATATTTTAAACATCTTGCATTGTTTGTTTGTCGACCATGCTATATTTTAGCCTTGTGACCATGCTTACTATCTGTGAAAGTTTAGCTTCGATCGTCATGCAATCGATTTGGTTAAATCTATCTATATTTTACCTTGCCAAAAGTTAGGTTAACACCTTGCCCCCTAAAACATGCCTTGCAATAAGAAGGTGTGTTTTGAAGTATCGTAAGCTAGATGTTTTTGTCTTGTTGATGACCTGTAAAGAGATCGATGATCTCACCTAATAGTTAATGGCGATCGTTCGATATTGTATTGCCGTTCGAGGTGATATGTGACCATCCGAGGTCGGGTGTCGTTCGAGGCGAATTATGAATGTCCGAGGTCGAGTGCCGTTTGAGGCGAATTGTGACCATTCGTGGTCGGGTGTCGTTCGAGGCGAATTGTGACCGTTCGGGGTCGAGTGCCTTTCGAGGCGAATTATGACCATTCGCGGTCGGGTGTCGTTCGAGGAGAATTGTGACCGTTCGGGGTCGAGTGCCATTCAAGGCGAATTGTGTATGCCCCGGGGGAGGGGGGTTTAGTATTATTAATGTCAGATTTCACATTCGCTTGAGTTTCTGAATCATTTGTTTTGGCGGTTCATCGCCATCTCAAAGCATGCCTGAGGACCGTTCGCGATCTCGTGCACGTGTAAGTGACTTGGCCGTTATGGAATTGTAAATACAAAATTTACATTCAAAATGAGTCTTATAACAAAAATTTCCAAATAAATCAAGTTCAGATACAAAAAATAGAAAACAAAAGCAAAACAGAGACGTCAAAGTGCAAACACCTATACTAATGTGGTTGATAGTTGTCCCAGAGCATGTCTAAGGACCATTCGTGATCCTAAACATGTGTATGCGGCTTAACCGTGTTAGTGTGGAGTTTGCTACTTATTCGCCATTACTCCAATCAGTTGATGACAAGATGACACCTCGATCCGGAGCCATCCTCATTTGATGCAGATGGTGGTTGCTCTTGCTCCACCTTTGGTGCTCGCCTTCTCATGTACTATAATAACATGTAGTTTTGGATATTCCCTTTTATCTCATCCCTCAAGTGTTTGCAATCATTTGTACTATGGCCGCTTAGCTCGTAGAATAATCAGTACTTGTCCGATTTCCTTTCTTTGTTGGTCGGATCCCTATTCATTGGCCTCTGGTAGGGGACCTGTCCCCTTGTGTCTTGATAGATTCATTCCAAAGTCTCGTTAAGTTCTGAATAAGAGGTGAATCTTGGCTCCTTTCATGGTCGTTTTGGCTCGTCACAACTATCTCTTGCTTTCTGTTTTCCTTTATCCTTGCCTGAATCCTCTCCGGGCGGACCTCTTCTTTTTAACTGCATAAACTTCAACTCCCTCTCCTTCCTCTCTCTCATCATTTGCATCCTCTTGTCGTAGAAACCTTTCTACCTCATGGTAAAACTCTCCTAGATCCACGGGTGGATCCCTTGTCAAGGAGTTCTTGAATTCCGTACCATCAGCTACGCCAGATACAGCTGCCATCAAAACCATGGATGGATCTGGTCGATCCACCGATGCAGCCGCTGCATTGAATCATGTCAGAAAACTCCTCAAAGGTTCCTCGGTTCTTTGCTTCAGTGTTGTCAAACTCATCACATTCTTGGGTCTCGAAATATGAACTCTGAATTGCCTCATAAACTTCTTAGTTAATTAGGTCCATGCTCCAATGGAGCCGCTCTCAAATTTTCTAAACCATAGTGCTGCTATGTCTATCAAATGCAATGGGAAACACTAGGCCATGACCTCCTTCGATGCCCCTAGTACCTCCATGTGCTTCATATACCTCGTCAGATGAACATCAGGATCTATCCTCCCATCGTACGTCTCTAATGCTGGTAGCTTGAATTCAGGTGGCTTCCTAGCCTACATGATTGCGAGGCAAAGGGGCTCCTGTTCACGTTTTCTAGATCTCTATTCACTAGTCCTCCCCTCATGGCTCATCTGGCCATCTCGCCAATTTGTCACTGTCATCAAGTGGGGGTTGTTGTTTGTTGCCTCCGATTTGCCTCCTGAGTCCGCGAAGGAATCCTAAAATCTGCTCTCTTGGATCGGCATCCATTCCTCTATCAACGCCATGTTGCACAGTCCCATATGGCGTCCTGCTTGAGATTGGGTCAAATGCTTCTAGAGAGTGCCCTCCAGCTCAGGGGCTACTCCTGATGGTCCTGCTCTATCTGATTGCCTATTGGGTCCTTCTGTTCTAGCACTGTAGATTTGAACTCCAGCAGCTCCTGTTGTTCCTGCCTATCCAAATTGTCTGAGAATGTTCTGCATTATTTCCTCCCGCCTTTTCAACAATTCTTCATACATTATTTCCTCTTGCCTTTTCAACAATTCTTCATGCATAGCTCCCATCATCGTCTCCGCCTCATTTCTAGTGATGAAAACTAAGGGCTGATTTGCTCCCGAGGGCCTCCTAACTTCCTTCGTGCTAACTCCTTTTCGCACTCTCTCTTTCCTTGTTGATTGCTACATCATAGCTTTCCAGATCCAAGTCTTCAAGCCTTTAGATCCAAAATCCAAGTTATAGAATCCCGGAGTGCTAACCTTCTCAATGAAAGCACCAAAATGTTTGCGTCAAAATTGGTCACAAACACCCAATTGCAGAAGAAAGCACATGTTCACAATCACAGATTACAGATAGCGAGTGTGTAGATAATATAAATGTGAAGACACTTAAAGTTTAAAATGAAAGCAATAAAAACACAAGATTTATAGTGGTTCGGCGTTGTGGCCTACATCGACTTGGAAGAGTTACTGTTTTATTGATTATTCTCTACTGATTTACAAGGGTACAATTGATAGTATCCGAGTTACAATGGAGTTCGGCAAAGTAATGGCGTAGAAGAGCCAAATATCCCCTTTTCTGAAGCCCTTGGACTGCTATTTACAGGTGTAGGCTGTAAATGTCTTGCTCAAATCTTAGAAGAATCCTTCTCTCACATGGGTGGGACCCACGTGATCGATCCCTTGACATTTCCACTCGATCCATGATCGACACGCACCAAATTTCGTATTGATCAAAAGTTTCTCCTTTAGGTTAGGATCGATCAAGGACATTCTTGAGGTTATACGCAAGCTCCTGTGAAAATTAGGTGGCATTTGGACGTGTAGATTGTGAGATATGATCGATGCAAGTTTTGATCTTAGTTAATTAATTTGACTATTATTATTATATAAAGTTAGTTAACTTGGTTAATATTTTATAATAATAATAATAATAATAAACTTAGTTAATTTTTGTAAAACTTATAGTTAATTTATTGTTATTATTACTATTATAAACATAGTTAATTTTGATTATTATTATTATTATATTATATGAACTTGGTAAATCTTGTTCATTGTTTATCATTTGAACCAAACAAATGCTAGTAAAAGAAATAAAATTTGATATATAATGAACATCTAGCCTAATTAATTATGGTTATTATTATATAAATTTAGTTAATTTTTATAAAACTTTGTTTGGTTAATATTTTATAATTTATTATCATTATTATAAACTCAATTAATTTTTGTAAAAAGTGTAGTTAATATTTTATTATTAGTATTATTATTACTACTATTATAAAACTATTCTCGGACTCACCACCTTGATAAGTCCGAAGCATTCATTATATCGTTCAAAATTATCAGCTCCTATATCTGTGTCATCTTAGTTAATTTTATAATTCATTATATTGTTCATTATATTGGTTAATATTTTATAATTTATTATTGACACTATTATTATAATAAACAGTTAATTTATATAGAACTTATCGATAATTTATTATTATTATATATATAATTAATTTTTATAAAACGTAGTTAATTTGGTTAATACTTTATAATTTATTATCAGCATTCTAAACTTAGTTATTTTTATAAAAAAAATTAGTTAACTTAGTTAATATTTTATATTTTATTATTATTATTATAAACTTAGTTAATTTTCGTAAACATCAGTTAAAATATTTTTATTATTATAGGCTTAGTCAATTGTTATAAAATTAATTAATTTTGTAAAACTTAATTAACGAAGTTAATTTTTATTGTCTTAATTAATTATGCTGATGTTGATTATTATTATTATTATTACTATTATATAAATTCGGTTACTTCTTTATATACTTAGTTAACTTGTTAATATTTTTTAATTTATTATTATTGGTATAATTTTTATTATAAAATTACTTAATTTAATATTATAAACTTATTTAATTTATATAAATTTCTTTTAACATTTATCACATTTTCTATGAAAGCATATATTACTTTTATGTAAAAGCGTATTAACTGAAATTCAAAATACTTCAGCCGATTGATCAGTTTTTACCATGTATTTTTAGCATTTAACCATTATGAAATTTCACCAGGAAATTAGTGATATACTTGGGAAGTAGATGAAGCATTTGAAAATCCATCAAGAGAAGGCAATTGCATACTGAGAGGTCCGCCCAATCCATCAGGAGAAGGCAATTGCATGCGTACTTCAACCATTACGCTTCTTTTGAAAATGAAAGCTGAAATGAAAACCCAGAAAATATCATAGAAGAAGGTACGGCAAAGCAGATCAGTAGCAACTTGGAAAGGAATGTATAAATTTCTAGCATATCCACTAAGTTTACTAGTTTATAATTAGCTTCACTACATACTACCTTGATATTTGGTAACTTATCAACTCGTAATCTTGATATCATTAAGTTCATACCCTAAAAATGGAAGAAAAGTTAATCTAACCATCAACATGACCTAGAACAATCTTACTTTTGCTAAAGGAATCTGCACTTGAAAAATGATAATGTTAAACTAGGAATGCAGATTGTTCAAATTATCTCAGTAGATGAAAATAAGTTCATTTTATTGCTAACGAAAATTTAGATGAATAAAGAACAGAAGCAAGTATACATCTTACAAGTAAACCTTGAAAAAGCCATGCATATGAAGCATCTTGATGTACAGTCCAAAATATAGAAAATGCAGCGCAAAAGGAAAAAAACAATTGACAATATACTCGCTTCTCCAAGGAAAGGAAGATCCATTTTTGTTTCGCCACAAACTCTAAATACGCTACTTGAAACTTCTTTTAGTAAGATATATAGGTTAAAATAGGAATTCATATTCATTTTCTGCTTAAATGCATAAATATTATCGTAAACTTGAAAAGGCTGCACTCTACTATAAATACCAATACAAATATAAGATGACATTTGATTCAAAGAAGAGATAGTGTATTTTATTTGAGTTGAAGATGATTTTCGCATTAAGAAATGAATCGCTTCCAAAAGATAAAATCGTATTCAGACAAACTTTGCAAGAACTTACTTTGAAATAAGTGCAGCTAAGCAAGAACCTTGAAAAGTTAATAGAAGTCGCACAATATAATGAGATGGTTGGTTTAGAGATCAAATTATGCCAATAAATAGATGACGAAGCTATGAATTTACTATAGTACTACCGAAGCAAAATATACCGATCAAAACCCACATAGCCTACTTAGACATGAGAAAGTATAATAGCAGCAAAATAGTAGAAGATGATGTCAAAAATATTATAGCTCCACTTGCTTCTTCTTCAGATTCCTTCAAAGGGTTGCCGGATGAGTTCTGTTAAACAATTTAGAGAATAAATATGGATAGCAGGGAAGCTTTCGAAGATATTAAGTATTGAGATGCAGCACATAATATGTAGCATCTACAACAGTTCATTTTTTTTACTAAATATCGATCAGCGAACTATTCCTCATCCTACATAGAATTTTAATCTTTGCGCTTATACTATTGTAAAAAGGAAATTGGTACATTTTTAATGAATATCTATCAACCGACTAGTCTTGCACTTAGACTTTTGAGTAAAAAAAATGAAATCTTTTTTACTAAATCAGTATTTAAATATGATTTCCAACTCCACAAAAAAGAGGGTACGTAAGCAATCTTACACACTTCAACTACATTAACTGTTCAAAACCTAAGAGTGTTGTCTTTCATCCACTACTGATAATATGGAACATGCTTAGATCATATACAAGCTATAGCTTCAACTACAATTTTAGAAAATCCAAGTTTCCAAAGAAGTTGTCATTCCTCAAACAACTTAATATGCACTATAAACAAGTGGCTTCATAGAGTAAGAGATATCTATTTCCAATTAACAGAAAAAATGATAAATAGCTTTTTCCTATCCCCTTTCCCACTTATAGTATGCCTATTTGATGTAAAGTACAAATTAAAATATTTATAAGCTAACAATAGCATTAGTATTATCATTTATCATATCAAGCAACAAAAGCCTTCCAAAATCAATGGACAATAACAGAAGAGAAGGCATTTTTGGGCTATGGCATAAAACAAATCCATGTATCTTCATGATCACAATGTAATCTATATCTTGCGAATAACATAAACCCTAAGATCTATAATTACATGATTATCACAAATGTAAAGAATTAATAAAACATACCTCCAGACATCTTGTATACGAATCAGCAATGGATATTGTCGAAAACTGTTTCAATTGAGAAAGGAAATGGTTTTTCTCTCTTTTCCTATATATTTCTTTATGTGTTTTCTATATATCCTTTGTGATGGGCAAAGGTTAATATTTATAGGTAGAGAGAGGACCAAAATTTCAGATTTGTAGACTTAATCTTGATCGTCCATCAAGATCAAGATGAGAGAAATTAACGCTCTAGATTATAACCATTTTATTTATTTAGCATATTAATAGGAAAAACCTTTTAGATTCTATTGACCACATAATGAGGAAGGAAACGTTTGAGGAAAAAAACGGTCCATTAATGTACCACATAATGAGGAAGGAAACGGTCCATTAATGTATCACATAAATTTCCTTACAAAACGGTCAAATTTCCTTACAGTCTCCCACTTGGTTAATAGTAAAATTTATTAATGTTTTCTTATTAAGGTCATTAGGCGCGCATGATATGCTAAATTTTTCTTTAGTCGGTTATCATAAGTGTCCTGGCTAATCTAGTGGTCAATGGAAGTCATGACGTGTACACGTTATTTTGCAACATGCTTACTTCCATGTACTATGACATTGACAACTTTCATAGCTAGACCTTAGATGAGCATAATTTAATGGTCACATAATGTCTTGAAGCAAAAGACAATTTCTGTTATCATTTATCTAAATATAAATGTGTACACATTATAAAACAGAAATAAAAGATGTCCAAATTATTAAGAGCTCAATAATTGTTATGTCTAGATAAGTACAAAATAAATGGCATAATAAGAAGATAATTAGGAACTATCTGCAAGACCCATGCTATCAGTATGTCTCTGAAAGGTCTTTGGAGGTAGTCCTTTCATGAATATGTCTGCCACTTGTAAGTCTGTACTTATTGCTTCAACAATAATTTTCTTTAGTTTAACATCTTGCTTCAGTAGTAGGTATTTAAGGTCCATGTGTTTGGAACCTTTGGTTATCCTATCATGCTTGGAGAAAGAGGTTGCAGCTTCATTGTCGCAGTAAACAGTTAGTGGCTTAGAGATAAAACTTAAAGTGCCAAATTGTGAGACAAAATTACGCAGCCATGTTCCCTAAATTGAAGCCTCATAACATGCTACGTATTCAGCCATCATGGTGGATCCGAAAAGCATCTCAGATTTCTGGCTTCTCCATGATATTGCACCTCCACATAAGAGGTACACATAGCCAAGAGTGCAGATCCTAGTGTCAGGACATCCAGCAAGGTCTGAATCAGAATAACCAGTTACCTATAGGTAACTTGATTTTCTATAGGTGAGCATGTAATTCCTTGTTCCCTTTAGGTATCTTAGTACCTTCTTTGCAGCTTTCCAATGAGCTATTCCTGGGTTATTTTGAAATCTACCCAACATACCAACTGCATGACTGATATCAGGTCTTGTACAGACCTGTGAATACATCAAACTCCCTACAAGAGATGCATAAGGATATTTGGTCATTTCTTCTCGTTCCATAGGAGTCTTTGGGCACTGCTCAAGAACAACTTTGTCTCCTTTCTGCAGTGGGACAAGACTAGAGGAACAATTCATCATGCCAAATCTCTCAAGAATTTTGTCAATATATGCTTTTTGAGACAATCCTAGAATTCCTTGTGATCTATTACGAAATATTTATATTCCTATCACATAGGATGCCTCACCCATATCTTTCATTTCAAAGTTCGTTGAGAGATAATCTTTAGTTTCACGTAATAAACCAATGTCGCTGCTAGGTAATAATATGTCATCAACATACAGAATCAAAAATATGAACTTGCTCCCACTGAAGTTGAGGTATATACAAGGGTCAACTATGTTTTCTGTGAAATCGAAAGCGGTAATGATTTCATGAAACTTTGATACCATTGTCTAGAAGCTTGTTTCAGTCCATATATTGATTTCTTAAGTTTGCAGACCATGTCTTCCTGTCCTTCAATTATGAAACCTTCAAATTGACGCATGTAGACTTCTTCTTCCAAGTCTCCATTTAGAAAGGCTGTTTTCACATCCATTTGATGTAACTCGAGATCATAATGAGCTACTGATGCCATGATAATTCTAAGAGAATCTTTCCTGGAAACAGGAGCAAAAGTTTCATTATAGTCAATGCCATCTTTCTGATTAAAACCTTTGAAGACAAGTCTAGCTTTATATCGTTCAATTTTACCATTGCAGTCACGTTTGGTCTTGAAAACCCACTTACAACCGACTGCTTTATGTCCTTGCGGTAATTGAACGATTTCCCAAACTTGATTATTATCCATAGATTTCAGTTCATCTTTCATGGCATCAATCCATTTAATAGAATTAACATTCTTAATGGCTTGTGAATAAGAAATTGGGTCCGTGGTTCCTTCGGATTCTATTAGATAAAGCATATAATCATCAGGAATATCTGATCTTCTTTGTCTTTGAGATCTTCTTAATGCTAGTTCCTGTGGTACTTATGAAGTTGTTGATCATTTATTGGGTTTTCCTCATTGTGAACATGTTCAACAATAGGATGATTCCCAATATCTTTCGAAATAGAGGGTAAGATAATGGGTACCCTTATTTCATGAATGACCACTTCTTGTTGTTTTGTACTCCCACTGATTTCACCATTCTCATAGAATTTGGCATTTCCGGTTTCAACAATTCTTATACTATGGTTAGGACAATAAAATCTATATCCTTTAGATTTTTTTGGGTAACCTATAAAGTAACCACTGACTATATTAAAATCCAATTTCTTTTCATTTGGATTGTACAATCTAGCTTCAGCTGGGCAACCCCAAATTTGGAGATGTCTTAAACTAGGTTTCCATTCTTTCCAAAGTTCAAAAGGAGTCTTTAGAACGGCCTTACTTGGAACTCTATTTAAGATGTAGACAGCTGTTCGTAATGCATCCATCCATAATGATTTAGGTAAATTTGCATGACTCATCATGGATCTAACCATTTCCATGTATGTACGATTTCGCCTTTCAGCTACACCATTCTGCCATGGAGTTCAGGCGTTGTGTATTGTGCAACAATTCTAAGTTTTTGAAGAAGTCTAGCAAAAGGTCCAGGATGTTGTCTCGTTTCATCATACCTTCCATAGAATTCACTACCCCTATCTGACCTAATGATTTTCACTTTTCATTCTAATTGCCTTTCGACTTTAGTAATGAACACTTGTATAGCGTCCACTGACTGAGATTTTTCATGCAACTGATAAAGAAAGCAATAACATGAAAAATCATCGATAAAAGTGATGAAATATTTCTCTCCTCCAAAAGTTGGAACATCAAAAGGTCCACAAATATCTGTATGTATTATTTCAAGAAGTTGTGTACTTCTTGTGGCTCCTTTCTTTGTGTTTTTTGTTGTTTTTCCTTTAATATAATTAACACATGTTGTAATGTTAGCGAAGTCTAGGTCCGGTAGGACACCATCTTTCAATAACCTTTTGATTCTTTCACTGGATATATGACCCAGTTTTTTATGCCACAAGAAGTAAGAATCATTCTTGGATGACTTTCTTTTAGTTTCTTTTCCATGCAGGGTGAGTTGGACTTCAGCATTTTGTTTAAGATGAAGTTTATAAAGTCCACCAATTAATATTCCAGAACCAATAAGACTAGAATTTTTAAATAAACTAAAATTTCCATTTCGAACTTTAAAAGAATATTCAAATTTATCAAGTATACTTACAGAAATCAAATTACGGGAAATAGACGGAACATAAAGAGTTTGACATAAATCTAACTGATAACCGCTATCTAAAATGAGATGAAAAGTTCCAATAGCTTCAACTGGAGCTTTATCTTTATTCCCCATTAAAATGAAATTCTCATTTAGGTTTGTGGTTTGGATCGTAATGAATCCCTGCCTAGAATTCGAATCATGAATGTTAGCAGCAGTATCAATCCACCAAGTAGAAGAAGGTACATTAGTAAGATTTGATTCGAAATGACTTACGAAACCCATTGGGTTACCTTTCTTTTCGAACCTTGCTTTGCACTTAATGCAATCTGCCTAGAAGTGTCCAGGTTTCTTGCAGTATTTGCAGACATCATCCTTCTTTTTCTTCATGGATGGTTGAGTGGCGTCATCAGATTTGGGTGGTGCTCTTTTATGCTGTGAATTGTTTTTTTTTGCCAGCTTGTTTTCCAACCTCTTGAGTGAAATAAGCAACTTTAATGCCTTGCGAGCCTTGCCTAGACTCCTCTTGAACCAGTTTGTTAGTCAATTCATTCAGACTCCACTTTTCCGTAATAGTGTTGTAATGAATTTTGAATGGTTCATACTGAGGAGGTAAGCTAGTGAGAATGAATTGGACGAGAAAAGCATCGTCCATGTCCAATCCCAAGTTCTTAAGTTTGGCAGCAAGGTTAATCATTTCAATGACATGAGCGCTCCTTGAGCGAGAACCATCAAACTTCATGGTTACAAGATCTGTCATAAGTTTTCCAGCAAGGGATTTGTCTGCAGTCTTGAACCGATTTTCAATGGATTGCAAATATTCTTTTGCGCTTCCAGTTTTGGGTAGGGAGGTTTTGATGTTGGTATCAATCACCGTTCGCATAAACATCATGCTGAGCCTATTAGATCGTTCTCAATCATTATGGAGTTTGTTTTCCTCGGGCATACTTGTGTCAGTAAGTGGGGCTGGCTTTTCCTTAAGGAGAGCCATGTCCAGTTCAAGTACGCTTAAAGAAAACTCAACTTGCTCTTTCCATTCTGAGTAGTTGGTTCCATTGAGTTTGACGATAGACATAGCGTACGAATTAAGGTTTGAGGGCATTGCAACTGCAGATATAAAAGAAATGTAGGCTTCTTTATTAGAATAAAACACATGTCATAATAAGAGGTTAGGTTTAGCGTCTCCTATGGGTAGGCAGTAGAACCATACTCATGAAAGAATGATAAACATTAATGTTTCATGCGTTATTGTGCAAGCAGCAGCCGCCTGTGGACGGGACTGCATGCATCAGACCAGAGGAAATAAGGAATTTAAGCACAGAAGCGTAAAATAAAACAAGAGAGTAAAGAGATAAACATTAATATGTGTTTTTTTTGCATAAACATTCGTCATTCTTTCAAGTAATCCACGGCAAGGATAATAAATGTCTAGTAACTCCAAGTAAATTCCATACATGAATTTAACATATAAATAATTATTTTGCAAATCATATATAGACAATTATCTTGCAAGTTTCAGGTCATGAATTTAATGTCAAACTAGAAAACAATTGTTTTCAATATGTATACTTTCTGAAAAGTATTCGCATACAATAAGTTGTTCCATATTATACAGTAGGTCAAATATTAAAGTAGAAAAAAAATCAACTTTTGCGGAAATATAAACTTTCCAGATCCAGATTTAAGAATACAGTAAATAGAACAATATTGATAATCATGATTGCTGTAGCAACTTAAATAATATGAATATTAAACTTGAATCATGTTAACATTAATAATCATTATCATTATCATAGTAAAATTACAAACATCATATCAAAGATCTATGGTAGTTTCGTTTTATATATTAATGGATAATCATGAATTCTAAAACCATGCTCTGATACCACATGTAATCTATATCTTGCGAATAACATAAACCCTAAGATCTAAAATTACATGATTATCACATATGTAAAGAATTAATAAAACATACCTCCAGACATCTTGTATACGGATCAACAATGAATGTTGTCGAAAACTGCTTCAATTAAGAAAGGAAATGGTTTCTCTCTCCTATATATTTCTTTATGTGTTTTCTATATATCCTTTGTGATGGGCAAAGATTAATATTTATAGGTAGAGAGAGGACCAAATTTTCAGATTTGAAGACTTAATCTTGATCGTCCATCAAGATCAAGATGAGAGAAATTAACGCTCTAGATTATAACCGTTTTATTTATTTAGCATATTAATAGGAAAAACCTTTTAGATTCTATCGACCACATAATGAGGAAGGAAACGTTTGAGGAAAGAAATGGTCCATTAATGTAACACATAATCAGGAAGGAAACGGTCCATTAATATACCATATAAATTCCTTACAAATCGGTCAAATTTCCTTACACACAATTCACCGTGGGCTTGCCACAGTGACGGTCATTGCTAAGTTTGCACTCAGAGAAGGGATGAGCATTCCACGCTCATTGCTTGCCACTATATGTTAGCTACCCTTATCCTAGCTCCATTTGATGTAGCTTTGGAAAGCAATGCTCTATCTCAAATCATGCTCTCTTTTTTGAGCACACTGGCACTGGGTTTGTTAGAGTAGTATCCAAAACCTTCTTATCCAAATAGTTTTCTAGTAAAAATAATTATTATCACTTGACTATTTTGCCGCATTGACATTTGGTTTCATTTTATCTAAGTGAACAAAAATAACGTCTCATGTTTTTCACTTTAGGAGCATATTTCATCAGAACGTGTACTATATGGGATTGCGACTCTCTTCATCTACTACTTTCTCTATTACAATGGCCAATATTGTTCCCTTTATTACATTTGTGTTGGCCTGGATTCTAAGGCAAGTCAAATTTCAAGTTTAAGGCAAAATAGGTAAATAAAATAAAGGGGTTTTTAGGCTAAAGGAAAAAGTTAGAAAAAAAATCTAGTTTCAAAGACAAGAAGTTTGTTTTTTAGGCTGAAGGACACTTTTTAGTGTAAATCACAGAATGATAGTTGTAACTATCATTTTCAGTTTACACTAAAAAGTGTCATTCATGCTAAAAAGCAAACTTGTTGTACCTTGGACTAAATATTTTTGCAACTTCTTCCTTGTGCCTATTTACCTGTAAAATAAATTCGTGACCAAGTTTAGTTTGTTTTTTGAAGGTTATAACGAGTTCGCATGAGGAAGAAAGATTGTATTCCGAAGATGGTGGGGACTATAGTTTCGCTATCGGGTGCCATGATTATGACATTGTACAGTGGTCCGACTATAGTAAAAGTATTTTCAAGTAAAATAAGCACTAAACATTTGCATACGCATAATAGAAGTAAGGATAAGATTAAAGGCTCTATATTTATGATGACTTTTTTTTGCTTGGTCTTGTTTCGTCATACTCCTAGTAAGTATACTAAATCATTAATTGACATAACCATATGTAATGTTATAATTGATATAACTACATAGTGTTATATGTATACATGACATTTTTTTTAACTATAGATTATCACTTTAAAAGAATACTATATGGGATTTTCCTCCCTGCATTAATTTGCTTTACTGATGCAGTCGAAAGTAGTGCATTACCTCCATTGATGGAGTGAGGAGACATGACAGCTTGGGCACTTGGTTGGAATTATAAGCTTCTTGCTGTAGTTTTTGCGGTATATATTTAAAATAAATTTCTTATTTATTTCATGAGTCAGTGTATGTATATATCTAACCTTCGATATACACTTATATGAAATTTTGAAAATAGATCTAACAAGAATATATTGTTATTCAAGCTTGCTGTTTTTTTTTTGTCCAACTAATATGAATTCAATATTCATCATACAAATATGGACATGCTCATGTTTTTGCTTTCATAAAAACAGGAAATTATATGCTCAGATATGACTTCCTACTTCAAAGGATCGATAATCAGAGCCGGCCCTAAGATTCGGTTGCCCTAGCCCACAATCAGTTTGGTTGCCCTTAAATGAAATTTTTTATTTATTTTTAATTAATTTTTGTGTTTAAAATTAAGCATGCCGTCAAATAAAAAAGATAAAACATACAACGCAATAATTTTGCATACAAAAATCACTAAGACAAAAGGATGCAACATATAACGTAACAATTTCATACAAAAACCACCAAACAAGTGGAGTTATATAAAGTTAAATTAATTTTTCATACAATAATTACTACATAAAGCGAAGAAATACGAAGTTCCATACAAAATATAAAACTTGTTCAAAGAAATATACTTTGCTTTGTATTTTTTAGCGAATTTTTCAATCAAATAGTCACAATCCTATTTCTCCAAAAACCCACTTTCAATTGAAATCATTGTTAGTCCGTCCAATCGCTCTTGAAGAGTTTAGAGATTGAACCCGCCATTGATGAAGCCGTTGCATCGTGACGTTGGGTTTTACCTTTCGGTTAAACGCTCCAGAATTTAGATTCCTAAATCTCATCCGATTTTTATCGTCTTCTTTTTTTGACATATTATCTATTAATAAAACATTAAAATATGTATTAGTTTTGCCACATGAAACAATATTTCAAATTAAAATTAAAGTTATTTAATATAGTATATAAGAGTTTGTCGGTTAATGGATTGAATAAAACATTAGGAATAAATTCAGTTCTACTTCAGCCACTAATTTAAAATTAATGAAAACAGTCAATTACTTAAGAAATATTGAGTTTCAGTAATATTGTGATTCAGTAATTTGGATTTCAGCAATATTGGATTTTACCGTTTCAGTAATATTGGATTTCAGCAATATCGCGTGATTTTAGATTTGTAATTTTTCTTGGTGGGCTTGACCGAAAAAAAATTTGTTGCCCACCACTAGGTGGGTTGCCCCAGCCCAGGGGCTTAGTGGGCTTGCCCCTGGGCCGGCCATGTCGATAATGCGGGACAAAGAGCCAGTTTTTGTAACAACTTTTAGCCCCTTAAACATGATTCTTGTAACTGGATTAATATTACTGGGAGAAAATAATTTCTCGGAAGGGTACGCCTCTTTATACTAATAAGCACTTGTTGCTTGTATAGTGGCGAGTATATAAACAACTTATACCAGTTTTTATCTTACTGCACTAGCTCATGCCATTTTCAAATGAACTCTTAGTTTCTTTCTCAAGCCTCACTATGGTGCTACATGAGCTTCAACTTGAAGCAACAGGTTTGATAAATGTATAGCAACTCCTACCAATTTTTATCCTTGGTTTTAGCTTGATGTTGCTTACCCATTTGCATTTTTGTTATCTAACTCCATTGTTTCTTGCTCAACATGATGTTACGTGACTTTTCACTCCTCATCATTAAGCTTGTAATTTTGCATCTCTTTTCTCATGGTTCCTAGCATTAAATGCAACAATCCCAATGTAACCTGATGTAATGTTCACAATGCTAAGCATTCGTAGCTCCAGATCACGCAGTAACTCATTCATCCTGCCAAAGCAACCGCATACGGTTATTTAGCCGATAAGCTTTCTACTCCGACTCACGCTAGCTTAGCAGCTACATGCCCACTTGCCCCACACCCGCTTCGCCTAGCACTTGGAAGCTTAGTATAATATCTGTATTTCTTCATTCAAAGCTGCAAACATAATTATTCTTTTGTTTTATCACTTTTAATGATCATCCTTGTGATGATCTCACATTATATATAATGTAACCTATAAGGCTTGTTGATGGCTTTTGGTTCTTTAGTTAAATAAAATATCAAGTGCTCACCTCATATTAAGAATCACCCTTTCATGAAAAAAAAACCGATTCTAATTTACTTTTTTGGGATATATGATGTAATTTGCTAGCAACACATACATGAATATTGATATCATAAACTTGACAAAGTACTGTCAGTCAATGTATAAATGATGCTTACTAAAAATACGATGGCATGGGGCGTTACTTACCTTGTCAAAGATACTCGGCCTAGAATCGAGTGTAGGCAAATTCAACTATCTCCTCATTACTACCAGGTTCTTGTGATCCAAACTTGTTGCATGGGAAGGCCAAGATTTCAAGACCTATTAATGTAAAATACTAGCATTTTACATACCTAAAAAAATATCCAAACATTATAGTCAAATTTTGATTAACCAACTCAGTATAAAATATTTTACCAATATAAATTATGACATCAGTATAACTAACACAATTTTTTATTTATTCAAAAACTAAACTCAATTCATTGACAAAATATGACAAGAATTTGAATCGGTCATATCTAAAATATATGAAAAAAACATTAATCATTCATGGATATTAATTTGTTGTTATCCTAAAAAATTAATTTCTTTAGCAGTAAATGATTTTATCATTTAATTCTTAGTAGTAAATAATTTAAATAATTTCCTAAATTTGTTTACTCAGCACTAACTTCTTAATCAAAAAACATGAATGAATGAATTAAAATAAGCACCAAAATTCATTATCTCTATTAAAAGATCGTCTTAAATGTTGATTAAAGAAGGGGACTTAAACAAGAACGGTTTTAGTAAAAATTAAATTATTAAACCATTACATTATTAATCAAAAGACTTACATTTTTGTTTCAATTAGTACTTCGCTCTTCAATTAGCAATTGAGCAACAATAGTAGAGGCGAGATTAAATTAAAGCAACAAAGACTGTGGAGCGATCGAGTAGATAGATGCAAGCAAAGCCTAAGGTGGTAACTGAAGCAGCAATGTGTGGAAGTGATGCTTTGTCGTCTTGGGGATGGTGCAATTAAGGGCAGATAGGTAGACAATAGTGGCGGCGTGGGATAATGGAGTTCTGAATATGATTTCTTTTTTTTTCAGAGCACAAAGAATAGTAGTAGCGGGAGAAATCCGAGGAAGAGGGCAATAATTGAAAAGGAGGCGGCCACGAAAAGTGTTGAAGAAAGCCCGTTGGGAAAAGCGTTATGTAGTTAGTACACAAGTCTAGAATAAAACAAATTAAAATAAGCAGGAAATTATTCCCTAAGGACAAAATTTCACAGCTTTTTAGGCTTAAGGACAGATCTTTAATATTTTATTCTGAAGGACAACTTTCTGTAGGTATCAGTTTTTAGTCATTGATAGCAGTTTTTAGGTATCAGTTTGTAGTTATCGGTAACAGTTTTTAGGTATCAGTTTTAGCTCGGTAGCAGTTTTGTTGTCCTTATGAATAATTTTGGAAAGTGTTTGTCGTTATGAATAATTTTTAGAAGAATGTTTGTCCTTGTGGTAAAAATATTGAGGTCGCGTCTTTGAGGCAAAAAATATACAAATCTTTGTCCTTTAAATTAATTCCCCCTAAAATAAACAATAACACAATGTAATAAAGCGTTATCTATTGTCGTTATAAAAAGTAATTTTTCTTTTTGGGTTCATACCGGCTGCGTAAGACAATCTTTATGAAGCGAAGGTGAGGCTGAGAAGAGGCTAGGCCAAGGGTGGACACAACCTATAGCTGCAGACAAAACCATTATTCGAACCCATGAAGACCGAATATACAAACATACCTAATAACAAAGACAACGATACCAAAAAAGTAGCAATATAACATAAAGACAAACAAGAACCACATATACAGACATAGAAAACCCAATATATTAGCACCAATGCATAGAGACAAAGATCAAATTCCAGGACTAGCAAAATGGGTTGAAGCTAGATCCAATCAACCCTTGAACTACCACTATGGAACAACATAGAAACAAGACTAGCAAAATGGGTTGAAGCTAGATCCAATCAACCCTTGAACTACCACTATGGAACAACATAGAAACAGAAGCAAGGTCACCGAAAAGACCAATAAATCATTACAAGCTAGACATACCCAAGTGCCCTGATCGCACAAGCAATCACCGAGGCATAAGGACGAAGTAGCGAAAAAAGCCAGGCAGAGCCCACAACTAGGTTCCAGTAAAGATTAAAGCCAGGAACCTAGAGATCATACCGAACTAGGAGAAACAACCCGATTTCCACATATGAAAGCACAAAATAACATGCTAACGTAAAGCTACCAATACACAGGTAGGCAAAAGAGGAGACGAAACAACATAGATCCACCCAATTGCCAAACTGAAAGCGCTAGAAGCAAGGAACCAAATAGCCCTTACCTAAACAATTGCCAAGGAACAGTTGGCAGTTGCTAAGAAAATGCAAGGTAGATAAGCATATCTGAAGGCTCTAAAAACCACCCATATGAAGAAAATATAAAGGCCATGCAGAAAACAATCTCTTCATGCACACCAAACTCTCTCCGAGAATGCGGATAGATAGCAACTGCCAACATCCCAAGCAACAATAAATGATGAGCTCGAAAGCACTAGCAGATGAGATATAAAAACGGGCAAACAAGGGAAAGTCCAGTTGCGAGGCTAGAAGATCTTGAAATATAGCACACACGCGAACAGGAAATGAATCACACTAAGAGCAACACCGAGAAAAGCTAGGGTTTTCAGGAGCGAAAAAGGGAAATAAGTAACGAACCGGAGAAAAAAAAGAGGAAGCTAAGGCCGCGGCAGAAAATGAAAGGGAAACCCCAATCCCCATTGTTGCTCTTTTCCTTTTAAATAAATTTCAAAATTTCAAACATTAATAAATTTCCATATCTAAGTCCCTTAGTATATATCATATCCCTTCCTTATGAAGTCAAACATCTGGATCAATTCTGTACTGTTTCATATCTTTTCACTCTACTCCTGCCTTGAGCTTAGTAATAATCTCTGCTAATATAGCATCATATTTTGACTAATACTAATCCAATCTGTTACAGTAGGTTTAATCATCAAGCTTACCACATCTCTTGCTCTATCTCACACTTTGGTTGGAAAACTTATCCATCTATACACCTTAAATGCATCCACCCTTGGAACATAGCTCCCAAGGTAGCATGTCTCTTACTTAATGCATCTATTACTGCATTTCCTTATCGAGCGTATAGGAAATTTCAAAGTCATACGAGGCCTAGAACTCTAAACATTCGTGTTATCATAGCTTAAGGTCCTTTTGTGAGAAAAAGTATATTAATGACTTATGATCATCGAATAACTCGAATCTTTCCTCCAAAAAGTAATGCCTCCATGACTTCAAAGCAAAAACTATAGTTGTATCTCTAAATCATAGGTATGATATTTTCTATCATATGGTTTCAATTGCTATCTTGCATAAGCGACAACATAACTTCTTTGCATTAATACCTCTCCAAGTCAAGTATCACAAGCATTTATGTATAATGTTGAATCCTCTTCCCATCTGAAATGACTAACATTGGTGCACTCGTCAACCGATCTTTTAGACTAACGAACGCGTACTCACGCCTCACATCAAAACTAAAAACCTAATTCTTCTTTTTCAAATAAGTCAATTGTGTTGCCATATAAGAGGAGTCTTTAATAAATCTTCTATTATAATCCGCTAATCCAAGAAAACTTCTCGCATCGGTCTCTTCTTAAGTCTTTCCCAAACTTGGACTACTACTACTTTGGTAGCAACAACAACAGTGCTCTGCTCAAAGTCAACATGACGTAAGAACCTTATTTCCCTCCTCCATATGTGACACTTTGAAAACTTAGCTTTCAGTTGTTGCTTCCTCAACATCTCAAGCACCACTCTCAAATGTGTCTTATGTTCCTCTTCTATCCATGAATAGATAAAAATAACATTGAAAAACAAAAGTGTTGACTTATTAAGATGATCTTTGAAAGCATGGTTCATTAAATAAAAAAATGATGCTAGTAAACTGATTATCCCAAACAACATAACCAACCACTTATAAAATCCTGATAGCGTACATAATGTGGTAATCTACAGACTATCTCGCGCCACTCTCAGTTGGCGAAAACCTTTTGCTAAGTTCAGCTAAGAGAATACCTTCGCACCGTGAGGCTGATCGAACAAGTAATCCATACATGGAATATGATACTTGCTATTTCTCCTCACTTTATTCAGCTTATAATAATATACACAAAGTTTCAAAGAGAATTCTCCTTAGCGATGAATATTACATGTGCTCCCTATATAGAATTACTCCTCTAGATATATTGCTTCCTCAAAAGATCATTTACTTGCCTCTATAGTTCTCATTGCTTTTTGGGTGTCATGTGTCTCAAAGACATAATTACTGATCTAACATCCTTTTCTAAATCGATACAGAATTCAATATCTATAAGTGTTGGTAATCCTATAGCTCCATAAAAATATCAAGATACTCCTTTGCTATTGATATTGATGTTAGCTCGTCGTATGGGATCCTGAGCAAATATAAAAACACTATATGCCACTTACCCTGAAGTTAAGTCTAACCTTCCCTTTTGATCATCCTCCAGCTCCAAATCATCGAATATATGCTCTCAAGTATCAAGTTAGTCTTGTAATTCATAGTAGAATCTTCCCCATGAACGCTTTCGTGCAAGGCTAACATAGTCATTGCTGAGCTTAGTAAAGTCAACGCATTTCGTTTTCACTTGAGCATCACCACCTACTACACTAGAAGCTCCTCCTTTGGCATAATGCATCATGTTCAACATCATATGAGTGAAAATCATCTATATATCAAGGTTAACACCTACACCAATGCATATACCACCTTCAACTCCCAATAACGAGTTCCTTATAGTGTTCCTTATCTGCTGGCTCATTCTTACAATCTATGATAAGAAAGATTAGCCTCTTATAAAGGATAACAGAATAAGTGGTACTTGTGTATACAATATGTCTTTCTCTATATATATATTATATATAGTTTGGAAACTAAGGTTAACAGGTATTCTCTCAGATATATCGCTTCAGTCCACTGTAAGGCATGTCTCTTACCCTATCTTCAATGGATCTACTATCGAGTTCACTTAAGACTCAGTGTTCACTTAGCCAAGCTTTAGTACCTAATGTGACAACCCCCTCTACATTAGGTATCTAATATACTCCAAAAAGAGGGTGTGTTGTAATGGTACCCAACCAATGGAGGAAAACTGTCAAGGGTTATATGAATGTGATAATGTGTAGTATATCTCACAATGCATAGATGAATTATAAAAACAACACTGCTATAAAAAAGGCAAGAAAATAGTATAACCAAAATGAATTAAAACACCTACCATAGTGCAACTTAGATTCATAGGTTATACAAAGCAGATAATAAGAGCTTATACATCTGATACATTACAAACTCCATAGTAAATTGTCTCTATATACGTAAGGCAAGTGGTAATAGCTCCATGGAACTATACAATAGAAATAAGAATTAGTGACTCCATAAAGATAATACGCATAAGAAAGCATCAACCTCTTGCTCATCCTCCGCATAGCTCCATGCACTATCTCATACCTTTCTCTTAACCCACTTCGTTTATAGTAAAGAATATAAGAAGCAAAGAAAATAACATCTGGTTAGACAATAGTCTGGTATGAGTGATCTATAACCAAAAAAATTAAAGTTGATATGTCATAATAGAGTAATGAGGTATGGAAAGTCATACCTGACCTGCTCCTACAACCAACAATTTAGCATATAAACACAATATATGTCAAACTACTATCATTAGTAAAGGGCGTGCCTCTCCATCAAAGTAAAACCAGGTGTTAAGCTATTAGACTCAATAATACCAACATCAAATGATAAACATATCAAATATAGCAACCATCACACAATCTCCCATCTTTTATACTCAGTGTCATTCGATATATGATAAATCAAATGATCAAGTTGTACAATCAGTGACTACTCAACATCGTATTTCCATTAATGCTCAAATTCTTTCCCACTCAAATGGATATGAACTAGACAAACAAGGTAAGGTCTAGAGATATGGATCATTTCGTACGATCCATCACGAGCATCCTCACCTACTCCGTCTTTAAGAAAATACGTCAAAACCTTCAAGTTATCAGTGATCACTAAGCGCATGTACCAATAGTAAAACCTCTTTATTATGTTCCAAATTCATCTTCACACCGGACTTGCCTGCTCGGATGATCCCAGATGCTCCTACTAACTCCACACTGTAGCTCATTGTAATTTGGCACTATAGCATAGGTAGGTACTCTTTTGTTGTGGATCGGTATAGTCCATGCACTTGGCCAAACTTCACACCTAGCTGCTCCCTAATTGAATCACACCAAAGTCCAACATATTGATAATTCGGTACCGATCCATATGGATTTGTGCTGACCTCTCTACTTAGGCAAAAATCCTTCATGTCACTTGCCTCTCCTTCTTTTAAGTCCCCTAAAGCTCTAAAGTGAGTTCCTTCAGCCTGGCTAGATCGGTACCAATTCGTGTGGGTCGATATCAATCCATCACTTAGTTAAAAAGGGCTAAGTCGTTTGCCTCGTCATAACTTTTGCATCGATCCAACTCTTTTGGTTTCTTTTGTCTATGTGAAACCTTCTTTGTAGCGATCTAACATCAAATGCTCTTGAGTTTATCCATCGTAGCACGTTCTATGACTATGGATTTTACGTCTTTTGTGTAATCGAATCGAAGAGCTCGTAGTAAGGCTTTCATCTACACTTTAAGATCCTTGCCTATAGAATGACTCATCCCCAATCACACCATTTAAGTGTTTCGTTCATCAAAAAAGACATGTCAAGGCAATAAAGAACAAACACACAAGCATCATATCATGGTAATTCAAATGTCAAACATTCGTATCCTATACTAACATTCATATGCACATTCATGGATCATGCAAAAATGATTTAAACAATTGAAAATCATGAAAACATTTTTTGTTTTATAAACTAATTTAGATCCAAAAATCATATTTTTAACATTAAAAATGGATCTAAAGAATGTCTAAACATATAATAAGTAAGGGATTATAGGTTACTCGTCGATCGATGTAAAAACGATGAAATTAAGCCAAAATTAACCAAATTTTGGATGAGATGGCTAAGTTATGAAATTTCCCTTCCCAACGATGATGTGTTGATAATCTTCTATGGATCTCTTACCAAATTACGCCCCAATTTCTGATTATAGCTTAAAATAGAATAACTTGAAGTTGAACAAGAAAATTATTAATGGTGGTTTAGATATGTTTTAGAAGGAATAGGAAATTATTTGGTACTACTCTAACCCCAGTAGTTAGCACATTTCCTGAAATCCGTTAGTAGGCCTAATACGGGCTTAGGCCTAATTAACCCTAAATCATCGTCAAGCTTAAAACTGTGATATCTCCTAAATTGCTTTGCCAAATTACGTGTATGATCACTCTATAGAATGGGAAACCATCGTATCTTTCATTTTAAACAAGTTCCAAGTAGAAATTCATCTCCTATGAAAATTTATAGCCGTTATAAATTTTCTAGGCTGAAATGTCCATAATTTATTCTAAGGGTGGAAATTGTCAAATTAATACATTACCCATAGTTTTAGCCCATTTTAACATTATTTGGCTATGGAAAAAAAATATTTTTACCATATTTCAATATGTAAAAATATGGGTCATTACATTAAACCTACGTAAGGCTCGGGAAATCATAATCTATGCTTTGATACCAAATATTGCCACCCTAAATATTTAGCATCCAAAATGAATGAAACTTATTTGCTAATCTTATATGTTAAAAACCTCATATCTTTGGGTGAACAAGTTTAAAGAATTAATTTTTTAATGTAGTTAATTCAACCTCATAGAGAAAACAAGTAATATTCGATTACTTCAGCAATATACAACTTACACGAACTAACACAACAAATAAAATAACTCAAGCCACTCATATATCCAATTACATCAGTCATCACTTCATTTACAAATAATACCAATATAATATAAATAAATGTATTACATGTTCAAGCTATAGACGCAACATCCTGTAACGACCCAAAATTTCGACCACGAGAATTCGACACTAATACGCTCACGGCAGAAGTGTCGAGCAATCAAATGCCGAAAATTTCAGATTGTTAAAGAAAAAAGAAAGAGGTAGAAGAAGAACAAAAACCAAAACACCTCACATACGCAGCAGATCAAAATATAATATCAGAATAATAACATTTACAAAGAAAGCTGTAATTGTTAATTTACATACAATATATATCAAAGTTAAAACCATTACAAATAGACTAGACAGTTATATCAACCTGCCCCAGACTACTATCACTACAAATTGAAATATATAGTGGAATACTCCATATGTTCCTGCCATCCAGCTCGCCTCTTGAGCTCTAGAATGTCCTTACCTGAAAATTTGTAATACTCGGTCTGACCCAAGCATTACATCAAAGTAACACCCGGGTCAGGCTGGAAACCAGCGTGAGTAAACTCATCTAACATGAAATTCCAATGCATAGAACTTATTTAAAACCTGGGGTAACTCGTAACTTCACTACAAGTTTAATACTTTTTATAGTTAACACTTATTTCACAAACAATCACTAAGTACCCTTACTTAGTTTCAATGGTCCGGTTTACTTGAATTATTCCATTCCAGCCTACTGATTGCACATACCAAATCAATAAAGAATTATTGTAGATTACAAATCGAAGTGGTTTCGGATTTTTACAGATACTCAACCCCGGTCTCTTCGAATCCAATGTCATCTTAACCCAGGTTATTTAAGTGAATACAATTCAATTTTAAATATAGGATGTCACTTTTACACAGCAATTCATCATAGATAACCACATTATGTTCAACCCAAACATATCATATTACAAAACATTTCATATCACATAACATCACAATCACATACCAGAGATAACAAATAATCCAAGGCATTCAATATCATTCAATCATCCATCAGCAAGGTTAATTAGTCACACCATTTCTAATTAATTTAATAGATTAAATTAATTACTTCAATCATCTTTAAATCCTGCTTACTCAACATTAGTTAATTACAAACTAATTAATTAATCATCCTTTAATTACATTATGTAATTAGCCTTTAATTAACTACACAAATTAATTAACCTTCCACTGTTCACATTAATTTACCTTTAATTACTCTCATAAATTAATTAACAATAATTTATTACATTGATCCTTGATTAATTACTCTAATTAATTATTCTATAATCACTTACATTGATTAATTATCCTTTAATCAATCACATTCATTAATTAACTAACCCTTTAATTAATTATTGAAATTTATTCCAAAATCATATAATTAATCACATTAAATAATTAACCTTTAATTTCTTATATTAATTAATGACCTTTTAATTAATTATCTTAAGCAATTATCCTTAATTAATCATTTTAATTAATTATCCTTAATTACTTAAGTTAATTAATAAACCCTTTATTACTTATATTGATTAATGACTTTTAATTAATTACATTGATTAATTATCCATCAAAAATCAAGACCTATTGAATTTAAAATAAACCACTATCTTAATTACTACTTAATCATTATTAAATTCATTTGAAATCACAAGAAATAAAATTTAACTAATTAACTTTGAAACCTTTAACTACACCCGTATATCAAAAATACTCGGGTCTAATCCCAAACTTTCTAGCTAACTTAAGTTCAAATTAAAAAACTAAATATTTTGAAAACATTTCTTTTCTGTACCCTTACTTCATTTTATTCTTCCTCTTCTCTTTTCTTAACTATCCTTTACTTTTTTATTAATTTAACTATTTAATCCAACCGGCCCACTACTCTCAGCCCAACAAAGACCAAGAACCCATGAAACAAACGAATTCCCTTCCTCCCATCTTCTTACTTCCTTCAGCATAACAGTTTAAGTTTCTAGCTGTAGGATTGAACACGAAGTCGTGCATGTATCCGTGCACGCTTCATCCGATGATCATGCCCTATCGCCGATCGCTTTCGCAACTATCCCCGATCCCCCTTGACCTTCCTATCCTCCTAATACACAACTGAAAACCCCTCACCAAAATTTCAAACTTGAACCGATAACTGGCATCACCCTAAACCTGTAAACCCACTTTGTTGCGCCTCCTCTGTCAACTAGCACCCTCCAAATCTCATCGCTATCTTCGCCATGCCTCCCTCCCTTTTTCCCCTTAGGTGTGCAGTCCTCTCGTTTCCCCTACATCTCATTGTTAATCAAAAAAAGACGCCCATTTGTTCCATCCCTAAAACCCTAGACTGCCCTCTTGCCATTACCACCGTGACCTAAAAATCGTGCCACCAATTTTCCCACGATCCCTGAACCACAATCTACCGAGTCCCGCGATCGCCTAAATTTGAACAAAACCCTAATTTCGTCCATAATGTAATTCCTTCCCAAATTCCCACTTGAAAATCTTGATATAATTACTAAAAATAATAGTTTTTATAGTCGATTAAGGTAATATAATCAAAACAAGGAAAGTAAACCATCGATTTTTCTGACTCTAAAAGGTTTTCACTGTTCTTCCTTGATTCCTGAAATCTATTTGTTAGTTTTGCTTAAATATATTTTTAAAAATTAAATCGGGTAGATACAACCAAATTCCATCTAAAAGTCATCACATGAATTTGTTTGCATAAGGAGATATGAATTTTTTTCTTGAATTTATTGATCCTGTTTTAGTCCGTTAATATCAACAGAGGCATTGATATGAATATACACAGACATGCACCCACAGTATTTTACTAAATTATATCCAAGCAACACGTTTACAACTTTACTTATACATGCAACCAGATAAAATAGATTAAGTTTTTAAGAAAATGGTTTTTGTTTACTCACCTTGAATTAACAGAGAAGCTGGAAAAAAAACTTTTGCCTTGAACTAGAAATTTATTTGAACTTTTGATCTTGCCGCTTGAGATTGGAAACTTAATTTTTGATCTGAGTTGTTGAATCCCTTTTTTTTAATTTTCTTAGCTTCATGTTGCTTCAGGTTTGAAATTGTAAAGGTTGTTGTAGTTTGAATTTTAATTTTTCTTTGATTTGTTTACTAGCTTATGTTACAGGTTCTTATTTTCTTTTGGTTTTTAAATTGAAGATAGGAAAAAAAGAATGAGATAGAGAGTAGAGAGGTTTATATACTTAGTTTTTACTTTTTATTAATCATTTTAAAAATAAAAATAAAAGAAAATAGGGACACTTGTTAAATCAACTCACATTTGTCATTAGCCTACTATAATTAATTTACATTTGTATTTATATATCATCTTTAGCTTACATTTTTCATTTATGTTGTTTAAATATGTAATATACATTTATATATATATTTATATTATATTTTAAATTTAGTTTTATTTTTATTAATGTCTTAAGTGTATTAATATTTAAACTTCTCCTTATTTAATTTTAAAAGAAAATGATATAATATCCCAATTATACACTTAAAAAATAATTTAGCAAGTTTAATATATCCTTTATAAAACCCTTTAAAGACAATGATATAAAACTAATCTTATACTAAGAAAAATCATATATATATATTATTTTTAAATCTAATTTATTTTTAAGATTGTTTACATTTAAATTTCAAATCCAAATTCTTTTTAAAAGCTACCAATGTATATTCAAACTAATACTTATTTTATTTAACTAGGAAAAGAATAAATCTTTAGACTATTATAAATGATTTATAAAAGAAGATTATTACATATTTATCTGCCTAAAATCTGGGATATCACATTTTATTATCAGATTTATTTGCTTAACTTATAAATCAGTGTTTTTCAATAGTTAAATCAGATAATTATCCAATTACCTGATGCCCAAAATTCCGGGTTATCACACATCCACTAGGCTTTCATCCCTCCTCTACTACTTTCACTTGTAAACATAAAGATAAGTAGATATATAAAAGTAAGGAGGAAATGGTGTCAACTAGTTTGAGGTTGTGCTAATTTCTATACACCCCAGCCAACTCAAAGGATATAATGGAAACTACGTAGAATAAAGACTGCTTACATACCCTTTCGGGAACAAGCAGACATTGTTCTATTTTTCATACTTAAATCCGCTCTGCTTTTAACACCATACATATTAGTATATGATAATCTACCACTAAGACATACACAGCCATGAATGCACATCCATCATATCACCTTCAGCATGGCAATATAAAACAGGTAACAATACCTTAACATGCATACACAAACTGAATTCAATAACTCATATTTCTTCCATTATCAAACAAGTGTCAACAAAACATAATTATTGAATCATAAAGTAACTATATAAATTTGTGACAATAATCACTTTAGTCACACACCAATTAATATTAACAACAATCGGTGATAGTTCGATACCAACAACCATACATGCCAACAAATGGTAAATCTCACAATCATGTGTATGCCATCATCAGATAAATTTTGATAAATAGCGATTACCCAACCGTTTGTGTGTAAAATGGGCAACCACCCCGAAATTAAAAAACAAAAATTAAAATGAAAGAAATGAGAGAAAGTAATGAAAGAACACAAGATTTTTACAGTGGTTTGGTAAATTCAATGGTCTGTGTCTACTTTATAGTTTTTATTGATTGAGATTCACTAGTACAACTACATTACAAGTCAATTTCAGATATAAGACGGCTTGATCTCGAATTTAGCAAAGCTTTCGCACAAAAACAATCTAGAGTCCAAATGTCCTTTTTACATGTTGAAGTTGGTGATTTATATAAGAATCCCTATGTTAGATTCACCGGATCTCCTTTTGAATTGCTCAAACATCCAGATCTAGAAAGATACAACAAAGAATAAGTCAAATTTGTAAAAATTTCTAGATCCGATCGATCAGTATGAATCGATATATCGATTGATGCTTATCAATATTTGTGACCAAATCTTCACTTTTTCCTCAGCGGTTCTTAAGTCTTCAAGTCTTGGATCTTTAGAGGGCAACGTCATTAATAGTAATTGATGTACCAATTGACATTCATTCTCTAAAACTTTTCTTTTTCTTCAACCTTGCATGTAGTATAATAGTAGAAGAAAAGTGGGCCTTATACCTAGCTTTCAATCAATCGGTACCGATTGATATTATTGCCTCTATATTAGCATTTTTTGTATTCCATTCTTGATTTCTTCCAATCTTCCTAATCCATTCCTTCATTATTTCGTAGTCCTTCGAACTATTGTTCGGTTCATATATCGAATAACAGTGCACCTCAGAAAGTATGCTTATACGAATACAAAGCATGATCTGGGTTGAGACAAGTGACTGAATCCTCTACGACAAAGACGGTTTCGTCGCTTGAGTCCTTTTCTTGAAAGGTTGCATATTTATTGAGAATATCAACACTTCTTTTTAGAAAACCATAGAGTTACGTCCTTTTAGAGATACAAATATTGAAGTCTTCTATATGAAGTCTTCGATCATTGTTCGAAATCTCTAAAAGCTATTCAACTCCTTGGCCAGGTATTTTCCTTTTCTATTCCTCTTTTTAAAATCATATGGATCGAAACATATTGATAATGATCGATGCCAATCAATTTTTCTTCAAAACTATATAAGATAAATAATTCTTTTGCTTTCATTTTCCAACTTTGTTTTTTAGCTCTGGACTTTATGAAGCTGTTACTTTTGTCTTCTACAACACCAACTTGAATCCGATCATCGATGCTAGGTCCACTTTAATTTTCGAGCACCGATCCATCACAAACAAGGACCCGATCCATTTTTCGAATTCAATTGTTCCACCCTCAAGTTCCATCCATCATCCTTTGATCTAACAAAGGTTAGTGATGCGGCTACCTTGGCCTTGTTCACGGTGGTTACTTCTTTTTAGTTGTCAAAGCTATCATCGAACAAGCTTTTAACCATCACCATCTTTTAACTCTATTGACCTAGATCCACACAAGGCCTTTATTCTTCAAAATAGGGAAGGGAGGTAAGGATGGCGAAGATTGAAGATTTCATGGTTCAATTTGATGATGGTTCGGTTCTTGGTCTTTGATCGAGTTAATTAATCGAATTGGCTCAATGGATGCATTTTGAATTCTAGTGAACTTGATCGTTAATATGTTTCCTTTGATGTTCATCCTATCGATGCTCAAATTCAACTATTATAGATCCTTTATCATACAAAGATAGAGCTCCGTACCACATTGGAAACCTTCCGGTTTCATTAACGTAAATCCTATGCTAGTAGGTAATATTTTTCATACAATTTGATCATGTATTAGAGCTTGCTTTTAGCATGAGTGGGCTTTCTACATGGAGTTATTATGTACACTATACCAAGGACATTAGACAAGCACTATATAGGACACTACAATACACCAGTCGATGTATAGGACTGAATGGTCGACACACATTAACATTTGTTAGACTATATACATCGGCCACACATAGGGAACACATACTTAAAATAAATAGCAGAATTTAAAATTATCTAACTATGCACCTTATCTGGCTCTCGATATAGAATGAAATCCAAAAGGTTCTCTAAGCATATCTCTACCACTACAGCGGACGCTTCCACTTCTACTTGTGTTCCACCGATAGCAACTTCTAACATCGTTTAACCTTCTACTTCCACTCTATCTTAAGCTTGTTGACCTTGTTGTCTTCAAGAACTCCAATAGAGGTTGCTCCATCCATGATAAGAGAAGGCCTCAATGTGATACCCCTCTCAATGTCGATCTCATTAGCACAACTATCCTCAAAAACCAACCAAACTCTTTGGCTACAATGTTAACAACTGTTGTAGAGACCCAAAATTTTGAAACATTTCGTATTTGAATATCTTATTTATTTAAATAATTGAATTTTTGGTTTAAAATGATGAAACTGATTTAATAAACTTGGTTAAAATCGTTTTAATTAATAACAAATGTTGGGAAACTTGTTTTTTAAAGGTATTTAAAAAATGAATACTTCGAAGGAATATCGATATGTGACCGAAAATTGTTTTATCGATAAATGTATTTTTACTAATTATATTAGTTGTTCGAACTTTTAGGGCACACCTAATATAAAAATGCGTCATTAATTAGCACTAAAAATATTTTGGTGAATTATGGCTAACTAATAACTTGGATGATGTCATGGGTAACGTCACATAGAGATATTATAGGAGAAGATATTTGTGTAAGACATTTTAAAGGGTGTAAGGTGGAAAGTTGTGTGCATAGACGGGGAGTGGGTTCTTGGATAACCATGGGGGTAAAGGATGATGTTTACCTCTTGTTAAATTCCTGCATAAAGCATTTAATTCATTTCATTAACCTATTTGCAAAAATTAAAAGTTAGAACACTTAATCTTCATCCTCTTCTCTCTTCTCTAATTAATCTTGATTCAAAATAAACTTCAACAATCTTTACAAAACTCAAGCTAAGGCCTTATGTAAAAACCCGCATATTTATCGATTTTATATTTAAATATTTTATTTAAATATTTTATTGTTCGTCGGATTTTGGTCTGAAAAGCTACTTTTTGCAAACATTCGAATTGGGACTCGAGGCCACCCCCATTGAGTTCAAAATGACGTTTGCGACCTTTTTGAGTATAAACTTCGATATGTTTGGAGATAGTTGATTTTTGCCACTTTTTCACTTAGGGCTTTGATTTGGGCTGAGCCCAATAACCCCACTTATGTATTCAGTCCCAACCCCTTATCCTCTTCATTCCTTCATAATTTCCTAATACATTCAAGCTTCATCGAAAATGGGGGAAGAGAAAAAGAATTAGGAAATCCTAAGCCCTAGTTTCCATTAGCAAATCCATCTTCTAGCTCCAAACTAAAGAGAACCCATTGGTAAGCATCTCCTTCTTCTTCCCCAACTCATTCTCTCATTGATTTCAGAAATTTCCTAAACCTAACTTAGGGAATGTTCTTCTTTTAAGCTTAGATTCAAGCTTCTAGTGTTAAGATTGAAGTGTGGTTGATCTTCCCTTGTCTTCAAGCTTCTCATTCATTGATTTGGGTTTAAAGGTGAGATTTTTAATCTCACATCTAAGTCTATGAATTATCTTCGATTGTTAGGTATGAATTCCTAACACTTATTCGTGTGCATTTGCTTTTGGTTTGGATTGATTTGGTGAATATTCCAATTTTTAGTGTTTTGAGTTCAATTCGTTAAAAATCTGAACTTTGATGTTTGAACATGTATTTGATGATGCATCGAAGAGCATATAGGGCCGGGTAGTCAATTGGCATAAACCCTTAGCGCCGTTGCTCGTGCGATTGCAAATTGATCGAGATTTGCACCTCATTTGAAATAGGGCATGGGAGTGCCAGCAACAGGTTCGGCCGACCGAGCCCCTGGGCCGGCCGACCGATCTGTAGAACGGGCACTTCCTGCCTCTGTTTGGAAGTGCAGGCTACAGGGCTCGGTCGGCCGAGCTCAGGGTCCGGTCAACCGACCTGCTACCCCGTGCACTTCTTTTTTTGGTTCCGTCAACCGACTCAGGGAGTCCGGTCGACCGACCTGCTGCTATTTGCCAACTATGCCTATTTTGCCTAGTTGTCTGAATTTCCAACTCTAATCGATTTGTGTTATTTCCCTATTTGTTGTTATCATTTATTATTGACTTTGATGACTTATTTTCTTCGGGAATTCTTGGAATATCCATTTCGATGGATTCGGTATCGATTTCTTTGGATTTTATTCACGTTTTCGAATGTGAATCTTAGTGATTGATTGTTACTACAATCTTCTTTGTGATTTGTCACTTTAAAAATATAAAGGTTTTCTATACTAGTAGTAAATATCAAAACTCTTTCTTCAAATGATTTCAACACTATTTTATTACAAGGCTCGTTTTCTTAAACCATTTTCCAATCTATTAGTATATGCAAGCCTTTACCTCACTCGTATGAGAAATCTAATTAAACGACTTAGTAAAACGAGTGGTATGAAACGCTTGCGTTTACTTCGTCGGTTAATTCTTGGACTTGTTCGATTGAATCTCTTGTGACAATTTTATAGTGGAGATCTACAATTTATTCGTAAATATTTAAGTTAAGCTAGTGGTTATGGGACATGAAGCTAAGCTAATATATTTACTAGCTTACTGCAACTGACACTTCTCTATGATCACGACGATCATTTTTATGTATTAGACTAGCATTGTGCGATGTCTTTTGACTTGGTCCATCGGATGTCACGTTGTACGACGTCGATGCTCCGAATTATTTGATACATTGGATGTACCGTTTGCACTACATCAATGTCTTTGCTTTTGATTCATTGGATGTACCGTTTGCACTACATCAATGATATGCTTTTGATACATTGGATGTACCATTTGCACTACATCAATGTCTTCGCTTTTGATACATTGGATGTACCGTTTGCACTACATCAATGTCTTTGCTTTTGATTCATTGGATGTACCGTTTGCACTACATCAATGATATGCTTTTGATACATTGGATGTACCGTTTGCACTACATCAATGTCTTCGCTTTTGATATATTGGATGTACCGTTTGCACTACATCAATGTCTTTGCTTTTGATTCATTGGATGTACCGTTTGCACTACATCAATGATATGCTTTTGATACATTGGATGTACCGTTTGCACTACATCAATGTCTTTGCTTTTGATACATTGGATGTACCGTTTGCACTACATCAATGTCTTTGCTTTTGATTCATTGGATGTACCGTTTGCACTACATCAATGATATGCTTTTGATACATTGGATGTACCGTTTGCACTACATCAATGTCTTGGCCATCCTTTTCTTGTGACTTCTGGATTTCGTGTGTTGAATTCTGGAATTTATGTTTCACCAACTTTTACGATTGGCATTGATATATATGTCATTTATCGTGGCTTGGTGAATGAAATTAGGAGTATGACATTCCTTTTTATCTTTGAGAAGATCTTTGTGATATTGATTAATCTCTTATTGATTTTTCAATTAGTTATTTGTCACAGCTTAGCATTGTGATTATTATACGTTTAGTCATATCTCTTATTTTATATCATTTCATCTGATAGTTTAGACTGATCCGTTTATTATTTTCTTCTTAAATAATACTCGGGTCAGACTGAGATATTACAGGTGCTTCCTCATGGCTTCCTATCTAGAACCATCTTCTGACTTTTGGCTAACTACTTTAGTTTAGTAGTTTTTGTTGTATACATTTGAGATACAGACTCTATGATGTATACTTATTCTTTTGTCTAGCACTTGTATCTATTCTCTTTGATATTGTGGATCTTGTTTGACCACTACTCTGCTGTACGCTTTCATGTGTTATATTCATATCTATTTCCGCCTTTGTGATATGAATTGCCTATGACTGATTTATGTTATGTTTATTTCTATATTTGTTTCTGAAGATATTATAGCCACTGTGTAGTAGCTTTGAGTTTGTGTTGGTAGGTCGGATTTCCCTCTTGATAAAGAAATGCATGTTATACTATCTGACATATCGATGCTCGCGCAAAGCAATTACACGGATGGTCGCTCCTCAACAGCCTTATTCTCCGTGCTAGTTGACAGCATTCACCGTAATGTTCTTGTCTAGCGTGGGTATAGAGGTGGGGCGTCACAGCTTGATATCAGAGCCAAACTTCGGAACAATATGGAATATTATAACAAGGATCATCGTCCTAAGTCCATCTTAGGAGTCGTGCTTTAGGATTCAATTCGAGTCTTCGTACCGATTCATTCTATTTTCTTTATGATTCCTTGTTTTATCAATCAAGTTTGATTGAAATTTATTTTGAGAATAACTTTTTCCTCTTCTTTCTTTCTTTCTTTCTTAAAGAAGAGAAATGGTTAGACCTGGCCGTCCCAGCGCCGGTCAATCTAGTGCTACTCCCCAGGATGGAGTATTTATGTCTGCCCAACAGCTTTTAGATCTTGTTAAGAATGCTCAAGCAGCTGGACCCAATCCAGAGCCTACTCATCCTAGATATGGTTTTGCACGCTTGTGCAGAGACTATACCGATTTGGGTGGAAGGCCATTCAGGGGATCCGAGAGTGTTATTGAAATTCAAGCGTGGATCAAATCATGCGATCGCATCTTTTCTCGCATGAACCTTATTGATCTACATCGAGTCCAAGTGGCTTCTAGCATGCTCCAAGAAAGAGCATTAGATTGGTATGAGCTTTTAATTTCTGAAATCATTGAGGCGGATCTCACTTGGGAGCAATTCCGGGGAAGATTCGAATTGAAATTTGTGCCGGAGGCTGAAAAAGTAACTTTGGCCCGGCGTTTTATCGACCTTGTTCAAGGTGAATCTTCTGTGACAGATTATGTCGCATCTTTCGAATCTCTTTCTAAATACGGGATTGAGTACATTAATACCCCATTGAAGAAAAATCAGAGATTTGTCTATGGCTTGAATAAGAATCTTAAGAAGCCATTACTCCTGAAACTTGAGGTTTCATTTGATCAGCTTATTGATATCGCTCTTCGTCTTGAAGAGGCCGATAATGAAGGTGATGTTGAAGTTGTGCGTGCCCAACAGAACTTCGACAATAACTTGAAGAGGGCTATTAAATTCAAAGGCCCCAATTCTAATAAGAAAGGGAAGCAACAAATTCCGGTAGCAAAGACTCCTACTTCTAGTCGTGATCAATGCTACAATTGTGGTTCCACGGACCATTACGCAAGGGAGTGTCCGAAACCCCTCTTTTGTCGGTATTGCAAAGGTTCGGGCCATCTTTTATCTTCGTGTCCTAAGCTTCCAAGTAAGAGAGAAGGAAAGCTGCAAGCTCCTAGCAACTCTTCTCTTGGTCAAAGTATTTTTCACTCAATCCTTGATGGCATTGTTTTATTTCGTGATCTTCTTATTCGAGTTCTTTTTGATGTAGGTTTCATCTCATTATTTTGATATCAAAAGAACTTGTCGATTCTTTTTATTTGAATATTTTGGGTTTGATGACTTCTTTGAGAATTGTAAATCCGGATGGTAGATCCGCAACACTCAATTTGTCTTTATTGATGTCGAAATTATTTTATTTGATTTTTCTTTCCGAGCCGATTTTTACTTAGGCTTCGGAATTGATTTTTGTAAGGATTGGCTTAATCGTTGTGAAGCACATATCCTATTTGTCCCGTGTGGACTATTCATCTTTGACATTTTCAATCTGTTAAGCAGATTTCTATTTTTCCTTTATGATTTTGATTCCAACTTGATGGCATCGTTTTATTCCTTAAGCCGACTTATAAGGAAAGTGTTATTACTCTCATTCATGTAGTTTGAGAAATTTTTCGGTATTTTTGAATTTGTCTTAGGACTGTCACCTAAGAAATCTTTTGAGTAGTGTTAAGGTCTTTTTGGTTCGACCTTGCCACCGATTTTCATTTGCTACGAGTTGCGGGAGTTAGCATTCCACTTACCGCATTCCGCACTCGTTATGATTCTATGAATGAATTATTATGTCAGTCAGTTTGCCCATCATGTTTCAACCATATTATAAATCGAGTATGCTACGAATATCTCGATGACTCCATCTTTGTATTTATTGATTTTGGATGAAAATTGAAATTTAAAATTTTGCAAATCTTTTTCATAAGATTTATTTATAAGTACAATTTGATTTTCTCTTAAACAAGCAAAGAATATTCTTAAAGGTTTCTAAGAAACATGTCTACGATATAGAAGATGATTTTGTGATTGTATTGCCCATTTAGTGTGTTAAGAATTCTGGTCGATGCGCTTGATCAACGTTATCGATAAGAATCTCCTAAACGCTTTGATGAGACAATCAGACACGATATATTGACTTGTAAAATGTAAATTTTTGTAGAAATATTTTTACATTTGAGATAATTGCGATTTTGAAAGTTTTAATTTTTCGGGAAAGAGGATTATTTAAAAGAACTCTTCCTTTCGATACCTTATTCTTGTGATTCCTGAAGGGGAACCAAGACTTTGCTATTTGTACTGATACTAGTCGTATTGGTTTGGATGCCGCTCTCTTGCAAATGAGAACGTGCTATCACTTGTGCTTCTAAATCATTATAGCTTATCGAGACTAGATATGCCGCTCATGATCTAGTGCTCGCGGCTATTGTTTTTACTTTTAAAATTTGGCATCACCATTTTTGGATGAGAAATTTGTTCTCTACCTCGATCATAAATCTTTGGAATATTTATTTTCTCATAAGAAACTTCATGTTGACTCGAGTTCTTGGCATCTTATGATCTTGATATTCTTTTTATTCCCGAAGGGGAAATCGTGTTGCCAATACGTTTTGTCGTAGGCAATAAGGTGTTGATTCTTTGATGATGTCAGAGTGGAATTATCTTTTTATCAAGTTCATCGAACGTTTTGACGTACTTCGTTTTAGTGAGTTTCATCTCACCTCTTTTATGGACTAGCGTCCGATGTTCTTTTATGGTGTTCGGTTCATCGGATGTATTGTTATTATACTACATCGATGTTCCGTCTTATCTGGATCAATGGATGTACCATTATTATACTACATCGTTGTTTCGGTTTATCGGTTCATTGGGCGTACCGTTTTTGTACTACGCTGATGTCCCAAATTATTTGAGTTTCTAGTTTCTCGGGCGTACGGTTATTATACTACGTCGTTGCACCGGCTCAATTTTCTGCTATTCTTGACGTTCTCCACGTCTTTTATCTACGGAAATGCTTTTATGTTTCCGGTTTTTATTCTTGTCCCCAGTGATATTGTGGAAATTGAAGTTTCACCAGATTTGATTTATGAGCAACATTCCATTCGCATCATTACTTCGGAAGTTGAGCGCCTTCGGAATAAAGATGTTCTTCTTGTGATAGTTCAATGGTTCTCAAATCCTAAGGATTGCTCTTGGGAATCCAGAGAATTCATCGAGCGATCCCGTTCAAGCTTACTCTTTCATGCTCCTTATGGTGAACTTCCTATTTCAAATTTTCTTTTGTGTTGATATGCTTCTATGGTTGTTACTTCTTATTTTATTCTTAAGTATTGCGAGGACGCAATTTCTTTAAGGAGGGGAGTATGTAAAAACCCGCATATTTATCGATTTTATATTTAAATATTTTATTTAAATATTTTATCGTTCGTCGGATTTTGGTCCGAAAAGCTACTTTTTGCAAACAGTCGAATTGGGACTCGAGGCCACCCCCATTGAGTTCAAAATGACGTTTGCGACCTTTTTGAGTATAAACTTCGATATGTTTGGAGATAGTTGATTTTTGCCACTTTTTCACTTAGGGCTTTGGTTTGGGCTGAGCCCAATAACCCCACTTATGTATTCAGTCCCAACCTCTTATCCTCTTCATTCCTTCATAATTTCCTAATACATTCAAGCTTCATCGAAAATGGGGGAAGAGAAAAAGAATTAGGAAATCCTAAGCCCTAGTTTCCATTAGCAAATCCATCTTCTAGCTCCAAACTCAAGAGAACCCATTGGTAAGCATCTCCTTCTTCTTCCCCAACTCATTCTCTCATTGATTTCAGAAATTTCCTAAACCTAACTTAAGGAATGCTCTTCTTTTAAGCTTAGATTCAAGCTTCTAGTGTTGAGATTGAAGTGTGGTTGATCTTCCCTTGTCTTCAAGCTTCTCATTCATTGATTTGGGTTTAAAGGTGAGATTTTTAATCTCACATCCAAGTCTATGAATTATCTTCGATTGTTAGGTATGAATTCCTAACACTTATTCGTGTGCATTTGCTTTTGGTTTGGATTGATTTGGTGAATATTCCAATTTTTAGTGTTTTGAGTTCAATTCGTTAAAAATCCTAACTTTGATGTTTGGACATGTTTTTGGTGATGCATCGAGGAGCATATAGGGCCGGGTAGTCGATTGGCATAAACCCTTAGCGCTGTTGCTCGTGCGATTGCGAATTGATCGAGATTTGCACCTCATTTGAAATAGGGCATGGAAGTGCCAGCAACAAGTTCGGCCGACCGAGCCCCTGGGCCGGCCGACCGACCTGTAGAACGGGCACTTCCTGCCTCTGTTTGGAAGTGCAGGCTACAGGGCTCGGTCGACCGAGCTCAGGGTCCGGTCGACCGACCTGCTACCCCATGCACTTCTGTTTTTGGTTCGGTCAACCGATTAAGGGAGTCCGGTCGACCGACCTGCTGCTATTTGCCAACTATGCCTATTTTGCCTAGTTGTCTGAATTTCCAACTCTAATCGATTTGTGTTATTTCCCTATTTGTTGTTATCATTTGTTATTGACTTTGATGACTTATTTTCTTCGGGAATTCTTGGAATATCCATTTCGATGGATTCGGTATCGATTTCTTTGGATTTTGTTCACGTTTTCGAATGTGAATCTTAGTGATTGATTGTTCCTACAATCTTCTTTGTGACTTGTCACTTTAAAAATATAAAGGTTTTCTATACTAGTAGTAAATATCAAAACTCTTTCTTCAAATGATTTCAACACTATTTTATTACAAGGCTCGTTTTCTTAAACCGTTTTCTAATCTATTAGTATATACAAGCCTTTACCTCACTCGTATGAGAAATCTAATTAAACGACTTAGTAAAACGAGTGGTATGAAACGTTTGCGTTTACTTCGTTGGTTAATTCTTGGACTTGTTCGATTGAATCTCTTGTGACAATTTTATAGTGGAGACCTACAATTTGTTCGTAAATATTAAAGTTAAGCTAGTGGTTATGGGACATGAAGCTAAGCTCATATATTTACAAGCTTACTGTAATTGACACTTCTCTGTGATCATGACGATCATTTTTATGTATTAGACTAGCATTGTGCGATGTCTTTTGACTTGGTCCATCGAATGTCACGCTGTACGACGTCGATGCTACGAATTATTTGATACATTGGATGTACCGTTTGCACTACATCAATGTCTTTGCTTTTGATTCATTGGATGTACCATTTGCACTACATCAATGATATGCTTTTGATTCATTGGATGTACCATTTGCACTACATCAATTTCTTTGCTTTTGATTCATTGGATGTACCGTTTGCACTACATCAATGATATGCTTTTGATACATTGGATGTACCGTTTTCACTACATCAATGTCTTTGCTTTTGATTCATTGGATGTACCGTTTGCACTACATTAATGATATGCTTTTGATACATTGGATGTACCGTTTGCTTTTGATACATTGGATGTACCGTTTGCACTACATCAATGTCTTTGCTTTTGATACATTGGATGTACCGTTTGCACTACATCAATGTCTTTGCTTTTGATTCATTGGATGTACCGTTTGCACTACATCAATGATATGCTTTTGATACATTGGATGTACCGTTTGCACTACATCAATGTCTTTGCTTTTGATACATTGGATGTACCGTTTGCACTACATCAATGTCTTTGCTTTTGATTCATTGGATGTACCGTTTGCACTACATCAATGATATGCTTTTGATACATTGGATGTACCGTTTGCACTACATCAATGTCTTGGCCATCCTTTTCTTGTGACTTCTGGATTTCGTGTGTTGAATTCTGGAATTTATGTTTCACCAACTTTTACGATTGGCATTGATATATATGTCATTTATCGTGGCTTGGTGAATGAAATTAGGAGTATGACATTCCTTTTTATCTTTGAGAAGATCTTTGCGATATTAATTAATCTCTTATTGATTTTTCAATTAGTTATTTGTCACAGCTTGGCATTATGATTATTATACGTTTAGTCATATCTCTTATTCTATATCATTTCATTTGATATTTATAGCTAGACTGATCCGTTTATTATTTTATTCTTAAATAATACTTGGGTCAGACTGAGATATTACAGGTGCTTCCTCATGGCTTCCTATCTGGAACCATCTTCTGACTTTTGGCTAACTACTTTAGTTTAGTAGTTTTTGTTGTATACATTTGAGATACAGACTCTATGATGTATACTTATTCTTTTGTCTAGCACTTGTATCTATTCTCTTTGATATTGTGGATCTTGTTTGACCACTACTCTGATGTACACTTTCATGTGTTATATTCATATATATTTCCGCCTTTGTGATATGAATTGTCTATGACTGATTTATGTTATGTTTATTTCTATTTTTGTTTCTGAAGATATTATAGCCACTGTGTAGTAGCTTTGAGTTTGTGTGGGTAGGTCGGATTTCCCTCTTGATAAAGAAATGCATGTTATACTATCCGACATATCGATGCTCGCGCAAAGCAATTACATGGATGGTCGCTCCTCAACAGCCTTATTCTCCGTGCTAGTTGACAGCATTCACCGTAATGTTCTTGTCTAGCGTGGGTATAGAGGTGGGGCGTCACACCTTAAAACATTACATCAACAAGAATCAACAACTTAATTCCTGAAGAACTGGAGCGAACACCCTACAACAAGCAAGGTCAAGAGCAACAAGGCCTAGGTTATGAGTTTTTTGGAGCTTAGGGTTGATTTTTATTTTAGTTAAGGTACGAAGTAGTCTTGAGGTAGATACTTGTGCTTGGTTGTAAGCTTGGTTATGAGTGAGCTAACGTACCATTTGATAGTATATAAAGTTGTATAATATGCTTACTGAACTATATTAAAGTTCACTAACTAATTAAAGTTATAATTTCGACCCTACTTGCTTTTAAACCCAAATGACCACTCTACATTGTACACCATCACTTCTGTGTCCTTTTATAACATGTGACGCGGCCTTGAAATCGTGTGTACATGTTTAGTTGGATTGTATTTTATTTCAAATTGAATATGGAATGGTTTGTATTGCGAAAGGTCGTTATAGAAGCACTTTGAAATCCTTTATTTTGATGAATTTTTATAGAACTTTGTAAAGAAAACCTTAGAGTCCGTTGGCACGGTTATTATGTGTTATGAGTATACTGCTTACTATAGAAAAATTAGACCATAAATAAACTTATATCATGTAAAAATCAGCTAAACTTTCTTGTATTTAAAGCTGTTCTCAGCCAGGGTCTATAACAGCACTTGGCAGTAGCACTTTTTGACCTGTTGTAGCACTTCAACACCTTTATACATCACTTGTTGTGTATTGTTATAGACTTTTCCAAGGCTTTAAAATATTTGGAAATGTTATTTAAATTAATTATTTATATGAAATCATTGAAGAGGTGTTTAATAACATGGATAAAAGTCGTTTCAAGGTTAAATATATTTTTATTAAATTAATATGAATTTTTAAAGTAAAGGGTTTTATTATATATTATACCTTTTTTATGGTTTTTAATTAATTCTAAATTTGTTATTTTTAAGTAATATTTTATATGAATATTTAAACATATTTATGAATATTTTAAAGGCGTGTGTCTATACATATAATTTTAGAAAATTAGTTAAATATTTTATCAAAGCATAAATTTTGTTTTTCAAAATCTTTTTGTAATTATTATACTAATTATGTTAGCTTTACAAATAAATTAGTATACATGTATATATCTTTCATAAAGGTATTTTAAATATACATACAAGTATCGACAAATAAGTATTATTTGATACAAAGGGATTATAAGTCGTTATGTGATTTGATTGTGTTTGTGCATTTATTTATCTATGGAGGTATTTACTCATGTACCTAGCACTAAAAGCCAACAAAGTAAACTTGCTCTATCTATGAGAGTTAAGATGTGTCAAGGTAGGCTTCAATGCAATCAGTACACTAACCTACCTGACTTCACTTTTGATCGAAGGATATCGTAAGTTGAGAAGGTCAAAAAGGGTGATAAGTATAGAAGGCCTATTTTCATTTTGTACTAGATAGTTGACTTTTCAACTACCAAACATGACCAAATTACTTGGAAAGTATATAAAAGCATCACGTATTTATATGGTTTGAGATTCCCCAAGGACTCATTCGCATGAAATGTCTCTTGCTTTAAGAACGTGTATTCGAGATCCTCTGAGGAGGACTCCTATATATCGTCAGCTTACTTTTAAAAGATAAGTATACTTTGGTATAATTACCGAAAAGCTTTTCAAAACTGATATACGTGTCCAATATTTTGGAAGAAAGTGTAGAGCATAATGCCATAGCGTTGAACTATCTATGTTGGTGTTAACTCCGAGGGAGAGGTCAGCCCTAACATTTCAGGTAGTGTTACAGATCTGAATTGTATATCCTAAGGATAACTTTGAGGGAGAGGTCGCATAAGCAGTCATCGAAAGACTTATGTTGGAATCTATGGAGAGATTTCGTGAAATGTTCAAGTGATGAAGACTCATGTGTTGAGATGCCGAACTTGGCTTCAGTATTGGAAATGACTAAAAATAGAGTAGTGCATAGCCAGTGGGTTTAGCTAACCCAAGGTTATATCAACTACATATACAGAGATGCTTATAGATGTTGCTAGCAGGAGTTGGTGATATTCGATATCACAAGTTTGGGCATATACCGGCTATGCTTACCTTTGTGGTATATTATATCTAAAGATATACATCGCTTTTGAAGGTGGTTTATGACCTTTATTAGGAGGCCCATGTTTGAGGTACCGAGGGCACCTCTAGTGGAAATTCATACGTAAACGAACGTTAGTGGATTTAGTTGTACTTCTAATATTATTATGGTGTAAGATGCAAGTAATACAGCTATATTCTGTTGTATATTCTACACCCTAAACATTATCTATTATATCTTTATATTTACTTATCAAATGGTGTTGGTTTTTTTAGGGAAAACCATTACGGTGATTCAAAAAAATCTCAAAAGTCATGTATTTCTTGAGTTACTCATACCAGGCTTATGTTAACTCGTCGTTTTATTTTTTTTCCTTAATTCCATGGGTACTCTTTTGAGTAGCCTAAGTACCGCAGGATTTGTTATAAACGCTTCAAAACTACAGGATGCAAGCAGGAGGCTTTCATCTATCTACCTATTTTTGTTTTCATTACACTATTAGTATGTATGTATCAGCATTGTGAGGATAGGCAATAATATCTATCTAGGTTGATGGTATTACTTAGGTTTTGTAACTCTGAAATTTCTTTGTACCTCAGAGTAATCCTTTATACTGTCTTTTTATATATTATATATTATTGTTCCACTTGTGAAATTTTGATTTTGTGTTGACATGTGGATAACGTAGATTTACTACTATCGATGTTTAGGGGTTGAAAAATCGAGTCGTTACATTTGGTATCAGAGCCAAAGGTTTACACCTTGCTTTTGGTTAGGTAAACTCATTAGATATTGGGTAAGCTATGCCCTAGAACGAGTCAAGTACACTATATCTACAAGAAATTATTTGTATTTTCTATTAACTTAGACTTTAAAAGTATTTCAATTGAAGTAATTCTATCTTGGAAATAACTTCGTCCTTAAGAGTATTCTAAAAGGTGTTTTTCTATGTTCAAGTAGTGTAAACAATGAGTACTAGAGCTGCTATTGCTAAAGGAGGAGGTAGGGAGAGATGGTTGGGATAGTACCGTTACTAATCATGGGACTCGAGCACAGAGGAACGCCGCTCTGATTGGGGAGGAAAGGGTAAATGTAGTGGAAGAGGTTGTGCAAGTTTGACCATAGATAAAATTTTCTTTGTTATGCAATGACGTTGAAAGGTTGGGCGGAAAGAAGTTCAACGGTACTAATACTATCATTGAAGTCCATACTTGGCTTAGTTTTTGTGATAGGATATTTGGGGACTTTGGAGTTGGAGAATGCGATGAAGCATTGTTTTGGAATTACGACATCTATCTGATGTTGCTATGTATTGGTCGAGTTCAGTCACCATAGATGTCTAGGAGAATGACTTCTTTTGGGCTCAGTTCGAAGAAGCAGTCAAAATGAAGTTCGCCCTAAAAGATGGGAAGACCTTAGTGTTTGGGTGCTTTCTTGATTTAAAGCGGGGGCTATGTTAATTATTGAGTGTGAGAATAGTTTTAATGCTTTATCTTGGTTCAAGATTGGATCGATAGATACACCACTAAAGAAGAAAGTGATGTTTGCATTGGATATGTATCTAGATTGTTAGAGGGACCGGGAAAATCACATCTTGGGATCGTTTGTGAATCTTATTAATATGGGTTAACGGTTCAAACGTTTAGCTCCAAAGCAGTCTGCATCTGCACCAACCAGAAACAACAATTGTAAGTTCCACCCATCGAAGAATGTTTACAAATTAGCTTGCTACAAGTGTAGATAGAAGGAACATCTCACTAGAAATTGTAAGACAGGTGAAGGAGGACAATTAGCAAAAGTGTCAAATGTAAGGGCATCGAAACTTGAACCACGGGCAGCTAGAGGACCATTTATGCCGAGTGATCATTATAACTACCACCAGCTATGTTATATAATCAAGTGTTGTCCTATGCTTTAGAAAGGACAATAACCTACTTTTTCACACTTGCAAACAACACCTTCCTCTTTTACAGATAGAAATAGGTTCTTAAAGGTATATTATATGTTTATGGCATTCTTGTTCATGTTTTGTTTAACATTGATGCTTCATATAGTTTTATATCTCGTAACCTTGTTGCTAGACTAAAACTTGAATCAATTATGGTTTTGACTTTATTTGTATGTCAAACCATATGGGGGACTCAGCTAAATTGAGTATGATATGTCTATGGGTTCCAATTACATGTTATGACCGACTCCTTCCATGCAAAATATATGTTCTTTAACTTCTGAGGTTTGAATTATTACTTAAGATGGATTGGCTATCTCAAATTTATGTTATATTAGATTGTTTTAAGCGAAGTGTGTAGTTAGAGAATGTGGGGAGGATTCTGATAATGTCTTGTGAAGATCCTAGCTCGCTAATGAGTAGTTTTCTTTATTCACTCAACATGGAGTGTTAAGATTAATCCTTATTGCTTAGGAGTTTACGGATGTGTTCAAAGAAGTAGCAAGTTTTCTTCCTTACTGTGAAATAGAATTTTGTATTCATTTGGTTTGAAATGCTAAACCTATAATATTTCTTATCCATAGGCTATTATTGAAGGAGAAGTTAGACTTAACTAACCAAGTCAATAACTTGTTGCAATAAGGCTTATCCAACCTAGTCGATCGAATTAGGGAGCACTCGTCATATTTGCTATAATGGTGGATGGTTCCTTAAGAATCTATATGGATAACCGAGAGTTCAATAAGTAGACTATTAGGAACAAGTATCCTCTATCCAGGATAGATGATTTGTTCGATTAGCTTCATGATTTCTCGAGCATTTTCTCAACTATATCTTGCTAGATGGTTTCATCAATTGAGAATAGCATACGAAAGTGTACCTTTGAGGTTTGATATATTTTATGAATGATTGGTTATGACGTTCGGACTAACTAATGCTCCAGCATATTTTGTAGACTTAATGAAAATGGTTTTCAAGGACGTGTTGAATAAATATGTGCTTGTATTTATTGATAATATTCTACTATACTCTAAGACCGAGGAGAAGAATACTTTGCCATCTGAAGATTGTACTTAAAACATTGAGAGAGAATGTGTTGAAAGCAATATTATCGAAGTGTCATTTTTGGTAGTTTGAAGTTAGATTATTTGGACATGTTTTCTCTAAGGATGGTATTTTTATTGATCCAGCAAAGGTTTTGGCTGTGCAAGATTGGAATAGGCTGGAAAGCGTAATCAAATTTTAAAGCGTCTTGGGATTAACAGGTTTTTATTCGAGATTTATTCAAGACTTCCCAAAGATTGCTTCACACTTGACAAACTTGACAAAGAAAGATGTTAAATTTGTATGGACTGCTAATTGTGAGTAAGCATTCGAGGAGTTGAAGGAAAGATTGACTAGCGGTTCTGTTCTGACAATTCTGGATAGAGGTGAAGGTCGAACGGTTTCTACAGGTGCTTGTAGGATGGGTTTAGGTGCAATGTCGATGCAGCATGGGAGGGTTATTACATATGCCAACCGACAACTCAAGCCATATAATCGAGTTATCTGACCCATGACTTGGAGTTATTAGCTGTTGTATTTGAATTGAAAATATGGAGGCATCGCTTGCTTGGTGAGAAGTTCGAGTTATACATGGACCACAAATATTTAAAGTATCCTTTCACCTAGAAAAATCTTAACATGAGACAACAATGTTGATTAGAGTTTCTTATGGTTTATGATCTTTATATTTTATATTCGCCTAGGAAAGCTAATGTTCTAACTGATGCACTTAGTAAGAGGTAGTAATTATGGTGAATATAGAAGTGTGTCGGATCCTTATAAGTTGCATCAAAGGTAATCATTAGGGATATTTCCGACTTGCGAGGATATATAAGGTTGTAAGTGAGAATGCAGCACCGAAGAGATGGTCGGGATTGGAGGTTGATGACCCTGGATATTGAGAATAAACGGGAGGTTATGCATTTCATATATCGATGGATAAGGCAAGAGGTGTCAATAGAAAGTCATCATTCGCAACTTACAATACACCCAAGGGTTACAAAGTTGTATCATGACATGAAGTAGACTTTAAGGTGGGAAGGTATGAAGAAGGATGTTTTGATGTTTGTGAGTAGGTTTTCTAATTTCCGATAAGTGAAAGGCGGCTATCAGAAGGCGGTTGGGCTGCTTTAGCCACTTAATATTCAAAAATGGAAGTGGGAGAATAAATTGATGGACTTTATCGATGGGCCACCTGGGTTAGGGAAAGGTAATGAAGGAGTTTAAGTTATAGTCGAATGACTAACTAAGAGTGCACACTTCTTACCGGTGAAGACAGTGAGGATAGCTTCGAGTTTAGCAAAGTTGTATGTCAAGGAGATTATTAGACTTCATGAGTTTCCTTATGATATTGTGAGTGACAAAGATCCGATATTCACAACTAAGTTCTGGAAAGAGTTGCAGGATACCTTAGGGTTGGAGCTGAGTTTTAAGTACAACTTACCACCCACAGACTGATGGGCAGGCAAAGAGGATTAACCGTGTTTTGGAGGATTTTCTTCAAGCTTAGACTTTAGAGGTTCTTGGTAAGAGCATTAACTAATTTATAGTTTTCATATAACAGCAATTACCAAACTAGCATTGTGATGACACCTTTTAAGGCACTATATGGCAGAACTTATAATCTCCATTGTATTTGGTAGAACTCAGAGATTTTTAAAGATCTAACATTTTGACCCTTGAATATCGATAATAAATGCATCCATGGTATTTGTGCACTGAGCGCCCAAGTGCCAGAAATACAAAATGTTAGGGTAAAATAAAAAAGAAGAAGAATATAATAGAAAAGGAAGAACATAACATTAGAATCTCACAACGAAACGGTAATATATAATATCAAAGGAACAATACAAAGAATTACTCTAAATACAATAATATCAGAGTTACTTAAACCTAAGCAATATCATTAGCCTAGACAAGTATAATTCCCTGTCATTGTAATGCTGATATATTCAATACAAAAATGCAGTGGAAATAAGAACGTTATGGAAGGTAGTTCATCCAGCTCTTCTACATAAGTTCCAAAATGTCCATAGCTAAATCTGGAAACATACACGGGGCTGACCCAAGAATTATAAGAAAATAACATCTGCATCAGGCTGGTAAACCAGCGTGAGAAAATCTAGAAATATGAGTGACATGTAACAGTAACATTGAGATCGTACGAATTCTAATAACGGTTTTCCCCTCAAGGAAACCAACCATTCATTTGTTTTAGAATATAGTGATATGATAGAAAATATCTAGGGTGTAATATATATATATATATGAAATCAAATAGCTGCTTTGTGAATGGCACAAAAATAATAGACATACAATCAATATCGCTAAGGTGCGTTTGCATAGGTGTAAGGATTTTTGTAGATCTCTCCTCTGATCTAGCTGAATTCGAACTCCATGACTAGGATCAGGAACTTCCTTCCGAGCATTGTATATCTCTAAATGGGATGTTCTCTAAGATAAACATAATTGGCCCAACGATGGACTATCTAACACCAAGTATCAAAACTCCCTCGTGCAACATATTAATAAGTGTATTCTAGATCTGAAGTTGATATACCCTCATGGTAAGCTAATCTTGAGATTATGCACCCTACTCTGGTTTTAGTCATTTTCGATGTTGAGGCTACGTTCGGCATCTTTCATACTAGTCTTCATCACTTGATCAATACACCAATCCCCAACTGGATTCCATCATCTCAAAAAGATCATGAATGAATACATGGATTTGAGATCTTGAACTCATCTTGAACCTCCATATAGGTTCCCCACATAAGTCCTCCAACAAATGCTAATGCTAACCTCTATCTTTTACTTAATCTTAGGATAGATCATTTGACTCTAAAACATTTCACTTCACAACTGCTTCGAGAACATGGATCGCGTATATGGTTATGAATTGATTACAGGTTTGAGTCATCGCATATAAATACACTGTTCTCGCTTACTGGACACCCCAAAACAAATCAATGAATTTTTGGTTAACTCAATTCTTGTTCTCCCATAAGTAAGTGAAAATTAGATGCATTTCGTACCAATACTCCTCCATGGGGTTCTCATTTGTATGAAATAGTGAAGCTTTCTTAAGTCAATATTTGGCAAGCTCGATAATTGACTAATCGATTATTTAGCCAAAACAATTGCTTATATAAATCACGATTCATACACTTAGCTCGTTTTTGACATTCCAACTCAACTATTCCTCACCAAAGAGTAAAGCCAGGTAAGTTTGAGCATTGTTTTCATTAAGATTTGCCTAGAAACTTCATTCTTAAATCTCAGAAATAGATAAGTCTACATCGTTGGCTTTTAGTGTTAAGTATAGTATTAATGATTTCCATGAGCGATAAGAAATCAACACGATTAACATGTTTCCAACATTTTTCAACTTAATATTCCTCAATTAAAAGGGAATCTTGGTAGGTTAGAACTCTATTGGTTTGTCCCTATTCAACATCAATCTTAACTCTCACAAATAGATAGGCCTTACTTCATCGGCGTTTAGTGTTAAGCATAGTTAATTAATGTACAAGCAAGTAATCAAATAATCAACCGTTTGGCACTAAGAAATTCTAACCCCTTTTTGAAAACATTTATATATATTTTTAAGATACTTGAAAATACTTTTAATAGTATTTAAAACATCTATCCAAAATATTACTCAAAAATAACAACTTTATAATTTTCTTCAAATGTGAAAACGACATGTTTTCAACAAAATATCTCTTCTTTAAAAATTCATAACTAATTATTAAAAAAATATCAAACCACTTTTGAAATACTCTAATAATAGTTAATCAACATTTTTAAAAAGAATGAAAAAATACTTAAATTTAAATTTCTTTATAACACGTTTATATTCCAAAATAAGGCTAAACGTGGTAGTTTTGCACAAGTGCAGTTTTGGTCATTTTCGAGATGTTACTTAAATTTCTACTATCCAAAATTTTAATAGCAACAAACATACATATAGAACATTATAAATATGGCAACAAACCTTTATGTATCTCTCTACAAAGTTCCATATAAATTGTCAAAAACAAACTATACACAATGGCATCTATAACGACTACCGCTATAAGTGCACTTCTAAATTGGAATCATATTCCAACCTACGTTCGACTACAACTATGTGCTTTATTTCAAGACCTTCCTAAATGTTATACAAGTCTATTCGAACTCATTCAAGTCCATTTAAGTTTGCACATATGTCACTTGCTTTTCAAAGCAATAATCAAAACCATAATCTTCAACATATGTTCATGTTAATTTAAACTACTTTAACAAAATAATACACAGACATATATAGGTTATATTTTCAATCCAAGAGGTGACTTAGCTCACCTTTTATCCAAAAAATAACCAATATCTAAGAACCAAAGTCCAAGCCCCACCTTGCTACCTCCTTTCCTTCCCTTGCTTCACCTTGCTCCAAGACCTCCCTCTACCTCACAATGCTCACGGCCTATGGGTAGTGGAAGAGTATGGCTTTGCATTTTCAACTTCTAACTAGATAAAAGGTTTTTTATGTGGTCATAAGATCTAACTCCAAATTTGAGGTGATTTAACATTGATTTTCAAATAATTTGATTTAGGAGTTTTAAGATGTAGAAGAAGAAGATGACATTGATTTTGAATTCTAAGCTTTGTGAATATTGATGATTATTTCCTAAGGGTGCACCTCTCCTTCTATAGGCTTAGGAATGTGATAGGGAAATACCATCAAAACCATCCTAACGTTAGATACTTCTATCATGTCTACTTTACACCACATATCTTAACTTTTAAGTGTTTCCATATTTGCTCATTTCCTAAATATCTAAGATAACATCACCCATGACTTACTCCATAAAGTTTATTTCCATAAATGGATAAATATTTATTTCATTAAATTGATTTTATAAGAAAATAAGTGTATGCAAAACAATTCTAAACTACTTTTGACAGTTAAAAAGCTTTTTATCGATAAAACAATTTTCGGTCACATTATCGATATTTTTTCAAGGAATATATTTTTAGGAACAATTTTCAATACAATTTCATCTTTTTCTATAAATTAAATAATTATAAACAAGGTTATAAATCATATTTATTAAACTTAATTATATTTCAAAATATTTTGATATTTGAAGGCGAAGTGTTCGAATTTTAGGGAATTTCAAGGTTACTACAAGATCACTTAGTCCTAGGATCAGATATGATTAGGGAGGTGACTAATAATGTAGTGGAGATATGAAGACATACAGAAGAAGCGAAGAATAAAAGAAGAGTTATGATGATGGGAGACATAGGGATTTTGAATTCTCAGTTGGATACTTCATGTCTATAAAGGTTTCTTCGATTAGGAATATTGTTCGATTTGGAAAGGTAAGGAAGTTGGCTCCTCACTATACAAGAACTTTTTTTTATACTCAAGAGGATCAGAACACTTGCTTATAAAGTCGAGTTACCAATTAGGATAATGGGTGTGTATAATGTGTTTCATGTATCCCATTTGTATAAATATGTGCACGATCCTTCTTTGATAGTGGAGTCATTGCAATAAGAAGATTGGGAGATAGAGTCTAACTTTAGTATACTAAGGCATCCTGTTTGCATTGTTGATAATGGTACAAAGCAATTAATGACGAAGGTTGTAAAGTTTGTTAAGTTACAATGGAGCAATGATGCTAGATACTATACTTAAAAAACTTTGGATAATGTAAGAGACTCTTATCCTAAGTTGTTATTCATTTAGCGGTTTCTTATTATATGATAACTTTTGTTGTGTACCCACCACCTATGGTAAAGTCATTTAGTACGCATTTTAGCTCATTATATAGTTCCAATAGTATTCTATATATATGTACTTGGTTCTTGTGTTTTAGTCATTATGTTGATTGTTTGTGGTTGAATTTCGAGGAGAAATTCGTTAAGGGAGGGAGAATTTAGTGACCCAAAATTTAAAACACTTCGTAATTAAACATTTGAAGTATTTAAATAATTAAATCTTAGTTTAGTGTGATAAAATTGATTTTAAACCTTGGTTAAACTCATTTTAATTAATAATTCATGTTGGAAAATTTATTTTTGAAATGTGCTTACAAAAATAAATACTTCAAAGAGATATCGATAACGTGATCGAAATCGTTTTACCAATAAACAGTTTTTTACTCGATATAAGTTACTAAACATTTTGGGCATGTATAATAAAATAATGTGTCGTTAATTAGGAATTAAAAATATTTTGGTGGATTATGGCTATCTAATCACTTGGATAATGTCATGCGTGATATCATGAAGAGATATTTTGGGAGAAGACGTTTATGGAAGATATTTTGAGGGCTGTGAGGTGGAAAGGTATGCACATAGCGAGGGAGTGGGCTCTTCACCAACCATAGGGGGAAAGGGATGGCAGTTAACTCTTGTTAAACTCCTACATAAGCACTTACTTATTTTATTTACCCATTTGCAAAAATAAAAAAGATAGAACACTTAATCTTCATCCTCTTTTCTCTTCATCGATCAATCTTAATTTAAAGTTAGCCTTCACAAATCTTTGCCAAACTCAAGCAAAGGCCTTAGCACATCATAGCAATAAGAATTAGCAACTCAAATCTTGCAGATGTGAAGCAAACACCCCATAATAAAACAAAGCCATGACCTTTTTGGAGCTTAGGGTGGATTTTGGGTTGTTTTGGTTGAGGTAGAAAGTGATCTTGAGGTAGAGGTTTGTGCTTCATTGTAAGCTAGGTTAAGTGTGAGCTAACTCACCCTTTGACAGTATATGAAGTTGTATAATATGCCTGCTAACTACATAAGGTTCACTAACTAACTAAAGTTATAACTTCAACCCAACTTTCTTTAGAAAGCAAACGACAACTCTATATTGTATATCATCACTTCTATGACCTTCTATAACATTTGACGTGCTTTGACATTATATATATTTTTTGTATTGCGTTTGGTTTTGAATTGAAGACATAATCGTTTGCATAGCGAAAGGTCGCTATAGAAGCACTTTGAAATCCCGTACTTTGGTGATTTTTTATAGAATTTTGTAAAGAAACACTTAGGGGTTTATTGGCACAGTTATTATGTACTATAAGTATAATACTTACAGTAAAAAAATTAGACCGTAAATCAATTGTTATCATGTAGAAAACTGGCTAAACTTTCTTGTGCTTAAGTCTATTATCAGTCAGGTTATGTAACAACACTTGACATAGCATTTTTTGACTTGCTCTAGTACTTCTGGACCTTTTAATAGCACATATTATTAAGCCTGTTGAGGCTTTAAAATATTTGGAAATGAAAATTGAATTACGTATTTTTTATGAAATCTTTTAAGAAATGTTCAATAACATGTATAAGAATGCTTTAATAGTGGTTTCAAGTTTAAATATGTTTTAATTAAATAATTATGAATATTTAAAGTGAAAAGTTTTATTATATATAACACTAGTTTTAATGCTTTATAATTAATTCTAAATTTGTTATTTTTATGTAATATTTTATATGAATATTAACACATATTTATGAATATTTTAAAGGTACACACACACACACACAGATATATAATTTTTTGAAAATTAGTTAAATATCTTATTAAAGTATGAAAAGGTTTATATAACATTTTGTTATAAATTTTTTTTTGATCATACTAATTATATTAGCATCGTGAATAAATTAGTATACATATATATACCTTTCGTAATGGTATCTTAAATACACACACACACACACACATACATATAAGTATTGAAAAATAAGTATTATTTGATACAAAGGGATTATTAGTCACTTGTGTGATTTGATCATGTGTGTGTGTTTATCTATCTATGGAAATATTTAATGTTAGTACCACTGAAATTGGTTTTTTGACAACAAACAATATAAATATAAGAACAAATCTTTTCCTGAGTCATATAGAATATTTTGCAGGATGTTACACAGTTTATACAAGTACATGATAATCGAATTTGAAGACTGATCAGCAAAGAGACTAGAGATCAAGATTCAAAGGTGATCAAGACAATTGGAAACTCATGAGTTTAAAGACAAACACATGAAGAGTTCAAGACTAGAGATAATTGTTAATAGACATTAGATAAGTTTGTTAATGTCCTTGAATAGCAACTTTCTTTTCTTTGAAATATTCTCTCAAAAAAATCTATTTTATTATGAAATATATTTATACAAATTTTTATAAATAGTTTTGTATATTAAAATATTTTAAAATAATATTACAATACATTCCAAATATTATTGCTTTTTCAACATACAAGGCTGTGTCGACATATTCTACATGAGTATGTCAATATATGTACTATTAAACCTTTTTTTATTTGAAGAGTTATGACTTTTAGGCTTTGTCTTTTTGTGAATATATACATGTCCCTTGAAAAACTATAAAAAATGGACAGAAAATGAATTTTTAATTAATTATTTACTCCATCCTTATTACTCTAAATTCTTACTATATATTTCAAAAATCCACTTTCTATACTCTTCAATTCTACTCAAATTCGATCTCTACTTTATCACATTCACTCTCTATAGTCTCCTCACTGTTTTATAACTATTTATCGTTCCAAACTTTTCTTTCACCAATTCAATGATCGAAGTGTTATAAATGGGCTATAAAATATCTTGTATTCAAGTAACTATTTGTATTTGGAATCAACAATTCTCTCCTACTATTTTCTGTTGGTGTGCTTATTGCCTATTCAAATTAAGTGAGTATGCTTGTTGCCCATTCAAATCAAGTGGTGTCATCTCTCTTACTTTTACTTTATTTTTACATCATTTATATATCTGTGACCGCCTATTAATATATATGTGTTGATTATCTGTGTTTTTTAAAATCTTGAAGCCATTTAGAAAATTTCTATATTATTTATAAAACACTATCGTCCACAGTAGTATAATTTATGTTATACCATTTTCCATAGTAGTATATTTCATTTAGAAAATAGTTTGATGCTTGTCAACTTGGAAAAATACACAAAATATCTTTTAATCAAAAGACATGATTACGATTACGCATCCTTTAGAACTTCTTCTCTTAGACCTTTTTGGAACATCACAATACAATCAATAAATCATAATAAGTATGCCCTCATAATAATAGATGACTTTTCAAGGTACACTTAGACACGCTTTCTTAAACGTAAGAGTGAAGCTTTTAAAACGTTCAAAATTTTCACTTAGACAATGCAAAATCAAATGTTAATTATTATTAAGGCGACAAAGAGTGATCAAGGAGGTGAATTCGATAATGAAACTTTTATAAAAATTTGTAATAAAAAAGGAATTACATAACTTTCTTTTCCTAGAACCCTTCAACAAAATGGAGTTGTAGAACATAAAAGTAGAACTATACAAATGTGCTAGGACTATGTTAAATGATAGTGATTTGCAAAAGAAAAATATACGCTTAAATAGTTGCTGCAACATGTTATATTTTGAACAGAATTTTAATAAGATCATTAACCAAGAAAACACATTTTGAATTATGTAACGGTTCGTCCTTTCGACCCCCAAATGTCGACACTAATATATCCACGGTCTTCTTGTGCCGAGCACTTAAGTGTCGAAAAGAAAAATTGTTATGGTAAATTAAAAAAGAAAAGAAAGCAAATAGAGAGCATAGAACAAAACATTAGAATCTCTTAGCGGAACAATAGCATATAATATCCAAAAGATAGTACAAATTATCACTTTAAGATATGTAGCATTTCAAAGCTAGTATCCTAAGTATCATTGACCTGAATAGTTATAACAACATATCCTTGCAAATGCTTGTATACATAATAATAGCACAATGGAAATAAGAATACTACGATAGGTAGCTCATCCCCTCAAGCCCAATGAATATCATTGAAAACTGCCTTTCTCCAACTACTCGAAAGAGCACCCATGGAAATAAGGGAAATGTAAAACCACGAATCACACATAAGTCTGTTATAAGAAACTTAAGAAATATGTAGCTAGCATAAAATAGTACTTTAGGGACCATTCGAATCACCATAACGGTTATCCCCTCAAAATAACCAAACCCATCTAATAATTACGTAAGGTGATATATTAGATAATCTATAAGATGTATAATATAAATCAGAAAATAGTTGTGCTGCTTTTAGAGGTAAAACAAAAACCGCCAATGCACATTCGCATAATGGATTTCCATGGAGGTCTCCTTAATTAAAACCGAAAGCCGGACTCTTACAAAAGGATCAGAAACAACCTTTTGAGAATCGTGTATCTTTAGTTAAAATATACCATATGGTAAACACAATTGGCCCACCCATGAACACGCGATGTCGAATATCACCAACTTTCGGTACCAACATCTATAAGCATATCTAGATATGGAGTTGGTATACCCTTTTGAGTTAGCTAAACCCCATAGCTATGAAACGTACTTTATTTTAGACATTTTGATGTTGAAGTCACATTCAGCCTCTCAATATATAAGACTTCATCACTTAAATAGATCTCGAATCTCTCTATGAATTCCAATACAAGTCGCCCGATGAATTCTAACTTTTTCCTCTCTCTTGGAATGAACCTCAAGATAGATAGTACAATTTGACAACATCGTTTGAAATGTTAACACTGACATCCCCTTTAGACTTAACTTTAGGATAGATAGCTCAACTCAATAACATTTCATTTCACGACTGCTTCCAAAACATAGAGCTTGAATATCAATTTTGTAGTGTTTTTCGATCAGTAATGCACCTATTTGATCCTTTCTCTTCAGAACTAAATCGATAAATTTTCGGTTAACTCAATTTTAGTTCATTAGGTGGTAAACAAATAATAAAAAGGAGTCCCCCAAAGGGATCTCGTGTGTGTATATATATGCGTGTGTGTGTTCTTAAAGTAAGAGACAATTTATACGAATGAATCCATCCCGGGTGATCTCAAACCGTTCAATACATGATGCTTACATATACTTCCAAGTTAATTCAATTAATTTCAATAGTAATGAGAAGGATATCATATGGAAAATAAGTTTCATATACTTATCATGTTTTCAACTTTCTCAACATATGTCATCCCCCAGTCAAGATGAAGCTAAGTATGTTAGAGCACTGGTTGCGTCAAATTCCTACCTAGACACTTCAATCTTAACTCTCACGGATAGAATAAATATACTATGCCAGCTTTTAATCCTAATTATAAGACTAAATACTTTCCATAAACGAGTAAACACATAAAGCATGATCAAGCCATACAAAACATGAATTAAGCCACATAAAGCACGATTAAGTCACGTAAGTGACTTCACTCCCCTTTTTATTTATTAAATTTATTTACTATTTAAAAGTCCTGTATAAATACTTGATAATATATTTAAATACCTTTACAAAAGATATATACATGTATACTATTGTTTCATTATTCATTTTTACTCTTTCACTATTCATTTCCACTCTTTCAATACTTAGAACTGTATGCATATTCTTGTCCCAAATAGTATAAGAATATTCACAAATCTTAAAAAATATTTCAAATTTCCAAAAGATAATTAAATAGGTTAAACACAAATGCTATTTAAAATATTGTTACTATAAACTCAAAACAATTTTATACTTAACATTATCTTTAAAAACGTTCATTTTAGAGATCTAAGTATATCACTTTTATTTAAACAATGTAATATACTTTTAATTGACTTCGACAAAACTGTTTATTATAGCATAAGTGTTATAATCCAAAACTTCTTTTATTCTTTTATGAATTACTTAACTTACTTTTTCAAACTTGTATGTATATAAATACTTTGAAAATACTTATAAATATGTTTTAAATATCTGCATAAAATATTGTGTTAAAATAACTAATTTATAATTTTTTTAAAACCTTTTATTATAAATACTACAAAGGAAATATTTTTTCTTTAAAAATTAATGTGTAATTATTGAAAATACATTTAAACTCCTAATCTATTTTTTCAATGTTACTAGACTTTCGTTAAATGCTTCCATAAAGAAAATAAATTATAAACCATTTAAAACATGAAAAACAAGCAAAAATGTCGTATTAAAACAAAATAATGCAACAAACCCAGAAGTGTTATAGTAGATAAAGATGGCGTTTATAAATGTTATCTAAATTTCTTAACAGAGAACAACATGAAAATGCATGATCTTTCTGGCCAGCTTTAACCACTTAAACAAGTGACTTTTGATCCAATTTTTTATAGCAAGTAGTTTACTTAGGCTAAAAAACTTGAAAATAAAACTCTAAGCATATCTTCCAAATTAATTGTATAAATCATGAAAACAAGCTATTTTCCAAAGTGCGTTTATAGCGACCTACTTACTCCAAACTTTAGCCACTTTTTTAACCAATTCTTAAATATTTTAAACTTTAATTTTTATACAGTAATAAGTAAACATAAAATACTTATTAAATCATTAATTAACCTTTAAGGATGTCTTTAAAAATAATATTAAAAATCCTAAAATTAAGGCATTTCAAAGTGCTCATACACCAATCTTTTTCTCGCTATAACTTTTTGTAACTTTGTTTTACAAGTTAAAGAATGATTTAAACTTTATAATTTTTACAGCAACAAGTACACTTATAGTAATTATTAAATGGCAAATAAACCCTAAGTACGTCTTCCAAAATTAACATTAAAAATCGCGAACACAAGGCATTTTCAAAGTGCATGCATAACGACCTTTTCACTTCTAACTTCTATAACTTTGTTCCACAAATTCTACAACTTTCTAAACCAATTCCTTGTCGTCATATATACCAAAATATGTGTGGAAAATAAATAAAATAAGTTATACCAAGTTAATTCAATATTCCATTTACGTAATTTTTTAAAGTTAAGGGAAATTGAGATACACTTATAGCAACCTTTCTCGCTTCAAACACTTTCAACACATTTCAATTTCATATACAATCACAATAAGCATGTAAACACAAGGTCTCTTCCATGTTACATGTTTTAAAGGGTAATAGATAGGACAATGTTACATAATAAGTTGTCATTTTCTTTTCATAGCAAGAGGAGTCCAAAAGTTATAACTTGCATAGTTCTTAACTTTACTTATCTTTATATTTATACACAACAAGTACACACATAGTATATGCATATTAAATGGTGAGATAACTAACAAAATCCAAGCCAAATACAAGCACAAGCCTTCATAAGCACATGAAAACTTTCTACCATCATCAAGATTCCATAGATCCAAGGTTTAGCACACACAAGCCGAGGCAAGCCTCCCCTTCCATTATGTTGTTCACGGCCTAAGCTTGTTCCACTCTTTGTGATCCTTTTATTCACGCCTCATGTTACTGTTCCTTATTTCTATGATGTTCTACGACCTTTGATAGAGTTTGGTGAATATTGGAGTTGATTTGGTTTGATTTAAGAGAGTTAAAGAAGAGAAAGAGCATGAAAAGGAGCCATTTTTGTTCACAACTTTGTAAAATTAATTTGGGATATTATGAAGTGTTAAAATGGACAAATACAAGAGAGGAATCACCTTAAATATACCTTTCCATTTTTGGTCAAAAGAAGTCCCCCAATATGTTTATCTTTACACATCACCTTTGACCAAAAACAAATATCTAAAATACTATTCATTAAAATATATCCTCGTTAAACTATTTGCTAATCTCCTTTTGGTATTCACATTTAGTTAGCCATATCATAGAAAATATTTTTAGTCGCTAATTAACGAAATATTAATATATAAGGCAAGACTAAAAAATTTGAACAACTTTTACTGACAAAAAAATTATTTATCGATGAAACGATTTTTAATCACATTATCGATATTTCTTTGAACTATTTATTTTTTAAACATTTTTCGAAAACAATTTTACCACCATATTAGAAAGGGTTACTAAATTAAATTAATTGCATTAAATCCAAGATTCGAGTATTAAATAATTCAGATGCTCGAATACAAAGTGTTCGAAATTCCATCTCGTTACAAACTATTTTTTAATAAAAAGCCAAAAGTATCTTATTTTAAAGTCATTGGTAGTAAATTTTTTATACTAAATACAAAAGATAATTTAGATAAATTTGACGCAAAATCGGATAAAGGTATATTTATTGGTGGTAAAGGTATATTTATTGGTTATTCAAATAAAAATAAGGCATATAGAGTTTTTAATACTAAAACTAACACTATTGAAGAAACTTCACATGTTGCTTTTGATGAAAATTTTAAAGTAACTAATACTAGAATGATGAGGAAGAAAATTTTAATCCTAGTAAGAATAACAAGATTACAAATGAACTACTAGCAATGAAAATAATAATACCGACGATTTAAATACAAACAAATCAAGTAGAATAAATTTTTTGAAAGACCATCATAAGGAAAACATTCCAGGAGGCATAGAGTCAGTTGTAAAAATTATAAATAAACTAAATAAGATGAGTAATGTAGCATTAATTTCGACTAACGAAATCAAAAATCCAAAGGAAATATCAGCATATGATTCATGGATTCTTGCTACACAAGAAGAATTGAATTAGTTCACTCATAATGATATTTGGGAACTAGTGCTACGACCAGAAAATTAATCTGTAATTGGAACTAAGTGAGTTTATAGAAATAAATTGAATGAGAAAGGAAAATTAATAAGAAATAAAGCACTTTTGGCTGCACAAATATATAGCCAAGAAAATGGAATAAACTTTAATGAGACCTTTGCTCCTATTACTAGATTAGAAGCCATAAGAATTCTACTTGCTTTTGCAGACCATAATAATTTTAAATTATTTTAATTGGATTTACTAAAGAAGATGTATTATGTTTAGCAACCCCTTTTTTTAACGATGAAAAACTTCCAAATCATATTATAAATTAAAGAAGGAATTATATAGTTTAAAATAAGCCCTTGGAGCTTGGTACGAAAGACTTAAATAATATTTAATACAATCTAATTTTGAAGTAGGTAAAGTAGACACTACATTATTTATAAAAAGAGTAAAAAATGATATTAAACTTGTATAAATATATGTAGATGATATTATTATTGAGTCAATAAATGAACAACAAAATAACGAATTTGAGGACGTAATGACCACAAAAATTGAAATGAGCCGCATAGGAGAATTTGACATTCTTTCTAGATTTAGTAAAGAGATTTGGAATGTTTAACACAAGCTATAAACCAACACATATGGAAAATAGTGAGAAACTTAATAAAGAAGATAATTCAAAGGACGTTGAGAAAAAACTATATAGAGCTATGGTAGGATCTTTAATTACTCTATATCAAAGCAATTGGACTCGATACCGCGCATAATGTATGTCTGTGTACAAGATATCATCCACAACCTAAGGAGACACTTCTTAAAGTTGTAAAATGCATCTTAAGATATGTTAATAGCATATTAGACTATGAGATCTTCTATCCAAAAGAAGATTCATTTGACTTAGTATCATATAGTGATGCTAATTATGTTAGATGTAAATCAAACCAAAAAAATACAAGTGGACCCTTTCACTTTTTAGGACACTCACTTGTCTCTTGGTTCAATAAAATGCAATACTCTGTATCTTGTATCTGCAATGACCAGAAAATTTTCATCCATGAAAATTCCAGAGAGTTAGGAAAGAAGAAAAAAGATAGAAGAAGAAATGAAAGAAACACATAATCTCACATTTGCAGCGGAACAAAATAAATATCAAATAAAATATCAGTCATACAATGGAAAGCTGTATCTGTTAATATACATCATCACATCAGAGTTACAACATTTACACAAAACACTGGACGGATAAAATCAACATGTTCCAGATATACAACAATATATCACAGTGGAAACACTCCTTACGTTCCTGCCATCCAACTCGTCTCCCGAGCTCCAGAACATCCTTACCTGAAAATTGTAACACTCGGTCTGACCCGAGCATTACATCAAAGTAACACCCGAGTCAGGCTGGAGACTAGCGTGAGTAAACCCATATAACATGAGATACCAATGCATAAACTTATTAAAATCCGGGTAACTCGTACCTTATTACAAGTTCATAACTTGTTATAGTTAACACTTATTTCCCGAATCCATCCCAAGTACCATTATATGTTTTCAATGGTCCAGTTTACTTAAGTCAGTTCATTCCTGCCTAATGATTTCATATATCAAAACTATAACGAATCATTGTAGATTCCAAATCTAAGTGATTTCGGTTATTACCAATACCCGACCCCGGTCTCTTCGATTCCACCATCTCTTAATCCAAGTTATTTAAGTGAATACAATTCAAATTTAAATATAAGATGTCACTTTTACACATCAATTCTTCATTGATAGATAACAACATTACCACTGTTCAACCAAACATATTATATCCCAAAACATTTCATACTAGATATATCAACCAATTCAAGGCATTCAATATCATTCACCTTTCCATAAACAAGATTTATTTGCCACACCATTCTTAATTAATTTAAATAAATTAAATTAATTACATCAATCATTTTTAATCTTACTTACCTAAAAATAATTAATTTTAAACAAATTAATTTATCCTTCTGTATTACCATCTTTAATTACATTAATAATTTAGTTAATTACGCAAATTCATTATTCTTCAACCATTCGCATTAATTAATCTTATATTATTCTCATTAACAATAATTTATTACATTGATCCTTAATTAATTTTTCTTAGTTAATTATTCTATAATCACAACAATTGATTAATTATCCTTTAATTAATCACCTTCATTAATTAACTAACCCTCTAACTAATTTCCTTAATTAATCAGTCTGTTAACTAATTACACTAAGTAATTTATCCTTAATTACTTCCATTAAGTAATCCCCTTTAAGTATTTACATTAAGTAATTGTCATTTAAGTAATTAATCTCCAATTACTTACTTTAATAATCTCAAATCACCAATTAATTAATCTTTAGTTAATTAATTTATTAATCCTTTCTTATTAATTAATTAAATTAATTAAATACTCTTTAATTTTCTTATTAACTTAATAAGTCTTAAATCATCAAAACCTTAATTATCTTTTAAGGTAAATCATTTATCTTATTAATTACTTAATTATCAATCACATATAAATTTCTAACACTTTAACTTTTTAATTAACACTTGATTCCATTTCTAAATTAAGTTTAAAATAACTTACAAATTTAAGTTAAACAAATCATACCACTTCTTAAGTCAAATGTTAAATAAAACATTTACTATATATTAAAGAAATTTATTCAAGAAAAAGTTTCAACTAGATTTATTTTAAAATTTAAAAACTTGCTTTTATCTCCACTTATTATAAATATTTGGAAAATAAATAGATTATGGATTTTGTTTTAAGTATTTATCGTAAATTAACCAGCTTGATATATACTTAAAGAAATTTAAATTTATGTAAAGAAACAACGCTAGGTATAAAAACCAACCTTAATAACAGTTTTTAGTAATAAACTAGAATGGGCCGAAGCCCAACACGAATGCACAAAAACCACCCGAAGACCCAACCATGCTTCTTCCCACATCACTTCTTTGCTCAACCCGACTAAAAATCTTCTCCAAATCCAATCGAAAATGATGCCACGAACCGGAGAATAAACTACTCCGATCAATTCACCAACTACCTTCTCGTACACGACTAGATCACGATCGAATCCCGGCCCTTGATCGAACCTATCTTCCCGCCTATCGCAATTAGCCATGTCGAGCATCAGGTGCATACGGTGTACGTGCACAAATGCTCTGATGATCCTTCCGACCTCGCGAACACCAAAGTCGACAACCGTTCTCCCTCTGATCACCATCGCCACCAAGTCGAAGACTCAAATCCGATCTCTCGTAAAACACCTCTTCAGTTCGAACATCGAGAAAAAAACAAATTCAGTTTTCGTCGAACTGCTCTCAACTCCCCTCACCGATCAACACAACTCACCCACCTATCAGGAGCTCAACTCCGACACTTCCTTTCTGTCAAACCTCGAAGGTCTCGGTTGAGTCCTCATTCTCCAGTTCGATCGCATTCCATGCTATGCCCAGAAAATCCTTAAAACCTAAAAAACAGTACTCCAGCTTAAATCGAAGCCAAATTCGAGAATCGGCTTTGGTGAAACCCTAGCACATGAAGCTAGGCTCCTTTTCGACCAAAGCGCAACACCCCTTATCAACTCGATCAGCAGAAATAAATTTTTGAACGGAATCCGTTCATTCCCAAATTTCTTACAATATAGGATGTTGAAAACCACAATTCCACCTCTAAAAATCCTATTTTTACTAGGAAAATCATCATGCAAGCTTAAAACTTTGATTCAATTTCATTGAAATTTCACCAAAATATGATATTTACTGTAAATCTTGACATAAATGAACTATACAGTATGATTTTCACACAAATCAATTTTTAACTAAACCTATATTAAGAAATAAACATTTTCTTAGTTTATATCAACATGCATTATGAACTAGGTGATGTGATCCAGATTTTTGAATGTTGGGTTGAACCAAATTTTCACAGTTTAACAGATAACAGAAAAATTTAAATTCTAGGTTAAAACTAAGGTTTCTCGCCAGGAATCAGTTGAAAAGAGCTTGAAACAGTTTTTACATTTGAAAACTTGAATTGCTTAGATCTTTTGAAACTGGAAAAATGATATTTGAAGTGATCTAGTTTGAACTTTGATTATGATCTGGAAATTACTTTTGTTGATAAGATTTAGCTTTGAAACTTTGATTTATTTGGAAGCTTGATTTGCTTTGGTGATTGCTTTTGAAAAGATTACTGGCTTGAGAAATTGAAGAGTTGATTGATGTTTTGAATTTCCCTTTTTTTTCTGTTTACAGGTTTGAAAATAATTGAAGGAGATAGGGAAGATTTTTGAGAAGTCTGGTTTTCTTCTTCTAACTTACATTTTTAAATTAAAAGAATTTTCTTGTTTTCCACTTGTAAAATCATATGCTACTTAATTTACATTTGTCAATGCATGAATTTATCTTCTTACAATTGTTAATATGCAAGAAGGAAGTATTTACAAGTGTTTAACACTTATATCTCTTATGTATTTATATTAATTACTCAAGCTTTTATATTAATATGTTATGTTTATATTTAAATTTATATATATATATATATATATATTTGCTATGAAATATCTACAAAGAAAGAATACTTTAAACCCTTTTATTAAATTCTATTTAAAATTAAGCTAAAACACTTTTAATCAATTAAAATACAAAGATACTATTCTTTATTTCATGTATACAAATAAAGTGCTTTAGATCTTTATTTAAATCTCCTTTTATCTTAAACTATTATACTTTCAAAATTAATAAACATTTATCTTGAGTATAGAAAATATATGATTAACTTTTAAATAGCCTTTGAAAGGTAATATATTGTACTTTAAAACATAAGCTCCAAACTACAAGGTATATATATAATTTGGAAAGATATCTTTTAATTAAATTCAACCTAAAGACTTCTCATTAACCATGTATATATATACATACATATATATATATATATATAGAATACATTTTTATTAGCTCTCGAAGATAAATTTTACAAATTAAATATTATTGAAAAGATAAATCTTGCCAAATTAAGTATTTATAAAAGAAAACCATTAAACAAATATTGTCAAATTCAACAATTATATCAAGAGATTATCAAATACATATCTATCCAAATATTTATAATTCAGCATTTATTATAGTTCAAATCCATCTATATACATATCCAGATATATATCCCAGAATTTCATTGGTTCAATTTACGAATGAGTAATTCAATAAATCATCTCCTGTTAATATCAAATTAATAGATGCCTAAAAATTCGGGTTATCACGGTATCTCTTTCCGCAATGGAAATAGAATATATATCAACAGCATTAGCATGGTTAAAGATTATTTATATGCAACAAACTTTAAGGGATTTTGTTTTAAATTTTAAGCGATCATCTATATATTATGATAACACCGGTGTAATAAATTTATCTAAGAATCCAACACACCATGATAGGACATAACATATAGATATAAGACAACATTTCTTAAGAGATAACGTAAACAAAGAAGTTATTACACTAGAATTTATAAATAAAAAAAATCAAATAGCTGATATTTTAACCGAACCATTAGCATAAACTATTAAATCAAATCAAGAAGAGAACTGGGAATATGTACGTTTACAGAAATCTAAAAATAATTAGTTCAATTAACGTATTTGAAAGAAAAATGAAAAACAAAATTACCCTATATATGTCGACATACCTAGGAAGCCTATGTAGACATACCTGATAGTTTTCACAAAAATTATTTTTCCCTTTAACTTTCAAAATTCAAAACTAATTACTTAACCACCTTAATTAGACTTCAAACCCATTTACTCATCCTTTTCTCCCTGAAAACCAAAAATTAATCAATCAAAAATGGATCCATCCAAATCAATCAAAATGGATTCATCTAAATCCAAAGTTTCAAGAGAAGAATTGAGCCTGTTTCATAAATTCACATTCTCAAAACTAGGAAACATTGAAGAGGAAATGCATCATATTCTCACAATGCTAACTGAAATTGAAGTAACGCCAGATTGGATTCGAAAACGAGTAAGTGAAGAAAGGAAGAATGTTGAGGAATCTACAGAAGCATCTATTAGATAATCATGCAAATCCAATAGTAATTAAAGACAGTGATACCTAAATCAATGTTGACATTTATAACACTGTGAATCGGGATGATGACGAGGATGAAGACGAAGACGACGATCACAAGGATATAGTATGTGTAGGAGAAATCAATTAAGACACTAATGATAATTTTGTGGGATAAAAAAGAAAATTTTGTCTTCACTAACCAAATCGCACCATCCACAAATCACTAATAGTTAAAACAAAACATTAATTTATGAATGTAATAAGTGTGATGGGTATGTATTTGTTTAGTTTATTTGGTTTAAACATGTATGTTTGCTTTGGTTTGATGGCATATTTCGGTTTGATATAGTAAATGAAATAGTTTTCTATGGATAATATGTCTTCTCTTGAATATACTATCTAAATGTATGTAATTATAAATGTTTTTATATAAAGTTATTTCTTAAAAATATTTTTTCACAATTAATATTGATTTTGATTCCGTATACAACACTATCACATTTCATAGTATTCAACATGTCACATTTAAGGGGAGTTTATTTTTCTTTACCCATTTTTTATGACAGAGTGAAGGGAAATGTATAAGATATTACATATGCATATACTAAGAGTGAGTTATTTCAAAATTAAAGGAGTCACATTATACTTTGTAATAATTTTTTTACATAGTTGTCATCGTCAAAAAGGGAGAGATTACCGCAAACATTGATTTTGATGACAACAACAACCATATAAATATATGTACCGATGTTTTTCCAAGTTGTATAGAAGATTTTACAGGATGTTACTTTGGTTTATACAAGTATAGGATAACTGAGTTTGAAGACTGATAGGTAAAGAGAATAAAGATCAAAAATCATAGATGCACAAAACAGTTGAAGACTCATGAGTTTGAAGATAAAGACATGAAGAGTTCAAGACTATAGATAATAGTTGATAAACATTAGATAAATATGTTGAAGACCTTGAATAGAAACTTTCTTTTCTTTGAAGTATTCTCTCACCAAAAAATATATTTTATTTTCAAAACATAATTATAAAAATATTTTACAAATAGTTTTGTATATCAAAGCATTTAAAAGCTATTTTAAAATGATTTTACAAAATTTCAGAATTTTGTAACATTTTAAAAACATTACGGTTTTTCCTAACATATAAGGATGACATATCCTACATGAGTATGTCGACATATGTATAATTAGACCATTTTTTTAAAATGTAAAGAGTTACGTCTTTTTGGCTCCATCTTTTTGTTAATAGACTAGTCCCTTTAAACACTACATAAATGGGAAAGGGAAACTAATTTTCAATTGGTTATTCACTCCATTGTTCTTATTCTAAATTCTTGTTATATATATCAAAAATCCACTTTTTATACTTTTCAATTCTACTGAAATTCATTGTTTACTTTACTACATTCATTCTTTATAATCTAATCACTATTTTACGAGTATCTAAATCATTCTCTTGCTATTTCAAACATTCTTTCACTAATTCAAAAATCGAAGTACAATAAAAGGGCTATAGAATATCTTGTATTCAAGTTACAAATACATTTTTCGGAATCAATAACTCTCTATTACTATTTTGTATGGTGGGCTTGTTGCCCATTCAAATCATGTAGGTGTGCTTATTGCCCATCCAAATCAAGTGGGTGTGCTTGTTTTCCACTTAAATCAAGTGGGTGTGTTTGTTGCTCATTTAAATCAAGTGGGTAATTTTGTTTCCTAGAAAATCAAGAGAGTCTTCCTTAAGCTTCGAAAGTCGGTAGGATGTATCCTGTTGCCTTGGAATCAAGATTATGTTATGGTTTGCTTGCTAACTGAATAAAGGCATTAAAAGGAAATTTGTACTGATACTGTATAGGACCGGATGTAAGATTGGTCAATCTGAACTAGTATAAAACTTTTGAGTCATCTCTTTTGCTTTTACTTTATTTTTACTACATTTATATATTTATGACTGCTTGCCAATTTATATTTATTTTGATTAATTTGTATTGATTTAAATTTTGAAACTTTTTAGAAAAGTTCTATATTAGTTACAAAACACTATTCACCTCCCTTCTAATGTTATGGTAGCCTTAAGATCCATCCATACCAGTATAAATTATACTACGCCATTTCCCAAATTTACTCCTATACTTAGCACTAAAAGCCGACAAAATAGACTTGTTCTTTTTATGGGAAGTAAGAATGATATGACAAGGCAGGGCTTCGATGCAACCAGTACTCTAATCTACTTGGCTTCACTCTTAACCAAGGGATAGTATAAGTCGAGAAGGTCGGAAAGGGTGATAAGTATACGAGACCTGACTTCTATATATGATTGTTTTCATTTTGTACTAGAGAGTTGACTTGTCAACTATCAAACTTGACCAAATTACTTAGGAAGTATATAAAAACATCACGTATTCATACAGTTTGAGATCCTACGAGGAGAACTCATTTGCATGAAATGTCTCTTGCTTGAAGAACGTATATTCGAGATCCCCCGAGGAGGACTACTATATATATATCCCCTTACTTGTAAAAGAAATGGAATTGAGTTAACCAAAAGTTCATCGATTAGTTCTGAAGAGACCAAGATCAGATAAGTAAACTATGGTATTACTTATTGAAAACCACTTCATAAATGATATATGTATTATATGTTTTTGAAGTGGTTCCGAAGCAAAATGTTATAGAGTTGAAATGTCTATCCTAAAGGTAACTTCAAAGGAGAGATCAACGTAAACATTTCAGGTAGTGCTATAGAGATGAGCTGTTTTTCCTAAGGGTGAATTCGAGGGAGAGGTCAACATTAGCATTCATTGGATGACTTATGCTGGAATCCATAAAGATATTCATGAACTATTCGAGTGATGAGAATCGTGTGTTCAGATGCTGAATGTGACTTCACCATCGAAAGTCGTAGAAAATAGAGTATGTGCATAATCAGTGGGTTTAGCTAACCCAAGGATATATCAACTTCATATTTAAAGATGCTTATAGATGTTGCTAGCGGGAGTTAATGATATTCGATATCATGTGTTAGGGCATATACCAGTTATACTTAACTTTATTAGTTTGGGCCCGTGCTCCGCACACGGGATGTTTGTGTTATTGTATGCGTTGTTTTTTGAGTGCAAATATGTAAACGGAAAGCAAGAGAATTTTTGGAATTTCAAAAGGACGCCGAGTAAATTAGTTTAACGAATTTTCTTTATTAGTAGTAGAGATGGTATATATTATCTAGATATATAAGTCACTTCAGAAAGTATTTTCTAACCCTTGTCATGAGGCCCATCCTCAAGGTACTGGGGGCACCTCCAATGGAAATTTGTATGCGAATGAACCTTAGCGGTTTTAGTTGTACTTTTGATATTGTTATGGTGTGAGATGCAAGAACCATAACTATTTTTTATTTATATTCTACACCCTAGACACTTCCTATTACATCACTATATTTACTTATTAAATGATTTGGTTCTTTCAAGGGGAAGCCGTTACGGTGATTTGAACGATCTCAAAATTTACTATTATATGTGCACACATTTCTTGAGTTTCTCAAACTAGGATTATGTCTGAATCATGGTTTTATTTTTTCCTTAATTCCTTGGGTACTCCTTCGAGTAAGCCGAGTACAACAAGATTTGCTAGGGACGCATGAAAGCTTTAGGAAATAAGCTGGAGGCTTCCATCTATCTACCTATTTTTACTTTCATTGCACTATTAGTATGTATCAGCATTGTAAGGCTCTAAAATTTATTCAACTCTAGAATTGGGACGGTAGACAAAATACGTGGCAATTAAATTTTGTAATAATCCATACTTTGTAATACCCTGAATCAATGTCAAATGACAACATATGCCTCCTAAATATTAGAAAAGATACATTGTCGGGGTAAAATTGAAACAAAAACACTATACCAAGGCATATCGATAGAATCTCACAGGGGAATAACAACATATAATATACTAAATATACATAAAAAAATAGGATAAACAAGGGTAAGAATGTATATATAAGTTCAAAAATCACAAAACGTGTAGTTGCTCCATTGTTACTCCGTTCAGTACAAGACGATAGTAGATATTATTTGTTTAACACATATATTTAGCTTATGCACATGTTTGATTGGATGGTTGTAACTATCTTGTATATTTTGTGGTAGAATTATATTATGATATTTATATTACCCTTGCACTTGTGTTGGGTTATTATTATCAGTCACGTTATATTAGTTATGCTGACTCGTCGATTGCAAGAGAAGAGAAGATTAAGGTATGATTCCCTATCTTGTGGGGAATATGTTTAGTTGACTTGTTTATTGATAGTCCGGATTATCCCTATGTTACATTCATTGGGAGAAGTGGCTATGCCTTATTAGTTTCCTATTTATTTGTACATAGTTTTGATATATATTATTTTTCAATAGTTCCCCTCGCATGAGGCTTTAAGTCTAATCCATGTTTTATCGTTGTCTATTCATGTCATGATAATTCTTGGGTACTCGATTGTGTAGTTTAGGAGTCAGGTGCTTTCGAGGATATATTATCAAAGTGGCACAGCAAGAGCTTTAGAGGCACGACGTCAATACCTAGGATATATATACTTGATATTTTTGTAGTACATAACAAATATGTTATTTATAGATGAGACTAGTTGTATTAGATATTCTATTTCAACTTCCATTAGTGCATCTCTTATATATATATTATTTATCATATTTTGTTTGTATATATTCAGTCTATTATATGTTATCATTCCGCTATGGCATTCCATCGATATGCCTTCGTATAGTGTTTTTGTTTTAGTTTTACCCCGACAATCTGTCTTTTGTGATAATTGAGAGTTAGGCGTTGTCATTCGACGTTGATTTAGGGTATTACAAAAGGTGGGTTTTTATAATATTTATCATTCAAATAATTATTAGGCAAACATTTATGCTGCGTTTGTTTGTTGAGTAATATTAACAAACACTCGACATATAATTTTTTATAGAAATATGAATTTTCTTTGCATGATGATTGTGGTAGTTAGAGGCGAAGGTTGCGATTGTAGTGGCACCAAAATTTAGTTAATTCTAGAATGGTGAATGACAGAGAAAATATTTAACATAATAATTGCTATGCAAATATTTTTGGTGCAAATAGATAATGAGTAATATTGATAAATACTTGACAAATAAATACTTGTAAACAAATATAAATTAACTTATCATGTGGTTATGTTAAGTAGAAAAATGGAGTAATCATATTTTTGATGGGTTAGATTATATATATCAATTGTCACTTATTATGAGGTTCCTTAGAGTTAATTAACTATTTCCAAAGAAATGATAGAAAACATAGAGACAATGATAAGATGGTGTTGGAAATGATGGAAGTATGGAAAAATATTTACGTGCAAGGATTTTGCTATATTTGTAATGCAATACAACAACAAACACTGTAGTCTTTCTACATGCAAAATAATTGCCGATATATTTTACCCAACAATTATCATGCATGATAGTACATTTATTATGAATGATTAATATTTACCATATAAGTTATTAGTATTTTTTAGACAATAGTGACATAATACTCAAATAATATTGCATACCATAATGATTGATAAAAAAATATACAATATCAATTTTAATATATTAAATAATGGTTTTATAAATATGAAATTAATGATTTTGATTTACATTGTATTTCAAAAAGGGCATAAGATTGATGTTTTTCAAATAAAGATTTGACCCAAAACCCCTTAAATTTAAACATTTTCGAGATTATTTTTTATTTTTTATTTTCAACATATTCATTTATATGATCAAACCACCTATAGACAGGTTTGTATACCGCATCGCTTGGAAAATCATCTGAAGCCAAAATAATTCTCCTACTTTAGTGGTCCTGCAAATGTCTTCTCTCGTTTCCTACAAGAAATGCTATTCATACCGTGATTTTCATCAAATTACCCAAATACAAAATAAAAAAAACCACATTATAACCCTGCTTGAAATTAACTATACAATCATTCCATATTTCTATAACCTTTTGTTTCTATCTACTTAAAAGCCTGAAGCTCTCGTAATACTCTCCTCGAGTCAAATGCTTAGTCGCATTTTTCTATAAATGATGGACTGGTCCATGGGAAAAAACATCACTTACAATCATGTGCGGAAAAGCCTCAAGAAATATCTATAGCTTTATTAATAAAATAGAGGTCCTTTACTAAAAAAGAGAAGTATATCGATAATATAAAAATCTAGAATCAGATCCTTATAGTAACAAGTCTTGTTAACATTACATGGGTTAAAATTTTAAATTGAAACATTCTTTGAAAAGCAAGGGTTCCCTATCTTCAAATAGCACCTCATTATCAATAGCCTAGACTGATAATTCTGTAATTTCTATACTTTATCATATGATATGCAAATAGCAACAACGATATTTGTTTTGCAAAATATTAAGGTAAATCAATAGAAAACATCTTGAAAACATCTTGGTTAAAGATCTAATATATGCACTAACGGGACTTCATATGGATATCCTTTAAAGTGAGGGTGATATCCTTCTGTATGAGTGTTAATATATTACGTGTGGATGTCGGAAGATTATCATAAATCATCTTATATCGTGCACTGTCAATATAAGAAGCAGGAAACATATTTAAATAAAAGATGAATAAGCAATTTTCTTCTTAAACAAGACTACCAAAAGTAGATGATTATTAAAAGACCCACCAGAACCATCTTATCCCCACATGTCCCTCAAATTAAGTCCAGTCTGTTCAACCAATCGTTATGACCAAACAGGCCCGACCCTAGGGTAAGGCTGCTAAGGCAGCTGCATAGGGCAACAAGCCGGGAAGAGGGCAACTATCTGAGGTTTTATATAAATGGTAAGGTTTCAGCAGCAAAGCCTTTTCAAAGTAGTTGTACAGTTGAGTGGTTGTTTACTTAGTCTGTGAATTAAACAATCCAGGTTCAATCAATGTTCTGCTCATTTATAATTTTTTTTTTCTTATGCCGGGTACTTTGTGTTTGCCTGAGGCAACCAAGTCAGTTGGACCGGGCCTGTGACCAAACAAGTGGTTCCTATTGCTAGTATAACCAATGAAGTAACATCCACGTTTGGACACCATAGGAATGTGAATTTTTTTGTATGTTGTTATCTAAAGGTAAAGCACCATGTTGGACAGTTGGAGTTTCCATATGAATATGAATATTTTAGGGAAATGCACTTATCCCAAATCGTGGAATATTGAAATTGAGGATTATGTCTTTCATGAACTAAATTTCATTCTTCCTTAAAATTAAAATTACCATTAAGCCATTGTCTACCAATTTGTGCATCTACAAAGATATTGGCTTGGATTTTTGCATCGTTTTCTTGGTTTCACAGTATTAATGGAAAACCACTATAACCTTGTCCAGCGATCCGTACATATTTAGAGAAAAGAAAATTGTGCCATAAAGAATTATTTTCAAGAAATATAATCCAAATTTTGAATGAGTATGTTCCACAATTGTCTTTATGTGATTTTTTACCTAATCCACCCACATCCTTAGGCTTGAAAACTTTATCCTAAGAAATGCAGAGATGTTTCATGAGGTTATCCAGCAACCCCGAAAAAAATCGCAAAAATTCTTTCAAAATCGCTAAAATGGAATTTGTTGAAGTTAGAGTGGAAATTTTTTAGAGCCTATTACACTAAAGATTTTAGAAGCACTAACCTATCAGCTTAAAAAAAATAAGAGAGGAGTTCTATTCCTAAAAAGTTGGATAGCTTTCCACACAAACGAAGAGTTTGTTCTATTTCAAACTTTTAAAGAGTTTAACTCCAAGGTAAGTAGTGTGTATGGATTTAATGACAAAACATGTTCTTCTAACAATACTAGATCTCTGAACAGCCTGTGCACGTTCAGAAACAATAAAGCAACTTTTCTCAGTATTAGTTGTTTAAAAGAATTTTCATATTAACTAAGAAATTTCGTTAATTATTGATGGAAGGAGCAAAACTATTGATTAAGATTTTAGAAAAACTTGAAAATGTGTTTGAGGGAAGATACTAGCAAAAGGTTGGTTACTTGTACCCTTGTTGAAAAAAAAAAAATACTAGTATACTGAAAGTATAGAGACAAAGTTTTATAGTGGTTCAACCAAAGATGAATTACTTCCATTGTGAGAAATTCTTTTTACTTTCACTTCTATTACAACAGCCTAGATTACAAGATAATGATAATACAAAGAGAGTTGAAAGCTAGTGTTGTTTAAACTTTTTGAAAGGGAAATGCATGTGATGATCATAGTAGTTGAAATAGATAATGGATTGTTGAGATTGTGCTATGACTCGGGTGGAAAGTACACTTGGATGATGATCTGGTCGAATGGCTGATAGGAGACAACTAAAAAGGTGAAAGGAATATGCGATCGAGATGAGCGCCAGCAACGAAACCGTTCAATGTGTGTGTCTTGACCTTACTGCGTATTTAATGCATATGTACTATGGTGGCATGTTATAGCAGTACGATATGCTCTTTGTTGGAAGAAGGCATACCTAGTGTTGCCCCTTTCCGTTTACTTTTGCATGTTAATGTAGTAGAGCTTGCAAAGCTGTCTAACTACATAGTCGAAGACATGAAGAAAACATAAAGTTGCTAAGGACATGTTGCGGAGGACATGTCGAGCATGAGGGGATGAGGAGAGCTGAACTAAAGCCGGTCGAAAGGGGGTTGGAACGAAGTTGGCCCAAAGATTGGTTGGTTGTTGAGGCCACATCAAGTTGAGACCGCTAGTCCAGACCTAGGTTATTATTGAGGACAAGGGTGAGGAGGTGTTGGATCGTATGCGAGATGGTATATATAGGTCACTTCGGACTAGTCACAGGCGATTGCACTGATATCGGGTCAATGGTGGATCATGCTTGACCTAGTTTTAAGCTATTTCGATAGGCACATAATTGAGAGTGGTGCTTGAGTAGACGGGCATCTGATTGCTATGCTGAATGTGGGATAGCATGAGAGGGTCTATCGCAGGTGAGATGGGCCATTGTGTACTAGGCTGGGTTATGCCTAGGTTTAGGTCTGCTTCATAAGTTAGTTGTTGAAGCTGCTTGTAACGACCCGCGATTTTGGCCATATTATTTTAATAAATATTTAATCCAATTAAATAAAATGCAAACTTATCATTTTAAAATGAATAGGACTTTTGGAATATTTTCCATTTATTTATATACATATGTATTTTGAAAAGGAAACTTTGATTTGAAAATTTAAAATGAAATCTCTTAAAAATATTTACAATAAAATCTATCTTATTTAATTAAATTAAAATGCTCTTCCTTATTTACATTTAGTATTAATATACATATATGGATAATAATGTTTAAAATAAAATCAAATCCTATCAATATAAAATATAAGTATAAAATATAATTACAAAAACATATGAATATATTTTAAATGTTGATAGTTAAAATAGAAATAAAAATAAAAACAAGGATTAAATGGTTATTGTGTGTAAGAAACATAAGATAAATACATATAAATAACTATAACAATTTTAAATGAAGCACAAGTGTATAAAATAAAACCAGACAAATATATGTATATGAATTGTGAAAGCAAGAAGATAATAAAACAAAATATCTTCATACAAAAAGCCAAATGAGATAAGTATGTAAACAAAATAGGAAACCATTACATTAAATGCCATCACCTCCAGCATAAAAATAAGGTCATTCAAAATGGTAGAAATCATTTCAATTTTAGGAGAAAAAAAGTCTTGCCCGGTCAATGAAAAACCTCTGACCAAAGAAATAAGCTCATACTAGATAATACCTACCCTTATACAAACTGTTTTCTTCTATATATATATATGTGTGTGTGTGTGTGTGTCTTTCTATTCCAGTTCGTTCATAAAAAACATAGCAAAACCAGAGAAAAAGAAAATAAGTATCATAATTTTAAAAACTCAAAATATCATTCAATTCAACAAAAACAAGACAGAATTCAAAGGCAGATTCAAACTGCAGTTTTCAAAAACAGGAAGTGTTCTCTGTTCACAATATTTTCAGGTGAGTAAACATAGATTTTTAAAGTTTTAAGTTTAATTAAAACAGCACAGGTGATTCATTGATAATATGGTGTTGTATGTGTTTTATTTTTGAATATGGATCTGTGTTTATATACAGGTTGTTCTATGAATATTGAATATATTGATCTTCTCTGTTATTTGTTATAGAGTTAAATATTTATTCAAACTCAAAATATTTTCATCTAATTATTGTTAAGCTTAGAGTTTTCAAACAAACAAGATTTTTAAACCTAAATCAAGATTTTTCAATCTGTTTTAATCATGTTGGAGAGGTAGCAACACTGGAAATCTTGTTTTACAGATAAACATGTAATATTTAGTTAAATTCGAATACCTTGAAATGCCAATTCAATTTCATAACTTGAATCTACACTGCAAATTAAGATTTTTAAAACAAAAATGGTAATTTTTAGTTTAGTATTTTACGAGCAGTTCATATTTAAACAAAATTTGCTTTTTAACCATTTCCTGATGATCGATCCAATATTGGGTGATGAAATTTTGTTTGAAGCAAGTTTAGCAATCGGTGGTAGCGAGAAAATTGTCAAATAATTTTTCTATTTCATGAATGAAGGAACGAGGCCAGATTTGGGTTTTTGTTCGAGTTTTGGACATGTCTGAAAACGAGACGAGTTCGTCTCCTCTGTTGGGCCAAGCTTCTCGAAACTCAGAGGAATGTTAGAGTGGGGTGTTGACATGGTGTGGACGGAGTTGGAGCTTCTCCGGTGGTCTGAGAAACGACGGCGAAGTGATTTTGTTGGATGTGTTTGAGTTACAATTTTCGAACGAAATGCTTAATTTCGATTTGGAAATTTTTGTGTCGAATCGAGTTTTCATTTCGAGTAGAGGGGTGATTCGCGACTTGCCGAAGTTATTGGAGTTCGCTGGAGCTACGGTGAGACACCGTATACGTGTACGGCGTAGGTGGTGTCAATGTTGTTGATGGTGAGCAACTCGAGTTGTTACTCGAGTAAACGATGAGTTCGCTTCGGGTTAGAAACCGAGTACTTGATTATGTTTACCTGATACTTTAGTTTAAACTTAAACTCAACTGAAAAATAAATAAAAAAGAGAAGAAGAAGTACGTGAGGAAGGGAGAATGCCTCGGGGAAATGAGTGAACTACTTGGGTTGTAACTCGAGTAACCTGAGATTTTGCTCGAGTTTGTTTCAAAAGGGGTTAAGCCTTAAAAATTTAAAGTTAGTAATGTTAATTTTTTTTTGCTATAAATGAAGTAATCAATGTTTGACTATTTTTTTAAGTTAAAAAAAATTTATTACAAGTTTAATTATTTAAGTAAATACTTAACAATGTTTTCTGAAATCTTAATTAATGTTTTTATTAAGTAGATAATTTAAGTTAAGTATTAAATTTAATTAACATTGAAGTTTTATAGTTAGTGATGATTTGGTTTCAAAGTTTAAGAAAGATTTTTTTTAAAAGTTAGTTAAGATGAATAATTATTGTTAACTAATTATTTTGGAAAGCAATTAAGAATAATTAATTTATAATTGTAATTAGAGATTGGTTAATTAATGATTAAGTGATAAATAAATTTGTAATTAACCACTTAAAGTTAATTAATGTATGATTAGTAGTTAACTAATTAAGTAATTTAATTAAGAATTGATTAATTAAGTAATTAGTGGTTAATAAATGGGTAATAAAGTTTTATTTATTAATAATTAGGTTATTAATTAATAATAAGGAGTAATTAATTAAGTAATTAAGGTTTAATAAATGATAAAGAAATGATTAATTAATTAAATGATTTGAAATGGAATAGTTAATTAATTGATGATTATTAAACAGAAGTAAATGATTAATTCTCAAGTAACTAATTTAAATTGAATTAATCACAATAAGGATTAAAGATACTTGCTTATGGATGATTGTATAAGAAGAATATCTGATTTTGCGATATCTATTGGGTGATATTCTGTGATACTCTGTGATATGCCTTGATCATCTATGACGATTGTGTATGATTTGTCTGTGATAAATGCCATGTGAACTCAAAATATTGAATTGAATTGTTTAAACTATTAAACAACTTAACCTTTAAAATGGCGTTTGGATTTCGATGAGACAGGGATCGGGTGTCAATTATGATTATCCGAAAACCACATCGATCCAAATTAAACGTTAGGTTGTAAATTTTCAAGTGAAGATCGAGATGGTGTTTTAGAATGCAAGGGTTATTGTCGCTAACTCTGAGGGTGATTCCAAATTGAGTGTAACGAGATAATGCCTTCGGTTTCGTTCGAACTCGGAACGAACTTGTATGGATTGAATGCTTTCAGAATATCGTCATGTAGACGATGAGCACTCTAAGAGATATGTTCTATAAAGGTAATCACAGCCTCAAGCCTCATCAACCGGCAATGGCTAAAATAGGGGAGGTGCAACAAGGTTAGGTGGGTAGCACCCAAGCAGGACGAGATATACCCCTGTCTAGATGTCCCTTTTCATTCGGCTGTGTGGGCGGTTGCTAGATACAACCGTGGGGTTATCTTGTTCGGAACTGTTCAGTAAGGAATGGTTCCGGCCTTGTGTTGTAGGAGGTCAGGAGTGATCCTCGAAACGGTGATCTAGGCCCCGTACTGTGACGGGCGGTACCCCAATAGCCCTGCCATTGTATGGAATCCAATCTTCAATAAGCGCCGTACGTTTTTATTGTGTCTAACTATGTTGGAATGTGAGATGTAAGCATTTCATCTATTTTTGTATTTTACTTGAAAACCCTAGACACTATTATAATATCACTGGATTTGCTATAAATAATTTGTGGTTAGGGTAAGGTAAAAACTTACCCGTATTTATGTGTGGGAAGTCTTACATGATACCTTTGTTTCAAATGTTCTCAAAGTTAAACAACTTTAAACTGTTTACTCATACCAGACCCATGTCTGACCTAGAGTTTATTTCTGTTTTTCATAAACTCTTGGGTACTCAAATTTTTATGAGTAGCCAAGTGATAGGTTTTGGATTGTTGAGTTCTGGAGGAGCTTGGAGCAGGAATCCAGACGTATATATCTATCTAATTCCGCTGTGTTAGTTGATGTATGTTGTATTTTGGGATGTATGTAGTAGCAGATGTATATATGACTGTCATGTGTATGATGTTGTGTAACTCTGATATATGTATAACTATATAATAGTTATGTGATGTATTATATTTTGTTCTGTTTCCGCTGTGAGATTCTGATGTTGTTATTCTTTCTTTCTATCTTTTTTATTTCTATCTCTTTCTTTTCTTATTGATGATACGTCTTTCTGTGAGTAGAAAGCCGGGTCATCATAGTTGGTATCAGAGCATAAGTTGAGATAACACCTAGGCTCTAGAGTAATATCTATCTTGAGAGTGCGTATTTGTATTTTTATATAATTATAAACCTATCTAAATTTGTTGAGTTACCTTTTCAGGTGGCCAACATGAGTTCTGGAAGAAGAGACAATGGTAGGGGCAGTACCTCGACTGATAATTGACGAAGTCAAACTGCTAATGAGGCTGTAGATCCAGTACCGCCTCAGGTTAGTTTTGTTGCTTTGTGCAAGGACTTCATCAACCTTGGAGGTAAACCATTTAAAGGGACAGAGACTATAATTGAGGTCCAAGCTTGGCTACGCTCTTGTGAGCGCATCTTTAAGAGTATGAAGTTGTTTGATGAGCGAAAAAGGGACATGGCTTCATGGCAATTGCAGGAAGGCGCTGCAGCCTGGTGGGATGCAGCGATAGCAAACATCTCCGAGGACGACATTTCTTGGGAAAGATTTAAAGAGTTAATTGAGGAGAAATTCATGCCAACAGTAGGGAAAACTCGTATGTACCGGGATTTTTTGAATTTGAAGCAGGGAAGCATGATTATAGCGGTGTATGAAACCAAATTCAATGAAAATTCTTGCTACGGACTAGGACTCATTGATACTCCACTCAAAAAGAACGAAATGTTTGTGCAAGGATTGAGGCCGTAATTTCATGAAAAGATGACGGCGCATTTGAAAGGATCTTTCGTGGAGTTAATTGATATGGCTCTAAGATACGAGGATTTGATGAATAAGATATCTGTGGCGCCAGTAGCAGCATCGCGAGGGAATTTTTCTAATCCAAATAAGAGGAAGTTTAATCACAATTGGAGGAAGCATAACAAGAAGAAGACTGGAAGTAACAACAGACCTCGCAAATGCTATATATGTCAACAAGGAGGTCACTTGGCGAATAAGTGTCCCAGGAAAGGATTTCAGCAATAGCAGCAGCAGTCGCATCAGAGTGGACCAGGTTCGGCTTTGGTTCAGAGATCTCTATGCCTTAATTGCCACCTACCAGGTCATATGATCAAGGATTGCCCGCTACTTTATAAATCTCAGCAGAATAAGGTATTTGCTTTAGAGGGTGCGCTATCTACTTCATCTAAAGGTAAGGGAGTATTGGAAGGTACATTACTTTTAGAAGGCAAGTATGTTAAAGTTTTGTTTGATTCAGGTGCTTCTTTGAGTTTTATTTCTTTGGAATTTGTAGAGAAGTTCTTTCTTACCCCTAGTACCGTAGACTGTCCCATCTTTGTATCTAATCCTATAGGAGGGGTAACCAAATTAGATATGATCTGTAAGGACTTGAGGATTTCCTATCTGTCCCATAATTTTTCTTGTGACTCTTATGTGTTGAATTTTAAGGGATTTGACCTTATATTGGGGATGGAGTGGCTCGATGAGTATAGGGCTACTCTGAATTGTGATGAGAGAACAATTTCGTTGGAAACCGATTTGGGTAGAATTGCTAGAGTGGCGTGTGATAATTCTGGAATTCACTTGAGTAGTCTTTTACATGGAGTTGAGAATTCTCAAGGGAAGGTTAAAGACATCGACGTGGTCCAAGATTTCCCTGATGTATTCGAGGAAGTCAAGTGTTTGCCTCCGCATCGAGAGATAGAGTTTCGCATTGATTTGATTCCACGAGCAGTACCAGTGATTCATCCTAGTAGGAGGATGACTCCTAGGGAGAGGGAGGAGTTAGTTAAACAGACTCAGGATCTTTTGAAGAAGGGATTGATTAGGTCCAGTTTTTCTTGTTGGGGTTCTGCTGCGGTGTTTGTCACTAAGTCGGATGGATCGCTAAGGTTCTGTGTAGATTATAGAGAATTGAACAAAGTGACAATCCGAAATAAATATCCCCTTCCTCGCATCGATGATCTTTTGACCAGTTGCATGGAGCTTCTGTCTTTTCTCAACTGGATTTAGCTTCAGGTTTCCATCAGTTAAGGGTAGATGAGGACAGTATCCCTTTAACTGCATTTAGAGGACCAAATTGTTTCTATGAATGGTTGGTTATGCCTTTTGGGTTAACCAACGCTCCTGCTTACTTTGTTGATCTGATGAACCGAGTCTTTCGGGATGTATTGAATAAGTTTGTTCTGGTGTTTATCGATGATATCCTGGTCTACTCTAAGTCTGAAGAAGAGCACAAGCAGCATTTGAGAATAGTGTTGGAGACATTGAGGAGGCATGTTTTGAAGGCAAAATTCTCTAAGTGCCATTTCTGGAAATCGAAATTGAAATTTTTGGGGCACATTGTTTCTGGTGGAGGTATCTCTGTAGATCCAGTGAAGGTTGAGACTATTCTGGAATGGAAGCAGCTGAAGACAACGACTGAAGTTCGTAGTTTTCTGGGATTAGCTGGCTACTACAAAAAGTTTATCAATGACTATTCCAAGATTTCTTCACATCTGACCAAGTTGACAAGGAAAGGATCTAAATTCAAATGGTTACCCCAGTGTGAAGAGGCTTTCCAGGAGTTGAAGACGAGGCTGACCGGTGCACCTGTGCTAGCTATTCCGGATGGAAAGAGAAAATTTAAAGTTTATATAGATGCCTGTATAGTTGGAATGGGAGCAGTTTTGATGCAGAATGGAAGAGTAATTGCGTATGCGAGTCGACAATTAATGCCCCATGAAAGGAACCACGCTACGCACGATCTTGAGTTGTTAGCCATTGTTTTTGCTTTGAAGATCTGGAGACGTTATCTTTTGGGAGAGAAGTTTGAGTTATTCACGGATCACAAACCATTGAAATATCTTTTCTCTCAAAAGGATCTTAATTTGAGGCAGCAGCGATGGGTCGAGTTTCTGGCATCCTATGATTTGGATACTCTGTATACTCCGAGAAAGGCGAATGTTGTGGCTAATGCTCTTAGCAGGAATGCGGTTCTGTCTCTTTTGGAAGTTGTTCCATCTCTCCAGAAAAGAATCATAAGCGAGCAAATGGAGGATAGATCTTTTGAGGAATTGACTCTTGGAACCAAGGATGGTCGATATTCGAATTTCAAGGTAGACAATCAAGGTGTTTTAAGGATTAACGGTCGTTTGTGTGTACCTAAATAGATGGATTGAGGCAAGAGGTCTTATCTGAGTGTCATCGCTCTAGATTAAATATCCACCTAGGAATCTCTAAGATGTATAAAGATATGAGAAGAGTTTTCTGGTGGCCGAGCATGAAGAGGGATGCAGCTACTTTCGTTAATAGTTGTGCTATCTGCCAGCAAGTTAAAGGAGATCAACAGAAGATGGCAGGTTTATTGCAGCATTTGGAAGTTCCGGAATGGAAGTGGGAGATGATTTCGATGGATTTCATCGACGGTTTGCCAAGAACGAAGAAAGGAAACGAAGGAATATGGGTGATTGTGGATCGTCAAACTAAGAGCGCCCATTTATACCGGTTAAGGTAACTCGTACTGCAGCTTCTCTAGCAGAGATTTTCTTGAGAGAGATAGTCAGATTGTATGGTGTTCCTGTCAGCATAGTAAGTGATCGAGATCCTATCTTCACCAGCAAATTCTGAAAGGCTCTGCAATCAGCTATAGGAACGAGTTTGAGATTGAGTATAGCCTATCATCCTCATACAGATGGACAGACAGAGAGACTGAACCGTATTTTAGAGGATATGCTGCAAGCTTGTGTTTTGGATTTTGGTGGAACTTAGGAAGACCATCTTCATCTAGTGGAATTCTCCTATAATAATAGTTACCAAGCGAGTATTAAGATGGCTCCTTATGAAGCTTTATATGGAAGACCGTGTAGATCCTCATCCTGTTGGATAGAGTCGAAAGATCGTCTTGTGCTTGGGCCAGATTTGATTCGTGTAGCTTCTGCTAAAGTTGAGCTTATCAAGAAAAGGATGAGAGCTGCGTAGGACCGTTAGAAGAAGTACGTAGATAAGAGAAGGAGACAATTGGAATTTGAGATCAGAGATTTAGTCTTTGTCAAAGTTTCCCTGATTAAAGGGGCTATTAGATTCGGAAAGACGTGAAAACTTGCCCCGAGATATATAGGACAATTCTGCGTATTAGAAAGAATAGGTGCGGTGGCTTACAGAATTGAATTGCCAGAACGGATGTCTGGAATTCATAGTGTATTCCAGGTATCCCATATAAGGAAGTTTGTTCATGATCCATCATTGGTTGTAGAACCAGTAGTTTAGGAAGATTTAGAGGTCGAGCCAAATTTGACTGTGGTCAGGAATCCAGTTCGGATTGTTGATCAAGACAAGAGGCAACTCAGGAGCAAGGTAGTGAAGCTCGTCAAAGTGCAGTGGACCGAGGATCCCAGAGATTGTACCTGGGAAACTCTGGATAGTTTTAGGAAAGCCTATCCGGATTTGTATCCGGATAGCTAGTGATGTTTGTTAGGGTAAATTGTTTGGTTGTTTGCTAATGTATGAATGATATGTATGTTTGAATGGTTGATATAACAGCTTTTGAATTATCTTTTGTTTTAAATTTCGGGGACGAAATTCTTTTAAGGGGGAGGAATGTAACGACCCGGGATTTGGCCACATTATTTTAATAAATATTTAATCCAATTAAATAAAATGTAAACTAATCATTTTAAAATGAATAGGACTTTTGGAATATTTGCCATTTATTTATATACATATGTATTTTGAAAAGGAAACTTTGATTTGAAAATTTAAAATAAAATCTCTTAAAAATATTTACAATAAAATCTATCTTATTTAATTAAATTAAAATGCTCTACCTTATTTACATTTAGTATAAATATATATATGGATAATAATGTTTAAAATCAAATCAAATCCTATCAATATAAAATATAAGTATAAAATATATTTATAAAAACATATGAATATAATTTAAATGTTGATAGTTAAAATAGAAATAAAAATAAAAACAAGGATTATATGGTTATTGTGTGTAAGAAACATAAGATAAATACACATAAATAACTATAAAAATTTTAAATGAAGCACAAGTGTATAAAATAAAACCAGACAAATATCTATTACTTAAATAGGAAAAGAGAAGCCAAAGCAGTCTTCGGCCGCCACGTGTCCTTTTTGAACCACTCCGTTTCCTTTTCCATCTTCTCTTCGTTAACTGTTCCTCTCCCCATCCCTTAACTCCTCTCCGTTCGTTTCAATTTTCAACCCACACAGCCGCCTCCACTTTCACTCTCCCCTCTCCTCAACGTCCCCCCTCCTCTTCCCATCCAAGATCCATAAATCCACACTGACCGTGGTGTTCGCTTTGGGTGTTCTGCCGCCCCTTTTCCCAACTGCCCACACTCGGTTTTCCTAATCTATGCGCTTTACTCCACATCTGCCTGCGTACCTGCCCTCCAACTGAGACTATGTAAGCATATATTATCTCAGGTGAAAAGAGACCAATTGGAGAAGGTAACTCATTTTCCCTTATCCTACTCTGTTTTCCAACAGATCTGTGTTACGCAATATGTCATGATTCAAATGCTTGGTTGCTAAGAATTTGTTCAAAATAAATGTGGTTGAAAGCTATATTCTGAACAGCTTTATTTTCATCGACAAAGAATAGGATATTGAGCTATAATAATGTTTCTGCATAGGCACTTGCATCTTTTGAACTGTTGTAAGGACCAAATGCTGGAATAGTAGATTAGGCTATAAATAATGATTTATTTCGTTTTTTTTTACTGTTAATCTTACATTTACAGTTTATCACAGTTTATGAACTTAATTAAGATAGGAAAGATAAGAGATAAAGCAACTTCAAACTTTCATCCATTGACAACTTATATAAGAAAAGAGGTTTTATCCAGTTTAATGCTAAGTAGACATAATATCACCAGAGCATTATATGCACCTAAACTACCTTATTTGAGTAAAAACTGTGGTTGGATATAGCAACCAAACAGGTTTATTTCAAAACTGTAAACATTAGATTTTTTTTCTCTTTTACGTTTTTATTACGTTTAAGAATCAATTTTACAGGTTTAATTTTTTTTGGTGTTACTGAATTTTGTTACTTGCTAAAGTGTTTATGTTTCCAGATATTGATTTTCTTCGGTTGAAAGCCTTTTATGGAACCTGTTTTAATTTGAAGTAATTCAATGTTTGTGTGGTCATTTCTCAGTTTGGATCTTTTCAACGACTTAGTATAGACAAATCTTCATGACGTGGTGCAAATGTTGCACTCCTCATACTCAACCACTAACAATAAATTAATTCTGTCATCTAATTGCAGTATTGTACCTTAACTGTAAAGTCTCATTTCCAGAATCAACTATCCATTGTTCTTCCGTTTGATTAGTTCGTATTTTTATTCTTATGTTTAATTCTTTATAATCCAGTATTTCACTTTAATTACTATTAGGATGCATAACATCATGAACCTTGATTTATGATCTGTCTTTATATGTAACTGTTTTAGATACATACTGAGCTGCTTATCACTATAATTTTAAGGAAGATAGTCTGGTTGGTTTAAAATTTTGTAAAATAATGTTTGTTAGCTATGTTAAATCAAGTGCAACTACAACCATTAGCTTTATAAATCACAATCAATTCTCTGTACAACTACATGAAATAGCATATTTTGTTTTCAATAAAAATGCTATAAACATGAATTCTAAACTGTCTTACTTGCTTTTCTGTTGATCTTTATCAAATCTATTACTTGAATATAAAAGCACAATCCAGACATTGATGATGTGGTAACATTAATTTTCGTTATTTCAAACTGCTGAAAGGTATGAGAAATACAGTATAATATTAAGTCATTGTATTTAAGATTTTAGTGTGCAATAATCTGATCAATATGATAATTAAGTATTGAAGGAAATGACTTAAATAACCAGTGGAACATGATGTTTGAATAAGGTAAATGCATTCTTGTCAATAGAATATGTATATTTTGTTCTTATAAGCCTACATTACTAACTAAATTACCTCAAAATGTTATATTGTCTTCACATAACATTGCAAGTTATCACATGAACTGGAAATATATTCTTCTTTATCAACTACGTGCATTCATTAGACTATGAACAAATCGATTATTTCAGTCTTAGTACTCAATTTACTTCAATGTTTCAGATATCCTGTAACTTTGGATATACATGATGCCATCATGTCGGTAACTATAACTTCATTTGCTAACAATAAAGCTAGAAGATGGAAAGAGTTTTGGCCATTTTCCTACGTATTGTGATATAAAATATTAGAACTTCCAAACTCCTACCTTTTAACTTTTTTTGTCTCTAAACTCACTTTCCTCATCATTCTTTTTCAGACCTTATAGAACGGTTCAATTTGATAAATAAGTTGTAGCAATTATAGACTAAAACGTTGATGAGCTGCTTAATATTTTAGACATGGTTAAGCGGACTCAATACTATTCATCTATATTTAACGTGTGTGAGATTTTACAGGAAAATGAAGTAGCAACGATTCAGAAGATTTCAAACAAAATGGTGGGGACTGGCGCGGTATGTTTGTTCAGGATGACAAACTTTGAAATCAAAATATTACCAAGGTTTTAAGTGCGAGAAGAATAAGTACACAAACAATAGGTAAGCATGCAAATGTACTACTGTTCGAACAGAACATTATAGTATGAGTGCATTATGATTTTTTACAGATGTGATATTAGTTAATGATTCTTTATATGAACCAAGATAGCATGAATATTGATGAATAACGGTTAATGAATGAGCCATAAATGATGTTAAACAAGAGCTAAATGACTGCAAAATTGAATGCATGAGTGAGGTCAATGTGTGCCCATTTTGTAGTGTACCATTTGTGTTTTAACGTTGTCTTGGAAATGTCATCATGGCACTTGATTTAAGATTCTGAACGGATTGCAATATTAAAGAGGCTTTTCCCAAGCTGTTGGTGCCCAGTTTCTCAATTTATCTGGCACGCATTCCTTTTTTTTATATCTTAATTGATTGATGAGAGAATGGAGACATAAAAGATAGAAAAATTATCTATCCTTCTGCAATTTTTTTTTAAAAAAATGCTAGGGTTAACAAACGCTTAAAGTGAGTGTGCTTCCACTCTAGGCCAGCTATGAATTCAATCTTATTATGTTTTTTCATACAAGTTCAGAGTTGAAATTTTAAATATCCTCTATGTGGTAAACTGTCTTACTTAGTTTGCTGTTGATCTTTATCAAATTAATATATGTGATTCCACTAAACAAGAATAGAAGATGTTGAAATCAGTAGAGCTTGATATCAGTATACTCAACTGGAAAAGTTATATACAGTATTTTCAGTGATATATGCAAAATGTTAGTAGTTGGTTATATGATGAACGAGTAGATGTTGCATCAGTAACAAGATTTTTGCGGTTGGATTTTATAGTCTGGTTTACAGCCAACATCGTACACACCAGATCCGTCATAAATAGCTTGAACACCATGTACTTTACAGGTTAGCACTTCTGCATGAACATTTTCACTTGGTTTGTAACTTGATGTATAATATACTTCCAGTTAAATAAAAATGTGCCACCGTTTCCTACACTCTTTCTTCTATCATGCATACTTAAGTCGCTACAAATGACGTGTTAGTTGATATTAAATTATACAGTATTTTTATTTCACTCATCATCATCCTAATATGCCCTATCATATGTAGACAGTGACTAAATTTGTGGACAACATAGTTGATATTTCAACTTGAACCCTGTTCATAACACAACTTTATTTTAATTAGCAATTTATCTACAAAGCGAACACATGTACATATATTACTGTTTATCAATTGGGTTCAGAAAAACTAACTTCATCAGACAGCCCGCTAAATAAATTGGTGTTGGTCCTATCAGTTATCTCCACTTATTTAAAACTAAGTTAAGTTAAAGTCATGTGTGGTGTGGTAGTTATTGTCATTTTCATGTAGTTATTTACTATTGTTCCACTGTTCAAACCCACTACGTAAAATAACTACACCCACTTTATTGAAGTAAAACCGTACATACAGCTGTCCTTCAGATTGCACTGTAAAAATGAATTAGTTATATAATCCTCACTTTACCACCATAAATAATTCAAACGGTACTTTTACACCATACCCACTTCAATGTCAAATTGTTGATTAATGTAGGCTAATGTAAGACTAATCACTCCAAGGCACGAAAATATCATTGTCTTTCAATAATGTTTTCCCCTTCTTTATCACAACGGGTAGAACGAAAACCTTCTTTCAGGATACAATGGAGATTAATCCGAGCAAGTTGTGATTACTTGCTCAGATCAGAAGAAACACTCAGAAGTTTCTCAGACGAGTTTGATGTAGAAGAAAAAAGAAGAAGTTATAGACTGCGTTGATGGAATGCTCAGTTATATAGGGAGTGAGGTGTCTATTCGAACGGTCGCGACCGATAGAAAACGGTTGGTTACCGTTGGTTGCCCCTTGGACCCCTACGACCTGACCGGGTAGGTCGAACCCCGTAGCGGGGGCGTTACCCCCACACCCCCACCTTGGGGGTTGCCACCCCCCGGACCCCCCTTCCGTATGGGATCTTATTTGAAAAAACGTTCAACAAAATCGTTGCCTTCTACTTTGTTCTATCCCAAGGTACGTTAGCATTAAACATTCATCTCCTCTCGCTCCCCATTCCCTGTACGAAGCACATATCACTACGCCCCTCTAACTTCTATGTCACTCTGTTCAGTACGGGGCAGTAAAATTTCTGTCAACTTTCCTACTTCGCAACCTATATTCTACTTTTCTACAACCATTATGTTATACCCTGTTTCTAACTCTTTCTCAATTATGCTTAACAGATATAAGCATGGCCAACATATATCAGCTACTCTCCGACTAAACCATCAGTTCTAACTGAGATTGCTTCCACGTCAGACTGTCCATGATGTGGAATTCAATCTCCAAAGCCGCAAAAGAGGTTTACTCCACTAATCTTCAACTTCTTAATGTAAAGGTTCATTTTCATCCCGCTTGATATGTTTATACCATATTTCTCGATTACTTGTATGCTGCAATAAGATAACACTGTATTCCATCGTAGGGTAACCAAAAGCATGCTGTCGTGCCAAAGAGTTTGTTAGACAAATGCTTACAGACGTTCGAAGAATAGTGTTTATACGAGATTAAAACATCAACGTCAACCCTTCCCAACCCATCTACCGTCCTATAGATGAGGAGTTGATGATCATCTTCCGCCAAGATACCCAAGTAAAAAGGCTTCCACCTACGACGTACAATATTCCTAGATACAAATTTGATTTTGTTGATGATGACACTTTCGCTCAACGCATAGATAATGTGGCTCGACTTACAGGTGAACACTAATTCTATTTTATTATTTTCCATGTACTATTAATCCACCCTTTCTGACTACATTATTCTACATATTCTTCAATGTTCCCAATTTCTCAATATATTTTACAGATATCGATGGTGTTCTACGAAGCATTTCAGATGTTGCTCAACTCACAATAAGGACCGGATGTCAAACATCTAAGAGAGATCTTACAGTTTGCAGTGGAAGGTTCCATTTTTAACGTTTTCTTATATTTATCTTCACTTATTTGTTTCTAAACACACTCCATTTAACTTTTATACAGTTCAAAAAATATATCTGTTACTTTGTGGGCTGAGAAGACAAACCTCCAATCTGTTATAGAGTATTATAATTGCAGTACACATTGACGTGTAAAAAAATAATGTGAAATTTCGAACAAAATGTGTTTGGACATGTGCGTAAAGTTAAAATAGCGATTAATTTAGTTTAATTGAAGCACCTGTTAAGATAGCAATATTTTATTTACTGCAACCATGCCTTACATAAAACTCAGTTAACTGCTACCAGATTTCTCTGTTCTTAGTGAGCGCTTATAAACATCATTTGGAAACTGTTTTTATCCACAAATGAACTGTACAGTGACAAAGGACGACGTATTTATTATTGATAACAGTAAACTCTTTGCTTTAATTACAATTGAAACACAACGTTCATCATATTCTCTACTGCCTCTACTTGACGGTGCACCTTGATTGGGTTTCAATGCACCAACAATTGTTAACCCTGTTATATCAATTTGTCCGGCGTCTTTTCTAAATTTTACTGTCATTTACACAATGTCTAATTATCCATGTACAGTCAGTTACAAAACCAAAACTTATTTATTTTCAATAACAAACGGGTTTTCCACAAACTAGCAACTAATATATTGTCTACAACCAAAAAGACTAAACACCTAAAGGCCCAACTTATTTTTAAATATTTTTCCACTTTTCCAACATCAATTTTCAAATCAAGCAGCATGGTATAAAACGCGGCACGATAGGGAATAAAGGGGAGATGAGAGGACAAAGAGTGAGTTTTTAAAAACGAAATTTTATCATTCCCCACTTTTTCAGGACTACCAAAATCTCTCTCTGACGCATTCCACGTCCCTTCCTCTACAAGAACTCTTTCCCACCAAAATACAAAATAAAAACTCAAAATTTAAGTACTAGCCAAACGAGCCATAACAAATTCAACCTTTAACACTTTTCAACTACACATAAATAGATTTAGACTACATAAACTGAATTCAAAGAATATGGACTAATTTTCCTAACTATGGTTTTACCTTATTGCTTACAATACTACCTTCCTGCAAACGAATAACTGCAGAAACACTACTCTGCACTTTGAGTATGTCCCTACTGCAAATTTTTAATACTATTTTATTTTCTCGCAACAGTTTCCAAGTACCTTAATACTGAACATAACACTGCAGGGGTTTAGAACTAGCACTACGGATGATCTGTACATACTGCTTTAACAAACAATTGGACTACATTCATCTGGACCTACAATTACAGTGAAATACCAGCACTGCCCGTGTGCGTAGCATGGGCCACGCACTAGTATGTATATGAATTGTGAAAGCAAGAAGATAATAAAACAAAATATCGTCATACGAAAAAAACCAAATGAAATAAGTATGTAAACAAAATAGGAAACTATTACATTAAATGCCATCACCTCCATCACAAAAATAAGGTCATTCAAAATGGTAGAAATCGTTTCAATTTCAGGAAAAAAAATCTTGCCTAGTCAATGAAAAACCTCCGACCAAAGAAATAAGCTCATACTAGATAATACCTACCCTTATACAAACTGTTTCCTTCTATATATATGTGTATATCTTTCTATTCCAGTTCGTTCATCAAAAACATAGCAAAACCAGAGAAAAAGAAAATAAGTATCATAATTTTACAAACTCAAAACATCATTCAATTCAACAAAAACAAGACAGAATTCAAAGGCAGATTCAAACTGCAGTTTTCAAAAACAGGAAGTGTTCTCTGTTCACAATATTTTCAGGTGAGTAAACATAGATTTTTAAAGTTTTAAGTTTGATTAAAACAGTACAGCGATTCATTGATAATATGGTGTTGTATGTGTTTTATTTTTGAATGTGGATCTGTGTTTATATACAGGTTGTTCTATGAATATTGAATATATTGATCTTCTCTGTTATTTGTTACAGAGTTGAATATTTATTCAAACTCAAAATATTTTCATCTAGTCATTGTTAAGCTTAGAGTTTTCAAACAAACAAGATGTTTAAACCTAAGTCAATATTTTTAAATCTGTTTTAATCATGTTGGAGAGGTAGCAACACTGGAAATCTTGTTTTACAGATAAACATGTAATATTTTGTTAAATTCGAATGTCATGAAATGCAATTCATTTTCATAACTTGAATCCACACTGCATGTGATAACCCGGATTTCTAGACATCTGTAATTGATTAACAAACTAGGTTAATTAATAGAATATTGATTTAAGGATTAAATAAATAAATCTAATGATAAATATTTATACTTGGATAGATATTTATTTGGTAATCTTCTAGTATAAATATTTTAAAATTTGCAAAATCATTATTTTCAATCACATGTAATGTGTGTTTGTTTAAAATATGTTTATGAGTCAATTTAAATTGAATTTGAATTTGAGGTTGAAATCCAAAGAATAATTATATTAGTGTATAATTAAGATTTTAAATCTTTTCTTTTGAATATTTCTATATGTATAAATACTAGAAAGATATGAATATAAATATAAAATATAAATTGATCAAAATTGTAAGAAATGATGAATTACAATTTCAAAATATTGAGTGTTAAAATCCAAATAATTTCTAAAAATTTCATTTTTGAAATTTCAATTCTAAAATTTCAATTTACAATTTATCTATGTAAGCTAAGATACCCTCTTTTAAAAAAAAAGTTATACTTAAGTAGAAAACAAACTAAAAGTATAATATATAATCATATTATAGGCATTTAATTACATGTATAACCATTTAATACAAAAGCTTTCAAAATTCAATTAAAAATTGTAAAAAAATGAATGAATACAAATGTTTAATTTATGAAGCTCTTTGTTGACATGTGTAATAAGATTTTAATGATAATGTGACAAATGTAATCAATATGAACAAGTGTCATATTTGAATTTTAATTTACTTTTCTTTTATTATGATGAATAAAGAGGAAAACAAAAAATTTCTTCATAATTTTTATAAAAAAAAATCCTCAAACCAGAAATTTAATCAGGGAACCAGCAGCTTCAATTTCCTCAGTTTTTAAAACCAAATCTTCTAAACATCTAGCAGCAATATCAAATCCAAATTATAAAAGATCAAAGCTTCAAAATAAGATTTAAGTCAGATAATTCTAGCAGGTCAAGAATAAAAAAGCAAATGTCTAGTTTCTTTTCAAAATTCAGATCTGTTACATCCCTTCTCTGTTCAAACTGAAATGTGAGTATTCCAAACTTTTCCCTGATTTGATTTGAAGTGCTTCTGAATAACATCAACATTTAAAGGTTTAAGTATAAGATTCTGTGGCATGCCTATTTCTGAAAATAAGTTTGATTTGGTGAGTAATCTACCATTCATGTTAAAACTTAGATTTGTTCGAAATTGATGTTTGGAATAAAACACATCATTTAAAATAAAATTCTGAGCCTCTGATCCATGAAGAATATAGTGTTGGTATGTGTATTTTTGATGTAACTCTGTATATCCTTTTGGTGTTGTTCTGGGAAAAATACCTGACATGTTCTTCTCTGTGTTTAATCATAGAGTTAATAATAGATCAAAATTTTAAAACCATCTTCAATTCAACCATTTATAGGTGTTCAGTTTTAAACAAAATAAGTTGGTTTAAACTCAAATTATAGGCTAAAATTTGAATTAAGCATGATAGTGGAATATCACAGCTGTAAATTTAGTTTTGCAGAACAAAACTTAGATTTATGTTAAATTTGAAATGTCACAAATTGTTAATTCAATTCAATTTCTTGAATCACCTTCAAAAATTAGGATTTTTAAAACACAAATCTCAAATTTTAATATTGATATGAATGAGAACTTTGAAATTTACTAGAAATGGGATCTTGAGCATTATCTGTTGATCTCGTGGATTTTGGTGGTCGGGATTTTCTGTGAAGGTGGAGGTGGTATCGGTAAATATGGGAAAAATGGTTGGTGGGTGGATGGGCCATCGAAGCGGCGGCGGTGGGTTGTAGAAGTTTAAAACCCTAGATTTGGCCGACTTTACATTTATGGACGCTGAAATTGAATGGTAGCTTCGTGGATGAATCATGGAGATGTGGCCGGAGTTTGGAAGGCAATGGTGGTAGGAGGTGCGAGATCGAGGTGGTTTTGGTCATGGATTCAAGTTCCAGTTTTCAACTGGATGTTCAATTTTCGATTTATAGGGTGATCTACATTTCTGAATGGTCTGGCGTATCATCAAAGTCATTGGTGACTTCCTGGAGTCGGAGGGGATGGTCGGAGGTGACTGGAATTATCGTGCACATGCACGCATGTATTTAGGTTACCTGGGTTGCTGTTTGGTGTGAGGGAGAAGGAGATGTATCGGGTCAATCTCGAGATGGTTATGAGTTGACTCGGAGCAAGGTAAGTTGTGAAGCGCACGGGGTGTTGCTCGAGAATTTTGTTGTGTGGTACGGTGGGAACTCGGGAATTTATAAAAACTCTAAATCTAAATAAGGTAAGTTGTAAAATTTAAATGCATCTAGTTTGAGTTTTCTTAAATACAATTTCATTGTTCTATTTTGATTTAAGATATGGTAAGTTTGGTTAACTTAAACGTATCAAGTTAAAATTTTAAATTATTCTTAACTTAATTTTAATATAAGTCAAGTAAATGAGAAAGAATGAGAAATATATATATATATATATATATATATATAAAGTGTTTAAGTTTATGGAGTAATTAAATAATTAGTAAGGTAAATGGTTACCTTAAAAGTAATTAAGGACCTAGATAATTTATGATTAATAAAATTAATGAAGTGTTAAAAAGGGGATCAATTAATTAATGATTTTGGATTAATTTATTTGTTATAACTGAGAGTTATAAATTAATTTAAGTTGATTTATTGTAAATTTGAGGTGCTTCTGGGTTAATTACCTGGTGTAATTAATATGAAGAATAATTACTTAGTAAAAGTAATTAATAATTAATTACTTAGTATAATCAATTTAGGAATTGAGTAATAAAAAGGATGGGAAGTAAATTATGAAATTGTAATTAATTAAGAATAATTAATTACAGAATGCGATTAATCAAGGGAATTAATAAATATAATTAATTAAAGATTAAGTATGATTACTTATTAATGAGGTGTAATTACTTAGTAAAGTAATGAGGGATAATTACTAAACGTAATTAATTAAAAGGAAATTACTCGATGGGAGGTAGTTAAAGAATAATTACTTGGTGGAAGGAACAAAGTGATAATTACTCAGTGTAATTAATTAAAGGATTTATTAATTAATTAAAAGGTTAATTAATTAATGTAAGTAATTAAGAATAGTTAATTAATAAATGTGATTTCTCAGGATTGATTAATGAATGTGATAAATTTAAGGCTAATTACTGAATGTAATTAGACAGAATAATTAAGGGATGATAAATTAATGATTGTAATTAATTTATAAGCAGGATTAAGGATGATTGGGGTAATTAATTAAATTTGTTAAAATTAATTGGAATGGTATAACTGATTTATCTTGTTCATAAATGATTGAATAATATTGTATGCCGGAGATTAGGGGATATCTCTGATATGTGATTTGTGGTGCTTAGCGACGATTGGTTTAAAAGAGATAGTATGGTTGTCTATCGATGATAAATTGCAGTGTAAGGAGTGACATCCTATCTGAAGTTAAATTGTATTCCACTTGAATAACTTGGGCTAAGATGGTATTGAATTCGAAGAGACCGAAGTCGGGAGTTAGTACATACCCGAAACCACTTTGATTCTTTATAAATTGATATGTGGAATCAATAGTCTGGAATGGAATGATTTAAGTGAATTTGTCCATTTAATCTAAGTTTGGCATGTTTGAAATTGATGTGTGAAATAGTGATGTCTATAACAACTTGCGAAGTTGTAAATTGATATAAGTTACCTCGGGTTATATATAAGCTGTATGGTTTTGTAATTCATGCTTGATGAGTTTACACACGCTGGTTCCAGCCTGACCCGGGTGTTACTCTGATGTAATTCTCGGGTCAGACCGAGTATTACAGATTTTCAGGTAAGGACGTTCTGGAGCTCAGGAGGCGAGCTGGATGGCTGGAACGTATGGAGTGTTTACTGCTGTGTATAGTATAGTTGGCTTGGACATGTTGTTTTAAACTGTCCGGTGTATTGTAATGGTTGTAACTCTGATGTATAAAATATAATTGTACTAATGATGATTCTTCTTTGTAAAACCTTTAGTTATGTTATATTATATTTCGATCCGCTGCGAATGTGAGGTTTCTGTGACTGGTTTCTGTTTCTTCTTCTTTCTCTTTTCTTCTTTTCACTAACTATCTGGAATTTTTGGGATCGAAATTTTCGGGTTGTTACTCTGCAAATTCTGATTTTTAAAACAAAAATGGTAATTTTTAGTTTAGTATTTTACGAGTAGTTCATATTTGAACAAAATTAGCTTTTTAACCATTTCCTGATGATCGATCCAATATTGGGTGATAAAATTTTTTTGAAGCAAGTTTAGCAATCGATGGTAACGAGAAAATTGTCAAATAATTTTTCTATTGCATGAATTGAAGGAACGAGGCCAGATTAGGGTTTTTTTTCGAGTTTTGGACATGTCTGGAAACGAGACTAGTTCGTCTCCTTTGTTGGACCGAGCTTCTCGAAACTCAGGGGAATGGTAGTGTGGGGTGTTGACGTGGTGTGGACGGAGTTGGAGCTTCTTCGGTGGTCTGAGAAACGGCGGCGAAGTGATTTTGTTGGATGTGTTTGAGTTACAGTTTTCGAACGAAATGCTTAATTTCGATTTGGAAATTTTTGTGTGGAATCGAGTTTTCATTTCGAGTAGAGGGGTGATTCGTGACTTACTAAAGTTAGTGGAGTTCGCCGGAGCTACGGTGAGACGCCGTGCATGTGTACGGCGTAGGTGGTGTCAGTATTGTTGATGGTGAGCAACTCGAGTTATTACTTGAGTAAACGAAGAGTTTGCTTCGGGTTAGAAACCGAGTACTTGATTATGTTTACCTGATACTTTAGTTTAAACTTAAACTTAAACTCAACTGGAAAATTAAAAAAAGAGAAGAAGAAGTATGTGAGGAAGGGAGAATGCCTCGGGGAAATGAGTGAATTACTCTGGTTATAACTCGAGTAACCTGAGATTTTGCTCGGGTTTGTTTCAAAAGGGGTCAAGCCTTAAAAATTTAAAGTTAGTAATGTTAATTTTTTTTGGTATAAATGAAGTAATCAATGTTTGACTATTTTTTTAAGTTAAAAAATTTTTAGTACAAGTTTAATTATTTAAGTAAATACTTAACAATGTTTTCTAAAATCTTAATTAATATTTTAATTAAGTAGATAATTTAAGTTAAGCATTAAATTTAATTAACATTAAAGTTTTGTAGTTAGTGATGATTTGGTTTCAAAGTTTAAGGAAGATTTTTTTTAAATGTTAGTTAAGATGAATAATCATTATTAACTAATTATTTTGGAAAGCAATTAAGAATAATTAATTTATAATTGTAATTAGAGATTGGTTAATTAATGATTAAGTGATAAATAAATTTGTAATTAACTACTTAAAGTTAATTAATGTATGATTAGTAGTTAACTAATTAAGTAATTTAATTAAGAATTGATTAATTAAGTAATTAGTGGTTAATAAATGGGTAATTAAGTTTTATTAATTAATAATTAGGTTATTAATTAATAATTAAGGAGTAATTAATTAAGTAATTAAGGTTTAATAAATTGATAAAGAAATGATTGATTAATTAAATGATTTGAAATGGAATAGTTAATTAATTGACGATTATTAAACAGAATTAAATGATTAATTCTCAAGTAATTAATTTAAATTGAATTAATCACAATAAGGATTAAAGAAACTTGCTTATGGATGATTGTGTAAGAAGAATATCTGATTTTGTGATATCTATTGGGTGATATTCTGTGATACTCTATGATATGCCTTGATCATCTATGATGATTGTGTATGATTTGTCTGTGATAAATGCTATGTGAATTCAAAATGTTGAATTAAATTGTTTTAACTATTAAACAACTTGACCTTTAAAATGGCATTTGAATTTCGATAAGACCGGGATCGGGTGTCAATTATGATTATCCGAAAACCACATCGATCCAAATTAAACGTTAGGTCGTAAATTTTCAAGTGAAGATCGAGATGGTGTTTCAGAATGCAAGGGTTATTGTCGTTAACTCTGAGGGTGATTCCAAAATGAGTGCAATGAGATAATGCCTTCGGTTTCGTTCGAACCCGGAATGAACTTGTATGGATTGAATGCTTTCAGAACATCGTCAGGCGGACGATAAGCATTCTAAGAGATATGTTCTATAAAGGTAATCGCAGCCTCAAGCCTCATCAACCGGAATGGCTAAAACAGGGGAGGTGCAACATGGTTAGGTGGGTAGCACCCAAGTAGGACGAGATATACCCCTGTCTAGATGTCCCTATTTTATTCGGCTATGTGGGCGGTTGCTAGCTACAACCGTGGGGTTATCTTGTTCGAAACTGTTCAGCAAGGAATGGTTTCGGCCTTGTGTTGTAGGGGGTCGGGAGTGATCCTCGGTACGGTGATCTATGCCCTGTACTGTGACGGGCAGTACCCCAGTAGTCGTGCCATTGTATAGAATCCAATCTCCAATAAGCACCATGCGTTTTGATTGTGTCCAACTATGTTGGAATGTGAGATGTAAGCATTTCAGCTATTTCTGTATTTTACTTGAAAACTCTAGACACTATTATAATATCACTGGATTTCCTATAAAATTGTTTTGGTTAGCGTAAGGTAAAAACTTACCCGTATTTATGTGTGAGAAGTCGTACGTGGTACCTTTGTTTCAAATGTTTTCCAAGTTAAACAACTTTAAACCATTTACTCATACCAGACGCATGTCAGACCCGGAGTTTATTTCTGTTTTTCATAAACACTTGGGTACTCAAATTTTTATGAGTAGCTAAGTGATAGGTTTTGGATTGTTGAGTTCTGGAGGAGCTTGGAGCAGGAATCCAAATGTATTTATCTATCTAATTCTGCTGTGTTAGTTGATGTATGTTGTATCTTGGGATGTATGTAATAGCAGATGTATATATGACTGTCATGTGTATGATGTTGTGTAACTCTGATATATGTATAACCATGTAACAGTTATGTGATGTATTATATTTTGTTCCTTTCCCGCTGTGAGATTCTGATGTTGTTATTCTTTCTTTCTATCTTTTCTATTTCTATCTCTTTCTTTTCTTATTGTTGATACGTCTTTCTGTGAGTAGAAAGTCGGTCTGTCACACTGCTTCAGGTGTACTGGCCAGCTGATGCCCTAATGAGCTATTGTGTAAAGGAGCTGGAGTGAACCTAAATAAGGATTGGGCAATTAACTAAGGAAGGCTAGCTAGTTGGATGATTAGCGTGGACTCGAGCTGGTCTACCCAGATAGGGTTGGACTAAGAAACCATAATCGGTTCGTCTTTTTATGTATAAAAAAGTCGAAAACATTTTCCCCCAAATCTATGCATGTACGAGGGTAGGCTTGTCATATCACGAAGACCTTGCCGATTTTCCACTCTGTTATGCATGTAATGTGTGTCATACAAGTTGTTATGTTATTGGCTAAGATGGTTGCGCTTCTCAAGATATGGTAGACACGTGTCACATCCCATATGTACTGGTGTGACACGACGCTTAATTGCATCGAAGTAGTTGAGATCCTTTTTGCCTTTTTAAATACGATGACAGTGATTGAAGGGATAAGCATATAAATAAATCTCTCCTTCTTCACCTTGAACTCATAGAATCTTCTACCATGTAAATTTCTTTAGAAACTCCAAAATTTCTTTTGTTTTCTATTGGTAAAAGAAGTTAACTTCGTCCACCCCTTTCTCTCCAAGTGCTCTTAATTTTTATCAAACTTTGCCTTTTGTATTTAAAGACTAGGAATGGTTTCTTGATGATAAATATTGTTGTTGATTTTTTTGGACCGTTGTTTAGAACATTGTTTTGAAATGGATCTTACATCATTGCTTGACCAATTACGCTCTCTAGTCATCTTTCCAATGTTGATCGATGAATGCTATCATGTCAGTGGTCTAGTGGATGCCGGTGGATTTCCTCACCATCTAGCTCTGGCAGTATCGAATTTAGGTTTACTTGGATGCTTTAATGCTTTGCTGGAAAGAGTAGGGCTTGTCGCCTATACCTCTGATGTCATAACTAAAGTCTCTGGTGGCTCTTTTATGTCATCGACTGGTTGCTTTTCGAGATCTTTTGTAATTTTCATTGTGGAAAGCTTCGAGGGTGAAGTCTCCCCTACTTCCATACCAAAATGTGGTCTTAGGTGGTGATAAAAGCGTAAATTGGCATGCTTCATCTCTGTATTAGAACTTGGATCTTCTAGAGTGTTCCATGGCATGCATCTCTTCATCATCTTCTTTTTCTTCATCTTGGCTAGTTAGCAATAAAATATCTTTGTGCACCTAACGGGGTAGGCTTTATGCCCCCGCACTTTAGGTTTAAATGGAATATGTCTTCTATTATGAATATTGTTTAAAAATTGTTTCTTCAAATTTTCTTGTTTGTCTATGTATGACTTGTAGAGAACATATCCCGAACAATTAGTATAGCTCCTACATCATTTGTAGAAATGTTTCCTTTTTAAATAGATTAAATAGCAATGTATGTAAACGAGATAGGTTGAGCTCGGTTATTTATGTGAGCCGAGTATCGACCATATGCAACGTAGCGCGTGCGATCGACATGAGCTGAAGCACTTATTAGCTCATCAGTTCTCTTGGGGGGAAAAGAGGTCAAAGGTAAAGTAGTGGACGGGGTTTGTCTCAAACAGGAGCACATGAGAGCTCAGATGTTCTTCCAAGTGACACGCTGCAAGATGTAAAATGACCGTGGTTCCAACAAGAATCAAAGTGCGTAGCTAGCTCAAGCACTCTTGTGTATAAGTGAGTTTGCATGATGATGAGGCGAACAACGAGTGTCGTCTTTCAAAAGAACTTAGTAGATAAGAGAACTTATCAATACAAATAAGAACTTATACGTGGTGATGGGCTAGGTTTATAAGATTGCTTTAGAAGAGTACTAGCTGTTATGTTTGACCGTCTACAGACATGCAGACGAGCATCTGGTTGTCTGCGGACATGGTTGAGGGTTGCTGGAGGAACTTGTAGGCAAAGGTTAACTTGAATGAGGAGGAAAATGAACGAGGGAGCTACTAGATGACCTATTGATGGAGTAGACTGGCCGCTGGAAGGCCTCAACCTTATGGAATAATTTTCTATGGCCTAGTTGTCTGGTGTCTGTGGAGGAGGTTGATTTAGACAAAGACTGAAGTGATACGGCTCCAGGACTTTCTGAGGAGACGAGTGGAAGGTAGTATGATCATCAAGTAAGTTTCCTTGTCCACCCTCTCTCGGCTTTGTTGGGAGTGCTAGCCTACTTAGGTATTTTTATGGAAGGGTGCATTTCCCAAAAAAAATAAGAGTGCGCCCCTTTCTTGGTGCAAGAGATGATGCTACTTGTACTTGTATCATTATCATCACTTAATGATTATTGGAAGGAAAAAGAATTTGTTAAGCGCTTGGTGTAATACTCATGTAGAATATGTGCATAATTACCACAACTTGGTTGATAGTAGCAGTGTTGTGAAGGAGTGAAATAGCTGCATCGTATCTACGCATGATACAAAGTAAAATTAGGATTATGGTCCAAATCCTCAAAGGAATCTACTTAGCAGCCGATGGAGGGATGGAACACACTTCATCATTATTACCACCAATGTTAGACATAGTGCAAAAGGTGCGAAATTTTTTTGAAAGCGGAGAGAGGTGAGGAAAGCTAGGAGTTTTAAGGGGAGGCCCTCGTTCTAGCATTGAAATGTTAGCTAAAATTTTAGCCAATCTCGAAAATGTGTTTGAGGAGTGATATTAGCAAAAGATTGGTTATTAACACCCTAGTTGAAAATGAAGAAAATGAAGATATTATACTAAAAGTAAAGAGACAAGATTTTAGAGTGGTTCGACCAAAGGTGATCTATGTCCGCTATAAGAAATTTCTTATTACTTTCACTTCTCTTACAATAGCCTAGATTATGAGACAATGATAATCCAAAGAGGCTTAAAATCTAGTATTGTTCAACCATTTTGAAAGGGCAATGCATAAGGTATTTATAATAGCTAAAATGAATGATAGATGATTGAGATTTCACTATGAATCAGGTGAAAAGCATGTATGGTTGTTGATCTGGTTGAATGGACTAATGGGAGACCGCTGAAAAAGTGAAAGGAATGTATGACTGAGATGAAAGCCAACTGGGAAACTATACAAGGCACATATCTTGCATATACTACACATTTAATACATATATACTGTGGCGGCATGCTATAAGAGTACGGTATGCTCTATTTTAAAAGAAGGCGCACGAAGCTGTGCAATTTACTTTTACATCTTGATGTGGCAGGGATTACTAAGTTGGATTACCGGATAGCTGAAGACATGAAGAAAATAGAAAATCGCTAAGGACCACGCTGCGGAGGATGTGCCAATCATTAGTCGATGAGGCGAGCTAAACTAGAGTCGATCGAAAGGGGTTAAAGTGAAGCTAGGCCAAAGATAGGTTGGATGTTGAAGCTGCATCGAGTTGAGACGGTCGGTCACAAGCTTGTTTTGTTGTTAAGGACGAGGCCTAGGGGGGTGCTGGACCAGATGCAAGATGGCAGACTCTAACACCCTTAATTTTTGTTTAACATTATTCAGGACATTTAATTTGATAAATTAAATAGAATAACGTGGTTGATTAAGGAGTTGAGATTCAATTGTCAATTAACTTGGCTGCGGCTAAACAAATGGATGTATAAGTATGGTTTATAATTTTTAAGTTAGGAAAATAAGAGGAAGGCAATATGGGAATAGCCACACTTATATACCCTTAAACCCTCCCTTATTCTCACCTACCACTTCATAAATCAAAATAAACATAAAAGAGAAGTTATAGCCAGCCATTAAAACACCTTAGGAGATCAGCAAACTTGGAAGATCCAAGAGAGAAAGCTAGAAGATTAAAGCTAAGGAAAATCTCAAACTCCAACAACCTATTCAAGGTAAATAATAGTGTAAATCATCTCATTTTTTCTTTTTTTGGTTTGGTTATGGATAGTAACTGACTGTATTTTTCTCTGTTAATCATATTTGGATCTAATAATCATTATTTGGATAGAATAATGATTTATGGTGATTTATTGGAATTTTTATGGAACAAAAATGATGGGGTTTAAAGTAAAATACCTTAGTAAACGACCTTCAAATGACTTGATTTTGGGATATGTTATGTAAAACATAATTTTGGAAATGGGTTTTTAATTTCATAATTTTCAGAGTTAATAGGAATATTTTGTGAATTTCTTAAGGTGAAAAAGGCATGTATTTCGGGTTTTAGTTATTAAAAATAATAGAATAATGATTTTTGCTCCCAAAATTTTTATATGATATAGAAAATGTTATTTTAAAATTTTAATAAATTTTTGGAATTTTTTCAAGTGATTTCGATTTATTGTGAATTTTTTAAACTAAAAGGCATAATAATTATATTAAAATATTAATATATTTAATTATTTTGAAAATAATAAAATCTGATTTATAGCAGTTTTTCTGCAAAGAAATTGTTAAAGCATGCTATTAACCAATACAAATTTGACAAAGAATTGGAATCGGTGAAAATAATATACTTTAAGTAGCAAAATAACAGTTTTCAAGTTATTTACGACTCTATCATTCGAACTTGTCGAAAGCACCTTTCGATTGCATCATTCTATAGTAGTTCTGGACCCTTCTATAGCATTTTCGGAAGCACCTTTCGACCTTGTCGAAAGCACCTTTCGACTGAATCATTCTGCAGCAGTTCTTGACCATTTATGCATTCCAAAAGCACCTTTCGACCGCATCATTCTGCACCAGTTCTTGACCATTTGTGCATTTTCGAAAGCACATTTCGACCTTGTCGAAAGCACCTTTCGACCTTGTCGAAAGCACATTTCGACTGCATCATTCTGCAGCAGTTCTGCACCATTCTATAGCATTTTCAGAAACATCTTTCGATAGCATATTTTTGCAGCATTTCTGGACCTTTTTGTTGCATTTCGAAAGCTCTCATTCAACACAGTTGTAAATATAGCGGAAGCCCTTTTGTAGCAGTTTTAACTAGCTTTGTTTACAAAACTTCAAATAGGCATAACTCTCTAACCATAATTCCGTTTTTCTATTGTGACCACTCTACGGAAATGGAAACCATCATTTGAACACAATGGAATAGGTTAGAGACTTTAATTCTGCACTATAAAAAGTTATAGCTAAAACAAAGTTTTATATTTTAGAAGGAGTTGATTTCTTTGCTTTCGAATACGTTTGCTTTGTTTTCTTTGCCTTCGAAGGGGATGCTTTCGAAGGGGTTGTAAAATTGTTTTCTTTTAACCAAGTTTTATACTTTCGAAGTGGATACTTTTGAAAGGGTATGTTTATATGACACTTTATTTTTGGATATGTAGGGTGGGTAACCTTATATAACAAATGTTGTTTAACCTTGAGGGTACCAGGGTGGATTTAACGAGTTCAACACAATAGTAGGGGATACGAACACTTATAATATTTCGACACAATCATTGGGGATACCAATGTAAATTATAAATGAATATAAACTAAATTAGGGTACTAATGGAAATAGGTTAATCATATGGATAGCATGGAATAATTAGAATCATGTGGGTAACATCAGTTAAGTGGCCAAGTGATGGATTCATAGTCATCCTAGGAAAATTATGGGATATTTGATGGATAGTCAACATCATGTCGGGGATGGATAGTCTCTATATGATTAAAGTATGATTCATAGTTATTCTAGGAAAACTATGGGATGTTGCATAGTCAACATCATGTCAGGGATGGATAGTCTCCATAGTATTAAAGAAGTGTTTATAGTCATTCTAGAAAAACTATGAGATGTGAGATGGACAGCCCGCATCACCTTAAGTAAAATGAATGTGGGATGGATAGTCCCTCTTTGATGCAAATAAAGTTTAAAATGGGATGGGCAGTCCCTGCAAATATAAGACGGGTAGTCAATTGAAACTTAGATGGTTAGACTATCTAATGTGAGATGTGTAATCCAATGTATATGATAAATTTCTGTATTATACTATTTTGCTATTTTGAATTTTTTGACAATTGTGGATGCAGGAAGCACAATATATGGTTTTGTAAAGGTTTTGAGGTACGACAAGCACCATTGTCCGGTGGTTAAGTAATTCGACTTTGGTGCGAGAGGTTACAAGTTAGAAACTTGCGTAACGTGATTCGAACATATGTTGACATATGATTTGTGTTATGTTTTCCCAATGAAATGTTGTATCTAACTACCATTTCAAAAAAAAAGGTTTTGTGGTACTAGTGAGAGAAAACTCATTCCGCTAAGCGACGTTGTCTCACTAGATATCTAAACGATTTGAGATGATAGATTACTACGAGGCGGTTAGTTGTTTAGAGTTATCTTTTTCCGTTGTGTATTTGGATGTAAAGGCAGATTTATTAGTCTTATTATACACTCTGATCAACAAAAGGGGCATATTCATATGTCGCTTTTGGCGTATGTGTAATAATTATATTTTGCTGAATATGGTTAACGTTGTGGTATTATGTAATGAACATGAAATGTTTTGAATGGAATGTGGAAATATGTTTTTGAGTTGTTAAATTTTTTTTCCTTATTCTTGTGATTTGTGTATCAATGAATCTAGCACCGCCGTATTTGATCGCCGAAGGTTAATAATTATGGATGATTGCAACATCCGTAGTCGTTAGTTTTGGATCTGCAAATAAGGAAATGTTACACAGACGCAGTCTACTTGGGATCGATTGTAGGTGGCTGTATTGATGCTGGACTAATGAAGAGTCACGCTTATGCCGGTTTGGAGTACCGAGCAGCACATAGCTTGGAGAGATGCTTGAGTAAACAAGCATCTAGTTGCTATATCGGATGTAGGTCGGCATGAGACAGGCCGGTTGCAAGTGAGACGGCCCAGTGTGGATTGGGCTGGATCATACCTATGTTTGGCCGTGCTTGATAAATTGGTTGTTAAAGCTGTTTCGAGATGTGCCGACTGGCTGCTGACCTGATGAGCTATTAAGTAGAGGAGCTGGCATGGGCCAGCTTAGATTTGGGCTGGTTGGCTGACTCACCTAGACTCAAATCGGTCTAGCTCGGGCTGGGTCAGGCTAAGATGCCTTGATCGGTTCGTCTTTTACTTACGAAAATATTGAGTAACAAGAACCATTAATAGAAATGAGAATAGCATTAGCAAGTGAGAGAAAAGATACAAGAGTACAATTGTTTGTGATAGAAAATTCACATATTTGTCCATAAGTCATACGCATACGTAAATCACAAACTAGGACTTCATAGACTATAATTAAAAGGACAGTGGATTTGGAGTCTCCTTGCGTAACGCCACACATAAACTTAAAATAACCTTATGGTTTGCCATTAATAAGGATCAAATACCAGCAGTTTGAGAGTATTTTTCATATGACGACAATAAAAGTTTTAGAAAAGCCAAAGGATCCAACGAACCTTAATGATAAAGAGCCAATAGATTCTATCAGAAGCCATAGCCATGTTGAGCTTAATAATCGCATTAGAGCCAAATGATTTCTTGTTAACCTGAGAAGTTGATTCTTGGCCAAAAAGAATATTATCTGTGATTAGTCTGCTTTTAACATATTAAACTTGTGAGGGTGATATGATTTTCTCAAGTACCATATTGACATTTTTAACCATGATTTTGGAAATTATTTTACTAGAGGATTAGGTCGGAAATCTGCACAAACTTCTGGGTTCGATTTCTTGAGTATAAGGATAATGTTGGTGGAAGACTCCTTGGAACTTTCTCTCCAACAAAAGATGATTGAATAGCTGGATTAAAATTAGAAAAGTTGATCTCCAAGCGATTTTGGAAACAACCATTGAAACCATCAAGACTGACAACGCTATCCTTAGACATATCAAAGACTGGCTGATTGATTTCATCATTTTCAGGAATTTGTGCAGAACATTTCATTGCCCTCTTAACTAACAAGGTATGGAATATAACTAATGATATCGGGAGTCAAAATTGATCGGTTAATTCCCTGATAATGATTAAAAATATCAAATTACGATATTCTCAACTTCTATGAAAGACTCCACCCACAAGCCAGAACGAACTATCTTTGAATTCCGAAATTAATTTTTTTTTTTCTTAAAAGTTGAATGAATTCAGTGTTTGCATCACCCTTAGTAGCACATTTTATCCTAGATTTTGTTCCAATATAATTCCTCCAACTCTATCCTTTGACTATAATTTTCGTAGGCTTTGAGCCATTCAGAACAATTATAAGGTGAGGGGTCACTGTCGAAAATTTATTCGTTTAAAGTGACCATATCTTCTGCTTCTCATACTTGATAAAAATATCTTTGAAGGAGCTTATATTCCAACTGTTTAAAATGTTTTCAAGGATTTTAAGTATTTCGACAATTTTAACCATAACGCTACTAAAAATGGGATTGTCCCACGTGGAGGAAACTAAAAATTAAAATTTGCAGTGATTAGTTCAATTATTTCACACCTTTGGAGGGTTCCTAGTCATCATGAACGCTTCTTGTGTTATCCGGACTACCCTCTTGCTTTGTTAAGTTGCTTGTAGAGTTTGATTCGATTATCCGCCGAGCAAAGGTTCCATTCTTGCCTTCGATGTCCGATGATGAAGATAGAATATCACAATCTTCTTCAAAGTCTTAGGGCTTGGGTGGGATAATCACTAGAATGCAGCGCTTTTAAATCATGACCTTCTCCTTGCCTTTATTTTTGAAAAGCTCACTCCACTCTCTCTTCAGTTTTTTCAACCGAGCAAATGAGCCAAGCGCCCAGCCAAAGAGTAAAACCAACTACATACTGGTTTGAAAAAAAATTGTTTCATTAATAACAGCAAAGCTTTCGCCGTTATAAATATATAACGGCGAAAGCTCTGCTGTTATATCTCTATTACTAATAAAGGAAATTGATTGAACTAATTTACTCGGTGTCTTTTTGAAATTCCAAAAATGCCTTTACTTTCTGTTTACATGTTTGCACTCAAACAAAATATTAATATATACAATAATACAAACAGCCCGTGTGTGAAGCATGGGCCCATACTAGTATTTATAACGGCAAAAGCTTCGCTGTTATAAATATATAACCCTAACCCCGGACACAGTCGCTGTTTTCATTCCATCACCTTCCTCATTTTTTCAGCCAAGCTCCATCCATTCGGACTAAAAAATCATCCATTTCCACCCCCAAAAAGTCCAAATCCGTCACACTATACCTAAATTAAAACTTATTTTTCAGATACAAGCTCGAAGAAATGTCTAGAATACTAAATAATTTCGCCAGAAAATTCATACACGGGGAAGGCACTTGTAGCGGCGGCGGAGATGGTGAAGAACCGATTATTAAACCGTATGGTCATGAGCAAGGAATAGAAGATCTTTTAGAAACCGTTGAAAATCTCGATAATTAGGGCGGAGTTGAAGAAGAAGACGGTTGTCAGGGTTGCGTAGGCCGCAGTGATGCTCAATCGGGCAGAACGCACGGGAGATTGGGACGGACTTCTACTGGAGTTTTTGAGCTTAACGGTTTTTGGGATCCGAACCTCAGCGCGGCAAAGTTGGCGGCACTTACTAACTTTCGGGCGCTTCCATAGGGGGAAATGCACTTCAGCACGCAGACGAGCTTAGCTGTAAGTATTTTTTTAAAATCTAAAATACGTAAATAATTTATCGTTTTAAATTTATGTTGAAGAATTCATTCGACATAAACAGTCGTGGAATATCCGTTCACGTGGTTCATTAGCGAACCATAAAATATTTCATAGCAAATTGGCAAGCATTGATAGAGTCGTAGCACTTTTACATAAGCTTGGATTTCATCATTTTTTAGATAATCTAAATGACCTATTTACGTTAAAAAAAATTCCTTAACTATTATAGCTCACTTTAACTTGTTATGTAATTTATAATTCTAACCATTGGTAATGTAATCAAAGGTGATGTGCCATTGTGTGTCGATATTGCTTTACGGTGGTATAAAAACATTCATACATTTCAATTTCCCTGCGGTGGGTTAGGAATTACACCTTTCTACTTTTCTATGTTTATCAGTATTAGCATAAGAGCGATCGCCTTTCCACCAATCCCATACGACTCTCGATGGCATGATATCGCTCTTGTTCAGGATCTTCTACTACACTGATGCTTCGCCGGCATCGTATCAGGCTGCCGGCGCTAGTCGAGTTAGTGCAATTGCTGTTGCCTTAGACAACATCTTGAGAAACTATTCTCCAGAGCAAGATTTGGAGCTCTCTAGATTGTTTATTTTGTACCTCATGGGGAATTTTTTAGCACAGTAGCAGCAGCTTATCAGTCGACCGTATTGAGGCGGTTTCTCATTTGGATTTCAATAGTGTTGTTCAATATGATTGGGACACGCCTATTCTTGCGTACCTTTATAAATGTCTAGGTGCACGGTGCACCATCTCTGACTCACAAGTTTCCTTGTACGGATTTTGGGAGTTATTGTAGTACTGGTACTTTAAGTATAATCATACCTTTAATTTCGTTACACTGACCACGAACGCATCTACTTTCTTTCCTCTTTTGTCATTTTTGAGCACGACCAACATAGGGCCTAGAGATAATGAATCCTGCCATGTTTATTCGGTTGTCCACAACAAGATTGATTTGAGAATGTACAGACGGAAGATTATTTGGCATCCATTTCATTCCAGTATATTTATCGATCTTGACTTCATACAGATTGCTAGAATGCTTGGCGGGTAGAGATTTCCCCTATTATTGTATCACTCAAAGTTTGGTGCATATTGGTATCTAGGTGAAAGGTGTTGGAGACAGTTTTATGATCACAATGTCATTCCCGATGATCCACATCCTCGTACCTATCGATGTATGATTTACCCTACAGATCAGGTGGACATGGCAAGAGCAGCTGGTTGGTGGTCGGCAGAGAGCTTTGTAATTATTGGTCCATCATATGTTGATTTATGGCATAGATGCATCTGGTGATACCATTACTAATGCAACGGCGATAGATTTGGTCAGTCCATCTGCTATATGACACGGTATTGCACCTTTGATTATCGAGGATCTTACCCAGCCTAGTCAAGACTACCGTGCACCAGATCACATGGCCGCTGCATCTTACTCTAGTTAGACCATGGTAATGCCTACTGCTTCAGGAGCAGACCGCTATGTTAACATTTATCATCCTCCAGCATAGGACCAGTATCTGGATCCCTCACAGATATCGTATGCCGAGCTATATGATAAGAAGATGGGTATCTAACACATAGGAAATGTAGAGCACAGTCGTATCATTGACTATTATAATGCAGAGATGCAGCGATAGGTAGCAGAGACAGCACGACTGCAGACATTGCTAGAGTTAGAGCGTCGGAGATTTGCTGACTTTGTTATGTACTACGACAAGTTAGCTAGCCCGAGTGGTGGCGAGACACTGATGATGGGACACGTCCCCGTCGTTGACCACATCCACATACAGATGATTGATCTTATGTACTGTCCCTTGTTTATATTGTTGTTGATGTTATTATTCATGTACTATGGCAGATGTTATTATTCACGTACTAAGTAGTTAATGTTTTTATTCAGTGCCCTGTCTCATCCTAGCCATGTAGAGCAATCCATAATCATTCAGTGTAGCATCCTTTCCAACACTGTAGCTATACGTACACTATGAATTTATCTAGGTAATATTTGATAAATAAACACGCTTCTCTTTTAATATAAATATGTTCCTTATACCATTGAGATATACACTCACTCTTCCAACTTTCCATATTATATATCATAATGGTGGATTACAGCCACATTTCATATACTTCTTCATACTCATACGAAGGTCCATTGAATCACGAACTCCCACCAAATCCTTCTTCCCCAGAATACCGACGGAATGGTAAGTGGAAATGAAGGAAAGACGTTACGAAGATCTGACGGAATGGTGTGTCCTTTCCTAGGTACGTGGAGCAAGCTGGTACCAATGAATACTGTGTCCTTTTCTAGCTACGTGGAACAAACTATGCCCATTCATTTTGGATCGCATAGTTATATATCCTCCCATTCTGAACCACTTCAGCACACAACTACATAAAATTATTGCAAGTATAGAAATCAAATTACTTTTTCTCTCCATAATAATGGATCCTTACCATTACTACTAGTACAACCATGACATTAACCAAACCTTCGACGAAGAACAAGATGTGGATGATGAAACTGTAGAGTTGCAAATGCAACAATCAGCAACAGGATATTCTTACTTTTTTACAGAAGGATCTGCTAGCAATCGCCATGGCAGTATGCCTGGACGGATTAACCGTCGATATAAGAGGGACTATGTTGGAGGATATGAAAGGCTGATGAAGGACTATTTCATTGAGAATCCAACCTACGATATAACTTTGTTCCGTCGTTGATTTCGTATGTGCCCGGATTTTTTCTCCAAAATTTATCATAAACTTCATGAAAATAACCCATATTTCACTTACAGACTTAATGGAGCACTAGAACTCGGGCATTTACCCCACATCAAAATCTCGACTGCTTTACGTATGTTAAGCTACGAAACATCTGGTGATCAACTTGATGAATATTTTAGAATCGCATCATCGACAGCAATAGAGTTCTTAGAGGAATTTTGCAAGACAGTGATCGAACAGTTCACTGAGGAATACTTACGAACGAAGGGAACAAATCATGTAGCTAAAATACTATCAAGAGGAGAAGCTAGAGATTTTCCAGATATGCTTATTGGACTGCATGAATTGGGCTTGGAAGAACTGTCCGTTGGTTTGGGAAAGAAAGTTCACCGGACACAAAAAAGTGCCAACAATGGTTCTTGAAGCAATAGCTTCCAAAGATTTACGGATTTGGCATGCTTTCTTTGGAGTGCCAGGTTCGTTAAGCGATATAAATATTTAAAAACAATCATACATATTCTCCAAACTATCTAACGAACTGTCGATGGAAGTTTCGTTCAAAATTGATAACATTGAGCATCAAACTAGGTATTACCTAGTGGAATGAATTTATCCAAAGTGGCGAACTTTAATGCAAGGTTACAGAGTACCAAGAAATGACAAAGAGAGCTATTTCACCGAAAAAGTGGCAAGTTATAGAAAGGACATCCAACGTATTTGGTGTCTTACAAGCAAGATTTGAAATTTTACGAAACCCTACCCGATTTCATGATGCAAGAGTTCTATCTGAAATTATGTATGGTTGTATGATAATTCATAACATGATTGTGGAGAGCGAAAGATGTGGGTATAAAAATTAAAAAATAATTACCCGGACATGTTTAAGGGTTCTAACAAAAAACCAAAGCGAAACATTAATTCAGTAAAGGAATATGTTTCTATGGTTCAGCATATTGAAGATCAAGCATCACACCTTCAATTGTGTGACCAATTGGTGGATCATTTCTGGGTACACGGAGGAAGGAACAGCAAGGATTCGTAGGTTATTGCTTATGGAGTTATTGATGAAGTTGTTAATGGTGTTTGTTATGAAGTTATTCATGAAGTTGTTTGTCTACCAGACTATGTTTGCTTTACGGTGTATGTTGTACTTTGTTTCAGTGTAATAAGTTTATTATTGTGAATGTTGTACCATGTTTTAAAGTTTTAAGATTCAGCGTTTAGTAATATTATTATCGAACTTATTTATTTGAATGTTGAAAATCCTTAATCTAAACTACATAATAACTCGGCAATATTATGACACAAACAACAAAAACCAAATACACATCTAATACACTTCCAAACATAACATACAAAGCAACACTAAACAAGTACAACACTAAACAAGTACAGCACAAATACCCATCTAAAACCCATCTCTAGATGCGCCACTTTCGCTTCTTCTTCCACTATCTCGTGCACTTATAGTTTTCCAACTGCTCTGTTACAAGTTCTTGCTGTAGAGGAGATAGCTTACTAAAATCACAGGTCATCATTCTGATGTAGTTCTTTCTCTCATCAAAGCTTCCTTTTGTCCTTGGGCTTGTCTCTTAACTCACAATCTTCCATGATAGCCTTTTGGAACTAAATTTCGCTGTGATTTCTTTGTGCTGAAAAAATGGCTCTATGCTCTCTTATTTCCTTAGTGAACGTCTCCAAAGTACCTATGAATCTTGAAAATTCAGTACTCCACTACTCTAACTGAATTGATTTGTTTCTACCAAGAGGACGTGCGTCCGTGTTCCCAAGCAATGGCGATCTTTCTTGAGAACTAGGATCGCTGCCTGGACTTGATTCCGAGTAATTCATTCTTCTTGCCTTATTTTGCTGCTCGAACATGTAGTTGTTGGGATTCTTCCACTTCGGTTGATCGGAAAGAAGCTCTAAGCATTCCTAAAACTTTAATGGATGACCGTATTTCTGTTGATATACCTTGTGTACTTCTTCTATCTATAACGAAGTAAAATGTATGAATAAATGATAATATTCAAAAAGTATGATCTTTTAAAAGTATATGATAAAACATAAATAAAACTTATAATGTCATATGGAGGAGCACTGCTTCGTTGTCTAGTCTCCAACCTTGATAGTATAGACAGATAGTTTTGGCATGCAGGGTATTATTTGATATTAACTTTTAAGCGAAGCTTGGTTCTCTTCAATGGCTCTATGGTGTTGTAATAATCTACCACTTTGTCCAAAAAAATTCCCTTTCATGTTATTTCCAGTAATACTGTCTTGTGAATTACTTACCCGTGATTTAGCAAGAGAAACATACTGTTGAGAAGTGAACTTAACTTGCTTTTTTCTACCATCGGCTGCTGTAGCTTCCTCTTTAGCATTTTCTGTGTCTATGTCTTCTATGCCAACGTCTACATCAGCTGCAGCCGATTCCCTATGTCGATTACTGAAAGTTCCGCTTAATGATTTCCATTTCTTTTTCTTCTTGTTATATTATGGGTTTTGAGGCGCAGACATCTTTGCAACGATTTCTTCATTGTCGTCTTCCATGTCGTCGGCTTTGCCTTCTTGATCTTCGCCTTCATCCTCCTCTGTACCTCTATGTATTTCTTCGGTTGTAGGATTATTACATGCATACGAATATTGCTTAAACTTATTCTGTATGACTTCTCGATCACGAATCTCTATTTTCTTTGCGCTAAGATGTTATCATTAAAGTTGGTCATTCTGCATCGTCAATGAATATAGGATGAGTCTTCTTCGTACGTGCCAAAAGTAGGATGTTGTTGGCAATATGGTTGTGGAGCGGTAGAATAGAAGTAAGGCGATTGTTCAGGAGGAACGCTAGGAGGAGCATGTGATTGGTATGATTGGCTACAAGGAAGGTTTGAATATGGCGTATAGCCATATTTATGCAATAAATGAAGGAATGAAGTTGGTTAGATGGGCATTGGTTGGAATAGTCGGCGGAAGGATACGTGGACATTGGTTTTTTCCTCCTGTCTTTTTTCCTAGCATGCTTGGATGAAGAAGACATTTTTTAAAATTGGTGTTGGAGGAGAAAGAAGTGAGGAAGAGGTGGTGCGGAAAGAGGAGGAGCAGGGGAGGAGTTTGTAGAAGGGGCGAAATACTAGCCGTTGAGGTAGTCGTTGGATGCTCTATGATTAGTACTTATCGTTAGAAATGGACTGGCTTGCAACGGAAGTTATGAATGAATTTCAAAAAAATTACCCTATTGGATCTTTTATTGGGACAATGAAGCCTAACTGAATTAGAATATTTCTAAATTTCATTTAAATAAAATCATTTATTTTATTTAAATTCAAATATATTAAGATATGAAATTAATTTTATTTGATTTTTATATACATAAATGTATCATATACATATATGTATGAGTGCATGTGTAACATAATAATTCGTGAAAGGTATAATATGCCTATATGTAGACGTTGAGATTTACATCACAATAAACATATTAGTTCATTTTGTATGTCATGTATGTTATCTAAATAGGTGCACGTATATGTGTTATAAAAAATATACATATTTATACACACACATGTATGAATAAATATATTATATATAATATATGAACATAAAACATCTATATATATATATATATATATATATATATAGAAAGAGAGAGAACAATTATTAAAAATTATTTATAATTTGGAATTTAATTAGTTTTGCAAACATAATAATTTTAGTATTTTAATTTGTATATATTATGAATAAAATAATGTTTTCATCCATAAATAATTAACATAAATAATCTACTGATGAATATTCAAATTTTACAATTTTCGAAAATCTAGGATCATAAAGTAGAGCTTAGGAAAAAACTGGAGATTTTCCAAAGTTGAAATGTTATTTTCTTTAAACAAATACACTAATTTAGGCAATAAAATAATATATTATTAAAAATTCAACCTTTAAAATTTTAAAAATTCTAGGATCAAGAATGGAAGGTGTTGAAAAATTTCAAATAATTTTTCAACTAAAGTATTATTTTTAATAAATCACAAACAATTTTTATGGAATAATATTAATTATTAAAAATAATAAAATTTAACGTAAAATTTCTAAAAAATTTCTACATATTTTTGAAATTATATAATATTTTTTTAAATATAATATTGAATTTTAATGTAATAATTGTTTTTTGTATATTAAACAATTAAAAAATTCAATAAATCTTAATTTAAAAATATGAATATATGTATGATAATTAATTTTAGAATTTTTAAATTCATATTGTATATAAATAAGTGTACTAATTTTTTTAAATTATATATATATATATATATCTTATATACGCATATTTGCTATTATGAGAGAGAAATATACAGTAATATATATATGAATTTATTAATAAATATATATAAAACAATTATTAAAGACAAAAATTGATTTTTTATGGTAAACAACATTTTTTTGTACATAAATCAAACAGCATAATAAACAAATTTTGCACATAACCAAACTGATTTGTGACAACCACATCTACTTACAAAAATCTCACTTAACTAAACATATAGTAGCAATGTATTTAAACAGATATGAAATTTCTCATTATAGGATCATAGAATATAATTTAATTACTATAATATGAATTAAAATTACCAATTTTATGATGCCTTTGAATTCATGTTGAAGCACTTCCCTTCCTTTTACTGTTCTTGATTCGTCAGATTGTAACTCCGGAATCACCGACCTCTAATTATCGTATAGTATTATTTTAATTTGAAACATATTTGAGATTTTTGAAGTGGATTGAGAGCTATGCTTTACAGTATTATAGAAGGTAATGGCGGCCAAAAAAAGTTCGCCGTTATATGTGTGTGTGTGTGTGTATATATGTATATATATATGGTTGTAGTAGAAAGAAACGAGGAAAACCTTTTTACCCATTCTCACTTGACCTCAACCCATTATCTCCAAGCCAATTCCCTATTTTTTAGCCACCCCTAGACCTTTTCAAAACCAAAATTTTGCAGCACTAATGATGGGCCTTATGCCCATCTAAGCCCAAGCCAAAATACTATGAAGTTAAATCTAATTTAATCGCTTGTCGATATTGTATATATAAATATATATATAACATTATTTATTTCTCAAATCACATTCAAATTTTATAATTAATATTTCATAAATATTAATTAATTTAATTAATTTATAAAAATTATAAATAAACTATTTAAATCGTTCGATCTTAAGGGAATTCATCATTTCGGCTGTGTAACTCTTGGGTGTAAATTTAGTCGGCGATTAACATCGAACTATTCTAATGTTAACGTTCACACGTCACTTAGTAGGTGTTGAATATGTAAGTATATGATTTTTGTTTGATGATAATAAACATATATATATATATATATATATATATATATATATATTCATTCATTTAAATACATTTATTAATGTACTATTTTATTTTCACAGAATTAAATAAATATTTGCTGAATAAAATGAATAACATAGAATTTAAATTCAAACAAATATTTATTACAATTCGGAATAATACAAATTTGAGTTCTCACTATATATATACAAATTCAATTACATTAAAATTTCAATCACATCACATTTTTCACTATACATACATTTGCACTTCACTACATTTTACTCATTCACTCGTATTTTATCGTAGACTCTATTCTAGATTGAATCAAGCATCTGAGAAATCTGCAAAATAAACATTAGCGTTGTAAAATTGAAAATAAAATATTTTGCAGTATAAAATAGAATGTGTATTTTCGAAAATATTATTTCCCTCGGTTATTTGGGTTGTTCGTCATCATTTAATTTTGAATTCATCAAACATGAACAACTTGTGACATGCACAGTGTATCACTGTACATGCCACAAGGCTGTGCACACCAATATACAATTGACAAAACTGCAGGGACAGATGAGCACAAGGTCAAATCCAATCAAAAGCCGGGTTCAAATCAAGTGCAATACAAATAAAGTCACGACATGAGCACAAGGTCAAACCTGAGCTATAAGCTGGATTCAACACTGGTGCAATCAAAATGTACAAGTTCAATAAAATGGTCAAGATAACTAAAACAAATCAACCGGTCCGAAATCAAAAATGAACAAGTACAAAAAGTAGTGGATAGCACACAAATTCCAAAATCACTTGAACCAGAGAACTTGAAGTTCAATAGCAACCAAACAGAAATGAAAACTGCAAATACCAAAGTGAAGCCACCAGACTACATGAAGTCTAACAATGACCAATGGAACCTGACTCAAAGCAATGAAACAGTGAATCAAAGCCTTAGCAGTCAATGGCAAAGCCTCAACAGTCAAAGGTTCAAATGTCATACAACAAAAACTGAAGCATAATAGCAGACCACATGAACACAATATGCAAGCATTTTGAAATAAATCCAGGCACCAAGTATACACAACAAATGATCAAAGTAAAACAGCAACCTTCAATAATCACATACAGTACATGAAAACTCAACTGAACCAAAACAACACATACACATGTACAAGCTCAAATCAAAGCATGTTACAGAGCAGCAGCAAGCATCAAATACATATGTACTCGAGGCAACCAGACTATATGCAAACAAAGCATATGGAATCATGTAACATCCCAAAATTTTAACGATTATTTTATTAATTTATTATAAACTTTGGGGTATTATAAAAAAATTGAACTTTATATTTAAATTATAAATAATCACCCAAATGTTTATAAATATGAGCAAAATTCTATAATTCCTATTTTGGTTAGAGTTTAACATTTATTGAGATTTTAAACCTCTTAAACTCTAATTTCCAATTCTTTTAATTTAACTAAATTATTTGTAACAACATTTTATTTCACTTTTGTTTCTTTTAAAAATGGATTATATACCTTTTAAAATTTAGTAATTAATATTTTTATTTACAGACATCAGTTCTAGAAAATGGTAAATGAATCAAAAGAATGTTAGCAAATCATATTTTAATTAAGTAATAAATTTTAAAAATTAATAGTATATAGATAAGCTTTATAAAACGAACGTCTTAATTTGTACGTTCGTGCCCGTTTTGATTAATTTAGTGGTATAAATAGTATGTATTTAATGAATACTCTTTAAACGTATATTTTACTAATATAAGTAACAAAGAAATAAGAAAACATATAAATTCAAATACGTTATTTTTGTTATATTTTGGGCACAAATTATTACGTCTGTAGTACGCATTCTTAAAAATCATACCATAGATATAAATAAAAAAAATCAATCAGTTAATAGCTGTTCAAATTTATAGTACCCTAAATTCATGTGTAAACGTTCCACTTTCCTTTTGCTCTCCTGATTTAATAGAGATGTTATCCACAAATTTCATAACCGTTCCCATTATAATTCTTGCCATTGTTTCCAAATCAATGCAAGTTTTTTTTAGAAAACACGCTCAAAATTGTTATTTCTTGCCTCTGACTTCTCCCACAGAAATCTATGCATTTATCTCTCTTGCCTTTTCTAGCAAATTTTGCCTAAAATTTTCGCATGCCTTGAATTGGCATTTCTCACTTTATCATTTTGCCTGCATTTTAAATAAATAAATCAACGTAGTTTACTTCTTCATAAAAGCAAACATCACGCACTTATTCCCTTACCGTTCAAAGCAACGATTTATTGCCTCGTTTTTCCTTAAATTTCGCATCTCACTTGATAAATAAATACCCGTTCAAACAAAAATATTTCTTGCCTCTTTCTTTCCTTTGATGTGCGCCAGCTCCTTATAAATACTAAACTCACGCATCTCCTCTGAAAGTAAAAAAAACAGAAGCATCGCGTTAAGAAATTTCCACTGCATTTGATCATCTTCTTGCGCGCGTGCACATGTATGGCTGCAATGAAATTCTCTTATCTCCTCTTGTATTCTTCCTTACGTTTTCTTATTTATCAAAGAAAACTTCACTGGAATACTACTACAACATCCTACAGCATATTATTGATTTCATTTTTTTCTTAAGTAGGTTCTCGGCATCAGTTATGGCCGCTAAATTTTTTGTTTATTTTTTCCTGTCCACCGTATGCTCGGCCCTCCACCACCTTCACCTTCCACCTCCAAGTGATGTGCATTTAGTGGTTACTTTCAACACCTTACAGACTTTTCGCGCATGAGTGCACGACAGACCCTGATCGTGTACAGGCCGAGCATCTCTGATGCTTTTTGACCAAACCTTTGAACAAATTTGCATCCACCACCTTTGTGTTAAAGTGAAAATTAGAATGTTATTATATTTTGTTAAAGTGAAAAAAAAAATAAGAAAAGAAGTTGGAAGAAGTAGCGTGCAAATAGGTCACACCACCTTTGTGTTTTATCTCAGCTTTTTGCCTAAAAATAACCACTGCCTCGCGTGCTTGCATACGTTTCAAAGCGTAAAGTTTTGGACAAGGCCAAGTAGGTGGGACATGGTGGAGTCGTGTAGTGAAGTGGTTGAGCATATTATGCCAATTATCCTCGTATTTAAAATCTCGTTCCAGTTTTGGTTTTATAAAAATTTGCTTTGATCGATTTAAATTCGCGTAATTGGTTATTTGTTTTATTTTGTTCAAGATCGGAACCGGGATGTCACATCCGTTGAAAATTGATCGGGCTTACTATGCGCTGTTTCCGGTGTGGTTATCTTAGTTTTGAGTCTAATCTTCAGCAGCAAAAACGTAAGTATTCTCACATGACAAACATACTTACAGATCTGTAAATTAATAACGAGTGAAATTGTAGAATGATTTTATTTTTATATTTTAATTGCCTGTGATAAATTTTATGATGTTAGAAACCCTATTTTGAATTTACACATCATCGGTTATATTATCTACTGTTATATTTATGTTGTTATCTATTTATTCAATTACTGTTTATCACACTGCAAGTTTCCTGTAGAATAGACTCGTTACGGGCTGAAATGATAGGCCTAAACGATATTTATTTGTTTATTTGGTTATTTATTATTTAACTTGGGGTTGCGGGTTTGAAATGATAGAACCCGGTTTTCTTTGTAAGTTACGGATTGAAATGATATATTATCCGTATCACTTAACCTAGGTTAGAAAATAGTATACAGACCCATGGTTATATATATATATATATATATATTGGAAATATTAAATATTTTTAAATTGGAAAGCTATAACATTTTGTTTAAAATTGGATTAAAAATGATTCTTATAGTATAGTGATATTATACAAGTTAAAGATGTAAATAAATAAATGTTAAGAATTTAAAGTATAAATTTATTTTGTAAATTTTGATTTGTAAAATAAAATGAAACTCTAGTTAAGAAATAAAATATGATGTTTTGGTAAAAATTTGAATATAAGTAAATAAATAAAGGGTTAAGTTGACTATGAATTAAATAGTTAAATAAAGTGAATACTTAAAATGGAAGTTGGAATATAGCTAAATTTAGAAATGTAAAGTGGTTTATGATAAAAAGGGTAAGTTAAGAAATTGATTAGAAATTAGTTTATTTTGAAGTGGTAATTGAACTTAATTATTTAGTAAAATATTATAGAAAATTTTGCACTTGATTTTAATAAGTAAAGTATAGAGAAGTTAGATATATATTTTTAAAATGTACTTTATAAAAATCATAATTTATTGAGTATTTAAATGACTATTCAAAGGTGGAAATTATGATTATATAAGCTAAATTGGTTTAATTTAAGTTTAATTATTGTTGAAATTATATTGAAGTATAAAAATTTAATTTTAATCAAATCTGTTGTAAAGGATATTACCGCACTGCGCAAGTGATGTAGTTGATACAAATGAGCTAAGGCTGAACCTTTGGGATTTATATGGGATTTTGTAAGAATTATAACTTCACTTTTAAATATTTTTAAATGTAGTATTTTGATCGAAATATAAAGCTATTTTGGATTTTTATAACCACGGGTAATAATAACGTTGGTTGTTAAAGAGACCGGGATCGGATATGGGCATACTCTTTGTCGATACTGAAAACCACTTTGACAACCGTATACGCGGTCGAGATTCCAAAATAAAGTAGGATGGTGGTGACGTTTCCTTTGAGATAAATACGTGGACCCGACTCCCGTGAGTTGGCATAAGGTGGCTAAAACAGGAGCGATTCTCGGATTAATGAGGTAGCACCTTTGATCGGACACACTTCTTCGTATTCCATTCTATTACTCTGCGATTGTTTCATGCGCACCTTTGAATTTGGGAGTGTTGTTCGAGGTGGGCGGTAGTAGCAGCTGTGCGTTACCACTGGTCCGGATAGCAATTGGTATATCTACCCTGGCATTGCCTAGTTGTGTCGTGTCACTTACCATAGCGAGCCTTATACGATTTTTGGTTTTGTACCATACCTATGGAGTGCCCTCTGACGACGCCCAGTATGGGGGAGATTACGGTACTGTATAGACTGTGAGAATATATTATGTGTTAAGGGCTATATGGGTAACCCCTTAACGCTATTCAAAAATAAGTTTATTTTACTAATAGACACTATTATAATAGCAAAGTATTACTACATAGTAAATAGTTTAACGGATCCTTAGAGGATGGGCGGTCCCAAGCAACCTTTAAGTTACTTGTATTTATATTACAGTTCACTTGAATTAGCTTACACTGTATAAGTATGTATGTCCTGACTCGAGTGTTTACGTTTTATTTTACGCTCGGGTCAGCCTGAGTTCATTTTGGACCTTATCCCTGGTGCCAGGACTTCTGCAGATCCCCTATCAAGCTGCTGTCAAGTTTCTGTTCAGTTCTTATTTTGGCTTTTGTAATCAAGACAATTTAATATTGAGATTTTCTGTGGAGATTTCAAACTATATTTGGTTTAAGGCTATGTACTTTATACTTATTTTAAGACTATTGATAGTGGCTTCATGAACCACTAAGTTATTTTTAAATTCCGCTGCGAGTATTCTGATTTCTATGTCTGTGATTCTGTGATTTGATTTTATTTGCTTCAAAAATTTATTTACGATCTATTGCTTTGAACTATTCAAGTTTGACAAGTTTTAATCTATTGTCGAATTTGAATGGTACAAAATAGTGGGTCGTTACAAATCAATTATAAGACCACAACAATGAATAGATCAAAAGGTAAAAGTGAACTAGACCAGCAGAGTATCAAGTTGAGCAAAGCTTCACAAGATACAGTGATGCAATATACATAAGGACATGTATCAAAACAAGCGATAGTGCAGACGAACAGAGCAGTAAATAAAATGGCAATATGAAGCAGTTTAATATTAGAGCAAGAATACAGCTCCAAAGCAGACTACATGATGACTCGAAGACTGCAAACACAAGCATGATGATATACAACAAAGAGGACTGCAACAACACATATACACACACACATACATATATATGTATATACATATATGGTGACAACTCAAATAATAATATATCAAAGCATTCAAGAGAAACAGAAATGCACATGCTCGAACAATACAAAACTGAGAGGACATTGAAGCAACCAGAGCATGGCACATATGGTCAGAGAACCAAGCACACACATGGCCAGACTTATAGTGGAAATATGGGATACAATGGAGGCAGCTAATATGCAAGCAAGTCAGAAAATCAAGCATGTAGCCGTGATGACCAAGACATCAAGCAAGTCAAATTGTCACAAAAATTTCAAAGTGGTCGAAGTCAATTAGCAGTTTCAAATCAAGGTAGAAGTTTCAAAGTAACCAAAGTCAACAGTGAATAACACAGTGTACAAGTTCAAAATCAAAGCAACAGTTTTGAACCAAGGACGGTTTCAAATCGAGCAAGTATTCACTTGAGTCACGATACAACATCAAATCATGCTGCAAGTCAATCAAGGTAGAGTTCGATCGAGTTACAGTCAAAAAAGAAAATAATAAAAATCAAAACTTCAAAATTATCAGCAAAGTCAAAGCGTGGTGGCCAAGAAAACGAACAAGTCAAAATCCTACAAACTGCGATAATCAAGAAATAATGATATACGTATTGAACAAGTCAAGTTTAATCACCAACATTCAACTTAAATCAAACGATCAAGCTTAAAGTAATAGACGAATTCAAAAATTTGTTCGAACGATATTTTAGGGAATGGAACCCTATTTAAACCCATCTCATCATCGGCTACCAAATTATTCGAGTTCATGCAACAACAGAGAGGAATAATCATTCAACTCGAATCAAATTTGAGTATAGAATAAATCGAAAAAGGAAAAAACGTACCAATTTTAAACCAAGCACGCATGCTCGACAAATTGGAGCAGTCGCAAGCAATGATCAGCAAGCCAAATCAAAAATTCATCACTACAATCAAATGATATCCAGCGGCACCTCGATTTAGCAAAGCACCTAAACTTTTTAAAAGAGGAACGAAGTACAGAACGAAAGCAAGAAGTCCGACCAAAGAAATAAACTAAGAAAAAGGGGAACACTGTTTTATCACTTATTTTTTTATTGTGGGCTGGTTGTTATAAATAGTAATTGGGCTTTATTTTAGGGTTTTGTTTTTAAATTGTTTTTAGATTTTGTATTTCTCATTTAAACTATTACAAAGTCTAGTCACATGACTAGGGAACAAACTACGGTGGTTTAGTTTGAGAATTCGCAACTCAGTGGATGAGCTGTGGCAGAGTTTTGAACGTAGAGTTAGGTTAGTCGATAGCAAATGTTTTGAGTTTACGTGTGTAAGCGTCTGACTACTTAATTTCTAGTAGAAACCTTAGGGGCAGCACGTAGGCAGGATTTTGTCGAAGCTGGATAAATTTGTGTTATATTTTTGCTTTTTGTTCTACTATTATTTGTGCTCCTATTACTCTACGATTACCAGTGTTGCAATTATTTTATATACTTCCGCAATAAATTTTTATAATTAATAAAATTATGATATTCACCCCCTCTAGGGTGAAATCGATCCTACAGCAGGGTGTGATATTATGGCCAAATTCATTGCTTACTAATTTTCGGTAAAAATCCAATTTTAGTTTAATAAGCGCTACCCAATTGTGACATTTGTTTACACCAATTCTCTTTGTCAAAACTATATCACTTTGGGTTTATGGAATTTGGCAGTGGTCAAAATTCCCACCTCATGCACATTCAACTTTATAGTCCAAATACAAAGTCCTTGGTTCAATAATAATAATTATTATTAACTGAAATGCTCTGGCCATAGACTTTGACTTTGAGTTGACTGTGATACTAACCGCATATAACCGAGGAGATGGATCCTCTCTTTAATAGTGCTTCACTTCCAATACTTCCACTCAACCCAACTATAGTTACTCGATGGATGTCATGCCATGATTTGGCTATAATCAAAGCGAAGCTTTCATATTAAAGATCCATAATATTCTTAAATCGAAAGAACTATGTTAATCGGTCACATCGATATTTTCTGTTTGATCTTAGTTATACTAACCAACAGAAAACTATTAAGTGAGTCATTTCATAGTTATCTAATAATTATTAATATGTGACCATTAGGTTCCCCCAACAGTCATGAGTAATACACTGTCCAACATTTGAAGAGCCTTACGTACTCTAGTCTCAACGGATACCTCGATATCCAGTCTCGATGCATCTTGACTAGAAACATTTAAAATGGTATATTTGTTTCATTGTGATAAATTACTCACGGTTACAACACTTTGTAACTACTGTCATAAAATGTACCATTTATGGATTTTTCTATTAAATATACTTTTAATTAAGTTAATTAATAAATATAATCACATTATATTAAGTATATAATAGGAAGAAAATACCTTTTATTTCAAACAAGATAGGTCAACGAGTTAGATATATGTAACAAATTATATAATTGCCCTTGGGGCATACCCCTAACTCTATCAATCTCCTACTTGTACATAGGGTCAAATCTGGAATCTAATTTTGAATTCTCCAATTAGTTTTCTCAAAACTAATTAGGTCAGTTCCTTAGTGAATGGGTATGCTATTATGTCTTAATTATCTACTTTGTCGATTAACACTCTCTGACACTGATAAACTGTCTTTATCATATAGAACGATTCAAAGTATGCATTTCAACTTCTAGTGAGCCTAAAGTTCTATCATGACCAATTACATTACACTGTTATCTTATAAAAATATTATGGGATTCTCAATATTTAGAATCACCTTTGGCTCAATTACATATTTATGCATTTATATTTATATATATTGGTTTATTGCAGCACTATTCAAGTTAATGTTCTCAACATTTCGTTGAATCGATCACGATCAATTTATTTTGAATAATTTTCAAATTAAAGATTTTAACTTTAATTTATCATTGACATGTTATACTCAATGTCACTTTTAAAATTTTGTGTCCAACTGTTCCATCATAACGAGTTCATTATTTCTATAAACAATTATCTAGTATTCATAAATAAGCGAGAACACCTCAAACAACCATTTAGTGATATCAATTTGGATTTTATATTTTCTCCATATTTCAAATACATAAATAAAACACAATATCATACACAACATTATTTGTATAATAATTCCTATTGCTAATGCATATGGAATCCAGCTTACATTTTCTGTTTTTAATAGGGTTCTCTTGTATATCGTTTTGGGACAATCCCTGTATCTTTTATACTCACCAAAAAGACATCATGTACAGTCCAAAATTGAGTATTAAAACAACGAAAGTTGATTTTAGTACAAGCATATTATTAAAATCAACAACATGTTGTTTATTTATAGTTTAAAAATATCAATATACCTTTTAACGTTCTTTCTTATGAACACACGCTTCCTCTACACTTTGATTGAAAATCAAACTGTTTGATATTTCTATCAAAATACTTATTCAAGCTTGATGCTTATAAAATGATACATTTGTATCATTATTTGATCATATCCAAAGACTCACAAACCCAATATCGCTCCCACTGACTTCGAGGCATTTTTTGTTAATTTGTGCAAACGGCATACTCTAAGTCATTTTAGAATTTTCTTTTTCAATACATAAGTACCAAACACTAAGTCTTGTCAAGTGATAATTTTGTGAGTAAATCCAAATTAACTTGTGCATGTTGAATACCGAATCTGTTATGCTAATTTCAACAATTTAAATTTTCGATATTATTCTTATCAACATGCTCATTTAATTCCAACCACATTAGTCTTTCCAATAAGGACACAATCTCGGCCGATGGATCACGTCTCTTTGGTTATGACTACCAAAATCATATTTTGATGGTGTACTTGGAATTCTTTCAGATTTGCACATCATACCATATGGAGTCCACAATCTTAATGGTTTAATTGAAGAACCGAGGGTAATGTATATTTTCGACAATAATAAGAAACTCGTATTTTCTCTTCGATGTACGAGAATACTTATTAGACATTCTAATGTGATTTGTTCATTTAGGTTAGTTAATTTCACTTCATCTCATAGAATCAGATCTATCTTTGGATCGGATAAAATTCCATTTAACTACCAAAAATTTCTCAAAGAAATTCCTTCACAAGGAAGTTGATATATCTTGAAACAACAATTGTTTTTTAGTGCAAATAGAATAGGGATTCATAAACGCCTTATAAACCTTTTTATTTATAAAACTGGTTTTAGTTTACAAAAATTATGTTTAAAACATAAATATGTCATTTGATTACAGACCTTTCCAAAAACCTTTTGGAGATTCATATAAGATCCCTCATGAATAATTATTACATGTTATCTTTCGACTCACACAACCTGCCAACCCCTTGGCCTAGGATATGTTGGGATTTCTTACAAACCCTTATCTTGTATATTTTGTAAACTGTTGTTTAGATGTAATAATATCAACCTTGTGTACTACTCTTAAGTACATGACCTTATAGAAAGAAACTAACTCAACTCCACTGACAATTAGTCATAATTTTTCCAACAATATATGATTAATCCTTATCGATGCATCATTACATATCACATGGAGGAGTAACTTATGATATTGAGTCTATATTCATTTTTAGGTACATTTGAAACTCTTTCCAATATACTCACTTATTCGACTAAATCAAATCATTTTATTATGTTGCATGTTATTTTATGTACTTTTCTTTTATATTCTATGATTTTAGCGTAAACTTACTACATGTGTATCTAATACACATGTTCATGTTGGTAATAAATCATCGATGAATATAGCAAAGTATGTGGAACCCTTTTGGTATCAATAGACTTGTGATTGCATATATCAGCGTATGTTAATTCAAAGAGTTCATCAACTCATATGATGCTCCCACTGAATGGGTGCATACCCATTAATTATTCAAGATATTGTTTACCTGTATCATATGATTCATAATCATATAGTAAAATTATTTATCAAAACTATGGCTTAGTCTATAATTGCAAAACAACTGTAAATAATATTAGACACATATGTCTTTTTGTTGCATCACTTTTACTATGAAAACAAATTCCGTAATATAGTTCTATTTCATAATGAATATTCATAATACATATATTGAAATATAGTTATATCTATTTTTCAGTCAATACCAAAAATAAACATTATTTCACAAATAATGTTGGTTACATTTTACGAAAATAATTTTCATAATTTGATACAATCATTAGGTGCTATTAGGCATGCTTCCACTATTCCCGCCATTATTATAATAGCGTACTAAATTTAGAGGTCCACCATTCACTTAATATTATTAAAATTATTTACTTATTTCATATGTTGAAACTAATTTACAGTGGAGAGTTTTTTAATCAAATATCTTGGGCTCAAAGAAATAAACATTATTGAAAACAATTTTCTATATGAATATACATTCTGGAATAAAAATCATATTTCATATTCCAATATCAAGTATCAATTATTATTACAATTCTTGTTTCCAATGTTTCTCTATGAAACAGAAGTGACTATTCATTCTCTTCATTCCAACTTTACCTTAAATTACGTCTATTCTTATACATTCATTTTTCTTTCAAATGGTCAAACTATACAAAAGAAAAACCATACTACAATATCATCACAAACATTTTACAAAAGCGCATTCAATTATTCCTAACATTTAAGACATCAAATATGTTGCACTTTATGTAAACTGATCAAGATGACATTCCAACGATTGAGTTCTTAGATGTATCTCGTAGTTTATGGTCATGTGTTATATTAACACAGTATGAGCCTTTTGAAATTATTCAAGTTAAATACATGATCCTAAAATACTGTTTATTGGCTTACTTGGACTGAACTAACTTCATCGAAATATTGTACCACACAAACTATGACTGTTCACCATATAACATTTATATGTGAAAGTACATGGATCAAATATCCATAGTCTTGAATTGCATTTAGAGTTCAAAAACTCATAAAATGCAATACACGGTCTAAACCAAATAAACATATAAGTAACCAACTTACAAATATACTACGTAGAGAAATATTATATAACATGCAGTTAGAATTATTAGTAAGTATATATTATATTTCTATTTGTCAATTTTCAATTCAGCTGTTTTATATATGTTAATCGACAAACATTTTATCAATCATATTAAATGCACAAATTTATCATCGTAGATATTTATAACATTATATAGCATATATTCTTATAATATTAGAAAGGTTAGATGTTACCATTTCATTTTTCTAATAAGGCTCCCACCAGTCTTTTATGTTTCTCCAAACCCTAAGATGAAACATAGAAGTCTTACAACTTCACAAGTAGGTGTTAGGACTCATTTGTTTTGAACTTCACAAGTATGTGATTCAACCTTGAGTTTGCTCAACAAATCATAGGCCAAAAAACGATGGATAACTCCTTATCGGTTGAATCACATACAACTCCTAACTCGGTTTTTCTTATTCTAATCTCATTTCGACCTTGAGTTTGCCCGACAAATCGAAAGAGATCATTCATTCATACCTACCATAGAGTTTGCTCAACAAATACATACAATTATCTTGCCACATTTGTTCAACATATTAACAATACCATGCATAACATCCCTAGCTTGAGTTAGCTCAACAACTAAGGAGTATGTAAGTAATTTATTATATATATATATATATATATATATATATATATGGTAGAGGACAACATTATATTAAAGATTAATAATCTTCGATATATATATATTGAGTGATATCGACTTATAGATTAATATATTTCTTATGAAATATGCTAGCGATTCAAGTGTCAGACACATCAAAAATCATGGTATATGTACATTTATATATGTATTTATTTCTCAAGTCTATTTGGGTTTCTTTAGTGTTCCACATTTATTTTACACACATATTATATAAGTTTTTTTCGTTATATAGCTTTTATATTTCATATTACTTATATGATAGTCTTACGTATGGTATATCATTAATTAACTCTTTAATTAATTTTAAATTAGTATTTCAATATAACTTTTATATTGGACATATCTACTGTAACACTTATAGTGTATACTATAACCTTTACAGTGAACACACATATATCATGTACGTGTATTTTATTTAATTAATTAACCTTTAATTAATTTATTCAATCAAACATTTTTTGTTAAAATTTATTAATTTCAAAATTTATCTTGTATACATACATGTATACTTATGTTATCTTAAACATTTTAAAATAACATAACATATATTAACATATATTTAATACATGCATGACATACATTGATTAATTAACATATTTTATTAATTTATTTTATTAATCTTATTAATAAATCTAAAATTTGAAATTGTTATATAAATATGTTCAAACATTTTGAAAATGCCATTATCCTTTCAAACATTTGAAAACTTATGTAGTATTATAATTTTATAATAAACATGTTTTATTTTAAATTAAGCTATTAAATTTAAAATCTTTAACATTATTTTTAAAATGATTTTGAAAATTAGCCCAAGGCCCAAATTAAGTTGGACCTTTTCTATAAGGAACAACCTTTAGGCTCACTTCACCTTTCGAGCCGGACCGGTAACCAGGTAGGACAGGGTACTTGATTACCCAATTCCAATCCTAGACAACCTTTCTAGACACCGTACTAAATGGGAAAGCTTAATTAGTTAGCCCTAATATGACTAAATAAGACCGCATAGGCTATTGAGCTCTGATACCACTGTTGGAACTGGACTAGCCCGTAGTGGAAGTTATGGGTGAATTTCAAAAAAATTACCCTGTTGGATCTTTCATTGGACGTATGAAGTCTAACTGAATTAGAACATTTTTAAATTTCATTTAAATAAAATCATTTATTTTATTTGAATTCAAATAAATTAAGATATGAAATTAATCTTATTTGATTAGTTTATACGTAAATGTATCATATACATATATGTGTGAGTGCATGTGTAACATAATAATTGATGAAAGGTATAATATGCCCATATGTATATGCTAGGATTTACATCGCAACAGACATATTAGCTCATTTTGTATATCATGTATGTTGTCCAAATATGTGCATGTATATGTGTTACAAAATACACACACATATATGTATAAATATATTACATATAATATATGAACATCATATATATATATATATATATATATATAGAAAGAGAGAGAATGATTATAAAAAATTATTTATAATTCAAAATCAATTTAGTTTTGCAAACATAATAATTTTAGTATTTTAATTTGTATATATAATGAATAAAATAATGTTTTCATCCATAAATAGTTAACATGAAATAATTTATTGATGAAAAATAAAATTTTATAATTTTTGAAAATTTAGGATCATAAAATAGAGCTTAGTAAAAATATGAAGATTTTCAAAGTTGAAATATTATTTTTAAAAACAAATCATTTATTTCGGTAATAATTATTTAATATAAAATAATAAATTACTAAAAATTTAATTTTTAAAATTTTAGAAATTTTAGGATCATGAATGAAAGGTTATGAAAAATTTTGAAGAATTTTTAAATTAAGTTATTATTTTTTAATAAATCGTAAATAGTTTTTTCGAAATAATATTAATTATTAAAAATAATTAAATTTATTGAAAATTTCCTAAGAAAATTTCTATATATTTATGAAATCATGTAATATTTTTTTAAATAAAAATTGAACTTCTAATGTTAAAATTATTTTATGTATAATAAAAAATTCAAAAAATCAATAAATGTTATTTTAAAAATATGAATATATGTATGATAATTAATTTTAGACTTTTTAAATTCATATTATAAATAAATAAGTGTACTAAATCTTTTATATCAAATATATCTTATATATGCATATATGCTATTACGGGAGAGAAATATGCACTAATATATATATGAATTTATTAATAAATATATATAAAATAATTATTAATGACAAAAATGGATTTTGTACGGTAAAAAATATTTGTCTGCAAATAAATCAAATAGTATAAAACAATTATGCATATAACCAAACTGATTTGTGACAACGACATCTACTTACAAAAATCTCACCCAACTAAATATATAGTAGCAATATATTTAAATAGATATGAAATTGCTACTTATAGGATCATACAATATAATTTAATTATTGTAATATGAATTAAAATTACCAATTTAATTATGCCTTTGAATCCACATTGAAGCAATGACTTCCCTTCCTTTTACTGCTCTTGATTCGTCAGATTGCAAGTCTGTAATCACCAACCTCTAACTATCGAATAGTATTATTTTAATTTGAAATATATTTGAGAATTTTAAAGTGGATTAAGCGCTATGCTTTACAGCATTATAGAAGGTAATGGTGGCCAAAAAAAGTTCATCATTTTTTAGAGATACATATACATATACATACACACACACACACATATATATATAGGGTTGTATTAGAGAGAAGCGAGGAAAACCTTTTTAACCATTCTCACTTGATCTCAACCCATTATCTCCAAGCCAATTCTTTATGTTTTAGCAACCCCTAGACCTTCCTAAAACCGAAATTTTGCAGCCATAATGATGGGCCTTAAACCCATCTAAGCCTAAGCCAAAATACTATGCAATTAAATCTAATTTAATCACTTGTCGATATTGTATATCGATCAATATATTTATAACCGTTATAAATATATATAACTTTATTTATTTCTCAAATCATATTCAAATTTTATAATTAATATTTCATAAATATTAATTAATTTAATTAATTTATAACAATTATAAACTAATTAAATCGTTCGGTCTTAAGGTAATTCATCATTTCAGCTGTGTAACACTTGGGTGTATATTTGGTCAGCGATTAACATTGAACTATTCTAGTGTTAATGTTCACACGTCACTTTGCAGGTAGTGTGACATTATGGTCAAATTTATCGCTTACTCATTTTCGGTAAAAATCCAATTTTAGTTTAATAAGCGTTGTCCGGTTGTAACATTTGTTTACACCAATTCTCTTCGTCAAAACTATATCACTTTGACTTATGCCATTTGATAATGGTCAAAATTCCAACCTCATCCACATTCAACTTTTAGTCTAAATACAAAGTCCTTGGTTCAATAATAATAATAATTATTAACCGAAATGCTCTGTCCAGAGACTTTGACTTTGAGTTGGTTTAAGTTGACTGTGTACTAACCGCATATAACCGAGGAGACATATCCTCTCTTGAATAGTGCTTCACTTCCAATACTTCTACTCGACCCAACTATAGTCACCCGATGGACGACATGCCATGATTTGGCTATAATCAAAACGGAGCTTTCATATTGTAGATCCATTGTATTCTCAAGTCGACAGAACTGTGTTAATTAGTCACATCGATATTTTCTGGTTGACCTTACTTATATTAACCAACAGAAAACTATCGAATGAGTCGTTCCATAGTTATCCAATAACTATTAGTATGTAACCCCTAGGTGCCCCCAGTAGTCATGAGTAATACACTGCACAATATTTGGAGAGCGTTACGTGCTCCAGTCTCAACGGATACATCGATATCCAGTCTCGATGCATCTTGACTAGGAACATTTGAAATGGTATATTTGTTTCCTTGTGATAAATTACTTACGATTTAACACTATGTAACTACTACAGCAAAGTATACTATTTATGGATTTTTCTATTAAATATACTTTTAATTACGTTAATTAATAAATATAATCACATTATATCAAGTATATAATAGGTAGAAAATACTTTTTATTTTAAACAAGATTGGTCAACGAGTTACATATATGTAACAAATTACATAATTGTCCCTAGTACATACCCCTAACTCTATCACTTATAACGAAGAATTCTTCGCCATTATAAGTATATAACGGCAAAGTCTTTGCCATTATAAATTCGTAACGACAAAGACTTCACCGTTATGTACTTATAACAGTGAAGACTTCGTCGTTATAAAAAAGCAGTGCCTGTTCATCTATTAGCCATGAAAATGGTATAAACTAGCCATAACAAATTGAACAAACCACACCTGTTTTCTTCATGACTAGTTTTGCAATTGAATAAGCCATTGTTGGTTGTGCTCTTAGGTCAATGGAATTGTTCTCCTTTCCCTCAGTAGAATTCGGCGCTTCAAAGCTAATGTGTAAATTTTATTTTAGATTCAAAAATTTTCCTCTATTGGGCAGTATTTTTTCTGTATTTATTGTGTTTGTTGTACGGTGAGTAATGAAGGATGTATAGATGAATCTAGACTAGAAATTCGGTTGGCCTACATAGGATGGTGAAGCATTCATGTAGGGAGATTAGCAGAAGTAGATATGTCGTTAGCAGATGGATAATAGTCACGTTATCTAGAGTCAAGGCTACTGGGTAATTTGTGCTTCTGCACTTGACTTAGGGAATCGGTAGAAAAAACTGCGAGCATTGAGGAATGGACTTGGAGAACCTGATTTGTTGATTGTTTGATCAGTCCAGTTTAAGGATTTATATATTCGAGCGGTGTGTTATTTGAGAGGACTGGGGGAAAGCCTGCATTGGACAGTGACGTTGCATTGTGTTGATCGAGGCAGAGAGTGTAACTGAGTGAGAAACAAGGGTACAATCTGTTTCAAAATCAAAATTAGGCGTTCACTCAGAAATTTTCAATGGACATTTGAGAAATGCTAAATTTTTAGAAAGCCAAATTCTCGCAAAATACTCTTTACCACGTAATCTCAATAAAAGATGTTTATCTATGAACACCTAATTGCTACCATTGATGGATGTTTTTCTATGAATTTGTCCGTAAGCGCATACTTCAAAAGTTGTATGAACTTTTCAGTCTTTTCATTAATAAGTTCAACACAAACTTTTCCCTCGTAATAAGTTAAAGGCTTAGGAACAAATAGGGTATTAGAATAGTCGATGACTATGGAGCAAAGCTTTTGATTGTCTTTTTAGATGGATTGAGGTCTAGAATTAGCGTGACTCATGTTAGCAAGCACGAGTGAGTTGGAGGAGTGGTGGCAACCTAATTTTAGATTTCTAAGTGATGGATTATAGAATCAAAGTAGGATACAACTATGTAGAGGAAAATAAGGAGATGAAGAAAATAGAATTAATGATGGAAAAGAACTTACAGAAGAAAGAGAAAATTTAAAGTGGTTGAATTAGGGTTCTACACGTGAGGGAGCTCCCATGGAAACTTTTAGAGAGGTAGAGGTATTTCATAAAAGCAGTTATGTAATTTTTAAACATAAATCTAATTATATAATCAATCTTATCCACAATTAAGATATTTTATCTCTATTATATCCTTTGTTTTATAGTGATATAACTAAATATGTAATTAATTTAAAATATATAAATTAGAAAGCTCTTTGCTGAAATGTTATATGATTGTACTAGCAAATGATTGTAATTATGAGTAGTTGACCACAATATAAAATAACATTGTGTTTTAAATATTTTCGATCAAGATATTTCGAGAAAGAATATTGATACATCCTTTAAGGCCAGAGTATATAACTATCTTCAAATGTTGGACAACAGATTACTTATAGCTACTGTGGGCACCAAAGGGTTGCGTACTCATAGTAATTAGATAGCTACGGTATGACACATTCGAGAGTTTCTTTTTGATTAATAACAAATATATAAAATAGGAAATCTTAGTGGAACTTCTATGTGGATATTCCATTTTTATTATAGCAAAATAATGGCATTGCAACCTTCAAGCAACTGTAGTTTTGTCCGAGTAGAAGCATGGGAAGTGAAACCATATTCAATAGAGCATTCTATCTCCTTAGCTATATGAGATTAGTATCAAAGTAACTTATAGTCAACATAAAGTCAAAATATCTGTCAATGGTATAACGGTTAATAATAAATGTTATTATTAAACCAAGGACTTTCTTTATGGAATAATAAAGTTGAAAATGGATAATATTGGATTTGACGTAAAGGACGTGTGCAAGTAATTCATACATAAGGCTACCACTTAAAATGCAAAATTGGAGTTTATTGATGAAGATATATAAGCAATAAATTGAGACAAACTATCACACCATCAGCTAAGGTGACGTGTGAATATTAATATTTAAATTGTTCGATATTAATCTTCGACTGTATTTCCACTAGCTAATCGCACAACCGTTTTAGTGAAATATCCAAAATACTAAATGATTTAATCAATTTATAAATTAATTAAATTAACTAATATTACTTATTTATATATTTGATGTTTTGGGTGCTACTAGAAAGTATAAGGTTGCTAGTTGTAATTAATTGGTTGCATATATATATATATATATATATATATATAAATTAAGTATATGAGTATTAATATATGATATCAATACATAATTAAATATGACTTAAGTATAATTAATTGATGAATGGGTTTCGAGTTTTACTGCCGTATATAGGTTCCAATACATAACTAACCATAAAACAAGGGCAAGGAGGTTTGAAATTAGATCTCAATCTAATTGCTTGTTAAAAGGAGTAAAAGGTGGACAATTTTTCTCCTTTTCCTTAATTATATAAACCAAGCCAAGCCCCACTTTTGTTCCTATCTTTATTGCTCTCTCCTTAGCTAAAATTCTACCTCCCCTTCAATCCTAGAAAAGCCCCCTTTAGTACCAATACATTAAATTAAATACAAAGAAGTTGTACATTTGATAGTTGAACAACTAGGTGATTGACTCTAAGGAGTTTACGAGGTTCACTGATCAACATATGTTTGAAGGCATCATCTCCTAAAATTAAACGTTTTGATTTTCACGATCAATGTTAGTTGTCACTATGACAATTTTATATATATATTATTATCTCACAATAATAATTATTATTTTAAAACGTTCTAAATAATTTTTTTGTTTAAAACAATTTAATTAATTTATAAGTTAAAAAAAACATGTACGTATATTAACTCCAGCTTATGTCCACTCCCAAATAATCATTTTTATTATACCGATGTTTGTTTATAATTACAATCCAAAATCCAGAATAAAATTGGCAGAGTGTAGCCTATGTTGCAAATAAAGAGAAGAAAAAAGAAGATCCTTTTTCTGACACCATGCCTACTGTATTTATAAGGGAAAAGATGCACGGATCGGGCTGAAATTTTGATAGAAGGTTCGAGAGACCAAGACGAGACCACCCAAAAATTCTAATCCCATGGGGACCACAATAGGGATCGATACCGATCCCTATTGTTGTGTCCAAATGAGCTGAGATTCCTATGAAGAGTGCCCCATGATGTTAGTTACATACTCGTCAAATTTTGTACAATTCTGAATAACGGTTTGTGAGATATCGCATTTTCCGTGAAGTAGTTTTGCATGAATTCTGATTTCTGCCGATCCTTCTAGAGGGATAGCTACCGATCCCTCCAATCTCTTCCAAATGCCATGCAATCCCTATAGAAGCTTTTTCATGTTGTACTTTTCTTATCCTCCAAGTTTCACACTAATTGGATTAGTAGAGCTCGATTTATTGATCATTCTTTGTTGCAATATGTTGTAAAGGCTAATTGTATCCAATCCTTATAGAGGAATAGGTACCGATCCATCCAGCTTGCTCCAAATGATATGCAATCCAAAGGGGTGTTCCATATGTTGTAATTAGTTTGTCCACCAAACTTCATGTCAATTGGATATGTAAACGTTGAGATATTGACCAATCACTGCTATAATTGAATATAGTGGATCCCTATAAAGGAAGGGTACCGATCCCTATGGAGAGATCGGCACCGATCCTTTCAAGTTGCATGTTTTGGGGTGCAATCCCTAGGGTGAACTTCCTAGGGTTCGCTCGTCCTTCTCGTAGAGTTTCGCTTCGATCCGTCTTTTAGTTGTTGAGTTATTAATTGTTTTTTATCGAAATGCACTTGCTCCTATGTGTCGAACCATATTCCATACTTCGAACATTCTGCCTTGCATATGTATCAATTCCTCTCAATTTTGACTTCATGTTTTATCTGTACTTGATTTCTAGGTCCCACGGTCATCACTATGGACTCATGGGCCTCGATAATCGTAAAGTCTGTTGGATTAAATCCGCTTGTAAAATGCCTCGGCAAAAAGTGAGTTAACACATTTATAATATAATTGCTTTTGGATTTATAAATATATAAAAAAAATCTCGCTGGCCAAAAGTTTCTACATATATTTATTCATTCATTTATTTTATATAAAATACATATACAAATCTATTTATATATATCTAGTAGTTGTATGTATTTTAGAAAAATCATAATAAAATTATTTTTTGATTAAATCTTATTTTATAACTAAATATTCATATTATGTAATCAAGGATGTTTTACTCTATAGTCTAGAATATAATTTGAAAATATTTTACCAAGTCTGAGTAGATATTTTAAATATAAATTCGGAATTGAAAACTTATTGACCTATTCAAAATTATATGAGGTAATTTAGATTTTAGTTTATATAATTTATATATATATATATATATATATTAAATAATATATCGAGACAACTAATTTAACATCCCTGTAACGCCCCACCCCGAGACCCACCTTAGCAAAGAGAATTAACAAGTAATTCTATCTACTAAAGCGGAGAATAGGGCTGGTTAAGGGCGATCATCTATAATTTTGTCTTAAACATCTATTGAATACGTCGATAAATGCAATATAATTTTTTTCAACTCAAGTGGATCGACATACCCAATAAATGCTTAATCCAAAACTATAGGTGGCTAACAGATCTATCAGAACAAAATATAATAACTGAATGTAAATCACATCATAGAATAGGAATCAACATCATATATATACATATACACTGATACATGTTCAATACAGTACAATATGAATACAATAAAGGTGGTACAAGACCACACCATATACATCAAATCAAATGTAAAAACATGAGAGTATGTGGAAGAAATAAACTACTCAAGCGAAAGAAGAGCTAATATCAACCATCAACTTCAAGCTAAGTCCAATAGATAATACCTGAAACAACTCGGTCTGACCCGAGTGAAAACACATGGGTCAGGCTAGCTAAAATCATTAATTAAATAGAATAATCGATAAGCATAAGTAGGTGAAAGCTATAGTATCTTTTTTCTTAAAGGATGCTATGCCCTAAACAGAGTTTCAACATCATAAGCAAGGACAACATCTCTTCTTGGCAAGTAGAAGAGATAATGATGATAAAGTCATACTTAAGTGGCATAATTGACACTTAAGCAAATGGAACATCGGCGAGCAAAGTTTTAAAGATAAGACTCAATAAACATCGCTTTCGCCTCATGTCATCGGCGGTATAAAGGAATATGGATAATGACTTCAAATGATTCAACTATCTTCTTAGAAGTGGTTGTCAATATAACAATACATCAAAGGTACATATCCTTCATACATAGAATACAACGCATATGGATGCGCCTCATCTCATTGGCACATCCCAAGGATCATTCAAGGAAATATAAAACCCAATTATAAAAGAAGCATCATACTTATTCATACCTCATCTCATCAGTATGAATATAGATACATCTCAAATCCCTCACTAAAGCCCATCACAAAAGATTCTTCATAATCATTTATACCTCATCTCATTAGTATAAATATATACAAACATCTCAACTCCATCTTAACATCAAGTAGTATATAAAATCATCAAATTATCAAACTATAATTCAAATAACTCAATCAAAGAGTAACATCATAAATTATTTCACCATATATATACATCTCATCTGGCACTAGGCTATCAATGTAATGATCATCTAAAGACTGTGAAGTCTAAAACATCAAAACTCAAAGAAATCGCGGATTGGCCAAATCCTCGATTGCATGCCGAAGCAATGCTACGCGCGCTTCATCGTGACTAGTACTACTATTTGGTACCATAAACATCATGATGACTGGAGTCAAATAACATCTTAACATCATGAATATCGTGAATGACTATAGTCTATAACATCATAACACTCCCAGTCACAAATACCCGAGTTAATAACATCATGATAATCGGAGTAGCATCTACATCGTGATGACTCCAATCGAGTACTCGTGGTCTATAGTACTAGCAAACATCGTGAATGTGTCTCAACTTCTCGGATAGGAACCCAATAGGTTTTAATGTACGCCCCATACCATACATTCGCACCTAACGGTTTACTAGCCGTAATTTGGTACCACACTAGTAAAACATCATAAACATCATGAAAATATACTCATCCTCATTTCATTGGCTAGTAAATACAATACCATGCTCATCTCATCTTATTGACGAGTACTAATGGCTTCGTGACTTGTTTCATCTAATCTACAAGTAAAAAATTTCATAATACATCTCAACATTGTAAAATCATCATAAAGAAGCTTACATCATCTCATTGGCAAGTCAAAATAACATCAAAATGGTTATTTATAACCATAATTCCAATTAGAAATTTCTTGCTCTTAATTCACCTCATTTCAGCGGCGACTAAGAAATACATCTTAAAATGATCCTTCATCGAATGCACTCCTAAATTGGAGTTCTCATACTATATAACCTACCCAAAATTTAATAACATCTTAAATCATCTCAAACAGTTCATCGAAAGGGTTTCGATCGTATAAGTCCGATATTAAGCGATAAAGCAAATCAATGTTTCACATACCACATGTTTTACTTTACCATTTAGTTGTATTTCTTATATGTCCAAAACTCAAAAAAAAGTAATTTTATTTATAAAATAATTTTATTAGAGAAAATGGAAATTTAAAACGATTTTCCAAAAACGATTATTAAAACCAATATTAGAAATTCCTTTATTATAGGAAATAAATCTATCTTTATTTAGAAAAATAATTTAAAAAATACTACGTAATAATAATTTGAAATGTTCGTGTATTTCAAAAATGTTTTAGTGAAAATCATTCTCGAAAGCAATGAAAAGTAAGGGGGATATCTCAAAACCGATAACTTGAATTCAATACGAATTCAATTTAAATTTAACCCAAAATCAATTCAAATTCCATTTAAATTTGAATTTCAAATTCTCCAAACATAGCTAGCCTACTGATAGGCATCATAACTCTTAAAATATCTCAAAAACATCATCAAAACCGAAGAGAATGAGAGCAAAAATGAGATAATATAATTTTAAGGTCAACGATAGTTGTTACTGTCATTTTGCTCTCTGGACGGCAACATACAACCATAATTTCGACCAAGCAAACTTCAAAATTCCAAAATACACAATGAATAAAAAATTTAGCACATGACCTAAGCTTTCCGAAACGTCCAAAATTATCAAATTCGGTTAAGAAACGAAGAAGTTATGGTCAAATTCGTTTCGGTTTCAAACATAGAGCAAACATTGGTTTTGCTCTCGGGTTAGCAGTAGAAAAATTAGATTTTGACATAGCTACCCTCAAAATTAGAGAAAACTCAAAACATAAAAGTTTTAGTACATGTTTAATCTTTATGGAGCATCTAAAATTATTGAATTCCGATCAAAAACGAGAAATTATAACTCAAACAATATTAGATTCAAACTCAGGAAATTCTGTCAAAGACATAACTATACTTATGCTTTCAAATCTATTTTAGTCCATCAAATTGTAAAATATCGAAATGCTACCTGAAGAGAAATTATACCATATTGAATGTAGTTTCCAGCAAAAAATATCTGACCTAAATCCGATAAGCAACGAATAACTTATGGCTAAAACACTTCTTTGGCCTATGATTGTTGTTGCCGTCAATTTTCTCTCGGGATAGCAACAAACAAGCACGATTTTGATCAAGAAAACATCAAAATTTTAGAAAACTAAAAATATAAAACTTGTAGATCTATGTCTGCAATTTCCAGAACATCCAAGATTATTGAATTTGGTAAAGAAATGAAACAGTTATGGCCAAAACAAAGTGGCTAAAAGAAATCGGAAACAAAGAGAATAAGAACCAGAAAGAATAACATATACAGTAAATAATTTTACCAATTTTCTCACAGAAACTTTAATTTTTAGCTAACAATTCATGAGCTTGTACTCAACTCAGCGATTTAGCAAGATTTTGCAGCGAACTTTAGAGGAGAATTGGAGCTTCAGAACCTATAAAAGCTAAAACAAAGACATGCACATCGAAAGAAATTGGTTACAGACAATTCATACCTAATTCTAAGATCTTTGATGAAATCTTTGGGTATTGTTGAATATTACCTTCTCTAATCTCTTTATTTGATTGATTTAATTCCTCAATTTGCAGAGATTTTGAGCGAAAATTGATTTATAAGAAGGAAGCCATTATTTTCTCTTTTTATGGAGGCCATTATTTAGAATATTGAAGTTTTTAGAAGAAAAGTGTTTTACTGAGAAAAATAGTCAGAGAGAAATGAATGTATATCTCTTTGAACATTCTAGAAATTGGATTTATGGGCACAAAATAACCTTATAAGACCAATTCTCACACTTAGAAAATATTTAGAGTAAATATGCATATGTGTTTTAGTAATTTACGCATAACTTTTGCATAAAATTTCCAAATCATATGAAACAAGTTGCATTGTTCATGTTTTAGTAAAGGAAACATGTTAGTGACATCAAAAATTAAATTTTCCAATTAAAAATATTATTTTCCCACTAAAAGTATTATTTTTCCAATATAACACAAATTTTTAACAATATTTACCAATATTCTCATTTTTAGTGAAAAATCACTATTTTCATCCATTTCAACCAAATAAAATTTATTTTTAAGTCTAATGAAGTGTATTAAAATATTTTAACATTTTTATAACATTAATACATCATTCCAATCCTAATTGCACTTCTAAATTTTTCTTCTTCATATTATTCCTTTTATTTTACAATAAAAGCCTAACATTAGAATAAATTTCCAATATTACTAATTAACTAAAATTAAACCATCACAATTATTTATTTTCAATCCAAATCCATAAAAAATAGTTTTTAAACTTTATTTCATTCATTTACACTTTTTTCAACCCTTAAATGTTAAAATAGGCTTCAAATAAAATAATATGACTTGTTTAAATTTCAAATCTCGAATTATATTCATCAAGATATTATTTATATAAAATAAAAAATATAATCCCTCATTTTATTATCCAATTCATTTTTAAACACAATATCAAATTATAATTTACATTATAATTTAATTTTAACAGTAATCTCCAAAATCCCAGGTTGTTACAGAATCCCCCTTAATAATCCATGCAATTTCTAGTGGAAAAAGACCGTAACAACACAAAAATTCAATTGACAAAGGAAAAAAGACAAGCTCAAAAGTCAAACCATTCATACTCTCAACATTGAATGGTAGAGAGAAATAAAGAAAAACTCCCTTGGTTAATCCAATGGTCCATCATATGCTAATATAGTGATTAGCAAACCATCGAATTTTCCAAGCAATTTGAAATAATTTCGAAGATATCCCGTCTTCGTATCAATACTCAATAAGATGCTCAACAATTAATCAATCGAAAATGATTGATTTCACAAAAACCTATGAATAGAGTCAGGATCAAATTCACTTAAACCCAAACTCTAAGCAATAAAGAAGATCATCAATAAGATTTCCCGTGTAAATATACGGAAAGAACATCCTCACAACAGGGTAGACACAATATACAAGATTGATAAATCACAAGCTGGCTTCTCATAAGGCCACCAACTCAAACGACCGCGAAAAATGCAGGTCGTTAATAATAGCTCAAAGATAGAATATACTCAAGAACAAGGATATAAGCTCCAATAAACTTTTAATCCAAGATATTTAGAATTTTTAGATCTCAACATCTTTTAAATTTTAAATCTCAATTTTCAACATTTGAAAATTTTCAAACTCTTTACTGTATTGCTTAGTAAGTAATTTAAAACTCAAATTACAAGTCCAAATTTCTTCTCTTACTTCAAAATTAATTTCCATGGAAATTTGTGAATCCATAATAATATTCCTCAAAATTAATTAAGGGTTTAAATTATCTTTACTCTTTTTATCAAACCGCTTAAATAGTTTAAAAACAATCTTCAAATTCTCTTATAACTCTTCTCTTAAACATCCACTGTATATAATATAGATTCTAAAATTTCAAAATATACTTCCCAATAAAGCACCGTTCAAAAATAATCTCATTTATATTCTCATCTTTATAATTTAAAAATAAATAAATGGCATTTCCTCGCCATTGAGTCTCTAATAAATAAATATATCTGCTGGTTGCAGAGTTGACCGAACGATCAAAACTGCCTCGCCACTCTATTACTCGTCTCTAAAATCAATGGCTGCAATTACCGTTCAAAAATAAATTTAACATTTAATCTCAAAATATTATTTTCAAAATCTTAATTTTTAAAACACAAACCATCGTGTCTTATTACCTCATCATAGCATTTAGGATATTCCTATCGATAACGTTGACCAGGCATATCGACCAGAACTTTTAACTACTCGATGGACAACCCAACACTCATAAATTATTTCTATAAAAGGAATACTACTCATGTAAATATATTCTCCAATATTCTTTGATTTTTTTTCAAATATCTCAAAGCTCAAATTTCTCTTTAAAACTCATATTTATATAGCTTCAAACTCAAATCAAAGAGCATTAAGAGAATACATCGAGATATTCCCAGAATACTCGTTCTCAAAATCATCAAAAGGAGATAGAGTGTTCGTCAATCTTACGATGTCACAAGCCACTCCCAAAAATCATCAAGATACAGGATAAGAAGGTATTCTTCTCGAAGGAGAAGAAGCACACAATCCATGAATCACTACTTCAAATGGAGCAATGCTACAAAGGATAAAATTGATTGAGTATCTGAAATGAACACTCAAATGAAGCTGAATGATAAACTCAACCAAACTCGAACAATCTAGAAACTCACCTCATTCCTTAGTGGATATCCTCGTAGAGGGATAACCAAAGAGCTAAGAGCCAGGAATAAGTTTACCCCAACATTCGATTGCCCGACGGGATGTCAAATCCAAACGGACTCAAAAAACTCAATAAAGTCACCATGACTGGAATTTGAGATATATCATCAATATCTCGATACTCAAGAATGAATTCAGAAACTTTGGAATCATCATTAACATTCCAAAGTGACAGAAATAATAAACCGATCAAAATAGGAAACTTATATATACGATAGATTCTATAAAACAAAGGATCAGACTTAATCAAATAAGTAAATCCATATCAAATTAAATGCATCTCAAGATTATGGGTAACAAACAAATACTCACAAAAGCAACATCAAATAAAAATCTTAGAATGCTCATAATGAGCCAATCATTGTGGATCCCCTCAATAGGATTCATAACTCTCAAAGGAATGCAACAAGAATGCTCAAAGAAATCAATCAGCTCCATCGACACGAACTCACTTGTATCGACAAAAATAAAATAGAATAATCCCAAATAAGATTTTATATAAGATGACATCAAACTCTATTATGGAATACTATATAATATATCTATATTCCTAGACATGTTCCATCTCAACAATCCTAAAACTCGAAAAAGATTCAAGGCTCGATTCAAAAACAAGCTTGAATAATGGACAATGATTCACTCATATAGTACTTCGATGTATCATGATATACGTACTGTTCTGTGTTTATTCTACTTTGTTCTGACCATAGCTCTCATACCAAGCTGTGATGCCCTACCCCGAGACCCACCTTGGCAAAGAGAATTAACAAGTAATTATATCTACTAAAGCGGAGAATAGGGCTGGTTAAGGGCGATCATCTATAATTTTGTCTTAAACATCTATTGAATACGTCGATAAATGCAATATAATTTTTTTCAACTCGAGTGGATCGACATACCCAATAAACGCTTAATTCGAAACTATAGGTGGCTAACGGATCTATCAGAACAAAATACAATAACTGAATGTAAGTCACATCACATAATAGTAATCAACATCATATAAATACATGTACACTGATACACGTTCAGTACAATACAATATGAATACAATAAAGGTGGTACACGACCACACCATATACATCAAATCAAATGTAAAAACATCAGAGTATGCGGAAAAAATAAACTACTCAAGCGAAAGAAGAGCTGATATCCAACATTAACTTCAAGCTAAGTCCAATTGATGATACCTGAAACAACTCGGTCTGACCCCTGACCCGAGTGAAAACACACGGGTCAGGCTAGCTAAAATCATCAATTAAACAGAATAATCAATAAGGATAAGTAGGTGAAAGATATGGTATCATTTTTCTTAAAGGATGCTATGCCCTAAACAGGGTTTCAACATCATAATAAAGGACAACATCTCTTCTTGGCAAGTAGAAGAGATAATGATAATAAAGTCATACTTAAGTGGCATAACTGACACTTAAGCAAATGGAACATCGGCGAGCAAAGTTTTAAAGATAAGACTCAATAAACATCGCTTTTGCCTCATATCATCGGCGGTATAAAGGAATATGGATAATGAATTCAAATGATTCAACTATCTTCTTAGAAATGGTTGTCAATATAACAATACATCAAAGGTACATATCCTTCGTACATAGAATACAACGCATATGGATGTGCCTCATCTCATTGGCACATCCCGAGGATCATTCAAAGAAAATAAAACCCAATTGTAAAGAAGCATCATACTTATTCATAGGTCATCTTATCAGTATGAATATAGATACATCTTAAATCCATCACTAAAACCCATCATAAAAGATTCTTCATAATCATTTATACCACATCTTATTGGTATAAATATATAAAAGCATCTCAACTCCATCTTAACATCAAGTAGCTTATAAAATCATCAAATCATCAATCCATAATGCAAATAACTCAATCAAAGATTAATATCATAAATGATTTCACCATATATGTATACATCTCATCTAGCACTAGGCTATCAATGTCATAATCATCTAAAGACTGTGAAATCTAAAACATCAAAACTCAAAGAAATCCTGGATTGGCCAAATCCTCGATTGCATGCCGAAGCAATGCTACGCGTGCTTCATCGTGACTAGTACTACTATTTGGTACCACAAACATCATGATGACTGGAGTCAAATAACATCTTAACATCGTGAATGACTATAGTCTATAACATCATAACGACTCCCAGTCACAAAGACCCGAGTTAATACCATCGTGATGATCGCAGTAGCATCTACATCGTGATGACTCCAATCGAGTACTCGTGGTCTATAGTACTAGCAAAAATCGTGAATGTGTCTCGACTTCTCGGATAGGAACCCAATAGGTTTTAATGTACGTCCCATACCATACATTCGCACCTAACGGTTTGCTAGCCGTAATTTGGTACCACACTAGTAACATATCATAAACATCATGAAAATATACTCATCCTTTTTTCATTGGCGAGTAAATACAATACCATGCTCATCTCATCTCATTGACGAGTACTAATGGCTTCGTGACTTGTCTCATCTAATCTACAAGTAAAAATTTTCATAATACATCTCAACATCATAAAATCATCATAAAGAAGCTTACATCATCTCATCGGCAAGTCAAAATAACATCTAAATGGTTATTTATAACCATCATTCCAATTAGGATTTTCTACCTCTTAATTCACCTCATTTCAGCGGCGATTAAGAAATACATCTTAAAATGATCCTTCATCGAATGTAATCCTAAATTGGAGTTTTCATACTATATAACCTACCCAAAATTTAATAACATCTTAAATCATCTCAAACAGTTCATCGAAAGGGTTTCGATCGTATAAGTCCGATATTAAGCGATAAAGCAAATCAATATGTCACACACCACATGTTTTACTTTACCATTTAGTTGTATTTCTTATACATCCAAAACTCAAAAAAATAAGTAATTTTATTTATAAAATAATTTTATTAGAGAAAACAGAAATTTAAAACGATTTTCCAAAAACGATTATTAAAACCAATATTTGATATTCCTTAATTATAGAAAATAAATCTTTCTTTATTTAGAAAAACAATTTAAAAAAATAGTACGTAATAATAATTTAAAATGCCCATCTATTTCAAAAATAGTTTAGTGAAAACCGTTCTCGAAAGCAATGAAAACTAAGAGGGATATCTCAAAACCGATAGCTTGAATTCAATACTAATTAAATTCAAATTTAACCCAAAATCAATTCAAATTCCGTTCAAATTTGAGTTTCAAGTTCTCCAAATATAGCTAGCCTACTTATAGGCATCATAGCTCTTAAATTATCTCAAAAACATCATCAAAACCGAAGAGAATGAGAGCAAAAACGAGCTAATAGAATTCTAAGGTCAACGATTGTTGTTGCAGTCATTTTGCTCTCAGGACAACAATATACAACTATAATTTCGACCAAGCAAACTTTAAAATTGAAGAATACACAATCAATAAAAAAAATTAGCACATGACCTAAGATTTTCAGAATATCCAAAATTATCAAATTCGGTTAAGAAACGAAGAAGTTATGGTCAAATTCGTTTCGGTTTCAAACGCAGAGCAAATATTGATTTTGCTCTCGGGTTAGCAGTAGAAAAATTAGATTGTGACATAGCTACTCTCGAAATTACAGAAAACTAAAAACAAGAAAGTTGTAATACATGATTTAGGCTTTCCATATCATCTAAAATTATTGAATTCCGATCAAAAACAAGAAAGATATAGCTCAAACAATATCAGATTCAAACTCAGGAAATTTTGTCAAAGACATAACTACAATCCTTCTTTCAAATCTACTTCAGCTCAATCAAATAGTAAAATATCAAAATGAAACCTGAAGCGAAATTATTCCATATTGAATTTAGTTTCCAGAAAAAAAATGAACTAAATCGGATAAGAAATGAATAACTTATGGCTAAAACACTTCTCTGGCCTGTGATTGTTGTTGCTGTCAATTTGCTTTCGGGATACAACAAACAAGCATGATTTTGATCAAGAAAACATCAAAAATTTAGAAAACTCAAAATATAAAACTTATAGATCTATGTCTGCAATTTCCATATCATCCAAGTTTATTGAATTTGATTAAGAAATGAAAGAGTTATAGCCAAAAAAATGTGGCTAACAGAAATAAGGAAACAAAGAGAATAAGAACCAGAAAGAATAACATACAGTAAATAATTTTATGGAACTTTAATTTTTAGCTAACAATTCGTGAGTTTGTACTCACCTCAGCGTTTTAGCAAAGATTTTGCAGCGAACTTTGGAGGAGAATTGGAGCTTCAAAATCTATAAAAGCTAAAATAAAGACATGCACATCCAAAGAAATTGGTTACAGACAATTCATAGCTAATTCTAAGATTTTTGATGAAATCTTTGGGTATTGTTGGAGATTCACTGTTGCCTGGTTTTAGTCTTGTTTCATGTTTGAGGCTGTGCTTGCATTGACATGTTGTGGCCTGTACTTGTATACTGCTGTTTGCATTTGGTCTTGATCATACTTGATGTCATGATTTTCCTGGTTTCACTTGTGTACACTCTCGAGTTACACACTGCTGCTTGTACTTTTGTTGTGGTCATTGCACTGGCTGTTGCTGAGTTGATATACTTGTGGTGCTTTTGTAGTCGAGTTGTATTCATGTACACTATTTCCTTGAACTTGATTCACTTCATGTTTGCTGGACATTTGGGTTTGTTGTTGTAACTTGCTTGAGTCTGTGTCATCTGTTCTTTGTTCATTGGTCATGTTGTACTTCTGGTCTTTGCTTCCATCCATTTGGTTGTTGCAGTCCTATGCAGTTGTTATGCCTTGTGTTCTTGTAGCTTCCAATGTACACTTGTTTGTACTGTCATTTTGCTGGAATAACTTCAACATTGTTTTGATGCATTTGCATGTTGTTTCAGTCTTCACGTAGCCTTGTGTTGAACCCAGATTTAAAAACTCGGGTTTGACATTGTGCTCATGTCGTGATTTCATTTATATTGCACCTGAGTTGAACCTGTCTTTATATTTGGGTTTGACCTTGTGCTCACCTGTCCCTGTAGCATTATCAAGTGTATATCGGTGTGCACTGCCTTGTGGCATGTACAGTGATACACTGTGCATGTCACATTGTTCGTGTATGATGAATTCAAGTATGAATGATGACGAACAACCCAAATAACTAAGGCAAATCATATTTTCAAAAATCATATTTCATTTTATATTGCAGAGATATTTCTTTTTCAATTTTACTGCGTTAGTGAATATTTTTGCAGATTGCTCAGATGATGGATTCAAACTGGAATGCAGTTGAAGACAAAATACGAGTGTGAGTGATATGTAGTGAGGTTATTAATGTAAATATGAAATCGTGATGTATTCAAAATTGTATATGTACAGTGAGAGCATGAATTTGTACTATTCAAGATTGTAATAAATATTTGTTTGAATAAAATTTCTGTTTGAATTCAAATTCTGTGTAACTTGTTCTGTTTGAATTCAAATTCCATTCAAATTCCATGTAATTTATTTTATTAAACAAATATTTATTTAATCTATGAAAAATAAAATAGTACATTAACAAATACAATTAAATGAATATATATGTTTATTATCATCAAACAAAAACATATAAGCGCATATTCATACAATCTCCGCCTTTTGATGATAACAAACATATATTTAAGATTTTGACCGTGTTAAATGTATTTGATCAATGATATACTCTAATTGCTCCCCCTATTTAAATGCTTCCTCTCTACATGATGCTCCCCCCTACATGTATGCATGCAAATAGAAATATTCAAATAAGCCTAGATGCAAATGGAAAATTATTTGACCTTTGCTTGATTCTATTTGACAAAATCTTAACTTTTCTCTCCCCCTTTTGTTATCAGCAAAAGAATTATAGTGTTAGAGAAAAATAGAGATTAAGTGATCAATATTAACCCAACATTAAACTCAAATTGAATATAAATATTAAACTTCAATAAAAATCAGACAAAAATCATAACTACCCTTGTTAGGCGCATATTCCACTTTTAGAAATGATGTTCTAATATAAAAACATACAATTGTATCAACTTGTGGTACATTTATATCAGGAAATTGAATATCTACTAATCATGCATAACCGTTAGGACTTTTAAATGAGATTAGTAGTATTCCAATTTAATTTTAAAAAATGAAATCAAGTATCTTCTAACCACGCATGACCGAGAGGACTTTTAAATGGGATTAGAATCAACTTGTCTATTTAATCAATTAATTTTGATATGCGTTCCATACATGCATAACCGTAAGGACTTTTAAATGAGAATGGAAGCACATAATCAAAAATCCAAGTAATTCACCCATACATAACCGTGAGGACTTTTAAATGAGAGTGAATACTTTGGATATTTATTTATTTTTACAAAAAAATGTGAAATGAATAACAAATGATTCCTGATTATAGTACCACATATCGACAAACTATATTTAAGATTTGATAAACAGTGGTCGATAGAAATATGATAGATAAAGAAATGGTCATGGAATCTTTACCCAACAAAAAGTTTTATAACTCTTGTTTGAATTCCTAAAGAAATTTTCCAAATATACTCTCTTGAGTAATGTATGTTAAATATCAACAATTATCATCTTTTCAGTCACTATTTATCTTTTTGATAATTAGTAGGGAGTCGGATTAGTCAAAATTTGTCATTTAAAATCAATTAAAAAATGACTAATATGGTCAAACAATTATTTTCTTGAAGGGATTATATGAGAAAAAAATTTCTGCTAAATGAAAATTATTTAAAATGAAAAATATGCAGATATTTTCTATGAAAAACGATGCAGTTACTAAATGTCTCAAAAATCATGTTAAACTAGTAATTTTTCTATCAACTAGATTACCAGTGTAATCTGCATCTGAGTTTCTCTTTCAATCCGAAATATCACTAACTAAAATTGATAATCCAGACAATGAAGTGTGCATCAAAAATTTCAAACCCAATTTTAGCAAAAATTTAAATGACATTCTTTGAATTTGAATTGAAGCCATGTAAATAGTCAGAAACTGAGAATATAGAGTTAGCCGAATTATGACCAAATGTATCCAACAAAACATAATGTTTAATTCACACAAATATGTATGAAGTAATTCCCAGATTGAAATTGAAGTTGAAAGTATATATCCAAGAATATTTCAAATAAAAATTGAAAATTATCAGTCAATTTCTATAATCCCCAAATCCAAACGTAATCTGGAAAATCTGTCTTCGGGGAGGGGTTTTGTGAAAATATCAGCAAGCTGAGCCTCAGTTGAAATATATTCAATGCAAATGTCTTCCTTAGCAATGTGATCTCTAAGAAAGTGGTGTCTCACATCAATGTGTTTTGTGCGTGAATGATGAACATGATTATTTGACAAGTCTATTGCACTTTTACTATCACATTTTAATGGAACTTGTTTATAAACTAAGCCAAAATCAGAAAGAGTTTGCATCATCCATAAAATTTGAGCACAACAGCTTCCTAAAGCAATATATTCTGCTTCAGTGGTGGATAATGCAACACAATTCTGTTTTCGACTTGACCATGAAACTAATGAATGTCCTAGCATGAAACATGTCCCACTAGTGCTTTTCCTGTCAGCCAATGAACCAGCATAATCAGCATCAGAATAACCAACTAAATCAAAATTTTCACAAGAAGGGTACCATAATCCAAATTTTTGTGTGTGTGAAAGATATCTCAAAATTCGTTTAGTGGCTTTCAAATGAGATTCTTTAGGATTAGATTGAAAACGTGCACACAAACACACAGAAAACATAATATCAGGTCTAGAAGCAGTAAGATAGAGAAGTTAACCAATTATCCCTCGATATTTTTTCTGATCAACAGCAATTCCTTTCTCGTCTTTTTCCAACTTCGTTGATGGACTCATAGGAGTTCTCAATGGTTTGGAGTTCTCAACTCTAAATTTCTTCAACAGTTCCAATACATACTTGGATTGTGAGATAAAAATACCATCTCTGCTTTGCTTGATTTGGAATCCAAGAAAATATTTCAATTCTCCAACCAAGCTCATCTCGAATTTAGCCTACATGACTTGTTCAAATTTCTCGCACAAGAGTTCATTAGTAGCACCATAAATAATATCATCCACATAAATCTGAACAATCAAAAATTCACTTCCATTATGTAATAGAAACAGTGTTGTGTCAGCACTCCCCTTTTTTAAACCATTTTCGAAAAGATATGTACAAAGACAGTCATACCAAGCTCTAGGAGCTTGCTTAAGACCATATAATGCTTTTTCTAGTTTATACACATGATTTGGAAAATCATGATTTTCAAAACCGGGGGGTTGTTCCACAAAAACTTCTTCTTTCAAATCACCATTTAGAAAGGCACTTTTTACATCCATTTGTTTAAGTTTGAAACCCTTATAACATGCAAAACTTAGCAAAATCCTAATGGCTTCTAACCTAGCTATTGGAGCGAATGTTTCATCAAAATCTATGCCTTCTATTTGGTTATATCCTTTAGCGACCAACCTAGCTTTGTTTCTAATTACATTTCCTGATTCATCAAGTTTGTTTTTGAACACCCATTTAGTTCCAACAATTGGATAGTCATTAGGCCTAGGAACTAATTTCCAAACTTTATTTCTTTCAAATTGATTAAGTTCATCCTGCATTGCTAAAATCCAACTTTCATCACTAAGAGCCACTTCAACAGAATCAGGTTCAATTTCAGAAATAAAACCACCGTGACAACAAAATGCACACAAATTTTTATCAAACGAAGAGCGAGTGCGTATACCTTCCGTAGGATCACCTATAACCAATTCAGGAGGGTGATTGGATTTGAACTTCAATATATCAGCATCAACAGCCCTATTTTCAGCTTTCTTACTAGATGTCCCTTCTTTAATGACTTCATGATCTACCCCATCATCGATCGTCTTTTCCTGGTCAGATTCATCAAATTTCACATTGATTGATTCAACAATTGTCTTTGTTGGTTTGTTGTATATTCGGTAAGCCTTGCTCCTTGTTGAATAGCCCATGAGAATTCCCTCATCGGCTTTTGATTCAAATTTTCCAAGTTGATCACCTGTGTTAAGAATGAAACAAGGACATCCAAATACATGAAAATAAGAAATGTTAGGTTTCCTTTCATGCCACAATTCATAAGACGTTTTGCCAAGTATTGGCCTGATCATTACTCTATTTATTACATAGCACGAAGTATTCACTGCCTCTGCCCAAAAGGTTAGTGGCAGTTTATACTCACTCAACATGGATCTAGCCAACTCCTGTAATGTACGATTTTTCCTTTCAACCACCCCATTTTGTTGAGGTGTTCGTGGAGCAAAAAATTCATGTTTAAGCCACTCCAAGTTTTCAAATTCGCCTCCATGATCACTTCTCAAGATTTTAATAGAAACTCCTTTTTCATTTTGAACAAGTTTTGCAAATTTTGAAAAATACTCAAAAGATTCAGACTTTTTGGCTAAGAAATAAACCCATGTAAATCTAGAGTAATCATCAACCAATACATAACAATAACGTTCTCCATTCAAGCTTGCAATTTCATTTGGTCCAAATAAGTCCATGTGAATTAATTCAAGGACCCTTGATGTACTAACAATGTTTTTAGGGCGAAATGATGATCGACTAAGCTTGCCCAAGGAACATGCTTTACACACTTTATTATTTTTAAATTTCTGATGTGGTAACCCTCTGACTAATTCTTTCGTTTCAAGTTTTTCTAAGAGGCTCATGCTGTCATGTCCAAGTCTTCTATGCCACAAAAATGCCTCTTCGTCAGTGGCTACGAAACATCTAGAAAGATTTAGATTATCAAACGAAAGTGTGTAAACATTTCCTTTTCTTTTGCCCATAAAAACAATTTTATTGGAGATTTTATCAATGATTTTGCAAGTATCACTATCAAAAACCACATTCATACCTTTGTCACATAGCTGGCTAATAGAAATGAGATTGTGTCGCAAATTATCAACGTATAAAACATTAGTCAAGGAAAAAAATACCATTACCTACTTCACCTTTACCAATAATCTTACACTTGCTATTGTCCCCCATGATCACATTTCCTCCTTTAAAATTCTCTAGGCTAAGGAACTTCGATTTGTCACCTGTCATATGTCTAGAACAACCTGAATCTACAAACCATTCTTGTTGTTCCTTAGCTCACCAACAGACCTACATAGAGAGAGAGGAGAATGACCTAGAGAAACTCTTAGGTCCAATGATATTAGTGACTGAAGCATTGTGAATAAATAGTCCCTTTGGAATCCAAACTTGTTTTGTCTTTTTATTCTTGTTCCAATAGACATGCAATTTGTTTGTAGAGTTCTTAGGAACCCAAACTTGTATAAATTTTGTTTTCTTGTTCCTATGACTACAATTTTCAATACGATGTCCAATTATTTCAGATCTATCAAAGACACTCTTACCTTTTTCATTATCCTCAACTTGTGTTTTCCCAAAACCTAGTCCCTTTCTGTTGTTAGCAAAAATTTGATTTCCCAATAGCATGTTGAAAGATTTTTCGCCTCTTGAAAAGTTATTCAGAGATTTCTCAAGATTCTGGACTTTGGTTTTTAGTGTTGTGTTTTCAGTGACAAGTGAGGTGCATCTATTTATAAAATCCTTTTTCCTAGTGTCAATGATTTCCTTAAGACTCAAGTTTTCTTTTTCAAGATTCTCAAAGCTATTCTTAAGTCTTGATAATTCTGAATCTAAAATTTTACATTTTTTACATTCCAGGTTTTGAATATTTTCAAGTTCAGTTTCTAACCTAAAATTTTCACGAGCAAGTTCTCTCCTATCAGATTTCAGTTTTTCAATTTTAGATTCAAGAGTATCAACTACTTTAGTAAGATCAAGACACATAAAAACAAGATCTTTATAAGAATAGTCACCTACCTCACTAGATTCCTCTGAGCTTGCTTCTGAATCTGATTTTTCCATAAGACACAAGTTAGCCTCCTCTGAGCTATTATTTGAAACTTCCTCTCCTTCTTCATCATCCCAAGTCACTGTAAATGCCTTCTTCTTCTTTTTCTTTTCTTTGTTGTTTTTGAGAAGTGGGCATTGTTGTTTGAAGTGGCCAGGCTTGTTGCAGTTATAGCACGTCAATTCATTATCGGAACTGTTAGACTCTCTTGGCCTATTACTAGATGTTTTCTTCTTGCGTGGTTTGAATCTTGACCATTTTCTAAGATTATTGACAGCCATTGCAAGCTCTTCAATCGGATCTTCTTCATCTTCATCGCTCTCTTCTTTGCTCTTTAAGGCAATCGTTTTCTTCTTTGATTCGGAGTTGTTGCATTCTTCCTTTGCTTTTAGCTCAAGCTCATATGTCATCAAGTTGCCAATCAACTCCTCCATGCTTAGTTTACTCAGATCTTTCGATTCTTGTATTGTCGTGACTTTTGCCTCAAAGTTCATTGGTAAGACTCGTAGTATCTTCCGCACAAGCTCTACCTCAGTGAAGACCTTCCCAAGCGCTCTAGCACTGTACACCAAAATTGAAAAACGTCCAAACATATCCTTTATGCTCTCGCCTTTGTCCATCACAAAGTTTTCGTATTCATTGCTGAATAGGGCTAGACGAGACTCCTTGACTTGAGAAGTTCCTTCGTGTGTCACCTCCAAAGTGTGCCAAATTTCCTGTGCTGTTGTACAATGAGAAATTCTATTAAATTCATTTTTATCAAGAGCACAGATCAAAGCATTCATTGCTTTGGCATTTGTAGTTTTTAATTTCTTATCGTTTGCATCCCACCTATCCTTAGGTTTAGGAATCTCAGTATCACCAACAGTTATAGTGGGAGATTTATAGCCAGTTTCAATAATATCCCAAACATCATAATCAACGGAACTAAGATAAATACTCATCCTAACTTTCCAAAAGCATAATCATTCCCGTTAAACATGGGTGGCCTAGCAATAGATTGCTCCTCAGAAAAAGCCTTATTTGGTGGATTCATGACTCTAGAGTTAAATAAAAATACCAGGCTCTGATACCACTTGTAGGATCTAGATTAACCCTAGAGGTGGGGTGAATAGGGTTATAGCAAATTGTCTCGAATTAAACACAGAAATAAACTGCAGAAATAAATATGCTGAAAAGTAAATCACACACAAAATTTACCCTGCTTCGGCAACCCCTGCCTACTGCTGCATTCCCACATTTCTATTAGAATTAAACAGTATCCCGCTTACAAACACTCTACTAGACTCACAAACCTTTGCTCCCGCTCACAAACACTCTACTAGACTCGCACACCCTGCTCCGTCTATAGAGTTTCGCTTACTCGCAAACTCTGCTCCGTCTATAGAGTTTTGCAAACTCGCACACCCTGTTTACTGTACTAATTCTAACTAGACAATCTGACACTACCAACAACCTAGGTGGTGATTTACAAATTCTTTGACTCGAAAAAGAAAAACAAACTTCAAAAATAAAACCAGGAGCAAAAATCAAAATACGAACTTGAATGCGTAATTTTTGCTCAAATAAAAAATAAGAAACCCCCTTTTGATAAAACCCTAAATAAAACAATATCCCCTTTAATAAAACAGGCCGATTCAATTTGTTTTCTGGCCGATCTCTTTTCTCTGGTTTGTGAAAATGGCGGCTTCGTTCTTCTTTCTCGAATTAGGGCTTCGGCTCTTGTGAGAATTAGGGCTTTCGGCTCTTGCTCGTCCTCGATTTCTGATGATCGATTATTGCCCTTGCTTACTGCTTCGCTTATGATTGGTTCTGGTGGGCTTCGAGATTGCGAATTGTTTGCAGCTGCTTCTTTTGATCGAGTTCACTGTTGCGGTATGTAATCTCTTTGCTTGTTTGTGCTTTTGTGATTTTCGAACTCAAACTTGATGTCGGTGATGATAATTGGGTTTTTTATTTATATGAATTCGAGACACTTGTTTTCGTTCGTATCAATTTGATACTTTCCCAATTTGTTCTTTCCTGATATATTTACTACTTGATGCTCACGGCTTTGATTTTCACGCGTTCGATTTTTTCTTGATTGTCACTGCAGAAACTTTCCTATTCTACTTTGCTTTGACTTTTTCAAAGATACGTATTTAATTTTCTGGACTTGGTCATCTCTAATCTTTTGTCAACTCTGACTTCGGTCACTTGACTTTGTTTATGCGATTGCATGTCCACGGCCATCACCGTTGCACTGATACTGTTTCTGGTTATTTCAATACTTCTCTAGTCTCCACTTGAACATTGCATTGTTGTCCACTGTTTACATCTGATATCGCTGCATCCATTTTATTGCACTTGCTCGTTGCTCCATTCATTTTCCATACTGGATTGTTCATGCTTGTGACATTTAACCAAACTGTTACTTGTGATATTCATGTTGTTTGCGACTGTGTCACTTGAGACTGCTGTGTTGATGTTGTACTTGTGTACTTCATATTTGATCACAGATGCATACATGAACTTGTTGATGTTTGCCGAGATTGTTGATTCACCACTGAGTCTCATTTATATTCTGTAGTCATTTATGCATTGTACCATGCTGTTACCTCTCTTGTATCATTGGTATTTGTAGCTTGTAACTGGACATGTTCGGTTTGGTTTCACTCGGGCTTGTAGTTGATGTGCATGTCACTGTTGTATTACAGTACACTGCATAGTAGTCTTCTCATTCATGTGTGTCTGTTGCATTTGAACAGGATTGATTTCATGTTCATGTGTGCCTTCCCATTCACTGTTGCCTGGTTTTAGTCTTGTTTCATGTTTGAGGCTGTGCTTGCATTGACATGTTGTGGCCTGTACTTGTATACTGCTGTTTGCATTTGGTCTTGATCATACTTGATGTCATGATTTTCCTGGTTTCACTTGAGTACACTCTCGAGTTACACACTGCTGCTTGTACTTGTGTTCTGGTCATTGCACTGGCTGTTGCTGAGTTGATATACTTGTGGTGCTTTTGTAGTCGAGTTGTATTCATGTACACTATTGCCTTGAACTTGATTCACTTCATGTTTGCTGGACATTTGGGTTTGTTGTTGTAACTTGCTTGAGTCTGTGTCATTTGTTCTTTGTTCATTGGTCATGTTGTACTTCTGGTCTTTGCTTCCATCCATTTGGTTGTTGCAGTCCTATGCAGTTGCTGTGCCTTGTGTTCTTGTAGCTTTCAATGTGCACTTGTTTGTACTGTCATTTTGCTGGAATAACTTCGACATTGTTTTGATGCATTTGCATGTTGTTTCAGTCTTCACGTAGCCTTTTGTTGAACCCAGTTTTAAAAACTCGGGTTTGACCTTGTGCTCGTGTCGTGATTTCATTTATATTGCACCTGAGTTGAACCTGTCTTTATATTTGGGTTTGACCTTGTGCTCACCTGTCCCTGTAACATTATCAAGTGTATATCGGTGTGCACGGCCTTGTGGCACGTACAGTGATACACTGTGCATGTCACATTGTTCGTGTATAATGAATTCAAGTGTGAATGATGACGAACAACCTAAATAACTAAGGCAAATCGTATTTTCAAAAATCATATTTCATTTTATATTGCAGAGATATTTCTTTTTCAATTTTACTGCGTTAGTGAATATTTTTGCAGATTGCTCAGATGCTGGATTCAAACTGGAATGCAGTTGAAGACAAAATACGAGTGTGAGTGATATGTAGTGAGGTTATTAATGTAAATATGAAATCGTGATGTATTCAAAATTGTATATGTATAGTGAGAGCATGAATTTGTACTATTCAAGATTGTAATAAATATTTGTTTGAATAAAATTCTTGTTTGAATTCAAATTCTGTGTAACTTGTTCTGTTTGAATTCAAATTCCGTGTAATTTATTTTATTCAACAAATATTTATTTAATCTATGAAAAATAAAATAGTACATTAACAAATACATTTAAACGAATATATATGTTTATTATCATCAAACAAAAACATATAAGCGCATATTCATACATAATCTTCAAAATCCCAGGTTGTTACAATCCCCTATTTCGAGACCCGAAAATGAATGTCCATGATATTCTAGTCATCACCAGAATTATCTTCAAGCGACAAAGTAAGATCTTTCCTTTTTTCACATTTCTAAGTAAACAGAGCAGTTAAATAACTTCAGTATAATTTGTCTTTACATAGAAGTCATTACACATTCATCTACTTTTAAAGTATTAATAAAGGAGTTTATAAATCAAGAATCCCTTTAAACATCAAATTCATAATATTTTTTCAAATATGACTTTCAAATTCAAGCCATTTTGGAAGCCTAAATATTAAATTTCAAAACTAATATTTAAATTCGTTATTCAAACTCTAGAATCCATTAAATACCTTTTAATAAGAATTTTTCAGTTTGACATTCCCTTCCATACTTAAAAAAAATAAAAAATTTCAAATCGAGGATTCATTATAATATCAAATTTAGAATTTCATTTCTTTTCAAAATAAGTTCTATTAATAATATTTTTCGAACATTAAATCGCATTCAAAATTTATTACTTTTCCCGAAATATTATTTTTCAAAATTTCTCTTTATTCAAATACCATAAAAATAATATCATCATTTTGGATAATAAATTTTAAATTCTCTTAATAAAAGAATGTTCCTCTAAAATATTTTTTTAATAAAAAAATAAATATTTATGCATAGATTTATTTGTAAATTTATGTCACTTCTCTTTAAACAATCCGAACAATATAATCTTCAAAACAATTTATATAAAATATTTCTTTTAACATAAAACTTTATTTCTATTTAAAACTTAATGCTAAAATCTTAATTTCCAAAGACAATTTATATTCCATAAATTTAAAAATATATCTCTTAAAAATTCTCCATTTCACTTTAGTTTCAAACCAAACCAATTAAAATAATATCCTATGACTACAAATATCAATTCAACACAAACGGATCTTGCCTTTATTCAAATACCATTGAAACAAATAGCCATAAATTAGCCATAGTAAACAAGAAAACATCAAATTCAACTGATATTCACAAATTATCAATAAAACAAGGGTATATAATGCTATTTCAATCCACAACAACCAATATCAACCTATATTCATCAAACCATAATAAATTTAAGCATGCAAGGAGAAACATAGGATTTAACCATAGATATATGTTATATAATTAACTCATCAAATAATTTAATCAAAATGAATTTAATCATAGCTTGTTGCTTCAACCATCGCCTTTGCTCCACTTCCCCGACCAGCCACATGCTTACCAATAGTTGCCTAAACGACCACCTGTCGCACCAAAGCTAAGCATCCATTGCCGCTACAGAGTTCATTGCATGTCGCCTGTGACGACTCACCTTTTCGACCCTCGAAGATCGACAATAGTACATCCTTGGTATTCATGTGCCGCAAAATCAAGTGCCAAAGCGGTAGATAATTAGGAGTAAAAGAAAATAAAGATAGAAGAAAGAACAAAATAGATTCTCACATCGCATTTAACAAATTGTAACTATACATATATATAGTATAAACAATCACTTTAAAATGAGATATTAGAGTCATAGCAAGTACTAACCCAACTAAGGGTAGTTATAACTGCCTATCCCTGTAGGTGACGGTAGATATTTACATATAATACAGCGGAAATAGAATTAGATGACTATCTACGTAGGACCCTCTAGCTTCATGCTCCTCCCAAAATGCACCAAGCTACATAACTACTTGGCTACCAGGAAAATAGGGCACCTAGAGTCTAAGGGCAAAACAAAATAAACTACGGTTTAGTAATGGGACTAGTATGAGAAAACTCAAAAGAACGGATGCTTTTGAAATCAAAGGGTATATCATAAGACCACGCCACACATAAACATGGACGGATTTTTACCTTATGATAACCAAAACATTTTCCATGTAAAATCAGGGATATTACTTTTAATGACATTCTTTGAAAACTCTTTCAAATAAATATATATAATCTTAGCCAAAATTATTACATTAATTAAATTATAGCATACTAGATTCCACAACTAAAACTGTAAAGGCTCATATTTGAAACTAGATTCCATACAATCACAAGGTAAGCGACTACCTTCCGACAGTACATCTCTAGAGGGATGCATCAGAGGCTCCAACCTCTACCAGTATAGAACTGGCCTACCTTTACCATAGATGGTGCCGAATATGGTATCACCCTGATTGTTATCGACATTTTCCAGAATCCCAAAATATACATAACATACCCAAAATATAGAGGGTAATCTAGAAAGATGATGACTATATCCTAATGGGTGCGACCCACACAGCCCTGCCGCATTTGTAAGAGAGGCTACCTCCTATAACCACCAGAAAGATGTACATTTGTAGCAATCAATGTATGTGTATTTTATAAATGAAATATAAAACATTCATCCATTCAAGTTGTCAAGAAATAGGACAAACCAAAGGCACTCTCCTAATACATCCTGTTTTGTGAATCACCTATAGGATTAGCTGCGAGAAGTCCTTGCATCGAAGATTTTCAAAATTAAGTACTGCTGCCAATATATGTGTATAATATGGAAATAAATAGGCTGGTGACAAGTATCCTTTCATTATGAAAATCTCAGTCTTCAAAATCATTGCCATTATCATGTTTTCACTTTCGAACATATATTGGTTCGAAGTGGTTTTCAGATAGGAATCACCCAATCTGATACCAATCTCTCCAAATCAATTATCGATAAAACATCTTTTAGAGATATATCATTTCTTTTATAGTATATACAAGATTATTAAAATTCCCCTTAACTTTGGAAAACACCAAATCTTTTCTCATAAATCACGTTGGAAAACATTATTGAGTAAAAAGGATTCATAGAAATTATACTTATTTTACTCAATATTAATTTCCATATGCAACAAGTACCATTCATAGAATAACGGTGAGATCATCTTTTAAATTCATACAAATAGTAGGAGTTCCCTCCTCTGAATTTAACACTAAGTATGAGAAGATTATTTCTATACAACCCAAATTAAGAATTAGTTATGTAAAGTAAATCTTTTGTACTTTTCTCATTTCCAACATTTTGACCTTTTCTATTCCTCGTGCAGGAAGACGCTAGGTGAGCCAGGGGATTTGTTGCTCCTAAACAAGTCCTTAGTTTAAGCACCTACATCCGGATCTCACGAATAGAAAAATCTAGTCTACTCATCAGCTTTTAGAGCCAATATTAAATCATGTATTCATAACGGCTTTTCTTTTAACCATTTATTTAAACTCCTTTAAAGTAATTTTAAACTTACAAATAATCTTTAAAATACCTAATTATTTATTTGAAAATGTTCGTAAAATATTTGAGAAAGAATAATTGAGTTAAAACCATTGTTTGCAAAAGTTACTAGAAAATGCTACGAAAAAATGCTGCCAATAATGCTTTTAAGGCTTCTTTGATCAAAACAACTTTTCTATCAATTGGAAGCCTACTTTTTATAACTCAAATCTCTTTTAATTTTTTTTAATATGTTTATAGAAATTACTTTATATTTTTAAAGAATTAAAAATATCCATTTTAAGAATTTCTCGCTTTGTTTTCCGAACTGCCAAAGCGCGACTATTTTGAAAAGTTGTTTTGCTCATATTGCAAAATCTACTAAATGAAATATAGGTCTCTTTCTTTTGCTTGAAAACTATCATTATAAGAGTTTGAAAAATTCTTATTTCAAAGAATTCCGACTCTAGTTCCATCGTATAAATGGATTTCAACTATTACGGCGTGAAATTGTAAACTGCTGTTACTCGACGCACTAATTTTTGACTCCAATTTCAATTCTTTTTAAAACTTCCCCAAATTGAGTCTTAGTGATACGAACCATTTATAACCAATTTAAAGAGGTTTACTCATCTCGTAACACTTTTGTAATTCATGTCGAAAAGTGATTTTCGTTGTGTAATTTCGACGTGTATTAAACATGAATTGTTTACGCATCTTAACAACCATATTTTTCACAACCAAAACACGATGATCAAAACATGACAACCAATCATTCCAAAGTATCATATCATCATCCATATCATAATACAAATAGAATTTTATCACCTTCATATTACATATTTAATTATATATCACTATTTACTTCTTAAGTAACCATCATGCATCATAAATTAACCAGCCAAATGTCACAACCTTTTTTAATACTCATGTTAACTTATTTATAACCATTTTATATTTAATTTAGAATCGAGTTCTCACTATATCATCCACTCCTCCTAGATGCTTCCTGAAATCATCTCGGTGGCATTTTTATCTACAAATTTCACTCCGGAGCTCCCCGAATCTCCTCCTTGACTTCAAATGGGTTAATCCTAGACCCTTGAGAGGGTGGTGTGATTGGCCAAAGATGGTATAGGGTGGGACATGGGTTGTAGAAGTGGTAGGGTGGAGTTTGGACTTGTTTTCGAAGTGGATCGACATTGTTTACCTATAGAACTATTTATTTTTCTTCATTATTTTCTTAGAGGAGGAGGTCATTAAAGCATTCAAAGAAGGTGAAGAAAAAGCTTAGGAATGTGAATAAATGAGTGAGAGTGGCCTTGTACTTATAGACAAATGGTTGAGATAAAATATCCTAATATTTTCACCCATCATATCTAAACTTTCCACCTCACCACCACCTCGTGCACATGCCATCACTTCGACCATGACATCCCCCCTTTCACCTTACTTCACTTCATGTTTTGTCTCCGTCCTTAGCCATTAAGCAATGCATCTTGGCATGGCATATGTTGTGCTTTGGTTTTGGTGAAGATTTGTTCGATTTTGTATGATAAATATCTAAGATATTTGCTATATACACACACATACAAGTGTGCATAATATCTAAATATATGTATGGATATATATGTTTGTGTATGTGTACATGTGTGTATATATGTATGTATATATTGTTTATAATTGTATATATGTAGGAAGAGGAGCCTTGGAAGTGAAGTAAACCAAAATAAACATCATGATATTTCATATGCTTTCACATAACCACTTTCCACCTCCTCCTCCTCCTTATCATTTCATACCTTACCCTCCCCTCCTCATTTCATGTGCTTGTCCTCTCTTGGTGTGTCATGATGTGTAAGGAGTTGATGAGCAAGGGTAAGTTGACTTTAGGATGCTTAAGGATGAAGTTTAGAATAATATCTTAGAAATTTTGTAATATGTATATATATGATATATGTATGTATATGTGTGCATGTGACATGCACGTTCATGTATATCTATGTGCAGAAGGGAACAAACAACGTTTCAACCACTTTGATCAACTTCCGTTCATTAAACCATTGAAAATCTGAAAACCGATTCCCGATCACGTTTTCACTTATTAATTAAATTACATATAAATGTAAAAAAAATTGAAAAATAATTTCTTGTTATTATTAATAAATTAAAATGATCACATTTGAATTATAAAGCCGTATTTGTTTATAAAAAGTGCTATTATATCAATAAAGCGATATCAATTTTCATTATAATTTCGAATCAAATATATATCTTCATAAAACTATTATAAATGATTTATTATTACTATATAACTAAATAAAATGAATTATAATCATTTTAAAATAATTATTTGAACAATTATAATAATTAGTAAATCTTCAAATTTCAATTTAAATTCATTAATTAATTATTAAAAATGATGACATTACTGATGATGTTATAAATACATTTTATTTCCAAAAATAAAATAAATAATTTTATTTCATATTCTTGTTTAGCTAGAGAAATAAGTGTGTATACCCAGTTTGTGCGCGACTTCTAACGGTTATAGAGTTGTTTATTAATAAAATGATTTTGGACCATTGTATCAATATTCCTTTAAAGATTATGATTTTGTATTCAAAATAAGATTACCATCATTATTGTTCAAAACGTCATAATCTATGTTTTAAAAAGCTATATTTGAATATTTAAAAATAAATATAATTTATCAAGTTGATAAATTTGCAGGTCGTTACAGACTTCCCTCCTTAAAAGAATTTCGTCTTCGAAATTACAACACAAAACCTAAAGGTGTTTGGCCCAAAAAATTAATTTTTAAAATTTACACTTGTATAATTTATATAGATTATATGTATGTGATAGTTTTTCCGATCTCTTTTTCAAATATACTATTTTACGTCCAAACTAGTACTAATCCTTCGATTCACTAGTGCGAAACTTTGATCAGGCTCAGAAGCTTTTATTTTCGCTGCATAGCTTTCAATTATGATAGAAAATGTAAGTATTTAGTAACAAACCCTTATCAATATTTGCTATCGAGCATGGAGTGATAAATTATTTTATGGATTGGTGTAAGCACCTCAAAGTTCCATACTTGAATCTTAGATCAGACTCGTGTGACGAAATAATCCATGTACCTCATACATACTTATTAACCTTCCCAAAATATTTTTATGAAAACATTTCATAAAATCTTAAGATTGATTCAAACTCTTTTATAAATACATTTCTTTATATATAAATTTATTCTCTAATTATTTCTTATTAAAGGAAAACATATCATTCCAGAAGATAAATATCTTTTGCGTTAAAGTTACAGTAAACATCTTTTATTATAACACGTTATTTTTCTATAAACACATCTTAAAAGTTTTTGAAAAAACCCATTTTCAAAATAATTTATTAAATTAATAAATTATTTTTTATTTCTAAAATTATAACAAACTCCTTATATTATAATTTTTTTCCTCAATAAAACACATTTTATAAATCCAATTTATAAAATCACTTATATAAACACATTCATAAAATTTATTTATCTTAAATAATTCCTTTAATGTTAAACTAATATTATTATTTATCGAACATCAAATAGTCAAATTGTGAAATTAAATTAACGAAGTGTTCATATTTAAACTTTTAAATTAAACAACCAATCAATAAATGATAGTAACTAAATCAAATAACTATATCATTTGAAAGATATTCCTTTATACTCAAAATATAATTCTAGGTAAAATTATTTCATGTACCAATCTTTTTCAAAACAAAAATTATTTATACATATCATTAACAAATACACGCTCATACATAATTCTCTCAACTCATTCTAAGGTGCCACTTACCCTGTCTCTAATAGGTTACTCATCATAGGGTATTACTAACCCTATCTCTGATGTGTCTTACCTCTACAGGCTCATGTGTTCGCTTAACCTAGGCTTTGATACCAACCATGATGACCTGCCTTTTCGCCCTCGAAGATCGACGCTAATATATCCTTAATATTCACGTGCCACAAATTCAAGTGCCGGAGGGGCAGATAATCAGGGGTAAAAGTAAATAAAGATAGAAGAAAGAACAAAGTAGATTCTCATATTGCATTTAACAACTTGTAATTATACATATAGGTAATGTATACAATCACTCTCAAAATGAACTACCAGAGTCAGTAGCCAGTATTAACTCGGTTAGGGACACTATAACGGCCTACCCCTATAGGCGTTGGTAGACACTTATATATAATACATTGGAAATAGAAATAAATGACCATCTAAATTGGACCCTCTAGATTCATGCTCCATTCTCCTCCCAAAATGCTCCAACCTACCTAACTACTTAAAATAGGGCATTCAAGGTTTAAGGGTTAAAGAAAATAAACTCCAGATCTATCAAGGGACTAGTGTGAGAAAACTCAAAAGAATGGATACTTTTGAAATCAAAGGGTATTTTATAAGACCATGCCGCACATAAACACAGATGGGTTTTTACCATATGATAATCAAAAAAATTATTACGTAAATTCGAGGATATTATTTTTAATCACATTCTTTGAAAACTCTTTCAAATAAATGCATATAATCTTAGCAAAAATTGTTGCATTAATTAAATTCCAGCATACTAGGTTCTACAACTAACACCGTAAAGACTTGTATTGGAGAATGGATTCCATACAATGACAAGATAAGGGACTAACTTTCGACAGTACATCTCTCGAGGGATGCACCTGAGGCTCCAACCTCTATATCAACACAGAACCGCCCTACCTTTACCCTAGATAGTACTGAATACGACATCACTCCGGTACCGAGATTCCAATGCATGCACAACATACCTAATATACAAAGGGTAATCTAGAAAGGCGATGACCATATCCTAATGGACGCGACTCACATAACCCTGTCGCGTCTACCTGTTTTTGTCATTTGTCGGGTGCGATGCTTAAGGTCACATTTTACCTTGCATAGAATCATCAAATCCTACTTAGAATGCCACATTATCATTTCCATCACACACTATTGATTTCCAAAAATGTACAACCTCTAAGCTCACACGTCTCAAAGAAGGGCTTTAAGTGTAAGAGAGGTTACCTCCTACATTACCAAACAGATGTATGTTTGTAGCAATTAATGTATGTGTATTTTAGAATGCAATATCAGACATTCATCCATAAAATTTTTCCAGAAATAGACAAACCAAATGCACTCACCTACTACATCCTGTTTTGGGAATCACCCTTAGGATTAGTAGGGAGAAGTCCTTGCATAGAAGTTTTTCAAAATTAAGTGCTATTGCCACAGTATGTATATATTATGGAAATCGATAGGCTAATGACAAGTAGCCTTTCATTATGAAGATCTCCATCTTCAAAATAATTGCCTTTAACATGTTTTCACTTTCGAACATACATTGGTTCGAAGTAGTTTTCAGATAGAATCGCTAAAATCTGATCCCGGTCTCTTTGAATCAATTCTCGATAAAACATCTTTTAGAGATATATCATTTCTTTTCTAGTATATACGAGATTATTACCTCTGTTTAACTTTGGAAAACACCAAATAATTTCTCAAAAATCATGTTGGAAACCATTATTGAGTAAAAAGGATTCACAGAAATTATACTAATTTTACTCAATATTAATTTCCGCATTCAACAAGTGTCATTCGTCAAATAACGGTGAGATCGCCTTTTAAATTCTCATGAATAGTATGAACTCCCTCCTCGGAATTTAACATTAAGTATCAAAAGATTATTTCTTTATAACCCATGTTAATGAATTAGTTATGGAAAGTAAATCTTTTATACATGTCACGTTTCCAACATTTTGACCTTATTTATTCCTTGTGCTGGAAAAGGCCTGGTGAGCCAGGGCACTAGTTGCTCCTGAACGTCTCCTTAGTTTAAGCACCCCACATCCAGATCTCATGAATAGAAAAATCTAATTTACTCATCGGCTTTTAGATCCAAGATTAAATGATTTATTTATAACATCTTTTCTTTTAACCATTTATTTAAATTCCTTTAAGAGTAATTTTAAAACTTCCAAATCATCTTTAAAATACTTAAATATTTATTTGAAAATGTTTCTATAATATTCGGGGAAGAATAATTAAGTTAAAACAATTGTTTGCAAAAGTTACTTGAAAGTGTTGTGAAAAAATGCTGCAAATAATGTTTTTAAGGCTTCTTTGATCAAAACAACTTTTCTATCAATTAGAAGTCCATTTTTTATAACTCAAATCTCTTTTAAAACATTTTAATATATTTATAGAAATTATTTCATACTTTTAAAGAATTAAAAATATCCATTTAAAGAATTCATCGCTTTGGTTTCCAAATTGCCGAAGTGCGACTGTTTTGAAAACTTGTTTTGCTTATATTTCAAAATCTACTAAATGAAATCTTGATCTCTTTATTTTGTTTGAAAACCATGATTATAAGAGCTTGGAAAATTCTTATTTCAAAAAATTCCAGCTTCAATTCCATCTTATAAATGGATTTAAACTATTACAGCGTGAAATCGCAAACTGTCGTTACGCGACGCGCCTATTTTTGACTCCAATTTCAATTCTTTTCAAAACTTTACAAAATTGAGTTTTAGTTATATTTTTAACTATCTAACCATGACTTATTACACCCTAATTAGGTTTTAAAAAATTCACTTTTCAAATTTTAATTGCATTACTTGACATGATTTACGACCATTAGAGATGAATTATTATATCTTACCGATATACATATATATATAATGAATACCACTCATTGCTTAGCTATGCATCTTCTCCGACTAGAGATGAATCCTCCTCCATCATGGTCTAGAAATCTCCCATCTTGAAAATTCCAAATCTTTCAATAACTTCAATTTATTTGTGTAGCTCTCTTCGTGGTGATCGATTTAATATATAAATTATTTTAATTTGGATTTGATTTGGTGGATTGGGAACTGATTTAGCGATTAGGGTTCTATAAGTGGAGACTAGATCATTATAGCAAAAGGAATATGATTAAGATCTATTTATAGGATGAAAAATATTCTAAATTCCTGTAATTAAAATATTAGCAAAATGCCACTGGTTTGACGTTTTCTAATTTCTAGCTCGTTTAACCAAAATTCAGCAAGTTATATACGTTTTATAACCGTAAACAACATCCCAAATGTAATGGAATAGGTCCCAAAGCCTAATTCCAGGTATTATAATTTTTTTACTATTTTTCCCTTTATGTGGAATTATGATTTTACCCTTTTTAATTTGACTATTTAATTTAGTAAAACTACATGGTGTTATATGTCTAGCTACATAGTTATCGAAGGTTGAGCTCTTTAAGAGACATCGCATATTGACTTTTCCTAAATATTCGAGGGTTGATAGCGTTAGTGTTACCTCCCGTTCATAATTTAAATAGTTATCGTGAGTTGAAATGACATACTCGTAATTATTTTGAAAAATGCTTTGTTTCCTTATTGAGCAGTTACACCAAATCCTATTTGGTGTCGGATTTTTAGAAGTTAATCTATTCTTTTATATTACGATGCATAGTTTGGCAACTTTTACAAATTATTTCAATTCAATAATTATTCACTTTCATTGGTTTATTGATTTACTGATATCGACTAAATTCATTTTCATCTATTTTAAACATAAATTATTTACAATATATAAATACTTTTATACTCACTATGAATATTTATTTGGGTTAAATATATTTTAAAAAAGAATTTATAAATTAATTTAATTTATTAGTTGAAATTCTTTTATTAATTAATCTTTAATTGGATAAATTATATTTTCAAAAATTGAACGTGACCATTTTATTCTGATGAAATTAATTTAGAATAACAACGTAGAAGTAGTAGGATTGTTACAAATCACGTCTTTAAGATCAACTTCCTCTATATCGCCATCTCCTTCACTATCCGACTCCTCGGTATGGCCACCTTTTCCCAACCCACCCTCGCCATTGTTCATCTTGGTTGATTCTTCATAGGCATTGCTATCATCATCAACACTATCTCTTTCACTATGACTTCGATCTTCATCGGCTTTGCTCCCATTATGGCCTTCGCTTTCAGACCCACCTTCACTTTGACTCCGACCTTCGATTTCAGACCCACCTTCACTTTCACTCCGGCATTTGCTTTCCTTACCGCCTTTTCTTTGTTCTTCCTCCTGTACCACTAGCTTCTCTTTAACACTTTCTTGAACAACATGGTTTCTGCAACATGTGTCTAGTTCATCCACATGATCACAACCACTTATACCAACCCTTTTTGTTTTTTCCTTTTCTTCCTCCAACTTATTTCGATACGAAACAGTTATTCAAACATGATTAGATTACAATATCTACTTATAAGCTAAAAATACAATATCTAGGCTGAAGATACAATATTTAGGCTAAAATCTCATAATTAAAATATTATGAAAATATCATTGGTTTGACTTCTTCTGATTTCCCAGTCTGTTTAACAAAATTTAGCAAGTTATACATGCTTTATAAGTGTAAACAACATTCCAAACGTAATGGAATAGGTCCCAAGGAATAATTCTGGCTACTGAATTTTTTTTACTATTTCTTCCTTTATGTGAAATTATGATTTTACCCTTTTTAATTTAATTATTTAATCTTATAAAATTACAAGGTGTTATACGTCTACCTATCCGTAATATCCCATATCTTGAGCCCGAAGCTAAGCATTACAGACATTGCAATCATCTATCGTATTAACTTCCGTTGACAAAATACGGTAATGTTAATGGTATCCATCAGAAGTACATGAATATGAAACAAAATCACAAATTCCAAAAATAGCAACTTTACTGATTACGTTACAAAAACATGTTTCATATTCCATTACATAAACCCAAATGTTTCCCAAGTTTTGATCAAATATAATTATTACAAAATACGCCAAGAGCGACATATGAAGATTCCCCCTTGGATGATCAGAGTACTAAATAGACATAACAGTCTTAATACATCACAGCGGAAATAAAAATAACAACTCCTAAATAACTATCCATACCTCCTACACGTCTTCGAAAGCTCTATTTATCCACCTACTAAAATCAGTAAATCCTCAACTCTCAACATACTCTAATCATATTTTGAGCACCCAAGAGTTTAAAGGAAAACATAAACTTCGAGTCGGACATAAAGTCTGCTGTGAACAATACTATACATCTCGGTTTACTGATATTAAATGAGACCACGCCATTTAGTGCAACGGATTTCCCCTCACTAATATCCCTTTTAAAACATGTCTTTTTGCAAATCAAAATCCTACAACCAAACTGATTAAAGCAACAATAAAAATATCATGTATGCATACAAATCGGATAATAAATGGACTATCTGTCCGAACAATATGGTATTGTTTGGCTAAAAACTGACCTTTGGCTGACTCGGGCCTACCAGACAAAATAAATAAATAATCTAACATCTGTTAGACACACTCCTGGATGGTCTGTCACTGACTTACTTCTCTCAAGGTCAACTGATCCCAATGGTTTTGAGGGCTGACTAATAACCTATTTTTACTATGTATATTCCTTTTTATGTGTAACATCATTTTAGTCTTACCTGTGACAAGACCCTACACACTGGAATTTTGGACTAGATTGGCTAGGGGCTATAACTAATGTATAGGGCACGATCCTATACCGGTACCTCTGGTATTCTAATATATAAGTCATTTACTTAGGGTCAACTACCCCATCAAATTTTCCTTGAAAACATTTTTTCAAATTGATTTAACCCTATAAATCATACTTAAACAAGGAAAATATAGTCCATGCTTTACTCAAATCATTTTCTCATATTATATATACTTTACACAAAACAATGTTGATGAAAATATTTGAAACCATTATTTAAAACCTTTAAATAATCTCTTTCGGAACATTAAAAGTACCTCTTTCGAAACCATTGAAAGTACCCCTGTCGATACAAGTAAACTACTTTACTTTATAATCTTAGCCAAAAGGACGAAAACATATCTTTCGAAACCATATACAATAGACCTTTCTAAAATATTAAAAGTGTCCTTTCGAAAGCTTTATAAAACCTTAGGCATCATCTTTTCAAATCACTTTTAATATGCCTTTCGAAAATACTGGAAACCTTGTGCTTAAACGTTAAGGTAAACATTTCAAAAACATTGGGGAACCACCCCTTCAAAACCTTTATTATATACCTTTCGAAAGCATTAAGTCCTTTCCATAAATCAAACCTTTCAAAAGCATTAGGTTCAAGTGAAAACATGTGGAAAATCCTTTCGAAACCCTTTAAAACCATTACTTTCGAAACCTTTGGGTCTAACTTTCAAAATCTCAAAAAGATTTTAAAGAACTAAATCCAAAGCAACTTTTTCAAAAGCAATTTTCTAAGTAAAAGAAGTGGATGATGTCGAAACTGACCCCTTCGAAAGCATTGGAGAAGCGGGTCAGGGTTTAAAGCGAAAGAACACTTTCGAAGGCATTGCTTTGAAAGGTAGAATGCGGCAGCAGGGGTTTCGACCCCTTCGAATGCATCTTCTTAAAAAAAAAGGCGGCAACCTCTTTCAAAAGCTCTTTTCTTTTAAAACACTTGACCTAGTCGAAAGCTATCTCATTCCAAAGCATTTTTTCGAAAGCAAAGCAAGCAACATTTCCTTTTGAAAGTAAAGCAAGGTCTCGACCCGTTCGAAAGCCATGTTTCGACTCTATACCTTTCGTCTATATCCAATCCACTACGTACCAAGTCCTTGATACCCTATGTATTGCTTTCGACTAAGATTGAGGCGGAAATATAGGGTTGAAAGGCGGCTGCCGAAAGTGGCGAAACAGAAAAAACCTTATAAAACTGATTTTTAACTTTAAAAAGCAATTTCTTTTCAACTAATCTGCTTTGTTTGCCAACATATGATTACTTGAAAATACTTTTCCAAAATGTTTTCTAAAAATGCTGCCAAATTTCAGATATTAATAATTTAAAACATTTACAAATTGCCCCTTCTCATTTTACAAACATATAAAACATTTAAGTCTCATACCATAAAATAATTTTATATGCTTATTAAAACACTTAGGAAAATTCTGCAAAAGTTTCCATAAATTAATTCTAATATGTTTTCCAACATATATAAATTTCTGACCCAAAGCCAATATAAATAACATACTTAATTTTAAACCCAATTTACCATTTTCTTTCCCAGAAAATTATAATAAATCCACATTAATTCAGAAAATTATGAAACTTGAACCTCAACCCTGAAATATTATTTTTGACCTTACATCAAAATCGCAAGGCATTTGATGTAATTTGATTGATTTTCAAGTTAAACCTTATCATAAATTCTATATGAAATAGCATAAATCATCAACAAGCATATATCTCTATGTTAACAATCAAAACATGGCAAATCATTTGCAAATAATTTCGGATCTCAACCATAACTGAAAATAAGAAAATATGAGATGTAACATGGTATTCACCTTTAGCTTGTGATTAAGGAGTTTGAGATTTGTTTCCTAAATTAGATTGATTAAACTTACTTCTTCTTGATTTTTGCTTCTCTTGCTTTCTTCTAACGGTGGTCGGTCTCTTCTTGGTTTAGTTTTAGATTGTGAAAGTGTAAAATGAAAGTGACTTGAGGGTTTAGGGTATATGAATGTATCTTATTCCTATCTTGTCCTTACCATTTACTCTAACTATTTCATTTTAATTCTCTCTTATTCATTGTTTAATTTGGCATAGCTATCCTTCTATTATTCAAATCTCAATTCCCTTAACCATTTACATCATTTTATTTAATTTAACTAATTAAATATCCTAAATAATGTTAATCAAAATTAGGATCGTTGCACTATCGTAAGTTGATAGCTATCGAAGGTTGAGCTCTTTATGAGCTATCATGTATCAACTTTCCCTAAACATTCGAGGGCTGATAGCCTTAGTGCTAGCACGAGTTGATAATTTAAGTAGCTATCGGGAGTTGAAATGATATACTCATAATTATTTTGAAAACTGCTTTGTTTACTTATTGAGCAGTTGCTTTACACCAAATCTCATTTGGTGTCGGATTCTTAGTAGTTAATCTATTTTTTTTTTATTAAGAAGTATAGTGACAAATTTTACAAAGTATTTCAATTCAATAATTATTTAGTTTCATTGGTTTATTGATTTATTAATATTGAATAAAATTCATTTTCATTTATTTCAAACACATGAGAATTATTTACAATATAAAATACTTTTGTTTTCGTTGTGAATATTTACTCCGGTTCAATATATTTTAAGAAAGAAATTTATAAATTAGTTTAGTTTATTAGTTAAATTTCTTTTATTAATTAACCTTTAACTCGATAAATTATATTTTCAAAAATAAAAATTTCAAAAATCGAAAATGAACATATGCTGATGAAATTTATTTAAAATAATAATGTAGAAAGTAGGGTTGTTACTAATCTCATCTTTAAGATCAACTTCCTCTTCATCGCTGTCTCCTTCGCTGTCCGACTCCTTGGTATGACCACCTTTTCCTAGCGCTATCTCGCCATTGTTCATCTCGGTTGATTCGTTGTAGGCATTGCTTTCATCACCAACACTACCACCTTCACTCTGACTCCAACCTTTTTGGACATTGGTCCCATCACGGCCTTCGGTTTTACTTCCACCTTCACTTTGACTCCAACCTTCAATTTCAGTCCCACCTTCAATAACTCCGACCTTCGCTTTCAGTCCCACCTTTATTTTCACTTCCACTTTTGCTTTCGTTGCCACCTTTAATTTGTTCTTTCTCTTGTACTACAAGCTTCTTTTTAACCCTATCTTAAACAACATTGTTTCTGCAACATGTGTCTAGTTCACTCACATCACCGCTGCCATCTATATCAAACGTTTTTATTTTTTTTCCTTTCTTCCTTCATCTTCTTTCGATACGAAGCGATCAATCTAACATGATCAGATTTAGGTATCTCGTTGCAAATAACAAACGTAAACATATGGCAATACATATAAAAACGGTAGGGATAGAACAACATTATATCACAAAAATGGGCTAGGACCAACAAAAAAAAAAAATCCTACATTATGTGATATCCCTCCGACCGTATAAACATAATCGGTGCACCCATCAAATATAGTTTTCTTTCCAAACATACAAAACAAGTCAATGTCCAATCAAATGCATATACAAAATTTGACAATACCCTTCCGATTTCTTTTACAATCCACCAGTACTGTCTTTTTCGTTCACACCCTATAAGAAAATCTCATATAGACACGACACACCACAAATAAATTTAAACACTTTACTTGATTCACCCTTGTCGTATATGGTTCATCCAATACGCATAAATAATTTCAGTAGATAGCTACAGACCAATTGTGTGAAAATCGATGAAATGTTAAGGTCTTTTTTTTCCTCGTAAATATTGAGTTGAACTCTAATTTGTCTGGCTTCCGTGCTTAGCTCAGTCCAATGATACAAAGCCTGCTCAATCCAGTCCAACGACAATAGTTGAATATGGATGATGATTTGGATACGGTGATCTGATCAAGCAGGCTAATTAAAAACAAATGCAGACTTTTCGGACATATACGGCTGGTGTCCATCGTCAATTCAAATACGGCACAAGTCAAGGGAGTCACTAATGCTCCAACTGCAATAATTGTAATGGACCCAACCCACCAAATCTGGAGCTGAAATCGAATATTTAAATGGATGGTCCTATCATGCAGATTGTAGACAATTCAAGTCAACATTTCATGAAAATTAATTCGCTTGTTTTTACCCATAACTCAGATAGCGAGCTCCCAAATATTCAGCCTCTGATTTTCATTTTAAAGTCTTCAGTCAAATTAAAAAAATTAAAAAAATCAATAATTGCACAACACGTCAACAGCTCACCTCCAAACAATTCTCAATACATTAGCATATCAATCTCAATATCAATATCAATCTATCATCCAAGATGCTTTATAGCATTCCCAACCGATGTCAAGGTTGAGATCGGTTGCTCCATTTGGGATTGCCTTAACCGTAAGATCGTCAACGCAACCCAATGAATCACGGAGTGGTTAACCAGCTTTCATATAGTCAGATAGCCTTAGCAGGCTATATAAAAATCAACTAAATCCTCTACATGACAACGGTATAAAAAAAATTAACGTTACCACATAGCATAGTCAAACTCAAAAATCTTCATATTGCAATTTTCTATCACAACACAGACCTGATAATCAAAATCCGTCTCAATTCAATCAGAACACGTTCAATTCTCAGCATAGTCAAACCCAATATCATTCTAAAAATTCTCAATAACAAAATCAAAATTCAAATTTTGATTTTTGCCAACAAAGTCCAAATTCATATTATTCTCCCTAAATTCAAAGTTCATATAATTCCCAACAAAATTCGAACCATTAACAAAATTCTCAAATTTGAATTATTCCCAAAATAGCTCGTTTCAACAAATCTATAACTATGATACAAACTACATCCCTCCCAAAAGTCAGCAATGGACAATGATTTCTTACCACGGTCAAAATTTGGCAAGAAATTTGAATAATTAATTCGGAGATAATGATTAGAGAAACCAAAAATCGCAATTCCAGGGTGATGAAACTGCCGAAGAATATGTTTATAAGAATCCTAATTCGTCTACCGCTCAGGCAAGGAGAAAACCAACAACGAGAATTAATACTAAAGAATCTCCTAATGCAGAAAGTGAAAATCCATCACCAAATGGCCCAAAAGCACGAAAATGGTCGTCGGACGAGCAAGCTAAATTAACATTCTATTGCGTTGAATGTTCTAAAGACGATAAACAAGGTAGGAGCCAAACTGGAAGTTCTTTTTGAAATTTCGCCTGCAATTTGTTCAATTATCGACGTCCAAACAATCTTCCAAGAACTGTTGATTCATTAAAATCATGAGAAAGAATAAATTCCGCTTGTCAACATTGAAAAGAAATAAAGGCTGGGTTGCATACACGATAACAAAGTAGGGAAAACGACATGGATTTGTAATGATTTAAATTTGTAATTCAAATTCTCATGTTTCGTGCTTTAATAGTATCCATCATCTACAGCTTAATCGAACTAATGCATTGTACATGTCCAAACATAATAATCAACCGTTCAACCTACAACATTACTATGACCTACTCTCTGCGAGTAAAAATGGAGTCGAGTACGACAAGAATAATCGGTATTGTGGTTTCTTCCTAGAAAGATGAGCGATAAAACGAGTCCTGGAAGTCCTGATCCACACAAAGACACACTGATTACACCACACGCTATGAACGATGTTAGCATCAAAATTGGTCACTAACACCCTTGAATATGATTTTGTAAAGAGATTAACAAAAAAAATTAAATTAAAACTGAGGAATATCACAGTAGAATGCAATAAGAACTGTAAGAAATGAGAACACCAGAATTATAGTGGTTCGGCGTAACTGTCTACGTCCACTTTAATCGTAATCTTTACTATTTTTCTCAAAGACTTGAATACAAATACAATCCGTACACGAACAACTTGAGTACAATTTTAACTGAAAAGAAATGAGTCTTGAAAATGACAGAGTCTCCGCAGAGTTCGCGAAAAAGGGTCCTTTTACAATGCACACATGCCCCTCTATTTATAGACGAAGATAGATTGGACTCTCTGCGCAGGCCTAAGGACAAGGTACCTCGGCCGACATATGGAAATCACGAGTCGACCAAACCAAGCATGCTGGGCGACATTATACCGATCAACAAATGTAGATCCAGTATGGCCTATCAGCAGTCAGAGAGCAATTGACTCAAAGCGAAACCTTACAGGACTTGGAGTAATTCACGGTAGATCTCAAAGTAAAGTAGGGCTGGCTTCCTCACTACGTTGTTGATCCCAAGCATAGGCTAACTCTCTCGTTGTGCACCGGTCCAGATACACCGACCACATGTTCCGCACCTTTTCTAACTGAACGACACCAACAGCACTCCAACGCCGAGCGATCAAATACCGAGCCAAACGAGTCAATCCCACTAGAACCGGTGTACCGAATACCGAGCCACCTTTGTCGAGCGACCTACCCTTGGACATGTCGACCAAGTCATTGTGCTCTCCCTTCATCGATCGAGCGATATACGCAGTGTTCCGGTGGCTTCCTTTCTTTGGCCGAACAATGCTTGCCAAGCCGCACTTGCCGAATGATCCCTCCTAGGACATCTTGACTAAACCACATCTTGACCAAACACACCGATCCATGCATTGGCCGAACGATACTTTTAGCTACACTGGTCGCTTATATTTCCACCTCTTTCTTAGCTTGAGTCTCACTTATATTCAGCCAGAAGTTCTGTGACCATCGCCATGTAGCCAGGCCAAAGTGTCAGGTAACATATTGCCCCCCAAAGGGCGTCATATGAATCAACATGGTGCACTTTGAATCATTGAGTAATTCACACTTTCAAAATCTTTTTCTAACTTCTCTAAAAGTTGAAGCCACCCAACCCTTTGAAGGTTTGATTATGCTAGAATCCAGTTACCGAAATTTTCCAATCAACCCGGTGGCATCTGTTCCTTCGCATATCCAATCTTCCAATGCTATGATGTGCTTATTCTTTCATACATACCCTTTCTATGTTCTAACTATTATTTTATCTCATTCATTCACCACTCATTTGTTTCTCTTTTCCTTCTCTTTCTCTTTTTTTGTAAGACATAACATGGATCGGCACACTGATACCGAGCCACGCGTTCAGTTTACTTGTGCTAGGGTACGCATGTTTAATAACTGACTTCCCGAAACATCCCGACCGGGTCTATAGGAGATAGCCTCTCCATCTCCCTTCTCCCCTATATAAGTTTCGACCTTCGTTCTTTCTCCTTTTTCTCACTTCTACTCTGATTTCCCAAAACCATCAGCTCACTTCTCCCCGAGCTTCACTCGCTACTTAGCCTTCCATCGAACCCAAATCGTCTATCTCGAGACACTAATTAATCAATAACACGAGCGATTCTCTAGCCCAACACCTCGAAGCCACCACCGACCTTGAGCTTTTCTCCCTAGGTATGAATCTCATTCCAAACCCGGAGTCGTATTGAGTTTCGGTGCTCGTATGGATAGTCCCCCCTCTAGGTTAGGGCCTCGGCTTGGCTTTGATAGTTGTCGGTATCGATTTCCTAAGTGGAGCAATTGTCGTTCCTAAATTAGGATGTCGGTACTTAAGAGGAAGATAGGAGTTGTAGCTTGGTGAAGAAATTTAGGGAGAAGGGGAGTTCAGAAATTCGAGTGCGAGTGCGGGTCGGTCAAAACCCAAAAGAGTAGGTCGATATCTTGATCGAGTGTGGTCGTTCGGTTGTTAAGGACAGAGGTTTGGTAAAATTGTTGTTGAGGTCGTTCGATCATTAGAGAGAGATAGGAAGTGAGTGGTCGGTCGGTATGGATTGTTTTCGAAGTTAGGGATAGTGGCTTATTGTCATTCGGTGTTGAGAGAGCATCGGTGAGGAGAGGGAGTGGGTCGGTGTTGTTAGTCTAGAAGGCCGCTCAGTAGCCTGGTGATAGATGGTTCGTAATATTTGTCCAGAAAGGCGATTGACTTCGGTCATTGGGGTCGGCATTGGCAACCAATTTAATCTCCACTAAAACATAGCATATGTTAAAATTATATACTGCCATGCCTGACCATAGAACAATGAAAAAAACTTAGGGACATGAGCATATTGCACTGGTTTGGAAAGATATCTCCCCAGTTCTAACAACTATAAACACGAGTTCCCTTTGATAAAAACAAATAACAGCCTTCAACATACGATGCTAATGTCCGATTTCAGGACCCGGACTACCGAACATAGGATAAACTCTCGGGGATGGTCAGCGATGACGGTCTTCGAAGATGACAGTTTACTGCTTAATCACACTTCATCGGTCTTTAAATATATAATTCTTTCACATTTATACTTGAACGATTACACTAGTCCACATACCACATGGGGCGAACATTTTTATTGTTATATCTAATATCGATTGTCTTTTAAGTACAGTTCGATGCTCATTGAGGATGTCTAAAAAGTCGAGCTTCGCCACAGTTTTAGACAAACTTGAGCCAAGTTCTCAGTAGGAAGTAGTGGGAACTTCGAATCCATCGACAACTCCTACAAAGGATATCCCAAATCCATCGGCTGCGGCTATTGACCCGGATCCTGATGTGATAGACAGAATAGTATTCTAGATAATCCTATTGATTCCCAAGCTTCAAAAATCAACGAATCCGGTCTTCATCGACTGTGCACAATTCACACAATCCCTTTTGACGACATTTTAGTTCCATCAGAGCAAGATCGACCTCACCTACCCCCAACTAGATATACAGCTTGCAATAAATTCATGTGCTGGGTTGTAGCGTGCCACCTTTCAACTCCTTTCTTCGTGATGTGTTACAGTATATCGAGATTGCCCTGGCAAAGATACATCCCAATAGTCATGCGTTCATCTATGACACTTGTATTCTCTTCATGAGCTTCCTATCCAGGCTCCCCACTCCCGTTGATATCCGCTATATCTATCGTTTTAAGAGACGGTCCGACAGCCATCTTTTATATTCCTCGAGTCACACTCCAAGTTTCAGATCCTGATGGGGGCTTGGAGTAAATTCTTCCAATATAAGCAGGAATGGTTTTACGTACGATGCCCCTTGGCTTTGGAAGAAGATGGATGGAAGGGAGTAAGTTCCATTTCCGGACCAATATTTGTCTGAGGCACGAAGTGGAAGGTTTCTAAACCTCTTTCGATTTTTATAAGTATCAGCCCATGTCCTGAAGGTACCGGGTATTCTAAGGCCGTCGAGGCTATTCGAGCTGTTCCCATGGGAGACCGGGAGATCAAGTCCGTTATCTCCAATGAATCACTTTCAAAATTTGGATTGTTGGCAGAGGGTCGTCGAACAAATCTTCGATCCGGTGCCACTACAACCGGATCTGCGTCGGAGATGGGTAAAAAAACAGGTTGGACCTTCAGTGCCTCCTACAAGTGGTGCCCCCGAGACATCCGAGGAGGGTGAGATTAGAGAAGCTGGGGTGCTAGGAGCACTGGGTGAGCATATAAGACCTGTTCCGAAATGGTGGTTGATGCACCTGGCATTGATGAGCCACCTCCTCCTTCAAAGGGGAAAAAGAAACTAGCTTACAAACTGAGATAGAAGATAGTGGATGGAACCTCGAAAGTGAAAATTACCCCAGTTGAGAAAGAGCTGTCTTCACAACACTTAGAGGGTTAACTTAAAGGCCATTCAGACCTGACCATCCCCGATGACCTGTTGAATTATGTTTTTAACAACCCAGGAGATATGGGGCTTAATTCTCCCACGAGAGGCGATGTAGGCGATTTGGCCGGTCGACATGGAGAGTCAACCCCAATTAGTAAAGTATAAGAAACTGGTCCATCGAGAGGAATCACTAGGACACACACGAACACTTACACTTTACCTTGCACTGAAACTTCAGCCAGCATGTAAATCTTGCTAACTTGTCCTCACTTAATTCCTGTGCAGGTGATATGTGGCGTACTCACGGATTTGACCGCCTTTGTATGTCTTCTATCTTTCATCATTCCAGCCGAGACTCGAGGTCTAGTAAACACTGAGATAGAGACAAAAACAGCGATAGGGACTATCGTCCTCGAGATTCTTCGTCGCCTCGAAGGCAAACTTATAGCCATTCTTCATATCCCAATGATTCTCCTCCTAAACAAGAAATACGCTCAAAGGGGATCTCAATCTGAAGCTCCTCGTGACCAATACACTGGTTCATCAAGCACTAGGCAATCTCTCGAGCCTCACAAGAAGTTTGTGGTTTCGGCTAAACAAACTTCCTCATCCCCTGCACATGATCCATCGATAGCAGAAAAGCTAGCTGGGCTTAAAGCCACATTTCCAAAAATATGCTTTGATGGATTAAAATTTCTTCCTGCGATCCATCCTATTCCAGGCATGTTAAACAAAGTTCCATTGCTTGTAATAATGATTTCTACATCCAACACGATGCGTTAGTTCACGTGGCTGAAAAAGTTTCCATGGAACGTCAATATGAGATCGATCGCTTGAAACTTGAAGCCATTCATGATAAAGACACCATAAAAGCCCAGGATGAAGAGCTTTCCTCATATAAATCTCAACTTGAGGCCACTCTGAAGAATGCTAAAGATACTGATAAGGAAGTCAATCGCTTGGAGGCTACACACAAAAAAGAAATTGATGAAGCGGTTCAACGCAGTGGCGTCTTAGCCTTAGTAAAGGACTCCGTTCAAAAGGAGAAAAATGTCCTCGCTCAATGAGTCAAAGAATTGGAGGACCTACTCCTCAAAGAAAAGAAAGAAAAGAGTGCTGCTCAAGAGGAGTCGCAATAATATTGTGACGAGATTATTGCTACACAACTCCTAAAAACAAAGCTTGATGAGGAGCTCCCCAAGGCCGAAGAACGAACCCCATGAGGAGGGAAAAAGAATAGCGTTCTCAGAAATTGATTCTCGCCTCGAGGCGGCTGTTGAGGCTGGTAGGGAGGAAATTAAGTGCATGTTTGATCCACTCATATCCGAGTACAATGCTCGAGTTCTCATGCATCGCGACCTAACATTTCTTGGCGAGGGTTACCTAGAATCTTTGGCCAAAGCATGGGACACTTTAATAAAAATTAAAAACATTGAGTTGGGAACTGAAGAGGTTGATGAGGATTCCCTTATGAAAGAAGTGTCTCGCAAGAATGAGTGCACTGACCTATCTGCAGCAAAGGCCCTTTATGGAAGGGACTCCTCCTCATCAAAAGGAAAGAATGACACCGCTGGTCCATCCGGAACTGAGTCTCCAGTTCCTCCTCCTCCTATTCAACAGACCTGTCGTTCATCACTCGATCCTTTCGAGCAGCATACTAGCTATGACCTAGAGAAGCCTAGACTTGATATTCACGTTCTATCTCCTATTCTAGAGGGTGAAACTCCTAAAACAGTTGAGAGCCAATAGGAAATCGGTACGTAGTTTTTCTTCCTAGAGTTCAAAAGATAATCACTTCTGGCGTATAATAGACGCATTTTAACATTTGCTTTTCATGACTTCATATAGGCCATTCCGATCCCAAACCTACTCCAAGGCGCGATGTCGCCACAGAGAGGGAGGATAAAGTGGGAGAAGCAATTCAAACGGGGAAGACTCCCGGACTCGACGCTCAAGTGATCGAGGCGCTTGAATAAGACAAATCCGAAAATCCATCGACTGTAGAAGAACATGATGAATTTAAAATTACGGGCGCCTCCGAACACACTTCAAAACTGAGCATGGAGGAGCAAATCATGGAAGAGGGGAAAAAGAAGGCTAATATTAAGGTTGAGCTCAGGTGGTGGAACTTGATGATCCACTGAACAAGCCCTTGAAGGTTATTCTCCTTAGTGGGACCTCACCATTGGAAGTTCCTCTCCCTTCCTCGGGCACCAGTTCCCTAGCAAGCAAGGCGTCCAAGAGAAAATGCCTAGGGGAGGAGTCTTCAAAAAAACCGAGGAAGGAAAAGAAGTCGAAAAAGTAGCTATCATGCCTCGTTCAACACGAATAGTTCTAGATCATGTAATTATTTCTATTTATTTTCATAGTCGTTGTAAATAGACTTTTTACTCCGAGTTCAGGAGAATGATTTTGGACTGGTGAATAAAACTTTGTTTCTTTGCTTTCGATAATTTTCCTGTTCAGCTTACGGTATAACTTGTAGCCGAAATTCAAAATCTTATAAGTTACACAAGCTCCAATACACTTCCATATGACTCAGGAATTTTTGGAATCGTAGATCCTCTAGTCCACGCTCTGGGGACTTAGGGTATTTTAGTCCACACTCTAAGAACTTATAGATTTTTAAGTCGTTTATAATCTAGTCCACGCTCTGGGGACTCAGATTACTCCGGTCCGCACTATGGGGACTTAGAGATTTTTAAGTCCTTTATACTCTAGTCCGCACTTTGTGGGCTCAGAGTACTCCAGTCCATCCTCTGGGGACTTAGAGATTTTTAAGTCATTTATACTCTTGTCCGCACTCTGGGGACTCAGAGTACCCCAGTGTGCACTTTGGAGACTTAGAGATTTTTAAGTCGTTTATACTCTAGTCCGCACGCTGGGGGCTCGGAGTACTCCAGTCCGCACTCTAGGGACTTAGAGATTTTTAAGTCATTTTTAATCTTGTCCACAGTGGGGACTCAGAGTACTATAGTTCGCACTCTGGGGACTTAGAGATTTTTAAGTCGTTTATACTCTGTTCCGCACTCTGGGGACTCAGAGTATTCCAGTCCGCACCCTGGGAACTTAGAGATTTTTAAGTCGTTTATAGTCTTGTCCGCACTATGGGGGCTCAGAGTACTCCTGTCTGCACTTTGGGGACTTAAAGATTTTTAAGTCATTTATACTCTAGTCCGCACTCTAGGTACTCAGAGTACTCCAGTCCGCACTCTGGGGACTTAGAGATTTTTAAGTCATTTATGCTCTAGTCCGCACTCTTGGGACTCAGATTACTCCAATCCACACTCTGGGGACTTAGATATTTTTAAGTCGTTTATAGTCTAGTCCGCACTCAGGGGACTCAGAGTACTCCAGTCCCTACTTTGGATATTTAGAGATTTTTAAGTCGTTTATACTCTGGTCCGCACTCTAGAGACTCAGAGTACTCCAGTCCATACTCTGAGGAATCAGAGATTTTTAAGTCGTTTATACTCCAGTCCACACTCTGGGGACTCAAAGTACTCCAGTCCGCACTCTAGAGACTTAGAGGTTTTTAAGTCGTTTATACTTCAGTTCGCACTCTGGGGACTTAGAGATTTTTAATTTTGCGCATGCATTCATATGCCGAACAAAATAATGTGATTTAATTTTTGCTATGGAATTACAACATATGTAACTTCGATAGTTCATAGAAAAGTGGTTTCAAGCCTTTATTATCAATAATCAAATAGGAACAACTGAATTGTCTTATTACATGCCCGAAAAAAAGGAAAAACATACTAGAAATAGTTTCTACTAAAGTGCAAAGGAAACAACTAAGTGTCATAACGTCGTAGATACTTGCTATTCCATGCTCGGGGGAGTGCCGTCTCATCGACGGTCGCTAGCTTGAAAGTTCCATCTCAAAGCTTCAGTTCGATGACGTATGGACCTTTCCATGTGGGATTCATATGCGATGGGATCGGAAAAACTCGCTTCAAAATGAGATCGCCTACATCGAAGATTCTTGGTCGGGATTTTTCATTATAATGTCAAGCTACTCGATGCCTATATGCAGCCGCCCTTAAATCAACTTCTTTACGTTTTTCGTCAACAAAGTCCAGTGATTCCAGTAGGAGGTTATGATTCATCCTAGGATCATAATGAATGACCCGATGAGAAGGAACTTCAAGTTTCAAGGGTATCACAGCTTTAGCGCCGTATGCCAAGGTGAATGGAGTGTGGCCAGTCGCGGACTTGTAGGTAGTTCTGTAAGCCCAGAGTGTTGTCGGAAGCTCATCCACCCACTTGCCTCTAGCCTTCTCCAAACATTTTTTCAATATGAATTTGATTATTTTGTTTACGGCTTCTACGTATCCATTGGCTTTTGGATGAGAAACTGTTGCAAACCTTTTCTCAATGCCATACTTTTGACAGAATTTTCTAAACTCCCTACTTTCGAACTGAGTTCCACTGTCCGTAATGGTAGTTTGCGGGAGGCCAAAATGGCATATGACGTTTCGCACAACGAAATTAATGACCTTTTTGGTGGTGATTGTAGCTAAGGGCTCTACTTCCGCCCACTTGGTAGAGTAATCGATTACAACTATTGCGTATTTGGCAACACCTTTGGAGATTGGCAAGGAGCCGATTATATTGATTCCCCATATTTCAAACAGCCAAGGGATAACCACTTGTGTGAGTTCTATCGGCGGAGCTCTTGGATTTTCGCATTTTTGACATTTTTCGGATCTTCGCACATAGTCTGCGGTGTCTCGATTTACAGTTGGCCAATAGTATCCATAGCGGAGGATCTTTTTCACTAATGTCTGCCCCCTAGTATGGTTGCTATATTCTCCTTCATGAACCTCATTCAAGACCTGCTTTATTTCGTCATTGGCGATGCACCGAAGTAAGGGAATCGAGAATCTTTTTCAATACATTACTCTATCCTGCATTACATATCGCGAAGCTTTGCGAATGACTTGTCCTTTTTCGTTCTTTCTTTGGGAAAACCCTCGTTTAGTTGGTATTGCTTGAATGGGGTTATCCAGGACTCCTTCTCGATTTCTATTTATAACACAAAATCCACTTCCATCTCATTTATACTTAGGGCATGTAAAATTTCAACGGAAACCAATCCAATATGTAGTGCATCACCAGTACTTGTGAATTTTGCCAATGAATCGGCTTTCCCATTTTGCTCACGTGAGATGTGTGAAATATCGTAATATTGAAGGTCTGCTAACAGCTATTGAACCCGAGCAAGGTATGGGGAAAGTCTCTGCCCCTTTGCTTGATAATCTCCTCGCACTTGGTACACCACCAATTGTGAGTCACAAAAGATTTCAACCGATCTTACTCCGAGTTCCCTGACAAGTTTTAAGCTAGCAAGCAATGCTTCATACTCAGCTTCGTTATTCGTAGCTGGGAAGTTAAGCTTCAAAGCATAACAAATTGATCGGTTTTTAGGGGTTACAAGAATGACTCTAGCCTTAAAACAACGGTCGTTGGATGCCCCTTCGATATATAGTTTCCGTCGAATGGAGGGAATAACATCATTATTGTTTGGCTCGTCTGATATGGTGAATTCTGCGACGAAGTCTGCTAGCGCTTGCTCTTGTATGGCCCTTCGTGGAAAGTAGGTGATATCGAACTGACTCAACATAATATTCCTTTTTAACAGCCTTCTTGAGGTTTCTAGTCATTGGAGTACCTGTCGTAGGGGTTAATCGGTATAAATACTGATCGGGTGTGCTTGAAAGTATGGACGAAGCTTGCATGATGCAATCACCAAGCGGTAGTCTAGATTCTCAATTTTAGGATAATTTCTTTCTACCCTCGTTAAATGTTTACTGACATAGTACACCGGCTTTTGAACTCGGTCCTCGTCTTGAACCAAAGTCGTACTGATGGCTTGTTGAGATACGACCAAGTATACATACAACACTTCATGGTCTATAGGCTTCGACAGCATCGGGGGACTTTCAAAATGCCTCATCGGAGCTTGGAATGCATCCTCACAGTTGGGCGTCCATTCAAAATTTCTCTTTCATTTCTTTATTACATCAAAGAAGGGAATACAATTTTTTGTCGCTCTAGATATGAATCGACTCAGTGCAGCCACTTTTCCGTTCAGGCTTTGTACTTGCTTTATAGTTCTAGGCACTTGCATGTCTCGAATATCCCGAACCTTTTGTAGGTTAGCTTAAATTCGCCATGCATTAACAATGAAACCCAAAAAATTTCCCGACGCAATGCTAAAGGAACACTTCAGAGGATTTATTTTCATTCCGTAATACTTGAGTATATCAAACATTTCCGCCAAGTCTCGAATGTGGTCGTTTGACTACCGTGACTTCACGAGCATGTCATCCACATAGACTTCCATCGTCCTACCAATTTGATCTTTAAACATCCGATTCACTAGACATTGATAATTTTCTCCTGCGTTTTTCAATCCGAAAGGCATCACTACATGATAGTACAGTCCAATGTCTATGACAAAACTAGTGTGTTCTTGATCTAGAATATGCATCAGGATTTGATTATATCCCGAGTATGCATCCATAAATGACAATAACTTGTGTCCTGCTGTTGAGTCGACCGGCCGATCAATTCTGGGTAAAGGGAAACTATCCTTAGGGCATGCTTTGTTCATATCTGAGTAACCTATGTAGATCCTCCATTTCCCATTCGCTTTTCTCACTAGTATGGGGTTAGAGACCCATTTAGGGTAGAGGGCATCACGGACGAACCCATTGGCTTGGAGTTTGTCCACCTCCTTTCTGAGAGAAGCGGACCTCTCTGGGTCCATGTCTCTCCTTTTTTGCTTCATTGGCATGTACCTCGGGTCTATGTTCAATGTATGACTCGCAATGGCGGGAGAAATCCTGCACATATCGAAATGCGTCCAAGCAAAAACATCCAGATTCGCTCGAAGGAAATCAGCAAGATCCTCGATCATCGAGTTGTTGAGTTGTGATCCAATCTTAAGTACCCGCGATGGGCCATCATGGCTAACTAGAATGTCAATCGTCAATTCAGCCGGTGGCCTCCTTGGGTTCCTCATCATCATCCCTCGGATCTATGTCTCTACAGATCCAAGCATTTTACCCGACCCAAGGCTCGAGCATTACTTGTCAACTTTCAGTAGCTCGAATGCGGACTGAGTTGTCCACAACCTTTCCCTTCTCTCTTTGTTGGGCTCTCTTAGCTCAGCCACATAATATGCACGACTAGTTGCCTGATCGCCATGCACTACACCAACTCCTTTATCTGTTGGAAGTTTCAAAGTTAGACACCATGGGGCCAAAGCTGCCCTAAATTCTGCCAGGGCCGGTCGAACCAAAAACACATTATACGGAGAATCGACATCCAAAACAATGAACAATAGGATCCACACCCTCCTACGTTGACCTTCTCCAAGTTCAACTGGCAATTCAACAAAAGCCACTGCATCGGTTGCCACACCATTAAAGCCATGAATACGGGCTTTAGATGTTTTTAGATCCTCTGTCGCCATCTTCATCTTGTCATATGTTTTTTTGAAGATAATGTTAACAGAACTTCCACAGTCAATCAGTATTCTTCTCATAAACATTATCCCAATAGTGGATGAGATAACCATCGAATCAATGGTAGGTGCTTCCACTTAATCGGCATCTCTGCTCCTGAACACTATATCGTCCGTCATCTTTCGCTGCTATTTAGTCGGGTCCCATCTTCCATGTTTGAACAACATTCAAAATCTGTATGCTTTAGGGAATTAGCATAACGCTCCATTTCTTGCCATTTCTTGCCTACAGGGTAAGGCCCACTAACAATTGTGTTTATGACTAATCTACCTCCAGTCCTAGCGGGTTCCTTAGATTGGCTGGTGCCTACCCGCGATTGGTGTTGGATGTCCCCTATCCGCCTTCCTGTGGATCTTTAACAAACTCCTGTAACTTTGTCTGTCGAATCAGCTTTTCTATAGCACCACGGAGGTGCCTACAATCCTCGGTATTGTGCCTGTAAGTCTCATGGAAGTGGCAATGCTTTCCATTTCGCTTTTGTTCCTCAATAGACTCTTTTGGGCGTGGTTTTCAATACTGAAAAGTATTACAAATCGATAGATATATATTTTCCAAAGATGAATTCAGAGGAGTGTATTCGTTGTAAGTCCGGATCCTTGGTTTCCACTTTCCTGCTTCTCTTTTCTTTCCGGGATTTCCTCCTTCGGATCCTTTAGATTGCTCCAGCTTGTTTTGAATATTGACCTGGACCTTCCTAGAGTTATCACCAGATTGTTTTACAACAATGTTGCTTTGCACAATATCTTTGCCAGACCCTGGTGCATTATCTCGCCTCGTCCACCTGGCTTCCTCTCTTTTTATAAATTGATGTGCCTTTGAACAAAAACGTTCTAGTGTAGTCGGAGGTTTTTCTGCCAACCAATCACCAAACTCCGAATATGGATCTACTCCTCGCATCACGGCCATTAGGACAGCATGGTCATTCGGGTTGCTAACTTCAGTAGCAGCAACATGAAATCTTTGTAAGTACTCCTTTAACGACTTCCTTGGAGCTTGGATCTTGGGATGAGTGGCATGAATCCTGAACTGCTCCACAAATTTCGTCGCTAACTCATCAAAGTTGGATATAGACCGCAGGGGAAGTCGAATGAACCACATGGTAGCGATTCCAGATAAAGTTATTGGGAAGCATCTACATTTAATTGCATCATTTTCGCTAGCTAAATCCATCATCCACTCATATCTCAGTACATGTTGTCGGAGATCAGTCTTCCCTTCGTAGGCTGGAATAGTAGGCATATTAAACTTCCTGGGGTACTCAGCCTGTAGGATTGCATTCGTGAATGGAGTGTGACTCCTAGATAGCCCCAATCATCATTAGATAAGCCTTGATTTTCCCTCATCAGTTGTCTGACCATAGCTGATAGGTCTGTGATTTGTATGGAAGGTGGCAAGTTGAAATCTGTCCTGTGGGAACGTTTCAGTTGGTGCCTTCTCGGTTGGCGATTAACCAAATGCGTGTCCTGGAGACCTGCTTCATTATGACCTTAGTGAGCCCGTCGTCCAACTTCCAGTCGTGGTCCGAATCCTAAGTTTCCTATTCCAAGTTGAGTACGATCAACCTGGTGTAAGTGAGAGGCGATGGCTCCAGGTAGGGAACTTGGACCATCCTTGGTGAATCTTTTAGCTGCATCTGTTTACGTTGTTTCAATTCTACGGCGTCTATGCCTAGGTGGTTCATCATACGAAACGGAGCTGTCGGACAAGGAGTAGGCAGCGGGACTTCCTCCAGCATTCTGATGCTGTTGTTGAGTAGGATGAGTCATGAGATTGGCGTTAGCTTGAATCTTCTCATTAAGCTATCTCCTGCTTTCCGCAAGTTCCCTCATCAGCTCGTTGAACTAAGTTCTGGTGACAACTTCTGTTTGGTGTAGGACGACGGCAGTCCCCACACCAGGATTAGCTTGATGATTATTGGCTCCTACTTGTTGGACGCCTGCGGTCTCGTTGACATCAGCATTATGGAAGCCTGATCTAGTACGCGGTCTTCCCATTGTAGAGTTATTGGTAGGAACACTGAGTAGAATCTATGAACCTCTTGTGAACGAACTTGGATGTTTTTTGGGGGATTTCTTAAATCCAGTAGCGACAAAGTAGGTCCTGATTGCCTGAGATTTCTATTCTCAGTGAAAGCACTTAAATGTTAGCACCAATAACACCCATAAATAGGATTGTGTAGAGAGATTAATGAAGAAAATAAATTAAAATCGAGGAATATCACAATAGAATGCAATAAAAACTGTAAGAAACGAGAATACCAGAATTATAGTGGTTCGGCGTAACTGCCTACGTCCACTTTGATCATAATCTTTATTACTTTTCTCAAAGACTTGAATACAGATACAATCCATACACCAAAAACTTGAGTACAAGTTTTAACAGAAAATAAATGAGTCTTGAAAATAGCAGAGTCTTCCCAAAGTTCATGAAAAAAAGTCCATTTGCACTGCGCCCCTGCCCCTCTATTTATATACTAAGATAAGCTGGACTCCCTGCGTTGGCCTAAGGACAAGATATCTCGGCCCATATGTGGCAATCACAAGTCGACCAAACCAGGCATGTCGGGCGACATTCGGCCGATCAACAAATGCCGACCCAGTATGACCGATCGGTAGTCAGAGAGCAATTGACTCGATGCGAAACCTTACAGGACTTGGAGTAATTCACAGTAGATCTCGAAGTAAAGTAGCGCTAGCTTCCTCACTCCGCTATTGATCCCACGCATAGGCTAAATCTCTTGTTGTGCATCGGTCTAGATGCACCGACCATATGTTTCGCACCTTTTCTGACTGAACAACACCAACTGCCCTCCAACGACGAGCTATTAAATACCGAGCCAAATGAATCAATCCCACGAGAGCCGGTCTACCGAATACCGAGCCACCTTTGTCGAGGAACCTACCCTTGGACACGTCGACCAAGTCATTGCGCTCTCCCTCCGTTGACCGAGTGATATACGCCGTGTTCCGATGGCTTCCTTTCTTTTGGCCGAGCGATGCTTGCCAAGTGGCACTTGCTGAATGGTGCTTGCTGAATGATCCCTCTAGGATATCTTAACCGAACCACATCTTGACCAAACACACCGAGCCACTCATTGGTAGAACGATACTTTTAGCTACACTAGTCGCTTATATTTCCACTACTTTCGTAGCTTGAGTCTTGCTTATGTTCAGCTATAAGTTCTGTGACCATCGCCATGTAGCCGAGCTAAAGTGCCGGGTAACAAATGCATTGGTGAGTATATGTCGGTCGATGAAAATGCAAATAAATTGTACATGGAAGCAAAAGAAGCGAAGAGGCTTTAGAGGTTTAAGGATAGACAATGGTTTCATGATGAAATGTAGTAGTTAAGAGTTGACAAGTTAGAGTTAAGAAAACAAGAACTAGCTCGACAACAAAGAGCCGATGATTTGGCTCTTTTGAATTGCAACCTAAATGAGCTTAATCCAATGAAAATGTTGTATATGGAGATGCAAATCGATGAGTATCATAGACGTCAAGGAGACTTGTAGGAAACTACATTCATATTTTGTGTCTTATTATTATTGTATCTTGTATTTGTATTTTTGTTGTTAGTATTATTGTTATCGTTTCTCATTTAGTTATCTTTATTGTTTATTCTATTGTTATTTTCATTCTCATTATTTTCTCATTGATGTAACCAAATAACATTGGATCAACAGTACAATATATATTAAAAATTCAAACACAAATGCTGTTTTAACACGTCAACAAGAACTAAAAACAGAAAAGTGAAACATACAATAAAGGAAGAAGATTACACGGTTAATTAAAATATCACTTCTACTAATGGTTTACTATATGTTCTCAGTAATATTCTACCAGTTCTTCTCTTAAATCAAGATTAGTTTATGGATCTCGAATGTCTATGATTTTTTACATGTATTCAACAAAGGTATTTCGGTCTTCGTAAGGTTTTTTTTGAGATGCCATAACAATGTCTGGACAGTTTCTCGGTTGAAGATCATATCCACCACGTTCTTCTTCCATAATCATATTGTGTAAAATAAAATTATAGTACATGATATTAGATAATACCGCGGGATCGTGGTAGTGTACCTCTTTTCGTAAGATATGAAGCCTACCTTAAAGCACTGTAAAAGCTCCTTCAATATCTTTTCTCTAGGTGAATTTTTCTTCTTTTGCGTTATTTGGTTTTTTATATGCTGGCACAAATGTTTTACATTTTTTATAAATTCCATCTACTAGGTAATAACCAATGGAACGACCTTTGTCACTTATTTTGTAATTGCATTGGGGTGCTATATCATTACATAGATCATTAAATAAATATGACTATCATAGGATGTTAATATATCGTTAAGTGAACCCGGTGTACAAATTGAACAAAGCAAATACTTCCAATACTAGAGTTGCCTTTTAGCAACGTCTTGTGTATTGTCCTTGTAAAGCAACCGGATGGTTTTTCCACCTTCAATGCATACAATCTAAGCTACCTAACATACCTGGAAATTCATGTTGAGTTCTCATTGCTAACAATCTATCAATGTCATGAAGGGTTGGAGACTGAAGATATTCTTCACCAAATTATAGAACAATGGTTTTGCAAAATTATTTCATAAATATAATTGCCATTGAGTCTCCGATTCTCACTTTATCATCCTACGATTCACCAGAAGTACCATAAGATATCAAGCTAAGTGCAACCATAACCTTTTATAGTGGTAGTTTGTTGATTTTGTTTCATCTATGGGTAAAAAAGATGTTTGTTTCGGTTAATTTGTCAAGAATCTGACTAAAGACAGTCCTGGACATATGAAATCTTCATCGGAAATCTACATCCCCGTACACAGGGTTTTTCGTAAAATAATCCATGATTACTTGATTGTGGCCGGTGGCACAGTCTCTCCCATATCAATGTTGATGGTTTCTTCCGAAGATGAAGACGATGACGAGAACCACCATAGACTTTTTTGGTTACTCATTTGACATATTAGTGATGATGAATTTAGAAGATTGAATGAGTATGCTATTGGTAGCCTTTGGCTCTACTTATTAGGTTTTTTTAAAAAGGATGATCGGATTGATTCACTTCTTTTAACAATTAGTGATGTCTTGTCATATTGAAAATTGTAGCCACATTACACTTTTTTTAACATTTGACATTTTGACTAGTGGATACAGAATGTTACAATGTCCCGTCATATAGAACATTGTAGCCATGTTGCACTTCTTTTAACGTTTCCTAACTTGACTAGTGGAGACAGAAAGCCATAGTGTCCCGTCATATCGAACATTATAGCCACGTTGCACTTCTTTTAACGCTTGCTAGCTTGAGTAGTGGAGGTAGAAAGCCACAGTGTTACGTCATATCGAATATTGTAACCACGTTGCATTTCTTTCAATGCTTGGAAACTTGATTAGTGGAGACAGAATGCCTCAGTTCTATTTACATTATACTGCTTCCAATAATGCTCTTCACTAATATCATATCAATAACACATAAAAAGGTGGATTAGAATCATATTTCTTTATCCTCATCATACTGTTACGAATGTCCTTTAAGACACGATACCCCACCAATTACGTTTTCACCCCCAACAACCAACCGAGTGGTATGTTGAAATGGAGGAAGACACTATAAGGATGTAAGGGAGAATGAGAGAGATTTCTAGGAGCTCAGACTATTAGAGGGTGGGAGGATACAAAGAGTAGAGCGATGTACCCATAATGAAAGAAGACAAAGAAGGCATGAAACACGCCACGAAGTAGCTCAAGTAGATCAAGAGTTTTACTCTGGACATGTACACTGTAACTTTGGAGTTTCTATTTTGTATTATATTATAAGAAACGGAATTGACATCGGTTGATGTCACTATAGATGCCATAATTTCACGGATGGTTGTGAATTTTGGCAATGGCTTGATGATTCTTTACCTCAACGAGCAGTTGTGTATGCTACCGAACTTAAAGAACCAATTGAAACACTTTGGAGGACACTGGGTTCAATTCAATTATCAGATGGTCAAAGATAGTTTTTTTTAATAAATTGGTGTGTTTGTTTTCGATCTATTATATCACTTGTTTCAATGTTTCTAATGATTTAATAAGTTCAATGTTTGTAATGGTTTAATCAAGTAAGTTTGTAACAGTTTAATCAATTTTGTAACGGTTTAATGAACTAAGTTTGTATCTTAACAGTGTACTTGAATTTGAATACACGGACTTAACTTACTTAATTTTCTTGTTGATAGTACATAGAACTTGCTAAAGGTTATTTAACTTAATTAACCTACTTAACTTAAATTTGAAAGTACATAGAACAAACTGAAAGTAAATAACTTACTTAACTAACTGAAACATCATTCAAACTGTCTAACATAGTTCACCCAAAGATCGTATGCAGCATGTCCAACAAAATTAGTATGATACTCCCAAAACTATTATGAATCAAATGTAGCTTATGTTAACTGAATTAGGTCTTCTTCCTCCACTGTATTTATAACACTTCTATATCTTTGACAAGCTCTAGTAAATGTGATATAAGTACTCCGAGCTTCCAGAATCCTTCGAATTAATCAACAATCAGGATGATTATTAAATGTTTCATTTAGAGTTACCAAAAAATCTTGATTCAACTCCTCTTCCATGTGTCTACAATTAGCTTCTACATAAACTTTAATTAGTACCAAATAATCTTGTGGAGTCCAACTTTCATTTTCTATTGAAGATATTGTGAAATTTTTGTATTTCATTTGAATAGAGTTTCCATGATCCACATTATACGAATCAAGTGCCATCTAAACGAACACGTGGAAAGCATCCACGCACTTGTGAAGAGATAAACATAAGTATGTTTGTTTGTTGAAAAAATGAATAAAAAAACTAGAACAAAATATGAAATCCAAAATACTTTCACAACAATCAAATGAAATCCAAATACCAATACTGATACTAGATATGAAATTCAAATATATATACTGACATGAGTTATAAAATACAAATACTGATATGAGATACATAGTACAAACACTGACATGAGATATGAAATAAAAATACTTAAATAACTATCAAAGGAGACCCAACTACAACTACTGATGGTTGATACATACACTGATGTTACGCCAACAATAAATACAAACACTGATATGCAAAGAAGATACAATCTAAAACTCATCAAAGTGACATCATCATCCCTAAGACCAAATGGAGCATCATCATTATCATCTACTCTAGGTGTAGGATGATATCATTTCTCATCAATAGTAGTAAGCTCATTAATACGAGCATTCAAATCATCTATGCTTCGTCGATGCTCGACGTACATGACATAATGTAGTCCTATCTGAATTCAGAATAAATCCTCATATGATAACGTAGCTAGATCTAGATACTGTGAAATCTCATGTTGAGGAATATCAAATATCTATCAACTCCCAAGGTTTTGGGTCAACCGACTGTCCAAACATAATCTCCTATATGGAGTGGATGTGGAGTAGGATATACCTAAGTACTCTATGTTAGATCCTGTAAAATCGAGGGACAAGACCACTCTGAATTCCCGACGGTCCTATCAAATCAACGGATGCAGCATGAATAAAAGTAGCCATATGCAGTGGATTATAAAATGGACGCCAAAAAGATGCATATTCTAAATCTTTGATGATGAATTAATTATTCGACCACCACTCATTTTCATATTCCTGTAAAGCGGTGTTGTGATACACTTTCAGAAAATGTGTATCTAGTTGTGGATCAACAGGAACCAAATCACTATCTAAGGTTTGTCTCCAATTGTGCTCGCTAAGGAACAATAACATCCTCCCATGGAGGAGAATGATAAAAATGTAAAAGTCTAATAGATAGGAAGCCAGCAAATAATATGTTTTCGTCGGTCATAAAAGGGGAACCTTTATAGGATGCCAAATAATATTCTCTCATGCAGTCCATAACTTAATCTGATTTCGAACCACACCAAATATATAACGTGCATTGTTTTCTTGAACCATTCCATGGTTCTCGCGAGCTCGTGCTCTAACTCAGGGAAAGAATAGAGGTAATGTGGAGTCAAATGTCAGGAAGTAATATTGCAAAAGTACTCATAGTACTAATACTGCAGAATCTCTTAGAAACTTGTAATCGATGTGGATCTGGGCCTAACAATTCACTGATGAACAAAAGAGCGATACAAATACACAAATAGTGAAGTCCCCTAATCATATCTGATTGGAATATCAAATGACAACTCTGCAATGGCAGTTACATGTCAGCCGGCAACGTGTTCGACATTGAAAAAAATTCCTATCATGAAAAGAATACTCTGTCGAAAAAAAGTTTCCAATCGTGAAAAGAATAAATAGTCGAGCAATCTATAAATTGTTTTTTGCACTATAATTATGCACCAATTTATAGATTGCTTGTCTAATATAACTGGTTCTAATATTTAGTCCAGAAGACTGTCCATCTTGTAAGTCAAGATGTAGCAGTACACTAGCTAAACTATCGAAGTGTTGGTTGTGCTCGTCATAGTCTCCCCTCGCTCGATATCTAAACTGGTAAGTATAGAAAAGTCTAAATGGGTCAAACCAAACTCTCCAAAATTAAAGTGAAACGTATGAGTGGTCTTCCACCAATATGCGGCTAAAGCATCACACAACTGAACATCCGAATCTAAAAGATTTTCGTACCTATTAAAGCAATTTACGGTTATTGGAAGTACTAAAAAGCTTAAATAAATGAGAAGTAATTAACTAAATACGTACTCAAGAAATCTCCAAATCCTACATCCCAAAGAAAAGTATGAGTAATGTCGTCGGCATGAACTGCTTGAATTGATCTATAAAGACGGATTGCAATTGGCTAAGAGCCATGGATGCAATCATGATGAGCATAATTTTATATAGGTCACATATTCAATTTATATTCAAAATTTTAAAGTAGATATCTTATAAAATATTTTACACACATGTTTTCATGTACTTTTTTGTTGGAAAGTATATGAAAATTGATCACATCCTTTTCGAGTTCCAAATTTTTGATCAATATAAGAATCCAGAACCAAATCTCGTGTATATCTCGCCAAGCGTCTTCGCCTAACTATGATGCTTCCATCGGATCGATGTGATCGCCAACCTCCTATACCGGTAGCTAGGATGTCGATGTCTTCTTCGGCAAGGGCATTTTCTTCGTCCCTTGGAGCATATCCACCACTTCGATTGCCACTGTCTTAGATACAGTTCCATGCTAGTCTCATTTTTTTCCTTTATTTTTTTCTTTCTGTTTTTTATCCTTCGGAGGCTTGAAATGGTTCAGGCGGAAATGGGAAGGAGGAAGAAGAAAATGGGGTGGAGGAGAATGGACAATAGCCGGCCATAAGTAGGCCGTCTATTGTCCATTCTCCTCCACCTATGTTAATGCCGTAGATTGCAATCCACAGCTTAATATGGATTGCAATCCAATGGCTGTGAATTGCAATCCACGTAAACTTCTTAGCTGTCTATATAAAATTCGAATAAGACAGCATTTTTCTACCTGTTGGACATTTTTTTTTGGTTGGGGGTGGGTAGGGGTTCGTGGGAGATGAATTGTGTTTGGGATGGTAGCGGTTGGGAATGCTCTTACAATATCCACCACCTGAACATATCATTAATATAAATCCTGCAAGCAATACTCATCAGTTTCTTCAAACAAAAAAACAGCAATGGCTTGCAAAAGGTCGACCCTCGCGGTCTAGGTGATCCGAGGCTGGTGGTTCATGTCGTTCGCCACCTTCCTAATAATGTTTGTTGAAGGAGAAACCAACATATTTGGAATTTACTCCAAAGAAATGAAAAACCTCCCTCTCCTATAACCAGCAAAACCCAAATACCCTCTCCTTCTTTAAAGACTTAGGCGCCAACGTTGGCATCGTCTTTGGCCTTGTAAATGTAGTCACCCCGCCCTCATTCGGCCTCTTGATCGACATCTTCAAAGACTGGCATAATCGCAAAATGGTGGAAAAATTGACGGTTTGAAAATATAATTTGAAAAAATATATTAATATTTATTTCACTTTTAAATCAATTATACCATCAATGATAAAATCTTTGAAAAAAGATCGTTTGAATTATTAGTAACAAAAATAAAGATATTGAGGAATAAATATATTATAAAGAACTTTTTTAATCAACAATTAACTGATGAAAGTAATATATAAATAAATTATTTGTTAGATTAAATGCATAATTTTAATATCTAACCAATATATAGGAATGATTCAAACACCAATAAACACATTTAAAACAATTAAAATAATAAATTAACAAAATATATATGACAACTTAAGCAGTCAACATAAAGCATATAATGCATATAAGACCAACTTTGAATGATCCACTAGTTGCATATAAATATAACATGTTAACAATGAAATGAAAATTCAAATAAGAAGAAACAAATGAAGACTTAATAATTGTCAAAAGCATGAAAGAAAATAGATAAGCCAAATAATTTAGCTAAATGTATACATCTTACTTAAAATTATTGAATCAGAATAATAAAATGTAATGCTCAATCATTAATATTAGATTTAAATGAACCATTTGTTTTTACTCCATTATTCAGATAAATTTTCTAAAATTATCATTGCTGAAAGGCAAAAATATGAATTTTCTAATTCAACATTTTAGAAATTTCTTCCAACAAGAATGTGGATTCAATTGAATATTCAATGGAAGAGTAAGACCTAATGATGACTCTTTGTCTTTTTTCATGTATGCACTCAGTTTGTGTAACACTAGTCTTTAAAACATGAGGGAACCATAAAACTTTCCTTAGTTATAATTGGTACTTGTCTTCACCTTCCTCATTCTATTGTACATTTTCAAATTGGAACTGCCACCGGTCGAGCAGTGGGATACCACCAGTTGATCGATGGTACTACTGAACGCCTAATGAATGGTAGTCGAAAACAGCCTTGTCCGTTCGAAGAGGTGCAACTCTTCCTGATAGATGTTGCTCTTCACCCGGTACCTTTTCAAGCAGTTTTTATAAAAGGAAGCAACTCCTCTTCGCATCCTGTATCATCTATATAAGCAGTGTTAGTCCTTACATTTTAAATAATCAGTTTTTGTGATTAAATTATTTTCTTCTTTCTCCACTCTTGGCAATTATTAGAAATATTTTTCTACTATGTTCTTGGCTTGACCAAAGTGGTACAAAATTTTGAATCAAGTAACGTTGTTAGAAGGCTTTATTGAATCCTAACGAAAATAGTCCGATAGTCATTTTATACTCGATAAGGCTGAACTATTTTTTGAAAGAATATGTAACAGATCCTCAATGTCAAAAGAACGACAATGGTATCCATAATATATTCCAAAAAAATTCAGAAAATAATATCAACAAATGGAGGGTTCAAGTAACTATAATGCACTTCAAGTCTTGAAGCAACATTTGACGAGGCTATTATGTTTTGATGGCGAAAACTTTAACCGTTGGCAAGAAATGATGAAGTTCTTCTCATTGTTGTTCCACATATTAGAAGAAGGCTTGAAAGAATTACCGTCTGAAACTCCAGCATGTACTATTAAATTAAAATCTAAACGACATAAGCGAAAGGAAGATACTTCATGTGTAGAGGATAAATTGATAGTCAACGAACTGAATTTCATTCGAGAACGACAATGTTGAAGAAATTAATCCATTAAAGAAAAAGAATGGAAATAAGAAAAGAAAAGAAAAGAATGACAAAATGAAGAGTGCTTATTTCTTTTGAAACAAGTCCGACCAATATGCTTATGACGGTTGTCAGCAAAAGAAACAAAAGTTAATGGGGTCGAAGAAAAGCTTACTGTCGTAGTGTAGGAGGAAAAATCCATTAGTGGCATAGAAAATGATTGGTGGTTCGACACTAGAGCAACAATACATATATGCAAAAGTCGTAGTCTTTTTAAGACCTCCAATGAAACAAATGGGGAAGAAAATGAAGTTACTGGGCAAATAAGGCTCGTAGCAAAGCCATTGGAAAATGTGCTATTAAAATTCCATTCACCTTGGGAAAATTTCTTACTTTAATTAGTGTATTTGATATACTTGATATTTGTAAGAATTTATTATCTGGACATCTCATTGATAAGACAAGATTCAAGATGGTGTATGAGTCTGATAAGCTAGTTTTGTTAAAGAATTGTCATTTATGGGTAAGAGATGTTCTTGTATCAGCGTGATTAAGTTCAGTTTAATAAAAGATAGTTCTGTTTATATTGTTGACTCTTTTAGTTTATGGCATGCTGGATTAGGACATGTTAACTATAATTCCCTTAAAATCTATGAATAAGTTAGGATTAGTTTCTGATAGCAATTTTGAATCTACTAATCATGTGAGATATGTATTCAAGAAAAAATTCACCAAAAATCCTTCAAATCCATTGAAAGGAACAGTAGTTTGCCTGACTTAGTTTATAACATGTTGGTAATCTTAAATGTCAATCAACATACGGAGAAAATAAATTCTATGTCACATTTATAATGATTATTCTAGATATGCTTATGTATATCTAATGAAACTAAAGCTAAAGCATTTGATAAATTCAAAATTTACAAGGTAGAAGTGGAAACAAAATCTGAAATTGAAATTAAAGTGTTGCATTCAGACCGAGGTGGTGAATATTTTTAAAATGAATTCACTTATTTTTCAAACAACACGGTTTGATTCTTCAATATATGGATCCTTATGCTCCACTACAAAATGGTGTTGCGGAACGAAAAAATAGAACATTGGTAGAAATGATCAATGTAATGCTTATTATTTCTAAATTACCAAATTCATTATGAGGTGATGCTATGCTATCAACCTCTTATATTCTAAATAGAGTTCCTTTGAAATAAAAGGATGTATCGCTTTATGAACTATCGTTTAGTTGGAAACTAAGTTTATCAAAACTTAAATTCTAGGATTGTTTATCATATCCTAAAAGACCCAAGTTAGATAACAAAGCTTATAAATGTGCTTTTATAGGATATTCTCAAAAAAGTAGCACTTATAGATTCATTATTTTTGATGCCTTAGAAGTTATAGATTTTGTAGACGAAGAATTTTTTGAGAATAAGTATATATCATAAGACCAAAATAGTGATGATCCACTAATATCACCTATTCAGAACATGATGAGACTAATGATGATATGAATGATGATTATATCTCTAATCAAAACAACGAGGAAATCTCAGTAGCTAAATGTAACGACCCGACTTCCTATCTCCAGGAAGACGCATCGCTAATAAGAAAGAAAGGGATAGAGAATAGAAAGAAAGAGAAGAAAGAAGAAACAACACATCAGAATCTAAACAGCGGAACGAATAAATTATATTAATAACATAAGTATTACATTGTATACAACAACCATCAGAGTACACAGATAATACAACACATACTAGACAGTTATAAACACCTGCCTAGTATTTACAACATAATACAAACAACTCAATCGAATGACTCAGAGATACCAACACAGCGGAATACTATATATCTAACGCAGAAGCCTCCTGCTCCCTTGCTCCTCCAATATTTGTCAAAGCTAACCTGAATCCCTTGGCTACTCGTAAAAAAATTTGAGTACCCAAGAGTTTATGAAAAACAAAAATAAACTCCGGGTCAGACATGGGTCTGGTGTGAGTAACAGGTTAAAGTTGCTTAACTTTCAAAATCTTTTGAAAAGAAAGGTATCACGTAAGACTTCCCACACATAAACATGGAAAAGAATTTACCTTACGCTAACCAAAACATTTGATAGGAAATCCGATGATATTATAATAGTGCCTAGGGTTTTCAAATAAATATGAAATAGCCGAAATTGTTACATTCATTAAATTCCATCTACTAGCCACAAAAGTGGGTAATACAATCAAAACCGTTGGCACTTATTGGATTTTGGATTCCATACAATGGCAGGGCTACTGGGGTACCGCCCGTCATAGTACGTGGCCTAGATCACCGTACCGAGGAGCCACCCTAACTCCCCTGCAACATAAGGCCGGACCCGTTCCTTACTGAACAGTTCCGAACAAGACAACCCCGGCAGTTGTCGCGACCAATCGCCCACACAGCCGAAATAAAAAGGGACCTCTAGACAGGGGTAAATCTTGCTCTCAAGTGGGGGCTACCCACGAAGCCTTGCTGCACCTCCCCTGTTTTAGCCATTCCCGGTTGATCAGGCTTGAGGTTACGATTACCTTTATAGAACATCAAATCTTAGAATGCTCATCATCCACCTGACGATGTTCTGAAAGCATTCAATCCATACAAGTTCGTTCCGGGTTCGAACGACACCGAAGGCATTATCTCGTTACACTCATTACGGAATCACCCACAGAGTTAACGACGATAGCCCTTGCATTCTAAATCTCCATCTCGAACCTATAAGTAATATTCCGTCAAACTCATTACGGAATCACCCACAGAGTTATACTGACGTATAGCCCTTACACCTCGAGTCTCCACTTGCTCCACTTGGATTAACGACCTAACGTTTAATTGGAATCGATGTGGTTTTCGGATTCTGAATATGGAAACCCGATCCCGGTCTCATCGAAATCCAAAGCGTGTCTTTTAGGTCCAAGTTGTTTTAAGTTTAAAGCAATTCAATCTAATTATCCATATACACACAGATAGATAACTCATATCATCATAATAGATAATCAAATATTATCATAAACAGGTAATCTATATTATCATCACAAATAGATATTCTACAATATCATCATCAATAGATAACTCATATCATTAACACAATGCAACCAATGCATCCATATCACACAATATTAATCTCATATCTGAGATTCAAATCATTCAAGGTAAACCATATCATCCATTCATAAGCAAAGATCTATAATCACACCATCAATAATTAATTTAAAATGAATTAAGTTAATTATTTCTATCTCTAATTAATTTAAAGTGATTAAATTAATTACTTATTCTTTAATTAATTTAAAATGAATTAAATTAATTACTTCCTCATTTTGAATCTTGCTTACTTAACCCTTAATTGATTACAAATCAATCAATCAATTATCCTCAAATTAATTACCTTAATTAATCACCCTTGATTAATTATCCCTTAATTACATTCAAGTAATTATCCTTAATTAATTTTACAAATTAATTATCCTTAACCAATATCAGTAATTATACTTTAATTACTTCATTAATTAACTAATTATAATTAATTACACTAATCCTTAATTAATACATTAATTAATTACTTCCTTAATCACTTATCATTGATTGATTAATCTTAATTAATTAGTCCATAATTACATCATTAATCATATTAATTAATGATCCTTAATTAAATTTAAATTAATTACTTTATTTAAATTAATTACATTAAGTAATTAACCTTACTTAAACCAAAATTATTAAACACTTTTGATTAATCATATTCAATAATTAACTAACCTTAATTACTTTCTTAATTACTCCTAAATTAATTACATTTAATAATTAATTATATTTATTAATCAGTCTTGATTAATCTCATTTGTAATTAATTACCCTTAATTAATTACATCACTTAATTATTTTCAAGAGACTTAATCAACCCATGCTTAAATTAATTACACTAAGTAATTAATTATTAATTACTTCACAAAGAAATTACCTTCCATATTAATTACACAAGGTAATTAATTCCCAAAACTCTTCTCTACTTTAATTAATTACCTCCAGTAATTTACTTATCTTAATTACTTCTTTAAGTAATTATTCATCATTGATTACTTATCAACCCATTCGATGATTATTCTAAATTAATTAAACTTAATAAATTAATTCAACTAATCAAATAAATTAATTAATTGCAATGAGTAATTAATAACTTTAATTATTTCCATAAAGTAATCATACTTAATCAAGTTCCATAATTGATTATTTAAATTAATTAATCCAATTAATTACCAAAATTAGTTACATTAATTAATTAATAAATAATCACAAGTTAATGATCTTTATTAACTTTTCTTTAATTCTTTTAATTACCTTCCTTAAGAAATTAACTTAAATTAATTAATATTAATTACAAATTTAATTAACCTTAATTAATTTATTTCAAATCTTTAATTAATTAAACAAATTAATTAATTAAATTATTTAAATTACCTTACTAATTTAATGAAACAAAAATCATTAAATTTTTAATTTACTTTAAAATAAAACATTACTTATTAATGATTACTTTATCATTAACAAAGTAACTTAAAACAATTTAACATAAAATTGTTTTCAAATTACATTTTAAATTTAAAATTTTAAAAAGAAATCAAACTTAACAAAGTTTTAAAAACAATTTAAAACCTTTTTAAAATTTCTACTAAATAATTTCTTATTTATAAAGAAGTTTAAAGGAAATTTATACCCATATTTATAATACAAATCATATTTAAAATATGATTCAATATCAAAAGCTGTTTGAATATTTCAAAATTTAAAAACTTCTTTTCTTTTCAAAACATGATTCTAATTTGAATCTTGTTTCCAGATTTAAACTTAGGATTAAATCTTCTATTCTAATTTTAAAGCTTTATCTTTAATTTCAAATATTTAAACTCTTTTATAGTTGTTAAACATTTTAATTTACAAAGTTTAAATTGAATTTTCAAACCTGGATTCAAACTCAGTTTGAAATCCTGACTTTAAATTTAAGTTTTATTTCTGTTAAACAACTTGCTTCAGATTTAAACTAAATTTGGATTGGGAATAAACAGGTTTTCCTATGAAACCTGTAAACACTTACATACCCGAAACCCTCTTATATTACTTCGAGTAAAAACATCTGCTGCTTCGAGTTAATAATCAAATCACCCGAAGAAAACAACAACTTCCCAAACCCACTTCTCCTGATACTCTGTGCACTCGTGCACCTCCACCGGCGAACCACGCCTCTCCGACCATCCCTGATGATCCACACAAGTGTAGTTCAACCTCGCACCTCCTTTCCAACACTCAGATCACCAGAAGTAGCTCAATATCGAGATAGAGCCCTAAACCCCAAACTGGAACGCAAATTGAAAACCTGGAATCAGAAGGCCATTTCCCTTCCAAAACCTGTCATCGCCAATATCACTACCCTCAGTTCACCAGAATGGCAGAAACTCCGGTCACCATCTCGTCAGTGGCCACTCTCCTATCTTCCCAAAAATTGTTGCATTCGATCGTCTCTAGTCTTCATGATGATTGAAATACCCAGACCAGATAAAATTAGGTTTGCAGAACAAAATGGTCCACCATCGTCACTCTGATGATCTTCCACTTCCACCTCTATTTTTTCTCCACTCTCGGATCATCCCACCATCACCAGAAACAAACCCAACCTTCCAAAAACCCGAGATCATCTGTATTTGCTTAAAACCCAATTTTTGTTCAAAAGAGTACTGCAAATCCAATTCCTAACTAAACAATATGATTTTAGTTTTAAAAATCATCATTTTGTTTAAGATTTCAATTTACAATACTGAATTTATAATTTATAATGTTTGAGTTTCAAGTTTATTTAACATACTATGATGTTTCAAGTTTTACAGAGTAAATCACCAATTTTGTTTTTACTTAATAAGTTTTCTAAACTAAACTATGGTCTAATTAACATAGTTATTACAGAATCTAAGCCTTAACAAGATATTTTAACTAAAGCAAGAGGATTTTTTTTAGAAACTGGTAACAGAAAGCTTACAGTCATCATATTCATACATATCCAAATTTGCACAACACTTCCATCAATAAATATTTTCACAAACTTACTTATTTCAAGGGGAAAAAACATGCAATAGAAAATACTTATTATTTTTAAACTAGTGAAGTTACTCACCTGTCTTGAGCATGCAGAACAGAGTTCTTAAATTTTGAAAAGCTTTTGAACTTTTAAAACTGGAAGGCCTTTTGCTTCTTGAAAACTCTAAACTTGTATTGCTGAATGGCTTATGATTTTAAAATCAGAGTTGCTTGTTGTGCTCTATACTTGCATGCAGGTTAAAGAAATTTGAATTTTGCATTTTAAACTAGCTTCAGATCTCAAGTTTTAAAGAATGCAGGCAAGCTTTGATTTCCAGATGCAGGCCTTTCATTTTTTTTTCTTCTCAGATTCAAGGAAAATGAATTTCAGGTTTGAGAGGAAGTAGAGTTGCAGATTTGTTTTGGAAGTGAATTATAGACTTGCATGTTTGAACAGAATTTACATATGAAAATTTGTAAAATGATTTGTAGAATTTGGAAAGAGATTTGCAGATTACTATCTAGTTTGAGGATGAGACTTTTAGATTTGAGTTCAAACATGATTTTGGTTTGAGCAATATAGTTATTTACTTGTATCAGCTGAGATTTATCTTTTCTTAGAAAAAAAAGAACATTAGAAAAAATGAGGGTGAAGAAAAAACATGTTTTATATATAAATGATTTATTTTAGAAATTAAAAGAAAATCAAAATAAAAATGACACTTGTTAAAATCTTCAACACTTGTCTTTTACAATAGTTCATTTACTAACACATGTTATTTAAGAAATTAGAATCTTAACACTTGTCATTATACATATTTTACTTATTCTTTTATTTAATTTAAAGATAAACAAAATCCTCTTTTCTTTATTAAATACATATATAGTAGTTTCATTAAATGAGTGGATATGGTATTTCTTTTTATTGAAGTAAAACAATTTATAAAACATGAAAGCTCACTTACAAAATTTAAATATGGTTATTCATTTGAATTCAAAATAAATTCAAAGTCAAGTTCTATTTAAACATTTTAAAAATCCAATTCAAAACTAATTCATATTAACATACTTAATTTGACAATAATAATATTGCCTTTTCAAATTTATCTATATTTATACATTTATCATTATTATTTGAAAATAACTCATTTATCAATTTTAAATCATTTATAAAAGAAATCATAAATTACTTGTCTTATTTATCTTAATTAAAAGAATTAATGTTTAATATATAAAAAGTATCTTAAATTTTCATATAATTCCAAATTATAATTATTAAGCTATATTTAAAACAAATAAAATAAACTTTTATTTATCTTATTAAAATTTAAACTATATTTAAAATACAATTATACAATTTAAAACAATTACTTTAGGTATTTTAAACCAATTAGTCATTTATTAAATAAAATAAAAATCTTCAATTATCAAATGAATATTAGAATTTTAAAAACAAGATTTTATTTGTTAATTTAACTTCACATCAAAACTTATCTATTCATAATATATATATATATATATGTATAAATATATATATATATACATTATAAATAGGAAAACAATTATTAGCTTTTAAAAGATAAAATCCATCAATTACACATTTATTTAATTGGATTATTATATCAAGTTAATTTTTATTAACAAAATTTTATCAAATCAATTTAATTTTAAATACAGATTATTAAATTGATATTGCTAAAATTTCCGGGATATCACACTAAAGAAGATACTGGATAGAGAAGAAGTAAAATAGCAAGACTAGAAAGAACATTGGCCTTGATTTTATTACATATCTTATCGAAGGCACTAAGGATGAAATTCATAATATCACTAAATGTGTAATAAATATGGATAATGATCCTACAAACAATCCTGATGCTATGAGTTCCAAAGATGCAAATTTTTGGAAAGAGGAAATAATGTTGAAATGAATTCAATCTTGTTAAATCAAACATGGGTTTTGACGGATTTACCTTTTAGTATTGAACCAATAGGATGTAAATGGGTGTTCAAGAGGAAATTGAATACAAATGGATCCGTTGATAAATTTAAAGCTAGATTTGTTACAATGGGTTATAAATAAAGACAAGGAGTATATTATTTTGATAAATATGCTCCCGTTGCTTGCATTCCTTTTATACTTTGTTTGATAGCACAAGCATCCATACATAATTTAATTATACAGCAAATGGATGTAAAGATAACATTTTGAAGTGGTAATTTAGAAGAAGCGATGTACATGGAACAACCTGAAGGTTTCATATTGCCCAGCCAAGAAAGAAATATTTGCAAGTTAGTCAAATCTCACTATGGTCTGAAGCAAACTCCCATGCAATGGCATGAAAAGTTTGATGGAGTAGCATAATCATATGGACTTAAAGTCAACGATGCATATAAATGTGTGTATATATATAATCAATTATCGTATACTATGTTTATACGTTGATGATATACTAATCTTTCAGTCTTATATATCTTGTATGAACGAAAAAAAGAAGTTTATGTCCTTGAAATTTGATATGAAAGATTTAGGAGAAGTTAATGCTATCTTAGGACTTCAGTATCTAAGAAAACCGAGGATTTTATTTTAACACAATTTCAATATGTTGAGAAATTTCTTAATAAATATGGTCATTATAATGACAAACCAGCTTTGACTCCTTTAGATCCTAGTATTAAATTAGAGGAGAATAATGGACATACTATTTCTCAACTAGTATATTACAGTATTATTGGAAGTCTTATGTATGTTATATGCATTGTATAGGACTTGACATAACACACGCTATTAGCGCATTATGTCATTTTAAGACTAATCTAGATATGGAATATAGAAAAGAAATTTCAAGAGTTCTAGATTATTTGGAAGGTACCATCAACTATGGTCTTTCTTATAAAGGATATCCTACTGTATTAGAAAGATATAGTAACACTACTTGGAACAATGTATAATCTAAACCCAAATCTACGACTAGTTGGATATTTATATTAGGAGGAGCTGACGTGTCTTGGTGTCCAAAGAAGCAGATCTATGTTTCTAACTTAACTATGTTGTCAAAGTTAATCGCATTAGTAGATGCATGTAAAAAGGCGGAATAGCTAAAGAATTTTTTAATAGACATTCCTGCATGGACTAAGCCATCTTCGGCAGTCATGATTAGATGTGATAATCAGACTATGATATATAATATGTCTAATAAGACATATAATAGGAAGTCTAGATGTGCGAGTCTAAGACATCAGATGATAAGACAATTACTCAAACGAGAGTAATTATAATCGATTACACAGAAACAAAGAAGAACTTGGCTGTAATAACCCGCATATTTCTCGATTTTTTATATTTAAATATTTTATTTAAATATTTTATCGATACTCGGAATTTAGTCCGACAAGCTACTTTTTGCATACGGTCGAATTAGGACCCGGGACCACTCCCATTGAGTTTAAAATGCCGTTTGCGACCTTTTTGAGTATAAGCTTCGATATGTTTGGAGTAAGTTGATTTTTGCTACTTTTTCACTTTGGGTTTGGGTTTGGGTTCAGCCCTATGTTTAACTTATACTCAAATCTGAGCCACTCCTCCCCATTCACCCTCACTTTCTCCTCTTTTCAGTTCTAAAGCATCAATGCTGGGACAGATGGAAAATTAAAACTCCAAAACCCTAGTTTTCTTTTGCAAATCAAACTCTAGCTCCAAACTAATAGAAGAACCCATTGGTAAGCTTCTCTTCTTCTTCTCCAACTCATTCTCTTCTCAATTTCAGAAATTCCTAAACCTAACTTTGGGAATGTTCTTCTTTTAAAGCCTAGAATCAAGCTTCTTGAGTTGAACTTGAAGAGTGGTTGATTCTCCTTTGCTTTCAAGCTTCTTCTTCAATCGTTTGGGTTCAAAGGTGAGATTTTTAATCTCACATCTAAGTCTATGAATTATCTTCGATTGTTAGGTATGAATTCCTAACACTTATTCGTATGCAATTGCTTTTGGTTTGGATTGATTTGGTGAATATTCCAATTTTTAGTGTTTTGGCTTCAAATCCTTAAAAATCATAGCTTTGATATTCAAATGCGTTTTTGGTGATGCATCGAGGAGCCAATAGGATCGGGTAGCTGTTGGGCATAATTCCCAATCGTCCGTGCTCGTTCGGTTGTGAATTGGTGGAGTTTGCACATCAATTAAATGGGTTTCAATTTGCGGAACATCAGGGTCGGCCGACCGAACCCTTGGGCCGGTCGACCGACCTGCTACTAAGGTGCATAGGCACCTTTCTGTCACTGGTCCGGTCGACTGGCTACAGGGCTCAGCCGACCGACCTCCTTCCCGAGCATTTCTGTTTTTTTTGGTCCGGTCAACCGAGCTCTGTAGCCGGCCGACCAACCTGGTGCATTTTTGCCTATTTTGCCTAGTTGTTTGAATTTCCAACTTTAATCGATTCCTGTGGTTTCCTATGTGTTGTTATCATTTGTTATGACTTTGATGACTCCTTGTTAGGGATTTTTGAATATCCATTTCGATGGATTCTTTATCGATTTCTTTGGATTTTCATTCACGTCTTCGAATGTGAATTTTAGTGATTGATTGTTCCTACAATCTTCTTTATGATTTGTCACTTTAAAAATATAAAGGTTTTCTATACTAGTAGTAAATATCAAAACTCTTTCTTCAAATAATTTCAACATTATTTTATAACAAAGCTTGTTTTCTCAAACCAATTTCCAGTCTATTAGTATATACAAACCTTTACCTCACTCGTATGAGAAATCTAATTAAACGACTTAGTAAAACAAGTGGTATGAAACGCTTACGTTTACTTCGTCGGTTAATTCTTGGACTTGTTCGATTGAAACTCTTGTGAAAATTTTCTAGTGGAGATCTACAATTTGTTCGTAAATATTTAAGTTAAGCTAGTGGTTATGGGACATGAAGCTAAGCTCATATATTTACTAGCTTACTATAATTGACACTTCTTGATGATCATGACGATCATTTTTGTGATTTAGACTAGCAATGTGCGATGTCTCTTTGTCTGCGAGGGAGACTAAACCCCGTTTTGTGGAGTTTCGACTCAAATTGATGGGGTAGCGCCCCATGGTCTTCGGGCCGTTCGTGTGTCAAAAATTAATGGCTAGCTACCATGAGATAGCGTCTCGTTTGTGTGATACATATGTTGGTGAGTTTTCATGCTCCCGTTCGTGTGATAGGCCTCCCCCCTTTTTTTGTGTGACTTCTGGATTTCGTGTGTCGAATTCTAGAATTTCTTCTTCACCTATTTTTGTGATTTCTATTGATATGATTTATCAATTTTTGTGCATAGGTGAATTCGTGTGTCATTGACTGGATTTCTTGAGATGATTTCTAGAATTTGTGTTTCACCAATTTTCGTGATTTCCATTGATAAGTTTTATCAATATTTGTGCATTGGTGAATTTGTGTGTCATTGACTTTTGTGATTGACATTGATATAATCGTCAATATTTATGGTTTGGTGAACGAAATAAGGATTTTGACATTTCCTTTGATTCTTGTGTATATTTGATGAAATTGATTAATCTCTTGTTGATTTTCAATTACTTATATATATCACAGCTTGGCATTGTGATTATTATGTGTTTAGTCATATCTCTTATTCTATATCGTTTCATCTGATATTTATAGTTAGACTGATCCGTTTATTATTTTCTTATTAAATAATACTCGGGTCAGACCGAGATGTTACAGGTGCTTCAGCTTGACTTCTCTCTTGGGATTGATTTCTCTGACTTTTGGGTTAACTACTTAGATTAGTAGTTTTTGGATTGTATACAATCGAGATATAGACTCCATGATGTATACTTATTCTTTTGTGTAGTTCTTGTAACTATTCTTTTGTGTTATTGCGGATCTGTTGAGACCGCTACTCTGATATACACTTTCATGTGTTATATATATTCATATCTATTTCCGCCTTTGTGATATGAATTATCTGTGACCGATTTATGTTATGCTTATTTCTATATTTGTTTCCGAAGAATTTATATAGCCACTGTGTAGTAGCTTTGAGTTTGTATCGGTATGTCGGATTTCGTCTTGAAATAAAATGCATGTTTTACTATCTGACATATCGGTGCTCGCACAAAGCAATTACATGGATTGTCGCTCCTCAACAGCCTTATTCTCCGTGCTAGTCGACAGCATTACTTCGTAGTGTTCTTGGCTAGCGTGGGTATAGAGGTGGGGCGTCACAGCTTGGTATCAGAGCCAAACTTCGGAACAATGTAGAATAATTTAACAAGGATCATCGTCCTAAGTCCATCTTAGGAGTCGTGCTTTAGGATTTTAGTCGAGTCTTCGTACCGATTCATCCTATTTTCTTTATGATTCCTTGTTTATCTATCAAGATTGCTTGATATTCAATTTGGTGAATAACCTTTTTCTTCTTCTTTCTTTCTTTCTAAAGGAAGAGAAATGGTTAGACCAGGCCGTCCCAGCGCCGGTCAATCTAGTGCTACTCCCCAAGATGGATTTTTTATGACTGCTCAACAGCTTCTTGATTTAGTGACAAATGCTCAAGCAGCTGGAGCTAATCCGGAACCTACTCATCCTAAATCTGGGTTTGCACGTTTGTGCAATGATTACACCAACCTGGGCGGCAAGCCATTTAAAGGTTCTGAAACTATTATCGAAGTCCAGGCTTGGTTAAGGACATGCGATCGAATCTTTTCTTGCATGAACCTCATTGATCTTCACCGAGTTCAAGTGGCTTCTAGTATGCTCTAAGAAAGAGCATTGGACTGGTACGAACTTCTTATTTCTGAGATTAATGAAGCGGATCTCACTTGGGCGAAATTCCAAGAGCGCTTCGAGTTAAAATTCGTACCAGAAGCTGAGAAGTTGACATTGGCTCGACGATTTATAGACCTTGTTCAAGGTGATTCTTCCGTGACTGATTATGTCGCCTCCTTCGAGTCGCTTTCTAAGTACGGGGTTGAATACATTAACACCCCTTTAAAGAAGAACCAGAGGTTCGTCTATGGCTTAAACAAAAATCTCAAGAAGCCATTACTTCTAAAATTAGAAGTTTCTTTCGACCTACTCATTGATATCGCTCTTCGCCTTGAAGAGGCGGATAGGGAGAATGATGTTGAAGTGGTGGGTTCCAAACCAAACTTCAACAACAAGAAGAGGCCAAACAAATTCAAAGGCCCTTATCCCAATAAGAAAGGGAGGCAAGTAACTCCTGCTGCAAAGACCTTTTCCTCTACTGAAGGGAAATGCTTTAACTGTGGTTCCAGAGACCATTTTGCGAACAAGTGTTCAAAGCCTCGTACTTGTCGCTATTGTAAAAGCCCGGACCATTTTATGCATGTATGTCCCAAACTTCAAAATAGGAAGGAGGGAAAGCTTAACGTTGCTCAAGCCCCTGGCAACACATCTCGTGGCCAAGGTATTTCTCATTCTCTGGATGGAATTATTTTATTTCGTGATCATCCTATTCGAGTTCTTTTTGATACGGGTGCGTCCCAATCTTTTATATCAAAAGAACTTGTTTATACTTTTTATTTGGATTTTTCGTGTTTAATGAGTTCTTTGAGAATTGCGAATCCGGTTGATGGATCCGCAACAATCAGTTTATTGTGTAAAGATGTCAAGATTATTTTGTGTGATTTTTCTTTCCGAGCCGATTTGCAGTCATGCGTTATTTAGGCTTTGGAATGATTTTGGGAATGGATTGGCTTAACCGTTATGAAGCTCATATCCTATGTCCTGAGCGGACTATTCATCTTTGACATCCTCAATCTGTTAAGCAGATTTCTATTAATCTTAAAGGTTCGGGTTCAAGCTTGGTTGCATCTTTATATTCTTTAAATCCTCGTGATGACGATGATGATGATGAGGGTGATATTATTTCTCTTATTCACGTCGTTCGTGAATTTTCCGACATATTCGAGCCCGTTTTAGGATTACCACCTAAGCGAGCAATTGAGTTCAGAATTAATCTCATTCCTGGAGCTCAACCTAACACTCGCCCTCCTTATCGTATGTCCAATAAAGAAAACGAGGAGATGCGTAAACAATTATCCGAATTGGAGACGAAGCAATTTATTCACTCTAATTCCTCGCCTTGGGGAGCTTTAGCTATTTTTGTGAAGAAATCCGATGGAACGCTTAGGCTTTGCGTTGACTACCGCAAGCTTAATGATCTTACCATCAAAATTAAATATCCTTTACCTCGGATTGATGATCTATTCGATCAACTTAGTGGTGCTAGAGTCTTTTCACAATTAGACTTAGCTACTGGATTTCATCATCTTCGTATTGCAGAGGATAACATTCCTTTGACATCGTTCCGTACTCGTTATGGATCTTATGAATGGCTTGTTATGCCATTTGGTCTAACGAATGCTCCGGCTTATTTCGTTGACCTTATGAATAGAGTTTTCAAAGACTTCCTTGACCGGTTTGTTCTCATCTTTATTGATGATATTCTTGTGTATTCAAAAACCGAGGAGGAGCATGAAAAGCATCTTCGGATTGTGTTGGAAACTCTTAGGAGTAATCAATTAAAAGCAAAATTTTCTAAATGCCATTTTTGGCAATCTCGTGTGAAGTTTCTCGGTCATATTATTTTCGAATCCGGAATTTCCGTGGATCCTTCAAAGATTGAAGCGATTCAAGATTGGAAGAGACCGGAGAGTGTGACAGAGATTCATAGTTTTCTTGGATTGGCGGGTTATTACCGTCGTTTTATCAAAGACTTTTCTAAAATTGCCGTGCCTCTCACTAGCTTAACAAAGAAAAGTGTTAAATACATTTGGTCGGACAAATGTGAAACTTCTTTTCAGAAATTAAAAGAACTCCTTTTTGATGCTCCTATTCTTGTTATTCCCGAGAGGAATCAAGATTTCGTTGTTTATACCGATGCCAGTCGCGTTGGTTTGGGTGCCGTTCTTATGCAAAAAGAACGTGTTATCGCTTATGCTTCTAGGCAATTAAAGCCGGCCGGGACTAGATATGCCACACATGATTTAGAACTCGCGGCTATTGTTTTTGCTCTTCGGATTTGGCGTCATTATCTTTTGGGAGAGAAATTTATTCTTTATATCGATCATAAGTCCTTGAAGTATTTATTCTCTCAAAAGGAACTTAATTTGCGTTAACAACGTTGGCTTGAGTTCCTTGCTCCTTATGATCTTGATATTCTTTATACTCCCGGTAAAGGTAATCGTGTCGCCGATGCTCTTAGCCGTAAACAACAAGCTGTTGTTTCTATGATGATATCCGAATGGAATGATCTTGAGATCTTATACACTTGTGAAATTCGAGACCGCGTATCCGATTTATGCTCATCATTTGTTTTATGTAGCCTTGAAGCTCGTCCTTCTCTTTTAGACCGCATTCTTGAAGCTCAAAGGCTAGATCCCGAATTGGCTCTTCTTGGCCAAAATATTAAGGATAAAATTGATATTGAAGGTTTGAAAGACTTTGATATCGATTCTCGTGGCGGCATTCGGAAATTTGGTAGACTTATCGTACCAAATATTGGTGATCTTCGTAAAGATATTTTAGAAGATTCCCATTGTTCTAAATTTACCATTCATCCCGGTAGTAGTAAAATGTACGCGGATATGAAGCGACTTTATTATTGGGAGGGAATGAAACCTGACATCGCTAACTTCGTTAAGCGTTGCATGACTTGCCAACTCATTAAGGCCGAGCATCAAAGGCCCGGTGGGTTATTGCAACCTTTAGAAATTCCAATTTGGAAGTGGGACCAAATTTCCATGGATTTTATAGATGGCCTTCCCCGTTCTCGTTCGGGTCATGATAGCTTATGGGTGATTGTTGATAGACTTACTAAATCGGCCCATTTTATTCCCGTTCGGTCTAACCGAATCGTTCCTCTTTTGGCCAAACTCTTTGTTAAAGAGATTGTTAAATTACATGGAGTTCCTACTTCTATAGTTAGTGATCGTGATCCATTGTTTACTAATGGATTTTGGAAGAGTCTTCAAAAAGCTTTAGGAACGAAGCTTAATTTTAGCACCGCTTATCATCCTCGGTCCGATGGACAAACCGAGCGTGTGAATCAAACTCTTGAAGATCTTCTTCGTGCATGTGTTCTTGATTTCGGTGGAAGTTGGGAAGATCATATTTCCTTTGTTGAATTTTCCTATAATAATAGCTTCCAATCTAGTATTGGTATGGCACCTTTTGAGGCACTCTACGGAAGGCCCTGCCGATCTCCTTCTTGTTGGCTTGAGGCCGGTGAGAAGATGGTTTTAGGTCCAGATTTTATTCGTGATTCCACAGAGAAGATTGAACTTATTCGACATAGGATGAAAGAAGCCCAGAGTAGACAAAAATCCTATGCCGATAACCGAAGGAGGAGATTAGAATTTTCTGTGGGAGATCTTGTGTTCATTCGTGTTTCACCTATGAAGGGTGTTGTACGTTTCAGTCGATTGGGAAAGTTAGCGCCTCGATACATTGGACCATTTCCTATCGCTGAACGCATTGGATCCATGGCTTATCGCCTATCATTACCGGCTCAGTTTTCTGCTATGCATGACGTGTTTCATGTTTCTCAATTACGGAAATATCTTCGTGATTCCGATTCTATTCCTGAGCCCGGTGTTGTGGAAGAGATTGAAGTTTCGCCTAATTTAACTTATGAGCAACATCCTATTCGTATCATTGCTTCGAAAGTCAAACGACTTTGAAATAATGATGTTCCGCTTGTGAAAGTTCAATGGTCTTCAAATCCTAAGGATTGTTCTTGGGAGTCTAGAGAGTTCATCGAGCGATCACATCCGGACTTACTTTCCCATGCTCTTTGAGGTGAACCTTTTATTTCAAATTTCTTTTGTGTTGAATATGCTTTTATGGTTGTTACTATATATCTTCTTCTTAAATATTGCGAGGACGCAATTTCTTAAAGGAGGGGAGTCTGTAACAACCCGCATATTTCTCGATTTTTATATTTAAATATTTTATTTAAATATTTTATCGATACTCGGAATTTAGTCCGAAAAACTACTTTTTGCATACGGTCGAATTAGGACTCGGGACCACTCCCATTGAGTTTAAAATGCCATTTGCGACCTTTTTGAGTATAAGCTTCGATATGTTTGGAGTAAGTTGATTTTTGCTACTTTTTCACTTTGGGTTTGGGTTCAGCCCTATGTTTAACTTATACTCAAATCTGAGCCACTCCTCCCCATTCACCCTCACTTTCTCCTCTTTTCAGTTCTAAAGCATCAATGCTGGGACAGATGGAAAATTAAAACTCCAAAACCCTAGTTTTCTTTTGCAAATCAAACTCTAGCTCCAAACTAATAGAAGAACCCATTGGTAAACTTCTCTTCTTCTTCTCCAACTCATTCTCTTCTCAATTTCAAAAATTCCTAAACCTAACTTTGGGAATGTTCTTCTTTTAAAGCCTAGAATCAAGCTTCTTGAGTTGAATTTGAAGAGTGGTTGATTCTCCTTTGCGTTCAAGCTTCTTCTTCAATCGTTGGGTTCAAAGGTGATATTTTTAATCTCACATCTAAGTCTATGAATTATCTTCGATTGTTAGGTATGAATTCCTAACACTTATTCGTGTGCAATTGCTTTTGGTTTGGATTGATTTGGTGAATATTCCAATTTTTAGTGTTTTGGGTTCAAATCCTTCAAAATCATAGCTTTGATGTTCATATGCGTTTTTGGTGATGCATCAAGGAGCCAATAGGATCGGGTAGCTGTTGGGCATAATTCCCTATCGTCCGTGCTCGTTCGGTTGCGAATTGGTGGAGATTGCACATCAATTAAATGGGTTTCAATTTGCAGAACATCAGGGTCGGCCGACCGAACCCCTGGGCCGGTCGACCGACCTGCTACTAAGGTGCAAAGGCACCTTTTTGTCTCTGGTCCGGTCGACTGGCTACAGGGCTCAGCCGACCAACCTGCTTCCCGAGAATTTCTGTTTTTTTGGTCCGGTCGACCGAGCTCTGTAGCCGGCCGACCGACCTGGTGCATTTTTGCCTATTTTGCTTAGTTGTTTGAATTTCCAACTTTAATCGATTCGTGTGGTTTCCTATGTGTTGTTATCATTTTTTATGACTTTGATGACTCCTTTTTAGGGATTTTTGAATATCCATTTCGATGGATTCTTTATCGATTTCTTTGGATTTTCATTCACGTCTTCGAATGTGAATTTTAGTGATTGATTGTTCCTACAATCTTCTTTGTGATTTGTAACTTTAAAAATATAAAGGTTTTCTATACTAGTAGTAAATATCAAAACTCTTTCTTCAAATAATTTCAACATTATTTTATAACAAAGCTTGTTTTCTCAAACCAATTTCCAATCTATTAGTATATACAAACCTTTACCTCCCTCGTATGAGAAATCTAATTAAACGACTTAGTAAAACAAGTGGTATGAAACGCTTGCGTTTACTTCGTCGGTTAATTCTTGGACTTGTTCGATTGAAACTCTTGTGACAATTTTCTAGTGGAGATCTACAATTTGTTCGTAAATATTTAAGTTAAGCTAGTGGTTATGGGACATGAAGCTAAGCTCATATATTTACTAGCTTACTGTAATTGACACTTCTTGATGATCATGACGATCATTTTTGTGATTTAGACTAGCAATGTGCGATGTCTCTTTGTCTCCGAGGGAGACTAAACCCCATTTTGTGCAGTTTCGACTCAAATTGATAGGGTAGCGCCCCATGGTCTTCGGGCCGTTCGTGTGCCAAAAATTAATGGCTAGCTACCATGAGATAGCGTCTCGTTCGTGTGATACATATGTTGGTGAGTTTTCATGCTCCCGTTCGTGTGATAGGCCTCCCCCCTTTTTTTGTGTGATTTCTAGATTTCGTGTGTCGAATTCTGGAATTTCTTCTTCACCTATTTTTGTGATTTCTATTGATATGATTTATCAATTTTTGTGCATAGGTGAATTCGTGTGTCACCAATTTTCTAGAATTTGTTGAACATCAATTTTCTAGATATGATTTATCAATTGACTGGATTTCTTGAGATGATTTCTAGAATTTGTGTTTCACCAATTTTCGTGATTTCCATTGATAAGTTTTATCAATATTTGTGCATTGGTGAATTTGTGTGTCATTGACTTTTGTGATTGACATTGATATAATCGTCAATATTTATGGTTTGGTGAACGAAATAAGGAGTATGACATTTCCTTTGATTATTGTGTAGATTTGGTGAAATTGATTAATTTCTTGTTGATTTTCAATTACTTATATATATCACAGCTTGGCATTGTGATTATTATGTGTTTAGTCATATCTCTTATTCTATATCGTTTCATCTGATATTTATAGTTAGACTGATCCGTTTATTATTTTCTTATTAAATAATACTCGGGTCAGACCGAGATGTTACAGGTGCTTCAGCTTGACTTCTCTCTTGGGATTGATTTCTCTGACTTTTGGGTTAACTACTTAGATTAGTAGTTTTTGGATTGTATACAATCGAGATATATACTCCATGATGTATACTTATTCTTTTGTGTAGTTCTTGTAACTATTCTTTTGTGTTATTGCGGATCTTTTGAGACCGCTACTCTGATATACACTTTCATGTGTTATATATATATTCATATCTATTTCCGCCTTTGTGATATGAATTATCTGTGATTGGTTTATGTTATGCTTATTTCTATATTTGTTTCCGAAGAATTTATATAGCCACTGTGTAGTAGCTTTGAGTTTGTATCGGTATGTCGGATTTCGTCTTGAAATAAAATGCATGTTTTACTATATGACATATCGGTGCTCGCACAAAGCAATTACATGGATGGTCGCTCCTCAACAGCCTTATTCTCCGTGCTAGTCGACAGCATTACTCCGTAGTGTTCTTGGATAGCGTGGGTATAGAGGTGGGGCGTCACATTGGCCAACCTATTTACAAATGGTCTTCCAAAAGCAAGTGTTTCTATAAAATCAAAAGAAATGGGATTAAGGTTCGTGAATGAAGGTTGATTCTCAACTAATGGCAATCCAACTTATGTCTTGAAAAAGATAGTGTAAAGTCCCGCAAATCTGTATCCCTTTGAGCCGACAATATTTCACCTTGGCTCAGCTCAAATTGGACGGAATATGAATCTTTAGGTGTGAAGAAGACAAAAATAGAAGAAAAATAGAATAACAACAACAGAATCTCACAATCGCAGCGGAACTAAATATAATATATAATAATAGAGTTTATACAAAATAATCTATAACATTATATACACTTACAATTATCAGAGTACAACCATCAATACATAAAATTGGACAGTTACATAACTTGTCCTTACACAGTGGAATATAAATCAAGAAAGGAAAATATATCTGAAACTCCTCCCGCATCAATTCCTCCCAACATTTGAAATTTTCGAATACTTAAATCCATAACAGAATACTTCCAAGATCTCGACACTTAGAAATATTTCTAAATTTCTATTTTCTATACTTAGGAAAATAATGCCAGTCTTAATTTTCAAAATCTTTTCAATATTAACGCCCCAGGAAATTAATCCAAAAATCCTCGAAAATAACAAATAATTTCCTTTCCTCAAAAAAATATTCTTTTATAATCCATTTTTCGAATCCCGAGAGAATTTATCAAACAATTTTTTTAAATTACTTTTAAAACTTTTTATATATATATATAATAAGTATTTAAAAGATTAATAATTTATTTTAAAAAAATGTGTTCAAGTAATTATTTAAAATATCGAAAACAGTACAATAACATCAATAACTCATCTTTAGTTAAGCAAGTACTTTTTTCCAAGCTGATTTTAAAAACTAGAATTTATTAAATAAATACTTAATATTTAACTCTACTTACTAAAGTATTTCAATCTCAACCAACTTAAAATTACATAGTTTTAAAACAAATTTTCCTTTTAAATAAATCCATCTCTTAAAATTAAAAATATATTTTTAAAATCTCAATAACCAATTTAATTTGTAACTTCCTCTCGATTTCACAACTACTCGATTTATTTTCGCTTCCCTAATCATTCCCATTTCAAAAATAGAATATACTATTTTTCTCAACCCTGTTTCTAAATTCTAATATAAATTCCTCTTATGAATTTATATTTCCAATTATCATCTGATTACGAATCCCTTCATTTATAAATATCGTTATCAATTTTATAACCCTTTTTATTTTACCTGTTTATAAAGCAAAACTTATTTATAAAATTTCATCATATACATTCATTACTTATACATTTCTTTTACACTTCCATTCTATTTCCAATATTGATTTTGAATCCTTTTTATATCATTTCTAGAATATCGTTTATAAATTCTCTTATATAATTCATTTTGGAAATCTCCATTTATTTATCCGCAATAGTTAAGTATAGCCAAATCAATTATATTTTTCAAATTCAATTTCTTTAAAATTACTCCAATTCTAATATATACTTTATTATAAAATTTCCTTTAATTCCACAAATTTTAAAAGTATATAGTTTTATAATTACCAAAATTCAGGCCAGTGCTACAATAGCATCCAAAAATTCCAATCACTACAATAATCTAAAATAGATTATTCTACACAAATCATATCTCACTATATATGAAAAATAAACAATGAACTTAAGGAATCCAGTTGTATCCCTCAACTTGTTTTCCTGCATCCACAGATATTAATACACATAAATAAATACCAATCCCACTACGAGGGATATCGTGGTATATATGGTCATCCGCTATTATGCGGGTGCGTAGGGTCTCATCCGCTATAATGTGCAGGAAAATCACTACAAATACTACTATATATACTACTATATATATTATATCATTCAACAGACAATAATTTATAAATTCGATAAGCATCCAAAATTTTATTCAACTATTTAAAATTTAAATATTGGTGATCCAAAAGAGTGAGAAATTTTGTCACCTTGATTTTATTTATAATCCATTCCAATCTCAACTTGTTTTAATATATTTTTTGACATCGTATATAAAAGAAATAATTATTAATTACTATACGAGATAATTAATTAATTATAAATTCTAATTTAATAAAAATAAACTAAAATCTTACCCCTAAATCTCGAATGAGATGAACGCACGCGCGTCATCCCCTCACATGTGCGCAATCCCAAGATTGCTTCGACTTCTCCCACATCCAATGACCATCGACTTCCACCATTGACCATTGCCTCCATCCCAACTACCGCCGAGCTCGACCATGCCTTGCTATTGTCGTCGCCACCCTGCTGCTCCACTCTTTCCCTAGATGCCTCGCCACCTACTCGTCGAATGATATGCGTCCCAGCCACATTCGAGAATACATACGCGAAAAAATCCAATCGCGATACCCTCGAGCTCGAATGTGACCATACCCTTCCACCCTCGTGCGCGATTCGAGAAGCATACTCGCCTCACATCGCCCGTGTTCAAGCCACAACCTCCAAGGCTCATGATTTTGCCGCCCTCCTTCGTTGCTACACCCTCGCGATTTGTTAACTGCGAAACCCCTCTTCCCAAAATCGAAAGCTAACCTCCCTTTCTCCCCAGGCCGAAGTCATGACGCCATTCTTCGTTTGGTATTTCATTTTTAAAAAAAAACTTTATTGAGTTTGGCTTTTGTACGGGAGAAAAGGAAGAAAGGGGCCTCGATTTAAACTCGAATGAGGCAGCGTGTTATTGTGGACAAAACAGAGAAGGGACGTGATAAAAGAAAAGATCCCTTGTGTGTTTGAATCGGCAATAGTTAGATCCTAGGTTGTAGAGATGAGACAGGTTCGACCAGAAATCAAAATATATAAATAAATGTATTATTTTAAATTTAAACATCTAGTTTTTCGTAGTATATTTATTTTAAATTCAAACGTCTAGTTTTTCGTAGTTTACATTTTCTCGAACTTCGACGAGGCGTACCGCTAGGCATTTATAATGTTATACCCCTATTCTGAATGCAACGGAATAGGTTTCAAATCCTAATTCGATTGTATGAAGAAGATAGCTTTTTGGACCCAATCATTATATTAAATTTTCGATATAAATTTCAACGCGTTTATATCCTGTACGGCCAAACAATAACCCCAAATGTTACGGTATTTGAAATCCGGTAATAATACAATATTACGGATCTAACGGAACTAGTTTCGTCGAATTCCAAGACTGTGCCTCGGAAGGCTATTTTTAAATGTCAATTTAAACAAGCTAATTTTAAAATTGAACTGATCTATTTTTAAATTCAATTTTAAAACTTCTATTATCCTCATTATTATTAATATAAATTTTATAAGCCTTTAAATTATTTTTATCGAGCTTAATACTCAAGATACAATAATCTACCCAATATCCGATTATTAAATTCAAAAATTAAATTATCCAATAATTCACTATTTTATTTAATTCTAAATTTATTATATAGATAAAACCCCGAATTTACATATCCAAAATCTATCTAAAATTCAAATTAAATCTTTAAAACCATTTGAATATCTTAAATCAAAAGATGAAAAATCTGGATCGTTGTAGATAGACAAAGTTCAATGGGTATTAACAAGTTAAATGAATGATTATGGAACACTATACGAAAACTTCCATAAGGCAGTGCTGGGTATTTTGCATGAATGAGGATGAAAAGGAATAAGTCTATACACTAGTGTATCACGGAAGCACTTAAAGACTTACCCATATGAGTGTGAAAATCAGGTCATTTCCTAAGAAAGTACGATCACTTTCTAAGTAGACTCATGAAAAATCAGGGTTAGTACACATGACCTTTGATGTGCAGAGCATATAGAACACGGTAACCTATGAAAATCAATATGTATGATTCTTCCAGTCATACCACTAGAGATACCTGGTTTAAGGCTAGTTCACCCTTGAATCTCAATACGGCTTTAAATATTTTACACTAAGTGAAGATTACAAACCCAAAAGGTACTCATCACATAGGTTTTGGTTTTCACGATAATGCTATTTTTTGTCCTTGAACTACATCAACTTGATTCCACTTTGGTACGCAGGAAATTACTCAAGTGATGCGGCTATTCAAAAAAATTTTAACTTTGAAAACAGAGGGAGAATGTTGTATATTTTCAAATTAGAAGTACATCAGTCAACCGGTGGTACTACTGAACACCCATTGAGCGGTATCCCCGAACAGCCATGTCTGTTCAAAGAGGTGCAACTCTTCCTAGTGGATGTTGCTCTTCATCTAACAGTTTTTTTTAAAAGAAGCAACTCCTCGCATCCCCAATCATCTATATAAGCAGTGTCAGTCCTTGCATTTTAAATCATCAGATTTTGTGATTAAATCATTTTCTTCTTTCACCACACTTGGAAATTATCAAAAAATACTTTTCTTCTATGTTCTTGGCTTGATTAAAGGGGTACAAAACTTTGAATCAAGCAACGTCGTTAGAAGGCTTTGTTGAATCCTTACGGAAATAGCTAGATGGTCGTTTTGTATTCGATAGGGCTGAACTATTTCTGAAAGAATCTATAACAGATCCTCAAATTCAGAAGTACGACAATGATATCCACGTTGTATTCCAACAAAATCTCCGTTTTATCAAGTTCATCAGTAGTACATCCTCCAATTTGTTCCGCTTGTTCATTGAAAGCAATGCATCAAGCTTCCCAAGATGAATTAGATACTTTCATTACCATGTTATATATGTGTGTGTGTGTGTCTACATCATAAAAAGGTATTATTTTAGTAATGGACAATTAGCAAAAATGTTTAACTATTTTTTCTTACCTTAACATTAAGTACTTTCATTTTTTGGCATGCTACACACCTATAACCTAATCCCACAGCTTCAATAACTTTTTATTGCATGTCTTGCAAGCTCAATAGCATATTGATTGACTTTTTATGTAAGTTATGTGAACAATTACATTAAAGAATACATGCTAGGTAGAAAAAAGTAAATTGTTAATAACCAAACAATATGATACAATTTGAAATGATTAAGGATTAATTTTTACCTTATCCTGGCCCAAGCTTAAATTGTTTGTTATATGAGAAAGCATAACTCCATCAAAATTAGTTGATGTCATCTTTACATTTATGCCTTCACGATTGTACCAAATTCTAAGGTTTTAGCTTTGGGTTTGTCTCGAGTTATAACTACGTCGCTTTTAGTCAATGTAGACATGGGAAAACCTGAAAAAAGTCTTAAGTTGATGTTGGTAAACTTGGACAACAAAATGAATATATTGGAAGGTATATACCTTGAAGTTCTCATATTTTTGCATATTTAATGGCTATTATAGAAGCTGCATCAACCATGTCTAGCAATAATTCATAACCTGCTTTTATAGCTAGATCATTTCATAATGATACAGTAATAATTATATTTTTGCATCTGAAATAAAAAAATAAATATGGTGAAACGAATAACTTTACTTGAAAAATGTTTTGGGTGTTGCTAAAAGTACCTAATTTTCTTCTTTCAAATACCATAGAAAAAAGTAATAAATGCAATGAAATGTACGTGCTTTCTAATACCAAAGTCATTTCACACGACAGTCAACCACCGCATAAAGTCATTTTGTAGGACAAAACCGCCTACCATACCCTTTTTCATGGCCATTAACTATTAAGCTGCTATTGTTCGGTGGTTTATCGTCATAGACAATGGTGTTGGTCGACGGTTGTTTGTCATGCAAAAAGGAATTGAAAATGATGCATTTTGTAGCCTCTTAAAAAGCTGGGTATTAAGAGGAGTATATTGTAAAAATTTATGTTATTTTTTAGCAATGATATTAAAAGGAGAATAATGAACTGCCCATAGCAACTCACAAATATTTTTACTTGTGAATCATCTACAATAATTATATCACATTTTGCAAGGATTTCGTTGTCGCTTTTCCTTCGAATACTTGAGGGAGATGAGACTCTTTGCACAATACTAATTACATCTACAAGGTAAGTTTGTCATATAATTGTTGTTGTAATAATTATGAAAGAAACTAAAAGTGCGCATGTAATACTTACAACCTCCTTCCCCTTAACATATGATTCAAGCTGGTTAATCTTTACGAAGTTGTAGGTAATTTTAGGATGAAAGAGTCTTCATCATTTACCTTTTCGACTATTGAATACCTATATATAGTCATCTCATAATTATTTTGTATAGTTTTGAAATTTTTATTGCAACATTGATAGTTCCTTTAAAGATATAATAAACATTTCCCAACTCAAATACAGAGTGGAACTTTTCGGCAGCTTCATTAAACATTGTAGCTTGAATTTGGGTACTCTATTAATTTGAACAAAGAATTATATTAATAGCTTCATGGTTTTATAATTGGACAAAGATAGTTTTAAAGTATTAAAAAAACTTTAATTTTCATTATTGAATTCAACATTAAACACACATCATTCTCCTGTAGAATTCTTACATAATAGCAAACTGCTATTATTTGCTCCACGAACTTAGATGGTCTATGTTGCTTTATATGGATTCAAGGATACAATTGGAAAACTTCTTCTAGTCATAGTCATTCCAATAATACTAAAACTAACATCAATCAATGTAAGACTAGAAAACAAAAATTTAACGATGTGTGTATACATATAGACACACACACATACACATATACATATAATGCATTACCAAACCTTATTGAACCAATCCAAACGTGACTATGTCCAACATATTAGAATACGGATATGAACAGACTTAGAATGTAATATAAATAGTGTGCAAACTGATATCAGGACAGTACAAGCTGCAGTAATAAAGCAGCTTTAATTTTAAACACATTAACGCGTGCCTCTAGATTTAGACGAAGGAGAAAATAAACAAAGTAAGCTTAGTACTATCAGAAATATATTTCCTTTTATTAATCAAAGTTGATACAAAAAATGAACAAAAAATCACTCTAGTCCGTTACTAAATTTTAGTTCTATATTTATTATTATTAGTGAAATTTTACAATCATCGTAAAATAATGAAAATAAGTTTTTGTTTAATATGTATTCGGTAGTATTATATTATAGAGAAGAAAAAAACATTAACATAAAGCTAGGTACGCTATTTACTTAAAATTATGTTTATTACATCGATATATCATATTATATAGTAGACTGGAACTTCATCTACACATACATCCTCAATTAAAATAAACAAAAAGGTATATTAAGTATTTATAACCTTTATTTACATACTCTAAGAGAATAAACTTCTTATCAATTAAAACTACCTGAATTCGTTTTCCTCCAGATATAGAAAAAAAATGAACTAAACATGCATACTTTTAAATAAATGAATAAGATGGAAACAACTCTAAGTGAGAAGTTTGGATGGGTAAATAATATATTTGAGAAGATTCTTAAGAAATGATGATATGAAAATAATAATGATTGAAAAAGATACCTCTATAAAGTGCTGAATTCTAAATAGCAATGAGTAGTATTGGCTTTTATAGTAATAGTAATGGATAAGGATTTATTTTATTTAGGAAATTTAAAAAATATCCATTGTGTACCAAGTAAAAATATGTTCATCCAGTTGAAAATATATGTAGATTTTGGACCAATTAAAATCGGTTGATTTGATTGGACCAATTCAAGATTTAATTTTCTAGACCAAATCAGCAGATGTGCAACCAATCAAAAAAATCTAAAAGCTTAGGATAAATCAAAATAATTTTCACACAAGTAGAAATATTCAATTAACTGTATTCCCACCTATGATAAACTAAAGTAGGTGGCACATTTATGATGGTATGCATTTGGTAAATATCAAACCTAGGTGACCAATAAAAATCCCTTTAGGCATGGGAAAATAAGGAAATAAACTAAAAATATGACCGCGTGATACGACATTTAGCTCAATTTTTGTTGTGTACCATTATTCTAGACAGTACAACTTGTTTAAGAGAACTAAAATTTAATATCGTGAACTTAAAATTTGAAGTTAACATATAATATTGCCTGTCATGTTGAGGATTAGATGCACTGAACCATTGCTCAAAATTAGATTATTTTTCTAAGAAGTTCAAGGGTTAATCCCTGCTACAGGGTTAGGTGTTGGAATAATTCAGCATTATGGGGCCGCATATTTTAATATTTGAATGTATAGGCTATCTTGAGATTAAGTTTGATTATGTGATCTATTTGGAATAAATACAACGAGACTTAAGGGGTATATTCATCATGTAAATTTATAATGTGTGGATACCAGAGTGAAAATTTTAGTTTGTTGAAGGGCCGAACTGAAAAATGTCACACACTATATATATGGGGTTATGGTCCCCAAATTACACAAGTCTTATCATATTCTCTCCACCCTCTTCTAAAGAGAATTTTCAGATCTAAGCTTATGTCAATTTGGAAGATATAAAACCTAGTTGATCTTCTTTTTGCAAACATCAATGGATTCAGGTACGACTTCTGCTGAACTATTTAATTTCATATATTTGTTTCTTGATAGAATCAATATGGGTTGTGTGTATTCAGATCTAGAATTTATTTATTTATTACAACAAGTGGTATCAGAGTCACCCATCATTGATTTTATTGAGAAATTCTTTGGTTTTAAGAACATATGAAATAAGGGTTCTTGGATTTACAATTTTCGGTTGATTCACCTGATCCACTTATTTCATTCTAATTTGTGAATGCTTCAATTATGGTGATTCAAAACATGTTAATAAAAAGTATTATACATGGATCCATAGATTTAATGAAATATTGGATTCTGTTGATTTGGCCAAAAGTTTCTTGAAATGATAGCAATTTGGATTTAATTGAACCGTACCATTAGATTTATGATCTAAGAATTCATCTACATCTTTTAAATAATTATACCATGACATGTTTGTGGTTTTGTTTTCTCCTGCAAAAGCATAAAATAGCAACAGGCATTGTTGAAATATTGGCCAAACTTTTACTATTCATTACTTTTGTACACTATGAATCAGCACATTAATTGATGCTGTCAGATTTGACATATTTTTTTTTGTAATTTATTGTTACTACTTAATATGTTTCACCTTCTATTTTGAATAGTAGCAGTTAATTAAAGTACGCAATAATCTGATACTAATTATTATTGCAAGTATTATTCATTTATGTATTATTACAGTTTCCTTGATGTCAAATTTGACATTGGTATTTATGGCAAATTTATAAATGAAGGAGTTAAAATAAATTCATATACTATTTGGCGTCTTTCGCAAATTGATTGTGAATATCCTACATTACAAGTGAACTAATTGAAATAATATGTCACCAAAGTGACCTCTCTTATTTTAGTTGCTCATGAAAAATGTTAGATATTTGTTTGTATTTATTTATGCGAATATTAGTCGGCCCAAAGGAAGGTTAGTATCTGGCCAAATTAGATACACATGTGTGATGATAAATATGTAACAATTATAAAGTTTTACAAGAAAATAATTAATCGGCCCAAAGGAAGATTATTATTTGACTTGAATTTATTGTTAATATTTGATGATTACAACAAGAATACCACTTACAGTTAATATTACTGTCCAAAGACTTGATATAAATGTTGTGCTAGGTATCTTGAGCAAAGACTTACCAATTATTTTAAATTTACTACAGTTGTTTTATAATGTAAGCATATTTGATTAATTTAAAGTTACAGCTAATTTGACTATGGTATCTGCCAATCTGAACAACATTCTTATTCTGACTGGAACAAACTTTAAGGATTGGAAAGAGAACATATTGCTTGTTCTTGGCTGCATGGATCTTGACCTTGCACTTAGGATAGATGAACCCGCCCCTCTTACGGATGAAAGTTCTTCTGATATTATAAAGAACTTCGAGAGGTGGGATCGTTCAAACCGCATGAGTCTAATGATCATAAAGCGTGGCATTACGGAGGCATTTAGGGGTGCGGTATCTGAAAAAATAACCAATGCTAAAGATTTCCTTGCTGAGATTGAAAAACGTTTTGCTAAAAACGATAAGGCGGAAACAAGCACGCTTTTGCAACGCTTGATTTCCATGAAGTATCAAAGCAAAGGAAACATAAGGGAGTGCATTATGGAAATGTCTAACGCTGCTTCAAAACTTAAGACGGTTAAGCTTGAGCTTTCAGAAGATTTGCTTGTGCTTTGGTATTAGTCTCTCTTCCTTCACAATACAACCAGTTCAAGATTAGTTATAACTGTCAAAAGGAGAAATGGACTCTTAATGAGCTCATTTCGTATTGTGTACAAGAAGAAGAGAGATTGAAGCATGATAAGGCTGAAAGTGCTCATTTAGCATACACCTCTAAGGGAAAAGACAAAAAGAGAAAGAAGGATAAAGAAACTGCTAAGGGTCCGACTGAAAAGAAACAACAAAAGGAGACTGGCGGTTGTTACTTTTGCAAAAAGGCTGGACATTTGAAGAAAGATTGTGCCAAATACCACGCATGGCGTGTTAAGAAAGGTACATCTTTTGCTTTGGTCTGTTCTGAAGTAAATTTAGCTATAGTACCTGGAAAGACTTGGTGGTTAGATTCTGGTGCTTCTACTCACATAAATGTTTCTATTCAGGGTTGCCTGAGCTACCGAAATCCAACTGATGCTGAAAGATACATCTATGTGGTGATGGAAAATCGGTAGAAGTGGAGGCTATTGGGCATTTTAAGTTGTTATTATTAAGAACTCTGTTTTATTTGGATTTATTTGATACTTTTGTTATACCGTCATTTAGACGGAATTTGGTTTCTGTTTCTAAGTTGGATAAATTTGGTTATTCTTGTTCATTTGGGAATGGTACTTTTAGTTTATCAATGAATTCAACTCTTATTGGAACTGGTTCTCTTAATGTTTATGATAACTTATATTTGCTTGATGTTAATACCTCTTATAATGAAGCCTTGCATGTAGAGTCACGTGGTACTAAAAGAAAAGCTAATAAGGAAACTTCAGCCACATTGTGGCACAAGCGCTTAGGTCATATATCTAAAAATAGAATTCAAAGGCTCATGTCAGATGGCATTTTGGAATCCGTTGATTTTTCAGACCTTGATGTCTGTGTAGAGTGTATCAAGGGAAAAAAGACCAAACATAAGAAAATAGGTGCCAATAGAGCAACTGACGTCTTAGAATTAATACGTACAGACATTTGTGGGCCATTCCCTGAGGCATCATGGAATGGTCAACAATATTTTATAACATTCATAGATGACTACTCAAGATATGGATACCTATATCTTATTCATGATAAATCAGAATCCTTAGACATGTTCAAGAAATTTAAGGTAGAAGTTGAGAACCAACTCAATAAAAGGATTAAAACTGTCAGATCTGACCGTGGCGGTGAACATTATGGTAAATCTGACGGATCGGGTGAACAATGTTTAGGACCATTTGCCAAATTCCTAGAGGAATGTGGAATAGTCCCACAATACACTATGCCAGGTTCACCTAGCATGAATGGTGTTGCTGAGAGACGAAATCGGACTCTTAAAGACATGGTAAGGAGTATGATCAGTCATTCTACCTTATCAAAATCACTCTGGGGAGAGGCATTAATGACAACAGTTTATATCCTTAATAGAATACCCACTAAAGCAGCTACTAAAACACCTTATGAGCTCTGGACAGGCAAACAGCCTACTCTAAAGCATTTTCACATTTGGGGATGTCCAGCTGAGGCAAGGCCATATAGGCCAAGTGAAAGAAAATTGGACTCCAAAACAGTGAGTAGCTACTTTATTGGTTATTCTGAGCGATCTAGGGGATATAAATTTTATGATCCCATACCGAGGAAAATATATGAGACGGGAAATGCAACATTTTTTGAGGATGTTGAGTTGAGAGGGAGAAATGAAGTAAGGAACATTGTTTTTGAGGAGGAATCATCATCTATGATTCCTGCTACAGTTACTTCTTGGACAATGTGCAGATTATTGTTCCTGTCATTGATCAAGAAGTGAATCCAGAACCCCAACAAAACAATGTTAAAGAAAATCCTCTTCAAGTTGAAGTTAATGTTCCACAAGAAAAAATTCAACAACCTCAAAATGAATTGCCATTAAGAAGATCCACTAGGGAAAGAAGAAATGCTATTCCGGATGATTATGTTGTATTTCTTCAAGAGTTAGAGGATAATATCGAATTGATGGAAGATGATCCTATCAACTTTCACCAAGCCATGCAAGATATTAATTCTCAAAAGTGGATTGAAGCTATGAATGAAGAGTATAAATCAATGCAAGACAATAAAGTTTGGGATCTTGTCCCTTTACCTGAAGGTAAGAAGCCCATTGGTTGTAAATGGATATTTAAAACCAAGAGGGATGAAAAGGTAAAGTGGAAAGGTATAAGGCTCGTCTTGTAGCAAAAGGCTTTACTCAAAAGGAAGGCATTGATTTCAAAGAGACTTTTCTTCGGTTTCATCGAAAGACTCTTTTTAGAATAATTTTGTCACTTGTTGCATATTTTGACCTTGAGTTGCATCAAATGGATGTTAAGACTGCATTTCTCAATGGAGACATTGAGGAAACAATTTATATGGTGCAACTGGAAAACTTTGTGGTCGAAGATCCAAAGAATATGGTCTGCAAACTAAAAAAATCCATTTATGGACTCAAACAAGCTTCTCGTCAATGGTACCACAAATTTCATAATGTAATTACCTCTTTTGGTTTTCAGACAAACATCATTGATAACTGTGTGTATCACAAGTTTAATGGGAGTAAATTTATATTTTTAATTTTATATGTTGATGATATATTGCTTGCCAGCAATGATTTAAATATGTTGCACGAAACTAAGAAATTTTTTTCAAATAATTTTGAAATGAAAGATCTTGGTGATGCCTCTTTTGTATTGGGAATCCAAATACATCGTGATCGTTCGTGAGGCATTCTTGGATTGTCACAAAAGAACTATATAGAAAAGGTGCTTAAGAGATTTGACATGCAAGATTGTAAACCAGGTGATAACCCTGTCGCTAAAGGAGATAAGTTTTGTCTCAAACAATGCCCTAATAACATCCTTGAAGTTAATGAAATACAGAAGATGCCTTATGCATCTCTATAGGGAGTCTAATGTATGCTCAAGTACGTACGCATCCGGATATTGCGTACATTGTAGGAGTGTTAGGCAGGTATCTTAGTAACCCTGGAATGGATCATTGGAAAGCAGAAAAAAGGGTTATGAGGTACCTTCAAAGAACAAAGGACTATACGCTTACATATAGAAGATCAGATCAGTTGGAGATCATTGGGTATTCTGATTCTGACTTTGCTGGATGTCCGGATAGCAGAAAATCCACTTCAGGGTGCATATTTATGTTGAGTGGAGGGGCTATATCATGGAAGAGCATTAAGCAAACGCTTATAGCTTCTTCCACTATGGAGGCAGAGTTTGTGGCTTGCTACGAGGCATCTAATCATGGAAAATGGCTGCGAAATTTTGTCACTGGGCTGCGCATTATAGATAATATTGAAAGACCACAAAAGTTGTTTTGTGACAATAGATCAGCAGTATTATATTCTAATAACAATAGAAGCTCAAGTAAGTCAAATTACATTGACATCAAGTTTCTAGTTGTGAAGGAAAGAGTGCAAAATGGGTTAATATCCATAGAGCATATTGGGACAAATTCCATGTTAGCGGATCCACTTACAAAAGCATTACCACCCAAGGTCTTTCATAAGCATGTTGCTAAAATGGGTGTATCTTTTATGTAAGAATATTTTGGTTTAGGGGGAGTTTGTACTAAGTCATTTCTTTTGAGACATTGCTCTATATTTTGATTGTGGATATACTTCAGTTTTTCTGATCAGAAATAAAGTTTTTCTTAATTGCACTCAAATTATTTATATATGTTTAGATTTTGATCTCATTAAAGTAAAGTAGGACCAGTTGGAAATAGACATGTAAAGATCTCATTTCATGTAATTTCCATGCTACACATACATGATTGATCTATGTCATTTGATTATATTGATATACGTGACCATTGATAGGTTTAGTTACACAAACGATAATGAAAACCGCTTTGATCCTATGTTAACACAATCCATGGACGAGATTGTTTTGGATATACCATATTGTCAAGATAGCTATTTGAGAGCTCATAAAGTTAAATACATTCTATAAGGTTACATATGTGGCCCAATGAGAGATTGTTGAAATAATTCAGCATTATGGGGCCATATATTTTAATATTTGAATGTATGGGCTATCTTAGGATTAAGTTTGATTATGTGATCTATTTGGAATAAATACAACAAGACTTAAGAGGTATATTCGTCATGTAAATTTATAATGTGTGGATACCAGAGTGACAATTTTAGTTTGTTGAAGGGCCGAACTGAAAAATGTCACACACTATATATATGGGGTTATGGTCCCCAAATTACACAAGTCTTATCATATTCTCTCCACCCTCTTCTAAACAGAATTTTCAGATCTAAGCTTGTGTCAATTTGGAAGATCTAAAACCTAGTTGATCTTCTTTTTGCAAACATCAATGGATTCAGGTACGATTTCTGCTGAACTATTTAATTTCATATATTCGTTTCTCGATAGAATCAATATGGGTTGTATGTATTCAGATCTAGAATTTATTTATCTATTACAACATTAGGTAATCATGTTGTATAACGTAGTGTATAGTTTGACTAAGCTAACAATGCATGGATTAAAAACCTGATTTGACAAGCTATGGGTTCATATACATTTTACTAAGAGAGAACGTACCTTATAGAAACAATTAGTCCCAAAAGGGCATGTTCTATTTCTGAAGTCAAACTATTTGCAGTGAATATATCCAACAAAACCATTGTTAAATCATTAAGAGACAAACAAATATCAATCAAAAGTGTTAGTATAGTGCAAGAAATTATTTTATGGGGACTATAGATCGCAAGCCTAATTGAAATCTCCCTAAGCATGCACTATGAGAATTGATGCCAGCAAACTTATATTCTATAGACGAAAATCAACTTCCCTTGATTTGAGTAGGCAATGCGGGTCTATTAATTTAGTTAACATCTCAACTTTCTCTAATACATTGTTGATTTCTTTTTATAGACATTTTTCATGAAAAAGCTGTTATGAAAATAGTAGCGCTTTACGGAAGCTTTTATCAACAGATCTTTGTCACCCTAATCACAAAGAGATAACTTGGATTGAAAACAAGATGGAATTGAAATCAAAACACAATAACACAAAATATTCCACTCAACCACCACTTTATTGATTTACCAAAATTTTGTCTACAATTAATAGAACAAATCTAAAGTAAATGAAATACCGTTGAATCAATAATCAAATTGAGAAAGGGAGAAAATATCTATACGACTAAAATTGTTGGAGAAAAAGAATAAAGATGAAGAAGAGAAAATTAGCAAATAGATTTTCCTCCACACTTTTACCATCTTGTCTAGTCTCTATTTATATAATCAATTACTTAATGCCCAAGTTAACATTAGATGGCAAAAAATAATTCGAATAGCCAATTAGAGAGAGAAATAAACATACTCAAATATGCAGATTAATTAGAGAAACAAAATCTTCTCTTTCTTTCTTTTGCATATTTATTTCCCTCTATTTGTGATTTTGTATCACCAAAATTTAACAAAATCTTTGAGGTAAGTTACATATAAAGATGTATCCATAAAAATGATGTGAAAGTGAAATTTCAAAGAACATAAAACTGAAAAATTTGCTCAAGAAGAAATCACACACTGGATATTGATATGAATTGAACATTGAGTTACAAATGTTGTTAAGTGATAATTATATGACCTACGGATTAACAAATTAAGAATACCTTTGCCTTTTCTTGAAACTTAGTTTGAAAAAAATACAAACAATGAATATGCCAAATCATTTTTGAGAATTTTTATACTATATTATATCATTAATATAGATTGATGACGCTGCTGAATTTATTATGTTTGCTTCAACAGTTGAAATCCTTGTACTGTTATATATTTAACAAAATTACTTTGTAATTAATGTACGTATTATTTTTGTCAATAAATATTAGCTAAATTATATACATGCTAAGTTGCTACTCATAATAAACAACCCAATTCTCCTAAAATAACTCTTGGATCTGATTCGCCATGAAAAAAATTACCTACATAGGATTTTGCATGCAAAATGCATAGCTTTACAACACAAAATCAGATGCAAGAATACTATATAAACAATGAAATTGAAATGTCAAAATGCAATGCCTACAAACTCGAAGGAAATCACCAGCTGGTCCATATTCCTCTGTCCAGATGTGTAGTTTTATTGTAAACAACTGTGTTCTAATTGGTTGGGCAGACCGAAATAAAGGAATATTAGCATGTGATTTCCTCCCTACAAACACATGATTTATTTCGTGTCAAATTACCCTTGTATTTTTTTTTTGAGAAATCAACAATATTTAAACCTACAGATTAAAATGAGTGTTCCCAAATGGTGAAAGTTAAATATCAATCGAAATTCAAGTAAGACGATGCATAATGCACCCAAATTACATATTAACATACTTTTGTCTTGATGGAGCTACAAAAAAAGATACATGAAGAAATCCTTAGTGGTCAGAAATACGATATTAGTACAGCTATATAGTCAACTAAACTAATGAAATTAAAGGACATACCTATCCCATCTATACTATTATATAGGAAAGAGAATATAGAACTCCTCGTATTCTTATCTCTCATTCACTCTTAGACTGAATAATGTACTCTTCTAAATTTTTGGTACAATTTTCCTTTTAGACCCCTAAATTTTTTCAATATTCCACAAAACTACCATCATAGTCATAGCAATTAATGTTGTCATTATTGTTTTTGATAATTACATTTCTTTCTTTTGATAAATCCATAATCATTATTTCTTTGTAATTTAACAAAGATCTCTTTCTCTTCTCCATGTTATCATTACGATTTTTCATTCCTCTTTTGTCTCCTATACTTTTTTTACATTCATCCCATTAAATTTTTTCATTATGTTATCTCTTTCCATATATCAATTTCATATGTATACTACAATTCAAAAATAAAACTAAAATATCTATTTCCAATCTAAATCAACTTAAAGATTTTATCCAAATAGTTTTTAGTCAATCTCTTTATTATTTTATCTTGCTATATTTTGGTTGAATTCATCATTAGTTCTTTAATTTCTATTCAATGTTTTGCAGAGATTGTGTTTTTATCTATTGATTTCAGTGTTGTAATTTTGATGAAAAAATTGTCTAAAAGCCTCCAAAAAACCTTGCTCACTGATCTGCCAAGCTAGGTTTAAAGGTTTGATTTTTATTTTATGATCTTTATTTTCATTTAATTTAAGGTTGTATTTTTTGTTTTAGCTCTAATATATTATTGTAAATCTTTACTTTATATTTTGTTCGCAAAAAATTATTTTCTTCTTATTTTTGTTAGAATTTGTATGGTTATGAATATAGTTTCCTTTGTATTTTTAGAAGGTTATTAGATTTATTAATACATAGATATCATATAATCTTTGATTGTTTTGTAAAATTTATAATACATGAAGCTTGACTTTTTTTATTCTTAAGTTTTCTATTTCATCGACTATTACCTTATTTGTATTCATTTAATATGATTATGATTTTAATTTCATTTATTCATTTTATAGGGAATAATTGGCTTACTAACATATATATATATATATATATATATATATAAAGTAATCTTAAACTTTTTATAATACACAAGAGGTAGATTTAATCTTTTTTATTTTGAAATATAAGTATATATAAAAATCATGTTGAGAAAAATCCTATACATTCTTATTATTTTGGTTTCAATTTGTATCATTATCAACCTGGTTTCCTTCATATTCTACAGGAGGTTATTGGATTGATTAATACGACGATATCATAAACCTTTTTAATAAAATCCTTGATATGTAATGCTGAGCTATTTTTAGTTCTCAAGTTTTATATTTACATCAAACTTACATCGACGTTCATCTGATTTGTGTTTCGTTAGTACGATCATGAATTTTATTTCCTTCGTATATTTTGAATAGTAAATTAGTCTACTAACACATGTATACCAAACAATCTTAAATTACATATAATTTGAGACAAAATTGATGTTTCTCCATTTTTATACATATGTATTCAAGAAAATCAAGTTGGGGAAAATATCATCTATGAAGTAAAAGAATGGTAAAATAATAAATTTTTATGTCGTATTTAGAAAGAAATATAAATGTATAAATATCACTTTTGTTGAGTCTACCGTGTGTAACTTTATTTTGAAAATTTAGTTTTAAAACGTATTAAATGAACTTAATTTTTAACTAAATATTTTATTTTTTATGGTCAGCCTAGACTCATTTTTGAAATATGAGAAATTATCCATTTTAATTGTCCTACGATTTAATATACTTTCCTATTATGATGCTTCATTGACCATTAAATGTACAAAAATAGAACACATTTTCCTATTCAATGCATGATTAGCACTATATTCTTAGAGAATTTATGGAACATATTAACAATTATCTTTTACTTTCTACAAAGATTGTTCGATGCTATACTGTTTTGATTTTATTTTGCAGTTTGGATATGTTTATAATTCATTACGAATTGAAGATGTGTTATTAATAATGTTTACAGGTAAACTAACTTCAAATGGAAACAATGGCATTTAAAATGAATAAATTGATAATATTCATTCATTTCAGACCCAAACTAATTTGAAAATTACTATAATTAATTCTCCTTCATAGAAATTTATTATTAGAGAACAGTTACATACTAATCTTCATTAATCCTAATCAATTAGTGTCCACTTTTAGTCAATGTAACATTTTATTTTTATGATGGATTAATACTAATTTTTAATTTACTTAATTGTATATCTCTAAAGAATACTTTTATTAAACATGTTATGTAGTTGTCATTCATATCATCTATACATTTTCAAATAAACTAGGATCATGTTCATGTAGTTGAAATTATCAAAGTTAGAATACGAATAGTTAAAAAGTCAATTTTTTGAAAAGGCCTAATATAGTAAAAATAATACAATGGATACTATATACATAATTATTAGTCAAAAAATTATTCCATGATCTATAAAACTAAATGTTACTCTAGATACAAAAGAAAGAAGGTCATATGGTTATAGATTAACTACTAATTATCATCTATGCTTTTATTTTCAAAAAAAATGGTAGGTTTAGTTCCTTTAATATTTTTAGTTAAAGCTAAATGCTTTATTTAAAAAAAATTAACTCGATAAAAAGTTTGTGTAATTTAGTTAATTTGATAATTTGGTAATGTGTATATTTTATAATTCGATTGTTTGATGTTATAAAGAATCAAATCAAATTTTCTAAAATTTAATACGATTTTCTGAAAAACTAATCAAATCAAACCTTACTAGAAATTGATACCTGAATTCGGGAAGAAGCCAATGGAGTATCTCGAGGAAAAAGCCCTAGAATCGAAGCTAGGTTTGCCAAACCAATACTTGGTTCGGTGGGGCGGTAGGCTGGACCAATTGATCCGACAGAGGAGGATGTCGGATGAGATTTCTCATCGGGTGTTGCTTGGATTTGCCACGCCTGATTTTTGGGGTGGTGGCGACTTCAATTGGTGAAAATTGGAGGAGTTCATTCGATGTCGGTGAGTTCGGTCGGTAGTAGTTTGATTTGGAGTGGTAACATGGAATTTAGGGAAGGAGTAAAAGCTTCATTTAGCATTATGAATGAGGTGAAGAATGCCAAACCAAAATGTGCCGGACTATAATTTTGGTTTGATGATTTGGTGAAGAAGAAGATGCCGAACGAAATATATCGTTTGGTATTTGGTGATCCTGGTCTAAATGCTATTTGCCCAACCAAATGCCAAGCTTTATGTGCTGTTTGCCGGACTAGATGCATGCTGAACCAAGAGCTTTGCAGGACCAAATGCATGTTCGACCAGATTGATGCCAAACCAAACCACAGAGCTGCTATATAGCAGCTACCTACTTTATAAATAGTGGAGCTTCTGAACAACAATGGCAGCCATCCTAGATAGCTGAAACTCTGCAGAATTTCGTCTCTATTGTTAATTCTTCTTATGTATAGCCTTTAAAAGTGAATCAATCTTGTAACTCTAATCTTTCAGTGATTAATAAAATATCCTCTCCCCAAGTGGACGTACACTGCCTCGCGGTGCAATTGGCAATTGAAAAATGGAATGGGGATAAAGACTTCAAGAAGTGGCAATGGAGGATGAAGACGGTTCTAATGAGGAATGAAATCCATCCAGTAGTGTTTGCTTCTGAGGAGTTGACGGCTAACATCTCAGTCGCTGAAAGGAAGAATATGAAGAAATGGGCGTTTACTACGTTATAACTAATTATGGAAGAGAATGTCATCTTAAAGGTTAGCAGTGAGACCGCTGGTAGGGGCATTTGGACCAAGCTAGTAAATCTCTACTTGAAGAAACCTCTGACTAACCGTCTGATGTTGCTGAAGGCATTTTTCATTATATGGATGAGAGATGGTACTTCAGTGAACGAACATCTTAATTTCTTTGACGATCTCGTGATGAACATAAAGACTGTTGACTTGAAGATGGATGAGGAGCAAATGGCAATGATTCTTTTGTGTTCTCTTCCGAAGCATTACACAGGTTTTTCTAACATCCTTATCTTCGTTAGAGACACATTGACAGTGGAAGATGTAAGGTCAGGCCATCTATCTAAGGGCTTGAGAGATCAGATGAAGGAGTTAAGTGAAGGAAGCAGAGGTGGAAGTAGTAATCACGACCTGTTTGCTGAAAGAGGTAGAGAAGATAAGAAGATTTAGCACTCTAAAGGGCGTTCCAAGTCCAGGAAGCCTTCCAAGTCTAGGAAGCCCAGTAATGGTAGGAGAGGAAAGCCTAATGATGAGAAGTGCTTTATCTGCAAGAAACTTGGTCATTGGAAAAAGGATTGTCCAGATTTGAAGAAGAAGGAATAAGGCGGATCTTCATCATTTGCGATGGAGAAGTCTGTATTTGACGATGTGTTGTCTACAGCAGTATCGGATGTCCCATTAGGAGCTGGACTCGGGGGGTGTCCTTTTGTATGACGCCTAACAAGGATTACTTCAGTTTTTTCATTGGACGAGAGGGAAGCTCTATTCTTATGGGTAATGATGCTAGATTTAGAGCAATGGGTGAAGGTCAATAAGGATCAGGATGTATGACGGAGTGATACGCACTTTGATAGATGTGCGATAGGTTCCAGGTCTTCAGATGTCCTCAATTTCTTTAGGACAATTATCATCTCTAGGATGCAAGGTAACTATTGAGAAGGATAGTCTGAAGGTTATGAGAGGTGCACTAGTTCTTATGAAAGGAGACGTGTTTCGAAATCTTTGTTTGCTAAAAGGTACCATAGTTCTTGGAGAGTCATGTGTTGGAGTGGATAGTTCTCGTGCATTGGATGCCACAAAGCTTTGGAATCTTAGGTTGGGTCATATTTTAGATAAGGGCTTAGAGTTGCTTCGGAGATGGAAGATGATCGAAGAAAGCTTCGATACAGGATGGTTTTTTTTCTAGTAGTGTGTGCCAGGCAAGCAAACTAAAGTATCTTTTGGAGTTGGACTCCATAGATCGAGGCGAGTACTTGAGTACGTGCATATAGATGTTTGGGGACCAGTTGCTACTTCTTCTCTTAGAGGAGCAAAATATTTTATCTCTTTCATTGATGACTTTTCTCGAAAAGTATGAGTGTATGTGATGAGGGCCAAATCAGAAAGTTTTAAGAAGTTCAAAGACCGAAAAGCGCTTGTTCAGAACCAATCTGGTTTTAGGTTGAAGGTGTTGAGATATGATAATGGTGGTGAATTTGTCTCTAGTGAGTTCCTCAACTTTTGTAGACAACATGGCACTAAGAGATAATTCAGTACACCCGGCGATCCGCAATCCAATGGGGTTGAAGAAAAGATGAACATAACTCTACTAGAGAAGGCTAGTTGCTTGAGATTGATGGCAAACTTGTCTAGAGGCTTTTGGGATAAGGTATTATCAACTGCGATGCATATCATAAATCGAATTCATGCCCAGCCATATATGGGAAAATTCCAGAGGAAAAGTGGAGAGGTAAAGCTTTGTATCGTGGTTACTTAGGAATTTTTGATTGTCCTATGTACATTCACCATACGGGTGATGACAATTTGGAGGCTAGAGCATACAAGGGCATACTAATGGGATACAACGATGGTATCAAAGGGTATCGAATTTCGAACCCTGTTGATCGAAAGATTGTTCATTCCAGACTTGTTACTTTTTATGATTCTACTGTGTTCAATCCAAAGGAGAAACTGCCTTCCACTTTAAAAGGTTCTGATAGGCCTAAGAAGATGGAAGAAGTTCCCGTGTTCCAGCCAAATAGTAGAGCTGTTGTTGATGCTATCAAAGAAAACGCAGTTGATGAAACATCACAAGTAAGTCCATAGGTACCTTATAGTAGTGCTGGTGATATGCATAAATATAAGGGAAGTTTAGTTTAAGGTGAAGATGAAAGGAGTTTAGGCGAAGCAGTACCTATCCCGGACAGTCGTAAGACTATTAGGCCGACCGAAAGATATGGTGATTGGCAGTTTGCGAACCTTAGCATTGGTGGTTAGTTTGACTATACCCTACATGTGGTTCATGAGGAGCCGCTTGACCTTGATGGAGCTTTAAAGTCATGTGACAGTTCGAAGTGGATGTGCACTATGAAGGAGGAGTTAGAGTCATTGAAGAAGAACAAGACTTGGGATTTGGTACCACCTCCTCAAGGAAGCTGAGCCATAGGTTGCAAGTGGGTGTTCAAGGTGAAGGGTGATGGGAGATACAAGGCTAGAACTAGTTACTAATGGGTTTTCACAAAGAAAGGGATCGTAGTATGATGAGATATTCTCTCCAGCAGTGAGGCATACGTCCATCCATATTTTGCTTGCTATCGTCGTAGCTCATGACTTGAAGCTGGAGCAACTGGACGTGAAACCGCTTTTGTATGGAGACTTGGATGAGACTATCTACATAAAGCAGCGAGAAGGATTTGTTATAGATGGGAAATAAAATTGGGTGCAAATTGAAGAAGTCTTTGTATGGATTTAAGCAGTCGCCTAGACAATGGTACAGGAGGTTTGACTCTTTTATGTTTTCACTTGGTTTTGATCGTAGCATCAAAGATGTTTGTTTGTACTTCAAGCATTCAAAGAATGGTAGATGGGTGTACCTACTCTTGTACGTGGATGATATGTTGATTGCTTCCAAGGATAAAGCTAAAATTGATAGTTTGAAGCGAAAGCTAAAAATGGAATTCGAAATGAGAGACCATGGAGAAGTAAAGAAAATTTTGGATATGGAAATCCAAAGGGATAGAAAGCTAGGATCTTTTAGTCTCACTCAAAAGGAGTACATTTGAAAGATGCTTGCTCGGTTTAGCATGAAAGGGGCAAAGACAATCAGCACACCCATGCCTTTTCACATACAACTTTCTATTAAAGGCTCTCAGATCTCGAAAAAGGACAAGGCTTATATGATGAAGGACCCATATGCAAGTGCAGTTGGCAACTTGATGTATGCTATGGTCTGCACTAGGCTTGACATTGCATAGGCAGTTGGATTGGTGAGTAGGTTCATGGAAAATCCAAGAAAGACGCATTGGGAAGCAATGAAGTGTATCTTCAAATACCTTATAGGAACTCCAAACCATGGATTTGTCTTTGGCGTCAGAGGATGAGTTTTCAGCTTGGTTGGATTTTGTGATTCTGACTATGCCGGTGATAGAGATCAAAGGAAGTCAACCTTTGAATATGTGTTCACCATTGGTGGGACAACGATCAGTTGGAGAGCGAGGTTGTAGACGATTGTGTCTTTGTTTACTACAGAGGCAGAGCTTATAGCTGCGGTTGAAGCAGCTAAAGGGTCACTTTATTTGAGGCGATTGTTGTGTGATTTGGGCTTCGTATACGAAGGCATGGATGTGAAATGTGACAGTCAGAGTGCAATTTACTTAGCTGAAAATGTGGCATTCAACTCGAGGACGAAGCATATTGAGGTGAGAGAGTCGTTCCTTATCTCGATGAGTAAAGAGAAGCTAGTTCGTCTTTAGAAAGTTCACATAAAGAAGAATGCAATAGACATGTTTACCATGCCATTACTGTTGTTAAGTTCGAGCATTGCTCGAACTTGATTCGCTTAATGAAGTACTAGGTGCCACGGGGTGGCACGGGGGGAGAGTTGAGATGGTTCATGGAGATGTATGTTTCCATGGTGGAGATTGATAGGTTCTATAAGGACTAGGTACTTTGAAAACTTTGTTGATGGACGGTGGCCTTGCCGGAGTTCATTGACAAAATGTAATTGATGATGGCATTACCGAAGCTCTTTGGATAAGTATCCATTTCTTGGAGTATGAAGGTGTAGATGGAGTTAGAAGGCTTTTATGGAATTCGGTATCAAGGTGGAGATTGTCAGAAATTGATACCTAAATTCGAGAAGAAGCCATTGGAGGTGTTGTCCTATCTTTTGGCCAAAGATGGAATATCAACAAATTGGTTGGAATGGATGGATATCAGGATTTGAGATTGATTGGAAATGAGGATATGATGGATATCGACCAAATTTGACCAAACTGCGATTACGATGAAATCAATAGAAAGTGAAGAGAAAGGCCAGAAAAGACTATGTTTCAAATTTCAAGTCAAACGGAGTTCAATTGCTCAAGAAATCGATGGATACGTACAAAAGGAGATATCGTTCGAATCGATGCGAATTCGTATCGATCCGGCATAGGTACAAATGAGTTATTCGTATCCATCAACATGGATACGAACAAGACGTCCGTATCGATCAAAGGAGAAGGAGGAAGGAAGATTTCGACTCGATGATTTCGTGTCTGTCCAGGTGAGAATAGGCGGCATGCTTCGAATCGATACTTTCGTATCGATCATGAAGAACTTGGTAATTTCGTATCCATTAGGAGCTATTCTGATTTGTACCCACCAGGTAAGGCTTCATTCGTACCCATCCTAAGATTGAGTTTCGTATCCATCTGTTGGCCCTTCCAATTGTTGTTTCGTATCCATCACCTTGCGACCTTTTCGTATCGATCAAGAATGCATTCTCCATGGTTATTTCGTATCGATCAACACGTACAGGATCGATATGAAATGTAGTCCTGGAATCGATACGAAAAAGGGAATGAATTGATGGATGTGAATATAATGATGCAAGCAGTTGGATACGAACGTATGAGAAACTATGGGTACGAATGAGCATGAATTCATGGATACGAATAAGACCGATACCAACTAATGGATGCGAAGTAATGGATTTGAAGCATGTTTTGTACACAAACGAGAGGCAAGCATAATTTCAAGGAAGAAGCTTTCGACTCGGCATGAAAATAGGATCGAGCCTTGGAAATAGCGCTACGTCACTGATGCGCACATGCTTAGTATCAACACGAATAAGCATTGATACAAATCGATCGATACAGACCAAACGACATTGAGGAACTTATTTTTCATATCGATTGTATCTTGTAACCCATAAGTCCAAATGCTTTGAAATTTGCACAGGAGCTTACGTACAAGCTAAAGAAGGTTCGTGCCGAATTTCGACTCCATTGGACAAAATCTTGATCAATATGAATTATGTTCGTATCGATCATGGATTGAGCCGAAACTTCATGGGATCGATCGCGTGGGCGCGCTCACGTGCCAGAAGAAGTCTCCTGAGATTTGAGCGAGATATTTGCAGCCTACACCTATAAATAACACACCAGAGCCTATAGAGAAGGGATCTTTTTTGGCTATCCAACGTCTAGACTCTACCGAAAATATTTTTGCACTACAAGGATGTTGTTGTACTTGAATTTTATCGTTGCAATCTGCTATAATCAACTGTAACCAGCAAGGAAAGTCAATAAAAGATTAAATTTTGAAGCAGACGTAGGCCGGAGATAGCCGAACCACTATAAATCCTATATCTCTGTCTATTTCTTTTGATTTTAAGTTTATTATTCTTCATTTTTCATTCTCTACATTACCTAGATCCACGATTTGTGATCATATACTATTGATTTGTATTCATACACTAGTGCTCTCACCATTTTTGGGGTTTATGGCCAATTTTGGCGCAAACACTTTGGTGCTTTCATTGAGAAGAACTAGCACCCGCTATACCAAATTTGGAGTTCAGATTTAAAGGCTTAAGGATTCAGATCTAAAGAGCTATGACAAGGCAATCAAGTAGAAAACAAAGAGCCGAGAGAAGTCAACATGGAAGGAGCCAGGAGGCATCATTGGGGGCTTAGCAGACTTCGGCTTTCGTCACCAAAGACGAGATGGAGATGGGAGCTATGCATGAAGAGTTTCTGAAAAGACAGGAGGATATGATGCAGAACCTCCTTAGACGGTTTGGACAGGCAGGGACAGCTAGAGCTTTAGGAGTTCAGATCTACAGAGTTGGAGCAGAAGGACCGAACATGCAATCGACTAGAGCAGCTCAACAAGGCACAATCCCTAATCAGCACACACTTGCTAATCTGGATGGATCCAGGCTCAGGGGCACACCACCTGGTAACACAGACCAACTCATGGAGAAATTTTAGGTGGCATCGCACAACAAGATGCTGGCAGGAATATAGGAGCGCATGATGAAGAGTACGTGCCGGAATTCCCTCGGGGTCTCGGGGGGAAACCCTTGACGGACAACGTTGGATTGGCTGAGATTATCAGGTAAACTATGCATGGAGGATTGATAAACAGAGATCTGGAAGGAGTAAATAGGAGTCCATTTACTCGTGAAATCAGAATGGCTCGAAACCCACCAGGGTTCAAGTTGCCTACTCTAGAGGTATAAAAAGGCAAGGCCGATCCTACCGATCATTTGATGAGATACATAGACATATGGAAGTGCTGGGGGCATCGGAGGAACTGATGACCCGATGTTTCCCTTTGTACCCAATGGATATAGCAGCTGTGTGGTTCAGACAGCTGGAAGAGGGATTTATCAAGACATGGACAGAATTGGTGGACAGGTTTCTGAAGCAGTTTCAGGTTCATATCAAAAGGCCGAAGAATGTAATGACCTAACATCAGTAAAGAAAAGGACAAACGAATTACTCAGAGCTTTCTTGACTCGGTTCAATGCAGCAGGTTCTTCGGAGGATCGGCCGGATCGATCAATGGTTTTAATGCCAGCAATAACGAATTCCAGTAGTAACGAAAGTTAGAGAGGATTCAAATTTCAAAGTGTCTGTAATATGGGACACGCCAATGGATCTCGGGGAATTATTTCACGAAGCTGAGAGATTCCTTCAACGGGAAGATGCATGTTCAGATATGAAACTAAAGGAGGTGAACGCGGCTGAGGATGGAGGGCCATCCAATGGAGGCTCGGACAAAAATAAGGATAAAAGAAAAGGAAGTTGGATGATGAAGCGGAAAAATCTAGAAAGCGATGGAGAGAGCCAAAATTTTCCACTTACACAGGATTGAACGAGACGTTAGAGTGGATATTCATGGAGAATCGGAATCGCCTTCCTTACCGAATGCAAGCTAGGAGAGAACCATCAGAAAGTGAGAGGGCATCGGGAAGGCACTGCCTCTTTCAAGACTTGGACGGACATGATACCAACAGCTGTAGGCATCTCAAGGACATAATGGCGGAGCATGTAAAGAACGGACAGTTGCGACAATACATCGGGGCTCGAAATGCGGCGGTGGAACATGAGCAACCACTGTCTACCTCAAACAACGATGTCGTGAGGCCCAGGAATGATGGTCGGTTGGTTATCAATTAACAGGGATGATATGAAATAAGTAGAAAACTCTGAGCAAGCAGTTAAGTCTCTTACTCATGTACTGGGACGGAGATGGCACTTAGGCATGCTCTGAGTGATGATAAACCGCAATGCTATGGTTTGTGAAATCTGTTTTTTGTTTTTGGATTGGACGCTCGTTTTTCTGGTTTGGTTTTGGAGTTTGGTTTGAACTCTTGATTCTGTTTGTTTCTTGGTTTGGACTTTTGTTTGGATGATTATTTTCATGTTTGGGTATTGGTTTGGATTTCTGGTGTGGGTTTTTGGTTTTCTGATTTGATTTGGATTCTGGATCGGATTTTGATGGGTTTTTTATTTGGTTTTATAGGTAAATGGTCGTCGGGTATGGATTATGCCTAGCAAGGGGTAAGTCACTTCGTCCGAACGTAGTGAATTAGCTAATTCAGGTCGTCGAGTATGGACTATGCTCAGCAAGGGTCCGGAGAGACCAGGATTTGACCTAGGACTTAGGCCCTATATTATCGTTTATTATTTCAGATCGTCGAGTATGGACTACGCTCGGCAAAGGTCCGGAGCGACCAGGATTTGGCTTAGGACTTAAGCCATGGGATTACTCAGCGTTCAAGGACACTGGGCCATGGGTACCAAGGCATTGCTTGGCTCAGGTAACTGAGTGTGGACTACGCTTGGTAAGAACCCGGAGAGGTTATGGATACGAATATCGACTACGAACAGCTAAGGATTTGGATATCGACCCGAAGAGGTCCTGGATTCGGTTATTGGTTATTGGATAAGGATAGATTAGGACCCGGTTATCGAATTCAGATGGATATGGAATTGGCTAAGGCTTTGGTTACTGGATTTGGAATAGGACATCGACTTGGAGCAGTCAAGAATGATGCATTCGGTAGAGATGGCTTGGTAATGGATTGGATTATGAATTGAATGGTATGACTATAGACGGAATATGGACTTCGGATGTTGGTTTCGGAACTATTCAAAACACGCCTTCTAACCACAAGGCAAGTTTTCGGGGGGCAAATGTTATCCCACCTTTTGGCCAGGGATGAAATATCAATAAATCGGTTGGAATGGATGAATATCAGGATTGGAGATTTGATTGGAAATGAGGTTATGATGGATATCGACCAAATTTGACCAAACTCCGATTAGGGTGAAATCGATAGAAAGTAAAGAGCAAGGTTAGAAAATGCTATGTTTCAAATTTCAAGTCAAACGGTGTTCGATTGCTCAAGAAATTGATGGATACGTACACTAGGAGATATCATTCGAATTGATGCGAATTCGTATCGGTCCTGCATAGGTACGAACGAGTTATTCATATCCATCAACATGGATATGAACAAGACGTTAGTATCGATCAAAGGAAAAGGAGGAAGGAATATTTCGACTCGATGATTTCGTGTCGGTCCAGGTGAGAATAGGCGGCATGCTTCGAATCGATACTTTCGTATCAATCATGAAGAACTTGATACTTTTGTATCCATCAGGAGTGTTCTGGTTCGTACCTGCCAGGTAAGGGTTCATTCATACCCATCCTAAGATTGAGTTTCGTATCCATCTGTTGGCCCTTCCAATCCCTATTTCGTATCCACCACCTTGTGACCTATTCGTATCGATCAAGAATGCATTCTCCATGGTTATTTCGTATCGATCAATACGTACAGGATTGATACGAAATGTACTCCTGGAATCGATACGAAAAAGGGCATGAATTGATGGATGCAAATATAACGATGCAAGCAGTTGGATGCGAATGTATGCGAAACTAGGGGTACGAATGAGCACGAATTCATGGATACGAATAAGACCAATACAAACTAATGGATGCGAAGTAATGGATTTGAAGTACGTGTTGGACACGAACGAGAGGCAAGCATAATTTCAGGGAAGAAGCTTTCGACTCGGCATGAAAATAGTATCGAGCCTTGGAAATAATGCCACGTCACCGCTGCGCACATGCTTAGTATCGACACGAATAAGCATCGATACGAATTGATCGATACGGACTAGACGACATTGAGGAAGTTATATTTCGTATCGATCATATCTTGCAACCCACAAGTCTAAATGCTTTGAAATTTTCACAGGAGCTTACGTACAAGCTAAAGAAGGTTTGTGTCAAATTTCAACTCCATTGGGCAAAATCATGATCTATACGAATTGCATTCGTATCGATCACGGATCGAGCCGAAACTTCATGGGATCGATCGCGTGGGCCCTCTCACGTGCCAGAAAAAGTCTCCCGAGATTTGAGCGAGATATGTGCAGCCTACACCTAAAAATAGCACATGAGAGCCTGTAGAGAATGGATCTTTTTTGGCTATCCAACGTCCAGACTCTGTCGAAAACATTTTTGCACTACAAGGCTGCTGTTGTACTCGAATTTTATCATTGTAATCCGCTGTAATCAACTGTAAACAGTAAGGGAAGTCAATAAAAGATTAACATTTGAAGTGGAAGTAGGCCGGAGATAGCCGAACCACTATAAATCCTGTGTCTCTGTCTATTTCTTTTGGTTTTAATTTTATTATTCTTCATTTTTCATTCTCTGCATTACCTAGATCAACGATTTGTGATCATACACTATTCAACTGTATTCATACACTGGTGCTTTCACGATATTTGTGGTTTGTGATCAATTTTGGTGCAAATAGGAGGATCTCGAGGAAGAATCCCTAGAATCGAAGCTAGCTTTTGCCGAGCCAAATACTTGGTTCAGTGGGGAAGTAGGTCGGACCAATTGATCCGGTGGAGGAGGATCTCGGACGAGATTTCTCCTCCGGTGTTGCTTGGATTTGCCGCTTCAGATTTCTGGAGTGGCAGCGACTTCAATCGGTGAAAGTCGCTCAAACCGCAATGAAAGTAGACGAAACTTTGTAGATACTCTCTATAGAGCGTGTAGGACCTACCCTATAAATTTCAAGTTGTGGAGCCCAACCTACATGAATTGTCAGCGATCCATTTAGTTAGGTTGCTAGCGATCCATCAAACGACCTCCAAATGATCTCATTTTGTCTATAAGCCTTCTTTTATGCTTTCTAAGTGTTCTTTCAAAATTTCAAGTCAATTCGACTCCGAATGAGTTCTCTAGCCATTTTAAGTTAACTGTTTTCGGTCAAACAGTTTGAATCAGATGAGTCTTCACTTCTTGAGCTAGATTGTTTGGCATGGTATGAAACTTGCAAACATGCTTAGAAGTGGTAATGAATCATGATGCAAGAGGATTGGATGACGCATGATGCTTCTCCATGGATCGCTAGCGATCCATTGATGATAGATCCTAGCGATCCATCTACTTAGTATTTATTACTGATTTTTCTTTAGTCCTATTGGCTTGTTCACTTGATTGCTTAGGTTGAGTTTCGAGTTATTCTGTCATAATCTGAATGTTCTAACCCCTATTGAATTCTGATGGAATAAAACCTGTTTAACATGTAGAATTACTAAATTGATAATTTGGTTAATAAAGTGAACGACGATTAAGCTGTTAATTAAATTAAGTACTGGAAAATTGATTAGATGCAATGAAATGGAAAGTGGTGAAATTTTAAATTTTAAATTTTGATAAGTTGATTCCGGCTATAAAAATAATTTTCTCAGAAATAGAACGATGTAGATTTAGTTTAATTTGAGGTTGGAAGGCTAATAGATTAAGGCAATGGTTTAGCCCATATTTAGTTTTCAATATATTGTCATTGTACAATTTAAAGCTATTGGAAAGTTGAAACAAATATTTGTGGAAATTACATAGGTTGTAAAAACAAATGCATGCTTTTAGGTCATATACGGCTGGCGCCCATCATCAGTTCAAATACGAGACAAGTCAAATACGAGACAAGTCAAGGGATTCACTCTGCTCCAGCTATAATAATTGTGGACCCAAACGCCAAAGCTGGAGCTGAAATCGATATTTAAATGGATGGTTCTATAATGCAGATTGCAGAGATTTCAAGTCAACATTCCATGAAAATTCAATCGCTTGTTTTTACCCATAATTCAGATAGCGAGCTCCCAAATATTCAGCCTCTGATTTTCATTTTAAAGTCTTTAGTCAAATAAAAAAATTAAACCAAAAAAAAAAAAAAAAAAAAATTTCAATAATTGCATAGCACGTCAACAGCTCACCTCCAAACAATTCTCAATACATTAACACATCAATCTCAATATCATTGTCAAATCCAAGTTGCCTTACAATATCCACCACTTGCACTTCTCATTAATATAAATCCTGCCAGCAGTACTCATCAGTTTCTTCAAACAAAAAAACAGCAATGGCTCCGAAAAAACTGACGCTCGCGGTCCAGGTGATCCGAGGCCGGTGGTTCATGCTGTTCGCCACCTTCCTAATAATGTCTGTTGCAGGAGCAACCTACATATTCGGCATATACTCCAAAGAAATGAAAACCTCCCTCTCCTACGACCAGCAAACCCTAAACACCCTTTCCTTCTTTAAAGACTTGGGCGCCAATGTCGGCATCGTCTCTGGCCTCGTAAACGAGGTCACCCCGCCCTCCATCGGTCTCTTGATCGGCTCCCTCATGAACCTCTTCGGCTACCTCATGATCTACCTCGCCATCACCCATAGAATCAAGAAGCCCGCCCTCTGGCAAATGTGCCTCTACATCTGCGTCGGCGCCAACTCCCAGTCGTTCGCCAACACCGGGGCCCTTGTCACGTCCGTCAAGAACTTCCCAGAGCACCGCGGCGTCGTGCTCGGCCTCATCAAGGGCTTCGTCGGCCTCAGCGGCGCCATCTACACCCAACTCTACCTCGCCTTCTACGGCGACGACTCCAAGTCCCTCGTCCTTCTGATCGCTTGGCTACCCGCCGCAGTCTCCATCGTCTTCATCGGTACCATCAGAATCATCGACGTCGTCAAGACCGATACTAAGGAACGTACTAAACCCTACTATTGGTTTCTATACATTTCGCTAGCCCTTGGTTTTTACCTCATGGTCATTATCGTACTCGAGAACGTTTTCGAGTTTAGTCACGTCGAGTACGGGGTTAGTGCCATCGTGGTTGTGTTTCTTCTCTTTTTACCTCTTTTAGTAGTTGTCAAAGAGGAAATTGATTTAGCGAAAAAGGAACTCATAGTAGTGACTTCTTCAAAAGAAGTAATCACAAATGTTTCAAAAGAAGTAGTCACGACCGACGATAAAGTGGTAAAGCAGTTAGAGTGTGGATCTACCGCCGATAATTCCAAAGTGAAAAAAATGTTTAAAGCGCCTGAAAGAGGGGAGGACTACTCGATACTACAAGCGTTAGTGAGCGTGGACATGATTGTGCTATTTGTAACAATGATTTGTGGAGTTGGCGGCACGTTGACTGCCATCGATAACATGGGGCAGATAGGGCAGTCTTTGGGCTACCCGACCAAAAGCATAGGGACTTTTGTATCACTGATCAGTATATGGAACTACGCGGGTAGAGTTGCAGCTGGGTTCCTATCAGAGATGGCCTACGAGAGATACAACTTTCCCAGGCCTCTTTTGCTTACGTTAGTGTTGCTGTTTTCTTGTGTAGGTCATCTATTGATAGCGTTTGGGGTACCGAATTCTTTGTACGTGGCTTCTGTTATCATAGGGTTTTGCTTTGGGGCGCAGTGGCCTTTACTGTTTGCGATCATATCGGAGATATTTGGGCTGAAGTATTACTCGACGTTGTATAATTTGGGGGGCGTGGCAAGTCCCGTTGGGTCTTACATTTTGAATGTTAAAGTTGCGGGGCATTTGTATGATACGGAAGCGGCAAGACAGAACGGTGGTTTGAGAAGATCCACGTGCTTTGGGGTAAGCTGTTTTAAGGAATCGTTTCTGATCATCACTGGGACAACGATAGCGGGAGTTTTGGTTTCTTTGATTTTGGTGTGGAGAAGCTGGAGTTTCTACAAGAGTGATATATATGCCAAGTTTAGGACCGTGGATAGTGAAAATAGTGTGATAGAAAGTGTAAAGAAAAGTGAAGTCGATTAATGCATATCTGAAGTACTGAAGCAATGAATTATAGTTTATGATTAAGGTGCAGTTAAAGATTGGTCTGCTACTTCTGAAATTTAACTAGACATTAATTCGGATTGATTATGTACATGTTCATACATTTTCTTAAAATATTTTGAACTAAAATCGTATGCGAATGGTCCGGATGATCAAACGAATTAAACAACATGCGTAATTAAGCAGCTACAGATGTATTCGGTAAAGTTTGCTCATGGAATCTATATCTAAAATAAGGTAGGTTAATTACCCAATAAACTTGACTGTAATATTCGGATTTAGGATACAAACCTGCATGAGCTTTCACCTAATTAAAGAAACAAAATCTCGATCTCGATACACAATGCCTTCAAAATGATTCCGGCTTGTGCACTTCCTGAAAACACGCGCACGTGTTACGGAAATAAGCATAAATGATGTATAGATTCGGGATTATTTTGGATCTCCATCTCTTATGTTTCCCTTCTCCATTTCAACCATATATTTACCTTAAGATCTAAAGATAATCCAAAACGGTGTATCACAACTGCGTTTGAAATCATTTTCAGATATTCATATCTGCTAGTGCAAACAGACATCGAATATTTATTATATCAATTGACGATTGATAAATCTTAAAGTGTAAATAAAAAAAGTTAGATGTAGTATTTTCTTCTTTGTAAAGTCCCATTGGTTATAAAACGTATGAAAATAAACAATTATGGTGATGACGAATAGCATTGGACAGTAAGTATGTATTAAATGTATATAATACAAATTATTAAATTATTAAAATACAAATATTATAAATTATAGTAATGATAAAAAACAAACGGATAGTTTTTGAATGTAGTTGCATTTACCTTCGCATCAGTATATGTTTTTCCTTTTCGTATTTTACATATGTAACGACCCAATATTTTGACACATTATTACGTAATTATTAACTATTGTTCAATTTAAATGGGTAATTAAAAACCAAATTGTCTTTTTGAGGATTTTGACATTCCCATTGCATTAAAAATATTTGACAAATGAATTTTGAAATATAATGTGTTACCGTTTGAATACATTGACCGAATTGGATAATTTTTGACACAAAACCGCTTTAGACCCAAAAACCCAAATACTCACTATAAATACATATTTATTTTATTTCTTCTTCTAAATCCCAAAAATTCTTCCATAATTATATTTTAGTGGAAGTTAGTCCTAAGGTTGATTGATGTCCAAATCACTGCATTTTATATATCAAATTGTCCATCTCGACGTGAGGAATAGATAACAATTATTCGTTTTCTAGTACGACGGTTAATTATTCTCGATCGTCGATGGTGAATCAACTACAAAAAGATGACAATAGTAGCGATAAAGGTACCGCTGTCTCGAGGACAATGAAGGGAACATATTTGCGGTGACTGATCGTTCTAAATCAAATTTATTTAGGGTCTTAGAGTTAATTAATGTAATATGTAATTGTTATAAGTCAATATAATTATATATATATATATATATATATATATATATATATATATATACTGAATAAATATTTATTTAACTAATGAGTGTACTATTAATTAGGTCCAACACTTGGAATATTTCATAGGGTGCTGGCCATACATAGATGGGATAGAATGAAGTTTGAATACTTCTTTTGACTCGATGAGATCTGGAGTAAAGATGTGGAAAAAAATGAAGCGACATTTTGAATATCTAGTTGGTATAAGTACTACCATTTTTCTCATTTTAGACAGTAATCAAACTCAAAACCCAGGCCCCATTAACAACCATTCAAAATTTATAAAAGAGATTTACACACCAAGCTAGGAGGAGGAAGAAATTATACTTTAGGAGAAAACGCTAGCAATACGATTGTTAACAACCAGTCGGGTCCAGAGATATAAAATTCTAAGTTATATTTGAATTACAAGTAAATATCATATATGTTTTGATGGTTTTTCGACATCGAAATAGATATATTAGTTTTAATATACATACATGTGTGTATACAAACACACACACACAAATATATATATATATATATGTGTGTGTGTGTGTGTGTGTGTGTGTGTGTGTGACATAAAAAACATTTTAAAAAACCTTTGGCAATAACAGATACACATATACACACAATTATATCTATAATAGTCAAGTAGTGTGTGTGTTATAATATTATATACAAATACATACATACGTGTATATATTTATAATGTTTATATATATGTATAACGGAATTATATATTTTTAAATTCATAAAACAAATACATACATATATAGAACTCTAAATATAAAGAAATTGGCAGTTGTGTGTACATATAAATAATTACATTTACTAAATGTTCTTATTTATTTGAAATTTGCATTTCAGCTTTAAATATACGACACCCCTCTTTTATAGCACTCCTTTAGCACGCCTACTTTTCACCGCAAGTTTTTATTTAAATAATAATATGAAGTGGAGGAGAGAAAAACAGCGAATATTCAAACAAAAGCATGTGGTGGAAAGTAGGGATGCAAAAAAGAGGAATGTTATTTAATCATACATACATACATACATACATATATGTGTGTGTGTGCGCGTGCGCGTATGCCCGTCTGTGTATTTATGTATATCTACATGTAAGTATGTCTATGTATGCATGTGTGCATATATACATGCACAGACACATATATACGTACATACGTGTGTATATATATATGTATGAGTAAGGTTCAACTGCACCTCATTCTTGCTACACCTCAAATTCCTCTTGATTTCAGTCACATGTTTCAATTTAAATAATTGTAGACGTGCTCAAAGAGAGAAAATGTAATTATCTAAATTAAAACATGTGATTGAAATTAGGGAAGATTTGAGTTGTAGTAAAAACGAGATGTAATCAATCCTACCCTATATGTGTGTAATTGTGTGTGCATGTTTATATAATTTTCGAAAACTATTTGTTTTGTCAAAATAAAATGGGAAGACATACATACATACATACATACATACATACATATATAGTATTAGAAAGGAAATATGCACACCTTTGTTTTAATCATGTCGTTGCCGACACCTTATTTGTTAGCAATTTGCTCTCCGAGCTCCAAGTTCTCTTTCTTTGACTCTAGGTTACAAACCTATCTTCTACACTTTACCAATTATTTTTCTTTTAGCAATGGAGGTTAGGGTTTTCTATTGTTTATTATGTGCATCCAAAAAAGAGAGAAAGACGGGCTATTTATCAACAGTCATATCTCCACACTTTTCATATATCAAAACCATCCATGTAACAAAACCCTAGCCTTCCTCTTTCCATAGCATGGCCTCTATTTATGGGGCATGTTTTAAGTCAACATATAACAATTATATATCATTATAGTTAATTTTGAGGATTTAAATAATTAATTGAAATGCTATAAAAATTTAATACAACATTTGTGTTGATCCTTTAGGTGAACTCGGTCCTTATTCGGTATTTAAACAATTTAAATACTAAAGTCTATATAGATTTTACTGAAGTACAATATCGGGGTCAATTTCATTTTGTTGTAGATCATTTCGACAAAATCCAATTTCTGATCTATATTAAACCGCACCTTATAACGACATTTTGCGCACATATTCTTTTCATCATCATTATATCACTTAAACATCTAGAGTTTGATCAATGGTAAAAAAACCCTTATAATATTTGTATTTAATTGTTTAAACTTCTTTAAAGTTTTTGGTTCAATCAGATGCCATTATCCATTAACCGATCTACTCTAGCCAAATATTTTGACTTTAATTTGACTATCAACTATAGTGATACTAACATTCTACGACAAGAGAAATACATCCTCTCTTAAGCAGTGTTTCATGTCAAGTAGTTCGATGTATACCAACTATGACTGTAAAAAATCTCTGTTATATGATCAACCATAATTAAAGTATAGTCTAGTTACGTAAGATCTACAATACCCTCAAGTCTGAAGATTACTATTGTTAATAATTAATAATGACAAATATGCATGTAAAGACACATTATTCGTAATACCCAAAAATACATGCATAGAAGCATCGGATCCCTAAGTACCAAAATTATGACTCTTAAGGAAGGTAAAGAGGTAACAAACAAAGCATTTCCATCACATGTTCACATAAAACTCACAATGGATAGATTAAATATAATAATAATACATACATATGCAAGACTATCAATATTATAACAATATGAAACAGTAGGATCCATCATCATAATACATAACACATTAAACATATAGAGTTCAAAACGATAAAATATCCTAAAATATTATGTCTCGTATATAAAAAAAGTCTGACATGTCCATGTATAAAATAATGGATTGATAACTATAAAAATATGTATTTTTATGGCTCTATAAGTTGCTCTAGCTAGCATTGTCTCTTTGAAGTTCGTACCCACTCAAGGAACATGTAAAAATAAAAATATAGAGAGGATCAAACATAAAGTCCGATGAAAAAGAAACTTACTACTAAAATGATATTTGATACATCATTATGACATGATTAAATATTATGTGATGTCATGGAATATCTAACATATGTAAATCAAATGTACATATAACAAATAAGCAAAAGCTCCGAGTAACATCATATGGCACTTAGGTTGTATTTACGGCGAATTGAAGCAAGGCATTTAAGTGGTGTATTTTAGCGGAGTAGATTGTCGAATGTGGTATGCGGTTGACGCTACGAATGAGGTATTTGAGTGGGGTATTTAATTCGTAATTTTTAATTTAATTGTTTTGTAGTTAATTAATTATATTTTTTTGTTGTATTATATGTGTATAACTTAAATGAAATAATAGTGCAAAAATTGAAATACATCCAAATTTATTAAAATAGATTAAAAAATACACTGATAAAATGCATAAATAATACAACAAAAATATAATTATAGTAAAAAATTTATTTGCTGCCACCACCTTAATTTATCAGATAAGATTTGTACTTTACAAAAAGACGTTTAGCTACAACTGTTGACAACAACTATTCTTTTTCCATTTCATCGTCAAGAGCATTAAATAAATCTTTATTATTAGATTGCATAACAACTACCATCGCTTCACAAAAATTAAATTCTCCTCCTGCTCCAAGACGTTTAACGCGATTATCCATATCTGCATAGTTTACAACATTTCTTGTTGAGTCTACGCTGTTTGTGTTCGAACTGTTTGAAGTCATACAAGATTTTTTCATTTGTCTCTTGCGTATTACATCAATGATGTTGCACATCTTCTAATCAACTTCTCCACGACGTCTTCTCGAACTGCTATATGCATCGGAAGATAAACCAATATTCTGAGCTTATTGCACTGTAGCTCGTTGCACTGAAGCTTGATATAATAGAGGAATGGTCGATGAATTCAAATTTGGAATGTGAGTTTCTTGCGTTTCATCCAGCTAATTGTAAAACCCTTCAAAAACCCATGTGCATCAACCTGGGTCTGTACAGAAGGAGGGTTATATTTTTGAATTGGTTCTTGTATAGAAGCAGGTATATATGATGTTTGTCCAGTTACATAGGTCCTTTGGAACAATTGTTGCATTATACCAAATTTTTAAGAGGTGATTTTCTATATTTCATTGTACTCCGAATTTCTACAAGTAAAAAAATAATTAATAAAAGATTACAAACAATAAAATTGCATATATAAAAAATATCTTTGCACGATCACTCCACCACTACTCGCTACTTGTAACAGTTTGTCATGAGGATCTCAACCAGCACCCAACCAACACCAATTTTGTTGCATATGCTTTCCCATTTGATTCAATCTCTTCTAAATCTATCATATTTATATCGAATTTTTATTTCGTCTGTTGGTTCAAAATCTTGAATGTCTTCTACAGATCAGTTGAACTTTTTCGTTATATCTTTATGCACTCTCCTTTTGCTGTTACTCTAGGCAGAATATGCTTCTACGTCACATTTTAGCATAAACTAAGTAGTGTCAGCCAACCAATAATGCAAAGCCCTTCGGTTTGACATTTTGCTTCCAAAAATTATCAAAAATATATATGATGTAGAGAAAAAAATACAGATGGTGTGTAAAAAAAATAACTGAATATTGTTGTGGATTGACAGAAATTAAATGTTGTTTATTGCTTTGTAGCAGGGAAGAAGGAGGCGATGAAATTTATAGATGGATGAGGAGGAATGAGGGAGAGGATCCTCTAGAGGAAAAAATGGCTTAACGCATCCGACGTCAACAACTCATTTTCCTCCAACGGCTCAAATATGGCTAGAAGGGGAATTCAACTGTTTTGGCGTCGGATGTGTCCTAAACAGAAATGTGCCATTTTTAGCTGTGAACGATACCTTAGCACTGCTATTCTCCTGCATTCAACATGTTATCACAATGAAGAATAATTCTAATATAACCATGGAGAATCTCAGACAAAGGCATATGCGAACCTAGGCTCTAGGGTAACATCATATAGCCATATCATATGTTTTAACGTATCTGAAATTGATATTAATTAGACATAATGCCTTTTTATCGAGTACTATATGTTGGAGAAAGGAAGTGGCTATCGTCAGTTCATGGCTATTACCACTCTCCTACCATCGCCCTATGAGATGTTACCCATCTCCAGTAGTCTCATTAGAATACAATAACGTGCAAGCTATAGATATAGGCCTTGGTATGGATACTGTCATATCCTACCCAATATTGATCCCTACGCTTTTGATATCCTGATGGTTGGATACCGAAGTTGTACCTAACATTGAAACTGCATAGAAGTCACATCAATCATAACTACCTCCTCATCTCATACATAAGTCATCTAATAACATAGGAACACCTTTTTGATCTATCTTCAAATCTATAATTTTGGAATACGTGTCGGAGTGAGTCCCACTTTGGCCCAAAAGTCAAATGTCTCTAAAATCTACCAAAACATCAAGGATATAATCCCTTGAAAAATTATAAATACTGGTCTAAAACCATTCCACAATTCGAATTTGTATGTGAAAATTATCACATTTTGAAATTTTAGTTGAATCGAGTAATAAACAATCGAACAATCGACTGAAAAAAGTAACAATTAGACTGTACAATAGACTAGTCGACTAATTTTCCATTACAAGTCTCTAAAAACCCTCAAAATGAACTATAAGTGCTCGGGATCGCTCAGGGGTTCAATCAGTTGACAAGTTGGTCCTACTAATCGACTGGTTGGATGTTCTTAGCCAGTTTTACCCCATTAACCTCAAAAATCCATATATTTTGATCTGTAGCTCCAAATGGCATATTATTTTTTTCGATCCGATCATGGAGAAATTCTTTGCAACCTAAATATCTCATATCATGAATATACACAATTTTTAATGTGTTTGCTTTTCCTTTAACGCCTTGGACATATGGTTCCACATCATTGGTATATATTTCATGGACATTATTTGACTTGAATTCACATCCTTATTATGCAACGACCCATAATTTAATCGCTTTGAATTTGAATATTTAATAAGTTTATAAATATTTAAAAAATGGATTATATAACTCAATTGGACCTTCTTTAATAATAGCTAACAATGGTAAAATTATTTTAAAATTTGGTATAGAGAAATAATTTGTTCGGAGAAAAATAAAAAATATGTCCGGAAATCGTTCTCCGGATTTCTAACTTTTCATTGACCAAAAGTTATTGGAAGGAGTTGCGTACACTAGTGTACATGTGTACATATCTATATAAATAACATATAATTTTATTAATGAAGCAATTTGATTATATTTTGGTTTAAAACTGTACTTAAATAAATAAAGTAAGTTTTGACTTTTCTTTTGAAAAAGGAAAATGTACAAAATGATGATACATGAAGTCATGTAAAGTGTTGCAGTACTGGTGACTTAATGGAGGAGGTAAATTTCATGAAGCTAATGGCAAGGGAAGATGATGTGGCGTGATTTTAATGGATGGTAATGGATATTTTGATTAAAGGTTTATTTGGGTAAATTATCATTTTACATTTTCTATAGAAAAAGCTCCACTCCCTCACTTTCTCATTTACTTCATTTATTTTCATTTTCAATTTCTTATTTCTCTTCCTTTCGTGCTCGTCTCTCCTTCCATGGAGTTTTAGTTCAAAAGTTTGTTCTTTTCCACTTTTTCCTATAAAAATTCACTTAAATCTCTTCTTTTCTTCTCTAGACCACTCCTTCATTAAAACAAGTCCCAAAACTCCCACTTTTAACCTAGGCCGAGGCCCATAACTACCTAGGCTGAACCATATTGGCCTCCTTTAGGTCTTAAAAGCGATTTCTTGTAGAAGGATGTTCCGTTTGTGTGTTTTTTTTTCAAGTTTGATTGAAGTTTATGTTTAGTTCGGTAAGTAAAACTCACCTTTAAATCCAAAGGTTTAAACTTTATTATTTTTGATACTAATATTTGTTAGTTGATTTCTTATATTATATGATCGGAATAATATTTTTTAACCTGGTTTCCGCTTAAAAGCGGATGAAATAAAGTCGAAGTATTCATAGCAAATAGGTTTCGATGACACACTTCGAGGTGCATAAGTTATAAAGTGACAAGATTAACCTTGCCTTTAGAATGTTATTTACATTTGATATGTGTATGCTTATGCTTATGAGATGTTTGGATGAGTATATGACATATAAAATGTTTTATGGAAGTGTCCATACAACGACTATCGCTAAATCTACACTTTGAAAATATCATCTATTTTAAAACTCATAATGTTGATCTCGTGCTTGGGTTTTTACAGAACAAAATTTTGGTTAATCATTTTAATAATAATGTTTAAAAATTAGCTAATCATTTTGATAACAATGTTTAAAATTAATTTATCATTTTAATAATGATGTTTAAGGATTAATTAATCATTTTGATAATGATGTTTAAAACTAATTAACAATTTTAATAAAAATGTTTAAAATTAATTAACCATTTTAATAATCATGTTTAAAGATTACTTAATCATTTTTATAATGATGTTTAAAATTGATTAATCATTTTAATAATTATGTTTAAAATTAATTAATGATTTTAATAATGATGTTTAAGGATCAATTAATCATTTTAATAATGATGTTTAAAATTAGTTAATCATTTTAATAACGACGTTTAAAATTAATTAATCATTTTAGTAATGACGTTTTAAAGTTAATTAATAACTAATCATTTTTAATGATGATGTTTAAAGTTAATTAGTCCTTTAATAATGATATCTTAAAGTTAATTAATCATTCCAATAAAGAACGAGGCGAAGTTTCTTGGTCAAGTAGTCTTAGAGAAAGGGTTGTCAGTAGATCTGACTAAGATTGAAGTAGTGAATAATTGGAAGAGACCTAAGAAAGTGACTAAGCTAAAGAGTTTTCTTGGGTTAGCTAGCTACTGCCGAAAATTCATTAAGGATTTCTCGCAAGTAGCCACACTAATGACTAAGCTAACTCAGACAGACATGAAGTTGTTTGGACTGATAAGTGTGATGAGGCATTACAAAACTGAAATATTTATCGACTAATGCACCTGTTTTATTTGTTCTACAGGGGAATCAGGACTTGGTATACACAGAAGCATGTGGGACAAGATTATGAGATGTGTTAATGTAGAGCGGTAAAGTGATTGCTTATGCTTCTTGACAGCTCAGATCGCATGAATTTTGTTATTCAACTCATGATTTGCAATTAGCTGCAGTAATTTTCACATTGAAGGTATGGAGGCATTACCTTTTGGGAGAAAGATTTGAGTTGTTTACAGATCATAAGTCACTAAGATATTTATTCTCTTAGAAGGAGTTGAATATGAGACAACAGAAATGGTTAGAGTTCAAAGTCGTATACGACTTTGGTATCGAGTACACACTAGAAAAAGGAAATAAGGTTGCAGATGCATTTGGAGAACATCAAAATGCAGTATTGGCAATGACAGCCAAGTGGAAAGATTTAAAAGCATTGACTATATAAAAGTACAAAGGAGATCTAAGGCTAGTTCTAGTCAAGGAACCACGATGTTATCATGTTTAGAAGTTCGACCAATGATGATTAAAAGGATTGCATTTAAGCAGAAAAATAACCTAGTTTTAGCTAAGAAGATTAGAAGGATAGAGGCTGGAATCGAGATCGGAGATCTGAAGGTTATACTCTTGACCGGAGAGGGCGACTGAGAAAGAAGGGACGACTGTGTATCCTGAGTGTAGAAACCTAAGGAAAGAGGTTCTTAGAGAATGCCATTGTTCAAAGTTCACTATCCATGCGGGAGGAACTAAGATGTATCAAGATATGAAGAGAAGTTACTTCTGGAAAGGTATGAAGAAAGATGTAGGCTTTTGGTTGACGTAGTATGTGAACTGTTGTTATCCAGCATATTGACCCGTCTACATCCGAACTGAGTGGACAAGTTCGACTCGATTGTCATCAAGGTCAGTAGCCCAGAGCGATAATTGTGGGCTCCCAAAATCAAGCATAGATGTTAATATGAAGCAGAAGCATGAAAGCTCACTACTCCCAAAGTGGATCAGGTACAATCCATATTCAACACTATGGATCATATCGTATCGATTCCACAACTCAATTTTGCAGCGATGATCGGTCAGTTTCTTAAAATCTACACATGTTACCAATATGAAACTTGGAGTACAAGCTTACTAAAATATGTGAAACACGCTCTAGGGATCTCATTCCAATTGGAGGAAGTTGAAGGGATAGGCATAACTTCCTTTGGAGGGATCAGTGAAAATCAGAATTCAAGCAATACTACTTTACGATAAATGCGATATCTCATAAACCGTACGTCAAAATTTCACGAAATTGGAAAGGAAGTAGCTAACATCATAGAGCATCGCTCATAAGGATCGCAGCCCATTTGGATGCACTACTAGGGATCGGTACCGATCCCTATTATGGACCAGATGGGCCTGGAAATTTTTGGGTAGCCTTTTCTTGGTCTCCCGAATGTTCTGTCAAAATTTCAGTCTGATCCTTGCAAGTCTTCCCCTATAAATTCAACAGGCATGGTGTCAGAAAGGGATCCAGCTTTTTCTACCGAGGCTTTGCCATTTTTATTCTTCACTTTGTACTAATGGATCCCAGCTGATCTAAACATTCTTGTAATCATAATAAAGTGGAAGATCAATAAAAATATAAAGTGGGCGTAGACCAAGATTGCTGAACCGCTAAAAAAAAATCTGTGTTTTCCTTTATGATTTATTTATGTTTTAATTTCATTCTTCATTTAACCTCTACTATATTTTATTGGATGTTGATGCCCATTTTTGGCGTGCCATGGCAGTGGCCCCATATTCGGGATTTGGAACTCAACTTAAAAATGATACATTCTATCCACTTCCCTTACGTCCTATGACTGACTGGGGCATAGGGGATCAAGTGGGAATTATTGAATTGTAGCCAAGGAATGCACAAGAAACTGCTATTCAAACGGTGCTCCCAAAGGCCGAAGAACGAAGACGATATAGCACAAACTGGGATCGATTACTGGGTCAAGCTCCCAAGGTAGATTTCGACTGCCCTCAACTTACCAACTTTCAAAAACCTGACTTGGCAGCTATGATATGACGGCTTGTAAGAGAGAGCCAAGACCAGACAGACGACGACCGGAGCATCTCCCTTTATTGAAACCTATTCATCGAAGTCGTTCTATGAACAGAATATCCAAGGAGATTCAACATACCGGCCATTATGAGGTTCGCCAAGTTGTAAAATCCCCCATTTTGAGGTCCGAAACTAAGCGCTATGGATGCCTCAGTTATCCATAGTATTAATTTACGGTGACAAAATGAGATTAGTTAATTGTAACTATAACATTTAGAGCACATGAATATGAAAATTTCAAAACATATTTCATTAATAATCTTTCACATTCATTACATAATCCTAATGGATTTCATGTTAAGAGAAAATACAATAGTTATAATTATACTTCAAGAGAAACATATGAAAATGCCCCCTTGGGTGATCAGAGTCTAACTAGTTGACAGTTATTGTCACTACATTCATTCAAGAAAAGTATAAACTTCAAATGCCACAACTAAAATAAACTCCTAATATTAGCTTGCCTCCTTCACATCATCGAAAGCTTATCAGTTTAACATGAAAACCTTACTCTCGAACTACTCAAATAAGTACTCGAGAGTTTAGAGGAAAAAAACTTCAGATCAGACAAAAAATCTGGTGTGAATAATAATTTACCTTCTCGAACCAAAAACGATATCTAGTAAAACCACTCCACAGAACGGAGCGAGTTTCACCCTCACTTGTATCTAACCAAAATATGTCAATCTGAACAAAAATCATGCACATACAACCACAATGGTTAAACAAAACATGATATGATCGTATGCATGCAATATGGATAAACGTAACTGGTCTGTAATATAGGGTTATGCATTCCCAAAGTTTACACATACCATAAAATTGACTGTCAATCTTAGGGCATAGTTTTTCTATGGTCACTATGAACCTATTAGTTTTCACAGGCCAACTAATAACCTATCATGCTGACACAGGCCAAAACATAAGAAGATGTCCCGTAATCCCCGAACGTGGTTAAGAGTGAATCTAATTAAACAATATAGTGAGCATATAGAGTTACAAGTTCCTTTCTATACATACACATCTTTTAGTCTTACTACTGACAAAGCCCTATGAATTGGAATCATGGACTTTTACCAATCAAGAGCTAATGGCTGAAGCATAGAGCGCGACCCTATACCAGTCCCACTAAAATCTTATTTGGTTTTAAATCCATAAGTCATATATTTTTTATTAGTTCAAGGCATCCTAACACAGTTGATCTATTTGATCTCCTGGATGCAATTCTACTCACTCAGGATTCTAGTGTGACCATACTCACTACTATAACAACTAACTAGTAATTCTGTTCCTAAATCCTAAGGTGCAGTGTTGGGTAATGCAAATGTGAGTATGAAAAATGATAAAATATGTAAATTTAACTGATCAAATGATGACAAGAATATATAACATCATCCATCAAATTTATTCAATCAATAATCATGCACATAACAAAATTACTTAAGTTTAAGTAATATTTTCCTTTGACAAAATCATATAAAAATTAGGCTAGAACACTATTTCGTTTCCTTGAAAATTTTTGCCTTTATAATCGATAAACCATTTAAAATCATTCTTAAAACAAGAAAAACATAGCCCAAATACTTAGCCTAATCTTTTTCTGAAGCACTATCATCTATACATAGCCTTCAAAACATTTTCTATCAAAGTAGGGATGTTGAGCATCTAGAAAATGTAGGCTATCGAGCCTCTAAAACATATCTTTCAAATTAGTAAAACATACAACTATATAGCTACTAAAATATGGATGTCGAATATCTACAAAATAATGCTATCAAGCCACCAAGAATATACATCATCTTTATATGGCTATTAAAACATTTGATAGAAAAATATAGTTGTCGAGCCTTTAGAAAACAAGGGCTATCGAGCCAATAAAAATAGCTACTGGGTTTGCAAAACATACAGCTAGTATATCGCTAAAGCATGGTTGTTGAATCTCTATAAAACATAGGCTATTTAGCCTATAAACATAGTTACTTGGTTTATAAAAAATATGGATGTAAAGCTGCTATGTTGTTACCGAATAGCAACATAGAAGCATCAAGTCACTAAAAACAAGATGTTTCGAATCTCTAAAAATACCTAAAGTTGTCGAGTCCTTAAGAAATTAAGGGTGTCGGGCCCTTAAAAGCTTGAGGGTTCCAAGTCAAAAGGAAAAGAAGTCGAGTCTCGAAACCATGAGTGTTGTCGAGCCTCTACAACCATGAGGTATCGTGGCCCTTGAAGATACATGGTATCAAGCCTCTATAAAAACATATGCATCACATTGCTATTTAATAGCTATCGCATGTATCGACCATCGTAGTTTTCATGTTTCTAGGACTTTAGGAGTGTCGAACCTCTATGTTATTGTGACAATGGCACTTTTGTAAATAGTTTAAAAATCGATTTTTTTCCTCTTAGACATAACACTTCCCATTCACTCTTGCCCGTTGTTAAATTTCCATTGGATAACAAAATACTTCACATATTCTTTTCAGAATTTATTAGTAGATCATGTTCCACCTTCTCAACAACCTTGCAAACCATTTGTAATTAATAAATATTAACCCTTATCGATTAAATAATTTTCTACAATAGTAAATTCATAGAAAATCATAATAATTAGGGAAGGTGCCCAAAAATAACTAAAAATCTATATTTCCTTTTTCTTTCTTGTATACAAATTTTTGGACACAAAATATTAATTTAATTATTTTTAATAATTAAAAACATAAAAATATACACATTTTCCTATAAGGAAATTCATAAAATAATTATATAAGGTTGCAAAATTGTGAAATTTAAAAGCCATCTCCAAAATAATGTTTTATATAATATATTCCAATTTCAAATCTGTAGAAGATCAAAAACTTAGGTAATGTTTGGTTTAAAAATGAATTTTGTGTTTTTGGTTTTCAGTATATATCTCAAATATGAGAAAAATGGAGGGACGACGGAGGGAATGAAAGAAAGACGGATGGAAGGACGAAGGAGATAGAGGGACGATGAAAGAATGGATTGTTTCACGTGCTTGTGTTATTTTCGAAAACGTGGAAAATAAAAATAAATTGTTTTCTATTTTGTGCGCTAAATCGTTTTCTAAATTGGTCGTTTTTGACGATATTATTGCGTCATATGCATTTTTGTATGAACGAAACCCCAAAACTAAAAATAAGAAACCAAACACTACCTTAGGTTTTGCCTTTAAGACCCATTAAAATATTTCTATAAAATTCCGATAAATCATCATTCAATCTAGTAATGATATTATCACTCTAAACATCATATATTATCACACAAAATCAATCAATCATAAATCCAAAAATAAAACATAACAAATGAGATGGTAACTATTATTCACCTTAGATTGGATAAGGGAGATTGAGATTTGATATAGATTAATTCCTCTAAGCTTTCCCCTTCGAATTCCTTAGCTTTCTTCTTCTTTTTCTTTAAGTAACAGCCAACCCCTTTTTTGGTTTTGTTTTGATTTTACAGAATGAAACAAGAATGAATTAGAGAGGAAGGGTTTAGGGAATGAAATAAGGAATTATTCCATTATGTCCTTCTCATTAATTCCTTTCTATTTTATATTTAAAACAAACTTATTAATTGACTAATTAAAGCTTGACCCACATTAGTTATCAAATATAATTCTTCCTGTCGCCTCATATTATTCTATTTAATTTATCCAGTTAAATTCCATGAATAATGTTAAACAAAAGTTAGAGGTGTTACACTCATAAGAAATGCTTTAGATAAAATTAAATTTAACCTATGTACTTACTGTTATGTACATGTCCTTGCAAAAAAAGTCAACTCAACTTCACTCATCATTAATCCTATTTTGTCTAAACAAGTCCGATTACTCCTTATCTATACATTCTTACGTATACTAGGGAGTAATTACTTTTGAGATTTAATCTTATTCTTTTTAGGTACCTTTTGAACCTTTTTCAAAATACATTCACTTATTCGATCAATTTGAGTTCTTTTATATCCTTTTCATGTTATGTTTTCTACCTCCATTTTATATTCAATGAATTTATCATAAATACATTACTTGTGTGTCAAATACACCTATTCATTTCTATGATAATTCCTTTAAGAATTGAATGAAGTAAGTTGATATGGTTTGGTATCTTTAGTCATTTAACTGCATACATCTATATATATCAGTCTAAAAAGTTCACCAACTCTTTTGTTACTTGTAAATAGGTGTTTTGCCCTTAATTGTGTGAGATGCAATTTACAAGTACCATATGATTAAAGAATTGTTTCTCAAAGATATTGTTCTGTCCATAATTCCAAAATAATTATAGAAATTTTAGATCTTTTGTATTTCTATTGCTAATGCAATACTGTTGTTATAAAACAACTACCATTATCATAATATATTTATTTCATACCGAATCTTTATAATATTCATAACAAAACAAAACCATGTCTAATTTCAATTAGTAATGAAAGCAGTTACTATTTTAAAATGTTACATCCAAAATTCCAAGAACGAATTGGTAGATGAAAGAGCCTTGGTATGTTGATCATAACCTTCACATATTGATTAGAGCCTTCAAATAAAGCCTTCACGTGTTAAATAAGAACCATTGTAAAGTATTCCTCGAAATCATTGAGAAGTGAGATACTAAAGCTATCATGAAGAGAGATGTTAGAGCCATCGTGAAGTGTTGAAGCCAGCGTGATCAATCCTTTAAAACATTATGAAGTGATGTACTTAAAGCCATCATGAGGAATTTATAAAACTATCTTGATACAAATAAATCATCATGGGGTGTTTTCATAGAGCCACTATGATGTAAAGCATTAGGAGCTATCATAAAGAAATATGTCAAAACCTTCGTGGAGTATTTTTGGGAGTCGTCATAAAAAGAAATATGGGAGTCAACAAGAGACAATTTATCCAAGTCATCATAAGACATTCATTAGAACCATTATGTAATATACATTGAGCCATTGCATGTCATTCATCAAAGCCATAGTGGGTTAACTTACTGAGATGATCAGAAGGTAACACTCCTCAACGTATTCATGAATCATCCCTCAAGGAGCATTCATCCAAGTCATCATGAATTATTTGTTAATTCCATCATAAATTAGTTTCTAGAGTCATAATGGATGGAGGGATTGATGTCTTCATGGAACGATCCAAGAAATCATCTTTGGGAGAAACGTAGCAGTTATCATGTGATAACGACTAAAGTTATCAAGGAGCTCTATGCAGGAGATGTCACGGGGTAGATCGTTGAGGAAGTTATCATAAGATAAGTAACTACCAAAGGATGAATTCAAAAGAAAGTCAAATAATAAAAAGGGAAAAGTCATCGTGGGGAATACTTAAATATGCCCATGTGAGGAATACTTAAACATGCTCTCATGAGGATTACTTACATGTGTTGTCATGAGATATTTTTTAGAGCCAAATGAAATAGATTTTGAAACCATTATGAAGAACTTCTAAAGGCTACTATGAAGCGTCGTCAAAGTTATCGTAAGTTAAAAAGCAGAATGACTTGGTTTTCGTGAAATGAGTAAATTCATGCAATCATGATAAATTCACAAAGCTTCGTGAACGAGGCTAAATCTCCACCACTCATCCATGCCGGATGACATGTAGCAAAAATTTACAAGTTGGAGTTTCTATAAATAGACATTTACTTACCTTAGATGGGGATAATATTTGGGATGAATTTTCTTCCTCATTTTCATTTTTCTTTGGAATAAAATAAAAGGCTTGAAAAAAGACATTAATGGCCGATTGGGCCAATTTGATTTTGTGATTTGATAAATAAACACCCATACATTGACAATTTGTATAATAACCTTTTTTGCTCTCTTTCTAACATCACTTGTAACACTACTAAAATTTAGAGGAAAATTTAATAAAAGTTAAATTTAAATATGACAAGGACTAAAATGAAAATTTCACAAACGTTCGCATTTGGCTACCAAATTTGAATTATTGCATTCGTAGCAATTTTCTAGACAATTTTCATATATAAGACTTTAAAATTGGAGTTAGTACAGAGGGGTTACAAGCAATTGAAAGTTTGAAAACGAAATAAATTAAAAATAAAACTTTTCTAATAAAACAATGTCACTGGTCAACACCCTAGGGCATGCCAGTCGAAATGATGTAGTCCACCAGTCTTCCTTAGCGGTCGACCAGTTGACGTATATTTTGGTGACATGGAGCGATGATTGGATGAATCAGATTGAGCATAATATTTTTCTTCCGTGCCAAGTAATTGATGTGCATCTATGATGAAAACAAATATTCACTAAGGTAAATACAATGCTCCATGCTAAATCTAAAATTCTCTAAATATGCACCTAACCTTACCCAAATTTTACTAGAAAATTTATAGCACACTGAAACTCTGTGAAAATTTCTTCTCTCCACCTACAAAAATTTCTTTGAAACAAATTAAAAACAAAGTAAAGAGAACACTAGTAAATTAAATCAAGGAGGCGGCCAGCTAAGGGGTGTCGATTCTCCAATGGAGCAAAGAGCTAGAGCTTGGATCCGAGGTAAGCGGAAAAAGTTTCATAAGTTGATTTTTTGCCGTTAATTTTAATCCATTCTATCTGATCTAGGATGTTAGTAATGAAATTGTAGACTCTAACTGTTTAGATCTATTATATGAGTTAGTAATTAAAATTGGAATAAATTGGTTACCATAATTTTAACCCAAGTTAAACCTAGATAAACCCCTCCTGTAATTGAATAGAAATCCCCAAAAATTAGTTAATCATAAATTAAACTATAATATTTAAACTGTTATAAATCTACAAATTTGAATTAATAAAAAGTAAGGTAAATTACAAAGACTAATCATTGTAAATTGATGCTTAGGGTTCAATGTGTAAGTTAGAATTGATGATATTAATAAATTATAAAAAATCAAATTAACAAAATAGGAAAATCATAAATTCTACATTATGACCGGTCGATCGTTCGCCCTTAGCGGTCGACCACAAGTGGTCAACTGGTAGGGCTAGTGGTCGACCGGTTAACATACCAGACGCGTAATCTAAACTCGACCTATGGCCCAAGTTGGGAACAAAAATAATAATAGTATAGATAATGGTATTGTATACATATATGTGCCTGTTAGAGATAGTAGGGAAGCTAGTTCCCTATGAGATAATCCCATGACATTGTGGAGTTGGGTAAATATGCATTACCCAATGGTGGTCGGTTATTCGACCGGGTGCAATTCTATCACAAATGGCACTCACAGGAGGCTCTACTATGGAAGCGCAACACTTATTGATGCTCGATGAAGTGTATGGGCCCAACACAATAGGACTCCTTGGTATTTATGCATTTTGATGCGACATGATACTATGATGTTTATGGATCCCGACACATGCAATAAGAGGCGTATACCACAATTCAGGAGGTGGGCATGGATGCAGACGATGAGACACTTCGGCGAGTCGGCATTGCAAGCTCCCCCTCGATGCGTAGTTGGGATATATGAAGTATTAGTTATGTGAAATTTATTACCATGTGGTAATTGGGGAAAACTATGTGAAAAGTTATTTATAGGCATAATGTGAAATGTAGTCTCATACAGGGAAAGTTGAAGGATGATCTTATATTGAGAAGCTCTAGCAGCGGTGGCCTATCGTTAGTTACCGAGGTTCGATTCATAGTTAATTCTTGTAGGAGCCTGCATAAGTTTTTAGTGTAGGCCAGTGTTAAATAAAAACCCTTACGTAAAGGATTCTAGGAATGCATGAACATGTGTAGGACACTTAGATCATATAGGATAAAATTAAAGTTAATTGCACGTAGTCACCATATATTAAACATGTACTCATTAAGTAAAATTTTGTCTAACACGCCCTTCTTTCTTTCTTCCCCACCACAATAGTATAGGGTTGTAGGTGTTTTGGCCCAATTTCAGAATGTGGAGAGGCGAGCTCATTACAAGAGTTTCTTATTCATTATTTACTCTTCATGTAACTGCCTATCTTATCAATACTTGGTATTTCTTTTATCAGTGATATTTGTACTCTATATTTGGTTACGTACTATTTTCTGAGACCGTGTTTTAACATATTTTCTAAGATGATTATCTTCCATATTTATATTATATTCTACTGTGAATTCTGAAAGTGTAGTATATCATCGGTCATATCCAGTTATTTTAGTCTCAGTAAATTATAAAACCCGATGGCTCGCACTTCTTAGCACGAACGCGAGTCCCAAAGTCACCCTAGAATTTGGATCGGTGTGTGGAGGGTGCAAGTTGTCACATTTGTATCATAGCCTAAGTTCAAAGTTCCTTAAAGGATTAGGAGCGTACTATGACAATGTACTTTAAAAGATTATGGAAATAAAATGGTTTTTCGAACGGGTTTTCAAAATGTTTTCCAAAAAGTTTTCGCAGTGGGTTTCCAAACTATACATATATATACAAAAAAGTTTTCCAAAATTGTTATATATTATGTTCTCTCTCTTATTCGTGCCTATACTATCTCTTATCTGTGCCTATACTATCTTTGAAAAGTTGCTAGTCAAATTCTTAAAAATCACAGATAGAAGATAAGCGATCTCGTAGGTTCAAGCACAAGCGACGAAGCTGAGGTTCCAAGCGTTAAAGTCCTAATTTGGTTCCACTGGTATCTTCAAGAAAGTTGGCGAGTCGAGCTTAATCCCACTAGAGGACCCACGGAGAGAGCGACAGGTGTAGTTCCCGCCCACCCACCTACAACCGATTTTGTTAAGTCATAAAGGAATTTCTTGAGCCTTAGAGGAAAGCTGCATGTGAGGATTGAGTCATATGTAGATTTCAAGAACATGGCTTTGTACTTTTGAAAGGATTTTTGGGTTGACAGGTCTTGCTGATGAGGTGAGGTGGCAACTAGCGACTTGGTAGTTATAGGAAGATGCTCTTATTTGGTGGAAGGTGGTTGAGGCGAAGACCAAGGGAGGAGTGATCACTTGGGGGGAGTTTTAGAGATGCTTTGAGATGTAGTTTGTATTGAGAGAAAAGGAAGGAGTATAGTTAGAGAAGTTTATTCACTTGAAGCTAGGAGACAAGTCAGCAAAGGAGTATGTTAATCAATTCAATGGACTGGCAAGGTTTGGGATCGGGTTAATTGATACCCTATATAAAAAAGCTTTGAAGTTTGCTAAAGGGCTACACTATGGAAACTATTCCTCATCTTCCTTCTTGTTAATCCATTTCTTTTCGTCCTTTCTCTCTTAAGTTCTTATCTTTAATAGATCTAATCAAATCTCATGAATAAGTCAACACCAAAGAGGCAGATTATAGACAAAGAGGCTGCGTCAAAAGAAGATTGGGTTGAAATAATCAATCGCAAGAAGAGGTTTGTAACAACCTTCCCTTCGAGGAATACCCAAAGGACAGGTTATTAGGGTAACATTAGAAAAAAACACTAAACCAAGATATCGATAGGATCTCACAACGGAATGACAACATATATTATATTGAATATACATGAACATGACAAAATGATAATATATAAGAGACCGCACCAGCGAAAGAAACTGATAAATAATTATGACTACGAAAAAGTTGGGATACATTAACTCTAGTAAATGGAGTTCTGAATAAGTATCTGATACAACGGTCTCATATACAAATAAAAATCTGTTATGTACTACTTAAATAACAAGTATACACATCCAAAATCGATGACACGCTTCCAAAGTATTGTAGCTGCATATCCTAATAGCGTATCTCCAAATGCACTTGATTTCCAAACTACTTAATCGTGTACCAGACAGTTGTTAGTGACATAAACAGATAAAGAAAACACTAGGCCATACATAAAGCTTGGTGTGAACGGAACTATCTCGAAATACTATATATCAAAACTATATATAAATAAATAGGAGACAACTAAATCACAGCCCACCCTTTCGATAAATATGGATCAGGGATAATCTGGACTGTCCATAAGTAAGTAAAGTAAACCTATCCAAATAATAGATAATCATGCCATAACCTGCCCTCCTCCTGTAATCAACGAGTCAGCATAACTAATATAATGCAACTGAAACATATCGATTATGCTACGATAAAAGTAACCCAATATTCAAAAGTAGGGTGATAATAATATAAATTTATCGTGAAGTATGTAATGATAATAAATGTAACAGTAATAACATCGGCCAACCAACAATACACACAATATATAAATGAGAGGCAACCAAAGTTCAAATTGGTACCCGTCATTACTGATGGTTGTAATCCACTACAGACATCTATCTCAATTCATCGAGGGCCTAAGTTAAACAGAATCACTACCTAATTGTACCATAAACCTCAAGCCACATCCTCTATGATGGGTCTTGTGTAGGTTTCAAGATACCCTCTGAGGTAAGTTTTGGTGGTATATGACCTACTTCATTAGCTATGCCGTACCCTTTGAAGCATGCTTTGGTGTTATCTAGCTCACTCACTCATAAATGATTATCATCCTATGTAAACCACACCTTTCCCCCTACATCGAGCTTTGGCAATATCTAGTTAATTAATGGATGATCATCATCATATGTGAACCACATCATACCCACTACATCGACCTTTGGCAACATCTAGTTTACTCGTAGATTTCTCAAGCAACTTATGTGTGCCTCTATCAAAACCAGAACGACAATCGTGTCTTGTATGCTATTGCGACCGCAAAGGAGCATCGATGCCATATAAACATATGCACATATCAAATATAACATTATGTAGTCAAATATGCATATCACAAACGAAGACCGATATCTTGTGATCGTCTATCAACACGGATGGTCTCTATTGTAAGATCCATAATTGCAATGACTACTAGTATAAGGCTGATACCATTAATCAAACATATCTACCCTAAAGCCAGAGCCAAGTGGCATGTACTAACTTGGCTCAATCATATAGGCTCACCAAATGAGATTGTGTAATCAATCTCAACATTGATATTGTATTAGATCATCATTGGTTGCATACGTATCGCTATACATTGCATCCGAATCCAGAGCTTTGCCTTGCATCCCCCTTTGCCGACTAGCCTGAAGTATTCCTAAAGCCATGCCAAGACCCCATAAAGAACCACACTCAAAAGAGGATGAAATCTCGCGAAGTCATTCTCTGCCTAAGTGTTCGGTTGACTGGGGGTTTCATTTAATCGACTGGGACCTAGTCGTATGAACCTAATTCCCCTCTGTTTTCTATTTGAGGCTTCCCCTTCAGCCATGATTTCCACCCTCATTTAGTCGAAAAAACTTCCCAGCCAGTCGACTAAAGTTGCCAGGTTTAGGCAATGAACCTAGGGCAGTTTGAAAATCTCCTGAATGTACGCCAATTTGCATGTCATTTCTTCTGATGCTCCGCCCGATGAGTAGCCTTGCTTCTAGAGCCTACTTCTACCCTATCAGACATCTACTAAGGTTCATTTGTTGATGTTTTGAAAGTGGATTCCATAAGTATTCGAAAATCAGTTTCGATACAAAATCTACTCTTTGCATGAGTAGAGTTCAATGAGCGATTATAACGACCCAACTTCCTCTAGCATGCCAAAATTACACACCCTGCCTCCCTGCCTTGGTTAGCTTATTCGTATGTCGATATACTATAGTTATACACGACAATCAATTGGAGAGTAAGCTTAAGTGAGTCAGTATCAAAATATACTACCGACTTCGAGTTTCATCAAAAGGTAATGGAATCGTATAGGTCCCATCTCGATCTCATAGTAGGCATGGATGATATGCAATCTATTCTAGATGGCTATTTGTACCACTTTCCAAATCATACTTTAAACTTTGAATATAACACTCATACAAGAAATCAAACACATAACATAAGCAACAATCAATCAATAACAATCAACATTAATAAATAACAAGAAACCATCAAACAATAGCAAATGATGTAAGAAACAATAACTAGCTTACAAATAGTTAAACACGCAAACAAGCAATAAAATCAAGAACAACCAAAATCAAACAACGATAAACAATTTCAAACAATAGTAATAAAACATAAGTAACAGTAACAACAGTAAGCTACAAGCAATAATAAGTAACAAGTAGCGATCAATCTATAGCAAATAGTTGTAAAAAATCAACAAGCAATAACAAACATGTAAACAATACTAAGCAACAAGCAACAAGCAATGATCAATTCATTGCAAACAACAATAACAAATCAACAAGCAACAACAAGCATTGAAAATAATGAAATATTCAAACAAGTCTATACCAACATGCACGGTAACCACCAGGGATCAAATGCGCATGTCAAACCATAAACTACCATTAGTCTGTTCGACATTCAAAAAGGAATTAACGCCTTAGTGGTGTAACCCCTTTGATGAATATAATACACAAAAGGCCACTACACCCAACGCTACAAAAACGAGAATTTATACGATATGCAGGATCATGGAGTTTCGAAACTCTCGAATAAATCTGGCAATCAATGCCTTAACTCTCATTTTCTTTCGAACAAAACTCATTCTCCAAAGGAGATTCTACTAATTAAATCATCATTAAATGAAGATCTATAATTTCCTTGGTTCGCTCAAGTTCAAACTCACCTCGGCCACATAATGTTAATGAGGATAATATACCAAGTGCACTACGACGCTCGCTTGGGCAAGTATCATCTCATCACTTAGAAGATTATCCGAATAGCCACAAAACCAATCATGAAATCCTTCCTCGAACTATCCCACACAATAATAACTATACTACACTAAAATTTTACAATAACTAAAGATCATCCAAAATGACACGATGCCTGTTCCAACCCTTCGTTTGCTAGTAAGCTTTCTTTATTAAATTAGGGTCAGCCACTTGACTTCTCCAGTGCAAACTCCAATGCGATTCCTTGATCCCACTATTGAAATTTCCTTACACAACTAGGGTCGTGCTCTGAAAATCTCTTAGTCATCTCAAAAATCTGACTCAAGTTCTCGCCTATCAGAATCAATTGAAAAACCCTTTCCTAACTGGTGAAAATCACCTAGAAAATCTACGTACGAACTATAGGTTAAGAACTGACATGTGCATCAATCCTTCTTTAAAGAATGTCCCTTTTGGCACATGGGATTACTTCCATCATATGAGGTTTACTAATATAAAGAAAAACAATTATAGCACAAACGACTCTAGGGAAATGCCTTTGAGTCATCCACTTGGTCTCTGCTTATTACTAGGCATCCACCGAACTGTACCTGTATATAAATCCCAGTTACACTTCATTGACCAACCCTACTAGAATTAAAAGCTCATGCATCAAGTTCGAATGGAAGTACTCTCGGTTGCTTCATCTTAGCATTCCAACCAAGGTTAATCATATAAGGTTTATCCCCACCGAATAAATTACCTACTATAAATGGTGTTAAGTTTAGCCTACCTATTGAGTAACTATTAACAGATAACATATACTGCTTAAGTGTTGGAAGAAACAAAAGCGAGTTCCCAAAAATATAGCATATTTTAATGCATAAGATCCTTCTGATTTTCCGGGGCTGTCAGTCTGCTAGGACGCGGTAATGCCTATAAGCCACAAGTCATCATCACTTACTCACCCTTCAAAAATGTACGACAGTCCTTCTTCAAGTGATCAAGCCAGTCACAATTGAATCACTAACACTTCTCTTTAGCTAGATGATATTTCATAGCGAAATGCCCCCAAATTCCATAGGAGTGACATACTAGGTCGGCTTTCTTTTTCGCATAAGCTCGATCTTCCTTGTATCATGGTCTTTTTCGCCTCGGTTCGAGTTTCGAGTCTTTCCACTTTCATTACCTAAAAGGTATATCATGTGCATCCTCATGGAGGAGAACCATCCCAACAAGATTTTAGAAAGTGGCCCATAATGTAGTTAATGCTAAGAAATGAATCCCCAACTGATGCTTTAACACCAAGCAAAATCTCTCTACCTACAATAACAGAGACCGACCTTCTCAAACCCCCAAAAAAGGTTGAATTGGTCAACACTCCTTAACTAACAAGCCTCCCTACACAAGATATATTGGATTGAATGCTCAAGCTACATGCTCTTCTCGATCTTAGAAATGAATTGAGAACAAAAGTGATGCTTGAATTAATTTCAAATCATAGGCCTAGTCATTAGCCTTAGAAACACTGCATCCTACCCAACCGAGTCTCCCTTCACCAAATGCCAAGAAATAATCTTCTTTACGAGAAGATTCTTTAGACCAATATCGATGGAAGCCCTCTCATGTACGTGGCCAAGACCATATCATAGCAAGAGTTTTAGGACTCAAATATGGCTTCCTTTCAAGGCTAAGGAAATTCCAGCACAGCTTCAAAGATTCTTAATCTAGTAAAGCTAGAAATACTGCTGCCCCAAGGGCCACACTACTTTTGATGCCTACCACATCTACTAGAAATCTTCATAGGTGGTAGAACATCTTTTGCAGTAATTAAATAGTCTTTGTACTAATCAAGCATCTTAGGCTCCCTGTCTGCAATCGCATGCACACTCTGTGTGCTTATACTGATAGCTTGACAAAGATATCTTAGCGACTAGCAATATAAACAATCAAGTCTAAAATAGAAGCAGTGTATGCAGTATAATATTATAGAAAAATACAAGTACACTCTCTCTATGTATCTCCTTTTACTACATTGATTAACTCAAACTGGTCTACTTGGTTCGAGTGTTGTGCCTAAGCTCTGATACGAAATGTAACAACTCGCACTTCGGGAATACCCAAAGAACATATTGTCGAGGTAAAATTAGAACAAAACACTAAACTAAGATATTGATAGGATCACATGATGGAATGACAACATATAATATACTAAATGTACGTAAACAGAACAAGATGACAATATATAAGAGATTGCACTAGCACTGATAAATAAATGTCAATGTAGAAAAGTAAGAACACTTTAACTCCAAAAAACACGGAGTTCTGAATAAGTATGTAATATAACGGTCTGATACACAAATAATGGGTATGTCATATGCTATTAAAATATTAAGCACACATATCCAAAATCGATGATGCCTTGCCTCCAAAGTGCTCCAGTTGCATACCTTGATAGCGTATCCCTAAAAGCATCTAACTTCCAAACTACTTAATCGAGTACTCAAGAGTTTTCATGACATAAAGACAAAGAAAAAACGCGGGAACTATCTCAAAATACTGTATATCAAAATTATATACAAATAAACCGTAGTAGGTAACTAATCACAGCTGGCCCTCTCGATAAATGTGGCTTAGGGATAATCCGAACTATACATAAACTAGCAAATTAAACATACCCAAACGATAGTAAATCATATCATAACATGCTCTTCTCCTATAATCAACTAGTGAGCATAACTAATAAAATGCAACTGAAACATAACAATCATACTATGATAAAAGTAATCCAACATCCAAAAGTAGGATGATTATAATATTAATCTATCACGAAGTATGTAATGATAATAAGTGTGACAACAATAACATTAACCAACCAAAAATACACATAATATAGAAATGAAAGATAACCAAAGTACAAATTGATACCCATCATTACTAACGGTTGAAATCCACTATGGACATTTATCACAATCCAACAATTCCCTTTCAAAGGCTGTTAATCGACCGAATTTCTATCGGATTAGAAAACCGTCGACAAATTTCAAATTAAAATAAACCGCAAGCGCACGGCGTACACTTGAAGTACGTGGCGAATATGGGCCGATCCGTAGAGAGTTGTTAGAGTTTTAAAAATCTATTCAATCAAATTAGACCAAATGGAGGAGAAATTGTTGACTAGAACTAAAATGAAGCTAAAACTAGGGTTAAAATGTGATTAGAAAACTATTGAACTAGAGAACAATTTAGACGCAAATCCACTCTCATATTTTTGTAAATCAACAAACAAACAATTTATGATCTCTAATTTTTATTTAAGTGAAATATTGTTGTATTTATTATAAGTATGGTTTGTTTATATTATTAATTAACATAACTCAAACCATCAAACTATATAACAACAAATAACCCACTTATAATTCTCATGAAAATGAAGCAAAAGCAAAAGCTATTTTAAGTATGATTCATTTACTATTGTAACTAGTAATATACATCGTCAAATTTCATTTTTATTTTAATTTCACAATCAAAAATAGATTAGAAAATGATGATGCAACTTGTGTTTATGTTGAATAAGAATATATCATTTGCATAAGCAATATAAGCTATCAAACCCACTTGTATAAACTTGCATCAAAATCCATTTCATTAAGCATAAACCAAATGAGATCATAAATCATAAAATGTTGAAATTACATAAATTTAGAGAGCTTCATCACCCCTAAATTGAAGGGGTTTAGCTACTCATTTGTCGCTTTGAAGCAACACAAGTAAGTTTCAACATTAAAAAGAAAAGAAAATAGAAAATAAACAAAGAAAGAAAAGGAGATTAGCTACTAACTACTTACATAAATGTAAATCTAAGCTATGAACATAAGGAAAAAGAGAGCATAGAAATAAACATTAACAATAAAACAAAGAAAAGCATGTAGAAAAGAGAGAAGAAAGAGACTTGGAAGACATTATTATTTCATAGAACATTGAGCTTACACTTTAATTTCTTAATTTCCTAAGTAAAATGAAAGAGTAGAAGAAGATTTTTTCATGTACATAAGAGGGCTATTTATACATGCATAAAACCCTAATTCTATTTTTAGGAAGCTTCCTAAATTGCCCTTTAGGAAGTGTGGCCACCAAGTAACCATTATCCACTAATTAATCCATCATTTGTATTGCATGAAGCTTTAACCTCTACTTAGTTGTCCATTAGCTTCAAATTGTACATTTAGGTAAGTGGGTGGGGTCCTCCATGTTAATGGCTTGAATTATTTCCCTCTTCTTTCCTTTGTATTCATTTGTGCATGCATATATCTTCATATAAGCCTGTTCCATATGCATTCAAATTCCTATAAAAATTATCAAAAAATGTCCAAGTAAAAATTCTTACATTGACACATGCACAAAAATGACCGTTTTGCCCCTGAATGAAGATGAAAATATGATGGTTTGAAAATAATTGAATTTTGGTTTTAAACATGTTAAAATGCCCAAATATGATGTTTATTTAAATAAAAAAGATAAAATATGGATGTAAATATATGCACATTTACGTGCACATCAAATATCCCCACACCTATCTTTTTATTCGTCCTTGAATAAAGGAATACTAAGATAAATCCGTTTTCGTAGGGAGCACGATTGCATTGAGCATATGCAATAAGTCGTTGAACCTCTGGGTGTCCCCAGTAGGACGAGTGTAGTCTCATGTGGGTTTTCAGCGAATACTACCCACAAAATCCAAATGCAGGATGAATATATTGATAAAATGCAAGATTTATTTACAAAGGGATGAATGCAAGTTTTCAAAAATATTTACAAATGAAGGATTTATTTTTAAATTAACACGAATAAGTTAAATATAGGTTTTGGCTATTATCTTGAAATTTTATGTCATTTACCCGTCAAAGTTTTCAACAAAAATCAAGTTATCATAACAAATAGACTATAGTTTAACTCGTTTTTTTGGTTAATAACATAGTATAACTATGAAATGGATCCTTAGTTGATTATAAAAGTTTATCAAGGTGTTATTTTCATTTCTTTTCAATAACAAATCAAATCAAATAAGTAATAATAGTGCTAGGATTTCAATTGCTTGCTCTCTCATTATTTGCAAGAAAATTACACACCTAGCTCAGGTAAACCGAGGCCAGATATACCACCCATGCACTGCCTTTCGGGCTTATGTGAGGGGAGTACAGAGCATGGCGAGTGCACACACTTTCGTGCATACACCTATCGACCGTAGGTGGTTTTTATTAAGTATGTTTTTTTACATGTGTTCCATACATGCATAACCGTGAGGACTTTTAAATGAGAGTGAATACTTTGGATGTTATTTTTTTTTTTCTATTTTTTTATTTTTTAAGAGAGAGAGAGGGTTTTGGAAAATCATCTTAGAACCATTTAACTTAGAAGATAAAAATGTTATATCGTTTACTTTAAATTTACCACCTTTTCAAACAAAGATTTTCAAATAGAACATACTTCATAATTAACACATATGAACCTTCCTATATACTAGTTAAACCATTGTTATTTGTAATCAAACTTCATTTTTATTTTTGTTAAGACAAATAAATTTTCAAAAATTTCAATTTTATTAACCAAAACTTATACTTATCTCATAGTGTTTCTTCAAAAATAAATCAAAGTGCTAAAAAGAAAATGTTTTTGAGATTTAGAAATTTTAAGATTTTTTTTAAGTAAGAAAATGAAAATTCAAAAATGCCATGAAACTAAAAATAAAAATGAGACTCCCCCCACACTTAATTTTGACTGTGTCCCCATAGTCAATGCATGATATAATGAGTGTGACGGGGAAAACTATGTATATATTTACAAACGAGGGTTAACATTCTTAATAGACGTAGCTTGGCTCATGAAGGATCATGAGCTCCTCCTCTTGGTTACTAGGCAATTCCAAGAAAGGTTTCAAACGATGACCGTTGACTCTGAAAATTGATCCATCTCTAGGGTTTTCTATTTCTACGGCACCATGTGGAAAAACAGTTCGTACCACAAATGGTCCAGTCCATCTCGATTTAAGTTTCCCAGGGAATAAATGAAGTCTTGAGTCATATAAAAGAACTTTCTGGTTAGGCGAAAATGTTTTTCTTAAGATTGACTTGTCATGAAAAACTTTTGTTCTTTCTTTGTAAATTTTCTCATTTTCATACGTGTCATTCCTACGTTCTTCTAATTCGTTGGGTTGTAGATTTCGGTTTTCGCCAGCTTTCTCAAGATCAAAATTTAAGTTCTTAATTGCCCACAACGCTTTGTGTTCGATTTCAATGGGTAAATGGCAAGCTTTTCGTAAACTAAACGAAATGGAGACATCAAAAGGTTAGTTTTAAAAGCAGTACGGTAAGCCCAAAGCGCGTCGGTCAATTTCCAAGACCAATCTTTTCGATTTTTGTTAACAGTTTTCTCCAAGGTTTGTTTTATTTGTCGATTTGAAACTTTAACTTACCACAAGTCCGAGGATGATACGGAGTGGATAACTTGTGGGTTATCGAGTATTTCTTCATTAAAGTTTCCAAAGAGCGGTTATAAAAATGGGTTCCATTATCACTGATTATTGTGCAAGGTACGCCAAACCTCGAAAAGATGTTTTCTTTGAGAAATTTCACAACAATTCTATGGTCATTGGTTTTGCAAGAAACGGCTTCGACCTATTTTGAAACGTAATCGACAGCGAGAAGGATATACAAGTTTCCAAAAGAATTGGGAAAAGGTCCCACAAAGTCAATACCCCAAACATCAAAGATTTCGATCGTAAGAATGGGATTTAGAGGCATCATATCTCGTCGAGAAATTCTTCCAAGCATTTGACATCAATCGCAAGTTTTACAAAATTCGAATAAGTCTTTGAAAAGAGAAGGCCAGTAAAAACCACATTGAAGCACCTTTTCCGCAGTTTTTCGAGGACCGAAATGTCCACCGCACGCTTGATAGTGGCAAAACGAAAGAACTCTCCTGATCTTATTATCCGGAATGCAACGTCGAATGATTTGGTCGAGACAATATTTGAAAAAGTATGGATCGTCCCAATAGAAATATTTCACTTGGGACATGAATTTGCATTTGTCCTGTTTGGACCAAGATGAGGGAGTTTCTTTAGTGACCAAGTAGTTCACTACATTAGCATACCATGGGTCGATAGAAATTGAAAGAAGTTGTTCATCGGGGAAGTTTTCGTTGATCGACAAAGAAGATGGTGCGTTCGGAAGACGAGACAAGTGATCAGCTATGACATTATCAGATCCTTTTTTGTCTTTGATTGTAAGGTCAAATTCTTGAAGTAAAAGGATCCAACGAATCAAACGGGATTTAGCATCCTTTTTAGCAAAGAGATATCGAAGCGCAGAATGGTCAGTGTAGATCATAATGTGTGAAGCTATCTAGTAAGGTCGAAATTTTTCGAGAGCAAAAATATAGCTAGAAGCTCTTTTTCGGTTGTTGTATAGTTGAGCGTCGTTCAGAGTCATAATCGCGTAGTAAATGACGTGAAGGATCTTGTTGATGCGTTGTCCTAAGACAGCACCAATAGCAAAGTTCGAAGCATCACACATTATTTCGAAAGGAAGATCCCAATTAGGTGCGCAAATGATTGGAGCAGAAATGAGTTCGTTCTTAAGACGTTCAAAAGAAGAGATGCAATCAGAGTTAAAATCGAAAGGAACGTCTTTTCCAAGAAGAGTCGTCAAAGGACGAGCGATTTTGCTAATTCTTTCACAAAGCGTCGGTAAAAGCCAGCGTGTCATAAAAATGATCGAATGTCCTTAACAGATTTGGGAATGGGTAGATTTGTAATTACGTTGATTTTCGCTTTTTCTACCTCAATGCCTTTATTTGAGATGATATATCCAAGGACTATGCCTTGTTTGACCATAAAGTGGCATTTTTCCCAATTCAAAGTCAAATGTTTTTCTTTACATCGATTTAGAACCAACTCGAGATGATGTAAACATCGGGAAAAAGAATCGCCAAAGATTGAGAAATCGTCCATAAAAACTTCTAGAAAGCGTTCTATCTTGTCGGAAAATATTCCAACCATGCATCGTTGGAAAGTCGCAGGAGCGTTGCAAAGTCCGAATGGCATACGTCGATAAGCAAAGGTACCGAATGGACACGTAAAAGTCGTTTTCTCTTGATCTTTGGGAGCGATTGGAATTTGGTTTTAGCCGGAATACCATTAAGGAAGTAGTAAAATTTATGGCCGGCTAAACGTTCGAGCATTTGGTCGATGAAAGGAAGGGGGAAGTGATCCTTACGTGTTGCGACATTTAGTTTTCGATAATCAATGCAAACACGCCAACCCCTTTGAGCACGAGTTGGAATAAGCTTATTTGAATCGTTCTTGACAACGGTTAGCCCAGACTTTTCCGGTACAACGTGAATTGGACTAACCCATGAACTATCAGAGATTGGGTAAATGATTCCGTTACCAAGAAGTTTAAGAATTTCATCACGCACCGCGTCTTTCATTTTTGGATTAAGCCTTCGCCGTGCGTCACGAGTAGGCTTGGCATCGTCGATTAAATGGATGCGATGTTGAACAAGAGTGGGACTAATTCCCTTTATATCGAAAATCGATCATCTAATTGCTTCTCTATTTTTTGAAAGAATAGAGAGTAACGAGGTTTCTTGATCAAGAGAGAGAGAATTGCGAAGATTATGACGGGTAATGTTTCGTCTTCACCTAAGTATGCGTACTTAAGGTGATCGAGAAGTGGTTTGAGGTCCAACTTTGGGAGTTTTTAGATCAAAGAGTTGGATTGAGATTCGGACTCAACTTGAAGCGATTCAAAGGGAACAAATTTTGAGGCCTAGTACTACATAGATAGTTCGAATTGTATAGGAACAATGATCAATTTTAGCGCGAATTGTTTGTAGAGGAACCCTACCTTCTATGATCCATTCGACATGTGCAATTTCTTTTCCGTCAATACGTCCTGCAATTTGTATTTGAATTCCTTTTGTATCTGTTTGTTCAGTTAATTCAATAGCCTTTTCATTGCCTTTCGAATTGAAACTCTATTTCTTAATTGAGAAGCCATATATTCTGCAAGAATATTGGGGTCTCCATAAGGTTTTTCTATTCGTGTGACAGCAATGAGTGTATTCAATCTCCTTGGGAATTTCGGGAAACAACTTTTCGTACTCGGCTTCGCGCTCGTCGTTAAGGTCAAGTGTCTCGTTTTCGAAGTTTTCATAAATGGCACTAACTTCCAACGTATCGTTACGAGGTTCATTCGATTGGCTTTCAAGATTGAAAATGTTAAGATCCAAAGTCATGTTACCAAAAGAGATTTTCATTGATCTGTTACGACAATTGATTAAGGCATTTGAGGTGGCTAAGAAAGGTCGGCCTAAAATCAATGGAATTTGACTCGAGGGATTTATCACGGGTTGTGTTTCGAGAACTATAAAGTCAACAGGGAATATGAATTGCCCTACTCGAATGAGCACGTCCTCGATTTCTCCCACGGGCTTCTTAATCGAACGATCGGCGAATTGAAGTGTAACTTTTGTGGGTTTGAGCTTACCTAAACCTAATTGTTCGTACACGGAGTATGGAATCAAGTTGACACTCACGCCTAAGTCTATCAAACATTTGTTAATTGTCTTATCTCCAATTGTACAAGAAATTGTAGGGCAGCCAGGATCTTTGTATTTAATAGGCATGGAATGGGATAAGACTTCACTCAAACTTGCTGTTAAGAAGACTTTTTTGGGCACCTGAGTGTGTCGCTTTTGGGCGCACAAGTCCTTAAGAAATTTCATGTACGTGGGGACTTGCTGAACGATGTCAAGAAGCGGAATGTTAACCTTAACTTGTTTAAAAATTTCCAACATCTATTCCATTTGGTCCAAGTGTTTCTTTGGTCGAAGATGATGTGGAAATGGAATACGAAACTCGGTAGGTGGGTCTACTCGAGTAGAGGAGGAAGAGTTTTGATTGGCATTCGATTCGACGTATGGCTCCCCATTCTGTTCAGATTCATTTTTCGTTTTAGAAACGTCGAGAGAGATTTCCCGTAAATCGTTTAGGTTAACGACTTGATTATTGATTTGTTTACCGGAACGTCAAGTTGTGATAGCATTCAATTGGGCGGCATCGCTATCTTGAACAACATAGGCTTTATTTGAATTTGCGTTTTGATTTCTATGATTTGGAAGGGGCTGGCTTGGAAAAGTGCCTCGTTCACGTTCACTTAAAGATGTGGCTAGTTGACTTTTTGCATTTCGAGTTTTGCAATTGATTGGTTCGTGTTTTTCATATATGAAGTCAATGAATTTTGCAAATTGTTGTTTGATTGAAGGCTTTGAGTGGTTGCCCTAGCAAACGTTTCAAGAGTTTTCTCAAGTGAAGTTAAATGTTTATCGTCTTGGGGAGGATGAGCAGAATTTGTTTGAAAATTTGATTGTTGTGGTTGATTATGGGATGGACCAGCAAAGTTTGGTTGAAAATTGTTGGGCTGAAAGGGAGGATACGAAGCATTATTCGGGAATGCTTGAAAATTGGGACGAATCGTATTCGTGTTGGGATTGTTTTGGTTCCACGCAAAATTCGGGTGATTTCTCGTCTTTGGCTTTATTGAAAGCATTGATTTGTTCAACAGAATTGGGACACTGATCGGCTATATGATTTGGATCGTTGCATTTATAACACATTGGTTGTGAAGCTTGGTTCATTTGATTCGATGAGAAAACATTATCAAATTTTTTAACAATCTTGGATTCCAAAGAAAAAGAAGATCCTATCGAGTTTGCACTCGATCATGAGTAAATTGATTTTTCGTTCGAACGTTCCCATTGGGACGACTTTTCAGCAAGGATATCAAGGAATTGCCAAGCATCGTCGTGATGTTGGACAAGAAAGTTGCCTTGGCACATTGATTCGAGCATTGTTCGTGAGCTATTTTCGAGTCCATCGTATAAGATTTGACAAATTGTACATTTTTCAAAGTTATGATGTGGACATTTTATCAAAAGCTCTTTAAACCTTTCAAAATATTTTCCGAATGGTTCTCCCTTGAATTAATGAAAATTTACAATTTCATTTCGAATTTTACTTGTTTTTTCCAAAGGGTGGAATTTTTTCAAGAAAGCTTTTACGAATTCTTCCCAGGTTTTAATCGAGTTTGATGATAAGTTGTACAACCATTTTTCAGCGTAATCCGTAAGAGCGAATGAGATTAATCGAAGTTTGATTCCATCATCGGAAAGTTGTTGGAGTTTAATGGTTGCGCAAACTTGTTCGAATTTAGTCAAGAAGATGTATTGGTCATCGTGCTCGAAATTGCCAAATTTTGGAAGTGTCGCAATATGGTTCGAGTGAATTTCAAAATGGTTACCCATAGGGGTGGGTAACGTGACGCAAGATGGAATAGAAACTCTATCAGAAAATATTCTATCCATAAGAGTTCGAGGGGCGTTTTCGTTCGCCATTTCAGGAGGATCGTCTGTTCAAGTTAAACGGTTTGTAGAAAGGGTCGCGAGTCCAACGATTCGTTGTTGTGTCACGAGTCCAAGTACTCATGCACAAGTGAAAGTCGAGAAGAGAAAGGAGTTAGAATTGAGTTTAGGGAATGAAAGAAGATTTGAAAACGTGTTTTTTTTACTTTTTTTTACAAGGAAGAAAACTATTTAACAAGTGAGATTTATTTTCAAAAGAAAAGTTCGATTTTTGGTTTTTCAAATTTTTTTATGTTTTTGGTTTTGTATTTTTTTTGTTTTTTGAATTTTTAAATATTTACCAAAATGCTTTTTAAAAAAAATGGAAATCAATTTTTGTTTTTGAACTTTCAAATTTTTTTCTTTTTGAAAAGATTTTTTTTAGATTTTTGTTTTTGATTGAAAACTTTCAAAGGAAAGGAAAAAAAAAGAATTTTTTTTTGAAAAATCAAGTTAAATTTACAATTTTTTTTGGATTTTTATTTTTTTTTAAATATGCATGAACTAATGCAACTAAATGAATGCAAATGACTTAATTATAGTTTTCTGTCCTTAGTAGCTCCTAACCCAAAATTGTATAATCACACTTTGTCTTAAATCAACAAAAATATTTCTCAGCCAGGTAACAGACAGGAGTTATCGGTGCACCACGAATCACCGTAGCAATGCAGCCGAAGGTTTAAGTACCTTCAGAGGAACAGCCAGTATAATATTTACGTATCACCATAATTTTTATGACTGGTTATTACTCTGCCGCAGCCTAGACACTAAGAAATAAAATCGTTCAAATAAAATAATTATGAAGACACAATTAAGCCTAAAGTGAGCTCGTGACACCCTTAGGTCCAACGTCTAACCTTTATTATTAATCAAATTCTATGATGAAATGCGTTTGTGGGCTAAGAAAAGGGTGATGAAATCCCCCACCTTATGTGAATTGGGGTATTGCCCTTAGAAAAGTAAAACAAGATGAGATGAATGCAAAGCGGAAATTAAATGTGAAATTACAATGCAACTAAAATGAAGTTTGTTTTTGTTTTTGGATTTAGAATTTTTTTTATATGTACACAAATGCAAATGCAAGAAACCAACAATGCAATTCAAATAAAAACAAGGATAAATATGCACGATACCAGAGCGTGCAGATTATTTAGCAATATATATTTTTTTAGCGGTGATTTTTTTAGCAAGCAAGAAGTTTATTTATTGGCAAGCGGTGCTTCCTTGCAATTTTCTGCTTTGGCAACCTAAAATTAAAACAAGATATATACAATTATTTTATTTATTTTTGTTTTTATATCAGGAAAGATATTAAATAAAAACAAAACAAACAAGGTAGACAACACAGGTTAAAACAAAACAAAATTTTAAAATCTTTTTTTAAGATAAAACAAAAGCAAAAGATAAAAAAAAGGCAAACTCTTTTTTTCTTTTTATGATTGGACTAAAGACAATTTAAACAAAACAAAACAAATTCCAAGAATTTAAAAAAAAAAGAGAAAAAGAATTTAAAACAAATTAACAACAAAACAAAACACAACATAAAATAGGCCAAGCCCGACCCAAAATAAATTAACGCACTCCCCAAATATCACTAAAATCAATTACACTCTAATGAGCATGAAATTCTCACGAACTCATTTCAACAGAAAATTGCTAAACAATTTCGAACTGTCCAAAATTCGAATCCCAATACAAAATTCTCGAAGCTCAAAATTAATCAATTGTTCCAAATTCTCAAGTACGAGCGTAGATGAATTTGTGGTTGTGGGTTATAGCGTTCGAGGTCAATGGGGTTTGTATTCGCAGTGGAATTGGTTGGAAGTCAGGTCGAGGCGATTCAAAATTGGGTGGGTTGTCTAGGTGAAGACGAATGAATTGTCTGACTTAGTTGCGATTTTGAGATTCGTTGGCGAGGTTAGTGAAAAGGCGGTGAGGAGTTGCTGGCTGCAGTGGGTTGAGTCGAAGTTGGCAAATTGAGGGAATGATGTTGTTTCGTTGTAGAGGTGATGAACTTGGACAGCGTTGTTCCTTTTTCTTTTTCTTTTTGGTGGTCGTGGATGTTGCTCGATGGAAATTGATGATAGTCACGGTGGACTGTGTAGTAGAGTTGTAAATGGCTGTCAAATTGGTTTGCCGTGTTATCAATTGGAGTAGCTTACTGGTCGCGATGTTGATTGGGTTGTGACAGTTTTCTGGATTGTGGAACGTTGTGGTATGTGAAGCAGTGAATGGTAAAAGTCGGGTGTTAGCGAACTGGTTGAGACTGATGATGGAACTGATGTATGGGGATCAAGCAGATGTTGTTGAGAATGGTTTTAGGAGGAGGTGATGAGGCAAATGATAACTGAAATGAAGTGTTTGATGTAATTGCTTGAATGGCAGAGATGAAGTGGAAACTGACAGTGGGTGGCACTGGGAAGGATGTAGTAAGTATTGGAAGGGATGTGTTATATTCAGCAGGATGGTGGCAAAACAGGGGAAGTTTAAACTGTGGTCGATGAGGCAACATAGTGGAATTTAAAGTAGTGATGTCAGAGGGCGTTTTTGGTTTATGGTGGAGTTGACAGGGAAGTTTGCAGGGGAGGTGTGTGAATTTGTTTGTTGAAGTAGTTAGAGAAAGGGGGCAGTGGTGGTTGTGAATGGTAGCAAGTGTTGAAGTTTGTTTGTAGGTTTTGTTATGGAGTTGAGTAGTGGGTAGAATTGTACTGTGTACACGGTAGTGAAGCAGTTATGTCGCTGTGCAGTGGCAAGATGGAGTGGATGGTCAGGTCATATGGTAGATCTGTGGTTTGACACTGCGGTGTTGTTGAGGGGATGATGAAGCAATGGATGGACAGAGGTTGGTGTGGTGGTGGAGATGAAGAATATGGGAGTGCACAGAACAGTGAAGTGCACTGATATGCAGTGAACAGTAGACAGAGAAGGGAAGTGCACTATTTTTTAAATGTAAATAGAAAGAATGCAAATGCAAATAAAAATTGAAATACAATGCAATAAAATATATTTTTTGTTTGTTGAAACAAACTTGTGTATGTAATAATTTTTTTTTTCAAATATGAAATGCAAATGGAAAAAGAAACTAGAACAAGCACACAAAAATCAAACAAACACAATTTAAAAAAAAACACACAAAAATTAAACAAGAAAAATTCGAAGAATAGAAAATCAAAATCAAAATCAAAACAAACTCATCGGCAACGGCGCCAAAAACTTGTTAATCGATGGAATTTCTATCGGATTAGAAAACCATCGACAAATTTCAAATTAAAATAAACCGCAAGCGCACGGCGTATACTTGAAGTACGTGGCGAATACGGGTCGATCCGCAGGGAGTTGTTAGAGTTTTAAAAATCTATTCAATCAAATTAGACCAAATGGAGGATAAATTGTTGACTAGAACTAAAATGAAGCTAAAACTAGAGTTAAAATGTGATTAGAAAACTATGAACTAGAGAACAATTTAGAGACAAATCCACTCTCATATTTTTGTAAATCAACAAACAAACAATTTATGATCTCTAATTTTGATTTAAGTGAAATATTTTTGTATTTATCATAAGTATGGTTTGTTTATATTATTAATTAACATAACTCAAACCATCAAACTATAATACAACAAATAACCCACTTATAATTCTCATGAAAATGAAGCAAAAGCAAAAGCTATTTTAAGTATGATCTATTTACTATTGTAACTAGTAATATAGATCATCAAATTTCATTTTTACTTTAATTTCACAATCAAAAATAGATTAGCAAATGATGATGCAACTTGTGTTTATGTTGAATAAGAATAGCTCATTTGCATAAGCAATATAAGCTATCAAACCCACTTGTATAAACTTGCATCAAAATCCACTTCATGAAGCATAAACCAAATGAGATCATAAATCATAAAATGTTGAAATTACATAAATTTAGAGAGCTTCATCACCCCTAAATTGAAGAGGTTTAGCTACTCATTAGTGGCATTGAAGCAAAACAAGTAAGTTTCAACATTAAAAAGAAAAGAAAATAGAAAATAAACAAAGAAAGAAAAAGAGATTAGCTACTAACTACTTGCATAAAAGCTATGGACATAAGGAAAAAGAGAGCATAGAAATAAACATTAACAATAAAAAAAAGAAAAGCATGTAGAAAGAGAGAAGAAAGAGGCTTGGAAGACATTATTTTTTCATAGAACATTGAGCTTACACTTTAATTTCTTAATTTCCTAAGTAAAATGAAAGAGTAGAAGATGATTTTTTCATGTACATAAGAAGGCTATTTATACATGCGTAAAACCCTAATTCTATTTTTAGGAAACTTTCTAAATTGCCCTTTAGGAACTGTGGCCACCAAGTAACTATTATCCACTAATTAATCCATCATTTGTTTTGCATGAAGCTTTAACCTCCACTTAGTTGTCCATTAGCTCCAAATTGTACATTTAGGTAAGTGGATGGGTTCCTTCATGTTCATGGCTTGAATTATTTCCCTCTTCTTTCCTTTGTATGCATTTGTGCATGCATATATCTTCATATAAGCCTCTTTCATATGCATCCAAATTCCTATAAAAATTAGCAAAAAATGTCCAAGTAAAAATTCTTACATTGACACATGCACAAAAATGTCCATTTTGCCCCTGAATGAAGATGAAAATGATGGTTTGGAAATAATTGAATTTTGGTTTTAAAAATGTTAAAATGCCCAAATATGATGTTTATTTAAATAAAAAGAGATAAAATATGGATGTAAATATATGCACATTTACGTGCACATCAAAGGCCTACAATAAATAGAATCAGTAATTTATTGTACCATAAACCTCAAGCCATATCCTCAGTAATAGGGCTCGTGTAGGTCTCACTTTACCCTCTGAACCAAGTTTTGGTGGTATATGACCTACTCTATGAGCCGCACCGTCCCTCTGAAGCAAGTTTTGGTGACATCTAGTCCTCTCACTCATAAATGATCGTCATCCTATGTAAACCACATAGTGCCCTCTACATCGAGCTTTGGTGACATCTAGTTCACTCTTGGATGATTGTTATCATATGTGAACAATACTATGCCCTCTACATTGAGCTTTGGCGACATCTAATTCACTCGTAGATTTCTCACTTATGTACGCCTCTATCGCATAAAGAACGACAATCATGTCTCATGTAATATGCTATTGGGACTCAAAGGAACACCGATACCATCTAAATATATGCACACATCAGATATAACATCGCCTTGTCAAATGTGCCTACCATAAACTCGGACCGATATCTCGTCATAATTTATCAACACGGATGATCTCTATTATAAGATTCATAATCGGTACTGTCGCTAGTATAAGGACAATACCATTCATAAACATATCTACCCCAAAGTCAAGGCAAAGGGGCATAGCTAACTCTGCTCAATCATACATGCTCACTAAATGTGACCATATAATCATTCTCTACATTGGTATCGTATTCAATCATCATAGATCGCACACATATCATTATACATTGCATCCGAATCCTGAGCTTTGCCTTGCATCCACTTTTCCTGAGTAGCCTGAAGTATTCCCAAAGCCATGCCAAGACCCCATGAAGAAAAGTACTCAAATGAGGGAGAAATCCCACAAATTCATTCTCTGCCCTAGGTGTTCAGTCGACTGAGGGTTTCATTTAGTTGACTAAGCCCAGTCGACTGAACCCAATTCCTTCAAGTCTTCTGTTTAGTGCTTCCCCCTCAAGTAAGCTTTCCATCCTCATTCAATCGACTAAAATTACTAGATTCAAGAAATGAACTTATGATGGTTGGAAAATCTCCCGAATGGACGCTAATTCGCGTGTTATTTCTTCCTATGCTTCGCCTAATGTGTCTCCTTGCTTTTAGAGCCTACTTCCACCCTATCAGACATCCACTAGGGTTAATTTGTTGATATTTAGGATATGGATACCACAAGTATTAAAAAACTGGTTTCTATACCAAAATCCAATCTTTGCATTAGTAGAGTTCAACGAGCAATTATAGCGATACGACTTTCTCGAGCATGCAAAAACTACATACATGACCTCCTTGCCTTGTGCATAACTTGTTATTGTCGATACGCTTGTTCATGCATGCTTATGCACATACATTCACGCAACACAAATTAACTTCACAAGTCTTATTACGGACTTCACTAGAGCGATTACTCAAACTAGTGTCTCTCGTGCAACTTAGTGCACCCAATATTCGCTTTGGCTGCGTGAAATGCTCGCATCGAACTTGTATTCAATAATATATATACACACAGTCAAACAATTTTGCATATCTATAAAATAAACTAACACATAACAATATTAACTACAATACACACATCGTTTGATTGTTATATATTTTCAAATACACATATACGTATACTTGCCCAGACTTATATATATATATACATATATATATATTTAAATAAGTAATTCTTTTATTGCTTAGTGAAATCTTACTTTTATTTACTATATCTTGTTAATAAAAGTAAAACAACTTTTTATAAAATCCTATATCGGTTTATAAAATATAATACGAGCTTATAAACCCATTTAAGCCTTTGAAATATTAAATCTCTTACATTTCATAAACAATTTATAAAATCTTATAAGCATTTTATAAAATGTCTTATTCATACTAATTTTTAAAATTTGATATTTTATAAAATACCGCTTTCTTGCTATTTTACAAAATCACCTTTTCATAAAATATCACTTTTGTCTATTTTATGAAATCACTTATAGAATATCACTTTTATTTATAACATTATTTATTTTCATAAATAATATTTATAAATAATCCAATCACTTACGAAAATCATTTCTTACTTTAAATAATATTTATAAGTACTAATTAAGCCTCCGTAATCACTTAGTTAGCTTATTAACTTTTTTAAAACTATTTGAATTAGTTTCATTACTAATCAATGATCACTTAATTATATCATGCAATTAGCCTCTAAATAATCACAATATTGCTCAAAAATAAATAATTTACCCCATAATCAAAATTAAGGCTTACCAACTATTTTAAAAAATAGGAACTAAGGTCTCAAACTAATAACGAGCGAATATTGACTTGTTTAAAGCCTATACCTAAGCCTAATTACTTTACTATCATCCTCTAACTTCTTCCAAAACACTTCACAATCATTCATATATTGTTTAATGAAGTAAACAAGTAAATTAAGTAATAGAATCATCTTACTCACCTTTCTTTCTCCCAAATCATGTTCCAATCACCAAAACCCAAGCTTTCCTCTCTTTTAAATTTTGAAATGAACATCAAAACCCTAACTTAAGTTAATTCCTTCATGGATTTTCTAGAATAGGACGAGATGGATTAAGGTGATTTTTATTTGAATTAAAAAAAATTATTTGAAGGGTTTAGGGCTTGATGATTAAGGAAGGATTAAAAGGGATTAGAAAAATAATTAGAGGGGATGGATGACATGGAACATCAAAAGAGAAATGAATGGAAATAATGAAGAGCTTAACTACATATAAGCTAAGTTAGGGTAAGTTAATAGACTTGTCACAATTTTGTTCATTAGGCACTATTTATCCCCGAAAATCATCGCCTTCAAACATATTCAAGTTTATACTCATTTTACTCGAGTAGAAAAAGCGAATTCAACTATGGATGCATTGAGTCCCAATTTGCTGATTTGTAAAATTTGAGTATAATAGACGTTCCATTGCTTAATGATTAAATATCTAAATTAATCATTTAAATATTCGGTCGTTAAAACTATGGGGCTACAAGGTTCACAAGCAAAGGAAAGGATATTATTGTGAATTCTAACGCAATACCTAATCAACAATTGATAGTTATAGGTAAAGAAGGGTTCTCTATTGAAAATTTAAAACCTAATTTTCATCACGCAAGGGATGTTGGCAAAATATTAGATGTTGTTCGGAAAAAAAATTTAACGCTAAACCTAATTTTCATCAGTTCAGAGTTGAAGGTCATGGCAATATGAAATTCTAGATTTCTTCGGACATAAAAAAAATCCTCTTGTTCAAAGGTGCTGAAAGGTTCAACATAAATGGTGCTTCTCAATTTGAATTCACTGAACCTTTAATTTTTAAAGGGCTTAGAAAAGGGAGATTCTCATAGGTTTGGCTGAAAATTGATGGCATAATTGTATCATGTTCCATATTGTGGGTCCTAGACCATACTTCGAAGTAATTGAAGAATAGTCCAAGAGAATGTGAGAAAGATAAGGCAACTTCACCATTCAAACAAGAGATAATGGTTTTTTTATTGCTAGATTTGAGAATGTTAGGGATTGTGGGAAAATCCTAGATGGGGGTCCTTGGATTTCCAATAGTAATCTTATTATTATGAAGAAATTATGTCCAACCATGAAAACGGATAGAGATCTTCTTGCTTTTATGCCAGTTTGGATTAGACTTCCTAGTCCGAGTTTATGATTATGGGGCCCTATAGCTGTCAGTGCTTTAGCAAGTCATATCAATAACCAATAATTAAATTGGATGAAGCGACTCTTAGTAGAACGAGAATTTCATTTACAAGAGTGTTAGTTGATATAAAAGCTAAGTATGGCCTTCATAATTTCTTGGAAGCAGTGGGAGAAAATGGAGAAACTTTCAGATAGGAAGTGATCTATATGAACCCCCACCCAGATGCTCGAACTATCTATGTTGCGGTCATGTTGAGAAGAAATGTCCTATAAGTAAAATTTGGGTCCCAAAAGTTGATAAAAACAATAAAGAAAGGGACGATGTTACAGTGGTAGTTAACCCCATGGAAAATTCAGTCAATACCAATGTAGGAGAAGTAGGTTTGCCTAAGTAGGAAGAAAAGATAGCTAAAACGGAAGGGTTTAATGACAAAAAGGAGAATGTAGAACAAAGTGAGAAAGGAAATTTGATTGGGAGCAACAAAGTGAAGTTGATGGGCAGGACAAAGTAAGAAGAAAAGGATACTGTAACACCCCATATTTTTAGTGACATTATTTAGGATATTTAATTAGTTAAGTTAAATTAAATAATGTTTTGATTATGGATTGAGATTTGTGATTAAAGATTAAGGGGTAGCCGAACCATGCTAATGAATAAATAAAAGAACTAAAATGGAGTTAAGTGTTAGGAAATAAGGAATGGCAAAATAGGAAAACGATTAAACTTATACCCTAAAACCTTAGGAAATCAAACACATGTTCACTTCATTATTCTCAAACGAAAATACACTAAGGCCGTCCATCATTTTCAATCTCAAGTGAAGATAAAGCTAGGTTTTTCAAGAGGAAGAATCAAACCAATTAATCAAGGTCAAATCTCACATCCTAATCACAAAGCTAAGGTGAATAATGACCACATCTCACTTTTCTACATGTTTTCGCTTTTAAGATGAAATCTAAGTTATCTTGCATGATTTAGCCATGATGTTGAAGAGCAAAATGTTTATATATACATGTTGATGATTTATGCTTGTCCATATAAATTTTTGACTTATTTTAATGTGAAAACTCTATTTAATGAGATCCAAATGTTTTGCAATTTTATATGTAGACCAAAAATGTTATTTTAGAGATGGGTTTCAATTTTCATAATTTTTTGAATTAATGTGGATTTTATATTAATTTTCTAGTAAAGAAAATGATTTATTGGGTTATAAATTATTTACGGTTAAAAATAATAATAATTTGGGTCTGAAACTTATATATGTTAGGAAACATATATAATTTTATTTTTTGAAATTTTTTCAAATTTTTTCGAAGTGTTTTGATGAACATATAAAATTATTTAAGGTACGGGACTTAAATATTTTATATATTTAATTAAGGAAAATGGGCGTTTTGTAAAATAAAATCATCGCTTGCTCCTGAAATTATTGGCAGCACTTTTCTGTAAATTATTTAGCAACGACAAATAAAGGCAGGTTGTTTGAAAAGTTTTCTCTTTTAAGTAAAAAACAAAAATAACATGATTTTGGCATGTTCCGCTCCTTTCGGCATAGGGGGTTTTGACCCAGACCTTTCGCCACCAATGGTTTCGAAAACAAAACGCATGGTACAAGCTACTTGGTACATAGCATTTTAGGCAAATGTGAATGGGTACTTGGTCAAAACTTTAGGTTCCGAAGGGGTTAGAGTATGTTTGTTTTAAGACTAAGGTAGCGCCTGTTTTGCTTTTGAAAGAGATAGGTTTCGACTTAATTGCCTTTGACTGGGTCAAATGTTTTCAAAGGAATGGTTTTGACTTGGTTACATTCTTTTGTTTCTATGTAAAGCTTTCGAAGGGGTCAAAACTCTGTAGGATCTAGATTAACCCTAGAGGGGGGGTGAATAGGGTTATAGCAAATTTTCTCGAATTAAACACAGAAATATAATTGCAGAAATAAATATGCTGAAAAGTAAATCACACACAAAATTTACCCAGCTTTGGCAACCTCTGCCTACTGCTGCATTCCCAGATTTCTATTAGAATTAAACAGTATCACGCTTACAAACACTCTACTAGACTCTCAGACCCTTTTGCTCCCGCTCACAAACACTCTACTAGACTCGCACACCCTGCTCCCGCCTATAGAGTTTCGCTCACTCGCAAACACTGCTCCCGCCTATAGAGCTTTGCAAACTCGCACTCCCTGCTCACTGAACTAATTCTAAATAGACAATCTGACACTACCTAATCCCTAGGTGGTGATTTACAAATTCTTCGACTCTAAAAGAAAAAACAATTTCAAAAATACACGCAGGAGCAAAAATTAAAATGTAAACTAGAATCCCTAATTTTTGCTCAAATTAAAAACTAAAAACCCTATTATAAAATTAAACTAAACCCCCTTTTAATAATAATAAGGCCGGCCCCTTATTCTTGTTTCACCCGATCTTCAATTCTCTCTTGAGAAAAAAAATGGCGGCGATATTTTGCTCTTCAATTTCTCTGTCAAATTAAGGCTTGAGAGATCTGAAGCTCGATTTCCTTATTGATATTCTCAGACGCTCTGCTTGCTGACTTGGGATTGAGGAATTTTTCTGCTTGGCTAGGGCTTCGGCTTCTTTTATTCGTTGATGGCTATTTGATTCTTCTCTGTCTTATTTCAGCAATCGACTCTTTGGTATGTTGTTTCTTTTGTTGCTTGTTTGATTGCTTGCTCTTTTTCCATGCCGATGATGATAGTATGGGATTGTATTTATATGAATTCTGGGCACTTGATTTTGCTTGTATCGATTCGATACTTTCCTAAATTATGCTTTCCTGATTTTAATTACACCTTGATACGCACGGCTTTGATTGTGTTGCGTTCGATTTTCTTGATTCACACGGCATTAAAACTTCCCCTTTTTCATTGCTGACTTTTTCAAAGACGAATATATTTGTTGAATTCTCTGTCTTGACTTTAGCATCCTATTTTCAAAAATTCTGACTTCACTGCTTCGTCCATCTTGTGTTTGCCCCTGTCTTCATCTCTGGCCATCTTCACTATCACTTGGTACTGCTGCATCCATTCTGTTGCACTTTGATGTTGTATATGTGATGCATTCATTACTGCAATACTTGTTGCACTTTAGTTGTTCACCATGTTGCATTCACTCCATTTTGCATTGCATTTGTGATTGATGCAGTTTTGACATTTGGTCATGTTGCAGTATTCATTGTTGTTGTGTTCCTCACTGATGCATTGTTGTAACTCCATCTTGACTTGGGCTTTTTCACTGTAACAGATGCTACACTTGTTCATGTATATATTACTTTGTTTCACTGGTGGCCTATGTGCATGCTTCACTGTTCTTTGCATTTGTTCATATGAGTGTGCTCACTTGATCTATCACACTGTTGCATACATTTGCATTGTATATATTCTATTCCTGTTTGCATTTGAGTTTGTAGCTTGGTGTCATGTTTGTTTTGAGTCTGCAACTTGTAGCTGGACTTGATTTGTGCCTTGTCCATTCTCATGTGTTCATCCCTGTAGTATATGTTAGTGATACATCTTGGAGTTGGTTCATGTTGCACTGCACTTTGATGTTGTAGTCTCTGACTTGAGCATGTTTATATTGAACTGCCTCCTGTACTTGCAGTTTGGTCCATTAAGTTGTTGCAATTGAATTCAAGTTTCTTGTACTTGTGCACTGTTGTGTCTGGTTCTTTTCATTCATGTTGCAACTCAAATGTTTCACTCTGATATGTTTATGCATTTGCCACTGAGCTTGATTCATGCTTACTGTCACTACTGCTTCGAGTCAGTTTCATGGTCACTTATGCAGTTTGAAGCTTGCCACTGACTTTGGTTCTTCGCTTGCATCGTTGTAGTTGCATTTATGTCACGTAGTTGCATACTTTGACTTGATGCTGCATATATGTTTGTTGCAGTCCCTTTTTGCTGTTGCTATCCACATTGAACTGCTTTTGATGCACTTTTGAACTTTGTTGCAACTTGGTCTTGAGTTGTTTAATGAATAGATTGAACTTGCATACTTCATGTAGCCTTTTGGTCTGACTGTTGCTTCATGTAGTTGACATATCTCATGCTCAAAGACTACTACTGATCATGTTGCTGTTGCTATGCAGTTACTATGCTTTGCTTGGTCTCTGATCTCTGTTGCTTCACCACTGAACATTTGTCACTTCACTGTTGCACTTTTGTGCTTTGAGTCAGTTTCATTGTTGCTCTATGTTCATGTTCTTGCAGTCTTCATGACTGTACTGTTGCAGTCGAGTTGTATTCATGTACACTTGTGGCTTGAACTTGATTCACTTCATGTTGTTGTTTGGACATTTGCATTTGTACACTCCATACTTGGTCGTGTTGCTGTTGCATTTGTTAGTGGCTTTAGTCTTGAACTGTTTGTAGTCAATTGCTTTGTCTATTTGCCTTGAGTTGAACCTATCTTGGGTTTGACCTTGTTTTTGATTTCTGTGCTTTTGTTTGATTTTTTGTACACGAGTTGGCGAGGCAGTGCACACGTATACGAATGTACACGTGTGTACTGCAGCCACTTATAGTTACCTGTCCCTGATAAAAATACTGATATGCACAGATATTGCACAGTCAAAAATGATGACGAACAACCCAAATAACTGAGGCAAACAATGTTTTCAAAATCATCGTTTCTTTCAAATTTCAAAAATATTTCTCTTTCAATTTTACTGCGTTTGAAAATATTTTTGCAGATTACTCAGATGCTGGATTCAAACCGGAATGCAGTTGAAGACAAAATACGAGTGTGAGTGATATGTAGTGAGGTTAACTGTAAATGTGAAATGTGATGTGATTGTAATCAAAAATGTATATGTATAGTGAGAGCATGTAATTGTACTATTTAAAATTGTAATAAATATTAGTTTGAATAAAATATTCGTTTGAATTCAAAATCTGTGTAACTTGTTCTGTTTGAATTCAAATTCAAATTCTGTGTAATTTATTTTATTCAACAAATATTTATTTAATCTATGAAAAACAAAATAGTACATTACCAAATACATTTAAATGAATATATATGTTTATTATCATCAAACAAAAATATATAAGCCCATATTCAACAATCTCCCCCTTTTGATGATAACAAACATATATTTAAGATTTTGACCGTGTTAAATGTATTTGACCAATTATATACTCTAATTGCTCCCCCTATTTAAATGCTTCCTCTCTACATGATGCTCCCCCTACATATATGCATACAAATAGAAATATATTCAAATGAGCCTAGATGCATATGGAAAAATTATTTGACCTTTGCTTGATTCTATTTGACAAAATCTTAACTTTTCTCTCCCCCTTTTGTTATCAGCAAAAGAATAATAGTGTGAGAGAAAAATAGAGATAAAGTGATCAATATTAATCCAACATTAATCTCAAATTGAATATAAATATTAAACTTCAATAAGAATCAAACAAAAACCATAACTACTCTTGTTAGGCGCATATTCCAATTTTAGAAATGATGGATATGGTGTTCATATAAAATCATACAGTTGAATCAACTTGTAGTACATTTATATCAGGAATTTGAATATCTACCAATCATGCATAACCGTTAGGACTTTTAAATGAGATTAGTAGTATTCGAATTTAATTTTAAAAAATGAAATCAAGTATCTTCTAACCACGCATGACCGTGAGGACTTTTAAATGGGATTAGAATCAACTTGCCTATTTAAACAATTTAATTTTGATATGCGTTCCATACATGCATAACCGTAAGGACTTTTAAATGAGCATGGAAGCACATAATAAAAAAAAATTCAAGTAATTCACCCATGCATAACCGTGAGGACTTTCAAATGAGAGTGAATACTTTGGATATTTATTTATTTATTTAAAAAAAATATGACATGAAAAACAAATGATTCCTGATTATAGTACCACATATCGACAAACTATATTGAATATTTGATAAACCATGGTCGATAGAAATAATGATAGATATAGAAATGGTCATGGAATCTTTACCCAACAAAAAGTTTTATAATTCTTGTTTTAATTCCTAAAGAAATTTTTCAAATATACTCTCTTGAGTAATGTATGTTAAATATCAACACTCATCACTTTTTCAATCACTATTTATCTCTTTGATAATTAGTAGGGAGTCGGATCAGTCAAAATTTGTCATTTAAAATCAAATAAAAATGACTAATCTGAAAATATGGTCAAACAATTATTTTCTTGAAGGGGTTATATGAAAAAAATTCTGCTAAATGAAAAATTATTTCAAGTGAAAAATATGCAGATATTCTCTTTGGGAAAAACGATGCAGCAAATGAATGTTTCAAGAATTAATCACGTTCAACTCGTATGTTTTCTATCAACTAGATTACCAGTATGAACTGCATCTGAATTTCTTTTTCAATCGAAAATATCACTAACTGGATTTGGTAAACCAGACATGAAGTGTGTATCAAAAATTTTAAACCCAATTTTAGCAACAATTTAAATGACATTCTTTGGATTTTGAATTGAAGCCATGTTCACACTCAAACAAATATCATGGTGTTAATTTCAGAAACCATAGGATAAACAATTATATTCATGAGTAATCAACAGTCAATCAACATCTTAATTATTTCAAAAACAATTTCTTGAAGTTTCAACAATTTCTTAAAATCCTTTTTCACATGAGTTTGAAATCGTGCAAATTTACAAGCAGTGATCAAAATGTCAAAATATGTCTAAGTGTAGCACGAGTAATCAAGGATCAATAAAATACCATCATTTGACCAAACATATTAAGTTCAATGATGAAAGGATGGTTGGTCTACTTTTGAGCACAAATCAAAGTAAGAACAAGTCAAAAAAAATCATATCAATAAGTCAGAATTAAAGTCATCATCACATCATTATCACAATTTTGGCTGATTTAATTCAGAATATGGTGCAGATTATCACATTTAATATACCTTCACCTGTTTTACCTTTACGATAATTTCTCGTGATTGCCTATTGTGATTCTGTCACCTTTATACTAGGCTAAGGAACTTTACTTTGTTGCCCGTTGTGTTTCTGGAACAGCCAAAATCCAGAGAACACCGTTGTCGTTCCTTAGCCTGCCACCACACCTACACGATGAAAGATTTTTGTGACCTATTTCTAGGTCCATGATTGTTAGTGGCAGAAACATTATGAATAAACAAACCCTTTGGAACCCAAACTTGTTTAGACTTTTCATTCTTGTTCCAATAGACATGAAATTTGTTTGTAGAATTCTTAGGAACCCAAACTTGTATAAATTTTGTGTTCTTGTTCCTATGACTACAATTTTCAGAATGATGTCCAATTATTTCACATATATCAAAGACACTTTTCCCTTTTGCATTATCCTCAGCTTGTGTTTTCCCAAAACCAAGTCCTTTTCTGTTGTTAGCAAAAATTTGATTTCCCAATAGCATGTTGAAAGATTTTTCGCCTCTTGAAAAGTTATTCAAAGATTTCTCAAGATTTTGGACTTTGGTTTTTAGTGTTGTATTTTCAGTGACAAGTGAGGTGCATCGATTTATAAAATCCTTTTTCCTAGTGTCGATGGTTTCCTTAAGATTCAAGTTTTCTTTTTCAAGATTCTCAGAGTTGTTCTTAAGTCTTGTCAATTCTGAATCTAAAACTTTACATCTTTTACATTCTAGGTTTTGAATATTTTCAAGTTCAGTTTCTAACCTAAAATTTTTACGAGCAAGTTCTCTCCTATCAGTTTTCAGTTTTTCAATTTTAGATTCAAGAGCATCAACTACTTTAGTGAGATCAGAACACATAAAAACAAGATCTCTATAGGAATACTCACCTTCCTCACTAGATTCCTCTGAGCTTGAATCTGAATTTGATTTCGCCATAAGACACAAGTTAGCCTCCTCTACGCTGCTATCCGAAGCTTCTTCTCCTTCTTCATCATCCCAAGTCGCTGCAAATACCTTCTTCGCCTTTTTCTTTCCTTTGTTGTTTTTGAGAAGTGGACATTTTGGTTTGATGTGGCCAGGCTTGTTGCAGTTATAACATGTCAGTTCATTATCGGAATTTTCGGAATCTTTTGACCTATTGCCCTTTGTTTTCTTCTTGCGTGGCTTGAATCTAGACCATCTTCTAAGATTATTGACAGCCATTGCAAGCTCTTCAATTGGATCTTCTTCATCGCTTTCTTCTTAGCTCTTTAAGGCAATCGTCTTTTTCTTTGGTTCGGAGTTGTTGCGTTCTTCCTTTGCTTTTAGCTCAAGCTCATATGTCATCAAGTTTCCAATCAACTCCTCCATGCTTAGCTTACTCAGATCTTTCGATTCTTGGATTGCCGTGACTTTTGCCTCAAAGTTCATTGGTAAGACTCGTAGTATCTTCCGCACAAGCTCTACCTCAGTGAATATCTTCCCAAGTGCTCTAGCGTTGTACACCAAAGTTGAAAAGCGTCCAAACATGTCCTTTATGCTCTCGCCTTTGTCCATTACAAAGTTCTCGTATTCATTGCTGAATAGGGCTAGACGAGACTCCTTGACTTGAGAAGTTCCTTCGTGTGTCACCTCCAAAGTGTGCCAAATTTCCTGTGCTGTTGTACAATGAGAAATTCTATTAAATTCATTTTTATCAAGAGCACATATCAAAGCATTCATGGCTTTAGCATTTGTCGTTTTCAATCTCTTATCGTTAGCATCCCACCTATCCTTCGGTTTAGGAATCTCAGTATCACCAACGATAATAGTGGGAGGTTTATAGCCAGTTTCAATAATATCCCAAACATCATAATCAACGGAACTAAGGTAAATACTCATCCTAACTTTCCAATAAGCATAATCGTTCCCGTTAAACATGGGTGGCCTAACGATAGATTGCCCCTCAGAAAAAGCATTATTTTGTAGACTCATGACTCTAGAGTTAAATAAAAAATATACCGGGCTCTGATACCACTTGTAGGATCTAGATTAACCCTAGAGGGGGGGTGAATAGGGTTATAGCAAATTTTCTCGAATTAAACACAGAAATATAATTGCAGAAATAAATATGCTGAAAAGTAAATCACACACAAAATTTACCCAGCTTTGGCAACCTCTGCCTACTGCTGCATTCCCAGATTTCTATTAGAATTAAACAGTATCACGCTTACAAACACTCTACTAGACTCTCAGACCCTTTTGCTCCCGCTCACAAACACTCTACTAGACTCGCACACCCTGCTCCCGCCTATAGAGTTTCGCTCACTCGCAAACACTGCTCCCGCCTATAGAGCTTTGCAAACTCGCACTCCCTGCTCACTGAACTAATTCTAAATAGACAATCTGACACTACCTAATCCCTAGGTGGTGATTTACAAATTCTTCGACTCTAAAAGAAAAAACAATTTCAAAAATACACGCAGGAGCAAAAATTAAAATGTAAACTAGAATCCCTAATTTTTGCTCAAATTAAAAACTAAAAACCCTATTATAAAATTAAACTAAACCCCCTTTTAATAATAATAAGGCCGGCCCCTTATTCTTGTTTCACCCGATCTTCAATTCTCTCTTGAGAAAAAAAATGGCGGCGATATTTTGCTCTTCAATTTCTCTGTCAAATTAAGGCTTGAGAGATCTGAAGCTCGATTTCCTTATTGATATTCTCAGACGCTCTGCTTGCTGACTTGGGATTGAGGAATTTTTCTGCTTGGCTAGGGCTTCGGCTTCTTTTATTCGTTGATGGCTATTTGATTCTTCTCTGTCTTATTTCAGCAATCGACTCTTTGGTATGTTGTTTCTTTTGTTGCTTGTTTGATTGCTTGCTCTTTTTCCATGCCGATGATGATAGTATGGGATTGTATTTATATGAATTCTGGGCACTTGATTTTGCTTGTATCGATTCGATACTTTCCTAAATTATGCTTTCCTGATTTTAATTACACCTTGATACGCACGGCTTTGATTGTGTTGCGTTCGATTTTCTTGATTCACACGGCATTAAAACTTCCCCTTTTTCATTGCTGACTTTTTCAAAGACGAATATATTTGTTGAATTCTCTGTCTTGACTTTAGCATCCTATTTTCAAAAATTCTGACTTCACTGCTTCGTCCATCTTGTGTTTGCCCCTGTCTTCATCTCTGGCCATCTTCACTATCACTTGGTACTGCTGCATCCATTCTGTTGCACTTTGATGTTGTATATGTGATGCATTCATTACTGCAATACTTGTTGCACTTTAGTTGTTCACCATGTTGCATTCACTCCATTTTGCATTGCATTTGTGATTGATGCAGTTTTGACATTTGGTCATGTTGCAGTATTCATTGTTGTTGTGTTCCTCACTGATGCATTGTTGTAACTCCATCTTGACTTGGGCTTTTTCACTGTAACAGATGCTACACTTGTTCATGTATATATTACTTTGTTTCACTGGTGGCCTATGTGCATGCTTCACTGTTCTTTGCATTTGTTCATATGAGTGTGCTCACTTGATCTATCACACTGTTGCATACATTTGCATTGTATATATTCTATTCCTGTTTGCATTTGAGTTTGTAGCTTGGTGTCATGTTTGTTTTGAGTCTGCAACTTGTAGCTGGACTTGATTTGTGCCTTGTCCATTCTCATGTGTTCATCCCTGTAGTATATGTTAGTGATACATCTTGGAGTTGGTTCATGTTGCACTGCACTTTGATGTTGTAGTCTCTGACTTGAGCATGTTTATATTGAACTGCCTCCTGTACTTGCAGTTTGGTCCATTAAGTTGTTGCAATTGAATTCAAGTTTCTTGTACTTGTGCACTGTTGTGTCTGGTTCTTTTCATTCATGTTGCAACTCAAATGTTTCACTCTGATATGTTTATGCATTTGCCACTGAGCTTGATTCATGCTTACTGTCACTACTGCTTCGAGTCAGTTTCATGGTCACTTATGCAGTTTGAAGCTTGCCACTGACTTTGGTTCTTCGCTTGCATCGTTGTAGTTGCATTTATGTCACGTAGTTGCATACTTTGACTTGATGCTGCATATATGTTTGTTGCAGTCCCTTTTTGCTGTTGCTATCCACATTGAACTGCTTTTGATGCACTTTTGAACTTTGTTGCAACTTGGTCTTGAGTTGTTTAATGAATAGATTGAACTTGCATACTTCATGTAGCCTTTTGGTCTGACTGTTGCTTCATGTAGTTGACATATCTCATGCTCAGAGACTACTACTTGATCATGTTGCTGTTGCTATGCAGTTACTATGCTTTGCTTGGTCTCTGATCTCTGTTGCTTCACCACTGAACATTTGTCACTTCACTGTTGCACTTTTGTGCTTTGAGTCAGTTTCATTGTTGCTCTATGTTCATGTTCTTGCAGTCTTCATGACTGTACTGTTGCAGTCGAGTTGTATTCATGTACACTTGTGGCTTGAACTTGATTCACTTCATGTTGTTGTTTGGACGTTTGCATTTGTACACTCCATACTTGGTCGTGTTGCTGTTGCATTTGTTAGTGGCTTTAGTCTTGAACTGTTTGTAGTCAATTGCTTTGTCTATTTGCCTTGAGTTGAACCTATCTTGGGTTTGACCTTGTTTTTGATTTCTGTGCTTTTGTTTGATTTTTTGTACACGAGTTGGCGAGGCAGTGCACACGTATACGAATGTACACGTGTGTACTGCAGCCACTTATAGTTACCTGTCCCTGATAAAAATACTGATATGCACAGATATTGCACAGTCAAAAATGATGACGAACAACCCAAATAACTGAGGCAAACAATGTTTTCAAAATCATCGTTTCTTTCAAATTTCAAAAATATTTCTCTTTCAATTTTACTGCGTTTGAAAATATTTTTGCAGATTACTCAGATGCTGGATTCAAACCGGAATGCAGTTGAAGACAAAATACGAGTGTGAGTGATATGTAGTGAGGTTAACTGTAAATGTGAAATGTGATGTGATTGTAATCAAAAATGTATATGTATAGTGAGAGCATGTAATTGTACTATTTAAAATTGTAATAAATATTAGTTTGAATAAAATATTCGTTTGAATTCAAAATCTGTGTAACTTGTTCTGTTTGAATTTAAATTCAAATTCTGTGTAATTTATTTTATTCAACAAATATTTATTTAATCTATGAAAAACAAAATAGTACATTACCAAATACATTTAAATGAATATATATGTTTATTATCATCAAACAAAAACATATAAGCGCATATTCAACAAACTCCTAGTCGCCGCCTTTTTGCCTTCGAAGCCAATGGTTTCGAAAGGTGTACTTAACTTTTACAAATTAGCCACGTCCTTATGTTTTCGAAGGAATGGTTTCGACACCATTGCTTCTTTGCTTAGGAACATGTTTGAAAGGAAGGTTTCGACTAAGATGTTTTAATTGAGCCATTTTATTATGTTTGAAGTATAACCCAAAGGTTTTGAAAGAGTTGATTTATATTGTTTCGAAAGGTGTTTTTCACATGTTTTAAATTTAATCCAAATGCTTTCGAAGATTTTAAGGTTTTGATGCCTACAAAAGATTTTAAAGAAGGTTTCAGAGGGGTGGTTCCACTATGTTTTCGAAAGGTCTAAAGGGAAGGTTTTCCAATAGTTTTGAACAAGTTTAAAACAAATGGTTTTCCTACGTTTTCGAAAGGCAATATTGAATGGTTTTAAAGAAGGACGTCTAAGGTTTTTGGCTTTCGAAGGGATAAGAAATTTCAATGGTATTGAATGAATGGTTTCGAAAGAAAGATTTGGCTTTTTGGCCTAGATAAAAGGAAAGGGTTTTACATGGTTTTGAAAGGGGTACTTTCAATAAGATCGAAAGGAGTACTTTCAAATGTGTAATGGTTTTCATCAACATAGATTTGAGTAAAGTATATAACATGGCAGGATGATTTTGAGTAAAGCATATAGTATTGAAGTTTTCCTTGTTAAATTTGGTTTAAAAAGTTTTAAATCAATTTCAGATGAAAGGGTTTTCAAGAAAAATTATGGGAAGATATCCCTAGGTAAAATGACTAAGATATTAGAATACGAGATGTGACTGGTGTAAGGGCGTGCCCTATACATTAGCTATTGACCACAGCTAATTTAGTTCAAAATTCCAGTGTGTAGAGCTTTATCACATGTAAGACTAAAATTATGATTACACACAGAAGAGAATATATGTTTGTATATAGATAGGTTATTGGTGAGCCCGCAAAACCATTAGGATCAGGTGACTTTGGGAGATGTTAAGTTAGAGATAGACCGTCTAGAAAAGAAGTATTTAACAGATAGTTAAGGACAGATCGTCCAAAAGAGGTGTGTCTAACAGATGTTAGATAAATTTTGTTACTTTGTCTAGTAGACCAGAGTCAGCCAAAGGTTAATAGTAGGCCAATCAAAACTATAATGTTTGGACAGATAGTCCATTTGTTACCTGATATATATGTTTGTATGTTTACATAATGATGCTTTACAGTTTAACCAGTTTTGGTTGCAGGAAAAGATTTACAAAAGATATGTTTTAAAAGGATGTTAATGAGGGAAAACTCCGCGGTTTCACTTAACATTAATAACTGGGATGTATAGTATTATTCATACCGTGCTTTATGTTTGACTCGAAATTAATGTTTTCCCCTTAAACTCTCGGGTGCTAAAAATTGATTTGAGTAGGCCGAGAGTTGAAGTTCTCTTAGGTTTAGTAGGATGACGAATAAACTAACAAAGAAGTACAAAAGACTAATGGATAGCTATTTAGGAGTTGCAGTACTTTTTTTTTCTGTTTATTTCCACAGTGTATGTATTAGGTAAATGATGACTATATGACTATATGACTCTCATCATCCAAGGGGGCATCTTCATATGTTGCTCTTGGCGTATTTTGTAATAAGTACATTTTAGCATTGCTGAGAAACGTTTGGGATTATGTAATCTGAATATGGAACACCTATTTTGAAATGTAATGGAAAATTCTGTTTTGAAATCTGTGATTTGTTTCATATTCAATTGCTTTTGATATTATATATACCATTAACATAGCCGTATCTAGTCGTTGAAAATTAATACTATAGATACTGCAATATCTGTAGCGTATAGTTTTGGGCCTCTACATATGAGATGTTACAGATACCAACATTGAAATCTCTTAAAACTCCCGTAAGTATAAAATCAAATCTTTGATAGAAGTGGAAGAAGCGATCAAGCAACAAAATCAAATTCGTGAGGTTCTAATTGAGAAGACGTCGAAGGAAATGCAAGAGATAAATTCAATTAATTCGAATTTAAAGGCTATTAATAAATTAAAGAAAGAATCTTGCAGTTGAAAAGTGGAAGGGGAATCCTCCAATACTATTAACGAAAGGGCATCTCAACATTCGATCGAACCAGTCTAACTAGCTTTGAACCCGTCAGGAGTAATCGGTCCCATCCAGGTTAGTAACGAGACACCATCAGCTCTAGTTCTTGTGAATGCTTATTCATCACATGATCCATTCCTTTCCCGGATAGTAGTAATTCTGTTCTTATCTCCGATAGTATTCTGAAATGTTCGGTCACAAGTTTGTATTGCGGGGGGGATATTTCTACTGAGAGCAATGAGACAATTATGTAGGTGAAGGAAAAGGATACACATGATCTTAAGAATGAAGCACAAGCGAAAACTAAGAATACGAAGGATGGTACTCTCGAAATTGAAACTGGCAAAAAAGATAAGCCGGTTCAAAAGAATCCTGAATGGGAGGAAATGAAAAACGATAAAAATAAGAGATTACTGGGAATGTAGCTCAAGGTAGAGAGCTAAGAAGTAGCCGTAATAAATCAATTAAACTATGGCGGTTGCATGCTGGAACACGATGATAGAGATTAATAGATTGGTGAAGCTCTACAATGTAGAATGCTTTGCTTTAGTAGAAAATAAACTCAGATCATTTCAATTGAGAAGTTGAGGAAAGATTTGTTTTTGGATTGGGATGTGGTCAGTAATGTTTCATGCTACTTCAAATGTAGAGTTATTGTTCTTATAAATAAATATGTTTGGAATTTTAATGTAGTAAGCATGTTAGATCAGCACATTACCCTAGAGTTGATGAATTGTGGAGGTGCAAGAATCGATACTATTTTCGTTTATGCACAGAACTTTGATTATCTAAGAGAAAAATTAGGGTTTCCCTTAAAGGAAGACGCATTTCACATTTTTAGACCTTGGATTCTTTTGGATGACTTCAATTGTATAAGGAAATCTAGTGAAAAACTACGGGGCACTCTAGTCCCACTAAGTAAAACTATGAAAATTGATAATCTTATGATAAAAACTAGACTGATGGACATTTAAGTTAGAGGTTTTACATTCTCTTAGTGACCACTCTCCCATCTTAGTTTTGTTAGTTGACTTGCCTAATAACAAAGGTAAACATTTCCAAATTATAAATTATTCGACTATTTGCAATGGTTATAATATAATGTTCGATAAAACATGGAATGTAGAATTTCCTGGTACTCCTTTGTTTTGTTTACTCTTTGTACAAAAAGCTATAAAAAAAATCTTTAATGTAATGGAGAGGGGGAAATTCAGACCCAAAAACAAGTAGAATCTCTTAGAGAGAAATGCAGCGAGCTTCAACATAGACTTGAAGCTTGCATGAATGAGAATTTGGGTCTTGAATTGAACAGTATGAAATTAAAACTAGACTCTCCTTAAAAATAAGAATACTTGGATGTACTTCAAAAATCAAAATGTGACTGGATCATGCTAGGAGATGAAGCAACTTCCTTTTTCTATGCTAAAATGTCCAAACAGAGAAGTTTCAACAATTGGGCGGGTTCTAATTCTGTTCAAGGAAGTTATGTCATAACCAGGATGATTTTATGTCAAAGGAAGTGAATTATTATCAGACTACTTATAATCAACAGCATAATTCTTCATTTCCCATTTTTGTTCGCAAAAATATACTCTCAGAATACGGGACAAAATTATCTAGATGACTATTTTGATTTGGATGAAATTTGTTTGGCGGTTTTCAGTATTAGTGATAATTCAATACTAGGTCCCGTCGGTTTTAATGCGAAATTTTACAAATTTCATTGGGAAAAAATTAAGCTCTTAGTACATAACGTCATCAATGATTCATTTGAAAAAGGAAAGCTTATTAAGAAAATCGATCGCACTTTCATTCATTTAATTTCAAAAAGCAAAGATGCTTTTGAAATTCAACATTTCAGACCTATTTCTTGTTGGGACACAATTTACAAAATAATGGCAAAAGTGATGTGCAATAGGATGAAAATCTTTATGGATGATATGGTTTTAGATAATCAATTTGCTTTTATACAAAACTAATGCATTGGAGATGGTATTTTGTGAGTCCATGAACTTGTCAAGGGTCTCAAGAAAAAAATAAAATCAAATGAATGTGCGTGTATAAAAGTTCATCTTAAAAAAGCATTTGATGCGGTTAACTGGAATTTTACTCTTCATATGATGAAAGGAATGCATTTTCCCACTAAATGGATTCGCATGATCAAAACTATGATTAATTTTCCTTCCTTTTCTATCATTGGGAAAGGAAGTCCTTATGGATTTTTTCAAAGTACTTGGAGAATCAAGCATGGTGTCCCTATATCACCTTTCCTGTTTGTTATAATTATGGAAGCTTTTACACTTCTTATGGAACAGAAAGTCAGGGAAGGCTTTATCAAACCAATCTCTCCTGGAACTAAGATACACCATTTAATTTATGCAGGCGACATCCTAGTTTTTTGCTAAAGCAGATAAAATATCTGCTGAAGCAATACTGGACATTTTCAATATAACAACAACTACTTTGTGTTTGGTTTTAAACAACGAAAAATCCAAATTTATTTTTGGAGGAGTGGCATCCTACAAAGTCGAGATCTCTAATTTTCTTAACATCAAGGATGGAGAACTTCCTATTAAATATCTGGAAAAATAGAATAAAGGAAAAATAGAAGGCTAGGAATCCGAACTTCTTAGCAAATGCAGGAAGAATTGAACTCATGAAATCAACAATCTATCCTATGGTTCAGTATTGGATGCATTGTTTTAACTTTCCTTTATCAACATTACATAAACTCAAGCACATACGTCTTAATTACCTATGGAAAGGGGAAATCAGCAAATTGCCATGGGATACAGTTTGCATTACCAAAGAAGAAGGTGGCTTAGGTCTTCGCAAATTTGAAGATATTAATGTATCTTTAAATATTAAATTTATCAGGAAAATTTTCAATAAAGAAGGAATTTAGGTGAATTAAATGCATTCTAAGTATGTTGGAGAATAATCGTTCTAGGAATTAGAGAAAAATTGATGATTCATGCATCTAGAAAAATATTCTCAAATACTGCTCTGAGGCTCTTAACTGTTTTGAAAAAAGGTTTGTTGATGGGAAATCGACATCCCTTTGGTATGACCTTTGGACAAATGATGGTCTACTTATTAATAAAAAGACACTTTATAAGGAGTTAGGGGAGAAAATCTGTTGGTTCGAGACATTATAGAAGACAGATATTGGAAATGTAGTAATCTTAGTTACTTAATGCAACTCAAAGGTGAAATTACTTCCATTATACTTCGTGAAGACAATTCTGATGATTATTGGGCTTAGTCTTGGACTAATAATGTTAAATACAACTTCAAAGCGGTTTGGAACTAGATTTGTATCACTCGTCAAAAGGTTCAGTGGGCTAATTTTATATGGCATTGTATTCGTATCCCCAAAATGGCTATATATGTTTATAAAGCTATCAATAATATTCTTTCTACCAAAGGCAGACTTAATCAACGTCATCTTAACTTAGATCCTACTTGTGTATTGTGCAACAGAGACATTGATAATATAAACCATCTTTATTTTCAATGCAAATACAGTGCTTTTATCTGAAAATGGTGCTGAATCAAATTAAAGTAGCCGGCCTCACAACTAGACATTTTGGATTTAAATACGGAGGTTGAAAATTCCAATTCTAGATTTAAAAATAGCTTGGATGGAGATATTGCCAGGTTGGTTTTATGAACATGTGTATGGGCAATTTGGAAAGTGAGAAATTCACAAATTTTCAACAATTCCGGTATGTCAGAATCTTACGTGCAATCTGATCCAAGGTACAAAATTTCATTTTCCGTTTCCGTTCCGGTCATTGAAATTTATTAAAATTTCGGTTTCGTTTCGGATATTTCGGAAATTCCATTTTAATTCTGGTTTGCAAATTCGATTACATTTTTGTAAATATGCCAATAAATTTACAATACCAATACTAAATTATAGTAATTCATTCAAATTATGTAGAACATACAAAACATACAACATAAAAAAAAAATTAATACAAAAAACTATTTTTTTTTAACATCATACGAACCATGCTCATCGTTGTCTTCGTTTTGTGCCAGATATTATAATAAGGTTGAAAATCAAACTGCTGCATTTGATTTGAATTTAAAAATGTCTTCATCACATTATCAAATGGTGAGGGTTCATCTTGGATAGATAACGTTTCAACATTATGTGTTTGATTTACTTCGTGATACAAATAACCTACCGTGTAGTCAGACGTAGAATACCTATAACCAGCGTAGTCAGACGCGTTATTTTCAAGCTCCCCCTGACTTCTTTCGTTTCTCTTTTTTATTAAATGTTCTCGTATAATTTTCCAACTTCTTTAAAAACTTTTGGACATGGTGCAACGTCGCCAGCCATTGCTGTCAAATGTATTCTTTCATACGTGTTACATCTCCACCGGAAATTTCTTTACTGCATTAATTGCACTTAGTTTTTTTTATTGATACCGACCGCCGTGCAATAATTCCAAACGGTGTCACGATTTGTCATATTCGAGCACCTAAAATTATATATATATAATAAGCAAAAATTATACAAACTATATAACATAAATTTGTTAATATCAACTTCAATTTAACTAAAAAAATATTACAAAAAGTAATAGATACTAATCTAATTGTCCATTAACCTAACTTTAAAGCTCGGCTCGGTTTAGTAAACACAAATATTTAAGGACCAGTGTAATATTGGTAAGCAAAACATTCAGCACTCTTAATGAAAATAATTAATAGTCCAAACCAAGTTATACAATAGTTGTCAACAAATTTAATTAGAAAGCCCAACCCAGTTTAGCGTCAGCTGCCACTACATCTCCAACGATTCTGCCCTAATTCCTTACCACTCAAACGCCAAAAGTAGCCGCGTCAATTTCAATCCATGGGTTCAGCAAAAAAAATTCAAAAACTTGCTTCAGGCTCGCACGCGTTAATTGATCGTACGGGGTTAGCCGCACTACACTCTCAAAACCCTACTTCAAGCTGCGATGTAGATTAGGAATTCCTGGAGTAAATTTCAATTGGACACGGCTTTAAATTTGTGAGTTTTGTGTGTATTGTTTTGAGATTGTTGTAGTTTTTATTGCCAAATATTGTTCTTTTGCATATGATACACTGCTTGAAAGTTAAAACCTCGATTTTTTGTCTGAATTTTTTAGCAAAACGTTAACTTGAAATTGATTTAAGCGTACAGAGATTTTTATGATATAAGTGAAAGTTGTTTGTTTTTTTTACCTTATTGTATTTTTTTTGCCTCATTGTATTTTTTTGTCCGGATAACGAAACGGGTTTATTACCTGATTCTGTTCCGGCCACCGTCGAAACCGGGCCGAGATGGCCGGAGTTCCGACGTGCCGGACGGAATCTGGAACCTTGATCTGATCATGATCATAGATTATGTCAAATTCGACCATGTAAATCAAAATTTAAAGATTCAGTAACAACTAACTGAGGCATTAGTGCAGAATGGTTATAGATTCATACCTAACCTTCTAAGACACATATTTGTGTTGTAGCAACTTAAGATCATGTTGATTTTTCCATCCCTGCTGTCGAGCTCTGGTAAGTATTCACCTGTCTTATTTTACATCCTGCAGTATTATTTAAAAAAAAAAATTTATTACAGATTCATGATCAAACTCTACTTCCAAGGAGATCCAACTTCTTTTCACTTCTCTTTGTAACATCAGAGTTTTAGAACTGCAGATTCTTGCTTTCATCGGGTGTTTGTGTGCTTTCTAATCTCTAATTTAGAGTTTGGATGAGATTAACTTTCCATTCTCTAGAAAAATTCTTGGTGAAAAACTAGTAAAGTATGAAGTACGTATGAAGTTATGATGTTCCAGAGATTTATTCTCTTAATCGGTGGGATATTTTTAGTTCTTACAGGCAAAGTTTCTTTCTTTGTTATTTTTATACCCGTTGTCCATTTGGGCTGGAGGCCTATCTTACATATTTTTTATTTTGTGTGATACAGTTTTTGCTTTAATAAAGCTTTCAAAAACTTCTTAAAAAAAGGTTTAGCTCTAAGTCATATTTGCAAGGGTGATATATATGAAGGGGCCTTGCTAAATACCGTTTTCAAGGAAGAAGCAAAAAAAGAACCCAAGAAGACTAGAGAAAAAGTGCAGCAACAGAATCAGCACAATGGAGGCTTTGGACCCAAAGGGAAAATTAAGTGGCATGATATGCATTGCAGGAAGTGTGGCAGGAAGGGAAATTTCGCGAAGGAGTGCAAGACAGAGGGTTTGATGGTTAAGTGTTATAATTGCAATCGGTTTGGGCACATAAAGCAGTAATGTCCAGCACCTCAAAATACCTCTACCCAAGTGGTCCCAGCTTATGTACTGAAGTAGTACCTAGCTCGAGTATGCCACTAGTTGCAAATAAAGGAAAGATGGTCATGGTTGAATGTGTGTCAACTTTATTCGATTTATCCATTCGCACTCTATTTAACACGAGGACATCACACTCTTTCGTTTCTTATAAACTTGTGGATAAGTTACACTTAGAAACTAGCATAGTTATGGACCATATAACTGTGTTAAACCCTGTATGAGGATTGGCTTATTTGTCTATGGTGTATAGGGTTTGAGATTATTTATTTTGGGGATCTAGTTAGATTTTGATGCTTTTTCTTAGGATTTCCTGGGTTTGGGTTAATATTAAGGATGGATTAGATTACGATTTATGGGGTTATATTAGATTGTGATAGGAAGGTTGTTAGGTTGAATATGTGCAGTGGATGTACCTTGGAAGTTTATTGCGATCCATGAGGATCAGTTTTGTTGATATACTTATATTCATTAGACCTACCACATGATGAGCTGATTCAGTACCTATAGTTAGAGATTTACGTAGACGTTGGTCTCCTAATACAGTGAGATATCAAGTTTCAAACTTACCTTGTGGAAAATGACAGCCCTGTCACCTTACTTTTAAGGTATATGACTCCAAAGGAGAGACATGACTAGAACACAAGTGAATGAGCTATTAGAGAAGGTCTTCATTAGGAGGAGTATTTTAAAATAGGGAGCACCAACCATCTTTGCCACCAAGGCAGTTGGTCCTCTAAGGCTTTGTGTCGATTGTAAGGAGCAAAATAAACTGACAAAGAAGAATTGGTATCCACTGCCCCGCATAGATGATCTCTTTGATCAGTTGGTTGGAGCGAAGGTGTTCTCACAATTTGATTAGGCAATCGAATTCCACCATTTGCGTGTAGTTGAGTATAATATCCAGAAGGCTACCTTTTGTACACCCAACGGAGTTTATGAATGGTTATCATGCCCTTCGAATTAATCAATGCACGCTCCTACTTTGTTGATCTAATGAACTAATTTTTTAGAGGGTTACTTAACAAGTTCGTCATGTTATTTGTGGATGATATTTTAGTCTATTCAAAGATCGAGGAGGAGCACACGTTGCATTTATAAGAAGTACTCGATACACTCTGTGAGCATAAGCTGAAGGCAAAATTTTCAAAATGCCACTTTTGGCAAGAAAAGGTACGCTATTTAGGACATGTTGTCTCCGAAAATGGTTCGGCGGTTGACTCGGTATAGCTACAATAATTCAGGATTGGCATGTGCCGAAGAATGCCACAGAAGTGAGAAATTTCCTTGGTTTGGTGGGAAACCGTTAGAACTACATTAAGAACTTCGTGAAGATCTCTGCTCCTCTGACCTTCCTAGCCAAGAAAAATTTAGTTTTTTCATAGGACGCGAAGTGTGAGGATGTTTTTATTAAGTTAAAAGAGGCGTTGCCTAGTGCACCTATTTTAGTATTGCCTGATGGTGCGAAGATATTCATAGTATATACCGATGCATGTGGTATGGGGTTAAGGGCGGTCTTGATGCAAGAAGGAAGTGTGGTGAGCTATGCTAGTCAATAGTTGAAGGCGCACGAAAGAAACTATCCTACCCATGATCTTGAGTTGGCGACCATTGTCTTTGTGCTTAAGTCATGGAGACAATATCTTTTAGGGGAACGGTTTGAGCTATATAAAGATCACAAATTTCTGAAGTAGCTGTACTCCTGAAAGGACTTGAATTTAAGGCAACAAAGGTAGATGCAGTTTTTGGCATCATACAATTTTGATATCTCATATACCCAAGGCAAGGGCAATGTAGTGGCCGGTGCCTTAAGCAAACTGCATGCAGTATTGAGTCCTTTGTTCTTGGAATGGAGACATTTGGAGCTCATTTCTACATTTGATTTCCGAATATCCTCAAATATTACCTCGGGATTGTTACCAGCTTTAAATATGCAGCCTACACTTATGGAACATATTTGAAACAGTCAGAAGCAATATAAGGAACTAGAAGAAATCTTTGAGAAGCTTGATAAAGGTGTATAGTCGAGCCATTTTGGGCATTATGCCATTAGCATGAAGGGATGGTTACAGAGAAATGGTAGACTATGTGTTTCTCTTATTATGGAGTTGATTGATATGGTATAAGCTGTGTCTCATCGTTTATAGATGACCATTCATCTCGGCCAAGACAAACTGTACCACGATATGAAGATATCTTTCATTAGTTTGGTATAAAGAAGCATATAGTATAGTATATAGCTCGATGTATCACTTGTTAGAGGGTAAAGGCGGAGAAGAAGAAGCTGGAGGGATTTTTGCAGCCTTTAGATATTCCTCAATGGAAGTGGCAGGGTATTTTTATGGATTTCATCGATGGATTATCGAGAAGTAGGAGAGGAATGAGAGTATTTTGGTCATAGTAGATTTGCTGACCAAATGTGCTCATTTTATACCGGTTAGGAGTACAAGGACAACAACATCTTTGACGACTCTCTATGTGGGGGACATTGTTAGGCTACACGGAGATTCTACTAAGATTTAGCAACCAAGATCGGCTTTTCACCAGCGAGTTTTGAAGAAGTCTACAGGAGGCTTTGGGCACCGAGTTAAGCTTGAGTACCGCTTATCACCCGTAAACAGATGGATGTATAAATAGAGTGAATCGGGTTTATGAGGACTTGCTTTGGATGTGTATCTTGGATCTTAGAGGCTCTTGGAAGAGTCATTTCCATTGCTGGAGTTTACCTATAATAGCAACAATCATGCGAGCATTGGAATAAGACCATTTGAGCGCTATACAATAGACCTTGTCGATCACTATCATGTTGGTGGGACACTACAGATAGGAATGTTCTTAGGTCATACATGGTGAGGGAAACATTGGAGAAAGTGGACTTGATTTGTAGAAGAATGAAAACCATGCAAGATAAGCAGAAATCTTATGCTAATAAGAGACATATAGAGTTAGATTTTGTATTGGGCAACATGGTGTTTGTGAAGATCTCACCACTTGGGTACGTCATTAGGTTTTGTAGTTCAGGGAAACTAGCATTGAGGTGCATAGTACCTGTAACAACCCATAATTTTGTGAATATTTTTAATTAAATTTTTATTTGAAATTTTGATTTTTAAATCATTTAAAAGCGAATTTTTAGAATTTTTCCAATGTAATTTTGGAATTTGTTTGTAATTTATTTTCCAAATGAAATAAATAAAAGATTTTTGAAAATTTTATATTTTGGTCAAAATTTGAATTTTCAGTTTAAATTTTTAAAAAAAATTTGAATTTTAAATTTTAATCTTTTTCTTTGAAGCAGAATATATTTATGATATTTGTTCTGCTTTTCGTTTCGTTAAATTCTGAGTTATACTTTTTAAATTAGATAAAATACGGCGTTTTACACGCAGTTATTTCCTGTATTTCAATTTCTATTTTTCTATGCGCATTTCTATATTTTTCTTTTCTATGTTATTTTATTTTATTTTTCTATTTTGTTTATCTAGACTTTATTGTTGGATTTTACTTGTGTGTATATCTTTTCATAAAAGGCTTGGAAGAAATCAAGGAGACATGCGTTACATTTGTTTAATGCTTGCCTTTTTATTTACTACCATCTTTATTACTTACCCTAACCATTCACCATTCATAGCCGTGAATTGCTCTTATTAATCATGTACAAACACCTCAAAATATCTTCTTTTCAATTGCATTTAATAATATATGTGTGTGTGTGTGTGTGTGTGTTTCTTTCTCCTTATTTCTTGCCTTTTTTTTTCTAGCCGTTTTGTTTTCCTATCATTCACTCCTCTTTAGCCATTCAAATCTTTTCTTTCCATCCACTCCACTTCATAATTCACGTACATATTTACTTCACATTTCATTTCTAGAAAGAAATGTATGCAAATAAATGGCTTGGAGAAATTTAAGAGGCATACGTTTCATTGTTTAAACTCTTGCCTTTTTCATTTGCATGGCCTTTACTATTTTCTTGCCGTTTCCTTGCCATGAATTACTCTACTCATAGCCTTGCATATCAAGTTGAAAATTCATGTACAAAAATTTATTTCCCATCTCTCATTTTTTTCCATTTGCATCTAAAAATAAAATATATTGTACGTTTCTTCCTCCTTAACTTATGTCTTTCCGTTTCCCTAGTATTCATAACTCCTTCTGTTTTTTTTATTATATAGCCTTGTATTTCCTTTTATCATTCACGTACAAAACTCCTTAAACATATCTCATTTTATTCCATTTCTCACTTCATCTCTTGAAAGAAAGAAATTTTTTATTAAATACATCATGTATTTGTTGCCATTTTATTTTCCAAACCATTCAAAATCTTCTCTTTTATTGCATAGCCACTTTATTACTTACCTTAGCCGTTCATTCCTTTAATCTAGCCATGAATTTCTCTTGCCTATCACACATAAAAACTTCCCAAAACTTCGCATTATCATTTGCGTGAAATAAAATTATATTCAAGCTCTAGATCCATGGCTTCTCTTCCTCTTCTTTCTTTTACTCTTTTTTGTTTCTTCTTTGTTCTTCATGCTTATACTGGGCCTCTGGCCTCTAGCACACCTCTAACCATCATGACCAAGAAATATAAGATGATGGTTGAACCCATATGTGGTGTAGCCAAGCCATTGATTGATTAAGGAAAGTTTTGTCACTTTGATTCATTTATTTTTTCATTGTTTTAACATCTATTGTTTTGTATTGAATCATATTCTTATGTATGTAATATTTGTTTGCATACGAGATTTGGATCTAACTCTTCATCCACTCAAGTTTGCATTGTTCTTTGTCGTGCTTTTTCATGCTTTGCGGGGTTTGGGTTTTTTTCTTCTGAATTTGTCATTCTAGTATAAAAAGGTGAGTTTTTATCACTCTAGATATATATACTTATATTTTTGTGTAAAAAAATGACAAGTGAATCTATAGACATTGATATGTCATTCATATATGCCTGTGTTGTGATTACATGATGATAAATACCGTTTATATATTTGTTACATCATTTGTTATGATATTATATGTATACTGTTATTTTATTTCTGTTAATCACCACTGCAAGTTCCCTATCATTATGGGTTGAAATGATACATACCTGAACGGACTTTAGAATAAGGAAAAATCATTATGGACTGAAATGATGGGCTCAAGTGATTTTTAGTGTATTTATTTTACTTGGGATTGCGGGTTTGAAATGATAGAACCCGGATTTTTCTTTTTAAATTACGGATTGAAATGACACATATCCGTATCACTTGACCTAGGTTAGAAAATATTATACCGACCCATGGTTATATTTTTAAATGATATTTTCTAAAAATTTGTTTAAGTATTTTAAATATTTTTTGAAAGTTATTAAGTATTTTGGAATTATAAATATATGAAAATTTTAACTTAATTTGATTTAATGCTTTAAAGTGTAAAGAAATGTTGTTTTTCTATAAGTTAATTTTTTTATAAGTTAATTTGGTTTTAAATGGAATTTAAAGAGTCTTATTTATGATAAATAACTTAATAATTAAGTTCGATTTAATTTGGAATCTTAAATCTAACCTAGTAATTTTAATAAAGGTTATTTCCTTAAATGGACATATTTTGTATAATAAATAAATGTAGTTTTGAATAAATAAAATAAAAAACATTTTTATGGGACTTTTTGTAATAAGTTTATTTAACTTGGAATCATAGTTGAATTGATATCTAAACGAATAAATTTGTAAAGAATTTGATTGTTATATTAACTATGATAAATATTCGTTTGTGAAATGTTATGTTTTGTAAGATAAATAGCTATGACTTTAAAATGGAAAAATGTAAGTTAAACATACATGTGAGATGTAAGTTTAATTTATATGTTAATTGATTAATATAATAATGTTTGTACTGTAATAACAAAAACGACAGAAATATGTAAAGTTTTTAATTAATGCAATAAACATGTAAAGTTTTAATTAATGAAAGAAACATGTAAAGTTTTTAATTAATCCAAGAAACATGTAAAGTTTTAATTTATGAAAGAAATGTGTAAAGTCCTAATTAATGAGAGAACACGTAAAGTTTTTAATTAATGAAAGAAACATGTAAAGTTTTTAATTAATGTAAGAAACATGTAAAGTTTTGATTTATAAAAGAAAAGTGTAAAGTCCTAATTAATGAGAGAACATGTAATGTTTTTAATTTATGCAAGAAACATGTAATGTTTTACTTAATGAAAGAAACATGTAAAGTTTTTAATTAATGCAAGAAACATGTAAAGTTTTAATTAATCAAAGAAGCGTGTAAAGTCCTAATCAATGAAAGAAACATGTAAAGGGGTATTGATTAAATTAATAAATGCTCTTTACTGTAATAGAAATGTAAATTAAAACGTACATTTGGTAATATAAGTTTTAATTAGTGAAATATTGATTAAAATGATAAATTCTCTTTATTGTAATAAATGTAAGTTAAAACATACATTTGACATGTAAGTTTTAATCAATGTAATGGTGTATTTTAAATTGATTAAAATGATAAATGTTACTTACCGAAATAATAAAATGTAAGTTGATATTGTACATCGGATATGCAAGTTTTAATTTATGTAAATGGCATATTTTAAATGATTGAAATAATAAAGTTTCTTTATTGTAATAATAATTTAAGTTAGTAAGGTACTTTTAACTTAACATAAGAATTTCAGCTTTAAATTGGATATTACAGTAACAAAGTTTATTTAACTATAAGTTATTATAAAATGACCATGTTAAATTTGTAAGCATATAAATACTTTGATTATATAAAATGTTAAAGTGGAAAGTATTACATTCCAAAAATGCTATGATTCCTTAAAATAACATTTCCAAAATGCTACGACAATTTAAAGGAATATTTCAAGTTTAATAAATTGAAGGAAATATTCAATGATTTGGAAATTTGGGTTTTATTTAAATGATATATTATTGAATTAGTTTTGAGATGGAAATAATACTATTGTGATATGGTTTTGAAAGTATAAACTAGTTTGAAAGAAATGATATGATTTTGAAATGGATATGCTAGTTTGGTTTTGAAAGTATAAATGATTTTGAAATAAATATCCATGGGTTATAATAACGTTTGGTTGTTAAAGAGACCAGGATCGAAAGTTGTCATTCTCTCTACCAACTCCGAAAACCACTTTAACAACCGTGTACGCGGTGGAGATTCCAGAATGAAGTAGGATGGTGGTGGCGTTTCCTTTAAGGTAAATACGTGGAACCGACTCCCGTGAGTTGGCGTAAGGTGGCTAAAACAGGAGCGATCGATGGGTTAATGAGGTAGCACCTTTGATCAGACACATCCCTTCGATATTATACTTTGACTTTTGGATTGATTCGGTGGCCACTTTTGATTTTTATTTGGGGGTATGGCTCGAGGTGGGCGGTAGCTGCGCGCTACGCGTTACCACCGACCCGGAAGCGTAATTGGTATATCTACCCTGGCATTGCCTAGTTGTGCCGTGTCACCTATCCTATCACGCCTTGAACGAGTTTGGTTTTCTCCCGTAGCCCGTGTGGTATCCTCTGGTGGCTTCCCGATCAGGAGGGACTATGATATGGGATGGACTACTGGGACTATTATGAGTTAAGAGCTATATGGGTAACCGCTTAATGCTATGAAAAAAATAAGTTTATTTTACTATAGACATTATTATAATAGCGAAATATTACTACATAGTAAATAGTTTACCGAATCCTTAGAGGATGCGCGGTCCCAAGCATCTTTTAAGTTGCTTGTACCTTATATTACAATTCACTTGAGTTGGTTTACATTGTATAAGTATGTATGTCCTGACTCGAGTGTTTTGTGTTTTGCTTTACGCTTGGGTCAGACTGAGTGATACAGCATTAGAGACTCACCTTTGGAGCTGGAGCCTTGCTTGAAGATCCAGCCATCTATTTCAATTTCAGTATTATGTTGATTCCAGTTATTCGGTTAATTCTGGTGATGCATTCAGCTTGTGCTTGTTAATCATATTAAACTTCTGTTGTGTCATGTATAACTCTGATGTATTTATATAGTAGCTTCATGAACTACTATCTTTTTGCTTCCGCTGCATTTATTGCTCTGTGTCTGTGATCTGTGATTTATTTATTTACTGTTTATGCTGTGTTTTGCCAAATTTATTTTACAATTAGGTATTTTGAACAATTCAAGTCCGACATATGTGGTTGCGAATGGTTTAAAATATCGGATCGTTACATTTGGTATCAAAGCTTTGGCTTTAGGCAAACTTAGCATATATGGTAAATTTATTTACAGAATCACTTTCATTTGAGTTGAATTTCTTCTTTTTTGACTTGGGTTTCTTTTGAGTTTTGGAATGTTCCCTGCGGTTTCAAAATTCATTCTTGTCCCTCACTATTCTTCTACTTTTGATTCTGGAGTATCCCATAACTCCATTTCGAATGAACTTTATAATGAATTGGCGGTCTCGTCAATATTCAGATGACTTGTAAAGGGGTGATACTCCTTTGCAATTAGCATTGATTCACCGGAGATTTATATATATCCTCGGTTTGGATGCTAGTACCTCTTGTTATTCCGAATTCTATTTATTAAGATCGAATGTAGAATTACCTCAGAATTCCACATCGATCTAATTCTTGAAGTCACGGTTGACCCGGTTAAGGTTGCTCGCGATTTATGTAAGCTTATCCATTCCTTATTTTGTCCATTTAATCATCTTATCTTTTGTTTCCAACTTATCTTCGAATCAGAATTCTCTTGATTTGAGTCAATAAAATTTGAATCCCTATTCTTGCTTTGTAAACCTATATTCAAAATGTTTTTTATATTGTGTTGTTTGAGTTGTTGATGTTGATATGGGTTTCCGATCGATTCATCTGATCAACGCTATCGATAGGATTTCCAAAACACTTGAACGGAGCAAACTGGCACCATATTGATTTCAAAATTTAATAAATGATAAATTTTGTATAATTATATTATGTATGAGTTTGATTTTCTGAATTCTGACAATCAATTGAATAGGTTATAAGAAATAATATTTGATTTTATATATATCTTGTGACCATTGACTTTTGTCTCCTATATAAGTAACTGAACTATAAAACATAGCTATAAAATAATTTGGAAATTAAAATGAATCTAAATCAAGAAATTGAGAATTTAATTTCCGATGGTTTCAAACTTGGGTTTTTAAAGTTTTAAAAGATACATTATTTAATGTATTTTCCAAATCGAGATTGTTTTCAAAGAATGTTAAATGTTTAAATCAGTGCTCTTCTCTTGTCGCTGGAAAATAGTTTCGGTGATGACTGCAGCATCATCGACATTCATTTTTGAGCTCGAAGTGAAGAGAGCATTCTGTAGCTTTGCTACTGTTTTTCATTGAAAATTTAATTGATTTGAATTTCAAAAATATGACTTGATTTATAATATATATATATATATGGATATATGATTTAAATTTGATTTGATATATATTGTATATATATTTATTTACCTCTAAATGGTTTGAAGTTAATCGAAAATGTAATTCTTAAATTTACCATAAAGAATGTTTTCAATTATAAAATGAACCAAAAATTTTGAACAAATATTTAATTTGAAATAATTGAATTAGAAAACTTTATTTGTATAATATTTTGTTGCATTTCCATTATAACTTACCTAAATTATTTAAAAGTTAACTATGTAATTGGATAACATACAATATAAAAGGATTTTATAAATAAAATTTGAGTGTTTATAATAAATGTTATACACTTAAATTTTAGTTATAAAAGGATTAATAAAGGTAAATAGAATAAAAAGTTAATTGAATAATATACAATATAAAGTGATGTTAAAGGAATTTATAAATAAATTGGAGTAAGTCATAATAAGTATAAGTATACTTAATATATGTGATTAGACATATATTAAGTGGAATAAATGTGATATCCATCTGGAATATAGAAGATTGAAACTTATTGAATAAAATTTTGAGTATAATAAATGATTTCAAATTCACGATTTTAAAAATTGTTAATTGGGTGATAAGATAATGAAATTATAAATAGATAAGATTTAATTGACTTACGAAAAATCAAATGGATGAAATCAATTATCAATTTAAGTTGAAACTTTCATGGTTTTAAATTTTATCATCTTATTTTGTTTTCCAATCTCTTATCCTTCGGTTGTTCCTCTTCTCCTGCATCCTAAGCGGGGAATTGAATTCCAAATTGATCTTATCTTCTAAAGTTCGATCTGTAGTTCTTCCTCCCAAAATACCTTTACCATTCTGTTTTGAAAAACTTTTCAAGAATCTTCTTCGTGATTATGTCCTTGATTACAGAGGATCTTGGGAAGATCATCTCCATCTTGTTGAATTTACCTATAACGACTGTTACCAGTTATAATTTCAATCTTCTTTTTTATATTGTCTTAATTCTATCTCATTCCATATGTTGTCTCTATTTCCCATGCCTCGTTCCTTTTCGGGGACAAAAAGTTTTGAGTGGGGGAGAGTGTAACAACCCATAATTTTGTGAATATTTTCAATTAAATTTTTATTCGAAATTTTGGTTTTTAAATCATTTAAAAGTGAATTTTTAGAATTTTTCCAATGTAAGTTTGGAATTTGTTTGTAAATTATTTTCCAAATGAAATAAATAAACAATTTTCGAAAATTTTATATTTTGGTCAAAATTTGAATTTAAAAAAAAATTGGATTTTAAATTTTAATCTTTTTATTTGAAGCAGAATATATTTATGACATCTGTTCTGCTTTTCGTTTCGTTAAATTCTGAGTTATACTTTTTAAATTAGATAAATTGCAGCGTTTTACACGCAGTTATTTCCTGTATTTCAATTTCTATTTTTCTATGCGCATTTCTATATTTTACTTTTCTATGTTATTTTATTTTATTTTTCTATTTTGTTTATCTAAACTTTATTTGTAGGATTTTACTTGTGTGTATATCTTTTCATAAAAGGCTTGGAAGAAATCAAGGAGACATGCGTTACATTTCTTTAATGCTTGCCTTTTTATTTACTACCCTTATTATTACTTACCCTAACCATTCACCATTCATAGCCGTGAATTGCTCTTATTAATTATGTACAAACATCTCAAAATATCCTCTTTTCAATTGCATTTAATAACAACATATATATATATATATATGTGTGTGTGTGTGTGTGTGTGTGTGTGTGTGTGTGTTTCTTTCTCCTTATTTCTTGCCTATTTTTCTAGCCTTTTCGTTTTCCTATCATCTACTCCTCTTTAGCCATTCAAAATTTTCTTTCCATCCACTCCACTTCATAATTCACGTACACATTTACTTCAAATTTCATTTCTAGAAAGAAATATATTCAAATAAATGGCTTGGAGAAATTTAAGAGGCATACGTTTCATTGTTTAAACTCTTGCCTTTTTCATTTGCATGGCCTTTATTATTTTCTTGTCGTTTCCTCCTCATTCCTAGCCTTGAATTACTCTACTCGTAGTCTTGCATATCAAGTTGAAAATTCATGTACAAAAATTTATTTCCCATCTCTCATTTTTTTTTTCATTTGCATTTAAAAATAAAATATATTGTATGTTTCTTCCTCCTTAACTTATGCCTTTCCTTTTCCCCAGTATTCATAACTCCTTAGCTTTTTTTTTTCTTATATAGCCATGTATTTCCTTTTATCATTCACGTACAAAACTCCTTAAACATATCTCACTTTATTTCATTTCATCTCCTGAAAGAAAGAATTTTTTTTATTAAATACATCAAGTATTTGTTGCCATTTTATTTTCCAAACCATTCAAAATCTTCTCTTTTATTGCATAGCCACTTTATTACTTACCTTAGCCGTTCATTCCTTTAATCAAGGCATGAATTTCTCTTGCCTATCCACTACAACAAAAAGACCCTTTAATAGCGTTTAAAAAACGCTATAAAAGGCTTTTACAGCGTTTTTATAAACGTTGTATATCAACATGTTGTAATAAATCAGAAATCTATTATTGCAACAGAAAAAACGCTATAAAAAACATGTTTTTTATAGCGCTTTGAACATGCTATAAATAGTCTTATTAATGGCATTCTAATACGCTACAAAAGGCTTTTACAGTGTTTATATAAACGCTGTAAATCAACATGTTGTAATAAATCAGTGAGCTATTATTGTAAACATAAGAAACGCTATAAAAAACATTTTTTTATAGCACTTTGAACATGCTATAAAAAGTCTTATTATTGGCATTCTTAACAACGTTTTAAAAATCATTTTTGTAGTACGTATATATCCATTACCACATTATAATTGACAACTTTACATAAAAACAATGTATCATTCCACACAATTATATAGATCACATTAAACGAAAAATAACTAATCATTTATCATTCACATAGAACAATACATAATATATCATAATATTTAATGACCATTACATTAGAAATGCAAAAATTACAAGTGAAAAAAAGATCGTACTACACATGACGATAGGTTTCTCCATATCAAGCAAATTTCTGCATGAGAAATATACCTTAGGTACCATGACCAAGCAAATTTGCATCAGAAAAGTAATCCACAGAAGCGAGAATTTCTGCATGAGAAAAGACAATAGGTTTCTCCATATCAAGCGCATCACCAATCACAGCTGCAGAATAAAATATCCAATATAGGTTAAATTTTAGACATAAATATAATGTAATACAGTTAACACAAGGCATAAATAGTGTGTTAAAGTTAAGATTCTTCACAGCTTGAACCTGAACAACAACAATACTCCCATCTCTTTAGTATACATATACTAAATTTCTGGCATAGGACACTCATATGTCATTTTTTTATCAATCGTATATAGATGCAGATCATATATATTTTACAGAAAAAGCAGAGAATATAATGACATCAAACTGAAACTATATAGAAATTTTGAGAAAAAATGCCATTGCAACTTTGCAAGCATTCACACAATAAAATAAAAGTAGCGACATCAACTGATAGAAAGCACACCTGATAATTTTCAGGCTGCAGTTTTTCCAAGATTCGTTTTGTTAGTCTTGTCGTCATAACTGTACAAATTAGACAAGCTTATTAAGATGATTTATATCTCCCTAGACAAACAGAATGCAAAATTAAGATGCATAAAAATTGTTCAGTAGACTATGTAACTTGCTTCAAAACTGATTTGTTATAAATTAATCTCAAACCCATAATATCACACTAACTGAACAGGCAAGGAAGAAAATATACCCATATGTTCGGACCTCTTACAGACCTAGATTAAAGTTAACATTAAACACATTGGCTCTTAATATGCGTACAGATTCTATCACAAAATTTGATTATTAACAAGATAATCACGCCTAAGCTGCTGATGTAATAACTGATCAAATATTATCGCAAAATTAAGCATATGTTACAATATCACATATCATCATATGTTGTTTCAGTAATAAAACGCTAAACATATGTTACAATATTTTGCACAACTGGGTATTTGCGCATTGCAAGTTTCAACCTATCCTGTCTCTTACTCGAAGATGCAGACTCCATACTAACAATACCAAAAGGTGTTGAAGAGGACCTACTTTTAGAATTTGAGAATTCTTTAACATCTACCCATGCTTTCCTTTTACATTTCTTTTTATATATAGGGATGTACGACATGTAGGGAAGGGTTAAAAAATATGAGCGTTGCTAAAGAGCCTAAATAGGCATGTAGGGATGTACGACTTTTAGTGGAATTCAAGGGTGCATTGGATATCAACGAAATGCACTAGAAAGTTTACTGTAAAGTTAATGAATGTGAAAAAAAGAAAAGAAATTCTAGGTCACTTTTAAGCACAAACTTCAACTGGACCAACTGTACTGGATTCAGATCAAAGTTTCAGTACTAATACTTGCAGTTTTTATGGATTGGCGACGACCCTAAACAATCTAGAAATTCGAATCCGTATATTCTTTTATTTATAATATTTCAAGATAACTACTTTAAGTATTAGTACCGGTAAGTATCAATGCACCCCTACAGAACCAAAAGTTGCTAATGTGCAAGGTCAAATCGAGACATGTTCTCTTGCTTAAACAAGTGGATGTCGAGATGGTTTAGTATATTATGAGATTTGTGAAATATTTTGATCGATCCGTGATATTATGGACCAAAGCACTCTCACCTACATCCATGACATCTAACAGGCAAGGTACCAAAACACTTAAATGAAATAAAATCTGAAGCAATTCCATTATTTCTTAGTAAAACTTAATTTGTTTTAATTATTTTTGGAGAACTAAAAAAAGAAAATTGATAATATCCTCAAATGTCCCTACAGTGTTAACATCTTCAAAATTAACTACAAAATGAATTAAAGATTGATCATTTAACCTATAACTCAATACTGCTGGGTATAAACACATTACATCTAGATAATATTTCTCAAAAATGATGTCCCTACACTACCAATCACATCCCATATCCTGACTTTCATTACTTGTACTTCTAACTTCTAGAGATTTATCAACCTTTAAATGCTCTATACTCTCATTATTTAAATTCTTGTGGACTGAATTTTTCAACCCAGGATATCAATGGATAAATATATATACTATTCATCAGATCCTATGAAGAACATGTTAACCAGTTTACTCGACTCATCCTGATGCTCATGTCTTCTAATGATGACTAGTGATCAGCATGATAAGTAGGTAAAGACACATTGGCCATGTTACCAATAATAGGCTAAGTATGATATTTGCAATAATTGGCTTGTAACTTTCAATAAATTTCAATATTGCAGCTTCCATGGAAAAATCTATCAAAGAACCTAATTTATAATTGGTATTGAGTTAGTATAGAAATTGACAGTTGGATGCAAGAATGTTTATCCTTTTCTTTTGGATAATTTGATTACTAACCAAGATACACATTTAAGAAACTTTAAATCGTCCACCTCTGTTGTATGTTTGATAATTATATCACATATATTCCTTGCAAAGTAACCGTACATACTACATATTACATGGCTGCATTCTTATTCCCTTAAGGAAATAAGGGATGTTCCTTATAAAATTATAGAAGTATAAAACTACCGTGAATGAGATTTGATCCAAAAAAATAAAAATAAAAATAAAATAAAATAAAAAACAAAAAAACCTAAACCACAATCATATAGTTTTTCACCATTATAAAGCATTAAAAATGGAAGCTGGAAACTGTGCAAACTCACATGGCTGCATCCTTATTTTCTTATGGAAATAATAAATGCTCTCTGTATAGTAATGAAACCACTGAATGAAGTTTGCTTGACAGAACATCAACTTGTGAAATATAAAATGGATGTTATAAGAAACATGCAGAAACTAAAATACTTACTAGTATCAACATCCCCAAAGTTATACAAAGCACTATTGCTATGGTTGCTTTACTTTTCTTATGAAATTGGCTTGAACTTGCTAAACCTGTAGATTACACCCACTCCAGTATAAGTTGTTAAATAATCGATCAAATAAGCAGCACTCAACAACAAAGGTGAACAAGTAAATATTCTTATAATTAAAGGTAACACTGAGATATATTCTTGACCATTGAAGTTTGGCAAGTGGTCATAGTGCTGGTTCATCTGAAAGAGACTATACGTCAAAAATGGAATGCTAATGCAGGCATACATCGGTAAAAAGAATGAAAATTCGATTATTATTTACCAAAATTTAAAGTTGCCATACATTCCTCTATCTCATGTTATTGCTGAAATTATAATTGGCAGCCAGCTTTTTTTTAGGTACCGGCTGTGATAGGATATAGTTTAATAAGAATATAAGATGGAATTTATTATAAACTTAATATTTTAGGTACCGGCTACAAGTAGCATATCATCACATATCATCATGAATACGGATTGCCCTAAACATTACTAAACCAAGACCAAATCCTAGGAAGATATATGCATTGCTTGCCTGACCAGGAATGATGTTAACTAATTAAGAAATTACAGTGCAGCAAATATAAACTAATTCAATGTAGTATTGAAAAAAGTTGTAAAGGGAAATTTTATTTTTTTTACCTGTCCAGAATAGTAAGTTTTACCATCATATTCAATAAGACCAAATGGAATGCCACTAACAAATACTGCAGTCCCCTGCAAAATATAACAGTACAAAGTAAATGACATTTTAATCTACTTGCTTACTTTAGTAGACAGTTCAAATACTATTAGTGAATCTCACCTTGCTCCAAGTGTATGCCTGCTCGGCCGTACATTCAGACTGTGAAGTAGGGTTTGAGAGAGCTAGAATTACGGGTCACTGCATAACAAATTTTCTTGGCTAGTAAACAAAAGATAAGTCATAGGAGAGGGAAAATAAGTAGAAATAGATGTTATAAAGTACTTCATTGAAGGTAGCCATGGCCTCAACCACTTCTTATGTGAATGTTTGACCTTCTCCAGACGATCCTATCAGCACCGTTGTTTTTAGGGCCTGAGATTAATCATTATCATAATTATCAGAATTGACTTGTACAAAGTTAAAGATGGATTAATAATGAAATTGATAAACTAAACCACACCTTTGCAGCATCTATGAGAGTCTAAACAGGCTCGTGTTCGTGCGCCCATGGTTTTTTAAATTGTTATAGGGACTCCATACGGGACTTAATGATCAGCCCCTGTAAATAGTTGTTTCCCCATGAGTCGATGGATACTTTTTTTTCAAAAAAAAGGGACTCCGGTAATACTTTCAAAAATTGAAAAAAAATATACCTTGGAATCCACAAGCCATATCTTCTCTCGACATTCTTCCAATGTCTCAAATAATTTGCACGACCATGAATTTTCTGACTGACCACACTTTTGTAAACACATAATTATGATTAGAATCCTCCCATATATTAAATTTAAAAAAATCATAATTTGCAAAAAAGACAAAGGTCGCTCTGAAATCAAATAACCCATGATCACGCCAGTGCAACATTGTCTTTCCACATTCAAAATTTTGTACCTTGTATATTTCCACTATTATCTCTTTTAAAAATATAAAATTGGATTAGGATCAACTCTAAACAAAGCTTTCAAATGTTTTTATACTAACACAACAAATGGATATTTTCCATCTTTTCATTTTATGTTCTAACTCAACTTTAAAAAACTTATAGTTTAGAACAAAAATAAGGCTCTAAAAGTATTCTAGATATAACCACAAGCTAAATTGCACAAATTCAGTCGCATCAACAAGCATTTAATCATTTTAAACTAAAAACTCAGAAACATGGCTAAAACCCAGTTTTCCAGTTCATGTGCATGACCAGACAAGAAACAAATTTTGGCATATGAACAGCCTTAATATCGATTATTAACCATTTTTGACCCTCGGTGATCTTATACAGCAAAGACATACAAGATAAAATTAACAGAGTACGTGATAGTGATCTCAATTAGAGTTAAAAAAGAATAATGCTATGAAAAGAAATTGTTTGCTATATTACAAATAGGCTTAAAATATTTTCTTCCGTTGGTCCATAAAAACAAAATTTAACCATTAAACGTAAGTATGATTAAAAAATATCTAATAAAAAATATAAGAAATCTTACTAATCAGATGCTCAGGAAAGCAAATGCATTCTCCACAAACAGGAACTTTGTGTACAAAGCAATAAATCTTGGTCGCCTGAAATTTCAATAAAATAAAGTTCCAGATACCATCATGTTAAACTGAAAATTGATGGACATCAATTCAGATAATAGATCAAATTGAGCAATCCTAAATTTTCTACACCCAAAGTCGAATCAGTTACCTTACGACATTTGCAGACGACCTCGAATCGATATCTATAGCAAGTAATTGAGAATTCAGGTAGAATCGAATCGACATTTGCAGACAACCGTCGAATCAGTTACCCAAAGTCGAATCGCGCTTTAGCTTCCTGGAGGAATCGTTTTCGTTGAGGATTCACGTAGGATCGAGAATAGAGTGGGTTGACAATCGAGCTTTCAAATTAAGTAGGGATTCATTTGAGAGAGATTCGTGCGTGAAGCGAGTTCATGAGTGAAGAGGTCTTGTAGATTTTGATTTTGGAGGAGAAGGTGAAAAGAGGGACTTTAGCGGCACAGGAATAAGACGGAGGGAAACGTGAAATTGGACCGCCAATTTAATTTTTTTTTAGGGCAATAATTGCACAAATGCTTGTCATCTTTTAATCTTAGCCACCATTGATCGCATATCCATAGCAAGTGATGTTTCTATGCAATCTCCACTTGCTATTAAAAGAACATTTTCTTGTAGTGATCACACATAAAAACTTCCCAAAACTTCTCATTATCATTTGCGTGAAAGAAAGTTATACTCAAGCTCTAGATCCATGGCTTCTCTTCCTCTTCTTTCTTTTACTCTTTTTGTATCTTCTTTGTTCTTCATGCTTATACTCGGCCTCTGGCATCTAGCACACCTCTAACCATCATGACCAAGCAATATAAGATGATGGTTGAACCCATATGTGGTGTAGCCAAGCCATTGATTGATTAAGGCAAGTTATGCCACTTTGATTCATTTATTTTTCCATTGTTTTAACATCTATTGTTTTGTATTGAATCATATTCTTATGTATGTAATATTTGTTTGCATACGAGATTTGGATCTGACTCTTCATCCACTCAAGTTTGCACTGTGCTTTTTCGTGTTTTTTTATGCTCTGCGGGGTTCGGGTTTTTTTCTTCTGAATTTGTCGATTCTAGTTTAAAAAGGTGAGTTTTTATCACTCTAGACATATATACTTATATTTTTGCGAAAAAATGACAAGTGAATCTGTAGACATTGATATGTCATTCATATATGTCTGTGTTGTGATTACATGATGATAAATGCCGTTTATATATTTGTTACATCATTCGTTATGATATCATATGTATATTGTTATTTTATTTCTGTTAATCACCACTGCAAGTTCCCTATCACTATGGGTTGAAATGATACATACCCGAACGGACTTTAGAATAAGGAAAAATCATTATGTGCTGAAATAATAGGCTCGAGTGATTTTTAGTGTATTTATTTTACTTGGGATTGTGGGTTTGAAATGATAGAACCCAGATTTTTGTTTTTAAATTACGGATTGAAATGATACATATCTGTATCACTTGACCTAGGCTAGAAAATATTATACAGACCCATGGTTATATTTTTAAATGATATTTTCCTAAAAATTTATTTAAGTATTTTAAATATTTTTTGAAAGTTATTAAGTATTTTGGAATTATAAATATATGAAATTTTTAACTTAATTTGATTTAATGCTTTAAAGTGTAAAGAAATGTTGTTTTTCTATAAGTTAATTTTTTTTAAAGTTAATTTGGTTTTAAATGGAATTTAAAGAGCCTTATTTATGATAAATAACTTAATAATTAAGTTCGATTTAATTTGGAACCTTAAATCTAACCTAGTAATTTTAATAAAGGTTATTTCCTGAAATGGACATATTTTGTATAATAAATAAATGTAGTTTTGAATAAATAAAATGAAAGACATTTTTATGGTACTTTTTGTAATAAGTTTATTTAACTTGGAATCATAGTTGAATTGATGTCTAAACGAATAAATGTGTAATGAATTTGATTGTTATATTAACTATGATAAATATTTTTTGTGAAATGTTATGTTTTGTGAGATAAATAGCTATGACTTTAAAATGGAAAAATGTAAGTTAAACATACATGTGAGATGTAAGTTTAATTTATATTTTAATTGATTAATATAATAAATGTTTGTACTGTAATAACAAAAACGAAAGAAATATGTAAAGTTTTTAATTAATGCAAGAAACATGTAAAGTTTTAATTAATGAACGAAACATGTAATGTTTTTAATTAATGCAAGAAACATGTAAAGTTTTAATTTATGAAAGAAACGTGTAAAGTCCTAATTAATGAGAGAACATGCAAAGTTTTTAATTAATGCAAGAAACATGTAAAGTTTTAATTAATGAAAGAAACATGTAAAGTTTTTAATTAATACAAGAAACATGTAAAGTTCTAATTTATGAAAGAAAAGTGTAAAGTCCTAATTAATGAGAGAACATGTAAAGTTTTTAATTAATGCAAGAAACATGTAATGTTTTAATTAATGAAAGAAACGTGTAAAGTTTTTAATTAATGCAAGAAACATGTAAAGTTTTAATTAATGAAAGAAGCGTGTAAAGTCCTAATTAATTAAAGAAACATGTAAAGGGGTATTGATTAAATTAATAAATGCTCTTTACTGTAATAGAAATGTAAATTAAAACGTACATTTGATAATATAAGTTTTAATTAGTGAAATATTGATTAAAATGATAAATAAATGTAAGTTAAAACGTACATTTGACATGTAAGTTTTAATCAATGTAATGGTGTATTTTAAATTGATTAAAATGATAAATGTTACTTACTGAAATAATAAAATGTAAGTTGATATTGTACATTGGATATGCAAGTTTTAATTTATGTAAATGACATATTTTAAATGATTAAAATAATAAAGTTTCTTTATTGTAATAATAATTTAAGTTAATAAGGTACTTTTAACTTAACATAAGAATTTCAACTTTAAATTGGATATTACAGTAACAAAGTTTATTTAACTATAAGGCTATGATAAAATGACCATGTTAATTTTGTAAGCATATAAATACTTTGATTATATAAAATGTTAAAGTGGAAAGTATTACATTCCAAAAATGCTATGATTCCCTAAGGTAACATTTCCAAAATGCTATGACAATTTAAAGGAATATTTCTAGTTTAATAAGTTGAAGGAAATAATCAATGATTTGGAAATTTGGTTTTATTTAAAGATATATTATTGAATCAGTTTTGAAATGGAAATAATAATATTATGATATGGTTTTGAAAGTATAAACTAGTTTGAAAGAAATGATATGATTTTGAAATGGATATGCTAGTTTGGTTTTGAAAGTATAAATGATTTTGAAATAAATATCCATGGGTTATAATAACGTTTGGTTGTTAAAGAGACCGGGATCGGAAGTTGTCATACTCTCTGCCAACTCCGAAAACCACTTTAACAACCGCATACGCAGTGGAAATTCCAGAATGAAGTAGGATGGTGGTGGCGTTTCCTTTAAGGTACATACATGGACCCGACTCCCGTGAATTGGCATAAGGTGGCTAAAACAGAAGCGATCGACGGGTTAATGAGGTAGCACCTTTTATTGGACACATCCCTTCGATATTATACTTTTACTTTTGGATTGATTCGGTGGCCACTTTTTATTTTTATTTGGGGGTGTGGCTCAAGGTGGGCGGTAGCTGCGTGTTACCACCGACCCGGAAGCTTAATTGGTATATCTACTCTAGCATTGCCTAGTTGTGCCATGTCACCTATCCTATCGCGCCTTATACGAGTTTGGTTTTCTCCCGTAGCCCGTGTGGTATCCTCTGGTGGCTTCCCGATCAGGAGAGACTATGATATTGGATTGACTGGGACTATTACGTGTTAAGGGCTATATGGGTAACCCCTTAATGCTATGAAAAAAGTAAGTTTATTTTACTATAGACATTACTATGATAGCGAAACATTACTACATAGTAAATAGTTTAATGGATCCTTAGAGGATGGGCGGTCCGAAGCATCCTTTAAGTTACTTGTCCTTACATTATAGTTCACTTGAGTTGGTTTACATTGTATAAGTATGTATGTCCTGACTCGAGTATTTTTTGTTTTGCTTTACGCTTGGGTCAGACTGAGTGATATAGCATTTGAGACTTATCTTTGGAGCTGGAGCCTTGCTTCAAGATCCATCCATCTATTTCAATTTCAGTATTCTATTGATTCCAGTTATTCAGTTGATTCTGGTGATGCATTCAGCTTGTGCTTGTTTATCATATTAAACTTCTGTTGTATCATGTATAACTCTGATGTATTTATATAGTAGCTTCATGAACTGCTATCTTTTTGCTTCCGCTGCATTTATTACTCTGTGACTGTGATCTGTGATTTATTTATTTATTTACTGTTTATGCTGTGTTTTGCCAAATTTATTTTACAATTCGGTATTTTGAGCAATTCAAGTCCGACATGTGTGGATGTGAATGGCTGAAAATATCGGATCGTTACAGTAGCTTTTCCTATTAAGGAGAGGATATAGAAGTTGGAATATAGAGTGGATCTTTGTAACGACCCAGAAATTTTCATTCTCGAAAATTCCAGATAGTTAGAAGAAGAAGAAAGAGATAGAAGAAGAAGAAACAGAAACAGAAACAGGACACAGATTCTCACATTCGCAGCGGATCAAAATATAATATCAAATAATACCAGTTTACAAAAGGATACTATATCAGTCAATTACATTTTAATACATCAGAGTTACAAGGTTACACTGACAAACTGGACGATTAATTCAACATACAATAATATCTCTCAGAAGAGTACACTCCATACGTTCCTGCCATCCAGCTCGCCTCCTGAGCTCTAGAACGTCCTTACCTGAAAAATCTGTAATACTTGGTCTGACCCGAGCATTACATTAAAGTAACATCCGGGTCAGGATGGAAACCAACGTGAGTAAATCCATATAATTTGAAGTACTAAGTTCAAACCATAAAAGAAAACCCAGGTAACTCGCACTTCACTACAAGTTCATTACTTGATATGCTCAACTTTTATTCCACAAATCAAATTCTAAGTATTCTAACTTAGTTCAAAAGTCCATATTATCCCATTTCAATCTATTGATTTCACATATCAAATATATAAAGAATTATTTTTAATTCCAAATCGAAGTGGTTTCGGATATTTACAAATATCCGACCCAGGTCTCTTCGAATCTAATATCCTCTTAATCCGAGTTTTTAGGAGAATACAATTAAATTTTAAAATACCGGATGTCACCTGTACATAGCAATTTATCATAAATAGATAACCACATTATCACTGTTCAACCCAACATATCATATTACAAAAACATTTCATATCACATTGCCTCACAAGCACATACCAAGGCTAACAAATAATCCAAGGTATTCAATTATCATTCAATTATCCATAAGCAAGATAAATTAGTCATACCCATTCCAATTAATTTAACTAACTACCAATGAATTAAATTAATTACTTAAAAATCTTGCTTATTCAACAATAATTAATTATATTAATCATTCCTTAATTATTCATCTTGATTAATCATTCTTTAATTACATTGAGTAATTTGCCTTCAATTAATTACACAAATTTATTATTCTCAAACCCATCTCATTAGTTAACCTTTAATTACCATCTTAACTAATAACCCAAATTAATTATCCGACAATCATTCTTAATTACAGTATCATGTTATATTAAAAATAAATTTCAAACAAAGGTTGTAAATTACATAACACTTTTAAATGTAAACATCATTTACCTTAAACCTTTATTTATCTTAACTAAATCATCACTTATATTTCAAAGAAATGGTTGGAATTGATTTTAAATTTTCGCTAAATTTAAATTTTAAACCTGTATCTCTATTTTAGTCAAAACTAAAACTCATTACCAAAAACCTAACACCATAGCCTAATTACTTCGAGTTTTTTTTTCAAAACCAACCGTATGCTTTTATTTTCAAATCTTAAATTTTGATAAAGTGATAAACCCGGAATGCCCACAAAATCCCTGAACTCATACTCGAGACATCACCCTAGTTTCCCGAAGATTGCTTCGAGATTTCATCCCTCTTCCCAAATTCAACATTACTGACACCACCAGATTCATTGTGCACATGCACATCAGTTACGATCACCTCTGGTCGACGCTACGGCCATCGACCAGTCGACGATCACCTACTCGACCCATCAAAACATCCAGCATCATGAATGGACGACGAATCTGCGATTTGACTACACAACCCAGATTTGAACAAAACTAAGCCACCATCAACCGCCTCGTACCCCCACCTCCGACCATCAGAGGTCTCTTACTTCTGGTCAAAGCACGGCCTGTCTTCAAGCTTTCGATTGCCACTGGTGCGAATAGCCCAGACCCAACGACAACAACGCAGCAAGATGATTTCCGACCCCTACCATATTAGGAAATTAAACCCTAGATCGGCTCCATTTCTCCTCCATGATGAATTAAAAAATCCTTGAACAATTTTTCGATGATCTTCCACCTACCAGGCAGCTACGACTTCAACCTCGAGATCAACAAATCCCTCGATCACCAGAATTTTGTACAAAATGAAATTCCGTTCATCACATGATTCTTCCATAAATACATGACTAACAATTCTGATTAAAGTTTTAAAAATCAACATTTACGATAACGATTTTGGTGATATTATTGGAATACGATAACATGATGATTGAATTTTGACTTAGATTGAAGTTGCCGGTACATTTAAAATTTCCCAGATAATCATTGATTTAATCTGTTGAAATTTATTTCTAAAACTTAAATCATGTTTTAAACAAACAATTTTTTTTTAAATGCTAAAGCTTAACAAAAATCAGAGGAGAAGAAATTTGATTTCAAACAGGTTTTGAAAACCTGTTTCCAAACAGAGATAGTATGCCTGATACTAGACATGCACAAACATTTTTAACACATACATATACACATCTTTGCATGCATAAAGATACTTCATAAGTTCTATTTCAAGCATGTTTCAAACCACAGACTAAACTTCAGAAATCTCAAAAGTTTACTCACAATTTGATTCTGCTGTAGCTTGAACATTACTTGATTCTGCATCTTTTTTTTCGAATGCAAAGCATGAACAAAGAAGAATCCTTACATATCTTGTTTGAGTTGTTTACTCGAGAAGGTGTTAGCGGTGGTATGTGTATATATATGTAGGGAGTGGAAGTGTGTCAGGCAAGCTACAGGGAGGAGATACGTGCCTGTACAGTTTTCTTCCTTTTTTTTATTTGTATATTCTTTTTTTCAACATTGACCTGATTTAAATGCAATTGATTTGAAATTTTGTAGGCTTGAAAGGATAGGTTTTTAATGTTGTGTTCCCTAAGTTGACTACATGTATACATAGATATTCTCTTACATACCTATATCTACATACAAACACTTATGAACATAGTTTGTCTTACCAGCATATACCTTCACACATTTTATATGTCTGTCATCATCTGTATATTTCCATTTTGTCACTTCCACTATTTCATTTAACATGTGAACATATATACTTAGGTATATTTTACCATTATACATGTTTCCATATATACAAATTTTCATATATATTATTCCATATGAGCCTACATTCATATTCACGTATGTTTATATACTTATATCTATGCGTTTCCAATTACCGTATACATATTTATATACTCATATGTACGTATATGTATTTATATTGATCATCATCAACTTGTATATGCTACACATATATTTATCTCTAAATATCATAAAACTTATCTATATATGTAGGTGTATTTGTGGATATTTTATCTTGAATTTAAATGGTGAAGTATATAATAAATATTTTTTGTTTTATAGGACTCATCATATCCAAGAATTCATACTCCAACATTTAACATAGTTTTTAAATCAATTATTTTTTCAGACATTTAAATATCAGAAATTTATTTGTTCGACTTAATAAATCAATATCTCAAAAATAATAAAAACAGCTAATTACCCAATTAACCGCCATAAAAAATCCGAGTCGTCACATTCCTCCCCCTTTTGAATCTTTTCGTCCTCGAAAAGGAACGAAACCAGAATTATTAAAATGCTTAAAATCAGATAAATTTTCTTCGATCATTTTTAAAATACTTTAAAAATATATATTATATTACAATAATAGTTTTTATAGAAATACTTCTATAACTCAATGTTTTGACAAGTCCATCCTTGTTCCCACAGAAATTCGGTCATACGTTGATCAGGCGTAGGACTGAAAATCTATAAGTACTTGGTAAACCCGTTTCCAACACCCAGTGAAAATACTTTGAAAAATAATTTTGTTGAAAATATAGGAAATGGTTTTTTTGAAAATAGAGGAAATATCCTTGGTGAGAATGCTCTGGAAATCATCACCCCCATCCATGGTCGCAGTTACATCCTGTGTTACGTTGCCATCGCAGCAAAAGTCCATATAACTGTAGGCACTCCGCGCCCCTCGATTACGCAATGAAACCCACAACAGATCGCAGTTACATTCTAGGGTTACGTTGCCATCGGAGCAAAAGTCCATGTAACTGTAGGCATCAGCGCCCTCGATTTTCGCTGTCAAAAAGGAAACTTCTCCACTCCCACATAGGTCGCAGTCTACCGATGTAAAATCAAACGTAGATCGTTGGCTCTCAGCGGCACACAAGACTTTCGCTATGTTACCATAGGTCAGTCTATCGATATAAAATCAAACGTAGACCGTTGGCTCTCAGCAGCACACATGACTTTTGCTATGGTCTGCAGTAGATCGCTGTGACATCGAGTTACACTGTCGTCACAACATAACCCAAATGCCTCTGTTGGCATCAGCGCCCTCGATTTTCACTACACACTACTCATAATCCTCAGGAACTAGTTTTGTCCGGACTCCTCACAGGATCAACTTTAGAACCCCCCTTAGGGTTCAAGGAGGTACCACCCCGTGGTACTCCTGAGAAGTTCATTTCAAGGGAGCGCCTTTTTTCCAAAGCCATTTTCAAAACACTTTATGCTATACACATATAGTATCTTCCAAATCATACACCTAGTATGATCTCATACAAAGCTCCTTTGCACAAAATCGATTATCCCAAAATCGATAATTCTCAAACTAGGCTTTCCAAATTCCAAAATTGATTTTACCCGAAAATCAAAAGCTTTTCCAAATCCAAAGGTTCCCAAAACCTTTTTCCAAAATCCTCATAAGATCCTTTGTATATATAGATATAAATTATATATATTTTTTTAAAAAACTTTGGATCATTTCAAACTTGTATAAAACCCCTTTTATACTTCACATATTTTCAAAACCCTTTCTTTCTGGCTATAGATTCACAAGGGAGATTTGTCTTATATAACCAAGATATATAACCTTGTTTATGCCAAATCAAATATTCAAATTTGATTTCTCATTTCTTTTCTATAAAATTAACTTTAATCATAGAAATATCCGATTTCCATTTTACTTCATTGTATATTTCACAAAATATACCTTTCATTTCAAAAATCATTTCACAATTATTATCCACAAATTCCTGTTAGTCCATGAGATGATGTTTTTGATGACAACAACCTTAAAATAGATTATAAAATATAAATACTAACATTATAAGTTTAGATATATATGTATATGTAGGAATTAACCATGCGAGTACCAAGAATGAAGACTATACAGTATAGAGATTCAAGATATCAAGAATGAAGACTCATGAGTATCAAGATTATCAAGAGTTCAAGAATTCAAGTAATTTATTCTTTAATTAGAAAATTTTGTTAAAACTCCTAGAAAAGTACTGGCATCTTAAAATCCAATTTATTCGTGGAATGGAATCCACTTCGAGCCTGTTAAAGGGATGGAACCCTAAGTAGGATAGAACCTACGAAAAATCTAGTGGAACATTGTTTTGTATCCGCTAACCTTTTATTCAAAATAATTGTTTTCAAAATTATATCTTGTTTTCAAAATGATTTCAAAACCTTCCTTTTAAAAGCATCAAAAACATCTATCCTAATTTTAAATAATTTTAGCCTCAAAATCATCTTTAATTTCAAAGTCAAATTACTCCTGATTTTAAACTATCTTTTAATATAATATATTTAACTTTTAATATTTATACTTAGATTTAAATATAAAATTATAGTTAAATTCTATATATATTATTCTCTATATTTACTTATGAATTTTAACTATAGTCAAGTATATTTATAAAGTTTAAAATAGTTTTAATATAAGATAAAGTTTATTTTCAAAGAAAATCAAATCATCAAAAAGTGCTTTGGGATATCGACATACTCATGGTGACCATGTCGACATGGTGTCAATTGAGTTCAAAATTTCAATTTCAAAAGAAGTGTCTATTCGCCATAACACTTCGCGAATGGACATGACTGTTGTTCTACTATAAATAGGGGTCAGTTTCAACGAATTTTATATCAGATTTTCTGGTTTTTCACTTCTCTTCTTCTTTTCTTAATAAAAATTCTTATCATTACTCTGCCGAAATCTACATTGAATTGAACTCGATCATTCATAGTTTGATTCTCTATCACTATCTCAACAAGATCCTCAGTGCTATTCAGAGTTATAGGCTTTTTGTAATCAACTTAGCGAGAAAAGGTGTGATTGTAGCCTTGAAAATCAATCAAGCGAGATAAGGTGTGGTTGTAGCCATGGGAAATCAATTGGGTGAACTTGTTGCCCGTAAAATCAAGTGGGTGAACTTGTAGCCCAGAAAATAAAGTATCTCTACCTAGAGGATTGTGATTCTGGAGGGTGTACCTCGTAGCCTTGAAATTGAGGGTGTAATTGTAAAAATTGCTTTTGAAAGGAAATCCGTACTTGTGTTGCGGGACTGGATGTAGGGTAACTCCGAACTAGTATAAAATCCGGTGTGTTCTTTCCTTTACTGCTTTTTATTTTATTTCTGCATCTGTGTTTGTTTCTGTGATCATATCTGTGTCTGTGTATTGCACACATATGTGTTTAAATTAACATAAGCTCATAAAGATTTAGTAATTCTGTATAAACACTGTTCACCCCCCTCTAGTGTTAATTCTAGCCTTAAGATCCGTAATCTGCATTTCTCACAATTGGTAACAGAGCAAGGTTTTCAAAGTTTCATAATCTGATTTTTGAAATTTTTTCAAAATGGCTACCAACACTGGTACTGTTACTAACACTAGTATCCCTGTCACTAGTTCATTTGTAGAAGGTCAGTCTACTGTCAGACAACCACTTTTTAATGACAGTAACTTTGCATAATGGGCATGTAGGATGAAAATATATTTACAATCTATAGGATTAGACACTTGGAATATTACAAAAACTGAATATTCTGAACCCACAACTGATTTTGCACTGTCGACTGCTGAGCAAAAGACTGTTGCACAAAATAATCTAAAGCAATGAATATTTTGTTTTGTTCACTAGATAGAAATGAATTCAATAGAGTGTCAGTTTGTAAGTCTGCATATGAAATCTGGAAAACTTTGCAAGTTACTCACGAAGGAACAAGCAAAGTTAAACAGACCAAAATTTCCATGCTCACAAATCAGTTTCAGTTATTTAAAATGAATTCTAATAAGTCTATTTCAGATATGTATAGTAGATTTCAGGATATTGTGGATTCTCTAATATCTTTGGGAAAGGAATTTTCTGAAGAAGATCAAGTCAGAAAATTTCTAAATTCTCTTACTCCAGAATCGGATCAAAAGACACTTGCTATTGAAGAGGCAAATGACATCAGTACTTTAAAGATCGAAGAATTAATTGGAAATCTAATGTCGTATGAAGTTCAAATGATCGGGAGAAGAGAAAGCAAAGCATCTAAAAAGAAATCAATGACATTCAATGCATTGACTGATGGATCAGATTCAAACAGCGGTAATGATGAAGAAATAGCCTTAATGACCAGAAACTTTAGAAAATTCCTGAAATATGGAAAGATGAATAATCTCAAGAGAAACCACTATAAGAACTCTGAAAATTAGAATGTAGTGCTAAATTTTATCAAATGTCACAACTGTGATGAACCAGGCCATATCAAAAGAAACTGTCTGTATCCAGATAAGCACAATCCTCCTATGAATAATGATCCAGCAAAGAAACGGAAACATGCATTTACTGCTACTCTAGATGACTCAGACTCGTCCTCAAGTGATGATGATCAGAAAACAGATAATTCAAATTTGTGTTTCACGGCAGTTCACGACTTCGACGAATTCATAGAAACGGACTCAGGAAAAGGTACACATTTACAATATATTTGGTTGAAATTGCTTGCTTAGAATTAGATGTTTTGATTGCTTGATTAATTGATTTTGAATTGGCGTGTTGTTTGAATTGTAAAATTTTTATTTTCTGTTTTTTATTATTTTTTATTATTTTTATTTATTTTATATTATTATTTTTAATAGTATAACAATACTTTCTGAAATATACTATTAGTCCAATAATATTTCAGAAATATATAATAAAGTATATAAATTTATTAGAGAACTTAGGAAAAATAATTCACAAAAATTCACTGGCACATGTCGACATGGTCCCTACCATGTTGTCGACATGGGTACCAGAATTTGAATTTCAAAATTTGAATTTCAAAATTTGAATTTCAAAATTTGAATTCAAATGTTTGAATTTTCCTCCATCTTTTCACTTCATTCAATTCTCTGAAAAACTACGTTTTGACCACAGAATATGTCCTTTGTGAATCTATTTATCCACTATCTTTTATCATATCTTTTCACTCTCATTTTCAAATTCAAACTCTCCTTCTTCAAAACTTCAAGCTCTCTACTCCCTACTTTAATGGCTTCTTTAAGCAACCCCTCCACCATGAGAATTTCTAGAAAAATAAAAGAGCAACTCTTCAATGATCCGGAGGCAATAAAAGCATACATCAATTATGCTAATTATGCCAAAGTCCGTCCCGGAAAGTTTGCTATTTTTCAAGATTTTCCTTCTTATGAGCTTGATTCTCTTTTTGCAAACAATGGAGTTCTTAGTCTTATTGATGCTTCTCAAAATGATTTTGTTTGCCATCCAAATCTTGTCAAAATTTTCTATGCTAATTTAAACCGTGGATTTTATAATGAAAATGCGGATGAAATTTAGAGTAGTGTCAAAGGTACTAGAATTGTTTTGAATTGTGATCTTTTGGGTACCATTCTCAATTGCAAGTGCACGGGAATGGATCTTTCTAATTTTAGAATCGATGAAAATGATCGTGAGACATTTCATCAAATTTTTGAAGGGAATGATAATTTTGAATTCAAAAATCAAAATTTTCGACCAAAGGCAAGAATTGTCAATCTTCTTTTGCAACATATTTTAACCCCAAGATCGGGGAATTTCAACAATCCTACTTCAAAAGTTTTCAAAGCAATTTTTGCTATTTTTGGAAATTATGACATAAATTGGGCGCAAGTTATTTTGGTTGAACTTCGTCCTAAAAACCTTGAAATGGGTGAGAATACTTTGTATCATGAAATTTATCTCACTCGGATTTTCAACTATTTTGTAGTGGATTTCAAAGGCGAAGAATTTGTTTCTAGAAAAGTTTTCAATCATTCCAACATTTCGCTTATGAAAATTCCATTTGTTTTTAAACCCTATGAGACCCTTGCCGAAAAGGAAGAGCGTTTGGCTCATGAGGAAATGGAAGAAGAAGAAGAGGAAGAAGAATAAGAAGGGGATGAAATGGAAATTGAAGAAGAAGAAGGTGAAACCTATTTGGAAAGCATCGACTATCCTCCTAATCCATCCATCAAAGCCCTTCTCAAGAACCAAAAGATGATTGTTGAGAATCAACGGATTCTTAAACGATCCGTTAGTAAGAAGTTGGACAAAATTTCATCCAAGATGAACAAGTTCATTTCCAAAGTCAGCAAGAAACTTGGACTTTCATCATCATCATCATCCTCTAACCAGTGTTATCTTTTCGTATTTTGTTGTATGTGTTTTAGCTTGTTTTAATTCGAAAGTTCATGTAGTTTCATATGTTAATCATTGTATCATCTTAGTATGCAATGAAATGAAATTTCCTTTCTGTTATCTAGCTTATCTTATCTCCAGAATAAATGTTAGTATATTATATAAATACATATATAAACACACAATTATTCACAAAATCTAATTAGTCATATATTTTCACTAACCCATGTCGACATACATCCTATGACCATGTCGACATGTACTGGTCAGAATGACAATTCATTTTGAATTTGAAATTTGAATAACTATCGTATGTCTATTCATTTCAAACGAATTTCTACACCTATATATACCTATTTCTTCCAGAATTCTTCACTGAAAATTATTTCTTATCATCTAATCCTTCATTTCTTTCACAAATTCAACTATGGCTAATCCAATTCACAATTTATCTGAAAATCTTGAAGAAACTCTTAATTCATTCAAGAATATTCTCTCGTTCATTCTCCGTAACCAGCGTCACTTAGAATTGAGTCAAATGCAGATGATCAAGGAGCAAGAAAAACATTTCGATGCAATACGATGGATGATTTCCTCCCTACACAAGGATGATAACGAAGCACATCCTCCTGTCTCTCTTACTAACGACAATGAAAATTGGGATGCTATTAAAGCAGACCCTATCTTTGGAGAAGAAGGATGGGTGGAAGTTCCTCGTAACGTTTAAATTTTATTACTTTGTTTGAATTGTTTGTTTGAATTGATTTGATTTGGTTTAGAATGATACTTGGTGTGGATTGATTTCTTAATTTAGTTCGATGTTTGATGTATAAAACATGTAAATATACATTGAAATGTATATAGTCTTTGATTAAATTATCATGTTTATAAGTATAATTATTTCTTAATCTATCTATTATATATTTCTTTGTATAGTTTATCAATGCAGGTATTTTAGTCCAAGAATGAGGGGGAGTTAGTTTTTGTTGATGACAAAGGGGGAGAAGTATAAAATAGGGTAGTTAGGCATAGATTAAGGGGGAGTTATTAGTTTTAGGGGAGTTATTAGGACAGAAGTAATATTTTATAAACAAAGGTTGTCATCATAAAAAAGGGGGAGATTATTAGTCCATGAGATTATGGTTTTGATGACAACAACCTTAAAATAGATTATAAAATATAAATACTAACATTATAAGTCTAGATATATATATATATATATATGTGTATGTATGTATGTATGTATGTATATGCAGGAATTAACCATGCAGGTACCGAGAATGAAGACTATACAGTATAGAGATTCAAGATATCAAGACTGAAGACTCATGAGTATCAAGATTATCAAGAGTTCAAGAATTCAAGTAATTTATTCTTTAATTAGAAAATTTTGTTAAAACTCCTAGAAAAGCACTGGCATCTTATAATCCAATTTATTCGTGGAATGGAATCCACATCGAGCCTGTTAAAGGAATGGAATCCTAAGTAGGATAGAACCTACGAAAAATCTAGTGGAACATTGTTTTGTATCCGCTAACCTTTTATTCAAAATAATTTTTTTTCAAAATTAAATCTTGTTTTCAAAATGATTTCAAAACCTTCCTTTTAAAAGCATAAAAAACATCTATCCTGATTTTAAATAATTTTAGCCTTAAAATCATCTTTAATTTCAAAGTCAAATTACTCCTGATTTTAAACTATCTTTTAATATAATATATTTAACTTTTAATATTTATACTTAGATTTAAATATAAAATTATAGTTAAATTCTATATATATTATTCTCTATATTTACTTATGAATTTTAACTATAGTCAAGTATATTTATAAAGTTTAAAATAGTTTTAATATAAGATAAAGGTTATTTTCAAAGAAAATCAAATCATCAAAAAATGCTTTGGAATGTCGACATACTCATGGTGACTATGTCGACATGGTGTCAGTTGAGTTCAAAATTTCAATTTCAAAAGAAGTGTCTATTCTCCATAACTCTTCACGAATGGACATGACTGTTGTTCTACTATAAATAAGGGTCAGTTTCAACGAAATTCATATAAAAATTTTTGGTTTTTCACTCCTATTCTTCTTCCACTTTTCTTAATAAAAATTCTAATCATTACTCTGCCGAAATCTAAATTGAATTGAACTCGATCATCTGTAGTTTGATTCTTTATCACTATCTCAACAAGATCCTCAGCGCTATTCAGAGTTATAGGCTTTTTGTAATCAACTTAGCGAGAAAAGGTGTGATTGTAGCCTTGAAAATCAATCAAGCGAGATAAGGTGTTATTGTAGCCTTGAGAAATCAATTGGGTGAACTTGTTGCCCGTAAAATCAAGTGGGTGAACTTGTAGCCCGAAAAATCAAGTATCTCTACCCAGAGGATTGTGATTCTGGAGGGTGTACCTCATAGCCTTAAAATCGAGGGTAATTGTAAAAATTGCTTTTGAAAGGAAATCCGTACTTGTGTTGCGGGACAGGATGTAGGGTAACTCCGAACTAGTATAAAATCAGGTGTGTTCTTTCCTTTACTGCTTTTTATTTTATTTCTACATCTGTATTTGTTTCTGTGATCATATTTGTTTCTGTATATTGCCCACATCTGTGTTTAAATTAACATAAACTCAAAAAGATTTAGTAATTCTTCATAAATACTATTCACCCCCCTCTAGTGATAATTCTAGCCTTAAGATCTGTAATCCGCATTTCTTACAATTCCCAGTATCAATTTCATTCAAACCCGTACGATGTACACATCATCTGTACGCAATATCAATCTGATTGCTCATTCGATCATTCAATTTCACTTCCGAACTAGTATCGTCCACCCGACTTCCTAGCGCAGACTCAGATCTGGTTTCTTGATCAGAAAACGCCATTCTCCTTGCATAGCCATAACTATGATAGAGAATATCCAAAACCAATCAACAATCCATATCCGGGTTCGCCGTCGAAAATCGAATGAAAAATCCCAACTCGGATCGATATAATTATCTCGAAATTCTGTGCTCGAATCTGGATCAAATTACTATGCGAATAGAATAATATGCGAACATCCTACGTATTTATTTTCATTGATTATTAACTAAATCAATTTCTCTTTCTATTCATATTTCCTTTAATTTCTATCCACATAATCACAATTGTTTCAATTCCATTGGATTATCACTTTAATCCTTATCCCAAATGGATATTTAATCATAAATAGTTTAAACTCTGTCCAGCTTAAATTTAGAAAAGAGCTTGAAAATTTTAAAAATAGATAAGTAGTTGAAAAATAATTATTAGTTTGCAAAATATCAGTAAAATAGTTAAGAAAATGTAAGATAGTTGGAAAATGTTAAATAGTTATAATAATTGTAAATAATTGCAAAATAGTTGTAAAATAGTAATTAGTTATAAAGTAGTTGAAAAACAATAATTAGTTTATAAAACAGTTATGAAATAGTTAAATAGTTCCGAACTTAGTTGCAAAACAAGTATAAGATAGTTTCGGTTTTAAAAAGAAAAGTTGTATAGTAAATAAAAAGGAAAATAGATTAATATTAAAACAATTCATTATGAAAATATTCTAGAGTCAAACTGTTCAATTCCCAATCTCCATTTCCAATCAATTCAATTTAAATTTCCACTTCCGTTTAAATTAACTCAGATCTAACTTAAATAACTTCAACTTCCATTGAAATTGGTTTAACCCCAATTCAAGTTGAATTAATCCTCAATTTCTTTCCAAATTCAATCCAAATTCCATTTGACTTTACTTATTCAACTTTAATCACAATTTCAATCAATTCAAATAAATTTTAAATTGAACCAATTTCGATTCATATCAATTCCAGTTTGAATTAATCCCAGTTCCCATTTTGAATTTGAACTCATTCAACTTCAATTTCATTTCAAACCAATCCAATTCAAATTTTCCCATTTGAATTTTTAAACTTATCCATCTTCAATCACAATTCCGGTTTTTACCTATTTCAAAGTTCAAATAATAATTCAAATCCCTTTTAAACAACTAAATCTTTTAAATTCAATTTATTTCTAAATTTCAATTTTGAAACCAATCCTTAACCATTTACATTTCCAAATTCCTTTTGAGCTTTTAAATCTTAAATTCAAAGTTATTCCATCTCCTTGATTTCAAATTAAAGTTTAGTTCCCTTTTTATCTCAATAATTGGAGATATTACCATACTCCATTTCTTCTTCATTTAAACAAATCCAATTTCAGCTTAAATATTATTAATAACAATAGAATAATATTATCCAAATTATTTTAAAACATCCATCCATTTTCAATTTACAGATCTCAAACCCATTTTGAGATCACATAAACTCTCAATTCAAATTAACCATTTAACTTCCCAAGTTAAATCCCAATTTCATCTTGAAATTTCCAATTCAGGTTGTTTGTTCTACACTTATTTTAACTTTCCCAAAGTTAAATTCAATTTATTTAATCCAGCCAACCTTACCTGATTTGAATTCCTATTTCAAATTTTAAACTTCACATGAATAATCTTATAAGTTCAAAACTTATCGCCTTGGGTATCACATCTCATTCCAAAAAAATATTTAAAACTCAACATTTAGAGTTTATTTCCAACATCTTTGATATTATGCATATTCCTCATATATACATATTATTTCCTTTACACGCCAAGTAATCCTATCCTTAAATTTTAAACCACCCTTGGTTTTTAATTCAAAAAAAATTTCTTTAAATTATCAAAGAACTCTTGTTTGGAATAGGACCCTTTTATTCAAATACATTAAATAATATTATTTAATATTTCCTTATCACTTTGAAACCATTTTCAAATTCTGGACCCAGATTTAAAACTTCACAATTTAAAACCAACTTCAATTTACAAGTCAGACTTATCTAAACATTTCATTTTTCTTACTCATTAATACACATCTTATTATTAAATACAACAATCATTTATGATAGTAACCAAGATTACCATATCTGGAAACCAATTCATTATTATCTTACTCTGAAACTTTTCCCCAAATTCAAGATTTAATTTCAGTTTGAATCCATTTCAAACTTACCTTTATTTAATTTCAATTTGGTTATATTTCTATTACCTCTTAATTTAATTCCAATAATTTAACAACCAATTACCTTAACCTTTATCAGTAAGAAATATTGCTTTATATATATATATCAAAATATATTCTTATATAAAATCATTTAAAATCTTTATATCAGAATATAACAAGTACGCTCTCATATATATATATATACACTCAACTCATTCTAGGGTATTATTGACCATATGCTTAATGAGTACACCCACCAGAGCCAAGGTTCTCGCTTAACCTTTCAGCTCCGATACCAACTGTAACGACCCGAAAATTTTCATTCCCGAAAATTCAAGATAGTTAGAAGAAGAAGAAGAAACAGAAACAGGACACAGATTCTCACATTCGCAGCGGATCAAAATATAATATCAAATAATATCAGTTTACAAAAGGATACTGTATCTTTCAATTACATTTTAATACATCAAAATTACAAGGTTACACTGACAAACTGGACAGTTAATTCAACATACAATAATATCTCTCAGAAGAGTACACTCCATACGTTCCTGCCATCCAGCTCGCCTCCTGAGCTCTAGAACGTCCTTACCTGAAAAATCTATAATACTCGGTCTGACCCGAGCATTACATTAAAGTAACATCTGGGTCAGGATGGAAATCAACGTGAGTAAATCCATATAATTTGAAGTACTAAGTTCAAACCATAAAAGAAAACCCAAGTAACTCGCACTTCACTACAAGTACATTACTTGATATGCTCAACTTTTATTCCACAAATCAAATTCTAAGTATTCTAACTTAGTTCAAAAATCCATATTATCCCATTTCAATCTATTGATTTCACACATCAAATTTATAAAGAATTATTGTAAATTCCAAATCGAAGTGGTTTCGGATATTTACAAATATCCGACCCCGGTCTCTTCGAATCTAATATCCTCTTAATCCGAGTTTTTAGGAGAATACAATTAAATTTTAAAAAACTGGATGTCACTTGTACATAGCAATTTATCATAGATAGATAATCACATTATCACTGTTCAACCCAACATATCATATTACAAAAACATTTCATATCACATTGCCTCACAAGCACATACCAAGGATAACAAATAATCCAAGGTATTCAATTATCATTCAATTATCCATAAGCAAGATAAATTAGTCATACCTATTCCAATTAATTTAACTAACAACCAATGAATTAAATTAATTACTTAAAAATCTTGCTTATTCAACAATAACTAATTATATTAATCATTCCTTAGTTATTCATCTTGATTAATCATTCTTTAATTACATTGAGTAATTTGCCTTCAATTAATTACACAAATTTATTATTATCAAACCCATCTCATTAATTAACCTTTAATTACCATCTTAATTAATTACCCAAATTAATTATCCGACAATCACTTCTTAATTACGGTATCAAGTTATATTAAAAACAAATTGTCAAACAAAGGTTGTAAATTACATAACGCTTTTAAATATAAACATCATTTACCTTAAACCTTTATTTATCTTAACTAAATCATCACTTAATATTTCAAAAAAATGGTTGAAATTGATTTTAAATTTTCTCTAAATTTAAATTTTAAACATGTATCTCTATTTTGGTCAAAACTGAAACTCATTACCAAAAACCCGAGACCATAGCCTAATTACTTCGAGTTTTTTTTTCGAAACCAACCTATTGCTTTTATTTTCAAATCTTAAATTTTGATAAAGTGATAAATCCAGAATGCCCACAAAATCCCCGAACTCATACTCGAGACATCATCCTAGTTTCCCGAAGATTGCTTCGAGATTTCATCCCTCTTCCCAAATTCAACGTTACTGACACCACCAGATTCATTGTACACATGCACATTGGTTACATTCACCTCTAGTCGATGCTACGGCCATCGACCAATCGACGATCACGTACTCGACCCATCAAAACATCCAGCATCACGAAAGGACGATGAATCTGCGATTTGACTACACAACCCAGATTTGAACAAAACTAAGCCACCATCAACCGCCACGTATCCCCACCTCCGACCATCAGAGGTCTCGTACTTCTGGTCAAAGCACCGCCAGTCTTCAAGCTTTCGATCGCCACTGGTTCGAATAGCCCCGACCCAACGACGACAACGCAGCAAGGTGATTTTCGACCCCAACCAGATTAGGAAATTAAACCCTAGATCGGATCCATTTCTCCTCCATGACGAATTAAAAAATCCTCGAACAATTTTCCGATGATCTTCCACCTACCAGCTAGCTACGACTTCAACCTCGAGATCGACAAATCCCTCGATCACCAGAATTTCGTACAAAATAGAATTCCGTTCATCACATGATTCTTCCATAAATACATGACTAACAATTCCGATTAAAGTTATAAAAATCAACATTTACGATAACGATTTCGGTGGTATTATTGGAACATGATAACATGATGATTGAATTTTGACTTAGATTGAAGTTGCCTGTACATTTAAAATTTCCCAGATAATCATTGATTTAATCTGTTGAATTTTTTTTCTAAAACTTAAATCATGTTTTAAAAAAAAAATTGTTTAAATGCTAAAGCTTACCAAAAATCAGAGGAGAAGAAATTTGATTTCAAACAGGTTTTGAAAACCTGTTTCCAAACAGAGATAGTATGTCTGATACTAGACATGCACAAACATTTTTAACACATACATATACACATCTTTGCATGCATAAAGATACTTCATAAGTTCTATTTCAAGCATGATTCAAACCACAGACTAAACTTTAGAAATCTCAAAAGTTTACTCACAATTTGATTCTGCTGTAGCTTGAACATTACTTGATTCTGCTTCTTTTTTTTTCGAATGCAAAGCATGAACAAAGAAGAATCCTTACATATCTTGTTTGAGTTGTTTACTCAAGAAGATGTTAGCAGTGGTATGTATATATATGCAGGGAGTGGAAGTGTGTCAGGCAAGCTACAGGGAGGGGATACGTGCCTGTACAGTTTTCTTCCATTTTTTTATTTGTATTTTTTTTTCAACACTGACCAGATTTAAATGCAATTGATTTGAAATTATGTAGGCTTGAAAGGATAGGTTTTTAATGTTGTGTTCCCTAAGTTGACTACATGTATACATATATATTCTCTTACATACCTATATCCTACATATAAACACTTATGAACATAGTTTGTCTTACCAGCATATACCTTCACACATTTTATATGTCTGTCATCATTTGTATATTTCCATTTTGTCACTTCCATTATTTCATTTAACATGTGAACATGTATACTTACGTATATATTACAATTATACATGTTTCCATATATACAAATTTTCATATATATTATTCCATATGAGCCTATATTCATATTCACGTATGTTTATATACTTATATCTATGCGTTTCCAATTACCGTATACATATTTATATACTCATATGTATGTATATGTATTTATATTGATCATCATCAACTTGTATATTCTATACATATATTTATCCCTAAATATCATAAAACTTATCTATATATGTAGGTGTATTTGTGGATATTTTATCTTGAATTTAAATGGTGAAGTGTATGATATTTTTTTTATTTTATAGGACTAATCATATCTGGGAATTCATACTCCAACATTTAATTTAGTTTTTAAATCAATTTATATATATTCAGACCTTTAAATATCAGAAATTTATTTGTTCGACTTAATAAATCAATATCTCAAAAATAATAAAAACAGCTAATTACCCAATTAACCGCCGTCAAAAATCCGAGTCGTCACAATCTTCCTAAGAAGTTGGCGGAAGTGCATGATGTTTTTCAAGTGTCACACTTGTGAAAGTGCTTTCACGATTTAGCTACCATGGTCGAGTCGAGTCACTTAAGGAGGTGGAGGTAGAGAGGAAGTCACTTGTTCACCGTGCACCAACTTGTATTCTTGAGCATGGTACAAAGCGACTTCACAACAAAGAAATCAAACTTGTTAAGGTCCAATGGGAAGACGATCCAGCGAAGAGCACATGCGAGCCTGAGGAGAAGATCAGAGCTACTCACCCACAACTCTTTTTTGCTACGTTCCCAATTTAAGTTTAATATGCAGAGATTACTTATACAATAGGACTTAGCTTGGTACACCCTTTAGGTAGAGATAATTGGATGGTAGGGATGATTGTAAACATGTCATTTGGACATGTTATGGATGATGAATGTTAGTGGATATATTAGTTGGATTGTTTCTTTTACACATTTAGGACAATATATCCTCTGCATACACACACTCACATCATCTCTTATTTATTTATTTATTTATATTGTCGAGTATTATGCATATGGATGTTGGAAGTGGATTGAATGGCTATACATACATATAGAATTATAGTATACTTACTTAGGATGTTGCATACATTTTAGATTCATGGCATGAGCACTTGCATGATAGGAGGTCGACTAGATCAGGAGACCATCTACTCTTTGCATTAGTATAGGTTCCTGTGAATTTCACGCTTGCTTATACATATATATTGCATTAGAACTTTTTACTAAGGACAATGATTACCCATAGATGATGGATGAGTAGATGGTTGTAGCTATTGATTGTTGCACGCATAAGTTATATTTTTCTATCCTTCGAGATTTCAAGGATTAAACCCTTTTAAGGAGGGAGAATGTAACACTTCGGAAATTTAACGGAAAATTTAATAGAAAAATTAAATTTATATATGCTAAGGACTAAAATGAAATTTTTATAAACATCTGAATTGGCTATGAAACTTGCACCATTGCATTTGTACTGATTTTTCTGGACAATTTTCTTATATAACACTTTGAAATTGAAGTTAGTACGAAGAAATTACGGATATTAAAAAGTTTAAAATGAAATAAACTAAAAATAAAAACTTTCCTAGGAAAATAATGTCACTGATCGACATCCTAGGGCGTTTCGGTCAACATGAAGCGATCGACCGGTCTACCCTAACAGTCGATCGGTTGACGTATAATTATCACGATCTGGAGTGACAATGGACGACTTGGATTAAACAAAATATTTTTCTTCGATGCCAAGTGACTAATGTGCATTTGTAACGAAAACAAAGATTATCTAAGGTAAATCTAATGCTCCATATTAACTCCAGAACCCTATAAATAAACACCTAACCTAACCTCAATTTTATAAGAATTTATAGCATATCGAAACTACCAAAATTTCTTCTCTCCACTTACAAATTTTTCTTAAAAAAAGTAAAAAGAACCCTAGTAAATGGGATCAAGGAAGGGGCAAGCTAGCGGGTGTTAATTTTCGATAAAGCTAGAGCTTGGATTCGAGGTGAGTAGGAACAAGTTTAATAAGTCGATTATTTATAGTTAATTTTAATCTATTCTATCTGATCTCGGATGTTAGTAATTAAACTGTAAACCCTAACTGTTTGAATATGAGATTTGAATTAGTAATTAAAATTGGTATAAATTGGTTAACATAATTTTAACCAAAGTTGAACCCTTTTTGTAATTGAATAGAAATACCTAAAATTGCTTAACCCTAAATTAAACTATTATATTTAAACTAGTTTAAACCTATGAATTTGAATTAATAAAAAGTATGGTAAGTTTCAAGGACTAATCAATGTAAATTGATGCTTAGGGTTCACAGTGTAAGTCGGAATCGATGAAATTAATAAATTATAAAAATCAAATTAAAAATAATAAGAAAGCCATAAAATTTACATTGCGAACGGTCGACCGCAAGCGGTCGATCGGTAGGGTGTAGCGGTTGACCGACTAATAGCCCATATGCATAATATGAACTTTGGCCTGAGTTCTAAGTTGGAACTAACAATAATAATAGTATGTATAATTGTATTGTATACATATGTGTTTACTGTTAGAGATAATAGGGAAGCTAGTTCCCTATGAGATGACGCTAGTATGTTGCGGCGTTGGGTAAATGTGATTTACCCAATGGAGGTCGATTTTTCGATTGGGGATGATTACATCGCAAATAGCACTTGTAGGAGGTTCGATGGTCGATGCGCAACACCGATTGATGCCTTATGAAGTGTGTGGGCTCGGCACAACATGGCTCCTTTGTATAAATGGATTCTGACGCGATGTTATATTATGTTGTTGATGGATCCCGACGCATGCAATTGGCGGTGTATACTACAATTTGGGAGGTGGACACAGATGCATACAATGAGACACTACGACAAGTCGACATTGTGAGCTCCCCTTCGATGCATAGTTGGGGTACATGTCATAGTTATGGGGAATTTATTCCTATTTTGTAATTGTAGGGAAACCTATGTTAGATAGTTGCGCATATGCGTAATGTGAAATGCACTCCTATATAGGGAAAGTTGTAGGATGATCCTATGGTGAGTAGCTCTAGGAGCGATGGTCGATCGTTAGTTACTGAGGTTCAATTATAGTTTGATACTTGTAGGAGCCTGCAAAGGTTGTTAGTGTAGGTGTGAGTTAAATAAAAACCCTTAAGGACCTCAAGAATGCGCGAACACTTGTAGGACACCTTAGGTCACATATGGCAGAATTAAAGTTAACTACACAAGATCAACGTATATTAAACATGTACTCATTCATCAAACTTTTGTCTGATCCATCCTTTTTCCTTTCTTTTCCACCGTAGAAGGACAGGGATGTAGGTGATTCGGTCCAATTTCAGTACATGAAGAGGCAAGCTCATCATAGGAGTTGTTTATCCTTTATTTACTCTCCATGTAACTTTCTATCTTATCAGCACTTAGTATTTCTTTTATTAGACTATGAGTGATATTTCTATTTTACTCTGTATTTGGCTAAGTATTTTTTTTCGAGACTATGTTTTGAAATATTTTCTAAGTGGTTATCTTTTGTATTTATATTTTGTTCCATTTCGCTATGAGTGTTGAAAGTGTGGTATATCTGAGATCATATCTGCTTATTCTTAGTTTCTATATTGTTATGAAACTCGATGGCTCATACTTATTGGCTTCGATGTGAGTTCGAAAGTCACCCAAGACTTTGGATTGATGTGTTGAGGGGTGCAGATTGGTACATCACTTAACTAAGAACTCCATTTTCCTTAGGTGTCCTCATTCTCTTAAAAATAAGCATATTAGTCTGACCAAAGTTTAGCACTAACGTAAAGTAGTGCTTTTATTGAGAGGCCCAACTCAAGGATTATTCGCAAAATTGGAAACAATTATTCTTACACGATGGGAAAATCATCAAAGAAGGTGAATGTTCAAGTTCAAGTGAAAGCAATACATCATGCCAATCTTGAAAACAATGTAACTCCTCAACTTAATATAGAGAACGCTGAAGCGGGACAAGCATCCACTCCAAAGGGAATGCCAAGGGAAGAGAATGAACTCCAAGTTCTAAAAAGAAAGTTGGATACTAAGCTTGAACTTATCAAACAATTGGTTTCCCAAAAATCTTTAAGAACGTCTAAGAGGACAAAAGAAGCAGGAAAGGAAGAAGTTGAATCTCCACGAAGGAAAGTAAAAGAATCAAACTTTAAAAAAAAGTTAAGAAAAGCGCTTTAGAATCATAGAGAAAGGAGGAAAAATACTTGAACCATAAATTCAAGATCGCCATATAAATAATCTACAAACTCTGCTTGAATCAATACAACCAAAAATAAGAAAACTATAAAATTAATGAAGCGTATTGGAGAGATCCAGTTAACAAGATGACAAGAGATATAGCTAATTTGAAAGGAAAGAGAATGATGGATCCTAAGTGTTGAGCCTAAAAATGGCACAACACCCAATAATGAATAGGAATATAGAGATTTAGCAAAACTATAAGTAAAGCAGAGAGAATGCCAAAGTTTTTATAGTGATTTGGTAAATCTATGACCTACATCCACTAAATTATTGTTAATTATAGATTATTAGTCGCAAGTACAAGGGTTTGACAAGTCCGAGATCCAAGAACGGTCAAGGGTAACCTCCTTAGTGATTATGGTTAAGGAGAGATAGAAGATAAAGAAAGAAAAGTGACAAAAGTTCTTTTCCAAATGTCATAGGTGTTGTATTTGTAGGAAAATCATCCAATAGAATTGCCATATCGTAACATACCAAGTCTAACTTTAGTTCTAAGAAGATGGAGTAGAAGACAGAGTGTCTGAGTTGTGAATTTTACTCGATACCTATTTGAAGTAGTCATTGTCGACTAAGCTTTTTCAGGGTTGGTTATTCTATCTTCCTTTCTTTGATATTTTATCATCGATCCATTATGTTTAGAGCACTTTTCCTTAGATGTCAATTTGTTTTCAAGAGGTTCTGATATCACTTGTACTTGTCTCCTTTCCTTTAGAACTTCCTCGAAGTCGCTCACCTACTCCTTGGGAAATGGTCCTTGAAGTGATCTCTCCTACTAATAGTTGATAGACCATTGCTCCAGATCGCTCTAGAAGCCAACATGTCACATAAAAAGTGCTCGGTACCGACCTGAAAGTGGTTGGTACCGACCTGAAAGTGGTTGATACCGACCTGTGTCCTTATTTTCAATCTTTCTCTAAATTCTTAAGCCCATTCCTTTTGTACTGACAAGCATGTTACCAAGTCTGTGAATCATCTTATCTTCATCCTATCATCCCGATTCACGTGAAAGCCTACTTGGTTAAAAAGCCAGATAACACTTTCCTTCCAGAGTATGGTTCTATTGGAAACAATGCGTGCTCTGAAACAAGACATGCGTATATCTCTATCTATTTACGTCATTGGTTATCCAAGAGTTGCTTCAAAACATTATCTACATCCCATGGATATCCATTCAATAGCTTTACATAGTAGTAATTCCATATTCTACGTACTAAAGACAAGATCTATACTCTAGGGATCGTTCCACATTATGGTTTAATATGCACTACCTTTCCATTGCTTTTTCTTACCTTTCCTTTTCGGTTTGGGTCAAAAATTCATCTCGGTACCGAATAGTTCTATCAATACAAAATTGTTTCCTTCTTTTAATTCGACGATATTAGGTAATCCAAATATATAGAAAAGTTTTCACCACCTTCTCACTTTCCAACTCCATCCCTTTTCATACCTAAGTTCTCCAAGCATTTAACCCAGTGTCAATTTCGCGCGAATAAAATTCGCCAACCTAAATCACTCACTACCGCTTCCTTAAGACTACCATTATTTTCTCTAGCCATCAACGCCATAAGATCTTCGTTCTGAACATTTTTGTTCTCTCCAATCACCTCGACACTGACCTCTAAGAATCTTGGATCTAAATTCATTAACCCAAGGTTGGTTTTTGCTATTCATGGTGGTGGTGCATTCCACTGATGATGTTGGGAGTTTGTCACCGTTTAAGCAGGTTCGGAACTTCGACTAGATGATTGATCTCCTATTGATTGTTGCATGCTCTAGGTTGCCTTCGAGTCAAACACATGCTTGGCTCCAAGTTGGCACACTCAATTCTTGAAAATTTCCAACATCGAGTTGGCTTAGTGTCGAAGTCTATCCCGCTTTGGGCCAAACAAAAGGAAACCAAAAACTCATCGCAATCAAATTGTTTTTCTTCCAAAAGGAATGAATTACTCCTAAACAACATTGGTCGATCGCTAGTTCGTCATTCTATACTTCAACATGACGACTCTTTTCCAAAGAATGGTCACGTTAAATGCATCCCAACACTTGGAAAATTCCACCACAAAGAATTTCTAATTACTACACCGTTCTATACTCCTATAAAAGAAAAAAAATCCTACGTTACTCCGGACAATGGTTCTATTACCGATTATCCAATGATAACAGGTAAACTTTGATGTACGGTTCCTTTGTACAATCAACGTGGCACATTTTCTAGCATGAGTGAGCTATCTACACAAGATGATCGGTTCATCGTGTACAAGACACATAACTCACACTACAAAGATTAACACTTCCAACTACCCCCGTCAACGTTCATAATCCAAATGGTCAACGCATGTCAATATCCATTAGGTTCTAAGCGTTGGTCACACGGGTTCACATTTAAGAAAAACTTTGAAATAAAATACACCTGACCATGTTGAATGCCATGTTTTTTGTCTAGAATGACTCGCCATTCTCCCAGATTCAATGTTGGCATTAGGTTGTCAACTCTCCCTAAAGCTAGATCTACCACCGCTCAGGCTTCAACCTCTACGCCTTCTTAGCCTAAGTGTTCGATTACCATTGAATTACGAAGCATGATTGTTTCAGTAAAACCAAATCAAGAATAACATCCTCCTTTAAATGAACACATTAGATTAAGAGTTTTGGATGATCCGCCCGAACAGGTGCCAATAATTGTAACCGCAAAGACGCTCAGAAGTACATATCAGCAATATAGGATTCCCAAGGATGATATCCTTCTTCCAACGCAAATATAACAGGTGCAAATTCCCTCAATGAGTTATATGGCATGCAATATATATATATGTGTGTGTGTGTGTGTGTGTGTGTGTGTGTGTGTGCGTGCTTAAGGGGCGTAATGCCACCTTTCAATCGATTCCTACGCACGTTCCTTCAAGAGCTCAAGCTAGCTTCATCCCAAGTCCATCCCTATGGATATGCACTACTAAGCTCCTTATACGTGCTTTTTATGAACCAGTACCAAAGGCCTCCAAACTTCAAAAAATTACCTCACATCTCGAGCTTCAAACAACGGTGTGATTCACTATCTTATGTAATCACTGAATCTTGGTGTCGATGCAAGATCATTGAAAAGGTCCATAATAAACATTCATATTTCAAGAACGAGTATTTCTTTTTTCGATGCCCATACAGCGTCAACACTCCTTGACTTTTCGGTTGCAATATCCTTTTTCCATCACTCTCCAACATTTGGATTTCTTCCATCCAAGAGTTAACTTATTATCTAATTCCTTTACAGATATTTTTACTCGAGACACAAGAGAAGAGTATGCTGAAACCCTGCAAAGTCTTAAGAAAGCTAGCTTCCTGCCTCACACCATTACTTACCTCCTGATGAATGAGAATCTTCCTCGATTCAACTATTACATCTTGAACAGTTTGCCATTCTTGTTGTCCCTCCTCCAAGTAGTTCCAGGATGCCTAACCGATCTTTGGCTCCTACTTGCAGCTCTGGCGACAATCTCCAAGTGGAAGTTGAAGGTCTAGCTGGGATGGCATATGTTGATGAAACACTCGATAGAGTGGCGGAGGAACATGTTGTCGGGAAAGGGCCGACGGAAGGAGAAGATAAGGAAGAGGAAAGAGAAGGAGAAGAAGAATATAAAGAAGAGGAAGAGAGTGATGAAGGGGGAGACGATGGTTATGACGTCGGTTAAGAGGTAGATAAATCGTATGGAGAGACGTCTCTTGAAGGTACCAAACTCCCAAACTCGCCTCAACCAAGGCATGTGGTCATCAAAACTTCAAAGTACACCGTGGAACTGAGAACGGTGCTGTTAGCCGAGGCAACTCCTCTGACCAGCTCTTATGATGATATCCTTTCCTCGTTGAGAAAATTCTATATTCCAACTGACAATCTCCTTATGGAAGGCTCCCCGGGCTTTAGCTTCTCATATGAGGGTATCCTAGACGAAGGTGAGACTCCATCTTTATTTCTTTCTGAACACGATTTGTAGAGTACACAAGAGGGCATCTGCACTCCACACACTCCTGAGATAACAAACACACATTCCTTGCATTCGTTTACTTTCCAATGTTCTGAAACTGACATACTCCTTTCTTTTATTTTAGGTACCATAAGCAAAGATAGATTCAACAAACTCTAGGATGGTATTTAGGAATAGAGGAATCATACACCCATTCCCCATCCTCCTTATTCCATTTATTTGCATTGTGGGAGAGTAAGGAAAAAAATGTCCGTAGAAAAGATTGGGAGGCAGAAGGTGATAGAAGGAGGAGGCAGGCCAAAGAAAGGCACTCCTACGATCATGGGAAAAGAAAAAAGATTCTCAAAATCACCGTGGTTCCTCCTTTGGTGTTCCTCTGCCTCGACCTCAACTACAACTTCCTCCGCAACAACAGACTTCGGCTTCACCGTCACTTGCTGCTACCATTCCTTCTTGATCCAAAGGAATCACTACTCCTCTAATTCCTCCTCTAGCCCCGTCTAGCCGTATGTAGGCCGCTTTCCTTGATCTCTACCTAACTAATGTTATTTTCGACCATGACATCAAAAATATTCCTAATGAAGCGGATGACCAAAAGGTTGAATGGATCCAACAGAACGAATATCCAACCGTGGAAGGTGCTTTGTTATGCCTTCTCCATGGTTAATCGAATCAACCGAACGAATATCCAATCGTTTGAATCGAAAAAGAGAACCTACGACAGTTGTAACAATCTGATTTTTACATAACAATTATTTAAAGTTAATAATAGTAATTTAATTAAAATAATTTGAATTTGAAATTTTATTTGATAAATTGATTTTGACTATTTAAATAAAAGAATTTAAATTGTGAAAGTATAATATTTAAAAAATAAAATAAGTTATAACGAAAAAATAAGTTTAATAAAAAGAAGTATGATTGAAACATAATATCGGTTTGGAACTTAAAAAGGAAATTGTATTTATTTGGGCTAATAAGAATTTAGTTTCACAAACAAAAGAGAATAAAAACACGAATATTCTTATACACATACACAAAATTGAGCCTACATCTTTAAGCCAAGCTCAAGTCTATATGGTCCAGATTTGTTTTCTAGATTTTTCTCCCAGGTTATATTTCTTATTTCGTTCATCAGGCTAGGGAGGCTTCATCATCCACAACATGAAACTTTCCTCTGCTAATAAAAACCATCTTCCTCTATAAGCGAAAAAATGAACCTGTCTCACTTTGATAATTAAAATAAAATAATGTAAATTAAGATAAATTCTCAAATTCAAGTATGAGGTTCACAATCTCATTTTGCATCTCTAGTATGAAGTGAATGGATTAGCGTTGCTGGGCCGTTGATTTTCATTCTTGCGAATGAAGGAAAGAAGGAAACGGGAGTGTCAGGTGGGTGTTACCACTCACAAACCTATGTCTAAATCAACGAACTTGCATATGTACACCTAAAGCAAAATGATGATTTAATATATATCAATGCATGCTTTGAGCTTATGGTGGAGTTCCTACGTGAAAGTTTTTGTTTTACGTGCATGGACTGGTGTACGCATGACTGTGTAGATGTAGTGGCTGAGTTGCCTGCTTGTTGCGTGCAAGTGTTGTTGGTGTGTGTTTCTGGGTGCTGCACTGTGTTTGTTTAGTGTGTGTGCATGTATGATTTTGTGAGTCTTAGGTTGTGTCATGCGTGCCTGTATTTGTGTGTCTTCATGGCTGTTTTTTACATGACAGAGAGTGTGCGTCTTTTTGAATATGTGTGAGTTTGCATGGAAGATCAATCATTGCATTTGTTTTGAATATACTTTCTTATCTTCATTGTGTCCCTTCATCACCGCTGGCTATCTTCTCTGCTATCTCATCAGTTGACAAGGCAATGTTGGTTAGATTTCCATATTTTGATATGAGTTTGTTTTTAGATGCCTATGAGTGTTGTGTCCATGGTTGTGTGCATGTATAAGCATATATATATGTGTGTGTGTGTGTGTGTAATGTATAAGCATATATATATATATATATATATATATATATATATGTGTGTATATATATATATGTGTGTGTGTGTGTATATATCTATATATATACATATATACATATATATATACATATATGTATACATATACATATATATGTATACATATATAGATATATGTATACATATATAGATATATGTATACATATATATATATATATTGGTGTGTGAGTCTACATTTAAGTATATAAATAAAAATATATGTGTTGCCTATGTTGTGTGAGTGTAATATTAAGCATGTAATATATATACACACATGCGTGCGCACACTAACACCCCTTTAATTTCTGGAAAACAGAGTATATAAAGGAGAATCACTAGTGTATTCAGAAATTTATAAGATCGTGTTTTGAAATCTTATGTTTGAGTATGCAAAGATATACATATACATACGTACGTACGTACGTCTATACATATATATATAACATATGTATATATATATACACATATGTACATATATATACCTATATGTATATATATATATACACATTTGTACATATATATACATATATGTACATATATACATATATGTATATATATGCATTGTTATGTTCATATTAATATGGGAGCAACTTTCATACTCTAGGTGCATGTGTATATTTATTTACGAGTGTGTTTGCATATCATATTCCAAGTCTTGTTTCTATGTAGATATTTTAGTTGTTAGACTTTGTATTGCTATGTGTTCCCTTTGACTCTAGCCTTGTTAGCTTAAATATCTTGCATATATTAAATTACTGTTGTGTTATATCTTGCTGTAATTCATTGAGTATTCACTTTTAGCATGCGTGTATACCATTTTGAGTGTTTGTATTCAGTGCTTGTATGAATATTAAGTACATATATTTAGACACAAAATACAGACATAATTGATGACACAAAGAATCTTCACCATTAGATTGTCCCCTAAATTCCACCTTCCCCATAAAGACAAAAAAATTCAATGGTCCGGATTTTTTGTGTCACTATTTTGTATTTAATTCTGTGTTCAAATAGCCGGACCCTTTTTTAAATATTTATATAGTTTTTATGGAAAATATAAAATAAACTATGATGAATAAGTTAGTACATATTGAATATATATAAAATTTAGTGCTTATAAGCGATTTATATATGTATGGTAAATATTGATGTGAATATCATTTAAATATTAATAAATAAATGTTAGTCTGCTAGTATTTAAAAGTAAGGTTATGAAATGATACTTAGATAATGTATTTTGGTTATAAATAGTAAATGATGTATTATTATATTTTATATGTTTATTTGTTGTTATATACATATACTTATTTGAAATCATCTATTTGCATGTTACTATTTTGATAACTCTTTTCTTGTTTAATAATCGTCTAATTTTACAAAAGGTTAAGTAATTTGTTGTTACTGAGATAGAGTATATTATATTTTATTATAGTAAACTATTTGTTTAAATCTGGAATATATGTACTTATTATTTGTTAGTCATTATCCAAATTGAAGTATTAATCTTGTTATATTAAATTACGTGTTTTGAGTGTTTTATTAATAAGTACCGATTCATTGTTTTTATGATATATATTTATTGATCTCTGATTTTTAATTTCTTATCTTTTGTATATTGATTCTAATGATATGAGTGTGATTCACTATTAACATTGAGATGGATATGATTTATGATTTTGATGTGATACGATGATGAAATCCTTATTTTATCTTATTGAATTTATTCCGTGTGACGAGAAATTTGAATAAGCGAGGTTATGATACCTTTTGGGATGGGCATTCGGTAATATTTTTCCGGTTATTCTTTAAACTCATTATATAGAATAATGTTCTGATGAGTGAAATTTATAACTAGTGAATAAACGTCTAAGTATCATGTAGTGGTATGTTACGTTATTGTGATATTTATTCGACTATTCACTGTAAGTAAATGACACCCATGTTGTAACGACTTGGAATTTTCGATCTAGAAAATTCCAGATAGTTAAGAAAAAGAAGAAAGGGATAGAAGAAAGAGAAGAAACAGAAACACCAAAACACATATTCTCACATTCGCAGTGGATCCAAATATAATATCAAATAAATAGCAGTTATACAAAGGAAATCTGTACTTGTCAAATTACACTTTAATATATCAGAGTTACAACATTTACACAATACTGGGCAGTTAAATTCAACATGCCCCAGATAAGCTACAATAAATCACAGCCGAATACTCTCCATACGTTCTTGCCATCCCGCTCGTCTCTTGAGCCCCAAAACGTCCTTACCTGAAAATCTGTAATACTCGGTCCGACCCGAGCATTACATCAAAGTAACACCTAGGTCAGGCTGGAAACCAGCGTGAGTAAATCCATCTAACAAGAAATGCCGATGCATAAAATTATTTAAGACCCGGGTAGCTCGTACCTTACTACGAGTCCTTGACTAACCATAGTCAATGCACATCATATAATCATATCTAAGTATTATTACTTACATTCAATGGCCAAGCTTACATTATAATTCTATTCCAGCCTAATTATTCCATGGTTGAATCCATAAAGAATTATTGTAGATTACAAATCGAAGTGGTTTCGGGTATTTACTGATACCCGACCACGGTCTCTTCGAATCCAATATCATCTTAAAACAAAAGTGCTTAAGTTTTAACAATTCCATTTATACCCAGAATTACATACTTACATTGCCATTCGTCACAGATAGACAAACCATATTATCTCAGTTCAACCCAAACATAACATATCACCTATAATCACAAATCACTTATCAGAAATATCAAATAATCCAATGCATACCATATCATTCAATCATTCAGAAGCAAGATTAATCTGTCACACCATTTCTAATTAATTAAATTAATTTCTTCATTCACTTTATTTTTAAAGTCCTGCTCACCGAATCATTAATTAATTACAACCCATTAATTAATCATCCTTTAATTATCCATTAATTATCCATAATTACTTCCATTAAGTAATTATCCATTGGTTAATTATCCTCATTTAATTAACCTTTAATTATTAATTAATTTATCCTTTAATTATTTATATTAAGTAATTATTATTTAAGTAATTAATCTCTAATTAATTAATTGGTAATTCTCAATCGTAAATTAATTAATCACTCAATTATAAATAAAGTAATCCTTCATCATTAATTAATTTTTCTTCTTTTATTAATTACTTCATTAATTTAATTAATCATAACTTCCCAAAATCTTAATTAAATTCCAGTTAATCCATTAATCTTAATAATTACTTAATTAACACATGAATTTTAAACACTTTATCTTTTAATCAAATATAAAAACATTTGTTATATAAAGAATTAGATTTGAGAGATAGTTAAACTAGATTCATTTTTAAATCTTTAAAACTTGCTTGGAAACCTTTGCTTTAAAATTTTGCTTTGCATTGCTTTAAAAACTTGTTTTAAAACATTTAATAAAATACCTAGGACCAAGTCCAGTCATCACTAATATAACTCGAGAAAGAACCCATCCCTTCCGATCTCTCTCTTAATTACTTAAAACTTAAATCCTTATTCTATGAAGCAGACCCGAGCCGATCCCTGAAACAACTCCGAGTCAATCACTACCCAACTCGATGCCAAACATAATTCAACCCGAGCTCCACCAACATAGTAACCCCCTGACACTCCTGATAACTCGTGCATGTGCACGGTGCCTAGCCGCTGTTTCGATCAACTTTACCATCGCCTAAAAGTCGATGATGACCTATTCAACCCTTCCGAACACCGAACTCGATGGATTACGCCGATAATCAAAATCGAGGCATCGAGCTCTTGCTGGAAATCAAAACCCCACTGGCAAAATCATCAACGCCATCGCTACCTATCCCCGGAGGCCTCACGATCATATCCATCACCCCGCCACTCATATGTGCTTCATTTCCCATGACTGCGATCGAGTTCGGCACGATGACGACACATTTCTGACCATAAACCCAACATCGACCCAATACCCAGCTAAAACCCTACCTCACCGATCTACCACCGCCACCGCGAATGATAACCACCTCGACCATTTTTGCCATGAACTCCACCCTCCCTGCTTGCTTCAGTTCTGACCTTGTGACTCTTAACCTCACCGATCACCAGAGAATGTTCGAAATCCAAAATATGTTCATCTCTTGTTATCTCTTAATTTGAACACCTAAAAATCATGATTATTTTTCTAAAAATCCTAGTTTTCGAAATCGAAACTGATTATACACTTGAATCAAACATTTATTATGGTTGGGACTTTGATATGCATTCGAGTTCTACTATTCTTCTTCTATTTTTTAAAATTAGTTTCAGACTTAATCCTGGAAATATTTTTAAACTTGATATCTTGATGTAACAAATATATTTTCTTTATATATTAAAGTATAAACAATATCAGATGAAGAACAGTTAAATTTTGAATCCTATTTGCAACCTGGAAAATGAAGAACGGAACAAAATGCTGAAGCACAGATATAAACACAGATATCTATATACCTATATTTATGTATTTATCACAAAACCATCATGCAATCATTTCTGTAAGCATTTACCACAGTCCTATTTCAAGAATTTCCACTTGCATCAAATTTTAAACTGTTTAAAACTTTAGTTTACTCACTTCTTTTGTTTAAACAGAGAGGGTCTGGAAATTCTTTTTTTATTTTATTTTATTTGTAATTTGGGAGTGAAGAACAGAGCAAATTCACTGATGCTCATACATGCTCTCAGATATATTCATATATATGCACAAGAAATCATATAAAACACTCAAGCAAACATTTTTTTACAATTTGCTTAAAAAATTACTGCATGCAACAAAATTCTAAACACACTTAAAACTCTTTTTTTAACAAAAATTGTTTATTCTCCTGGCTATACTCTGGTTTGACGGAGAATTCTGAAATTTTGCTTAAACTGTTTTAAAATTTTTAGTTTACTCACCTGCCACATATAGCCTGTTGAATCCCCTACTTCCAGGCATTCCCCTCTTTTATTTTTGAAATGCTTCTTGCTTGATCTTACTTTGAACTTGAACTGGACGTTAGCTGTTTCTCCTAAACTTTGTGTTACTGGTTTTGTGATTGAATAGAGGTTGTTTGATTTGTTTTGAGGCTGGTTTCAATTTACAGGTTTTTAGATTTTCTTCTTCTATTTTTTTTAATAAAGATAGAAAAGGGTTGAGATGAAAGAGTATAAGTGTATTTAGACTTGACTTAATGATTTTTTTTTTAAAAAGAAATAAGGTAAAATAGCTCATTACACTTGTTTAATTTGTATACACTCGTTAATTGCATGTAAGAACACATTTACATTTGTAATTTAGTATATAAATAATTTACACTTGTATTTTGTATGTATATTAATGTTTTAAATATATATTTATAGTATTTTCCATTTAGTAATTACTTTCCCTAATTTATATAAATATGATATTTTAAAGAAAATAATATAAATCAAATTATATATTAATAAAATCATATTCATATATATTTTATAATTTATTTTAAGATATTTATTCTTTGAATTTCAATTTCAAATTCAAACTAAAAGCAACTCATATAAATAAATATATGTATATATTTAAACAAACGCAAATTCAATTCTGCTTAAAATCCATTTATATATATATAACACATTATTATTATTGTTTTGAAAATAATTAATTTTATTAATTTTAAATAATTATAAAGGAGATTATCACATTTATTTGTTCAATTCATAAATCAGTATTTTCAGAAGTTAAATCAGATAACTATCCAATTATACGATGCCTGAAAAATCCGGGTTATCACATTCCTCCCCCCTTTGAATCTTTTCGTCCTCGAAAAGGAACGAAGCCAGTTTTATTAAATGCTTATTATCGGAAAAATTATTCTTTGATCACTTTTAAAACATTTTCTTAAAATTTACATAATATTATATAATAGTTTTTATAAAAATACTTTTTATAACTCGATGTCTCAACTAGTCTATCCTTGTTCTTCCAGAAATTCGGTCATACGTTGATCAGGCGTATGACTGAAAATCTATAAGTACTTAGCTGACACATTTTCAAAACCCAGTGAAAATATTTGGAAAATAATTTTATTGAAAATATAGAAAACATTTTGAAAATAGAGGATATGTGAGAATGCTCTTGAAGTCATCATCCCCATCCATGGTCGTAGTTAACCCGATGATTACGTTGCCATCCCGGTAAAATCCATAGATAACTGTAGGAACTCCGCGCCCCTCGATTACGCCATGGAACCTGCTAAGATCGCAGTTACTACCTAGGTTACATTGCCATCACAGCAAAAGTCAATGTAACTATAGGCATCAGCACTCTCGAATTTCGCTGCCAAATAAATGAAACTTCTCCACTCCACTCGACCATAGATCGTTGTCTACCGATGTTACATTGCCTTTCCGGAAAAATCAAACGTTGACTGTTGACACTCACCTCCACATGATTTCCGCTATGGTCCACAGTAGATCGTAGCGACATCGAGTTACACTGTCGTCACAGCATAACCCAAATGTCTCTATAGGCATCAGCGCCCTCGACTTTCACTACCAAATAATCCTCAAGAACTTCAGTTTGTCCGGACTTCCTCACAGGATCCACTTTAGGCCCCCCCTTTTTGGGGCTCAAGGCAGTACCAACCTATGGTACTCCTGAGAAGTTCATTTCAAGGAAGCGCCTTTTTCTCTAGAGCCTTTTTGAAAACACTTTATACTAACACATATAGTATCTTTCCAAATCATACACCTAGTATGAATCTCATATAAATCTCCTTTCTCAAAATCGATTATTCCTAAATTGATAATTCTCAATAAGGCTTTGCAAATTTCCAAAATTTATTTTTCTCCAAAAAGCAAAAGCCTTTCCAAAATCCATAGGTTCCAAAAACCTTTCCTTAAAATCATTCTCATAAGATCCTTCATATATACATATATATATATATATATATATATAACTTTTAAAAATCTTGGGATCACTTCAAACTTGCATAAATTCCCTTTTTATACTTCAAATACTTTCAAAAACCCTTTTCTTTTGGCAGTAGATTCAACAAGGGGAGAATTATCTTATATAGCAAAGATATATAACTTGTTTATTCCAAATCAAATATTCAAATTTGATTACTATATAAAGTCACTTACCAAATTACTTACTTCCATAAAGTAAATTTCTACCATAGAAATATCCAATTTCCACTTGATTCGTCATATATATCATAAAATATATTTTTCATTTCAAAAACCCATTTCACAGTTCTTATCCACAAATTTTCAATATCAATTTCATTCAAACCCGTACGATGTACACATATGATCCGTACGCTATATCAATCTGATTGCTCACCCGATCACACAACTTCCTTTCCGAACTAGTATCGTCCACCCGACTTTCTAGTGCGGACTCAGATCTGGTTTCTTGATCAGAAACTGTCATTCTCCTTGCATAGGCTAACTATGATAGAGAATATCCAGAACCAATCAACAATCCATATCCAGGTTCGCCGTCGAAAATCGAGTGAAAAATCCCAACTCGGATCTACTATCTCGAAATCCTGTGCTCGAATCTGGATCAAATCATTATGTGAATAGGATAATATACGTACATCCTACGTATTTATCTTCATTGATTATTAGCTAAATCAATTTCTCCTTTCTATTCACATTTACTATAATTTCTATCCACTTATTCACAATGGCTTAAATCCTCATTTGGATTATCACCTTAATTCTTATCTCAAATGGACATTCAATCATAAACAGTTTGAACTCTGTCCAGCTTAAATTTAAAAAATAGCTTGAATTTTTTTAAAAATAGATAAGTAGTTGAAAAATAATTATTAGTTTGTAAAATAGATGTAACATAGTTAAGTAATTGTAAAATAGTTGGAAAATAGTCAAATAGTTACAGAAATTTTAAATAATTGCAAAATAGTTGTAAAATAGTAAATAGTTATAAAGTAGTAAAAAAAATAGTAATTAGTTTATAAAACAGTTGTAAAATAGTTAAATAGTTTCAAAGATAGTTGTAAAATAAGCATAAAATAGTTAGGCTTTAAAAAAAAAGATTGTATATAGTAAATAGCTTGGAAAAATAGATTTAAGAAAGCTTATATTAGAATAATTTGTTCGAAAATAGTTCAGAGCCAAACTGTTCCATTACCCAATCTTTATTCCAATTAATTCAATTTTAAATTTCCACTTCCTCTTAACATTGATCCAATCTCAAATCAATTTAAGAAACTTCAATTCCCACTCCAAAATTTAACTTTATTCCACTTCGATTTCAATCTCAATTTATTCAAATAATTTTCAAATTGAACAAATTTTCAATTTCAATTCATTTCAACTCCAGTTTGAATTAATCCCAATTCAAGTTGTATTAACCTCGATTCTTTTCAAACCAAATTCCATTTGAATTTGAAACTATTCAACTTTAATCACAATTCCAAATTATTCAAACCAAATTTCAATTTGAACTAATTTCAAATTCAACTTCGCTTTAAATCATCTCGAATTATATAAATTCGAGTTAAATTTTGAAATGTTGGTTTAACCTCTTAAACCAGATTATCCTTTGTTTTCAAAGTCTTTGAACAATTTAATTCTTAGTCCAAAATTCAAAATTCTATTTTAAATTGCCTTTACTTCTCCATAAACTTATTTCTAGGTTCAAGTAATAATTCAAATACTTTTTTTAAACAATTTAATCTTTGAAATTCAATTTATTACCCAATTTATCTCAATAATGGATATATTACCACAATCCATTCCTTCATTCATTTAAACAAATCTAATTCATAGTTTAAAGTTTATTAATAACAACATGATGATATCATCCAAATTATTTAAAACATCCATCCATTTCCAATTTTCACATCTCAAACCCATTTTGAGATCACACAAATTTCCCATTCAAATCAATCATTTAACTTTCCAAGTTAAATCTCAATTTCATCCTGAAATTTCCAAATCAGGTTGTTCAATCAAACTTATTTAACTTCTTCTAAGTTAAATTCAATTTAATCCCATTTATCCCACTCAAAATTTGAATTATCCATTGCAAATTTCAAATTTCTATCACTAAAAAATTCAAAAACTTATTTCACTTTGGGTTTCAAATCATCTTTGATATTATGTAATCTACATATACATACATATTTACTTCTTGGCCTATCAAGCCAAATTTTAAAAATTAGTCCACCTTTAGTTTTAATTCAAACAAATTCTTTCAAAGTTTTCAAATAACTTCTTATTTTAAAATAAGATCACATTCAAAAATAGTCTGAATAATATCATTTATTATTTCCTTTAACATTTTGAAACAATTTCAAATTCTTTTCTGGACTTAGAACTTTACAATTTAAATCCCTCTTTCATTTACAAGTCAATTTTATCTAAATTGTTACTCCCTTAAAACTTTTCATTTTTCTCTATATTGTTTATTTGAAACAATAATCCCATCAATAACCATTTATATTATGGTTTGAAACCAATTCTAATTCATCTTATCTGTATAGTTCAACTATCCAATTCCCATAAATATATAAGCTTTTATATAAATCATTCATTAAAACCATTTTAAAAACCATTATATAAGAAAATAACAAGTACGCTCTCATATATGTATATACACTCAACTCATTCTAGGGCACTACTGACCCTATCCTTAATGAGTACACCCATTAGAGCCAAGGTTCTCGCTTAAGCTTCTGCTCTAATACCAAATATAATGACCCAGAATTTTCGATCCCGAAAATTCCAAATAGTTAAGAAAAAGAAGAAAGAGATAGAAGAAAAAGAAGAAACCGAAACACCAAAACATAGATTCTCACATTCGCAGCGAATCAAAATATAATATCAAATAAATAGCAGTTATACAAAGGAAATCTGTACTTGTCAAATTACACTTTAATATATCAGAGTTACAACATTTACACAACACTAAGCAGTTAAATTCAACATGGCCAGATAAGCTACAATATATCACAGCCGAATACTCTCCATACGTTCCTGCATCCAGCTCGTCTTCTAAGCTCTAAAACCTCCTTACCTGAAAACCTGTAATACTCGGTCTGACCCGAACATTACATCAAAGTAACACCCGGGTTAGCCTGGAAACCAGCGTGAGTAATCCCATCTAACATGAAATACCGATGCATAAAATTATTTAAGACCCGGATAACTCATACCTTACTACGAGTTCTTCACTTACCATAGTCAATGCACATCATATAATCATATCTAAGTATTATTACTTAGATTCAATGACCAAGCTTACATTATAATTCCATTCCAGCCTAATTATTCCATGGTTGAATCCATAAAGAATTATTGCAGATTACAAATCGAAGTGGTTTCGGGTATTTACCGATACCCTACCCCGGTCTCTTCGAATCCAATATCATCTTAAAACAAAACCGCTTAAGTTTTAACAATTCCATTTGTTCCCAGAATTACATACTTACATTGCCATTCGTCACAGATAGACAAACAATATTATCTCAGTTCAACCCAAACATAACATATCACCTATCATCACAAATCACTTATCAGAAATATCAAATAATCCAATGCATACCATATCATTCAATCATTCAGAAGCAAGATTAATTTGTCATGCCATTTCCAATTAATTAAATTAATTTCTTCAATCACTTTAGTTTTAAAATCCTGCTCACTGAATCATTAATTAATTACAACCCATTAATTAATCATCCTTTAATTATCCATTAATTATCCATAATTACATCCATTAAGCAATTATCCATTGGTTAATTATCCTCAATTAATTAACCTTTAAATATTAATTAATTTATCCTTTAATTACTTATATTAAGTAATTATCATTTAAGTAATTAATCTCTAATTAATTAATTGGTAATTCTCAACCGTAAATTAATTAATCACTCAATTATAAACAAATTAATCCTTCATTATTAATTAATTGATCCTCTTTTATTAATTACTTCATTGATTTAATTAATCTATAACTTCCCAAAATCTTAATTAAATTCCAGATAATCCATTAATCTTAATAATTACTTAATTAACACATGAATTTTAAACACTTTATCTTTTAATCAAATATAAAAACATTTGTTATATAAAGAATTAGATTTGAGAGATAGTTAAACTAGATTCATTTTTAAATCTTTAAAACTTGCTTGGAAACCTTTGTTTTAAAATTTTGCTTTGCATTGCTTTAAAAATTTGTTTTAAACATTTAATAAATTACCTGGGACCAAGTCCAGTCATCACTAATATAACTCGAGCCAGAACCCATCCCTTCCGATCTCTCTCTTAATTACTTAAAACTTAATTCCTTAATCTATAAAGCAGACCTGAGCCGATCCCTGAAACAACTCCAAGTCAATCGCTACCCAACTCGATGCCAAACATACTTCTACCCGAGCTCCACCATCACAGTAACCCCATGACACTCCTGATAACTCGTGCACATGCACAGTGCCTCGCCGCTGTTCCGATTAACTTTACCATCGCCTAAAAATCAACGATGACCTATTCAACCCTTCCTACCACCCAACTCGATGGATTACGCCGATTATCAAAATTGAGGCATCGAGCTCTTCCTGGAACTCAAAAACCCCACTGGCAAAATCATCAGCGCCATTGCTTCCTATCCCTAGAGGCCTCACAATCATGTCATCGCCCCGCCACTCGTCTGTGCTTCGTTTCCCATGACTGCGATCGAGTTCGGCACGATGACGACACCTTTCTGACCACGAACCCAACATCGAACCAGTACCCAGCTAAAACCATACCTCACCGATCTACCACCGCCGCCGCGTATGATAACCACCTCGACCATTTTTTCCGTGGTCTCCACCCTCCCTGCTTGCTTCAGTTCTGACCTTGTGACTCTTAACCTTGTCGATCACCAGAGAATGTTTGAAATCCAAAATACGTTCATCTCTCGTTATCTCTTAATTTAAACACCTAAAAATCCTGATTATTTTTCTAAAATCCTAGTTTTCGAAATCAAAACTGATTACACACATGAATCAAACATTTATTATGGTTAGGACTTTGACATGCATTCGAGTTCTACTGTTCTTCTTCGATTTTTTAAAACTAGCTTCAGAATTAATCCTAGAAATATTTTTAAACTTGATATCTTGATGTAACAAACATATTTTGCTTACATATTAAGGTCTAAAGAATATCAGATGAAGAACAGTTAAATTTTGAATCCTATTTGCAGCCTGGAAGATGATGAATAGAAAAAATGCTGAAGCACGGACATAAACACAAATATCTATATACCTATATTCATGTATTTATCGTAAAACCAACATGCAATCATTTCTATAAGCATTTACCACAGTCCTACTTCAAGAATTTCCACTTGCATCAAATTTTAAACTATTTAAAACTTTAGTTTACTCACTTCTTTTGCTTGAACAGAGAGGGTCTAGAAATTCTTTTTCTTTTTTCTTTTTCTATTTGTAATCTTGGAGTGAAGAATAAAGCAAATTCACTTATGCTCATACATGCTCTCAGATATGTTCATATATATGCACATGAAATCATATAAAACACTTAAGCTAACATTTTTTTACAATTTTCTTAAAAAATTTATTGAATGCGGCAAAATTCTAAACACACTTAAACTCTTTTTTTGACAAAAATTGTTTATTCTCCTGGCTATACTCTGGTTTGACAGAGAATTCTGAAAGTTTGCTTAAAATTTTTTAAAAATTTTGGTTTACTCACCTGCCACATATAGCCTGTTGAATCCCATGCTTCTAGGCATTCCCCTCTTTTATTTTTGAAATGCTTCTTGCTTGATCTTGCTTTGAACTTGAATTTGAACTGGATGTTAGCTTTTTCCCTAGATTTTGTATTACTGGTTTTGAGATTGAATAGAGGTTGTCTGATTTGTTTTGAGGCTGTTTTCAGTTTACAGGTTTTTAGATTTCCTTCTTCCATTTTTTTAATGAAGATAGAAAAGGGTTGATATGAAAGAGTATAAGTGTATTTAGTCTTGACTTAATGATTTTAAAAAAAAAAGAAATATGGTAAAATAGCTTGTGACACTTGTTTAATTTGTATACACTTGTTAATTGCATGTAACAACACATTTACATTTGTAATTTAGTATATAAATAATTTACACTTGTATTTTGTATGTATATTAATTTTTTAAATAAATATTTATAATATTTCCATTTAGTAATTACTTTCCTTAATTTATATAAATATGATTTTTTAAAGAAAATAATATAAATCAGATTATATACTAATAAAATCATATTCATATATATATTTTATAATTTATTTTAAGATATTTATTCTTTGAATTTCAAATTCAAATTTAAATTAAAATCAACTCATATATATATATATGTATGCATGTATTCAAACAAACACAAATTCAATTCTGCTTAAAAATCCATTTATATATATAACACATTATTATTATTGTTTTGAAAACAATTAATTTTTAAATAATTATAAAGGAGATTATCACATTTTTTTGTTCAATTTATAAATCAGTATTTTCAGAAGTTAAATCAGATAACTATCCAATTATATGATGCCTGAAAAATCTGGGTTATCACACACGTGACCGGAATGGAGTGGATAGTGTGAGGTGTTACGTTGTGATATATGGCTCTGTGCCCATAGTTAGTGGGACTTCAAGTCTAGTTATATTAGTTCTATATGCCACTGTTAAGAAGTACTATTATGTTTGTTGGAGGGGACCAACTAGCTAGTATCCACCCTAGCGGCTTGATCATTAGGTCGCTCTATGGATCTCGAACACTATATTATATAGCTTTATGCTACCCTTATGCACATTTTTGCCCCTTGTATCACCTATGCCAATAGTCTATTACCTATACCTTTGTGGTACTTTATAGGAGCAATTGGAGTGTGATGACTTAATAGTCTTCGCGTTGTGTAACGACCCGGAAATTTTCGATCCCGAAAATTTCAGATAGTTAGAAAAAAGAAGAAAGAGATAGAAGATGAACAGAAAAGAAACACACAAACTCACATTCGCAGCGGATAAAATATAATATCAATAATAATAGTTATACCAAAGAAAACTGTATCTATCAATTTACATCGATATATCAGAGTTACAACAATTTTATACAACATTGGACAGATACAATTTAACATGTCTCAGATATATACAATATCATAGTGGAATCCCTCCATACGTCCCTACCATCCAGCTCGCCTCTTGAGCTCCAGAACGTCCTTACCTGAAAATCTGTAATACTCGGTCTGACCCGAGCATTGCATCAAAGTAACACCTGGGTCAGGCTGGAAACCAGCGTGAGTAAACCCATCTAACTTGGAACACAAAAGCATACAATTTATATAAACTCGGGGTAACTTATATCAATTTACAACTTCACACGTTGTTATAGACATCATTTAATCCACACATCAATTTACTAAGTACCATATTTAGATTAAATGATCCAATTCACTTAAATCATCCCAGACCAATATATAGATTTCACATATCAAATCTGAACAGAGACATTATAGATTACAAATCGAAGTGGTTTCCGGTATTACTAATACCCGACTCCGGTCTCTTCGAATTCAATTTCCATCATAATTCCCCATTGATTAAGTGAAACACATTTCAATCTTTAATACAGGATATCTCTTTTAATATAGCAATTCATCAATGACAGATAACCTCACAATCACTATACAAGACAAACAGATCATATCACAAACATTTTATACCAGAAATATCAATCAATCATTCATAAGCAAGATTGATTAGTCACCCATTCATAATCAAATTAATTTCCTTAATTACTTTTAATCTTGCTTACTTAACAATAATTCATTACAAACCAATAATTAATCATCCCTTAGTTATTCTTTCTAATTACATTCAGTAATTAGCCTTTAATTAATTTATCATATTTATTAATCAACCTTGATTAATTACATTCAGTAATTACTTATTCCTCATTACTTACGTTAATTAATTAACTACTGAATTAATTAAGGAATCCTCTAATTAATTATACTGAGTAATTAATGCTTAAATTACTTTCACTAAGTAATTATTCTTTAATTACTTCCATCAAGTAATTACCTATTAATTAATTACATTCTATAATTATCCATTAATTACTTTACTTAATTAATGACATTCAGTAATTAGCCTTAATTACTTTTATTATCATCACTAATTAATTCCATTAAGTGATTAGTCCTTAATTAATCACATTAATAAATCAATCCATTAAATTGATTTCTCAAATTAATTATCTTTTATTAATTCATAAAAATTATTATTTAATAAATTATTCTGAGTAATCCTCTCTTAATTACTTTGCTATGAATCAGTTATTCAACTTAGCTTAAATAACATTGGTTATTTACGAAATATTTGATATGAAATAAATCAATCCTTCTTAATTAACCAACTAATCCTTAATTAAATTCTTAATTAATCCCTAAATACTTAGTATTTAATTAATTATACTTACTAATTATTTTACCTTATTTAGTCAATTCACCTTAATTGCATTGACTGATTTAACTTAATTTACTAACTTTAAATAATTTTATCACTTAATTAAGTTTTAATCAATTAAGGATTAACTTTAATATAAACTTATCAACTTAAATTGTCAACATTAATTACTCAATTATTGCTTAAAATAGCCATAAAGATAATCCGATTTAACTTGTTAAACTTAAAAACTGAGAGGATTAAATATCACCCGAGAAAACACTGGGTTTACTCGAACAAGTATCGAGTCTCTTCCATTTTTTCCAAGTTTACTTAGCTTCATCATTTCTTTAAAATACAGCAGTTTGAAGGAAAACCCGAGGCTTCCCCTTGTTTTAATTCGAGTAGTACTTCGAGTTCCCACCAGTTTTCCCCAGTCGCCTCTCTCCCTCTCGTAACTCTTCTTCTTCTCCTCTTTTTTTTTATCTCTGAAGTTTGAGTTACCTAAGGTATGAATTCACGCACGCTAGAATCCCAGAAGCAACTTCCTTTCTTTTTTTCTCGAGTAAGAACTCGAGTCGAATTACATTCGAATATCACTGACATAAGCACGCCAAGATCTGGCATCGATCGCCACCGTGCACGTGCACGGTGGTTCGCCGCCCCATCAGTGATCCTCATCGCCTTCCACAAACCACGAATCGACCCTACACGCGATAACACTCATCCATCCATCACGAAAATGCCTGAAATCAAAATCACCCATTCGCTCGAACCATCACTCGAACAACCCACTGGAAATCGCCACGTCCTATCAACACCAACCTCTAGGGGCAACCCTACTTTGTCAACGCCATGGCCATACCTTCCTCGACCATCACCCAAAATTACGAGTAACTCGATCAATCCACGGCGACGCGATCCTCAATTTACCGAACACATAAAATTTAAGAACCAAAACCCTATATTTACTGCATCCCAAAAATCCTTGCATTTAATAAATTTTTTAGCATTTTTCCCAGCCTCAACGATCACCTGGCTAGCTCCAGACAAAACCTCAACCTCCAAAATCTTTCCAGTCACCAGTACTTGATCGAAAACCCAAATCTGCTCGTTCCCAAATTACACTCACAATACCAAACTAAAACTCATATAATTTGTATTAAAAATCGAGTTTTCCAGAGTTGAATCAACTTACATGCTTGAATTTACAAATTAAATTATTTAATTTTTCATAAATTTTGAACAGAATCATCTATTTTACTGATTCCAGGTAAGTCTTGAACATATAATACTTAACTTATTTTTTTAAAACCAAAACTTCATCTACACAAACTTACTTTATTTAGAATTTAAGTTCTAATAACACATAGATAAAGAATTGAGTTAATTTCTACTTTGTTTTCTTTGTTTCTTTTCTTTCTTTTCTCTGCAGTCAAACAGAGAAGAATAGTTTAAAACATTAGGCACTGAACATATTCACAGATATATCCAGGGATTCATGCAAATATATATACATGCAAAGTACAAATCTAAATCCAAAAATCCATATGCACAGATTCAAATCTACTTAAACTTTGAATATATATATCTAGATTTGCTCACAGATATCTATATACTTATATTCAGGTATTTATCATAAACCATCATGTAAACATCTCTGTAAGCATTTTACCAAAGTCCTACTTTAAATATTTCCGCATGCATTAAATTTGAACTGTTTAAAACTAAAGTTTACTCACATATAGGCAGATTAAACTTTGGGTTTCAAGTTACTCACCTGTCATTTTAAAACAGAGGTCGGCATCCATCTCTTTTTTTTCTTGAAATCAGCTGTATCTTATTTGAATTTCCAAAAGTTGATCTTTAAATTGAATTTGTAACTAATCTGAGATAGGTTGCCTAGCTTGCTTTTGATCTAAGTTGTACTTGAGTTTGAGGTATTCACAGGATTGCATTTGAATGATTTTTGCTTCCAGTTTTGAAAAATGATTCCAGTCTTAACACTTTCAGGTCTTTAGATTTGATAAGGATATTGATTGCATTTATTTTTTTTGAGGGGAAAGCAATTTACAGGAATAGCATTTGTTTGATTTTTTTTAGTGAAGAAAACTAAAGAAAGTTCTAGTTGAAGAAATATATTCAGACCCTTTTCTTTTAGAAATTAATTAAAACAATATTTTCTTTTGAATAAAGGTTTGCCACTTGTTCTTTCCTAAGCTAACACTTGTTAACCTTATTAGCTATAGAACTTACATATGTTAATATGTATGCTAAAATATTTACACTTGTTTGTTTCTTTTTTTCACTTAATAAATTTTAAATGTTATTAGAATATTTACCTTATGTTTAGAGTATTACAAATGTTAAGTTATTAATATTTGTAAAGCTCTTAAATTTTATTTTCCTATTTCAAAAAGATATGTATATTTTAAAACTCTCATTATTCCTTGTCTCTTTTATTTAATATCATATTATATTTATCAATACCCTCCTAGAATTTATACATATATTTAACTTTTTTTTAAAGAGAAAATTTTAAAATCTTAATTACATACTCAAAACAATCATACATTTGAATTACAATCGATGAATTCAAATTTAATTTAAAATCTACTCATATATATATATAATATTATTACTATTTTTTATTATTATTATTTTTCTTCTATAAACACATATTTAACCTGTTTGGAAATAATAAATTTTGCCATCTTAAATAATTATATCAGGAGATTGTCATATAAATATCTATTTATGGAATTTACTAATTCACTATAAAATTTATCATCTCTCAAATATTATAAATCAATAAATAATATTTATTATTGCTTTCCCAAATCCTTTTATAGGCATTTTAGTTAACAGAATTTTTTTTAACATATCTATCAGTATTTAATGGTAAAAATTTGATAATTTCCAATTATCAGATGCCCAGAAATCCAGGTTATCACACGTTGACAAGTCATCGGTGGATACGTGTCACGTTTAGTGTGGATGTAACTAAGACTATAGAGACTCTGTGTCTTTGGAGCTTGCTTGCGTATTATCAATCTCCTTTTTGGTACTGACGGGAGTAGTAGATTAGCATATGTGATACACTTTACCATAGCATTGATGTGGGCTAGGTATTGCACGTTATTATATATAAGACTCTACTTGAGACTTTGTGTCCATCGTGCAATCATTTCCCGTCACAATATTTATAGATAAATATCGTATGAGAAAGTGAGATTATACATGTGATTCATATCTAAAGTATAATGGATTCTCGGTATTTGATAGGCAACCTATCTTATTTGATATTTATTATTGATTTTGTATAGATCGATATTATACTTGGGCAATGCTTCGTGCTAGGCTGATTATACTTGGTGATATCTCCTGTATTGATATTTCTGAATTTGACGATGATGCTGGATATATATGGTTCACCCATTTGTATTGATTCAGTTATTCCTAATTTGATATTTTTCTACATGGGTGATGACACCTTTTGAAACCAGTGATGATTATTTCTTATGGATTTGAGTTACTTTGATGATGTAATGCCTTGATAATTATTTATGTCATTATATATATATATATATATATATATATATATTCTTGTATCTATGTATGTTTTTAATATATTCATTATTATATTTATATGCATTTGTTGACATATCGTTTGATGATTTGATTACTAATGTTAATTTTATCATATTATTATTATTCCGTGTTTATATTGTGTTATCATTGTTTTGTACCCTTGGTTAGACATAGTCCGACCCATGTGTTATTTTATAATACTTGGGTCAGTCCAAGACATTTCAGGTATAGGGATGACATGACCAGCATTTCTTTATCGGGCTTATAGGAGATTACTTTAGGATCGTTATCTGATATTTATATGAAATTGACTCATTATATATATATATATATATACATACATATGACACTATGTTGTATATCAACTATTTGTCGTATATTATTGAGAGAGTTAACGTTTGAGATATCTGTATCTGGACTGTGTCATATATTATATACTATTTTATATAATATCGCTACGATTGACTCTATGTTCTCTATTGTTTATTGTGTATTATATTGTTTTATCCTGGAGACATACATGTATATCGCTTTGTACGATACTGTGTACGTATAGGTGAGATATTTATTTGACGTTTTAATACGTACAAATGTTAGTCCAAGGGAATATTCATATGTGTACCCTATATAGCCTTATTCTTTGTATATCGTATTACTAGTTAATACTCTTGAATAGTATTGGTTAAGAGGTTGGGCGTTTCAAATTGGTATTAAAGCAGGTTCAAAACAATACACTGTATATAAAAAACATGAGCCGAGACCTTAGATGAGACTTAGAGTCCTTGACCCTTGGGAATGTTGGATAATTTTTATATTAGAAGATATTATTATATATATATGTATGTATGTATGTATATATATATATATATATAAACATGATGGCTACTAGGGTAAACGTCAGGGACGCATTTGATATTTTAAAACTAAATAGTTACTTTCTTTTATTTCTTTTAAGTATGTGACATATTATGGTTGGAGTAGCAAGGATGAAAGAGTTAGTGCAAACGGTAGAATTTATATTTATGATTTTAGATGGTTTGATATTATAGTCGAGTTTTCATTTGATTTTGATCAAAGTGCGCAGCGGAAAATCAATTTATCAGTTTTCGTTGAGTACAATTATTTTGGTATTTTATGTTTGTTTGGCTATTTGAAATTATCATATTGAATTTAATTTTTGGAATTTGAATGTGTTTGAATCTTTTTAAAGACACTAAAGGCTTGATAAAAGTAAAGATATATATATAGGTATATATTGTTATTAATAGATGCTTTTGGAGACTACGTATAAAGAAGCAATTTTTGAAATATATATATATATACATATATATGTATGTATGTATGTATGTATGTATGTATTTGTATGTATGTGTGTGTGTATATATGTTATAAGTATGGTATTGAAATAAGTTTTAAAGTGGATGTTTTAATTTGAAATCTATTAGATATTATATAACAAATATAGAATCAAATGAGGAAATGAAAATTAATTAATGAAGTTTTATTGGAACTGGTAAATAATATATTAGAGTGATACTTATATAAATTTTTGAAAAATGATTGTGTTAACTTGTCCATTGAGTGCGTTAAGAATTTTGGTCGATACGGGTGTGTACGTAGTCAACGGAGATTTTTTACTTGAACGAAACATTTGAACACAAAATTTTGGTAAATGCATACATTTTGAGTAAAATTAAAGTATTTTGTCTAGAGTTAGTTATTATGGTAAGATTATTATTTGGAATTTATATTAGTAAAGGGTATTTTAAATGTTTGTATACATTTTTAGTGTTGGTTGCATCCATTAGATATTAGCACACAGTTGTGATTAACAGTGAGGCAACATCATTTTATTTATAGCATTTGAAAATTTGTGAATATAAGTAAGTGTGTGTATTTGAATATGATTTAAATAAGTTTGTATATATTGATATGGCAAATGATTTTATAAAATAGTAAATGTTTGAATAAATTCATGGAAATTTGCAATAATTTAGAAAATAGTATTTCTCAAATAGTACTTAAAAATAATATTGGGTGAGTAGAATGTTTGAAATATTTTAAAATACATTAAAAAATATTTTATTAAATAGATAATGGGTTTTGGTGGAAATTTTGTTGATAAAATTTTGGAAGTTTGTTAAAACTATTTAAAGTTATTTAAGGATAAATTTGAATTCAAATTATGTTTGAATTGGAATAAATTGAAATATGGAAAAGTATAGTTTTTGAAAAGTAGTTTTATTTAGTAAATGGTTGTTATTATAAAAATACAATTTAAATAGAATTATTTAATTTAGTACAATTGGTTTGATGTAGATTTTCCTTATGGCAAATTGCAAGGATGTAATTTTGTTAAGAGGAGATGTTTGTAACAACCCGATTTTTACATAGCAATTATTTAAAGTTAATATTATAATTTAATTAATTAAATTAGAATTTGGAAATTTATTTGAATAATTGATTTTGAAATTATTAAATAAAGAATTTAAATTGTGAAATTATAATATTTAAAATTTTCAAACAAGTTATAACGTGGAAAAAAAGTTTTGTAAAAAGAAGTATAATTATATGATATTGCTTTGGAACTTAAAAGGGAAATTGTATTTATTTGGACTAATTAGAATTTAGTTTCATAAACAAAAGAGAATAAATACACAATTATACTTACGTACATATATAAACACACACACACACACACACACTCATATATATATATATATATATATATATATATATATATATATATATATTCAAAATCTAGCCCACATCTTTAAGCCTAAGCCTAAGTCTATATAGTCCAAATTTGTTTTCAAGATTTTCCTTTCTTTTTATATTTCTTCTTTCATTCATCAGGCTAGGGAAGCTTCGTCTTCCATAATACGAAACCTTTCTCTATTAATAGAAATCATCTTCCTCTGCAAGTGAAAAAAATGAACCCATCTCACTTTGATAATTAAAATAAAATCAAGTAAACTAAGATAAATTCTCAAATTCAAGTATGAGGTTCGCAATCTCATTTTGCATCTCTAGTATGAAGTGAATGGATTAGTGTTGCTAGGCTATTGATTTTCATTCTTGCGAATGAAGGAAAGAAGGAAACGCGAGCGTCAGATGAGTGTTTCCACTCACAAACCTACATCTAAATCAATGAACTTGCATAGGTATACTTGAAGAAAATTGAAGATTTAATGTATATTGATGCATGTTTTGAGCTTATGGTGGAGTTCCTATGTGAACGCATGAGTGTGTAAATGTAGTGCCCGAGTTGCTTCACGTGTTGCGTGAAAATGTTGTTATTGTGTGAGTGAGTGTGTGTTTATGGGTCCTACACTGTTTTTGTGTAGTGTGTAGTGCATATATGCATGTATGATTTTGTGTGCCTATGTCTTCATATCTGTTTTTTTATGACAAAGAGGTGTGCGTGTGAGTTTGCATGGAAAACCAAACATTGCATTGGTTTTTAATACAATTTTTCTTATCTTCACCATCTCCCTTCATCGCTGCGGGCTATCTTCTTTGCTATGTCGCTAGTTAACATGGAAAAGTTTGTTAGATTTCCATACTCGATCATGAGTTTGTTTTTATATGCATGTGAGTGTTGTATCCATGTTTGTGTGCATGTATTAGCATACATGCATACATAAATACATACATACATACATACATACATATATTTGTATGAGTGTACATTTAAGTATATAAATATAAATATATGTGTGTTGTGTGTGTTGTGTAAGTGTAATTTCATTAGATGAAGTGAAAGATAACTATGCAATATATATACCATTATTTTGTGGAAACTAGAGTATAAAAAGAAGAATCACTAATGTATTAAGCAATTTATAAGACAGTGTTTCGAAATCTTATGTTTGAGTATGCAAAGATATACACACATTTATATATATATATATATGCATTACTATGTTTATATTAATGTGGGAGCAACTTTCATACTCAGGGTGCATGTGTATAGTCATTTATAAGCATGTCTGTATATCATATGCCAAGTCTTGTTACTATGGAAATATTTTAGTTGTTTGACTTTGAATTGCTATGTGCTCCCCTTGACTCTAGCCTTGCTAGCTTAAATATCTTGCGTTTATAAATTTACTGTTGTACTATATTGTCGGTAACGATGGAAATTTATATTTTTTAGAAAATCGTCGTTAAAAATGTAATTGTTATAAAACCACAAGCGCACGACATACAATTGTAATACGTATGAGACTACAGGTCTTACGTATGAGACTATGGTCGATCCACGAGAAAAGAATTAAATTTCAATATTACTCAATCAAATTAGCCCAAAGTTTTTGAAATTTGTTTTGAACTAGAAAACTGTAGAAAATGAGCTGAGAAAAAGTGAATAAAAATATGATAACAAGGAGCAATTTAGAGGCAAATCAACATTTAATCATTTATATAAATCAACACAAAATCCACTTATAATCTCTCATTAAAATATTAAGTAGAAAATGATAGATGTGATTATTATAAGTATGATTCATTTATGCTATTAATTAGCATAACTTAAATCATCAAACTCTAACAAGCCATTCAAACCCACTTATCAGCATCATGAAAATGACATGAAAATTAAAAAATAAAATCGATTTTAATTATGATCTATTCACTATTAATTAGTAACATAGACCATCAAATTTTGATTCTAGTTTGACTTTCATTGTCAAAATCATTTTGGCACATGATCAATAGTTTATGTTTTAAATGGAGTTAAGCATAGTCTATTTGAGATGTTAATACGAGATATCAAAATTCAATAAAAAAGAAACATAAACCACCATTATTCATATTTTCCATTTAGCACATAAGAGAGATCACAAATGAAACCATTATGTTAATTTAATATGTTTCATGTGAGCTTCATTACCCCTAAATTGAAGGAGTTTAGCTAATTACATTTGAAAACATGTTAACATAAAATGATTTCAGTATAAAATAAAAGGAAAATGAGAGCTAATTACAAGAAAAGAGAACTAACTACTCGCATGAAATAAAAATAAATTAATTGCAATAATAAAATCTATGCTACTAATATGAAATAAAAGGAGCAAAAAGTAAATAAGAGAGCATAAACTAAAAGAGCAATAAAAGTAAGCATGAAATAAAAAATTGCATGAAGGTAAAAACAAGACTAAGAAGCTATTAATTTTTTTATTTAACTTTGATTTGTGGCTACGATGTTGCATCAAAAAAGAAAAATAATTATATGAAACATTAGTGGTATTTATACATGCTTAAAACCCTAATTAATTTTTTTAGAGGACTACTTAAAATACTCTTGAGAAAGTGTAACCTCCGAATAATCATTAGATAATTAATTAATCCCTATTAACATGCCTTTAAAACTTTATTAACATTTTCATGTGCTTTTAATTGTGAACCATATGGTAGTGTGTATGTGGGCTCCTCCATGTTACATGAATTCTTTTATTTCCATTCTCCATTTGCTTTCAACATGTGTACATGCATTTGTCCATGAAAGCTCTTTATATTTGCATTCTATTCCTACAAATAGAAGCAAAATCGTGCAAATAAATTTTTTCAAATCAAATCATACCCAAAATTATAATTTTACCCCCTAAATGAAGATGAATAAATGATGGTTTGAAAACAATTTAAATTTTGGTTTAAAAATGTAAAATACCCTAATATAATCATTTATTTAAATAAATGTATATTAAATATAGAAGTAAAAATATGCTCTTTTACGTGCACATCAAAGACTCACATACTTATCTTTGTATTCGTCCTCGAATAAACTAAAATTGGGATAAATCTGTTTTCATAAGAAACACAATTGCATGGAGCGCATGCAACAAACCGTTAAACTTTAAGTTGTCCCTAGTAGGACGAGTGTTGTCTCGTGAGGCTTTTCAACGGACGTTGTCCACTAAATTTAAATGCGACGTGCAAATTCGAATGCGGCTACACGATGCAAGTTTCCAACATATTTACAAATGCCAAATTTACTTTAACACGAGTAAGTTAAATATAAGTTTGGTCATTATCAAGAACTTTTACCCTTTTTACTCATCATAACTCCAATAAAATTTAAGTTATCATCTAAATTAGGCTTTACTTTGGGTAGTTGTTTCGGTTGAAAACATGGTGCAACTATGAAATGAATCTTTAGTTGATTATCAAGGTTACAGAGTGGTAGTTTTTTTTTTTGAATAACAAGTCAAATCAAATAAGTGAAGATAGTGCTTGGATTTCACTTGCTTATTCTCTCTATTTTGAAAAATATTAACATTATTATTTATACACCTAACTCGAATAAACTGAGGACAAATATACTGATCATGCACTGCCTTTCGGGATAACATGAGAAAAGTATAGTGCTTGACGAATGTACACACTTGCATATGAACACATGACTGTAGATTTTTTATTATTATTTGAATTTTAGTTACATAAACCTAACTCAGATAAACTGAGGCCAAATATATCGATCATACACTGCCTTTCGGGCTTACGTGAGAAGGGTACAGAACATGGCTAGTGTACACACTTGCGTGTGAACACCTAACTTAGGTGTTTCTTATTATTATAAAACTTTTTTTTTTATAAAGAGAGAGTTTTTGAAAATCATCTTTGCACCACTTAACTTAAAAGATCAAAAATGTTATCCCTTTAACTTTAAATCAACCATTCTTTTAAACAAAGATTACAATTAGGATATACTTCATAATTATCACATATGAATCTTCCTATATACTAGTTAAACCATAGTTTCTTGTAATCAAACTTTTATGTTAAATTTTTTAAGAAAAGAACATTTTTAAAATTTTTAATTTAATAACAAAAAACATATACTTATCCTATCGTGTTTCTTCAAAAGCAAATCAATATGCTAAAAAGAGAATTTTTTTTGGAACACTTTTAAAATATTTTTCCTGGAAAGAAAATGCAAAAAATAAACCATGAAAAATTAAAATGAACATCAGACTCCTCCCCACACTTAATTTAGACTATGTCCCCACAACCAATGCACAATATAATGAGTGTAATGGGGAAAAATATGTACATATTTACAAGAGAGGGTTAACATTTTTTACTAGATGTAATATGGCTCATAAAGAGTCATGAGCTCCTCCTCTCGATCACTTGTCAATTCCAAGTAAGGTTTTAAACGGTGACCATTAACTTTAAAAATGGATCCATCCCTAGGGGTTTCTATTTCTATAACACTATGTGGAAAAACATTAAGAACGATGTATGGTCTTGTCCACCTTGATTTTAATTTCCTAAGGAACAAATGAAGTCGAGAGTCATACAAAAGAAATTTTTGATTTAGCGAAAATGTTTTACTTAGGATTATCTTGTCATGGAAAACTTTTGTACTTTCCTTTCAAATTTTCTCGTTTTCATACGCGTCGTTTCCAATCTCCTCTAATTCATTGATTCGCAATTTTCTATTTTCACCGGCTTTTTCAAGATCAAAATTTATGTTCTTAATTGCCCTCAACGCTGTATGTTTAAGTTTGATGGGTGAATGATATGCTTTGCCATAAACATGCCTAAAAGGAGACATCCTAAGATTTGTTTTATACGTAGTGCTGTTAGCCTAAAGCACATCTGTTAACTTTTGTGACCAATCTTTTCGATTTTTATTTACAGTTTTCTTCAAAATTTGTTTCATTTAACGATTTTAAACTTCAACTTGACTAAAAGTTTGAGGATGATAAGGAGTGGATAACTTGTGGGTTATCGAGTATTTCTTCATTGAGTTTCAAATGAACGATTGCAGAAATGGGTCCATTAATGCTTACTATTGTGCAAGGTATTTCAAACCTCGAAAAAATGTTTTCTTTTATAAACTTCACAACAACTTTATAGTCACCTTTCTTATTAGGAATGGCTTTAACCCATTTAGAGACGTAGTCAACAACAAGAAGAATGTATAAATTTTCGAAAGAATTGGGAAACGGTCCCGTAATATTCAATACCCCAAACGTCAAAGATTTCGATCTGAGAATGGGGTTCAAAGGCGTCATGTTTCGTCGAGAGATTATTCCTAAGAAGCGATCGTAAGTTTTACAAAACTCAAATGCATCTTTAAAAAGTATAGGCCAGTAAAAACCACATTGAAGCACATTCTCTGCTGTTTTCTTCGGACCGAAGTGACCACCACATGCTGGGTTAGGACAAAACGAAAGAACACTTTTAATTTCATAATACGAGATGTAACTTCAAATGATTTGGTCGGAATAATACTTAAACAAGTATGGATCATCCCAATAGAAGTACTTGACTTGGAAAAGAAATTTATATTTATCTTATTTTGACTAAAGTGAATGTGCTTTCTAAGTGAGTAGATAGTTCACTATATGGGCATACAATTGATCGATGGAAACGGAAAGAAGTAGCTCATTGGGAAAGATTTCATTGATCGTTAAAGAAGGTGGTGCGTTGGAAGACATAACAGCTGATCAACAATAATATTATCGGATCCTTTTTTGTCTTTGATTGTAAAGTCAAATTCTTGAAGTAATAGGATCCAATGGATCAAACGAGACTTAGCGTTCATTTTAGCGAAATGGTACGTAAGAGCGGAATGGTCAGTGTAAACATTAATGTGTGAGCCAATCAAATAGGGTTGGAATTTTTTGAGTGCGAAGACTACTGTTGTAACGACCCGCAAATTTATCACTTTGATAAATTATATTTATTTTTAAAAAAATTCAAATAAAAGGTTGACAAGACGAATAGCATTATTTTGAGTGATAATAATTAATAGTAATCTTATTTTGAATAGATATTTACAAAAAATATTTTCCTCAAAATTTAAATCAATAAAATGGTTGAAAACTGTTTTATCGATAACCAGCTCTATAATCGAATAATGTCACACACAGAGCTGGATATATACACTTATTTTTATAATTGAACGAGAATATGAAATAAAATTGTTATTTTATTTTTGGAAATTAAATGTATTTATGTCATCATCGATAATGGCATCGCATTTAAATATAGATTATAAATTTAATTTGAGACTTAATGATTTAGTAATTATTTTAAACGATGAGAATTCATTTTGAATAGTTATAAAGTGATAATAAATCATTTAAAATAGTTTTATAAAGATTGACAAATTTCGTCGCACTTTGACAAATCGACGTTGTATTTTTACAATTGGAATTTAATATTACTTAATATGGTTTTATAACTTAAATAAACGTGTTTAATTAATTAAAAATGATAAGAAACTTATCTTTTAGTTTTTTTACATAAATAAATAGTTCGACTAAAAACTGAAAATGTGTTCGACGATCATTTTTTGAATTTTCGACTGTTCATCGAACGGGTGTTGTTTCGAATCGTTGCAACATTGTTAACATAATTTTAACACATATTAATACACATTTTAAAAACATTTACAATTATCATAAAATAAAAAAGAGAGTTTACTTTTGAAAGCTTATAAAGTAAGTAAAATCTTTTGATTTGATTTTTACTTTTTAATAAAAAATACTTAAGTGTTAAGTAATAAAAAGAGAACTTTCCATCACCTTTCACCTAATTACACATATTTTCCATCTCATTAAATGCAAGTAGTCAAAGGTCTAATCTTGCACTGGAATGGAGGAATAAATGTGGTTAGAAATGAGTTTTGGGTTAAGGGTATTAAGGCCATTTGTGTGTAAATTTCATGTATAAATGCCCACCTCTATGTCCATTTTCCTTCACATTTTCCCTTCTCTCTTTTTCTAAGCTTCTTCATCTTCTTCCTATCCTCTTTAATAGGTCCCGTACCATGAAAAAAAATTAGAAAGAAATAATGTTGAAATGTATACAAAAAGATACAAAATAAACTTGATATTAATTCGCCTCAAAACCAAACTCACTATTTTTCTATTTTACCTCTTCCGCTCAAGGCCATAACTTCCTCAAAATAATCTAAATTGAGAAAGTATTTTTTTCAAATTCAATAGAATTGATTGGCTAAAATTTTCATTCACATCATTTTCTCAAAATCTAAGAATTATTATGTCAAAATTTCAATTCTTTCAAAGTCATTTTCGAGCCCAGTTTTGAAGGACGAAAATACCTCCTTTTCATTTGAGAATAACTCCTTCCAAACCGATCCAAATAAAGTAATTTTTTTTTCAAATCATGTAGAATTCTAGTGGCTACAACATATACGTTTAGAACTTCTTCCAGTTTTGCGCCTAACTATGTCAAAATTCCACTTTTTTACCGTGTATTTTCGGGATTCATTTTTATGAATCCAAAAATATCCTCCCTGCTTTTGATCATAACTTACTCAAAATAAAACAAAATGAAGTGAAATATTTTTTAGTTCAAAAGAAAAGGATTTGCAAAAACTTTTAGTTAACAACTTTTTCAAATTTTGAGAGTAACAGGGTCAAAAAAACAAAGAGAAGATGATCTATTTTTCAGATCTAGTTTTGAGCATTCAAGGTTAAAAACTCCACCACTTCTTCTCTATACTTTCAGCCAACCTTTATCTCAAGCCTTGGTCGAGCACTTCGAAGAAAGAAGAAGTTGTTTGGTAATGTTTAAATGGAGTATGAAGTAGTTAGTGAAGCGTGGGTTAGTTTGAATGTTGGTAGGAAGTCAAAAGGTTTGGATATTGGTGAGAACTCTAACTTTAAACCATTATAGGGAGTTATAAATGTTTAACATAACTATATTGATGCAAATGATGTTTGGAGGTTTGGATGTTTGGTTGATGAATATTTGAAAAATTAATTAGCAACATAAACTATATGTGAGAAACTCTATCATATATTATATTCTTGGATGATGATATTATATTTAATAAGCTTTAATCACCAAGTTTGGTTGTTTAATATGAATATATATATATATATATATATATATACACATAAATATTTATGCAAGCCATATAAATACATGTCGATAAGCACAAAGGAAACCACTTTTATTGAATGAATTGGTGTATATGAAATGTTAAACCTCCTTGAAGTGGATTAAAAATGAGTTTGAAATCTTTTATAAACATAAAAAAGTGTTTTGGTAAGGTTTAAATGGTAATAGAAAATTTAATCAAAAATAGGCCCTTCGCACAACGACACTTTGTGATATCGCGCTATTAAAAGTCAGACGAGTATATAAATTAGAATTTGGCTCGAAGTTCTTCGAGATAAGAATTTTCTAAACTATTATATTCATAGTCTTCAATCAAAGGAAGCAAATCAAGATTTTGATAATTAGAGTTTGAAATATGAGTAAAATAAGTTTTTGAAAAAAATAGCGGTTTAGCAGTTCAGATTTCATAAAAGGATTTCTTTAAAAATGATATTTTAAATTTGTTTAAAAATATGAAATAAATTCTATTTTTTTAATTTTTTAAAAGGGTTTGATTTAGGAAAATGAATTTCCAAATGATAAAAAGTTTTTTTGATCAATATAGCCTTAAAAGCACTTTTTATAGCGCTTTCCGCAGCACTTTTATGTAACCTTTGAAATATAGCCTTAAACTTAACAACTCTTTTTCAAAGCTTTTATAAATATTTTCAAGTGAATAATTAAGTGTTTTAATGATAATTTTAAGATTATAGTTTATTTAAAAATATTTTAAATAAAAGATTTAAAGAAAAGCTATTACAAATTAATTGGTTTAATCTTGGCTCTAAAAGCCGATGAGTAGACTGGATTTTTCTATTCGTGAGATTCATATATGAGATGATTAAACTAAGGAGATGTTCAAAAGTAACCAGTGCCCTGGCTTACCTAACCTCTTTCCTAGGTGAGAGATAGATAAGGTCAAAATGTCGGAAACGAGTTAAGTATAAAGAGATTTCAAATTTCCAAATTTAAATTAAATACAATCTTGATTGAATAGAGACAGTCTTCTTATACTTAGTATTAAGTGGAAATTGGTGTAAAGGGCCTAATTATACGGCCCAATTTTTTTCTAGAACACGGGTTTGAAATTATTATTTTTTAGGACAAATATGTATGGCATGCATCTTCATCTTCTCAAACAACTACGTATCTTCTGAAACCTACCGATCGTGGAAATTAGGCGGTCGTTTCTTGTTCAATCAAAGCGGTTGTTTCTTGTGCAATCGAAGTGGTCGTACGTCTTCATCTTCTCAAATAACTACGTATCTTCTAAAATCTACCAATCGCCGAAATTAGGCGGTTGTTTCTTGTTCAATCAAAGCGGTCGTTTCTTGTGCAATCGAAGCGGTCGTGCGTCTTCATCTTCTCAAACAACTACGTATCTTCTGAAATCGAGGCGATTTTCTTTACTTAGTGAGTCTCGATTTTATTTGCTATTTTTCATTCTCAATTCGATGTTTTATGCTATTTATGATGTTATTGTATATTTCTTTTCAGAGGAGGCAGTTTTCATCTATTGGAGGAAGGTTTTGTTTGATGTATTTGGAATAATGGCTTCTGAATGGTATTCTTTTATTATTATAACACAAGCATTGTGTATTTAGCCTGGTTAGATCATTCACTTTAGATTATAATTTTAGTATTTAGACTATTACTTCATATTTCGTTTCAGCAATTAAAACAGTTAATTTTGTCAGTCAAATCTATTTGTACTCAATTTGGGTATGAAATTGGATCTGAAATAAAATTAGTTGACGTTGTTTGTTCTTTAGTTCTTGGTGATTTGTGATTTGTAAAAGATAAATTGTTTTATCATTTTTCGAAAAGTGGGATAGAAAATTGTAACAACCCGCATATTTATCGATTTTATATTTAAATATTTTATTTAAATATTTTGTCGTTAATCGGATATTGGTTCGAAAAACTACTTTTTGCAAATGGTCAAATTAGGACCCGAGACCACTTCCATTGAGTTCGAAATGCCGTTTACAATCTTTTTAAGTATAAATTTTGACATGTTTGGGGTTAGTGGAATTTCACTAATTTTTTCCGCTTTGGACTTTGGGTTGGTTTAGCCTATTAAACCTAAGTTCCAACCCATTCTCCTCATCTGTTCATAAATTCCTACCTAACTCTAGTTTTAGCATTAATGGTGAGTGGAAAGGGAAATTAAAATTCCAAGCCCAAGTTCATTAGCAAATTCAACATCCAACTCCAAAATCAAAGTAAAGACATTGGATTCAAACTTGTAGTTGCTTCTCTATTGACTTCAAGCTTCTTCTTCATTGAATTTGTGCAAAGGTAAGATATTTATCTCACATTCTTATCTATAACTATCTTGGACTATTGGGAATGAATTCCCATCACTTTAGCATGTACATTTGCATTTGGTTTGAATTGGATTGGCGAAAAACTCCAATTTTTAGTGTTCTTGGTGAATTTATGCACTTAGGTCGTTGTGCCTATGCTAGGTCGTTCGCTGTTGAAATTCACCCAGAGAATAGCTCGTTTCTGGCCATAAACTCGTTCGCATGCCTTAGGTCGTTCGCTTCAGAGTTAGGTCGCTAGTTCGTGGGTCGTGGGTCGTTAGGGCTTAGGTCGTAGGTCGCTCGCCACTACATCGTTAGGTAGCGAGATACTGGGCCGTTCCCCTTTGGCCTTACGCCCACTCCCATAGGTCGCATGGCCTTTAAATCCTTAGGTCGCTTGACCATTTTAACTCGCAACCAATTTGGGTCGTCTTTGGCTTTAGGTCGTTAGGCCTTTATATTTTTAGGTCGCGTACCCCCTTAAGTCGCTCGACCACTAGGTCGCGAACACCTCTAGGTCGCTCGACCCCTTTAACTCGTAGGTCGCTCGCCTCTTCTAACTCGCGAGTTCCTTAGGTCGCTCGCCTCCCTTAGGTCGCTTACCTGGTTGAGTCGCACCTCACCTTATCTCGGCCATGTTAGGTCGCGAGTTTCCCTTAGGTCGCGTGTACCCTAGGTCGCACAATTCCCTTAACTCGCTCGGCCTTGTCATTTTTAGGTCGCGGGTTTAATTAGGTCGTTCGGCCTTAAAACGTTAGGTCGCTTGGCCTGTGCTATTGTTAGATCGCGAGTTCCTTAGGTCGCTTGCCTCCCTTAGGTCGCTTACCTGGTTGACTCACCTTAGCTCGGCCATGTTAGGTCGCGTGTACCTTAGGTCTTCACTAGGTCGTACCATTTTGGACGGGGCGCTGCCCCCTGGACCCCCGCGATCTGACCGGGCGGGTCGAACCCCGTAGCGGGGTTGTTTCCCCCGCACCCCCACCTTGGGGGGTTGCCACCCCCTGGACCCCCCATCCATAGGGGATCTTATCTGTAAAACATTCAACAGAACTTGCTTTGTTGAGATGCTGAGCTGACCATTCTTCGAGACAAACTATCTTTGGCTTCTCGGCCGATTTTATGGTATCACGGGCTTGCTAAGAAGGCGGGATAACAACTTTAGAAATATGAAGGTTTCAATACTAGTAGTAAATATCAAAACTCTTTCAACAAAATGATTTCAACTCTATTTTCAATAACAAAGCTCTTTTCTTAAATCGTTTTCCAATCTACTAGTATATACAAACCTTTACCTCACTCAGATGAGAAATCTAATTAAACGGCTTAGTAAAACAAGTGGTATGAAACGCTTGCGTTCACTTCATCGGTTAATTATTGGACTTGTTCGATTGAACCTCTTGTGACAATTTTCTAGTGAAGATTTACAGTTTGTTCGTAAATATTTAAGTTAAGCAAGTGGTTATGGGACACGAAGATAAACTTTTATATTTACTAGCTTAGTGTAATTGACACTTCTCGTTGATCATGACGATCATTTTATGATTTAGACTAGCAATTGTGCGATGTCTCTTTGTTTGCAAGGTTAGACTAGACCTCATGGGTGTGATTCCGACTCACACATATCTCTTTGTCCGCAAGGTTAGTCTAGACACCATTTGTGTGATTCCACTCACACATACCTTTTTGTTGCGAGGTTAGGCTAGACACCGTTTGTGTGATTCCACTCGCACATACCTTTTTGCTTTTGGTTAGCCTAGACCTCATCTGGGTGATTCCGACTCACCCATATGGGGTAGCTCCCCATGGTCTTCGGACCGTCATGTGATAGGCCTCTTTCCCTTTTTCTGTGATTTCTGGATTTCTTGTGTTGATTTCTGGAATTTATGTCATTGACTTGTTATGAGTACAAGTTTAGGGTATGATGCCCTCTTTGGATCTTTGAGAAGATTCTTGTAATATCGATTTATCTTTTATTGATTGATCTTCTGTTGATCATCATTTGCATACCTATAGTAGTATGTCGGTATGGATATTTTATGTTTATGCCATATCTTTTATTTTATACCATGTCATCTGATATTTATAGCTAGACTGATCCGTTTATTATTTTCTTAAATAATACTCGGGTCAGACCGAGATGTTACAGGTTCTTCTGCTTAACTTCTTCCCGGGATTTGCTACTTTGACTTTTGGCTAACTATTTAGATTAGCAGTTTTTGTTGTATAAACTTGAGATATAGACTCATAGTTATATTCTTTTGTATAGCACGTGTTGCTATTCTTTTGTATTATTGTGGATCTTTTTGACCACTACTCTGATGTACACTTTCATGTGTTAGTTATATATTCATATCTTCTTCCGCCTTTGTGATATGGATGTCTGTGACTGATTTGTGTTATGCTTATTTCTATGTTTGTTTCCGAAAATTATTTATAGCCACCGTGTGATAAGCAATCACATGGATGGTCGCTCCTCAACAGCCTTATTCTCCGTGCTAGTTGACAGCACTACACCGTAGTGTTCTTGGCTAGCGTGGGTATAGAGGTGGGGCGTCACAAAAATTGATTTGTTACGTAGTATTTTATGTTATTAGTTTTTAATTAAGTTCATTTCCATATAGTTATATTTTTGTTTTCATTTTTTTTGCAGGTGTGATTCATCTGTTATAGTTGTGTTTGATTTCAATAACAATTGTTTTAGTGCTCGTTTTGGATTGGATGCTTCTATTTCTTCTATTAGGAATAGGATTTGAAGGAGTGGAATAATTTTACTCCATTATGCTTTGATATTTTTTATATTCGAGAATCAAAGACTACCTTTATTGAAACGGATAGTGATCTTCAAGCTGTATTATGTTTGTCTTGGTTTAAGAAGGAAGAATTTTTGGTTTCTTTTTCTACGGTTGAAGAATGATTCAAAGGATAGTTTTGTTGGTGAAAGTAGCAAGTCTGGTTTATTTGTTGGTGGTGAGTCAAGTAATAATATGTTAGGTTATGATGATGATTTAGATTCTGGTTTTACTCAACAAAAGGATTTACATGAGTTGTTGAAGAAGAATTCAAATATGGAATTTTTTACTCGCGTTGGTCAACAGTTTGATTCTGCTATTGGATTCCGTAGAACAGTGAGTGCTTATTGTTTGAAGAATGGGTTTAAAGTATAATATATTAAGAATTGTAATTAACGATTGACAGTTCGATGTGCTGTAGCTAGTTGTCCTTTTAGGATTCATGCTTCTCGCAAACTGAAGCAATTGGACCAACTTTTTGTTAAAAACATTCACCTGATTCATACTTGTGGTGGTGGATTTCGTTCACTTGGTAGTCCAACTATTAATAGTGATCTTGTGAAAAGTTTAATTGTCAATCAAATTCGTGATGAGCCAAAAAGAGAAACCAAGGATATCATTAAAAGTTTTAGAAGAGATTATGATGTGGAGCTAAGCTATTACTTTGCTTATAAGGGTAAGAAATTGGCTATAAATGATATTTACGGTGATGAAAAGAAATCATACAATGAATTAGTTTGGTATTTGAAGGCATTGGAAAGAAATAACCCGAATAGTTATTCAAGTATGGATGTGGATTCTGATACAAATCAATTTGAGAGAGTTTTTGTATGTTATGAGGCATGTATATTTGGATTTAACTATTGTCGTCCTATGGTGTTTTTAGATGCTACCTTTTTGAAAGGGCGAAGTGGTATTTTGATGGCTGCCACTGTAAAAAATGGGAATCAAGGTACTGATTTTAATCTTTCTTTTTTTTGTTGTTGTATTTACTTTGTACTGTTTGCATTAGTTCCTTGTTATAAATTTATGTAACATAGTGCTATTTCTTTAAGTTATTGTTATAGTGAATTTTGTTGTGTACATACTGCATTTTGTTCAAGTGATTAATCTACTGTTATATAGTACTGTTTCAAATAAAGTGCATTTGGTTGTTTTAAATGTAGTAATATCTTGTTCAATTCATTATAGTTTTTTCTGCATTAGGGATTAGCATGTGAAATTATTGCAGAAATGAATTCAAACTCACAATTTTTTTTGATAGATGCATAATGTAAATGTTTTATTTTTTCAGTTTATCCACCAAATGTCATGATACCTACTGCTTATTCTGGATTTACCAGAATTTGTTATATTTCAAATAATAAATGCATATATGTTTTTATGTCTAACATCTTCAATCTAGTTGCCCTAGTTACAAAGTAGGTACAATTGTTCAATGTACAGCCATGCTCCTTCTTATTGTAAATTTGATCCAAAACAAATACTGTAAAAGATTTAATGTTCTTTAATTTGATGTACAAAATGTTAGTGTATGCAGAAGTTTAAAAAGATAAATGCATTTATCTTTTAAGATAAAGAATTAAATAACATATTAAGCCATAGTTATATATCATAGATACTACTACGTATTAAACATATTTATCATTTTTCTCTTTATTTGAAGTTCTTACATAAGATATACAAATGATTTAAACAGCATATAGAAAAGATAAAAGCATATATGTTTTAGAAGTTCGAATATAATTCTTTGTATTGTATGCATGAATTATGTACCATATCTTTGCAATTTCTACCTTTTCTGCGTAGACTACACATTCAAGTAGCAAAATTTTCTTTTAAAAAAAGGATGAATTGCCTCTAGGAAATTGATTTTTCCTTTTTTATTTGGGCCAAGGGTATAATGTTCATGTGATTGTCTACTATTAGATAATATTGTTTCAAATATAATGCATTTTATTGTTTCAAATGTAATACATAAACAGTGAATTATTTTTTTTGTTTTTTTTCCTGGTATTTTCCCATTAGCAATAGCTCTTGTTCCCAAAGAAAATAAAGAGTGTTGGAGTTGGTTTTTAAAACACCTAAAGAATGCTCTTAGTTGTAATAGAATATTAACTTTTTTAAGTGATAGACACTGGGGTTTATTGTTAAGTATTCCAAATTTTTTTCCAAATAGTCATCATTCTTATTATTTGCATCATATGCAAAATAATATTGCTAGCATTGTGAAAAGTGGAAGGGGTGTTTGGGTAGCTCATTTACTTGAGCGTTGTGCTATAGCTTCTAATCATCATGAGTTTGAAAAAGCCATGTCCAAGTACAAAGAAATTGGAGGTGCAAAGCTATAGGGTACTTGAATGATAGACCATATGATCATTGGGCCGATTTGTTTTTTCCGGGGAAGCGATATGATGAAAATAAGTCCAATGTAGCTGAGAGTTTTAATTCTTGGATTTTGGATGAAAGAAGTTTGCCTGTTACTGCTTGTCTTGATGGAATTAGGGTAAAACTGATGATGCAAATGTCTAATCGTAGAGAAGAGGCGTCAAAGTGGACTAGTGTGCTATGTCCAAAAATGGAAGCTCGTTTGTTGAAATTGAAGGAAGTAGGATTGGGTGGAGTGTTTCCAAATCATCTAGGTATGTATTTCTATTTTTTTACATGATTTTCACAGTTTCTGAAAAATGATAAATGCATTTATCTTTTTTCAACTTGCTATGTAGCCTATGTTATGATTTCATTTTGTTGGTGTTTATGATTTTTGGTCTAACTGAAAGCTGTGACAAGATATTTTCAAGTTTGTAAATCTAAAGATTAACAGTAAATATATAATGGAAATATTGAGTAATGCTTACATGCAGAATTCATGAGCAAACATACATTATGTTTTTTTCTTCCCTTACAGCATAGATTCTGTGTTCTTTAAGAATATGCACTTGAATTGGGTCTTATTAATTAGATATATTAGAGAGAATATATATAGTGTTAATAATCCTTTTTTGGAAATGCAATCGGGTTATATATTTTAACTGTTTTTAATTTTACATTTTGTAGGTATATTTTTGAAGTTCATTCTCCAACATCTCAAAAGTTTGATCTTAAAAATCGCATTTGCGGTTGCAATCAATGGAAAGTGACATGTTTTCCTTGTGCACATGCTTTAAAGTGTATTTCTTTAACCAGAAATTCTGTTTATGAATATATTGAGAATTACTTTACTGTTGAGTATTATCGAGCTTCGTATTCACATTTGATCAATCTTATTCCAACTTTTGATAAGGAAGCAATTGAAGCTGAAGAATTATCTATTGTTCTTCCTCCTAAGCCTGTTCATGGAGTTGGTAGGCCTAGGATGAATAGAATTGAAGGGGTTGATTTTCATGCTAAACAAAACAGATGTGGAAAGTGTAAAAAAACTAGGACATAATAGAAGGGGGTGCTCTTTGAATAGTTGAGTTGATTGTTTTAGTCCAATGTATTTGATAGGTTGTTCTATGAATACTTTGAGTTGAATAATTGAGTTGATTGTTTTAGTCTAATGTATTTGATTGGTTGTTGTACGAATACTTGGTTGTTCTATGAATAATTTGAGTTGAATATTTGGATTATTGCATATGTTGAATTGGATATAATCTGATTATGATTACTTTTGGTTGTATGCAATTATTTATGTTTAACTGTTATTTTGAATACAATGTTGTTAGTTCTGTTAAAAAGGATAAATTGATATATCATTGACCTCGAACAAGCTTATGACTTAAGTATATTGCTAGCATAAGCATGTATGATTTATTTTGCGGTCATTGATTTCAATCTTGTTCTGCAGAAATATTTGTTGATTTTTCATAACGATGGAATACCTATATATCTCCAATAGTTATTTATCTATTCCTAATAAGTTCTTTTTCCAAGAAAGCAGTATTCAACTTGCGTGAAATTGCAGTCGGTTGATGCTCCTAATGCTGCAGGAAATACTTCTGACAGTAGCTGCTTCAGCTTATATATTTGACCACAAATATGGATAGAATATATAACTCACTTGAGCGTATTTACACCCTGCTTAATGGCAGATAAGTCTATGAATACTGCCATGTATAGGAAAACATTTTCTGCCATAAACATTATTGAGACTGCATTAGAAAGAACATATATAACAACATATATCATTTATTTGTTCAGCAAGTAAACCGCAAATATGGATAGAGTAACTTTGAAATACTTCTGAGTGCTATGGATACAATGTATATGAGAAAGAGACTGCATTTGAAACAACATATATAACAATCGTAATGAGATTCAGTGGTGCTCTAGTGGAAAAAACAATATCAGTAATCAGACTTTGTTAATTTGCCGGATGAGTTTCTTTCCACCCTGTACCGAATAAACAACAAATTATTAACAAAAAATGCATTAATTGGCTTGACAGATTTGAAAAGATACTATGTAGTATATGGCCCAATTTTTTTCTAGAACACAACATGAATGAATAGTCAGATTCAAAAGTGACAGTACAAACAATTGCACAGCATACACATAAACAAACTCAAGTCTACAACATCTGCAAGTAGGTTTTACAATTCAAATCATATGGCCTAAGTCAACCATTACAAATTCATCAGTATGTTTAGATATACTGCCTAAAATCTATAATGAAATTAAATTTTAACAAATGTATGATAAAAAGACTGTCATACATCAAAGAATTTGTTGCTTTCATTGTCAATTCAAAAATTTTGTTGCTGAAGCTGAACTGCAGAATTTTTCAATTGTCCAGCAGTATGGTTCATCACAAAGAATTTGTGTAGTTATCTGTGCTATAAATGCGTTTACTTGTTTTAGACTGATTTTCGATGTTATGTCCATTCCTTGTGCTATCTTTTGGATAAACATCATTACGAAAATTCCACAGTCAAATCTGCATTTGTTAAAATTTTAGTTATTGTGTAACATTCATCGTTGTATAAAAATTCCTAGTATCCAGAAAAATACCCGTTGCATTATTGAGCACAGTTAACATTTTTAATCAATGTAGACTTTCCCAGAAATGTTTTCTCGCCTGCATCTTGTAAGTCTTTATTGATTTTGTTTACCGCTGCTTTCTACCAAATATATATTAATAATGATAAATCTATTTACAAGTGCTTTTTTATAATAATGATAAATCTATTTATCTTTTTTACTTTTCGTGTAATTTACTTACCACATTAATAGAAAACTTTGAATGTCCACTTCTTAATGTCTTAGATCTTGTGGTCAAGTGTAGAGAATCATAATGGTTCCATGTACATGATTCCACTACTAGCTCTAGCAAGCTCCAATGTTCATTGCCATGTATAGGAAATAATATATTGTAACATAATGGATTTATAAATGTATGTTTAATAAAAGGATTAAACATATTTCTTTTGATATTTTCTAGGTTTCCATCTGTTGCGCTTTTCTGTTAGAAAATAATTTCAAACAATTTATCTTAGAAACAAATTAAATTTTACATTATAGTTCACTTACTGTCATTGTTGTGTTCACATATATAATGCTAGAACTTTGTTCTAATAATTTTGTTTTTCTGAACCAAAACCAATCAATAACCTACATTTCCAAAAAAATATGGATTAAGTATAGATTTTATAATTAAGCAAAGAATATAATTTATAATGATGCAAAGTTTAGTTTTTTGTACTTACTTGACCAGAAATATATTGTCCATAGAGAAGTTCTTCTATCATACATTTTGTGATGGTCATGAAGTTTCCATCATCACAAGTAAATGTTTCATCACTAAAAAATTAAGATTAGTATGTTCTGTGTTGTATGGCACTTACAGTATAAAAGAAATTAATTAAGATTAGTATACTGAAAAATTAAGATTAGTATGTAATGAAATATTTTTTAATAAAAGAAAATAACAATAGTTATAGAAGTTTGTATGAAAAGATAAAGGTAAATTAATTTATCTTTTTTAGTTTAGTTTGGTTTTTTTGATGTCTATATGACAAAAAAAACTTGGGTATTAAATCAGTCTTGGTTTTATGGCACTTACAGTATAAAAAACAGATTTGATCTCTATATGACAAAAAAGCATGGAGAATATTTATATGCATATCAACACGACAAAAGTTCTTCTATAATTTATATGCATATGTTATTGGAATAAATATATATTTAAGTCAATTGAGTGAAAAGTAGTTTAGTTACTTACTTGTTTCCTCCAAAAAAATTGAAAAATCTTTTGACAATTTCTTTTTGTTCTTCGGTAAGATATTTGAGTAGTGGACATTTGTCAACATTCCTTGGCTTCTTCTTCTTTTTTGGTTCTTTTAGGACAATATCTTCAACAACAATAGGATTTTCAAAAACGTTTTCTTGAGCTGGCTCTTTCAGATTGTCAGATTTTAAACTATCTTGTGTCTGCTTTTCTAGTATGAAATCTTGAGTTTGCATAATATCAAAAGTTGAAAAATTAGCAGAACGGTTTATGTGAATCATACCAACAATTTTTTTAACCTTTTTCAGCTTCGGTTTTTTTTTTCAAATTATCTTTTTTCTTCACATCGTGCTTTTCTAAATTTTCCAACTTTTGGAGCTTCATTTCAAGAATATGGATTCTATTTTCAGCCACTTCTCTTAAATGTCTTTCCTCATTTAATCGTTCTTCAATATTTTTTCATCTCAGAACACAAAAAATTGACTTTTGATTGTAGCTCCATTATGTTATTAGCACATTCTTCGGCATTTTTTTTCACACTTGTGTCTTCCTGTCACTCATCTAATTTTCTTTTGTTGTTTCGGCCTTCTTCCACATTAATAGCTTTTATTTTTTTGGAAAGAAATTCTTTCTCTTCTTTTGTTACAGCTGCAATTTTTTTTTAAATCTACAATGAATAAATTTAAAGTTAAGCTTGCACATATACTGTCGTTGAAAATCTAGACAAGTTAAGCTTGCACATATACTTTCTATACTAATTTGGTTTTCTATTATTTAGGCTACTAACATTCCAAAAAATTGCTTTCCAAGAAATAAAAAAAAATGCACAGTTAAAAAAAATAGCATACTTTCTCATTGTCAACTTCAGTGAGGTCCAAATCTTTCAGTTTCGATAAATCCCATTTTCTCATTCTTGGGATTTCGGTTTGCAGATTTTGCTTCTCATCAATTATTTGTGTTCGTTCACAAATCCAGTACTGCAAGAAAAAGATAAAAGCATTTATATTTTTATATTAAATATAAATTTGAATATATTTATATTTAGTTAAAGTTATGAAAGCATACCAGTAACACCATAGTACAGCCTGGTGTATTTCTAGGGTCAGCATGATACTTTTTAACATTTTTCAAAACATTTTCACATATTGCTCGCGGCCAAGAAATTGAATTTATTTTTTTTAAATTCAGCAACTTTGGCAAGAAACCCCATTGCATATAGCTTTGATTGTTTGGAAAAAGGAAAGTTATAACCAGCAACAATAATAACAATTTCACTATATCTTCATTTCCTTTTTCCTCTTCTAATAGTGCATTCAATCTTTTTGTTGCTGTTTTTTGCCTAATTATGTCTTCTTCTTCAAAATTAGCAGTTAAAAAATTGGAGAAAATTTCCATGGCTGAGGCTTTGTTAGAAGCTGTTATAGGAAATAAGTCTTCTCCAGCTAATGGCATTCCAAAAATTAGACTGACTTCTTCAGGAGTAATTTTGAGTAATTTTTTTCCAATTGTGAAAGCATTTTCTTTTTCATCAAAAGAAGCAATGATATAATCTAAATTTGAAGCACTTTTTCTCAAATCTTGTCGTGCTATTGAATCTCTAAGAAAAACGTTGAAGAAATTTTTGAATGGTGTTTTTTCTAAAATAGCTTTTGCTTCAGGTGAAAGAATGTGTTTCTCCTTTATAACTGACATTACTTTATAGATTGCATCCAAATTACTTCTATAAGTACCTATGTATTGTTGCTTTTTTTGCTTCTTGGATATTTTTTAATTTCATACTGATCCACATCATCCAAAGCAGTACTTTCTTCAGCCAGTTGCTGTGAAATCATTTTTTCATCATCAGATACGAAGTCTTATTTTTTATTCACATTAGGTAATTCTTGAGTTGGTCCACTTTGATACTATATTTACGAAAATCAAAAAATCAATTAGGAGGTAAAAATAACAAGTTTATCACAAAAAAAATTTACTACACAAAAATTTGAATAAAAGTTAATATGTTTTATCTTTTCAATTATTTTGTATTTTTTTTGAGAATAAGACATTTTTTAGTATATAAAGTACCTCTATTTTAAAAAATAAAATATAAAGCATTTTTTTAGTATATAAAGTACCTCTTTTTTTAAAAAAACAAAAGTACAAATTAAATCCAATAGGTTTTGTTGTAAAGAATAAATGTTTGAAAAAAAATTTGGACCTATTTCAATCTTTACAGTTTGAAAATTTCGTATTTTCAAATTTGTATTTTAGACCACTAAAAGACAAATGAACATTCATAACTGAAAATCAACAAGAATAATTTGATGAAATGAAAATTTACAATTAGAAAGTTTCAAAGTATAGAAAGATAATATACTTTATCTTTTTTAGTTGTTTAAGTAATGGTCAATTATGTGTTTGAATAAAAAGATAATATGTTTTATCATTTAAACTATTTTGTATTTTTTTTGAGATTAAGATATTTTTTAGTATGTAAAGTACCTCTATTTAAAAAAAAAGATAAAGCACCTTTTTAGTATATAAAGCACCTCTTTTTTTTAAAAAAAAGGTACAAATTAAATCCAACAGGTTTTTTTGTAAAGAACAAATGTTTGAATTTTTTTGACCTATTTCAATTTTTACAGTTTCAAATTTTCACATTTTCAAATTTATATTTTAGACCAATAAAAGATAAATGAACATTTACAACTGAAAATCAACAAGAATTATTTGATGAAATGAAAATTTACGATTAGAAAGTTTCAAAGTATAGAAAGATAATCTGCTTTATCATTTTTAGTTGTTCAAGTAACAGTAAATTATATGTGAATAAAATGATAATATGTTTTATCTTTTAAATTATTTTTTATTTTTTTGAGATTAAGATATTTTTTAGTATATAAAGTACCTCTACTTAAAAAAATAAAAGATAAAGCACTTTTTTAGTATATAAAGTACCTTTTTTTAAAAAAAAGTACAAATTAAATTCAACAGGTTTATTTGTAAAGAACAAATGTTTGAATTTTTTTTGACCTATTTCAATTTTCACTGTTTCAAAGTTTCACATTTTCAAATTTCTATGTTAGACCAATAAAAGATAAATGAACATTTACAACTGAAAATCAACAAGAATTATTTGATGAAATGAAAATTTACAATTAGAAAGTATCAAAGTATAGAAAGATAATCTGCTTTATCTTTTTTAGTTGTTTAAGTAATGGTCAACTATAAATCTGAAAACTTAAAGAGAATGAAACACAAAATAGCCATCAGAATATTGTATAAAAAAAATAAATGCTTTTGTCTTTTGTAACAGAGCATTAGAAAAAAATTAGCCATCACAAATTGTTGATCAGTTTTAGAATTTCATCATCACAATAGCCTCGAAGTAATAACATGCACAACATGTATGAATGCAACATGAAAGCTACAACATCAATGAATAGTCAGACTCAAAAGTGACAGTGCAAACAAGTGCACATCATACACATAAACAAATGCAACATGTAAACAACTCAAGATCAATGCAAATGAAGTAACCTAACCTGACTGAAGTGTTCGGACCTTACATATATACATGTGTGAAACATCAAGTGAATTTGCAACATCATACACATTGAAACCAGAGTGCAATGCAGACATGTCGACAAGACGAGAATGCAAGTGCAAACAAGCTACATGATAACTGACTGCATATAAAGCAACAACTCAAGTCAATGCACATCAACCCAATACAAACAACATGAAGTGAATGCACAAACATACATACACACACACACACATGTATACATACATGTAGTGACAGAATAGCAGACTAACCAAGTTAAACAATGTAAGCTCAAAAAATTTAGCTATTTTTTTTATTTAAAATATGGAATCTAGATTCCAATTTATTATGTATATACAAATTGAAGAGTAGAACTAAATATTATGGGAAACATAAGTAGGAAAACAATTACCAATGAAGTTGAAGATAATGATCGTCTCTGGCTGTGTTCACTGTAGAAAGGACTGGATATACGTCTTATGTTTATGCATTGAGTTCCACCTTCGTTTATGAATATGCAAGTAGTTTTCGAATGAATATCTTTGATTTGGTAGACCTTGTATGCATCTTTACGCTGCATAAAAATTGTCATATATAATGAAATGTTAGAAAGAGTGAAGAACTATTTATGTTAGATGTAGTAGCTGATATAAAAATTTATCTACGATTTATTCTGTATTTTAATGTTTTAGATAAAAACATAAATGCTTTTATCTTTTCCAACTAAGGTTTAATTTAAATTAGTTGTATGTTTTTTCAAATAACTTTAAATCATTTACATAAAAACATAAATGATTTTATCTTTTTAAAATTAGTTGTCATATGTATTAGTAACTATGAAATTTTATTTAGGTTTTACATGAACTTAAATCATTTACATAAAAACATAAATGCTTTTATCTTTTTTACCTAGGGTTTAACATATTTGTATATTTTATGTAATAACTAATATCATGAGAAAAACAACAAATACCTTGAATGCATTAGATAATATACCATTTGTATCAGTGATTATGAAAATATAACTAAACATGTACTTAAATCCTTTACATCAAAAGATAAATGCTTCTATCTTTTTTAATAGTTGAATAAAGTAAGATCTGACACTGAATATTTTATTAAGAACTCGTTAATTAACTTCATTTAACATTAAACCATCTCTAAAAAGACAAACAACTTAAATCGATTACAAAATCTCTCATATGTATCGATAATTATGAATATTTAATTAGGGTTTAACATGTACCTAAATCGTTTACACACAAAAAATAGTACTTACTTGTAGAGTAATCGATGTTTAACTAAATAATGGCAGAGGTCTTTGATCACAAATTGTCTAGTCGTTTAGAAAAACCTACTTTTCGATTTTAGATTTGATTTTCGTTTTGAAAATCCTTCTTAAATTTTTCTCCTTCTGGTTTCGTTTTGTTGCATTCTGAAAAAGGAAAAAGAACGAGAGAAAAATTAACGGAATGAAGGGATAAAGTAACAGACGTTACGTGTGTTAACTTGTCTCCTGGAAAGTAATTAATTTAAACTTGTGTCCTAGAAACTTATTGTTTGATGGAAAGAGGCCCTTATGGTAAAATTTCCCTAGTATTAAAGCTTGTATAGGGAACTCGTACTATTTGTGAAATTTAAAAGGTGATTTTGTTAGTATTCTGTCCATAGTATTTGTTGAATACGGGACTTGGTATTGAGTAGAATTAGATGATTTCTATAATCCGCTCGTTTAATATTTACTGATTTGGATTAACGTTCTAGATAGCACTCTTTTAACTAAACAAAATTTCGTGTTTTGAATTAAGAAATCTTTGTTAAGATTTAAACGAAATGATTGGGAAATATTTTCCTAAGTGAAAAATGCAATGATTTAGAATTATTCAAAGATTTAAAAAGGTTTTAAGTAATTAAAGAATTGAAAAGAGAGTTTTAATGATTCCATATATACCGAAAAGAAATGTTTTAAAGTTGTATATCTCTAAAAGATATTTTTGATAAAAGAAATTAAATAAACAAATATTATTCACCTATTTACTTGACCTCTTTTATCGATGGTTGGTTTGAAGGAACCAGGGTCGGATCTGGGTAATTCCTATCTGAAAACCACTTTGAACCAATTTACATTCAAAGTAAAACATGTTGAAGATAAGATCACTGAAGTCGAAGAAATTCATGATGTAGGGCTATTTGCCACTAGTTCCTCAGGGTGAAATTTACCATATCATATGTTTATGCTGGTAAGTAGTGTTCCGTTATGAAAATCTTCGAATTACAAGGACTAATCGCTACTGATCCTAGAGGTGATTCCTAAAATAGGATGCGGTAGGAGGAATGCATTCAGTTTCGTTCAGTTCTAGAACAAACTTCATGGACTAATGTTTGATGTTGCATTTTAAAATCACATTAACTGATCTCTATAAACATATTTATGCTTGGTGGTAGAGAAGTCAACTTCTTTTAGCTTAACACCCTTTCCTGAGATGCACGAGCTCAGGAGTTATACGTTTGTAGAAATTAGTTGCGTGATTATTGAATGGCAATATGGCATTCAAAAGAGGAAAGATGATGTGCTATGTGAAAGGTAATCGTTACCACAAGCCTCACACCTGGAAATGACCGTAACAGGGTAGATCCAGCAAGGCTATGTGGTTCACAGCCATTAGGTTATCATCATTCCCTTCTAGATATTTTTCTACCCACTATGACGTTCAAGTTTAAATTAATATGGTGTATGGTAAATGAGCACTCAGATAGGTTGTAATGACCAGGGTGATGACATATTCGGTACTATCTAGGAAGAGGTAGGCTGGTCTTGTATTGATCGAGGACCATCAGTTGGGCCTTGGTACATTCCTCTAGAGATGTACTGCCATAAGTAGTCCCTTCTCCTGGTCATTTGTATGGAAATCCATTCTCCAATAAGTGCCTGTAATTTTGTTTGTAGAACCCACTTTATGGATAATATGCTAGAATTTAATCAATGTAACAATTTTGGCTAAGTTTAATAAGTTTAGTTGTAGACTTTTTCAAAGGAAAGTCATTAAAAATAATATCAAATGTTATTTTTACATAATAAAGCTTTGGTTATCATAAAGTAAAAATATGTTCTGTGTTTATGTGCAGCGTGGTCTTATGAGATACCTTTTGTTTTCAAAATGCATATTTTTAAGTTCTCACACCAGTCCCTTGACTGACCCAGAGTTTATTTTCCATTCCCATAAAACTTGGCTGCCCTAATCTTTGCCGGCAGCCAAGTAGTCAGGTTTAGTTTAGAAGAAATCTAGATGGAGCTCGAAGCATGGAGCTAAACGATTTTTCTGAAGATTGTTATCTATTTCCACCACACTCTTGTGCTATAGTATTCTGCATTCGTAAGGACAGAAATTTATAACTGTCCATGTTTAACTCTAATAAATGTAATTTCCACTGTAAAGTCTATGTTGAAATAATATATATAAGTTTCTATTCTATCTTTATTTTGTTTTTTAACCTTGAGAATCCGCTTCTCCGGCACTTGGATTGACGACACGTGAATACTGAGGATGTTTTAGTGTCGATTTACGAGAGTAGAAGAAACGGGTTCTCACATTTGGTATCAGAGCGCAATCTTAAGCGAGATCCTTGCTTCGGTGGGGATAAAGTCTCATCAAAGATTGGGTTAGTAATAACTTAGGATGATTAACTCATTAGAGATAGGGTTAGTAACCTCTTAGAATGAGTTTGAGAGTATTATATATGAGCCTGTATTTGTTAATGATATATACAAATGATTTTGGTTTTGAAAATTTGGAAATGAAATAATTTTGGCTAGGATTATATTTTGAATATGAAGAATATTTTTAAGGAAAGGATAGTACTCAGTTGTTATCATGAATTGACTGGTTGTTTAATTTACAAGTTTAAATACGAACACCTTGTGAATTTAGTTTCACAATTTGACTATGGGGTATTTGATAAGTAATAATGTTGGTTTATGATTAAAGGAATCTATTTAAGATAAATAAATCTTATGATTATGTTTTATATAAGTGATTTTATAACAAGGATTTATAAAACGTTCTTTATAAAGGAATTTTTGAGAATTTAAAATTTGGTATTTTTGAAAGGCATTTTAAATGATTTTCGGAGAAGGAAGAATAACAAAATTATAAATAAAAATGGGATTTGAAAATGAAAAAACAATGTTATAAATAATTCAATCAAGTGGCTTAAAAGTAACTTAAAAGGGGCAAAAGTAGTGCTCGGATGGTAAACGCTTCTCTTAAGCATTCCCTTTCTTGTTAAGGAAATATGCGATACTATTGGTGGTACCCAGTTCCTTGGTTTCATTTTTGGGTTACTCGATAATTATAATTTTCTAAAGTGAAAAAGGATAATGTGAATCATTGGTTGATAAATTATTTAATAGTTGTCAATTTTTATCAAAGTATATTATCTTAATTGATAAACATTGGTATGCTTTGATCATTAAAAGAAATGGTTCAAATTATTAATGAATAGTTTTGAGCATGTAGTAAATGATGTTTTAGCAACATTTATTTTTAAATCCTTGAATAAAAGTTTGGAAGAAATCTTATGGGTATATTTAGATATTTAGTAATGAGATTTTAAGATAATAACAATTATGAAGTCGTTTATAAAAGATAGAAAGTATTATAATTGACAAGTAATAAATATAGAAGTTTATTATAACAATGTTTTGATAGTAATTGTTTTAATCTCTTTAATTATAAAGGTAAGAAGAAAAAAAACTTGTTAAATATACTTATAACATTTGAATAAGTTTATAATACTTGTTGAGTATTAAAATTGGTATAAGTAAATAGAATATATAGATATATATATATATATAAAGGAAGTTTTAATGAATAAATGAGTGTTAATTGACAAAGAAAGTTTTAACTGATAAAAAGTTTTCATATTTGATATTGGTTAAAGGAAGTTCATGGTAATTTATCAAATTTAATGAATTATTTTGAAAATGAGTTTTCCATAAACCATTAAGATATGTTTAGCAATGTATTATAAAAAATATGGTTACCTTTTGAAAATAAATGTATTTTTAAGTAGAAGTATTTGGAAATAAAAATGTAGAATGGTTAAGTATAAAGATCTTTATTAAAGTTTGAATAAAAAATGAAAGTTTTATTAAATGTTTTCATTAAAAAATTTGATAGACTATTAAATTCATATTAAGTATGTGGGTTATTTCATTGCACGATTTAATCTAAGATTCGAGTGTAGAATTTTGACATGTTTAACACTTATCCGAAAAAGGATTTATCACTTGATTCTTGACAATAAACATTAATGAGAGTTTATGGTTAGATGCTTGAGTTTTCTATCATAGTTGAGAACTATGGAAGGAAAACTAAAGTTTTTATCAAAAAGCTTGGTCAGATTCCGCAGTGAAGGATCGGGGTATCAATGCTATATCATAAGTAAAGTTATGAATTCGAATAGATGATCAAGTCAGATATTGCGATTGGATGATCTATATACGTTCTATGGGTGTAAGTTTAAAATAAACATTTTGGGCAAAACCATTGGGTTTTTGATTTAGGTAATTTCGAGGACGAAATTCTTTTAAGAAGGGAAGTCTCTAACGACCCGCAAATTTATCACTTTGATAAATTATATTTATTTTTAAAAAAATTCAAGTAAAAGGTTGATATACAAATAATATTGTTTTCGGTGATAATAGATAATAGTAATCTTATTTTGAGTAGATGTTTACAAAAAAATATTTTACTTGAAATTTAAATTATAAAACGGCCGAAACTGTTTTATCGATAATCAGCTCTATAATCGAAAAACGTTGCTCATGGAGCTGGATATATACACTTATTTTTATAATTGAACTGGAATATGAAATAAAATTAATTATTTTATTTTTGGAATTAAATATATGTATGTCATCACCGATAATGGCATCATATTTAAATATAGATTTATGAATTTAATTTGAGATTTAATAATTTAATAATTATTTGAAATGATGATAATTCATTTTGAATAGTTATAAAGTGATAATAAATCATTTATAATAGTTTTATAAAGATTGACAAATTTCGTCGCACTTTGACAAATCGACGTCGTATTTTTACAATTGGATTTAATATTATTTAATACGATTTTATTACTTAAATAAACCTGTTTTAATTAATTAAAAATGATAAGAAAATCATTTTTTAGTTTTTTCCATAAATAAATAGTTTGATTAAAAATTGAAAATGTGATCGATGATCGTTTTTCGGATTTCCGACCGCTCATCGAACGGAAGTTGTTTTGATTCGTTGCAGTGTTGTTAACATTGTTTTAACACATATTAATACACATTCATAAAATGACAAAGAGAACTTACTTTTAGAAACTTGTGAAGTAAGTAAAAAAATTTGATTTGATTTCTACCATTTAATAAAAATACATAAGTGTTAAGTAATAAAAAACAAACTTACCATCATTTTTTACCTCTTTGCACATACTTTCCATCTTATTAAATGCTAATATTTAAAGGTCTAATCCTGCATTGGAATGGAGGAATAAATCTGTGGTTAAAAATGAGTTTTGGGTTAAGGGTATTAAGGTCTTTCGTGTGTAAATTTCATGTATAAATACCCACCTCCATCTCCACTTCCATTCACACATTCCCTTCTCCCTTTTCTTAAGCTTTCGCATCTTCTTCCTCTCCTCTCTATAGGCTTCCAGGCCATGGAAAAAATTAGAAAGAAATAGTGTCGAAATATGTACAAAATAAAGTCGATATCATTTTGCCTCAAAACCAAACTCGCTATTTTTCATATTTTACTTCTTCTCACGGCCATAAATTCCTAAAAGATAATCCAAATTGAGAATATTTTTTCTCTCAAATTCGAGAGAATTGAGCAAGCTATATTTTCATTCACGTCATTTCTTCAAAATCTATCAGTTACTATGTCAAAATTACAATTCTTTCAAAGTCATTTTCGAGCCCAGTTTTGAAGGCCGAAAATACCTCATTTTCATTTGAGCAGAACTCCTCCAAAACAGATCCAAATAAATTAATTCTTTTCTTTAAACCATGTAGAATTCCAATGGGTACAACATACATGTTTAACGCTTCTTCCAATTTTGAATCTAACTATTCCATTTTTTACCGTGCATTTTCGGGCTTTACTTTTATGAATCTGAAAACACCCTCTCTTCTTTTGATCATAACCTCCTCAAAACAAATTGAAATCAAGTGATTTTTTTTCCAAATTCAAGAGAAAATAATTTTGCAACGTCCTTATAGCTAACTACTTTTACAAATTTTGAGAGTAATAGGGTTAAAAACCAAAGAGAAGATGACATATTTTTCGGATCTAGTTTTGAGAATTCAATGTCAAAAACTCCACCACTTCTTCTCTGTACTTTCGGCCAACCTCCATCTCAAACCTTAGTTGAGCACTTGGAAGAAAGAAGAAGTTGTTTGGTAATGTTTAAATGGAGTATGAAGTAGTTAGCGAAGCGTGGATTAGTTTGAATGTTGGTAGGAAGTGAAACGGTTTGGATATTGGTGAGAACTCTAACTTTAAACCACTATTGGTAGTTATAAATGTTTATCATAACTATATTGATGCTAATGTTGTTTGGATGTTTGGTTGATGAATGTTTGAAAAAGTAATTAGCAACATAAACTATAAGTGAGAAACTCTTACCTATATTATATTATTGGATGATGATATGATGCATAATACGCTTTGATCACAAAGTTTGGTTGTTTAATATGAAAGTTGAATACATATGCAAGCTATGGAAATACATGTCAATAAGCATAAAGGAAATCACTTTTCTTTATTGAATAAATTGGTGTATATGGAATGTTAAACTGCTTTAAAATGGTTTTAAAATGAGTTTGAAATCTTTTATAAACATATGAAAGTGTTTTGGTCTTGAAAGGTAATGAAAATTTTTGTCAAAAATGGAAGCATCGCGCAACGACAGTTTGTAATTTCGCGCTATATGTGTAAAATAAGTTTTTGGAATACTTGCTGTTTTGCAGTTCGGAATCCATAAAAGAATTTCTTTAAAAATGAAGTTTTTAATTTGTTTAAAAATATGAAATAAATTCTAAAAATCTTTAAAATTATTTTAAAAGTGATTCGATTTATAAAAATGAATTTCCAATGATAAAAAGTCATTTTGATCGATATAGCTTTAAAAGCACTTTTCTATAACCTTTGAAATATAGCCTTAACTTAACAACTCTTTTCCAAAGCTTTTATAAATGTTTTCAAGTGAATAATTAAGTGTTTTAATGATGATTTGGACGATTTATAGTTTATTTAGAAAGAATTTAAATAAAGATTTAAAGAAAAGCTATTACAAATTAAATGGTTTAAACTTGGCTCTAAAAGCCGACAAGTAGACTGGGTATTTCTATTCATGAGATCCGGATATGAGGTGCTTAAAATAAGGAGATTTTCAGGAGCAACCAGTTCCCTGGCTCACCTGCCTCTTCCTTGGATGAGAGATTGAAAAGGTCGAAATGTCGAAACGAGTTAAATATAAAGTGATTTAAATTTCCCAAATTTAAATTAAATACAACTTTGATTGAATTAGATGATCATCATACACTTAGTATTAAAGCCCGAAGAGGGAACTCATACTATTCATGGAATTTGAAAAGTGATTTCGCCATTATTCCGCCCATAGTATTTTTTGAATACGAGAATTGATATTGAGTATAATTAGATGATTTCTATAACTTTTGCTCATTTAATGTTGACTGATTTTGGATTAACGTCCTAGATAGCATGGTTTTAAATAAATAAAATTTCGATTTTTGAATTTAGAAATCTTCGTTAAGATTTAAATGAAATTATTTTGGAAATGTTTTCCTAATTGAAAGATGCAATGATTTAGAATTTTTCCAAGATTTATAAAGGTTTTAAGTAATCAAAGCATTTGAAAAGAGAGGTATAATGATTCCATATATAGTAGAAAGAAATATTTTAAAGTTATAGATCTCTAAAAGATATTTTTGATAAAAGAAATGAAATAATCAAATACTATTCACATATTCACTTGACTCTTTTATCGATGGTTGGTTTGAAGGAACTGGGGCCGGATCTTCATAATTCCCATCCGAAAATCACTTCGAACCAATTTACGTTTTGTATTAAAACATTGAAGATCAGTTCATTGAAGATGAAGCTATTCTTGATGTAGGGCTATTTGCCACTACTCCCTCGGGGTGAAATTTACCATATCATTTATGGTTGCAAGTAGTGCTCTATTATGGAAATCTTTGAATTCCAAGGACTAATCGCTACCGATCCTAGTGGTGATTCCTAAAACAAGATGCGTTAGGAGGAGTGCATTTGGTTTTGTTCAGTACCAGAATGAACTTGTATGGACGAATATCTGTCGTTGCATTTTAAAATCATTTTAATTGTTCTCTATAAATGTATTTCTACTTGGTAGCGAAGAAGACAACTTCTCTCAGCTTAACACCATATCCTGGGACATAAGAGCTCAGGAGTTATACGTTTGTAGAAATCAGTTATGTGATTATGGAATGGAAGTATGGCATTCAGAAGAGGAAAGATGATATGCTATGTGAAAGATAATCGTTACCTCAAGCCTCACACATAGAAATGACCAAAACAGGGTAGATGCAGCAAGGCTATGTGGTTTGCACAATCATTAGGTTATGATCATCCCCTTCTAGATATATTTCTACCCGCTATGACATTTAGGTTTAAATTAATGTGGCGCATGATAAATGAGGATGGTCGGTAACAACGGGGGTAATGACATATTCGATACTATCTAGTAAGAGGTAGGCCAGTCTTATGTTGGTAGAGGACCATCAGTTGGGCCTCGGTACATTCCTCCAGAGATGTATTGTCAAAAGGTGGTCTCTTCACCTGGTCATTTGTATGGAAATCCATTCTCCAATAAATGCCCACTATTTTGCTTGTAGAATCCACTTTGTGGTTAATATGCTGAAATTTAATCAATGTAACAATTTCGGCTAAGATTAGTAAGTTTACTTGCAAATATTTTCAAAAAAAAGTCATTAAAAATAATGTTAGCATAGTAGATAACATAAAGAATTTTTTTGAGGCGATGTCCGAAGACAGAACAACTGCAAAGTTAGAAGCGTCACACATTATTATGAAGGAAGATCCCAATTGGGTGGGTGTGACGACCCAATTTTTTTGGATATTTGAAATTGGAATATTTAATTTATTTTAAATATTTGAAAGTTAGTTTAACTTGAACTTCAAATATCACTGTTTATTTGGCAATTAAATTATTGAATTTAATTATTGGAAATTGGTTAACATAATGAATCTTGGTTTTTAAGCTGGTTAAAAATATTTCAAAGGGCTTGGGAAATTTATGTTTATAATACTGGAGAAAATAGAAGTTTTAAATTTGAGTTTGAAAATATTTTGTTCGGTTTTGAAAATATATCATTTAAATTGATATTTAAAAATAGCCTTCCGAGGTACAGTATCGGAATTTGACGAAACCAGTTCCATTGGATCCATAATAGTGTATTATTATCGGATTTCAATTTTCTTAGCATTTGGAGTTGTCATGTGATCGTACAGTAGATAAACGCGCTGAATTTATATCGAAAATTCAATATAATAACTGATCCAAAAAGCTATCTTCTCCATACGATCGAATTAGGACTGGAAACCTTTTCCAGTGTGTTCGAATAGGGATATAACCTTATGAATGCCTAGCGGCATGCTTCGATAGGAGATCGAGATTGTGAGTTGCGATAATCGAGTTGATTTAAATTTAAATATATTTATAATTGTTCACTGGTCAAGTTGTTTTCACATCCAACAATTGTCCACCCTGAGAACACGTTTCCTGCATCTTCTAACACGTGTTGTTTCATTCCTAAGCGTATCCCTCTCTGTGTCCTCTATTCCGTTTAATGACCAGATCCCCTTTCTAACTTTCATTATCTCCTTTGTATTTTCGAACAACTAAAAGAAAAAGAAAAAAATGTCCGAAGAAATGTACTCTTGTTTGAAAAATGACTGTCTCTTTCGAATTCAAGTAAGTATTCCTCTACAATTCAAATCTGATATCCCTCATTCCCTTGCAAATTCGAATCAGCTAAAAAATGGAGAGAGCGTGACTTTTTCGTGATTTGGAAGCAGGCTCGAATCAAAATCAAGAGTCAGATGCAAACTCGACAGATGGAGGCGCCGCGCAGGTTTGAGTCTCGATGGGTGTCGAGGTTGCAAGTTGCTCGCGAGGCATGAAGTCGTTTCAACCACTACTTAGTAAAGGAGGAGGCATAATCTGCGACTAGGCGAGGCCACGTGGTGGCGCTTGGGTGTTCGTGAGGAGGAGGAGTTGGAGGCGACCTAGTGTAAGGCCAGGGCTCGTGGTTGCAAACCAAGCCGAGAGCAGGAGGTATTCGGCTTTTGTTTTTTATTTTTAAATGTATATATGTATGTATAGTGTAGATAAATAGAAATTATTTTTACAGTAAGATATTTTTGAATATATATATATATACAGAAAAGAAAAATATATATAACGGTGAAGTGTATATATATATGCAGATTTATATATACACAAAGAACAAAAATATATTCAGTAAGGTTAAAATATTTTTGTTTTTAATTTAATATATATGTATATCCACACTCATATTTTAATCTAAACAGTAAATATATATATATATATATATGGGAATAAGATTGTAGAAGTAGCAATTTTAAATGTTGTAAAGTTTATATAAAAGAATTTGATTTTTTTTACACACACACACACATATATATATATATGTCTGTATGTATGTAGTTTCTAAATGAGAAATAAAGTAGCATACATATACCTATATCCATTTTAATTTATTAGTTTAGACTAAAAATAATTTATTAAGGTGATTAATGTGGTTAATAAAATTATTTAAATTATTTAGTTACTAAAAGATATTTTAAAGTAAAAATTGGTTTAAAATAAATTATTGGTTGATTAATATATTAAAAAGGAAATTGATTGTTCGATTTGTTCGAGTATTAATAAAATATATAAATATTTATACAAGGCAAAATCATGGAGAAACAAGTCGAGATGGAAATGGGTTGCAAAACAAAATAAAGATGAGTTAATCTCACTCATTTGGATTACCTTTTGAATTTAGATAGTCAAATTTAAATTATTGGTTGTTTGCTTGAATTGATAATTTATTATCAGCTTGGATGTGATATGTTATATATATATATATATATATATATATATATATTTAAAGTTTAAATTTTTAAAAGAAACAAAAGTGAAATTTTTAAGTAAAATAATTATAGTGAATTCAAATAAATTAAAGGAATGAATTTTGGAAAGGAATAGAGGTTTGATTTTAAATCCTATATAATTAATTCAAGGATGGGAAAAATAAGGATTTTGAATAGATGGGGAAAAAGATTTTTTTTTTAAAAAAAAAAGGGCTTAAGCAATATTATTTTGTAAGTATGAAGAAATATATTTTTAAAACTCAAGATTTGAATGAGTTTGGGAAAATAAAAGATTAATTTTGAAATAAAGCATGAAATTGGTATTTCGGTTTAAATAAGATTTTAAATCTTAATAAAGGAGTAAATCTGAAATTATTGGGTTTTGAAATAAATTGAGTGAGTAAAAGAATTTGTTTTTAAAATGGAGAAAATTTGGAAATCGATTTGGTGTTTGAAACTATGTTTAAAAAGGAGAATGAGACTACGGAATTTATAAACTGGGTTTATAAAGTGAAATATGATATCAGTGGATATTTGGAAGTATAAATTCACGGTGGGAATTTATAAAAGAATGGGTAATTTGTTTTAAAAATAAATAGTGGTTTTATTTTAGTGTTAAAGGAAATTTATGGGATTAGGACGTAAATTAATTGGGATAAATCGAGCAGGATTTATAAAGGATTAGATGGACTATATTGGAATGGGAAGTGTATTTTCCTGAAAAAGCCAAGTATGTTTTCAAAGAAGATATTTAAGTAGAAGTTAAAAGTTTTAAAAAAATGTTTTTGAGAAATTTATTATTTAAGTTGTTTAAATTTTTTGAAAGTAAGTATTTATTAAGTTAATTATATAAGTAAATTATTTTAAAGGTTTAACTAGTATTTTGATTTAAAAGATTATTATTTAATATTTATACCTTATAGAATAAATTTTACTCTAAATTTAGTTTTGCCATAAGTTTTACACGAGAATTATTATAAAATTTCATAACTAGTATTTTAAGTAAAGTGTTTTAAGTAGTTTTTATTTTAAATGTTTTAAAGTATTTTTTTTTGAATAAAGTGATTTAAATTATTTAAAAACCTAAAGTATTAAGACTTGGTGATTTTCAGTGGAAATATAACAATTGGGAGAAAATTTATTTCGCGAGAGAAAAGGTGATTCAATAACTATTTTCAAAGGGTTGAAGTGCGGAAAAATATCTTGTGAAGATACTTTGAAATAAATAGCTTGGGAAAATTATTAAGGCCTGATGGTTATTTATGAATGTTATATGATAGTTAAGTAACCGACAATCAATATTGGCCAATGCACTGATCGTTTCAAAGAGACCGGGATCGGGATTAATTTCCCGAAAACCACTTCGATCCGGTTTGATCATTTTCGTAAGGAAGACAAGAGCTTGGATTCAAAGATGGAGCAGTGAAGTGCAAGGGCTAATCGCTACTAATCCTGAGGGTGATTCCAAAGTGGATGTGGTAGGATAGTGCCTTCGGTTCCGTTCGGACCGGGAACGGACTTATATGGACGAATGCTATCAAAACATCGTCAAGGGGACGATAAGCACTCTAAGTGAATGTGCGCTAAAAAGGTAACGCTTCCCAAGTCTCATCAAGCGGGAATGACTAAAACAGGGAGGTGCAACAAGGCCAAGTGACTAGCAGCCAATTAGGGTAAGGCCGTTCCTGTCTAGATGTTTCTTTTTATTCGGCTGTGTGGGCGGTTGCTGATCCCAACCATGGGGTGATCTTATTCGGACTATCCAGTAAGGGGTAGCTCGGGTCTTAAGTAGCAGGGGAATATGGAGGATCCTCGGTACAGTGATCTAGACCACGTACTGTGATAGGCGGTACCCCAGTAGCCCTGCCGTTATATGGAAACCAATCTCCAATAAGCGCATGTACAATTTTGATTGTGCCCAACTATGCTGAAACGTGAGATGAAAGCATTTCAGCTAGATTCTATTTTATTTTCTATAGACACTATTATAATATCATACGGATTTGATAAAAATAGTTTGGTTATCGTAAGGTAAAAACCTGGCATGTTTATTTGTGGCGTGGTCTTATGAGATACCTTTGATTTCAAAGGATTTTGAAAACTTTAATAATCCAATTGAGTGTGTTTTCTCACTCTGGTTTTCCAGACTGACTCGGGAGTTATTTAACTATAATGCTCGGGTCAGATCGAGTGTTATAGAATACATGATAGGATGTTGTGGAGCTTAGGAAACGAGCTTGATGGCGAGACTTCCGCTGTGTAGTATAAGCTGTATAGTCAGTTTTTGTGAGGACAAGTTAATATAACTGTCCAGTAATTTACTATTGATTGTATTGTACTCTGATGATGTAATGTATATAACAGATATAGTTTAATTTTGAGTAAATATCAGTTGTTATCTATTATATGTTATTCCGCTGCGATTGTGAGATTCTGATATTGTTTTGTTTTTCTCTTCTTCTACCTCCTTCTTCTTTCCCTTACGGTCTGGCTTTTCGGAACTCGAGTGTTCGGCATTTGATACAGTTGACGTATTGATGCCGATTTTCGAGCGTCGAAAAATCGGATTGTGACAGTGGGCAAATGATGGGAGAAAAAGTGAGTTCATTTTTGAGACGTTAGAAGGCAGAAAAACACAATCAGAATTAAAGTCAAACAGAACGTCTTTCCCAAGAAGTGTCATTAGAGATCGAGCAATTTTACTAAAGTCCTTCACAAATCGTCAATAAAAACCAGCGTGTCCAAGAAATGAACATATGTCTTTGACAGACTTTGGAATGGGTAGATTCGCAATTACATCAACTTTAGCTTTATCTATCCCAACGCCTTTGTTTGAAATGACATACCCCAGAACAATGCCATGTTTGACCATAAAATGACATTTTTCCCAATTTAACGTTAAATGTTTGTCCTTACATCGTTTAAGAACAACTCAAGATGGTGTAAACACTCAGAAAAAGAATTTCCAAAGATGGAAAGATCATCCATAACAGTTCAAGAAAGCGTTCGACCATGTCGAAAAATATGCTAACCATGCATCTTTGGAAAGTAGCGGGAGCGTTGCAAAGGCCAAAAGGCATACATCGATATGCAAAGGTGCCAAAGGGACACATTAAAGTCGTTTTCTCTTGATCTTCGGGAGCGATTGGAATTTAGTTATAACTGGAATAACCATCATAGAAGCAACAGAATTCATGGCCAGCTAATCATTCAAGCATTTGGTCGATGAAAGGAAGAAGGAAGTGATCTTTACGTGTTGTAGCATTTAATTTTTGACAATCAATGCAAACACTCCAACCCATTTGAGTGCGAGTTGGAATGAGTTCGTTAGCATCGTTTTTTATCACAGTAAGTCTAAACTTTTTAGGCACAACATAAATTGGGCTAACCTGTGAACTATTAGAGATTGGGTATACGATTCCGTTATCGAGAAGTTTAAGAATTTCATCATGAACCCCATCCCTCATCTTTGAGTTAAGCCTTCGTTGCACGTCACGAACAGGCTTGGCATTATCAACTAAATGGATGTGATGTTGAACAAGAGCGGGACTAATTCCCTTTATATCGGTAATCGACCATCCAATTGCTTCTTTGTTTTTAGATAGAATTGGATGAAGGGAAGCTTCTTGATGAAGAAAGAGAGTTGAAGAAATTATGACAGGAAACGTTTTGTTGTCACCTAAGTATGCGTACTTAAGGTGATCGGGAAGAGGTACTTAAGGTGATCGGGAAGAGGTTTATGTTCCAACCTAGAAGGTTTCATAATCATAGAATTCGGTTGAACTTCTGATTCAACAGTGAGGGATTCAAATGGAAGTGCGTTTCAATCTCATAGGGCTCATCTTGAAACAGTTGTTCATATTCAATCTCGTGTTCATTGTTAAGGTCAACTATTTCATAGTCAAAGTTTTCTTGAATTGAGAAAACTTCCAACGTCTGGTCAAGTGATTCGTTCGATTAGTTATTTCAAGATTGAAGATCTTAGATCTAAAGTCATGTTTCCAAAAGAAATTTTCATCGAACCATTTCAACAATTGATTAGAGCATTTGAATTAGCCAAGAAAAGTCGGCTTAAAATCAATGGAATTTGAATCATTGGATTATTCACGTGTTGTTTTTCTAGAACGATGAAATCAACAGGGAATATGAATTGACCGATTTTGATGAGTACGTCCTCAATTTCTCCTATAGGTTTCTTTATCGAATGATCGGCGAATTGAAGAATTACTTTCGTCGGTTTTACATCACCCAAGCCAAGTTGCTGGTAAACTGAATGAAGAATCAAATTGACACTCGCACCCAAGTCAAGTAAGCACTTGTTAATCGTTTTGTCTTCTATCGTGCACGAGATCGTCGAACATCCAGGATCTTTGTATTTGACTGGAATTGATTGAGACAAGACTTCGCTAAGTCCAACAGCTAAAAATACTTTCTTGGGTACATGAGTGTGTCATTTTTGAGTAGACAAGTCTTTCAAGAATTTAGCGTAAGTTTGATCTTGTTGAATGATATCAAGAAACGGGATGTTAATTTTGATTTGTTTAATAATTTCTAACATCTTTTCCATTTGATCAGAATGTTTCTTGGGTCGAAGGCGATGTGGAAATGCAACAAGATACTCAGTAGGTCGGTCTACTTGAGTAGAAGATGAATTTGGATTGGAATTCGATTCGATGTTTGGCTCAATGCTTTGTTCGAATTCTCTTGGTTTTGAAGTGTAACGATGAGATTTCGGTAAATCATTTGGATTAGTAATTGATTCACTACAAGAAATTTGATTTTTAGTGGCGCTCAAAAAACGCTACAAAAAGTTTTGGTGGCGTTTTGATAAACGCCGCCAGAAAATATGCGACTAAAAATTCATGATTTTTTGTTGCATTTATTTTAACGCCACTATAAATGAATTTTTGGCAGCGTTTTTTAAACGTTACTAAAGATCTTTTTACAGCGTTTAAGAAACGCCACCGAAAAGGTGTCGTTTACTATCTTATTTTTTGTTGCACTTATTATTATGTTTTGCAGCGTTTTTTGAACGCCACGGAGGTTATCTGACTTACTATAATTGCCGATTTTGTAGCGCTTTTTAAACGCTACAAAAAATATATTTTTGGTGGCGTTTTTTCTCCGCCACCGCATGTTTCGATTTTATTGCCTGCTGTTCCACGACTGCATCTGATTTCGCATCCAATTCAAGTACTTCAAAACTTATACAATAACGTAATATATAAATACATACACATTCAAAAATAACACATTCAATGAACCACAATAACACAAACAAAAGCAATTACATAATCACCACTATATCATAACATTAGTGTCAAGACAAAAGGTTAACCATACATATATAAATTACTTTGAATTTTTTATTTTACATATATAAATTACTTTTAATAGTTTACCTTCTGGTTCATCAGAACCTGCAGCATACTCTTCATTTCTGCCATTTCCTCTCGACACTGCAATATTTGTTTATCTTTGGACTGGGCCACGGCTAGCTTGGTTAAAGTGCAACCCCTTCCCAATGCCCTCAACCGTCCTGGTTTATCTTGTCCAAGTACATGTATAAGAGCATCTCCACCGACATTCTGTGACGAACCGGAATGTGATAGGCTACCAAATTTTTTAATCTCCTCCTACATAAATAAATACAAATAGATAATGTGCAATGGTAAAATTATCGTACTTTCGAATAATTTTTTATATATAGATAAAATAAAAAACTTACAATAGCATTTCCAGCTTCCGCGTTCACCGGTTCACCATTTTTTTATGTGAGATTTAATCCAAACATCAGCTCTAGTTATGGACGATGGACTTGGACTTTCTTTTTTCTAAATTTAGGATAACATTAAATAAAAAACCGGACATGTATAAAATAATATTAAATAAAGCTATACTTAATTAACTAACCATGTCTTCGGTCAATCTAGCCATTCCCTTACGACCAGTTGTGTGTGGAAGTTGTTTATCCCTAAGGGCCGAATATTTCTCACTTCTTTTCTGTAAAGTAGAAAGATATATTGTTGATATATTATTATAGGATAATGGCAGCTTCGTTGTTTGAGAAAGTGAAGAGTGGCAGAGAGAAGTTGATATATTGTTATAGGATAATGGCAGCTTGGTTGAGGAAGTGAAGAGTGACAGAAAGAAGTTGTTTGAGAAGTGTTTGATAAAGGCAATGTAAAGAAGAAACATGGATATTTTGTTTTGTAAATAGAGAACAAAAACTTGAAAACAGTTGCTTGTAGTAGAGGAAAATTCAATGTATCAGAAACTAAAAGACAAATGAAATAAAACAGTGAACATAATATCAAGTGAAAACAGCGAGCACAAGAAACAGATATGTAAAAATGAAAACTAAAATCTAAGATGCAATGCAATGTTTTTTGTTTTATTTTTGGGTATATGCAATGCAAGCTTGTTGAAGTATGAAATGCAACAGCAATGTAAAACAGAAAACGAAACGCAAAAGCCAGGAAATGAAATGTAATAGCAAACTAGTTGAAAATTCCAATGCAAGATGAAAACAAATCCAACAAATTTTTTATTCAAAAAACACAATACAAAACCAAACACACAACACTAAACTGAACTAAATTCAAGCAAACAAGAAATGTGTGCAGAATGATAATCAAGTGAACAAGATATGTGTTATTGGATAATAAAATTGTTCTTTGAAAAAGATAATCAACTCTGCTGTGCAAATAACCATATGTGTTATTGGATCCCAATCATTAACTTTTAAAGTGTTCTATCAAATAAAATAGTGAATAGTGTTACCTTAAACTCCGGACTTGTTTTCGCCTTCACAAACCTTCTCCATTCGTTCATGCTTTTGATGTTGGTAGGTTTCAGTTTTAGTCTTTCCCCTTCGTTCTCTGCTTTATTTAAGTTTCGAACCAATTTACTTTTTGACGATCTCCAAATTACTCCCATTTGCTGAAATACAGCTTTTCTTTGCCAATCATCTTCCAGTTTAAATCTAATTTGCAAGAATACATGAAAACATGATATTAAAATCAAACAATAGCCATATGTATGCATCAAACAATTTTTTTCAACTATAACTATAATACGTGATGTAACAATGTAGCAATGTAGCAACTTGCAAACAGATGTATAAACAACAAATTTTTTTTTTATCTCATACCTGAATTGATTGCCACAAAACAACTTTTAACTCATCACTTAGATTCCTCCAATCATCTAGTGTGTATGGAACCAGCTCCCGCACAAGCGGTCCAAGAAAAGAGGATAAATGTACTGACCCTTTCCCTATTGGTATACCTATATCATTGAACTCAACTTCAATTCGATCCTGGTTGCTTAACGGGAGTCTTTTTGCTTTTGCTGGACCTCTAGCGCCTCTTTTCCGAGATGTAATTCTGGATTCATCTTCACTTGCTCTCCCAATTTCTCCCTCAGCATCATCAGTTTGTTCAGGAAGGGTTTCATTTTCTGAGCGAAGTCCTTCTTCATTTGGGTCGGAGGTGGTAACATGTGGCTCTTGTTCTTTGTCTTCATTGCAAAAAATGGCTTGTTTCTTAGCGTTGATTGTTGGTTCTTCACTGTCGGTGCAAGCACCAGCTAGAATCTTAACCTTTTTCTTTGGATTATACTTCCGCTTTGACTTATCCTTCTGAGATTCCTCATCAGCCTTTCTCTGGTTGCGAGTACATACAAAGCTTGAATGCATCTTTTTTCTGCAAATGAAACAAAAAACAGTAACTTATTTTGAGAATACTTCATATAAAGGACAGCTAACAGTATCTATTATGTAACCTTGAATACAATAGTTATTAATACATGTATATGAACTCTGTAATGTAAACTATGTAAATAATCACATTAATACTTAATAATGGAATAATCAAAACATATAATTTCTGTAAATGTATATTAATATGTTTTCTATGCTTGCATTTACAAATGAAGGCACCTAACATCTAATAAAAAAAAGCACAGCACACTCATAAAGCAATATGAATACACAGTACACACAAACACATATGTAGACTAACTACCCACTTACCTTATCAGTCACTATTATATTAATATGCACCTTATGTAAATGAAAATATTCCAAAGTTGAAAATTTGTATTACATAAACAGTTTTACAGTACCTTGTGATCTGAGTCTAGGAGAGGACATGCCCAAATCATAATTTGATATCATATAACTCATAAAGCAATATGAATACACTATTGTAGTTACATACTAAATCTATCAAAAAACAAAAAAATATGCCCAACTTCCAATTATGTACCACATATGTCAAGGGAAGATTATCAAACAAACATTAGCTGAATGGAATTAAATTCAACATAAACATAATATTAAATTAGATTTGACATATCAAATCCAAATAGAGTCAGACAAAAAAGAAATATATTACAAAATTAATATAGAAAAAAATGAGTTATATGTAGAAATGATGCATGCTAGAGTAGAAATGAAGATCCTCAATCAGAAGCTGACCATACATCATCAAATGACATATATGTAAGGTTTAATGCTAGGTTTTGATTCTTGAGTAGTAGACAGCGCAAAGGTGGTAAATGTCAAAGCTGTCATGAAACAAGGAAAAGAAACTACTTGATTGTAATATATTTTTCAAATGATAGTATAAAAATTTTTATAATCTACTCAAGTAGAACATATAATCTACTCAAGTATGCCTTCGCAATCCTCTCTAACATAACTAACATCTTCATCATTCATTTCAATTATTTCGCTGCCTTCCACGACTTGGATATCTTCCTCGATGCAATCGTGGTCCTCTAAATCTTTAAAACTTCTTGATGGTGCTTTCATTACAACATACCAATTAGAAACATCATTCTCTCTTGAATAAAATACTTGTCTTGCTTGAGATGCAAGTATGTATGGATCTCGTGAAAACGATGCTTGCTGTAAATTAACAAGAGTGAACCCATCATCATCAACTTTTACTCCATTTCCTTTATACGCCCAACGACACTTAAAAACTGGAATATAAAACGTATGATAATCTAATAAAATTATATCTGTCAATATTCCATAGTAAGTGACCACATCAACCACTTGGGACATATCTTTTGCACTTGCTCTACACATAGTAGTCGCATCAAAAGTCACCCCACAATTCTGAGTTTCTCTCCCTACATGTTGTATATGAAAACGTTGCTCATTAATGATATATCCGTTGTAAGACATGGCATCATCCTTCGGACCAAAAGCAATCCATCTTAACATGTCATCATGATCCTTGGAGGTAGTAGGTATCTACAACAAATTTTATTTAGCATGTATATTTTATAGTAAGATTAATAGTCAAAAGAGAATATATTTGAAATCTAACTAACCTTTCTTTGAATCCAATCGGCAAAATTTTTTGTATGCGTTTCCCAAAGTAAGGTCACATTTTTTGTCATGCGTGGGTCTGACTTTTCTAATTCCTCCAAATGCAAACTAGTATTGAATAATTGATTATAAGTTATATATAGCATTACGAACACATCAAAATAATTAAAACAATATAACATACACTTACTCTATAAATGGTTCCACCACAGTCATATTCATTAACACGGCTAAATGAGCACTTTCTTTGTCATTAACTGACAGTTTAACTGTCTTGGATATTGAAATCGGATGTCCCTCGAGTATTACACTGCTTTCATAATCTTCATTTCGAGCTTCTTTCTCCTCTATATTGATTTTTTCAAAAATTCATCGAAAAACATCATGGATTCTTTTGCAAGATAGGATTATGCAATACATGCCTTTGGTCGTGCATAGTTTCTGACATAGTCTTTAAGTGTCTTCATGTATCTTTCGAATGGGTACATCCAACGAAAATGAACCGGTCCACACATTATTGCTTCTTTTCCAAGATGAATGGATAAATGTACCATTATATCAAAAAAAGATGGTGGGTAATATTTTTCAAGCTCACATAAAACTTCAATAATCTCAACATTGATTTGTTCTACCTTCTCTCTATCAAGAACACGTTGACATAATTTGTTGAAAAAAGAACATAAGCGAATTATTATTTTTCTTGCCTTCTTTGCCATTAATCCTCTCGATGCTACTGGCAATAAATGTTGCATTAATACATGGTAATCATGTGACTTCAATCCGCTAATTTTGCAATCCTGCAACGAAATCCGATTTTTCAAATTTGAACAGTAGCCATCTGGTCCTTTGAAATCGTACAATCTTTTGCAAAATATTTTTCTCTCGGATTTTGACAACATGTATGGAGCCGGTGGAAGATATGTTTTATTCCCACGAGGTTGTGCATGAAGCTCACTTCGAATTCCCCAATCCTCTAAATCCTTTCTACAGTTGGTTCCATCTTTTGATTTATTACCATGCAACATCGTGCCCAATAGGCTTTCACCAATGTTTTTCTCCACATGCATCACATCTATATTGTGACGTAATGGAAGCTCCTGCGAAAACCAAAACTATAACGCATTATTGGGTTTTTCTTCTATTAAAACAATGAAAAATAAATAAACTAACCACTAACCTTCCAATAAGGTAAATCAAAGAAAATTGATCTTTTTTTCCACCTCGATAGCTCCATTTTTGTAGAATCGTTAGTATTATCATCTTCATCTTCTGTATCATAAACACACTTTCTCTTCTTACTTTTCTCTTCTTTTTCTTTTCCAAAATCATTTGGATGATCCTTCAATAATGCATAAATGTTTCTCCCAGTTAGTAGTCTAGGAGCACTACCTTTCTCTATGGTGTTATCAAACAATGCCTTTTGTTTCCTTCGTGAATCTGAAGCAGGTAGAAATCTTCTATGACCCATGTAGATGCTCTTTCGACTATGATTCAACCAACGAGAATGGGTATTGACACCACATAATGGGCAAGCTTTTCCCCCCTTCACACGACATCCAACAAGATTTCCATAAGCCGGAAAATCGTTAATCGTCCATAGCAAAATTGCATTCGGTTTAAACAAAGTTTTACTAAATGCATCATAAGCATCAACTCCATTACACCACAAATGATGCAAGTCTTCCACCAAAGGCGCCAAATATACATCAATATCATTCCCGGGTTGCTTTGGGCCAGGAATAAGTAAAGTTAACATAATATTTTCCTTCTTCATACACAACATAGGCGAGAGATTGTATGTCACAAGCATCACCGGCCAGCAACTATATTTTGAACTCAACATGGAAAATGGATTGAATCCATCTGTAGCAAGACCAAGCCTAAGGTTGCGTGGATCAGATGAAAAAGATTTATACTTTTCATCCACCATTTTCCATGTCGTAGAATCCACGGGATGACGCATTTTTCCATCGTTGCTTGTATTATTAAAATACCATCTTAAATCTTCTGCCATCTTTTGAGATCTATACAGTCTTCTAAACCTCGGAATTATTGGAAGTATCTCAATACTTTAACTGGAATACCTTGTATAACCTCTTCAGTATCTTGATTTTTCTTCCATCTTGAAGAACCACATTTTGGACAACTTTCTAAATCTTTGTATTCTTTTCTATAAAGGCAACAGTCATTCTCACAAGCATGTATCTTTTCGAAACCCATGTCGAATGCTCTAAGAAATTTCTTTACTTCATATAAGTTTTTGGGAAGCACATTATCCTTCGGCAGAAATAAATGTTGCACAGTTAAAAGCTTATCAAACCCACTATCAGACAAGGCAGTCTCACATTTAAGATTATACAAGACAGTGATAGCAGATAATTTTGTGTGATTTATGCAACCAGGAGATAATGGAGTTTCTGCATCTTCCAAGTTCTTGAGTAACTCATCATCTTTTCTTTGAGAATTAACATTATCTTTATCATCATCAAAAAAATCTTGATTCAAAAAATCTTCATCTTCATAGTGAATCATCTTGAATAGATCATATACATCAAACGTATTTGTTTTCTTCTCTACATTTATCTCTTCACTATGGTTAAACCATACACCACCCATGTATTTAGAATCCATTCCTTTTATAATTAAATGTTCAACGATGATTTGTTCATCATGACGACTAAGATTCCGACAATCCTTGCAAGGGCATAAAAAATTTTCTACACTTCTTGCATTCCTCTTTTGCAGCATTCACAAAATTCATTGCTCCTTGTCGGTACTCTATACTAGTTCTATGAAAAAAGTAAAACAAATAAAAAAATTGAGCTTTAATATTAGATTATATGTTATAATTCTCAAAATACATATTAAGTTAATCATGGTTTTATCACCTGCTTAAAAAATCCCAGTCTTTTTCCATTTTCGACATATGAAGGCAAATAAGTTTCCAATCTTTGATGTATAAATTGGTTATCTGTTGTAATCAAAAAAATAACTAGATGTTGAAGTTATTACCCAAAAAAACAACCAAGCATCTTACAAATAATGCACTATCTGGAACATTGGTAACACGCCCATAGTAAGGATAATAAACTACATTTTCTAACATAAACTAATTTTGAACAAATCAAATTTGGCAACCAAACTCCTAAATTATCACAAAGAAACATCTCTTGTATTAATCATATACCAATGCCACGTTCAGGAATGAAATTTAGTTATTGAAGAAAAACATGAAACAATGGGATAACATTTAAGCTTGTTTTACCATCAAAACTGAATGCGGGACATTTAATATATTTTATTAAGGGTGTCACAGGTTTTAGTAAAACAGTGTTTTGATAGCTTGCTGAAATGAAAGCCAAAATGTAGTTTAGTAATATGAAATTCACTTTTTATGTTTGTGTACCCAAAAGCAATTGTGTTAGGTAACTTATAATAGAAAAATAAAACGATGTTTAACATTTAGCTAGACTAAAGCAGACTGCACAAATAACATAACATTCTCATGAAGTTACTGACTCAGCCATACAAATATTCTCATGTTCTATTACTAGGGATGCCAGACAATAGTAGCAATTTTCACTATATTGAAGTTATTTGCGCAGCTAGGGCATCAATCAGTTATTAACAAATACTCATAATTGTTCAATAAGTTATAAAACATAACTTTAGTGATTTCTAGAAGGAAGAAAAGCAGTATAGATAGAACATATACCTTCTACAATTTTCCAACAAAAAACGGAACGACAATGTACTGCCATGGAACGATAATGTTTTAACAACTGGAGGGATGGATGGCAAAATCGTGAATCTCAACCAAATTAGGGTTTTTGCAATTCGATTTATATAATCAATATTAAAACATACAAAGAAATATATAATCATAAAATAGAGTATAAAATCCATATCGATTTAAGATTTGTGTAGAATCTCAATCAAATGGCAGTACATAGAAAGAGGAATCGATTGACTGTGGAGAGGAGAGGAGTAGCGCGATGACGACGAAGGGAAATCAACTGCTCAAATTAGAGTTAAATAAACTGCTCAAGTTAGACAAAATTTGAGAATACGATGCATTCAAATTAATATAAAATCAAATTGAGCAACAAAATCGATTTAAAAAATTCGTACCTAAATATACCTGTACTGTAAGGAGAAACTTATGCTAGCTGCCGCAACGACGTTGAGTGGAGTACAACGAATGGAATCGAACAAACTTTTCAGCACTATGAAATTTGAGCTCGATTAAAAGGGGGGAAATTTTACTCAGTAGAAAGCGAAAGGGGTAAAAGTGAAAGAGGACAATAAATTTTTATAAGTATACAAATGGATTTAGGTTGGTCATGTTTATTTAGCTTACGCGGAAATTTTTAGGAAAGGCGGGAACACGAAATGTTTTTGGTCGCGTTTATGTTATTAGTGAAAATATTATTGGTTGCATTTAACGGAAATGCAACAAATTTTTACAACTATAAATGGTTTTTCTTGTAGTGATCATCAATTTGTTTACCGGAACGCAAAGTCGTGATAGCATTCATTTGGTTTACAATGCTATCTTAAACAACAAGGGTTTGATTCGAATTCGTGTTTTGATTTCTGGGATTCGAAACTGGCTGACGTAGGAATGTGCCTCGTGCACGTTTACTTACAGAAGTTGCTAATTGACTCATTTGCATCTCAAGTTTAGCAATTGATTGACTCGTATTCTAAATGTATAAGGTTAACAAATTTTGCAAATTTCTGTTTGATTGGAGACTTTTAATGGTTTCTTAGCCAAAGTTTCAGGATTTTCTCAAGTGAAGTCAATCGGTTATTGTCTTGGGGAGCAAAAGATTATTGCTGTTGATTTTGGCACGGAGGCACAGAATTTTGTTGAAAATGATTGAGTTCAAAGGGAGGATTCGAAACATTGTTTGGAATGCTTGAAAATTAGGACAGATCAAACTTGAGTTGATATTATTTCAGTTCCATGCAAAATTAGGATGATTTCTCCAACTAAGATTATACATCGGAGAAAATATGTCATTTTTAACGCTGTTAAAAGCATTGAGTTGTTCTATCGAGTTAGGACACCGATCAGTTGTGTGATTCGAATCGTTGCATTTATAACACATTAGTTAGGAGGTTTGGTTTATTTGGTAGGATGAGAAAACGTTGTCGAATTTATTGATCATTTCATCGATTTTAGCTTCCGAAGCCAAAGATGATCTTATCGAGTGTGCGCTCGATCGTGAATAAATGGATTTTTCGGCCAAGTTTTCAAGGAATTGCCAAGCATCATCGTGATGTTGGACGAGAAAATTACCTTGGCACATCGATTCAAGCGTGGTTCGTGAGCTATTTTCAAGTCCACTGCCATTTTTCAAAATGGTGTGGAAATTTTATCAAAAACTCTTTAAATCTTTCAAATTATTTTTCGAGAGGTTCACCCCTAAATTGATGAAAATTGACGATTTCGTTTTGGATTTTAGTTGTTTTTTCGTAGGGGTAGAACTTTTTAAGGAAACTTTAACAAAATCTTTCCAATTTTTGATCAAGTTTGAGGGTAAGATGTACAACCACTTTTTAGCGTAATCGGTAGGGGCAAAAGAAATCAACCGAAGTTTGATTCTACCATCACATAATTGTTGGAGTTTAATGGTTGCGTGTACTTGTTCGAATTTCGTTAGGAAAACATATGGGTCATCATGTTCAAAATTGCCAAATTTCGAGAGCGTGGCAATATTATTTGAATGAATTTCGAAATGGTTTACCTGTTAGGGCGGGTAATGTGACACAAGAAGGAATAGAAATTCTATCGGGAAAGATTCTATACATGAGAGTTCGAGGGACGTTTTTGTTTGCCATCGTTGAAGGGTTGATCGTTCGAGTTAAACGATTTTTGTTGTGTCACGAGGCTAAATACTCATGCACAAGTGAAAAGGTCAAGGAGAGAAGAAGTGAGAATCAAGTTCAACAGAATGAAACAAGGTTTAGAAGGTGAAATGAAGTGAAAAACTGTTTTTTTATATTTTTTTAAGGAAAAATGTTTACAAAAATAAATTATTTTTCAAAAGGGTGATCTGATTTTTGTTTTGTTTTTTTATGGATTTTGGATTTTTTTTAAATGTTTTTGTTGTCTTTTTATTTTTGTTTTTGTTTTGAAAAGATTATATTTTTTGGATTTTTGTTTTTCCTAAAAAACTAACTTAAGTAAAATGCTTATTTTTAGATTTTTGATATTGTTTGATTTTTTTTTTCTTGGATTTAAAAAAACTCAGTTAAGTGAAATGTAATTTTTTTAAACTTTTTGGATTTTACATTTTTTTGGTTTTTTATATATGCCTTAACTAATGCAAGGACTTAACTACAAATTTTCTATTCTTAATAGCTCATAACCTAAAATTGTATATCACACTTTGTCTTAATCCAACAAAATTGTTCTTAGCCAGGAAGCAGATGGAGTTATCGGTGCACCACGAATCACCGTAATTATGCTGCCGAAGGTTTAAGCAACTTCAAAAAAACAATCACCATAATATTTATGAATCACCGTAATATTTATAACTGATTATTTCTCTATCATAGCCTAGACACCAAGAAATTAAATTGTCGAAAGAAGACAATTCGTCAAGATACAATTAAGCCCTATGTGAGCTTGCGCCACCCTTAAGTCCAACGTCTAATCATTATTATTAGTCAATTTCTAGGATGATATACAATTTGTTGGCCAAAGAAAGAGTGATGAAATCTCTCACTTTATGCAGATTTAGGTGTTGCTTTAGAAAGAAAATAAGAAAAAAATGCATGGAAAACTGTAGTTAAACGTTAATTAGCAATGCAACTACGAATTAGATTTGATTTTGTTTTTGTTTTTGGATTTTTAAAATGCAAGCAACCAACAATGCAGGATAATTAAAAACAAGATATAAGAGCAGGATACTAGAGCATTCAGAATTGTTAGCAATTTATTTTAAAGCGTCAATTTTTTTTAGCAAGCAAGTAGAGCAGTTTTTAGCAAGCAGAGTAGGGCAATTTGTCTCCTTCTTTTGCAACCTGAAAAAGAGTTTAACAAGATACATACATGTTTATTTTCTTAATATTTTTTTTGGCTTCCAAAACAAAACAAAAACAACTATTTTTTTTTAATAAAAAGTCGAAAACACGCACTAAACAAAACCCGAATCACCCAAATTACCCAAACTAAAGCAAATTTGTTTATTTTTTAATTCCATTTTTTTAAGCGAAAACAACACATTCAAAATTGAGCCCACCAGCCCAAAATTTAAAAGCTCGCCTTACACAACAACTCACACGCACGCAGATCACTCTCACCCCCCCCCCCCCCCCCCCCCCCAAACCCCCAACCCCCACACACACACAGAGTTAAACTGAAATGTTTATATCCCACGACTCAAAACGAAAATCATAATTCAATAAAATGCAACTCAAAATCGAAAATCGAAAATCGCAATCCACAATTGAATCAAAATTCAAAACTACGGGTTGATGAAAAAGGTCATGGTGAATCGATGATTGTGATTTTCATAGGTTTAGGGGATTTGACATTCGACGAGTTGGTGTAACGATGGGTTTAGGGTTGCAAATTTAGGGAGATGAAGTTGGCAAGGTTGATTTGGGTTTGGGTCGGGTTGCTGGAGTCTAGGTGTTTAACAAGCTAGTTGAAGGAGGCTGCTGAGGTGATTGTTGGTGTTGGGTTGGTGATTATGGTTTCTGGTTGCAGTTTGCGGTGAGTTTGTATGAAGTTGCAAAGGTTGCACGAGGAGTGGTTGATGGTTGATAGTTGAGAGTGGCCAAGCAATGAAGAGGAGGATACGTGAGGAGTTTCAGGGTTGTAGCAGTTTGAATTGGTGGTGGTGGGATATTGTTGATTATGAAGCAGAAACTGTTTGGTTGTTATCAATGCAGGGAGTGATGGAATGAAGTGGGGTTGTTGAAAGTGCCGGTGACTTAAAGCAGATGTAGGAGTGGAAAGCAGTGGGTTTAGGTATTGTTTGTCTGATGATTACAGAGGGAAGAGAGGAGAAGTAAACATAGAGGAGTTGCTATGAGATTTGTGGAGATGAAAATGTGAAGGAAGTAATGTTTTGTAAACAGGGCAAGTGCGGTGGGAATGGCGATGATGGTGACAGGTTGTGGTGATTTTCTGGTTTGGAATTGAATGTTGCAAATGGAGAAGGGACAGTGGTGGTTGCTTGTTTGTAGAAACTTGTTTTGTATGTATGGAAGATGGTTGTTTTGAAGTTTTCGTGATGTGTGGTGCTGGTTGGACGAGGTGGAGATGTTGGTTGCAATTTGTTTATTTGTGGTTTGGAAGAAGTGGCGAAGTCATTTGGTTTGTTTGGGTATTTGAGTTCTAGTTGGTGATGATGATTTGTTTAGTAGAGCAGTTTGTGACAAAGGTTTAAGAGGTGTTGAAGTGTGAAGTGGTGCTTGTAGTTCGGTTAAGTGGAGTGTTTGAACTTGTTGAGTGTAGATGATGGAAGTACGTAAAATGTGGTTGAAAGTTTATACAGTTGACATTAAAAGTGTAGGATGGTGATTGTAGGAGCAAGTTTTTGGGTTTGTGGTTAGAGGTGATGTGAAGAGGAGGAAGGTGGTTGCAGATATCGGCAAAGGATTTTTTTTTTACTATGAAATCAATGTGCAAGGTGTAGTAGAGCAATATAAAACAGAGAGTGGAAACAGAGAAGAGGTGGGGAAATGGCAACAGAGAAGAGTGAATACTTCATAAAATGTGTACAGGGAGAAACTTGTACTGTAACAGATTTGCAAGTGCAAACTTAAAATGAAATGCAACGGTAACAAATTTTCTTTCTTTTTTTTAGTGCACAGAGAATGACCAAAGACCACTAATTGAACAAAACAAGTGAACAACAAAAACAATGCAACACAAAATTTTGTTCTTTGATGATGAAACAAACAAAACACATGCACACAAGAAATGAAAACAAAAATGACAAACAAACGCACAACAAATTTGTTTTCTTTTGTTTTTTTAATGCAAATCAACGTACAAAATGAATACACAATAAAATCGAATAAAAATAATTCGAAGAGTATAATTAAAATCAAATTGCTTTTTCCGACAACGGCTCCAAAAACTTGTTGATAACGAGGGAAATTTCTATTGAGTGGAAAACCGTAGTTAAAAATATAATCGTTATAAAACCATAAGTGCACTGCGTACAGTTATAGTACGTATACGAGTACGGCTCGATCCGTAGGGAAAGAATTAAATTTCAATATTACTCAATCATGTTAGTCCAAAGTTTTTTAAATTTGTTTTGAACTAGAAATAATAGAAAACGAGCTAGAGCAAAAGTGAATAAAACTATGATAATAAGGAGCAACTTAGAGGAAACTTATATAAAATGGATTTGTATAAGTACGATGTTGATTTGAAAACTATTGATTTGAAAGATACTCAATTTGAAAAGAGAAATCTTATATAATCGAAGTCTATATAAGTATGATTTGATATACAACTGATTTTGAAAAGTATTCGATTTGAAAATGAAATCTTATATAATGGACTTTATATAAGTATGATATTCGAAAGTGATTTGAAAAGGTATTATATGATACATATTTTCGAAGTAAAGATATGGAAAGTGCATTCTGCTTGATATCCGCTCTGTGGCCACATTGTAGATTCATTCTATCGATATTATTATGGGGTTTTTAGGCTAAAGGAAAAACTTAGAAAAAAATTTAGTTTCAGGGATAAAAAGTTTGTTTTTAGGCTGAAGGACACTTTTTAGTGTAAATCACAAAATAATAGTTGTAACTATCATTTTCAGTTTACCCTAAAAGTGTCATTCAGGCTAAAAAACAAACTTGTTGTCCCTTAGACTAAATTTTTTTGCAACTTCTTCCTTGTGCCTATTTACCTGTATTATTATATCCGACTTTTGGTTTTCCGGATGTGATACTCGAGTGTCCCACCGTGGCGTAATCCATGATTTTTTTCTTTCGAATGCGACTGCATAGCGTAATTCGCCTGACTGAGATAGCCTAGGGGTACGTATTGTTTCCTGGGGGATTTAGGCGTAATCATTGTGTATGCTGTGAACTATGTAGGTCGCATTAGTAGTGAAATCCGCTTGGCTGAGAAGGCCTAGGGGTACGGATTGTTTCCTGAGGGATCTAGGCGTAATCATTGTGTATCATACGATCTACTAGTCATCATGACGTAACTCGCAGGGCTGAGAAAGCTTACGGATATGGATTGTTTCATGTAGGATCTAGGCGTAACCATTGTGTATCTGCGAACCATGGTTAGACAAAGGTTTTGGTTTGGTTGTTTTGTTTGGATTGTACTTTCCATATATGTTTTTAAAAGTTTTTCCAGTATTTTCACTGGATGTTGAAACAAGTTCACTAAGGACTTGGAGAATTCTAGCTTTGCGCCTGATCAACGCACTGACAAAGTCTACTGTAACGAGGATAAATATGTTAAGACATTGAGTTATAAAAGTATTTTGATAAAGTATTATATAAAGGATATTTTGATCATTTATTTTACCCTTCCAAATAATTGAAATTTATATATCTTTAAAATAATGGTTCACCCTTGTCTTTCAACATATTTTCCCTTCTAGCCATTCCTACTTTCCACCTTGATAAACTTACCTATAACCACAGTTATCAGGTATAATTTTAATCTTCTTGTCATTTTATCTTAATCCTATTTCATTCCATTCTTTTCTATGTTTTCCGTACCTCGTTCCTTTTCGAGGATGAAAAGATTTGAGCGTGGGAGAGTGTAACAACCCTGTATTTTGTGATTATTTTAATTTTATATTTTAATTATTTTAACTGAAATTCCTGATTTAAAAACTTTATTTATTAAAAAGGATAAATTTTGTTATTTTAAATATAATTTTTTATTTTTGTGTGAATAATAATTCCAAACCTGAATAAATGTAATATTTCCAAAAAGGTGGATTTTTGGTCAAAATTGTCAAGCTTTGACTTTTAGATTTAAAATTTAAATTTTTGAATTTTTGAATTTTATCTTTTATTATGAAAATAGATTTAATTTCATGAATACTGCTTTTCGTTTCGTTGAAATCCGATTAATATTGTGAAAGTTATGCTTTTTATACTATTGTGTGTAAATTGTTTTATTTAACAAAAATTGTTTATTTTAATTAATATAAATAATATTTTTGGTTGATATATCATGTTACAATTTTGTATATATATGTAACATTACATGTTATGTATATATTTACAACATTTGTTCGTTTTTGTTTCATTTAATTTGGATATATACTTTGTAAATTAAGTAACATACAAATATGTAAATAACAATTAATTTATACGTTTCTATTACCGTTTTCTTATTATTTCTATAGTATTTATATAAACAGTATGTATTTATTGAATTATTTCTTTGGCATATATTTTATTAAATAGATGGGAAACAAATCCAATTAAGATACGTTACCTATTTTTAATTAAAGGCATACGTTACGTTTTGATTTATTACCTATTTATCTTTCCATCCATTTATTTCGTACCATAACTCCTCCATATTTGTTGCCATTTATTCCCTTAACCCTAGCCGCCTCCATCATATTTCACGTGAAAACATCACTTTCTCACTTCACAATACACGCATGTTCAGATTTGAAGAAAAGCTTTGGGTAATGTCTCTTCTTCTTTTTCTACTTTTTCTTCTTTGTTTTGCCTTGTTTTTCACTTGAATTTGCCTTGATCTTCACCTATGTTGCTCGGCCCATACCCCTACCATCTCCTCCACCGACCACCACCACTTCCTTCCCCGTATAACCCACGGCCTGACATCATTCTCCTCTGACCTGAAAGTGCCTTGATCATCCCTTGCACAAAACTCCACAAAAACAATGCAAAACTCCTTGAATTTATACCTAGCCAAGCCTATATTCACATCCACTTCATTTCCTTGCCATGGCCACCTCCTTAGCCTCCACCACCAGCAAGCACCACATCTGAACACCACTACTAACATTTGACCTGACCTGAATTAGCCCCTGGCCAAGCCCAAATGTGCCAAGGCCGAGCTCACAATGATGAACAAACCACCTCCCTTTTGCTTGCCTTTTTACCTTCCTCATGTTGTAACCTCCAAACCCTTTGCCTTCTTGACCAAGCCTTGTTATTTTCAGATCAAAACCTGACCATTACCACCTGAAAACATCCAAGGCCGAACCAATATAGCCTTGTGGCCGAGCCTATGTGGGTAAAGGTCAAGCAAATTTTATGGGAAAGCTTGGCGATGTCTCTTGTTATTTCTATTTCCATTTTGTTTCAATAGATTTTTGGTATTGTAAAAATATTTATATATGGTTTGTTTCATTGTTGAATATAAGATTTATATCTTGGCTCTCTCTCCACTCAAATCAAGTCGTGCTATCGTGCTTTTTGGATCTTTATTTGTGTGTGTTTGATTTGCGAATTCCAGCTTTGAAAAGATGAGTTTTCACTCATGACATTTATACTTACATAATTAGTGAAGTGACAACAAGTGAATCTGTAGAATTGTTATATCATGTTATAAACTTGCCTCATCATCTGTTGTGTTTTATTCTGTTATACTGTGTATTTATTTCTATTTCTCACACTGCAAGCTCCTTGTAGAATAGAATCACTATGAGTTGAAATGATACATACTCGAACGGACTTTAGAATATGGAAAAATCATTATAGGCTGAAATGATAGGCTTGAGTGATTTTTTATTTATTTGTATTTTTCTTGGGATTGCGGGTTTGAAATAATCAAAACCCGGAAATTTTACTGATTACGAATTTAAATGATAATTTCCGTATCACTTGATTTAGGTGTGAAATATTATCCGGACCCGTGGTTGATTTCAAATATGATTTCTTATAAATTTCATGTATTGTAAATGAAAGAAAATTTTTTTTGACTTATATTGAATTTAAAATGGTTAAGTAGTGATTTTCTAAAAGATTAAATGGTATAACTTAATAGACGGTTTGAGTTGTGTGTGAAAGTTTGATTTAACTTAATAATGGGAATTTAAGTAAAAAGGGAATTATAAGCTTAACTTGGTAATTAATATAATTGATGTATGAATTGGATAAATATAAAGTAAAATAAAATATCAAGTTATTTGTAAAATAAAGTTAAGCAACTTATAGTGTATTTTGAATTTATGTAAATAGTTTAAAATGTTAAATAAATGGATGGTTAAAAGTATAATTTGAAATAAAACTTGACTTGGAAATGTGAAGTTTGGTTTAAAAATAAAAGTTAAGTTAAGTTAAGAAAATAAAATAGAAATTTAATTTAATTTGTGAAATGGTAATTAAATTAATGTGTAAAGTAAATGAAAGTTGGGAAAATTGTATATTGACCTTAATAAGTGAACATTGAGATTTTTGAATTGATGTATAAAATTTTACTTTATAAATATCATAAGTTAAAGGGTATTCAAATGAACATTTTTGAAGTGGAAAAAATGATTTTTATAAGTTAAAATGGTTGAAAATTGAAGTTTAATTATTTCTGAAATTTTATTATAAATCTGGAAATTTATTTAGTAGCACTTCAGAAATGCTACCGTTTCTGAAATAAACCAAAACTGAACTATTACAGCAGTTTTTAAATATTGCCTTTACTGAATTGAATTGTTTTCAATTATACTTACCGTAGCATTTTCTAAGTGCGGCGAAAAGCTGAAATTTCAATATTTGAAGTGTTTAACTGAATAATTGAACTCAGAAAAGGCTAAATTTTTGGAAATTGAATATTTGATTTAAAGGAATAATGACTTCACTTTTAATGGTGTAAATGAATGATTTTAATTCGGAATTATAAATCATTTTGAAATTTATAACCACGGGTACACTGCTTTGTGTGTCACGTGATTTCCTTGTGATTGTTTGATGCACACCTTTGATTTTAAGAGTGTGGCTAGAGGTGAGCAGTTACTGCAGGTCTACGCTACCCTAGTCACAATAACACTGTTAATTCATTGTTTACTTTAATATGGATATTTCTAGGATAGTGTTTATTACTACTTAATTAATGGTTCGACTGATCCTTAAATGATGGGCGATCCCAAGCATCCTTTAAGTTATCGTACATTGCTATCACAGTTCACTTGAGTTGGTTTACATTGTATAAGTATGTATGTCCTGACTCGAGTGTTTGTGTTTTACTTTACGCTCGGGTCAGCTTGAGAATCACAGCTTTGGATTATCTTCTAGAGCTAGAGTTTTGCTGGAGCTTATCTGTCTATCTATTCATCTACTTCTTCCAGTTAGTTCCTATTCGGTATCTGTCACGGTATTGTTGTTTATGTATCCTGACTTCTATTGTATCTATTTTACTATGAGATTTTGTATATGTTTTGAGAGTATGTATATAGTAGCTTCATGAACTACTATGGTATTTTATTTCCGCTGCGAGTATTCTGATATTTCTGTGATTCTATGAATGATTTTATTTGCTCTAAATTTCTTAACAATATACTGTTTTGAAGTATTCAAGTCTGACATATGTGGATTATTGAATGGTCCAAAATAGTGGGTTGTTACAATCCACTTTCAATCGTTCATATAAATCAACACAAAATTCACTTATAATTTCTCATTAAAATATTAAGTAGAAAGTGATAGATGGGCTTATTATGAGTATGATTTATTTGTCCTATTAATTAGCACAACTTAAATCATTAAATTCTCACACACCATTCAAACCCACTTATCAATGGTCATGAAATTGACATGAAAATTAAAAATAAAATCTATTTTAATACGATCTATTTACTATTACTTAGTAACATAGACCATCAAATTTTAATTCTATTTTAACTTTCATTATCAAAATCACATAGGAAAATGATCAGATAGTTTATGTTTTAAATAGAGTTAAGCATATCATATTTGAGATATCAACATAGGCTATCAGAATTCAATAAAAAAGAAACATAAACTACCATCATTAATATTTTTCATTAAGAACATAAGAGAGATCACAAATAAAACCATTATGTTAATTTAATATGTTTCATGAGAGCTTCATTACTCCTAAATTGAAGGGGTATAGCTACTCATATTTGAAAACATGTTAACATAAAATGATTTCAACATAAAATTAAAGGAAAATGAGAGCTAATTACAAGAAAATAGAGCTAATTATGAACATGAAATAAAACTAAACTAAACTAATTACAATACTAAAATCAATACTACTAACATGAAATAAAAGGAGCACAAAGTAATAAGAGAACATAAAACAAAAGAACAATAAAAGCGAGCATGAAATAAAAAATTGCATGAAAGTAAAAACAAAACTGATAAGCCATTAAAGAAATTTTTATTTAACTTTGATTTGTGGCTACAATCTTGCATGAAAAAAGGAAAATAATTACATGAAATATAAGAGGTATTTGGTAATGCCCTAATTTAACTTATTTATGGGACTACCTGAAATGCCCTTGAGAAAGTGTAACCTCCAGGTAATCATTAGAGAATTAATTTAATCCTTACTAACATGCTTTTAAACCTCCATTAATATGTGCATGTGTTTTTAATTATGGGCCATATGGTAACGGGTAATTGGGCTCCTCTATGTTGCATGAATTATTTTATTTACATATTCCATATGCCTTCAACTTGTGTGCATGCATTTATCCATGAAAGCTCTTCATATTTGCACTCCGTTTCCTACAAATAAAAAAATGTGCAAATAAATTTTCTCAAATTAAATCATACACAGAATTACCATTTTACCCCCAAATGAAGATGAATAAATGATGATTTGAAAACAATTTAAATTTTGCTTTAAACATGTAGAATATCCTAACATGCTCATTTATTTAAACAAAAGTAGATTAAATATGGAAGTAAAAATAATCACTTTTGTGCGCACATCATATTCACTTTTAGCATGCGCGTATACCATTTTGAGTGTTTGTATGAATGTTAAGCGCATATTAATTACTTTAAAATTTTATATGGTTTTTATGTAATTTTTAAAATAAACTATAGTGAATAAGTCAGTATATATTGAATATGTCTAAACTTTAGTGTTTATAAGCGATTTATATAATTATGTTAAGTATTGATGTGAATATCATTTTAAGATTAATAAATAAATGAAGTTAATATGCTAGTATTTAAAAGTAAGGTTATGAGATGATACTTAGATTATGTTTTATGGTTATAAGCAGTAAATGATTCATTATTATATTTTCATATATTTATTTTTTATTATATACCTATACTTATTTGAAATCATCTAATTGCATGTTACTAGTTTGATAATTCTTTTCTTGTTTAATAATTGTGTAACTTAATAAAAGTTTACGGAATTTGTTATCATTGACATAGAGTATATTAAATTTTAGTCTAGTAAACTATTATTTAATTATAGAAAATTTGTTTTTATTATTTATTAGCCATTACCCAAATCTAAGAATTAAATTTATTATATAAAATTATGAATGTTTTATTAATAAGTTGTGACGACCCGGAATTTTTAGACATTTGAAATGGGAATATTTAATTAATTTTAAATATTCGAAAGTTAATTATTAACTTTAATTTCAAATATCAATATTTATTGAATAATTAATTATTAAATTTAATTATCGGGATTGGGTAAAAATATTGAATCTTGATTTTAAAGCTGGTTAAAAATAATTAGAAGGCTTATTTAATTTATATTAATAATACTGAAGACGATAGAAGTTGTAAAATTTAAATTAACGATGGTTTGTTCAGTTTTGAAAATATACCGTTTAAATTGAATTTAAAAATAGCCGTCCGAGGCACAGTCTCGGAATTCGACGAAATCAGTTCCATTGGATCCGTAATATTGAAATATTATCGGATTTCAATTTTCGTAGTAATTGGAGCTGTGGATTGTGCGTACGATATATACGCGTTGAACTTCGTTTCGAAACAAGTGGAACCTAAATTAATTATGGTTGCTTTTCTTTATCCGACCATTAGTACGAGATGCCTCCATTTTGTCTCGTTCGTACCAATAATTTCCTTTCTCTTCATTATATCATGTGTCCATTCTCCTTTCTCCTTCATTGTTCGAATTTCAAAATCAATGGCCGATAAACATTTCTCCTCCCCTCTCCTTCAGTTCGACGAACCGTATAAAAAAAATCGAATCTTCATGTCGAAGCCCTCACGAAATTTTCCCCCTGTTCTTTTCGAGTCGCTTTCGAGTCGCAAGTGGGAGAGGGAACGTTGAGGTGGGGGTTGCAGTTTGGGGTTGGTTTGTTCGACTTCGATATCGAACTCGATTCGATCGAAGAGTAGAAGGGGAATTCTGGCGATGTAGGTTTGAGGGTGGCTCGGTTTCGAGCTTGAGGAGGTAGGAAGCGGCAGCGCAGAAATAGGGCGTCGCGAGGCAAGGCTGGGAAGAACTCGCGATGGTCGTTCCTTGGCAGTGACCGGTGCGGAGATCTCGAGGTTGAGCCTGCGCTGTAAGGTATTGTGTTTATTTTAATTAGGTTAAATCAGAAAATAATTGGTTCAAAAAAAATGTTCTTTAACAGTAAACCCTTTTTATAGTCAGAAGATATATATTTTCAGAGAGTAATAAAAATAATAATAATAATAATAATAATAATAATAATAATAATAATAATAATAATTAACAGTAAAAGGGTTTTATTTTATATAATATAATATATATATAAAGAAATATGTAAATAGGATTTTTGGGAAAAGATAGGGATTTTTTTTTAATTTGCTGAAAGGATTCATATGAGTCAAATTTGTTTTAATCTATATATATTTCGTTTTTAAGTACATATATTATTTCTATAGTAAAGAAAAGAAAATAAATATGGATATAAGGCCTTGGAAGAAAATATATAAGGATTTATGTGAAAGGTTAGTTAAGTAAATTTATTAAATGAAAATACATTGCTCGATTTTTTTTTCCAAAAACATAAATAAACTAAATAATAATAGTAAAAGAAAATGTTATAAAATAAATATGGAAAATTTTATTTTCAGTTAAGGTGAGAGTTTAAATCATCACAAGGAAGTCAAAAACTAAATCATTAGTAGATTAAATTTATTAAAAGAAATAATTGTTCAAATTGTTCGAATATTGATAAAATCATATGATGTTTGTTCAAAGGTTGACAAGTCGAGATGGATATGGAGGCAAATAAAGTTAAAGGTGAGTTAATCTCACTCAGTTTAAATTTAAATTTAAATGATTAAATTTAAATAATTGTTTGAATGGTTGAAATTGATTGATTGATGTGCTATAGAATGATATATTCTGAAATTAGTAAATAATGTTGTGCTAACATTTGTGGATGCAGGGAAACAGGTTGGAGGGATCCAACTGGATTCCTCAAATTTATTAGATTATTTAATATTCTGTGTGATGAATATTTGATATCCTGTGATTGTTTTATGGATAATTGGAATATTGGATAGTATGGTTGGATGGAATAACTCAGTATAAAGAGTTACCAAAATCTATGGGATTGGATTTTTGAAAGGTAATAAAAGAGTAAAATTTTAAGTAAATAATTCTAGTAAATTGGAATAAATTGAATAATGAAGTGAAAATAAAATAAAATTGAGTGATTTCTAAAATCTAACAAAATATGGAATATGAGGAAATTGAATTAACAGAGGAATAATAAATTCTGGAACTTAAGTGAATAAAAGTCATTATTTTAAATGTAAGGATTAAATTTAAAGGTAAAGAAAGGAAATTGAGGAATCTGAATTTGGTATTTTTCAGTTTAAAGATTTTAAAACATAAATTGGAAATTAAATCTAAAGTTAATAATTTTTGACATAAATGAAGTAAGAGAATTTATTTCATGGTAAAGTAAATGGAAATCAATTGTAAAATTGATTTAGGTGTTAAAATTTAAATTTAAAGTGAAGAGAGATTTTGGGACTTTATGACTGGGTTATAAAGTGAAATAAAATGTTGGTGGATATTTTATAAATTCAAGGTAAGAATTTATTAAAGGAATGGGGATTTGTTTAAAAATAAATGGTGATGTATTTTTAAGAAATGGGAAAGAGAATAGGATTTCCCTGGATAGCCAAGTATGGTTTTCAAAAATATTTAAGGTTTTTAAGATCGTTTTAAAAAGCAAGTTTTGGAAAGTTTATTATTTCTAAATCTAAATTTTTAAAGCAAGTATATTTTTCTAAATCTATTATTGAAATAACTATATAAAGTAACTTGGTATTGAGTTTAAAAGAGGAAATTTAGTTTATATTTTATAAATTGTCTTATACAAAATATTTTGTTAGTATATTTATTTTAATAAATTATTTAAGTTATAATTTTAAAAGTTATAAGTATATTTTATAAAAAAATGTTTTTTAAAATTATTTTAAACTTAAGTGTTTGTACTTGACGTTCCAATGGAAATAATAATTGGGAATGTACCCTGGGAAGGGAAAACGGGTTTTGAAACTGTTTTCAAAAGGGGTTGAAAATTGGAAATATATATCTCGGGAAGATATTTTGGGATTAATAAATAATTTGGGAAATTATTTATTGGTTGATGGATGTTTGTGAATATTAATTGATAGTTAAATAACCGACTATCAATATTGGACAAATGCGTTGATCGTTTCGAAGAAACCGGGATCGAGATTTATTTCTCGAAAACCACTTCGATCTGGTTTGTACGTTTCGTGCGAAAAACGTGTTCGGAGTCGAAGATGGAGCAGTGAAGTGCAAGGGCTAGTCGCTACTAATCCTGAGGATATTTCCAAAATGGATGTAGTAGGAATAGTGCCTTCGGTTCCGTTCGAACCCGGGACGGGCTTGTATGGACGAATGCTTGCGAAACATCGTCAGGTGGGCGATGGGCATTCTAAGTGAAACGTTCTAAAGGTAACGCTTAGCCTCAAGCCTCATCAAATGGGAATGACTGAAAATCAGGGGATATGCAGCAAGGTTAGGTGGGTAGCACCCAAGCAGGGTGAGGTCATTCCAGTCTAGATGTCCCTTATTTCTTTTTCGGCTTAGTGGTGCGGTTGTTGATCCCAACCGCGGGGTGATCTCACTCGGGACTGTCCAGTAAGGGATGGTTCCGGCCTTGTGTTGCAGGGGATGAAGGGAGTAATCCTCGGTACGGTGATCTAGGCCCCGTACTGTGACAGGTGGTACCCCAGTGCCTAGTCATTAGTTGGAAATCCATTCTCCCTACGAGCCTTGTACGAGTTTTGTTTGTATTACCCACTTTTGTGGCTAGTAGCTGGAATTTAATAATGTAACAATTTCGGCTATTTTATAAGTACTTGTATATAGACCCTATTATAATATCAGAGGATTTCTATAAAATTGTTTTAGCTATCGTAAGGTAAAAACCCGACATGTTTATTTGTGGCGTGGTCTTACGAGATGCTTTTGTTTTCAAAGGATTTTTGAAACTTTAATAATCAATTGGGTGTGATTTTCTCACGCTGGTATTCCAGACTGACTCGGGTGTTATTTAACTGTAATGCTCGGGTCAGACCGAGTATTATAGGATACAGGATTGATGTTGTGGAGCTCAGGAGACGAGCTGGATGACGATACGTACTTTCGTACTTGTTTATATATATATATTCTGCTGTGCTGAATAGTTGTATATCCATTTGTATGTTGTTGATGTTGAGCTGTGATAGATGTACTCTGATGATGTAATATATAACAGATATAGTTTTGATTTGTGTAAAGATCTGTTATTATATATTATATTTTATTCCGCTGCGATGGTTAGATTCTGATGTTGATTTTGTTTTCTTTTCTTCTACCTCCTTCTTTTCATTTAAATGGTCCGATTTTTCTGGCACTAAAATCGTGGTCGTTACAGTTGGTATCAGAGCTTAGGTTGGCGACAACCTAGGCTTTGGTGGGAATTACTCAAGTAGAGTCCGTAGTACTCTATAATGAGTTTGAGTGTATTAATAGATATGAGCGTGTAATTGTTAGTGAATAAAATGATTTTTATATTGTGTTGATTGGTTTATTGAGTGGTTTATGGATTCTGGTCAATACGAGTAATTAACGTTATTGATAGGGATCTCTAAACACTTGAATAGAACAATTCGACACAGTATTGTTTTAAAATAGGGTAAATGAAATAACTTTACCCAAATTATTTTTGTATATGAAAGAAATAATTTTCAGAAATTATTATAGTATTTGGATGCTTGATTGTTAAGGAAGGATAATATTAAATTATTAACGCTATTGTGTAAAAATTGAATAAGAAATTGAAACTTATAACCAAAGATGAAGAATAAATTTATATAACAAAATGGAATTTGAAAATACATATATTAAATGAAATGTATAAATTGAGATAAATTAAGATTTCCAGAGCAATGTTGAAATAAATCGGGGTGGATTTCAAATTTGGAAATTTGGGAAAAATTTAAATTCCTTGGATTTGAAAATGGTTTCAAAATTTTGGAGAAATAATAGTGGTATTATTTCGGGAATATTTTGAATATGGAGAGATTTGGAATTTAAAAATATTTGAAAGGGACTTTAAAGAGATAAAAGCATCTAACTCTCTTTCGGTCGCTGGAAAATAACGTCGGTGATGACTGCAGCATCATCGATGTTTATTTTCGAGTTTCTAAAAGAGAAATTGCTGCCAAATTGTTTTAAAATGGAATTGGTTGTGAATTGGATTTGGTCTTGAAATTCAGAGGACAATTGAATTTACCAAAGGATTTTGGATATAGTTGATTTCAAAGTTGATTTTTGGAATTTTAGGAATGGTTTAAAAACTCTGGAATCTTATGTAAAAATGTTTGTGGAATAATAAAATATATTGAATAAATAAAAATGTATATTCCCAAGATAAAAGTAAGAATGTGAATGAGATTGATTGTGGATAGATGGAAGTGTGAATATAAATGAAATGTGACCTATAAAATTTAGAAATGAGATTAATAAGCCAAAATAAAATAGTTTTGAATTTGGAAAGTGAATGAAAATCCAAAACTTAACTTATAAAATAAATAGGTTGAACTCCAGTAAAATAGATAAAGAAATTTTGAAATAAAAATCAAATATTGATTTAATGTATGTTGAATATCAAATTTTGTGGTGACAAATGTTGAGTTTGTAAATGAATTATGGGATGAATATTCGATGTAAATAATATGGAATGTTCCAAGATTAATTAATGGAATATGGAAATGGAACTCGAATTGTTTAAATAAAAATTTGAGTTGCGGATAAATGATAAAATTTGAAAGAGACGTTGAGTTATTAATAGAAATTCAACTTGAAATTGTAAGTGAATTAAATTTGAATTGAAGTTGAATGGAATTGAATTAATATAAAAATGATTTGTATTGGCAATAAAAATCCAAGTAGGGATAAATTGGAAATGGCCTCATTATAAAATGAAAGGAATTCCGAAATAAATTATTGAATGTGAATTAGAATTCATATTGATTCAATGAAATATACTAATTTAATTTAAGCGAATGGAGCTAACAATGAAATTGGAAATGAGCTCGAGTAACATATAAATTCAACTTAGACCAACGATGAATAAAAAAAAAAATTGGGAGTGTCGTCCAACAAAATGAAATTGGGTTATAACAGTGATGGTTGGAATTTGTGAATCAATTCCAAGTAGGTTGAAATAGAATGGAAAAGACCTTGTTATTAATAAAATCAAAATTCTATGAATGAATAGAAATTGACTAAAAATTGATTTTTGAAATCGGTTGAATTATAAATGGTTTATAATAAAACCTGTTTGGTAAGTGGAATGAAATTAGTAATTAAGTTGAGTAACTCAAGTTATATTAACAAGAGCTTGGCTTCGAATAAAATGGGAATTCATTGAATAAAATTTTATGAGTTGATAGAAGTGAAATAAAATTTATTTTGAATCACTTGGAATAAAAATAAACTCGTTTGGATTCAAATGAATTGGAAGTAGGTAATGAAGTGTAAATCATTTAATTGGAATGTAAAATGAATTAAATGAAATGGTATTGGAATGGATTGGAAGCATTCAAAATAAATGTCGAAATGTTTCACATGTGCTTGTGGAAGTATATGATATGCATCGTTTATGAAACCCATGTTTTAATTATTTATATTTAAGTGAAATGCTATAAATTTGTGTAATTGTCACTTACATATTTATATTGAGTAAGTACAGGTTCAGGGAAGCCGTTTGGCTGGATTTGATTGCGCAATTTGCTAAAATAAATCGCCGCTTGCTTAAAAATGATAAAATAAGGTACGCCTACGCAATACAAATAGGAAATATGAACTGTTTTTCTGTTTTCCGACCGTGTGGGTCGATGTATATTGATTTCCGGCCTGAGGCCGATGTATATATGTTTTTGTGCATCCTGCGATATCGCAGAAGTCCCTCCGTACAAAGGAGACTCTGCCAAAATTTTCCGTAAATTTTGGGAGTTAGAAATTTTTTGAAATTCTCGAAAATTTTCATTAACGGCAAATGATCTAAATTTGCTAAGCAAATAAAATTGAAATTGGATATTGAAATCTAATTGGAATGTAAATGTAAAGAGAATGAAATTGAAGAAACTAAAGAAGTAAAGTTTGCAAATAAACTTTAATTGAGATTTAAATTAATTAGTAAGTGCAACTAATACAATATTCAAAGTGGAAACCAAAATTTAAACTTAAATGAAATTGTAAAGACAAAGAGAATGGTAATGGAAATAAACTTCAATAGTAAAATGAAGATTTATATAAGAATTATATACAATATTCAAATTAAACTTAAGGAATGGAAAATGAAATTCTTAAGTAAATTTGGTATTGGGAAAAATTATTCCAAGAGAATAATTGAATGGAAATTAACTGAAGGTTAAAGTGATAGCTGGGAATGTGAATAAAAAGAGAATTGGTGTAGCTAAAAATAAATTGGGCTAATTACGTAAGGTGTACGTATATTATTTATTCGCATAGCTATATTGATCCAGAATTCGAGCACAGATTTTCGAGATAGTTATATCGATCCGAGTTAGGATTTTTCACTCGATTTTCGACGGCGAACCTGGATATAGATTGTTGATTGATTCTGGAAATTCTCTATCATAGTTATGACTATGCAAGGAGAATGACGGTTTCTGATCAAGAAACCAGATCTGAGTCCGCACTAGGAAGTCGGGTGGACGATACTAGTTCGGAAGTGAAATTGTGTGATCGAGTGAACGATCAGATTTGGTAATTGCATACGAATAATATGTGTGCATCGTATGGGCTTAAATAAAGCAAATATTGAAATTTGTGTAAAAGTAATGCAAAATGATTTTGAATGTTGTGGATGGACATTATTGTTATAACAGGATATACAGGTGTTTTAAAAGCAGAAGGAAATTGATGTTTGATTTCAGAAGATAAAATTTAAATGGCCCGACAAAAAGGTATGTATTTGAATTTCTATATGAGATTTTGATTGGGTTTTTGTCGAGCCACTTGGCTTTTTGTTTTCTTTTTGGATTTGGGAGGCCGTAGAGCCATTTTTGTAGTAGTACCGAGCTAGCCGCGCAAAGGAGACGCTGGCGAAATTTTTCGAAAATTTAGAGAGTTAGAAAAATTTTGAGAAAATTTTGATAATTTAAAATTTGAATTCAAATTTAAGATTTGAATTGATAAGTAAGTATGTAATATGGTTTAAGGGTTATGGATAAGTTCAAAGGCTAGGATAGAGTTAGAGTGTCTTCGATAAAAAGATTTGTTTGCTAAGTTGTTAAAAATTGTTTGGTTTGAGGAAATAGTTAATGGGTTATGGATCAGTCTTCCAACTAGTAATTTCGGGGACGAAATTCTTTTAAGGGGGGAATGTGACGACCCGGAATTTTTAGACATTTGAAATGGGAATATTTAATTAATTTTAAATATTCGAAAGTTAATTATTAACTTTAATTTCAAATATCAATATTTATTGAATAATTAATTATTAAATTTAATTATCGGGATTGGGTAAAAATATTGAATCTTGATTTTAAAGCTGGTTAAAAATAATTAGAAGGCTTATTTAATTTATATTAATAATACTGAAGACAATAGAAGTTGTAAAATTTAAATTAACGATGGTTTGTTCAGTTTTGAAAATATACCGTTTAAATTGAATTTAAAAATAGCCGTCCGAGGCACAGTCTCGGAATTCGACGAAATCAGTTCCATTGGATCCGTAATATTGAAATATTATCGGATTTCAATTTTCGTAGTAATTGGAGCTGTGGATTGTGCGTACGATATATACGCGTTGAACTTCGTTTCGAAACAAGTGGAACCTAAATTAATTATGGTTGCTTTTCTTTATCCGACCATTAGTACGAGATGCCTCCATTTTGTCTCGTTCGTACCAATAATTTCCTTTCTCTTCATTATATCATGCGTCCATTCTCCTTTCTCCTTCATTGTTCGAATTTCAAAATCAATGGCCGATAAACCTTTCTCCTCCCCTCTCCTTCAGTTCGACGAACCGTATAAAAAAAAATCGAATCTTCATGTCGAAGCCCTCATGAAATTTTCCCCCTGTTCTTTTCGAGTCGCTTTCGAGTCGCAAGTGGGAGAGGGAACGTTGAGGTGGGGGTTGCAGTTTGGGGTTAGTTTGTTCGACTTCGATATCGAACTCGATTCGATCGAAGAGTAGAAAGGGAATTCTGGCGATGTAGGTTTGAGGGTGGCTCGGTTTCGAGCTTGAGGAGGTAGGAAGCGGCAGCGCAGAAATAGGGCATCGCGAGGCAAGGCTGGGAAGAACTCGCGATGGTCGTTCCTTAGCAGTGACCGGTGCGGAGATCTCGAGGTTGAGCTTGCGCTGTAAGGTATTGTGTTTATTTTAATTAGTTAAAATCAGAAAATAATTGGTTCAAAAAAAAAATGTTCTTTAACAGTAAACCCTTTTTATAGTCAGAAGATATATATTTTCAGAGAGTAATAATAATAATAATAATAATAATAATTAACAGTAAAAGGGTTTTATTTTATAGAATATAATATATATATAAAGAAATATGTAAATAGGATTTTTGGGAAAAGATAGGGATTTTTTTTTTAATTTGCTGAAAGGATTCATATGAGTCAAATTTGTTTTAATCTATATATATTTTGTTTTTAAGTACATATATTATTTCTATAGTAAAGAAAAGAAAATAAATATGGATATAAGGCCTTGGAAGAAAATATATAAGGATTTATGTGAAAGATTAGTTAAGTAAATTTATTAAATGAAAATACATTGCTCGATTTTTTTTTCCAAAAACATAAATAAACTAAATAATAATAGTAAAAGAAAATGTTATAAAATAAATATGGAAAATTTTATTTTCAGTTAAGGTGAGAGTTTAAATCATCACAAGGAAGTCAAAAACTAAATCATTAGTAGATTAAATTTATTAAAAGAAATAATTGTTCAAATTGTTCGAATATTGATAAAATCATATGATGTTTGTTCAAAGGTTGACAAGTCGAGATGGATATGGAGGCAAATAAAGTTAAAGGTGAGTTAATCTCACTCAGTTTAAATTTAAATTTAAATGATTAAATTTAAATAATTGTTTGAATGGTTGAAATTGATTGATTGATGTGCTATAGAATGATATATTCTGAAATTAGTAAATAATGTTGTGCTAACATTTGTTGATGCAGGGAAACAGGTTGGAGGGATCCAACTGGATTCCTCAAATTTATTAGATTATTTAATATTCTGTGTGATGAATATTTGATATCCTGTGATTGTTTTATGGATAATTGGAATATTGGATAGTATGGTTGGATGGAATAACTCAGTATAAAGAGTTACCAAAATCTATGGGATTGGATTTTTGAAAGGTAATAAAAGAGTAAAATTTTAAGTAAATAATTCTAGTAAATTGGAATAAATTGAATAATGAAGTGAAAATAAAATAAAATTGAGTGATTTCTAAAATCTAACAAAATATGGAATATGAGGAAATTGAATTAACAGAGGAATAATAAATTCTGGAACTTAAGTGAATAAAAGTCATTATTTTAAATGTAAGGATTAAATTTAAAGGTAAAGAAAGGAAATTGAGGAATCTGAATTTGGTATTTTTCAGTTTAAAGATTTTAAAACATAAATTGGAAATTAAATCTAAAGTTAATAATTTTTGACATAAATGAAGTAAGAGAATTTATTTCATGGTAAAGTAAATGGAAATCAATTGTAAAATTGATTTAGGTGTTAAAATTTAAATTTAAAGTGAAGAGAGATTTTGGGACTTTATGACTGGGTTATAAAGTGAAATAAAATGTTGGTGGATATTTTATAAATTCAAGGTAAGAATTTATTAAAGGAATGGGGATTTGTTTAAAAATAAATGGTGATGTATTTTTAAGAAATGGGAAAGAGAATAGGATTTCCCTGGATAGCCAAGTATGGTTTTCAAAAATATTTAAGGTTTTTAAGATCGTTTTAAAAAGCAAGTTTTGGAAAGTTTATTATTTCTAAATCTAAATTTTTAAAGCAAGTATATTTTTCTAAATCTATTATTGAAATAACTATATAAAGTAACTTGGTATTGAGTTTAAAAGAGGAAATTTAGTTTATATTTTATAAATTGTCTTATACAAAATATTTTGTTAGTATATTTATTTTAATAAATTATTTAAGTTATAATTTTAAAAGTTATAAGTATATTTTATAAAAAAATGTTTTTTAAAATTATTTTAAACTTAAGTGTTTGTACTTGACGTTCCAATGGAAATAATAATTGGGAATGTACCCTGGGAAGGGAAAACGGGTTTTGAAACTGTTTTCAAAAGGGGTTGAAAATTGGAAATATATATCTCGGGAAGATATTTTGGGATTAATAAATAATTTGGGAAATTATTTATTGGTTGATGGATGTTTGTGAATATTAATTGATAGTTAAATAACCGACTATCAATATTGGACAAATGCGTTGATCGTTTCGAAGAAACCGGGATCGAGATTTATTTCTCGAAAACCACTTCGATCTGGTTTGTACGTTTCGTGCGAAAAACGTGTTCGGAGTCGAAGATGGAGCAGTGAAGTGCAAGGGCTAGTCGCTACTAATCCTGAGGATATTTCCAAAATGGATGTAGTAGGAATAGTGCCTTCGGTTCCGTTCGAACCCGGGACGGGCTTGTATGGACGAATGCTTGCGAAACATCGTCAGGTGGGCGATGGGCATTCTAAGTGAAACGTTCTAAAGGTAACGCTTAGCCTCAAGCCTCATCAAATGGGAATGACTGAAAATCAGGGGATATGCAGCAAGGTTAGGTGGGTAGCACCCAAGCAGGGTGAGGTCATTCCAGTCTAGATGTCCCTTATTTCTTTTTCGGCTTAGTGGTGCGGTTGTTGATCCCAACCGCGGGGTGATCTCACTCGGGACTGTCCAGTAAGGGATGGTTCCGGCCTTGTGTTGCAGGGGATGAAGGGAGTAATCCTCGGTACGGTGATCTAGGCCCCGTACTGTGACAGGTGGTACCCCAGTGCCTAGTCATTAGTTGGAAATCCATTCTCCCTACGAGCCTTGTACGAGTTTTGTTTGTATTACCCACTTTTGTGGCTAGTAGCTGGAATTTAATAATGTAACAATTTCGGCTATTTTATAAGTACTTGTATATAGACCCTATTATAATATCAGAGGATTTCTATAAAATTGTTTTAGCTATCGTAAGGTAAAAACCCGACATGTTTATTTGTGGCGTGGTCTTACGAGATGCTTTTGTTTTCAAAGGATTTTTGAAACTTTAATAATCAATTGGGTGTGATTTTCTCACGCTGGTATTCCAGACTGACTCGGGTGTTATTTAACTGTAATGCTCGGGTCAGACCGAGTATTATAGGATACAGGATTGATGTTGTGGAGCTCAGGAGACGAGCTGGATGACGATACGTACTTTCGTACTTGTTTATATATATATATTCTGCTGTGCTGAATAGTTGTATATCCATTTGTATGTTGTTGATGTTGAGCTGTGATAGATGTACTCTGATGATGTAATATATAACAGATATAGTTTTGATTTGTGTAAAGATCTGTTATTATATATTATATTTTATTCCGCTGCGATGGTTAGATTCTGATGTTGATTTTGTTTTCTTTTCTTCTACCTCCTTCTTTTCATTTAAATGGTCCGATTTTTCTGGCACTAAAATCGTGGTCGTTACATAAGCATTAATTCATTTATTTATATAATCTATATTTATTAGTCTTCGGTTTCTGATTTCTTATCTTTTGTAAATTTATTCTATTGATACGAGTGATTCACCGTTCCTGTTGAGACGGATTTGATTTATGATTTTGAAATAACACGGTGATGACATTCTTGTTCTGATTTTATTGACCGTGACAAGAAATTTGAAAAATAGGGCTATAATACCCTTTGGGATGGGGCATTCACAATATTTCTCCAATTATTCTTTGGACTTGGATGTAGAATGATGTTATAATGATTGAAATTCATAAGCAGTGAATATACGTTTGAGTATCACGCAGTGGTATAGGACTTTGTCATTATATTTATTCGGTTATTAATTATAAGTAAATGACACTCACATGGAGGGAATGTAGTGGATAGTGTGAGGTGTTACGTAGTTATACATGGCTATGTGCCAATAGTTAGTGAGACTTTGGGTCCATATGTATTAGTTCTATATGCCACTATTGCAATGTACTCTAATTATGTTTGTTGGAGAGGACCAGATGGCCAGTATCCACCCTGGCGGCATGATCGTGGGGTCGCTTCCCAGATCTGCGACGCTTTATTATATAGCTTAGTTAATCGAAAAAATTTCTATCGGTTTAGAGATTTACGGAAAAATTTCAAATTAAAATAAACAGCAAGCGCACGACGTACAAATGTAGCACGTATGCGAGCGGTCGACCCGTAGAGAATTGTAGATTTTAAAATTCTATTCAATCAAATTAAACCAAAGTCGATGGATTGTTAACCCACTAAAAGAAAATAAAAACAAGCTAAAACTAAGGAAAATACAAATAAGAGATTAAAGAGCAATTTAGAGGCAAATCCCCTCTCATGATCACATAAATCAACATAATGAAATTATGATCACTTTTTAGTCTTTACAAGTTTAGTTGATGCATTTATCATAAGCATGGCCTAATTGTGTTATTAATTAATACATTTAAATCATCAAACTTTAATGCACCCTTTAACCCACTTACTAACTTCAATGAAAATGATATGAAATTACTATTTTAAGCATGGCTTATTAACTATTGAATTGGAAACATAAACCATCAAATTTTGATTCTAAATCCACTTCTATTATCATGATCATGTAACGACCCAGAATTTTTAATAATTTGAATTTGAGTATTTAATTAATTTTAAATATTAATAAGTGGAATTTTTGGAGTCGAATAAATTTTATTTTGAATTTTGGATTTAATTTTGCAATTAAATCGATTTATTTAATAGTGAAATTCCAGAAATAATTAAATATTGGGTTAAATATAATGGGGAATGATTTGGAAAATTTTATTTTATCATATTGAAGTTATAGAAATATTTTGGAACTTGTAAAATTGAATTTGGAGTTAATTTGTAAAAATTGAATATTTTAATATTTAATTATCGACTGAAAAATAGCCAATTTTTGAACAGTCTCGGAATTGAACGAAACGAGTTTCATTGTATCCGTAATAGTTAGTTATTATCGGATTTCAATTTTCGTAGCAATCGGAGTTGTCGTTTGACCGTGGCAGCTCGAAACGCATCGATATCGTTTTAATATTTATTTAGCGAGTTAAAATAGCCATTTTTCAAACGGTCTCGGATTTCGACGAAACCAGTTTCATCGGATCCGTAATGTGATATTATTGCAAGATTTCAAATTTCAAGTCGTTTGGATTTGCCGTTTGTCCGGTACAAGCCAAAACGCCTAGAAATCGTTTAAATCGGTTTAAGTTTAAATTGAGCGTTTATAGTCGTATCTCACACATACTTCCGAATTAGCTTACGAAACCTGTTCCATTGCGTCCGGAACGCCGAAAAACCTTAGAATCGCCTGTCGGCATGCGTAAATTGGAGATCGTTTGAGAAATTGGTTTATAAGTGATTTAATGTTAAAATAATAAGATAATTGGTTATAAATATAATTTTTTATTTTTCAAAACCCTAAACTATAGCAGCCGCCGTTCATTGTAATTAATGGCCGATAATCTCCCGTTTTCTCCTCCATTTTGCAATCAATCCATGCAACGATTATCAAAATCTCCAACTAGGAAAGCGTAGAGGGCGCTTGGATCTATAGATCCAACGGTTATGATGGGTTTTCGTCGATCTGGGGGGAAGTTTGGAGGCCGCGAACGTGCGCCGTTAGTGCTCGATTTTCGAGCTACAGGGACAACCGAGCTTCGAAGCGTTTGGGCTGAAGGTGAACGTGCGTGAGGGCTTCCATGTGAAGGTGGTTGATTGTGCTCTAGTCGCTTGTAGGTGGAGCGGCCGTCGTTTTCTCCTGCGTGATATGGGTTTGAAGTCGCGCGTGTATACCTGGGAAGAGAAATGCGAACGGGAGAGAAGGTGAGGGTGGGGCCCGCACGCGTGAAGAGGGGGTGAGGTGTTTTCTTTTAATTTTTAGTTTAAATTCAAAATTCAAATTCGTTCAATCTTTAAAACGTGATATCTTTTGCATGCGAGGTCGGATTCGAACGAGATTTTTTGCGTTGGAATCGTATTCGCGTGCTCTTCGCAATGCAGCTGGTTTGGAGTCGATTGGAGCTCGTTTGAATTTCGGGTAAAATTAAACGTTCGTTTAATTTTATTCGAAACGAACGCCGAAACCGGAAACAAAATCAAGGTGAGAACTCCTCACTCAATCGAAAGGTTTTGTTTAAAATTTTGAATAGTTAATATTGATTGTTGATGGTTGATTGATTGTGGTAGTAGATATAATAGGATATATATTATATATAGCGATATATATATATTGGCATATGTATATATCGGATTTGATTTCCCGCCTCGTATAGCGGATGAGACCCTATTGCGCCGCCTATTAAGCGGAATATTTATAAAATCCCATATACCGCGATATTCCACCTTGAAGTGGAATTGGTATTGTGCTAACGTCTGTGGATGCAGGGTAACAGGTTGGAGGGATCCAACTGGATTCCTCACATATTTATCTGTTTATGAATATTATGTTGATTGTTGATAATCATATTGATATATGACACTTATTCCCGTGATTGACCATCTGATGTTGTTGCATCATCGGATTCAAATTTTTAAAATTAAAATAACGGTTTTGAATTTAAAAGGGGTTTTAAATCGATTTTTCAAAGAATATGGTTTATTAAAAAATTTGAATTGATTAAATTTTAAAATAAATAGATGGATAAAATTTTATGTTTTAAAAAATTTATATTTTTATAAATTATAACTTAAAAGAAATTTTTAACAATAATAGGTTTTTATAAAATAGTTAAATTTGGTTTTCGGGAAGTTATTATTATTTATGGTTTATATAAAGGATTTTATAAATGGATGTTTTTAAAATTAAAATTATTGAAGTTATAGAATAAATTTATAAAGTGTTAAGTTGATGTATAACATGAATTTCACTAGGATTTATAGATTAATAAATGTGAAATTTATAAAACGAATGGTTATTGGAAAATTTTAAGCTTATAAGTTATTAACTTATAAAAATGGATTTGGGCATTAAAAAGGGGAATTTTATAGAAATTGTTAATAAATGAAGATTTCATTAGTTGAAATTATTATAAGCCATAAAGAAATCTTGTAAGTGATAAGATTTTAAATTGGTGAAGTTCAAAAGAACGATTTGGGTAAATAGATAATATTATAAGTATTTAACTTATAATATTGATTTTAGTATATAATCGAGTTATGTAAATCGAATTGGACTAATAAAAGGAGATTTCTAAAACGAAGTTTCATAAATAGAAATGGGATGTATGGACATTGTTATAAATCCGAAAAATCAATTTAATTTGATAAATTGAATATGGAATTTGTTAAAGGGGTTGTATTCACTATTTTTGAACGGTGAATGTATTATTTTATTAAATGAACGTGTTTTTGGAAAAGAACGTTCTAAATGGAATTTAAAACTAATTAAAGACGTTTTAAGATATGTTAAGTATCGAAATCATAGATTTCAACATTGATTGTTGAAATAGACGATTTCGAGAAATAGAAGGGAATATTTTGAATAGTAGTGGATTTATGTATCCATTTTTTTATTTATTTCAAATCCATATACTAGTGTTTTTGGGTTGTCGTAACGATGTTTTACGCAACATTCGTTTTAACCCAAATAAATGTGAATAAGGGAATGTTTTCTTAAAGAGAATGGAATAAATACTTAACTGTGATTTAAGTATATGGAATATTTTCAAATCGTTGAAAATAAATAAATTTGTGAATTACTTATTTTTTTAAATAAGCATGGGAATGGTTTTCTAATATGAAATGGAACGGTTTTTGTGAATTCACCTTTAAGGTAATTGAAAGCAAATAACTTGAAATCGATTTGGGAATCGTATGCTAGTAGATGCTTGGAATTTAAATCCACCTTGGAATTTATATATATATAAAGGGAAATTTGTTTAAAAATAAATATTGATTTATTTTGAAGTATGAAAATGAATTTACGGATTTGGGACGTAAATTTAAATTAAATCGGTAAAGACTTATTTGATGATTTGAAATTTGTTTTCAAAGGGTATAAAGGATGAAAAGTAATTTGAAATTAGTTTTCAAATGGTTAAGGTGATTTGAAATTAGTTTTCAAATGGTTAAGGTGATTTGAAATTAGTTTTCAAATGGTTAAGGTGATTTGAAATTAGTTTTCAAATGGTTAAGGTGATTTGAAATTAGTTTTCAAATGGTTAAGGTGATTTGAAATTGGTTTGCAAATGGTTAATGTAATTTGAAAATTGGTTTTCAAATGGTAAAGGTAAATTGAAAATTGGTTTTTCAATTGGTTAAGTGTGGAAAATTTTATCGTGAAGTGGTTTTGGTAAAGCAAATAAATTGGGCAATTATTTGGAAATTGTGTATATATATCTTGTAAAGATATTTTGGGACTTAATAATTGTAATTTGAAAATTGGTTTTCAAATGGTAAAGGTAAATTGAAAATTGGTTTTTCAATTGGTTAAGTGTGGAAAATTTTATCGTGAAGTGGTTTTGGTAAAGCAAATAAATTGGGCAATTATTTGGAAATTGTGTATATATATCTTGTAAAGATATTTTGGGACTTAATAATTTTGGAAAAATTATTTGGAATCTGATGATGTGGCGCATCTTTATTGATAGTTAAATAACCGACTATCAATATTTACCCTTGGATGGTATTGATTGTGTTTGTTTGGAATTGAATGCACACTTATTTTTAAAATAAGCGCTCGCTATTCGGTTTAGCCGGGAGAGGACCTTTGTGTCATATATCCCATTCCGAATATGCGATACGTCGTTTGGATTGCATTTGAAGACCGGTGTTGAAGACCGGGTATTTGTGAAAACGATAGGATGACCTATCGATTGTCTCCGCATCGTTAGCTACGATATGGAGATTTCCTTTGTGATGGGAAATTTTATCGGGATTGTGAATACCCGGATTGCAAGGGCTTCTTTGGAAGTGCCTTCGGTTCTGTTCGAACCCGGAACAGACTTGTATGGTTATGTGTCTGACATTACATTTTGAGAGATATAGCAGATTTCTTTCAAATACATTTCTGTTGGTGGCGGAGAATTTATTCTCTTAGCTTAACACCCTTCTCTGAGACGTACGAGCTCAGAGGTTATGTAGTTGAAGGTTATCAGCGATATTTCCCAATCTGGTAATGTGGCATGCTGAGTGCTGCTGTGTGATGATCATTGGTTGATCGTTTGGATTGGATCATTTGTTGATCATTTATCTGTGTGATCTTGCTTTGGTCATCTGTGGACCCAAAGCATGGCTTTGTTGCACAAAGCGTAGCTTTGTGGACGAGACTTTGTCAGGACCTCACTCCCCGGAAATGGTCGAAACAGGAATATGCGGCAAGGTTATGAGGGTCGCGCCCTTTAGGGTATGTCATTTCCTTCTGGAAAAGGGTGGTATCATGGTATGGAGCCCAGATGCTTACTCATGTTGATACACTATATATATTTCTGTGTGTGGTGTTGTTGCGAGCGCTCGGATAAAGGTCCCAAAGGACCGGGGGATGACATATTCGTGTAGTAGTTACCTAGTTACAGAGGTAACCCGGCCTTGTGTTGGCAGAGATCTAACCGTAACGTTAGTTTCTCGGGACGTCCCGCCAGAGGCGATCCCATGTGGCAGTAGGAAGTTCCTTAGCCTGACCATTTGTTGGAAATCCATTCCTCCAATACGCGCCTTGTACGGTTTTAGTTGTATTACCTGCCATTCACTTATGGTGGTCACCACTGTTTGGATGGTAGCTATAGTAGGCATAGTTCGGAATGTCTATGCTGGCTAGGATTTATATTGTACTTTCGAAATTGTTTTCTACACTATGCACTAGTAATAATATCAAAAATGATTTGATTTTCGCGTAGTAAGCATCTTTGACTATCATAAGGAGAAATCTCCTCCAATTCTGCGTTTGCATTGTGTGTGTGGCGGGAGGCCTTATGGTAGTTTCATTTTTCCAAAAAGCATTTCGAATTTCGAAAGTTAAATTTAAATTCTGTTGTTGCTTGTTTAAAGATAAACTGTTTTGAGTTCTCACACCAGTCACATGACTGACCTGGAGTTTATTGTTCCTTTCCTAAACTCTGGGTGCCCACTATTTTCCACACGGGCAGTCTAGAGTTAGGTTATCAGGTTATTCTGGATTCGGGAGTTGCTGTGCAGATCTGGAGGCGAGCCAGATAGCGTAGTCTATTATCTATTGTATATAGTATTCTTTCCGCTGTTTTATTGTTGTACACTCTGATGATATGATGTATTGTGATGTATGTATAAAATGTATAGTTCTTTTGTTTTAATGATATTCATTTATCTATTATATGTTGTTCCGCTGCGATTGTGAGATTCTGATATTGTTTCTCGTTCTGTTACTTGTTTTCTGTTTTCTCCTCTCTTTCTTTTCTTTCTTCTTCTACCTCTTTCTTCTTCTAAAACCCTAACGGTTCGATTTTTCGGCAACGAAAAATCTCGATCGTTACATTTGGTATCAGAGCATATGGTTAAGCGACAACCTGCTCTGTTGGGTGTTACTCATTAGAGATAGAGTCAGCAGTACTCTAGAATGAGTGTGAGTGTAATAATAGATATGAGTGCGTATTTGTTAGTGAATATAAAATTGTTTTATATTGTGATGATTGGTTTATTGAGTGGTATATGAACCTTCGTCGGCGCAGCCTCGAAAACTGAATCGAAGGGGTTCCTAAACACTTGAATAGAACAATTCGACACAATATTGGTTTAAATTGGGTAAATGAAATAATTTTACCTCGATTATATTTTATATATAAAGAGAAAATAATTTTTCAAGAATTATTGAAGTGTGTATATAATTGATTGCTTGGTTGTTGTAAATGATATATATATATATATAAAATAATTAAAAGTTGTTTGAATAAGCTAATAAAAGCAACTATTGTAAGAGAATAATGGTATAAACCAATGAATCATAAGATGGAATTATAATTAATAATGAGTTACAATTGTAAGATAATCATGTATGTATATAAGAAGTAAAAATTATATAAGTAAAAGGGTTATAAAAGTGATTTGTGAATAGAAAGAAAACTTTTTGAAAGAATAATTAGCATTGATTTCACTATTGTCACTGGGAAATAATAAGGGTGATGACTGCAGCATCATCAGTATCATTTTCGAGTTTCTATGTGATGGATTTGCTACAATAATGAATTTAAAATTGAAGTTTTGTTGTAATAAATCAATTTGAAATTAAAATTCAACTTGAAGTTGATAAGTATAAGCGAAATAAGTTTTGAACTTATAATATAAGTTAGAAGTTGAATAATAAGTTGCATGACTTATAGAATGGGAAAATGTAAGTGAAACCAGTTGTTGAAGTGGTTAAACAATTAAGTTAAGTAAAATGGAATATGAATTTGAATATTGATATGAATTTGACTTAAGTAAAAGTTAAATAGGATTTACTTTGGAATTTAAAATCCGAATTGAATTGATAAGTAAAACTTAAGTTTAATTAACAAATGATGTTTAAATGGAATAACTTAAGTGAAGTTGAATAAAAAAATCGATCTTTGCATCAAAGTTAAATAATCAAGTGAATTAAATGAGGTAAATAAAGTTGAAATGGAATGCAAGTTAAGTAATGTTGAAAGAATTGATGTTAATATCAAAATAAATGAATAAAGTGAGTAAATGAAATTGTTAAAGATGTGAACTTAAGTTATATAAATGAAATTCAATTTTATTTGTAAAAAAAAAAAAAAAAAAAAAAAAAAGAAGAGAACTAGCAATTGAATTAAAGAATGGATTGAATGTTAATCAATAGAATATGAATAAGTTGATATGAAATGATGCATGCAAGTGTAAATTCATTTGAAAATAGTTTAATAATAGAATGAAAATCAATTGAATGTTAAACCAATTGGAATTAAAACAGTTGAACCAAATTGAATGTAAGTAAAATAAATAAATTTGGTTGTATTGAATGTACATTGGTCGTTAATTGCTTGTTGGTTGATTGTATGTAAATTCATTAAGTGTTAATGAAATTGAACTAGCGCAATTGGAAGCTATGTAATTGAATTCAAATGAAATTGAATAGAATTGAATTGGAATTGAAACGAATGAATTGAATATGCAACTTCAATAATAAACTAAAAAAATGTGTAAGAAGCATGTATTGGAAATTTTGAACTTGAATTGGCAAAATAGTTTGAATGTTGGAATTGGATACTACTACTAGTAGGATATACAGGTATATAAAGGAATTGGGATTTTGATTTCAAAGTTAAAAAAATTTGTAACGCTCGACAAAAAGGTACGTATTTCAGTTTTTATATGAGATTTGATGATTTCCTTCTCCAGCCACTTGGCTTTCTCTTTTCTTTTTGATTCTGAGGGGCCGTAGAGCCGTTTTGTAGTCGCACCGATCTAGCCGCGCAAAGGAGACTCTGGCGAAATTTTTCGAAAATTTAGGGAGTTAGAGAAATTTTGAGAAATTTTGAAAGTTTGAAATTTGAATTTAAATTTAAATTTGAATTGTTGAGTAAACAATGTTGTTTGAAACCTATAATTGAGTTTGGAAAGCTAATTGAAATGATAGTAGATCTTTAATAAAAAGATTTGTTTGAAAAGTTGATAAAACTGATTAGCTTTGGAAAAATAATAAACGGATTAGGATCGTTCTCCTTAACTTGCAATTTCGAGGACGAAATTCTTTTAAGGGGGGAAGATTGTAACGACCCAGAATTTTTAATAATTTGAATTTGAGTATTTAATTAATTTTAAATATTAATAAGTGGAATTTTTGGAGTCGAATAAATTTTATTTTGAATTTTGGATTTAATTTTGCAATTAAATCGATTTATTTAATAGTGAAATTCCAGAAATAATTAAATATTGGGTTAAATATAATGGGGAATGATTTGGAAAATTTTATTTTATCATATTGAAGTTATAGAAATATTTTGGAACTTGTAAAATTGAATTTGGAGTTAATTTGTAAAAATTGAATATTTTAATATTTAATTATCGACTGAAAAATAGCCAATTTTTGAACAGTCTCGGAATTGAACGAAACGAGTTTCATTGTATCCGTAATAGTTAGTTATTATCGGATTTCAATTTTCGTAGCAATCGGAGTTGTCGTTTGACCGTGGCAGCTCGAAACGCATCGATATCGTTTTAATATTTATTTAGCGAGTTAAAATAGCCATTTTTCAAACGGTCTCGGATTTCGACGAAACCAGTTTCATCGGATCCGTAATGTGATATTATTGCAAGATTTCAAATTTCAAGTCGTTTGGATTTGCCGTTTGTCCGGTACAAGCCAAAACGCCTAGAAATCGTTTAAATCGGTTTAAGTTTAAATTGAGCGTTTATAGTCGTATCTCACACATACTTCCGAATTAGCTTACGAAACCTGTTCCATTGCGTCCGGAACGCCGAAAAACCTTAGAATCGCCTGTCGGCATGCGTAAATTGGAGATCGTTTGAGAAATTGGTTTATAAGTGATTTAATGTTAAAATAATAAGATAATTGGTTATAAATATAATTTTTTATTTTTCAAAACCCTAAACTATAGCAGCCGCCGTTCATTGTAATTAATGGCCGATAATCTCCCGTTTTCTCCTCCATTTTGCAATCAATCCATGCAACGATTATCAAAATCTCCAACTAGGAAAGCGTAGAGGGCGCTTGGATCTATAGATCCAACGGTTATGATGGGTTTTCGTCGATCTGGGGGGAAGTTTGGAGGCCGCGAACGTGCGCCGTTAGTGCTCGATTTTCGAGCTACAGGGACAACCGAGCTTCGAAGCGTTTGGGCTGAAGGTGAACGTGCGTGAGGGCTTCCATGTGAAGGTGGTTGATTGTGCTCTAGTCGCTTGTAGGTGGAGCGGCCGTCGTTTTCTCCTGCGTGATATGGGTTTGAAGTCGCGCGTGTATACCTGGGAAGAGAAATGCGAACGGGAGAGAAGGTGAGGGTGGGGCCCGCACGCGTGAAGAGGGGGTGAGGTGTTTTCTTTTAATTTTTAGTTTAAATTCAAAATTCAAATTCGTTCAATCTTTAAAACGTGATATCTTTTGCATGCGAGGTCGGATTCGAACGAGATTTTTTGCGTTGGAATCGTATTCGCGTGCTCTTCGCAATGCAGCTGGTTTGGAGTCGATTGGAGCTCGTTTGAATTTCGGGTAAAATTAAACGTTCGTTTAATTTTATTCGAAACGAACGCCGAAACCGGAAACAAAATCAAGGTGAGAACTCCTCACTCAATCGAAAGGTTTTGTTTAAAATTTTGAATAGTTAATATTGATTGTTGATGGTTGATTGATTGTGGTAGTAGATATAATAGGATATATATTATATATAGCGATATATATATATTGGCATATGTATATATCGGATTTGATTTCCCGCCTCGTATAGCGGATGAGACCCTATTGCGCCGCCTATTAAGCGGAATATTTATAAAATCCCATATACCGCGATATTCCACCTTGAAGTGGAATTGGTATTGTGCTAACGTCTGTGGATGCAGGGTAACAGGTTGGAGGGATCCAACTGGATTCCTCACATATTTATCTGTTTATGAATATTATGTTGATTGTTGATAATCATATTGATATATGACACTTATTCCCGTGATTGACCATCTGATGTTGTTGCATCATCGGATTCAAATTTTTAAAATTAAAATAACGGTTTTGAATTTAAAAGGGGTTTTAAATCGATTTTTCAAAGAATATGGTTTATTAAAAAATTTGAATTGATTAAATTTTAAAATAAATAGATGGATAAAATTTTATGTTTTAAAAAATTTATATTTTTATAAATTATAACTTAAAAGAAATTTTTAACAATAATAGGTTTTTATAAAATAGTTAAATTTGGTTTTCGGGAAGTTATTATTATTTATGGTTTATATAAAGGATTTTATAAATGGATGTTTTTAAAATTAAAATTATTGAAGTTATAGAATAAATTTATAAAGTGTTAAGTTGATGTATAACATGAATTTCACTAGGATTTATAGATTAATAAATGTGAAATTTATAAAACGAATGGTTATTGGAAAATTTTAAGCTTATAAGTTATTAACTTATAAAAATGGATTTGGGCATTAAAAAGGGGAATTTTATAGAAATTGTTAATAAATGAAGATTTCATTAGTTGAAATTATTATAAGCCATAAAGAAATCTTGTAAGTGATAAGATTTTAAATTGGTGAAGTTCAAAAGAACGATTTGGGTAAATAGATAATATTATAAGTATTTAACTTATAATATTGATTTTAGTATATAATCGAGTTATGTAAATCGAATTGGACTAATAAAAGGAGATTTCTAAAACGAAGTTTCATAAATAGAAATGGGATGTATGGACATTGTTATAAATCCGAAAAATCAATTTAATTTGATAAATTGAATATGGAATTTGTTAAAGGGGTTGTATTCACTATTTTTGAACGGTGAATGTATTATTTTATTAAATGAACGTGTTTTTGGAAAAGAACGTTCTAAATGGAATTTAAAACTAATTAAAGACGTTTTAAGATATGTTAAGTATCGAAATCATAGATTTCAACATTGATTGTTGAAATAGACGATTTCGAGAAATAGAAGGGAATATTTTGAATAGTAGTGGATTTATGTATCCATTTTTTTATTTATTTCAAATCCATATACTAGTGTTTTTGGGTTGTCGTAACGATGTTTTACGCAACATTCGTTTTAACCCAAATAAATGTGAATAAGGGAATGTTTTCTTAAAGAGAATGGAATAAATACTTAACTGTGATTTAAGTATATGGAATATTTTCAAATCGTTGAAAATAAATAAATTTGTGAATTACTTATTTTTTTAAATAAGCATGGGAATGGTTTTCTAATATGAAATGGAACGGTTTTTGTGAATTCACCTTTAAGGTAATTGAAAGCAAATAACTTGAAATCGATTTGGGAATCGTATGCTAGTAGATGCTTGGAATTTAAATCCACCTTGGAATTTATATATATATAAAGGGAAATTTGTTTAAAAATAAATATTGATTTATTTTGAAGTATGAAAATGAATTTACGGATTTGGGACGTAAATTTAAATTAAATCGGTAAAGACTTATTTGATGATTTGAAATTTGTTTTCAAAGGGTATAAAGGATGAAAAGTAATTTGAAATTAGTTTTCAAATGGTTAAGGTGATTTGAAATTAGTTTTCAAATGGTTAAGGTGATTTGAAATTAGTTTTCAAATGGTTAAGGTGATTTGAAATTAGTTTTCAAATGGTTAAGGTGATTTGAAATTAGTTTTCAAATGGTTAAGGTGATTTGAAATTGGTTTGCAAATGGTTAATGTAATTTGAAAATTGGTTTTCAAATGGTAAAGGTAAATTGAAAATTGGTTTTTCAATTGGTTAAGTGTGGAAAATTTTATCGTGAAGTGGTTTTGGTAAAGCAAATAAATTGGGCAATTATTTGGAAATTGTGTATATATATCTTGTAAAGATATTTTGGGACTTAATAATTGTAATTTGAAAATTGGTTTTCAAATGGTAAAGGTAAATTGAAAATTGGTTTTTCAATTGGTTAAGTGTGGAAAATTTTATCGTGAAGTGGTTTTGGTAAAGCAAATAAATTGGGCAATTATTTGGAAATTGTGTATATATATCTTGTAAAGATATTTTGGGACTTAATAATTTTGGAAAAATTATTTGGAATCTGATGATGTGGCGCATCTTTATTGATAGTTAAATAACCGACTATCAATATTTACCCTTGGATGGTATTGATTGTGTTTGTTTGGAATTGAATGCACACTTATTTTTAAAATAAGCGCTCGCTATTCGGTTTAGCCGGGAGAGGACCTTTGTGTCATATATCCCATTCCGAATATGCGATACGTCGTTTGGATTGCATTTGAAGACCGGTGTTGAAGACCGGGTATTTGTGAAAACGATAGGATGACCTATCGATTGTCTCCGCATCGTTAGCTACGATATGGAGATTTCCTTTGTGATGGGAAATTTTATCGGGATTGTGAATACCCGGATTGCAAGGGCTTCTTTGGAAGTGCCTTCGGTTCTGTTCGAACCCGGAACAGACTTGTATGGTTATGTGTCTGACATTACATTTTGAGAGATATAGCAGATTTCTTTCAAATACATTTCTGTTGGTGGCGGAGAATTTATTCTCTTAGCTTAACACCCTTCTCTGAGACGTACGAGCTCAGAGGTTATGTAGTTGAAGGTTATCAGCGATATTTCCCAATCTGGTAATGTGGCATGCTGAGTGCTGCTGTGTGATGATCATTGGTTGATCGTTTGGATTGGATCATTTGTTGATCATTTATCTGTGTGATCTTGCTTTGGTCATCTGTGGACCCAAAGCATGGCTTTGTTGCACAAAGCGTAGCTTTGTGGACGAGACTTTGTCAGGACCTCACTCCCCGGAAATGGTCGAAACAGGAATATGCGGCAAGGTTATGAGGGTCGCGCCCTTTAGGGTATGTCATTTCCTTCTGGAAAAGGGTGGTATCATGGTATGGAGCCCAGATGCTTACTCATGTTGATACACTATATATATTTCTGTGTGTGGTGTTGTTGCGAGCGCTCGGATAAAGGTCCCAAAGGACCGGGGGATGACATATTCGTGTAGTAGTTACCTAGTTACAGAGGTAACCCGGCCTTGTGTTGGCAGAGATCTAACCGTAACGTTAGTTTCTCGGGACGTCCCGCCAGAGGCGATCCCATGTGGCAGTAGGAAGTTCCTTAGCCTGACCATTTGTTGGAAATCCATTCCTCCAATACGCGCCTTGTACGGTTTTAGTTGTATTACCTGCCATTCACTTATGGTGGTCACCACTGTTTGGATGGTAGCTATAGTAGGCATAGTTCGGAATGTCTATGCTGGCTAGGATTTATATTGTACTTTCGAAATTGTTTTCTACACTATGCACTAGTAATAATATCAAAAATGATTTGATTTTCGCGTAGTAAGCATCTTTGACTATCATAAGGAGAAATCTCCTCCAATTCTGCGTTTGCATTGTGTGTGTGGCGGGAGGCCTTATGGTAGTTTCATTTTTCCAAAAAGCATTTCGAATTTCGAAAGTTAAATTTAAATTCTGTTGTTGCTTGTTTAAAGATAAACTGTTTTGAGTTCTCACACCAGTCACATGACTGACCTGGAGTTTATTGTTCCTTTCCTAAACTCTGGGTGCCCACTATTTTCCACACGGGCAGTCTAGAGTTAGGTTATCAGGTTATTCTGGATTCGGGAGTTGCTGTGCAGATCTGGAGGCGAGCCAGATAGCGTAGTCTATTATCTATTGTATATAGTATTCTTTCCGCTGTTTTATTGTTGTACACTCTGATGATATGATGTATTGTGATGTATGTATAAAATGTATAGTTCTTTTGTTTTAATGATATTCATTTATCTATTATATGTTGTTCCGCTGCGATTGTGAGATTCTGATATTGTTTCTCGTTCTGTTACTTGTTTTCTGTTTTCTCCTCTCTTTCTTTTCTTTCTTCTTCTACCTCTTTCTTCTTCTAAAACCCTAACGGTTCGATTTTTCGGCAACGAAAAATCTCGATCGTTACAGATCATATGTAGATGAAGAGGTAATTAGTGATTCATATTACTAAGTATAACTTATTTGTTTTGAACAACATAAGCTATCAAACTCAATATTAAACACAAAATCACACAAACATCCAACTTTCAATTAAGCACAAAAGAGACATAACATCAAAATGTTTCATCTATATGATTCATGAGAGCTTCATTACCCCTAAATTATAGGGATTAGCCTCTCATTTGTTTATCATATCAACACAGTAGAAAGCAGCATAAAATAAAAAAAAACAGCAAGAAGAGAAAATGAAAGCTAATGGAAAAGAGAACTATTCTACTTGCATAAAAGAAAAGAAATCTACACTACAACATGAAAGGATATAAACAAGAAAAGAAGAAAAGAGCATGTATTTAAAGTTGCATAAAAAGAAATTACATGAAATAAAAATGGCTAAGTAGTCATGAAAAGAAAAAAAAGGAGCTTTCTTTTATTTTGAGCCTAAAACTAACTAAAGAAAGACTAAGTAAGAAGAGACTTATATGAACATAATGGGTTATTTATACAAGCACGAAACCCTAATTCATAATTTGGAGAAATGCCCAAATTATCCTTTAGAAAGTGTGGAGGCCAAGTAATCATTAGCTTCTACTAATCATCATTTAAGTGTACATGAAGCCATTAGTTCCATAAGCATGTGAATTAGCCTCTAATTTGTACATTAAGGTAGGTGGGTAAGTGGGGTCCTCCATGTTCTTCACTTTGAATTATTTCCATCTTTCTTCTTTTGTATCTTCTTTATGCATGCATATTCCTTCATAAAACCACTCCTATTTGAGATCAAATTCCTACAAAAATACATGTAAATTTCTAATTAATTTTTCTCATAAAAGTATATGCACATAAATGACCGTTTTACCCTTATATGAAGATGGATATGTGACAATTTGGAATTAATATGGATTTTGGTTAAAACAAGTTAAAATACCCAGTATGATCATTTATTTAATTTAAATAGATCAAATATGGTGGTAAAAATATGCAATTTACATGCACATCAAATATCCTCAAACTTATCTTTTTATTCGTCCTCGAATAAAGAAAAACTAAGGTAAATCTGTTTTCATAGGGAGCACGATTGCATTGAGCATATGCAACAAGCCGTTAAACCTTTGGGTGTCCCCAGTAGGATGAGTGATGTATCGTGAGGGTTTTTAGCAGATACTACCCACAAAATCCAAATGCAGGATGAAAATATTTACAAAATGCAAGATTTATTTACAAAGTGATGAATGCAAATTTTTGAAAATATTTACAAATGAAGAATTTATTTTTAAATTGACACGAATAAGTTAAATATAGGTTTTGGTTATTATCTTGAAATTTTTTGTCATTTACTCGTCAAAATTTCCAACAAAAATCAAGTTATCATAACAAATAGACTATAGCTTAACTCGTTGTTTTGGTTAATTATACAGTGTAATTATGAAATTGACCCTTAGTTGATTATTAAAGTTTATCAAAGTGGTATTTTCATTTCTTTTCAATAATAAATCAAATCAAATAAGTAAAAATAGTGCTAGGATTTCAATTGCTTGCTCTCTCATTATTTGAAAGAAAAATTACACACCTAGCTCAGGTAAACTGAGGCCAGATATACCACCCATGCACTGCCTTTCCGGCTTATGTGAGGGGAGTACGGAGCATGGCGATTGCACACACTTTCATGCATACACCTATCGACCGTATGTGGTTTTTATTAAGTCTGTTTTTTTACATGTGTTCCATACATGCATAACTGTGAGGACTTTTAAATGAGTATGAAAGCACATGATCAAAGGTTTCAAGTAATTCACCCATGCATAACCATGAAGACTTTTAAATGAGAGTGAATACTTTGGATGTTATTTTCTTAAGAGAGAGAGTTTTGCAAAATCATCTTAGCACCATTTAATTTAGAAGATAAAAAAATGTTATATCCTATACTTTAAATTCACCACTTCTAAAACAAAGATTTTCAATTAGGGTGTATTTCATAATTAAAACGTATGAATCTTCCTATATACTAGTAAAACCATTGTTATTTGTAATAAAACTTAATTTTTATTTTTGTTAAGACGAATAAATTTTCAATGATTTCAATTTAGTAAACCAAAACCATATATTTATCCTATAGCGTTTCTTTAAAAATAAATCAAAATAAAATTTGTTTTTGGGATTTTTTTAGTTTTAAAAGAAAACGCAAAAATAAACCATGAAAAATTAAAAATGAAGACGAGTCTCCTCCCACACTTGATTTTGACTGTGTCCCCACATTCAACCCAAGTGGAAGGAGAAAAACAAAAACAAAAACATGACTTTTATTTAAATGAAAATTAATGGTATTTAACAAGATCAGAAAGTATATCATCAAAAAATAAATAAAACGGTCTTTCAAAGACCGATTCATTTGTCCGTCAAATATGCGAGACACAAATTAAGCTCAGAAAACCAAACCATAAAGGATTTTAAAGTTGAACGTTGATTTGGAAAAACGAATGTCGTTTTATTAAAAATCGTATGAGTTGTTTTATTTTCAATGATTTTTGGGATAGATGTAACGATTGATTGAAATTGAAGTTTATTTTCATCAAATTGAAATTCAAATTTATCATTGAAAACTTCTTCAAAATTGTTGATTTCAAAATCAAAATGGTGATTTAAATCTTCCCCCTTGGAATTTAACAACTCATCTTCAAAAATTCCATAGAAATCATGTTCATTGAATTTGTATTTTTTTGTTGGATTATCAACAACTTCATTGTATATATCAATTTCAAAATCCAAAGTTGCTGTATTTAAACTTTTGAAACCGAAAAAGGGAAGGTCGAATTTTAAATTTGGTTCCACGCCCTCAAAAGAATTGAAATTCAACTCAATTACCGTGTTTTCAACAGCTTCATTAAGATCATCATTTTAAAAGTTGTTGTTTGAAAATCATCGATTTTGGTAAAAGATGGATTATTACTTAACCGTCACATGTTGGGATTTGGTTTTGTTGTTCACATTGTTTCATATAAGTTTCAAACAACGAATCCGTGTGATCATCGTAAATTTCGTTCATTTGTTCAACAAAATCCAATTTGTAATTAATAACTTGAGAATTTTCGATTTGGATTTGCTGAAAACAAAAATTTTCAATTGTATCATAGTCGAGATTATTTCCATTGCCAAAATTATTTGAAAAATGGACCACATTTTCGTTTTGATTTTTAAATTCAATTTGGAGTTCAAAGTTGAATTGGCATGGGTTATACTCGAAATCATTTGAATTTTGAAGTGAATTCGAATTTTGAAATCCTTGAAAACTTTGACTCGAGTTATCGCAGAAATACAAATTACACAAATCATTTATCATTTGATTTTGTTGTGTAGAGAATTCAACTAAAGATGAAATGCTATTTTCAAGAGTTGAGGGTTGGTCATTGTTTTGAAAACTTTGTTATTCAAAATTCGAATTGTTTAAAGAATAGTTGTCGTTAAAATATCCATACGAATTTGGAGTGAAATCATATGGATTATATTGATTTCCACAACTATTATAAAATTCAAGTGAATATGGAAATTCAGACATTTTCAAGAATGTTTTTGGTACTTCCTTTTTATAAAAGAAAAATATTTAAAAATATAATTTATTTTCAAAAGGGAAATTGATTTTATTTTTGTTTTTTTATTGGTTTTTCAAATTTTTTCTTTGTTTTTGAAAAGGTTTTATAATTTTTTTTTTTGGATTTTTGAAATTTCAAAGAAAAAGGATTTAAAAATGTCAAAGAAAAAGGAATATTAACAATTTTTTAGTTTTAGATTTTGATTTTTTTAAATGTGCATGAACTAATGCAACTAAATGAATGCAAGAGTCTAAATAAAAATTATTATCCTAAGTTAACCTAAAATTGTATAATTACACGTTGTCTTAAATCAACAAGATAGTTCTCAACCAGGTAACAGACAGGGGTTATCAGTGCATCATGAATCACCGTAGCAATGCAGCCGAAGGTTTAAGTACCTTCAAAGGAACAACCACTATAATCGAATCACCGTAATATTTATAAATGACTATTATTCTGCCGTAGCCTAGACACTAAGAATTTAAATTGTTCAAAGAAGATAACTTGTCAATATACAATTAAAAGTTATCGATGTCTAATCATTATTATTAATCAAAATCTAAGATGAAATGCAAAGCAGGAATTAAATTTGTATTAACAATGCAACTATAATGAAATTTGTTTTTAAATTTGTTTTTTTAAATGCAAGCAATCAACGCTACAAAATAAAATAGTAGATAAGGGTGCAATTTTTTTTATAAGTAGGCAATTTATTTTTGGCAGCAGTTCTTTTTTTTTCTTCTGTGATTCTACTTTGACAAACTGAAATAAAAACAAGATATATACACAGTTTTTTTTTACCAAGAAGAAATCAAATCAAAACAAGACAACCAAGTCAAAATAAAACATCCAAAACAATTTGAAACTTGTTTTTTCTTTTGGTTTGCTTTCCCTATTTTTCCTAAACAAGAAAACAAAACCTATACAGAAACAAAATAAAAGATGTTTTTTTAATAACACACTAGGGCCCGACCCAAATTAAACCCGAACCCAAAAAAGAGAAATTTAAAAAAATTTGTCTAGTAACTTTGAACAGCCATCCTTCCTCTATTATAACATCAACTACCTTTTCTTTCAAAAAAAAATTTAAATCGAAATCAACGAAAATCACGCGGTGAATTTGGGTCGTGTTCGATGCTCGCTTGCTGTGAGATTTACGAGTTCAAGTATTCGAGAGTAGTGTTTTTGGTTTTGGTTTTGTTCGTGATTGGTGAACGACGAAGGGGGGTAGGGATGGCCATGGTGATTTCAGAGGAGGATGGTGGGATGTAATGAGTTGATGGAGCTTTGATCGTGGAATTGCGGGGGCATGGGTTGCGATATGGCTGCAGTCGAGTTGAGTGGTGACACGATTGGAGTTTGACAGTTCGATTTCAAAGTGAAGGCGGTTGAGGTAGCGGTTTGGCCACAGTGGTTCGTGATGTGATGCGAGTGATGATGAAGACAGGTTGGGGTGGAGTTTTGAGGCGCTGCGCTCATGGTTTTCTGTGCAGTTTGTGGATTGGAGCTGTTGTGTTTGAAGAAGGCAGTGGTGTGGATGGGTGATAGTTAGAGGTTATTATGGATGATGCAGTTGCACAGCAAGGAAAATTGCACTAATACAAAGAAATGGGAATGAGAAGAAATAGTGATGTGTTGTGGAGTTGCTTGTATGGGGGAGTCTCAGGCGAGGGAGACGATGATATGTTGGTGGCTGTGTATATTGAAGTAGAAGTTGTATTTGTTAGTGGATGTAGTGCTATGTCTTGGGTTGCGCAAAGTAGGCGAGTTCGTCGCAAAGTAGGCAGAGGTGAAATGGTGGGCAGGAGTTTGATGTTGTGGGAATTCGTTGATGATGGTGAAGGTCTGAGAGGTTGGTTGAAGAAAATTGTAGTGGAGGATATGCAAGCTGTTAGAAGTGATATACAATAGAGGTGGTCAGCAATGATTGAAATGATGGCAAAGTTGAATTATTGCAGTAATGGTTTGGTCGAGCAGCCAAATGAGATAGTGGATGATTTGTTTTATGTGGTGGAGATGACAGTGAAGGTGGAGCTGTTGTATAAGAGGAGGAGCATGGAAGTTTGAATGTGGATGTTGGTTGTGTATAAGCAAATGGCAGAGGTTAATAATGAGTTATTTGTGAGATGGAAGTGGGATGCTGTGAAGTGTATATGAAGGACGGTACACGGAAGGATGTTGAATGGGTTGAGTATGTGCAGGGTCAAGAAGCAAGTAGAGTTTTCACTGTATATTCACAGTGAACAGTGCACAGAAATGTGCAATGTAAAGTTTTTTTCTTCTTAAAAACAAGGTAAATAAAAATGTAAAATGTAAATGAAAAATGCAAATGAAATAGAATTTTTTTTAGAATTTTTTATGCTTTTTTTTTACAAAATAGAAATGCAATGCAAACAAGCAAAATAATCACACAAAAAATGAGACCAAAATAAACACAAACGCACAATTTTTTTTAATAAACTGCAAATACACACAAAACTAACACACAAGAAAATCAAACGAAAATAATCCGAAGAATGGAAAATCAAAATCAAAACAACTCTCCAACAGTGACACCAAAAACTTGTTAATCGACAAAATTTCTATCGGTTTAGAAATTTGTCGAAAAATTTCAAATTAAAATAAACCGCAAGCGCACGACGTACGAATGTAGCACGTATGCGAGTACAGGTCGGTCTGCAGGGAATTGTAGATTTTAAAATTCTATTCAATCAAATTAAACCAAAGTAGATGGATTGTTAACTCACTAAAAGAAAACAAAAACAAGCTAAAACTAAGGAAAATACAAATAAGAGATTAAAGAGCCATTTAGAGGCAAATCCCCTCTTATGATCACATAAATCAACATAATGAAATTATGTTTACTTTTTAGTCTTTGTGAGTTTAGTTGATGCATTTATCATAAGCATGGCCTAATTATGTTATTAATTAACACATTAAACCATCAAACTTTAATGCACCCTTTGACCTACTTACTAACTTCAATGAAAATGATAAGAAATTAAAAGTAGAATCTATTTTAAGCATGACTTATTAACTATTGAAATGGAAACATAAACCATCAAATTTTGATTCTAAATCCACTCCCATTACCATGATCATATGTAGATGAAGAGGTAATTAGTGATTCATATGACTAAGTATAGCTTATTTGTTTTGAACAACATAATCTATCAAACTCAATATTAAACACAAAATCACACAAACATCCAACTTTCCATTAAGCACAAAAGAGGCATAACATCAAAATGTTGCATCTACATGATTCAAGAGAGCTTCATTACCCATAAATTGTAGAGATTAGCCTCTCATTTGTGTTATCATATCAACACAAGTAGAAAGCAACATGAAATAAACAAAACAACAAAAAGAGAAAATGAAAGCTAATGGAAAAGAGAAATATTCTACTTGCATAAAAGAAAAGATATCTACACTACAACACGAAAGGAAATAAACAAGAAAAGAAGAAAAGAGCATGTATTTAAAGTTGCATAAAAAGAAATTGCATGAAATAAAAATGGCTAAGTAGCCATGAAAAGAAAAGAGAAGCTTTCTTTTATTTTGATCCTACTAACTAAAGAGATACTAAGTAAGGAGAGGATTACATGAACATAATGTGTTATTTATACAAGCATGAAATCCTAATCCATAATTTAGGAAATGACCAAACTACCCTTGAGAAAGTGTGGAGGCCAAGTAATCATTAGCTTCTACTAATCATCATTTAAGTGTACATGAAGCCATTTGTTCCATAAGCATGTTCATTAACCTATAATTTGTACATTAAGGTAGGTGAGTAAGTGGGGTCCTCCATGTTCTTCACTTTGAATTATTTCCATCTCCCTTCTTCTGTATCTTCTTTGTGCATACATATTCCTTCACGAAACCACTCCTATTTGAGATCAAATTCCTACAAAAACATATATATAAATTTCTAACTAATTTTTCTCAAAGAAATATATGCACACAAATGACCGTTTGCCCCTATATGAAAATGGATATGTGACAATTTGGAATTAATATGGATTTTGGTTGAAACAATTTAAAATACCCAATATGATCATTTATTTAATTTAAATAGATTAAAAATGGTGGTAAAAATATGCACATTTACTTGCACATCAAGCTTCGTGCTACCCTTATGCATGTGTTTGCTTGTTGTGTCACATAGTCCAGCAGTCTGTTACATATACCTTTGTTGTACTTTATAGGGGCAATGGAAGTGTCGTGACTTATTAGTTTTCATGTTGATGAGACATTGGTGGATACATAACTTGATGACCATGGATGCAACTAAGACTATAAGACTCCATGTCTATGGAACTTGTGTGCATGCTATTTGTCTCTTTTCTGGTACTGATGGAGTAGTAGATTGGCATATACAATTGATACACCCTATTATAGCACTGATGTAGGCCCGGTGCCGCATTTTATTATATATATAACTCTACTTGGGACTTCATGCCTACCGTACAGTCATTTCCCATCACAATATACACAAATAAATATGATATGGGGAGATGAGATTATACCTATGATTCATATATAGAGTATAGTGGATTCTCATTATTTGATAGGCAACCTATCCTATTTGATATTCACTGATAGTTTTTATATAGATTGAAAGTTATATTTGGGTAGTGCTTCGTGCTAGCCTGATTGTACTTAGGGATATCTTCTATATGATATTTTTGAATTTGATGTTGATTCTAGATATGTATGATTCACCCCTTTGTATTGATTCAATGATTCTTGATTTGATGTGTTTCTATATGGGTAATGACACTTGTTGATATCAGTGATGATTATTTCTTATGGATTTGAGTTAATTTGATGATGTGATGCCTTGATAATTATTTATGACATTATATATATATATATTGAAACTTGTTTAAAAACATTATATATATATTCAGGGAATTCATTATTATATTTATATCCATCTATTGACATGTCGTTTGATGATTTGATTATTAATGTTAAAGTTGTCATATTATCATCATTCCGTGTTTACATTTTATTATCACTATTATATACCCTTGGTTAGATATAGTTTGATTCATGTGTTGTTTTATAATTCTTGGGTCAGTCCGAGAAATTTCAGATATAGGGATGACATGACCAGCATTTGTTTTATCGGGATTAGAGGAGATTACTTTAGGACTGTTATCTGATATTTATATGACACTGATTCATTATATATGTATGACACTGTGCCGTAACTATTTGTCATATTTTATTGAGAGAGTTAACATTTGGAATATTTGTATCTAAACAATACCATATATTATATACTAGATTATATAATATTGTTGTGATTGACTCTATGTTCTCTACGTTTATTATATATGATGTATTGTTTTGTCTTAGAGACACACGTGATTATTGCTTTATACCGATACTGTATACATATAGATGATATATTTATTTGATGTTTTAATAAATATTAGTGTTAGTCCAAGGGAATATTCACCGGTGTACCCATATAGCCTCATTCTATGTATTGTTCGATGTTATTACTAGTTAATACTCTCGGATAGTATGGGTATAGAGGTGGAGTGTTTCAACATCTTTATAGTGGGGTATAAGAAGCGCTTGGAGAAGACGGTAAATGAGAGAGATGAAGCCTTGGAATCCGAGGAGAAGGCCAAGAAATTGGTAGCATAGATGACCAAAGTTCATAAACAGGAGAAGATTGTGATGGAAGACCTATTAAAGTCCGCTCACAAGGACAATGCTGCTCTAAATACACGACTTGCCGAGAAAGAATTGGCCCTTACCTCGAAGAATGAAACTATGCTGGCAAAGATAAAACCATCACTGACCAGGCAGTTGAAATCCAAAAGCCCTGTGTCAAAAAAGAGAGGTTTGAATATGAATTGCTCCTACAGAAATCCAAGGCTTTGTATGCTTAAGTCTACTATACCGCAGCCGTGCATGATCTAAGCGACCTGAAAGAACAGAAAGCCAAAGAGAGAGAAGAGCTTAATATCACTCTTCAGCAATTCTTCACCAATTTAATACAATACAAGAATCTAAAGTGGTTGGGCAGTACTTTTATCATTACCCTTGCCGATGCCAGGGAGGCAGTGTTCACTGTGCAGAGGCAATTGGTGATGGCTTCACCGAAAATAATATGAAAGCCTAGTACCTTGATGCTGAAGACATCTTGAAACTTAAAGAGGGAAAGACTATCCTAGATGCGGAAGATGCCGCCGCTAAAGCGGATGCTAAAGCTCCTATCATCCCAAGTGCATCAGGTCAGGCAGAATCATCAACTTTCAAATCTCAAGAGCTTACAATGAAAGTTCCCACAATCGAGGAGGCAGCTCTGAGGGTACCTAAATTATCCTGGTTTTTGCAGTGATCACGCCTATTGAACCCTATGTTCCCCCCTTCGTTGGCGCACTAACTCAGCATTCACTTGAAGAGGGGTAAATCTTTAATTCGTCTGTCCAACAATTGAGTCTATGCAAAGGTATATCCCATTTGTCTCTAGTATTCGAAGTCCTTCAGTTCTCGCCTGTGGCTGTAACTCGCCTACACTTCTCCGTTTGTGAAGTTATAGGCCATCCTTCTCTTCCACCTCCTCCACCTCCAATTGCTCAAGGCATGGACACTATAGCTATCACCACCAAGTCAACCCCCATGACCATGAGACTAGTCACTTCAAGCTTTCCCTGTAGCTATACTTCAGGTTCTGATTTAGAGAGGATGACAACTATGGAGGGAATGAACGACATTTCTCAATCCCTAAGGAAAGATATTACTATAATCGGTACATCGGGTCCAACTGAATCCATTTCCTTGGCAGAAAATTGGAAAATCTATATGTCCAAGGTCAAAATTAAAACTAAACCTTGTCTTAAGAAGCATACAGGCACCGAAGAGCCAAAATCTTCTTCTCGTGTCCTTTCTGTCACTATTAGTCCTCCAAGAGTGGTAGTGTTAGTGCTACCATGGAGACTTCTAAGCCCTTTATCAATTGTTTTGAGGATGCTTCCATCATTATTTCCATAGGTGACACCACTCTTTTCGAAGGCAGTTCACCAAAAGATGACAAAGGCTGCGAGAGGTCCCATGACGGCTCAAGCAGTAAGGCTGGGAAGAAAAAGAGGAAAGGCCACAAGAAATATGCTCCTCAACGATCATTCAGTAACTATGAGATAGTTTCTACTGTCTCCTTTTGGGTTGTGCCTTTTGTTTGCCCTTCTTGTTGTACATAGGCGTTTGTGCGGGAGCGGACCCTACAAACATTGATGTATATAAAGAGTAATGTAATTAAAGACTACTTTTCGTTTGCAATAGTTTTGTTCCGTTTGCATTTCTGCATTTTTATATACTATACCTACCTATATACTGCCTGCATATATAATATAATTGCTTGTAATGCATTTTATCCATATTATACACGTTTGTCTCTATGCGATGCTCTTCATTTACTGCAACCCTACGATATAAATGAAATTCTTGTTATTGCTTTAGTTATATTCTATTATTTAGTCCTATTTTATTGTATGTAAGGTACTTCCACTTTGCAAAACAGAAGTAATATTTCACCAACTTCGAAGATGTTCCCATTCATGTTAGTTCGAGTTTCCTTCGACCAATAATGAGTTGTAAATAACCAAAGTTGTATGTTATTCCCTATCTCCAGGGAATAGTACTTTGAATGTCTCCTGACATCCCCAATCTCGTCAATAACCAAGCATGATCGATGTTATCCATAAGTTTACATTGTTGAATCTCAACAAAGCATATCCTGCTAAGACATGAGTGAAACAATAACTCCTATGTTGTTCTATGACATGTCGAATCCTATTTTCAGAACTCTTAGCTACAAATGCCAAATTTTGGCATCGTTTTGCCTATTTCTGAGCATTGGTCGATGATTAACCATATGGGGAAAATTATTCAATTACCCCTAGTCTGATTATACTCTTCTGATCCTGATCCTGGGCCAGAGGAGTTCAGTAGTTACTGTCTTAAACCTTTAAATATTGTCATTGCTTATTGTAACGATCCTGAATATTTATTTAATTTAAATTAATAATTAAATGAAATTTTGAATAGAAATTTATAAAATTAATTATAAATAGTAAAGTGAGTTTCCCCGAGTTCAAATATATTCTATATAAATCATTTAAATTTTTAAATATTATGTATATATGTATATATGTGAATATATATATATATGTATATTTGGGTATATATGAGTCAATTTGAAATTTTAAAATCTTGTGTGTATATATATATATTTTGATTTGAATTTAAATCTTATATTAATGGTTTGAAAAATAAATATTAAAGTGTATACTTTAGACACAAGTATAAAAATAAATAAATAAATTGATTTAAATTTTTTATAAATAATGATAATTTGAGTTATATAAAATATATGTGTATATATAGAGAAATATAAAACAATAATTTTTAAAGTAAAATTTATGATAAATATTTAAACTAAAAATAGAAGTAAATTTAAAATGCAAGAATAAGAGCAAATAAAAATATGTTATTTATCAAAATAAAGACAGTTTCTTTTATAAATTGTTTTAATTAAATAATGAGTTGTATTTAAACAATATTAATAGTATAATATTTATACAAATGGATTTTTATTGATAGAAATGGTTATTTCAGATTTATATATATATATATGTATGTATGTAGGTATTTTTAAAGAAAGCTAGGATTTGTGAAATTTAAAATGAAATAAATTACAAACAAATATATGCATACAAACATAATTAAAATAGAAAATTATTTGTAATACAAAGTAAACTAAACAAAATAACAAAACAAAACAAAAGAAAAAAACAAAAGAAAAGGTAACAAATCAAATACAAGATACATTCAAGTATTCAAACAAAAGAAATAATCCAAACCATACTTTTACATATTTGTACAGCCGAGACAAGAAAGAAAGCAAAAGTAAAGGTAAACAAATGCATTTCAAAGTACAGGTGCATTTATTGTTTACACCTCTAGCCTATAACAAAAAAAAAGAGGATACCATCACTTGTACCTGCACACCTCTATACATTATATATGTACAGCTTTAGTTCACAAGGCTGAGCATACTTGTAAACATTTTCTCAAATTCTTTAAACATTTTCAAAGCTGTAATAAGTATTAAGCATGCAAAGAGTTCAACTTCATTAGCAAAGCAAAATTCCAAATTTACAAGTTCCAGGAAAATAAAAGAAAAGCTTCAGATCAACCAAACTCTAACCTGTAAACTGCTGGATTTAAGCAATGATTTGGAAGGTGAGTACACATCTGTATTTCAAAGTTTAAACTTATGTGTTGCTTCGAAATGAATATGTATCTTATGGTATATGCTGTGATGATATGCATGTGTTGTGTGAGTGGCATATAGTTGTTCAAACTTGAAGTGTATTGCCATTGCTTTGTGTATATGCTGATGCTAGTGTATTCATTCTCTGTTAGCTACAGAGTATCAACCCACAAGAAAGAAAAAAAATTCATATCTTGTTTTATAACCCATATCTGGCCTCAGTTTCAAAACAAGATTTTTGTGTTTAAGTATAGGCTGTGATTTAAAAATGGTTTTATAAGGTATAAAGGTAGGTAGAGGGAAAGATCAAGTTTTTACAGTAAAAACTTAAGTCTCTGGAAATTTCAAAATTCTTGAATTGTGGATTCAATTATATAGCTTGAATTAACAGCCCAAGATAGGATTTTTAAGAGAAATATAGTGATTTTTAGTTGTGTGTATCATGAGCAAGTGACAGTAGAACAAAATTTGCTTAAAAATCAAATTCTCGTGTTTGAGTGGTTCGTGTTGGGTGGGGTTGCTCGGGGTGCTAGACGAGCCTACGGAGATGCTAGGAAAAATGGCCGGAGTTGGTGGAAGTGATGGTGGCGTTGGCGGTAGCGGGGCAAAGTTTTTAACCCTAGTTTTAGGTGGGGCAAATCTTGACTTCGTTCGACGTCCACAATGCATCGAGTGGCACGCGACTTTGGGAGGTGGTAAAGAAGTGGTTGGCGAAGGCGTGGCCGGTGGTGGAGGTTGTCTGGTGGTCGGTGGAGGAAGCGGTGGCCGTTGACAGGTTTGTGGGGTGCGGTGTTGAAAATGTTTCCAGGTTTCCTATTTTCTTCTTTTTCGTTCGATTTTGATTTCTGGCCGATAGTGATGGGTTGATGATCGAGGTGTGTTGCCGCGATGATGGCTGATGTGATCGAGGGCTCGTCGATCGCCAGAGGAGCGTCGTGGGGCGGTGCACGCGCACAGGAACATTGCGTGTCAGGGGGGAGGAAGTGCATCAGTGGTTTATAACTGGAAGAAGAGAAAAAGAAAAAAAAAGAGAAGGGGTCGAACTCGTATTGATCCCTGATTTTTTTTTCTCGCACTGGTTTCGAGTGTTAACTCGAGTTTCTTCGTGGATTTCTCGAAGCAGGTAGAGGGGGAAGTTAAGTAAATGTTTTGTTCAGGTTTTGCAAACTAAACCTGATCTGGTTGTAACTTCAAAATTAAATTTTTAATTAAGGATTGAACCAAGATTTAAAGTGAATTTTTAAATATAAGTTCAAGTTTAGTTTGAAGTGTTGTTTGGAAATAAAGTTTTAAAATTTAATTTGCTTTAAAAAAAATTTTAAAAATGTTTAAGTTCAAATATGTTTAAAGAGGATTGAAATTTATAATGGAACTTCAAAGTATACAGGAAGCATTTAAACAAGTTTTAGATAAATGTTTAAATCTCAACATTTTTGTAAGTGATAAATAAATCGAAATAGGAATGAGTTTCACCTTATGTTAGCATAGAGTAAATGACTCATAATTCGTTTAGTATTAAGTTAATTAACATGGATAATTTATTTAAATAATTAAGGACTTGGATTAATTAAATAAATAATAGAAGGTTAATTACTTAATTAAGGTTTAAGGATTTATTAAGTTAATTAATTTGTAAATTAAGAATTATCAATTAGATATTAATTAATAATTAAAGTTGATTTAATTAAGTGATTAAGAAATAAATTGATTTAAGGACGATATGATAAATTAAAATAAGTAATAAATTTGAGCAAAATTAATTTATCAAAGGCTAATTATAAATAAAGGTGATCAAGAATAATTATTTATTAAGGAGTAATTAATGATTAATTAAAGGATAGTTTATAAAATGTCTTAAAATTAATTGATTATCAAATCACCAGGACTAGCAAATTTATTCATAGAGATTTATCAGATTTAAATTAATCAGATAATTGAATTAATCCTACCTAGCTTAGATTATAGTGGATGATTAAACTATTTAATATCCCTGTTATATGATGCTTTATGATTACCCCGATCTGGGTTATGATCTATGATATAATTTAGTGTCTGTGATATAGTTTATTATCTGTAATATATATATATATATATGCGAAGCTGTGTATGAAAGATAAGCGTTATAATTCATATCGCTTATCGAATATATTGTTGTATTTGATTTGTGATGATTGAATGATGTTGCACAAATTGTGTTAAAACCCTGGACCACACCATACACACACAAATATGGATTTCACGAGGAAATCGATTAAGTCACAGATTTTTGAAATAGTTTAAATTTGAATATTTGAATTCAAATGTTTTGGAAATGGAATTGGAATAGAAATGAAAAGCTTTTGAAATGGAATTTCAAAGATGGAAATTTATTTTGAATAACTGGATTAAGTGTTGGAATTCAAGTACTTTAATTTAAATTTGAATTCAATATTCAAATTGAATTCAGTAATTTGAAATTAGGGATTAATGATATTATACTAGTCATTATGAGTTAAACCATTTTTAAAGTATTATTTTTGGGAATTTGAATTTAACCCAAGGAATTGAACTCGTATAAATGAATCAGATTTCCAAAATGAAAACTGTTGTTTTCAAATGATAAATACTTTTAGATAAGAACTGAGATTCCAGTTAATTAGGGGAATTGCAAGATTGAATAGAGAAATGATTTCCCCAAGTTATGAATGAATTCTTTTTGAAAGCTATGAATTAAATCTGTTTATTTTTAACAGATTTAAATTGATGATTTGTTTAAATCAAATTGAAATGAAATTGTTTTGAAGGCTATAAGTTAAATCTTTGATTTAAAGATTTAACGAGTTAAATCAAATTGAAATGAAAATTGATTTGGAAAATATGTGAATGAATCTTTTGTTTAAAAGATTAAAATATGAAAATTGTTTAAACCGTTAAAGGTTGTGAAAATGAATCCTTTTGTTTAAAAGATTTGAAATGGTGATTTGTTAAGCCATTTGAAGAAAAGTTTTGGGTAATAAGTTGTGACTTAATTGAAATCCCAATATCCATATATTTCTTGTAAATATTGCGCTCACTATTCGGTTTAGCCGGGAGAGGACCTTTGTGTCATATATCCCATTTCGAATATGTGATATGTCGTTATGGATAGCATTTGAAGACCGGTGTTGAAGACCGGATATTTTTGAAAGCGAAAGGACAACTCGTCGAATGTCTTTGCATCGACTGGTCCCCGATATAGAGACTCCATATGTGATGGGAAGTCCGAACGTGATTTGTGAATATCCGGATTTGCAAGGACTTCTTTGTAAGTGCCTTCGGTTCTGTTCGAACCCGGAACCAGACTTGTATGGATTGTATGTCTGACATTACAATTGAGATATAAAGCTGATTTCTTTAAAATATATTTCTGTTGGTGGCGGAGGATTTATTCTCTTAGCTTAACACCCTTCTCTGAGACGTACGAGCTCAGAGGTTATGTAGTTGAAGGTTATCAGCGATATATTCCCAATTTGGTAATGTGACATGCTGAGTGTTGCTGTGAAATGATCATTGTGTTGATTATTGTGATAGGATCGTTTATTTGATCGTCTATCTTAGTGATCATTGTGTTGATCATTTGTTGACCCAAAGCATGACTTTTGTATAAAGTATGTTTTTGTGGACGTGACTTCGTCGAACCTCACACCCCGGAAATGGTCAAAACAGGAAAGATGCGGCAAGGTTATGAGGGGTAGCACCCTTTAGGGTATGTACATTTCCTTCTGGATAGAGGTGGTATCATGGTATGGAGCCCAGATATTTAACCTATGTGGTTACTGCGAATTTATTACTTTGTGGTTGTTGGCTATCGGGATCCCGTGAGAAAGGTCGTTTACGATCGGGGAATGGCGTGCTCGTGTCAGTAGTTACCCAGTTAGGGGTAACCCGGCCTTGTGTTGGCAGAGTTCCGGTTTGGTTCTCGGGGATGTCTTTCCAGAGGCATTCTCATGTGGCAATGGGAAGTTCCTTGGCCTGACCATTTGTTGGAAATCCAATTCCCAATACGAAACTTGTACGGTATTAGTTGTAGAACCTGCCATTTACTTATGGTGGTCACCACTGTTTAGATGGTAGCTATAGTAGGCATACGATAATGGTCGTATGTTGGCTAAGACTTATATTCTACTTTCGAAATGAATTTTTTTTCTACACTATACACTAGTAATAATATCAAATGTTATTTTAAATGCGTATCAAGCATCTTTGACTATCATAAGGAGAAATCTCCTCCGATTCTGCGTTTGCATTGTGTGTGTGTGCGGGAGGCCTTATGGTAGTCTCATTTTTTAAAAGCATTGCGAATTGACTTTAAAATCTTTTGTTGATTGTTTAAAAGATAAACTGTTTTTGTTGCTCACACCAGTCCCACGACTGATCCGGAGTTTATTGTTTCTTTCCTAAACTCTGGGTGCTCATTATTTTCTACACGAGCAGTCTAGAGTTGGGTTTTACAGATAGTTAGATATAGTGGATTATCTGGAGTTGGTTCAGTCTTTGGACCACACCAGTCTTGTTGAGCTTGGTGATATGTTATGGGGAGTTCGAGCTATTGCTGGATTGATTCTTGGAAATGGAGTTGCAGTTCTCGGAGTTCTCTTTTGAAGACTATCTTAGAGTTATATTGTTCCGCTGCTAGATGTTATCTATTTTTCTTTCCGCTGTTATTTTAATGTATCATATCTCTGATGTATATTGATATCTATTGGATCATCTGTTGTATCAGATATTGTATCAAAGCTGTATATCAATGTAATATTCTTTTATTCCGCTGTGTTGTTTACTTAATGATTGTTATAAGCTCCGGCGAATCGGATTTGAACGGTTGAATCTATGACATTCGAATACGATTTGAAGTATGGATGTCGATTTTTGAGCGGGCAAAAATTCTAGTCGTTACACTTATCCTCGACAGAGCATGTCCCATTAGGACACAAGCGCAGTTGTGAAGGTCCTAACCATATATTAGTTCAAATATTTATAGTCCTCTGCATTTGGATGCCTATCTCCGAGCATTCGCTCCTAGTCCCACCTATCTTCAGGTGTTGACTAGGAATATCCGTTGAATGTCCCTGCTTATCCTTGGTCTGGCACATTCTTCCAAGCCGCAAGCATGGTCGTTATAATCTCAACCACGTACAAATTTCTATCTTCAAAAAATTGCACTTTGATCACCTTGTTCTAAGGATGCTCTTCCAGCATCCCTTATCTTTGGACAGCGATCAATATCCGAAGGATATGGCTGAATTGTCCAATCGACCCCTCGGTCCGATTCCTGAACCAAAGGAGTTGGTACTATTTCCGAGTATCTAAATGTACTATTAATCACATGGCATGGGTTTTTGCATACAAGAATAGGGTTTCATTGGTTCAGGCAGATAATTTTTATACACAAATGGAAAACACAGTAAATCCTGCCATATTACATTGCCTTTAGAATCCTTGGGTGGCTAAAAATAAACTAAAGTATACTAAATGAAATAACATCTAAGAAGGTTGTTATTCCATGTACGTGGGATCAGGATTCCATCAACAATGGCCTGCTTGAATGTTCCATTGCCAAGCTTTTGCTTGATTGCATAATGACCTTCCCAAGTTGGACCAAGTACCCCAATATCCACGAGAACTTAGTTTCAAAACGAGATCCTCTTCCTCAAAGGTATGGTATGGACTTTGGTGTTTAAAGTGTTGTGCTACTCTTTTCGAGGAGCAGCAACCCTTATTTTCATTTCCATCCTCTTCTCATTAATCAAGTCGATGGTCTCAAGCAAAAGTTCCTCATTTAAATTTTGGATCATAATGCCTTTTATGATGAGAAGGGATTTCTAATTCTATTGGGATCATGGTTATGATCCTCAGGCCAAAGAAAATAGTGTGTGTCCAGTCGTAGGCTTATGGATCGTCTTATAAGCCCACAATGCCAGTGATAGCTCACTGACCCAGTTAACCTTGGATTTAGTTAACAGTTTCTTCAAGGTAGACTTGATGATTTTATTCACCACCTTTGCTTGTCCGTTCGTGTGTGGGTATGCTACCGTCGGAATCTCTTTTCAATCTTATGTTAGTTACAAAAATCGTTGAACTTGGTACTTTTGAACTAGGTTCCTTTATCTATTATGATCTTCTGTGGTACTTCGAACCTATATATGATGTTCTTTGCACGAAGTTGATCATGTTTTTCATTATGATTGTGGCAAGTGGTTCTATTTCAACCTACTTCATAAAGTAATCCACTACAACTATACCATACTTAGCTCCTCCTTTCGCCATCGATAGCACATCAATAATATCATATCCTCAAACCCCAAATAGCCATGGGCTGACTATTTATATAAGCTTTGTTAATAGGGCTCTTGTTGTCTTCGCAAATCTCTGGCAACGATCACATAATTTGGTGTAATCAACTGCATCTTGATTTATTGTTGGCCAGAAATATCCATAGTAAAGTACCTTTTCCGCTAACGTCTACCACCAATGTGATCACCATAGCTCCTCTTATGGATCTCCATAAGCATTTTCCTAGCCTCATCTTTGGTTACATGCCTGAGTAGTGGGGTATAAAATCCTCTCTTGTAAAGTACTCTTTGTGTCGTGAACTGTAGTGCTTTCTAAAGGAGTTTCTTCTGTTCATTCCTTTCTCTTAAGGGAATCCCCTTGAGTGAATAATCCTTGATCGGTGTCATCCACAACTCCTCTTCCTCTACAGTCTCCAAATATGGTGAGGGATATTTGAGAGATCTAGCTAAAAAGAGGACAAGAGATATGGTCGATTTGAAAGGAAAGAGAACAATGGATCCTGAGGTAAACAACAACTTTAGAGGAGCACTATTTAGAAAACAAATTATGGCTGCACCCTTGCCATTTTATATTAAAATCCCATTTATCAGGTATGAAAACACCACTGACTGGGAGGATCGTCGAGTGGCATTCGAAATCCATATGGACCTATATGACGCCGTAGGAATAGTACAAAGTAGATTGTTCCTAAATGCATACTTTGGAGCCGCAACAAAATGATATCGGCACTACAGGGAAAAACAATCTATTATCAAGAGCAATTTGCATATAAATTTTCAACACAATTTTGTACTTTGAAAGAGCCAATGGTTGATGCAAGTTTGAAGGCTAACATCAAACGAATATTTAGGGAATTTCAAAGGGATTACTTGAAGCAATTTAATGCGAAAGCAATAAGGCTGAAAGAATAATTAACAGGGAAAAATTGATGGCAATAAAATCTGGATTGATGGAAGAACACCTTTCTAGAAAGAATTGTATATTCATGGATGCAAAGATTCACAAGATTTTCACTTCCAAGCCAACAAGTTTGTGCGGATGGATGATATTTTTCATAACAAAAAAAAATCAGAGGGAAAAAGGGAACTTTGCAACTCCAAACAAGAAAAGAAGGTAGGATTTATTCACTAAGGCAAACTTCATACAACTAAGCCAGCCTATTTTCTATATATACACTGTAACCAAGGCTATCAAGTGTCCTTCAAGGCAAGAGAAAACCCCAAACCAAGTAGTGGAGGGGGCTATTGTGCTTTCAACAAAGTGAACGAGCAAAAAACTAACAAATGTTGAGTTCTTGTTGGGATTATTCAAAATATGATCAAGAAAGGAGTTCTGATAGAGTTCATCAACCCGAAACCCCCAGGCAACAAGAAATCACCAATTAACAACACCAACATTCTGGAAAATGAGCCCCCCTAAGATTGTTGGGGCCAATTAATCACATTGATGTTATTCATGGAGGACCACACATTGCAGGCTCGAGTAAAGTGTCAAGGAGTGTATGTATGTCAAGGAAGCCAAAACAACCATACACTTGATAAGTGAATAGCCACCGTTGAAGTCTTCCAAAGGTTCCATTTTAATTCCAGACTTGGTAATAACTCCAAAAGAGCTATGAGCAGTTAAGCACCATCATAATGATCCCCATACGATAACCGCTCAAACTAGTCTTTCGCTTATATCCAAGATCTCGATATACACTAGTAGTGCGGTAAATGTCATTTTCAAGAGTGCCTTTAAACAGATTAGGATTCCAAATGAAAAGCTTGAGCCTAGTTTAGAGCTGATCTTTGGATTCAACAATTAAGGTTCAACCTCGATCGGCCAAATTAAGCTATTTATTCAAATTAGCACTCTGCCATGCAAAGAATGCTTGAAACCCTATTTGTAATTATGGACCAACTTTCAAACTTTAATATATGAATAACACATAACGATCATCCAAATCAAACTTACGTGAAATATAAATATGGCATACCTTCAGTAGCCAGGGCCATCTCTCAGATAACCACGTAAAAGATATGGGGTTCTACTCCATGCTCTTAATACCTCTAGCTATCCTCGATTGTTGTAACATCGATGTGTATAGGTACACAACTGTATAAACACTCAATCTCATAAATAATCCAAAAGATGGATAACCAAATAATAATCATTTAGACCTTCAACTTCATGGTATCGAATTGGCTCTTAACTAATTAAACAATCATACGGTCTCTCAGACCTCTACCAATCCACTCAACTCTCAATATCGTGGATATTCATCAAGACTCTCCATCCTATATGCTCTCAGCATCGTATATATCTATTGTTGCATCGGTCTCAATGAATGATCAGGTTGACTCTCAACCGTAAGCATAATGATCTCATAGGTGAATAAGTAGGTGTCTATAGCATCTCATGCTATCTCATTAATAATAACTAGACGAAATCCTGACAGCTCTCAACATGCTCTAAGAGCCTGCCTCATACGCTCTCAGCATGACTCCTACAACCTTAGTTACCCCAACGACCATCGTGACCCAATATCCATTAGGTCTAGGACTACGCTATGCATTGGTCATAACCTTGGAAATGCCTTCACCGGTAACAGACTGCTGGCCTATATGACACAGGGGAAGTGGTCTCAGCCATGTACATCAACAAGCATGTCGCAGATTCGGGGAGCGACCCACCATCAAGCCTCTAGGATGGATACTAACCAATATGGTTTACTCTTCGACATATAATGGGAGTACACACAATAAATAGACACTCTTATGGCTTTCAACCTACACACTCTCAATGCTTATCACCATAAATATAATAACTCATATATTCGACCCTGTTAGAGTGACATCTACTTATAGAAAGTAATCGAACAAATATTAGCTCAGGCGTCCCATAGCACTAGGTGTTTCTCATCCGCTCACTCAATGCTCGTAAATTACGCTCATCGTCATGTAATTATTCTATATAACAAGTCCAAAAAATAATAAAAGAAATATTAATGAGAGTCTCATACCAGATGATACTATAACTTTGTTTATTCTAATTCCTCATTACATAAAAATGTGAATCAATAAAAATGCACAATCCTATTAAAAATGTGAATCAATAAAACAATTTCAAATATAAATTTTCGATCAAAATAAAATCAATCTATAAAATTTCCGTTCTTCCCTTAAAATCCACTTAACGTTTCAAAAATAAATATTTACAAACCTTTCATTTAATTACAAGAAAATTTATAAATTACAATTCAATCCCAAATCTCATGAAACTCCTAAAATAATTCACACTTTTTAAAGTTCTTCTCTAATAGTTTAAATAATAATAATAAATGAGTTTTATAATTAAAGATTTTCCTTTAAATAGTTAATTTAATTAATTCTACTTTTTCAATAAGGATTTTCAATTAAATATAATCTCTAAAGCCATAAAATAAAATTCCATAAATGAAAATTTCCATTCAATAAATAAATGGCATTCCACTTACTATTACTTTATGATATTATTTTATAAACTTCTAGTTTATTAAATCCAAATTAAATAATCTCATCGCTTTTGACGTATAAAATTTTAAATTATCTTTATAGAAATCATTCAAATTTTCTACAGTCAAAGATATATATATATATATATATATATCACTCTTTAGATAATTTATATTCAAACAACTCTCTAAATTATTCCTACTTTTATATTTGCTATTAGTAACAAAAATTCCAATTTTAAATAAAATTCATTCAAAAATCCACTTTTTATTTCAAAAAATATTTCATTCCCTTCAAAACCTTCTATTTTAATTTATTCATCCCCTTTCGGTCAATTTATTAATGCGATCTTATCGTAACAACAGTCGGTCAAAAATATACAATTCAGCTTCACCTAATTCAATCCATATCAACAAATAACTTAATGAATTTATAGACAATATAATCTCATCATAATGATGAGTTATTCAAAATAAATCACACAAACAAAGCAAGTAAACCTAACAGACCTTCAATATCACAACACAATTCATACAATATCAATCAATGACAATTCGCGTAAATTAGAAGATAGCTATGAGTAAAATGGATTTACTCACCTAAATAAAAACATACAATCGACTTACATAGCTATTTCAGCCTTCAATATTTACAATGTGACGCCCCACCTCCATACTCACGCTAGCCAAGGACACTATGGGGTAATGCCATCGACTAGCACAAAGAATAAGGCCGTTGAGGAGCGCTCATCCATGTAATTGCTTTGTGCGAGTACCGATATGTCAGATGGTATAACGTGCTTTTCATTTCAAGATGAAATCCGACATATCAAATACAAACTCAAAGCTACTACACAATGGCTTTGTGGACCTCGAAAACAAATATAGAAATAAGCATAACACAAGTTCATTCACAGATATTCATATCACAAAGGCGGAAACAAATATGAATATATCACATAAACGTGTACATCAAAGTAGTGGTCATACATGAACCACTACATCACAAAAGAATAGGTACAAGTGCTAGACAAAAGAATATGTCTACATCAAGGAGTCTCTATCTCGAATGTATAATGACAAAAACTACCAAATCTAAAGTAGTTAGACAAAAGCCAGATGATGGTCCCAGATAAGGAGTCAAGCAGAAGCACCTGATTAACATCTCAGTCTGACTCGAGTATTATTTAATAAGAAAATAATAAACAGATCACTCTAGCTATAAATATCAGATAAAATGAGATATAATAAGAGAAATAACAAAAACGCATGATAACAATAATGCCATACCATGAAAGATATACATTTAACAATAACAAAAATCATACAATATCTCAAGAATCTCAGAGGTAAAAGAGAATGTCATATTCTATATTTTATTCACCAAACCAGAAATATTAACACATATATCAATGCCAATCGCAAAATTGGTGGAACACAAATTCTAGAAATTATCAATTAGAAATCCAGAAATCATAAAGGGGGAGGCCTATCATAAATGGGAGCATGAAAACTCACCAACACGTGCATCACAAACGGGTCGCTAACCCATGGTCGCTAACCATAGAACCGGTGCAACGACGTAGTACGATATCGGTACTCCCAAGGAACCTGAAACTCAACCAATTCGAAATAACAACGAAGTAGAACGGTATGCCCGACGAACCTGATAAGCCAGTACAACGACGTAGTACAACGGTACGTCCGATGAACTGAACTCCATAAAAGAATAATGGGTCGCTAGCCCACAAAAATGAGTCCAAACTCCGAAGAACCCATAGGTCGTTAGCTTATTAAAGAAATGAGAGGAAACTCAATAAAACGAGGTACAGTCCTCCACGTGGACAAAAAGACATAGCATATCGCTAGTCTAAATCACAAAATGATCATCATTGATAAATAAAAAGTGTGAATTACACTAAGCTAGTAAATAAATGAGTTTAGCTTTATGTCCCATAACCACTGGCTTGACTTAAATGTTTACGAACAAATTGTAGATTTCCACTCGAAATTTGTCACAAGATTTCAATCGAACAAGTCCAAAAATTAACCGACGAAGTAAACGCAAGCGTTTCATACCACTTGTTTTGCTAAGCCGTTCAATTAGATTTTTTCATACGAATGAGGTAAAGGTTTGTATATACTAATAGGTTGGAAAATGGTTTTAATAAACGAGATTTATATTAAGATAGTGTTGAAATCATTTGATGAAAGAGTTTTGATATTTACTACTAGTATAGAAAACTTTTCATTTTAACGTGACAAACCATAGAAATGATTATAGAAGCAATCAATCACTAGAAATTCACATTCGAAGTCATGAATCAAATCCAAAGAAATCGATACAAATTCCATCAAAATGGATATTCCCGAAATCCCCAAAAAAAGAAGTTATCAAAGTCAACAAAGGTGATAACAACAAATTGGATCCACTAGAATCGATTAAAAAGTGAAAATCCACACAAAAGGCAAAATTTGCTAAGACAGCAGATTCAGTCGACTAGACCAGGGTGGTCAATCGACTGACACAATTCCTGGAAACTTTCTATTTCCAGGTTCAGTTGACTGAACCAGGGTGGTCAGTCGACTGAAACGTGCTTGGAAACTTTCTATTTCTAGGCTCAGTCGACTGACCCAGAGTGGTCAGTCGACTGATACTGGCCCAGGAAATTTTCTGGGTTCTGATTCAGTCGACTGACTTCCTGGTTCAGTCGATTGAACTGGAATTTCCAGTATTTTCAGCCTAGCCCTACTAAGGGAAAAAATCCAAACGAATTGCGATCGGATGAGAGATGACGCTAGGGGTTTATGCCAATCGCCAACCCGGCCCTATAAGCTCTTCGATACACCACCAAAAACATGTTCAAATATCAAAGCTAGAATTTTTAAAGATTTGACTTCAAAACACCAAAAATTGGAATATTCATAAAACCAATTCAATCCAAAGCAAATGGACAAGGAATAGATGTTAGAAATCACTACCTAACAACTATAAAAGATATAGATATAGATGTGAGTTCAAAAACTCACCTTTTACTCAAAAACAATGAAGGAGAAGCTTGAAAACAAAAAGAAGATCACCTACTCTTCAACTTCAACTCTAAAAGCTCCAATCAAAGATTATAAGCAAATATTTCCTAAGTTAGGTTATAGAAAATTTCTGAAATTGGAGGGAGATTGAGATGGAGAAGAATAAGAGGATGCTTACCTAAGCTTCCCTTTGATTTTGGAGCTAGAACTTGAATTTGCAAAGGAAACTAGGGCTTAGGATTTTAATTTCCAATGTCTTCCCCCATTTTTACTAAAGCTTGAAGTGTTAGGAAAATAATAGAATGAATGAAGAGGAGAGGGGGGGGGGGGTGGTGGAGTTAGGATATAAGATGAGTTGGGTTAGTGGGCTAAAACCCAAACCCAAAGCCCTAAGTGAAAATGTCAAAATTCTACTCAACTCCAAACATACCGATGTTTATAATCAAAAAGGTCGCAAATGCCATTTTGGATTCAATAGAAGGGGTCATGAGTCCAAATCTGACTATTTGCAAAAAGTAGCATTTCAGATTTAAATCCGACCAACGATGCTATATTTAAATAAATTATTTAAATATACAATCATAAAATATGCGGGTTGTTACATACACCATCACCCCAATTTAGTATTTAAGTCCTAGCTAGCACACCTCCTCCACGCTTATTGCTTCATGCCCACATCGCTCGCCCATCACTCTCTAAGATGCCAGTAACACCACAACCCCATCATGGTGCTAAACCCTCCATGTCGCATCATACTAGGTTGCACGAACATGATTGTGCTCTAGCCTTCAACAGCTATGCTAAACCCTAGCACAGTCGCCTGCCGCTACCCGATTGCTAGCACCATATCGTAACACCACAAACCTAGCTTGACCTCTATCCAGCTAGGTTGCAACGTGCTTCAACTGCATGGCACACAACAATACCTAGCGCCACCTTTAGTCGCTTCGAGTCCCTTGTGTGCACACTTCTCTTTCTTACAATTGGTCATGGTTTTATTTCTAATTTAGGGAATTTTTTTTTTAAAATTTAGGGCATGGATTGATTTTGGGTTTAGAGGAAAAAAGGAGAGGAGTTTTCTAGAATGGAGGGTGGGTTTGGGCTTTAGTTGATTTTGGGCTATGCTTTAACTCAATTCTTTCTTCTTCTTTTAAATGACTCCATTTATCAATTGCAAATTTATTTCAATCTAAGTTAAGTTGATTAGAAATTATTCTACAAAGTATATTTCAATAATTGGACAATTTTACCTAATTCAATGCTCGTTTATTTTTATTTAATTATTTGTCATTCCAACGTAAAGTAGATCTATTTTTCAACTATTTCACGCACATAAAAAATTATATACACTTTAATTTTTTTAATGTTTAATCAAAACATTTCATTTAATCTCAACATATTATTTGAAAATAATTTATTAATTTAGTTCAATTTACTAAATTAATTTTTTTATTAAATAGAACTTAATTAACTAAATTTATTTTCAAATCATTAATTATAAAATATCAAATTCAAACAATTTTATTTTAACTAAATTCATTTATTTATACAGCTTAGAAAGCAGGGTTGTCATATTCTTTGTAAGTCCAGATGGGGAACCATTCATGGGAGAAATTTAACTCACTAGAAATGTATTGTAGGATCGATTTCACCCTAGACGAGGGGGGTGAATAGGGTGATAGTGTTAATTATAAAAATTAATTGCGGAAGCTTATAAAATAATTTTAACACAGATCACAGAATAATAGCAGCACAGACAAATAGCAGAATAATAAGCAGAAATAGAACGACACAGAATTTACCCAGCTTCGGCAAAACCCTGCATACGTGCTGCCCCCAAGGTTTCTACTAGAAATTAGATAGTCAGACGCTTACACACGTAAACTCGCGACACCCGCTATCGACTAATCCTAACTCTACGCTCAATACCCTGCCACAACTCAACCACTGAGTTCGAATTCTCAAGCTACGCCACGTAGCTTGTCCCCTAGTCACACGACTACAAATTTAAACAGTTTAATACGAAATTACAAATTTAAAAAGAATTTAAACAAATAAAACAAAACCCTTATTTTTAAAACTAAGCCCAAATAAATATTATTAGGACCGGCCATATAATTAGATAAAAATTGCGTCCCCCTTTTCTCCTTTTTATTATATCGGCCTGGTTCCTTTTACTTGAGAAAAATGGAGTTCGTCCTTTTCCAGATTTAGGGTTTTGTATCTCGAAACGTCTGTTTTAATTCGATCGAATCAATGATGATTTGCGTGTTGCCTTGATCGATTTGTTGCTCACTTCGGCTGCTTCGTTGATCGAGTTCTATCCTTGCTTCGGGTATGTAATTTTTCCTTTTTGTTTTCCGATTGAATGCTTGAACTCGATTGTTTTGAGATTGCCAATGATGATTGTTTATATAGGGTTTGTAACCCTAGATTTGCGTTCGTACAATTATATTTGAATTTGTCAAATTCTTTTCTCTGACCGCTTGATTTTTCTTGGTCGTTTGAGATTGATTCTGACTTGTTCGTAATCGTATATTCTTGTTGCTTGGTTGACACGGTTTTGAATTTGATTACTGCTTGAATTGTTCGACGCCTTGATTGCCCCGACTTCGCCCCCGATCATTTTTCTGTTGAAGAAAATTTGACTTTGACTTTCGGCCATGTTTTGATTTCGTGAATTTCTTGGTTTACTTTGACTTTGATTCTTTGTGTCTGTATTTCTTTGCTACTACATTAATTTGATGTGTGGTCAAACCTGAACTTCACTTGAGCATTGTTAAGTAGTTTGTAGTTGCTGTGTTGTCATTTAGGCTTGTAAGTTGTATCATACTTGATGATCTTCATATTCACGTGTCTTGTTGAAGTGGTTGAGACTTGCAGTTCACTCGGCTTTGATTTTGTGGCTTCGACATCTTATATTCATGAGATGTTTATTGTGAATTTTGGTTTACTAGTCTTTGAGGTATGTTGTATTTTTCTTTGTGGTCTGCACTTGCATACTGATGCTTGTTGCACTTGTGTACTTCATATATGCATTGTGTCTTGTATCACTTGTGTCACTTGTGTACTTGAGTATGCATTGCATATTTGGTTTGCACCTTTTCTGTTTGGTCTGGCCTGAACATCACTTGAGTATTGCTCCATGTATAATTGGTGTTGTAGCCTTGAGACTGTTGACATGTGCATTTGTCTTGTACCTGGTTAAATTCATTGCTGAGTTGTTTCACTTGATTTAGTGCCTAATCCATACTGCCTGACCATTGTTGCTGTGTTGATAATGTTTCTGGTTCAATGCTTAATTATGGTCTCTAACTATTTGTTCAGTGTAGCTTCACTGGTTTATGCATTGAGGTGCATCACTAGTCTTTGCATTGTGTAGTTGCCATATCTTGTGCTCGAGCTCTCTGCACACTGATGCATTCTGGAGTTGGTCTTGTTGCAGTTTGGCTTAGTGTACATGTATATAGTTGTGTAGCTTCACTTGCATTTGTATTCTGATTAATTTGTTTTTCTGTATAGTACCTTCTCTTTGTTTTCATTAAGGTCTGCACATTCACCTGTTACCTTATTCTTTGTTCATACCTGAATCATGCTTGAAGTCGTTGCCTGTACACCTGCCCTGTGTTGAATCCAGCTAATAGTTCGGGTTTGACCTTGTGCGCGTGTTGTGATTTTATTTATATTTGCACCTGAGTTGAACCCGTCCTTTTATTTTAGGTTTGACCTTGTGCTCACCTGTCCCTGTAGCATTATCAAGTGTATATCGGTGTGCACGGCCTTGTGGCATGTACAGTGATACACTGTGCATGTCACATTGTTCGTGTGTGATGAATTCAAATGTAAATGATGACAAACAACCCAAATAACTGAGGCAAATAATTATTTTCAAAAATCCATATTTTATTTTATATTGAAAAAATATTTCTTTTTCAATTTTACTGCGTTAGTGAATATTTTTGCAGATTGCTCAGATGCTAGATTCTAACTGGAATGAAGTTGAAGATAAAATACGAATTGAGTGAATGAGTGATGTGTAGTGAGATTAAATGTAAATATGAAATTGTGATGTATTTGTAATCAAAATTGTATATGTATAGTGAGAGCTTGAATTTGTACTATTCAAAAATGTAATAAATATTTGTTTGAATAAAATTTCTGTTTGAATTCAAATTCTGTGTTATTCAATTTATTCAGCAAATATTTATTTAATCTGTGAAAAATAAAATAGTACATTAACAAATACATTTAAACGAATGTATATATGTTTATTATCATCAAACAAAAATCATATAAGCGCATATTCAATAATCTCCCCCTTTTGATGATAACAAACATATATTTAAGATTTTGAATATGTTAAATGTATTTGATCATTGATAAGCTCTAATTGCTCCCCTTATATAAATGCTTCCTCTCTACACAAAGCTCCCCCTACAAATATGCATACAATTAAATAATATGCAAATGAGCCTAGATGCAAATGGAAAATATTTGACCTTCGCTTGATTTTATTTGACAAAATCTTAACTTTTCTCTCCCCCTTTTGTTATCAGCAAAAGAATAATAGTATTAGAGAAAATAGAGATAAAGTGATCAATATTAATTCAACATTAAAATTCAATTTAATATAAATATTAAATTTCAATAAAAAATCAAAAAAAAATCATAAATATTTTGTTAGGCGCATATTCCACTTTTAGAATGATGGGAATAATGTCATCATATAAAACCATACAGTTGTGTCTATTTGTGGTATATTTATATCAAGAATTTGAATATCTACTAACCATGCATAACCGTTAGGACTTTTAAATGAGATTAGTAGTATTCTAATTTTTTTTAAAAAAAAAACGAATTCAAGTTTCTTCTAACCACGCATAACCGTGAGGACTTTTAAATGGGATTAGAATCAACTTGTTTATTATTTAAAAATTAACTTTTGATATGCGTTCCATACATGCATAACCATGAGGACTTTTAAATGAGCATGGAAGCACATAACAAATTCCAAGTAATTCACCCATGCATAACCGTGAGGACTTTTAAATGAGAGTGAATACTTTGGTATTTATTTATTATTATTTTTATTATTTTTTAAAAAAAATGTAAAAATAAAAAACGAACGATTCCTGTTTAAAGTACCACATATCGACAAACTATATAGTATTTTGATGAGTGATGGTCGTTAGAAATATGATAGAGATAGAGATGGTCATGGAATTTTTACCAACAAAAAGTTTTATAACTCTTGTTTAAATTTCTAAAGAAATTTACTATTTATACCGTCTCGAGTCATAATAAATATCAACACTCATCACTTTTTCAATCACTATTTATCCTTTCGATAATTATTAGGGAGTTAGATTAGTCAATGTAATCATTTAAAATCAAATTCAGAAATAATTATAAATCAATTTTTCTAAATGACTAATCTGAAAATATGGTCAAAAATGATTTTCTCGAGGGGGTTTTATAAGAAAATTTTCTGCTATTTGAAAATTGTTTGAAATGAAAAATATGCAGATATTTTCTTTGAAAAACGATGCAGTTACTAAATGTCTCAACAAAAATCACGTTCAACTAGTAATTTTTCTAACAACTAGATTACCAGTGTAATCTGCATCTGAATTTCTCTTTCACTCAAAATCTCATTAATTGAATTTGATCGACAAAACCATGAAGTGTGCACCAAAAATTTCAAACTCAATTCTAACAACAATTTAAATGACATTCTTTGAATTTGAAGCCGTGTTAATAATCGAAAACCGTGATAAAGAGTTAGCCGTATTATAACCAAATGTATCATCATCCAACAAAACACTATTTTTAATCCAAACTGATGTATAAGAAGTAATTCAAAGAATCTAGAGAATTTTATAGTGTTTTTGGCATAAGAATATAATTGGCCAACTATTTTGAATAAGTCAGAGTCAAAATCATCATCTTTTCATCATCTCAATATTGGCTGATTTTAATTCAGAATATGGTGCAGATTATCACATTTAATATATCGTTCAAATAAATATACTTTTACCTGTTTTTACCTTTACGATATTTTTCGTCGTTGTCTATTGTGATTCTGTCACCTTTATACTAGGCTAAGGAACTTTTCTTTGTTGCTCGTTGTGTTCTCGAAACAGCCAAAAATCCAGAGAACACTGTTGTTGTTCCTTAGCCTGCCACCATACCTTCACGTTGAAAGATTTTTGTGACCTATTTGTTTTTATAGGTCCATGATTGTTAGTGGCAGAAAATTTTGAAGAAAATTTTTGTGAAGACTCAAAACTTTTTATAATTGTTCCCTTCGGCACCCAAATTTGTTTAACTTTGGGAGATTTTTTATTTGTGCCTTTGGAACCCAAATCGGTATAGTTTTCACATGTTTGAGTCTATACCAACAATTATTGTGATTGTGTTCATATTTTCTACAAATTGTGCACATTGAATTTTCTTGATTAATCTTGTTCAACAATTTTAGATTGACTATATCCAAGTCCTTTTCTAACGGTATTAACAGTTTGCTTTTCTAATAGCATATTCAACGATTTTTCACTTTTTGAAAATTTATCTAAAGTTGTTGACAATTGTTGGACTTGCGTTTTGAGAGATTCATTTTCATTTAACAATTGTGTGCAATTTTTAATTGAATTCTCTCTTCTAGTATTTTCATTCTCTTTTAAAATCAGAATTTCATTTTCAAGTGATTTTATATTGATTTCTGATTTTTTTAATTTCTTCTTCGAATGTTGGACACTTATCACACTTAGGGATCCTACTTTGATAGGTTTTAACTAATTGGTCAAGTTTTTCATTTAATTATATCAAAGAGTCTTTTTGTGATTCAAGTTTAGCGTATTTTTCCCTAAGTCGTTCCAAACAGCCATTCACTTCGTGGAAATAAATAAGTAATTCAGAGTGAGTAAGTTTTGATACCTCGCTTGGCTCGTCATCGTCGCTATTAGTTATATTTCCTTGAAGGCACATATCTGCTTTCTCACTCTCACTGCTAGTACTTTTATCATTCTCATCCATTTCATCCCAAGTGGCTGCAAAACTTTTCTTTTTTGTTTCTTTCCAAAGTCACGTTGATTTCGAGGACAATTGGGCTTGATGTGTCCAGGTTGGTTGCACTTATGATAGATGATCTTCTGTTCTTCAAAGTAGTCTAGTGCTTTGGATATTTTGCTTTTCGCTTTTTGAATTCGAGTTGAATTTCCATATTTGTAATTCCATCTTTTGAATTTCTTTATTAATAGCTCCAATTCTGCTGTTGCATCATCATCATCATCACCATCACTTTCTGTTGTTCCTTTAAGAGCTAATGATTTCTTTCGAGTGTCACTTCCTTCACGCTCTTCCTTGAATTTCATTTCTAGCTCATAAGTGGTGAGATTTCCGATGAGTTCTTCAACTTTCATTTGTTTTAAATCTTTCGATTCTTGAATGGAAGTCACCTTTGCTTCAAATTTTCGTGGAAGGACTCTGAGGATTTTTCGGACTATCTCCAATTCTGTGTATGATTTTCCAAGAGCTTTTGATTTGTAAACGATATTGGAAAGTCGTCCATGCATCTCTTTGACATTTTCTTCCTTCGCCATTGTGAAGTTCTCGTATTCGCTGCTTAGCATGGCAAGGCGAGATTCTTTTACTTGAGATGTTCCTTCGTGAGTCACTTCTATTGTGTGCCATATTTCCTGTGCAGTTAGACAATGTGAGACACGATTAAATTCAAATTGATCCAATGAACAGATAATAGAATTCATAGCTTTAGCATTAGTATTTTGTAATTTATTTTCTAGTTCCGTCCATTGTTCCTTTGGTTTATCTATTTCCTGATTATCTATAGTTATAGTTTGCGCTCTATACCCTGTCCCAACAATATCCCAAGCGTCAATGGTTTTCAGAAAAATTTCCATCCTATTTTTCCAGTAAGCATATTCACCATTGAACATTGGTGGTCTAACGATGGATTGACCCTCAGCAAAAGCAGTATTAAAAGAAGCCATTTTAAAAATTCAACTTTTTTAAAATAAAAATTGGTTTTTTGTAAAATCAAAATTTTAAACAAAAACGGCTTTTGTTCCTAGCTTTGATACCACTTGTAGGATCGATTTCACCCTAGAGGGGGGGGGGGTGAATAGGGTGATAGTGTTAATTATAAAAATTAACTGCGGAAGCTTATAAAATAATTTTAACACGGATCACAGAATAATAGCAGCACAGACAAATAGCAGAATAATAAGCAGAAATAGAACGACACAGAATTTACCCAGCTTCGGCAAAACCCTGCCTACGTGCTGCCCCCAAGGTTTCTACTAGAAATTAGATAGTCAGACGCTTACACACGTAAACTCGCGACACCCGCTATCGACTAATCCTAACTCTACGCTCAAAACCCTGCCACAACTCAGCCACTGAGTTGCGAATTCTGAAGCTACGCCACGTAGCTTGTCCCCTAGTCACACGACTAGAAATTTAAACAGTTTAATACGAAATTACAAATTTAAAAAGAATTTAAACAAATAAAACAAAACCCTTATTTTTAAAACTAAGCCCAAATAAATATTATTAGGACCGGCCCAATAATTAGATAAAAATTGCGTGCCCCTTTTCTCCTTTTTATTATATTGGCCTGGTTCCTTTTACTTGAGAGAAATGACGTTCGTCCCTTTTCCAGATTTAGGGTTTTGTATCTCGAAGCGCCTGTTTTAATTCGATCGAATCAATGATGATTTGCGTGTTGCCTTAATCGATTTGTTGCTCACTTCGGCTGCTTCGTTGATCGAGTTCTATCCTTGCTTCGGTATGTAATTTTGCCTTTTTGCTTTCTGATTGAATGCTTGAACTCGATTGTTTTGAGATTAACGATGATGATTGTTTATATAGGGTTTGTAACCCTAGATTTGCGTTCGTACAATTATATTTGAATTTGTCAAATTCTTTTCTCTGACCGCTTGATTTTGCTTGGTCGTTTGAGATTGATTCTGACTTGTTCGTAATCGTATATTCTTGTTGCTTGGTTGACACGGTTTCGAATTTGATTACTGCTTGAATTGTTCGGCGCCTTGATTGCCACGGCTTCGGCCCCGATCATTTTTCTGTTGAAGAAAATTTGACTTTGACTTTCGGCCATGTTTTGATTTCGTGAATTTCTTGGTTGACTTCGACTTTGATTCTTTGTGTCTGTATTTCTTTGCTACTGCATACTTGATAGCAAATTTGATGTGTGGTCAGACCTAAACTTCACTTGAGCATTGTTAAGTAGTTTGTAGTTGCTGTGTTGTCATTTGGGCTTGTAAGTTGTATCATACTTGATGATCTTCATATTCACGTGTCTTATTGAAGTGTTTGAGACTTGCAGTTCACTCGGCTTTGATTTTGTGGCTTCGATATCTTATATTCATGAGATGTTTATTGTGAAGTTTGGTTTACTGGTCTTTGAGGCATGTTGTATTTTTCTTTGTGGTCTGCACTTTCATACTGATGCTTGTTGCACTTGTGTACTTCATATATGCACCGTGTCTTGTATCACTTGTGTCACTTGTGTACTTGATTATGCACTGCATATTTGGTTTGCACCTTTTCTTTTTGGTCTGGCCTGAACTTCACTTGAGTATTGCTCCATGTATACTTGGTGTTGTAGCCTTGAGACTGTTTACATGTGTATTTGTCTTGTACCTAGTTAAATTCATTGCTGAGTTGTTTCACTTGATTTAGTGCCTAATGCATACTGCCTGACCATTGTTGCTGTGTTGATCATGTTTCTGGTTCAATGCTTGATTATGGTCTCTGACTATTTGTTCAGTGTAGCTTCACTGGTTTATGCATTGAGGTGCATCACTAGTCTTTGCATTGTGTAGTTTCCATATCTTGTGCTCGAGCTCTCTGCACACTGATGCATTCTGGAGTTGGTCTTGTTGCAGTTTGGCTTAGTGTACATGTATACAGTTGTGTAGCTTCACTTGCATTTGTATTCTGATTCATTTGTTTTTCTGTACAGTACCTTCTCTTTGTTTTTCATTAAGGTCTGCACATTCACCTATTACCTTATTCTCTGTTCATACCTGAATCATGCTTGAAGTCGTTGCCTGTACACCTGCCCTGTGTTGAATCCAACTAATAGTTCGGGTTTGACCTTGTGCGCGTGTTGTGATTTTATTTATATTTGCACCTGAGTTGAACCCGTCCTTTTATTTTGGGTTTGACTTGTGCTCACCTGTCCCTGTAACATTATCAAGTGTATATCGGTGTGCACGGCCTTGTGGCATGTACAGTGAGACACTGTGCATGTCACATTGTTCGTGTGTCATGAATTCAAATGTAAATGATGACGAACAACCCAAATAACTAAGGCAAATAATTATTTTCAAAAATCCATATTTTATTTTATATTGCAAAAATATTTCTTTTTCAATTTTACTGCGTTAGTGAATATTTTTGCAGATTGCTCAGATGCTGGATTCTAACTGGAATGAAGTTGAAGATAAAATACGAATTGAGTGAATGAGTGATGTGTAGTGAGGTTAAATGTAAATATGAAATTGTGATGTATTTGTAACCAAAATTGTATATGTATAGTGAGAGCTTGAATTTGTACTATTCAAAAATGTAAAATATTTGTTTGAATAAAATTTCTGTTTGAATTCAAATTCTATGTTATTTAATTTATTCAGCAAATATTTATTTAATCTGTGAAAAATAAAATAGTACATTAACAAATACATTTAAACGAATGTATATATGTTTATTATCATCAAACAAAAATCATATAAGTGCATATTCAACATGTATTTTGCAACTCTCGAGCAGTATAATAAAGTTGGAGAATTTTGTCATGGAGTTGAGTTAAGTGGGAGAATATTCTTACGGGGTTGAGTTAATAACTATATCCAAAATAAATAGCCCTTGCAATCAGTCCACGAGAACCGATATCTAAGCCAAATAAGTCACCACTTTAACTAAAGACAAATTGAACGACCAACAAGGTGTTCAAATCCAAAACAAGGAAGAAAAGCATGGAGAGCTAAATCAAGTTATCCAGGATAAAAGTGAAATTTCACAAGAAGCAGCATTATACATGGATTCTAGAGACAAATGCGAAAATACACAATTTGCAAAGGGCCTAGAGGAAATAAAACCAAACACTCAAGCTTCCACCAAGATTGTGAAAATAGGTAAAGGAATGAACAAAGAAACAAGAAGGAGATTGATTTCATTTTTACAGCCGAAAACTGATGTATTCATATGGACTCACACCGATATGGAGGGAATCGACCCAGCCGTAATGTGTCATGCGCTTAACATTTTTCCTAAATTTGTTCCCGTAAGGCGAAAAAAGAGGTTATTTGACAAAATTCGAACTATGGCGTTGAAGGAGGAGGTAAAGAGGTTATAGGAAAATAGATTCATTAGAGAAGTCTTTAGCCAAAAGTAGTTAGCAAATCCAGCGTTAGTTAAGAAGTCAAACGAAAAATGGAGAACATGTATCGATTACACAGAATTAAATAAGGCATGTCCAAAGGATTGTTATCCATTTCTTAGAATAGATCAATTAGTCGATGCAACTAGCGGTCGTAAATTGCTATTTTTTGTAGATGCTTATTCTGGTACAACCAAACTCCATTGTTTAAGCCCAATGAGGGGCATATTAGTTTTGTAAAGGACTGGAAGATGTATTCCCACAATGTAATGCCATTTGGATTGAAGAATGCAGGAGCCACATATCAACGACTTGTGAATAGAATTTTAAGAGACCAGTTTGGAAGAAACATAGAAATTTATATGGATGACCTATTGGTAAAATCTAGGGAGGAAGACAATATGTAGAAGTCTTAAGAGAAGTATTTGACATATTAAAAAAGTACAAGATGAAGTTTGACCCGCAAAAATGCTCTTTCCGAATTCAGCCTGGTAAGTTTTTAGGAGACATTGTAAATGCAAGAGGAAACGAAGATAATCCTGACCAAATAAAATCCATTCGGGATATAACACCTAAAAAGACTTGCAAGGATATAATAAGGATAAAACAATGGAATTGTGGTGGCCCTCACTCAATTTATAACCAAGCTATCTGACAAGTGCATTCCTTTCTTTAATGAAATCAAGAAGAAGAAAACCTTTGAATGGATAGATGAATGCCAAGTAGCTTTTCAAGAATTAAAATATCTTCTAGAAAAGCCACCGATACTTTCAAGCCCCATGTAAGGAGAACATTTATTCTTGTATATGGCCATCTTAGAACACGTGATCAGCTCCATCTTAATGAGAGAGGAAAATGACTTTCAATTCTAGATTTATTACATAAGTAAAAGGCTGGAAGATGCCAAAATTAGGTACATAGTTAGGGAAAGCTAGCATGTTGTCTATTATTGACAGCCCAGAAGTTAAGATCATACTTTCAAGCACATCTGATAAAGGTTTTGACCAATTACCCATTAAGACGGGTCCTTAGTAAACCTAAAGTATTTAGAAGATAGATGAAATAGGGAAAGGAGTTAAGTTAATATGTGAATATTTACCCAGGAAAGAGAAATCCTTAGCATACTTCGTTATATAATGAACATGATTCATCGAAGAACAATTGAAAAAGAACAAGAAACTGGAACCAAAATGGCAACTGTATATGGATGGAGGCATCAATTGAACAATGTGCCAGAGCGAGTTATGTTGTGATTACTCCTGACGAACACAGGTTACTTTATGCCATGAAACCATGGTTCTCAGCAACTAACAACATAGCTGAATATGGGTCCATGATTGTAGGACTAACTCTAACATGATAATATCGAGGTTCGAAGTACTTAACGATTCACAATTAATGTTAATTGAACTAAATAAAACATTCCAAAGTAAAGATGCTCGCCTAGCTCGATACATCAAAAGAATCCATGATATGCTAGCACAATTTGAAGATTTTGCTATACACCAAATACTAAGAGAACGAAATGCACAAGTGGACTCTAGCAAAATTGGCAAGTTCGAGAGGGGCGTCTAAAGTTAAAATCATTCATGTTGGGTTCTAGTAAAATCCTAACATCGAGAAAGGAAAAGATGAATTAAATAATAGAATTTTGGTTCTGACTAGATCTCAGACTCAATAATTACCAAGCAACAAAGAAAGTTTCCAATGAAATGACAACAACAATGGAACAACCAAAAGGGTGGACGCTTATGAAAATCGATGCATAGATAACTGAATGACACCCTTGGTTAAACATCCTCAAATGGGGTTATTACCTAAAGAGAAGAAAAAAAATCAAAGAAGCTAACATATCAAGCTCCTTCGTATAGTTAATGGAATTTTATACAAAAAGGGGTACTCAATGCGATATTTGATGTGTGTTACACTGGAAATAGGAGTGAAATTGATAAAGGAAGTCCATAATCAGTTTTGTGTAGATCACTCTAATGGGATAAAGCCAGCAAAGAAAGTCATGAGGTAAAGAGATTATCAGCTATGGATGATGGAAGAGGCAACGAATTATGTGAAAAGGTGTGACAAGTGTCAAATCTTCTCCAGGACACCACGACTTCCTCCTAGCAATTTAACAACCATTCTAGGCTTTAGCCCTTTGATGTCTCAGGGATTGATTTAATCAGACTCTCCAAGTCTCAAAAGGGGAGCAAAATTGGCAGTGATAGCCGTCGATTACTTTACTAAGTGGGTAGAGGTCGAACAGTTTCCAAGTATAACTGGAAGGAAGGTCTTGTTGTTTGTCGTAAAAAACATAGTTGCCAGATTTGGGCTTCCAAATAGAATCATTTCCGACAACGGAGCTCGCTTCAAAAGTGAAGAATTTACTCATTTCTATGAAAAGTACAGAAAAGCAAAGTGTTCTTCGTTAGTAGCGCACCTGAAACTAATGGGGTAGTGGAAACAGCAAACAAGACCATTAAAAGCACCTTAAAAAAGTGATTTGGAAGCTAAAGAATATGGGTAGATAGGCTTCCACTCATCCTATGGTCCTATAGAACTTCCACACAAAAAAACCATCAGGCATAGCCCATGCTCATTAACATATAGGTTCGAGGCAATTGTAACAACCTATACTTGCCGATACATTGATCTAAACTTAGAGTGATCTTCGGACTCACATCATGGTAGGAAATATGGGCTGTCGGTTTTTTTAAAACATTACAAAGCATAATTGTAAGGATAAATTCTAAGACATTCTACACTTTCAGATCTCACAGCGGAAGAAATTAAAATTAAGTACTAAAAATAGACATTTTAGGAAAACAATCTCCAAATTACTTAATTTCCATATATACCATTTCGAAGTACAATACTAGGTTAATAAACATTTAATACAATAGTTAACTACTGGAGGAACAATGAAGATTATGAGAACTCCAGCATTTTTCTCCTTTCTCCTCGTACTTTGCTCAATCACCTGCTAATCTATCATCATGTGGTGGGGAAGGTAGAAAGAACATTAGTGGGTCGTACAAAAGTCTTGTGAACGAGTACATATTTAATATATGATGTTCATATGCAGTTGACTTAGATTCTACTCTATGTGACCTAGGGTGTCCTACGAATGTCTGTATATTCCTAGGGTCTTTCACTTAAGGGTTTTTAATCCAACACACACCTACAACACAACTTGTGCAGGCTCCTATAAGGATCGAATCTCAATAACTAACAATCCGCCACCACTCCTAGAGCTACCCAATATAGAAACACTACTGGAACTACTCGAGATTGAAATACCGCTACAAGAGCAACTCAATATGGAAACACCGCCACTAGGATACATGAAATGAAACACCACAACCAGGCTACATCATATAGAAACACCAACATTAGGTTACATGATGTGGAAACATCGCTACAAGGCTACATGATATAAAATACCACCAATGGGCTACATGACATAGAAACACCGCAACTGGGCTGCAAGACATAGAAACACTGCCATTGGGCTACATGATATAAAAACACCGCCACTGGGCTACATTATACAGAAACACTGTCACTAGGCTACATGATAAAGAACCCCACCACTAAGCTAAAGGGAAATAAATTCCCATAATCTACGACTACACGTAACCTAACTACGCATTGACCGTAGTATACGCCACTTATTGCATGCCTCGGGATCCATCAACAACACAGTATCACACCGCATCAGAATCATGAATACCAAAGAGTTTCGTTGTGCCCGACCCACACACTTCATCACGTATCAGTTAGTGCTGCGCATCCACCATAAAACCTCCTGCAAGTGCCAATTGTGATAGAAATACCCCATTGGGTAAGGTGCATTTACCCGACCCTGCAACGTCCTAGAGTCATTTCATAAGGAGCTAGCTTCCTCACTATTCCTCACACATACATATGTATACAATGTACATATACATGCCATTAAAAATTTATATTAATTTTATTTCTAACCTAGGCTTTAGGTTGAGGTTCAAGTCATGCATTTCGGCCTTTAACTAGTCAACCGCTTGCGGTTGACTGCTCAGCGTAAACGGTCGACTAGTTATAATGTAAAATTTACGGTCTTCTACTTTAACGATTGGATTTTTCATTATCTACCAATTCTATCAATTCAATACAATTATATGGTGAACCTTAAGTAATTATAGTGACCAGTCTTTGCAACTTACCTTACCTTTTTATTATTTCAAATTCATAGGTTGTACGGTTTACCGATAATAGTATCATTTAGAGTAAATAAATTTTAGGGGTTTCAATCAACAACAACAGGGTTTAACTTGGGTTAAATCAAATTAACAAATTTATCTCATTTTCAATTTCTCTTTCAATTTCTAATTCAAGTTCAGATTTAAACAATATAGGGTTTGCAATTTAATTACTAACATCATAGATCAAATGGAATATGTTAAAATTAACTTTAAATAACCAGCTTATTGAACTTATTCTCATTCACCTCGGATCCAAGCTCTAACCAGTTTATTAACTTATTCTCATTCACCTCAGATCCAAGCTCTAACTTCTAAACTCCATCGAAGAATTGTCACCCATTAGCTTGACCCTTCCTTAATCCCATCTACTCCCTTTCTTTGATTTTAATTAATTTTTTGAAAGAAAGTTTATGAATGTAGAGAATAAATGTTGGGAGAGTTTTAGTAGTGTAAATTTTCTAATGAAATCAAGGTTTGGTTAAGTGTTAATTTATCTGAGTTAGAGATTTATTTGGAGTGTTAGACTTAACCGAAAAAATCTTTAGTTTCATTGTGGATGCACATCAATTACTTGGCAAAGAAGAAATATAGTTGGTTCAATTGTCTCCGTCTAGACACACGCTCCAATTCCACAAAAATACACGTCAACGGTCGACCACCAACAAGGACCGGTCGACCCTTACCGATCGACCGTTGAGCCTTAGCGGTTGACCGCTTATAGTGTTAATTTTGTTAAGTTTATATTTTTATTTTATTCTATTTTCAAATCTTCTAACGTCCGTAAGTTCTCCATACCATCTCCAATTTCGAAGTGTTATATATGAAAATTGTCCAAAAAATTGCTACGAATGCTAGGGTGCAAGTTTTGTAGCCAAATTGAAACATTTATGAAAATTTCATTTTAGCCCTTGTTTTATTTAAATTTAATTTTCTTTTGAAATTTTTCAATAAATTTTTGGGGTGTTACATTCTCCCCCTTTAAAACGATTTCATCCCCAAAATATCAAAGGATAAAAAATGTAAATCATATATGTAAGTAATAATAGCTACAACCATCCACTCATTCATCATCAATGGGAAACCATTGTCCTTATTAATTTTCCTAATGTAATATGTATGTATGTAAATGTGAAATGCATATGAACTATACTAATGCAAAGAGTAAGCGGTATTCTGATCTAGTCGACCTCCTATCATGCAAGTGCTCATGCTATGAATCCAAAATGTATGCAGCATTCTAAGCATACTTAAATTCTACATGTATGTGCAATCACTCAATCCATATGCATAATCCTCAAAAGATAAAACAATCAAGAGATAATGTTAATATGTGCACACTATCTAGGGGATATACTATCCTAAATGTGTAGAAGAAATAATCTAATGAATACATCCAATTGCATCCATCACCCATAACATATCCTAATGACACGTTCACAATCATTCATATCATCCAATGGTCTTCACCTAAGCTAGAATCTAAACAAAAGTAATCTATACTTTTCTAACTCAAACGAAAACGTACTAGAAAAGAGTTCTGGATGAGTAGCTCAGACCTTCTCCTCGGGATCTCACATACTCTCAATTTGATCGTTTTATTATGGACTCTAGCCAGTTTAATTACTTCGTCACAAAGTCGATTTATCCTATGCCCAAAAATAAGAGTAAGTGCATGGCAAACAGGAGACTCTCCTATCCTTTTTAACTTTCCCTAACTGAGATGGCTCGACCATGGTATCTGCATCGCATAAAAACTTCCACAAGTGACACAAAATAATTAGTTTGAACTCCCACCAACCCTCTAGGAAGCTTCGCTCTATAATCTAACTCCCCAACTCTATCCATAATCGGAAAAGACCAAACAACTTTCGATGCTAACTTTTCCAAACTACCAACCTAATATGTATTGACGAGATAAGATTTTCACATGGACCATGTCACCACTATAGACCTCGACTCCATATGTTTCTTGTATGTACATGCTTACTGCTCATCTTGTGCAGTCCTTGTCCTTCTATGAATCGAATCCTTTATTTAAGTACTTATAACTGGACTGTTCTTCTGAGTGCCCTTATCACCCATTACCACTGGCATAAATCTTCAATCGAAATGTATGTGCCTCGATAATCCTTGGCAATACTTGTTACCAACTCAAATGATGTCAACTTGCACCATGCTAAATAACTTAAGCATAAGGATGCTCCCACAAAACTGTAGCCCTACGCAGTCCTCAAGGCATATACGTACTACCTTAAATCATCCAGTGGTACACCTAGTCACTTTATCTTCTAGATGCTAAGGTATGACACCCCAAATGTGGATGGTACCCTCTCCTTAGTAATTTCTACTTAGCTCGTTTGCTATTTCCCAATTTTCAACGAAGGATATCCAAACGTTGTGATTTCTTAACTATTGAAAATAACATACCTTCTTTTCCAATTCAAGTCAACGTAAGTCATCTTATTTTACTTTTGAGTTGTTTCTTCAGTCTTCCAAAATCATGGTATTTAGGCATCATATCTATAATCTGTAGGGACCAATCTTAAGTTCTAGAATTAAGTACTCAAATGTCCTATTAGCCAAAATTTGGTCTATCTTCCCATTCAATCCTAAGAATAAAAGTCCTAAAATTAATTGAAGTTATAATCCAGAATCATTCTAGCATTGATGATGATCATCTACGTGGTACTTTATTCGCGTGTAATTATTATGCAACATATACTATATAACATAAGCTACATCTTTTAATTTAGTCTTCTAATCCGAGGGATGATCGGAAAGAATCCTCTTATCCATTACTTCAAACTTACCAAAAATTTCTCGATCTTATATTATATGAAAATTGCGTTCGCATTCTCAATGTATGTGAAAATAATATCTTTTTGTTAAAGGAAACCCAAATTCTTGAATTAACCAACTCTTGCACAATCTTGACTATATATTTTTCTAGGATACCTTTTGTGGTTTGAATTTTCAAAAATTTACCATTTGTTAATGTCCTCCGATAAATGAGACTATTTTACCAAGCGTGGTTTAAGATAAATTTGACTATGGAATTTTTGATTAATTTTAAATTTTGAAAGGTTAATTACATAAGTTATATAATTTACTTTTCAAATATAATGATTTATTTGACAATTTAATTGTGAAATTTAATTTTTGAAATTGTTTAAGTAATTAATATTGAATTTAATATAAATAAAATTGATTTCAAAAGTTGGTTTAAATTTTATGTAAACAAGAATGAAAATTGTTAACTTTTAAATTTGAATTTAAAAGTGATTAAATTGATTTTGAAAATAGCTTGTTTTAATTAACGTGTAAAAATAGTCTTTTTGTGCACTGTCTCGGATTTCGTCGAAACTAGTTTCATTGGATCCGTAATAGTGAATTATTATCGGATTTCAAATTTCATAGCGATCAGACTTATCGTTTGACCATGCGAGCTCGAAACACATTGAAATCAATTAAAGGAATTTAATAAAATTAATTTGATTTTGAAAAGCTATCTTTTGGATACAATGGACTTGGCTCTCGATACATATCCCATTATGTTCAGAATAGGGGTACAACATATAGAAGACAAGGCGACATGCTTCGTTTGGAGTTCAAAAATTTCATGGCTGAATAAAGCCACGAAATTTTCAATATAAGTACCTAACGTTTTAATTTTTGCAGACCCTGACCTTTAAAGCTTTAGCCGTCCGTTTTCATTTTATTGGCCAAAAATTGTTCTTCTTTTCCCCTCATTTTCTCCTTATCCACTGAACAAAATCGAATGACTCCAAAAGCAAAGTTAAAGTGCATAATGAGATCTATATATCGTGCGGTTGGATCATGGCGAAAGGACTCGAATTCGCTAGAATCGAGACATATAAGTAGCACGGTCGAGGACATTTTATGGACGAAGCAAAGCATCATAGGAGGTGAAACTTCTTGGGATGGTGGGGCTTGGAGAGGCGGTTGCAACGTTGGGCTCGGATCTGTGTCCTTTGGGGTCTGGTGATAGGCGGTCGTCGAGGTTTTGGCCGCGTGATGGGTTCTTGGACTGGGATATCACGTACGTGAATGGAAGAGAGGGAAGAGGTTTAGTTTATGTTAAATTTTATTAATTAAGTTAATTATTCTTATAATTATATAGAATATAAATTAATCCGTAACTTTCTCTTATGAGGTCGGATTCGAGCGAAGCAAGTCATGTTAGGTTTGTATCGACGTCGTCTACGACATGGAGCTTGGTTGGAATTTATTCGACTTTGGAATATTTTCTGTTTCATATAAAGGTAAGTGGTTAAACAATTCATGAATTACTAAATTTCTTACTGTTAGTTAAACCAATTAATGAAGTGATAAATTTATATTGATTGCTATTTGAAAATTTAATTAACGGAAATTAAATTGATTAAATTTGAACTGATTGAATTTAAATCAACACTTAAATTTGACTATTAAATTTATAATTTAATTAGATGGATAAATTAGAAAATAAATTTGACATTTAAATTTTACAGTCAATGTGACATTTAATTTGATAGTTAAAAATGTGACATTTATCTGATAGTTAAATTGACATTTAACTTGATATTTCAATTGATGTTAATAATTGAAATTTCATATCGCTTTTAAACACCTGACGTTGATAGTTATTTGTTGTTGTGATATGGATGAATTGGTTGCTTTGGATGTTAGTTGGTATTGCATTGGATAATATTTTTGATTGCTTGTTATGTTGTTTAGTGATCCCGACATACCCATATTATCACCCTGTTATTATCACTATCGATACATCTGTACATTGAAATGGATATGGAACTTTGGACATCCTATTAATATGTGAATTGTTGGATGCATTATTTACTGCTTTTGTAGAAATGTGATTGTTATGATTTTATCGCCATTTGGCGAAATTGGAGACTTTAATAAATTGAATTTTAAATTCTGAAAAGTTTTGAAATTTAACTTAGCAATTTAAATTATTGATGATATTATTATTTCAAATTATGAATTGTTGACACTTTGGAAATCGGTAAAGTAATCATGAAACCTCCTGAAACTGAAATCAACTATTGAGTAATGATTGATAAAACCTTGTATTTGCTTTATCAATTTAAATTGAATTCGATTTAAACATTGAAGTTGTTCAAACTTTAAAGTTTATTAAATTGATTTGAAGTTGATAAATTACCGAAACCCCTAAGTAGAAGTTTTGAAACTGTGAAATTTTTCATGTGAAATTTCGTAGTAAATGAATGAGGTTGTTTACAACTATATTTCACCTAATTTTTATTTGACTTACATGAGGATTTTTAGCCCCGACTCGAGTGTTTTGGTTTTATTACACTCGTGTCAGCCCGAATTTTTCAGTTATCAAAGGCAATTATTCTAGAGGGCGATGTTGTAGATTTGGTCTATCATATTTACTAGTATATATTCTGCTACACTATTTCATTATGTCTATTAAAATGTATAACTCTGATGGTACTGTATATAACTATAATGATGTTATAAATTGAAATCTAATGTATATTGTAAAACAACTTCATGAATTGTTTACGTGATTATTGTATTTTATCATTCCGTTGTGAGGTTCTATTGTTGTTTTCTTCTTTTCTTTTTTATTTCTTTAAAACAAACCCATTGATACTCTATCTTCTAAATGGTTTGAGTTGGACATGTGTGGTTTATTGTTGACTTGAACTGTCCAAAAAGGCAGGTCTTTAAAGTTGGTATCAGAGCTTTGGTTTAGCGTATACTTAAACCTATAGGATAAGCTTATCGAGTGTATACACATATATGAGAAGGCGTATTTGTTAGTGACATAAAAATAATTTAAAATTAATAAATGAAATGATTTTAACCTGGATTGTATTTAGAATATAAAATAATGAATTCTATTAACCGATAAAATCGTTCGTGAATGTTCGATGATGATAGAATGTTATCTCCTTGCTGGTTTATTGATCAATTGATATGGTTGTGCATGTTATCATTTACTGATTAATTAGTTGTGCGTGGCCAGTTTATGAGCATTTGTATTGATTTTCGAATAGCGTATAACTAGTTGTAAGTAATTTACCTTTTCATGCATGGGAAGGGTAGAAATTGCAATCTTATGGAAATGTTGAAACGAACACCTTGTGAATTAAGTTTCACAATCTAACTATAAGGCGTTTGGCGATAATGTTATGTTAAAATTTATTGTTAAGATTAAAGTATTTATTTTAGTCCAAACAAAGAATTATGATTTTCGAAATGAATATGATAAGATAATGACTCATACAAATATAATTTATGACTAAAAAGAAATTGAAACTGGAAATTTGAGAGTTTGAATTTCGGGAGTCTTGAAATTGGTTTTAAAATTCTAGAAATACATAATAGCATAATTTGAAATTATTTTCCGAATAGAAATGTTTATAAAGGATTTCGAAGGGGAATTTCATGGGATTTAAAATAAATAAAAGTTTGGAACTCACATCTATCCTGGAAAATAAATTTGATGATGATTGCAGCATCATCGGCATTCATTTTCTAGTTTCAATGTAGTGGAGGCCACTTTAGTAGCTTTGCTACTTGATTGTTTAATGAAACTGATTTGATTCAAATCCTTGAAGTATGATTTGATATATGAAAGAGATATGTATCTATCTATTTCAAATGATTTGAAATAAAACTCGGTGTTTAGTTCCCAAGTTTTCAATTGAAAAATATTATGAACTCATGAATCCTATGCAGTAGGATTGACTGATTGTTTGATTGTGCATCTTGTTGAGATGATTGATTGCTGATTTCCAATTTTTAATTGGAATTCGATCTTTCCAACTGTTCTGAATAGTCGAACATTTCTAAATTGAGAATTAATTTTCAAAGCTAAGTATTTTATAAAGTATATAAAGTTTAGTTTTGAAAATTTTGAAATAAAGACTAATAGAAGCTGAACAAGTTTTAAAATGTTAAATAATCTTATAGGTAAATTTTATAAGTTTATTTCGAATTTTACAAGAATAAAATTTTGCTTTGAGTTGTTTTTAAATGAAAATATTTTTAACAAATGTTTTGAATATATTAAATATTTATAAAAACTTTTTATTGGCAAACTGATTTTTTATGTAGTTTTGACTTTAAATAATTACAAAAAATAGTTTTGAAAGGTTTATAATGTAATTTGTCCAAGAAACATTTTAAACCTAGTAAATGTTTTATGATAAAGGTTTTGAAAAGTGTTTGATTTTGAAGGAAATTTGATTTTATCTAAATTTGATTTAAATATGAAACTAAAGAAATTTTTTCGAAAACAATTCATTTTGAAAATTTTGAATTTTGAATTTTGAATGATATTTGATTTGAAAGGGAAAAATGATTGTTAAGATCGTATATTGATTTGAAACTGAACAGGTATTTTAAAGTGGATTGATTTCGAAGACCTTTGACTCTCTATAAATATTTGATTTAAAAGTTTTCGATTCTTATATGAAAATCATTTGTGTAAGTATGAAGTTATTTCGAAAACTATTGATTTTGAAAGATATTCGATCTGAAATGCGATATCTTATATATAGCTGATTTATATAAGAATGATATAATATATTCAAGACTATTTTTTTGGAAAGTACTCGATTTGGAAATGGAATCTTACATATAATGTATTTATATAAGTGTGATATTTAAAGTTATGATTTGGAAAGGGTACTATATATAGTATGATATATTTCGAAGTAAAAGATATGGAGAAGTACCCTCCGCGAAGAAGTATAGTATGATATGCTTCGAACCCTTATGGACTTGAGTGAACCTAAGAGTGGATTCGACCGATAACCCTAATGGACTTGGGTGAATCCAGAAATGGATTCGAACTGATATAGGCTGTCTAGACTTAAACTCATGAGTTCCTTGAATATTTTTTATGGTAGATGGTTCTTTAGTTTACCCAATGGGTATGCTTTCAATGCTGGATCTGTTGTTTATGGATCTTCCGGGAAGGAAGTGCAACTATTGTGTAAATCATTGAATCAGTAGCGTACCACTACGGCAGGGGTCGATGGCCCCTTATTTACAAAATGGCTACAATGTTTTTCTAGATTCTGGAAGGTAGATGAATCTTCTGGAAGATATTGTGTCCATTACGTAAACAATCGGCTTAGCAATTTGACATTGGATTGTTGAGCTGTGCTTTCCATGTCTGTTTTAAAGGTTTTCCAAGTGTTTTCACTAGATGTTGAAATAGATCTACTAAGTACTCATGGATTTTAGTCTTGCGCATGATCAACGTATGGCTAAAATCTTTAATAATAAGGATAAATCTGTTAAGACATCGAGTTACAAAAGGTATTTTTATATAAAACTTATTACATTTGCTAAATCATTTGTTCCAAAATTGTTTGGAAATGTTCTAGAAAAGGTTGTTTATATATAATTTAATGTATTATGCTCAACATAAATGTTTATAAATAGTATTTTTGCAAAATGTTTAAATCGTAATTATTATTAGCAATGTTCTATGTTATCTAATTTATATGCTAAATATTGTTTAACGTTAACAGTTATTATAATGTTTCGAAATTAATTATTACCATTTAGTTAAAATATCTAAAAGTAAATTACTATGATTATAATAATGTTTAGAGATTGATTATTAATGTTTATAAATAATGCTCGAAAAGTATTTCGGTATTAAAACTAGAAATTTGAAAGCAATGGATTAAAGAATTTAAATAGCTTATTTCGAAAATAAGCAATGATGTTGATGATTATTTTCAAATAGTTTACATATTTTATAAGGAGGTCTATTTTCAATTTTTAAATGAAGTTGCTTTATATAAAGTAAGAAATTTTACATTGAATTTTTGTATAAGTATTAATAAATCGAAGCTAGTGATTTTGCAGATGGATTTCTAAATGAAATCTTTGTAAATGAGTTTTGTATTAATTTCTTTGAAAAATTTCAATTTAGAGATATTATATAAATAGACTGTTAATATAAAACTTTCTAGTTCAAAATTTTACGGAACAAATGATTAGGAAAATTCTATTTATAGTATAATACGTTTGAAAAAAAAAACAATCAAGTTAAATATTTATTTTGAAGGAAAGGTATTATATTTCATGTACTCTTGATTTGAAAATTTATTTGAAATTTTGAAGTTTTGCACTATTTGGATTTTTTATATAAACGTAAGTAATTGTTTTTCATGATTTGAATAATTATTTTGGATATAAGTATTTTCTAAATTGATTATGGATAATATGAAATCTTTACGCTTGATTTGAAATAGAAAATAAAATATAAGATTTGAATATATTATTAGTTTTAAACAATTGATTTTTGAGCTTATACTTATTCTAAATTATGAAATCAATAAATGATTGGATTTAAAGAAATGTTATTTTAACGTTCGTTTAGGATGTTTGATATCAAATTTCTAAAGTATTATAAAACTTTAGGAAAATCCTGGTATAATACTATAGGAATATTTATGTATATCTTATATAAACAGGTTTGAAGGTCTTAAGATATATTGGAATATTTCGTTCCTCTTCAAAGGCGAATACCAAAACTTAAAGATTTTATTTATAATCAAATTTGTTTTGAATATGAAATTGGTTCATAATTACCTTGAAATTTTATAAGTCTTCCAAAATTAAGTATTTATACTTAACTTGAAATTATTTTCTAATGACTAGAATAGTTATAAAATAGTTATGAAATAATTGGATGAATATTATTTGCTGAACGGTTTCCTTTGTTGCAAATCATTTTTATAACTGTTTTGGTTACATATGATTATTATGTCATTTGTTAGTTTTTATGCTTATGACTTAGACTAAGAATTCATGTTATATAGTTTTATCAAAATCATACATGATTTCTATATCTTTCTGTAAGCAACTAATATTCAAATTGAGTTAAGATATGTACATGTGAAGACGTTTGGACGTATATGTGATTCGACTTACTTTTGCTCGATTTAGTATGAGCAAACTCGCTCATATTAATAATAATAAGGTACATATCTCGGATGACATACCATAGTTTTATGTTTTTCCCTACGGAATGCCTTATTGTTTAGATGAGATGTGTAACATCCTGCCTTTTAGTACGTTTTAATCGACGATAAATCACACACGTCAGACTCAAACCATACAAAACGGCGAATTATTATTGGGGTGAATCAGAAAAGCAGAGAAGAAAATAAAACAAAACAGAATCTCACAGCGAAATGACAAAATATAATAATCAAATAACAATTCATGAAGCTGTTTTACACAACATTTGATTATACTTATACAACACATATCAGAGTTACACATACCAGCGAATAAATAATGCAATGGAACAGTGTGAATGCAGTGGAATAATATAATAAATGATAGTAACAAAATCTTCGTCTTCATCCTCCAGAAATAAAGTTTTCGAATTCTGAAATGCTCGGACTGACCCGAGCCAATTGAAAAGACAAAACACTCGAGTCAGAACTAAAAATCTTATGTAAGTTAAATCAACAGTGAATAATCGGAGTGGAACGGCGTCAGAGATGTTTACGGGATTTGACATCTCCTATCCAGTGTCAAACATGATTGCAGTAACTTAAGAGATGCCCGGGATTCACATCTTCTAAGGATCCTTAAATTATTTACTATGTAGTAATATTTCGCATTTATAATAATGACTGTAGTAAAATAAACTTACTTTTATATAGCGTTAAGGATTTACATTTTCCACCTTAACACGTAATAGTCCTAGTAGTCCATTCAGTATCATAGTCCCTCCTGATCGGAAAGCCACCAGAGGATACTCCACGGGCTACGGGAGAAAATCAAACTCGTACAAGGCGCGCTAGGGTAGGTGACACGACACACAAAGCAATGCCAGGGTAGATATACCAATTACGCACACGGGCTGGTGGTAACGCATATCAGCTACTACCGCCTACCTCGAGCCACACCTCCAAATCAAAAATCAAAAGTGGGCACCAAATCAATCTCAAAGTCAGAATATAATATCGAAGGAATGTGTTCGATCAGAGGAATGACCTCATTGGCCCGAGATCGCTCCTATTTTAGCCACCTTATGCCAACTCATGGGAGTTGGGTCCACGTATATACCTCAAAGGAACGCCGCCGCCATCCTACTTCATTCTGGAATCTCCACCGCGTACAAGGTTGTTAAAGTGGTTTTCCGAGTTGGCAGAGAGTATGACAACTTCCTATCCCTGACACTTTAACAACCAAACGTTATTATAACACCGCGGTCATTTTCAAAATAGTTTATACTTTAAACCCAAAATATCATTGCCTTGTCAAAACCAAGTCAATACGCTATCATTTTTCACTTCAAATATATCTTTTTCTAAAATCATAGCACGTTCAAATTATAACACTTTGAAATCACAAACACTTGAAATATAACACTTTCAAATCATAATACTTTGAAACACATAACTTTGAAACATAACTTCCACCACTTAAATGGTTTAAATGTTTAAAATGCTTTATATAATAAAATAGCTTCTTCAATTTCACAAATTAATTCCAAAACAACTTGAATTTCTAAATTTTAATTTAACCAAATCCCAAATCATAAATTTCAATACAATTCAGTTTCTAAATGAACTATTCCAAATTATATCGATTTCAAAACAGATTTGACCCACAGAATAAACCATTTCAAATTCAATATCTATCAAAATTTGAGTATTCACAATTTCAAAACTAAGTTTGGTAATTACAATTCAACAATTCAATTTTCTATTTTTTAGTGTGAAATGTTTTACATAATAAATCCATTATCATCTAAATAAAACTCAAATTACAAATAGCTAAATATTTCCCTCAATTTATTTATACTTGAAATATTCATTTAATTCACCCTAAACCAAAATCAAGTTATAAAATCATACCTTTTAAAATTTCAAATTTAATAAATTTTACACCAACTTATTTGAGTTTAATTCTTAAATGAATTCAATTTCAAATAAATTTCCAATTTATCTTCCAACGTTAATTTATTTAAATCATTATAAACTCTATATTAAAATAAAATTTAAATACTTATCCATATTATCTCGGTGGAAATCAAACTTATTATTAAGCTTACTCTATATTAAAACAATTTATACATCGCTTAAATTCAAGGATAAAATAACATTTATATAATATCAAAAATCAATATTTATCTAAAACCATATATTTCTTTACAAAACCATAGAAATCATTTCAAAATATTTTTATATATAGACCATGGTGTCTATATATAATTTTATATCCTATGGTCAGGTGATACAGATATTTATTATTTCAATCTGTAATTTAAAATATAAATACGGTTATATGTCATTTCAAACCATAATCCCGAATGAAAACAACATCCATTCATCCAATATCAATCATTAAACATTTATCACAATCATCATCCAATTCATTCAATAACATCCATATTGAACAGATAATAAATAACAGGTATTTACTGGCAGTTTATATTCAATAATAAATTAAATAACTATTTTATCCAAATAAATTCAAATAAACTGAGATGATGATTCAAAATATGCCAAACAGTTATAAATAAATCTATAATCACATCATATATCAATTTAACAAACATAAGAAATTTTAGAAGTTGTGAGTGTGTTAAAACACTCACCTTTGAATTTAAATTGAATTTAAACCAAAAAATTCAAACAACTTCAGAATCCATCCACTAGGGCCAAAATGTCAGAAATTCAAATACGATCCTAACAAAAGAAACCGCGCGTGAAAAGGACTTCTTACGCGAAAGTTATTCGAGTTAGAAGATTCTAAATAAATTAGAAATAAATAAAAGAATAAGAAAAAAAACTAAACCCCACCACATGCCACGTCATCAGCAATGCATCTTCCCAAGCAAAATGCGAACCCTAACTTCCTGAAGCCGCCTCCATCTTGTCCACGTCGTACGTCGCCTACTGTCGATCGATCCTGCTCCAATACCGGATGAGCTCGTCCCCCTCCAGTGCAACATCCCTCAACACTGTGACCTCACAATCATGCTCTGATCGCCTAGGGTTCCCAGCCGCCGCCACCAATTCTTTGACCTAATTGAATTTCCATAGGCGATCTAGCCGTTGAATCTCCAAATGACTACCTCTGATGCACTCCATTCATCGCTCTCCACAGCCTGGAACAGTTAATTTGACGATCGGTCGACTATTGATGAAGGTGCGATGAATGGCCATGACTCGATCATTCAATTTCGGCCACGTAGCAACGCAGACCAAAAAAAAATCACATAATTGACTTCTGCTCATCGTGAGCTTCAAATCGATATATAATTCGATAGTGATTGAGGAGTTTGCATTTTGGATTTGAATTTGAAATTGGATTGAGGAGTTTTAGGTTTTCAGCCCTTGAAAAGAGGAGGAGTAATTGGAATTATATGTACAGACAAATGACAACGGAGAACAATTAGGGTTTATAACAGGGTATTTATAGACAAAGTTGAAAATAAAAAAGAACGGACAATAAAAAAGAACAGATAATAAATAACAGGTATTTACTAGAAGTTTATATTCAATAATAAATTAAATAGCTATTTTATCCAAATAAATTCAAATAAACTAAGTTGATGATTACAGTCATAAATAAATTTCTAATCACATCATATATCACTTTAACAAACATAAGAAATTTTAGAAGTTGTGAGTGGGTTAAAACACTCACCTTTGAATTTAAATTGAATTTAAATCCAATTTGAACCCAAAAATTCAAACAGCTTTAGAATTCATCCACTAGCACCAAAATGTCAGAAATTCAAATACGATCCTAACAAAAGAAACCGCGCATGAAACGGACTTCGTACGCGAAAGTTATTCGACTTAGCAGATTTGAAAAAAATTAGAAATAAATAAAAGAAGAAGAAAAAAACAAAACCCCACCACATGCCACGTCATCAGCAGTGCATGTTCCCAAGCAAAACGTGAACCCTAACTTCCTGAAGCCGCCTCCTTCTCGTCCATGTCGCACGTCGCCTACCGTCGATCGAGCCTTCTCCGATACCTGGACGAGATCGTCCCCCTCCACGCAACATCCCCTGACACTGCGACCTCACAACCATGCTCCGATCGCCTAGGGTTCCCAACCGCTGCCACCAATTCTTTGACCTAGTTGAATTTCCATAGGCGATCTAGCCGTTGAATTTCCAAACGACTACCTCTGATGCACTCCATTCGTCGCTCTCCATAGCCTGGTACAGTTAATTTGACGATCAGTCGATGATTGATGAAGGCGCGATGAATGAACATGAGTCGATCATTCAATTCCGGCCATGCAGCAACCTAGATCGAAAAATGAATCACTTATTTGACTTGCGCTCGTCGAGAGCTTCAAATTGATATATAATTCGATAGTGATTGAGGAGTTTGAATTTTGGATTTGAATTCGAAATTGGATTGAGGAGTTTTAGGTTTTTCAACCATTGAAAAGAGGAGGAGTAATTGGAATTGTACGTACAGACAAATGACAATGGAGAACAATTAAGGTTTATAACAGGATATTTATAGACAAAGTTGAAAATAAAAAAGAACGGACAAGATTGATTTGGGTTTTGAACGACAATTGACCCGAAAAGCCCATTTCAATTTCGAAACGGAAATGTGTCAACCTATATATAAAAATATACGTTTTCAAATATTTTAAAATCAATGGAACATGTTTCAAATCCAAATTCCATCGTATGAAGAAGTTACGTTAAAATTAGCTTATTTCAAATTGATTTCAATTAAATTGATTTCTAGGCGTTTCGAGTCCGTACGATCAAACGACAAGTCCGATCGTTACGAAAATTGAAATCCTACAATGATTCACTTTTACGAATCCGATGAAGCAGGTTTCGTCGAAATCCGAATCAGTGGCCAGAATGTCTATTTTCCAGTTAATTAAATAAATTAATATTAAATTAAATTAAATCACTTTCCCACTCAATTATCGTTATTTCCAATTTCTATCACTTGGATTATTTAGACATTTAAAATCCTTTAAAACAAATTCTCTTATTAACTTATTATTGGACATTTCACAATTTATAGCATTTAATTTCAATTTCAATCAATTCAGAAATTATAAATTTTAAATTCCCTATTAATCCATATATTTGATTTTTAAATCTTGTCATTGAATCAGTTATCACTTATGGGTAAAACTATCATTGGTTTACTTTTATTATATTAATAATCCCTATTTCATCCTAGTTTTCAATTAATATAGAAATTAATTTCTGTTACTTACCATTAAATTCATTTATTATAGATTACATTCCAATTTATTAAAATTGATTCCAATAAATTGATTTGGTTTAATTTCCATCTTTATACTAGGTCCATTGTTACTCTATATATCTAGTTACATTAGTTTTATATCCCATTACACTAATATACGCCTATTTACATCTTACATTTGTATAAATGTTACATTTCTAAATGTGAAACCTTTTCAATTGTACACATTAATTAAGGTTTAAAACCAATTAATAAAATTACCTTAGTTCCATTCTTTTTACCAACTTGTTACTTATAAATAAATTTACGTTTCTATTTAATTTACATTCACACTTTCCGTTATCATATTAAGTATCATTAAAGTAACATTTAATTACCAAAATCTTATTACATTAACACATTTTAAACATCGAAAATTACGGGTCGTTGCACTCTCTCCCACTCCAAACTTTTCGTCCCCGAAAAGGAAAAAGAAGGGAAAAGAAGGGAAAAAGGAATCTAGAAATCAATATACCTTATTTAAAATATTAAATTTATTAACAATAAATTTAAAAAACAAAATAATTTAAATAAAATATACCAATTTATAACCATTAAATTCTTTTATACTCAACTAACAAAATCGGGAAAACACCTTTCAAAAATTTCTAAGTCCAAAATTTTCGAAAATTTTCGATAGAGTCTCCTTTGTAAGGAGGGGCTTGGGAGAAAATATAATATCAAATTTGACAATATATATCATAATATCTCAAAATAATATATCTCAACAACGGGAAAAACAATATAATAACGCTATAAAACCGTAATCCAAAAACGTACCTATTTGTCGGGCAAACAAACGCTTAATTATGAAACCAAAAGCACTAGCAGTTGCTTCCATAACCTGTATTTCACTTATATAATCCCTAAAGAGTTAATAATTATATAAAATAGAATATTTAAGTTGTTTCACCCACTAACAACCCAATCAATATAAACAACAGTCACTTGCCATCAATATACAATCATATAAATCAACACAATCAATTATCCATTCATATCAAACAAAACAAATAGTTGTTCGAGTTCAAAAACTTTAAACTGTACAGAATGAAAAATAAACTACTAAGTGTACCATTTATTCAATAGTCTTAGATGAAACTAAATGAATTATTCATACATCCCAACAATTTTAAAGTATCCTTGCCCAACAACCATAAACCAAACAAAAAACAATTTCAAACAATAGAACGAGCTCATTCTTATTAATTTCATTCCATAACATTTATTGTTTGATTTTATTTTCATTCATATAATGATTTATCTTTTTAATTTACATTTATTTCTCGCAAATTTTCATTTCCATCCATTGATTCAGTGTTTATTTCGCTTCTTTGCACTTATACTTACATATTCTTTTTATTTATTTATTCATATCATATAAATTTTCTTTTCATTGCATTACATTCATTCATTTCTCAATTTCATTTATTTTCATTCGTTTATCCATAGTATTCACGTTCCATTGAATTTCTTAGGATTTCAATACATTTACTTAAGTTTATAATCATTTATTTATAATACTTACCTTCTATTATATTTACTTATTGTAACATTCCAATTATAACTTAAGTTTATAACCATATATCCTCAATTCTTATTTATTAAAGGACTTCACTGAATACTTTCATTACTTTAAGTTTTACTAGTATAATTTCCATTACATTTTCTTATTAGACATTTCAACTATTAAATCTTTGGTAAGTTATATATATGCTTTTTAAGAATGCAATTGAAATTTATACAAGTTTATCTCGTTTCTTTAAATTAATTTAATGTTCAATGCTTGTAATTTCATATAGAGGTTTCAATTATTAGTTAAATTCCATTTCACTACACTTATTAAAACTATTAATTAACAGAAACATAAGAACTAAATATCGGGTTAAATTTCAAGTCATTTTAAAAATAATAGATAATACAATTTATATATCCGATTATATTTAAAATAATTTGAAACTTATATTTGTTCATCAAAATAAATCCGTAGTAAAACTACTACAGTGGCCTTTCCACTTTGAAACTCGAAAATGAATGTCGATGATGCGTGCACTCATCACCGAAATTATTTTCCAACGACCGAGAGGGGAGTACAGAACTTATTTCATTCCAAAAATATTCTTTAAAATAATTCTTTCAAATCTTATTGAAATATTTATATCAGAAAATACTTATAAATAATACTACTATATTCCAAATCATTCAAAAGAAATTTTCCAAAATCCTGGAACTCAAGTTCTAAGTTTCCAATCTTTCATTTATTTTATTTCAAATCTTATTTTCAACTAATATATTAAAATTTCACTACCTAACAACCAAATATATTACAACCAAATATACCATTTATAAAATATATTATTTTATATATAAAAATATACAATAGGCAAAATTATTTCATTCACCCATATTTTAAAACAAATATTGTGTCGGTCTGTCCTATTAAGTGTTTAGAAATCCCTATTGATGTCATAGCATCCTATGCACCAACCAGAATTTATAAATACAAAACTGAACAAATTAACACAATATCAAAACCTTTTTATAACACTAACAAATATGCTCTCTACACTCAAGGACTCATCATAGGGTATTACTGCCCTATTAATAAAGAGTAAGACCCCACAAAACTAAGGTTTTCGCTACACCAAAGCTCTAATAAAAAATTGTAACATCCCGCCTTTTTGTACATTTTAAATCGACGATAAACCACACACGTCAGACTCAATCCATACAAAAGGCGAATTATTGTTGGGGTGAATAAGAAAAGCAGAGAAGGAAATAAAACAAAATAGAATCTCACAGCGGAATGACAAAATATAATAACCAAATAACAGTTCATGAAGCTGTTTTACAAAACATTTGATTATACTTATACAACACATATCAGAGTTACACATACCAGCGAAAAATAAATAATGCATCGAAACAGTATAAATGCAGTGGAATACTATAATAAATAATAGTAATAAAATCTTTGTCTTCGTCCTCCAGAAATAAAGTCTTCGAATCCTGAAATGCTCAGACTGATTCGAGCGAATTGAAAAGACAAAATACTCGAGTCAGAACTAAAAATCTTATGTGAGCTAAATCAAAAATGAATAATAGGAGTGGAACGGCGTCAGAGATGTTTACGGGATTTGACATCTCCTATCCAGTGTCAAACATGAGTGTAGTAACTTAAGAGATGTTCGGGATTCACATCTCCTAAGAAACCGTTAAACTATTTACTATGTTGTAATATTTCGCTATTATAATAATGTCTATATTAAAATAAACTTACTTTTAAATAGCGTTAAGGCTTTACATTTTCCACCTTAACACGTAATAGTCCTAGTAGTCCATCCAGTATCGTAGTCCCTCCTGATCGTGAAGCCACGAGAGGATACTCCACGGGCTATGAGAGAAAACCAAACTCGTACAAGGACGCTAGGGTAGGTGACACAGCACACAAGGCAATGCTTGGGTAGACATACCAATTACGCACACGAGCTGGTGGTAACGCATAGCAGCTACTATCGCCCACCTTGAGCCACACCCCCAATCAAAAGTGTCCACCAAATCAATCTCAAAGTCAGAATATAATATCGAAGGAGTGTCTTCGATCAGAGGAATGACCTCGTTAGCCCGAGATCGCTCCTGTTTTACCCACCTTATGCCAACTCACGAGAGTTGAGTCCACGTATATACCTCAAAGGAACATCGCCACCATCCTACTTCATTATGGAATCTCCACCGCGTACACAGTTATTAAAGTGGTTTTCGGAGTTGGCAGAGAGTATGACAACTTTCAATCCCAGTCTCTTTAACAACCAAACGTTATTATAACGCCACGGTCATTTTCAAAATAGTTTATACTTTAAAACCAAAATATCATTGCCTTTTCAAAACCAAATCAATATGTTATCACTTTTCACTTCAAATATATATTTTTCCAAAATCATAGCACATTCAAAGTTATAACACTTCAAAATCACAGACACTTGAAATATAACACTTTCAAATCATAATACTTTGTAACTCATAACTTTGAAACATAACTTCCACGACTTAAATGGTTTAAATATTTAAAATGCTTTATATAATAAAATAGCTTCTTCAATTTCACAAATCAATTCCAAAACAACTCGAATTTCTAAATTTTAATTTAACCAAATCACAAATCATAAATTTCAATATAATTCAGTTTCCAAATGAACTATTCCAAATTATATCGATTTCAAAATAGATTTGACCCACAGAATAAACCATTTCAAATTTAATATATTTCAAACTTTAAGTATTCACAATTTCGAAACTAAGTTTGGTAATTACGATTCAACAATTCACTTTTCTATTATTTACTTTGAAATATTTTACATAATAAATCCATTATCATCTAAATGAACTATTCCAAATTATATCGATTTCAAAACAGATTTGACCCACAGAATAAACCATTTCAAATTCAATATATATCAAAATTTGAGTATTCACAATTTCAAAACTAAGTTTGGTAATTACAATTCAACAATTCAATTTTCTATTTTTTAGTGTGAAATATTCATTTAATTCACCCTAAACCAAAATCAAGTTATAAAATCATACCTTTTAAATTTCAAATTTAATAAATTTTACATCAACTTATTTGAGTTTAATTCTTAAATAAATTCAATTTCAAATAAATTTTCAATTTATCTTCCAACCTTAATTTATTTAAAACATTATAAACTCTATATTAAAATAAAATTTAAATACTTATCCATATTATCTCAATGGAAATCAAACTTATTATTAAGTTTATTCTATATTAAAACAATCTATACATAGCTTAAAATCAAGGATAAAATAACATTTATATAATATCAAAAATCAATATTTATCTAAAACCATATATTTCTCTACAAAACCATAGAAATCATTTCAAAATATTTTTATATGTAGACCATGGTGTCTATATATAATTTTCTATTCTATAGTCAGGTGATACGGATATTTATCATTTCAATCCGTAATTTAAAATATAAATACGGTTATATATCATTTCAAACCGCAATCCCGAATGAAATAAAAATCCATAACAACTTGCAGTTTATAACAATATAAAATACAACATCCATTCATTCAATATCAATCATCAAACATTTATCACGATCATCATCCAATTCAATCAATAACATCCATATAGAACAGATAATAAATAACAGGTATTTACTAGAAGTTTATATTCAATAATAAATTAAATACCTATTTTATCCAAATAAATTCAAATAAACTAAGTTGATGATTGCAATCATAAATAAATTTCAAATCACATCATATATCAATTTAACAAACATAAGAAATTTTAGAAGTTGTGAGTGGGTTAAAACACTCACCTTTGAATTTAAATTAAATTTAAATCCAATTTGAATCCAAAAATTCAAACAGCTTTAGAATTCATCCACTAGCACCAAAATGTCAGAAATTCAAATACGATCCTAACAAAAGAAACCGCGCATGAAATGGACTTCGTACGCGAAAGTTATTCGACTTAGAAGATTTGAAAAAAATTAGAAATAAATAAAAGAAGAAGAAAAAAACAAAACCCCACCACATGCCACGTCATCAGCAGTGCATCTTCCCAAGCAAAACGTGAACCCTAACTTCCTAAAGCCGCCTCCATCTCGTCCATGTCGCATGTCGCCTACTGTCAATCGAGCCTGCTCCGATACGTGGACGAGATCGTCCCCCTCCAACGCAACATCCCCTGACACTGCGACCTCACAACCATGCTCCGATCGCCTAGGGTTCCCAACCGTCGCCGCCAATTCTTTGACCTAGTTGAATTTCCATAGGCGATCTAGCCGTTGAATTTCCAATCGACTACCTCTGATGCCCTCCATTCGTCGCTCTCCACAGCCTGGTACAGTTAATTTGACGATCGGTCGATGATTGATGAAGGCGCGATGAACGAACATGAGTCGATCATTCAATTCCGGCCATGCAGCAACCTAGATCGAAAAATGAATCACTTATTTGACTTGCGCTCTTCGAGAGCTTCAAATTGATATATAATTCGATAGTGATTGAGTAGTTTGAATTTTGGATTTGAATTTGAAATTGGATTGAGGAGTTTTAGGTTTTTCAGTCGTTGAAAAGAGGAGGAGTAATTGGAATTGTGCGTACAGACAAATGACAATGGAGAACAATTAGGGTTTATAACAGGGTATTTATAGACAAAGTTGAAAATAAAAAAGAACGGACAAGATTGATTTGGGTTTTGAACGACAATTGACCCGAAAAGCCCGTTTCGATTTCGAAATGGAAATGTGTCAACCTATATATAAAAATATACGTTTTCAAATATTTTAAAATCAATGGAACATGTTTCAAATCCAAATTCCATCGTATGAAGAAGTTACGTTAAAATCAGCTTATTTCAAATTGATTACATTTAATTTATTTCTAGGCGTTTCGCGTCCGTACGCGACTAGTCTGATTGTTACGAACTTGAAATCCTACAATGATTCACTGTTATGGATCCGATGGAGCTGGTTTCTTCAAAATCCGAATCAGTGGCCAAAATGTCTATTTTCCATTAATTAAATAAATTAATATTAAATTAAGTTAAATCATTTTCCCATTCAATTATCGTTATTTCCAATTTATATCACTTGGATTATTTAGAGATTTAAAATCCTTTAAAACAAATTCTCTTATCAACTTATTATTGGACATTTCACAATTTACAACATTTGATTTCAATTTCAATCAATTCAGAAATTATAAATTTTAAATTCCCTATTAATCCATATATTTGATTTTTAAATCTTCTTATTGAATCAATTATCACTTATAGGTAAAATTATCATTGGTTTACTTTTATTATATTAATAATCCCCATTTCATCATACTTTTCAATTAATATAGAAATTAATTTTAGTTACTTACATTTAAATTCATTTATTATATATTACATTCCAATTAATTAAAATTGATTCAATTTGGTTTAATTGCCATCTTTATACTAGGTCCATTATTACTCTATGTGTCTAGTTACATTAGTTTTATATCCTATTACTCTAATATACGCCTATTTACAACTTACATTTGTGTAAATGTTACATTTCTAAATGTGAAACCTTGTCAATTGTATACATTAATTAAGGTTTAAAACCAATTAATAAAATTACCTTAGTTCCGTTCTTTTTACCATTTTATTACTTATAAATAAATTTACGTTTCTGTTTAATTTACATTCACACTTTTCGTTACCATATTAATTATCATTAAAGTAACATTTAATTACCAAAATCTTATTAAATTAACAAATTTTAAACCTCGAAAATTACGGATCGTTACAAGATGCATATTTGTTATATATATGTGCATTGTAAATTTTTACGGTCGGGCCGTACAAAGGAGAGGCTGTTAAAATTTTCCATAAGTTCAGGCGTTGGAAAAATTTTAAGACATTAAAATTTTTATAACTTGTTTTATGAATAAGCCGATATTGGAGTGTCGTGGTGGAAGCATAGTAAAGGTTTTGTAAGTAAGATTTTAATGTTTTATACTTTGCTTATTTTGAGTAAAATATATCGTATGTAAAATTCCTTATTTCGTTTTCGAGGCGAAAAGTTTTAAGTAAGGGAGATTGTAACGACCCGTATTTTAACTATGTTAAATTATTAAAAACTATTGAACAAAAGGTTTCAAATAAATTTTAATTTGGAATATTAGTTAATTTTAAATATTGAAAGGTTAATTTCAAAAGTTAAATAACCTATATTTCAAACATAGTGATTTATTTGACAATTTAATTGCTAAATTTAATTCTTGAAATTATTTAAATGACTAAATTTTGAATTTGATATGAATGAAAATTATTTCAAAAGTTGATTTAAATTTTATTTAAACAGGAATGAAAATTGTTATTTTTTTAATTTGAATTTAAAAGTGATTAAATTGATTTTGTAAATAGCTTGGTTTAATTAACGTGTACAAAAAGTCTTTTTGGGCACTATCCCAGATTTTGAAACCAGTTTCATCGTATCTATAATAGTGAATTATTATAGTATTTCAAGTTTCATAGCGATCTGACTTATCGTTTGACCGTGCAAGCTTGAAACACTTAGAAATCAATTAAAAGAATTTAATTAAATTAATTTGATATTGAAAAGCTAACTTCAGGATAATATGGAATTGGCTCTTGATACATATTCCATTGTGTTCAAAATAGGTATATAACATATAGAATGCTTGGCCGCACGATTCGTTTAGAGTTTGAAAATTTCACAGATGAATAAAGTTGCGAAGTTTTCTATATGAGGACCTAATGTTTTCATTTTTGCAAACCGTAATCTGCAAAGCTTTAGCTGCCCCTTTTCATTTTAATGACTAAAAATTGTTCTTCTTTTCCTCTAGTTTTCTCTTCACCCACTCAACGAAATCGAATGGCTCCAAAAGTAAAGTTAGAAAGCATGATGAGATCTACATATCATGCAGTTGGATCGTGGTGAAGGGACTCGTACTCACTAGAATCGAGACATATAGGCGGCGCAGTCGAGGATGGTTTGTAGGTAAAGCGGAAAGCGAAGTCTCATGGGAGGCGAAACTTCTGGGGATAGGGAGCTTAGGGAGGCAGTTGCAACGGTGGGCTTGGATCTAGGTCCGATGAGGTCTGGTGTTAGGCGGTCGTCGAGATTTTGCCGCCTAATTGGTTTCTCGGCCTGGGATATCTAGTAAGTGAGTGGAAGAGAGGAAAGAGGTTTAGTTTATGTTAAATTTTATTAATTATCTTAATTATGTTTTTAATTATATCAAATATAAATTAATCCGTAACTTTCTCGTACGAGGTCGAATTCGAGTGAAACAAATCGCAATGGGTTCGCATCGATATCGTCTATGACATTTAGCTAGATTGGAATTTATTTGACTTCGGAATATTTTTAGTTTCAAATAAAGGTGAGTAGTTAAACTCATTCACGAAGTGTTGAATTTCCTACTGTTAGTTAAACCAATCAGCAAAGTATAATTTTTTTATTGCTATTTGAAAATTTAATTGACGGATATTATATTGATTAAATTTGAACTGATTGAATTTAAATTGACACTTAAGTTTGACTATTAAATTTATAATTTAATTTAACAGTTAAATTTGACAGTAATGTGACATTTAATTTGATAGTTAAAAATGTGACATTCAATCTGGTAGTTAAATTGACATTTAACTTGATATTTAAATTGACGTTTTTAATTAAAATTTCATATTGCTTTTAAACGCCAAACATTGGAAGTTATTTGTTGTTGTGATATGGATAAATTGGTTGCTTTGGATGTTAGTTGGTATTGTGATGGATGATATTTGTGATTGGTTATTATGTTGGTTAGTGATCTCAACAATACCCATATTATCACCATGTTATTATAACTATTGATATAATAGATTATCTGTACATTGAATTTGGATATAGAACTTTGGACATCCTATTGATATGTGAATTGTTGGATGTATTGTTGACTGCTTTTGCAGAAATGCGATTGTTGTGATTTTATCGCCGTTTGGCGAAATTGGAGATTTCAATAAATTGAATTTTAAATTTTGAAAAGTTTTTAAATTTAACTTGGAAATTTAACAAATTGTTGATTTTTGCATTTCATTTTGAAAATGTTATTATTGACACTTTGGAAATTGGTAAAGTAATCGTAAAACCTCTTGAAACTAAAATCAACTATTGAGCAATGATTGATAAAACCTTGTATTTGTTTTAGCGATTTAAATAAAATCCAATTTAAACATTTATGTTGTTTAAATTTGAAATTTATTAAATTGGTTTAAAGTAGATAAATTACCGAAATCCCTAAGTAGATGTTTCGAAACTTTGAAATTTTTCATATGAAATTTCGAAGTAAAAGAACGAGGTTATTTACAACTATATTGCACCTGATTTTTATTTGACTTACATGAGGATATTTAGTCCTGACTAGAGTGTTTTGTTTTTCATTACGCTCAGGTCAGACTGAGTTTTTCAGTTATCAAAGACAGTTATTCTAGAGGACGAAGATGTAGATTTGGTCTATCATATTTGCTAGTATATATTCCGCTGCACTATCTCATTATGTCTATTAAAATGTATTACTCTGATAGTACCATATATTACTCTAATGATGTTATAAATTGAATTCTAATGTATGTTGTTAAATAACTTCATGAACTATTTACGTGATTATTGTATTTTATCGTTCCATTGCAAGATTCTATTGTTGTTTTCTTATTTTGTTTTTTATTTCTTTAAAATAAACTCATTGATAATCTATCTTTTAAATAGTTTGAGTTGGACATGTCTGGTTTATTGTCGAATTGAACAATCTAAAAAGGTGGGTCGTCACAGTGTTAGGCTTTTAGAGGCCACAATTACCTTTTCCTCATAGCAGACCATCTTAGAATGCTAACATTGCCCTTAAGGCAGAAATGCAATGCCATCATTCATCCGTACAAGTTGTTCCAAGATCGAACAAACATTTAGCATTTACTATTTTCCATTTGAATCACCCTTAGGAATATCAGTATAGCTCCATTGCATATTTCATTATGATTCATCACGAACGTTATTAATTTGGAGTGGTTCGGGTAAATAATACTTACCCAAAACCGATGTCTCCCAACTAAGGTTAATTTCCAACAAACTCAATTCAAGTTCTTTATAAGTATGCAACAAGTTAAGATTTGATAGTCAATTATTTAACTATCAACTACACAATCAACAATAATCCAGAGATTTCATCTTCCTATACTAACCACTAAGCTTCAAAATAAGTTTTCATTTATTTAAATATCTTTTCCAAAGGTTTATCAAAACATTCCTATACTTATCTCACTCACATAAGTATATTCACAAAACATTATGGAAAACTTCTTATTTCAAAATCATATTAAAAGGATCAAACAAATGTTATTTAAACTAGAGATAAGAACTTCCCAAATACTATTCCTTCAGTGTTAAGCATGGAACGAAAGTTCCACACCACCATAACAAAGAAGGTCAGTTAAGGAAAATCCCATCTCTAATTCCTTTACAAATTTTCTTCAATAAATCCTTTCAATAAATAATTTTCACTTATAAGTTTCCTATGCTAAAATTCTAAATCCACTTATAAAACTCTTTTATAAATATCCAAAAATCATTTATAAAACTCTTTTATAAATATCCTAAGTCATGTATAGACTCTTTTATAAATATCCAAAGTCATTTGTAAACTATTGATTTTGAAAGGTATTCAATCTGAAAAGCGATAATCTAATATATAATGGAATTTATATAAGAATGATATAATATATTCGAGACTATCGATTTCGGAAAGTACTCGATTTGGAAATGAGATCTTATATATAATGGAATTTATATAAGTGTGATATTTGAAGTTATGATTTGGAAAGGGTACTATATATAGTATGATATATTTCGAAGTAAAAGATATGGAGAAGTCTCGAAGAAGTATAGTATGCTATGCTTCGAACCCTAATGGACTTGAGTGAATCCAGGAGTGGATTCGACCGATAACCCTAATGGACTTGGGTGAATCCAGAAATAGGTTTGAGTCGATATAGGTTGTCCGGACTTAAACTCATGAGTTCCTCAATTTTTTTTAGAGTAGATGGGTCTTTAATTTACCCAATAGGTACGCTTTCAATCATGGATCTGTTATTTATGGATCTTCCAGGAAGAAAGTACAACTATTGTGTAAATCATTGAATCAGTAGCGTACCACTACGGCAGGGGTCGATGGCCCCTTATTTATGAAATTGCAACGATATTTTTCTAGAATCCTGTAACAACCCGTTTTTCTGTACCCTTTGAATCGACAATAAACCAGACATGTCCAATTCAAATTAAACGAATAAGCAGATCATTAGGGGTTGAAAGAAAATAAAGACAGAACAGAATCTCACACGAATGGAATAACATATATTATTTCAATAGTATTCTTTACAGTCGAAAATTTTAAAATACGATATCAGAGTCTAACCTAGATTTAGCCTGGACAGTTATAACACCTACCCTTACAAATGCTGACAAACGAACAAATAAAAAACAAGACACGTCGGATAATAGATTATGTCCATACGTAGATGATTATCTCCAGCTCTCCTTTGGAAACTTCAGCCATCTTCAACTAAACCTGGAACTACTCGGATCTAACCCGAGTATTAAAAATACCCGAATCAGGCTTGATAAACCAGCGTGAGATACTTGAAATTTTAAATGCATATATCATGACGATGCTATCAAAACTTTTGAAAAGAAGGGTTTCTCAAAAGACAATGCCCACACATAAACAAGGATGGGTTTTTACCTTATGATAACCAAAACACTTTTGTATCAAAGTACACTTAATATTATTTTTAATGGCATTCTTTTGAAAACAGTTTCAAATAAACTTATTCAAATAAGATATCAATATCTGGACTAAGTCTAAGGTAATATATCCGGACTAGGCTAACGGAATATACTGAATGGAATATATGATACCAAAAGGGATAGCTGAAATGTTTGCAAGTCATTACAGCTATTTGGGAAATATAATCAAAACCGTAAATCTCATATTAGGATTGGATTTCCAACATGATAGGGAACTAGTGGCCTTTTTATCTGATCCATACATGACAAACATAGTTCCCATGGTGCCTTAGTTGCTTTTCTCAAACAAGTCACTTGGAACTGAACTTGCTATAGTACAACTAATAATCAATAGTTCCCTGCTTTTCTCAAGCTAACCAATCCAAATGGGCAATAAATGCCTTGAGGGATGTATCCCCCAAAAGGGCCCAACGTATTGGACACCACCATACATACTCATTTATTCCGAATGTCTGTCAGACCACATAGTATCCCATATCCTCTTCTGGGATGTGAGGCTAGTGAGGCTGTGCTCAATTTCTTCAAAGCCATGCTTTTCATACAAAACCACGCTATGATCATAACAGGTTCCAGTTTGAATGCCATACCGTCATTCCTTTGATCACTATCTGACTCCCATAAGCATACAACCTTTGAGCTCATATGTCTCAGAGAAGGGTGTTGAGCTAGGAGAATTTTCCTTTCGCCACCAAGTAGATGTACATTTATAAAAGTCAAACGTTGTGTCTCAGAAATGCAATGTCATACATTCATCCATACAAGTTCGTTTTGGGACTGAACGAAACCGAAGACCCTTTCCTCGGCCATTACTAGGCGAGGAGCCCTTGCAATCTAAAAAATCTCTAAAAAAGGAGACCACTACTATAAATAACTCTATAATTGGAGCAACGCAGAGCATGTCCACAAGCAGTCCTCATGCTATAAAGATCCACGGTCTTCAGTAATCATCATCTTCAATATGTCTTCACTTTTGAACGTATACATTGGTTCGAAGTGGTTTTTGGATAGGCATCACCCTAACCCGGCCCCAGTTTCTTCGAAGCCAATTATCAATTTAAATGATGTTAAGTTCATATATGGATATCAATCATCAATCAATTACTTCATCTCTTATTACATATCTTTCTTAGATATATTCTTTTCAATTGATTCCATTTTCTTTTCAAGAGTATGTGGAATCATTAAACCTCATGTAGTAAATCATTTAATTTATTAAACCTTTCTTAAGTCTTGGAATAATTCCAAATCAATTTCTGTTTTAGTTAAACCTTTCCAAATCATTCAATAAATCTTAATCAAAGATTTCTTATATTCAAGCTATAACTTGTAACGTAGGGAAAATATTCCCAAATCATTTATTAAATCTTAATCAAAATTTTCTTTCTTAACTTCAAATCATATTCTTGCAAATCAAAGATTTTCATAACAGAGCATTACTGCCACCTTAAATGTGGTAAATTTCACCTCCAGGGACTAATGGCAAGTAATCCTACATCATGAAGATCTTTGTCTTCAATGATCATTGTCTTCAATATATTTTATTTCGAAAATTAGTTTGAAGGGTTTTTCGGATAGGATTCACCCGTATCCGATCCCTGCTCTTCGAATAGGAATCGCCCAAATTCGATCCTGGTTCCTTCGTACTAATCATCGAATAAAAGATGTTAAGTGGTTAATTAACATTCAAAGAATTTGTTTCTTTTCTCTTATCTTGGAAAAACTTAGGTATGATCTTTTAAAGCATCCGGGCTTTTTTTTCCGATCTATTCCACCCCTCGCTTAAAAAGAGAAAATAGAGGTCAGGTAAGTTCAGGGCACTAGTTGCTTCATCCCTAAACTTAGTTAAATACCTTATTCTTTTCTTCCCAGATCTCATAAGTGGGACAAATGTACTAGTCGTTTCCGCATACTGAGTTATTAGCTTTATTTTGGAATTGATTATAAGATTACAAATTATCTTTTAAACACTTGATTTTCCTTATAAAAGTTTTCATGATTGATTGAAAAATCATTAAGTTTAAACCTTCTTTAAAAAAGTCGTAGAAACGACAGCAAAAAAGTGCCGAGGAAAGTGCTTTATAAGCTTATTTGATTTAAAAAACTTTTTAATAGTTGAAAATTCATATTTTTCATTCCATATATCTTTCAAACCATTTTAATAGATTTATCAAATTCGCTTCATATTTTTAATCATTTAGAAATATCACTTACAAAGGAATCCCTCTTTGGATTCCGAACTGCAAAACCACGATGTTTTTAGAAATTTGTTTTGGATGTTTTTCAAACTCTACTTGATGAAATCTTGATTTTCTTTCTTCGTTTGAAAACTACTTTCATTGCGAACAAAAGAATTTTTATTTCGAAGAAATTCGACTTATAAATCATTCTCTACATTAATTTGAAGTTACGGGTCAAAATTTGTGAACTGCCACTATGCGACGGGCTCGATTTTGACCAATTTTGTAAATTGCTTCGGAACTTGTTCGAAACACTTCAAATTTGTTTTAAACCACGCTTAAACTATTTTAACCATTTAAAACAATATTTTCATCATTACAAACTCATTTTTTTATTTCATTTCATATTATAATATTATATTATTATAATATCATTTTCAATCTTTTTAGATTATTTAAAATCATTAAGAGGCAAAATAACTTCCATAGACATATTTGTACAGATTTAATTCTCATTTAATTAACTATGGTTAATTACTAATCATTTCTCTTATCATTTATCAAACAAGTTATCAAACACATAAACAGTCACATAATCAAACAATTTTGCATCCAAGTTATCAAACATTTAATCATCCAACATATTTAAGCTTTCAAATCATTACTCTTGAAATAATTTATGGATTTATTAGCAAATAAGAGTACTCATGATTAGTTCCACTCCACTAAACTTTTTTTAGACCTTCCTTTTGATTCCTGCAGCACCTTCTTCTCTTTTTCTCGCTTCGGAGCTTCCCGATCTTGCTCTTTCTCTTAATGTGCTCAGCCTTGACCTTGGAGGAGGCTATATTTCTCATGGCCTAAGCCAGAGGTTGGTGGTTGGCTTGGGTTTTGAGGTGGAAAGATGTGGCCATGGGTAGGAAGGAGGAAGAGAGGGGTTTGAAGTGATTTTGGCGAAGTTTTAAGTGGACATTCCTTTAGTAAACAATTTTAGAATATTTTGGCAAAGCTTGGTGGTCTTTTGATTTTGTTTGATATGGTTTTGAAAAAGTTAATAAGAAAATGGAAGAGAAGAAGCCATTAAAGAGTGGAAAAAAAGCTTGAAAAAAGAAGAAGAAGAAGAAGTGAAAAAAAGTGAGAAAGTGTATGCTTGTTATAGAAAAAGTTTTGGATTAAAATAATATTGTAACGACCAGGTATTTTCAACCATTTGCATCCGCACATGTCGAACTTGAATCGCTCAAAATACCGCGTTGTAATAAAAATTTGGCAAATCTCAGAATATACAATAAATAAATAATCACAAACACAGAGTAATAATAGTGTAGGAAGTAAATGAAATAGTAGTTCATGAAGCTACCATGTAAATATATCAGAGTTACATAAGATACAATAGAAGAAATAGAGTACAACAGAAAGTCTCAATACATAGAAGACTACTAATACAAGAGCTGAAAAGGAACAAGAGACTGAAAAAGATAAAACTAGACAAGTAGATAATCTCCAGCAATTCTAAACCTCCAGAGAGTGGAAATCTAAATCTGTAAATCTCAGGCTGACCCAAGCGTAAATAAAATACAAACACTCGAGTCAGCACATACATACTTATACAATATAAACCAACTTAAGTGAACTTTAGTAAAAGTACAAGCAACTTAATGGATGCTTGGGACCACCCATCCTTTAAGGATCCATCAAACTATTTACTATGTAGTAATATTGCGCTATTATAATAATGTCTAATAGTAAAATAAACTTACTTTTAAATAGCATTAAGACTTTACATTTTCCACCTTAACACGTAATATTCCCAGTAGTCCATCCAATATATGCATATCTCCTGACCGGGAGACTACGAGAAGATACGCATGGGCTACGGGAGAAAACCAAATTCATAGTAAAGGCTCGATAGGGTAGGTGACACGGCACATAAGGTAATGCCAGGGTAGATATACCAATTACGACACTCGGGCTGGTGGTAACGCAGCAGCCACATACGCCCACCTCAGAACACATTCCCAAAAATCGAAAGGGCGCCCAAACAATGACAAAAGCAATAGAATGGTATCGAAGAAATGCGTCCGACCAGAGGAGCTACCCCTTTTGGCCCGAGACCGCTCCTGTTTTTGCCACCTTATGCCAACTAACAGGAGTTGGGTCCACGTAATATACCTCAAGAACGTCGCCGTCATCCTACTTCATTCTGGAATCTCCACCGCGTACACGGTTGTCAAAGTCATTTCGTTATCGACAGAGAGTATGCCCATATCTGATCCCGGTCTCTTCGCCAACCAATCGTTATTATAACCCGTGGTTATAACTTAAAAATAATATTTTATACTTCAAAATAAAATATCATTTCAATCCAAATCTTTATCAAAATAAAGATTAAATCATTTTCAAACCATTTCAATATATCAGCATACCATATCTTTCAAATTCAAATATTTATCAAAATAAATATCAAGTCATTTCTAACCATTTCAATATATTAAATTATCATATCCTTTCAAAACTTCCTTTCAAATCATTTTAATACATTAAAATATCATATACTTTCAAAACTTCATTCCTAAATCAATTTAATATCAAAATATCATATCTTTCAGAACTTCATTTTCAAATCATTATATAAGTTCAAATCCAAATATTCAACTTTAAATACCTTCTAAATTTAAGATAACATTCATTTATTATCCCTTCAAATCACCTTTAAAATGATTTATTTTCCAATTAAATTTATTCATTTAAATAATTTAAAAGTGAAGCTATTATTCTTTCAAGTCAAGTATTTAATTTCCAAAGTTTCAAACCATTCTGAGCTCATTTACTTAGTTAAAAACCATAAACATTGAAAATTTCAGCCTTATGTAGTATTTAGAAAAAGCTGTTATAAGTTATACTTGAAAATATTTTAATTTAGCAAAGACAGCATTTAAAACTGCTGTTAAATCTCATTTTAGTTGAATTTTTAGTTTAAAACAGCAAAGACAGCATTTTCAGAAATGCTGTAATAGCTCAGGTTTCAAATTAAAGGTTTTTTATTAATTTCAGCAAAGACATCAGACCACTACATCATTTACAGAACTGCTGTAATAGGCCTTTATTAAGTTTTTAGCCTTTTAGTTTACTTCAGCAACTACAGCATTTCAGAACTGCTGTAATAGCCTTTTTATTAGGTTTTTAGTTCATTTACAGAAACCAAAGTATTTATGAATGCTATAAAAAGTATTTACCAGATTTTAGCGTATTTCCAGCAAATAATAAACTTCAGTTTAAACCCTTTAAAGATGATAAAATCACACTTTTAACATTCAAAAATGTTTATTAACATATCTTTAACATATGATTATTATAAAATAAATTTCTTATAAATAAATCAAATTTTTCAATAAATGTACTTAACAAATTCAAGTGTATAATTTCCCTTCCTTCATATATGCAATTTAGTAACACTTACATTTTTTAAATTTCCATTTCACAAATTTAACTAAATTTCTAATTGATTTCATTTAACTAAAACCTTTAATTAAACCAAATTTCACATTTTCAAGTCAAGTTAAATTACACATTTAAGCATTTATTTATTTAACCATTTAAATTCAAAGAAAAATCAATAATACTTTAGTAAATCACTTAAATTCAAATTTAAATCAAATTATCATATTTACCATTTTCCAAATTAAATTAAATTTTCATATTATCTATATAACTTAAATACCATTTTAAAACCAAATTTTCCAAATTTCCAAAATTTAAGTTATATTTCCAAAATTCAATTTAACCATTTATTTATTTAACATTTCCAATTATAAAAAAAAGCATAAACACTTTAAAATCTATTTAACCCAAATTATCATAAATTTATATTTTAAACCACTTAAAATTTTATTTATATAACTTAAATGTCATTTTAAAAGCCAAAGTCCAAATTTCCAGATTTAAGTTATATTTCAAAAATTCAATTTAATCATTTAATTATTCAACATTTTTAACTTATATAAAAACCAAAATTTCTTATTTAAACATTAAAAATCCAATTTAAATTAAATTCTCATAAATTTACACTTTTAAGAATATTTATGAATATTCAAATACTTTATAAAATACCCACGGCCTATATATAGTTTTCTAACCTAGGTCAAGTGATACAGATATGTATCATTTCAATCCGCAGTTTACAAAGAAAATCCGGGTTCTATCATTTCAAACCCGCAATACCTAGTTAAAATAAATAAAAATCGTTCAGGCCTATCATTTCAGCCCATAATGATTCTTTCCTTCTCTAAAGTCCGTTTGGGTATGTATCATTTCAACCCATAGTGAACCTAATCTACATGGAACTTGAAGTGTGATAAACAGATATAAATAAACAGTTAACAACATATAACAGTAACAGATGAGAAAACATGTAAATTAATAGGTTTAACATCATATATAAATAATCATAGGCAGTTATAACATCATATATAATTCTACACATTCAGTTGTTGTCGCTTCATAATTGCATAAGTATAAAATGTCGTGTGAGATTTACTCACCTCTTTGTGCTGGAGATAGCGAATCAAATGACACAAACGGATTCCCAAAGGCACGATGACACAACAATAGATTCAAGTGGATGAGAACCAAGCTAATAATCTTGTCACAACCCATAAACAAGACCAAAATAAAATTATAATTCAATACAACGTTTAATAGAAATAACTTTGAAATAAAACACAATATGAACACAATAGTTTTTTTCCTTGCTTCCTACCACTACTGCTCGGCCTAGGGATGCATGTGGTCAGGTTTTGGTATGGCTTGGCTCGGGTTTGGACATAAGGGTGCACTTCTACAAGCTAGAACATCGAGAGGAGTTACAAAGCATGAAGGTGAAGATGCTTATGCAAACTAGGGTGGTTTTGGTTCACCAAAGTGGTTCGGCCATCGGTCCTTGGGCTCTGTCGGGGTGCTACAGGTCTGGTCAGTGGATGGAGGGGTGTGTTGTGGTCTGGTCAGTGAGGTGGTGGCTGCTATGGTCGTGTTTATGGTGCTTGATGAAGTGATGAGGCAAGGGGTGGTCAAACTAGCATGGTTTTAAGGGCCTAGTTGCATTTTTTTTTTGGAGTTTTTGCACCATAGGAGTCTCGGCCATGGTCAAGACCAGAGGGGTAGATGATGATGATGAAAAGGAAGAAGTATTGGAGGTGGTGGCCGTGGCTAGGGAGGAGAGGCCGAGCAATACACATGAGAAAACAAGGCAAAATGTATGAAAATAAGAAGAAAAAGAAGAGAAAGAGATGTAGCCATTACCAAGCTTTTCTTCTAGCCATGAATGAAATGAGAAAGATGGTTTTTGTGCGTGAAAAATAAACAAAATACACCGCAAAGAAACAAATCTGTATGGCCAAACAAAAATTAAATGAAGAGTTATGGAAATTGAAAAGTCTAGCAATTGAAAAGTCATAAGAAAAGGAAGAGTCTTTGTCTCTTCAATTTTCCATTTTCTTAAAACAAATATAACAAAATAAATTCAGTAAATAAATTTAAAAACCGAAAAAAGTGAAATAAAATGAAAATAAATAATTAAATTTAAAGAAAGTAGAAAAAGAATTAAAGAAATTGCTTAAAAATTCAAAACAGGGTTCAAAATTTACAATTAAATCATCATTGGCTTTGGAAAAATATCTACTTCATTTTAAAATATTCTAAAACAAAGATTTGAAATAAAATAATTCATTTATCATTTCTAAAATGAAATAAATAATTTAAATTGGAGAAAATAGAAAAAAGAACTAAAGAAATTGTTTAAAAATTGGAAACAGAACTTAAAACTTACGAATAAAATATCACTAGCCTTAGAAAATTTCTATTTCGCTTTAAAAAAAATAAAAAGTCAAATAAATAAGTAAATGTGGGACAAAATAAAGTGGAAATGAAATAAAATAATGTCTTAAGAAAATAGAAAAATAAATAAAGAATTTCTTTAATTAATTGAAACTGGAAATTAGAAATTATAAACAAAAATACAACAGACACTGGAAAATGTCAATTACACTTTAAAAATGTTTTAAAACCAAAATATATACATAACATGTTATTTTACCCATATAAACATAAATTAAAACATTACACGACCAAAAAAATATTATTTATATAATTTAAAATAAAAAATTTTGCTAAATACAACAATTTCACACAATAGTTAAAAAGGCATAACTTTCACATTATAAATCAGATTTCAACGAAACAAAAAATAGTGTTCTTAAAATTTTATTTACTTTCATAATAAAAGATGAAATTCAAATTTTCAAACTTTCAAAATTTAAATTTAGAAGTCAAAGTTTGACCATATTGACCAAAATACACTTTTTTGTAAAATATTCTATTTAATCATGTTTGGAATTCTAATTCACATTAAAATCAAAGTTTGTATTTGAAATAACAAAATATCTAAATAAAATAAAGAAAATAAAGAAAAATCAAAATTCAATTAAAATAATTACAAAATACAGGATTGTTACACGCTCCCCCACTTAAAACTTTTCGTCCCCGAAAAGGAATGAGGTACGGGAAAGCATAGAGAAAGATAAAATGAAATAGGATTAAGACAAGATGACAAGAAGATTGAAATTATACCTGATAATTGTTGTTATAGGTAAGTTTAACAAGGTGGAAATGATCTTTCCAAGATCCTCTAGAATCAAGAACACAAGCACGAAAAAAGGTAGATTCAAAATGAGTACCAAAGATTATCAAACATTATTGAAAGATTTCTAAACAGAAAGATTATAGAAAGATGTATATACCAGTCTGTAGCAAGATAAGGATAAAAAGGACAACCGAAAGATAGTTTGAAAAACAAAATAAGGAAATAAATTTGAAACCATGGAAATTTCAACTTAAATAGAAATAATTTTTTACTCAAGTAAAATAAATCTTAACTATCTCAAATTTCATTATCTTATTATCCAATCATCTTAAATTAACAATTTTAAAACCATGGGTTTGAAAAATAATCATGTATTATACTCATGATGTACTTAATAAATTAAATTCTTCTTTATTCCTAATTAAAATTAAAATTATTTCTCTCAATATATTTATCACTTATGTTAAATATACTTACACTTATTATAACTGCTTTATTTTATTCTTAGTTCTTTTAACATTATTATATTGTAATTTATTCAATTACCTTTTATTCTATTTACCTCTGTTAATCTTTTTGTAACTAAAATTTAAGTGTATAACATTTATTATAACCACTCAAATTTTATCTATAAAAACTTTTTGTATTGTATATTATCTAATTACATTGTTAACTTCTAAAAATTAAGTTAAGTTATATTTGAATGCAATTGTATTATACAAATAAAACTTTCCAATTAAATCATTTCATGCTTGAATATTCATCCAAAATTTTGATTTTCTTTTTATAATTGAAATTATTCTTTAAAATAACATTTAAGAATTAAATTTCCAATTTCTTCAAACCATTTAGGGATAAATAAATGTATGTAGATAATTTATCAAATCAAATTTAAATCATATATCTATATATATTATAAATCAACTCATATTTTAGAAATTCAAATCAATTTGATTTACCAAAACAAAGCTGTAGCAAGACTACAGAGCGGTCTCTTCACTTCGAAACTCGAAAATAAATGTCGATGATGCTGCAGTCATCACCGAAATTATTTCCCAGCGACAAAGAGAAGAGCACTGATTTTTTTTAACTTTAAAATTCTTTGAAAACATATTCTTATTCGAAAATACTTTGAATAATATACTTTAAACTTAAACACCAGGTTTAAAACCATCAGAAATTAAATTCTCAAATTTCTTGTTTTAAATTCATTTTAGTTCCCAAATCAATTTATAAACAACTATTTATAAATTCATTTATGGAACAATAAATGATAAATCAAGTATTATCATTTCAAATAATCAATTTAAACCAATTTATTAAGTTCTATAAATTTAATTATATATCAAAATTTATTTCATTAACCAAATTTTAAAATAATATTGCGTTAGTTTGTTCTGTCGAAGTGTTTTAGAAATCCTATCAATAGCGTTGATCAGACGAATTAATCAGAAATCCAAATCAACATCAACAACTCAAACAACAGAATATATAAAACAAAATATAGATTTACAAGTACAATTCAAAATGTTTTGAAGATAGGTTGGAAGCAAAAAACAAGATGATTAATTAACAAAATATGGAGATGGATAAGCTTAAATAAATCACGGATAACCTTAACCGGGTCAACCGTGATTTAAAGAATAAGATCAATGTGGATTTTTCTGGGGTGAATCTACATTCGATCTCAAGAAATAGAGTTTGGAATTAGCATCTAAACCAAAGATAGATGTAAATCCCTAGTGAATCGATGCTAATTGTAGAGGAGTTTCCCCCTTTTACAATTCAATTTGAAAATGGCGAGACCGCCGACTCACTAAATAGATCATTCGAAGCGGAGTTATGGGATACTCTAGAATAAAAAGAAGATGAATAGTGAGGGACACGAATGGATTTTGAAACTGTAGGGAACGTTCCAAAATTCAAAGGAAATTCGAATCAAATAGGAAAGATTCAAACTCGAATGAAAGTGATTCTGTAAATAATTTAACTTATATTCTAAGTTTTGCCTCAAAGCCAAAGCTCTGATACCAAATGTAAGGACCAAGTATTTTCAACCATTCGCATCCGCACATGTCGGACTTGAATTGCTCAAAATACTACGTTATAATAAAAATTTGGCAAATCTCAGAATATACAGTAAATAAATAATCACAGATCATAGACACGGAGTAATAATAGTGCAGTGGAAGTAAATGAAATAGTAGTTCATGAAGCTACTATGTAAATATATCAGAGTTACATAAGATACAACAGAAGAAATAGAGTACAACAGAAGTCTCAATACATAGAAGTCTACTAATACAAGAGCTGAAAAGGAACAACAGACTGAAAAGGATAAAACTAGACAAGTAGATAATCTCCAACAATTCTGAACCTCCAGAGAGTGGAAATCCAAATCTGTGAATACTCAGGCTGACCTGAGCGTAAATAAAATACAAACACTCGAGTCAGGACATACACACTTATACAATGTAAACCTACTCAAGTGAACTGTAGTAAAAGTACAAGTAACTTAAAGGATGCTTGGGACCGCTCATCCTCTAAGGATCCGTCAAATTATTTGCTATGTAGTAATATTGCGCTATTATAATAATGTCTAGTAGTAAAATAAACTTACTTTTAAATAGCATTAAGACTTTATATTTCCCACCTTAACACGTAATAGTCCCATTAGTCCATCCAATATCCGCATATCTCCTGATCGGGAGACCACGAGAAGATACGCATGGGCTACGGGAGAAAACCAAACTCGTAGCAAAGGCTCGATAGGGTAGGTGACACGTCACACAAGGCAATGCCAAGGTAGATATACCAATTACGACACTTGGGCTGGTGGTAACGCAGCAGCCACATACGCCCACCTCGAAACACATTCCCAAAAATCAGAGGGGATCCTGAACAATCACAAAAGCAATAAAATGGTATAGAAGAAATGCGTCCGACCAGAGGAGCTACCCCTTTTGTCCCGAGACCGCTCCTGTTTTTGCCACCTTATGCCAACTCACGGGAGTTAGGTCCACGTAATATACATCAAGAACATCGCCACCATCCTACTTCATTCTGGAACCTCCACTGCATACACGGTTTTCAAAGTGGTTTCGGTATCGACAGAGAGTATGCCCATATCCGATCCCGGTCTCTTTGCCAACCATTCGTTATTATAACCCGTGGTTATAACTTAAAAAATATATTTTATACTTCAAAATAAAATAACATTTCAATCCAAATCTTTATCAAAATAAAGATTAATCATTTCCAAACCATTTCAATATAACAACATACCATATCTTTCAAATTCAAATATTTATCAAAATAAATATCAAGTCATTTCTAACCATTTCAATATATTAAATTATCATATCCTTTCAAAACTTCCTTTCAAATCATTTTAATAGATTAAAATATCATATCCTTTCAAAACTTCATTCCCAGATCAATTTAATATCAAAATATCATATCTTTCAGAACTTCATTTTCAAATCATTATATAAGTTTAAATCCAAATATTCAACTTTAAATACCTTCTAAATTCAAGATAACATTCATTTATTATCCCTTCAAATCACCTTTAAAATGATTTATTTTCCAATTAAATTTATTCATTTAAATCATTTAAAAGTGAAGCTATTATTCTTTCATGTCAAATATTTAATTTCCAAAGTTTCAAACCATTCTGAGCTCATTTACTTAGTTAAAAACCATAAACATTGAAAATTTTAGCCTTATGCAGCATTTAGAAAAAGATGTTATAAGTTATACTTGAAAAAAATTTAATTCAGCAAAGACAGCATTTAAAACTGCTGTTAAATCTCATTTTAGTTGAATTTTTAATTTAAAACAGATAAGACAGCATTTCCAAAAATGCTGTAATAGCTCATGTTTCAAATTAAAGGTTTTTTTATTAATTTCAGCAAAGACAGCAGACCACTACAGCATTTACAGAACTGCTGTAATAGGCCTTTATTAAGTTTTTAGCCTTTTAGTTTACTTCAGCAACTACAGCATTTCAGAACTGCTGTAATAGCCTTTTTATTAGGTTTTTAGTTCATTTACAGAAACCATAGCATTTCTGAATGCTATAAAAAGTATTTACCAAATTTTAGTGTGTTTCCAGCAAATAATAAACTTCAATTTAAACCCTTTAAACATGATAAAATCACATATTTAACATTCAAAAATGTTTATTAACATACCTTTAACATATATTTTTATAAAATAAATTTCTTACAAATAAATCAAAATTTTCAATAAATTTACTTAACAAATTCAAGTGTATAATTTCCTTTCCTTCACATATGCAATTTAATAACACTTACATTTTTTAAATTTCCATGTCACGAATTCAACTAAATTTCCAATTGATTTCATTTAACTAAAACCTTTAATTAAATCAAATTTCACATTTCCTAGTTAAGTTGTATTTTAAAATTACACATTTAAACATTTATTTATTTAACCATTTAAATTCATAGAAAAATCAATAATACTTTAGTAAATCACTTAAATTCAAATTTTAATCAAATTATCATATTTACCATTTTCCAAATTAATTGATCTTCCATATCATATATATAACATAAATACCGTTTTAAAACCAAAATTTTCCAAATTTGCAAAATTTAAGTTATATTTCCAAAATTTAATTGACCATTTATTTATTTAACATTTCCACTTATAGAAAAAAAGCATAAACACTTTAAAATCTATTTAAATAAAACTATAATAAATTTACATTTTAAACCACTTAAAATTTTATTTATATAACTTAAATGTCATTTTAAAAGCCAAAGTCCAAATTTCCAGATTTAAGTTATATTTCAAAAATTCAATTTGATCATTGAATTATTCAACATTTTTGACTTATAGAAAAATCAAAATTTCTTATTTAAACATTAAAATCCAATTTAAATCAAATTTCATAAATTTACACTTTTAAGAATATTTAAAAATATTCAAAATACTTTATAAAATACCCACGGGCCTATATATAGTTTCTAACCTAGGTCAATTGATACGGATATATATCATTTCAATCCGCGGTTTATAAAGAAAATCCGAGTTCTATCATTTCAAACCAGCAATCCCAAGTTAGAATAAATAAATAAAAATCGTTCAGGCCGATCATTTCAGCCCATAATGATTTTTCCCTTTTCTAAAGTTCGTTCGGGTATGTATCATTTCAACCCATAGTGAATCTAATCTATAGGGAACTTGAAGTGTGATAAACAGATATAAATAAACAGTTGACAACATATAACTGTAACATATGAGATGCCATGTAAATTAATAGGTTTAACATCATATATACATAATCATAGGCAGTTATAACATCATATGTAATTCTACACATTCAGTTATTATCGCTTCACAATTGTATAAGTATAAAATGTCATGTGAGATTTACTCACCTCTTTGTGCTGGAGATAGCGAATCAAATGACACAAATGGATTCCCGAGGGCACGATGACACAACAATAGATTCAAGTGGATGAGAACCAAGCTAATGATCTTGTCACAACTCGTAAACAAAACCAATATAAAATTATAATTCAATACAACATTTAATAGAAATAACTTTGAAATAAAACACAATATGAAGACAATAGTTTTTTTGTTGCCTTGCTTCCTACCACTACATGCTCGTCCTAGGGATGCATGTGGTCAGGTTTTGGTGTGGCTTGGCTCGGGTTTGGACATAAGGGTGCACGGCTACAAGCTAGAACATGGAGAGGATTTACAAAGCATGAAGGTGAAGAGGTTTATGCAAACTAGGGTGGTTTTGGTTCACCAAAGTGGTTCGGCCATGGGGCCTTAGGCTCAGCCAGGGTGCTACAGGTCTGGTCAGTGGATGGAGGGGTGTGTGGTGGTCTGGTCAGTGAGGTGGCGGCGGCTATGGTGGTGGCTATGGTGATGGATGAAGTGATGATGCATGCGGCCAGAAAAAAATTAAATGAAGAGTTATGGAAATTGAAAAGTCTAGCAATTGAAAAGTCATAAGAAAAGGAAGAGTCTTTGTCTCTTCAATTTTCCATTTCTTTTATAAAAAATATAACAAAATAAATTCAGTAGATAAATTTAAAAACCGAAACAATGTGAAATAAAATACAAATAAATAATTAAATTTAAAGAAAATAGAAAAAGAATTAAAGAAATTGCTTAAAAATTCAAAACAGGATTCAAAATTTATAATTAAATCATCATTGGCTTTGGAAAAATATCTACTTCATTTTAAAATATTCTAAAAAAATTTGAAATAAAATAATTCATTTATCATTAATAAAATTAAATAAATAATTTAAATTAGAGAAAATAGAAAAAAGAGCTAAAGAAATTGTTTAAAAATTGGAAACAAGACTTAAAACTTACAAATAAAATATCACTAGCCTTAGAAAATTTATATTTCACTTTAAAACAAATAAAAAGTAAAATAAATAAATAAACGAGGAACAAAATAAAGTGGAAATGAAATAAAATAAGGTCTTAAGAAAATAGAAAAGTAAATAAAGAATTTCTTTAATTAATTGAAACTGGAAATTAGAAATTGTAAACAAAAATACAACTGACACTGGAAAATGTCAATTACACTTTAAAAATGTGTTAAAACCAAAATATATACATAACATGTTATTTTACCCATTAAACATAAGTTATAATGTTACATGACCAAATAAAATATTATTTATATAATTTAAAACAAACAATTTTGCTAAATACATCAATTTCACACAATAGTTAAAAAGACATAACTTTCACATTATAAATCAGATTTCAACGAAACGAAAAGCAGCGTTCTTAAAATTTTATTTACTTTCATAATAAAAGATAAAATTCAAAATTTCAAACTTTCAAATTTCAAATTTAAAAGTCAAAGTTTGACCATATTGACCAAAATACACTTTTTTGTAAAATATTCTATTTAATCATGTTTGGAATTCTAATTCACATCAAAATCAAATTTTATATTTGAAATAATAAAATTTCCTAAATTAAATAAATAAAATAAAGAAAAATCAAAATTCAATTAAAATAATTATAAAATACAGGGTTGTCACAAATATTTTTTAAAAAAGATCAAATTACCCTTCACATACTTTTTAAGTTACCTTATTTTTTCAACACTTAACATTACATTTCAAATCATTACTTTATGTCATTTTCACTTAAGTATTAAGTAAAGAATATTATAATTATGTTTGGTTTGATTTGATGTTTACTTTTTGCTTTGAAATGACATGTTTGTCATTTTGTGCTTACTTTTCTTAATTATATTCTATAATTTTCTAAGTATGTTTAGTAAAAATAAACTTGATTAGTGAATTAATTAATACTTATACTATTTAAATATATGTTCATATATAAGAAAATAAAGGTGCCACTACGTTGCGGCAACTTTTAATCGACAAAACGTGGATTTTCGACAAAATGTTTTACGGTCACAGTTTGACATTTTTAATCAAACTATTTATTTATATAAAACAAATTTAAAAATGAACTTTTTAATACTTTAAATAAATTTGAATATGTCTCTTTTTATTTTAAAATCGTATTTAAATAATATCAAAATCTCTAATTTTACACTGTTTGTAAAACTGACAAAGTGCGACAAAAATTAGTTATTTCTGTAAAACAATTATTAACATACTTTTAAATATTTTAACATACTTTCATTGTCTTTATTAAATATTTTCAACAAGATTTATCTTTTTAAATAAATATTTAAACCTATTTATTTAAGCATTTATTTTTAACAAAACTTAACTTTTGTTGATTTGTTGTAAAATCCAAATTTATACTTTTTAAATTATCAACTATAAGAATAATTATTTATCTACTATTAACAATTTTATATAACTTATTTATTTAAGTTTTAAACATTTTTAAATTTAAAATAAATGAAATCTCTCATTTCCGAATTAGCGAAATTATGGATCGTTACATTCTCTACAACATAAAAGCATTTCGTCCTCGAAATTGCCCCGAACAAAAGTTTGCCCAAAACCTTTATCTTCAAACTTATTCCATGTAATATACACAGATCATCTGTATTAAATATCTTAATTAAACTCCTATTCGAATACACAACTTTATTTCCGAAATCGATCCTGATCCTCTAATGCGGACTCTGATCAGACTCTTTACTCACAAACCTTTTATTTCCTTGCATAGCTCTCAACTATGATGGAAAACTCAAGTACCTAACCAAAATCATCATCAATGTTCGTCGTCAAGAATCGAGTAATAAATCCTTTTCCAGATAAGTGTAAACATCTTAAACTTCTATACTCAAATCTTAGATCAAAATTATGTGATGAGAAGATCTATATATAGTATATGTATTTATTAACTTTCAAAACTTTTCATAAAACTATTATCTTAAGTTCAAACATTTTATAAAGATGCTTTTTTATATAACCCCTTTAATCATTTATTTCAAAACATTTTTATTAAAGGAAAATATTCTAAAGAAACTATTTTTCACTCAAAAGATAATTTATCTTTATTATAATTTTTTTCCCTCAATCCTTTAACTTAGTATATTTCCTTTCACATAATATTATTTATGAATTATTTCGTAAACCTATTACTTAAGTTTATTTCATCTTATAACTTATGCAAATCAATCATATTTTAAAGATTCAAGTCCAAATTCTTAATTAATGCTAGGATTCATTAATATAAAAAAATCCACGTTATAATTATCTTTTTAAAGAGTCATTAATTCCATGTTATTTAATACAATTATTCATTTTCTAGCTTTGAAAAACAAATTTTAAAACCATCCGTATTTAAATCCTCATAATCTTAACTCTTAAATCTCTTTTTTCCTTCATAAATCAGATTTACAAATTATCCTTGTCTTATTTCATTTACTCAAAGTATTTCACAATCTTTTACCAAAATTTTTCATAAATTTCTTAGCTTTGAGTTATGTATAATTCAAAAAAAATCGACTGTTCAAAATCGTCGAAAATTTCGCTTTATTTTAGCAATTAGCGATCCCAATTATCTTTAGTTTAAACACTTTTACAAATATTACTAATCAATGATTCACATTATTTCTTTAACTTAAGAATATTGTATAGATCGAGTAACTCCAAAATAATCCAAGGAGCTAGGTACTACGAATTGTATCATATATCCTCTTAATAAGTAGAGTAATACTTAAGAGAAGTGTTTACCATTCTAACACATCTCTAACCCATTCGATTGGTTATCATAAAATACCTTTTCTATTTTCAAAATTCTTTAGAGATTACTTAATAAAACCTATTTTATAAATTCATTTTATCTTATATAATTAACTTCATTCAAATTTCCATAATTCTTTTACTCTAATTTAAATTCTCATTCCTTTTATATTTATCTTTTTACAAAATCATTTTATATTATTTTTTTATCTTATATGTTCATTCCTCAAACAAATCTGATTATCAAATACCCTATAGTCAAATCGTGAAACTTAATTCACAAGGTATTTGTATATAAACTTTTAAATCAAACAACTAATCAACTTATAATAGTAACTTAACATTATCATTTCTCAAGTTATTATTTTGTAACGAGTATTAAAGATCTTAGTTACCTTACAAGATTTCTTACTTATCGATTGTCTATACGAAACATCTTATAGTCAAACCGTGAAATTATAATCACAAGACGTTCAAATTTAAATTTCACTAATCCTAATTTCTAACTATACAATTTTTCAAAACATATACTTTATATTCAAAATATAATCCTAGGTAAAATTATTTCATTTACCAATTTTTTTCAAAATCAGTGTGTTGGTTCGCCTTGTTCAAGTGTTTAGGAATTCCCATCGATAACGGTGATTAGGCGCATCGTTCAGAATCCATAAATCACTCAATAGACAAATCAACACAAAACAATTTATTAGTCAATAACAAATACGCACTCATATATAATACACTCAAACTCATTCTAGGGTGTTACTAACCCTATCTCTAATGAGTCAATCATCCTAGGGTAATACTAACCTGATGAGTCTTTACCCCAACAAAGCCAAGGTTCTTACTTAACCTTAAGCTCTGATACCAAATGTAACAACCCGTTTTTCCGTACCCTTTGAATCGACAATAAACCAAACATGTCCAACTACAATTGCATGAATAAGCGGATCATTAAGAGTAGAAAGAAAATAAAGACAGAATAGAATCTCACACGAATGGAATAACATATATTATTTCAACAATAATCTTTACAGCAGAAAATTTTAAAATACAATATCATAGTCTAACCTAGATTCAGCCTAGACAGTTATAATACCTGCCCTTACAAATGCTGAAAAACAACAAACAAAAACAAACAAACCACAACAGATAATAGAATATGTCCATACGTAGATTAATATCTCCAGATCTCCTCTAGAAACTCCAACTGTCTTCAACTAAACCTGAATCTACTCGGATCTGACCCCGAGTATTAAAAATACCCGGATCGGGGTTGATAAACCAGCGTGAGATACTCGAAATTTCAAGTGCATATATCATGACTATGCTATTAAAACTTTTGAAAAGAAGGGTATCTCATAAGACCACGCCCACCATAAACACAGACGGGTTATGATAACTAAAACACTTTTATACCAAAATACACTTGATATTATTTTTAATGACATTCTTTTGAAAACAATTTCATATAAACTTATTCAAATAAGGTATCAATATCTGGACTAAGCCTAAGGTAATATATCCAGACTAGGTTAGCGGGATATACCGAACGGAATATATGATACCAAAAGGAGTAGCTGATATTTGGACTAAGCCTAAGGTAATAAATCAAAGATGGTTATTCTAGAGGACAAAGGCATAGATTTGGTCTATCATATGTACTAGTATATATTCTGGTGCACTATTTCATTATGTCTATTAAAATGTGTAACTCTGATAGTACCGTATATAACTCTAATGATGTTATATATTGAGATCAAATGTATATTGTTTAACAACTTCATGAACTGTTTATGTGATTATTGTATTTTATCATTTCGTTGCGAGATTCTATTATTGTTTTCTACTTTTCTTTTTTATTTCTTTAAAATAAACTCATTGATAATATATCTTTTAATTAACTTGAGTTGGACATGTCAGTTTTATTTATGACTTAAACTACCTAAAAAGGTGGGTCTCACAGTGTGAGGCTTTGAGAGGCCACAATTACCTTTCCTTTATAGCAGACCATCTTAGAATTCTAACATTGCCCTTTAGGTAGGAATGCAATGCTATCATTCATCTGTACAAGTTGTTCCAGGATCAAACAAGCATTCAATATTTACTATTTTCCATTTTGGAACCACCCTTAGGACAATTAGTATAGCTCCATGGCATGCTTCATTATGATCCATCATGAACGTTATTAGTTTGGAGTGGTTCGGGTAAATCATACTTACCCAAAATCGGTGTCTCCCAACTAAGCGGTAATTTCGAGCAAACTAAATTCAAGTTCTTTAAAAGTATGCAACAAGTATTTGAGTCCTCACCAGGGAACTTAAATATAGACAACATACCTCTAATGATAAAAAAAATTAAGATTTGATAGTCAATTATTTAACTATAAAATACACAATCAACATTAATCCAGAGATTTGATCTTCCTATAACAACCATTGAGCCTCAAAATAAGTTTTCATTTATTTAAATATCTTTTCTAAAGATTTATCAAAACATTCATATACTTATCTCACTTACAAAAGTATGTTCACAAAACATTGTGTAGAACTTCTTATTTCAAAATCATATTAAAAGGATCAAACAAATGTTATTTAAACTAGAATAAGAACAACCCAAACACTATTCCTTCGGTGTTAAGCATGGAATGAAAGTTCCTCACCACTATAACTAAGAAGGTCAGTTAAGGAAAATCCCATCTCTGTTTCCTTTATAATTTCTTCAATAAATCCTTTTAGTAAATAATTTTCACTTATAAGTATCCTATGCTAAAATTCTTAATCCATTTATAAAACTCTTTTATAAATATCCAAAAATCATTTATAAAACTCTTTTTTAAATATCCCAAGTCATGTATAAACTCTTTTATAAATATCCAAATTCATTTGTAAACTCTTTCATAAATCTTTATTTATAATTCTCTTTTTAAATAAATCATTTACAAATATCATTCATAAATATCCTTTAAATAAACCCTTTGTAAACTATTAGTTACAAAATATCATTTGTAAATACCTTTATCAAAGTAATTGGACATCTTACAAAATCATTTACAGTAACATGACCTCAAATTGATATAGAATTAAAGTTAATTTAAAAATCGTAACTTACACATTTGAATAGAGGCTTAATGACCATAATGGTTCTAAATTAAGTTACCGTTTTATTTAAATTTGGCATCCAAGTCACATAATAGTTATTTACATATACCAAAATATATGTAAATAAAATTCATAACTACATTAGGTAATAACGTGTCAATATAAACCAACTTCCAGATACATATCCACGCAAAATAACAGAAGGATGGTAATTGCTCCTACTAAATAGATTTCCAAATAATCTATTAATTTTAATATAGCAGAACAAGGATTTATTCTACTAAGAGATGTCAATAATCTACTTAATTAAGGTATATATAATGACCTAGAATTTGGAGTATTTGAATTTGGAATATTTAATTGATTTTAAATGTTTAAAAGTTAATTTTTAACTTGAATTTCAAATATAACCATTTATTGGATAATTTTGTTATTGAATTAATAATTGAAAATTGGTTAAATTACTGAATCTGGAGTTTTAAGCATGTTAAAAATAATCTAAAGGCTTATAAAATTTATACTAATAATAATGAAAATAATAAAACTTTTAAATTGAATTTGAAAGTGATTTTTTCAGTTTAAAATATATCGTTTAAATTGACATTTAAAATAGCCTTTTGGGGCACAGTCTCGGAATTCAACGAAACAAGTTCCATTGAATCCGTAATAGTGTATTAATATCGGATTTCAATTTTCGTAAGGTTTGGTGTTATTGATTGATTGTACGGGACATAAAAGCACTGAAATTTATATCGAAAATCAATATAATAATTGGGTCCAAAAAGCTATCTTCTCCATACGGTCGAATTAGGACTCAAAACCTTTTCCATTGCGCTCAGAGTAAGGGTATAATATTATAAATGCCTAGCGGCCTGCCTCGATAGGAAATCGAGATTTTAGGCTACGAAATCGATACATTTGAAATTTAAATAATATATGGTCAAGTCAAATGTTTTCACATCAGCTGTTTTTCTTTATCACCTCAAGTCACAGTAGACAAGAAAGCTCTACATGTAAAACATCACGTCCACTTTTCTTTAAAAATATTGTTCCCTCCCTCTTTTACAATGCACGCAAGAGTGAACGGTGAAAAAAACGATAAGGAAAAATAATGTAAATGGCCGAAGAAAAAAGAAAAGAGGTGACTACGTTCATCTTCTCGACCTTTAAAACATAGCATATCGAATGGCCATTATCGCTAGGGGCCGCCAGAGGCCATATGAGGCGCCAAGTTCAACTAGAAAAATGTAGAGGAGTGGGAGCTCGACTTTGTGGACGGTGGAGATCGAAAATGGAAGGATGTGGTGGCAGCTACAGATGGTTGAACGCGAGTGGATGGGTTTGGTTTTTCCTTGGTTTTCGGTGATGCTGTTGATTGATGGGCAGTAGGCCCTGAAGGTGAAGGGTCAAGGAAGGTGAGAGCTTTCATTCGGTGGTGGTGCGATAGAGGAACGTGGTCGGAGGTGGTGGAATTTTACCGATGAATGGCCGATCTTTGATGCGTAACTGATTGTAGATGATGGGGAGAGGGAGGTCGAGACCACCAGCGTTAGATGTGGTAAGGTGTGGGATTGTCTAGCGACACTTCATAGCAGTTCAGGTGGCTTGTGACGGTGGTGAGGCACAGTCAACGGAAGCGGCTACGTGGTCAAGCTCGAATTGAGGGAAGAGGAGTTTAGGCGGCTGTTTTTTTAAGTAGGTAATTAATTTGTTAATTATGTAATTAAGGAACTATTATAATATTTTCTGTTGATAATCTTAAAATCGTGGTAACTTGCTCGTATTAGATCAGAGTCGAACGAAACAAGTTGCCTTAGGATTGTATTGTCGAATACTGCGGAAATGAAATTGAGTGGTAACAATTTGGGGGTTCTGGGATTTTTAAATAAATACAAGCACGTGCGGATTAAATTGGTACTTGGAATGTGGAAGCGACAGAAAATCAAAGTGAGTTAATCTCACTTAAATTTTGGATTACCATAACTAATTTTAAATAGTTAAAATTAATTATTGATTGATTGATAGAATTGATAAATTATTATCAGTTGGATGTGATGTTATATATAGTACTATATATATATATATTGGAGTGATTATTATTCCCGCATATAGATATATATAGCGGATGAGACTGTAACGACCCGATATTTTCAACCATTCGCATCCGCACATGTCGGACTTGAATTGTTCAAAATACCGCGTTGTAAAAATAAATTTGGCAGAACTCAGAATATGCAGTAAATAATAAATCACAGAATCACAGACACAGAATCAGAATACTCGCAGCGGAATTAAAAATACTTAGTGGTTCATGAAGCCACTATAAATATTCTTACTCAAGTAAAATTTACATAGTTAAATATTCTTACTCAAGTAAAATTTACATAGTCTTAAATCCAAATATAGTTTTAACTTATCAGTAAACAGTCCAAATGTCCACTAGTCTTGATTTCAAAATTTTAGATAAAGAACTGGAAAGGAAGTTTGCCAGCAGCTTGAAAGTGATCTACAGAAATCCTAGCTCCGGGATGAAAACTGAACTGCAACTCAGGCTGACCCGAGCGTAACATAAAACATAAACACTCGAGTCAGGACATACATACTTATATAGTGTAAGCTAATTCAAGTGTACTGTAATATAGAGCAAGTAACTTAAAGGATGCTTGGGATCGCCCATCCTCTAAGGATCCATTAAACTATTTACTATGTAGTATATTGCGCTATTATAATAGTGTCTATTTATAAAATAAACTTACTTTTAAATAGCGTTAAGGCTTTACATTTTCCACCTTAACACAAATAATGCCAATAGTCTATACAGTACCGTAATACCTCCTGATCGGGAAGCTACCAGAGGGTACTCCATAGGTACGACACAAATAGAAACTCGTAGGAGGCTCGCTATGGTAGGTGACACGGCACAATTAGGCAATGCCAGGGTAGATATACCAATTGCTATCCGGACCGGTGGAAACGCATAGCCGCAGTTACCGCCCACCTCGAACAACACTCCCAAATCAAAGGTGCGCACCAAAACAATCACAAGAGTAATAGAATGGCATACGAAGAAGTGCGTTCGATCAGAGGTGCTACCTCATTAATCCGAGAATCGCTCCTGTTTTAGCCACCTTATGCCAACTCACGGGAGTTGGGTCCATGTATTTACCTTAAAGAAACCGTCACCACCATCCTACTTCATTCTGGAATCTCCACCGCGTACACGGTTAGTCAAAGTGGTTTTCGGTATCGACAGAGAGTATGTCCATATCCGATCCCGGTCTCTTTGCCAACCAAACGTTATTATACCCCGTGGTTATAGTTTAAAAATGGTATTTTTACAAATCAAATATATTTCAAATACCTTCAATATCAAATTCTTGATTAAAACATTTCATTTGATAATATACAATTTCAACTTATTCAATTTAATTTGGAATTTATTGCTTTTAACAAACTTTAAAATCAATTTCTTCCTTTAAAACTATCCAAAGTCCATTTCTTAATTTTTATTAATTACATATTTAAATTCCAAAAATTTAACTTATTCCCAAAATAAATTTCTATAAATTTAAATAAATCAAATTTCAATTTCTGCAGCACCTATGAAATGCTACCTAAAGTTTATGGGTTAAACAGTCCAATTTTAAAAGACAGCATTTAAATGCTGTAATAGGTTATTAACTTATCAATTTAGTTTAAATTCCAAATACAACTTATTATCAATTATTTCTTAACTGAAATCTCATCTTAACAAAAATCCAGAATTTTTCCAAATAAGTTATATTTATTTATTTAAAATCTTAACTCATTCAAAAATCATTTTTAAATCTTTATAAAAATCCTTTAAATACATTAAACCACAATATTATAAACTTCCATTTAAAAATAATTTTAAAATATTTCAGACAAATATTATAGGAACCACGGGTCTGTATAAAATTTTCTAGCCTAGGTCAAGTGATACGGATTTATATCATTTCAATCCGCAATTTTACAAACCCCGGGTTCTATCATTTCAAACCCGCAATCCCAAGTTAAAATTAAACAGTTAACTGAATAAATGCATAATAATCATCGTTTTAGGCCTATCATTTCAGCCTTAACGATTTAAATTTATAGGGAACTTGCAGTGATGATTTAAATCAGTAAATAAACATTTAACAATATAACTGCAGAAATATTACAACAGATAAATAACTGATGAGGTGTCAATTTAAATGGAGTTTAACATCCTACGTTATATTACAGACAGATAACAGTTAAATAATAATTTACACATACACTTGCGATAATTCACAGAAATATAGGCATGTTTGTCTGGTGAGAAAAACTCACCTGAAGGCTGCAGAAATTTTTTGATTCAAAACGAAAATCCACCGGAAAAGAAACGAACAGAGAGTAACGATCAAATATCCCGGATGTCACGCCTAGATTCAAATCTATAACAAGATCCAAATACCGGATACGTGACTTTAGAAATTTACGGTCAAAGCAAAAATTAAAAATAGGACGAGAATTAGTTCGACTTGCTCGACCACTCCACTGGGTATACTATCAAAACATAACGAAACTTTTCCTACCCATTACTGAACCATGCCATTTCAAAAATCAAGGTAAAATTTACCTAAAGGCCATCTAAAACAAAATGGTGAAGTTTTTCTCCTATAGGCCGTGATATATGCATGTACAAGTGCATCCAATACTCTACTACCTACAGGTTTATGCACTGTCCCACGCAACTATAAAGCATATTGCAGTTATATGCTTTTATATGCAACTAAACATTTCCACCTAACATCTTCTCTGTTATCTGAAGTATTACAGGCTTTCTCCCTTTTTTTTTCAACCGAATCTTATATACATATTTTATAAAACATGCACGGATACATCATTTCTTCTTTAAAATTTTTACTATCATCAACGAATAACTACCCAAGTCAGTTACCTAAAACACGGTCAAGATTTCACTAAAAGCCTGCCTATATGATATACCTATATGCAACTGAAGGCTCACTCACTATGTCAACATGTTATATTCTGATGAACCCTGAAAACTCTCTTTCTCTCCCTCTGTTATATTCTTCTTTACTCTCGTTTTATATTTATTTATTTATTATTATTATTTTTTTAAAACATGTCTAACATCTTATGCAAAACAAAACTCACGCAACTCTCTGCCTACAACTTGCGTCTCTCTGCTATCTACTGTTACAAGATGGTAAAACATGCACAAATCATTAGTGATAAGTACATCCAAAATAACACTTACTACATCATAACTACACTAATTCCATAACCTAGCTTCCTACAGGTTATTGACCTGACTTGAATGAATTTGCAAGGTAATGCATTTCTCTTAAGACCTCATCATCAACACACATATCCACTGCTACTAGAAACAAGGTTTTTTTTTCAAAATATATGTCTCGTAGGAAACTTGGCTGAGCACTAGAGTGGTAGTCAGGGTTGGAGTGGCCGAGCCAAAAGATGGGAAAGCAAAGGAAAAAAACTGAAGAAGGAAAACGGAGAGGATGCAAAAGAAGGAGAGGAATAGTAATATTACCTGATAGAAGCTTTTCTCCTTGTGGATGATGTTATGCAAGATGAGGAGATAAAATACGAACCAGGCTAATATATTTATAGAGGGGAGAGTTTGCTTTAGATGCAAGAAAACATATACACGTGAAGAAAATCAAAAGGGCTCGGTACAAAAATGGCAACATATCTTGGCATGCCTAAACAATTAATTGATAAAGCAAAATTTCGTACGTTCAAAAAGTTTGAATGTGAATACCTTGGCAAGAGATTGAAAAAAAACGGCAGCATTGATAGAAGATTGAACGTTTTGCAGATAAAGAATTGATTTGAGGCGAAATCAATGGAAAAAGAAAAAGCAAGCAGAGCTCAGTGATTTATTTCCAGTTTTTATCTTGTTTGAATGGATAAGGCTCGTGTGATTTTAGGGACCACGGTTAGCAATTAGATTTGATTTTATATGCGTGATATTCATTGCCAGTTTATGAGTTTTGATTTCAACATTTTTTTTATTTGATAGTTGCGTGATTGTAGATTGAAGAAACGGCATTTGGAAGAACTGATATTAGGCAAGAGATTGATTTTAGGCAAAAGATATTTGGATGAAAAGGTATATACAAAAGTTTAAAACAAATTTTGACAGTTAAAACAAAAGTAACGTTTGTTATAAAAATCACTAACTGATATTTTAATCGACAAGTATATTTAAATATGATTTTTACTTTATGCGTGATTATATGAACGAAAAATTTTATCTTGCAAAATAAAGGCAGTGGAAACAGAGAGATATAAATAGGAATGTGAGAATTTGAAAAGATAGGCAAGGTTAAATTTGAATGCATGAGTTGATTTTAGGCAATCAAATATATTGGTCCATTTAGGTTGCGTGAATAAATGAATACAGTGACATGCTCAAGAAACACAAAGGTAAGAGCAAATGCCAAAAATGTTAAAAGAATAAAATTTTGTGTTACGCGCAAAGGAATGCAAAATTGATTTTCTCTCAAATGATATATGCGTGATTTAAGAAGAAATATATGGTATGTTTAAATCAAAAAAGGAAGAGTTGATTATTATCATTATATTTTAAAGAACAGTTACAAACAGATTTGAACGTTTCTCTTTTAAATTCAGATTTGCGTGCTTTTTTGATGCCTGGATATGCACGTTATTCCTCTGGATTTGAGATAAGGCTTGCGAAAATATTAATTGCCAGTTATACAAAGCTTTGGATTCTATACTTTATATGCGTGATTAAAGTAAGCGTTGATTTTGTATACAGACCATTGATACGATATTTTAAATACATATCGATGTTGAAATATGATTTTTAAAATACGCCAAACTGACGTAATATAAAACACCCAAAGTTATATAAAAATAACGTTTTAAATTTAATACGTTTATTACGTTACTTGTACCATAAATTTTACGCGTCCTATAAACGCGAAATCCAACAGTTCATTAATACACTAAACTCTTCAAAATTATTACTTAACAAACTTAATTGGTTTTCACATATTATATATATATATATACAAAATTCCTTTTATTAAAATTCAAATGGAGTTGTCTTTTAACAAATTTAACCGTTTCACAACTTTAAATTTCCATATTTAGTATTTTAAGGAAATGATTTAAATCAAATTATATATGTATATAAATTGGGAAGTAAATTTTACTGGAAAGAGAAAATTAACGGATTAAAATTTTATACATTTTCTTATATATAATCTTATATATATATATATATGTACGGTATTTATTCCCTAAATTTAGGCGCCCTTTTTAAGGCGTAATTACCCAGTTCATTTATATACTAAAAAAATTAGAAATTCTGACCATGCCGAGACTCGAACTCGTGACCTGCCGTGAATAGCCTAGATGTCTTAACCACCTAAGCTATTAATGTTTTCTTAATTAAAACTTGGCCTTGCTAGACATTAAGTTATTTACCATCTTCGACAAACCACCAAATTTCCAAATTAAAGTTAATTCTTAACCATGTCAAAATTTCAGAGATCTTATCATTTAATTAAAAATTTGGTCAATTGTTTTTTATTTTTATTTTTAATCACTTTAAATAAACCCCAAAGTTTTTTTTAAAAAAATACAAGTGAAAAATACTTGTAAAAAAAATTGGGCCGTTACACTCTCCCCCACTCAGAACTTTTCGTCCTCGAAAAGGAAGAAGGTAGGGGAATAGAAACAACCTGAAATAAAACTAAATTGAAACTTAAATTAGAATCATTAATCTAAACAATAAAAATTCAATTTTAAATTAATCATTGATTTCATCTGTTTATACTTAAAATTTTAACATTTATTTATTTACATATTTACTTGTATAATATCCCTACACTTAAAAAAAATCATTCAATTTTTTTTATCCAAATTTTACCCAAGGTATTATAACATTCTAATTTAAAATGTTTAATTTTAATCCAAATTTGAAATGGTAATTTAACTTAATTGTTAAAGTAAATTTACCATTTCCCAAAATAAACTAAATTCCCCATTTAGTTTCTTCTTTATTCCAAACTATAATTAAATTTATTTTTCTCAATATTTTTCTCATCTATGTCAAATATTTTTCTCAATATCTAAACTATATAAGTTCAATTTAAATTAATATTCAATAATTGATTTAATTCATTTGATTTTTACAGAAGTTAAATCAATCTTAACTATTTCCAAATTAATTATCTTATTATCCAATTATTTTCTAAAATCAGAAATTTGTATAGTCATTTATAATAATCATCTTTTGTTCAACAAATTTAATTTTCTTTATTCCAGATTATTATTAAATATATTCTGCTTAATATATCTTATCGCACATATTAAGTAGATTATATTTAATATAACTATTCCAATATATTTCTAAATTTCCTTTAACACCATTTGATATTGTATATTATTCAATTATTATTTTATTTCTATTTACCTCTATTTGTCTTGTTGTAACTGAAACTTTAAGTGTATAACATTTATTATAACCACTCAAATTTTTATTTATAAAATCCTTTTATATTATACATTATCCAATTACATAGTTAATTTCTGAATGATTTAGGTAAGTTATATTGGCATGCAATTTATACAAGTAAAATTTTCCAACTATATTATTCAAGTTTAAATATTCATTCCAAATTTGACTTTATTTTATCATTAGAATCACCTTTTAACATAAATTTATGAATTAAATTTCCAATTAACTTCAAACCCTTTAGAGATAAATAAATACATACATATAGTATATGTCAAATCAAATTTAAATCATATATCTATATATATTATAAATTAAGTCATATTTTAGAAATTCAAATTAATTAAATTTTTGAAGCAAAACTACATCGTGGTCTCTTTACTTCGATACTCGAAAATGAATGTCGATGATGTTGTAGTCATCACCGAAATTATTTTCCAGCAACAAAGAGAAGAGCACTAATTTTTAAAACTTTAAAATTCTTTGGAAACAAATTTATATTCGAAAATTATTTAAATAATAATATATCCTTTTAAGACTTTAAACACAAGGTTTGAAACTATCGAAAATTGAATTCTTAAATTCTTGTTTTAAATTCATTTCTGTTTCCAAATAAATTTATAACCATGTTTATATTCAATTATTTATATAAGACAAAACCAATGGTTTACAAAACAATAAATAAAACCAAACACTATTATCTCTAAACAACTAGTTAAATTTTGAAAATTATAATTATATATATAATATTAGATTTTTCCCAAATAGGAATAAATTTTTCAAACAAGGATAGAGATTCAAATTTTGAAGGACTCAAATTAAATAGAATTTTGATTTAAAGATAAGTTGGAATCAGAAGATCCGATGGTTAAATAACAGAATAAGAAACCAGATAAGTTTATATAAATCGCGGGCAACCTTAACCTGGCCAACCATGACTTAAAGAGTCATATCGATGTGGATTTTCTGGGGTAAATCTACATTCGATCTGAAGAGATAGAGTTCAGAATAACCAAAGATACTAGTATCTAAACCGAGGATAAATATAAATCTCCGGTGAATCAATGCTAGTTGTAAAGGAGTTTCACCGCTATATTAGAATATTGGCGAAACCGCCAATTCACTATAAAGATCATCCTAAGTGGAGTTATGGGATACTCCCGAATCGAAAGAAAAATAAATAGTGAGGGACACGAATGAACTTCAGAACCGCAGGGAACGTTCCAAAATTCAAAAAGGAAGAGATTCAAGCTCGAATGAAAGTGATTCTGTAAATCAAATTTACCATACATTCTAAGTTTTGCCTAGAGCCAAAGCTCTGATACCAGATGTAACGACCCGATATTTTCAACCATTCGCATCCGCACATGTCGGACTTGAATTGTTCAAAATACCGCGTTGTAAAAATAAATTTGGCAGAACTCAGAATATGCAGTAAATAATAAATCACAGAATCACAGACACAGAATCAGAATACTCGCAGCGGAATTAAAAATACTTAGTGGTTCATGAAGCCACTATAAATATTCTTACTCAAGTAAAATTTACATAGTTAAATATTCTTACTCAAGTAAAATTTACATAGTCTTAAATCCAAATATAGTTTTAACTTATCAGTAAACAGTCCAAATGTCCACTAGTCTTGATTTCAAAATTTTAGATAAAGAACTGGAAAGGAAGTTTGCCAGCAGCTTGAAAGTGATCTACAGAAATCCTAGCTCCGGGATGAAAACTGAACTGCAACTCAGGCTGACCCGAGCGTAACATAAAACATAAACACTCGAGTCAGGACATACATACTTATATAGTGTAAGCTAATTCAAGTGTACTGTGATATAGAGCAAGTAACTTAAAGGATGCTTGGGATCGCCCATCCTCTAAGGATCCGTTAAACTATTTACTATGTAGTATATTGCGCTATTATAATAGTGTCTATTTATAAAATAAACTTACTTTTAAATAGCGTTAAGGCTTTACATTTTCCACCTTAACACAAATAATGCCAATAGTCTATACAGTACCGTAATACCTCCTGATCGGGAAGCTACCAGAGGGTACTCCATAGGTACGACACAAATAGAAACTCGTAGGAGGCTCGCTATGGTAGGTGACACGGCACAACCAGGCAATGCCAGGGTAGATATACCAATTGCTATCCGGACCGGTGGAAACGCGTAGCCGTAGTTACCGCCCACCTCGAACAACACTCCCAAATCAAAGGTGCGCACCAAAACAATCACAAGAGTAATAGAATGGCATACGAAGAAGTGCATTCGATCAGAGGTGCTACCTCATTAATCCGAGAATCGCTCCTGTTTTAGCCACCTTATGCCAACTCACGGGAGTCGGGTCCACGTATTTACCTTAAAGAAACCGTCACCACCATCCTACTTCATTCTGGAATCTCCACCGCGTACACGGTTAGTCAAAGTGGTTTTCGGTATCGACAGAGAGTATGTCCATATCCGATCCCGGTCTCTTTGCCAACCAAACGTTATTATACCCCGTGGTTATAGTTTAAAAATGGTATTTTTACAAATCAAATATATTTCAAATACCTTCAATATCAAATTCTTGATTAAAACATTTCATTTGATAATATACCATTTCAACTTATTCAATTTAATTTGGAATTTATTGCTTTTAACAAACTTTAAAATCAATTTCTTCCTTTAAAACTATCCAAAGTCCATTTCTTAATTTTTATTAATTACATATTTAAATTCCAAAAATTTAACTTATTCCCAAAATAAATTTCTATAAATTTAAATAAATCAAATTTCAATTTCTGCAGCACCTATGAAATGCTACCTAAAGTTTATGGGTTAAACAGTCCAATTTTAAAAGACAGCATTTAAATGCTGTAATAGGTTATTAACTTATCAATTTAGTTTAAATTCCAAATACAACTTATTATCAATTATTTCTTAACTGAAATCTCATCTTAACAAAAATCCAGAATTTTTCCAAATAAGTTATATTTATTTATTTAAAATCTTAACTCATTCAAAAATCATTTTTAAATCTTTATAAAAATCCTTTAAATACATTAAACCACAATATTATAAACTTCCATTTAAAAATAATTTTAAAATATTTCAGACAAATATTATAGGAACCACGGGTCTGTATAAAATTTTCTAGCCTAGGTCAAGTGATACGGATTTATATCATTTCAATCCGCAATTTTACAAACCCCGGGTTCTATCATTTCAAACCCGCAATCCCAAGTTAAAATTAAACAGTTAACTGAATAAATGCATAATAATCATCGTTTTAGGCCTATCATTTCAGCCTTAACGATTTAAATTTATAGGGAACTTGCAGTGATGATTTAAATCAGTAAATAAACATTTAACAATATAACTGCAGAAATATTACAACAGATAAATAACTGATGAGGTGTCAATTTAAATGGAGTTTAACATCCTACGTTATATTACAGACAGATAACAGTTAAATAATAATTTACACATACACTTGCGATAATTCACAGAAATATAGGCATGTTTGTCTGGTGAGAAAAACTCACCTGAAGGCTGCAGAAATTTTTTGATTCAAAACGAAAATCCACCGGAAAAGAAACGAACAGAGAGTAACGATCAAATATCCCGGATGTCACGCCTAGATTCAAATCTATAACAAGATCCAAATACCGGATACGTGACTTTAGAAATTTACGGTAAAAGCAAAAATTAAAAATAGGACGAGAATTAGTTCGACTTGCTCGACCACTCCACTGGGTATACTATCAAAACATAACGAAACTTTTCCTACCCATTACTGAACCATGCCATTTCAAAAATCAAGGTAAAATTTACCTAAAGGCCATCTAAAACAAAATGGGGAAGTTTTTCTCCTATAGGCCGTGATATATGCATGTACAAGTGCATCCAATACTCTACTACCTACAGGCTTATGCACTGTCCCACGCAACTATAAAGCATATTGCAGTTATATGCTTTTATATGCAACTAAACATTTCCACCTAACATCTTCTCTGTTATCTGAAGTATTACAGGCTTTCTCCCTTTTTTTTTTCAACCGAATCTTATATATATTTTTTATAAAACATGCACGGATACATCATTTCTTCTTTAAAATTTTTACTATCATCAACGAATAACTACCCAAGTCAGTTACCTAAAACACGGTCAAGATTTCACTAAAAGCCTGCCTATATGATATGCATATATGCAACTGAAGGCTCACTCACTATGTCAACATGTTATATTCTGATGAACCCTGAAAACTCTCTTTCTCTCCCTCTGTTATATTCTTCTTTACTCTCGTTTTATATTTATTTATTTATTTTTTTTTTTTTAAAACATGTCTAACATCCTATGCAAAACAAAACTCACGCAACTCTCTGCCTACAACTTGCGTCTCTCTGCTATCTACTGTTACAAGATGGTAAAACATGCGCAAATCATTAGTGATAAGTATATCCAGAATAACACTTACTACATCATAACTACACTAATTCCATAACCTAGCTTCCTACAGGTTATTGACCTGACTTGAATGAATTTGCAATGTAATGCATTTCTCTTAAGACCTCATCATCAACACACATATCCACTGCTACTAGAAACAAGGTTTTTTTTTCAAAATATATGTCTCGTAGGAAACTTGGCTGAGCACTAGAGTGGTAGTCAGGGTTGGAGTGGCCGAGCCAAAAGATGGGAAAGCAAAGGAAAAAAACTGAAGAAGGAAAACGGAGAGGATGCAAAAGAAGGAGAGGAATAGTAATATTACCTGATAGAAGCTTTTCTCCTTGTGGATGATGTTATGCAAGATGAGGAGATAAAATACGAACCAGGCTAATATATTTATAGAGGGGAGAGTTTGCTTTAGATACAAGAAAACATATACACGTGAAGAAAATCAAAAGGGCTCGGTACAAAAATGGCAACATATCTTGGCATGCCTAAACAATTGATTGATAAAGCAAAATTTCGTACGTTCAAAAAGTTTGAATGTGAATACCTTGGCAAGAGATTGAAAAAAAAAGGCAGCATTGATAGAAGATTGAACGTTTTGCAGATAAAGAATTGATTTGAGGCGAAATCAATGGAAAAAGAAAAAGCAAGCAGAGCTCAGTGATTTATTTCCAGTTTTTATCTTGTTTGAATGGATAAGGCTCGTGTGATTTTAGGGACCACGGTTAGCAATTAGATTTGATTTTATATGCGTGATATTCATTGCCAGTTTATGAGTTTTGATTTCAACATTTTTTTATTTGATAGTTGCGTGATTGTAGATTGAAGAAACGGCATTTGGAAGAACTGATATTAGGCAAGAGATTGATTTTAGGCAAAAGATATTTGGATGAAAAGGTATATACAAAAGTTTAAAACAAATTTTGACAGTTAAAACAAAAGTAACGTTTGTTATAAAAATCACTAACTGATATTTTAATCGACAAGTATATTTAAATATGATTTTTACTTTATGCGTGATTATAGGAACGAAAAATTTTATCTTGCAAAATAAAGGCAGTGGAAACAGAGAGATATAAATAGGAATGTGAGAATTTGAAAAGATAGGCAAGGTTAAATTTGAATGCATGAGTTGATTTTAGGCAATCAAATATATTGGTCCATTTAGGTTGCGTGAATAAATGAATACAGTGACATGCTCAAGAAACAAAAAGGTAAGAACAAATGCCAAAAATGTTAAAAGAATAAAATTTTGTGTTACGCGCAAAGGAATGCAAAATTGATTTTCTCTCAAATGATATATGCGTGATTTAAGAAGAAATATATGGTATGTTTAAATCAAAAAAGGAAGAGTTGATTATTATCATTATATTTTAAAGAACAGTTACAAACAGATTTGAACGTTTCTCTTTTAAATTCAGATTTGCGTGCTTTTTTGATGCCTGGATATGCACGTTATTCCTCTGGATTTGAGATAAGGCTTGCGAAAATATTAATTGCCAGTTATACAAAGCTTTGGATTCTATACTTTATATGCGTGATTACAGTAAGCGTTGATTTTGTATACAGACCATTGATACGATATTTTAAATACATATCGATGTTGAAATATGATTTTTAAAATACGCCAAACTGACGTAATATAAAACACCCAAAGTTATATAAAAATAACGTTTTAAATTTAATACGTTTATTACGTTACTTGTACCATAAATTTTACGCGTCCTATAAACGCGAAATCCAACAGTTCATTAATACACTAAATTCTTCAAAATTATTACTTAACAAACTTAATTGGTTTTCACATATTATATATATATATATACAAAATTCCTTTTATTAAAATTCAAATGGAGTTGTCTTTTAATAAATTTAACCGTTTCACAACTTTAAATTTCCATATTTAGTATTTTAAGGAAATGATTTAAATCAAATTATATATGTATATAAATTGGGAAGTAAATTTTACTGGAAAGAGAAAAATAACGGATTAAAATTTTATACGTTTTCTTATATATAATCTTATATATATATATATATATATATATATATACGGTATTTATTTTCTAAATTTAGGCGCCCTTTTTAAGGCGTAATTACCCAGTTCATTTATATACTAAAAAAATTAGAAATTCTGACCATGCCGAGACTCGAACTCGTGACCTGTCGTGAATAGCCCAGATGTCTTAACCACCTAAGCTATTAATGTTTTCTTAATTAAAACTTGATCTTGCTAGACATTAAGTTATTTACCATCTTCGACAAACCACCAAATTTCCAAATTAAAGTTAATTCTTAACCATGTCAAAATTTCAGAGATCTTATCATTTAATTAAAAATTTGGTCAATTGTTTTTTATTTTTATTTTTAATCACTTTAAATAAACCCCAAAGTTTTTTTAAAAAAAAATACAAGTGAAAAATACTTGTAAAAAAAATTGGGCCGTTACAGAGACTATACGTGCCCCGCATAATAGCCGATGACCCTATATACCGCGATATCCACCTTGAAGTGGGGTTGGTATTTTTATAATTGTATCAGTATCTGTGGATACAGGAAAACAGGTTGAAGAGATCCAACTGGATTCCTTAAAATGCTGAAAATTATTTTCAAATTCATCGATATGATTTGTTTTGAATAAACTGTGATAGATTATGGTGGAATTTTAATTTATTGGATGCCATGGTATTACTGGTTGAAGATTGGTATTTCTAAATACCATGATAAATGTTTAAAATTTGGAAAGAAATTAAAAAGGAGAATTTGAAGTAAAAATGTTATAATGGAATTTGGATCGATTAAAAGAAATGAATTCAGGAAAAATAAATAGTTTGATTTTAAAATTCTATTTAATAATTCTAGAATATAGAAAAATAGAGATTTTTTGAATAAATGTGAACAAAAGGGTTTTTAAATAATAGAACTTAAGCGATATTGTTTAAGTATAAAAGGATTTATCTTTTTAAATTGAGATTTAAATAGTTGGAAGAATGAAAAGGGTATTTTGAAAATAAAATATGGGTTGTCGTACTAGACCTTAAATAAGACTTTAAATTATGAAAAGGGAAGTAGAGTCATAATGTAGTTGGTTTTGGAACACAGTTGGGTTATTTTAGGAAATTGATTTAAAAATGAAATTTAAATTAGAAATTGATTTAAAATCGATTAAGTGTTGTGTAACCATTTTAAACGGGAAATGAGACTATGAGATTTATAAACGAAGTTTATAAATAAAGTAAAGTGATTATCAGTGGATAAATCAAAATTATAAATTTATGATGAGGATTTATAAGGAAATGGATAAATCGGTTTAAAAATAACGGGTAGATTTATTTTTAGAAATGTGAAAAGGGATTTACGGAATGGGACATAAAATTAAATTGAAAATAAATCGAGAAGGATTTATTTATATAGGACTGGCTATATGAAGTTGAAAAATATAATTTTCTAAGAAATTAAGTTTATTTTTAAAAAAGGGAATTTTTAAGTATTAACTAGAAAATTTAAAAGTGTTCAAAAAAATACTTCAGGCAATTAATTATTTAGTTGTTTAAAAATTTGATTAAAGTATATCTAAATATTGATCAAGTTAGTTTATAGTAAGTTAATTATTATTTAAAGATTAATTAGCAGTTTTATTTTAAAGTGATAAATTATTCAATATCCAATAGTTTATAATAATATCTTTTACTTTAAAGAATATTTCCCTAGGTTTAACTTGGAAAACAATTATAGGAATTTCATAAGTATTATTTTGTAAATTTTTTAATTAAGTTTTCGAAAAGTAATAGTACACTCGCATGGCGTAATCGGAGGCAGTGAGTGCTTGCAGTTAAGTTTTCAATTTCTCTGGGATAGAGATTAACCATTGAGCTGTGAATCCATGGTTTGATACCACAGTGGTTCTTTCCAGAGTACTTTAAAGGTTTTCACATATTTTTGAAAGAATAGTTTGAGAATATACTAAATTTGATAAGATAAGTATATATATTTTGGATAAAGAGATTTAATTTATTAAAATTAAACAAAAATAAGACTTGGTGTTTTCAGTGGAAAAATGAAGTGTTTGGTTGAATGATTGTTTATTTGATAGTTAAATAACCGACTATCAAATCTAAATCCAAAATATAACTTTGGAAATATCTAGGAGAAATATGGGAATTATATAGTACAGTTACCGTTCGAGGTGCTATACAGTACGTACAAACTCGTTTCATTCTTTTAGGACAATGATAAGGAAATTCTTCCACTAACGGCTATAAGGTGATCTTCGATCTCCTTTCATATGTTTATTTCCTAAAGAATCGGGGTTGAGCTTACTGGAAAATATCGAATGTTGTTTCAAAGAGACCGGCATCGGATAAATTATTCGAAAACCACTTTAATCAGACAAATACATTTTCGAAAGTTAAATAGGAGCATGTAGTCGAAGGTGGAGTAGTGAGGTGCAAAGGCTAATCCCTACTAATCATGAGGATTATTCCAAAATGGATGTAGTAGGAGTAGTGCCTTCGGTTCTGTTCAGACCCAGAACAGACCTGTATGGATGAATACTATCAGTACATTGTCATTAGAGGGCAATGAGCATTCTAAGTGAAAATTCCTAAAAGGTAATCGTAGCCTCTATCCTCGTCAACCGGGAATGACGAAAAGCAGGGGAGATGCAGCAAGGCTAAGTCGGTAGAACCCAATTAGGGTATGTTTATCACCTTTCTAAATACCCTTGGATATTATTACTACGATTCATGGAAGGAGCTCGGGAAAAGGGTGGGAACGCCCGGGGTGATAGCATATTTGGTCTATCTAGCTCAGGGATAGTCCGGTCTTGTGTTGCATGGGATCCCGGCATGGTGCCCGGTATGTTGTTCTAAACGTGCACTCGACAGGTGATACCCCAGTACCTAGTCATTCGTTTGGAATCCATTCTCCAATAAGCGTCATATGGTTATAATTGTGCCCAACTATGCTGAAACGTGAGATCAAGCATTTCAGCTATTTGAATAAGTATTTTTACTTAGACACTATTATAATATCAGAGGATTTGATATGAAATTGTTTTGGTTATCGTAAGATAAAAATCCGTTGTGTTTATTTGTGGCGTTCTTACGAGATACATTTTTTTTCAAAAGATTTTGATAACTCCAATAATTCAAATTGAGTATGTTTTTTCACGCTGGTTTTTCAGACTTACTCGGTTGTTAATTTATTATAATGCTTGGGTCAGACCGAGTATTACAGATATATGATAGGATGCTATGGAGCTTAGGAGATGAGCTAGATGACGAGACATATCACACGTACTTGGTTTTTATTCTACTGTGTATGATATGTTGTATACTCAGTACTTGTTAGGACAAGTTGTATAACCGTCAAGTATTGAGTTGTTGATGTATTATACTCTAATGATGTAATGTATAATAATAGTTGTAGTTTTCTTTTTGTATAAAGACTTGTTATTTATTATATATTATTCTACAGTGATTGTGAGATTATATGTTGTTGTTTTTGTTTTCTTCTTCTACCTCTTTCTTCTTTTTCCCGAACAATCTGGTATTTTCAGTATTCGATTTCTCGGCATGTAGTAAAATGAACGTATTGATGTCGATTTTCGAAGGTCGAAAATCTCGGTCGTGACATGTGGTATCAGATCTAAAGGTTAAGCAACAACCTTGGCTTTGGTGGGAATTACTCATTGAAGATAGGGTCAGTAGCACCCTAGAATGAGTTTGAGTGTATTAGTAGATATGAGTGCATATTTGTTAGTGAATATAAATTTTTTTTATTGTGTTGATTGGTTTGTTGAGTGGCATATGGATTCTGGTCAATACGAGTAATTAACGTTATTGATAGAGATCTCTAAACACTATAACAGAACAATTCGATATTGTTTTAAATTGGGTAAATGAGATAATTTTACCCAAATTATTTTTATATATAAAAAAAAATTTGCAAAAATTATTATAATTAGATATGGTTTGCTTGGTTGTTAGGAAATGATAATATTAAACCATTATCATTTGTTGTCATGGTGATTAAATAAAAAGTTGATATTTATCAAAAGTTAAGAAATTAATCCATACAACAAAATGGAATTTGTTAATATGAGTTTATAAATGTGATTTATAATTTGAAATGGAGTGAAATCTCATAGGAGTATTTATATATAGATTTGAAGGATTAAAAAGTTGGAAATTTTAGGAATTTAATTTCCGTTGGTTTTGAATTGTTTATCAAGTCCTGGAAAACAATAGCAATATTGTTTGGAAATATTTTTGAATTGGAAATGAAATCTAGTGAGATTTGGAATTAAAAATATTTAAAAAGGGGTTTAAAGGAATAAAAGAACTGCACTCATTTCGGTCGCTGGGATGTAATTTCGATGATGATCGCGACGTCATCGGTGTTCATTTTCGAGTTTCCAAGTGAGAAATTGCTACCTTACTAATTTTGCAATTGGAGTTTTGTTTGAAATGACCGATTTTGGTTTGAAATTCAAAGGAATAATTTAATATACAAATGGACTTTCTATATGTAATTGATTTCAAAAATGATTTTGAAATATTAAGTAATTGTTTAAAACCCTAGAGTTGACCTAAAATGTTTATGGAATATAGATAAGATTGATAACTTATAAAATCTAAAATTTGATTTTGTGGTATGAAATATAACTTCAATTAAGTTAATAAGAGTGAATTGAGGAATTAAGCCTAAGTAGGCTAAACGGAATAGTTATTGAAATAGAATTTATTAAGTTGGAAATAAATTAGTGAATCAAATATGGTTTGAGATATGGTTGATAAAATTCAATATTTAAAGATTTGGTAGGAAAGATTGTATTCAAATGGAATTGAAAATTTAATTTGAATAAAAGTGGATATAAATTTATGTGGTGAAATGGAAATAAATATAAGAAGTGGTATAAAATGTTTATAATGGACTTAAAAAAGTTAATGGTGAATTCTGTAGTGAAGTTAGTATTGAGGAATATGCTAAGTTAATATTTGAACGAAGATTAAATAAAGTTGTAGAAAAGGATAATTGTGAATAAGTGAAGAGAAATTGAAATAAGTGTGAATGGAAAGAATTTGATATAACTAATAATCAATTGGGAATTAATACGTAAGTTGTAAGTATATTATTTCATTCGCATGATTATTCGATCCAGATTCGAGCACAGAATTTCGAGATAGTTATATCATTCCAAGTCGGGATTTTTCACTCGATTTTCGACGGTGAACCCTGCATATGGATTTTTGATCGTTCCTATAATTCTCTATCATAGCATATAGCCAAGCAAGGAGAATGACGGTTTCTGATCAGGATACCAGATTCGAGTCCGCACTAGAGAGTCGTGTGAACGATACTAGTTCGAAAACAAAATTGTGTGATCGAGCGAGCGAAGTACGGATGATATATGTACATCATATGGGTTTTGGTGAAATGAATATTGGGAATTGAAAAGAAATAAATAAAATGATTTTGAATTGTATTATTGGTAAATAGGGTGCAGGAAATTAAAACCAAAAGCTAAATTGATGTCTTCGATTTCAGAAGTAAAATTTGAATGCCGACAAAAAGTAGGTATTTAAATTGTGCTTGAAATTGATTATTTTCTCATTAAGCCACATGGCTTTTGTTTTCTTTTGATGGTTTGGGGTTGTAGAGGTAGTTTTGTAGTTTTTTGGATCTAGCCGTGCAAAGGAGACGTCGGCGAAATTTTTCGAAAATTTAAGGAGTTAGAAAAACTTTTGGAGAAAATTTTGATAATTTAAAAGTTGGTTTTAAATTATAATTTGAATGACTGAAGGGATAATATTAGTGGAATCTATGGATGAAGTTGGAAATTAGTAAAAGTGGTAGTTGGTTTTCAATAAATTGATTTTGGAAAGTTGTGTAAACTTATTGGGGTTTGGAAAAGTAAATGGGTTTTGGACCATTCTTCTTACCTAGCAATTTCGAGGACGAAATTTTTATAAGGGTGTAAAATGTAACGACCTGGAATTTTTGATATTTGAAGTTGGAATATTTAATTGATTTCAAAATGTTTTAAAGTTAATTTTTAATTTGAATTTCAAATATGACCATTAATTGGATAATTTTATTATTGAATTAATAATTGAAAATTGGTTAAATTATTGAATTTGGAGTTCTAAGCTTGTTAAAAATATTTTAGTGGCTTATAAAATTTATATTGATAATAATGAAAATAATAAAACTTTTTAAATTGAATTTAAAAGTGATTTGTTCAATTTTAAAATATACCGTTTAAATTGACATTTAAAATAGCCTTCCGAGACACAGTCTCGGAATTCGACAAAACTAGTTTCATTGGATCTGTAATAGTGTTATTATCGAATTTCAAATTTCGTAATGTTTAAAATTATCGTTTGATCGTAAGGGATATAAATGCACTAAAATTTATATCGAAAATTCAATATAATAATTGGGTCCAAAAAGCTATCTTCTCCATACGATCGAATTAGGACTCGAAACATTTTCCATTGCATTCGGAATAAGAGTATAACATTATAAATGCCTAGCGGCATGCCACGATAGGATGTCGAGATTTTAGGCTACGAAATCGAGACGTTTGAAATTTAAATAATATATGGTCAAGTCAAATGTTTTCACATCAGCTATTTTTCTTTATCACCTTAAGTCAGTGTACACAAGTAGGCTCTACGTGCAAAACATCACGTCCCCTTTTCTTTTAAAATCGTGTTCCCCCCTTTTACAATGCACGTGAGAGTGAACGGTGGAAAAAAATATAAGAAAAATAATGTAAATAGCTGAAGAGAAAAAAAAGACGCGATCGTGTTCGTCTTCTCCACCTTTAAGATGCAGCATATCGAACACCCAATATCGCTCAGGATGGCCAAAGGCCATGTGAGGCATCAAGTTCAACTAGGAAAGCATAGAGGAGGGGGAGATCAACTTTGTGGAGATCGAAAATGGAAGGACGTGGTGGCGGCTAGGGATGGTTGAACGCGAATGGATAGGTTTGGTTTTTCCTTGGTTTCTGGTGGGAGCTTTCATACGGTGGTGGTGCGACAAGGGTACGTGGTCAGAAGAGGTAGAATTTTACCGATGAATGGTCGATCTTTGATGCGTAACTACTCGGAGACAATGGGGAGAGGGAGGTCGAGACCACCGGCATTAGAGGCAGCGAGGTGGGGGCTTATTTGGCGACACTTCACAGCAGGTCAGGTGGCTTGTGACGGTAGTGAGGCACAGTCAACGGAAGCGGCTGCGTGGTCAAGCTTGAATTTGGGGAAGATGAGTTTAGGCGACTGTTTTTTTAAATAGGTTATTACTTTGTTAATTATGTAATTAAGGAACTATTATAATATTTAATATTGATAATCTTAAAATCGTGATAACTTGCTCGTTTTAGATCGAAATCGAACGAAACGAGTTGCCTTAGGATCGTTTCGTCGAATACTACGGAAATGAAATTGATTGGTAACAATTCAAGGTTTCTGGGATTTTCAGATAAATCCAAATGCATTCGGATTAAATTGGAATTCAAAATGTGAAAGCTATAGAAAATCAAAATGAGTTAATCTCACTCAATTTTGGATTACCGTAATTAATCTTAAATAGTTAAAATTAATAATTAATTGGTAGAATTGGTAAATTATTATCAGTTGGATGTGATGTTACATATAGTAGTATATATATTGAAGTGATTGATATTCCTGTATATATATAGCGGATGAGACCATATGTGCCCCGCATAATAGTGGATGACCCTATATACCGTGACATCCCCATCGAAGTGGGGTTGGTATTTTATAAGTGTATTAATATCTGTGGATGAAGGAAAAAATGTTGGAGGGATCCACCTGGATTCCTCAAAAATTTTGCAAATTATTTTCATATTCGGTGATATGATTTGTTTTGAATAATCTGTGATAGAAAATAGTGGAATTTGAATTTGTTGGATGCCATAGTATTACTGGTTAGAGATTGGTATTTCTAGATACCAGTGATAAATGTTTAAAATTTGGAAAGAAATTAAAGGAAATTTGAAGTAAAAATGTTTATAGTGGAATTTAAAACAATTAAAAGAAATGAATTTGGGAAAAATAAATAGTTTGATTTTGAAGTTCTAGTTAATAATTCCAGAATATGGAAAAATAGAGATTTTTCGAATAAATGTGAACAAAAGGGTTTTTAAATAATAGAACTTAAGCGATATTGTTTAAGTATAAATGGATTAATTTTTTCAACTTGAGATTTAAATATTTGGAAGAATAAAAAGGGGATTTTCAAAATAAAATATGGGATTGTTGTATTAGACCTTAAATAAGACTTTAAATTATTAAAAGGGAATAGAATTGGAATGTAGTTGGTTTTGGAATATAGTTGGTTTGTCTTAGGAAATTGATTTGAAAATGAAATTTAAATTAGAAATTGATTTAAAATCGATTAGTTGTTGTGAAACCATTTTAAATGGGAAACGAGATTATGAGATTTAAAAACGAAGTTTATAAATAAAGTAAAGTGATTATCGGTGAATAAATTGAAATTATAAATTCACGGTGAGAATTTATAAGGACGTGGGTAAATTGGTTTAAAAATAAATGGTAGATTTATTTTTAGAAATTCGAAAAGGGATTTATGGAATTGGGACATAGAATTAAATTGGAAGTAAATCAAGAAGGATTTATTTATATTGGAATGGCTACATGGGAGTTGAAAATATATTTTTCTAAGAAGTTAAGTTTATTTTAAAAAAGGGAATTTTTAAATATTAACTAGAAAATTTAAAAGTGTCTAAAAAATATTTCAGAAAATTAATTATTTAGTTATTTAAAAATTTGCTTAAAGTATATTTAAATATTGATCAAGTTAGTTTACAGTAAGTTAATTATTATTTAAAGATTAATCTGCGATATTATTTTAAAGTGAGAAATTGTTCAATATCCAATAGTTTATAATAATGTCTTTTATTTTAAAGAATATTTCCCTAAGGTTTAACTTGGAAAACTATTATAGGAATTTCACAAGTATTATTTTGGAAAATTTCAATTTAAATTTTCGGAAAGTAATGGTATACCCACATGGCGTAATCGGAGGCAGTGAGTGCCTGTAGTTAAGTCTTGAATTTCTCTAGGATAGAGACCTAACCATTAAGCTATGAGTCCATAGTTTGATATCGCGGTGGTATTTTCTAGAGTACTTTAAAAGTTTTCAAATATTTTTGAAAGAATAGTTTGTGAATATACTAAATTCGATAAGATAAGTATATATTTTGGATAAAGAGATTTAATTTATAAAAATTAATAAAATGAGACTTGGTGTTTTCAGTGGAAAAATGAAGTATTTGGTCGAATGATTGTTTATTTGATAGTTAAATAACCGACTATCCAATCTGGACCCAAAATATAATTTTGGAAATATCTAGGAGAAATACGAGAATTATATGGTACAGTTAACGTTCGAGATGCTATACTATACGTATAAACTCGTTTCGTTCTTCTAGGACGATGATGAGGAAATCCGTCCATTAACGGTTAGGAGGTGATCTTCGATCTTATTTCGTTTGTTCATTTCCTAAAGAACCGGGGTTGAGTTTACCGAAAAATATCGAATGTTGTTTCGAAGAGACTTGAAACAGATAAATTATCCGAAAATCACTTCGATCCAACGAATAAGTTTTCCAAAGGAAAGCAAGAGCATGAAGTCGAAGATGGTGCAGTGAAGTGCAAAGGCTAATCCCTAATAATCATGAGGATTATTCCAAAATGGATGTAGTAGGAGTAGTGTCTTCGGTTCCGTTCGGACCCAGAACGACTTGTATATATGAATGCTATTGGTACATTGTCATTAGAGGACAATGAGCATTCTAAATGAAAATTCCTAAAAGGTAATTGTAGCATCTAGCCTCATCAACCGGGAATGACTGAAAAGCAGGGGAGATGCAGCAAGGCTAAGTGGGTAGAACCCAATTAGGATATGTTTATCACCTTTCTAAATACCCTCGGATATTATTACTACGATTCATGGAAGGAGCTCAGGAAAAGGGTGGGAACAGCTGGGGTGATAGCATATTCGGTTTATCTAGGTCAGGGATAGTTCGGTCTAGTGTTGCATGGGATCTTGCATGGTCCTCGGTATGTTGTTTTAGAAGTGTACTGTGACGGGTGGTACACCAGTACCTAGTCATTCGTTTGGAATCCATTCTCCAATAAGCGTCGTATGGTTATGATTGTGCCCAACTATGCTGAAACGTGAGTTGCAAGCATTTCAGCTATTTGAATAAGTATTTGTACTTAGACACTATTATAATATCAGAGGATTTGGTATGAAATTGTTTTGGTTATCATAAGGTAAAAATCCATCGTGTTTATTTATGGTGTGATCCTACGAAATACCTTTGTTTTTCAAAGGATTGTGATAGCTCTAATAACTCAAACTGAGTGTGTTTTCTCACACTGGTTTTCTAGACTGACTCGGGTGTTATTTTATTATAATGCTCGGGTAAGACCGAGTATTACAGATACAGGATAGGATGCTATGGACCTCATGAGATGAGCTGGATAACGAGACTTATCACACATATTTGGTTTTTATTCCGCTGTGTATAGTATGCCATATACTCAGCATTTGTGAGGACAAGTTGTATAACTGTCCAGTATTGAGTTATTGATGTATTGTACTCTAATGATGTAATGTATAATTAACGGTTGTAGTTTTCTTTTTGTATAGAGACATGTTGTTATCTATTATATATTGTTCCGCTGCGACTGTGAGATACCGTGTCGTTCTTTCCATTTTCTATTTCTACCTCTTTCTTCTTTTTCCCTAACGATCTGGTATTTCCGGCATTCGATTGTTGGCATGTAATATAGTGAACGTATTAATGTTGATTTTCAGTGGTCGAAAATCCCGGTCGTGATAGTATATGACAATGGAGGTTTATTTTGCTAACAAATGTCAAAGTTTAGTATAACTTATGCACATTTGTATGGTTACTTACTGGTATCGACAATCGAATCTCTTGTGTTCAAAACTATTCTTTGTAAAAGAGAGTTGTTTGATTCTTGAAAAACAAAGTAATTAAGTACTTAGACCTCTTTTTAAATAAATAATTACAAGCTAAATCCTTCTTAAAAACCTAATTAAATATTATTAAGTCTTAATTTAGCTTAATTATTAATTAATAAATAATTTGTTTAGAAATTAAATCCATAATTAATTTATAATTATAACAATTAAACACTTACTTTATAATTAATTAATAATTAACCCTATACTTAATTAATAAAAAATAAATCATATACTTAATACATGATTAATTAAATATTAATCTTACATAATCAAAAATTAATTAAAATTAATTTTGATTTTAAAGGATAATTAATTAGTAATTAATCTTCGCTGAATTATACTCAATAAACCTTGTTTAATACTTAATTAATTATTAATTACCCAACTTAATTAATTAATTATTAATAAATTAATAAATACTTAATTAACTATCTTTAACATCATTATTAAGTTTAGAAAAACATTTCTAAGGGGAAATTATAAATACTCAAGTTTGTAAGAAGTTAAACTATTTCCAAAAAACTACATCTGTGATATCCAGGAATTTTTGGCAATATTAATTTAATAATCTGAATTTTAAAATTAAATTGATTTGATAATATTTGTAAATAAATTTGAATTGATTTAATAATCTTCTTTTATTAAATACTTAATTAGTGAATTTATCTTTTAATAAGTTAATAAACTATTTTCTATTTATAATGTATATATATATTTATATATATTTTAAATGGATGAGTTTGGTTTTAAATTTAATAAATAAATAAATATTATTTTCTAATTCTAATATTATGGTAATTGGGAAATTCTGATTTATTTAATGATTAAGCTTTTCAAAACAATTCTTATAAATAACTATATGATTTTAAATACATAAGACAAATGTTTTATTTGTTCAAGTTATATTTTAACTTAAGTTTGAACATTAATTTAGATTTAAATAAAGTTATAAAAATGTTTTTTTTATTTCTTTTTAAAATACTGATTAATAAATGTGATTTTTAAATTAGATATGAGGTTTAAAATACAACTAATTAATGAAACATTTATTCATATAAATAATAAGTAATTTACAATCTCTCTTATAAATTTATTTTAAATGATCAAAAATATTATTTTCAAATAATAAATATATGTATTGTTTTTATTTATAATCATACTTGGTTTATTCTTTAATTATTATTTATATATAACTAAATATTAAAAACTAATTAATTTAGTTAAAAACTTTCATTAACACTTAATTAAAACTAATTAATTAAAAGGACATGTCTAAACATCTTAGAGCATAATTTAACATGTGTTAGATGTTTAAATAAGAAGATTAACAAGTGTTAACACTTAAGACAAGTGTCAAATTTGTATTTTTATTTTTCTTTGATTTTAATTAAATCATAAATAAGTTATATAAACCCATGCCATCTTCCATTCTTTTTCTTTCCTCGTTTTCAATTCTAAAACAAAGAAATCTTTCAGCTGAAAAACATTCTACTTTTAAACAAACTCCTCATATCAAATTGCATATCAAATCCTTGTAAACCAATTTGCAAATCTGTAACATTTTCTGCATACAACAATCTGAAAGCTATCATACACATTTCCAAATAAAAGGAAACCTGCATTCTTCAATCTGTAACATGTCCATCATACAAAAACCTGCATTCTTCAAATCTATATGATGTTCATCAATTCAACTTGCATTCATTCTCCTCAAAACAAAAGCCTCTACATCATTTCTCTCTTCAACCTGAAATGGTTTCCTGCATTTTTTTTTAAAATCTAGAAATCAAGAAAAGCTTGCATTCATTCAAAATCTGGAAGTTAAGCTACCTGCATGTAAAACCTGGGATCTAAAGCAAATTTAAAACATCAGCAACATTCAAGAGTTGAAAGGATTCAAAGCACTAAAGTTTTAAAGGCAAAGCAAATTCAGTTTTAAAGTATCCAGGAGCTTTTCAAATCTGAGCTTTGATCTACATTTTTAAAATCAGGTGAGTAACTTTCCTTTTTAAAATTTTAATAGGTAAATTTTGGTTGCATAATAGCTAATTTGAGATGAATGTGTAATGTAAGGTATCTACTGTGATTACATGCATGTATAGCCAGCAAGTTGTATCCATCATAGTACTCTCTGTTTTTACTTTCCAGTTTTTTAATTTTGATTTAAAAATTCAAATCTGTTGATCTTGTCTCTGTTGAAGCTTAACATATAAATCAAATTTGTTTGTTTAATTATAAACTTCATTTTAAAATTTGTACTTAAGTCAAAATGATAGGTGAATATCTTTGGAATGTATAAACAGATGAACAACATTAATTAGTGAAATTCCAAGTACAATGATTTGAAGTTTCAGGGTTATAAATCAAAACTTCATACAAAAACATGAATTTTAAACCAAAAATTACAAATTTTAGAATTAGAACCACTGAGCAGTTCCAGTTTTACTGTAAATTGTATTTTGGGGCATCTCTGTTGCCACAAGTGATTAGAGATGTCGAGTTTGTTTCTGAAGGAGGAGGAGTTATCAGAGATGAGGGGAAAATTATTTGTTTGGGTTGCACTGCATTTTGGTGATGATGGATTGTGATTGAAAATCAGAACATTAGTTTTACTGTGGCTAGGAAGAATCGATCATTTCAGCCATTATAGTTGATCGAGTTCAATAATGTCCTGGGTACTGGAAGATGGTAGGTTGTAGAAGACTTCGCCGGAGTTCCTGTGGCAACGGTGGTCGGAGTTTCTAATGGGAGGCGTTGACAGGTTGGGGTTGGAATGGGTACTGTTGTTCCAGGTTTGGGACTTCAATCTTGATTTTGATTTCGAGGGAGAAACAGGGTACTGGTGATGGATATGGAATGCCTTGGTGATCGAAGACTTGTTCCAGTCATCAGGGTTGGTCGGAGATAGGTGGATGGTCGGTGCATGTGCACCGTGTATCATTTTCTGGGGAGGTTGTTTGTTTGGTGTGGGGTTTTTGTTTACTCGGGTTTGTCTCGAGTAAGTTGAGGATTAGCTCGAAGTAGAAATGGTTTTGACTCGGGGTAGTTGTAGGGTAGGCTCGTGTAAACTGTTGTTTCAGGTTTTGGATAAAACAGAAAACCTGTTCTGTTTTTAAGTTTTAAAGTAAAGTTTACATATAAACTGGAATTATAAACTGGAATTTAAACTAAGATTTAAAACCTGAATTGAATTTGAATTCTAATAGTTTGAATCTTGGTTTTTGAAATAATTTGAATTTTGAAAATTTAAGTTTGGTTTTAAATAAAAACAGAAATCTGTTTCTGTTTTAAAAATTAAAAATAAAGTTTAAATGCAAATTGGAAATTTAAAGTTAGTTTAAAATCTGAATTTGAATCCGAGTTCAAAGTAGTTTGAATCTGAGATTTGAAATAATTTAAGTTTTAAAATTTAAATCTAGTTTTAAACAACTTTTAAGTGTATTTAGTTTCGAATTTAAACTGGATTTTTAATTTGTAAAATAGGAATTTAAAATAAGTTTAAATCCAGTTTTAAAAATTTGGAATTTGGTTTGAATATCAGTTTTTTTAAAATAAAATAAGTTTTTTTAACTATTTGAGAAATGGTGAAATAATTTGAATTTTAAAATGAAGATGTAAAATGTAAGTAAAGCTTTTAAAGATTTAAGTTAAATCTGGAATAAAGATTAAAGTTGTATTTCAGATTTGAAATTAAAAGAAATTTTTAAATTGAATTTGTTTTTAAATAACTTGGAATGTTTAAAGTGTATGTTTAAATTGATTTGAACTTTATATTCTTTTAAACTTATTTTATAAAATGGTTATTCTTTTGACACATGAGATAAATGGGTTTTGAATTGTTTTAAAACCTTGTTTAAGTTAAAATTTGTATTCATTTTAAAACCTTAAATTTAAAATAAAGTTTAATTTGGAATTTAAAGTAAATTTGAAAACAAATTTGTTTTAAATACTTTGATTAAGTAAGAAATGTTTTTCTTAAAATAAATTAGAATTTTAATGATTTGGATTCATTTAAATTATTAAGTTAATTTAAATGGATAATTAATTATTTAATTAATTAATAATATGGATGATTAATTAAATAATTAAGAATTTTTAAATTGATTAATTAAAACTTAAGATTAATTAATTAAGGTTAATTAATCTGTAATTAGGGATTATTAATTAGATTTTAATTAATGATTAAGAATTGATTAATCAAGTAATTACGGATTAATGAAGTTGTAATTAACACTTAATTAATTAAATAATTAAATATTAATTAATTGGTAATTAAACATTAATTAATTTGTAATCAATAATGGTTAATCTGAGTTAATTTCTTAAGAAAGAATTAAAGAATTGTTAATGAAGGTCATTAACTTAAGATTATTTAACAATTAATTAATGTGATTAATTTTAATAATTAATTAGATTAATTAATTAATAATAATCATTTATGTAATTGTTTAAGTTTAATTACTTAATAGAAGTAATTAATGAATTAATTGCTTGATGTAATTAATTGGGTTAATGTGATTAGTTTAGATTAATTAATTAAGTTTAATTAATTTAAACACTTTATGATTTGAAAATAATTACTTTATGTAATTAATGGGATTGTAATTACTTAGGGAAGTAATTAATTGATAATTACTGGATGTAATTAAAGATGTTTTAATAATAGAAGTAATTTGGATTAAATTACTTTGAAATTAATCAAAGGATTAATTGAGATAATTAATTAAGGGTAATTAATTTATGGAATGAAGTAATTAATGATAGTTAATTGCTGAATGGGATTAATCAAGGGATTAATTAGAGAATAAATTAAGGATTTATTTATTCAATGAAGTAATTAAGGGTAGTTAATTACTGGATGTTATTAATCAAGGGTGATTAATATATGTGATTTAATTGAAGACTAATTACTTAATATAATTAATCTAAATAGAGAGATTAATTCAAAATGTAATTAGAAATCACTAATTAATAAAATTAATGATGTAATTTAGAATTGATTAATTAAGGAATAATTAATAAATGAAGTAATTAATTAATAAATGATTAATGTAATAAACTTTAGTTAATTAATTGATTAAGTAATTAAAAGTTAATTACTGTAAGTGTTAAGTATAATTAACTTGTGTAATTAATTTAAAGGCTAATTACTTATTGTAATTCGGGAATTGTTAATCAGTAATGATTAATTGAAATGACTAATGAGATGGTGATTATTTTATTGATTTGTAGTAAATTAATGGTTAAGTAAGCAGGATTATAATGATGAAGTAATTAATTTAATTCATTTTAAATTAATTAGAGATAAAGTAATTAATTTAATTCATTTTTAATTAATTATAGATGGTGTGATCATTGAATCATTGCTTGTGTATGAATGATTGGTATTGGTTGCCTTGAATGGTTTGTAATCTCAACTATGATATGAATAATGCCGTGTGTTATGGATGCATTGGTTGCATTGTGATGATGATATGGATTATCTATTTATAATGCTGGTATGGTGTAACGTCTCGAAAATTTTCGACTTTCGAAAATTCAACATCGATACTCACTTTATCGATTGCCGAGAAATCGAAGGCCGGAATAGAAAATAGAGAGAAAAGAAAACAGAAAATAGAACGGAACAGAAACAGAACAACATCAGAATCTCACAATTCGTAGCGGAACAACATATAATAGATAAATGAATAATCTTTAAACAAAGAACTATATCAGTTATTACATTCATCACATTTCATTACATCATATCATCAGAGTGTACAACATTAAACAATGCAGCGAAAAAAAAAAGTACTATATACTAGTAATACGCCATGCCATCCATCTTGCCTCCAGCAACTCCTGAATTCCAGAATATCCTGATAAACCTTAACTCTTGACTGCCCGTGTGAAAATTGGTGGGCACCCAGAGTTTAGGAAGGAAAACAATAAACTCCGAGTCAGTCATGTGACTGGTGCGAGAACTCAAAACAGTTTATTTATCTTTAAAATCAAAATAGAGGGATATTTTTAAAATCAATTCGCAATGCTTTTTAGAATGAGACTACCATAAGGCCTCCCGCACACACACACAATGCAAACGCAGAATCGGAGGAGATTTCTCCTTATGATAGTCAAAGATGCTTGATACGCATTAAAAAGAACATTTGATATTATTACTTGTGCATAGTGTAGAGAAAATTCATTTCGAAAATAAAGATATAAATCTTAGCCAACATAGACATTTCGCACTTATGCCTACTATAGCTGCCATCCAAACAGTGGGTTACCACCATAAGTAGATGGCAGGTAATACAACTAATACCGTACAAGGCTCGTATTTGAAGAATGGATTTTCCAACAAATGGTCAGGCCAAGGAACTTCTCATTGCCACATGGAAACGCCTCTGGAAGGACGCCCCGAGAACCACCGTTCTCCGCTAAACAAAGCCGGGAATCCCTTTTCCCAAGGAATATTACAAACCCTCAGATATGCCACCCCCGGTCCATTGGAACCTTTCACCGAGCGCTCGTCACCATCATCACACAATCATAACAAAGTATTTTCAACATGAGTAAGTATCTGGGCTCCATACCATGATACTACCCTTTTCCAGAAGGAATGGCTATACCCTAGGGAAGCGATCCCTGGAAACCTTGCCGCACAATTCCTGTTTCGACCATTACCGGTTTGTGAGGCTCGACGAAGTCACGTCCACAAAACACACTTTATACAAAAGCCGTGCTTTGGGTCAACAAATGGTCATAGAAATGATCACCAAGATAGACGATCAAACAAATGATCCTATCACAAATAATCAACACAATGATCATTTACAGCAACACTCAGTATGTCACATTACCAAATTGGGAATATATCGCTGATAACTTTAACTATATAACCTCTGAGCTCGTACGTCTCAGAGAAGGGTGTTAAGCTAAAAGAATAAATTCTCCGCCACCAACAGAAATATATTTGAAAGAAATCGGCTTTACATCTCAATTTGTAATGTCAGACACACAATCCATACAAGTCTGTTCCGGGCTCGAACAGAACCGAAGGCACTTACAAAGAAGTCCTTGCAATCCGAATAATCTCTAATCACGTTCGGATTTCCCATCACATATGGAGATCTCAATACCGGGGATCAGCCAGTGCAGAGACAATCAACAAGAAACCCTTTCGTTTTCGAAAATATCCGGTCTTCAACACCGATCTTCGAATGCAATTCATAACGACGTATCACGTATTCGGAATGGGTTATACGACCCCAAGGTCCTTTCCCGGTTAACCCGAATAGTGAGCGCTTATTTTTAAAAAAAAAATAAGTGTGGCATTCAATTTCAAACAAATCACAACAAATACCTATTTAAAGGTAAATATTGATAGTCGGTTATTGAACTATCAATAGATATGCCAACATCACCAGATTCCAAATAATTTTCCAAATTATTTATTTCCCAAAAATATCTTTATAAGATATACATTCTCCATTCTTAAAAAATAAATCAATATTTATTTTTAAACCCAATTTCCAATTTCATTTATAAATTCTATATTGAATTTACATTCCAAAATATTTATGAATATACGATTTCCATTCAATTTCTAATATTCATTTTCAATTTATCTTCAAAAAGATAAATTCCAAATATTCACTTAATATTGGAAAAGCATTTCTATACTTATTAAAAATAAGTAATTCACAGATCTTTTTATTTTCTATACTTAGAAAATATTTAATATACCCTAATCGAAATTAAGTATATATTTCATTCTTTAAGGAAATCATTCACTTAACCATATTTATTTGGGCCAAAACGAATGTTGCGTAAAACATCGTTACGACAACCCAAAATCACTAGTATAGGGATTCAAAATTAAAATAGATGTATAAATCCCAATACTATACAAAACATTTCCTTTCGGAAATCATTTACTATAACAACAGTGCTATAGTCTATCATTTCCTTTTATTTCTCGAAAACGTCTATTTCAACAATGAATGTTGAAATCTATGGTTTCGAATCTCATTACATTTTAAAACATCTTTAGATCGTTTTAATTCTATTTAAAACATCACATCCAAAATAATTTCTTTAACATAATATTCACTATTCAAAAACGTGAATATACTTGTTAATAAATTTCATCACTTCTATTCATTTTATTTTAAAGAATTATTCACTGTCTAAAACATGAATATAACTCCATAAATAAATTACAACAATTCACTTATCAAAATAAGTCGTTGCGGATTTATAAAACAATGTTTATAAATTCTATTTCTATTTATTTTACAACAACTTCCTTTTATAAATTTCCTTTATAAATCTATTCAATTTCATATCTCAATTATAAACCAAAAGTTCACGTTATAAGCTAAATACTTATAATTTATTTGTTTGTAAAAAAAACATTCTTTTAAAATTTCCCAAATCTATAAATCTTATAACTTATAAGGTTTATTTATTTATCCAAAATCTATTCCTTTAAATAACTTTACAAATTTTATAAACCTACTATTTATAAAATTCCATTTATAACTTCATCGTTATAATTCTATAACTTCCATTCATCTATGAAATTCATTCACAATTCATTCTAACTCTTATAAAAACTTCGTTTTATAATTCCAATATTTTAATTTACAAATATCAATTTATAAATCTTTTATATAAATGAATTTATATCATTATTTTTAAAACATCTTTAAACTCTTTTATAATTTCATCATTTGATTTATAAAATAATCTAATTTTATAAATCCTATTTTTAAAGTTTTTATAATAAATTCAGCAATCCCAGTTTAAGCTATTTTATAAAATCACTAATCCCATATTTTCAAAAATCAACTTTTAACTCTATTTCTCAAAAATCATAATTTTTATAATATTAAAATTATAACGTTTGTTTATTTAAGATGAATCAATTCCAAAAATATTTTTATAAACGTATATTTCCAAAAATCACTTTAGAAATTAAAATCGTTGTTTTAACTTCAAAAATTGGATCCGATGATGCAACACATCAATAGTCAATCACGACTTTCAAACATCATATATCATCCATGATAAACAATCAAATATCACAATATCTGAAATCAAATAAATATTTGTGAGGAATCCAGTTGGATCCCTCCAACCTGTTTCCCAGCATCCACAGACATTAGCACAATACCAATTCCGTTTCAAGACGGAATATCGCGGTATATGGGATTTTATAAAATATATCCGCTTACTAACGGCGCATAGGGTCTCATCCGCTATACAATGCGGGAAATCAATCAACTGCAATATATACATATGCCAATATATATATATATTGCTATATATATAATATAATACCAATTCCACTTCGAGGTGGAATATCGCGGTATATGTGTGTAATAAATAACCTCCGCTTACTAACGGCGTATAGGGTCTATTCACATCCAATATATATATCAATCATCATTCAATCATTCAATCAACACAGTCAAGCAAAATTTAAATCTAACTATTTAAAATTTAAATAAACAATAAAATTCCTTTTGAGTGAGAAGTTCTCACCTTAATTTCCGTTTGCAATCCACTTCCAATTCAACTTGTTTTCTTCATTTATACCTTGTATAAATATTATACACAATTTATTAATATTCAAACAGATTGAATAATAAATTTCGTTCTTGATTGTTTAATTAATCAATAGTTTTATTTAAATCAGTTTCTTCTTTAATAAATTTATTTTAACTAATTATTTTACTTTTAAATTAATATCTTTAAATCAATTTCTTTTAAATAATTTATTTATCCAATAAATCAAATTCCTAACAAATCTGTCTAGTTCAATTTAAACTTCAACTAAATTTACTTTAAACAAATTTATTTAACTACAATTTAATTTCTCTTTAAATAAATTATTTTTAACCACTTAACCTAAATTTCAACAAATTTTCTTTTATAAACTATCATTTAGTCCTTAATTACCCTTTTTTCCAATAATAAATAATGTTTCTTTTGATAAGTCATTTTATTAAATAAGTAAAATTTCCGACTAATTTTCTTTTACAAATTAAATTAACTAGTGGTTTCTATTTTAAATCAATTTTCTCCTTTAATAAATTAATTTAACTAATTATTAAATTTCTCCTTTTTAATAAATTTAATTAACCAAAAATTATATTTAAACAAATGGTTTTAAATCTTTAGCTAGCTTCTTTTTAACAAATTCTAAAATCGTTAAACAAGTTAATTTACGGTTAAATCTTCTAATCCATTATTTTAATTTCAAACTAATTTTCTGTTTATAAAATATTTTCTAATTATCAAATAATTATATAAGTTAGCTAAATCTTTATTTAAACAAATGATTTAATTTAACAAGTTAATCACCGAAATAAATTATTTATAATAAACCGGTCAATGAATATATATATAACCGCATTTAAATTCTTTGCTGTAATTAAATTATATATATATATATATATATTTTCTCTGCTTGAATATTAAAAACTGCAAAATGCATATTATATTATATTATATATTTTTTTTAGTCAAAATAACTTGCTGTAAAAATCAAAGGCTGTGTTATATCTTTTTCTCTTCAGAATAAATATTTCCTTCACTGTAATTTTTTTCAAACCAACTGTAGATTTCAAATACATATCCGTGTAAATTGAATCGAAATTAAATTCGAGAAATAAGTTCGAATACCTCACTGTGAAAATCGTGACCAACATTTGGCAAAAACGCTAGCCTCCATCTGAAACAACGCCAAGCCGCCTTCGATGTTCGACCACCCATCAATGTCGAGCCCGAGATCGAGCCACCCAGATTTGCAAACTCGCGTTCTACCCAAAACTGCGCCGATGCTCCAAAAATTAGCCTGCTCCTTCACAAGCAAATCCCCAGAACAACGCGACCCCCACCTCGCGACAACAAACTCGCCGACCACCATGAATGCGTCGCCCACATCGATTGCCACACCCACTTCAGTCGCGATACAAACTTCCATACACTCAGCTATGCGATTTATTTTTTTTCATTGCTCGAACAAAAAAAAAATCAGAAGAGCGCCATTTTTATTTTCTTTTGAGGCCGAGATGTACAAATGATTTGAAGAAGAGGAATAAACGAGGGAGGAACAGAAGAAAAGGGGGGCGTGAATTTTGCGTGATGAAAGGCATAAACAATGGCGTGAATGAAGGCACGAGTTAAGGCGTGTATCTAGCTGATGAAAGTAAGGTCCTGTATACTTATTTATTTTTATTTTTATTATTATTATTTTTTATTATATATATTATTATTATTTACATTTTTTTTCTTCATTATAAATTCAATTTGTTTTGTAAATTGTTTTCTTTAATAAATATATAAACGTTTTGCGGTTCAAATATCAAACTCAAATTTATATTAACATGTTTTACAATTAGATTTTATACTTGTATTTTGTATTGATAAAATTTTATTCCATTTTATTTAAGTAAACGAAAAATGTTATTGAGACTAACCACAAATTTATAAATTTTCATAAATAATAATTCTCAAAATCCAAATTATTATTCCTAGTCATTCGTTCAAATTTTAAATACCAATTCAATATTCAATTTTAAAGCTAAATTCAAATTCTATTCAACTTTTCACTAGATTAAATTCTAATATTTAATCGCCAATTTATTCTGATAATTTGAATTAAAGTCAAATCATCATTTAAATATTTAAAATTAATTAAATATCCTCAAATTAAATTGTTTAAAATTCTGGGTCGTTACAATCTTCCCTCCTTAAAAGAATTTCGTCCCGAAATTACAAGTTAAGAAGAATGCCCTTATCCCGTCTACTATTTTTTCACAATCCAAAATAGTTTTATCAACTTACTAATCTAAATCTTTTACTAGAAATTCACTATCATTTCACTAGATTTCCAACTTCAATTTTATAAGTTCCAAACAACATTGTTCTCCTAACAATTCAAATTTAAATCCAAATTCAAATTTCAAACTTTCAAAATTTCTCAAAATTTTTCTGACACCCTAAATTTTCGAAAAATTTCGCCAGCGTCTCCTTTGCGCGGCTAGCTCGGTACGACTACAAAATGGCACCACGGCCCCTCAGAATCAAAAAAGAAAAGAGAAAGCCAAGTGGCTGGAGAAGAAAATCATCAAATTTCATACTGAAATTCAAATACGTACCTTTTTTGTCGAGAAATTCAATTTTATCTTCGAAATCAAAATCTCAATCCCTTTATATACCTGTATATCCTGTATAACAGTAGCATACAAATCCAACATTCAAACCATTTTGCCATTTCATTACAAAATTTTCCAACATATGCTTCTTATACATTTTTACTTCACTATTGAAGTTACATATTCATTTTCATTCAATTCTATTTGACTTCAATTCACAATTTTAAATATTGAATTCTATCGATTAACTTTCATTTACTAATTCATTTCAATATTCAATTCAATTCATCTCGAATTTACTTAATTACTAACAAAGGGAATTTCAATTTATTTCTTTTACTTACTTGAATTTATATCCAAATTCAAATTTATCTTCAAATTTAGCTCACAACTAAACTTTAATTTAACCAATTCAAATTCCAATTCATTAGTCCAAGAATTAATAATTTATCAAGTTAGTTTACTTGAATTCAATTCATTTTATTTCTTATTTTAATTCCATATAATAATGATAGCAATTTAATATTATTACTTCCTAACAATCCATAGAAAATCATTTCTTTTCTCTATCAAAAATAGTTTTGGGCAAAATTATCTTATTCACCTGATTCAAAAACAATTTTATATTCACTAACAAATACGCGCTCATATCTATTATTATACTCAAACTCATTCTAGAGTACTGCTGACTCTATCTCTAACGAGTAATACCCAACAGAACCATGGTTATCGCTTAACCATATGCTCCGATACCAAATGTAACGTCTCGAAAATTTTCGACTTTCGAAAATTCAACATCGATACTCACTTTATCGATTGCCGAGAAATCGAAGGCCGGAATAGAAAATAGAGAGAAAAGAAAACAGAAAATAGAACGGAACAGAAACAGAACAACATCAGAATCTCACAATTCGCAGCGGAACAACATATAATAGATAAATGAATAATCTTTAAACAAAGAACTATATCAGTTATTACATTCATCACATTTCATTACATCATATCATCAGAGTGTACAACATTAAACAATGCAGTGAAAAAAAAAGTACTATATACTAGTAATAGGCCATGCCATCCATCTTGCCTCCAGCAACTCCTGAATTCCAGAATATCCTGATAAACCTTAACTCTTGACTGCCCGTGTGAAAATTGGTGGGCACCCAGAGTTTAGGAAGGAAAACAATAAACTCCGAGTCAGTCATGTGACTGGTGCGAGAACTCAAAACAGTTTATTTATCTTTAAAATCATAATAGAGAGATATTTTTAAAATCAATTCGCAATGCTTTTAAGAATGAGACTACCATAAGGCCTCCCGCACACACACACACAAAATGCAAACGCAGAATCGGAGGAGATTTCTCCTTATGATAGTCAAAGATGCTTGATACGCATTAAAAAGAACATTTGATATTATTACTAGTGCATAGTGTAGAGAAAATTCATTTCGAAAATAAAGATATAAATCTTAGCCAGCATAGACATTTCGCACTTATGCCTACTATAGCTACCATCCAAACAGTGGGTTACCACCATAAGTAGATGGCAGGTAATACAACTAATACCGTACAAGGCTCGTATTTGAAGAATGGATTTTCCAACAAATGGTCAGGCCAAGGAACTTCTCATTGCCACATGGAAACGCGTCTGGAAGGACACCCCGAGAACCACCGTTCTCCGCTAAACAAAGCCGGGAATCCCTTTTCCCAAGGAATATTACAAACCCTCAGATATGCCACCCCCGGTCCTTTGGAACCTTTCACCGAGCGCTCGTCACCATCATCACACAATCATAACAAAGTGTTTTCAACATGAGTAAGTATCTGGGCTCCATACCATGATACTACCCTTTTCCAGAAGGAATGGCTATACCCTAGGGAAGCGATCCCTGGAAACCTTGCCGCACAATTCCTGTTTCGACCATTACCGGTTTGTGAGGCTCGACGAAGTCACGTCCACAAAACACACTTTATACAAAAGCCGTGCTTTGGGTCAACAAATGATCATAGAAATGATCACCAAGATAGACGATCAAACAAATGATCCTATCACAAATAATCAACACAATGATCATTTACAGCAACACTCAGTATGTCACATTACCAAATTGGGAATATATCGCTGATAACTTCAACTATATAACCTCTGAGCTCGTACGTCTCAGAGAAGGGTGTTAAGCTAAAAGAATAAATTCTCCGCCACCAACAGAAATATATTTGAAAGAAATCGGCTTTACATCTCAATTTGTAATGTCAGACACACAATCCATACAAGTCTGTTCCGGGCTCGAACAGAACCGAAGGCACTTACAAAGAAGTCCTTGCAATCCGAATAATCTCTAATCACGTTCGGATTTCCCATCACATATGGAGATCTCAATACCGGGGATCAGCCAGTGCAGAGACAATCAACAAGAAACCCTTTCGTTTTCGAAAATATCCGGTCTTCAACACCGATCTTCGAATGCAATTCATAACGACGTATCACGTATTCGGAATGGGTTATACGACCCCAAGGTCCTTTCCCGGTTAACCCGAATAGTGAGCGCTTATTTAAAAAAATAAAAATAAGTGTGGCATTCAATTTCAAACAAATCACAACAAATACCTATTTAAAGGTAAATATTGATAGTCGGTTATTGAACTATCAATAGATATGCCAACATCACCAGATTCCAAATAATTTTCCAAATTATTTATTTCCCAAAAATATCTTTATAAGATATACATTCTCCATTCTTCAAAAATAAATCAATATTTATTTTTAAACCCAATTTCCAATTTCATTTATAAATTCTATATTGAATTTACATTCCAAAATATTTATGAATATACGATTTCCATTCAATTTCTAATATTCATTTTCAATTTATCTTCAAAAAGATAAATTCCAAATATTCACTTAATATTGGAAAAGCATTTCTATACTTATTAAAAATAAGTAATTCACAGATCTTTTTATTTACTATACTTAGAAAATATTTAATATACCCTAATCGAAATTAAGTATATATTTCATTCTTTAAGGAAATCATTCACTTAACCATATTTATTTGGGCCAAAACGAATGTTGCGTAAAACATCGTTACGACAACCCAAAATCACTAGTATAGGGATTCAAAATTAAAATAGATATATAAATCCCAATACTATACAAAACATTTCCTTTCGGAAATCATTTACTATAACAACAGTGTTATAGTCTATCATTTCCTTTTATTTCTCGAAAACGTCTATTTCAACAATGAATGTTGAAATCTATGGTTTCGAATCTCAATACATTTTAAAACATCTTTAGATCGTTTTAATTCTATTTAAAACATCACATCCAAAATAATTTATTTAACATAATATTCACTATTCAAAAACATGAATATACTTGTTAATAAATTTCATCACTTCTATTCATTTTATTTTAAAGAATTATTCACTGTCTAAAACATGAATATAACTCCATAAATAAATTACAACAATTCACTTATCAAAATAAGTCGTTGCGGATTTATAAAACAATGTTTATAAATTCTATTTCTATTTATTTTACAACAACTTCCTTTTATAAATTTCCTTTATAAATCTATTCAATTTCATATCTCAATTATAAACCAAAAGTTCACGTTATAAGTTAAATACTTATAATTTATCTGTTTGTAAAAAAAACATTCTTTTAAAATTTCCCAAATCTATAAATCTTATAACTTATAAGGTTTATTTATTTATCCAAAATCTATTCCTTTAAATAACTTTACAAATTTTATAAACCTACTGTTTATAAAATTCCATTTATAACTTCATTGTTATAATTCTATAATTTCCATTCATCTATGAAATTCATTCACAATTCATTCTAACTCTTATAAAAACTTCGTTTTATAATTCCAATATTTTAATTTACAAATATCAATTTATAAATCTTTTATACAAAAAAATTTATATCATTATTTTTAAAACATCTTTAAACTCTTTTATAATTTCATCATTTGATTTATAAAATAATCTAATTTTATAAATCCTATTTTTAAAGTTTTTATAATAAATTCAGCAATCCCAGTTTAAGCTATTTTATAAAATCACTAATCCCATATTTTCAAAAATCAACTTTTAACTCTATTTCTCAAAAATCATAATTTTTATAATATTAAAATTATAACGTTTATTTATTTAAGATGAATCAATTCCAAAAATATTTTTATAAACGTATATTTCCAAAAATCACTTTAGAAATTAAAATCGTTGTTTTAACTTCAAAAATTGGATCCGATGATGCAACACATCAATAGTCAATCACGACTTTCAAACATCATATATCATCCATGATAAACAATCAAATATCACAATATCTGAAATCAAATAAATATTTGTGAGGAATCCAGTTGGATCCCTCCAACCTGTTTCCCTGCATCCACAGACATTAGCACAATACCAATTCCGTTTCAAGACGGAATATCGCGGTATATGGGATTTTATAAAATATATCCGCTTACTAACGGCGCATAGGGTCTCATCCGCTATACAATGCGGGAAATCAATCAACTGCAATATATACATATGCCAATATATATATATTGCTATATATATAATATAATACCAATTCCACTTCGAGGTGGAATATCGCGGTATATGTGTGTAATAAATAACCTCCGCTTACTAACGGCGTATAGGGTCTATTCACATCCAATATATATATATCAATCATCATTCAATCATTCAATCAACACAGTCAAGCAAAATTTAAATCTAACTATTTAAAATTTAAATAAACAATAAAATTCCTTTTGAGTGAGAAGTTCTCACCTTAATTCCCGTTTGCAATCCACTTCCAATTCAACTTGTTTTCTTCATTTATACCTTGTATAAATATTATACACAATTTATTAATATTCAAACAGATTGAATAATAAATTTCATTCTTGATTGTTTAATTAATCAATAGTTTTATTTAAATCAGTTTCTTCTTTAATAAATTTATTTTAACTAATTATTTTACTTTTAAATTAATATCTTTAAATCAATTTCTTTTAAATAATTTATTTATCCAATAAATCAAATTCCTAACAAATCTGTCTAGTTCAATTTAAACTTCAACTAAATTTACTTTAAACAAATTTATTTAACTACAATTTAATTTCCCTTTAAATAAATTATTTTTAACCACTTAACCTAAATTTCAACAAATTTTCTTTTATAAACTATCATTTAGTCCTTAATTACCCATTTTTTTCCAATAATAAATAATGTTTCTTTTGATAAGTCATTTTATTAAATAAGTAAAATTTCCGACTAATTTTCTTTTACAAATTAAATTAACTAGTGGTTTCTATTTTAAATCAATTTTCTCCTTTAATAAATTAATTTAACTAATTATTAAATTTCTCCTTTTTAATAAATTTAATTAACCAAAAATTATATTTAAACAAATGGTTTTAAATCTTTAGCTAGCTTCTTTTTAACAAATTCTAAAATCGTTAAACAAGTTAATTTACGGTTAAATCTTCTAATCCATTATTTTAATTTCAAACTAATTTTCTGTTTATAAAATATTTTCTAATTATCAAATAATTATATAAGTTAGCTAAATCTTTATTTAAACAAATGATTTAATTTAACAAGTTAATCACCGAAATAAATTATTTATAATAAACCGGTCAATGAATATATATATAACCGCATTTAAATTCTTTGCTGTAATTAAATTATATATATATATATATATATATATATATATATTTTCTCTGCTTGAATATTAAAAACTGCAAAATGCATATTATATTATATTATATATATTTTTTAGTCAAAATAACTTGCTGTAAAAATCAAAGGCTGTGTTATATCTTTTTCTCTTCAGAATAAATATTTCCTTCACTGTAATTTTTTTCAAACCAACTGTAGATTTCAAATACATATCCATGTAAATTGAATCGAAATTAAATTCGAGAAATAAGTTCGAGTACCTCACTGTGAAAATCGTGACCAACATTTGGCAAAAACGCTAGCCTCCATCTGAAACAACGCCAAGCCGCCTTCGATGTTCGACCACCCATCAATGTCGAGCTCGAGATCGAGCCACCCAGATTTGCAAACTCGCGTTCTACCCAAAACTGCGCCGATGCTCCAAAAATTAGCCTGCTCCTTCACAAGCAGATCCCTAGAACAACGCGTCCCCCACCTCGCGACAACAAACTCGCCGACCACCATGAATGCGTCGCCCACATCGATTGCCACACCCACTTCAGTTGCGATACGAACTTCCATCCACTCAGCTATGCGATTTGTTTTTTTTCATTGCTCGAACAAAAAAAAAATCAGAAGAGCGCCATTTTTATTTTCTTTTGAGGCCGAGATGTACAAATGATTTGAAGAAGGGGAATAAACGAGAGAGGAACAGAAGAAAAGGGGGGCGTGAATTTTGCGTGATGAAAGGCATAAACAATGGCGTGAATGAAGGCACGAGTTAAGGCGTGTATCTAGCTGATGAAAGTAAGGCCCTGTATACTTATTTATTTTTATTTTTATTATTATTATTTTTTATTATATATATTATTTTTTTTACATTTTTTTTCTTCATTATAAATTCAATTTGTTTTGTAAATTGTTTTCTTTAATAAATATATAAACGTTTTGCGGTTCAAATATCAAACTCAAATTTATATTAACATGTTTTACAATTAGATTTTATACTTGTATTTTGTATTGATAAAATTTTATTCCATTTTATTTAAGTAAACGAAAAATGTTATTGAGACTAACCACAAATTTATAAATTTTCATAAATAATAATTCTCAAAATCCAAATTATTATTCCTAGTCATTCGTTCAAATTTTAAATACCAATTCAATATTCAATTTCAAAACTAAATTCAAATTCTATTCAACTTTTCACTAGATTAAATTCTAACATTTAATCGCCAATTTATTCTGATAATTTGAAATTAAAGTCAAATCATCATTTAAATATTTAAAATTAATTAAATATCCTCAAATTAAATTGTTTAAAATTCTGGGTCGTTACATATGGATTATCTGTTGATGATGATAATGTTGATTGTCTATTGTGATGTGAATTATCTATCCGTGTGTATATAGATAATAAATTGAAATTGTTTTAAACTCTAAACCAACTTGGGCTTAAAAGATACGTTTTGGATTCGATGAGACCATGATCGGGTTTCCATATTTGGATATCCGAAAAGCACATCGATCCAAATTAACATTAGGTCGTGAATCTCTAGTGAAGATGAAGATTCAGAGTGCAAGGGTTATCGTCGTTAACTCTGAGGGTGATTCCAAAATGAGTGTAACGAGATAATGCCTTCGGTTTCGTTCGAACCCAAAACGAACTTGTATGGATTGAATGCTTTCAGAACATTGTCAGGTGGACGATGAGCATTCTAAGTGATGTAGATATATAAAGTGTTCCGCTGTGTTGGTATCTCTGAGTGGTTTTTCTGTTGATGTTGTATTTGAGTTGTAATAACTAGACGGGTGTTTATAACTGTCTAGTAGGTGATGTATTGTCTTTGTAACTCTGATAATTGTTGTATACTATGTAATACTTATGATAGTAATATAATTTATTCGTTCCGCTGTTGAGATTCTGTTGTTGTTTCTTCTTTCTCTTCTTTCTTTTCTCTTTTCTATCCCTTTCTTTCTTTAAGATAATGCGTCATTCAGTGGAGATGAATGGTGGGTCGTCACAGTTGGTATCAGAGCGCTTGGTTGAGCGAATACCTAGACTCTGGAGTGGTCTCTATCCTAAGAGAGCGTATTTGTATTTTTAATATATATATATATATATATATATATATATATATATATTTCTACCTATTTGTTGGGTTACCCGTACAGGTTTTTCCAATATAAGTTATAAAGGTAGATGAGGTAGTGGTGTGTGTAACACAACTACCATTGGTTGGAGTTTTAGTGATGAGGTTAGAGGCGTATCTGTCGAGACTGTAGACCTAATACCGTCTCGAGTGAGTTTTGCTTGGTGTAAGGATTTCATCGATCTCTGAAGGAAACCTGTTAAGGTTCGGAGTTCATCTTTGAAGTGCAGAGTTGGGTGAGTTGAGTTTGGATCTGTCGGTTGGGCAGCAGCATGCAAGTGATGGTATCTTGATACCTTAGGAAGTAGTAGCTGCGTGATGAGACGCAGTGACTATGGATATTTCCGAAGATGTTTCTTTGGAGCAAGAGCAAGGAAGTGTGTCTGTTTTGGTGATGTGGCTGAGTACATCTGGGTGTTTCTGTTTTCTTTGAGGTCCGAGTTTCTCCGAGAGCTTTGGATTAGGAATTCTTTGGCTTTGGTGTTAGCAGTGCAGCTCGGAGTGTTCTGTGTTGGCAGAAAGTCTTCTGGCTGAGTAATTTTTTCTGAGGTGGAGTTCAGAAGCAGCAGAGTGGACTCGTTTCTTCAATGGGTTGGCTAGGCAGCGAAAGCTGTTTTGTTCGGTAAAGAGAGAGCAGTTTTCTTTGGATATTAGGTTGGGTTGATCGCAAAAGTGACTTGCGATAGTTTGAGTTTTCTCTTGAGTTGTTGGAGATTTTCCGGATGTCTTCAGGGAAGTCAGAGGTTTGTCTGCATCTGGAGATCGAGTTTTCTTATCGGCTAGGATTCCAGGATTGCTACCTATGGTTCAGCCAAGTGTAAGGATGATTCTTAGAGATAGAGTTGGTGAAGCAACTCCGGTTTCGGAGGAACTTCTGAGTTTTCTTTATGGATCTGTTGAATCATATGTCTGGGATGTGTTGTCTAGTTTATGCTCGTGTTCTTCATCAGCATTTTCTTCTACTTCAGATCAGAGTTGTGCAGCGGAAGCAGTTTGGTGGTGCATCTATTTTTCTTTTTCGGATATGGAGAAGTAAGTTATGTCTTCTGTTTTTAATGGTGTAGAGTTGTGTTCATAGTTTTGGATTGATCTTGAGAAGATCATAGTGTTGGGTTGTTTTGATCCAGTCTGTTTCTAGAGGCATCAGCTAGGGTTGAGCTAATCAGGAGGGATGTTGGTAGCCCAGGATCGTCCGAAGAGTTTTTATGGATAAAAGACGGAGGAATTTGGATTCTGGAAGCACAGATTTGGTTTTGGGATAAGTTTTTCTCCGTTCCAAGGAGCTATAAGTTTTGGTAAGTCTGTGAAGCTAGCTCCGAGGTGTTTTGGGCTTCTTCTGTGTTTTGGTAAGCTAAGTGTTTGGTTTTCTAGAGTTGAATTGCCAGTTTGGATAACTAGGATTCAGAGTGTTTCACGTATCTCTAAGGGAGTACATGTTTGATATATTTCTGGTTGTTGGACCAGCAGCTTAGGGGGATTTAGTTGTTGAGTCAGACTCGTCTGTAGTCTGATATCCTGTTTGGAGTTGTAGATATAGATGAGATAGGAGCTCTATTGTAACGATCCTGAATTTTGAACAATTTAAATTGAAAATATTTAATTAATTTTAAATATTTGAATAATGGTTTAAATTGAATTTCCAATATAACTATGAATTTGGCGATTAAATTTTAGAATTTAATCTATTAAAAGTTGAATAAAAATTTGAATTTAACTTTGGAGTTGAAATTGAATATTAAATTTGTAATCGAAATTCGAACTAATGACTTAGAAGAAAAATAATTTGGATTTAAATTTGAATTGGGATTTATGAAAGATGTAAATATCTTTGAAATATGGATTACTTTGTAAACATGAAACAAGACAAAGTAGCAATTAATACAAGATCTCTAGTACACAACACTTTATCTCATCAGCCGAAATGATATGCATAAGCTTTTGAATAAGAAACAAAAAAAATTTATAAAGCATTGTACCTTGGTATTAAATGCAGCCACCCTACAAGATAAAAAAAAATGGATTGCAAAAATCTTTGGTTCACATTTCTATCATCTCAGCCGAAGTAAAAGATTGCAAAATCTCTAGTACACTGCTATGTATCCTCTCTCTGCAAAATCGCGTACCTTCAACCATCCTACTCTGTACGCTTGCCGTCGCGTACGCTGTCTCTTCTTTTTTATTTTCGCCCTCCCTCCATCATTTCAAATTTCATACGAAAAAGAAAATAAAAATAATGGCGGCCGTGTTCTCCTCGTTCGTTTCTCTTTGAAGCTAAACTATGGCTTGCGATCCAATTAGGGGCTTCGATCTCCATTCGATTGTGCTCATTCTCACCTCGGCTGTTCGATTCGAGTTAAGGTGAGTTTTCTCACGATTAATTTTATTCCAAGTTTTTAAATTGGTTTGAATTGGGTGTTTGGTTGCATGCTATGATTTGGGGTGTTATTTGTTATCATTTGCTCGGTCAATCCAATTTAAACTGATATGGACAAGATAAGTCACTGCATGTTGGTTGTTGGGTGTTATCTGTTATCATTTGCTCGGTTACTTGAATCTAAACTGATAAGAACTGATGCTATTAGTAATTTGTTTTTAAATTGATAAGAACAGATGCTATACCAAATCCTTTTTCTCTATTTACCTGTAAATAAATGACTTAGGCCTAGTGTGTGTTGTGATTTCTGGTTTGGTACCTGGAATTGTTTTGTATAAATGATAATGTACATGTATTAATGTGAATCATTTTTGGCTTGTGAATGATTGCTATTAAGCTATGAATTCTGGAAGTTAAGATGATGATATGGATGTAAATCTTATTTTTGAATGTTTATTTACAAAGTTTTCTGGCTTGGGTTTTAAAAAAATCTAGTCTTGGGTATAATTTGTGTTTAGTCTCAGATTTTAAAACCTGTAGTGTTTTGTTCTAAACAATTTTCAAATTAAGTTTTATTTTGTTCTAAACAAATTAAGTTTTGTTTGCTCTAAACAATTTTCAAATTAAGTTTTGTTTTGTTCTAAACAATTTTCAAATTAAGTTTAATCTTTGGTTGCTGAGATGTAGGGAGTTAAAGTTGTATTGCATCCTAGATATATGAATGAATATTTTGTTTTGCATGTTGACTGTGTATGTTTTTAATCTCTGGTTTTGTGCCTTAAACTTGCACCATGTTTAGTAACAAACTAAGTAAGTTATGAAATTTTCTTTCTTTTACTAAAAAAAAATGTAAGCCCAACCTTTCTGTAAATTTCCATACCCTTGTTACAAGTTGTGGCACTATATTTGGACTTGATCATGGCTTCCTCTGTTGTATACATGTCCACTGCAGTTTCCTCATTGATGCATTTGGACTTGACTGTTGCACTTGTAGTTGCATTCCATTCCGTTGCATTTGACTTGGTGTTTCTGGTCTGCATACTATTCAGTGTTTCACTGTTGCACTATGTTGGTCTAACCCTATTGCAATTAGTTTATTTTGTTAGCACTCATTTCTAGTCTGCACCACCATATGCTTTTGTAGCCTGATCTTTATTGAACATGTGTTTTGCTATACTGTTCACTTGAGTTTGAAATTGCTGTCTCATTTGAAACAGTGCAGTCCCTTTGTTTTTGAGGTATATGCATGTTGACTAGTTCACTTGCTCATATGTGTTGATTCTCTGATGCATTTCTTATGGTCTGTTTCTTGTTGTTATGAGATTAATGAGTTGTGCTCATTTTGGTCTGCATTCTGTAAACTTTGAGTTGTATTTGTGAATCTTTCGTTGCTTCATGTCTTTGGCATTTCTGAGACTCTGCCCTTGATAGCCTGCTTTGACATTGCTGTTTGTATTGCTTTGTCTGATGCCTTCTTGACTCTTTTGTCTGTGCATTGGCCTTGAGTTGAACCTAGTTTTGAAACTTGGGTTTGATCTTGTTTTGATCTGATAGCTGTGTGTTTTTGTTTGGTGCACACGAGTTGGCGAGGCAGTACACATGTGTATAAATATACGTGTGTACTGCAGACACACATGATTGACAGATTTAAAAAAAATTTGAAGTTGTTAATATGGAAATCCATAATAGATTTAAATTGATTCATGTGATTCATCATCTCTGTTGCTTAGTTTACATGAATGCATGTTTGTTTGGCCATAGTCATTTTTGCTCTGTTACATCCCAGATTTTATTCGTTGGTTTGAGATATGTGTACTCCTGTACACTACTTATCATCACTTGTGGGCATTTACATCATTTACACTATGTGTTGATCCAATTGTTGTTATCTCCGCTGCCTACACCTTGCATCTTTACCGCTATTACCATTTTCTTTCCGTTCATTGCAAATTTAATTACTTGAATTAAGATTAATCCTGACTCGAGTGTTTTTGTGTTTTGCAATAAACGCTTGGGTCAGACCGAGTAATTTTACAGCTTGAAGATTTTCAGGCCGCGAAGTTAGAGAGAGTTGGGGAAATTGCTTCACTTTAGCTTTTCGAAGAATTTTTGTACTTAAAAAAAATTGTTTCCGCTGTATAAATTTAAATGTATTGTATAACTCTGATATTTGTATATAAAAGAAAAGTTCATTTATGAAATAAAATTATTGTTCTGTGATTCTGTGACTGATTCTGTTTAAATGTTATAAACTAAATAACAATCCGTCATCTTGAATGTTTCTAGTTGGTTTAATTACCGGCTAGGGGCGGTCAGAACGGCGGGTCGTGACATCTATAGCTTAGTAGTATTGATTGTTTGGATTCTGTAGAGCGAGTATTTCGATATTTATATCCGGGGAAACTCGTTGAAGTTCTATCCATAATTTTTCTAGATAGTTAGATTTGTTTTGATTGTGTGAATTGATTGCTTTAGTTGTTAGCATATGATTAATATATGCTGTGTTTTAAAATTTAATCTTTAATGAGAGTTTAAATTACCTTTGTTTTAAATTTCGAGGACGAAATTCTTTTAAGGAGGGAGGATTATGATATCCCGGATTTTTTGGCAATATCAATTTAATAATCTGAATTTCGAAATTAAATTGATTTAATAATTTTTGTTAATAAATTTGAATTGATTTAATAATATTCTTTTATTAAATATTTAATTAGTGAATTTATCTTTTAATAAGTTAATAAACTGTTTTCTATTTATAATGTATATATATCTATATTTATATATATTTTAAATGGATGAGTTTGGTTTTAAATTTAATAAATAAATAAATCTTATTTTCTAATTCTAACATTGTGGTAATTGGGAAATTATGATTTATTTAATGATTAAGCTTTTCAAAACTATTTTTATAAATAACTATATGATTTTAAATACATAAGACAAATGTTTTATTTGATCAAGTTATATTTTAACTTAAGTTTGAATATTAATTTAGATTAAAATAAAGTTATAAAAATGTTTGTTTTATTTCTTTCAAAAGTATTGATTCATAAATGTGATTTGTAAATTAGATATGAGGTTTAAAATACAACTAATTAATGAAACATTTATTCATATAAATAATAAGTAATTTACAATCTCTTTTATAAATTTATTTTAAATGATCAAAAATATTATTTTCAAATAATAAATATATGTATTGTTTTTATTTATAATCATACTTGGTTTATTCTTTAATTATTATCTATATATAACTAAGTATTAAAAACTAATTAATTTAGTTAAAAGCTTTCATTAACACTTAATTAAAAATACTAATTAATTAAAAGGACATGTGTAAACATCTTAGAGCATAATTTAACATGTGTTAGATGTTTAAATAAGAAAATTAACAAGTGTTAACACTTAAGACAAGTGTCAAATTTGTATTTGTATTTTTCTTTGATTTTAATTAAATCATAAATAAGTTATATAAACTCATGCCATCTTCCATTCTTTTTCTTTCCTCATTTTCAATTCTACAACAAAGAAATCTTTCAGCTGAAAAACATTCTACTTTTAAACAAACTCCTCATATCAAAATGCATATCAAATCCTTGTAAACCAATTTGCAAATCTGTAACATTTTTTGCATACAACAATCTGAAAGCTATCATACACATTTCCAAATAAAAGAAAACCTGCATTCTTCCATCTGTAACCTGTCCATCATACAAAAACCTGCATTCTTCAAATCTATAACATGTTCATCAATTCAACTTGCATTCATTCTCCTCAAAACAAAAGCCTCTACATCATTTTTCTCTTCAACCTGAAATGGTTTCCTGCATTTTTTTTAAATCTGGAAATCAAGAAAAGCTTGCATTCATTCAAAATTTGGAAGTTAAGCTACCTTCACGTAAAACCTAGGATCTAAAGCAAATTTAAAAGATCAGCAACATTCAAGAGTTTAAAGGATTCAAAGCACTAAAATTTTAAAGGCAAAGCAAATTCAGTTTTAAAGTATCGAGGAGCTTTTCAAATCTGAGCTTTGATCTGCATTTTTAAAATCAGGTGAGTAACTTTCCTTTTTAAAAGTTTAATAGGTAAATTTTGGTTGCATAATAACTAATTTGAGATGAAAGTGTAATGTATGGTATCTACTGTGATTACATGCATGTATAGCCTGCAAGTTGTATCCATCATAGAATTCTTTGTTTTTACTTTCCAGTTTTCCAATTTTCATTTAAAAATTCAAATCTGTTGATCTTGTCTCTGTTGAAGCTTATCATATAAATCAAACTTGTTTGTTTAATTATAAACTTCATTTTAAAATTTGTACTTAAGTCAAAACGATAGGTGAATATCTTTGGAATGTATAAACAGATGAACAACATTAATTAGTGAAATTCCAAGTACAATGATTTGAAGTTTCCGGGTTATAAATCAAAACTTCATACAAGAACATTAATTTTAAACAAAAAATTACAAATTTTAGAATTAGAACAAGTGAGCAGTTCTAGTTTTACTGTAAATTGTATTTTGAGGCATCACTGTTGCCACAAGTGAATAGAGATGCCGAGTTTGTTTCTGGAGGAGGAGGAGTTATCAGAGATGAGGGGAAAATTATTTGTTTGGGTTGCACTGCATTTTGGTGATGATGGATTGTGATTGAAGATATGAACCCTAATTTTACTATGGCTAGGAAGAATCGATCATTTCGGCCATTATAGTTGATCGAGTTCAATAATGTCTTGGGTACTGGAAGATGGTGGGTTGTAGAAGACTTCATCGGAGTTCCTGTGGCAACGGTGGTCGGAGTTTCTAATGGGAGGCGCTGACAGGTTGGGGTTGAAATGTTTACTGTTGTTCCAGGTTTGGGACTTCAATCTTGATTTCGATTTCGAAGCAGAAAAAGGGTACTGGTGATGGATATGGAATGCCTTGGTGATCGTATACTTGTTCCAGTCTTCAGGGTTGGTCGGAGATAGGTGGATAGTCGGTGCATGTGCACTGTGTATCATTTTCTGGTGAGGTTGTTTGTTTGGTGTGGGGTTTTGGTTTACTCGGGTTTGTCTTGAGTAAGTTGAGGATTAGCTCGAAGCAGAAATGGTTTTGACTCGGAGTAGTTGTAGGGTAGGCTCGTGTATACTGTTGTTTCAGGTTTTAGATAAAATAGAAAACCTACTGTTTTTAAGTTTTAAAGTAAAGTTTAAATATAAACTGGAATTTAAACTAAGATTTAAAACCTGAATTGAATCTGAATTCTAATAGTTTGAATCTTGGTTTTTGAAATAATTTGAATTTTGAAAATTTAAGTTTGGTTTTAAATAAAAACAGAAACCTGTTTCTGTTTTAAAAATTAAAATAAAGTTCAAATGAAAACTGAAAATTTAAAATAAGTTTAAAATCTGAATTTGAATCCGAGTTCAAAGTAGTTTGAATATGAGATTTGAAATAATTTAAGTTTTAAAATTTAAATCTAGTTTTAAACAACTTTTAAGTGTATTTAGTTTTGAATTTAAACTGGAGTTTTAATTTGTAAAATTGGAATTTAAAATAAGTTTAAATCCAGTTTTAAAAATCTGGAATTTGGTTTGAATATTAGTTTTTTTAAAATAAAATAAGTTTTTTTTAACTATTTTAGAAATGGTTAAATAATTTGAATTTTAAAACGAAGATGTAAAATGTAAGTAAAGCTTTAAAAGATTTAAGTTAAATATGGAATAAAGATTAAAGCTATATTTCAGATTTGAAATTAAAAGAAATTTTTAAATTGAATTTGTTTTTACATAACTTGGAATGTTTAAAGTGTATGTTTAAATTGATTTGAACTTTATATTCTTTTAAACTTATTTTATAAAATGGTTATTCTTTTAACACATGAGATAAAAGGGTTTTGAATTGTTTTAAAACCTTGTTTAAGTTAAAATTTGTATTCATTTTAAAACCTTAAATTTAAAATAAAGTTTAATTTGGAATTTAAAGTAAATTTGAAAACAAATTTGTTTTAAATACTTTGATTAAGTAAGAAATGTTTTTCTTAAAATAAATTAGAATTTTAACGATTTGGATTCATTTAAATTATTAAGTTAATTTAAATGGATAATTAATTATTTAATTAATTAATTATATAGATGATTAATTAAATAATTAATAATTTTTAAATTGATTAATTAAAACTTAAGATTAATTAATTAAGGTTAATTAATCTGTAATTAGGGATTATTAATTAAATTTTAATTAATGATTAAGAATTGATTAATTAAGTAATTAAAGATTAATTAAGTTATAATTAACACTTAATTAATTAAATAATTAAATATTAATAAATTGGTAATTAAACATTAATTAATTTGTAATTAATAATGGTTTATGAGTTAATTTCTTAAGAAAGAATTAAAGAATTGTTAATGAAGGTCATTAACTTAAGATTATTTAACAATTAATTAATATGATTAATTTTAATAATTAATTAGATTAATTAATTGATAATAATCATTTATGTAATTGTTTAAGTTTAATTACTTAATAGAAGTAATTAATGAATTAATTACTTGATGTAATTAATTGGGTTAATGTGATTAGTTTAGATTAATTAATTAAGTTTAATTAATTTAAACACTTGATGATTTGAAAATAATTACTTTATGTAATTAATGGGATTGTAATTACTTAGGGAAGTAATTAATTGATAATTACTGGATGTAACTAAAGATGTTTTAATAATAAAAGCAACTTGGATTAAATTACTTTGAAATTAATCAAGGGATTAATTGAGATAATTAATTTAGGGTAATTAATTTATGGAATGAAGTAATTAATGATAGTTAATTACTGAATGGGATTAATCAAGGGATTAATTAGAGAATAAATTAAGGATTTATTTATTCAATGAAGTAATTAAGGGTAGTTAATTACTGGATGTTATTAGTCAAGGGTGATTAATATATGTGATTTAATTGAAGATTAATTACTTAATATAATTAATCTAAATAGAGAGATTAATTAAAAATGTAATTAGAAATCATTTATTAATAAAATTAATGATGTAATTTAGAATTGATTAATTAAGGAATAATTAGTAAATGAAGTAATTAATTAATAAATGATTAATGTAATTAACTTTAGTTAATTAATTGATTAAGTAATTAAAAGTTAATTATTGTAAGTGTTAAGTACAATTAACTTGTGTAATTAATTTAAAGGCTAATTACTTGTTGTAATTAGGGAATTGTTAATCAGTAATGATTAATTGAAATGACTAATGAGATGGTGATTATTTAATTGATTTGTAGTAAATTAATGGTTAAGTAAGCAGGATTATAATGATGAAGTAATTAATTTAATTCATTTTAAATTAATTAGAGAAAAAGTAATTAATTTGATTTATTTTTAATTAATTATAGATGGTGTGATCATTGAATCATTGCTTGTGTATAAATGATTGGTATTGATTGTCTTGAATGTTTTGTAATCTCAGCTATGAGATGAATAATGATGTGTGTTATGGATGCATTGGTTGCATTGTGATGATGATATGGATTATCTATTTATAATGCTGATATGGATTATCTGTTGATGATGATAATGTTGATTATCTATTGTGATGTGAATTATTTATCTGTGTGTATATAGATAATGAATTGAAATTGTTTTAAACTCTAAAACAACCTGGCCTTAAAAGATATGTTTTGGATTCGATGAGACCGGGATCGGGTTTCCATATTTGGATATCCGAAAACCACATCGATCCAAATTAACGTTAGGTCGTGAATCTCAAGTGAAGATGAAGATTCAGAGTGCAAGGGTTATCATTGTTAACTCTGAGGGTGATTCCAAAATGAGTGTAACGAGATAATTCCTTCGGTTTCGTTCGAATCCGGAACAAACTTGTATGGATTGAATGCTTTCAGAACATCGTCCGGTGGACGATGAGCATTCTAATATATGTGTCCTATAAAGGTAATCGTTGCCTCAAGCCTCATCAACCGGGAATGGCTAAAACAGGGAAGGTGCAGCCAGGCTAAGTGGGTCATGCCCAAGTAGGACGAGATTTACCTCGGTCTAGATGTCCCTTTATTTCGGCTGTGTGGTGCGGTTGCTGATCACAACTGCGGGGTGGTCTTGTTCGGGACTGTTCAGTAAGGAATGGTTCCGGCTTTGTGTTGTAGGGGATTGGGAGTGATCCTCGGTACAGTGATCTAGACCACGTACTGTGACGGGCGATACCCGGTAGCCCTGCCATTGTATGGAATCCAAAATCCAATAAGTGCCTCGGTTTTGATTGTATTACCCGCTTTTGTGGCTAGTAGCTGGAATTTAATAGATGTAACAATTTCGGATATTTCATATTTATTTGAAAACCCTAGACCTATTATAATATCACCGGATTTCCTATCAAATGTTTTGGTTAGCGTAAGGTAAAAACTTTTCCATATTTATGTGTGGGAAGTCTTACGTGATAACTTTCTTTTCAAAGGTTTTTCAAAGTTAAGCAACTTTAACCTGTTACTCATACCAGACCCATGTCTGACGCGGAGTTTATTTCTGTTTTTCTTAAACTCTTGGGTACTCAAATTTTTACGAGTAGCCAAGGGATTCAGGTTAGCTTTGACGAATTGTGAAGGAGTAATGGAGTAGGAGGCTTCTGCATGTAGATATATATAGTGTTCCGCTGTGTTGGTATCTCTGAGTGGTTTCTTTGTTGATGTTGTATTTGAGTTATAATAACTAGACAGTTGTTTATAACTGCCTAGTAGGTGATGTATTGTCTGTGTAACTCTGATAATTGTTGTATACTATGTAATACTTATGATATTAATATAATTTATTCGTTCCGTTGTTGAGATTCTGTTGTTGTTTTTTCTTTCTCTTCTTTCTTTTCTCTTTTCTATCCCTTTCTTTCTTCAAGATGATGCGTCATTCTGTGGAGATGAATGGCGGGTCGTCACAGTTGGTATCAGAGCGCTAGGTTGAGCGAATACCTAGACTCTGGAGTGGTGTCTATCTTAAGAGAGCATATTTGTATTTTTAATATATATATATATATATATATATATATATATATATCTACCTATTTGTTGGGTTACCCGTACAGGTTTTTCCAATATAAGTTATAAAGGTAGATGAGGTAGTGGTGTGTGTAACACAGCTACCATTGGTTGGAGTTTGAGTGATGAGGTTGGAGGTGTATCTGTCGAGACTGTAGACCTAATACCGTCTCGAGTGAGTTTTTCTTGGTGTAAGGATTTCATCAATCTCTAAAGGAAACCTGTTAAGGTTCGAAGTTCATCTTTGAAGTGCAGAGTTGGGTGAGTTGAGTTTGGATCTGTCGGTTGGGCAGAAGCAAGCAAGTGATGGTATCTTGATACCTTAGGAAGTAATAGCTTCGTGATGAGACGCAGTGACTATGGATATTTCCGAAGATGTTTCTTTAGAACAAGAGCAAGGAAGTGTGTCTGTTTTGGTGATGTGGCTGAGTATAGCTGGGTGTTTCTGTTTGCTTTGAGGTCCGAGTTTCTCCGAGAGCTTTGGATTAGGAATTCTTTGGCTTTGGTGTTAGCAGTGTAGCTCGGAGTGTTCTGTGTTGGCAGAAAGTCTTCTGGCTGAGTAATTTTTTCTGAGGTGGAGTTCAGAAGCAGCAGAGTGGACTCGTTTCTTCAATGGGTTGGCTAGGCCAGCGAAAGTTGTTCTGTTTGGTAAAGAGAGAGCAGTTTTCTTTGGATATTAGGCTGGGTTGATCGCAAAAGTGACTTGCGATAGTTTGAGTGTTCTCTTGAATTGTTGGAGATTTTCCGGATGTCTTCAGGGAAGTCAGAGGTTTGTCTGCATCTGGAGATCGAGTTTTCTTATCGACTAGGATTCCAGGATTGCTACCTGTGGTTCAGCCTAGTGGAAGGATGATTCTTAGAGATAGAGTTGGTGAAGCAACTCCGGTTTTGGAGGAACTTCTGAGTTTTCTTTATGGATCTGTTGAATCATATGTCTGGGATGTGTTGTCTAGTTTGCGCTCGTGTTCTTCATCAGCATTTTCTTCTATTTCGGATCAGAGTTGTGCAGCGGAAGCAGTTTGGTGGTGCATCTGTTTTTCTTTTTCGGATAAGGAGAAGTAAGTTCTGTCTTCTATTGTTTATGGAGTAGAGTTTTGTTCTTGGTTTTGGATTGATCTTGAGAAGATCATGGTGTTGGGTTGTTTTGATCCAGTCTGCTTCTAGAGGCATCAGCTAGGGTGGAGCTGATCAGGAGGGATGTTGGTAGCCCAGGATTGTCCGAAGAGTTTTTATGGATAAAAGATGGAGGAATTTGGATTCTGGAATCATAGATTTGGTTTTGGGATAAGTTTTTCTCCGATCCAAGGAGCTATAAGTTTTGGTAAGTCTGTGAAGCTAGCTCCGAGGTGTTTTGGGCTTCTTCTGTGTTTTGGTAAGATAAGTGTTTGGTTTTTTAGAGTTGAATTGCCAGTTTGGATAACTGGGATTCAGAGTGTTTCACGTATCTCTAAGGGAGTACGTGTTTGATATATTTCTGGTTGTAGGACCAGCAATTTAGGAGGATTTAGTTGTTGAGTTAGACTCGTCTGTAGTCTGATATCCTGTTTGGAGTTGTAGATACAGATGAGATAGGATCTCTATAGCTTAGTAGTATTGATTGTTTGGATTCTGTAGAGCGAGTATTCCGATATTTATATCCGGGGAAACTTGTGGAAGTTCTATCCAGAATTTTTCTGGATAGTTAGATTTTTTTGATTGTGTGAATTGATTGCTTTGGTTGTTAGCATATGATTAATATATGTTGTGTTTTAAAATTTAATCTTTAATGAGATTATTAAATTACCTTTGTTTTAAATTTCGGGGACGAAATTCTTTTAAGGAGGGAGGATTGAGATATCCTAGAATTTTTGACAATATCAATTTATTAATCTGAATTTTAAAATTAAATTGATTTGATAATTTTTGTAAATAAATTTGAATTGATTTAATAATCTTCTTTTATCAAATATTTAATTAGTGAATTTATCTTTTAATAAGTTAATAAACTGTTTTCTATTTATAATGTATATATATATATTTTAAATGGATGAGTTTGGTTTTAAATTTAATAAATAAATCTTATTTTCTAATTCTAATATTGTGGTAATTGGGAAATTATGATTTATTTAATGATTAAGCTTTTCACAACTATTTTTATAAATAACTATATGATTTTAAATACATAAGACAAATGTTTTATTTGTTCAAGTTATATTTTAACTTAAGTTTGAATATTAATGTAGATTAAAATAAAGTTATAAAAATGTTTGTTTTATTTCTTTTTAAAGTATTGATTAATAAATGTGATTTGTAAATTAGATATGAGGTTTAAAATACAACTAATTAATGAAACATTTATTCATATAAAGAATAAGTAATTTACAATCTATTTTATAAATTTATTTTAAATGATCAAAAATATTATCTTCAAATAATAAATATATGTATTGTTTTTATTTATAATCATACTTGGTTTATTCTTTAATTATTATCTATATATAACTAAGTATTAAAAACTAATTAATTTAGTTAAAAACTTTCATTAACACTTAATTAAAAATACTAATTAATTAAAAGGACATGTGTAAACATCTTAAAGCATAATTTAACATGTGTTTGATGTTTAAATAAGAAAATTAACAAGTGTTAACACTTAAGACAAGTGTCAAATTTGTATTTTTATTTTTCTTTGATTTTAATTAAATCATAAATAAGTTATGTAAACTCATGCCATCTTCCATTCTTTTTCTTTCCTCATTTGCAATTCTAAAACAAAGAAATCTTTCAGCTGAAAAACATTCTACTTTTAAACAAACTCCTCATATCAAAATGCATGTCAAATCCTTGTAAACCAATTTGCAAATCTGTAACATTTTCTGCATACAACAATCTGAAAACTATCATACACATTTCCAAATAAAATAAAACCTGCATTCTTCAATCTGTAACTTGTCCATCATACAAAAAACTGCATTCTTCAAATCTATAACATGTTCATCAATTCAACTTGCATTTATTCTCCTCAAAACAAAAGCCTCTACATCATTTTTCTCTTCAACCTGAAATGGTTTCCTGCATTTTTTTTAAAATCTGGAAATCAAGAAAAGCTTGCATTCATTCAAAATCTAGTAGTTAAGCTACCTGCACGTAAAACCTGGGATCTAAAGCAAATTTAAAACATCAGCAACATTCAAGAGTTTAGAGGATTCAAAGCACTAAAGTTTTAAAGGCAAAGCAAATTCAGTTTTAAAGTATCTAGGAGCTTTTCTCTGAGCTTTGATCTGCATTTTTAAAATCAGGTGAGTAACTTTCCTTTTTAAAAATTTAATAGGTAAATTTTGGTTGCATAATAACTAATTTGAGATGAGTGTGTAATGTATGGTATCTACTGTGATTACATGCATGTATAGCCTGCAAGTTTATCCATCATTGTATTCTCTGTTTATACTTTCCAGTTTTCCAATTCTGATTTAAAAATTCAAATCTGTTAATCTTGTCTCAGTTGAAGCTTAACATATAAATAAAACTTGTTGGTTTAATTTTGAACTTCATTTTAAAATTTGTACTTAAGTCAAAATGATAGGTGAATATCTTTGGAATGTATAAACAGATGAACAACATTAATTATTTGAAATTCCAAGTACAATGATTTGAAGTTTCAGGGTTATAAATCAAAACTTCATACAAAAACATGAATTTTAAACGAAAAATTACAAATTTTACAATTAGAACCAATGAGCAGTTCTAGTTTTACTGTAAATTGTATTTTGGGGAACCTCTGTTGCCACAAGTGATTATAGATGCCGAGTGTGTTTCTGGAGGAGGAGGAGTTATCAGAGATGAGGGGAAAATTATTTGTTTGGGTTGCACTGCATTTTGGTAATGATGGATTGTGATTGAAGATCAGAACCCTAGTTTTGCTGTGGCGAGGAAGAATCGATCATTTCGGCCATTATAGTTGATCGAGTTCAATAATGTCTTGGGTACTGGAAGATGGTGGGTTGTAGAAGACTTCGCCGGAGTTCCTGTGGCAACGGTGGTCGGAGTTTCTAATGGGAGGCGCTGACAGGTTGGGGTTGAAATGGGTACGGTTGTTCCAGGTTTGGGACTTCAATCTTGATTTCGATTTCGAGGGAGAAACAGGGTACTGGTGATGGATATGGAATGCCTTGGTGATCGAAGACTTGTTCCAGTCATCAGGGTTGGTCGGAGATAGGTGGATGGTCGGTGCATGTGCACTGTGTATCATTTTCTGGTGAGGCTATTTGTTTGGTGTGGAGTTTATGTTTACTCGGGTTTGTCTCAAGTAAGTTGAGGATTACCTCGAAGCAGAAATGGTTTTGACTCGGGGTAGTTGTAGGGTAGGCTCGTGTATACTGTTGTTTCAGGTTTTAGATAAAACAGAAAACCTGTTTCTGTTTTAAAGTTTTAAAGTAAAGTTTAAATATAAACTGGAATTTAAACTAAGATTTAAAACCTGAATTGAATCTGAATTCTAATAGTTTGAATCTTGGTTTTTGAAATAATTTGAATTTTGAAAATTTAAGTTTGGTTTTAAATAAAAATAGAAACCTGTTTCTGTTTTAAAAATTAAAAATAAAGTTTAAATGCAAACTGAAAATTTAAAATAAGTTTAAAATCTGAATTTGAATCTGAGTTCAAAGTAGTTTGAATATGAGATTTGATATAATTTAAGTTTTAAAATTAAAATCTAGTTTTAAACAACTTTTAAGTGTATTTAGTTTGGAATTTAAGCTGGAGTTTTAATTTGTAAAATAGGAATTTTAAATAAGTTTAAATCCAGTTTTAAAAATCTGGAATTTGGTTTGAATATCAGTTTTTTTTAAATAAAATAAGTTTTTTTTAACTATTTTAGAAATGGTTAAATAATTTGAATTTTAAAATGAAGATGTAAAATGTAAGTAAAGCTTTTAAAGATTTATGTTAAATCTGGAATAAAGATTAAAGCTTTATTTCAGATTTGAAATTAAAAGAAATTTTTAAATTGAATTTGTTTTTAAATAACTTGGAATGTTTGAAGTGTATGTTTAAATTGATTTGAAATTTATATTCTTTTAAACTTATTTTATAAAATGGTTATTCTTTTAACACATAAGATAAAAGGGTTTTGAATTGTTTTAAAACCTTATTTAAGTTAAAATTTGTATTCATTTTAAAACCTTAAATTTAAAATAAAGTTTAATTTGGAATTTAAAGTAAATTTGAAAACAAATTTGTTTCAAATACTTTGATTAAGTAAGAAATGTTTTTCTTAAAATAAATTAGAATTTTAATAATTTGGATTCATTTAAATTATTAAGTTAATTTAAATGGATAATTAATTATTTAATTAATTAATAATATGGATGATTAATTAAATAATTAAGAATTTTTAAATTGATTAATTAAAACTTAAGATTAATTAATTAAGGTTAATTAATCTGTAACTAGGGATTATTAATTAGATTTTAATTAATGATTAAGAATTGATTAATCAAGTAATTAAGGATTAATTAAGTTGTAATTAACACTTAATTAATTAAATAATTAAAGATTAATTAATTGGTAATTAAACATTAATTAATTTATAATTAGTATTGGTTAATCTGAGTTAATTTCTTGAGAAAGCATTAAAGAATTGTTAATGAAGGTCATTAACTTAAGATTATTTAACAGTTAATTAATGTGATCAATTTTAATAATTAATTAGATTAATTAATTAATAATAATCATTTATGTAATTGTTTAAGTTTAATTACTTAATATAAGTAATTAATGAATTAATTACTTGATGTAATTAATTGGGTTAATGTGATTAGTTGAGATTAATTAATTAAGTTTAATTAATTTAAACACTTGATGATTTGAAAATAATTATTTTATGTAATTAATGGGATTGTAATTACTAAGGGAAGTAATTAATTGATAATTACTGGATGTAATTAAAGATGTTTTAATAATAGAAGTAATTTGGATTAAATTACTTTGAAATTAATCAAGGGATTAATTGAGATAATTAATTAAGGGTAATTAATTTATGGAATGAAGTAATTAATGATAGTTAATTACTGAATGGGATTAATCAAGGGATTAATTAGAGAATAAATTAAGGATTTATTTATTCAGTGAAGTAATTAAGGGTAGTTAATTACTTGATGTTATTAATCAAGGGTGATTAATATATGCGATTTAATTGAAGATTAATTACTTAATATAATTAATCTAAATAGAGAGATTAATTAAAAATGTAATTAGAAATCGTTAATTAATAAAATTAATGATGTAACTTAGAATTGATTAATTAAGGAATAATTAATAAATGAAGTAATTAATTAATAAATGATTAATGTAATTAACTTTAGTTAATTAATTGATTAAGTAATTAAAAGTTAATTATTGTAAGTGTTATGTATAATTAACTTGTGTAATTAATTTATAGGCTAATTACTTATTGTACATAGGGAATTGTTAATCACTAATGACTAATGAGATGGTGATTATTTAATTGATTTGTAATAAATTAATGGTTAAGTAAGCAGGATTATAATGATGAAGTAATTAATTTAATTCATTTTAAATTAAATAGAGATAAAGTAATTAATTTAATTCATTTTAAATTAATTATAGATGGTGTGATCATTGAATCATTGCTTATGTATGAATGATTGGTATTGGTTGCCTTGAATGGTTTGTAATCTCAGCTATGAGATGAATAATGATGTGTGTTATGGATGCATTGGTTGCATTGTGATGATGATATGGATTATCTGTTTATAATGCTGATATGGATTATATGTTGATGATGATAATGTTGATTATCTATTGTAATGTGAATTATCTATCTGTGTGTATATAGATAATGAATTGAAATTGTTTTAAACTCTAAAACAACATGGCCTTAAAAGATAGTTTTGGATTCGGTGAGACCGGGATCGGGTTCCATATTTGGATATCCGAAAACCACATCGATCCAAATTAACGTTAGGTCGTTAATCGCAAGTGAAGATGAAGATTCAGAGTGCAAGGGTTATCGTCGTTAACTCTGAGGGTGACTCCAAAATGAGTGTAACGAGATAATGCCTTCGGTTTCATTCGAACTCAAAACGAACTTGTATGGATTGAATGCTTTCAGAACATCTGTGACACCCCACCTCTATAACCACACTAGCCAAGAACACTACGGACTAATGCTGTCAACTAGCACGGAGAATAAGGCTGTTGAGAAGCGACCATCCGTGTAATTGCTTTGGGCGAGCACCGATATGCCAGATAAAAATATAACTTTTCATCACAAGAGGAAATCCGACATACCGACACAAACTCAAAGCTACTACATAGTGGCTATAGTAATCTTCGGAAACAAATATAGAAATAAGCATAACACAAATCACTCACAGATAATTCATATCACAAAGGCGGAAGAAGATATGAATATATAATTAACACATGAAAGTGTATATCAGAGTAGTGGTCAAAAAGACCCACAATAATACAAAAGAATAGCAACACGTGCTATACAAAAGAATACAACTATGAGTCTATATCTCAAGTGTATACAACAAAATAAACTACTAATCTAAGTAGTTAGCCAAAAGTCAGAGAAGTCAATCCCAAGTGAGAAGTCAAGCTGAAGCACCTGTAACATCTCGGTCTGACCCGAGTATTATTTAATAAGAAAATAATAAACGGATCAGTCTAACTATAAATATCAGGTGAAATGATATAGAATAAGAGATATGACTAAACACATAATAATCACAATGCCAAGCTGTGATATATATAAGTAATTGAAAATCAACAAGAGATTAATCAGTATCACCAAATCTACACAAGAATCAAAGAAAATGTCATACTCCTTATTTCGTTCACCAAACCATAAATATTGACGATTATATCAATGTCAATCACAAAAGTCAATGACACACAAATTCACCAATGCACAAATATTGATAAAACTTATCAATGGAAATCACGAAAATTGGTGAAGCACAAATTCTAGAAATCATCTCAAGAAATCCAGACAATGACACACGAATTCACCTATGCACAAATATTGATAAAACTTATCAATAGAAATCACAAAAATAGGTGAAGAAGAAAGTTCCAGAATTCGACACACGAAATCCAGAAATCACACAAAATAGGGGGGGAGGCCTATCACACGAACGGGAGCATGCAAACTCACCAACATATGTATCACACGAACGAGACGCTATCTCATGGTAGCTAGCCATTAATTTTTGACACACGAACGGCCCGAAGACCATGGGGCGCTACCCCACATATGTGAGTTGAAACTCGCACAAACGGGGTTTAGTCTCCCTCGTAGACAAAGAGACATCGCACATTGCTAGTCTAAATCACAAAAATGATCGTCATGATCATCAAGAAGTGTCAATTACAGTAAGCTAGTAAATATATGAGCTTAGCTTCATGTCCCATAACCACTAGCTTAACTTAAATATTTACGAACAAATTGTAGATCTCCACTAGAAAATTGTCATAAGAGATTCAATCGAACAAGTCCAAGAATTAACCGATGAAGTAAACGCAAGCGTTTCATACCACTTGTTTTACTAAGTCGTTTAATTAGATTTATCATACGAGTGAGGTAAAGGTTCGTATATACTAATAGATTGGAAATCGGTTTGAGAAAACGAGCTTTGTAATAAAATAATGTTGAAATCATTTGAAGAAAGAGTTTTGATATTTACTATTAGTATCGAAACCTTTATATTTTTGAAGTGACAAATCACAAAGAAGATTGTAGGAACAATCAATCACTAAAATTCACATACGAAGATGTGAATAAAATCCAAAGAAACCGATAAAGAATCCATCGAAATGGATATTCAAAAATCCCTAAAAATGAGTCATCAAAGTCATAATAAATGATAACAACAAATAGGATCATCACAAATCGATTTAAATTGGAAATTCAATCCAAAAAGGCAAAATGGACTGAAACAGCAGGTTCAGTCGACTGAACAGAGTTTTCAGTCGACTGACATTGTGCCTGGAAATTTTCCAGGTTCAGGAAACTTTCTGTTTCCAGTTTCAGTCGACTGAACAGAGTATTCAGTCGACTAAATCATGCCTGGAAACTTTCGGGTTCCAGGTTCAGTCGACTGAACAGAGGTTTCAGTCGACTGAATCATGCCTGGGCTGTTTTCCAGCCTATCTAAATGAAGATCAAACTCTTCCAAAATGCATCCGGACGAACATTGGCTCTAAGGGTTTATGCCAATCGGAAACCCGGCCCTATATGCTCCTCGATGCATCACCAAAAGCATGATCAAACATCCATAAAAGGATTTCACACAAATTTGACTTAAAAACCCAAAATTTGGAATATTCACAAAACCAATCCAAATCAAGAGCAAATGCACATGAAGAAGTGTTAGGAATTCATACCCAACAACCAAAGATAATTATAGTCATAGATGTGAGATAAAAATCTCACCTTTGAACCCAAACGATTGAAGAAGATGCTTGAAAGCAAATGAGAATCAACCACTCTTCAAATGCAACTCAAGAAGCTTGATTCTAAGCTTTAAAAGATGAACATTCCCAAAGTTAGGTTTAGGAATTTATGAAATTTATAAGAGATTGAGTTGGAGAAGAAGAAGAGAAGCTTACCAATGGGTTCTTCTATTAGTTTGGAGCTAGAACTTGATTTGCAAAAGAAAACTAGGGCTTGAGTTTTAATTTCCCATCTCTCCCACCATTGTTGCTAAAGCTTGAGTATTAGGAATTGGAAATGAAGTAAATGAGGAGTTGAAGTGGAGTTGGGACTGAATACATAAGTGGGGTTACTGGGCTCAGCCCAAACCAAAGCCCTAAGCAAAAAGTAGCAAAATTCAACTTTCTCCAAACTTATCGAAGCTTATACTCAAAAAGGTCGCAAACGGCATTTTAAACTCAATGGGAGTGGTCCCGAGTCCTAATTCGACCGTATGCAAAAGTAGCTTTTCGGACTAAAATCCGACTACGATACCATATTTTAATAAAACATTTAAATATATAAATCATAACATATGCGGGTTGTTACAGACTCCCCTCCTTAAAGAAATTGCGTCCACGCAATCATAAGGAATAAATGAACTAATAGTAACAACCATAGATGCATATCAACACAAAAGAAGAAATTTGAAATAAGAAGTTCACCTTAAAGAGCACGAGAGAGTAAGTCCGGATGTGTTCGCTCGATGAATTCCCTAGATTCCCAAGAACAATCCTTAGGATTTGAGGACCATTGAACTTTAACAAGAGGAACATTTTTATTTCGAAGTCGTTTGACCTCCGAAGCAATGATACGAATAGGATGTTGCTCATAAGTTAAATTAGGCGAAACTTTAATCTCTTCCACAACACCGGGCTCAAGAATAGAATCAGAATCTCGAAGACACTTCCGAAGTTGAGAAACGTGAAACACGTCATGGATAGCAGAAAATTGAGCCGGTAATAAAAGGCGATATGCCATGGAACCAATACGTTCAGTGATAGAAAATGGCCCAATATATCGAGGCGCTAACTTTCCCGATCGACTGAAACGCACAACACCTTTCATAGGTGACACACGAATGAACACAAGATCTCCCACAGAAAATTCTAACTTTCTTCTCCGGTTATCGGCATAGGATTTTTGTCTACTCTGAGCTTCTTTCATCCTATGACGAATAAGGTCAATCTTTTCTGTGGAATCACGAATAAAATCTGGACCCAAAACCAGCTTCTCACCGGCCTCAAGCCAACAAGAAGGAGATCGGCATGGCCTTCCATAGAGCGCCTCGAAAGGTGCCATACCAATACTAGATTGGAAGCTATTGTTATAGGAAAATTCAACAAGTGAAATATGATCTTCCCAACTTCCACCAAAATCAAGAACACATGCACGAAGAAGATCTTCAAGAGTTTGATTCACACGCTCGGTTTGTCCATCGGACTGGGGGTGATAAGCGGTGCTAAAATTAAGCTTCGTTCTCAAAGCTTTTTGAAGACTCTTCCAAAATCCACTAGTAAACAATGGATCACGATCACTAACGATAGAAGTAGGAACTCCATGTAATTTAACAATCTCTTTAACAAAGAGCTTGGCCAAAAGAGGAACGGTTCGGTTAGACCGAACGGGAATAAAATGGGCAGATTTAGTAAGTCTATCAACAATCACCCATAAGCCATCATGACCCGAACGAGAACGGGGAAGGCCATCTATAAAATCCATGGAAATTTGATCCCACTTCCAAATTGGAATTTCTAAAGGTTGCAATAACCCACCGGGCCTTTGATGTTCGGCCTTAACGAGTTGGCAAGTCATGCAACGCTTAACGAAGTAAGCGATGTCAAGTTTCATTCCCTCCCAATAATAAAGTCGCTTCATATCCGCGTACATTTTACTGCTACCCGGGATGAATGGTAAATTTAGAACGATGGGAATCCTCTAAAATATCTTTACGAGATCACCAATATTTGGTACGATAAGTCTACCAAATATCCGAATGCCTCCACGAGAATCAATATCAAAGTTTTTCAAATCTTCAATATCAATTTTATCCTTAACATTTTGGCCAAGATGAGCCAATTCGGGATCTAGCTTTTGAGCTTCAAGAATGCGGTCTAAAAGAGAAGGATGAGCCTCAAGGCTACATAAAACAAGAGATGAACATAAATCGGGAACACGGTCTCGAATTTCGCAAGTGGATAAAATCTCGAGATCGTTCCGTTCGGTTATCATCATAGAAACAACCGCTTGTTGCTTTCGACTAAGTGCATCCGCAACGCGATTTCCCTTTCCGGGAGTATAAAGGATATCAAGATCATATGGTGCAAGAAATTCGAGCCAACGCTGTTGACGCAAATTAAGTTCCTTTTGAGAGAATAAATACTTCAAGGACTTATGATCGGTATAAAGAATAAATTTCTCTCCTAAAAGATAATGACGCCAAATACGAAGGGCGAAAACAATAGCCGCGAGCTCTAAATCATGAGTGGCATATCTAGTCTCAGCAGGCTTCAATTGCCTAGAAGCATAAGCAATAACACGTTCTCTTTGCATAAGAACGGCACCCAAACAACGCGACTAGCATCGGTATAAACAACGAAATCTTGATTCCCCTCGGGAATAACAAGAATAGGAGCATCAGAAAGGAGTTCTTTTAATTTCTGAAAAGAAGTTTCACATTTGTCCGACCAAATGTATTTAACACCTTTCTTCGTTGAGCTAGTGAGAGGCACGGCAATCTTAGAAAAGTCTTTGATAAAACGACGGTAATAGCCCACCAATCCGAGAAAACTACGAATCTCTATCACACTCTCCGGTCTCTTCCAATCTTGAATCGCTTCAATCTTTGAAGGATCCACGGAAATTCCGGATTCGGAAATAATATGACCGAGAAACTTCACACGAGACTGCCAAGAGTGGCATTTAGAAAATTTTGCCTTTAATTGATTACTCCTAAGAGTTTCCAACACAATCCGAAGATGTTTTTCATGCTCCTCCTCGGTTTTAGAATACACAAGAATATCATCAATAAAGATGAGAACAAACCGGTCGAGGAAGTCTTTGAAAACTCTATTCATAAGGTCAACGAAATAAGCCGGAGCATTCGTTAGACCAAATGGCATAACAAGCCATTCATAAGATCCATAATGAGTACAGAACGATGTCAAAGGAATACTATCCTCTGCAATACGAAGCTGATGAAATCCAGTAGCTAAGTCTAATTGTGAAAAGACTCTAGCACCACTAAGTTGATCGAATAGATCATCAATCCGAGGTAAAGGATATTTATTTTTCATAGTAAGATCATTAAGCTTGCGGTAGTCAACGCAAAGCCTAAGTGTTCCATCGGATTTCTTCACAAAAATAGCTGAAGCTCCCCAAGGCGAGGAACTAGAGCGAATAAATTACTTCGTCTCCAATTCGGATAATTGTTTACGCATCTCCTTGTTTTCTTTATTGGACATACGATACAGAGGACGAGTGATAAGTTGAGCTCCAGGAATAAGATTAATTCTGAACTCAATTGCTCGCTTAGGTGGTAATCCTAAAACGGACTCGAATATGTCGGAAAATTCACGAACAACGTGAATAAGAGAAATAATATCACCCTCATCATCATCATCGTCATCACGAGGATTTAAAGAATATAAAGATGCAACCAAGCTGGAATCTGAATCTTTAAGATTAATAGAAATCTTCTTAACAGATTGAGGATGTCGAAGATGAATAGTCCGCTCAGGACATAGGATATGAGCTTCATAACGGTTAAGCCAATCCATTCCCAAAATCATTCCAAAGCCTAAATAACGCAGGACATGCAAATCGGCTCGGAAAGAAAAATCACACAAAATAATCTCGACATCTTTACACAATAAACTGATTGTCGCGGATCCACCAACCGGATTCGCAATTCTCAAAGAAGTCATTAAACACAAAACATCCAAAGAAAAAGTATCAACAAGTTCTTTTGATATAAAAGAATGGGACGCACCCGTATCAAAAAGAACTCGAATAGGATGATCACGAAATAAAATAATTCCATCCAGAATAGAATGAGAAATACCTTGGCCACGAGATGTGTTGCCAGGGGCTTGAGCAACATTACGCTTTCCCTCCTTCCTATTTTGAAGTTTGGGACATACATGCATAAAATGGTCCAGGCTTTTGCAATAGCGACAAGTACGAGGCTTTGAACACTTGTTCGCAAAATGGTCTTTCGAACCACAATTATAGCATTTCCCTTGAGTAGAGGAAAAGGTCTTTTCAACAGGAGTTGCTTGCCTCCCTTTCTTATTGGGATAAGGGCCTTTGAATTTGTTTGGCCTCTTCTTGTTGTTGAAGTTTGGTTTGGAACCCACCACTTCAACATCATTCCCCCTATCCGCCTCTTCAAGTCGAAGAGCGATATCAACGAGTTGGTCGAAAGAAACTTCTAATTTTAGAAGTAATGGCTTCTTGAGATTTTTGTTTAAGCCATAGACGAACCTCTGGTTCTTCTTTAAAGGGGTGTTGATGTATTCAACCCCATATTTGGAAAGCGACTCGAAGGAGGCGACGTAATCAGTCACGGAAGACTCACCTTGAACAAGGTCTATAAATCGTCGAGCCAATGTCACTTTCTCTGCTTCTGGTACAAATTTCAACTCGAAGCGTTCCCGGAATTGCTCCCAGGTGAGATCCGCTTCATTAATCTCATAAATAAGAAGCTCGTACCAGTCCAATGCTCTTTCTCGGAGCATACTAGAGGCCACCTGAACTCGGTGAAGGTCAATAAGATTCATGCGAGAAAAGATTCGATCGCATGACCTTAGCCAAGCCTGTACTTCAATAATAGTTTCGGAACCTTTGAATGGCTTCCCACCCAAATTAGTGTAATCGCTGCACAAGCGTGCAAATCCCGACTTTGGGTGAGTAGGTTCCGGGTTAGCTCCAGCTGCTTGAGCATTCGTCACTAAATCAAGAAGCTGTTGAGCAGTCATAAAAACTCCATCCTGGGACGGAGTGCTAGATGGTACGGCTCTGGGGCGGCCTGGTCTAGACATTTCTCTTCCTTTAGAAAGAAAGAAGAACAAGGAGAAGATTATTCACTAATGAATATCAAGCAATCTTGATAGATAAAACAAGGAATCATAAAAGAAATTAGGATGAATCGGTACGAAGACTCGAAGTAAATCCTAAAGCACGACTCCTAAGATGGACTTAGGACGATGATCCTTGTTATAATATTCCATATTGTTCCGAAATTTGGCTCTGATACCAAGCTGTGACGCCCCACCTTTATACCCATGCTAGCCAAGAACACTACGGAGTAATGCTGTCAACTAGCACGGAGAATAAGGCTGTTGAGGAGCGACCATCCGTGTAATTGCTTTGGGCGAGCACCGATATGCCAGATAAAAATATAACTTTTCATCACAAGAGGAAATCCGACATACCGACACAAACTCAAAGCTACTACATAGTGGCTATAGTAATCTTCGAAAACAAATATAGACATAAGCATAACACAAATCACTCATAGATAATTCATATCACAAAGGCGGAAGAAGATATGAATATATAATTAACACATGAAAGTGTATATCAGAGTAGTGGTCAAAAAGACCCACAATAATACAAAAGAATAGCAACACGTGCTATACAAAAGAATACAACTATGAGTCTATATCTCAAGTGTATACAACAAAATAAACTACTAATCTAAGTAGTTAGCCAAAAGTCAGAGAAGTCAATCCCAAGTGAGAAGTCAAGCTGAAGCACCTGTAATATCTCGGTCTGACCCGAGTATTATTTAATAAGAAATTAATAAATGGATCAGTCTAACTATAAATATCATGTGAAATGATATAGAATAAGAGATATGACTAAACACATAATAATCACAATGCCAAGCTGTGATATATATAAGTAATTGAAAATCAACAAGAGATTAATCAATATCACCAAATCTACACAAGAATCAAAGAAAATGTCATACTCCTTATTTCGTTCACCAAACCATAAATATTGACGATTATATCAATGTCAATCACAAAAGTCAATGACACACAAATTCACCAATGCACAAATATTGATAAAACTTATCAATAGAAATCACGAAAATTGGTGAAGCACAAATTCTAGAAATCATCTCAAGAAATCCAGACAATGACACACGAATTCACCTATGCACAAATATTGATAAAACTTATCAATAGAAATCACAAAAATAGGTGAAGAAGAAAGTTCCAGAATTCGACACACGAAATCCAGAAATCACACAAAATAGGGGGGAGGCCTATCACACGAACGGGAGCATGAAAACTCACCAACATATGTATCACACGAACGAGACGCTATCTCATGGTAGCTAGCCATTAATTTTTGACACACGAACGACCCGAAGACCATGGGGCGCTACCCCACATATGTGAGTTGAAACTCACACAAACGGGATTTAGTCTCCCTCGTAGACAAAGAGACATCGCACATTGCTAGTCTAAATCACAAAAATGATCGTCATGATCATCAAGAAGTGTCAATTACAGTAAGGTAGTAAATATATGAGCTTAGCTTCATGTCCCATAACCACTACCTTAACTTAAATATTTACGAACAAATTATAGATCTCCACTAGAAAATTGTCACAAGAGATTCAATCGAACAAGTCCAAGAATTAACCGACTAAGTAAACGCAAGCATTTCATACCACTTGTTTTACTAAGTCGTTTAATTACATTTCCCATATGAGTGAGGTACAGGTTCGTATATACTAATAGATTAGAAATCGGTTTGAGAAAACGAGCTTTGTAATAAAATAGTGTTGAAATCATTTGAAGAAAGAGTTTTGATATTTACTATTAGTATCGAAACCTTTATATTTTTAAAGTGAAAAATCACAAAGAAGATTGTAGGAACAATCAATCACTAAAATTCACATACGAAGATGTGAATAAAATCCAAAGAAACCGATAAAGAATCCATCGAAATGGATATTCAAAAATCCCTAAAAAGGAGTCATCAAAGTCATAATAAATGATAACAACAAATAGGATCATCACGAATCGATTTAAATTGGAAATTCAATCCAAAAAGGCAAAATGGACTGAAACAGCAGGTTCAGTCGACTGAACAGAGTTTTCAGTCGACTGACCATGTGTCTGGAAATTTTCCAGGTTCAGGAAACTTTCTGTTTCCAGTTTCGGTCGACTAAACAGAGTATTCAGTCGACTGAATCATACCTGGAAACTTTCGGGTTCCAGGTTCAGTCGACTGAACAGAGGTTTCAGTCGACTGAATCATGCCTGGGCTGTTTTTCCAGCCTATCCAAATGAAGAGCAAACTCTTCCAAAATGCATCCGGACGAACATTGGCTCTAAGGGTTTATGCCAATCAGCAACCCGGCCCTATATGCTCCTCGATGCATCACCAAAAGCATGATCAAACATCCATAAAAGGATTTCACACAAATTTGACTTAAAACCCCAAAATTTGGAATATTCACAAAACCAATCCAAATCAAGAGAAAATGCACATGAAGAAGTGTTAGGAATTCATACCCAACAACCAAAGATAATTATAGTCGTAGATGTGAGATAAAAATCTCACCTTTGAACCCAAACGATTGAAGAAGATGCTTGAAAGCAAAGGAGAATCAACCACTCTTCAAATGCAACTCAAGAAGCTTGATTCTAAGCTTTAAAAGAAGAACATTCCCAAAGTTAGGTTTAGGAATTTCTGAAATTGATAAGCGATTGAGTTGGAGAAGAAGAAGAGAAGCTTACCAATGGGTTCTTCTATTAGTTTGGAGCTAGAACTTGATTTGCAAAAGAAAACTAGGGCTTGAGTTTTAATTTCCCATCTCTCCCACCATTGTTGCTAAAGCTTGAGTATTAGGAATTGGAAATGAAGTAAATGAGGAGTCGAAGTGGAGTTGGGACTGAATACATAAGTGGGGTTATTGGGCTCAGCCCAAACCAAAGCCCTAAGCAAAAAGTAGCAAAATTCAACTTTCTCCAAACTTATCGAAGCTTATACTCAAAAAGGTCGCAAACGGCATTTTAAACTCAATGGGAGTGGTCCCGAGTCCTAGTTCGACCGTATGCAAAAAGTAGCTTTTCGGACTAAAATCCGACTACGATACCATATTTAAATAAAACATTTAAATATATAAATCATAACATATGCGGGTTGTTACAACATCGTTAGGTGGACGATGAGCATTCTAAGTGATGCGTCCTGTAAAGGTAATCATAGATTCAAGCCTCATCAACCGGGAATGGCTAAAACATGGGAGGTGAAGCAAGGCTAAGTGGGTTATGCTCAAGTAGGACGAGATTTACCCCTGTCTAGATGTCCCTTTATTTCGGCTGTGTGGTGCGGTTGCTGATCACAACTGCGAGGTGGTCTTGTTCGGGACTGTTCAGTAAGGAATGGTTCCGGCTTTGTGTTGCAGGGGATTGAAAGTGATCCTCAGTACAATGATCTAGGCCACGTACTGTGACGGGCGGTACCCCGGTAGCCCAGCCATTGTATGGAATCCAAAATCCAATAAGTGCCCTCAGTTTTGATTGTATTACCCGCTTTTGTGGCTAGTAGCTGGAATTTAATAGATGTAACAATTTCAGCTATTTCATATTTATTTGAAAACCCTAAACCTATTATAATATCATCGAATTTCCTATCAAATGTTTTGGTTAGCGTAAGGTAAAAACTTTTCCATGTTTATGTGTGGGAAGTCTTACGTGATACCTTTCTTTTCAAAGGTTTTTCAAAGTTAAGCAACTTTAACCTGTTACTCACACCAGACCCATGTCTGACCCGGAGTTTGTTTCTGTTTTTCTTAAACTCTTGGGTACTCAAATTTTTACGAGTAGCCAAGGGATTCAGGTTAGCTTTGACGAATTGTGAAGGAGAAATGGTGCAGGAGGCTTCTGCATGTAGATATATTTAGTGTTCCGCTGTGTTGGTATCTCTGAGTGGTTTCTTTGTTGATGTTGTATTTGAGTTGTAATAACTAGACAGGTGTTTATAACTGTCTAGTAGATGATGTATTGTCTGTGTAACTCTGATAATTGTTGTATACTATGTAATACTTGTGATATTAATATAATTTATTCGTTCCGCTGTTGAGATTCTGTTGTTGTTTCTTCTTTCTCTTCTTTCTTTTCTCTTTTCTATCCCTTTCTTTCTTCAAGATGATGCGTCATTATGTGGAGATGAATGGCCGGTCGTCACAACATCCATAGCGACTATCACTATGGATGCCATAACTTGAAATTGTTTCTAAGTTTCTTTTGAAATCTTACCCTTTTGAACAAACTACTTACTTTTACAAACATAAAACAAGCATTTCAAAACTAAAACATAGTTTAGACATGAAAAATATTTTTTATTTTTCAAACTAAAAATTATAGTTTCACAAAAGGATTACTTGTCGCTTAACCATACAAAAGTGCTAACTCCCTTAACATATAACCACATATCCATGTCCATAGCCTAAAAGTCATACCATAAACCACAAACACATGAATATCCAAACTTTATCACAGAAAGACCAAAGTTGAAAGTTTACTAACTTTTTGACTTCATTCCAAGCCAATAACCAATACCATATACAAGCACATATAAACACATATAAATTCAAATAACACAACTTCAAATTACAAAAAATACTCCAACAAAACATATTAATAAGTAAAGCAAAATGAAAAGGTTAAAACTTGTTAAAGATATGAGCTTTAATCACCAAGCTTATTTAATCTCTTTAAACTTGGAAAGAACTTAGATCATGCATGCCTCTTTATAAAAATTTGATTTTTCCAAAGCAAACTTGATCTTTAGCATAGATGGGGTTGACAGGCACGGCCTTGGTGCTATGGAATCAGCCTAAGGGTGATTAGGGCATGGCCATGAGTGACGAAGGTGGACGTAGGCTTGATTTCGAAGGAGGAAGGTGTAAGAAGAAGAAAATAGTGATTTGTAAGTGCTTTTAGGAATTAAAAGTAAGAAAGAAGTGATTTTTAAAACTTTGAAAATATTTGGAAGCTATTAGTGTGTTTTTTAAAGCTAAGAAGATGATAAACTTTTAGGAAAAAATAGAAAATGAAAACGAAAAAAGCGAGGGAGATGAACTTTGTTTTTATAAAATGGATGAACTGAAATTACCATTTTGCCCCAATAGTACACTACCCTCTACTAAAATGTTGCTACATCACCACACCAACTTCTCCACTCCTCTTTTACACATTGGCTAAGGGTTTACCCCTTTTATTCAACATGTAATGCATGGAATTATACTATGGTGTAAGAGAAGTAAGTGATATGCGATTTTTCATATTTTATTTTGATTTAAAACTTGGAAATTGTAACATCATATACTTTAACTTAAGTAAACATATAATTATACATTTACACACTTAGTTTGGTACTCATTATTTATATAAGTGTTTGGTTAAATATATTAAGGTGTTTTACAAACTTTTAGACAACTTTTAAATGATCAAAAATCAAGATTTTTGAAAAAGCTTTCCGATCACATTTTCTAATTTCCGTTTAACTAATTATTTTTGCAAACATATCTTGAAAATAATTTCACCATTATTAGTTATAAATTAAAATGGGGTATTTTAATTATTAAAACCATTAATTTAAATATTTATAATCAATCCAATACTTACATATCAAATCGAAAATTTTGGCTTATTACATTCTTTCCTCCTTGAAAGAATTTCATCCCCGAATATTCACAAAACGAACACCCAATACTATTCATAATTCCATGGGATGTTCATAGATCATCCATATGAAAATTTTGATTCGGTGTCCACTCGAATACATAACTTCACCTCCATGCTAGTATTGCTCACCCGATTCACTAGTGCGGACATCGATCTGGATTCTTGATAAGGAACCTTTGTTCTCCTTACATATCCATATACTATGATAGAAAATTTTGGTTCCCTATCAAGAACCATCATCAAGTGATCGGTGTCATGAGTCGAGTGATAAATCCTTATACATAATGGTGCAAAACCCCACAGGTGACGTACTAGAATCTTGGATCGAGAACTATATGTAACGACCCACCATTCATCTCCACAGAATAACGCATCATTAATAAGAAAGAAAGGGATAGAAAAGAGAAAGGAAGAGAAGAAAGAAGAGAAAACACATCAGAATCTAAACAGCGGAACGAATAAATTATATTAATTACATAAGTATTACATAGTATACAACAACTATCAGAGTTACATGGATAATACAACACATACTAGACAGCTATAAACACCTGTCTAGTTATTACAACTCAATACAACTCAGATAAAACACGGAGATATCAAACACAGCGGAACACTAAACATATCTACAACGCTGAAGCCTCCTGCTCCATTGCTCCTCCATAATTCATCAAAGCTAACCTGAATCCCTTGGCTACTCATAAAAATTTGAGTACCCAAGAGTTTAAGAAAACAGAAGATAAACTCCGGGTCAGACATGGGTCTGGTATGAGTAACAGGTTAAAGTTGCTTAACTTTTAAAAACCTTTTGAAAAGAAAGGTATCACGTAAGACTTACCACACATAAACATGGAAAAGATTTTACCTTACGCTAACCAAAACATTTGATAGAAAATCCAGTGATATTATAATAGGTATAGGGTTTTCAAGTAAATAAGAAATAGCTGAAATTGTTACATCTATTAAATTCCAGCTACTTGCCACAAAAGTGGGCAATACAATCAAAACTGTTGGCACTTATAGGATTTTGGATTCCATACAATGGCAGGGCTATTGGGGTACCTCCCATCACAGTACGTGGCCTAGATCATCGTACCGAGGAGCCACCCTAACTCCCCTGCAACACAAGGCCGAAACCATCCCTTACTGGATAGTCCCGAACAATACAACCCCGCAGTTGGTGCTCAATTCCAACTGCCCACTAAGCCGAAATAAAAAGGGACCTCTAGACAGGGGAAAATCTCATCCTACTTGGGCATGACCCACTTAGCCTTGCTGCACCTCCCCTGTTTTAGCCATTCCCGGTTGATGATTCTTGAGGCTATGATTACCTTTATAGAACACATCACTTAGAATGCTCATCGTCCACCTGACGATGTTCTGAAAGCATTCAATCCATACAAGTTCGTTCCGGGTTCGAACAAAACCGAAGGCATTATCTCGTTACACTCATTTTGGAATCACCCTTAGAGTTAACGACGATAACCCTTGCACTCTGAATCCTCATCTCGAATCTGAAAGTACTACCCCGTTAAACTCGTATTGGAATCAACCTCAGAGTTTTAATGAAGAATAGTCCTTATACCTCGAGTCTTTACTCCTCACTTGAGATTCATGACCTATCGTTAATTTGGATCGATGTGGTTTTCGGATATCCAGATCTAGAAACCCGATCCCGGTCTCATCGAAATCCAAAGCGTATCTTTTAAGGCCAAGTTGTTTTAGAGTTTTAGAACAATTCAATAATTATCTATATACACGCAGATAGATAATTTACACATCACAATAGATAATCAACATTATCATCACAATAGGTAATCCATATTATCATTATCAAAAGATAATCCATATCATCATCACAATGCAACCAATGCATCCATATCACACAACATTACTTATCTCATAGCTGAGATTTCAAACCATTCAAGGCAACCAATATCATCCATTCATAAGCACTGATTAATAATCGCACCATCTATAATTAATTTAAAATGAATTAAATTAATTACTTCCATCTTTAATTAATTTAAAGTGAATTAAATTAATTACTTACATCAATATAAATCTTGCTTACATATCCATTAATTAATGGCAAATTAATTAATTATCCTCTAATTAATCACCTTAATTAATCACCCTCGATTAATTATCCTTTAATTACGTTCAAGTAATTATCCTTTAAATAATTTCATAAATTAATTACTCTTAACCAAAACCAGTAATTAACCCTTAATTACTTCCTTAATTAATTAACTATAATTAATTACATTAATCCTTAATTAATTACATTAATTAATTATCTTTAATCACTTATCATTATTGATTAATCTTAATTAGTCAACCCTTAATTACATCATTAATTATATTAATTAATGATCCCTAATTACATTTAATTAATTATCTTATTTAAATTAATTACATTAAGTAATTAATCTCAATTTAAACCATAATTATTAATCACCTTTGATTAATCACATTCTGTAATTAACTACCCTAAATTACTTATCAAATTAATTACTCCTTAATTAATTATTTTTAATTAATCCCTTGATTAATTATAAAGTAATTTAATACAAATTACTTTCATTCTTAAATCATTTTCATTAATTACATCCAGTAATTATCATTAATTACTTCACTGAGTAATTATACTTCATTAATTACATTAAGTAATTATTCATCAAATCATCCAGTGTTTAAAAGTAATTGAACTTAATTAATTAATTAAAACAAATTACATTTAAGCTTAATTAATTACATCAAGTAATTAATTCCTTAATTACTTCCATCAAGTAATTAATCTTAAAACAATTTTACAAATGATTACCGTTAATTAATTAATTAAATTAATTATTAAAATTAATCGTATTAATTAATTGTTAAATAATCCTTAGTTAATGACCTTCGTTAACTATAAATCATTCTTTAATTACTTTTCTTAATTTACTTCTTAATTAATCTCTAATTATAAATTAATGTAAATTATTAATTTATAAATTAAATAAGTCATTTCTTAATTATCTTATACATTTAATCATTTTGATACCTTAATAATCTCTAAGATAATCCATTTCTTTATTAGTTACTTCATTAATATTAAAGTGTATTTAGAACATTATATTTTAAATTTAAATTCACATTCCATTTTGAATTTAAGATTCAAAATGATTATTTAAACATTAACCTAATTTAAATTCCATTTATAATCCTTTAAATAAATGTAAATAACATTTATTACTTACATATGATATAAGAAAAGCCTTTAAACTAATTTACTTAATTTTATTTAAAAATTCAGCTTTTAAATATATTACTATTTAACTTGTAAATTCAAGTTAACAAATCATTTAACTTCCATTTAGAAACCTTTTATAAAGAACTTTATCAAAAAATCAAGTTTAAATATCTGTTTGAAAACAAATTTACTTTTAAAAAGCTATTTTAATTTAAACTTGTTATAAAAACATTCAGAATTTAAAAACTTATTCATATACCCAGATCTGAATTCAAGAAACTTGAATCCACTATTTATTTTAAACATTTGATTTTAAACTTTGATTTAAACTTGTTTTAAACTTTGATTTAAACTTGTTTTAAACCTTGATTTAAAACTCTTTATTAAAAATCCAAATTTCATTTTAAACCTCAAGATTGAAAAGTTATCTGAAAACTGAACTTAACCTTTGAATTTAAACCATTGTTTAAATTATGTTTTCAGATTTTAAAATAAAATTCAAAATCTAGAAAACTGTTAGGTTTTTATAAACCTGAAAACCCACTTTAAATATTTTAAAACTTTTAAGATTCAAAGCCATTTGAATCTATACTTCATACGAGATTTAAACTTGTTTAAATCTATCATCATAAATTTTAAATTCATTTAAATTTGGTTTAAATTTAAATTACAGACGGGTTTTATAAAACCTGTAACAAAACAAAATCAACCCGAGGCAATAGCAAATTGCTTCGAGTCAAAACCCTATTTACTTCGAGTAAACCCCTACATTTACTCGAGTAAATTCGAGTTCAAATCCTCTGCACAAACAAAGTTCACCAGAACTTCCAAAAAGCATGAGGCACATGCATCGTGACTCTGGTCATCTCCGGCCATCCACCCAGGCTTCAACACAACGCCGATCATTTCCAGTCTCGATCACGATCACCAGAATCCATCACAACAACTCAAATCAAAATCGAGCAGCTAACCCAAAACCTGGACACCAGACTACATCTAATACCCAAACCTGTCAACGCCCCTTCCTTGAAACTCCGACCACCTGAGAACCACCACCACTGGCCACCGCCTCGACTACCTTCCCTCTAGCGATTCCCAAAAGCCCATGACACTCGATGCTCCAGAGAAAAACAAACAGAGCCAAATCTACCACCCAGACAAACTTGGTTTAGAAACTAAAACCCAAACATCACTGCCGCTACCACCACTGACCAGCCACCGGTCATTTTTTCCTGGCCTCTCCCATCACCCATCTACCATCAGAAAGAAACTCAACCTCCCCAATCATTGGAATCACCAGTGATTCCCAGAAACCCAAAAATAGTGCAATTCAAAACTGCACCCTCAATTCTAGTTTAAAAATTGTGATTTTAGTGTTAAAAATCATGATTTGGTTTATGTATTCATTTCATAATACTAAATCTATAAATTTCACAGTTTGAAATTTCATATTATTTAACATTCTCTGATATTCTTAGTTTTGCAGAGATACCATATTTTAATTTAGCTATATTAAGTTTTTAAACCTTAATCTATATTAATCAAACATCTTTTGTTTGTAAAACAAGTCCTAACAATGATTAGTTCCAGAGAAAATTGAATTCAAATTAAAAACAAGAAAATCTGGACTATAAATAGAGTAGTCACAGATATACAAAAACATGCATACATCATACTTATATATATATATATATACACCACAAATTCACAGAATCAGATTCATTGCAACATTACTAGCATGCAACCAGGTTTTATACTAATTTTTTTTTTAAAATAAAGTTACTCACCTGTTAAAAATATGAGCAGAGCCTTCCCTTAGAAAACAGCTTTTGAATCTTAAAAACTGGAAAATTGCTTTGCTTTAATCTTGAATTGCTTGACGAAAGCTTGAGTTGCTGGAGCTTTAAAAAACTTGATTTTTTTAAAAAGGAACTACATGCATGCAGCTGCTAGAATTCCAGATTCTAAATGATGCTGGCTTCAGATCTTTTGCATGTTTGCAAAAGTTACAAGCTTGCTATGCATTTTTGAAGATGAGTTACAGGAGTTGATTTGAAAATGGTTCCAGGGATTTTTTTTGCATGTTTGATTTGAGGATTTGAAAAATGTTTGCAAACTTGGTTATAGAGATTACAGATGGATTTCTGATTTTGAGATGAAGAAGTGATTACAAATTTTCTTTGAAATTGTACAGGGTTTTTGTTTGAAGAAGATTTCAGATTTTTGTTTCTGACATGTTTCTTAGCTTTAGGTTTTGAAAAAGAATTGAAGGGGAAGGAAAATAGATTTATGTAACAAATCGCGATTTTGTCGGGATCCGAAGGTCGGCATTCTTACGTCCACTGTATCAAATGCCGCATAATCGAATGCCGAAAAATCGAATTGCTAGGGTTAAAAAGAAGAGGTAGAAGAAAAGGATAAAAGAAATAAGAAGAAGATAGAACAGAAACAATATCAGAATCTCACATATCGCAGCGGAACAACATATAATAGATAAATGAATATCTTTAAAACAAAGAACTATCTCAGTTATTACATTACATCACATCATCATCAGAGTGTACAAAAACAATATACAACACAACAAGACAATGGACAGTTATACAACATGTCCTTACAAGTGAATTTACAGCGGAAAGATAATATCATATACAAGTAATACACCTCGCCGTCCAGCTCGCCACTTGAGCTCCAAAGCACCCCTAAATCCAGAATAACCTGATAACCTGACTCTAGGCTGTCCGTGTGGAAAATGATGGGCACCCAGAGTTTAGGAAGAGAACAATAAATTCCAGGTCAGTCATGAGACTGGTGTGAGAACTTAAAACAGTTATTTATCTTTTAAAACAACAACAACAAGGGAATTGAAAATATCCGCAATGCTTTTGAAAAATGAAATTACCATATGGCCTCCCCGCACACACACAATGCAAACGCGGAATTGGAGGAGATTTCTCCTCATGATAGTCAAAGATACTTACTACGCAAAACAAATCATTTTTTATATTATTATTAGTGCATAGTGATGAAAACATTTCGAAAGTATAATATAAATCTTAGCCAGCATAGGTACCATTATATTATGCCTGCTATAGCTACCTCCTGAGGAGACATGTTATACAATTGCAATCGTAAAGGGCTCGTATTGTTTCTTTGGATTTCCAACAAATGGTCAGGCTAAGGAACTTCCTATTGCCACATGGGATCGCCTCTGGCGGGATGTACCGAGAACTTAACCAGCTCTCTGCCAACACAAGGCCGGTTTATCTTTGTAACTAGGTAACTACTACACAAATATGCCACCCCCCGGTCCTTTGGGACCTTTATCCGAGGGCCCTCTATCACCAAGCAACAACCACACAGAAAAATAAGATTGGAGCAACCACATAGGTTAAGCATCAGGGCTCCATACCTGACACCACCCTTTTCCAAAAGGGAATGACATACCTTAAAGGGCGCGACCCTCATAACCTTGCCGCATATTCCTGTTTTGACCATTTCTGGGGTGTGAGGTCCGACGAAGTCTCGTCCATAAAGCTACGCTTTTTCACAAAGCCACGCTTTGATCAACAAATGATCAATAAATAATCATCACACAACAACACTCAACATGCCACATTACCAAATTGGGAGTATATCGCTGATAACCTTCAACTACATAACCTCTGAGCTCATACGTCTCAGAGAAGGGTGTTAAGCTAAGAGAATAAATCCTCTGCACCAACAGAAATGTATTTGAAAGAAATCTGTTATATATCTCAAAATGTAATGTCAGACACGTAACCATACAAGTTTGTTCCGGGTTCGAATAGAATCGAAGGCACTTCAAAAGAAGCCCTTACAATCCGGATATTCACAATCCCGATCGAATTTCCCATCACAAAAGAAATATCCATACCGTAGCTAATGGTGCAGAGACAATCGATAGGTCATCCTATCGTTTTCACAAATAACCGGTCTTCCCCACCGGTTTTCAATGCTATCCATTACGTCGTTTCACTATTCAGAATGGGTAATCTGAATAACGAGCGCAATAATTAAAAAATAAGTGTAGCATTCAATTTCAACCAATTCACAACAAATAGCCATTTAAGGGTCAATATTGATAGTCGGTTATTTAACTATCAATCAATATTAACAACATAACCCGATTTCAAATAATTTTCCAAATTATTTATTTTCAAAAATATCTTTACAAGATATAATTTCCACACTTCAACCATTTGAAAACAAATTTCAAATCAAACTTCACCTTTACAACTTTCATTTCAAAATGGTTCATTTAAACCAATGTTTATTTTTAAACAAATCTCCCTTATCAAACTTCATCTTTACAACTTTCATTTCAAAATGGTTCATTTAAACCAAATCCGTATATTTATTTCCACACTTTTAAAAATAAATCAATGTTTATTTTTAAACAAATCTCCCTTATAAATTTCCTTTGTGAATTTAAATTTCCAAATATTCACCTTTTATACGATTTTTCAAATCGATTTCAATTATTCACTTTCAACATATCTTTAAAAGATATAATCTCAAAACATTCACTTCATATTGGAAAACATTTCCATACTTATTTAATAATAAGCAGTTCATAATTCATTTATTTTCAACATTTGGAAAATATTCAATATACTTAAATCCAAATTTAGTATAAATTTTATTCTTTAAGGAAAGCATTCTCTTAAACACATTTATTTGGGTCAAAACGAATGTTACGTAAAACATCGTTACAACAACCCAAAATCACTAGTATAGGGATTTGAAATTTAAGATAGATATATAAACCCCAATACTATACAAAACTTTTCCTTTCGAAAATCATTTACTATAACAGCAGTGTTATAGTCCACCATTCCCTTTTATTTCTCGAAAACATCTATTTCAACAATGAATGTTGAAATCTATGATTTCGATAATTAACGCATTTTAAAGCATTTTTAAATCGTTTTAAATTATATTTAAAATATCGCTTTCCCAAAACATCTCTTTAATCTATTATTCACCGTCCAAAGTCGTGAATATACTTCATTTACCAAATTCATCACCTCTACAAATTTTATTTAAAGGATTATCCACTGTCCCAAAATCGTGGATATATCCCCTTTAATAAGCTATAATAATTAAACTTATCAAAATAAGTCGATTTCGGATTTATAAAACAACGTTTATAAATTCCATTTATACTTTATAAGAACTTCAACTTACAAAATCACTTTATTAACAAATTCTACCCATACCCCATTTACACGCCAAAATTCAATTTATAAGTTAATTACTTATAAATCTTTTATTTTACAAAATCTATTCATTTTATAACTTCACAATTTATAAATCTATAGATTTCATCCACTTATGAAATCCATTTATACTTCATTTTAACACATATAAAAACTCGTTTTGTAATTCCAACATTTTAATTTATAAATATCGATTTTATAAATCTTTTATATAAATCATTTATAATAATTAAAAAATCCCAGTTTAAACCATTTTATAAATTAATCAACTACTTATTTCAAAAATCGCATTTCGGTTATATTTCACAAAAATCATAATTTTTATAACATAAAAATCTCAACGTTTATTTATTTAAAATGAATCAATTCCAAAATTAAATTTTATTATGAATTCCCAACTTAGATTTTCAGAAATCCAATTTTATTTATTTTCGGCATCTAACGATACCAAAAATATATTCAGCTAAAATTTAGCCTTTAACGATTTCAATCACAAAGATAATCACACGGATTATAAATAGATCAACACACAACATTGAAACCAATCCAAATGTTTGAGGAATCCAGTTGGATCCCTCTAACCTGTTTCCCTGCATCCAAAGATGTTAGCACAATACCAATTCCGCTTCTAGACGGAATATCGCGGTACATGGGATTTATAAAATACTATCCGCTATTATGTGGCGCAATAGGGTCTCATCCGCTATATAATGCGGGAAACGAACTCCAATTACATATATAATACCAATTCCATATGAAGTTGGAATTATCGCGGTATATGTTTTTAATAAATAACATCCGCTTAATATACGGCGTATAGGGTCTATTTCAATACAACAGATAATAATTATCATCCAATCACACAATCCAGCAATTTTAAATCTAACTATTTAAAATTTAAATCGAAACAATTTCGATTGAGTGAGAAGTTCTCACCTTGAGTTTCCGAAAACAGTTGTAGCGTTTTATTTCGAATAAAATTAAACGTGCGTTTAATTTTATTTAAAATTTTCACTAGCTCCAAACGACTCCAAACCAGCTCCATTGCGTAGTGCTCGACAAAACGATTGCAATGCAATTTGTTTCGTAATTTTCCGACCTCGTATGAACAAGTTACAGTGTTTTAAATATTATATAAATTAAGATACAAATTAATTTCTTTTTTTTATAACCTCAACATATCACAGCCGCACGCACAAGCTTGATGGAATCTAGGACGTTCGGCACCCTTCTTCCTCCTCGCGCTCGTTCACAGGAGATGTCGCACGCAACAACCCAATATAGCCATCCAAACCCTAATTTTTGCAACCACCACCTGCATTTTGAAGACGATCGAACCCTGCCACTTTGAAGCCCATCACGCGACACACCTTCAGCCGCAACTTGGTCCAACTCGGTTGCCTATTCACCTTGTTTTCTGTGCATGAACGTGAGGCCTTCCAGCTCCAATTGCCATTGATCCACCGCTCGAAATCAGATCTTGACCATTGATATTATAGAGCTCGATACACTCTACAATGTTGTAGTTAAAAGTTTTTCGAATTGAAGTGTGGATTTGAAGAAATTGGAGGGAGAAGATGGCACGTTTTCGGCCATTGAAATGGTTAGAAGCGGCGGCTGACTTAAGGAACTAGGGTTTTGTTTATTTTTTGCAAATGAAAACAAGGAGGTGCTTTTATAGAAAATTTCCAAAAAACACTATTCATCCCGAATTTTCCGAACTTCAAATCTCGCGCGCTGACCGGCGTTTCTAGGGTTTACCCCGCGTTCTAGACACAATGGAATATGTTTTGGGAGCCAATTCGATCATCTGTGCGAGTTACGGCAATAAACAATTGATTTTAAATTAAATTGAATAAACCAATTTCTATGCGTTTTGGCTTGCCCCGGACAAACAGTAAATCCGATTGACACGAAATTTGAAACCTTACAATAATATAACATTACGGATCCGATGAATCTGGTTTCGTTGAAATCTGAGACTGTTTGAAAAATGACTATTTTCACTAGTCAATTAAATATTAAAATATTCAATTTTCACAAATTAACTTTTAATTCAATTATAAAAGTTCTATAACATCATTATAACTCCAATATAATTTAATATAACTTTATAAATCATTTTTAATCACATTAAACCCAAATTCCAAATTTTTCTGAAATTTCAAATATTAAATTATCGATTTAATTATCCAATTAAATCTAAATATTCGAAAAATAAAATTTTCGACTTATAATTTTACTTGTTGATATTTAAAATCAATTATATATCTGAATTTCAAATGACAAAAATTCTGGGTCGTTACAAACTTCCCCCCTTAAAAGAATTTCGTCCTCGAAATTACCAAGTAAGAAAGAGTTTTGAAATCCATTAACTTTTCAAAACAAACCGTTCAAATTTGACTTACAAATCTCTTAAGTGTTTAACTTTCCCAAAAATTCAATAGTTAAACCCCTTGCAAAACTTCACTAATATTTTCCAAATCCATATATAGTTATCTTTTCAAAATCATCTATATCGTTTAACCTTTAACTTCAAATCGAAACTTAGTTTTCACAAAAAAAAAATTCAAAATTTCCCGAAAATTTTCTAACGCCTTAAATTTTCAAAAAATTTCGCCATAACCTCCTTTGTACGGAGGAGCTTTTACAATATCACAATAGATATAAATATATATACATCGACCCACCCGGTCGGAAAAACAGAAAAACAGTTCATATTTCCTATTTTTATTGCGTATGCATACCTTTTTAGCATTTTTAAGCAAAGCACTTATTTATTTAGCATTTTGCGCAACCAAATCCCGCTAACGGTAGCCCCGGTACCTGTACTTACTCAATATAAACACGTAAGTGACATATATAAGAAGTTATTAACATTTTACTCTTTTAAACAACTACAACACATGCATATTAAAAGAAATGCATACTAAACAAGGTTTACAAGCAACTTATATGATTTCAACATTACTTGTAATTGTTTACAATTAATTCATATACAACGACATTCAATTATTCATTTTCAATTAGTTTACATTCACTAATTTAAATTCACATTTGTTCACTTTCAATTTAAATCAATTTTTTCATTCAATTTAAAGTTACTTAACTTCTAATTTGAATTTAATTTCTTTAGCTTTCAATTTTATTTATTCAATTGCATATGAATTTCTATTCAATCAATTAACAATAATCTAACAACCAATGTATATCCAACACAACCGAATTGTTCACTTTACTTTCATTCATATTCACTTTGTTTACCTTCAATTTGGTTTAACATTCAATTAGCCTTAAATGAATTAACACTTATGTCCATTATTTCATCAATTCATTACATTCGATTGATTAATATTCATTTCATTAGTTCAATTACCAATTTATTTTACAAATAAAGTTGAATCTCCTTTATATAACTCAAGTTCACATCCATTTAATTCACTCCATTTTATTAATTTACTTCGATACCAAAATCAACCTCATTCAGCATTACTTAAGTTATATTCCTTTTCAAGTTTCCCCTTATAAATCCAATTCATAATCCAACTCCAAAGTAAATTCTATTTAACTTTTGCCAAAGTCAATTTTATCAATTATTAGATTCATACCTCGTTTTGCTTAACAAAGTTGTTTAACCATTTTAATAATTGGTTTTACTTACATCTTCACATTTAATAAGTTATACAACTTATTATTCAACTTCCAAATCTGATTTAATTTATTTAACTTCCTTTAGTTAAATTTCACATCATATATTTTATCATACTAATTCAAATTTATTTCAACTTTACCAAAGTTAAAAATTTATTATCTCATATTATAAATTCAAAACTTGATCACTTATATTCATCAATTTCAACTTGGATTTTAAATTTCAAATTTATTTATCACAACAAAGTTAAATTTTCAATTTATTTCTACTTACTTGAATTTTCCTGCAAATTTAAATCATTTTTATTTAACTTACAATTCAAGTTTTAATTTAACTAATTCAACTTTTTCTATATCATGAATTAATTAGTTATCATATTAATTTACTTGGATTCAATCCATTCTATTTTTATTTTTCCCAAGTTTGGATTTTTATTCAACTTAATCCCAATCAAATCTCATTTCAATTTATAAAACTCATTTATACATTCACATTACCAATTTCATTCCATTAATGAATTTTATCCGAAATTATAAATCACACATTTTTTCCATACTCAATTCCATTTGTATATAAATTCATTCCTTTGGTTATTATTTCAATTCCTATATAATAATGATAATACTCCAATATCATCACTTCCAAACAAACAAGCAATCATATATTATAAATATTTACAGAAAATCATTTCCTTTATATACAAAAATAGCTTTGGGTAAAATTATTTCATTTACCCTATTTCAAAACAATACTGTGTCAATTTATCTTGTTTAAGAGTTTAGAAATCCCTATCGAAACAGTTGGCCAGACTGCACCGAATAAAATCTATAAACAACCAACCGATAAGTCAACACAATACAAAACAATTTCATATTCACTAACAAATACGCTCTCATACCTATTATTACACTCAATTCATTCTAGAGTACTGCTGACTCTATCTCTAATGAGTAATTCCCAACAGAGCCAAGATTGTCAGTTAACCATATGCTATGATACCAAATGTAACAAATCGCGATTTTGTCGGGATCCGAAGGTCAGCATTCTTATGTCCACTGTATCAAATGCCGCATAATCGAATGCCGGAAAACCAAATTGTTAGGGTTAAAAAGAAGAGGTAGAAGAAATAAGAAAAAGATAAAACAGAAACAATATCAGAATCTCACATATTGCAGCGGAACAACATATAATAGATAAATGAATATCTTTAAAACAAAGAACTATCTCAGTTATTACATCACATCATCATCAGAGTGTACAACAACAATATACAACACAACAAGACAATGGACAGTTATACAACATGTCCTTACAAGTGAATTTACAGCGGAAAGATAATATTATATACAAGTAATACGCCTCGCCATCCAGCTCGCCACTTGAGCTCCAAAGCACTCCTAAATCCAGAATAACCTGATAACCTGACTCTAGGCTTCCCGTGTGGAAAATGATGGGCACCCAGAGTTTAGGAAGAGAACAATAAACTCCAGGTCAGTCGTGGGACTGGTGTGAGAACTTAAAACATTTATTTATCTTTAAAAACAACAACAAAGGTAGTGAAAAATATCCGCAATGCTTTTGGAAAATGAAACTACCATAAGGCCTCCCCGCACACACACAATGCAAATGCAGAATTGGAGGAGATTTCTCCTTATGATAGTCAAAGATGCTTATGATATTATTATTATTAGTTCATAGTGATGAAAACATTTCGAAAGTATAATATAAATCTTAGCCAGCATAGGTACCATTATATTAGCCTGCTATAGCTACCTCCTAAGGAGGCAAGTTATACAATTGCAATCGTAAAGAGCTCGTATTCTTTCTTTGGATTTCCAACAAATGGTCAGGATAAGGAACTTCCTACTGCCACATGGGATCGCCTCTGGCGGGACGTCCCGAGAACTTAACCAGCTCTCTGCCAACACAAGGCCAGGTTACCTTTGTAACTAGGTAACTACTACACGAATATGCCACCCCCGGTCCTTTGGTACCTTTATCCGAGGGCCCTCTATCACTAAGCAACAACCACACAGAAAAATGAGATTGGAGCAACCACATAGGTTAAGCATAAGGGCTCCATACCTGACACCACCCTTTTCCAGAAGGGAATGACATACCCTAAAGGGCGCGACCTTCATAACCTTGCCACATATTCTTGTTTTGATCATTTCCGGGGTGTGAGGTCCGACGAAGTCTCGTCCACAAAGCTACGCTTTTTCACAAAGCCACGCTTTGATCAACAAATGATCAATAAATAATCATCACACAGCAACACTCAATATGCCACATTACCAAATTGGGAGTATATCACTGATAACCTTCAACTACATAACCTCCGAGCTCATACATCTCAGAGGAGGGTGTTAAGCTAAGAGAATAAATCCTCTACACCAACAGAAATGTATTTGAAAGAAATTTGTTTTATATCTCAAAATGTAATGTCAGACATGTAACCATACAAGTTTGTTCCGGGTTCGAACAGAATCGAAGGCACTTCAAAAGAAGCCCTTGCAATCCGGGTATTCACAATCCCGATCGAATTTCCCATCACAAAGGAAATCTCCATACCGTAGCTAATGGTGCAGAGACAATCGATAGGTCATCCTATCGTTTTCACAAATACCTGGTCTTCACCACCGGTCTTCAATGCTATCCATTACGTCGTATCACTATTCGGAATGGGTAATTCGAATAACGAGCACAATAATTTAAAAATAAGTGTAGCATTCAATTTCAACCAATTCACAACATATAGCCATTTAAGAGTCAATATTGATAGCCGGTTATTTAACTATCAATCAATATTCACAACATAACCCGATTTCAAATAATTTCCCAAATTATTTATTTTCAAAAATATCTTTACAAGATATAATTTCCACAGTTCAATCATTTGAAAACAAATTTCAAATCAAACTTCACCTTTACAACTTTCATTTCAAAATGGTTCATTTAAACCAATTAAATAAATCCTTACCGATTTACTTTAAATTTACGTCCCAAATCCGTAAATTTATTTCCACACTTTTAAAAATAAATCAGTGTTTATCTTTAAACAAATCTCCCTTATAAATTTCCATTATGAATTTAAATTTCCAAATATTCAACCTTTACACGTTTTTTCAAATCGATTTCAATTATTCACTTTCAACTTATCTTTAAAAGATATAATCTCAAAACATTCACTTCATATTGGAAAACATTTCCATACTTCTTTAATAATAAGTAATTCACAATTCATTTATTTTCAACATTTGGAAAATATTCAATATACTTAAATCCAAATTAAGTATAAATTTTATTCTTTAAGGAAAACATTCTCTTAAACACATTTATTTGGGTCAAAATGAATGTTACGTAAAACATCGTTACGACAATCCAAAATCACTAGTATAGGGATTTGAAATTTAAGGTAGATATATAAACCCCAATACTATAAAAAACTTTTCCTTTCGGAAATCATTTACTACAACAACAGTGTTATAGTCCGGCATTCCCTTTTATTTCTCGAAAACGTCTATTTCAACAATGAATGTTGAAATCGATAATTTTGATACTTAACACATTTTAAAACATCTTTAAATCATTTTAAATTCTATTTAAAATATCGCTTTCCCAAAACATCTCTTTAATATATTATTCACCATCCAAAATCATGGATATACTTCGTTTACCAAATTCATCATTTCTACATATTTTATTTAAAGGATTATCCACTGTCCCAAAATCGTGGATATATCTCCTTTAATAAGCTATAATAATTAAACTTATCAAAATAAGTCGATTTCGGATTTATAAAACAACGTTTATAAATTCCATTTATACTTTATAAGAACTTCAACTTACAAAATCACTTTATTAACAAATTCTACCCATACCCCATTTACACGCCAAAATCCAATTTATAAGTTAATTACTTATAAATCTTTTATTTTACAAAATCTATTCATTTTATAACTTCACAATTTATAAATCTATAGATTTCATCCACTTATGAAATCCATTTATACTTCATTTTAACACTTATAAAAACTTGTTTTGTAATTCCAACATTTTAATTTATAAATATCGATTTTATAAATCTTTTATATAAATCATTTATAATAATTAAAAAATCCCAATTTAAACCATTTTATAAATTAATCAACTACTTATTTCAAAAATCGCATTTCGGTTATATTTCACAAAAATCATAATTTTTATAACATAAAAATCTCAACGTTTATTTATTTAAAATGAATCAATTCCAAAATTAAATTTTATTATGAATTCCCAACTTAGATTTTCAGAAATCCAATTTTATTTATTTTCGGCATCTAACGATACCAAAAATATATTCGGCTAAAATTTAGCCTTTAACAATTTCAATCACAAAGATAATCACGCAGATTATAAATAGATCGACACACAACATTGAAACCAATTCAAATGTTTGAGGAATCCAGTTGGATCCTTCCAACCTGTTTCCCTGCATCCAAAGATGTTAGCACGATGCCAATTCCGCTTCTAGACGGAATATCGCGGTATATGGGATTTATAAAATACTATCTGCTATTATACGGCGCAATAGGGTCTCATCCGCTATATAATGCGGGAAATCAACTCCAAATACATATATAATACCAATTCCATATCAAGTTGGAATTATCGCGGTATATGTTTTTAATAAATAACATCCGCTTAATATACGGCGTATAGGGTCTATTTCAATACAACTGATAATAATTATCATCCAATCACACAATCAAGCAATTTTAAATCTAACTATTTAAAATTTAAATCGAAACAATTTCGATTGAGTGAGAAGTTCTCACCTTGAGTTTCCGATAACAGTTGTAGCGTTTTATTTCGAATAAACTTAAACGTGCGTTTAATTTTATCTAAAATTTTCACTAGCTCCAAACGACTCCAAACCAGCTCCATTGCGCAGTGCTCGACAAAACGATTGCAACGCAATTTGTTTCCTAGTTTTCCGACCTCGTATGAACAAGTTATAGTGTTTTAAATATTATACAAATTAATATACAAATTAATTTCTATTTTTTTTATAACCTCAACATATCACAGCCGCACGCACAAGCTTGATGGAATCTAGGCCGTTCGGCCCCCTTCTTCCTCCTCACGCTCGTTCGCAGGAAACGTCGCACGCAACAACCCAATATAGCCATCCAAACCCTAATTTTTGCAACCACCACCTGCATTTTGAAGATGATCGAACCCTGCCACTTTGAAGCCCATGACGCGACACACCTTCAGCCGCAACTTGGTCCAACTCGGTTGCCTATTCCCCTTGTTTTCCGTGCACGAACGTGAGGCCTTCCAGCTCCAATTGTCGTTGATCCACCGCTCGAAATCAGATCTTAACTGTTGATATTTTAGAGCTCGATACACTCTACAATGTTGTAGTTAAAAGTTTTTCGAATTGAAGTGTGGATTTGAAGAAATTGGAGGGAGAAGATGGCACGTTTTCGGCCATTGAAATGGTTAGAAGCGGCAGCTGACTTAAGGAACTAGGGTTTTGTTTATTTTTTGCAAATGAAAACAAGGAGGTGCTTTTATAGAAAATTTCCAAAAAACACTATTCATCCCGAATTTTCCGAACTCCAAATCTCGCATGCTAACCCGCGTTTCTAGGGTTTACCCCGCATTCCGGACACAATGGAATATGTTTCGGGAGCCAATTTGTAACAACCCCCATATTTATCGAGTTTATATTTAAATATTTTATTTAAATATTATATCGTTAATCGGATTTTGGTCCGAAAAGTTACTTTTTGCAAACGGTCAAATTAAGACTCGAGACCACTACCATTGAGTTCGAAATGCCGTTTACAACTTTTTTAAGTATAAACAACGATAGGTTTGGAGTTAGTGAAATTTCACTAACTTTTCCCGCTTTGGACTTTGGGTTAGTTTAGCCTACTAAGCCCAAGTTCCAACTCCCTTCTCCTCACTCTTCATAAATTCCTAACTAACTTGAAATTTGCATTAATGGTGAAGAGAATGGGAAATTAAAACTCCAAGCTCAAATTTAATTGCTAATCCAACATTCAACTCCAAATTTAAGTAGAAGATATTGGATTCAAGCTTTGGATTGCTTCTCCATTGGCTTCAAGCTTCATCTTCATCCATTTTAGTGAAAAAGTGAGATTTTTATCTCACACTCTAGCTTATAACTATCTTGGACTGTTGGGAATGGTTCCCTATCACTTTAACATGCACATTTGCATTTGGTTTGGATTGGATTGGCGAAAAACTCCACTTTTTAGTGTTTTTGGTGAATTTCCAGCCTTAGGTCGTTCTGGACCGTTAGGTCGCTCGGGTTCGTGGCTTGCGCGCGTGGAAAAGTCGCCTGGACGTTAGGTCGCTCGCGAGTTAAGCCTTAAGCCGAAGGTCGTTCGCGAGTTAAGCCTTAGGTCGTTTGGCCTTTATAACGTTAGGTCGCACGCGTGTTAAAACTTTAGGTCGCGCTGGCCTTAAGTCGTAAGTCGTCTCCGACCTAATATTGCCTCTGCTATTTCACTAGGTCATGCGGGCCTTAGGTCGTAGGTCGTAGGTCGTGAGTCTCCTAGGTCGTAGGTTGCTCGGTCCTACTTCTGTCCCTAAGTCGCGTAACCCCATCACCTTTAGGTCGTTAGGCCTTTATGTCGTTAGGTCGTTACACCTATAACCCGTTAAGTCGCGAATACCTTTAGGTCGTGAACCCCATTAGGTCGCAAACCTCTTTAGGTCGTCTGTGCCTTAAGCAGTTAGGTCGTTCGACCTGTGATGCCTTAGGTCGTTTGACCCGTGTTACGTTAGGTCGCGTAACCCCTTAGGTCGCTTGACCTTGTTTCCTGTTAGGCCGCGTGACCTTATTTTTCTTAGGTCGTGAACCTTGTTAGGTCGCTCATCCTTAGCTCGCGTACCTTCTTAGGTCGTGCACCCCCTTAGGTCGTTAGACATCATTTTTGTTTTAGGTCGTAGGCCGCTTGTCTTCACTAGGTCGTACCATTTTGGACGGGACGCTGCCAAGCACCCCGCCGGGGGCGCTGCCCCCTGGACCCCCGCGACCTGACCGGGCAGGTCGAACCCCGTAGCAGGGGCGTTGCCCCCGCACCCCCACCTTGGGGGATTGCCAACCCCCCCGGACCCCCCCTCCGTAGGGGATCTTATCTGAAAAACATTCAACAGAACTTGCTTTGTTGAGATGCTGAGTTGACCACTCTTCGAGACAACTTTAGAAATATGAAGGTTTCAATAATAGTAGTAAATATCAAAACTTTTTCATCAAAATGATTTCAACTTTATTTTCAATACCAAACTCGTTTATAAAACCATTTTCCAGTCTATTAGTATATACAAACCTTTACCTCACTCGGATGAGAAATCTAATTAAACGGCCTAGTAAAACAAGTGGTATGAAACGCTTGCGTTTGCTTCGTCGGTTAATTCTTGGACTTGTTTGATTGAACCTCTTGTGTCAATTTTCTAGTGAAGATTTACAGTTTGTTCGTAAATATTTAAGCTAAGCAAGTGGTTATGGGACATGAAGCTAAACTTTTATATTTACTAGCTTAGTGTAATTGACACTTCTCGTTGATCATGACGATCATTCTTGTGATTTAGACTAGCAATTGTGCGATGTCTCTTGTTTGCTTGGTTAGACTAGACACCACTTGTGTGATTCCATTCACACATACCTTTTTACCTTCTTGGTTAGTCTAGACACCACTTGTGTGATTTCACTCACACATACGTTTTTGTTTGCGAGGTTAGACTAGACACCACTTGTGTGATTTCACTCACACATACCTTTTTGATTTTTGGTTAGTCTAGACCTCATCTGTGTGATTTCGACTCACACATATGGGGTAGCTCCCCATGGTCTTCGGACCGTCATGTGATAGGCCTCTTTCTTTTTCATGATTTTCTGGATTTCTTGTATTGATTTCTGGAATTTATGTCATTGACTTGTTATGAGTACAAGTTTTGGGTATGATACCCTTTTGGATTTTTGAGAAGATTCTTGTGATATTGATTAATCTCTTGTTGATTATCATTTACATACTTATAGTAGTATGATGTGATGGATATTATTCGCATATGCCATTTCTCTTATTTTATATCATGTCGTCTGATATTTATAGCTAGACTGATCCGTTTATTATTTTCTTATAAATAATACTCGGGTCAGACCGAGATGTTACAGGTGCTTCTTCTTGACTTCTCCCCCAGTGATTCACTACACAGACTTTTGGCTACTTGTTTAGATTAGCAGTTTTTGTTGTATACACTTGAGATATAGACTCATAGTTGTATTCTTTTGGTATAGCACGTATTGTTATTCTTTTGTATTATTGTGGATCTTTTTGACCACTACTCTGATGTACACTTTCACGTGATAGTTATATATTCATATCTTCTTCCGCCTTTGTGATATGGATGTCTGTGACTAATTTGTGTTATGCTTATTTCTATGTTTGTTTCCGAAGATCATTTTTAGCCACCGTGTGATAAGTAATTACATGGATGGTCGCTCCTCATCAGCCTTATTCTCCACGCTAGTTGACAGCACTACACCGTAGTGTTCTTAACTAGCGTGCGTTTTGAGGTGGGGTGTCACACAATTCGATCATCTGTGCGAGTTACGGCAATAAACGATCGATTTTAAATTAAATCGATTAAACCAATTTCTATGCGTGTTGGCTTGCTTCGGACAAACGGTAAATCCGATTGACACGAAATTTGAAACCTTATAATAATATAACATTACGGATCCGATGAAACTAGTTTCGTCGAAATCCGAGACTGTTTGAAAAATGGCTATTTTCACTAGTCAACTAAATATTAAAATATTCAATTTTCACAAATTAACTTTTAATTCAATTATAAAAGTTCTATAACATCATTATAACTCCAATATAATTTAATATAACTTTATGAATCATTTTTAATCACATTAAACCCAAATTCCAAATTTTTTTGAAATTTCAAATATAAAATTATCGATTTAATTATCCAATTAAATTTAAATATTCGAAAAACAAATTTTTCGACTTATAAATTTTACTTGTTGATATTTAAAATCAATTAAATATCTGAATTTCAAATGACAGAAATTCTGGGTCGTTACAATTTATAAATAGGCTGAAATTTGATTTTATTAAAATAAAAGAAAAACTAAAATAAATGATACTTGTCTTCAAATTTAACATTTTTCATTTTAGTATACTTATAAATTTACACATGTCCTTTAAAGTTAATTAGTTATAATTAAATGTTAATTAGTATTTAGTTAGATGTTAATATAAGATAAATATAAACTTATATTTAATTAATTAGTTAATATGTACTTATTTACATGTAGATAATTTTGAAATGAATAAATCCAATTAAATTTATAAAATAAAAGTTTATACAAATATTTTAAAATCCAAAAAAATTAAAAATATTTAAACTTTAAATTTCAAAGCTTTAAATTCAAATTCAAATCAAATTCTAAAATTAAATTTTTGAAATCAAGTTATTTATACATATATAACTATACAATTCAATTTTGAAAAACAACTATTTTTATTAAAATCTATTTATCAAAAACAATACATTATTATATTTTGAAAATAAAAAATTTGATAACTCTAAATAATTTGTAAAAGAAATTGTTTCTTTATCAATAAATTATTTATTTTATCCAACTATATTTAAAAAAGAAGTCAAAATAAACTTTATTGTTAGTTTATTTAAATTTAAACTCAAAATCAATTTAAACAAATTAAATTTTTATCTTATCAATTTAAAACTATATATTATTTATTCAATAGCTTTTAAAAGTTTAACTTTAAATAAAATCATAATTCCCAATTTACCAAAGATATATATATATATATATTTAGAAAACAAGATAAATTTATTTATTGAATTTAAAACAAGGCTTATCTATTTACAATATATACATTTTCTATATACATTATTAATAGAAAATAATTTATTAGCTTTTTAAAAAAACAAAATCTATCAACTAAATATTTATTTAATTGGATTATTTTATTAATTTCAATCTTATTAACAAAGAATATTAAATCAATTTAATTTTTAATCCAGATTATTAAATTGATATTGCCTAAAATTTCGGGTCATCACATTCCTCCCCCCTTAAAAGAATTTCGACCCCGAAATTTAAAACAAAGGTAATTTAATAATCTATTTAAAGATTTAATTTTAAAACACAAGCATATATCAAACATATGCTAACAACCATAGCAACCAATTCATCCAATCAAACAATCTAACTATCCAGAAAAAAAATTCTGGATAGAGTTTCCTCGAGTTTCCCAAGTATATATATATATATATCGAGATACTCGCTATATAGAATCCAAACAATCAATACTACTAAGCTATAGAGCTCCTACTTATCTAGATCTACAAAACCAGACAGCATATCAGACTACAGACGAGTCTGATTCAACAATCAAACCCTCTAGAACTGCTGGTTCCAAAACCAGAGATAGATCATACACGTACTCCCTCAGAGATACGTGAAACACATCGAATCCCAGTTATCCACACTGACAATTCAATCCTGAAAACCAAACACTTATCTTCACAAGAACAAAGAAAAGATCCAAACATCACGGAGCTAGCTTTCTAGTCTTACCTAAAACTTATGGCTCCCTGGATCGGGGAAAACTTATCCAAAATCAAATCTCCCACTCCATAATTCAAATTCTTCCGTCTCTTATCCACAAATGTCTTCGGACGATCCTGGGCTGCCTACATCCTTCCTGATCAGCTCAACCCTTGCTGATGCCTCTTGAAACAAACAGAACCAAAAACAACCCAACACAATGATCTCCTCTAGATCAACCAAAACCAAGAACAACTCTACTCTTTATACATCAGAAGACTGAATCTTACTTCTCCTTATCCGAAAAAGACAAAACAAAAGCACTTCCCAACTGCTTCCGCTACACAACATTGATTCAAAGTAGAAGAAAATGCTGATGAAGAACACGAGCACTAACTGGACATCACATCCCAGAAATATGGTTCAACAGGTTCAAAAAGAAAAAAAACTCAGAAATCCCTCCAAAACCTGAGTTGCTTTACCAAACTCTATCTCTAGGAATCATACTTCATCTAAACTGAGCCACCGGTTCCACTCCTAGAGTCCTAGTTGATAAGAAAACTCAATCTCCAGATGCAGACAAACCCCTGACTTCGCAGAAGACGTCCGGAAAATCTCTTACAATCCAAGAGAACACTCAACTATCGCAAGTCACTTTTGCGATCAACCCAGACCAATTTTCAAAGAAAAACTGTCCTCTCTTTACCCAATAGAACAGCTTACACTGGTCTAGTCAATCCATCGAAGAAATGGATCCACACTGCTACTTCTGAACTCCACCTCTAGAAAAACTATTTAGCCAGAAAACCTCCTGCCAACACAGAACACTCTGAGCTGCACTGCTGACCTTGATACCAAAGGCTTCCTAATCCAAAGCTCTTCGAGAAACTCGGACCTCAAACCAAACAGAAACGCCCTGCTGAACTCAGCCACGACACCGAAGCAGACACACTACTCTAAACTTGTCCAAAGAAACATCTTCGGACACGATCCATAGTCACTGCATTTCATCACGCAACTACTACTTCTTGAGGTATCAAGATACCATTACTTGCTTTTGCTCATCCAACAGATCCAAACTCAACTCATCCAACTTCAAAGATGAACTCCGAACCTTAACAGGTTTCCTTCAGAGATCGATGAAATCTTTACACAACTGCACAACTCACTCGAGACGGTATTAGGTCTACAGTCTCAACAGACACACTTCCAACCTCAACCATTCAATCTCCAACCAATGGTAGTAATCGTGTTACACACCACTACCTCCTCTACCTTTATAACTTATATTGGAAAACCTGAACAGGTAACCCAACAAATAGGTAGAATAAATAAATATATTTATATATATCAAAATTACAAATACGCTCTCTCAAGAAGAAAACACTCCAAAGCCTAGGTATTCACTCAACCTCGTGCTCTGATACCACTGTAACGACCCGCCATTCATCTCCACAGAATGACGCATCATTAATAAGAAAGAAAGGGATAGAAAAGAGAAAGGAAGAGAAGAAAAAAGAGAAAACACATCAGAATCTAAACAGCGGAATGAATAAAATATATTAATTACATAAGTATTACATAGTATACAACAACTATCAGAGGTACACGGACAATACAACACATACTAGACAGTTATAAACACCTGTCTAGTTATAACAACTCAATACAACTCAGATAAAACATAGAGATATCAAACACAACGGAACACTAAACATATCTACAAAGCTGAAGCCTCCTGATCCATTGCTCCTCCACAATTCATCAAAGTTAACCTGAATCCCTTGGCTACTCGTAAAAATTTGAGTACCCAAGAGTTTAAAAAACAGAAGATAAACTCCGGGTCATACATGGGTCTGGTGTGAGTAATAGGTTAAAGTTGCTTAACTTTTAAAAACCTTTTGAAAAGAAAGGTATCACGTAAGACTTCCCACACATAAACATGGAAAAGTTTTTACCTTACGCTAACCAAAACATTTGATAGGAAATCCAGTGATATTATAACAGGTCTTGGGTTTTCAAGTAAATATGAAATAGCCGAAATTGTTACATCTATTAAATTCAGCTACTAGCCACAGAAGTGGGTAATACAATCAAAACCATTGGCACTTATTGGATTTTGGATTCCATACAATGGCAGGGCTATTGGGGTACCGCCCATTACAGTTGTGGCCTAGATCACCGTACCGAGGAGCCACCCTAACTCCTCTGCAACACAAGGCCGGAACCATCCCTTACTGAACAGTCCCGAACAAGACAACCCCGCAGTTGGAGCGCAATTCCAACTGCCCACTAAGCCGAAATAAAAAGGGACCTCTAGACAGGGGAAAATCTCGTCCTACTTGGGCATGACCCACTTAGCCTTGCTGCACCTCCCCTGTTTTAGCCATTCCCGGTTGATGAGGCTTGAGGCTACGATTACCGTTATAGAACACATCACTTAGAATGCTCATCGTCCACCTGACAATGTTCTGAAAGCATTCAATCCATAAATGTTCGTTTCGGGTTCGAACGAAACCGAAGGCATTATCTCGTTACACTCATTTTGGAATCACCCTTAGAGTTAACGACGATAACCCTTGCACTCTGAATCTTCATTTCGAATCTAAAAGTACTACCCCGTTAAACTCGTATTGGAATCACCCTCAGAGTTTTAACGACGAATAGTCCTTACACCTCGAGTCTTCACTCCTCACTTGAGATTCATGACCTATCGTTAATTTGGATCGATGTGGTTTTCGGATATCCAAATCTGGAAACCCGATCCCGGTCTCATCGAAATCCAAAGCGTATCTTTTAAGGCCAAGTTGTTTTAGAGTTTTAAAACAATTCAATAATTATCTGTATACACGCAGATAGATAATTTACACATCATAATAGATAATCAACATTATCATCACAACGTAATCCATATTATCATTATCAAAAGATAATCCATATCATCATCACAATGCAACCAATGCATCCATATCACACAACATTACTTATCTCATAGCTGAGATTTCAAACCATTCAAGGCAACCAATATCATCCATTCATAAGCAATGATTAATAATCGCACCATCTATAATTAATTTAAAATGAATTAAATTAATTACTTCCATCTTTAATTAATTTAAAGTGAATTAAATTAATTACTCACATCAATATAAATCTTGCTTACATATCCATTAATTAATTACAAATTAATTAATTATCCTCTAATTAATCACCTTAATTAATCACCCTTGATTAATTATCCTTTAATTACATTCAAGTAATTATCCTTTAATTAATTTCATAAATTAGTTACTCTTAACCAAAACATGTAATTAACCCTTAATTACTTCCTTAATTAATTAACTATAATTAATTACATTAATCCTTAATAAATTACATTAATTAATTACCTTTAATCACTTATCGTTATTGATTAATCTTAATTAGTCAACCCTTAATTACATCATTAATTATATTAATTAATGATCCTTAATTACATTTAATTAATTATCATATTTAAATTAATTACATTAAGTAATTAATCTCAATTTAAACCATAATTATTAATCACCTTTGATTAATCACATTCTGTAATTAACTACCCTTAATTACTTATCAAATTAATTACTCCTTAATTAATTATATTTAATTAATCCCTTGATTAATTATAAAGTAATTTAATCCAAATTGCTTCCATTCTTAAATCATTTTCATTAATTACATCCAGTAATTATCATTAATTACTTCACTGAGTAATTATACTTCATTAATTACTTTAAGTAATTATTCATCAATCATCCAGTGTTTAAAATTAATTAAAATTAATTAATTAATTTAAACAAATTACATTTAAGCTTAATTAATTACATCAAGTAATTAATTCCTTAATTACTTCCATTAAGTAATTAATCTTAAAACAATTTTACAAATGATTACCATTAATTAATTACTTTAATTAATTATTAAAATTAATCATATTAATTAATTGTTAAATAATCCTTAGTTAATGACCTTCGTTAACTATTAATCGTTCTTTAATTACTTTTCTTAATTTACTTCTTAATTAATCTAATTATAAATTAATGTAAATTATAAATTTATAAATTAAATAAATAAGTCATTTCTTAATTATCTTATACATTTAATCATTTTAATACCTTAATAATCTCTAAGATAATCCATTTCTTTATTAGTGACTTCATTAATATTAAAGTGTATTTAGAACATTATATTTTAAATTTAAATTCACATTCCAATTTGAATTTAAGATTCAAAATGATTATTTATTTAAACATTAACCTAATTTAAATTCCATTTATAATCCTCTAAATAAATGTAAATAACATTTATTACCTACATATGACAATTATATAAGAAAAGCCTTTAAACTAATTTACTTAATTTTATTTAAGAATTAAGCTTTTAAATATATTACTATTTAACTTGCAAATTCAAGTTAACAAATCATTTAACTTCCATTTATAAACCTTTTATAAAGAACTTTATCAAAAAATCAAGTTTAAATATTTGTTTGAAAACAAATTTACTTTTAAAAAGCTATTTTAATTTAAACTTGTTCTAAAAACATTCAGAATTTGAAAACTTATTCAAATACCCAGATCTGAATTCAAGAAACTTGAATCCACTATTTATTTTAAACATTGATTTAAACTTGTTTTAAACCTTGATTTAAAACTCTTTATTAAAAATCCAAATTTCATTTTAAACCTTAAGATTCAAAAGTTATTTGAAAACTGAACTTAACCTTTGAATTTAAACCACTGTTTAAATTTTGTTTTCAGATTTTAAATTAAAATTCAAAATCTAGAAAACTGTCAGGTTTTAAAAAACCTGAAAACCCACTTTAAATATTTTAAAACTTTTAAGATTCAAAGCCATTTGAATCTATACTTCATACTAGATTTAAACTTGTTTAAATCTATCATCACAACTTTTTAATTCATTTAAACTTGGTTTAAATTTAAATTAAAAACAGGTTTTAAAAAACCTGTAACAAAACAAAATAAACCCAAGTCAATAGCAAGTGCTTCGTGTCAAAACCCTATTTGCTTCAAGTAAACCCCTACATTTACTCGAGTAAATTCGAGTTCAAATCCTCAGCACAAACAAAGTTCACTAGAACTTCCAAAATGCACGGTGCACATGCACCGTGACTCTGGCCATCTCCGGCCATCCACCCTGGCTTCCACACATCGCCGATCATTCCCAGTCTCGATCACGATCACCAGAATCCATCACAAGAACTCAAATCAAAATCGAGCAGCTAAACTGAAACCTGGAAACCAGACTGCATCTAATAGCCAAACCTGTCAACGCCCCTTCCTCGAAACTCCAACCACCTGAGAGCCACCACCACTGGCCACGGCCTCGACTACCTTCCCTCCAGCGATTCCCAAAAGCCCATGACACTCGATGCTCCAGTGAAAAACAAACAGAGCCAAATCTACCACCCAGACAAACTAGGTTTAGAAACTAAAACCAAACACCACCGCCACCGCCACTAACCAGCCACCAGTCATTTTTTCCTGGCCTCTCCAGTCACGCATCTACCATCAGAAAGAAACTCAACCTCCACAATCACTGGAATCACCAGTGATTCCCAAAAACCCAAAAACGGTGCAATTCAAAACTGCACCCTCAATTCTAGTTTAAAAATTATGATTTTAGTGTTAAAAATCATGATTTTGTTTATGTATTCATTTCACAATACCGAATCTATAAATTTCATAGTTTGAAATTTCATATTATTTAACATTCTCTGATATTCTTAGTTTTACAGAGATACCAGATTTTAATTTAGCTATATTAAGTTTTTAAACCTTAATCTATATTAATCAAACATCTTTTGTTTGTAAAACAAGTCCTAACAATGATTAGTTCTAGAGAAAATTGAATTCAAATTAAAAACAAGAAAATCTAGACTATAAACAGAGTAGTCACAGATATACAAAAACATGCATACATCATACTTATATATATACACACACCACAAATTCACACAATCAGATTCATTGCAACATTACTAGCATGCAACTAGGTTTTATACTAATTTTTTTTAAATAAAGTTACTCACCTGTTAAAAATATGAGCAGAGCCTTCCCTTAGAAAACAGCTTTTGAATCTTAAAACTGGAAAATTGCTTTACTTTAATCTTGAATTGCTTGATGAAAGCTTGAGTTGCTGGAGCTTTAAAAACTTGATTTTTTTTAAAATGAACTACATGCATGCAGCTGCTAGAATTCCAGATTCTAAATGATGCAGGCTTCAGATCTTTTGCATGTTTGCAAAAGTTACTGGTTTGTTATGCATTTTTGAAGATGAGTTACAGGAGTTGATTTGAAAATGGTTCCAGGGATTTGTTTTGCATGTTTGATTTGCGGATTTGAAAAATGTTTGCAAACTTGGTTATAGAGATTACAGATGGATTTATGATTTTGAGATGAAGAAGTGATTACAGATTTTCTTTGAAATTGTACAGGGTTTTTGTTTGAAGATGATTTCAGATTTTTGTTTCTGACATGTTTCTTAGCTTTAGGTTTTGAAAAAGAATTGAAGGGGAAGGAAAATAGATTTATAAATAGGCTGAAATTTGATTTTATTAAAATAAAAGAAAAACTAAAATAAATGACACTTATCTTCAAATTTAACATTAGTCATTTTAGTATACTTATCAATTTACACATGTCCTTTAAAGTTAATTAGTTATAATTAAATGTTAATTAGTATTTAGTTAGATGTTAATATAAGATAAATATAAACTTATATTTAATTAATTAGTTAATATGTACTTATTTACATGTAAATAATTTTGAAATGAATAAATCCAATTATATTTATAAAATAAAAGTTTATACAAATATTTTAAAATCCAAAAAAATTAAAAATATTTACACTTTAAATTTCAAAGCTTTAAATTCAAATTCAAATCAAATTCTAAAATTAAATTTTTGAAATCAAGTTATATATATACATATACAACTACACAATTCAATTTTGAAAAACAACTATTTTTATTAAAATCTATTTGTTAAAAACAATACATTATTATATTTTGAAAATAAAAAATTTGATAGCTCTAAATAATTTATAAAAGAAACTGTTTCTTTATCAATAAATTATTTATTTAATCCAACTATATTTAAAAAGAAATCAAAATAAACTTTATTGTTAGTTTATTTAAATTTAAACTCAAAATCAATTTAAACAAATTAAATTTTTATCTTATCAATTTAAAACCATATATTATTTATTCAATAGCTTTTAAAAGATTAACTTTAAATAAAATCATAATTCCCAATTTACCAAAGATATATATATATTTAGAAAACAAGATAAATTTATTTATTAAATTTAAAACAAGGCTTATATATTTATAATATATACATTTTCTATATACATTATAAATAGAAAATAATTTATTAGCTTTGAAAAAAACAAAATCTATCAATTAAATATTTATTTAATTGGATTATTTTATTAATTTCAATCTTATTAACAAAGAATATTAAATCAATTTAATTTTTAATCCAGATTATTAAATTGATATTGCCTAAAATTTCGGGTCATCACACTATATGAGAAAGGGAAATGATCTACGTACATCCTACGTACTCATCTATAAGATCTTATTTACCCATTTACCTTTTTACCCTCCTACAAATATTTGTGAAACCATCTCATAAAAATTCCAACTTATGTTCAAACATTTTATATGATACAACTTGTTTATGAAACCCTACATAAAATCATAAAAGTTTATTAATTTGGATAATACCCTCTTACAACCTAAGAGTGTTTGTGTGTGTGTATAAAATTAGATTTTTAATTCTATTCACTTTTAAGTTTTCAGATGTAGGCACAAAATAATTTTGGGTCTTTAAAAATTAGTCGACCAATTAAACCTCTTTACCCATTCAGTATGGTAAGTAGCTAAGAAGAGTAGGAAGCTAGTATCCTAACTCCGTCCTAGAGTCTTCTTTTTTTAGACTTCTCTAAGGTAAAGGTGCTTATTAGCTTTCCCACAAACATTAAATAATATTTAACTTCCTAAATGTTATAATCCAAAAGACACTGTTAAATAAAACCAAGCTTATTAAACCTTCTTATTAAATTAATTCAACTTTAAAATTTCATTTATTAACCATTTAAATAAGATACCTTTGCATCTTGAAAATTTAGTAGCCAAAATACCTAGGTTTTATTACAAAAATCTTTTAAGACAATACTGAATATTTTATTCATAGAAAATATATATATATAGCTCGTGTAACCCCAAAATGATACCAAGGGATCGTGTACCAAAAGTGTTTACCATTCGAACACATCTCTTTCCCATTTTAAGTTATTTTCGGTCCACTCACACTAGTTAACTTAAAAATACTTCTTCTATTTCAAAAGTTTCCATTTTTAAAAATACTTTACATATTTCCAAACATATAGTCTAACAAAATACCTATAGCCAACTTGTTTTGTGTGACGACCGCCCATGACTCCCGCACCAAAACAAGAGAATAGTGCGCTGAAAGGTGTGCCAGGCAGCCATGGACGATAGTCAGGGTAAAATAAAAATCGAAAGAATCTCTATCGTACAACTCACAGCGCATGGATAAAATACAATAGAGAAATATAATATAGTGAAGCTCCATAGAACAGAACATCATCATATAAGCATCACAGTAGTTTTATACAATCATCTACTCAAATCCATACATGAAAGCCTCACTACAAATCACTCAACCAAATACTGCAGCGGATACCCAGTACATATAGTAAAAAAACTAATATGCAAAGCCTCCTGCTCGTCTTCGTCATCTTCATCGTAGAACTCCTAGCACAGCACCTGTCACCTGCTACCTAGTCTGCCCATCCCAACATGGATGAACAGCCCAAGGTAATAAGAGGAGACATAAAACCTTGAGTCAGACAAAGTCTTAGTGAGCAGTAAATTAACTATCAAACATACCAAAAGAGCATAAGGAATAAAAGGAATAGGAACTAAACCATCCCACTCCACCTCTTCTCACAGTGATAGCCCCCAGACACACACTAAGGAGAAGCAATCATAGCATAGCAGGTAATAAAAATAAAGCAATAATCACTCGAGTCAAGGACGATGTTTTCCAAATACAAACCCCCAAGGCCTAAACCAAGATCAGATAAGCACCCAGAAAACACCGCACTTGAGACCGAATGATAGTACAACCAAACATCCATGACTCTGGCTATCACTGTATCATTGCCTTGATATCACCGTTAGTTGAATGACCACCTGTCAAGGGCTAATGGTAACCCCGGTTCTAGCCATAACTCCGCACGTCGTCGCAGCCCGTGCCTAGGAATTTTCGCAACTACCCAGAGTACTAGCACGTCGTCGCAGCCCGTGCCTGGAACGTCGTCGCAGCCCGTTCCAACGTACCCTTGCTTTGAGCATGCTAGAACCTTCAACAACGATAAGATCTCAGCCTCCTAGTCATCCTCCTCGACGACTATTTCCATACTAGCTCAAGCGCCTCTCAAGCTAACCATTATCACCAACTCGGATCGCATCACCGAGTAATCAACATAACTTTGCACGTCGTCGCAGCCCGTGCTTGGGACGTCATCGTGACCCGTCCCATCACAACATATGTCTTGCCTCATCACATCATAGCAAAGTCTCTCTTCTTGGAACGTCATCATGACCCGTCCCACTTCAACATCACACCTTGCTTTATCGCATCATAGCAAAGTCCCATCTCAATCATGCTTTGCCTTCTCGTATCATGGCAAGATCCCACATCCTCGAATCCATCCATATGAGCTTCCACATCCGCTTCATATGCTACAGGCAGCTTCCACATTCAAGAGCTTTTCCACCTAGCTTTTGAATCATCTCGAACCATCTTGTTCCAAATCAACCACTAGCTAACTTGAAACAATCCAAATCATTCATCAATACAAACAATCAAGCATTCAAACAAGATTTAATAAGCAATATCAACAAAAATGGCAATATCATAAATAAATGAGCATAAGTCCAACATGCATGATTCATAGGTTTTTAGCATAGATCTATCAAATATAAAACATGGGTTTTGTCTCTAATACTTGTTAAACAAATATGCATAGGTAAACATCTTCAAAAATGATGGATCTACATGCAGACTTAAGGACAATGCGAGAAAATGCTATTTCAAACACATAAACTAGCTACCAATCCACTACACTCCTTTGGGTCCGCGTGAGAGATAACTACCACTCACCAAATCACCCAAACACCTCAAAATCACAACACTTCAGATCTGGACAGCGAAGATCACGACTTGATCCGGCGAAATCTCACTTGAAACGATGAATTCTAGCTCAAACGGATGAAGATCTTCAACTTGAACACTTGGATCTTCGATCTCGATCTTCGATCTTGGATGGATGTTAGATCTAGATTGAAATGGAGAAAAGAAGATGAAGAAATGTTGTAGACGAGTCTTCAAAATGACAGCACTTCGTCGCTTCAAAAACCGGTGCCAAAAAGTGAGCCAAACCCCTCTATTTATAGGCTGAATCAACCATAGCTCGGCTGTCCCTTAGGTCGTCGCCGACCCAACACTTGAGTCGCCCCCGACTTATCACAATGCCGACTTACCATGAGTCGTTCACGACTCATTGCCATGCCGACCTAACCTTGCAACCTAAGCCTCTACAGTACTCACGCGACCTAATTCCTGCCGACCTATCAACAACAGGGACCTCACGAGTTAACACACGGCCGACTTGCGACTCAACGTACTACCGACCCAACTGCCACACGACTCAACAAAGCAAGAAGGTCACACGACTTATTCCTATATGCGACCTAACGACTTAGCCTTGCGGCCGTCCTAACCCCTAGCCGACTCAACATAAGTCGGTAACGACTCAACCGCGGTGCCGACCTAACTCAAAACAAGGGTTCTGACTTAACCTTATAGCCGACCTAACGACACACACGACCCAACACCCTACCGACTCATCTACACAACCAACTCACCAGGCAGCCGACCCACACTAAGTCGTACTAAGGTCCTATTTGCCACACGACTCACGACCTACAGCCTCACCGACTCAGAGACCTAACGACTCAAAAGCCTAAGTCCCTAACGACTTATCCACTAAGTCGGCCCACCGACCTAAGCCTTAGCCGACTCAACATCTACCGACCCAACTCCCTAAGTCGGTCACTTCCTTAGGTCGGTCTAAACTACTGGATCCCTAACACTATGAGTCGGCAACGACTCATTTTGCTAACCCTTAACCCGCTGACTCGGCCTAGACCATGAGTCGTTCCTCTCTTGACTCGGTCACATACTAACTCGGCCACACCTACACTCGCTCCTTCTCTAAGTCGCTCTAACACTATAGGTCATTAACTCTCATGAGTCGGCCACCATGAGTCGGTAACGACTCAAGCCTTAACTCGGCTATGACTCATCACCCGACCCACTAACTCGTCCAAACGACTTACCTAACTTAAGTCGGTTGCTTCCTTATCTCGGCCAACACTCCAACCCGTAACCCCTCCTTGAGTCGGTCCCCTATGAGTCGGTCACGACTCATCCCTTAGCTCGGCAATGCTCATGAGTCGGTCACAACTCATACTCCACCCGGGTTAACTTCTAAACGACTCAAGCTAGAGGCAACACAAACAACACTATCGACCTGCAAATTCTACGATCTATCGACACGTAAAATACGGGTCGTTACATTCTCTCCCCCTTAGGAATTTCGCCCCCGAAATTCCAAGCAAACAACAGAAATCAAAGATATTCCGCATGCCTACCATCCATAGCAATCAACAAACCATGCATCCAATTCTAGCCTAGCATGCAGAATTCTAAGACTTAGAACAAGCTACAAATTCATGAGATGTCACGACACTTTAGGGCCATACCTCGAAGAGTCCGGGATGAGCTGCCTTCATCCTCTCTTCCTCCTCCCATGTACAGTCGTTAACATCGTCACTCCATTGTACCTTGAGCAACGTAATCGTCTTCCTCCTAAGCTGTTTCGTATCGGTTTCAACAATACGAAGCGGCTTACGAGGTCTCGTAACCACTGGATCAACCTCTAAGTCTTCACAGCTATCAGCAGAAACCACCGTAGTAGGGTCGTGCACATACTTCCGTAGACAAGATACATGAAAAACATTGTGCACACCCGCCATCTTTTCCGGTAACTCCAATCTATAAGCGAGCTTTCCAATTCGCTCGACAATCGGGAATGGTCCAACAAATCTTGGAGTTAACTTTCCTTTGTTCCCGAATCTAATAACATTCTTCAATGGAGAAATCTTCACAAAAACCATATCACCTACGTCGAATTCCAAATCCTTTCGACGATTATCTGCATAACTTTTCTGACGATCCTGGGCTGCCTTCATTCGTTGCCGAATGATCTCTATACAATCCGAAGTCTGTCGAATCATTTCTGGCCCAAGTATCAACTTTTCCCCAGTTTCTAACCAACATGTCGGAGAGTTACACGGTCTTCCATATAATGCTTCATATGGTGCCATACCAATACTCGACTGATAACTGTTATTATATGCAAATTCCACCAAATGAAGGTGATCTTCCCATGATCCTCCGAAGTCCAAAACACATGCTCTAAGAAGATCTTCCAAAACTCGGTTGACTCTCTCAGTCTGACCATCTGTTTGAGGGTGATAAGCTGTACTCAAACACAACTCAGTTCCCAAAACTTCCTGGAAGCTCTTCCAAAATCCACTAGTGAACAATGGATCTCGATCGCTCACTATACTCTTCGGAACACCATGAAATCGAACAATCCACTTCACATACAACTCAGCCAACTTCGATGCAGTCCTAGTCGATCGAACAGGAATGAACCTTGCACTCTTGGTCAAACGATCTACAACGACCCAAATCCCTTCATTCCCTGCCCTGGTTCTAGGTAGACCATCAATAAAATCCATCGACACTTGCTCCCACTTCCATGTAGGAACCTCTAATGGCTGAAGTAATCCACTGGGCTTCTTCTGCTCAGCTTTCACCAACTGGCAGTTCATACACTTGGAAATAAAATTTCCAACATCCTTCTTCATACCTTCCCAGTAGTAAACTCTCTTCATATCCCGATACATCTTATTTCCACCTGGATGAATCGTCAACTTCGAGTGATGGCTTTCCCTCAGAACTTCATCTCTCAATCCATCTATATTGGGAACAACCAATCGTCCTTGCTTTCGAAGCCAACCCTCCCGATCGACCTCGAATCCCTTATCCTTCTCCGGGTCCAATCCGGATTCCAAATCACGGATAATCTTGACAAGCTTATCATCTCTCTTTTGGCTCTCGCCAATCCTTTCCACTAGAGTAGGCCTTATCGATAAGTTTGCCAACATCTCAGGTTCCAATTCACATCTAGGCCTGAAATCAAATCCAGCCAAATACTCAAGACTCTTCCATTCCGAAAACATGGCTCCCAATCCTGCATGTCTTCGACTTAACGCATCTGCCACTGCGTTACCTTTCCCTGGAGTATAGGCTATACCAAAATGATAAGATGCTAGAAACTCTAACCACCGTTGCTGTCGACGATTCAAATCCTTTTGGGAGAACAGATACTTCAACGACTTATGATCCGTAAACAACTCGAATCGAACTCCCAATAGATAGTGTCTCCACATCTTCAAAGCAAAAACAATCGCCGCTAACTCCAAATTATGAGTCGGATAATTCCTTTCATGCGGCTTTAGTTGTCGACTAGCATACGCAACAACTTTATCCTTCTGCATTAGCACTGCTCCCAGTCCAGTGCCACATGCATCAGTGTAAACCACCATCTCCTCATTCCCACTTGGAATAGTCAAAACAGGAGCACTCGTCAGTCGCTCTTTCAGGATTACGAAAGCTTGCTCACACTTGTCATCCCATCTGAACACTTGGTTCTTCTTCGTCAATCCTGTCAATGGGGCAGCTATCTTGGAAAAGTCTTTGATAAACCGACGATAATATCCAGCTAATCCAAGAAAACTTCTCACATCAGATGCATTCTTAGGTCTAACCCAATCCTGGATCGCTGCCACCTTAGCGGGGTCAACCGCTATTCCATTTCCAGAGATAACATGGCCTAAGAACCTCACTTCACTCTTCCAGAAGTGACACTTCGAAAACTTAGCCTTCAGCTGATGTTTCCGCAAGATTTCCAAAACAATCCTCAAGTGCGTCTTGTGCTCTTCCTCAGTTCTGGAATAAACCAAAATATCATCCACGAACACAAGCACGAACTTATTCAACTGATCTCTGAACACTCTATTCATAAGATCCACAAAATATGCTGGCGCGTTAGTCAACCCAAACGGCATTACCAGCCACTCATAAAACCCGGATGGTGTCCTGAAAGCAGTCTTCGGCACACTATCCTTCGCCACTCTCAACTGGTGAAATCCCGTTGCCAAATCCATCTGAGAAAACACCTTAGCCTCGTGAAGCTGATCAAACAAGTCATCTATTCTCGGCAATGGATACTTGTTCTTCTTAGTCACCTTATTCAGCTCACGATAATCAACACACAACCTCAACGATCCATCCGCTTTGGTTGCGAACACAACTGGCGCACCCCATTCGGACACACTTCTCCGAATGAATCCTTTCCGTAAAAGGTCATCAACTTGCACCTTCAGCTCTTGCTGCTCCCTCGGTGCCATCCGCCTAAGAGGCATCACAACAGGTCTGGCTCCCTCAACTAGATCGATACGAAACTCGATCTCCCTATGCGGCGGCAACCCTTTGACCTCGTCAAAGACATCCTCAAATCCATTCACAATAGGCACCGATGACAGTCCTTCCCGTGGAACAACCAGCGAATACATGAAGCTCATGAAGACGCCTTCCTCATGCTTACATCGTATCACAACCTTTCGCCCTTCCACATTCCCGACTGTCACCTCCAGCCTCTCACAATCAATCCTAGCCGCATACTTCCTAAGCCAGTCCATACCCAAAATAATTCCGAACCCCGCAAAGTTCAGAACGAAGCAATCACAAACAAACGAGCAATCATGACTCGACACAACTAGACCACGACATATCATACACAAACATGACGAACCCCCAACTGGATTAGTCACAACCAATGGCCTATCAACAATATCCGGTTTCAAACCTAACCGGCCTACCAAATCATCACAAACAAAAGAATGCGACGCTCCAGTATCAAACAACACTCTAACTGGAACACCACAAATGGAAAGAGTACCTTGGACCACCACACTCTTCCCCTTCTCCTCAGCAGTAGGAGCTCTTGAAGACGACGGCACAGCTTCCAAAGCATAAGCTTGCACAACTTGCCTGTCCTTCCTCGGTTCTGGACAATCCTTCCTGAAATGCCCTGGCTTATCACAGTTATGGCACTTCGCCGGCGCCTTTGGATTCCTACAATCCTTGGAGAGATGGCCCTTCTTCTGACAATTATAGCAGGTCACTTCGCCCTTTGGCTTCTTCTGGCCATCCTTACTCTTCTGCTGCTGCTGCTTCCTCTTCCTATTCCCACTCTGCTGTGGTTTAGATCCTTCCCTGGTTACAGCAACAACAGAATTTTCCTTAGGGAACAAACTCTCATGCCTAAGGGCTTTCTCCACCAGCTTCTCAAATGGATCGTCCAAGTGATCCACTAACTGCCTCCCAAGATAAGCATCCAGACCAGTCACAAACTTCTCGTTCTTCTGGTAGGGAGAATCAATATACGATCTGGCATACTTAGACAAAGCTTCGAACTCAGAAATGTACTCCAGAACAGGCCTCCCGCCTTGCTTGAGCTCTACAAACCTCTTAAACAAAACAGACCTCTGAGCAGTAGAGATGAACTTAGCTTCAAATCTAACTTGGAACTGCTCCCAAGTAATCTCTTCTTCTGGGGTATCGATGGTGATAGAATTCCACCAATCAGCAGCTCTTCCCTGAAGCTGTCTCGATGCAAGCTTCCTCTTAGTTGCATCCTCAATCCCTAAGTCACCAAAGATTCTTTTGCAAGCATCAATCCATCTCTGCACCTCAATAGTAGACTCCGTCCCTAAGAAAGCTTTTCCTCCAAGAGAAGTATAATCCTTGCAGAGCTTGGCGAAATCCACCGGTCTCGGAGTTTGGACTTGAACTCCAACATCAACAGTAGGCCCTGGAACGGGCATCCTCCTCATAATCGAAGTCATCATCGCTTCGAACATAGCCCCATAATCTGCAGCTCCTTCTGTAGCATGGCCTTCCCTAGCAGCTGGTCTTCCTCTACGACTCATTCTTAATATCTGTAAAAAGAATGATTAGAACACCTTAAGAAACAACTGCATAAGGAGTTCAAATCCTTCTAAGCTACTATATTATATATAGTAATCATCCATCAAAATACAATTACGTCTCTCATACGTAATTACGTCAGCGAGCGTTGGCTAAAATCGACTAACCAAAGCTCTGATACCAAATGTGACGACCGCCCATGACTCCCGCACCAAAACAAGAGAATAGTGCGCTGAAAGGTGTGCCAGGCAGCCATGGACGATAGTCAGGGTAAAATAAAAATCGAAAGAATCTCTATCGTACAACTCACAGCGCATGGATAAAATACAATAGAGAAATATAATATAGTGAAGCTCCATAGAACAGAACATCATCATATAAGCATCACAGTAGTTTTATACAATCATCTACTCAAATCCATACATGAAAGCCTCACTACAAATCACTCAACCAAATACTGCAGCGGATACCCAGTACATATAGTAAAAAAACTAATATGCAAAGCCTCCTGCTCGTCTTCGTCATCTTCATCGTAGAACTCCTAGCACAGCACCTGTCACCTGCTACCTAGTCTGCCCATCCCAACATGGATGAACAGCCCAAGGTAATAAGAGGAGACATAAAACCTTGAGTCAGACAAAGTCTTAGTGAGCAGTAAATTAACTATCAAACATACCAAAAGAGCATAAGGAATAAAAGGAATAGGAACTAAACCATCCCACTCCACCTCTTCTCACAGTGATAGCCCCCAGACACACACTAAGGAGAAGCAATCATAGCATAGCAGGTAATAAAAATAAAGCAATAATCACTCGAGTCAAGGACGATGTTTTCCAAATACAAACCCCCAAGGCCTAAACCAAGATCAGATAAGCACCCAGAAAACACCGCACTTGAGACCGAATGATAGTACAACCAAACATCCATGACTCTGGCTATCACTGTATCATTGCCTTGATATCACCGTTAGTTGAATGACCACCTGTCAAGGGCTAATGGTAACCCCGGTTCTAGCCATAACTCCGCACGTCGTCGCAGCCCGTGCCTAGGAATTTTCGCAACTACCCAGAGTACTAGCACGTCGTCGCAGCCCGTGCCTGGAACGTCGTCGCAGCCCGTTCCAACGTACCCTTGCTTTGAGCATGCTAGAACCTTCAACAACGATAAGATCTCAGCCTCCTAGTCATCCTCCTCGACGACTATTTCCATACTAGCTCAAGCGCCTCTCAAGCTAACCATTATCACCAACTCGGATCGCATCACCGAGTAATCAACATAACTTTGCACGTCGTCGCAGCCCGTGCTTGGGACGTCATCGTGACCCGTCCCATCACAACATATGTCTTGCCTCATCACATCATAGCAAAGTCTCTCTTCTTGGAACGTCATCATGACCCGTCCCACTTCAACATCACACCTTGCTTTATCGCATCATAGCAAAGTCCCATCTCAATCATGCTTTGCCTTCTCGTATCATGGCAAGATCCCACATCCTCGAATCCATCCATATGAGCTTCCACATCCGCTTCATATGCTACAGGCAGCTTCCACATTCAAGAGCTTTTCCACCTAGCTTTTGAATCATCTCGAACCATCTTGTTCCAAATCAACCACTAGCTAACTTGAAACAATCCAAATCATTCATCAATACAAACAATCAAGCATTCAAACAAGATTTAATAAGCAATATCAACAAAAATGGCAATATCATAAATAAATGAGCATAAGTCCAACATGCATGATTCATAGGTTTTTAGCATAGATCTATCAAATATAAAACATGGGTTTTGTCTCTAATACTTGTTAAACAAATATGCATAGGTAAACATCTTCAAAAATGATGGATCTACATGCAGACTTAAGGACAATGCGAGAAAATGCTATTTCAAACACATAAACTAGCTACCAATCCACTACACTCCTTTGGGTCCGCGTGAGAGATAACTACCACTCACCAAATCACCCAAACACCTCAAAATCACAACACTTCAGATCTGGACAGCGAAGATCACGACTTGATCCGGCGAAATCTCACTTGAAACGATGAATTCTAGCTCAAACGGATGAAGATCTTCAACTTGAACACTTGGATCTTCGATCTCGATCTTCGATCTTGGATGGATGTTAGATCTAGATTGAAATGGAGAAAAGAAGATGAAGAAATGTTGTAGACGAGTCTTCAAAATGACAGCACTTCGTCGCTTCAAAAACCGGTGCCAAAAAGTGAGCCAAACCCCTCTATTTATAGGCTGAATCAACCATAGCTCGGCTGTCCCTTAGGTCGTCGCCGACCCAACACTTGAGTCGCCCCCGACTTATCACAATGCCGACTTACCATGAGTCGTTCACGACTCATTGCCATGCCGACCTAACCTTGCAACCTAAGCCTCTACAGTACTCACGCGACCTAATTCCTGCCGACCTATCAACAACAGGGACCTCACGAGTTAACACACGGCCGACTTGCGACTCAACGTACTACCGACCCAACTGCCACACGACTCAACAAAGCAAGAAGGTCACACGACTTATTCCTATATGCGACCTAACGACTTAGCCTTGCGGCCGTCCTAACCCCTAGCCGACTCAACATAAGTCGGTAACGACTCAACCGCGGTGCCGACCTAACTCAAAACAAGGGTTCTGACTTAACCTTATAGCCGACCTAACGACACACACGACCCAACACCCTACCGACTCATCTACACAACCAACTCACCAGGCAGCCGACCCACACTAAGTCGTACTAAGGTCCTATTTGCCACACGACTCACGACCTACAGCCTCACCGACTCAGAGACCTAACGACTCAAAAGCCTAAGTCCCTAACGACTTATCCACTAAGTCGGCCCACCGACCTAAGCCTTAGCCGACTCAACATCTACCGACCCAACTCCCTAAGTCGGTCACTTCCTTAGGTCGGTCTAAACTACTGGATCCCTAACACTATGAGTCGGCAACGACTCATTTTGCTAACCCTTAACCCGCTGACTCGGCCTAGACCATGAGTCGTTCCTCTCTTGACTCGGTCACATACTAACTCGGCCACACCTACACTCGCTCCTTCTCTAAGTCGCTCTAACACTATAGGTCATTAACTCTCATGAGTCGGCCACCATGAGTCGGTAACGACTCAAGCCTTAACTCGGCTATGACTCATCACCCGACCCACTAACTCGTCCAAACGACTTACCTAACTTAAGTCGGTTGCTTCCTTATCTCGGCCAACACTCCAACCCGTAACCCCTCCTTGAGTCGGTCCCCTATGAGTCGGTCACGACTCATCCCTTAGCTCGGCAATGCTCATGAGTCGGTCACAACTCATACTCCACCCGGGTTAACTTCTAAACGACTCAAGCTAGAGGCAACACAAACAACACTATCGACCTGCAAATTCTACGATCTATCGACACGTAAAATACGGGTCGTTACATTTTGGGTTCGTTCTGATCATACTATAATAAAGACGATAATTTTTTAAGTGCATTACGACGTTCACCTAAGCAAATATTTTTCAAAATAATAAAAACCATTTTTCAAAGCATCAGGATTTAAGCCTCTACTTAAACATTTCTTACTTCATTCTTTGTCTTGTTTGCTGATGTTGTTGTGTTATGTTTTGCATGTTTGCTTGTGGCCCTTTGGGTGTCAATTTCCACTGATTTGCTAATTTATAAAATAGAATTGGAAATGATTTAGAGTAGAAACTTTATGGACCTATAATCTTGTGATGACTTATTATTTTACTGTACCGAATTCTATTGTGTGCTATGGACTTTGATTCCAAGGTTTGGATTTGTATAAACTTATATCTATCTATTTTTTAAATATAAACACCAAATTTTATATATAAACAATTTCACAAAAGAGAGTTATTTAAGTTTACAAATACCAAACTTCTTTTATAATTTAATTAGTTCTTTTATAAATGGTTTAATGAGTAATTATATACCTATAGTGCATGTTATTAGTAAGAAAGATCATGGATTTTTATCATATGGTTTTGGTAAATTTATAAACTAAGTGTTTTAGTTAACCAACTGTTTAAACACCGATATAGGTTAGATTTCGAGTATCAAATTTGCATAAAATTAGGAGATTACTTATACATAAAGCCTTTAGAAAATAATTTGTGAACTATGGATCATTTAAAATGGAATACGGAACAACTATATATATATATATATATATATATATATATATATATATATGAGAGTATTTTGATATTAAAAGTGAAATGTTGGGTTATTGTTTCTATGGAAAACACACACAAACATGTATTTATTTAGGAAATAAATGAGATTATGGATTTTAAAAGAGAGGTCCAAAGATAAGTTTAGAAATAAAATATTTAAAAATCATTTCTTATATGAAGACTATAATATTGGATTTCTAAACTATAAACTTTTATAAGATAAATGTTTTGAAAGCCTGTTCTATAATATGGAGAGTATTAGTAATTGAAACAGTGTCACTGATTAGGTTAAATGCTTTTGAGTAATGCATCATCGAATATTGTATAACTCATTAAATATAGTGTTTGAGTGGTACGTACTAGCCCGTTAGTGAATACTTGAATTTCACCGGGTAGTATATGATGCCTTGGTTGAATTCTTGTGATTGCTATTAGGAAGTATTTAATACTTTAGGATTGTAATCTCGTTTGGTGTACGATGGGATTGATAGATATTTATGAGAAGATAGTTTAGGTTTTTCGATAGTATCCGTAATGAGTGAGATTTATTAGCTTCTAGTAAATACTTTAATTTCATTAGGTGGTATGGGACATTTTAGTTAAGTTTTAGTGATTACTGAAAGTGATAGTATTTAGCACTTTAGAGTATATTTCCTTGTAGTGTTTGGTGGGACCGATAGATCATCAAGAGATATACTCATGGATTTGTTTACCATTATAAATCTATAAAGATGAAAAATCTAGAATCTTCGAGCCATGGTTGCTATGATCGTTTTTATCAGCATGGACAGTCCTTGAGATCGGTTGTGGTTCTGTGCTCCCAGAATGAGTATGATCTTTGGTATCGGATCAGTATGAGTGATAACTTTGCTTGTTTTTTTGCCACAATCTGAATACAATCATTTTGATTTGAATGGACGATCATTACGATTGATATGGATTAAGATCTCTTGGATTCTAGAAATTTGGATTCTGTGACTATTCTGCGTTCCTGAAATAAATATATACTTTTGTGTCTTGAGGTAGGTTCTGAGTTAAATTAATTTCATGACTTATTATATCTTGGACATTTTGATTTACTTATATGTCATATATCTTTGTGTTATATCTTTTTCTCACCCTTTTTGATATTTAGAGATAATCTTACCCGGGTGTTATTTTAATGCTCGGGTCAGACCGAGAATTTCCAGGTTACAGGATAGGTAGACCTTTGGATGGTTATGCTAGTAATAAGGTAAGCATTTTTTACTTTTAGTTTATCTCCTTTAGGATTCATTTTTGTGTATAAGAGGTATAATTGAGACAGAGATTTGTATCAGATGTATATTATGTGAGTATAGTGTTATGTTTGATAGACTCGTATATGTATATGATATTTATTATTCCACTATGATCTATGACTATTGTTTATGTAATGACCCAGAATTTTTGACTGTTTGAAATTGGAATATTTGACTGGTTTTAAATATTTAAAAGTTAATTTTTAATTTGAAATTCAAATATAATGATTTTTGGATAATTTAATAATGGAAATTTACTTAAATAATTGAATCTTGAGTTTTAAGCTTGATAAAAATAATTTAAAGGATTATTAAATTTATATTAATAAGAATGAAGATAATAATTTTTTTAAATTAAATTTAAAAGTAAATAATTAGAAATTGAAAATATTATATTTTAATTGACAGATAAAAACAGCGAGCCGGGGCATAGTCGTGGATTTCGGTGAAACTAGTTAGTGTATTATTATCGGATTTCAAATTTCGTAGCATTTGAAGTTATCCTTTGGTCATATGGGATAAAAACGTGTTGAAATTAATATTGAAAATTCAATATAATAACTGGGTCCAAAAAGCTATCTTCTCCATACAATCGAATTAGAACTCAAAACCTTTTCCATTATGTTTGGAATAGAGGTATAGCATTATGAATGCCTGGCAGCATGCCTCCATAGGGGTTCGATATTTTAAGCTGCGTAAATTGAGACAATTTGAAATTAAATTAATATATTATTAGTGAAACCAGATTTGATTTTACCTTTTCATACATGCCATCTTTTCCTTTCATCGTTTCCCCTCATTCTCTTTTTCAAACCAGCCGAACAATTCAAAGAGAAAAAAAATGAAACTTAGAAAACTCGTATCCCTCATTTACTCAAGGGAAAAATACCATACTAACTCCTAAAATCTAGTTTTCCATCCACTTCGATTTGGTACGCGGTTTGCATGGTGCGGCCGTGACTTGGCTTACTCGACCGTGGAAGTCAAAGAGGGCAGTGGACCAGGGTTTGATGAATCTTGGAGATGGCGAGGCAATTCATGATTTGATTATTATATTAGAATTCGGAGCAGCATTTGACATTTGGACGCTGAATTGGCAGAAGGCCGATCACCTTTTGGTGACGCATGTGCTGTGGCAACGTCAAAGAAGGTGCCAGGTCATGATTTGAACATAGGGCGTGAGCTCAGAAAAAATGGTAAGAGAAGGTGGAGTTTTCGATGAGAAGATCGTCGGTACCGTCGGATTCGAGTTTTGTGAAGCGAGGCATGGTGTCAGTCATATAGATGCACGACAAGTATGGGTTCGTGTCTCAGGAATGGTATGCATAGTGTTGGGGAGAAGAAGCTTGAGTGGGTCGGGTCCATGTAGTATGGATATGAGTTTTAAAATATATTATATTGTGTTTAATATAATTAATCAATCGACGAACTTATAAAATGTATGCCTCCTTCATACGAGGTCCGTTTTGGATGAAACTTTTTTCATTGTAATCGTGATGACGAGAGCTTCACAATGAAATTAGTATGGATGGATTTGGAGACAGTCGGAATTTGGGCTAAAATCGGGCATCATCCGGTTTTAGTTCCAAAACGGAACGTCTTGGCGATAATAGAAAATCAAGGTGAGTGTTTTATAATGCTCACAAGTACTAGAATATTTTTATCGTAGTTAAATTTAAATTATGAAGTGATATAAATTTATCGATTGATGTTTGATAAAATTTAATTGCCATCAAAATTATCATCTGAATTAACCATTACAAATTAAAATTGACAGTTATTTTTGAAATTAGAATTGAATTGCCAGTAAATTACCCTATATTAATAGCTATGAAACTATTGTGAATTATATTGTCTGTTTGTATGATTAATTGTGATGGATGCAAATTGGATGGTATTTGGATGTTTGTATGTTTATTTATTTATATATATCCTGAATCAATGTGGATTTTATATGAATTTTCTAGTAAAGAAAATGTTAGTTTGGGTTAAAAATTAATTATGGTCAAATAATATTGGCTTAGGGTCTGGAATTTATATATGTTGGAGTTGTTTTAGTTTGCATTTTCCTTAAGTGTTGATCATTAACTTAAGTCCTTAAGTATTGAGTTGTTTTAGTTGTTTCGATTTGAGCTGTTTCTGGTTATTGCATTTGCATTGTCCCTTGTTTGTCCTGAACATATGTATACATGTATATACATTACACACTTATGTATGGATGTACGTATGTGTGTGTGTGTATATATGTTAATGTTTGTGGCACTACCTTGTTTTAACGAATGAATATGAACTTTTTTCAAATTATTAAGATGTGTATCATTGGGCATTGGGATCTGCTGAAACTTGACTTGTTCATAGCCGAATCTCTGAACTGTAATGTTTTTATTATTTTTCATATATGTCTTATTGTATATATTTATTGTATATGTATCCAGTTGCTTGAGTCTTGTGTTGAATTGCAAGTCCATAGCACTGCCTATTGTTGTTATAGTTGAACTGCCAGTTGCTATATATGTATGTATGTATGTATGTATACATGTATATACATATGTATATACGTGTATATGTGTGTTGCTCACTTCATTGTTGTTGCTTTGTGATGCCTGAACTATTTTTTTGTATGTATGCGCTCCAGTGCTATTGAGTTTTGGTTTCCCATGTATATACCATACATTTACATGTACATATAATTTTGTGTGAACCTTAGTCATGCACTTATGTTCACCGTTCTATTTGTGTACCCTTGTGTCTTTGGTCTTGAGTTCACTGTATGTGCACTTATGTTCACTACACTTACGTTCACTGTATCTTTGGTCTTAATTTTGTGTTCCTTGCTGTTTGCTTTGCACTGGCTTGTTGCCTTGTTATTTAATAGTCACTTCACTGTACTACTTGTATCAATGCTATGATTTTTTCACCTGAACTCTGCTTGTATGTAGTCTTGTCAAGTTGATCTTGTTGTGCCTTGTACATTCTTGCACCACACTCCTAGCTTTGGTTGAACTTACTGTGACCATTCCTGAGTCCAAAGTACCACTTGAACCTGAACTTTGCTCTCCCTTGTTTGGAATTTTTTGTCTTCTTTAGTATCTTGGTTTGGTTTGCCATGTAGACTCGATCTTGTGAGTTTTAGTTTTGCTGTCTCTAGCTTTGGTTTTGGTTTATACTTGTATATGTACACTATACTTATTTTATTAATGCATTTTGCTTTGATTACTTTGGTTCCTAATTCCCTTGCTTCCTTGCCTTCCTTAAACCTTGAATGGCCTGAAATTGATACCTGAATGACCTGAATCTTGAATATGTACATATATATGTATATACATATGTGTATATATGTATATTACATGTGCTTTGAAGGTTGTTGTTTGGTTTTCTTGTGCTTGTACCAGGTCATTGTTGGCTAAAACTCGTTGTTTTTCATGTGAACGTGCCTTGAGTTTGTATATTCACATGTACTTGTTCTGGTGCACTTCACCCTTGTTGCCATTTACTATGTATCCATTCTTGACCTTGTGTGTTGTTAGTGTTGAGATCTGCATATGTACATGCAACTTTGTGCATGTCTTGCATATTTTGAAATGGTTTTGACCTTTTTTGTTGTGCTTCTTGTCTTTGTTTTGCTGCCTGAATCATGTTGAACTCAGTTTTACGATCCTTGGTAACTCAGGCTTAAGTGTGCATTTTCCTGGCTGCACTTGTATATTTATGGCTGGAGCACCTGAGTGTGCACTTGAGTTTGATTTTCTGGTTTGATTTTCTAGTTTGAGTTGCATTTCCTTATGCACCTGAGTTTATCCCAATGAGGCTTGGGCTTGAACTTGTGCACATTTGCACTGTGTTGAGCCTCGGACTTGAACTTTGCAATAGTCCGCGAGATTTAATCAATGTCTGGCCTTGTGATATTCATAGTGATACATTGTGCATATCATAAGTTCTCCATGCACATATATATTTGTTTAGCTATGTCTAAAACATAAAGAGAAAACAAACCTAAAAAACCGAGGCAATATTAATATTCAAATTTAATTTAATTTTTGTAATTTAGGTTTGTTCTCTTTTCCATTTTACTGCGTTGTTTATTTGACAGATATAAGAGATGGCTGGGCACAAGCTGGAGCAAGCAATTAAAGATCAATATCACAAATAAACTCGAGTGAGTGTAAGTAAGTGCTAGTAAAAAAAGTTATGTATGAGAGTCTAGAGAAAAGTTGTATATATGAAAGTGATAGTGAAAGTTGTATTGTATTTGAAAATGTAAGAATAGTAAATGTTGTATTGTATTTGAAAATGTAAGTATAGTGAAAGTTGTATTGTTTTTGAATTTGATTTTAAATAAAATATTTGTTTAAATAAAATATTTGTTTAAATAAAATTGTGATTCATTATTTCATTCTGCAAATATAACATAAGTGCAATTGATATGCATATCAGTCAATATTTGTACGTTGTCTAATAGAAAATTTTAGAAATCACACTGTAACATCAGACAACGTATGGTTTTCTTTTCTTTTGATGTGTTTGTGCATATCAAATGACGGTGCATATCTATGTTCTGATATGTAATGAGACGACACGGAAATAGACGACAGATAGGTATTCGTTTAGACAATGGAGCATATCTCTCGTCTGATTCGTTTTTTTCATAGTGAGAATTAGGAACCTATAAGTTATACTATTAAGTGAATACTAGTGAGTAGCCCGTGCTTCGCACACGGGAATTGTTATAATCTGTGAATTGTAATCTCCGTAGCAGAAACATGAAGGTAGTACGGAATAGTGATCACGTATTTCGTGTACATGTTAATGGACAGTGAAAATCGAATTCATATGACAGCACAGACATGACGTGAAATTACAGTGGTAATGTAAGTAACAATGATATTCATAAATAGTAGTTTAAGTTGGAGTTGAGATTTATAAAAAAATCACATATAGATTGCGTACGAAAGCAAGCGAATTAAATGTCATACAGTCTAAAGTATGGTTAGAGAAAAAAGTGCGAAATGAGTTACTGAAAAAAAATAGAGTCGATGGCTACATTGAACGGAACAGTAGTAGGCACAGATAGAAAAACGTAAATGCACCATAAATATGAAATCATGAAATGGTACAAACTAATATTTTTGCTTTTTCTCTCAAATCTTGATTCCAGTAGATGCTGTAGTCAGCTGATCTGTATCAACATCATGCAGATGAGGGAAAAAAACAACGTTTAAGTTTGGGAGTACAAAACATGTTGTGGTGGTAGAAGGTGATAGTATGAAGTAAATGCAAATTGCTACAATATCGGTCTGAAAGTTGAAACAGTTCTAAACGGGAGTATTCATACATTGAGTAGCGCAGTAGTGATTGAAATGGACAAATAGGTGTAATTTCCCCTAATGTAGGAAAGTAACATACGATGACAATTCAGGCATTGTGTGTCACATGCAATAGTCGCCAGCAGACAAAGCAATTGGCAAAAGGGAAGAATGAACTGCTAAAATTAACTACTCTCAACGGAAAGTTGTGAACAAAACAGTAAATAAATAAGCACCTGAATAATAATTCCTCTTCTCGGTGTCTTTCTGGGGAGTGGTGGATCCGAAGCACATATTGCGGGATGACTGACACTATTGTCGTCCCGGTAAACAAATCAATGTCATTTTTTTGATACCACTTGAATAGACGTAGAATCGTGATGACTACAGATCAAACCTGATCAATATGTTTCTTCCCTTTGATGTCTTCTCCCAACGGTACATCATACTTATCCGTCTTTAAGGGATAAACTAAGTTAGAACATTGATCGCTAGGTGAAGTGAGCCGTAAATTTCAAGTGTTTGGAAACAAAAGAAGACGGTAATAAGGGTGAAGAAGGAAACATGTAAATTATAAGTTAATACATAAGCAAATTTGAGAACAAACCGTCTAAGTCACACCTATGTTTTTTGTGATTTTTCTGGTAGTGAGATAAGCGTCAAGATTATCCATCTCATAGTTACTCGGCCTGAATTCAAATATTGCTTCGGTCCCCGAGAGATGGTGGAATATTTTGTCGATTTTTTGGACCTCATTTTCCTGCATAAGAAAAATTATTTTTAAAGGTGAGGGGAGTACAAAAAGGAAATTAAATATGTCGGTACAATTTGAACTGAAGAGGGATGGAGCAGAAAGTGTACAAAACTCAGGGAAACCGCTATTATTGAAATAGAGGTACAGTTAAAATTTGTCTGTCGTAGCATGCAAGTCGTTTTCTACCGTCTACATGTTCAGGCGTATGATGAATATATCGTGTGAACAGTGGCACGGAGAGCTTACAATCCAGCAAGACCAACACGTCTCATTCACCCAGTGGAGAACAGGGAGAACCATACGTTGTAACAGTATGGTTGTAATTTGGTATGGAAATAATGTGTACGACTTCGAAGCAGTTTGAGGCATGTACGTTTTGAACAATATTATGAAACCCATAGTAATATCTAACCACGTAACACATTGGCTATGTGCGTGAAAGATATATAAAAGGTATAGCATTATTTGAATATAGAACAGGGTTGTAACAGCAGTGTCAATAGCTAACATGCCCGCGACAGCAAACAAAATATGAAAACAGGAAGATAATTAGTACAAAACAAAGAGTACTCACCAGGAAAGTGTAGCAGCAAGTTGAGTTGAATAGTCGTTAACAAAAATGAAAACAAAACTGTTGGGTGATGGTACAGAGACAAACAGATAATGTAATAAAAAACAACAATTTCAAATTAGAACAATGGAGAAAGTGAGTTTGTACTGGTTGACTAACTATTCTACCCACCAATATCACTGAAAGTATATAGAATATATGTATCTCATAATTTAAGGGTCATATAAAACGACCAGGAGAGGATGTTGAAGAAAAAGGCCTTAACCAAATATTACTACTGTGTAGCAAGAATTTACGGTCAAACTTAATTTAATCCATGATGTCATAGGTTATTTTTCATCTGTTATGAAGTTATTATGCATGCCTTGACTTGCCAAATGTTTTCTGACAACATCGTCGATGATAGAACAAAAAATAAATAAAGCAGTAAAAGTTCAAAAAGAAGACATATAATCTAAACATGTCCTTCAGTACAACTATCTACTATTACCTGCATCGCCTACATAATTTTCTTTATTAATGTAATGTACTCATCAAAATACATGTTCATAATTTTAACTGGAAGCTTGGGGTTGTAAAATGAAGTGGGGAATGGTTTAACAAAAAAATTCTTCTTTAGCAGATTTCTAGAACCCTTCACAATTCATATCTCCAACTATATCTAATCAATATCTATAACATATACACGCATTATATAGTATTTGCATTAGTACTTTTAATATAAGTTTCATCCACTTCTCTGTCATAGACCGTTGAAATTAAGGCATTAGTGCCATGTCTAAATAGCAAATTGGAAACAAATTATCGATCAAAAATTAGATATTTATAAACATCGCACTTGGAAGAATAGGTAAATGGATCAACTGTGAATTTCCACCAATGAATCATAGTAACTAACCACTTTTGTTGAGATGGCAGAAAGACATTTAACCAGCATAAAATGATAATTAACAACAAAACTATATTGTTTAAAACTGCTAATTTTCAAAAATACAGTGCGTTGAAAATATGTTGTACAACTTTTAATGCCTCGTTATTTAAGAAAAACAAATATGGGAAGATATGTATATTTATTAAAATTAAGTATGAAATATTAGTAAAAAAATGTCTTTCTAGAACTTAGCTAGTTATATATATAAAAGTTTGATTTTATTTGTACAAATTTTTTGTAGATGTAAATATTAATAAAGTAAATTGGCATTCATAGGCAGTTTAAATTGTCGTATATATGAGTTGCACCTTCAAGGTTGGCCATTTACTTATTAACAGTAGTACTACAATACTGCTAATATGCCATTAAATCATCTGTAGAAAAGGCCAAAATTGAAAATTTTTGTGGTAAAAATAAATACATTTAGTGACTCGTTTGTACATATGAGAGTGACATATTAGAACTTTAGGTAACATGGTCTGCCAATTCCATCCAAATTTCATAGAGTGGTACAGTACTCACTATAATTGTCCACTCAACAAACAATATATATTTAACAACGTGTTTCTCACCACTACTAAAGTTTTTGAATAACTGAACCCCATAGTGCATAATTCATGTAACTAAGTAACTCATGAGGCAACTACATTTACTGAAGTGGAAACTATTGTCCATAACTCACCCACTTTAAAAAGATTGAATGAGTCCTACCAGTCTACTACCACTTGGTTATCTGACTGCCACATAAGTCAAAGTGTATATAAGACGCCAGCATTCAAAATGATAAAGTTACAACTAACATGTCACGAGTTCATACATCTATACTACTAATAAAGAAAATTCATTGAATTAATTTACTCAGCGTCTTTTTGAAATTCCAAAAATGTCCTTGTTTTCCACTTACACTAAAATAAGCAGCCTGTGTGCGAAGCACGGCCAATTCTAATAATATAAAATATTTATCATTATCTGTTAATTAATTTTATAATTAATAAAGGAATGGTATACTTTACTAAACAAAAATTGAAGAAACCTGTTTGCAATGCTTAGGAAGGTGTTCTTACTATTTGATTTTCATGAACATACACGTGCACATTTTTCCAAACAATAACTCTATAAGTCTCTAAATAGAAAATTAGAAAAACATGCATACTATAACCCATAAGATTCAATTAATATTTTCAAAGATTAAGCAGCTTCTATAAGTTTTCCCTATCATGCATCCTTCTCATATTTTTTAATGCCTGATTACTTTGGTCTGCCCATTTTGGTACGTCGTTTTTTTCACTTTCATAGATTTCCTTCTCGTTACTTCCCTAATACAGATTATTGGATTGCTAAGTTTACACGACTCTATTTTAATTGAATGATTAAACATCATGTTATTCATGTCATAACTAACACATACACAAGTAGCACTAAACATTATATTATACATGTCACGAAGAACTATAGTTTAAATTAATAGGCTACAGACATAATATTATACAGTATAGTAGATAGATCGTTCCAAAGTACACGTATTGCACACAAAAATATAACTTTCAACATGCCAACTAGTAGATGAGCAACACAATAAAAGAAAACATCACCTTCTACTTTGATGTTTGACTTGTATATTCATGATTTCATGATACAGAAGTGGCTGAAATCTCCACCTACAACAATGCCAACAATGCAGATAAACCTCAAATGCTACATTTGTATGTTTTTATTGTAATTTGTTTTGCATTTGTTGTGTTATTTACACCTTTTTACTTGAACTTTGATTCTTTTTGAATGATTAATTTCATCCTGTGCACTACACTACCTAGTGCTGACATTGCCTTATTAAAATAATATTTTTATTTACTTATAACTTGTGGAAACAATGTTAATGTTTTTTTAGACACGCTCACTACTGGAATTTTATGATCTGCATACATAAAAAACTCTTATAAACAATGTAATAATCTATATGCTTCAGCTAAGTAGAAAAAAGATAGCAACCATGCAGAATATAATTCTGAGCACTGCATGTGCATGAAGCGCGGGTTTGGATCTAGTAAATAATCACAGAAACACCATCAAGCGTTATGATTATAATTGATACGCATTAAAAATTAACTACATCAGACCTATAAATTTGAAAGTGAGTCAATAAGCAATGCACTCTTAAGCAAAGAAAGATGGATCTGCAAAGAAGCAAGCTCACTTCTGACAATCTTTTAACAACCCTGAATGATTGTCTCGCTAACTTCTTTCTCCATTGGTATCTTCCTGGACTGTTTGGTTGAAACTACAAACTCATCTGTTGGGATCATCAATCCATAAACCGTATCATTCGCAGTATAATGCCTATTAAAGATGATAGCATCCATAATTGAAAAATGAAACGAATATCCAGTATTTATACATTGAAGAAACAGTATATAGTTAACCGATAATGAAAAATTATTGAAAGAAACAAAATATACGTTATAACCGTATGCGAATGGTGAAACTGTTTGGTACTAATAGCGGATGGTAGTAAGATTTAGGAGAAACCTGGCTACGATGAACATAATTAGAAACATAGAAACAAAATTGTGTGGAAGTAAGTATTTGTTGAGAACATAATTATTACCTGTAACAGAAATCTAAAACGATGTAATAACTAAATCCGTGATCGATGGTCATTTGTTCGATCCAATCGGTTGTTGACGATGGTGAAGTCCAGTCCATATGAGTTTGGAGTTAAAATGGAGGAGATCAAATTTGGAAAAGAGATGGAGCGAAAAGGGGAAAACCAATCTGGGGAAGAGATGATAAATTTTACTGTTGGAGGAGGGACGTCGAGGCAGGGAGGAGGTGGGGAATCGGAAGAGGAAGGAGGGTAGGAGGGATGAAATTCGGAAGTAATTGGGAAGGGAGAGGGTTATGAAAATGAGAAAAGGGGAAAAATGCTGGCAGTTGTAGAAAGGAAATAAAAAACGCGGAAGCAGGTAAGAAAGCGCTATTTTGAAATGGGAAAAGAGGAAAAGTCCATGTCAGCATGGGGAACTTCTTGCTTAATATAAAGTAATTGATTCTATGAAAACACATTTAAATGCCTTATTTCCTAACTTTGGTCATTTAGGTTCTGGTTTTCTAACATATGCTAAACAACCCTAAACTTTAAGTCTTGTAAGATTAGGTTTCCTATTAAACCATAATTCATAAAGGGAAACATTATTCTTTTTAAGTGGTACTCTATTTAAAATATAACCAGATAACATAGCATCACCCCATAGGTTATAAGGTAAGTTTGAACTTATGAGCATGGCATTAACCATTTCTACTAAAGTCCTATTTTTTCTTTCAACAACAGCATTTTGTTATGGTGTATATGGGCCAATGCATTGGTGAACTAAACCATTTTGTTTACAAAACAAGGTAAATTCATTTGACAAATATTCAACACCACGATATGATTGTAATACTTTTATTTTAACTCCTAATCGTGTTTTGAAATCTGCTTTGTAAATTTTAAATTTATCAAAAGCCTCATCTTTAGTTTTCATTAGATACACATATGCATATCTAGTATAATCATCAATAAATGTTATATAGTATTGGCTACCACCACAGGTGATATAACTTTTTAAGTCACCCACATCACTATATAACAAATCAAGCAAGCCAGTTTTCCTTTCTACAGATTTAAAAGATTTTTGATGTATCTTTGCTTAAACGCATATTTCACATAAATAGTATCGAAATCGTAATCAAAAATTAATCCTAATTTATGCATATCTTTAAGTGAATTATTAACATGACCTAATCCACCATGCCATAAACTAATAGAATCAACAATATAAATAAAAGCTTTCTTTATTAGATTCAACTTAACTATGTCGTTATAAGAGTATCCCTGTCCAATGAATTTGTCGTTCTTGGACAACACTAACTTATCGGACTCATACACCATCTTGAATCCTCCTTTGTTAATAAGGTATCCAGAGACTAAATTCTTACACATATCAGGTACATAAAATACATTAACTAATATAAGCACTTTTCCAGAAGTGACTGGAAATTTTATAGTGCCTTTTCTCAAAACTTTGCTTGGAACCTTATTTGCTCTAGTGACTTTGTCTACTTCTCTAATATTTTCTTCGCAAGTCTTAAACAGATTATGGTCTTTGCAAATGTAAATTCTTGCTCCAGTATCAAACCACCAATCATTATCACTTTTACTAAAGGAGTTCTCCTATTTCACTACAACCACAAACGAGTCTTCGACCACATTCACTTTTTGTTGTTTCTTCCACTGACGACAGTCTCGGGCATAGTGGTCGGGCTTGTTATAGCAGTAACAAGCACCTTTATTTTTGTTGTTGGAATTTTTCTTCTTAAACTGTGTTCTTATTATTAGGCTTTAGCTTGTCAGTAATTTGAACCTTATTTTCCTTAGAATGAGACTCAGTTTGCGGATTATTATCTAGTTTGCGTTTACAAGAGTCCTTTTCAGTATGAATATGATGCCGTAAACCATCTAAATCATAGTCTGTTTCCTCATGCTTTAATTTTTTTCTTATAATCATTCTAAGAATTAGGAAGTCATGAAATTATGACTCTAACAACAAAAGATTCAGGGAGATCTACTCCAGCTTCTTTAAGTTAATTCACCAACAGTAGGATTTCGCTTACTTGTCCAATTATGGACTTATTAGCGACCATTTTGAAATCCATAAAATTGCAAATAAAGACTTTTTTGTTACTTGCCTCAAATATGCAGTATTTGCTTTCCATTGTAGTCCAAAGTGCCTTTGCAGTGTCCAAGGTCCTATGAGCAGTGTCCAAGGGCCTATGAGCATTGTAGATAGGAGTAGGCAATGCATTTAGAATGTGCCCTCTACATAGAAAATCATCCTCTTTGCGCTTTGCACATTTCGCCTTTAGAGCATCGTCATCTTGTTCAGTTTCATGGGTATTACTTCCAAGCCATCTTCCAAAATGTCGGACAATTCGACTTGTGATCAAGAAGAATTTCATTATCTTTTGTCGACGAGTAAAATTGTCTCCATCAAACCGCTCCAATCAAGTTAAATGCTGATTCATGACCTGCAAGGCGCTCGAACCTTCTATTGTTGAAGAATATTGTCTGAAATTGTTGGTAAATCTTACGGGTCGAGCCAAATTCGACGAATATAATGTCGTATTTCTGACTTCAAGGATCCATGGAATAGATTCTTTTAGACAATAGTTCGACCCACTAAGTACAAATGGGTTATCGAACTACCGACTTTCAAGATTCAATGAAGCCTTGGAATAGTGTAACCAGATTCAAAAATTTTACAATTTTGATCAAGCCAAGAACACTTTGTTTAATTTCAGATAGTGCAAAATTCAGAGGCTGGTAGATTGAAGAAGAGAAAGATGGAATCTGCAACGACGTACAGATGTGACAGTCGGACTGAATTTGCAATAACTTACAGGCGTTACAAATTCGTTTCAAACTAGAGCATTGAACAACACTTTAATGGAGTCGTAGATTGTGTTGGAAGAAGAAGGAGAACATAGATAATTTTTCTATGTTTACTGTTCTGGCCGTCTGTCCTTTATATAGAGTTTGAAGAGGTGTCTTTTCATCAAAGGTTGCATTCGTTTGGTTCAGAACTGTTTGAGGAGGTGTCTATTCATCAAGGGTTGCGTTCAATGGTTAAGACTCGTTAGCAACGGTCGCGCCCTTTTAAATTTCAACGTCCCACCTTATATGAATTCTTGGTCCATAGTGGACTGAAATCCAGCCCGTTACTGTTTTTAGATTTGCTCCAAAAGTATCATTATTTGACCATAACGGGTATGGTTCGTTTCGAATGGACGGACGGCGGAGGCGGCACGCGCGTGTGATGGTTATATATGGTTTCTTTCCTCTCAACAAAACAAACATTTGGGAGCCCCAAGGCCCCAATTCCTTCATGAGAAATCCATACTTAAACAAGTATGGTCCCTAATATCCCAAGATGTGGGACTTTTATTTTCCTTCTTTCTTCCCTTTTCCTTTCTTCTCTTTTTATGGAAACAAAAAATGGAAGAACTTGAAAATATCCAACAGTACCTTCATGTGGCCACAACATTTAAGGAAATTTAAAAGAAGCTTGGCTTTGACTACTTACAATTGAACTACAATCTAAACCATGAATATTAGTAACAAAATGTAAAGATAGAGCTCAAAAGTTTAATGGCTAAGGTAAAATCCGAGTTGCCAAACATCGACCCTTAGATCACATATCTAACAGCTTTAGTTGATGATATGTTTTAATAGATTGCTAAAATGAATTTTGAATCAATATAAATAATCAAGGATCCTAAAGTCAACTACGTCATGAATGTTTGGCAAATGATTTGAGCATATATATTATTTGTCTTATACCAGCTTGAAAATGCAAAGAATGAGGTGGAGTGGCTTACAAATGACAAAGATAATTAGGTGAAAAGGCATGGTATTCCCACTCCACATTCTATACAGAGCTTGAGGGGTTCATGAATTTTGTTGACTAATTAACATGAGGCATCAAGTCAGGCAAAGTAGTGGATGCATGCTGCATAGACACAAAGGTGAATATTCACATTCAAATTGTTGACACTAACTACCGTTGTAGCTTTTTTCATTCTTTCCTTTCCTTAAGGGGTAGAGGAAACTACTTTGGTTAGCCTTAAGGTAGAATCCTACTCTAAAAAATTTGCATAAGTAGGGACCGTTAAAGAAATGATGGAAAATTTTCCTTAGATTGACCTTTGCCTATAGCAGCAGAAGCAGTTGCATTTGGCTGCAAAATACCTCGGGTGCCAACAAATCACTTTTATCTACATATCTAATAATACAAACACGCTTGCTGCTAAAAAGAATTGTGTTAGTCTAGCTTCGAAGGGTCAAAGAGCAACAACATCAACATCATAGCATTGCATATAAATGATCAACAGATAACAACGCATCACATATAGGTCGCAGCAAGAACCGAAGAATATTGAAGGCTATCTCAAGTTAGGGTTTTATTTTTTAAAATTGGGAATTTAAACTACTAGTATTTTGATATCAATTTCGCAATTGCTTAATTGGGAAGAAAGGATTTAATAATAATTGTAAATTGATTTAGAGTTTTTATATTTACACATTAATGATTAATTATTTTTTGATTTTGGAAGAAGGTAATTAAATATAAGAGTATATTTCAAGTGAAGGGTTGTTGAAGCATACTTATACACATCAAGAATAATTATTTCCCAAATTTTGAATTTCAAAATCAAGTAAAAGCTAGAGTTTTATTATTTAATTTCAATTTTAGTTAAGTTGAAAATTGAAGTCTTGTTTTTAATTTAATAATATTGTTGTTAGTATAAGTTTAAATACTAAATTTAGTGATAATAAGTTGTTTTTTAATGGTTAATGTGTTTTACTCAAATTGATTGATCAGTAATAATTTTCTTTAAATTTTCGTGTATATGTAATTTTAATTGATCATAGTTCGTATAATTTTTTTTCTTTTCTTGTAAATAATTAGTTCACCTTGTTCCTTTCAAATATTAATTTTTGACCCATGAAGTTGACAAATTCATTTCGTTTATTTAGATAATTAATTTTCATATCATACTCATTTTGCAATGTTATTTATATATAATTTTGTTGTTCATGGTAACCATTACGCATTTAAAGTATCTTAATAAATTAAAAATGTGGAGAATTTGCTTTTAATAGATTAAATGGTTGAAGTATGTTAATAAATTAAAATAAGTATTAAATTTTTTTACCAATATTTGCATTGGTTATGTAGATTTTTTTTATTTTCAAACAATCTATGTAGTTCTAGTGGTCCAGTGGTTTCGACATAGTGGATGTTGCTACATTGTGTTGTAGTGGCACCGGATCGATTCCCAGCGGCCACAATAATGAGACATAGTGCACGGCCACTTTAAAACCGGCTTAACCAAAGGTCAGGGCGACATAGTCTCCCTGTCCCCAAAGTTTACCTGTCCCCAAAGTTTTCTTTACTTTTTTCTTTTTTCGTTTTTTCTTTTCATGGCAGTCCCACCTTGCCTTCCTGTACCTCCTTCTTTGCAAATTGTCCTTCCCCCATCCCCTACCGTACCTACCCTGCCTACCTCACCTCAAATGTCTTCTCCATCTTTTCGTCCATCCCCTGACCCCCCTCCTCCTCCGCTTCCCACTTCGCCTTCTCAGCATGTTTCATCTTCTTCCCTGCCGCTTGTTTCTCCAACCCCTCCACTCTTCCGACCGTCTGTTCCACCATCTCAACTGCAATGGACTTCCCTTTTCAAGCGCAAACCCAGTAATGCGGGGAAGTACATTCCAGTTGAGATGGCCCCTAACTTAGTCAACGACTTTTTGATCCCTCCCGCCAGTGTCATTGAAGCCGGTAAGGAAGTTTGGAGTAGCTACCTGGTGGGATTTTTTCTTGACAAGCCATTGCCATATTCAGTTGTTATTTCCACTCCGAAGAAGTACTGGAAATTGAAGGGTGCAATTAATGTTCGCTCCAATGGATTTTTATTCATGTTTCACCTGTCATGTGATGAAGACAGAGCTCGTATCTTGCAGGGAGATCCAATTGTTATGCGTAACAAACTTTTCATAATAAAACAATGGGACCCATACGTTGGGAATGCCTGTGCCTCAATATCATCCGTGCCAGTGTGGGTTAAATTTTCCAATATTCCTTTGTTTTCTTGGTCTCGCTGTGGAATCAATTGGTTAGCAAGTAGGGTGGGAAAAATGGTTTGCATGGATGAATCTACTGAAAAGCTAGAAAGACTGTCATTTGCCAAGTGCTTAATTGAAATCAGTCCTGAGCAGTGTCTTATTGACTCCTTTCCTGTTCAACTTCTGGATGGAGCAACTCAATTAATTTATGTTGAATATCAATGAAAGCCAGATATATGTTCAATCTGCAGGATTTTTGGTCATTTAGAGCCCAACTGTGAAAAAAAATCGACCTCTGGCACGCTGGAAAATAAAGTGGAATGCAATATAACTAGAGAAGCAGCTGTCCAAAATTCAAAGGAACATATAGAGAATAATGGAATTACGTCCGGTCGATGAAAGCAAAAATGGAAATTAGTGAGCAGGTCAAGAAAGCAAAAATCCAAAATAGTTACAACGAAAAATCAGCTGCTAGTAGTAAGGGAAGATGAACTCCCTGGAATGAACAAAAGAATGAATGGAACTGAAACTGAGGAAGGCGAGATTGAAACTGGGGATGCTGTTGCGACACCTGATCAGGTAGAATTAAGCACTAATGAAAACAATGATATTCTAAAAAAGAATGAATTTCACATTCTATCTGAATTGGGAGGGAATGAGACAAATGAAGTTGACAATGGAACCGGTGAAAATGAAATAACTAATGCAGAAGTTACTGATGATATGGTCATTAAAAATGGAGCTGAGTTGAGTTATTCAAATAACATACCCTCTGTTGAAGTAACTGTCAAAACAAACCCAGTTAATAGAACAGCTCCAGTTTTTGCAAATCCATCTCAAACTTGTAAAAACAAACAAGTTGTTAACAATAGTGCATGCATCCCCTCTTCAAACTTTGTCCAGCCTTGTTCTCTTACCTCCTTATCCAAAAATATCTCCTGTGTCACTAATCTTCATCAACAAGTAACCTCTCAAACCAATGTCAACCATAATTACACTGAACTGTCATCATCAACACCCTTCAAACTCAATGATTCCTCTAGTGCTAACAAACAAACTCCCCTCTCCCTGTATATTCCAGTGCATGTATCCCCTGTGCACGTGCACAACCATGAAGCCACTGAAGCGAACCAAGGAATTTCATCTTCTCATCAAAAAGGGGTTTCTGAATCTAACACAAACCATCCCTATGATCATATTCCGGCTCCTCAAGCTTGGATGCCCCCTCCTCCTGCACAGCCCCTCACCTCTTCATGCCTATCCAACACGAACCAAAAAGTGACCCAATCCTTCAGTGCTATGCCTGTTAGTTCTAGTATTATAAAGAAACTTAATTCTTTGTCAGAACTTGATCTCAATCCTCCTGCTGGAACAACTCTCTCATCTCCAATTCCTGAATCCGTAGTTCAATCATCCCCTTTAACCAGAGGTGGCAAGAAGAAACTTCAACATAAACAAATGGTTGTTTAATGATGAGCAACATAGGAGCTTGGAACATTCGTGGTGCACACTCGGAAATCAAACTAAACCAATGCAAGCAAATTATATCTACTCATTCTTTGAGTCTTGTAGCTATACTTGAAACTAAACTTAATGCAAACCTCTCATCCAAAGCTGCTACATTCATTAATCCAACCTGGAATATGATAAATAATCTCTGTGATGCCCCCTACGGTAGAATTCTTATCTTATATAACCCTCCTACATTCCAACTTAACCCTATCCTATCAACTTCTCAACTAATTCACATCCACTGTCTCCACCAATCAACATCTACTTCCTTCTACCTAACGGTCATCTATAGCCACAACTCTATGCAGGGTCGTCAATCCTATCTTTCTCTTCTTCCTTCATTGCGCCAAGAAACTCACCCTTGGATAGTCATAGGGGACTTCAACTGCTCCTACCAATTATCTCACAGGCATGGTGGGAACCCCTTGTCCCTAAGTCTAATAAGACCTCTTAGTAATGCAATCTCTCACTCTAATCTTATTGAGCTTACTACAGTCGGTGCTTTCTTCACATGGAACAACTCTAGTAGACAATCCCCGCGAACCTTTCCAAAAATTGACTTTGCCTTCTCTAATCTCAATGCTTTAACCAAATGGCCCCATATGTTTAATCTCCTACCTATGCCTGGCTTATCTGATCATTCCCCTCAAATCATATCCTTTGGTACTGCTGTGAGAAAAAGAAACTCAAATTTTAAATTTTTTAATGCTTGGGTTCGCCACCCTGATTTTTATGAATTAGTTAGTAAGGCATGGTCGACAAATTTTTTTGGTAACCCTATGTTTATATTGTAGAGTAAATTGAAGGCCGTAAAAGCTGAACTGAAAAAGTGGGCTCTGTGCAAATTTGGTCAAGGTAATCTAGCTTCCACCTCTCTAGCTGAAGAATTGAAACTCATTCAGGAATTGATGACGACCGAAACATCAAATAGTGAGCTGGCTAATAAAGAGGCTGTTGTTTCCTCCCAACTTCGTGAAGCATTAGGTACAGAAGCTGATATGATCAAACAGAAATCAAGGCTCAAGTGGTTTAAACATGGCGATAGAAATACTGCGTTCTACCACTCCTCTCTCAAAGCCAAGCAGTCTCGTGAGTTAATCAGTTCCCTCATTGACATGAATGGTGAGTACGTCGTGGACCCTATCCAAATTGATGAAATGTTCCTTGATCACTTCACTAAAATGCTTGGCAACTACAATCAATTCAAACCGTCTCTCGAGCTCCTAGATTCAATAAACATACCAAGAATTTCTCCTGAAGACAATGCTTTTCTCTGCAATTCTGTCACTGACAATGAAATCAAAACAGCTCTCTTCTCCCTAAATGCTAATTCCACTGGAGGTCCTGATGGATTCAACTCATTTTTCTTTACCTCTTCTTGGGAAATAGTTGGCCAATCTTTCTTGAAGGCAATTCAGAATTTTTTCAACAAGTGCAAAATGATAGGGTCTATCAATGCAACTAATATTGCACTAATCCCAAAAGTTAAGAATTCATGCAGAGTTTCTGAATTTAGGCCAATATCATGCTGTAATACAATTTATAAGTGCATATCGAAAATCATAGCTACTAGACTCAAATCAGTTCTGGAAAAAGTTATCTCGTCCAACCAAACTGCATTTCTTCAAGGCAGGAGCATTCTTGATAACGTGATGATGTCACATGAATTATTGAGAGGATATAACAACTCCCACATATCCCCCAGAGAAACCTTCAAGCTTGATATATCGAAGGCTTTTGACTCCTTGCAATGGGACTCAATAGTTAGAATAATGGGATTAATGAATTTCCCCAAGCACTTTGTTGCATGGATCCACTGTTGTATTTCTACACCCAGGTATTCACTGATGGTCAATAACTGTACTGTGGGTTTTTTTAAGGGGAAACAGGGCATTAGACAGGGTGACCCGATCTCTGCCTACCTTTTTATTCTTGTGATGGAGATACTTAATCAAATCCTTATTCATCTTGTCTAAGATGGCAGATTCATGACTCACCCTAAATGCAAGAACCCGCTTATCACATCTCTGATGTTCGCCGACGACCTGGTCATATTTTCCAAGCCTAACATGATGACAGTTACTTCCATCATGAATGGTCTGGACAAATTCTTCAAAATAACTGGATTAATGATCAATCTGATGAAAGCTGATTTAATGATAGCTGGTGTCACCCTTGAGCTAACCACCCAAATCACTACTTTCACTGCTATCCCTCTTCGAACAGATATTTCTATGTACCTTGGACTTCCATTGGCAACATCAAGAATTACTACTGCACAATGTATTCCTCTTTTTGACAGAATCACTGCCAGGCTAGCGAACTGGACCAACAGATTGCTTTCTCAAGCTGGAAGATTCACTTTAATCAATTCAATCATATTCTCCATGACAGTGTATTGGTCGAGATCATTCATTCTCCCTTCCAAGCTTCTCAAAATGATAAGGTCTGCTATGTCAAACTTCTTCTGGCATGGGTCTATCACTGCTAGGAAGCTATCCCCATGTGCATTTTCCAAACTTGAAAAACCTAAATCGTGGGGGGGACTGGGAATTAAAAATCTCATACAATGGAACCGAGCGGCCATGGTGAAACATATTGACAATCTGCTTAATCACAATAATAGTCTATGGGTAACCTGGTCCTACAAATATATAATACGTAACAAGAACTTCTGGACAATGGATATCCCCCTCTCATGTAGTTGGACTTGGCGTAATCTGCTCAAGATCAGACATGACATCCTCCCTTATGCTAGAAGTCGAATTGGTATTAATGGTCGTCAATCCTTCTGGTATGACCCTTGGATTAAAGAAGGAATTATCCTCAGTCACTGTCTCACTTTCAACCAACAAATTCAATCTGCAATCCACTCCAATTCTCTGGCTTTGGAATGTATTACTGATGGCAAAGTTGATCTCCCATATTCTAGTAACCTTTCTGTTCGAAACCTTTGGCATCATCTACGTGGCACTAAAGTTAACATATTCCCTGAGGATGGCATAACCTGGTCATGCTGCAAGAACACCTATAAGATTGGAGCTATGTACAAGAACCTAATTAGCAAGTTCTACACTTTCCATCTCTGCTGGAATAAACGTATTTGGTTGCAGCATAATTCTGAGAGTCAAAATCTGATGCTATGGAAGTTAATTCGCAACGCTCTAAAAACCAAAATTAAATTGAGGCAGCGTGGGTTAACTATTGATACCACGTGTATCTTCTGCCATGTGGATGACGAGGACACTCTTCACCTCTTCTTTGACTGTTCGTATGTGCACAGGTTTTGGAGTTGGATCATCTCCATCATCTCTGGTAGGGTTGTTGCTCATGACAGTAAGGAGGAATGGGAGATCATATACAAAGCAACCAGATGGAGAAGTGAATCAACGTATGTATTGCTATTTACTCTAAAGACTTTCATTTCGGCAATATGGGAGGAGAGAAATGTTGTTATCTTCAATGACAGAAGGAAAACTGAACTACAAATGAAAATATGCATCGTTAGGAAAATGAAATTTGGGATAGCTGTCTCTAATCATCAGTTTGATCCTGGGTTTCTGCAGGTGCTCCCGTCTCTCTAAGTGTTCTATTGGTGTTCTGTGTCTTTTCCCCCTTTTTTTCTTGTTGATATGCCTGTTTTCCATGTTCTCTTGTTTCTCAGTTTCCTTGCCTACCTCTGGTGGGATGTTTTTTCCCTGTAATTCTTAGCTCTTGGTATATCAATAAATGGTAGGGGCCCATTCCAACCCCGCTGGCTTTGCCAAAATCTATGTAGTGTCTTTTGAAGTATCGGTAGTGAAAAAATGGATATTGAAATTTTTGCAATCTATTATTAATAGATTATACTTTTTCATTTTCTTATAGCGTTTAGACATGCATAAGAAAGAACTTGAACATGCTAAAAGGGTTTTAAAAAGGTAGATGAACTCATTAATTCACAGAAAGGTGGCCTTAATTAACTTTTTTAACAAAATTACTCTATTAGTATGTTCGAGTTTGAGTGTAGCTCTTGTAAGCAAAAACAATAAAATCGATGATAAAATTATTGGTATAGAAGCCATATTTGAATTATTATTATTGTGAAAAAAGTTGTTTCTTTTTCCCCATATTTATTGTTATTTTATTCAAAAGTTGCCGCTAAATGCTTTTTACCAAATATTTAAGGTTGTTTTCCCCCATAAACATTGGTTACATTTTTTTTGACAAGGGGTAATTGATCTTTATCAATAAAATAGGGCAATAATACAAATATGTATGAGTAACTTAGCCCAAACAAATTAGACCTGACCTGCTTTGCTTATATTAACTATCGACATCGCAAAACTACTTCATTTAATAAACTAAATCGAAAAAAAAGGAAACGAAACAACACCAAACCCTCCCCCCCCCCCCCCCCCCCCCCCAACCCGGCCCCCCGGGGCCCCCACAAAATTAGAGTCAACTCATGTTTACTAAAGGCAGTGGATCCTTGAAGCTGTCATCTCGGTATGCTCTCCTTGTTCGATACTCATCTCTTCGCGACTCTATAATGCTCTATTCTACTTGCTTGTCTTCCTTCGCCTGATTCTGGTAAGTTGTGAGTCGCAGTATCAGGTACGGACCAATTTGCACAAATATCCACTGATATGGTATGCAGCTTTGTCCCTTGTTTGATTTCAACATCAGAACCTTTACGTGAAACTCTACTTTATGGCTGATCTGAAAGTAATTGCTTGCTTTGTGTTTAAATCTCCTATCGTTCCTTTCCTGCCAACAAGCCAAAATGCATGTTGTTAAGCATATTCTGGAAAGATCACTTAGCATATCTTTGAATCGAAACTTAATATGTAGTTCATTGACCTCTGTAATGATGTTTCCTGGTTGTTGCCTGAAATGTTTAATTTTCCTTTGCACCGCATCCATATGAAATTGTGTACATTGAAAGAATAAATGTTGTATGCTTTCTTCCATATCCTACATAACGAACATGCCTCGTCGACAATAACATGTCTATTTCATAGTACTTTCGTAGTAGATGGTTGGTTGGTGGTGGCATGACATATACAAACTGCCATTTTTGGCTTGTTAACTTTGTCCCAAACTGCCTTAGCCCATTCTATGATTTCAAAAAACTTCCTTGTAACTTCCCCACTTAAATTAAATGTGAAATGACCATCAGCTGAATTTTTAAGATGCCTGAAATCTTGTCCTTGCTGTTGTACATAGTAATTTGGCTAAGTTCATTTGATAGAGTTATATTGTGGGGATGTCTGTTTCGTTTCCACATCTTTTCAATGATAGTTTGGTCTACTGTAGCTTTTTCCAATCCTAGATTGGCATAGCTTAAACACCCAGCTTATGTAGTAAGGATGAACCATTCAATCAGGGGTCATACTACATACTTGTGATTTTTGCCATCCACGATTCTTCTTTCAAATACAAGTAATGATTTATGTCTCGTTTGTAGAGTATATCTGAAAGTGCCTGAATGTTTTTGTGTATTTGTAGTCCTAAAATGATTTGTCTTGAATGTATTTGTTATGTAACCATTTAGGTACTAATCTTTCTTTATTTAAAAGTTTCCATTTGAGCTTGATAAAAGCAACTTCATCAGACTCTACTATATCTCTTGACTCTACCCCTTTCACCCTTGGGTTTACAAAAAGTCTCCTATGGAATTTTACCTTTTCCCCCTCCATAAAAATGTTTTGCAGATCCTGACTATCTTGTTAATTGTTCTTTTTGGTATTTTCAGGCATTGTGACCAGAATGGAAACATTGGTTAAATTATTGAATTAACTAATTAGTTCCACTCTACCAGCAAGAGAAAGTAATGCACATTCTCATCCTTCAATCTTAAATTTGATTTATCTACTAGGCTTGAGCACATACTTTCTTTGATATATACACCGTAAAGGTATGACTAGGTATTTAAGAGGTAAATTACCTTCTCTTAAGCTTAAAATGTCCAATATGTCATCCACACACCTGCAATCTTTACTGAATATAAATTTTGTTTTGTCCACACTAATGTATAGACCAACATGGCATTTTAATTTATGAATTTTTTTATTAACTGCTAGGGTACTAGTGATATCACCCTTCATGAATAGTAAAACATCATCTACATATATGATATTCGTAATAATGGGCTCAATGTTGTGGATATGTCTGATTTTTCCCATAGTAATTCTTGCATCCAATAAAGTACTAAGATTCACCATGGCAAAAGTAAAAAGACAAGATGATATGGGGTCTCTAGACCTGAGAATCCTATTACTTTTGAAATATCTAGTTGGTATGCCTTGAGCAATGGCTGAGAGGGGAGGAATTTCTACCGTTTCTTCAATAATTTTCAACAATTTCTCTGGAAGTTGCGTCATTCTAATCATGTAAATAACAAATTTTCTATTGACGTTATGATAAGCCTTCTTCGGATCAATTTTTATGCATATTTTATCACTGCCTCTCCCATTAAAACCTCTCATTTGTTCATGAGCAACAAGAATGCTGTGAAAGATGCTTCTTCAGGGAATAAAAGCATGTTTATTTTTAGATATTAGTTTGTTAGAGATTTTCTTTAACCTGGTACACAACACTTTTGCCAATATTTTGTAGAGAAAATCACAATAAGCAATAGGTTTGAATAACTCTATAGAATTAGATGGTATTTTCTTCGATACTAAGGCTAGAAAAGTGTGATTGAGTTCTCTAATAATTCTTACACTATTGAAAGCACTTCGCATGGCCTTTTCGATTGGATTCGCAAAAGTATTCCAGTGTAGTTTGAAATTTTTTCAATTATAACCATCTAATCCTGGTGCTTTAATATCTTCAGAATTGACAATTACATGTTTGATTTCCACGAGTGTTATTATAGAGTTCAAAACGCATTTGAATTCATTATTTGTGACTTTCTTGCAATAGATACTAGGGAATTCAGATATTATATGCTCTAAATTATGTAGATTCCTGAAGTAATCCACCGCCTTTAAACTTAATGGTTCATGTAAATTTTGGTCGTTACATGAGTCATTGAGTAGTGCATCCAAGTTGTTCCCATTACCTTCTGGAGTTCAACTTAGCATAAAAATACTTTGTGCTATCATCTCCCATAGTAAGCCAGTTTATTTTTAATTTTTGCTTGATGCTTCTGCTAACAAGTTTAGACTGACTTGATGCTCCTTTTTCACAGCGTAATATGCTTCAGCATTGAAGTTGTTGCAATCAGCTTCTAGCTTTTCTTATAACTGCTCACATTTTTTCCTATTAGCCTCTACTATCTTATACAAATTTAATAAGCTTAAACTCCATGGCTTCAATTCATTTTTAAGAAGTTTCATGGTTCCAATAATATTAAATAGCATGTTACCTTCCCTAGGAATTTTCAAATGATCGTCTAAGTGTTATTATAACCATCTACCTTATGCTAATTATTCTGATATTCAAAGTGCTTATTGCCTTTCACCTTCACAATAGTAGTGAATTTTACTAATAATGCGGTATGGTCAATTGATGTTGAAGGTAAAGCCATAGCAAAAGCTTGCTTAAAATGATTAAACCAAAAATAATTAACCAATACTTTATCTAGTTTGCTTGAATATGACTTTAGTTTTATCCACATTAATGTCTAGCTTCAACGATCTTAATTCCGAACAATATCACATGATAGCGGTACAGTCCAAATCCAATATAATGTTTGTGAGCTCTTGGTCTAGAATGTGTATCGCCATTTAGTTATAGCCGAAATAAGCGTCCATAAAAGAAAGCAGCTTGTGTCCGAAAGTCCCATCGTCGATTCTGGGTAGTAGGAAGCTACACTTCCGGGATGCTTTATTTAAGTCTGGACATAAAAGCATGTCCACGATTACCCATATTTCTTTTAACCAACACATTATTTGATACCCATTCGGGGTACAATGCATTGTGGACAAATCATTTGCTCTCAGCTTATCCACTTTCTCCTTCAACACGGCAGGTCACTCCAAACCCAGACCATGCCTTTTATTTTATTTTATAGGAAGATATTTCAAGTTCACATTCAGTATGTGGCAGGATGCCCCCGACGATATCTCGTACATATCTGAATATGTCTAGGAAAATAGATCTACGTTTGCTTGGAGAAAACCAACCAATTCCTCCTTCAAGTTGGCACTAAGCTAAGATCTGATCTTAAGGACCCAAGTTGGATCATCCATATCGATTGAGACATTAATGTCAGCTCAGCTGGTGCTGCCCACACTTCCTTTGACTACTTCCAAGGATCATAGGGTTAAAGAACTCGCTATGGTTTCCGAGCTAGGGCTTAGGCATTGGTTGCTTTGCATTTGCATCCTTGATGCAGAGAGTTCTCTCTACACCCTTTCCTCTCTATGACAATCGCCCTACACCATCGATGCACACATAACTGAATAGTGTGCTGTGGGCGCATCCGGTCGATGTAGGACGATTGCCAAGTGAAAGAAAAAGAAATAAAGGAGAGGAATATAAGAGAGGAGAAGAGAAAGAAAGAAAACATCACATAATCACATAACTTGTCATATATCTTACAGCGCATCGGATAAAATATAATAATCATCCCAAATATAAAACAAAAGAGACAGCAATAACTATATAAACCAAATAATCAGAGTACGCAAGCTTATACAAAGTAGTAACATAGTTTATACAACTGATAAACTATCTCTAATAATAGTAAGTTGAATGCTATCAAGGCTCCATAACGTCACACAGTGGAATAAACAATAATAAGTCTCAAAACATAAGTATGAGAAAGCGTTAGCTCCTGTTAGTCCATCTGCACAGCTCCATTTGTTGTTTACACTTGCTATATAATCTACTCATTTAAGAGTACCTAAGATAATAAGAAGTAAAGTATAAAAGCTCGAGTCAAACAACAGTCTGGTGTGAGCGATAAATAGTCTCAAAAGACTATAAAATCGGTTTAGTATATGGAACAAAGGGTATGGAGAATCATACACGACCTGTCCCTACATCCACAGAGTTCACATATAATACAGGATATATGCTACTCTATGATAGTCATCATGGGTGTACTATACATTAAAGTACTAAAGGTGTCTAGATATCGTCATAAGTAATATCTACATCATGTGACATCGCTAAGGTGTTAAAAATAGTCAAACAATCATAGAATCCATCACCAATCCTCACACTCACCCACTTAGTGCGTTGGATATGTGATACTCATATATCCACCTACATAAAGCCAAAGACTACCTAATGTCTTGGTTCCTATATAGTCGAATCCATGCTACACAGTAGGCTGGGAACTAGACTGCACCTCAGTAGATAGCCTAAGGTACAATGGGTCTGCACCTCCATAGGCAACTTAAGTGAGCATCCTCATGTACCCTCCTCTTTACGAGTACACTGCGAAACTTACGAGTATCAATGATCCCTTTGCACATGTCTTCCATAGCGGAGCCCATTTCGAAACTATCCACACAACTTCCATCCGAAGTTGCTGTGATTGGGAATTACTCTTGAACAACCCGACTTGTCATCGCCTACTCCGCCTTTCAAAGTATAGCTATCCATCATCCAAGTCATCACTTCCCATCATGGATTCTTCATCGTCGAATCATGTAGTCATCATGTCAAAGCATCACATCTTCGCTTCACCGTTAAATCACTCATTGAAGAGCCATATCATCAAAATCGAATGTTGAACGAATGAACAAACCATCACATCATGCTCTTCGAAGCCTTTCTATCATCCACGTCAAAATTGGCCAAATCAGCCATCATCAATAGCGGTAGATATCGACCACTTTAGAGTAGTCGATAGCGACCACTTTGGTTGTGCACATAACAAAAAATGGTTAAATACAAACCTAATGAAAACATTTGGCATCTTCCCTGAAGTCCGAAGTACATACCCAAGTTCGTCGTCCTTCATCTTCCGATCAGTCGGCACGCACCAATACTCCTCCACATATTTATTCCATCCATTCGAGTTTATCATCATTTGTGTGCTTAATCAATATGCATAAAACTCTATCACATCATTTGTGTCATGGCCCGTTTTCCGTACCCTATGAATTGACAATAAATCACACATGTGCAACTCAAATTGCACGAATAAGCGAACCATTAATGTAACGCCCCGCCTTCCCGCAAGCTTTAATCGACGATAAACCACACACATCAGACTTAAACCATACAGAAGGGTGGGTTGTTATGGGTTAAATAAGAAAAAACAGAGAAAGGGAAAAAACAAAATAGAATCTTACAGCGGAACGATAAAATATAATAATCAAATATACAGTTCATGAAGCTGTTTTTCCAAATATTTGATTTTACTTATACAATACATATCAGAGTTGCACATACCAGAGAATATTAATAATGCAGCAGAATAGTGTAGTGGAATAATATAATTGATAATAGTAATAATAATTCTTCGTCTTCGTCCTCCAGAATAAAAATCTTCAAATCCTGAAATGCTCAGACTGACCCGAGCGAATTCAAAAGACAAACACTCGAGTCAGAACTAAAAGGTCTTATGTAAGTTGAGTCAACGGAAATAAATATGAGTGTAACGACGTTGGAGACATTACGGGATTTGACATCTCCTATTCAGTGTCTAACGTGAGTGCAGTAACTTAAGAGGTGCTCGGGATTCACATCTCCTAAGGATCCGTTAAACTATTTACTATGTAGTAATACTTGGCTATTATAATAGTGTCTATTAGTAAAATAAACTTACTTTAAAATGGCGTTAAGGAGTGACCCAATATTCCCCTTAACACATAATATATTCCCATAGTCCATACAGTACCGTAATCTCCCCCGTACTGGGCGTCGTCAGAGGGCACTCCATAGGTATGGTATAAAACAAAATCGTATAAGGAGCGCTAGGGTAGGTGACACGGCACAACTAGGCAATGCTAGGGTAGATATACCAATTATGCTTCCGGGCCGGTGGTAACACATAGCCGCAGCTACCGCCCACCTCGAGCCATACCCCCAAATCAAAGAAATCAAAAGTGGCCACCGAATAAATCCAAAGTCAGAGTATAATATCGAATGGATGTGTCCGATAAAAGGTGCTACCTTCTTAGCCCGTCGATCGCTCATGTTTTAGCCATCTTATGCCAACTCACGGGAGTTGGGTCCGCGTATTTACCTCAAAGAAAACGTCGCCACCATCCTACTTCATTCTGGAATCTTCACCGCGTACACGGTTGTTAAAGTGGTTTTCGGAATTGGCAGAGAGTATGAAAACTTCCGATCCCGGTCTCTTCAACAACCAAACGTTATTATAACACCGCGGCCATTTCAAAATAATTTATACTTCAAAACCCGGATATAATATTTATTTCAAAACCACATAAATATGATATCATTTCAATTTAAAAACCAAATCAATATGATATTCTTTTTTTTCAAATCAATATAATATCATTTTATTTCAAATATATCCCCTTTTTAAAATCATAGCACTTCCAAATTTAATATTTCAAAACCAAACATTTGAAAATTTAACACCTTTAAAACATAATGCTATGAAATTCATAACTTCGAAACATTTCAACATTTCAATTTCGATATATTTCAATATTAGTCCGTGAGATGATGGTTTTGATGACAACAACCTTAGAATAGATTATAAAATATAAATACTGATATTTTAAGTTTAGATATATATGTATATGCAGGATTTAATCATGCGGGTACCAAGAATGAAAACTGTACAATATGGAGATTCAAGATATCAAGATAGAAGACTCATGAGTATCAAGATTATCAAGAGTTCAAGATTTCAAGATTAAGTATTTTTATTAGGAATTTTGTTAAAACTCATAGAAAAGCACAGACTTCTTAAAATCCAATTTATTCGTGGAATGTAATCCACTTCCAGCCTGTTAAAGGGATGGAACCCTAAGTAGGATGAAACCTACGAAAAATATAGTGGAACATTGTTTTGTATGCACTAACTTTTTATTCAAAATGATTTTACAAAATTATCTTGTTTTCAAAATGATTTCAAAACTTTCCTTTTAAAAACATCAAAACCCTCTATCCTGATTTTAAATAATTTTAGCCTCAAAATTATCTTTAATTTCAAAGTCAAAATTACTCCTGATTTTAAACTATCTTTTAAATATAGTATATATTTAACTTTTAAATATTTATACTTAGATTTAAATATAAAATTATAGTTAAATTCTATATATATTATTCTCTATATTTACTTATGAATTTTAACTATAGTCAAGTATATTTATAAAGTTTAAAATAGTTTTAATATAAAATAAAAGTTATTTTCAAAGAAAAACAAAAAACCAAAAAATCCTCTGGGATGTCGACATGCCCAAGTACCCCATGTCAACATGGTGTCAGTTGAGTTCAAAATTTAAATTTCAAAAGAAGTGTCTATTCTCCATAACTCTTCATGAATGGACATAGCTGTTATTCTTCTATAAATAGAGGTTAGTTTCAACGAATTTTATATCAGATTTTCTGGTTTTTCACTGCTCTTCTTCTTCCACATTTCTTAATACATATTCTTACCATTACTCTGCCGAAATCAACATTGAATCGAACTCGATTACTTCTAGTTTGATTCTCTATCACTATCTCTACAAGGTTCTCAGTGCTATTCAGAGTTATAGGCTTTTTGTAATCTATCAAAAGAGAAAAGGTGTGATTGTAGCCTTGAAAATCAATCAAAAGAGAAAAGGTGTGATTGTAGCCTTGGTAAATCAATTGGGTGAACTTGTGGCCCGGAAATCAAGTATCTCTGCCCAGAGAATAGAAATTCTGGAGGGTGTACCTCTTAGCCTTGAAACCGTAGGTGTAACTGTACAATTGCTTTTGAAAGGAAATCCGTCCTTGTGTTGCGGGACTGGATGTAGGGTAACTCCGAACCAGTATAAAATCCGGTGTGTTCTTTCTTTTACTGCTTTTATTTTATTTCTGCATCTGTGTTTATGTCTATGATCATATCTGTGTCTGTATATTGCATACATTGGTGTCTAAATTAACATAAACTCAAAAAGATTTAGTAATTCTTTATTAACACTATTCACCCCCCTCTAGTGTTAATCATAGCCTTAAGATCCGTAATCCTCAATTTCTCACAATTGGTACCAGAGTAAGGTTTTCAAAGTTTCATAATCTGATTTTTGAAAAGTTTTCAAAATGGCTACCAACACTGGTACTGTTACTAACACTAGTATCCCTGTCACTAGTTCATTTGTAGAGTGTCGGTCTACTGTCAGACCACCACTTTTTAATGGCAGTAACTATGCATATTGGGCATGTAGGATGAAAATATATTTACAATCTATAGGATTAGACACTTGGAATATCACACAAACTGAATATTCTGAACCCACAACTAATTTTGCACAGTGGACTGCTGAGCAAAAGACTGTTGCACAAAATAATTCGAAGGCAATGAATATTCTGTTTTGTTCACTAGATAGAAATGAATTCAATAGAGTGCCAGTTTGTAAGTCTGCATATGAAATATGGAAAACTTTGCAAGTTACCCACGAAGGAACAAAGAAAGTTAAACAGACCAAAATTTCCATGCTCACAAATCAGTTTCAATTATTTAAAATGAATCCTAATGAGTCTATTTCGGATATGTATAGTAGATTTCAGGATATTGTGCATTCTCTTATATCTTTGGAAAAAGAATTTTCTGAAGAAGATCAAGTCAGAAAGATTTTAAATTCTCTACCTCCAGAATGGGATCAAAAGACACTTGCGATCGAAGAGGCAAATGACATCAGTACTTTAAAGAAAGAAGAATTAATTGGAAATCTAATGTCTTATGAAGTTCAAATGATCGAGAGAAGAGAAAGTAAAGCTTATGAAAAGAAATCAATGGCATCCAATGCATTGACCGATGGATCAGACTCAAACAGCGATAACGATGAAGAGATGGCCTTTATGACTAGAAATTTTAGGAAATTCCTGAAATACAGAAAGATGAATAATCTCAAGAGAAACAACTATAAGAATTCTGGAAATCAGAATGTAGTGACAAATAATGAAAAATGTTACAACTGTGATAAACCAGGCCATTTCAAAAGAGACTATCTGTATCCAGATAGGCAAATTCTCCTATGAACAATGATCCAGCAAAGAAATGGTAACGTGCATTTACTGCTACTCTAGATGACTCAGACTCGTCCTCAAGTGATGATGATCAGAAGACATATAATTCGAATTTGTGTTTCACAGCTGTTCATGACTCCGACGAATTCAAAGAGACGGACTCAGAAAAAGGTACACGTTTACAATACAATTAGTTGAAATTGCTTGCTTAGAATTAGTTGATTGATTGTTTGATTGATTGATTTTGAATTGATGTGTTGTTTGAATTTTAAAATTTGTTTTCTATTTTTTATTATTATTTCATTATTATTTTTATTATTTTTTAATAGTATAATAATATTTTCTAAAATATACTTGAAGTTTAATAATATTTCAGATATATATATAGGCATTAAAAATAATATATATATATATATATATATATATATATATATATTAGAGATCTTAGGAAAAATCAATTCATGAAAATTCAAAAGCACATGTCGACATGGGTACCTGAATTTGAATTTCAAAATTTGAATTCAAATGTTTGAATTTCCCTCCATCTTTTCACTTCATTCAATTCTCTGAAACGCTACCTTTTGATCAGAGAATATGTCGTTTAAGAATCTATTTATTCACTATCTTTTATCATATCTTTTCACTCTCATTTTCAAATTCAAACTCTCTCTTCATAACTTCAAGCTCTCTACTCTCTAGTTTAATGGCTTCTTCAAGCAACCCCTCCACCATGAGAATTTCCAGAAAAATCAAAGATCAATTATTCAATGATCCGGAGGCAATAAAAGCATACATCAATTATGCTAACTATGCCAAAGTCCATCCCAGAAAATTTGCTATTTTTCAAGATTTTTTTTCTTATGAACTTGATTCTCTTTTTGCAAACAATGGAGTTCTTAGTCTTATTGATGCTTCTCAAAATGATTTTGTTTGCTATTCAAATCTTGTCAAAATTTTCTATGCTAATTTAAACCGTGGATTTTATCATGGAAATGAGGATGAAATTTGGAGTAGTGTCAAAGGCACTAGAATTGTTTTGAATTGTGATCTTTTGAGTACCATTTCTCAATTGCAAGTGTACGGGAATGTATCTTTCTAATTTTAAAATCGGTGAAAATGATCGTGAGACATTTCATCACATTTTCGAAGGAATTTATAATTTTGAATTCAAAAATTGAAATTTTCGTCCAAAGACAAGAATTGTTAATCTTCTTTTGCAACATACTTTGACCCCAAGATCGGGGAATTTTAACAATCCTACTTCAAAAGTTTGCAAAGCTCTTTTTGTTATTCTTGGAAATTATGACATAAATTGGCGCAAGTTATTTTGGATGAACTTCGTCCTAAAAATCTTGAAATGGGTGAGAATACTTTATACCATGGAATTTATCTCACTCGGATTTTTAACTATTTTGGAGTGGATTTCGAAGGCGAAGAATTTGTTTCTAGAAAAGTTTTCAATCATTCCAACATTTCGCTTATGAAAATTCCTTTTGTTTTTCAACCTTATGAGACCCTTGCGGAAAAAGAAGAGCGATTGGCTCATGAGGAAATGGAAGAAGAGGAAAAGGAAGAAGGAGAAGAAGGGGATGAAATGGAAATTGAAGAAGAAGAAGAAGGTGAAACCTCTTTGGAAAGCATTGACTATCCTCCTAATCCATCCACCAAAACTCTTCTCAAAAATCAAAAGACTATTGTTGAGAATCAACGGATTCTTAAAAGATCCGTTAGTAAGAAGTTGGACAAAATTTCATCCAAGATGTACAAGTTCATTTCCAAAGTCGACAAGAAACTTGGACTATCTTCGTCATCATCATCCTCTAACTAATTTTATCTTTTCGTATCTTGTTGTGTTTGTTTTAGTTTGCTTTATTTCGAATGTTCATGTAGTTTGTTGTGTGCTTAATCGTTGTATTATCGTAGTATGCAATGAAATGAGATTTTCTTTCTGTTATCTACCTTATCTTATCTCCAGAATAAATGTTAGTATATTATATAAATATATATACATATACACACATAATTATTCACAAAACCAAATTAGTCATAATTTTACGCTAACCCATGTCGACATTCCCTATATGACCATGTCGACATGTACTGGTCAGAAATGACAATTGATTTTGAATTTGAAATTTGAATAACTTTCAAATGTCTATTCATTTCAAACGAATTTCTACACATATAAATACCTGTTTCTTCCAGAATTCTTCACTGAAATTTATTTCTTATCATCTATATCCTTTATTTCTTTCACAAATTCAACTATGGCTAATCCTATTCACAATCTATCCGAAAATCTTGAAGAAACCCTTAATTCGTTCAAGAATATTCTCTCGTTTATTCTACGTAACCAGCGTCACTTAGAATTGAGTCAAATGCAGATGATCAAGGAACAAGAAAGGCACTTCGATGCGATACGATGGATGATCTCCTCTCTGCACAAGGATGATAACGAAGCACATCCTCCTGGGATGCTATTGAGGCAGACCCAATCTTTGGATAAGAAGGATGGGTGGAAGTTCCACGTAACGTTTGATTTGTATTTGTATGATGTGGTCTGGATTGATATTCTGTGTGGATTGATTTCTTGATATTGGTTTGAAGTTTGTTGTATAAAACATATATATACATTGAAATGTATATAGTCTTTGATTAGTTATCATGTTCATAAGTATAATTATTTCTTAATCTATATATTATATATTCCATTGTATAGTTTATCAATGCAGGTACTGAAGCCCAAGAATGAGGGGGAGTAATTTTTTTGTTGATGACAAAGGGGGAGAAATATAAAATAGGGTAGTTAGGCATAAATTAAGGGGGGAGTTATTAGTTTTAGGGGGAGTTATTGGGACAGAAGTAATATTTTATAAATAAAGGTTGTCATCATCAAAAATGGGGAGATTGTTAGTCCGTGAGATGATGGTTTTGATTACAACAACCTTATAATAGATTATAAAATATAAATACTGACATTATAAGTTTAGATATATATGTATATGCAGGATTTAATCATGTAGGTACCAAGAATGAATAATGTACAGTATAGAGATTCAAGATATCAAGATAGAAGACTCATGAGTATCAAGATTATCAAGAGTTCAAGATTTCAAGGTTAAGTATTTTTATTAGGAATTTTGTTGAAACTCATAGAAAAGCACTGACATCTTAAAATCCAATTTATTCGTGGAATGGAATCCACTTCGAGCCTGTTAAAGGGATGGAACCCTAAGTAGGATGAAACCTACGAAAAATCTAGTGGAACATTGCACTAACTATTTATTCAAAATGATTTTACAAAATTATCTTGTTTTCAGAATAATTTCAAAACTTTCCTTTTAAAAACATCAAAACCCTCTATCCTGATTTTAAATAATTTTAGCCTCAAAATTATCTTTAATTTCAATGTCAAAATTATTCCTGATTTTAAACTATCATTTAAATATAATATATATTTAACTTTTAAATATTTATACTTAGATTTAAATATAAAATTATAGTTAAATTCTATATATATTATTCTCTATATTTACTTATGAATTTTAACTGTAGTCAAATATATTTATAAAGTTTAAAATAGTTTTAATATAAAATAAAAGTTATTTTCAAAGAAAAACAAAACACCAAAAAATCCTTTGGGATGTCGACATGCCCAAGTACCCCATGTCGACATGGTGTCAGTTGAGTTCAAAATTTAAATTTCAAAAGAAGTATCTATTCGCCATAACTCTTCATGAATGGACATGGCTGTTGTTCTTCTATAAATAGGGGTTAGTTTCAACGAATTTTATATCAGATTTTCTGGTTTTTCACTCCTCTTCTTCCACATTTCTTAATACATATTCTTACCATTACTCTGTTGAAATCAACATTGAATCGAACTCGATTACTTCTAGTTTGATTCTCTATCACTATCTCTACAAGGTTCTCAGTGCTATTCAGAGTTATAGGCATTTTGTAATCTATCAAAAGAGAAAAGGTGTGATTGTAGCCTTAAAAATCAATCAAAAGAGAAAAAGTGTGATTGTAGCCTTGGTAAATCAATTGGGTGAACTTGTGGCCCGGAAATGTAGTATCTCTAACCAGATGATAGAAATTCTGGAGGGTGTACCTCGTAGCCTTGAAACCGAGGGTGTAATTGTACAATTGCTTTTTAAAGGAAATCCGTACTTGTGTTGCGGGACTGGATGTAGGGTAACTCCGAACCAGTATAAAATCTGGTGTGTTCTTTCCTTTACTGCTTTTATTTTATTTCTGCATGTGTGTTTATTTCTGCGATCATATCTGTGTCTGTATATTGCATACATTGGTGTCTAAATTAACATAAACTCAAAAAGATTTAGTAATTCTTTATTAACACTATTCACCCCCCTTTAGTGTTTATCCTAGCCTTAAGATCCGTAATCCGCAATTTCTCACATTCAAGGCTTTAAATATTCCAAAATTTCAAAACTATATTTGATAATTTCGATTCAACAATTAAATTTCCTATTATTTAGTTTTGAAATATTTTATATAATAAACCCCTTATTATTTAAATAAAGTCAAATTACAAATAACTAGATATTGCCTTCAATTCATTATACTTGAAATCATCATTTAATTCACCTAGACCCAGAAATCAAGTTATAATAATTATACCTTTAAAAATTTCAAGTTTAATAAATTTCACATCAACCCTGTTGTTTAATTCTTAAATAAATTCAATTTCATAAAATCTCAAATTTATCTAAATTTTAAATCAAATTTTATTCGAGTAAAATTCTTAAATAATTTAATTCATATCCATTTCATATTTTATCTTCCAAATCTTAATTTAATTAAATCATTATAACCTCTATATAAACATTTGATTTAAATACTTAACCATATTTATTTAATAAATCAAACTCCATTTTTTTTACTTATTGTCATTAAACAGATTTATACATAGCTTAAATTCATGAATTTAACTATATATATAATATTTTTATATAATATAAAAAAGAATCAATATTTATTTAACCCGTATAATTCTATCCAAAACCATAGAAATCATTTTCAAAATATTTATATATATAGACCGACGGTGTCTGTTTATAATTTTCTATCCTATGGTCAAGTGATACGGATATTTATCATTTCAATCCGCAATTTAAAATAAAAATACGGTTATATATCATTTCAAACCGCAATCCGAATGAAATAAAGTGCATAACAATTTGCAGTTTAAAACAATATGAAATACAACATCCATTCATCCAATAACAATCATCAACCATTTATTACAATCATCATCCAATTTAAACAATAACGTCAATATAGAGCATATAACAAATACATGTAATTACTGACAGTTTATATTCAATAATAACTTAAACAATCTATCTAGCTTGCAGTTTATATGCAATAATAAATTAAATAACAGTTTAATTTAAATAAACGCAATTAACTGAGATGATGATTGAAAAATATACAAACAGTCATAAATAAATCCAAAATCACAACATAAATTAAATTTAACGAACATAAGAAATTTAGAAGTTGTGAGTGGGTTAAAACACTCACCTTTTGAATTTAAATTCTATTTAAACCCAAAAATTGGACAGTTTCAGAATTCGTCCAAACCAGCGCCAAAATCTTCGGAATTCCAATACGAACCTAGCGGAAGAAACCGCGCATAATTTCGACCTTGTACGAGAAAGTTATACACGTTAGAAAGTTTTGAAATCAAGATTTAAATAATAAAACAAATAAGCAAATAAATCAAATTTTACGCACATGTCAGCAACTGGCTCCCTCTCCTGTTCGAAACCCTTAGGTCGCGTTCGAAGCTTTACAGCCGCCACCAGTTCAACCTATTTTTGCCGACCACCCCATGCCATGCCATCTCGATCAAACAACTCCACCATGTCGCCCATCACCCGATGCCTTCCCCTGGCCCACGCGGCAAGCTCCGCCCCGTTATTCGCCATTTCTGGCGAATTCGCCCACGATCTCGACCAATCTTCCATGCCGATGACTCCTAGTCGACGACCTCTACATACTGGAACCCTCTGATCGAGCTAAAATCGCAGATCTGCCGTTGAATCTCGACACCCTCACACGAACGGCCGGAAAGAAACCATCGATTTCTGAATAAACGATGATTCGAATCCAAAAACGAATTGCAATTTTGAGATGCGTTCATTGGGAGCTTCGATATATAATTTTTTTGAATTTTTTTTTGAGGAGTTTGGAATTTTTGCTTTGCATTTGAATTTGATTTGTGTTTGGATCTAGAATTTGTTTGTCTGCCATTGAGGAGGAGAGATAGTTGAATTGCATGTAAAGACAAATGAGAAATAGAAGTAGGCTAGGGCTTATAACAGGGTATTTATAGACAAATTTGAAATAGAATAGATGGACCCGGTTTATAAACGCGCTGAACGATAAATGGCCCGAAAAACCCGTTTTGACTCTGGAATGAAATTGGGTCAACCCATATATCAAAATTAATGTTTTAAAATATTTTAAATGCAATGAAAAAGGTTTCAAGTCCAAATTCCATCGCATGAAGAAGTTATGCTAAAATCGATATTTTTCAAATTGATTTCATTTGATTTCAATTTCATTGATTTCAAGGCGTTTCACGTTCGTATGATCAAACGGCAAGTCCGATCGCTACGAAACTTGTAATCCTACAATAATTCACCGTTACGGATTCGATGAAACTGGTTTCGTCGAAATCCGAACCCGAGGCCAAAATGGCTATTTTTACATTAATTAAATAAATAATTAATTAATAAATTAAATCACCATTTAATTCAAATTCCAAAATTCATAAATTTTATCATTTTAGATTACTTTAGTAATTTATAACCCCTTTATAACCCATTCCCATATCAATTTAAAGTTGATTAATCTATCAATTGCAGCGTTAAATTTTCAATTTCATTATATTCAAAATTGTAAATTAAATTCCCAATAATTCTATTAAATTTATTTTTCATTCTTATTATTCAATTCATTATTATCCAACAGTTGAAATTAACATTGGTTCATGGTTTATTGCATTATTATTCTCAAATTTCATCTTAATTTCAATAACGTAATATTTAGATATTTAATTTCATTTATTTGCAATAAACCTAATCACTATAATTTATATTCAAATAAATTAATAAACCTTGATTTACAATCCTTACATCAACCAATAGTCATATTATAAATGGAATTGACATTATCTCCAATTATTAATTACAATCAGTTAAGATCCTACCATTGGTTCCACAAATTTATTTGCACTTTACAATTACAGTTCTTACCCTTGTAAATGAGACATTTATTTTCATTTAAATGTAATTGTTTTACAATTAATTTGGTAGACTAGATATATTCTGGTAATTTTTGATGATTGTTACCATAGCCTTAAAATTTCACTAAGGCTTATTATTTCAACTATTTATTAAAATTACTTACATCATATGGATTCATTCTATTACCATAAATCATACATTAATTCATATATTCATACAATACTTACCTTTATATACTTATAATAAAATCTCATTCCCAAATATAACAGTTACAACATATTAATAGACAGCTAAATAGTAACTTACGACCATTACTATTACTTTGATCCCTATTAATTACAATTAATATTCTCAATAAATTTATTTACTTGGACTCATGCTTTATTTTACACCAATTTCTGCCTTATAAATAAATTTTACGTTTCCTTTTTAATTTACATTCAAACTTTCCGTTATTATATTAATTATCATTAAAGTACATTTAATTATCTTTATTTGTAATTGGTGAATTAACTGGTAACAACCATTTGTCACCATTTTACCTTTTATAATACTTGTATGTTCATTCTTCCCAACCAATTACCATCTATTATATTATAACTTCACAATTTTAATAAATTCATTAATTTTCATTGCATTCAACCTATTAATTTATTAACCTAAATTAGTACTGTTACGTTTTAATTTACTTATTAGCTTACAACAAGTGCTACCATTAGTTCATACACTAATTTATTCCATTTCCGTTCTTTATACATTATTTTATTTATATGCCAACGTTTTAAATTATTAATTTACCTTTTATATCCTATTATAAACTAATGCCCACATTAATTAAGATTTTAAATCAAATTAATCACTTCATCTTGGCAACATTCTTTTATTACAATAAGAATATAATTAACATTTACATTGTTTCACTTATTGGAATTACATCCAAGTTATTAATAATTAACTTACATTTATACTATTACATTCTAGTTATTAAAAATTAACTTACCAATCTTATCGAAGTTATTATTTCCATTAATAATTCACTAAATTTTTATTTCCTTCAACATTAAGTTACCAAAATCTTCTTAAATTAAGAAATTTAATTACCGAATTTTACGGGTCGTTACAATTAAGTGTATAAAGAAAATAAAGACAGAATAGAATCTCATACGAATGGAATAACATATATTATTTCAATAATAATCTTTACAGCGGAAAATTTTAAAATACAATATCGGAGTTTAACCTAAATTCAGCTTGGACAGTTATAAACATTTGTCCTTACAATTGCTGACAAACATCAAACCAAAACAACTAAGCACAACGGATAATAGAATAAGTCCATACGTATATGAATATCTCCAACTCTCCTCTGGAAACTCCAACCGTCTTCGAAAAAACCTGAAACCACTCGGATCTGATCCGAGTATTTTCATTACCTGGATCAGGCTTGATAAATCAGCGTGAGAAAAATTCAATAATGGATGACAACGTCATATATCAGCCTTTGGATAAAATCCTTTAAAAATAAAAGTATATAATAAGACCACACCTACACATAAACATGGATAGGTATGATACTAAAACACCTTCATATCAAAACATTCGATATTATTTTTAATGACATCTCTTTAAAAACATTTGCAAATAAACTTTTTAATCTTAGCCGAAATTGTTACCATTATTAATTCCAGCATATTAGGTTCTACAAACAAAATCGTAGGTTCCTGTTGGAGAATGGATTTCCATACAAATAACGAGGTGAAGAATCTACCTTCTAAAATGGGTACACCTCTAGATGGATACCTTGAGGAACAACACAAATGAACCTCTACCAACACAAGACCGGTCTACCTCTGTAACTAGATAGTACCGAATATGTCATCCTCAGGGTCAATACCGACATTTATTCGAGGGTACTCATAGCATACAAACCACATTAATTTACAGCCTAAACGTCATAGTGGAAAGAAATATATCTAGACGGGGATGACCATACCCTACTTGGGAATGACCCCACTTAGCCTTGCTGCATCTAATCATGTTTCGGTCATTTCCGGTTTGATGGGGCTTGAGGTAATGATTACCTTTTCACATAGCACAAATCACATCTTTAAATGCCACATTTCCATTTCCATTAACTACTAATCGCCTTCCACAAAAATACAACCCTTGAGCTCATACTTTCCAAGGAGGGTGTTAAGTTAAGAGAAATTGCCTTCTCCGTCACCATTGATGTACGTTTATAAAAACCAATGTCGTAATCATTAGAAATGCAATGTCAGACAAACGTCAATACAAGTTGTTCAGGAATAGGACAAACCGAAGGCACTCTCCTACTACCACTAGTAGCGAGTAGTCCTTGCAATCCAAAAAATCTCCGTTAGGAGGAGACCATTGCTATTAATAACTCTATAATTGGAGCTACCCGGAGCATGTTCAACAAGAAGTCTTCACGCTATGAAGATCCACGGTCTTCAATAATCATCATCTTCAACATATCTTCACATTCGAACGTATACATTGGTTTGAAGTGGTCTTCGGACAGGAATCACCCAAATCTGACCCCGATTCCTTTGAAATCCAATTATCGAAAAAAGTGAATATGAGTATACATGATTTATATAGTTTTTTTTTCACTTTAAGTCTTTTCAAATGATTTCGAAATCTCTTTATTTTGACTTAAAATAATTCTAAGTAATTCATTCATTTGTTTTGGCAAATATTTCAAATTTTCATACTTAACTCTCGATCTGAATTCTTTAACTTTTAAACGGGTCAAAAAATTTGTTATTTAATAAATTGCTCACGATAAACCCTAAAATCAATCTTAGCAAACATCTTTGAGTATATAGGATCATAGAAATCATTCATTTTTGGAGATTGCTTAAATTTTGGATGATACCAATCTTCTTTTATTTTGGAAAACTTAATAGAGTTTTTATTTTATTTTAGAGCATTAGGACTTTCCTTTCGATCTATTCCACCCCTCGCCTAAGAAAAGAAAACATAGGCCAGGTAAGTTCAGGGCACTGGTTGATCCATCCCCAACCTTAGTTAAACACCTTGTTTTATCTCCCCAGATCGCACAGGCGGGATAAATGTACTAGTCGTTTTCGCATACTCAGATCTTTAACTTTATTTTGGAATTACTTATAAATATTCCAAATTATCTTTTAAAACGTTTAACTAACCTTTTTAAAACATTCACAATTGATTCTGGGAAAATCGTTACGTTTAAACTCCTCTTTAAAAAGTTATACAATTCGCAGCATGAAAGTGCCGCGAGAAGTGCTATATAAGCTTATTTGATTAAGTCAACTTTTAAACATTCGATAATTCATATTTTTCAATCCAAATCTCTTTCAAATCATTTAAATAGATTTATCTAATTTATTTCATATTTTCCATAATTAAAAATGCTCATTTAAACAACTTCTCTGTTACGGTCACTTTAACTGCACTAACGCGATTTTTCAAAAAAAAATTGATTTGGACTTAATTCAAAATCTACTCAACGAAATTTTGATTTTCTTTCTTCATTTCAAAGATATGGATATAATAGTCCGAAATTTTATTATCTCGAAGAATTCCGAGCTATATTCCACTATACACATTCATTTGAACTTTTCGACGCGAAATCGCGAACTACCGTTGCGCGACGCACTAGGTACTCGGCACCGTCGGATCACTAAGGCCGATGTTTTAACTTATTTTTCAATATTTGAAATAACCTATTCAAATTGGATTTTATCACTTATAAAATCGTTACAAACATTTTAAATCAATATTTTCTCTTTTCAAAGTATTTAAAATATTTTTTCACTATTTCCATGTTATAATATTATTATATTCCTATTATTTTAATATTAAATTTTAAATTCCAATTTCAACTCAATTTCAACTCTAATTTTAAATTAAACTCATTTAAAACTTAGATTTCAAATCTAATTTCAATTTAACCTTAATCTGAACTTCAATTTTTAAAATCGATTTCAATTTCACTATTCATTTCAATTTCAATTCAACTATCCTTTTCAAATCCGTTTTTCTTCAAATTTAAAATTCTCTTTTATTTTTACTTTAGTTTCACTTCTAAATGAAAGGAGACTTATTTTTCCAAAATATCTCATATTACTAATATATGGTTTTATTAACAAACCGATTATTAAATCAAAATCAACATAACCAATGTCCATATTTATCACTATCATAACATCCATTCAACCAATCACATAACGTGTGGTTTCAAATCCGAAATTCACTATTAATACCATAACGGAATACATTATCACAATTTAATTATCTAACCATCAATCAAACATCCATATTAACAATCAAATTGGTATAAACATTCATAAGGGTACAAATGTGATTGTTTTATCATAACCAAAATATAATCTTAAAAGCGATGAGAATTTCTTACCTTCATATCCACTCCGTCAATCTTTTTGTAGGCTAACGTGCTTCTTGAACAAATGCGCTTTTTGCTAACATCTTGAATTCTCGCGTCAATTTATTTTCCTTCTCTTTTTCTTTTTTTCCTTCTTTCTCTATTTTTTCTTATTTGTTTATCCGTGAGCTTTTTGGAAGGGAATGGGGTGCCTTGGGTATATGAAGTATTGGCTTGGGTATGTGAGTGTAGAGGAAAGTACGGCTTGTATGCATCGGGTATGGAGAGTTTAGGCTCGGGTTTAGGTGGGTAGGGCTCGGCCTTGGTGTGTAGGAGGGCCACGACCTTGGTGTGCTCGGGTTTGGTAGGGTGGCCAAGGGTAGATGGGTATAGGAGGTGGATAGATGGAAGCTAGGCTCGGGTTTGGTGGTGTAAGGTGATGATGTGGAGGTGGTAGCTTGAAGGTAGAAAAGAAATGGAGGAAGTAGAGAAGGATTTTGGAAATTTTTTGAAAGGAAAATGAAGTGAAAATAAAGAGGTTTGAGGTTGTATTTGTAAGTTGATATTTTGGAGGTAAATGACACAAATAACCTTGTTTACTTTTGAACTTGATTAGCTTTGATTTGATGTGTGGAATGATGGTTATGAAAGAGTGTGTTAAGAGGTAAAGAGGTGTCATTTTCTTATGCTTTGTAATTGTTAAATCATACATTTTTGCTCCTTTTCTATGTATAAGTATAACATCTCATTAATGAGATGATAAGTAAGGTAATGATGTTGTTTTATAAAAGCCTTAATCAATTTTAAAATCTATCAAATCATAATTTTTACACTTTTTATTATTATTTAGACTTTTCAAAAGTAAACTCTTTTTGTTTTTAGTGCTAAATGTAAAGTGTTTAAATAGTTTGTAAACTTGTATTTATATGTTAGAAAATATAGCAAGTTGCTACAATTTGACGACAATTCGTTTTGATTGAAAACAGTGTTTTTGTCGACAAATTTTACAGTCAAAATTTGACGTTTTTGTTAAGCTATATATTGATGTTAACCAAACTTTAAAATGAACTTCAAAACATGTCTCTTTATATTTAAAATCATATTTAATTAATATCATAATCTAATTTTACAGTGTATACAAAACTGTCAAAATGTGACAATTTTTGGTTATTTTTGTAAAACGATTATTAATGCTCTTTTAGATCGTTTAATATACTTTTATTATCTTTATCAGATGTTTTAAATAAGATTTAAATTATCAAATAAATATTTAAACCTATTCATTTAAGCCTTTATTTATTTTTAACAAAACTTAACTTTTATCAATTTGTTTTAAAATCCAAATTTATACCTTTTAATTTATTAACTATAAGAATTGATAATTATTTATTATATATAACATATTTATTTAAGTTTTAAATTCCTTTTAAATTTGAAAGTAAATGAAATCTCTCATTTCCGAAGTAGCGAAATTACGGGTCATTACAATTTGAGTCCTCTATGTGTGCATTCAATCGATATACACTAAACTCTATCCAATGGGATTTTCCTATGTCGTCTTTGAACGACGTCTTCAACTAACTAACAAACAAGAAGACATACAACCAACAAGCATAGAAATGTCGATGATAGCCTACATATATCTATAATAACGCAATACAACCCATCCAAAACAACCGATGTGTGGTAAATATTAGTAGTAGCCTAATTCTATCAATACTAGCAAATAGTGTGTCAATGGGAAAAATGTGCTATTTAGTTTAAAGCCATTTTAATACGCTTTAATTGTTTTTATAGAATAAGATATAGATTTTACTACTTTAGAAATCACGTTTTTAAAGTTAGAAAACATTTCAAAATGTTGTTTTACTATTATACTAACACTCATAGTATGGCGAGACAATATCACTTACTTCAACAACAACCATCCAAAGTAGCTCCTAGCCGTAGAGCTCGTTACCATGCAACGTAAGAAACAGCGTCCAAAATGGACCTTGTGTGCAAAAAATACATGTAATATAAGATAACGTATTAAATAAATAATATGATTAACTTAAATATAATTAATCAGGCTGATTACTATGCTAATCATCTTCCCAAACGCACAAAACCACCATACGTGTACACGCTACAGGAACCCATCATCGGCCTCTTTATTGCCATTTTATCCCTCGATTTTTCCTTGTCCAAAGCACGAAATAATACGCCGTCTTCACTAATGAGTCTGTCTTCGATCCTCTTTACCACGATACCAAAATGACAGAGGCCGATCATCTCATGTAAAATTCGACCTGGGCATGCCTTTAGTGGCTCAAATAGTCACGAGTGATCATAGGGGATCGGATCGAGAATTGATGGAGTAGGAAGATGCTACTCGGTAAGAGAAAAATGTTGGCAACCTCCATTTCATGTATCATTGCCCATAGCTCCACCAATATGGAACCATAGTCGTGGCCATGGAAAATGGAGATCGGCCAAGTCAAATCGCACGCTCCAAATCGGGTATGGGCATGGAGATCTCCTCGATACGAGTTCAACATGCTTATTTGTGTAATTTTTCGATTAGGAAATAGGGGGATTTGAAATTTTGAAGTGAATGAAGAAAGATAGTCATTCTTTGTTTACTGATATGAATGGAAAGATAACAAAGATGAGAGACGATGGTTTTGTAATATAACATAATATTATTATATTTCTTGTTATTTAAATTCTTAAATAAATGGTCGTGCGTTTCGAGCTCGCATGATCAAACGGTGCGTTCGATCACCATAAAACTCGTTTGCATACATCATCTTATTTTTCTACTCCCGGTGGTATAAATTTCATCACTATTCGAGCTCAGTAGCGCTTTAGGATGATAATTTCGTGCTTTTCGCGACCGTTTTGTCCATCGGGTCGGCTGATCTCCAAATGTAGCGATCCTTATACTCATTTTAATTCGCAACGTCGATAAACTCAACGAAAGTGGTCTCGAGTGCTTCTTCGATCGTATGTTGAAAATCATATTTTTGAGACCGTCAATTAGTTAACGATTCAATATTTAAATAAATTATTTAAATTTCCAATCGTAAAATAATATGGGTCATTACATTCTCCCCTCCTTAAAAGAATTTTGACCTTGAAATCCCAAGGAAGAAGCAACATAACCCAACACCCTCACATAAGCAACGATACAAGAAAAATTATTACTTATCAACTCAAGACAATAATCACTGAAAGTGATCGCTACAAAGGGAATAGACTGTGAATTAGCATGGAGCCATCATCCTCATCCCTAAGTACAATCACATCAAATCCAAAATCAACGTGGCTAAGCCAAACATTGGAAATCCATCGATGTAGACTGTTGATATCTATTTCCACTACTCGAGAACAATTAATATCTCATCTCTATGGAACCAACAGTCTCGTCGGGTCTTTACCGCATCACCTCTATAGACACTACTCGTTTCTCTAATTTAGTCATGATCTCCACTAGTCTAGTTTCATGCCTCTGACTAGTACCGATCCACTAAATCAAAGCCTGATAGTCAAACTGGCTATCATCTTGGCACTAGCTTATATCAAGTTCTGAAATCATAAACAACAATAAACTTAAGCATTGTCCACTCTAGGAATATCACTCTCGAGATGGTATGTCTTCCTACTGAAGAAAATACTATAGTTACCAACTCCAATTCATAGTTGAATACTTCGCTTATGCGGTTTCAGTGGTCGACTACCATGCGCGACAACCTTACCTTTTGGCATCAGTACTGCACCTAGTCAAGTACCATATGCATGTGTGTACTATCGACTCCTTATTCCCGCTCGGAACAAGTAACATCTATGCACTCGTCAACCTCTATGTTAGACTCATTAACGTGTGTCCACACCTCACATCCTAAATAAAAAGTCTTATTCTTCTCGTCTAATCAGTTAACCGTGCTGCTACTTTTGAGAAATCCTTGGTAAAGCTTATATAACATCTCGTCAATCCAAGAAAACTTCTCATCATCAAAAGGTGTTTTCTTAACACCTCCAATACAGTCATCAATCGTGTCTTGTGCTTCTCTTTCGTCCATGAGTAGATGAAACTATCATCAACAAGCACAATTACGAAATTACTCAAGTGATTCCTCGAAACACGGTTCAAGAAATCAACAAAGCATGTTGGTGCACTGCTTAGCCTGAATGGCATAACCAACCAATAAAAAATAAAAGTAGCGTATGAAAAGCTGTGATCGGCACACTCTCTCTAACTTCTCTCAGTGGCTGAAACCCCATCGTAAGATCCAATTGAGAGAACATCTTCGCGTCATAAAGCTGATTGAACAAGCCATTAATAAGTGGGAGTGGATACTTGTTCTTCATCTCATTCAGCATACGATAATCAACATACAACCTTAAAGAACCATCTGCCATAGTAGCGAACACTATAGGTGCCTCCTACTCAAATATGCTCCTACAAATAAGCACTTTCATAAATAGGTCATTCACTTGCACCTTTAGTCTCCCCTGCTCTTTGGGCATCATCTGCCTTAAAGGCATAATCACTAATCAAGTGCCACTAACCAAATCGATACGAGACTCTATCCTATATGGTGGTAATATGGTCACCTCATTGAATGTGTCCGAACACTCTCTAGCTATAGGCACAGATGAAAACTCATCGTGTAGGATACCAAGCCAATATGGAAAGTTAACCATCACCTCATCGTGGGTAGGTAGCCACATACAACCTTCCTCTCATCATCAATCCCTATCATCACCAATGGCCTCTCACAATCCACCACTATTTCATACCCCTTCAGCAGTCAATTCCTATACTCTAATACCAAACCTAATTAAACCCAAAAAAATCAGTAACAAAAAAACATCCATGACTCGATAAGACTAAGTGTAGACAAACCATATTGTAACATCCTCTATTTTGAGGCCAAAAACTAATCGCTGTGGATGTTGCAGTCATTCGAAGTATTAATTTCTGATGACAAAATGTGGGAGGTTACGCTTGATAGCCTAGTTGAACCCCCAACAAGGTTCTTCATAATTTAAAATTCAGTCAACAATTTCGGATCTCAATCTCAATCTCAATCTATCTACATATCACTAGATATGAAGGAATCTGAAACATTGACATTAAATAAAACATGTATGGAATCGCCATAAGTGGAAAGCATAATCTAGATAGTAATGCCAATTCCTTTCTCTTTCGTCGGTGGAGAACTCAATGAAATCGAAACGGCATTCAACGCACATGCTTCCACTATCTGTCCCTACTGAGCTGATTCGGGACAACTCTTCTACATCGGATACAGGCTCTCACATCATAACGCCTTTTCGATCAACTTGTCAAAGCCCTCATAAATCAGTCGCTTCCTAAGATGATCACTCGACCCGATGATAAATTTTCCATCCTTTTTGTATGGAATATCAATGGAAGATAGATAGTACTTTGATAACACTTTGAATTTGGCCATATACTCCAACATAGACATATCGCCTTACTTCAAACTGACAAACTTCCTAAACAACATCGACTTCAAAAAATTCGAGATAAATCTTTTTCGAAGTGAACTATGAACTAATCCCAAGTAAATCGGTCCTCGTGAATCGATGCTATAGAGACACCACATTAGTTCATTGTTCATCCTTAGAGTTATCTAGAGGTTAAATTCTATCTCGTGGCATCATCTAACTCTAAGTCATCAAAAACCCTCTTGCAAATAACCATCAATCTTGCCTTTCAATAGCCAACTCCATTCCAAGGAATGGTATACCTCCTAGACTCCCGTAGTCTATATACAGCTTTCGAAATTGACATTATCCACTTGCACTTGAGCACCATAATCATTTAGATCAAGTTGGGCATCCCAGGAAATGATTCGCATCATCTCTGCGAACGTATCCTACCAATCATGGTTAGTGACCCCGATCATGCCTACTCCCAAACTATGAAGATGGAATCAACAGTAGCATTCCTTGTATGCCAGATCATCCTATCCGATAATAAGGATGATCGGTCTCTTATAAAGAAATTTGCATCACTATACTACTATATAATTTTGATATATGAACTCTCTCGTATATATACACATTCTAGATCCAGTCTAAGGCGATAACTCCTGTCATATCTCTACCGGATCACAGTATCAACTCAGGTTAATTATGTAACCTAAGCTCTTATACCAATGTAACAACCGCCCTACATCATCGTTGCTCACATAACCGAATAGTGCAATGTTGGCGCATCCAGCCGATGTAGGACGATTATCAAGAGAAAGAAAAAGAAATAAAGGAGAGGAATAGTAAAAAGAGAAGAGAATAGAAGAGAAGAGAAAGAAAGAAAACATTACAAAATCGTATAATCTATCGTATATCTCACAGCGTGTCAGATAAAATATAATAGTGATCCCAGATATAAAATAGCAAGATGGTAATATATATATATATATATATAAACCACATAATTAGAGTATACAAGCTCATGCAGTTATATAAAGCAGTAATAGAGTTTATACAACTGATAAGTTTTCTCTAGTAATAGTAAGTCAAACACTACCAAGGCTCCACAGTGTCACACAATAAAATAAACAATAATATGTCTTAAAGCATCACCTCCTGCTAGTCCATCTGCACAACTTAAATTGCTGTTTACACCTATTATATAATCCACTCATTTAAGAGTACTAGAGATAATAAGAAGCACAGTATAAAATCTCGAGTTAGACAACAGCCTGGTGTGAGCAATAAATAATCTTAATACATTATAAAAGTAGGTATAGTATATGGAACATAGGGTATGGAGAATCATATCTGACACGTCACAGAATCCACGGAGTTAGCACATCATGCAGGATATAAGCTACTCTACGATAGTAATCATGAGTGTAATATACATCAAACTACTAAAGGTGTCTAAATATCAGCATTGGTAATATCTACATCGTCTAACATCCCTAAAGTGATAAAAACAGTCAAATAAACAAAGTACCCATCATCCATCCTCATGTTCACTTACTCGGTATGTTGGATGTATGATACTCATATTTCCACCTACATAAGCCAATGACTACTCAACCTCTCGGTTCCTATGTACTAAAATTTATGCCACCCAATAGACTAGGAACTAGACTGCACCTCCATAGATAGCCCAAGGTATAATGGGTCTGCACCTTCATAGGTGGCCCAAGTGAGTGTCCTCACGTACGCTCCACTTTATGAGTACACTGCGAAACCTATAAGTATCGATGATCCTTTTGCATATGTCGTCCGAACCGGAGCCCATTTTGGAACAATTCATACAACTTCCATCTGAAGTCAATGCGGTTGGAAACTACTCTAGAAAACCATCATAAGTCACGAAGTGTCACCATGTGTCCCGCAACCCGCCTCCAACAGTTCCCTCAATCCAACTCGTCGTCGCCTACTCTGCCTCTCGAAGTATAGCTATCCATAGCCGAAGCCATCACTTCCCATCATGAAATCATCGTCGTTGAATCATAAAGTCATCGCGTCAAAGCATCAAATTTTTGCTTCACCGTCAAAACCACTTGTCAAAGAGCCATATCATTAGAACTGAACGTCGAACGAACGAACCATCACATCATGCTCCTCAAATCCTCTCCATTGTCTATGCTAAAATTGGCTGAATGCGCCATATTCAATAATAGTAGATATCGACAATTCCAGAGTAGCCGATAATGACCGCTTAGGTTTTGTATTTAAACAAAAATGGTTAAATACAAAGCAAATGGAAACTTCTAGCATCTTTCCTGAAGTTCGAAGCACATAACCAAGTCCATCGTCCTTCATCTTCAGATCAGTCGATATACACCAACACTCCTCAACATATCTATCCCATCCTTCGAGTTTATCATCATTTGTGCACTCAATCGATATGCATGAAAGTCTATCATATCATTTGAGCCCCCATCACGTGTGCATTTGATCGACGGACACTGAACTCTATCTAATAGGATTTTCCTATATCGCCGTCGAACGACGTTTTTAACCAACTAACAAACAAGCAGACATGCAACTAACAAGCATAGAAATATCTATAACAGTCTACATATATCTATAATAACACAATACAATCCATTCAAAACAACCAATGTGGGGTAAATATAAACAGTAGCCTAAATATATCAATATCGGCAAAATAGTGCTTCAATGGGAAATATGTGCTATTTAATTTAAAACAATTTTAAAACACTTTGAATTTTTTATAAAATAAGATATAGATTTAATTATTTTACAAATCACGTTCTAAAGTTAGAAAACATTTGAAAAAGTTGTTTTAGTCTATACTAACAATCATAGTATGGTGAGAGACAATCTCATCACCTCAATAATAGCCATCCAAACCAATGCCTAGTCGTAAGGCTCACCACCACAAGTGCAATGTAAGAAATGACATCCAAAATGGATCTCTTATGCAAAAGATACGCGTGATATAAGATAACGGATTAAATATATAATATAATTAACTTAAATATAATTAATTAGGCTAATTACCATGCTAATAATCTTCCCAAATGCACAAAACCACCGTACATATACGCGCTACAGGAACCTATCATCAACACTTTATCCCTTAATTTTGCCTCGCCCAAAGCATGAAATAATGCAACGTCTTCACCAACGAGTCCGTCTTTGCATCCTCTTCGCCACGATAAAAAAATGATAGAGCCTGATCACCCTGTGAAATGCTACAAGGGCATGCCTCTAACGTCTCAAAAAGTCATGAGTGTCCACAGGGATCAGACCTAGAATCATTGGCATAAGAAGATGCTACTCGGTAAGAGAAAAGTGTTGGCGGCCACTATTTCGTGTATCACTACCTGTAGCTCCACCAGTATTGAACCCTAGTCACGACCATGGAAAATGGAGATTCGCTAAGTCACGTCGCATGCTCCAAATCGAGTATGGGCATAGAGATCCCCTCGATATAAGTTCAATGAGTTTGGTTTTGGAATTTTTTGTTGATTAAATCGGGAGATTTGGTTTTTAAGTGAATGAACGGAGGCATCCATTCTTTGTTTGCCGATATGAATGGAACAATAAAAATGATGAAAGAGGATGGTTTAGTAATATAATATAATATAATTATATTTCTTGTTTATTTAAATTCTCAAATAAACGGTCATGTGTTTTGAGCTCACACGATAAAATAGTGCATCCAATTGCCATGAAACTCGTCTTCATACATCATCTTATTTTTCCATTCTCGTTGCTATAAATTTCATCGCTATCCCAGCTCAGTAGTGCACTGGGACGATGATTCCCAATGCGTACATGACCAAATATAGTGATCCTTATACTGATTTTAGTTGGCAACGTTGATACGAACTCAACGAAAGCGGTATCGAGTCCTGATTCGATCGTATGTGAAAAGTCATAATTTAAGACCATCAAGTAGTTAATGATTCAACATTTAAATAAATTATTTAAATATCCAATCATAAAAAAGAATGGATCGTTACACTTTCCCATGTCGCTTTGCCTTTGAGGTCTGCAATGTAACATTCTTGACCAATGCTCCAATCTCATTTCATAGATTCAACTCCATTCTCTATAGGGAACTTTATCATCAAGCACCAAAAAGCCAGTACTACTATGAAACTAGAATAGGCTATTTTGCCTCTTTGGTAAAACCTTGAATCTTGGATTTACAAGGTTTGATGTCCTTCGAACCGATTTTCATCTGTTCAAAAGTCCTTTGGAACAAAATATTTGCCGAGGTTCCACAATCCACTAAGACTTAATGCAAAGTAGTTGGGCCCACGACGGTTGCTATCACCATGGGATCAAAGGTTGGTGCTTCAATCCCGTCAAATCCTTAGTACGAAGGATTATATCATCGGTCACTAATTTCTACTACTTAGTCGGAGCTCCATCCTCAATGGAAAAGCAACTGTCTTATGGTACATGCTTCAAAGAATTCGCATACCGCTTCATCTCATTCCAGATTTTCTCTATTGGTTGAGCTCCTTCGGTTATTATATTTATCACGATCCTTCGATTAGGTCACCTAGGCCCCTCTCCATTGGGTCTAAGCAGATTCCCTTGAGCATTCGGCCCTTAGGCTCCAATATTTTGTTCGCCATTATTCGGATCCCTAAAATATTTCTATAGCTTTTTCAGATGGATCAACTCTTCAATTTTGTCCTCTAAATGATGGCACTCATTTGGTATTGCTCCCATATGTCATGGAAGCAGCGGTACTTTCATGTTCATCTTTCAGCTTCCATCGCCTCTTATCGAGGTGGCTTTCTATATCTCTCTGTCCCTTGCTTAGAAAGGTAAATATTTTTGTGCATATCATTTAAAGGAGTGTATTCTTATTAGACCAAAAAAGGATTACACTTCAAATGCTTCTTGTCTTAATTTGGATCTCAATTCAAATACATCTGATAATGTAATTAAGCATGGGTTGATTCCATCGACTTAATCTTGATATGTACAATGGCCTAATAAGGATTCTTAACTTTGATTCAATGTATAACTCATTTGTAACATCCTCTATCCGGAGACCCGAAGCAAAGTGCTACAGATGCTACAGTGATCCATAGTATTAACTTTCGGTGACTAAATACGGTAATGTTAATGGTATCTTTAATATCAGAAACACTTGAATATGAAAAAAAATCATCACAAATTAAAAAAAAATACTGATTATATTTCAAAATAACATTTCATTTCCAAGTTACATAATCCCAAATATTTCCCAGATAAAATTATTACAAAATAAGCTAAGAGCAACATATGAAGATTCCCCCTTGGATGACTAGAGTACTAAACAGTCATAGCTGACACAATACAACACAGCGGAAAAAAAACTAAACAATTCCTAAATATACCTAACATAAGCCTCCAGCTCGTCTTCGGAAGCTTTATTCATCCACCTACTAAAACCTGTAAATCCGCAACTCTCAGCCTACTCAAACCAATTTTTGAGCACCCAAGAGTTTAAGGGGTAAACATAAACTTCGATTCGTACATAAAGCTTAGTGTGAAAAATACTATACATCTTGGTTATTTAATATTTAAGTGAGACCACGCCACTTAGCAGAACGGGTTTTCCCTCACTAATATCCTTTAAAACATATCTTTTGAAAATCTTAATCCTGCAGCCAAAACTGGTTAAAAAAAAATGCAATATCATGTAAGCATACAAATCATGCAATAAATGGAATATCTTTCCGAACACTATAGTTTTGTTTGGCTAACAACTAACCTTTGGCTGACTCGAACCTACCAAACAAAATAAACAAATAATCCGACTTCTGTTAGATGCTTTTCTTCTAGACGGTCTATCCTATCCTTAACTTACTTCTCTCTAGGTCAACTGATCTTAATAGTTTCGTGGGCTCTCCAATAACAAATTCTCACTCTGTATATTCCTTTCTATGTGTAACATCATTTTAGTCTTACTTGTAACAAAGCCCTACACAGTGGAATTTTTGGCTAAATTAGCTAGGGGCTAATAGTTAATGTATATGGCATGACCCTATACCAGTCCCATCAGGTATCCTAATATCTGAGTCATTTTACTTAGGGTCATATGCCCATAAAATTTTCCTTGAAAACGTTTTCTCTCAAATTGATTTAAACCTTTAAATCATACTTTAAACAAGGAAAATATACTCTATGCTTTACTCAAATCACCTTGCCATGTTATATATACTTTACACAAAATTTTGTTGATGAAAACATTAAACCTTTGAAAGTACCCCTTTCAAAACAATTGAAAGTACCCTTTTTGAAACCAAGTAAGACCTTAGGCCGAAATGTCAAAACATACCTTTCGAAACCATCCTTAATAAACCTATCGAAAACCTCAAAAAGCCATTCTTTCGAAAGCTATAAAATCTTAGACATCCTCTTATCAAAACATTATAACGTACCTTTCGAAACCTTTCGAAACCTTCCACTCAAACCTTTCGAAAAAATTAGGGAACCACCTCTTCGATACCTTCTTTTAAAACCTTTCAAAAACATTCAAATCCATTTCTATAAACAAACCTTTCGAAAGCATCGGGTTCGAGTAAAACATGTGGAATAACTTTTCGAAACCATTTGAAACCTTTCCCTTCGAAACCATTAGGATTTACCTGAAACAAAGCAAAGAACCATAAAACAACTAAGTCGAAAGCATACTTTCGAAAACAATTTCCTAAGTAAAGAAGTGATTGTGTCGAAACCAATCATTCGAAAGCACTGGAGAAGCGGCTTCGGTTTTAAGACAAAGAAACCCTTTTGAAAGCATTGCTTCAAAAGGTAAGGTGCGACAGCTAGGAGTTCCGGCCCATTTGAAAGCATTTTCTTAAAACAAAAGGCGCAACCTCTTTCGAATCCATTCCTTTAAAACAATTTAACCCAGTCAAAATCTAACCAAGTCGAAAGCAAAAGCAAAGCAAATGCATTTTATTTATAAATAAATTAAAGCTTCAACCCCTTTGGAACCCCTTATTTCGACTTCATACCTTTCTCCTATGTCCAATTCGCTACGTACCAAGTCTTTGATACCAGCGCATTGGTAGCGATGGCGATGGAGGCGGAAGTACATGGTCAAAAGCTAGGTGCCGAAAGTGGTGAAACGTGTAAAAGGCATGTTTAAACTGATTTTTAACCTTTTAAAGTAATTCTTTTCAACTAACCTACCTTGTTTGTCAAAATATAATTGGTTGCTAATTTCTTTTCTAAAAGCACCGACGAAATTTCAGAAATAAAAAATTAAATTATTTACAAAATACCACTTCTCCATTTATAAATGTATAAAACATTTAAGTCTCATATCTTAAATAATTTTATATATCTATTAAAACATGTAGGAAAAATCTATAAAAATTGCCATAAATCATTTTTAATATGTTTTCCAACAAATATTAGTTTTAGACCTAAAACAAACATATTTTATCCCTAATTAGTTTTAAACCCAAATAACCATTTTCTTCACTCAAAAATTAATATTAAATCCATATTAATTCAAAAAATTATGAAAATTGAAACTCATCTCTAAAATATCATTTCAGATCATACACTAAAATCACAAGGCATTTGGATGTCATTTAATAGAGTTTTCGCATTAAAACATATCAGAAAATCTACATGAATTAGCATAAATCATCAACAAGCATATATATATATATATAGATATATCTCCAATTTAACAATAAAAAACATGGCAATATACTTTGCAAAATATTCGGATCTGAATTAAAAATCAAAAAAATCAAAAATATGAGATGTACCCTATTATTCACTTTTTGTTTGAGATTAAGGAGTTAAGATTTGATCTTTGATTAAGTTGCTTAAGCTTCTTCTTTTTATTTTAGCTTTATCTTTTTCTTGCTTTCCTAATGGTGGTTGGCCTCTTATGCTTTTGTTTGTGAGATTGAACGTGTAAAATGAATGTATGCGAGGGTTTAGGGTATAAGGATATTACTTATTCCTATATTGCCTTTGTCTACTTACGCTAAGTTTTTTCATTTTAATTCCCTTAGTTTATTTGTTTAATGGGCATGGCTACCCTTCTATTAATCACAAATCACAATCCCCTAATCATTGACATTATTTTATTTTTTTAACTAATTAAATGTCCTAAGTAATGTTACTAAAAATTAGGGGTAATAAAGACTCACCTGCTTAAAGAATTTTGTCCTCGAAATTACGATAAGGTACTCAACAAATCAATCAAAATTGTAAAACGTACCATCAAAAAAATCAAGATAAACATCTTTAATTCTGCTCTCAGTCTCCCAAATACAGTCTTTCTCATCGTCGCTCTATTGGACTTTAACTAATCTGAGTGCCTTGTTCTTTAACCTCTTCTCATCTCTCGCTAATATATGAATTGGCTTTCTAACTATAGTCAAATTTGGCTCTACTACTATGTAACGACCCGTTAAATTAATGATATTAAATGAATTGAATTAATATAATATGTTCTAATCTAATTTAGAATGAAATAAAGTCTTAAGATTTTATTTGAGTAAGTGTAGAAATTTGTTATAGTAATTGGAATTTAAAGTAACAAAAAAATTTATGACAATAGATTTGTATAATGTAAATTGTCACATTTTGTTGAAAGCTAATTTTAAGAAACATACAAATGTTGAATCAGTGGATATTAATAAAAATATTTACTAGAATGGAATTCAATTAATATAAAATAAACAGTGGTGATTGTTCATTTGGTTGTAATTATAAATAGAGACTAAGTAAAAGTGACCGTTGAATAAACCAATGCAATATGTGAAGGTAAGTAATTTTCATAAATGGTCAATAATAAACGCACTTAAAAGGGTAATAAAATTTGTTTGTTTAGGTGATTACGTATTGATAAGCTATAACTAAATCTGCAGTTTGGTAGTAAATGGGATATGAGAAGACAAAGGCATTTAGAAAGTAATAGATGGGATTCATAATAACAAGTAGTAAATTTATGCATATATTTGGGTGTTTGCCATAATTACCAAATTTTACCATTCATATAATTTATTTTATTAAAGTCTATAGCAACATTGTTGTTAATAATGTTGTTAGTGAATTTGGATATAAAAGAATGACAAGTGTAGGTTAACCATTTATTTTATTTTGTTAAGAATGGAAATAGTTTGAAATAGATCTGAATAGATTTTTTTTTTGGGTTGTTTATGTGCCTAGTTAATAAGGGAGAGTTTATAAAAATAAAAAGGAATGCACAAGTGAAATGTACATAAGCAAAGGTTATTTATACCCACAAATTTGTTTAATTACTGTATAGGAGATTTAAATGTATAGTTAATTATGAATTGTAGAAACGGTTATTTAATCTAATTGTTGAAAAATTAGGTGAAATATAAATAGGGAAATAGCGTAATTGTTGCACTTGAATAAAAAATAAATTTAAGAATTTATGACAAGAATTTAAATTTCCTATGTGTTTATATATATTGGTAAAATTGTAACTATGGGAATTTAGGAAGTAAAATAAATGGCAGTGAGGGATAACCAATTTAATGCAATACAAAGGTGATTGGAACGACTGTTGGGTTTAATGGAGTATATATAAACAGTGAAAATCATTATAATCTCTTAATTTAATACGATTGTTTAATTAATACTAAAAGAATAAAGTTGAAATAGTATTAATGTAATAAAAACTTTAATAGATTGCAATTGTATTATGGAAGTAAATTGTTAATAAATGAATGTAAATATTAACAAATTTATGGAAATAAAATATAAAGGAATGTTGGATAGAACATAAGTGAATGAAATTTGATAGTACGTTAATTTGGAGGTAAATTTAAGAAAGAATAAAAACCATTATAAATTTCCTAATTTATTTGTCAATGAATGTATTTTGGAATAGAGTTCTTTTATATGTTGGATAGTTATAATGTTGTTATTAAGAATGAACGTTACTTTATTAAGCATAAATATAGTAACGGAAGTATGAATAAATTTATAGAAACGTAAGACTTACTTTAAGGTAATATTTGAGTGTAGACTTTTGAAATAGATTTGACAACAATAATTATTGTTCGTTACCTATCTTATTTGTTGTTAAGTTTATTTCGAAATCAAATCCCAAATGTATTCACTAAACTTTTGCAGTTGCGTAGTTTTGGTTTGTAATTGCAGTAGTTAGTTCTATAAGGTGAGGTCTATACTAATTTTATTTTAATTGGACCATTGGTTGATATAGTCTTTAGAAAGCGAGATTTATAATTTTTAATTTGAGTATTTAATTCAACAAATGGTATTTATTATTACAAATAAAATGGAATTAAACGTAAAATATTAATTAAACTGGAATTTGTAAACATTATAGTGAAATCTTGAACTAATGTTAGTAGCATCTTTATTTTAGGTAAAAGTTTAGAATATAAAGGTTAAAAAAAAAAATCTTAAGTATGGGTTTTGAGGATTTAATTTATAAAATTCTTAAATATAAGAAAGTGTAGAAATTAACATTGCAATTAATGTACTTGTCAACTTTAATTCACAGCTAAACTTGTTAGGTCATTTAAATTGATTATGATTTTTTTTTTTGCGATAAAATTTAGTCAATTATAGAGTTTTAATATAAAATTGGATTTTTATAATTTATTTAATTTATGTAATGAATATTAAAAATAGCCATTTTGGCCACGGACTCGGATTTCGACGAAACCAGTTTCATCGGATCCGTATCGGTGAATTATTGTAGGGTTTCAAGTTTCGTATCGATCGGACCTGTCGTTTGATCGTACGGACGCGAAACGCCTTGAAATCGAATTAATTAAAATCAATTTGAAAACAATTTGGAAATTTTGTTTTCAGCATAACTTCTTCATACGATCAAATTTGGACGTGAAACTTTTTCCATCGCGTTCAGGATATTTTAAATTACCTATCTGGATATATGAGTTTGATAAATTTCGTTCCGGGGTCAGAACGGGCTTTTTGGGCCAACTACCGTTTAGCGCGTTCGTTATCCGTACCCACCTAGCCTTCTTCTATTTGTCTATATATATGCGATCATAAACCCTAGCCTCATTTGGCTGTACGTATATTTTTCTTCATCTCCTTCTCAACTCCTCATTCTAATGGCAGAAAAAAAAACCTAATTCTCAAATTCCAAAAAAAAAAAAATTCAATTTCAAAAAAAAAATAAAAAAAAATTGCGGATCTGCAGCAGCTTCTGGTCGCGCTTCGGGTTTCAGGGGAGAAAACCCTAGAGCAACTTCGGGTCAGGAAGAAAATGACTCGGGTCGCTCCGGGTCGTTTTGGCGAAAACTCCAAGCAAGCACCGGGGAATTGAGGCGGCGCACCGAAGTCTAACCCGAAGTCGTCCCAGGACCAGAATTTTTCATTTTTCAAATTTTCATAACTTTTGCATACGAGCTCGGATTCGCGCGCGGTTTGTTTTGATGGGATCGTATCGGAATTTCTGACGTTTTGACGCTGGTTTGGACAAATTCTGAGACCGTCAAAATTTTTGGGTTTAAATTGGATTTGAATTCAATTTAAATTCAAAAGGTGAGTGTTTTAACCCACTCACAACTACTAGAATCTTTTATGTTTGTTTAAATTAATTTTAGAAATGAATAGAAATTTATTTATGAGTATTTGGCATGTTTATTTTATTCATATCTGTTGAATTGCATTTATTTAATTTAACTGTTAATTTAATTAATTTATTGCGTATAAATTTACAGTTAAAATTTATTTGTTTGTATGTGAACTGCTAGTTAACAGTTATATAATTTATTTCTGAATATAGACTGTAGATTAATAGCTGTTAAATTTAATTTGAATAAAATTGCCAGTATTACCTGTTATGTAGTACCAAAAATAATATTGTTATTGATTGATATTGATTGATGATTGCGATTTGGATGATGGATGATGTTGATGAATGGATGTTTATTGTATATCATTAAATTGCAAATTATCATGCATATTTCATTTCATTCGGGATTGTGGTTTGAAATGGTATATAACCGCAAAATTTTATATCTTTTAAATTGCGGATTGAAATGATAAATATCCGTATCACTTGACCATAGGATAGAAAATTATATACAGGCACCGCGGTCTATATATAACTATTTTAATGTGATTTCTATGGTTTGGATGGAATACGGTTTATATTAATCTTAAATTTTATATTGTATAAATATTTTTCTTCCATATATATATACATATGAAGTTGAAAATTTTGACATTAAACGGTGTATAAAAATCTTTAATAAAAATGGAAGAAAATTAAGAAAATGGAGTTTAATAATTTATATCATATGTTTAAATGTTAAGTTTGGAAATTTTAAGATATGATATTTATAATTAGATTTTTCCCAAAATAAATTAAAATGAATATTCTAGTATAATTTGAATTGGGAAAAATATATATATTTTATTTCTAGAAATTGAAGTCTTATTATTTATGGATTTTATATGAATATTCAAGACTAATTAATAGAACAATTGATTTGTTGAAAGAATAAAATCCAACTTTAGTTTGAAATATTGATACTCAAAATGGATATACGTATATATAAATAAATTGAAGTGGTTTTGGAACGCGAGAGAGATAATATAAATTTTGGTTTAGACTTTAATAAAGAAATGTATTTGTAAAGCCATGAGAACTATTTTCTTTACAAAGTAACATTTAAGTTAAACCATTTAATTCATATACCGTTGAATGTCCAAACCATTCAAGTTTTAGAAGTTATGGTTTTAAATTATGATTTTCAAAATACTATGCTTTGAAAATATTTGATTTTCAGACGTTATGAAGTTAAAGCATTTGGATTTTGGAAAAGAATTATATTTGGGATAAGTGATAAAATATGGTTTTTGGGTTTTGAAATGATATCGTATTCATGGTTATGAAATGGAATGTTTATTCTGATTTTTAAAGTATAACCTATTTTTAAATGACCGCGGTGTTATAATAACGATGGATTGGCAAAGAGACCGGGATCGGATATCTGACATACTCTCTGTCGATACCGAAAACCACTTTGACTAACCGTGTACGCGGTGGAGATTCCAGAATGAAGTAGGTGGTGGCGACGTTTCCTGTAAGGTAAATACGTGGACCCGACTCCCGTGAGTTGGCATAAGGTGGCTAAAACAGGAGCTATTCCCAGGCCAATGAGGTCATACCTCTGATCGGACACTCCTCTTCGATATTATACTATGACTTTGGATTGATTCAGTGGCCACTTTTATTTTGATTTTGGGGAGTTTGTTCGAGGTGGGCGGTAACTGCGGCTACGCGTTTCCACCAGCCTGGGTACGCAATTGGTATATCTACCCTGGCATTGCCTAGTTGTGCCGTGTCACCTACCATACCGAGCCTTGTACGAGTTTGGATTTCTCCCGTAGCCCGTGTGGTATCCTCTGGTGGCTTCCCGATCAGGAGGGACTATGATATTGGATGGACTACTGGGACTATTACGTGTTAAGAGCTATATGGGTAACCCCTTAACGCTATTAAAAAGTAAGTTTATTTTATAAATAGACAATATTATAATAGCGCAATATACTACATAGTAAATAGTTTAACGGATCCTTAGGAGATGTAAATCCCGAGCATCTCTTGAGTTACTGTACTCATATTTATTTCTGTTAATTTAACTCACATAAGATCTTTTAGTTCTGACTCCAGTGTTTTTGTCTTTTCAAATTCGCTCGGGTCAGTCCGAGCGTTTCAGGATCGAAGACTTTAGCTTTGAAGGACGAAGACGAAGGAGTCATATTATTATTATCTATAGTATTGCACCACACTCATACTGTTCCGCTGCATTGTTTGTATTGGTATGTGTAACTCTGATATTTATTGTATAAAGAAGAATTAACTGTTTTGTAACCGTTAATGAACTGTATATTTATTATTATATTTTATCCTTCCGCTGTGAGATTCTATTTTGTTTTATTTCTTCTCTGTTTTTCTTATTTACCCCATAACAATCCGCCCTTTGCGTATGCTTTTAATTGGCACGTGTGTCGGTTTAAAGTGTGCGAAAAGGCGGGATGTTACAGTTGGTATCAGAGCTTTGGTTTAGCGATAAACCTTGGTTTTGTGGGGTTTGACTCTTTGTTAATAGGGTAGTAATACCCTATGGGAGTCGCTGAGTGTATATATATGAGAGAGCGTATTTGTTAGTTTTATAAAAAGATTTTAATATTATGTTACTCTGTTTCATTTTGTATTTATAAATTCTGGTTGATGCATGGGACGCTATGCCATCAATAGGGATTTCTAAACACTTAGTAGGACAGACCGACATAATATTTGTTTTTAATATAGGTGAATGAAATAATTTTGCCTATTATATTTTCTATATATAAAAATATTTTTTATAAAGATATAGATATTTTGGTTGCTATAGATTGGGTGTTAGGTAATAAAAAAATATTAACTGAAGCTAAGTTGAAATTATAATGAATCAAATTGGAGATTTTTAGAACCTAAGTCCGGGATTTTGAAAAATTTCTGCTTTCAAAGGATTTATGAAATATAATGATTTGGTTTATAAATATTTTCTTATATAAATATTTAGTATAATTCGAAAGAATTGGTTTAAAGAGGATTTTGAAGAAAATAAGTTTGTACTTTCCCCTCTGTCGTTGGAAAATAATTTCGGTGATGACGGCCGCATCATCGACTTTCATTTTCGAGTTTCGAAGGGAAAGGCCACTGTAGTAAAATTCTACTGCAGATTTATTTGAAATTATCTAAAATTTTAATTATTTTAAATATAATTAGAGATATATAAGTTGTAAGAAATTATTTATCCATCATTTTAAAAATATTTGAAATTTGACCCGGTACTTAATTCTTAAATTTCCATTTATTAATGGTTTAAATTATTTTGGTGAAATAAAGGTTAAGTAATCAATGAATTAAAAGGGTTGAGATTAAACTTGTATAAGTTCTTTTGCTTTTTCTTTAACATAAATAACTTACCAAGTATAAAAAGTTGAAATGTAAATTAAGAGTGGAATAGAATATTATGCAAGTAGAATTTTTGGAAATAATGAAGTATTCAATAAATTACTGTTGTAAATAAGAATTTAATGGTATTAACTTAAGTGATGATTGGAATTTTACTAAAATTAAAGATTGTATTATTAACAGGTGATTTTAACCTTAAGAAAGTAAAAAATAAAATTCCTTAATTTATAAAGTTTGATTGTAGGGTTATTAACTTAAGTACGCCTTAATTTCCCCTATTCTAATATAATGGAAGTAGGAAAAATATAAATGACTGCAATCCATAGTTAATGAATGAGTAAAATCTTTCACTTATAGGAATGCAAGTTATAAGGTTAATAGATTAAGTGTAAGTAGAGGGTTACTGTAATTAAATATAATGGAAACTTCAACATTAAATAAATGAATGAGATTAAAGGTAAGTCAAAATTGTAATTTATAAAACGAATATATATTAATTAAAGGAATGGAGAAGAAACTTGTAAATTTTCACTTACATTCTTAAAACATACATAACTTACCATATAATAAAAAGTTGCAATGTTAGTAGGAAAATGTAAGGGGAAATCTTACAAGTGAAGAGTAAGGTAATAAAGGTATTCTATTAATTTGCTATTATTAATGAGAATTAATTGTATAGACTTAAGTTAAATTGGAATACAAATATAATGAATTTTGTGATAAATGGAAAATGAAAATTTGTAAGAAATAAAGAAATCATTCCATAAATGAAAGAAAGAAAATCAAACCATTGAAGCATGAGATAAATGTATAATAAATAAATTTGGGTGTTGGTTTGAATTGTGTTGTTTGATTTATGTTGTTGGGTAAGAAATTTGAAGTGGTTAAATGAATAAGTATCTATCTTTGTTCCATCTAAGACTGTTGAGTAAAGGATGCACTTGATAGTTAATTTCATTTCATACAAATTTCAAGTTTGAACCCAAACAACTATTTGTTTGATGGATTAAATGGTTGCTTTGTTTGTGTATGTATGTTGTTTGTAAGGTTGATGGTTGTTGAATTGTTTGGTTGATTAATGATTGAATCCACTTGAATAGTTCACTTTAAAATAAATATTTAACCTTTTAGATTATATAAGTGAATACAGGTGATGGAAGCAACTGCTACTGCTTTTGGTTCCAAAATAACAAGCGTATATTGCCCGACAAATAGGTACGTTTTCGGATTACGTTTAAAGCGCTATTTTTCCCGTGTTGGGATATAATATTTTGATAATATATGTAATATATTTGTATATTTTGATGTTATATTTTCTCCAGAGTCTCTCCGTACAAAGGAGACTCTGCCAAAATTTTCCGTAAATTTTGGACTTAGAATTTTGTGAAAATATTTTCCCAACTTTAATAATTAAGTATAAAATAATATAATGATTATAAACAGGTATATTTTATTTAAGAAAATAAATTTAGTAAATTATTGTTATAAGTTAATATTTGGAATAAGATGTACTGTTTTATTCTTCCTTCTCCCTTCTTTTCCCTTTTCGGGGACGAAAAGTTTTGAGTGGTGGAGATTGTAACGACCCATTAAATTAATAATATTAAATGAATTGAATTAATATAATATGTTCTAATCTAATTTAGAATGAAATAAAGTCTTAAGATTTTATTTGAGTAAGTGTAGAAATTTGTTATAGTAATTGGAATTTAAAGTAACAAAAAAATTTATGACAATAGATTTGTATAATGTAAATTGTCACATTTTGTTGAAAGCTAATTTTAAGAAACATACAAATGTTGAATCAGTGAATATTAATAAAAATATTTACTAGAATGGAATTCAATTAATATAAAATAAACAGTGGTGATTGTTCATTTGGTTGTAATTATAAATAGAGACTAAGTAAAAGTGACCGTTGAATAAACCAATGCAATATGTGAAGGTAAGTAATTTTCATAAATGGTCAATAATAAACGCACTTAAAAGGGTAATAAAATTTGTTTGTTTAGGTGATTACGTATTGATAAGCTATAACTAAATCTGCAGTTTGGTAGTAAATGGGATATGAGAAGACAAAGGCATTTAGAAAGTAATAGATGGGATTCATAATAACAAGTAGTAAATTTATGCATATATTTGGGTGTTTGCCATAATTACCAAATTTTACCATTCATATAATTTATTTTATTAAAGTCTATAGCAACATTGTTGTTAATAATGTTGTTAGTGAATTTGGATATAAAAGAATGACAAGTGTAGGTTAACCATTTATTTTATTTTGTTAAGAATGGAAATAGTTTGAAATAGATTTGAATAGATTTTTTTTTGGGTTGTTTATGTGCCTAGTTAATAAGGGAGAGTTTATAAAAATAAAAAGGAATGCACAAGTGAAATGTATATAAGCAAAGGTTATTTATACCCACAAATTTGTTTAATTACTGTATAAGAGATTTAAATGTATAGTTAATTATGAATTGTAGAAACGGTTATTTAATCTAATTGTTGAAAAATTAGGTGAAATATAAATAGGGAAATAGCGTAATTGTTGCACTTGAATAAAAAATAAATTTAAGAATTTATGACAAGAATTTAAATTTCCTATGTGTTTATATATATTGGTAAAATTGTAACTATGGGAATTTAGGAAGTAAAATAAATGGCAGTGAGGGATAACCAATTTAATGCAATACAAAGGTGATTGGAACGACTGTTGGGTTTAATGGAGTATATATAAACAGTGAAAATCATTATAATCTCTTAATTTAATACGATTGTTTAATTAATACTAAAAGAATAAAGTTGAAATAGTATTAATGTAATAAAAACTTTAATAGATTGCAATTGTATTATGGAAGTAAATTGTTAATAAATGAATGTAAATATTAACAAATTTATGGAAATAAAATATAAAGGAATGTTGGATAGAACATAAGTGAATGAAATTTGATAGTACGTTAATTTGGAGGTAAATTTAAGAAATAATAACAACCATTATAAATTTCCTAACTTATTTGTCAATGAATGTATTTGGGAATAGAGTTCTTTTATATGTTGGATAGTTATAATGTTGTTATTAAGAATGAACGTTACTTTATTAAGCATAAATATAGTAACGGAAGTATGAATAAATTTATAGAAACGTAAGACTTACTTTAAGGTAATATTTGAGTGTAGACTTTTGAAATAGATTTGACAACAATAATTATTGTTCGTTACCTATCTTATTTGTTGTTAAGTTTATTTCGAAATCAAATCCCAAATGTATTCACTAAACTTTTGCAGTTGCGTAGTTTTGGTTTGTAATTGCAGTAGTTAGTTCTATAAGGTGAGGTCTATACTAATTTTATTTTAATTGGACCATTGGTTGATATAGTCTTTAGAAAGCGAGATTTATAATTTTTAATTTGAGTATTTAATTCAACAAATGGTATTTATTATTACAAATAAAATGGAATTAAACGTAAAATATTAATTAAACTGGAATTTGTAAACATTATAGTGAAATCTTGAACTAATGTTAGTAGCATCTTTATTTTAGGTAAAAGTTTAGAATATAAAGGTTAAAAAAAAAAAAATCTTAAGTATGGGTTTTGAGGATTTAATTTATAAAATTCTTAAATATAAGAAAGTGTAGAAATTAACATTGCAATTAATGTACTTGTCAACTTTAATTCACAGCTAAACTTGTTAGGTCATTTAAATTGATTATGATTTTTTTTTTGCGATAAAATTTAGTCAATTATAGAGTTTTAATATAAAATTGGATTTTTATAATTTATTTAATTTATGTAATGAATATTAAAAATAGCCATTTTGGCCACGGACTCGGATTTCGACGAAACCAGTTTCATCGGATCCGTATCGGTGAATTATTGTAGGGTTTCAAGTTTCGTATCGATCAGACCTGTCGTTTGATCGTACGGACGCGAAACGCCTTGAAATCGAATTAATTAAAATCAATTTGAAAACAATTTGGAAATTTTGTTTTCAGCATAACTTCTTCATACGATCAAATTTGGACGTGAAACTTTTTCCATCGCATTCAGGATATTTTAAATTACCTATCTGGATATATGGGTTTGATAAATTTCGTTCCGGGGTCAGAACGGGCTTTTTGGGCCAACTACCGTTTAGCGCGTTCGTTATCCGTACCCACCTAGCCTTCTTCTATTTGTCTATATATATGCGATCATAAACCCTAGCCTCATTTGGCTGTACGTACATTTTTCTTCATCTCCTTCTCAACTCCTCATTCTAATGGCAGAAAAAAAAAACCTAATTCTCAAATTCCAAAAAAAAAAAAAAAAAAAAATTGCGGATCTGCAGCAGCTTCTGGTCGCGCTTCGGGTTTCAGGGGAGAAAACCCTAGAGCAACTTCGGGTCAGGAAGAAAATGACTCGGGTCGCTCCGGGTCGTTTTGGCGAAAACTCCAAGCAAGCACCGGGGAATTGAGGCGGCGCACCGAAGTCGAACCCGAAGTTGACCCAGGACCAGAATTTTTCATTTTTCAAAATTTCATAACTTTTGCATACGAGCTCGGATTCGCGCGCGGTTTGTTTTGATGGGATCGTATCGGAATTTCTGACGTTTTGACGCTGGTTTGGACAAATTCTGAGACCGTCAAAATTTTTGGGTTTAAATTGGATTTGAATTCAATTTAAATTCAAAAGGTGAGTGTTTTAACCCACTCACAACTACTAGAATCTTTTATGTTTGTTTAAATTAATTTTAGAAATGAATAGAAATTTATTTATGAGTATTTGGCATGTTTATTTTATTCATATCTGTTGAATTGCATTTATTTAATTTAACTGTTAATTTAATTAATTTATTGCGTATAAATTTACAGTTAAAATTTATTTGTTTGTATGTGAACTGCTAGTTAACAGTTATATAATTTATTTCTGAATATAGACTGTAGATTAATAGCTGTTAAATTTAATTTGAATAAAATTGCCAGTATTACCTGTTATGTAGTACCAAAAATAATATTGTTATTGATTGATATTGATTGATGATTGCGATTTGGATGATGGATGATGTTGATGAATGGATGTTTATTGTATATCATTAAATTGCAAATTATCATGCATATTTCCTTTCATTCGGGATTGTGGTTTGAAATGATATACAACCGCAAAATTTTATATCTTTTAAATTGCGGATTGAAATGATAAATATCCGTATCACTTGACCATAGGATAGAAAATTATATACAGGCACCGCGGTCTATATATAACTATTTTAATGTGATTTCTATGGTTTGGATGGAATACGGTTTATAATAATCTTAAATTTTATATTGTATAAATATTTTTCTTCCATATATATATACATATGAAGTTGAAAATTTTGACATTAAACGGTGTATAAAAATCTTTAATAAAAATGGAAGAAAATTAAGAAAATGGAGTTTAATAATTTATATCATATGTTTAAATGTTAAGTTTGGAAATTTTAAGATATGATATTTATAATTAGATTTTTCCCAAAATAAATTAAAATGAATATTCTAGTATAATTTGAATTGGGAAAAATATATATATTTTATTTCTAGAAATTGAAGTCTTATTATTTATGGATTTTATATGAATATTCAAGACTAATTAATAGAACAATTGATTTGTTGAAAGAATAAAATCCAATTTTAGTTTGAAATATTGATACTCAAAATGGATATACGTATATATAAATAAATTGAAGTGGTTTTGGAACGCGAGAGAGATAATATAAATTTTGGTTTAGACTTTAATAAAGAAATGTATTTGTAAAGCCATGAGAACTATTTTCTTTACGAAGTAACATTTAAGTTAAACCATTTAATTCATATACCGTTGAATGTCCAAACCATTCAAGTTTTAGAAGTTATGGTTTTAAATTATGATTTTCAAAATACTATGCTTTGAAAATATTTGATTTTCAGACGTTATGAAGTTAAAGCATTTTGATTTTGGAAAAGAATTATATTTGGGATAAGTGATAAAATATGGTTTTTGGGTTTTGAAATGATATCGTATTCATGGTTATGAAATGGAATGTTTATTCTGATTTTTAAAGTATAACCTATTTTTAAATGACCGCGGTGTTATAATAACGATGGGTTGGCAAAGAGACCGGGATCGGATATCTGACATACTCTCTGTCGATACCGAAAACCACTTTGACTAACCGTGTACGCGGTGGAGATTCCAGAATGAAGTAGGTGGTGGCGACGTTTCCTGTTAGGTAAATACGTGGACCCGACTCCCGTGAGTTGGCATAAAGTGGCTAAAACAGGAGCTATTCCCAGGCCAATGAGGTCATACCTCTGATCGGACACTCCTCTTCGATATTATACTATGACTTTGGATTGATTCAGTGGCCACTTTTATTTTGATTTTGGGGAGTTTGTTCGAGGTGGGCGGTAACTGCGGCTACGCGTTTCCACCAGCCTGGGTACGCAATTGGTATATCTACCCTGGCATTGCCTAGTTGTGCCGTGTCACCTACCATACCGAGCCTTGTACGAGTTTGGATTTCTCCCGTAGCCCGTGTGGTATCCTCTGGTGGCTTCCCGATCAGGAGGGACTATGATATTGGATGGACTACTGGGACTATTACGTGTTAAGAGCTATATGGGTAACCCCTTAACGCTATTAAAAAGTAAGTTTATTTTATAAATAGACACTATTATAATAGCGCAATATACTACATAGTAAATAGTTTAACGGATCCTTAGGAGATGTAAATCCCGAGCATCTCTTGAGTTACTGTACTCATATTTATTTCTGTTAATTTAACTCACATAAGATCTTTTAGTTCTGACTCGAGTGTTTTTGTCTTTTCAAATTCGCTCGGGTCAGTCCGAGCGTTTCAGGATCGAAGACTTTAGCTTTGAAGGACGAAGACGAAGGAGTCGTATTATTATTATCTATAGTATTGCACCACACTCATACTGTTCCACTGCATTGTTTGTATTGGTATGTGTAACTCTGATATTTATTGTATAAAGAAGAATTAACTGTTTTGTAACCGTTAATGAACTGTATATTTATTATTATATTTTATCCTTCCGCTGTGAGATTCTATTTTGTTTTATTTCTTCTCTGTTTTTCTTATTTACCCCATAACAATCCGCCCTTTGCGTATGCTTTTAATTGGCACGTGTGTCGGTTTAAAGTGTGCGAAAGGCGGGATGTTACATACTAAGTCCTCTAACAGTCGGTGCTATAATAGTCTCTAGATCTCGAACACACCTTCTAAAATGAGAAATATGAAAAACATCGTGGACTCGTGCCAGACTGTTCGGTAACTTTTCTCTATACGCGAGTTCTCGATCCTCTCAACAATAGGAAATGGTCCAACAAATCTCGATGCCAACTTCCCTAATTTTCCGAATTGAATTACACCTTTCATCGGTGATACCTTGAAGAAAACATGATCTCCAATAGAGAACCCTAAGTCTTTCCATCTTCTATCAGCATAACTTTTCTGTCTAGACTGAACTTCCTTAATCCTAGCCCGAATCAACTCAATCTTCTCTGCAGCTTCTCTAACTAAATCCGGACCAAGAACCAACATATCCCCGGTCTCTAAGTAACAAACGGGAGATTTGCATGGCCTTCCATACAAAGCTTCAAATGCTACCATCCCTATCTGGCCTGATAAATGTTGTTATATGAAAAATCGACTACGTGTAGATGGTTTTTCCATGATCCTCCATAATCTATCACACGAACCCATAATAAATCTTTCAAGACTTTGTTAACTCTTTCTGTTTGTCCATCTGTCCGTGGATGGTAAGAGGTACTCACCTTGAGCTTGGTACCTAAAGTATCCAGTAGACTCGTCCAGAGCCCACTTGTGAACAAGAAATCTCTATTGCTTACTATGTTACTAGGAATTCCATGAAGTCTGACTACATTCTTCACAAACAACTTAGCTAAACCAGATGACGTCCTAGTTGACTTAACTGGAATGAAATGGGCACTCTTGATCAACCTGTCCACTGTGATCCATATACTTTCATTTCCTCTGTTTAACCTTGATAGCCCGTTTATAAAATCCGTCGAGATAGAATCACATTTCTAATACTAGAATATCTAAATGCTGAAGTAACCCACTTGGTTTCTGATGTTCAGCCTTTACCTGTTGATAGTTCAAACACCGCTTCACCCATAAGCCTATATCCATCTTCATACCTTCCTAAAAGCAACTCCTTTTCATATCCTCATGCATCTTAATTCCTCCTGAATGAATAGTGAACTTCGAACGATGACATTCCTCCAAAAATTCCTTACTAATGTCTCCAACATACGAAACACAAAATCTTCCTTTTTTTCACAACCACCCATTCTGGTCAAGATTGAACTCCTTCAAATCATCGTTCTCCGTTCGTCCATTAACTTCCTGATCCGTTCGAGTAATATTGGATCCTCCATTTGTTTAGAAGCAATCTTTTCAATCATAACTGGTCGAACTTCTAAACATGACAACATAGTAGTCCCCTTACTAGATCTAACTTCAGATCTCCACTTCACTTTGCATGTCGTTAACGCTTCCAAATCTTTCTACTCAGCTATCATTGCCAACACTACGTTCTGATGTTTTCTGCTAAATGCATCTGCACCTTTATTGCCCTTTCCCGGTGTGTACTCAATGCCAAATTATAAGTAGCTAAAAAGTCTAACCACCCATGCTGTCTAATATTAAACTTAATTTGAGAGAATATATATTTTAGCGACTTATGATCTGTATGTTTCTCTTAAAAGGTAATGTCCTCGCACCTTCAATGCAAAAATTACTGCAGCCAATTCTAAATCATGCGTTGGGTACCCCACCTCATGCAGTCTAAGCTGTCGAGATGCATAGGCAACCACTTTACCTCTTTGCATTAACATAGCTCCTAACCTTGTTCCACATGCATCTGTATATACCACAAAATCCCTATTCCCTTCTGGAACAACTAACACAAGTGCGTTAGTCAATAAGTGTTTCCACTTCTGGAATGCCTCCTCACACTTGTGGTCCAAACAAACTTCACATCTTTTCGCGTTAGCTTAGTCACCGGTGCTGCTATCCATGAAAAATCCCTAATGATTCTTCAATAATACCCAGCTAATCTAAGAAAACTCTTTATCTCAATCACTGTCTCGGGTCTCTTCCAATTATTCAATGCTTCGATCTTAGTTGAATCTGCAAACAACCCTTTCTCTGAGACTACATGACGAAGTAACTTCACTTTCTTTTTCCAAATATGACATTTCAAAAACTTCGCCTTTAGCTGATGCTGCCTCAACGTCTCAAGCACCACTCTAAGATGAACTTCATGCTCCCTTTCATCCTTAGAGTTTATCAGAGTGTCATCTGCGAATACTAAAACGAACCTATCTAAGTGATCTCGGAAAATTCGGTTCATCAAACCACAAAGAATGTTGGCGCATTAGCTAGTCAGAACGACATTACTAACCATTTGTACGATACATATCTGGTCCTAAACGCCGCCAAAAGAATAATATTTTCTACTACTCTAAGCTAATGGAAACCTGTTGTTAAACCCAACTAAGAAAATACTTTGGCTCCACTTAACTGGGCGAACAAATCGTCAATTCTAGGCAATGGACATCGATTCTTTATAGTCTCTCATTTAACTTACGATAATCGATACGTAACCTCAACGATCTGTCTGGCTTCTTAGCCAACACTGCGGCTGCTCTCCAAGGCAAAGTGCTTGGTCTAATAAAATTCTTGCTTCCTATATCCACCAACTGCACCTTCAACTCCCTCATTTTGGTAGATTTCATACGACTTGGTGGTCTACTCACTAGTTCTTCTCCAGGTACTAAATCTATCTAAAACTTAATAGCTCGTTTCGGTGGCAAACCTATTACAGGTTCAAAAACATCTGCAAATTTTCTCAAAATGAAAAAGCAACTCAATTCATCTTCTGCCTCCATAACACCCAACAAAGCATTCACCTCATGACTAGGGTTTTCTACGGAATATACTATCTGATCACTACAGTCAGGGTGTAACCGATATTTCCTATCAGGGAAAATATTTTAGCATCGTACTTACTTAACCAATCCATACCCAAAATAACTTCGAACCCTAAAAAATCAAATACATGCAAATTGCGAGCAAAACTATGACCTATAAATTCAATCTCTAAGTGGTCACCCTTCATCCCAAGTTTCGCACACCCTCCTATCGGATTTACAATCCTTAAGGAAGTAACTAAGTATGAAGGTTCTAGGTTAAGCTTTTCTACCAAACAATGAGATATAAAAGAATGCGATGCACTAGTATCAAACAGAACTCTAACTGGTATACCATAAATCAAAAGCATACCTTCCAACATAGCTTTTTCCATTTCCTCTGTTGTTGGTCTCGAGGTAGCTAGTTCCAGTGCAAACATGTTGTCTTTCCACTCCTTGGCTGGCTCCTTGCACTGGTTTTTATAGTGCCCAATCTGATCAGAGTTGAAACACTTTATTCCTTTCTTCTTGTAACGACCTAGAATTTGACCACTTTAAAATATATTATTTAAAGTGATTTTAAATATAAAATATTTAATGTTATATGATTCAAACAATATTAGATAGGATTTGAAAAGAGAAATATAAACAAAAATAGTGACATTAAATGGAAAAAGCATAGTTAAATGCCCATAGTTTAACTAAGTAAGCACTGGTTTTTATAGTGCCCAATCTGATCAGAGTTGAAACACTTTATTCCTTTCTTCTTATAACGACCTAGAATTTGACCACTTTAAAATATATTATTTAAAGTGATTTTAAATATAAAATATTTAATGTTATATGATTCAAACAATATTAGTTAGGATTTGAAAAGAGAAATATAAACAAAAATAGTGACATTAAATGGAAAAAGCATAGTCAATGGTTAAATAAATTATTTTAATCAATTTATGGGTATTTTATTTGTAAATAACATTATAAAAATTTATTTTTTAATTTGGTTTACACAAATAAATAGTTTAACTAAAACGTCAAAATGTGACCGTAAAATATTTTGTCGAAAATCAATGTTTTGTCGATTAAAAGTTGTCATACCATTATTTTCTTATATAGAAATATATATTCAAATAATATAAGTATTAATTAATTCACTAATCAAGTTTACCTTTACTAAACATACTTAAAAGATGCTAGAATATAATTAACAAAAAAGTAAGCACGAAAAGACCAAAAAGGTGCAAAAGTCAAAAAGTAAAACATCAAATCAAAGAAACATAATTATTACTTTCTTTAATTAATATTTAAGTGAAAATGACATAATGTAATGATTTGAGATGTGATGTTAAGTGTTGAAAAAAATAAGGTTACTTGAGAACAAAATAAGGTTATTTTGGTACTTCGGTAAAGGGATATCTTAGTAACTTGCCACTTTATTTTTTTTCTATAAATACCAACCACTTTCTCACTTTTTTCACACTATTTCTACCTTCTTCTTCCTCCTCCTTGAAGCTTTCTTTAATGGCTTATCCTTCTCTCTTTTCCTTACTGATTTTTTTTAAAATCATATCAAATCAACTCCAAACTTTAACAAAGACCTTAGAATACCATTAAAACATGGTTTAGCAAATTCAAGGAAAAGAGAAGGAAGTGTCTCCGATTTCATTCCAAGGAGTTAGGAGCAAATTCAAGGTGCTGCAGAAGCTCTACAGAATTTTCCAAAGTTGGTTGAAGTTGAAAACAATAATGAAGTGATGGATTAAATGAATGTTGGTACAAAGTTACTCAATTTAGTTAAAGGTGATTACACATATTCAGAGTTACTAATTTCTAAAAATATTTCAAGTCAATAACATGAAAAGTTTAGTATATGTTGGATGATTTAATGGATGATAACATGGTTAATATTATGGTTGATTATATGTTTGTGATATAGATTATAATTTAGTTGATATTATGGTTGATTATATGTTTGTGATATGGATAATAACTTGGTTTGATAAATGATAAAAAAATGGTTAGCACGCATAGTTAATTTAATAGGAATTCAAATCCATATAAATATGCGTATGAAAAATATTATTTAAAATGATTTTAAATTGATTTAGAAATGTTTTATAAACATCTAAAAGTGTTTCCATGAAGTTTGAAAAGAAATTGAAAATTTGGTCAAAAATAGGCGCGTCACGTAACGGTAGTTCGCGATTTCGCGTCATAAAAATTAAACGAGTGTACAAAGTGGAATATAGCCTGGAATTCTTCGAGATAAGAATTTTCCAAACTATTATATCCATAGTTTTCCAATAAAGAAAGAAAATCGAGATTTCGATAATTAGATTTTAAGATATGAGTAAAAACAAGTTTTTGAAAAAAAATCGCGGTTTTGAAGTTCGAAATCCAAAACTGGATTTCTTTGAAAATGATGTTTTAAAATTATTTAAAAATATGAAATAAATCTTAAAATCTTTTAAAATGTTTTAAAGGTGATTTCAGTAATAAACATAGATTTTCAAAAAAATAAAAAGTCGTTTTAATCAATATAGCTTTAAAAAGCACTTTCCTAGCACTTTTTCGCAACACTTTTTCAATAACCTTTGGAATAAAGTTTTAGCACAACGTTCTTTTCCAAATCTTTTGTTAATATTCTTAAATGATTAATAGAATACTTTAAGGGTGATTTTAAGGATTTATGGAATGGTTAAATAAATGAATAAGTGTTTTAAATAATGATTTGGAAGTTTAATAAATTATTTCAAAAAATGAAAGGAGTATGCGGAAATGACTAGTACATTTGTCCCGCTTATGAGATCTTAATGGTAAAATAAGGTGTGTAACTAAAGTTAAATATGGAGCAACCAGTGCCCTGAACTTACTTGGCCTTCATGTTTTTCTTTTAGACAAGAGGTGAAACAGATCGAAAGGAAAGCCCGGATGCTCTAAAATATCATAATTAAGTTTTTTCCAAGATAAAAGGTAAGAAACAAATGCTTTGAATTTATTATAAATGGTTTATACATAAGATTTATAAAATTGATATTTAATAAATAAAAGTAATGGAATTATAAAAGGCATTTATAAATATTGGAAATGGAATTGTAATCGAATTTATATATGAATTTGCAAGTGAAATTTTAAAATGAATTTATAATGGATTTTGTAAATAAAGAAATTTAAAAAGAATGAATTGTTAAATAAGAGATTTATAAATAAATTAACTTATAATCAGATTTGGAAATATAAATAAGATATAAATGGAATTCGTTTGTAATGGAATTTTGTATATGGAAGTGTTTATAAATTATAAATAGAATTCGTAAACACTGTTTTATAAATGAGAAATCAATTTAATTTGATAAGTTAAATATGTAAGTTTATTAAGGGAATTATATTCACGATTTGGACAGTGAATAATCCTTTAAATTAAATGTGTACAAGTAATTTGGTAGAGGAATTATATTCACGATTTTGGACAGTGAGTAATCATTTAAATTAAATGTGTAGAAGTAATTTGGTAAAGGAATTATGTTCATGATTTTGGACAATGAATAATTCTTTAAATTAAATGTGTAGAAGTAACGAATTTGGTATGGGAGTTATATTCACGATTTTGGACAATGAATAATCCTTTAAATTAAATGTGTAGAAGTAATGAATTTTGTAAAAGAATTATTTCACGACTTTGGACAGTGAATAATCCTTTAAATTAAATGTGTAGAAGTATTGAATTTGATATGAGAGTTATATTCATAATTTTGGACAGTGAATAATCCTTTAAATTAAATGTGTAGAAGTAATGAATTTGGTATGGGAATTATATTCACGATTTTGGACAGTGAATAATCTTTTAAATTAAATGTGTAGAAGTAATGAATTTAGTAAGAGAATTATATTCATAATTTTGGATAGTGAATAATCCTTTAAATAAAATGAATATTTTGGAAGGTGATATTATAAAAATGGAGTTTAAATTGTTTGAAAATAACATAAGTTGTGAATTTACTTATTATTAAAATAAGTATATGAAAATGTTTTCCAAATATCCAATAAGTGAAATGGTTGTGAATATTATCTTTTTAAAGATATTTTGATGTGAATGATTTAGAAGTGTTTTGAATTACAAACGATTAATAAAAATTAGGCCCAGTGATTACTTAAGTGATAAATTTGGTTTGTTTCTTTGATAGTTAAATAACCGACTATCAAATTTGACGATTTTAGTTTCTCAACTTGATGTAGAAACTAATTAGTCGTAAACTTAGTATGTAACTGGCTGTGTAGGCTTGATTATCGTTTTCGCTGAGAATGATGATTCATGTAGTAAGGAGTGATTACTCCAATCTATCGAGCTTCCTTCTTGGCCGAAGGATAGCAAGTTGAAAGTTGGAGATGTGATAAGTTTATGAGACTTAGTTTCTGTGTGAAGTTGAGAAATGCTTTTGCATTGTTGGTGCGAAGAGACCGGAATTAGATTTATCTAAAAACCACTTCGGACAAATATAAATGCGATGATTTACAGGTTGGTCGATGATATCGATATTTAGGATTTTCATAGTGAAGGACAGCTTATTGATCGTTTTGGGTGAAAATCCTAATATACATCTAGTAGTAGTAGTCTCTTCGTTATGAAATATCCAATACAAGGACTAGACGCTACTAATCCTAGAGATTTCCCAACAGGATGTGGTAGGAAAGTACCTTCGATTTGTCATGTTCCTAGATAACTTGAATGGACGAATGCCTGACATTGCATTTCTAAGTTTACGTACATTGGTTTTTACAAACATATATCAGTGGTGGCGGAGAAGGAAACTTCTCTTAGCTTAACACCCTCCTTGAGACGTATGAGCTCAAGGGTTGTATTTTTATGGAAGACAATTAGTAGTTAGCGGAAATGGCAATGTGGCATTCAAAGTGACGTGATATATGATATGTGAAAGGTAATCGATACCTTTTTGGCCTCACTTCCCGGTAAATGACTAAAATAGGGATAGAAGCAACAGTGCTAAGTGGGTCACTCCCAATTAGGAGATGTCATCTTTCTTCTAGATATATCTTTACACGCTATGACGTCGTGTATCTGATTATTGTTGTGTATGCTTGTGGCCATGGATTTTAGGTCGGTAACGACCGGAGTGATGACATATTCGGTACTATCCAAGAAGGGGTAGGCCGGTCTTGTGTTGGTTTAGGCACCTAGTATTTGGACCCTAGGTACATCCCTCTAGAGGTGTACTGAGTCTCGGAAAGGTAGTTCCTTCACCTAGTTATTTGTATGTAAATCCAAAATCCAATACGTGCGTGCCATTTTCTATTGTGGAAGGCCTTGTATTAGAAGGTGTGCTGGAATTCAATAATGTAACATGTTCAGCTATTTTAATATTATTTGTATGCAATAGACACTATTATAATATAAGAGGATGTGATCCGAGACATTTGGTTATTGTAAGGTAAAAACCTTGTCCGTATTTATTGCGACTCGGTCTTATGAGATACCTTTTGTTTTGATAAAGGAAAAGTTTTGGCAACTTTAAAATTCAATTGAGATGTGTTTTCTCACGCTAGTTTACCAGACTAATCCGGGCGTTCTTCCCTTTCAATGCTCGGGTCGGACCGAGTATATTTACAGGTTCAGATTTGGTGCTTTTGACGCTTCAATAGGCGAGTTCGAGATCTTTGTGTCGTATACACGTATCTATTTATTATTCCGCTGCATTGCTTTGCATTGTTGTTGTAAATTATCAGCATTTGTGAGGACATGTCATTATAACTGTCCAAGTTGATGATTACTTATTGTGTACTTTGATATTGATTTATGTATATTACAGTTTCTCTTTGTAAATATTATTGATCTATATTATATATTATTCCGCTGCGATGTGAGATTCTGTATAGTTTTGGTTCTGCTTCTCTCTTCTTCTCTTCTCTTCTTATTTCTTCTTTCTTTCTTCTCATCCTCTCTTTTCTTTCTCATGATTATCTACAATCGGTGCACTCTGGGTCGGACATGTGTGGTTATTGTCGGATTCAGAGGGTGTCGATTTCGGGTTGTCACAGCGTGGTATCAGAGCTGAAGGGTAAGCGAGAACCTTAGCTTTGTTATGGTAAAGATTCATCAGAAATAGGGTTAGTAATACCCTGGGATGAGTAACTCATTAGAGATAGGGTTAGTAACACCCTAGAATGAGTTTGAGTGTATTATATATGAATGTGTATTTGTTAATGACTAATAAATTGTTTTGTGTTGATTTATTTATTGAGTGATTTATGGATTCTGATCGATGCGCCTAATCACCATTATAGATGAGGGTTCCTAAATAATTAAACAAGGCGAACCGACACACTGATTTTGAAAAATTGGTAAATGAAATAATTTTACCTAAGACTATATTTTGAAATGTTATATAGTTAGAAATGAATGATCAAGGTTAGTGAAATTTAAATATGAACATCTTGTGATTAGGATTTCACAGATTGACTATAAGATGTTTCATAAAGATAATTGATAAGTATGAAATCTGATAAGGTATTAAGATCTTTAATACTTATTCCAAAAATAAAAAATTAAGAAATGATAATGTTAAGTTACTATCATAAATTGATCGATTATTTGATTTAAAAGTTTAATTACAAATACCTTGTGAATTAAGTTTCACAATTTGACTATAAGGTGTTTGATAATAAGATTTGTTTAAGAAATGAACATATAAGACAAAGATGTATTTAAATAATAGAAAATAATTATGTAAAAGATAAATGTAAAAGGAATGAGAATTTAAATTCGAGTAATTTAAAATAATTGTGGAAATTTAATTTATGTTAATTAATATAAGATGAATTTATAAAAGAATATATAAAATAGGTTTTATAAATAAAAGTAATCTCTAAAGGATTTTGAAAATGGTATTATTTTTGAGTTACTCGATCTATATAATTTTCTTAAGTTAAAGAGATAATGTGAGTCATTAATTGATAAATTGGTAAGTAATATCTATAAAAATGTTTAAACTAATGATAAATTACCTTTTGAGTGAAAAATGATTCCTTTGGAATATTTTCTGTTAATAAAAATATTTAGAAATAAATAATTGATGGGATTATAAAAAGAAGCACCTTTATAAAATGTTTGAACTTAAGATAAAAAATTTATGAAAAGTTTCTGAAAGTTAATAAATACATATATTATATGTAGATCATTTCTTTGCACAAATTTTGATCTAGGATTCGAGTTTTCGATTTTAAGATGTTCGCACCGATCTGAAAAAAGGATTTATCACTTGATTCTTTACGGCAAACATTGATGAGAGTTTGTGGTTAGGTACTTAAGTTTTCTATCGTAGTTGAGAACTATGCAAGGAAAGCAAAGGGTTCTGATCTAGAAGCCTGATCAGAGTCTGCACTAGAGGATCGGAAGATTGATACTAGTTTGAAAATAAATTTTTATATTTGAATAGGAGATCGAATAAGATATTTCATACAAATGATTTTCGCATATTATATGGAAATAAGTTTAAAAATAAATGTTTTGGGCAAACTTTTATTTTGAGTAATTTTGAGAACGAAATTCTTTTAAGTATGGGAGAATGTAACAACTCTGAATTTGACCATTTTAAAATATACTATTAAAGTGATTTTAAATATAAAATATTTAATGTTATATGATTCAAACAATATTAGATAGGATTTGAAAGGAGAAGTATACACAAAAATAGTAACATTTGCCTATATCGACAAAAGTGACAAAATGTGGATTTTAGAAAAGTAAGTTTGATGGTTAAATAAATTATTTTAAATAATTTATGGGTACATATATTTTTAAATAACAATATATAAATTTATTTTTTAATTTGGTTTACACAAATAAATAGTTTAACTAAAATGTCAAAATGTAACCGTAAAATATTTTGTCAAAATCAACGTTTTGTCGATTAAAAGTTGTCGCACCTTTATTTTCTTATATAGAAACATATATTCAAATAGTATAAGTATAAATTAATTCACTAATCAAGCTTTCTTTTACTAAACATACTTAGAAAATTCTAGAATATAATTAACAAAAAAGTAAGCATAAAAAGACAAAAAAGTAGAAAAATCAAAATGTAAAACATCAAACCGAAGAAACAAAATTATTACTTTCTTTACTTAATATCTAAGAGTAAATAACATAAAGTAATGATTTGAAATGTGATATTAGGTGTTGAAAAAAATATGGTTACTTAAGAAGTAAGTAAAGTTATTTTGGCACTTTGGTAAAGGGATATTTTGGTAACTTACCACTTTAATTTTTTCCATAAATATCAACCACTTTTTCATTTTTTTCACACTATTACTACCTTCTTCTTCTTCGTCCTTGAAGCTCTCTTTAATGGCTTCTTCTTCTCTCTTTTCCTTACTAACTTTTCAAAATCATATCAAATTAACTCCAAACACAACTAAATTTTGCCAAAGACCTTAAAATACCATTGAAACATGGTTTAGCATCTAAGAAGTAAAGAAATGATGGAAGAAGGAGTGGAATAGGAGGAGGCAGAACCATTTGGAAGGAAGGAGCAAGTCGTGAAGCTCTAAAGCAAGAAAAAGAGAAGGAAGTGTCGTCGATTTCGTTCCAAGGAGCTAGGAGCAAATTCAAGGTGCTGCAGAAGCTCTGCAGAATTTTTCGAAGTTGGTTGAAATTGAAAACAATGGTGAAGTAATGGGTTAAATGAATTTTGGTAGGAAGTTAATCAATTTGGTTAAAGGTGAGTATCCATATTCAAAGTTATTAATTTCTAAAAATATTTCAAGTCAATAACATGAAAAGTTTAGTATATGTTGGATGATTTAATGGATGATAACATGGTTAATATTATGGTTGATTATATGTTTGTGATATGAATGATAACTTGGTTGATATTATGATTGATTATATGTTTGTGATATGGATGGTAACTCAGTTTGATAAATGATAAGAAAAATGGTTAGTAAGCATAGATAATTTAATTGAAATTCAAATCCATAGTATGGAAAATATTGTTTAAAATGAGTTTAAAATGATTCATAAATGTTTTATAAATATTTGAAAGTGTTTCCATGAAGTTTAAAAAAATTAAAAATTTAGTCAAAAATAGATGCGTCGTGTAACGGTAGTTCGCGATTTCGCGCAATAAAAGTTAAATGAGTGTACAAAGTGGAATATAGCTCGGAATTCTTCGAGATAAGAATTTTCCAAACTATTATATCAATATTTTTTCAAAAAGAAAGAAAGTCGAGATTTCGATAAGTAGATTTTTAGATATGAGTAAAACAAGTTTTTTGAAAAAACACGGTTTTTGTAGTTCGGAGTCCAAAACTGGATTTATTTTGAAAAGGATATTTTAAAATTGTTTAAAAATATGAAATAAATCTTTTAAATTGTTTTAAAAGTGATTTAAGTAATAAAAATAGATTTTCAAAAAAAATAAAAAATCGTTTTTAATCAAATAGCTTTAAAAAGCACTTTCCGTAGCACTTTTTTGCAGTATTTTTTTAGTCGCCTTTGAAATGTAGTTTTAGCACAATCATTCTTTTCCAAATCCTTTGTAAAGGTTCTTAAATGATTAATAGAGTATTCTAAGGGTGATTTGAAGTATTTATGGAATGGTTAAATAAATGAATAAGTGTTTTAAATAATGATTTGGAAGTTTTATAAATTATTTCTAAAAATGAAAGGAGTATGCGGAAACGACTAGTACATTTATCCCGCTTGTGAGATTTAAATGGTAAAAAAAGGTGTGTAACTAAGGTTGGGAATGAGAAACCAATGCCCTGAACCTGCATGGCCTTTGTTTCATCTTTTAGATGAGGGGTGGAACAGATCGAAAGGAAAGCCTGGATGCTCTAAGAGAACATAATTAAATTTTTTCCAAGATAAAAAAAGAAACAAATTCTTTGAATTTATTATAAATGGTTTATACATAAGATTTATAAAACTGATATTTTATAAATGAAAGTAATGGAATTATAAAAAGCGTTTAATAAATATTAAAAATGGAATTGTAATCGAATTTATATATGAATTTGCAAGTGAAATTTAGAAATAAATTTATAATGGATTTTGTAAATAAATTTTTTGAAAAGAATGAATTGTTAAATAAGAGATTTATAAAAAATTAACTTATAATCAGATTTGGACATATTAATAAGATATAAATGGAATTTGTTAGTAAAAGAATTTTGTATTTGGAAGTGTTTATAAATTGTAAATAGAATTCGTAAACACTGTTTTATAAATAAGAAATCAATTTAATTTGATAAGTTAAATATGTAAGTTTATTAAGGTAATTATATTCACGATTTTGGACAATGAATAATCCTTCAAATTAAATGTGTAGAAGTAATTTGGTAAAGGAATCATATTCACGATTTTGAACAATGAATAGTCCTTTAAATTAAATGTGTAGATGTAATTTGGTAAAGGAAATATATTCATGATTTTGGATAGTGAATAATCCTTTGAATTAAATGTGTAGAAGTAATGAATTTGGTGTAGGAGTTATATTCACGATTTTGCACTGTGAATAATCCTTTAAATTAAATGTGTAGAAGTAATTTGGTAAAGGAATTATATTCATGATTTTGGACAATGAATAATCTTTTAAATTAATTGTATAGAGGTAATGAATTTGATAAAGGAATTATATTCATGATTTTGGATAGTGAATAATCCTTTAAATTAAATATGTAGAAGTAATGAATTTGGTATTGGAGTTATATTCACGATTTTGGGTAGTGAATAATCCTTTAAATTAAATGTGTAAAAGTAATGAATTTGGTATGAGAGTTATATTCACGATTTTGGATAGTGAATAATTCTTTAAGTTAAATGTGTAGAAGTAATGAATTTTGTAAGAGAATTATATTCACGATTTTAGACAGTGGATAATCCTTTAAATAAGATGAATATTTTGGAAAGTGATACTATAAAAATGGAGTTTAAATGGTTTGGAAATAAAATAAGTTGTGAATTTGCTTATTATTAAAATATGTACATGAAAATGTTTTTCAAATAACCAATAAATGAATAATTGGGAAGTGTTCTAAATTAGAAACAATTAATAAAAACCAGGCCCATGATTACTTACGTATTAAATTTTGTTTGTTCTTTGATAGTTAAATAGCCGACTATTAAATTTGGCCATTTTAGTTTCTCAAATTGATGTAGAACTAATTAGTCGTACACTTAGTATGTAATTGGCTGTGTAGGCTTGATTGTAGTTTTTGTTAAGAATGCCGATTCGTGTAGTGAGGTGTGATTACTCCAATCTATCGAACTTCCTTCTTGGCCGAAGGATAGCAAGTTGAAAGTTGGAGACGTGATAAGTCTATGAGACTTAGTTTCTATGTGAAGTTGAGAAATGCTTTTGCATTGTTGGTGCAAAGAGACCAGGATCAGATTTATCTGAAAACCACTTCGGACCAACATATATGCGACGATTGTGCAGGTTGGTCGTGATATTGATATTTAGGATTTTCATAGTGATGGACTGTGTAACATCCCGCCTTTTCGCACACTTTAAACCGACACACGTGCCAATTAAAAGCATACGCAAGGGCGGATTGTTATGGGGTAAATAAGAAAAAAAACAGAGAAGAAATAAAACAAAATAGAATCTCACAGCGGAAGGATAAAATATAATAATAAATATACAGTTCATAAACGGTTACAAAACAGTTAATTCTTCTTTATACAATAAATATCAGAGTTACACATACCAATACACACAATGCAGCGGAATAGAAAGAGTGTGGTGCATACTATAAATAATAATAATACGGATTCTTCGTCTTCGTCCTCCAAAGCTAAAGTCTTCGATCCTGAAACGCTCGGACTGACCCGAGCGAATTTGAAAAGACAAAAACACTCGAGTCAGAACTAAAAGATCTTATGTGAGTTAAATTAACAGAAATAAATATGAGTACAGTAACTCAAGAGATGCTCGGGATTTACATCTCCTAAGGATCCGTTAAACTATTTACTATGCAGTATATTGCGCTGTTATAATAGTGTCTAATTGTAAAATAAACTTACTTATAAATAGCGTTAAGGCTTTACATTTTCCACCTTAACACGTAAAATGCCAATAGTCTATACAGTACCGTAATACCTCCTGATCGGGAGGCTACCAGAGGATACTCCATAGGTACGACACAAATAGAAACTCGTAGTAAAGGCTCGGTATGGTAGGTGACACGGCACAACTAGGCAATGCCAGGGTAGATATACCAATTGCTATCCAGGCTGGTGGAAACGCGTAGCCGCAGTTACCGCCCACCTCGGACTAACTCCCCAAAATCAAAATATAGAAGTGGCCACTGAATCAATCCAAAATCAAAGTATAATATCGAAGAGGAGGGTCCGATCAGAGGAATGACCTCATTGGCCTGAGAATCGCTCCTGTTTTAGCCACCTTATGCCAACTCACGGGAGTCGGGTCCACGTATTTACCTTACAGGAAACGTCGCCACCACCTACTTCATTCTGGAATCTCCACCGCGTACACGGTTAGTCAAAGTGGTTTTCGGTATCGACAGAGAGTATGTCCATATCCGATCCCGGTCTCTTTACCAACCCATCGTTATTATAACACCGCGGTCATTTAAAAATAGCTCATACTTTAAAACCAGAATAAACATTTCCATTTTAAAATTATGAATACGATATCATTTTAAAACCCCAAAAAATATGATATCCTTTATCCCAAATATAAACCTTTTCAAAAATCCAAATGCTTTAAAATTTATAACGTCTGAAAGCCAAATATCCTTTCAAAGCATAATATTTCAAAATTCATAATTTAAAAACCATAACTTTTAAAACTTGAATGGTTTGGATATTCAACGGTATATGAATTAAAAGGTTTAACTTAAATGTTACTTTGTAAAGAAAATAGTTCTCATGGCTTTACAAATACATTTCTTTATTAAAGTCTAAACCAAAATTTGTATTATCTCTCTCAAGTTCCAAAACCACTTCAATTTATATATATATATATATATATATATATATATATATATATATATATATATATACGTATATCCATTTTGAGTAACAATATTTCAAACTAAAATTGGATTTTATTCTTTCAACAGATCAATTGTTCTATTAATTAGTCTTGAATATTCACATAAAATCCATAAGTAATAAGACTTCAGTTTCTAGTAATAAAATATATATATTTTCCCAATTCAAATTATACTAGAATATTCATTTCAATTTATTTTGGGAAAAATCCAATTATAAATATCATATCTTAAAATTTCTAAACTTAACATTTAAACATATGATATAAATTATTAAACTCCATTTTCTTAATTTTCTTCCATTTTTAATAAAGATTTTTATACACCTTTTAATTTCAAAATTTTCAACTTCATATGTATATATATATGGAAGAAAAATATTTATACAATATAAAATTTAAGATTATTATAAACCGTATTCCATCCAAACCATAGAAATCACATAAAAATAGCTATATATAGACCGCGGTGCCTGTATATAATTTTCTATCCTATGGTCAAGTGATACGGATATTTATCATTTCAATCCGCAATTTAAAAGATATAAAATTTTGCGGTTGTATATCATTTCAAACCACAATCCCGAATGAAAGGAAATATGCATGATAATTTGCAATTTTATGAAATACAATAAAACATCCATCAACATCACCCATCATCCAATCACAATCATCAAGCAATATCAATCAATAACTATTTATATTTGATAATATATAACAGGTAATAACTGGCAATTTTATTCAGATTAAATTTAACAACTATTAATCTAACAGTTTATATTCAGTAATAATCTATATAACTGTTAACTATCAGTTTATAGGCAAACAAATAAATTCTAACTATCAATTAATATGCAATAAATAAATTAAATTAACAGTTAAATTTAATAAATGCAATTCAACAAATATGAGTGAAATAAACATGCCAAATACTCATAAATAAATTTCTATTCATTTCTAAAATTAATTTAACAAACATAAAAGCTTCTAGTAGTTGTGAGTGGGTTAAAACACTCACCTTTTGAATTTAAATTGAATTCAAATCCAATTTAAACCCAAAATTTTGACGGTCTCAGAATTTGTCCAAACCAGCGTCAAAACATCAGAAATTCCGATACGATCCCATCAAAACAAACCGCGCGCGAATCCGAGCTCGTATGCAAAAGTTATGAAAATTTGAAAAATGAAAAATTCTGGTCCTGGGTCGACTTAGGGTTCGACTTCGGTGCGCCGCCTCAATTCCCCGGTGCTTGCTTGGAGTTTTCGCCAAAACGACCCGGGTCATTTTCTTCCTAACCCGAAGTTGCTCTAGGGTTTTCTCCCCTGAAACCCGAAGCGCGACCAGAAGCTGCTGCAGATCCGCAATTTTTTTTTTTTTTTTTTTGAAATTGAAATTATTTTTTTTGGAATTTGAGAATTAGGTTTTTTTTTCTGCCATTAGAATGAGGAGTTGAGAAGGAGATGAAGAAAATACACGTACAGCCAAATGACAATAGGAAGGAGGCTAGGGTTTATGATCGCATATATATAGACAAATAGAAGAAGGCTAGGTGGGTACGGATAACGAACGCGCTAAACGGTAGTTGGCCCAAAAAGCCCGTTCTGACCCCGGAACGAAATTTATCAAACCCATATATCCAGATAGGTAATTTAAAATATCCTGAACGCGATGGAAAAAGTTTCACGTCCAAATTTGATCGTATGAAGAAGTTATGCTGAAAACAAAATTTCCAAATTGATTTCAAATTGATTTTATTAAAATTGATTTCAAGGCGTTTCACGCCCGTACGATCAAACGACAAGTCCGATCGATACGAAACTTGAAACCCTATAATAATTCACCGATACGGATCCGATGAAACTGGTTTCGTCGAAATCCAAGTCCGTGGCCAAAATGGCTATTTTTAATATTCATTAAATAAATTATAAAAATCCAATTTTTACATCTAAATTCAAAAATTGACCAAATTTTCTCCCTTTAAATTTTCTTAACTATTTACTCCAATTCTAAACAATTTAAGTGTCAATAGTTGTTCTATTCATCAATTCAGATGTAAATTCTTAACTTCAATATTAATTCCAATTTTAATAAATTCAACATTATAAGTTTGATTAAATTTATTAAATTCACTTTCTTTCTATTATTCAAGGTTATTGCAATTTAATGAAACTAACATTGGCTCAATATCTATACATTAAAAATCTCAATTCTAAACTTAGATCTCAACTTATGAAATAGTTAAATAACAAATTCCATCTAAATCTACATCTTCCTACTATCTAAATATTTAGAAAAATTACTTACCACTTTTTATTGTAAATTTCTAAACTAGTAGATTTGTGTCATTTTTAGCCCTCTGGATATTTTATATTTTATTCAAGTGCAACAAATTACACTATTCCTTTATTGATATTTCACCTAACCTTTCAACAATTAAGTTAAATAACCGTTTCTACAATTCATTATTAATTATAAATTAAATTTTCAACTTACCTTTAATTTCATTCATTTATTAAATGTTGACGTTTCTATTATATTTAATAGTAGTAACAATTTAATTTCCCACTTCCACTTATATTAAACTAGTAGCATTTAAATCACACTTAAGTTTATAACCCTACACATCAATCTTTATTTGTTAAAGAATTTCATTTTATTTACTTAAGTTTAAAATCACCTATTAATAATACTTATCTTAAATTATGGAAAAATTCAAATTATAACTTAAGTTTATACCATTATATTCTTATTTATAATAGCAATTCATTGAATCCTTCATTATTTCCCAAAATTCCTACTTGTAAAATATTCAATTCCAATCTCTCATTTAACATTTCAACTTTTTATATTTGGTAAGTTATATATATGTTAAAGAAAAATGCAATTGAACTTATACAAGTTTATCTAAATTCTTTTAATTCATTCATTGTTCAATAAATCTTTACCTCTCTTATAAGTTAAAATTTTAAATTCCTTTATAACCTAAATAAATTTATTCAATGTTAACATCCACAAAATCCAATTCACTTCCATAAATATGGTTGCACTTAAATTCAGTTATTATTACATTAATACTATTTCAAATTTTATTCTTTTAGTATTAATTAAACAATCGTATTAAATTAAGAGGTTATAATGATTTTCACTATTTATATACACTCCATTTAAAACCCAACAGTCGTTTCAAACACCTTTGTATTGCATTATATTGGTTTCTTAAAATTAAATCTTTTAACAAAATGTGACAAATTACATTATCCAAATCTATTATCATAAAATTTTATTGTTACATTAAATTCCAATTACTATAACAAATTACTACGTTTTTCTCAAATAAAATATTAAGGCTTTTATTTTATTCTAAATTAGATTAAAAATTATATTAATTTAATTCATTTAACATTATCAAATTTAACGGGTCGTTACAATCTCCCCCACTCAAAACTTTTCGTCCCCGAAAAGGAAAAAGAAGGGAGAAGGAAGAATAAAACAGTACATCTTATTTCAAATATTATTTATAAACAATAATTTACTAAATTTATTTTCTTAAATAAAATATACCTGTTTATAATCATTATATTCTTTTATACTTAGATTATTAAAGCTGGAAAACATTTTCACAAAATTCTATGTCCAAAATTTACGGAAAATTTTGGCAGAGTCTTCTTTGTACGGAGAGACTCTGGAGAAAATATAATATCAAAATATACAAATATATTACATATATTATCAAAATATTATATCCCAACAAGGGAAAAATAGCGCTTTAAACGTAATCCGAAAACGTACCTATTTGTCGGGCAATATACGCTTTATTATTTTGGAACCAAAAGCAGTAGCAGTTGCTTCCATCACCTGTATTCACTTATATAATCTAAAAGGTTAAATATTTATTTTAAAGTGAACTATTCAAGTGGATTCAATCATTAATCAACCAAACAATTCAACAACCATCAACCTTACAAACAACATACATACACAAACAAAGCAACCATTTAATCCATCAAACAAATAGTTGTTTGGGTTCAAACTTGAAATTTGTATGAAATGAAATTAACTATCAAGTGCATCATTTACTCAACAGTCTTAGATGGAACAAAGATAGATACTTATTCATTTAACCACTTCAAATTTCTTATCCAACAACATAAATCAAACAACACAATTCAAACCAACACCCAAATTTATTTATTATACATTTATCTCATGCTTTAATGGTTTGATTTTCTTTCTTTCATTTATGGAGTGATTTCTTTATTTCTTACAAATTTTCATTTTCCATTTATCACAAAATTCATTATATTTGTATTCCAATTTATTTACTAAAGTTTCTATCATCTATTTATACTACTTACCTTTACTTATAGTAAAATTTCCAATTTAACTTAAGTCTATACAATTAATTCTCATTAATAATAGCAAATTAATAGAATACCTTTATTACCTTACTCTTCACTTGTAAGATTTCCCCTTACATTTTCCTACTAACATTGCAACTTTTTATTATATGGTAAGTTATGTATGTTTTAAGAATGTAAGTGAAAATTTACAAGTTTCTTCTCCATTCCTTTAATTAATAAATGGTTCATCAAATATATATTCGTTTTATAAATTACAATTTCGACTTAAACTTTACTATACCCATTTATTTTCTCAACATTAAAACCAACGTTACCTCAATTCCACTAATGTACACTTATTCTATTATCACTTACTAACCATTCAAATTTTTATTAACAAATAGGCAGGTAATTCCTATGTTACAAATTTTTAATTCATCCTAATCCCTTACTATTGACATACATTTGCATTACTTACATATCATTTACAATGTTACCCAAAATCTTCTTTAAAATAATTTTTCCGAATTATACTAAATATTTATATAAGAAAATACTTATAAACCAAATCCCTATATCCCATAAATCCATTGAAAACAGATTTTCAAAATCCCGGACTTAAGTTCTAAAATCTCCAATTTGATTTATTATAATTCCAACTTAGCTTCAATTGTTATAAATATTTTTATTTGCTAACACCTAATCTATAGCAACCAAATATATATATATATATATATATATATATATATATATATATATATCTTTATAAAAATATTTTATATATATAGAAAATATAATAGGCAAAATTATTTCATTCACCTATATTAAAAACAAATATTATGTCGGTCTGTCCTATTAAGTGTTTAGAAATCCCTATTGATGTCATAGCGTCCCATGCACCAACCAGAATTTATAAATACAAAACGGAACAGATTAACACAATATCAAAATCTTTTTATAACACTAACAAGTACGCTCTCTCATATATATACGCTCAGTGACTCCCATAGGGTATTACTAAGCTATTAACAAAGAGTCAAACCCCACAAAGCCAAAGTTTATCGCTAAACCAAAGCTCTGATACCAACTGTAACATCCCGCCTTTTCGCACACTTTAAACCGACACACGTGCCAATTAAAAGCATACGCAAGGGCGGATTGTTATGGGGTAAATAAGAAAAAAAACAGAAGAAATAAAACAAAATAGAATCTCACAGCGGAAGGATAAAATATAATAATAAATATACAGTTCATAAACGGTTACAAAACAGTTAATTCTTCTTTATACAATAAATATCAGAGTTACACATACCAATACACACAATGCAGCGGAATAGAAAGAGTGTGGTGCATACTATAAATAATAATAATACGGATTCTTCGTCTTCGTCCTCCAAAGCTAAAGTCTTCGATCCTGAAACGCTCGGACTGACCCGAGCGAATTTGAAAAGACAAAAACACTCGAGTCAGAACTAAAAGATCTTATGTGAGTTAAATTAACAGAAATAAATATGAGTACAGTAACTCAAGAGATGCTCGGGATTTACATCTCCTAAGGATCCGTTAAACTATTTACTATGTAGTATATTGCGCTATTATAATAGTGTCTAATTGTAAAATAAACTTACTTTTAAATAGCGTTAAGGCTTTACATTTTCCACCTTAACACGTAAAATGCCAATAGTCTATACAGTACCGTAATACCTCCTGATCGGGAGGCTACCAGAGGATACTCCATAGGTACGACACAAATAGAAACTCGTAGTAAAGGCTCGGTATGGTAGGTGACACGGCACAACTAGGCAATGCCAGGGTAGATATACCAATTGCTATCCAGGCTGGTGGAAACGCGTAGCCGCAGTTACCGCCCACCTCGGACTAACTCCCCAAAATCAAAATATAGAAGTGGCCACTGAATCAATCCAAAATCAAAGTATAATATCGAAGAGGAGGGTCCGATCAGAGGAATGACCTCATTGGCCTGAGAATCGCTCCTGTTTTAGCCACCTTATGCCAACTCACGGGAGTCGGGTCCACGTATTTACCTTACAGGAAACGTCGCCACCACCTACTTCATTCTGGAATCTCCACCGCATACACGGTTAGTCAAAGTGGTTTTGGGTATCGACAGAGAGTATGTCCATATCCGATCCCGGTCTCTTTGCCAACCCATCGTTATTATAACGCCGCGGTCATTTAAAAATAGCTCATACTTTAAAACCAGAATAAACATTTCCATTTTAAAATTATGAATACGATATCATTTTAAAACCCAAAAAATATGATATCCTTTATCCCAAATATAAACCTTTTCAAAAATCCAAATGCTTTAAAATTTATAACGTCTGAAAGCCAAATATCCTTTCAAAGCATAATATTTCGAAATTAATAATTTAAAAACCATAACTTTTAAAACTTGAATGGTTTGGATATTCAACGGTATATGAATTAAAAGGTTTAACTTAAATGTTACTTTGTAAAGAAAATAGTTCTCATGGCTTTACAAATACATTTCTTTATTAAAGTCTAAACCAAAATTTGTATTATCTCTCTCAAGTTCCAAAACCACTTCAATTTATATATATATATATATATATATATATATATATATACGTATATCCATTTTGAGTAACAATATTTCAAACTAAAATTGGATTTTATTCTTTCAACAGATCAATTGTTCTATTAATTAGTCTTGAATATTCACATAAAATCCATAAATAATAAGACTTCAGTTTCTAGTAATAAAATATATATATTTTTCCAATTCAAATTATACTAGAATATTCATTTCAATTTATTTTGGGAAAAATCCAATTATAAATATCATATCTTAAAATTTCCAAACTTAACATTTAAACATATGATATAAATTATTAAACTCCATTTTCTTAATTTTCTTCCATTTTTAATAAAGATTTTTATACACCTTTTAATTTCAAAATTTTCAACTTCATATGTATATATATATGGAAGAAAAATATTTATACAATATAAAATTTAAGATTATTATAAACCGTATTCCATCCAAACCATAGAAATCACATAAAAATAGTTATATATAGACCGCGGTGCCTGTATATAATTTTCTATCCTATGGTCAAGTGATACGGATATTTATCATTTCAATCCGCAATTTAAAAGATATAAAATTTTGCGGTTGTATATCATTTCAAACCACAATCCCGAGTGAAAGGAAATATGCATGATAATTTGCAATTTTATGAAATACAATAAAACATCCATCAACATCACCCATCATCCAATCACAATCATCAAGCAATATCAATCAATAACAATTTATATTTGATAATATATAACAGGTAATAACTGGCAATTTTATTCAGATTAAATTTAACAACTATTAATCTAACAGTTTATATTCAGTAATAATCTATATAACTGTTAACTATCAGTTTATAGGCAAACAAATAAATTCTAACTATCAATTAATATGCAATAAATAAATTAAATTAACAGCTAAATTTAATAAATGCAATTCAACAAATATGAGTGAAATAAACATGTCAAATACTCATAAATAAATTTCTATTCATTTCTAAAATTAATTTAACAAACATAAAAGCTTCTAGTAGTTGTGAGTGGGTTAAAACACTCACCTTTTGAATTTAAATTGAATTCAAATCCAATTTAAACCCAAAATTTTGATGGTCTCAGAATTTGTCCAAACCAGCGTCAAAACATTAGAAATTCCGATACGATCCCATCAAAATAAACCGCGCGCGAATCCGAGCTCGTATGCAAAAGTTATGAAAATTTGAAAAATGAAAAATTCTGGTCCTGGGTCGACTTCGGGTTCGACTTCGGTGCGCCGCCTCAATTCCTCGGTGCTTGCTTGGAGTTTTCGCCAAAACGACTCGGAGCGACCCGAGTCATTTTCTTCCTGACCCGAAGTTGCTCTAGGGTTTTTTCCCCTGAAACCCGAAGCGCGATCAGAAGCTGCTGCAGATCCACAATTTTTTTTTTTTTTTTTGAAATTGAAATTATTTTTTTTGGAATTTGAGAATTAGGTTTTTTTTTCTGCCATTAGAATGAGGAGTTGAGAAGGAGATGAAGAAAAATGCACGTACAACCAAATGACAATAGGAAGGAGGCTAGGGTTTATGATCGCATATATATAGACAAATAGAAGAAGGCTAGGTGGGTACGGATAACGAACGCGCTAAACGGTAGTTGGCCCAAAAAGCCCGTTCTGACCCCGGAATGAAATTTATCAAACCCATATATCCAGATAGGTAATTTAAAATATCATGAACGCGATGGAAAAAGTTTCACGTCCAAATTTGATCGTATGAAGAAGTTATGCTGAAAACAAAATTTCCAAATTGATTTCAAATTGATTTTATTAAAATTGATTTCAAGGCGTTTCACGCCCGTACGATCAAACGACAAGTCCGATCGATACGAAACTTGAAACCCTATAATAATTCACCGATACGGATCCGATGAAACTGGTTTCGTCGAAATCCAAGTCCGTGGCCAAAATGGCTATTTTTAATATTCATTAAATAAATTATAAAAATCCAATTTTTACATCTAAATTCAAAAATTGACCAAATTTTCTCCCTTTAAATTTTCTTAACTATTTACTCCAATTCTAAACAATTTAAGTGTCAATAGTTGTTCTATTCATCAATTCAGATGTAAATTCTTAACTTCAATATTAATTCCAATTTTAATAAATTCAACATTATAAGTTTGATTAAATTTATTAAATTCACTTTCTTTCTATTATTCAAGGTTATTGATGTCAATTTAATGAAACTAACATTGGCTCAATATCTATACATTAAAAATCTCAATTCTAAACTTAGATCTCAACTTATGAAATAGTTAAATAACAAATTCCATCTAAATCTACATCTTCCTACTATCTAAATATTTAGAAAAATTACTTACCACTTTTTATTGTAAATTTCTAAACTAGTAGATTTGTGTCATTTCTAGCCCTCTGGATATTTTATATTTTATTCAAGTGCAACAAATTACACTATTCCTTTATTGATATTTCACCTAACCTTTCAACAATTAAGTTAAATAACCGTTTCTACAATTCATTATTAATTATAAATTAAATTTTCAACTTACCTTTAATTTCATTCATTTATTAAATGTTGACGTTTCTATTATATTTAATAGTAGTAACAATTTAATTTCCCACTTCCACTTATATTAAACTAGTAGCATTTAAATCACACTTAAGTTTATAACCCTACACATCAATCTTTATTTGTTAAAGAATTTCATTTTATTTACTTAAGTTTAAAATCACCTATTAATAATACTTATCTTAAATTATGGAAAAATTCAAATTATAACTTAAGTTTATACCATTATATTCTTATTTATAATAGCAATTCATTGAATCCTTCATTATTTCCCAAAATTCCTACTTGTAAAATATTCAATTCCAATCTCTCATTTAACATTTCAACTTTTTATATTTGGTAAGTTATATATATGTTAAAGAAAAATGCAATTGAACTTATACAAGTTTATCTAAATTCTTTTAATTCATTCATTGTTCAATAAATCTTTACCTCTCTTATAAGTTAAAATTTTAAATTCCTTTATAACCTAAATAAATTTATTCAATGTTAACATCCACAAAATCCAATTCACTTCCATAAATATGGTTGCACTTAAATTCAGTTATTATTACATTAATACTATTTCAAATTTTATTCTTTTAGTATTAATTAAACAATCGTATTAAATTAAGAGGTTATAATGATTTTCACTATTTATATACACTCCATTTAAAACCCAACAGTCGTTTCAAACACCTTTGTATTGCATTATATTGGTTTCTTAAAATTAAATCTTTTAACAAAATGTGACAAATTACATTATCCAAATCTATTATCATAAAATTTTATTGTTACATTAAATTCCAATTACTATAACAAATTACTACGTTTTTCTCAAATAAAATATTAAGGCTTTTATTTTATTCTAAATTAAATTAAAAATTATATTAATTTAATTCATTTAACATTATCAAATTTAACGGGTCATTACAGACTGCTTGTTGATCGTTTGAGGTTAAAATCCCGATATACATCTAGTAGCAGTAGTCTCTTTGTTATGAAATATCCAATGCGAGTACTAGTCGCTACTAATCCTAGGGATTTTCCGACAGGATGTGGTAGGAAAGTACCTTCGGTTAGTCTTGTTCCTGTACAACTTGTATGGACAAGTGTCTGACATTACATTTATAAGGTTACGTACATTGGTTTTTATAAACGTATATCAGTGGTAACGGAGAAGGCAACTTATCTTAGCCAAGGTTTTAAATATTATATTTCGATCACGTTTCGTCCCGGAATTTTTACACAAGTTATCTCGTATCAGGGGGATCTCGAACGAGATGAGTACATATCAGGTGTACACCTCCAATTGACATCTCGGGTCTGATAATGCTTCTCGGGAATATTTCGGATGTACTTATGTGTTTAAAATTGATGTGTCAAAAGTTTATTTAACGGTTATAACTTTCTTAGTAAAAATAAAAATGGTGACATACTTGATTTACATGGAAAAAGGAATATTTTTAGAAGGGTTGTAACTTGATTGGCTTAATTGATTTGGTAATGATTGAATAATATCATTTTATTCGAACATAATAAAGAAGTAAAACCTTTCGCTATGACTCATTAAGATAAAAAGTAAAGAAGATGTTCAAGAAGTTGGTGAATTATTATTGAATTGAGTAGTTTCTTTTGAATCAATATGAAAATAAAATATATTATGCAAAATAAGAAAAATGGACAATTTCGGGTGAGATCATGGATTGAGATTTTAATCCATATTTCGGGTGAGATTTGAATATCTCGGACGAGATGAGTGTCGAGGCAGATATGAAGGAGATTTGATGTCTCGTCTCGTTTAAGTGTGAAAAGGAGATCTCGGAGGAGATCTCGATGATATATAGGAGATTTAAAACCATGCTCTTAGCTTAACAACCTCCTTGAGATGTATGAGCTCAAGGGATGTATTTTTGTGGATGACATTTAGTAGTCAACGGAAATGCCAATGTGGCATTCAAAGTGATGTGATATGTGATATTTGAAAGGTAATCGTTACCTTTTTAGTCTCACCCCCCGGTAAATGACTAAAACAGGGGTAGAAGCAGCAAGGCTAAGTGGGTCGCTCCTAATTAGGAGATGTCATCACCCTTCTAGATATACCTTTACATGACGTCGTGTATCTGATTATTGTTGTGTATGCTTATGGCCATGGATTTTAGGTTGGTAACGACCGAAGTGATGACATATTCGTTACTATCCATAAAGGGGTAGGCCGGTCTTGTGTTGGTTTAGGCGCTCAGTATTTGGACCCTAGGTACATCCCTCAAGAGGTGTATCGAGTTACAGAAAGTTAGTCCCTTCACATAGTCATTTGTATGGAAATCCAATGTCCAATACATGCTTGCCATTTTCTATTGTAAAAAGCCTTATATTACAAGGTGTATGTTGGAATTTAATAATGTAACAATTTCAACTATTTTAATATTATTCATGTGCAATAAACACTATTATAATATAAGAGGATTTGATCTGAGATATTCGGTTATTGTAAGGTAAAACCTTGTTGGTATTTATTTGCAACTCCGTCTTACGAGATACCTTTTGTTTTGATAATGGAAAAGTTTTGCTAACTTTGAAATTCAGTTGAGATGCGTTTTCTCACGCAGGTTTACCCGACTGATCATGTCGTTCTTCCCTTTAAATGCTCGAGTCAGACCAAGTATATTTACAGATTCAAATTTGGTGCTTTTGGGGCTTCAACATGCGAGTTGGAGATGTTCATGTCGTATACACGTATCTGTTTATTATTCCACTGCATTGCTTTGCATTGTTGTTGTTGTAAATTATCAGCATTTGTGCGGACATGTCGTTATAACTGTCCAAGTTGATGATTACTTATTGTGTATTTTGATATTGATTTATGTATATTACAGTTTCTCTTTGTAAAGAGTATTGATTTATATTATATGTTATTACGCTGCGATGTGAGATTCTGTATATTTTGTTTCTACTTCTCTTCTTCTCTTCTCTTCTTCTTTCTCCTTTCTTTCTTCTTTCTTTCTTCTCATCCTCTATTTTCTTTCTTGTAATTACCAACAATCGGTGCACTCTGGGTCGGACATATGTGATTTTTGTCGGATTCAGAGGGTGTCTATTTTGGGTCGTCACACTTCTCAGCAGCTTTCCTTCCTTTACCTGTCCGGCATTCATGGGCATAGTGTTCTTCCTTGTCACACTTGTAAGGGACCACTTTTGTCTTTCCCTTCTTAGTAGCTCCACCCTTCCGAGTTCCTTTCTTGTGGAAAATCTTTCTCTTTTGACGTTACCCTTTTTGAGCTTCTGTGGACTTATTTCTTTTAATAAAAGCCTGCATCTCTTCATTCCTCAACGCTATCTCAACAACAACATCACTTGAATCTCTAGTATGTGGTGACATGGCCTTAGCAAGCTCAGGCTTCAACCCCTTGATGAGCTTCTTATTCCTCTTAATCACCATATTAATCGTCGCATAACCATATCTTGCTTGCTTCTCAAACCTCGTCGCACACTCGAGCACAGTCATATCCCCCGGTCCAACTTAGCAAACTTTCTAAGTAGAGTAGACTTAGCAATTTCTAACATAAACCTTTCCTTGAACCTCCTTTTGAATTCATCCCTTATCATATTCTCCTCGTTGACTTAGACTGTCACGCTATTCCACCAAAACAATGATGCGCCTTGTAGTTGTCTAGAAGCGAGTCTTCTTTTCTTTTCATCGTTGAGCCCTAAGTCAACAAAAATTCTTTCGCAATGAAGTAGCCAATTCTTTACTTTGATTGCGGCGTCAATACCAATGAATGTCTTTCCTCCCAGCCTAGCAAAATCTCTATTCAGAATTAGATAGTTGCTGACCACCGGAGCTTCTTGATTTCCTCCTCCAACTACTACAGCAGCAACTCCCGCTTGCATAATATTGACAAAGAACTGTAACATGGCTCCCATGTCCACTTTCAAGACTCCAGCATCCACATTTCCAGCTTATTCCTGACTTGAGTTTATCCTAGTATTTGGTCTGGCATTTCTATTTGTTGTGGTACTACCTTCTCCAAGGTTTACTCTTCCATTTCTAGCATTCATATTAGTATTCAAGCCTCGTAAGATACAGATGAATAGCCTAAGAGAGGTAGGAGAATAGAGATATAACCTATACTTATATATAATAAATACAAGTACGTTACTATAGCATTATCCCATACCCCGAGCTTATCTCTAATTCCTAAGGATTATGTCTTCAAAAATCATTTTATTTCAAAGTTTCTCATAAACATATACTCTGATACCAAGTTGTAACATCCCCTATCTGAAGGCCCGAAGCTAAGCGCTAAAAATGCTGAAGTCATCCATAGCATTAACTTCTAGTGACCAAATATTGTAATGTTAATGGTATCCATAATATCAGAAACACTTAAATATGAAATAAAACCATCACAGATTAAAACACTTTACTGATTATATTTCAAAACAACATTTCATATTTAAGTTACATAATTCCAAACGTTTCCTAGGTTCAGTTCAAATAAAATTATTACAGAATACGCTAAGAGCGACATTTGAAGATGCCTGCTTGGATGACCAGAGTACTAAATAGTCATAACTAACTTAATACAACACAGTGGAAATAAAACTGAACAACTCCTAAATATAGCTAGCATCAGCCTCCTACTCATCTCCGAAAGCTTTATTCGTCCACCTATTAAAACCTGTAAATCTTCAACCTCGGCCAACTCAAATCAATTCTTGATCACGCAAGAGTTTAAGGGGAAAACATAAAATTCGATTTAGACATAAAGCCTAGTGTGAATAATACTGTACATCTTGGTTATTTGATACTAAATGAGATCAGCCATTTAGCGGAATGAGTTTCCCCTCACTAATACCCTTTTAAAACATATCTTTTGCAAATCTAAATCCTACAGCCAAAATTGATTAAAACAATAATGCAATATCTTATAAGCATATAAATCAGGTAATAAATGGGCTGTCTTTCCGAACACTATAGTTTTGTTTGGCTAACTACTAACTTTGGCTGACTCGAGCCTGCTAAAAAAAATAAACAAATAATTTGACTTTTTTTAGATACTCTTCTTCTAGACAGTCTGTTCCTAACTTACTTCTCCCAAGGTCGACTGATTCTAATGGTTTTGTTGGCTCACCAATAACATATCCTCACTCTATAGATTCCATTTTATATGTAACATCATTTTAGTCTTACCTATGAGAAAACCCTGCACAATAGAATTTTCAACTAAATTTGCTTGTGGCTAATAGATAATCTATAAGGCGACCCTATACCAGTCCCATCTGGTATTATAATATCTAAGTCATTTTACTTAGGGTCATCTTCCCATAAAATTTTCCTTGAAAATATTTTCTCTCAAATTGATTTAAACCTTTAAATCATACTTTAAACAAGAAAAATATACTCTATGCTTTACTCAAATCACCTTGCCATGTTATATATATTTTACGCAAAACTTTGTTGATGAAAACATTAAACCATTGAAAGTACCCTTTTCGAAACCATTAAAAGTACCCCTTTCGGAACCAAGTAAAACCTTAGGTCAAAAGGCCAAAACAAATCTTTCGAAACCATTCTTAATAAACCTTTCGAAAACCTTGAAAAACCTTTCTTTCAAAAGCTTAAAACCATAGACATCCTCTTATCAAAACATTATAACATACCTTTCGAAACATTTGGGAACCTTCCACTTAAACCTATCAAAAACATTGGGGAATCATCCCTTCGAAACCTTCTTTTAAAATCTTTCAAAAACATTCAGACTCTTTTCTATAAACAAACCTTTCGAAAGCAGTGGGTTCAAGTAAAACATGTGGATAACCTTTCGAAACTATTTAAAACCATTCCCTTCGAAATCTTTGGGTTTTACCTTTAACAGAGCAAAGGGTCGTAAAACAATTAAGTCGAAATCACACGTTCGAAAATAATTTCCTAAGTAAAAAATTGATGCTTCTGAAACTAACCCTCTAAAAGCATTGGAGAAGTGGTTTAGGTTTCAAAACAAAGAAATCCTTTCAAAAGCATTGCTTTGATCTCGAGGTAGAATCATTAATTGATGGATGACAATTGGCATTTAAAGAGGGGTGCTTGAAAGTTTGTTTTATCCCTTTGAATTATTATATTCGAAGTCCTCTTAGGCCATTTAGATTGTCATCCATGTGGACCTACATTAATCATTAAGCAGTGTTATCCATACGGCTATTGATATGTGATATTTCCAATAGACATGGATGATAAGCCATGGAGTCTTATTGAGGTGCATGTAACAATGATTTATGCATTCCGCTCTTAAGCTTAAGGTCCACAGTCTATAGTCCACATAAATATGCATATAGGAGTTCATCATAGTTAAAGGAACTTCGACTATATTCATTTCAAATTAGTTATGACAAGTTTGTATTATGCAAGTGTAAGTCAATAATGCCTTGTAAGATCATAATCAAAGTCAATTTGCAATGCTAAGTCCATGTTCATTCAATTCAAATATTATTACAGTCAAATTTATTTATCCCTAATTTTATTTAGGGTTACAAGGCTTTGATTTAAGAAGAAAGAGATGGAAATGAAAATCTGATCCCTAAAATGGCAACCTTAGGGTTGTATTTATAGAGATATGCGACCCCCCCTTTTTGCACCTTACATCTTCATCGGCTTTGGTGGCACTTGACTTCAAGTGGCACTATCTCATTTTACGTCTTCGATATTAACGAGACTACTTCAACAATGACAAGTGACCAACAATGTCCTTAATGTATTGATAGTGGCATGTCTTTGAGGTGTTGCATGCGGGTGATTGCGGAGTCACCATTATTAGTGCGCAACATACCATGATCTTTAGCCCTAAAGGCTTCTCTCATGAGGTTCAGAGTCCTTGATTTGAAGTGGGCGTAAGGAAATGGTACTTGTGAAGTGGTATTGACGACCTCGAGGGCATCGATGGCATGCTTCCTTGTAACATCCTCTATTTGGAGTCCCGAAGCTAAGTGCTACAGATGCTGCAGTCATCTATAGTATTAATTTTCGGTGGCCAAATATGGTAATGTTACTTGTATCCATAATACCAGAAGCACTTGAATATAAAATCCAATCAACACATATTAAAACACTTTTCTGACTACATTTCAAAACAACATTTCTTATCCAAGTTACATAATCCTAAACGTTTCTCAGGCTCAGATCAAATATAATTATTACATAAATATACCAAGAGCGACAAATGAAGATGTCCCCTTGAATGACCAGAGTACTAACTAGTCATAACAGACTTAATACAACACAATGGAAATAAAACTAAACAACTCCTAAATATAGCTAACATCAGCCTCCTGCTCGTCTTCGGAAGCTTTATTCATCCACCTACTAAAACCAGTAAATCTTCAACCCTCAATCTACTCAAATCAATTTTGAGCACCCAAGAGTTTAAGGGAAAAACATAAACTTCGAGTCAGACATAAAGCCTGGTGTGAATAATACTATACATATCGGTTATTTGATACTAAGTGAGACCGCGCCGCTTTGCAGAACAGGTTTCCCTTTACTAATAACCTTTTAAAACATATCTTTTGCAAATCTTAATCCTGCAACCAAAACTGGTTAAACAATAAAGTAATATCATGTAAGCATATAAATTATGTAATTAATGGACTATCTATCCGAACACTAAGTTTTATTTGGCTAGCTACTAACCATTTGCTGACTTGGGCCTACCAGACAAAATAAACAATTAATCGAACCTTCTATTAGATGCTCTTCTTTTGGATGGTCTGTCCCCAACTTACTTCTCCTAGGGTCAACTGATCCTAATGGTTTCGCGTGCTCACCGATAACCTATCTTTCCTCTTTAGATTCCTTTATGTGTGTAACATCATTTTAGTATTACCAACGACTAAGCCCTACACACAGGAATTTTGTACTTATATTAGCTAGGGGCTACTAACTAAAGTATAGGGCGCGACCTTATACCGTCCTACCAGGTATTCTACTATCTGATTCATTTTACTTAGGGTCAACTACCCATAAATTTTCCTTGAAAACCTTTTCTTTCAAAATGATTTAATCCTTTTAAACCATACTTAAACAAGGAAAATATTCTCTGCATTACTCAAAACACTTTGCCATGTTATATGTATACTTTATCCAAAACATTGTTGATGAAAACATTTAAACCTTTGAAAGTACCCCTTTTGAAACCATTGAAAGTACTCCTTTCGAAACCACGTAACTACTTTGCTTTATAACTTTAGACCGAAAGGCCAAAACATACCTTTATAAACCATTCTTAATAAACCTTTCGAAAACATTGAAAGACCTTTCTTTCGAAAGCTTTAAACCCTTAGACATCCTCTTGTCAAAACATTATAAAATTGCCTTTCGGAAACATTAAAACCTTCCACTTAAAACCTTTTGAAACCATTAGGATCCACCCCTACGAAACTTTTTTCTTAAAGCTTTTGAAAGCACTTAATCCTTTTCATAATATCAAACCTTTTGAAAGCATTTGGTTTCAAGTAAAACATGTGGAGTAACCTTTCTAAATAATTCAAAACTATATTTTCAAAATATTTGGGTTTATCGTTCAATGGAACAAAAGGGTCATAAAACAACTAAGTCGAAAGCACTCTTTCGAAAGCTATTTCGTAAGTATAGAAGTGATGGTGTTGAAACCATCCCTTCGAAAGCATTAGAGAAGCGACTAAGTTTTAAAAACAAAGTAACCTTTTTGAAACCATTAGCTTCGAAAGCTGGAAAGCGACAGCAAGGGGTTTCGACCCCATCGAAAGCATTTACTTAAAACAAAAGGCGCAACCTCTTACGGATCCATTCTTTAAAATCATTTAACCAAGTTGAAAGATGTCTAAGTCGAGAGCTTCCTTTTCGAAAGAAAAGCAGGCGTATTTTCTTTTAAAAATAAAGTAAGGCTTCGACCCTTTCAGAACCCCTTATTTCGACCCAGTACCTTTTGCCTATGTCAGATTCACTACGTACCAAGTCCTTGATACCCTGTGCTTTGGTTTTGATAGAGATGGAGGCAGAAGTAAGGTGTCGAAGGCTAGGTGCCGAAATAGGCGAAACATGTAAAAGCATGTATAATCTGATTTTTTACTTTTTAAAGCAATTTTTCTCAACTAATCTCCCTTGTTTTTCAAAACATAATAGGTTGTTGATTTCTTTTCTAAAACTACTACCGAAATTTCTGAAATAAACAAATTAAATTATTTACAAACTGCCGCTTCTCCTTTTATAAATATATAAAACATTTAAGTCTAGCGCCTTAAATAATTTTATATGCTTATTAAAACACTTAGGAAAAATCTATAAAAATTCCCATAAATCTTTTTTAATATGTTTTCTAACATATATTAATTTCTGACCCAATATATTAGCCGTAATTATTTTAAACCCAAATAACCATTTTCTTAAGTAGAAAATTATTATTAAATCCACATTAATTTAAAAAATTACAAAAATTGAAACCCATCTCTAAATATCATTTATGAGCTTATTCTAAAATCGCAAGGCATTTGTGTAACGACCCGAAAATTCCGATCCCGAAAATTCCAAATTGTTAGGAAAAGAAGAAAAGAGAAAGAAGAAGAAACAGAAACAAGATATAGAAACCTCACATTCGCAGCGGATCAAAATATAATATCAAATAATATTCTTTACACAAAGGAAACTATATCAGACAATTACATTTTAAATACATCAGAGTTACAACATATAAACAAACAGTGGACATATATAATCAACATGTCCCAGATATGCAACATTATATCAAAGCGGAAATACTCCAAACGTTCCTGCCATCCAGCTCGTCTCTTGAGCTCCAGAGCGTCCTTACCTGGAAATCTATAATACTCGGTCTGACCCGAGCATTACATCAAAGTAACACCCGGGTCAGGCTGGAAACCAGCGTGAGAAAACCCATATAATAAGAAATACCAAGATATCTAACTTAGATGAATTACCAGAGTAACTCATATCTTTCCACGAGTTCTTAACTTAATTAAGTCAATCACTTATCACATAGCAGTTCTCAGATTAAATGTCCATGCTTCTCAATTTATTCTATTCCAGCCTATTTAATTTCACACATCCAATTTATAAGAATTTAGTTTACTATTCGAAGTGGTTTCGGGAATTACTGATACCCGACCCTTGTCTCTTTGAATCCTAAGTCATCTTAACCCAAGTTATTCAAGTGAAATATAATTCAAACTTTACGTACAGATGTCATCTTACATAGTAATTCATCATCGATAGAAGCCCACATTATCATAGTTTAAACCAAACATATCATATCACCTAGCATCACATATCAGAGATATCAACTAATGTAAGGCATACAATATCATTCAATATAAGCAAGATTAATTTGTCATACCATTCCTAATTAATTTAAATTAAATTAAATTGATTACTTCAATCACTTTTAATCCTGCTTACTTAACATAAATCAATAACAAACCATTAATTAATCATCCCTTAATTATCCTCTTCAATTACCTTAAGTAGCATTCAATTAATAACACAAATTTATTAACCTTCACCCATTTCACATTAATTACAGTTATCCTTAATTAATTCCTCGAATTAATTATCCTATAATTACTCTTTTAGTTAATTACATTTAACAAATAATCTTTAATTAAGTAATCATTAATTAATCTTGATTAATCACAATTAGTAACTAATTATCCCTTGATTACTTTCATTAATAAATCCTTAAATTAATTAATTCCTTAATTAGTCAAACTAAGTAATTAATACTTAATTACTCCCATTTAATTACTTCCATAAGTAATTATTCTCTTTAATTAATTATATTCCATAATTATACATTAACCTCTCATACTAAGTAACCACTTAATTAAGTAATTAATACTTAATCCACAACTTAAGATATTATTCTTAATTAATTTATCCAAATAGTTTATCTTAAATTAATTACCCTAATTAATTATTCTTAACTAATTAGTTGATGATTCCTACATCAATTATTGTTCATTAAATTTCTATTATTAAGTAGTTATACTTTGATTAATAACTTTAATCAAATAATCCTTATTAATTTCATTGAATGATTAACTTTTTAAATTAACTTCCCAAATAAATTATCTTTTAATCATTCATAACTCTAATTAATTAAAAGTAAATTCTTAAATCTAATTTAACTTAATTACCTCATTAACAAAACATTTACGAATCAATTTAAAATTGAAGATACGTAATTTCTTTTAAGACAAAACAAATTAACATTCAATTTCACATTTAAAATCTTTGGGAAAAACTTAATCAACTTGTTTAATAAATTTTAAATAATCTCATCATTATGAAAGCTTAATTATTCAAAATATCTTATTACAGTTTGGAAATTCAAATTATTTTTATATGTTTAAACATGATATAATTCTTTTACTAAACATAGTTAAAACATTTATTTTATTTTAATTTAACTCAAAATATGTTCAAGCTTCCATTAAACTAGATTCAAAGAAATCTTCCATTATCTTTAATAATCTAGTTACCATTATAATTTAAATTAAACTTAAACATGAACTTAATTAAAATTTAAATTCTAGAAAACAAATCAACCTATACCCGAGCAAAACACAGAGAAAACCTGAGCATTTTAAACCAAAACACCGAGTCATCCCTGAATATTCACGCGCTCAAACAACTTCGAGACAAAATCAAAAATGACCCGAGACCTACTCGAGTGACAGGTTCCTTCTTCTCCACCTACACACGTATCTCCTCCGTGCATGTGCACGACGAAAATCGCTTAACACCGATGAACTCTCCGGCCCTCCCAAGCTATCGACGACCAGGACAAGCAACCCGATCCTTCAGAATCATGAGAACGATGACCAAATAAAATAGAGAAAATCGATCAAATCAGGAACCCAACAGATCGATGAACAACCTCTAAAGCCAATGCCTCCGACCACCATTTCCAATATTGACCAACCCAAAGCCGCGTCCTAGCACCGACGAACATTTTCCCCCTATCGCGATTTTCTCCAGCGCCCACACGGCGGCGAATTCACCCTGAAAACACTGTCATTCAACATGCAACCAAAACCCTATTTCCTTCGCCCCAGGCCGCGACGACCACTAATAAAATATTCTGACATTTTTCTAGAGATCCCCGACAACACGACCACCACCAGGCCAAACCCCTAGCTTCAGTTCACCTTCGATCGCCGATGGTAACCAAAATACACAAAATTAATCATCTCGAGTTTCCCCGACAACCTCAAGCCTAAAAATCTAGATATCTATTCTAAAATTCAAGATTTCCAACCCTGAATCAATTCATACAATCCAATCATGAAATTGTTTTTATAGAATTTTTACCAATTTCCGATTTCCACAGTATTTTCTTATTTTTGAAATAATTATTGAACTGAAATCCTTGAAACCATTTTTTGAATTAATATCATGTTGTTATCATCAAATTTCATTCAAGGACCCAAGTTTAAATTTGCTTGTATTTAGAGATATGGATTTTTCTAAAAACATTCCAGAGATTGTGAAACACAGAGACCAAAATATAAATATATATACAGACATATCCATACTATATTTATCAATTCATGTTATATTCATGCTAAAACATTCATGCATCCGACATTATTTCACGCATTTCACATACATTAAAGTTAAATCACAGATTTAAACTATTTTTAAAAGAAACAGGTTTACTCACCTCTTTTGTTTAAGCAGAGCAGGTTTTAATTTTGAAATCTAAAAGGTTCTTTGAACTGAAGCTTGAATCTTTAAACCTGATACTTGAGTTTTTTGTATGCTGTTGTTTGATTGAATTTGGTTTGAATCTTGCTTGTTGAAACTTTAATCCTTGCATTGCTTGGTTCAGGTTTGAAATATCTGTTGCTGTAAGCTTTGATTTTTGGTTTCCAGTTATATTTTGTTTTCTTCTTTAGTTTCGAAAATAGAGGAAGATAGAAAAAGGTTTGAATAGAGAAAAAATGAACATCCTGAATTCTATAAAATATTTTTATAAATTTTCCAAATAAAAGAACCATTGCCACTTGTTGATTCAAATAATCCATATGTGACAAATGTATTTTCAATAAATTCCTTAATTGACAAGTGTTTAAACTTGTTTCATATATTAATTCCTTATGTTTTAACATTAATATATATATATATTATGTATAAGAGTTTAAACTATAAATATATATATATCCAACTATTTTATACATGTATATTTTAAAAATCTTGTTCAAACTAAAACTATTATATTTTTTTAGATAAATAAACATTTTCTTTAAGTGTTTTGAAAATAATGATAAACTTTTAAATAGTTTTTGAAAAGTGTTATTATTGAATTTAACAAAATTTCCAAATCATAATATATATATATATATATATAAAATTTGAAAACATGTTATTTATTTATTAAATTCAAATCTAAGCCTTTCTATTTACAATTTATACATTTAATGATTTACTATTAGATTCATTATTTTAATTCAACTATTATTATAGTTTCAAATCCACTTTTACATACATCCGGAGATCGTTAATAATCAAATTTATTTGTTTTATCCAGATAAAATTAGTATCCTAATAGTTTACAATCGATTATTTATCCAATTAACAATTATTCAAAATCCGGTTATCACATTCCTCCCCCCTTAGAATCTTTTCGTCCTCGAAAAGGAACGAAGCCAGAAGTTATTAAAATGCTTATTATTAGAATTTTTTTCTTTGAAACGCCCTTAAAACACTTTTAAAATATACATAATATTATAAAATAGTTTTTATAAAAATACTTTTTATAACTCGATGTTTCATCAAGTCCATCCTCATTCTCACAGAAATTCGGTCATACGTTGATCAGGCGTAGGAATGAAAATCTATAAGTACTTAGCAGACCCGTTTCAACACCCAGTGAAAATAATTTTGGAAAATAATTTTATTGAAAATATAGAAACCATTTATTTTAAAAATAGAGGAAATATCTTTGGTGAGAATGCTTTGGAAATCATCACCTCCATCCATGGTCGCAGTTACATCCTGGGTTACGTTGCCATCGCAGCAAAAGTCCATGTAACTGCAGGCTCTCCGCGGCCTCTCGATTATGCCATGGAACCCACGACAGATCGCAGTTACATTTCAGGGTTACGCTGCCATCACAGCAAAAGTCCATGTAACTGCAGGCTCACTATGGCCTCTGATTTTCGCTGTCGAAATGAAACTTCTCCACTCCTACATAGGTCGCAGTCTACTGATATAAAATCAAACACAGACTATTGGCTCTCAGCGGCGCACATGACTTTCGCTATGTTAACATAGGTCGCAGTCTACCGATATAAAATCAAACGCAGACCGTTGGCTCTCAACGGCACACACGACTTTCGCTATGGTATACTCTACTCATAATCCCCAGGAACCAGTTTTGTCCGGACTCCTCACAGGATCAACTTTAGAACCACCCTTGGGGCTCAAGGCAGCACCACCCGGTGGCACTCCTGAGAAGTTCATTTCAAGAGAGCGCCTTTTTCCCCAGAGTCATCATCAAAACATTTTATACTATACACGTATAGTATCTTCAAATCATACACCTAGTATGATATCATACAAAGCTCCTTTACACAAAATCGATTATTCCAAAATCGATAATTCTCAAACTAGGCTTTCCAAATTCTCATATTTATTTTACCCAAAAATCAAGAGCCTTTCGAAATCCAAAGGTTCCTAAAACCTTTTCTAAAATCCTCATAAGATCCTTTATATATATATATATATATACAGATACATATAATTTTTTTAAAATTTTTTTGGATCATTTCAAACTTGTATAAAACTCCTTTTATACTTCAAACACCTTAAAAATCCTTTTCTTCTGGCAATAGATTCAACAAGGGGAGATTTATCTTATATAACAAAGATATATAGCTTTATTTACTCCAAATCAAATATTCAAATTTGATTACTCTATAAAGTCACTTACCAAATTACTTACTTCCATAAATTTCTACCATAGAAATATCCAATTTCCACTTTATTTCATCATATATTTCACAAAATATACCTTCACTTTAAAAACCATTTCATATTTCTTATCCATAAATTCCCAGTATTAATTTCATTCAAATCCGTACAATATACACATATCATCTGTACGTTATACCAATCTGATCGCTCACTCGATCACACAATTTCACTTTCGAACTAGTATCGTCCACCCAACTTCCTAGTGCGGACACAGATCTGGTTTCTTGATCAGAAAACGTCATTCTCCTTCCATAGTCATAACTATGATAGAGAATATCCAGAACCAATCAACAATCCATATCCAGGTTCGCCTTCAAAAATCGAGTGGAAAATTCCAACTCGGATCGATTTAACTATCTCGAAATTCTATACTCGAATCTGGATCAAACCACTATGCGAATAGAATAATATACGTACATCCTACGTATTTATCCTTATTGGTTATTAGCCAAATCAATTCTCTTTCTACTCACATTCACTTTAATTTTCATTGACTTATTTACAACTGCTTCAATCCCATTTGGATTATTACCTCTATTCTCATCTCAATTGGGTATTCAATTATAAATAGTTGAACTCTGTCCAGCTTAAATTTAGAAAATAGCTTGAAAAGTTTTAAATAGATAAATAATAGAAAAATAATTATTAGTTTGTAAAATAGCTGTAAAGTAGTTCAGTAATTGTAAAATAGTTGGAAAATAGATAAATAGTTATATAAATTTAAAATAATTGCAAAATAGTAATTAATTTGTATAACCGTTGAAAAATAGTTAAATAGTTCCAAAAATAATTGTAAAACACATATAAGATAGTCTTGGTTTTTTTTATAAAAGAAAAGTTGTATAGTAAATAATTTAAATAGATTTATATTAAAACAATTCATTTTGAAAATAGTCCAGAGTCAAACTGTTAAATTTCCAATCTTCCATTTCCCATCAATTCCATTTGAATTTCCATTTCTATTTAAATTGATTCAATTTCAATTTTGAATTGATCCCAATTCCAATCAATTACCAATTTCAATTCAAATTAAGTTAACTTATTTAACTTTCCCAAAGTTAAATTCAATTTGGGTAAAGTTGACTGGATCAGGTAAGGACGTTCTGGAGCTCAAGAGACGAGCTGGATGGTAAGAACGTTTGGAGTATTTCCGCTGTGATATATTGTTGCATATCTGGGACATGTTGATTGTACATGTCCACTGTTTGTTTATATGTTGTAACTCTGATGTATTTAAAATGTAATTGTATGATACAGTTTCCTTTGTGTAAATAATATTATTTCATATTATATTTTGATCCGCTACGAATGTAAGGTTTCTATGTCTTGTATCTGTTTCTTCTTCTTTCTCTTTTCTTCTTTTCCTAACAATCTGGAATTTTCGGGATCGGAATTTTCGGGTCGTTACATTTGGTCATTTGTTTTAATATTCTTTCAATTTTAAAATTTTATCATAAGATAAATTTGTTTTAATTTTTTTATAAAGAGTATTTAATAATGTGATTAAAATTTGATGCTCGATCGAATCAAGATTGCGAGAAGTGTTGCCGTGGTGGAGTGCGACTTATCGGAGGCCGGTGCTTGGTTCAACGTTGGCCGGCGTGGTGGTGCATGTTGATATGCATGGTTTTCGTGCATCATGTACGAGTTTTTGGAAGAGGAGGTTGGAGCTCGAAGTTCACTTCGGGTACCTGTTGCTTTGGCTCGAAGCAAGTGAAGGGTTTGGGAGACTCGGGGTAGACGCGGGATTTTGCAGTGGGTTGCTCGAGTTTTTTGTTGAGCAGGTTTTGGTTTTGTTCAGGAAGTTTTAAAATTTAACAGTAATGTTTTAAAGGTTTTTGAAAACAAAGAAACTTTGATTTTTGTAAATGATTCAAGTTTAAAACAAAGTTTAACAAGAATTTGCTTATAAAAATAATTTGTTTCAAGATTAAGTTTTTAATAAGTTATATATATATATATATATATTAAATATAAAGTTTTTAAAATAAATAAGTAGATTTCAAAATAAAAGGTTTGTATTAAATTTATTTAAATAACTTTGAAAAGTTTAAAGATTTAAAAGTTTAATTTGAATGTTTTTAATTATTTTAATTATAATTGATTTCTAGTATATATTATTTTAAATAAAGTTTAATGATTAAGAATTTGATAATCAATTATAATAAAGATTTTCTTAAGTAATTTAGAATTTTGATTTAATTGAAGAAAAATAAATTTGTGAAGATTATTAAGATAATTAAATTATTAACAATTGAAAAGTTATTAGTTAACATAAATGATTTAATTAAGATAATGGTTTTCTTAATTAAGAATCTTTTTAATATAAGAAGTTAAAAGAACCATTTAATTAAATTTAAATGATTAGTTAAATAATTAATTAAGTAATTAATTAGTGATTAATTGAAGATAATCACTTATGGATTAATTAAGTGTAATTACTTTGTGGAGTAATGAGGTAATTAATTACTGGAGGTAATTAAGCAAAGAGTAATTATTTAACAAAGTAATTAGAGGTCAATTACTTTATGAAAGAAATTAGGTGGAAGTGATTAAGGGTTAATCACTTATGTTATTAATTAAAGTATTAATTAATATAACTAATTAAAGGTTTAAATTTAGTTATTAATTGAAGAATAATTAATTAATGAAAGAATTAAGAGTAATTAATTAAGTGATTAATTACTTGATAAAGCAATTGATTAAGAAGAAATTTAATTAATGAAAGTAATCATTAATTAATGGAAATAATTAATTAATTGTTAATTAATAATTAAAGGATAAATAATTTATAATTAAGTTTTAATTACTAAATGTAATTAAAAGTAATTAATCAAATGTGATTAATTAAAAAGTAACTAATCAAGTATGATTAATTAAAAGTGGTTAATCAAGAGTGTTTAATTAAAAGTAATTAATCAGGTATGATTAATTTAATAAAGTGATTAATCAGGTTTGATTAATTAAAGGATAATTAAGGAATAATTATCAGAATAATTAATCAAGTGTGATTAAATTAAAAAGGGTAATTAAGAGATATTTACTTGGTATAATTAGGAAGTAATTAATCAAGATGGTTAATTAAAATTGTAAATAAGAAATAATTACTTAAAGTAATTAAGTAATAATTAATCAAGGATGATTAATTGAAAGTGGATAATTAAGTGATGTTTAGTTAATTAATTTGAAAATTAATTAATGAATATGTAAGCTGGATTGATGATAATCCAAGTGTTTAAGTAAGGAATTAATTTGATTAAGGATCAATTAAATTAATTAAGTTTGGATCAAACTTGTTATGGATGATTAATGATTGGTTGATAAATATCATTGGATGAGTTAATGATATTGGGTGATATCGTATGTCATTGGTTGATATGTGATGATATGAATGTGATATATCTGAGATGTGATATATATGCTGCTTTGTGATATGTATGGTTGAATTTGATAATAATGGATTATATATCTGTGTGTTGTGAATCGTCCATTTATGTTGAGTGATATTCTGAAAGTCTACTTTTTAAAACCCATAAGTACAACTTGGACATTAAAATGGCGTTTTGGATTCAGTGAGACCGGGATCGGGTTTCCATATTTGGATATCCGAAAACCACACCGATCCAAAATAATCGTTAGGTCGTGAATCCAAGTGGAGTGCAAGTGAAGACTCGAGGTGTAAGAACTATTCGTCAGAATAACTCTAAGGGTGATTCCGTGATGAGTTTGACGGAGATAGTACTTACAGGTTCGAGATGGTGATTCAGAGTGCAAGGGCTATGGTCGTTGACTCTGAGGGTGATTCCAAAATGAGTGCAACAAGATAGTGCCTTCGGTTCTGTTCGAACTCGAAACAGACTTGTATGGATTGAATGCTTTTATAACATCGTCAGGTGGATGATGAGCATTCTAAGATAGATGTGTCCTATAAAGGTAATCACAGCCTCAAGCCTCATCAACCGGGAATGGCTAAAACAGGGGAGGTCCAGCAAGGTTAAGTGGGTCATGCCCAAGTAGGACGAGATTTACCCCTGTCTAGATGTCCTTTTTATTTCAACTTTATGGGCGGTTGGATCTACAGCCAGCTGCGGGGTGGTCTTGGGACTGTTCAGTAAGGAATGGTCCCGGCCTTGTGTTGCAGGGGATCGAGAGTGGTCCTCGGTACGGTGATTTAGGCCACGTACTGTGATGGGCGGTACCCCAGTAGCCCTGTCATTGATGGAAACCCATTCTTCCTACGAGACCCTACGGTTTTGTATGTATTACCCACTTTTGTGGCTAGTAGCTGGAATTTAATTAATGTAACAATTTCGGCTATTTCATATTTACTTGAAAACCCTGGACACTATTATAATATCAATGGATTTCCTATCAAATGTTTTGGTTAGCGTAAGGCAAAAACTTTTCCATGTTTATGTGTGGGAAGTATTACGTGATACCTTTTCTTTTCAAAGGATTTTCTAAAGTTAAGCAATTTTAAACCATTTACTCACACCAGACCCCTGTCTGACCCGAGTGTTTATTTTCTGTTTTATTAAACTCTTGGGTACTCATATTATGTATGAGCAGTCAAGTGATTCAGGTTATCCTTGACGAATTCTGGAGGAGCTTTGGAGCAGGAGGCTTCAGCGTGTAGATATATAGATAGAGTTTCCGCTGTGGTGTTATTCTGTATTGATGTTCTTGTATTGTATATTAGACAGAAATGTTATAACTGTCTAAATTGAGATGTATAGTTGTGTACTATGATGTATGATACTAAATATATGTCATATATTATATTTCATTCGTTCCGCTGTGAGATTTTGATGTGTTATTGTTCTTTCTTGTCTTCTTCTCTTCTTCTATCCCTTTCTTTCTTAAATAGTGATGCGTCTTTCTGGTGATAGAAAGTCGGGTCGCTACAGTTCCATTAGTGGTAGTCGTGTTCCACACACTCCTTCCTTATCTACCTTTATAACCTATGTTGGAAAATCCGAACAGATAACCCAACAGATTAGGTAGATATATAAATATATATATATATAACTTATTAAAACTTAATCTTGAAACAAATTATTTTTATAAGTAAATTTTTGTTAAACTTTGTTTTAAAGTTGAATCATTTACAAAAATCAAAGTTTCTTTGTTTTCAAAAACCTTTGAAACATTACTGTTAAATTTTAAAACTTCCTGAACAAAACCAAAACCTGCTCAACAAAAAACTCGAGCAACCCACTGCAAAATCCCGCGTCTACCCCGAGTCTACCAAACCCTTCACCCGCTTCGAGCCAATGCAACAGATACCCGAAGTCAACTTTGAGCTCCAACCTCCTCTTCCCAAAACCCGAACATGATGCACGAAAACCGTGCATATCAACGTGCATCACAACGCCGGCCAACGTTGAACCAAGCACTAGCCTCCGATAAGTCGCACTCGACCACGACAACACTTCGCGCAACCCAGAAATCTCGATTCGATCGAGCATCAAATTTTAATCACATTATTAAATACTCTTTATAAAAAAAAATAAAACAAATTTATCTTATGATAAAATTATAAAATGGAAGAATATTAAAAACAATTGAACTTTTTAAATTTAAATCTTATTTAAAACTCAAGCTAAAATATATGTTTATAATAAATAAGAAATTATTCTTGTTATTAAAATTTAAATCTCAAATATCATTTTTTTAAAGTATTAAGTCAAATTTAAAAATTTTCAAATTACAAATTATATACAATAAAGTTTGCAAACACTTTATTAAATTCAAAACAATAAATTTTCCCATTTCTAATATATATATGTATATAAATATATATATATATACATTTATATTATAAATAGAAAACATTTTTAATCATTAGTTTTGATAATTACTATATTAATTTTAAAACACAATTTCAAATCACATTATATATATTCATATATATTACAATTCGAATATATTAGCTTTTATTACATTAGAGACTTCCTATATATAATATATATCAATATATATATACATTATAAATAGAAAATATTTTGTATTAGCTTTTGGAAAATAAATCCAACCCATTTTAAATTGCTAAAATAAATATTCCCAAATTAAAATATTATTAGTTTTCAAAAGAATTAAACTCGTCAATTCATGTTGTTAAGAAAAATGTTAATAGATATTATCAAATTATTATTATTAGCCTTTAAAAGAATTTTAACTTGTCAATTTATAATGTAAAATGATCAAATTAATTTAATTATTAACAAAGATTATTAAATTGATATTGCTCAAAATTCCGGATCGTCACATTATTTATATAACATATGTTTATAAACTTAAGAAAATTATTTTAACTCTTTATAAAAAATTTAAACAAGCTTATTCGAGACGGTATTAGGTCTACAATCGCGAGTGGTTCTGGTGATGGTATCTTGGTGACTTTAGGAAGGAATAGATGTGTGATGGGATGTAGTATCCATAGATGGTTTTAAAGATGTTCTTCTGAAGCAAGATTAAGATAGTGTTGAAGGAACAGTGATGCCTACTGCAGGGAAGATTCGGATGTTTAGGGATCTTTTGGATCTCAAGTAAGGGTGTCTTATCTATATTGAAATATGAGACTAAGGTCGATGAGTTACCTCATTTCGGGCATGGACTCATTGTTTTCCTTAAGAAGAACAAGTGGTTGATGTTTGGTTTGGAGCCGAGTTTCTTGAGAAGATGTCTACCCATCTCAAGGATCATTTAAGTGGAATTGGGTGATAGTTTTGTGTTTCAAGGAGCTTTTGGTTAAGGAAGATCTTTTGGCTTAGCAGTATCATTGAAGTGAAGTTTGGAAGCAGCAGCATGGATCCGTTTCTTCGATGATTCAGTAATCTTTGGGATTCTACTATCGACAGACCAGGGAGATAGTGAAGGCTTATCCATTTCTTCGGGAGGCTCAACAGAGCAGGATATTTGTTGGAGGTGATCTATAAGTTTTTCTAGTAGATAAGCCATTCTTGAAGATTGATCTTGTTTTGGAAAGCTGTTCTAGTGGGTGAAGAGAGAACAGTTTCTTCGGAATCTGAACTGGGTAAGATCGCAAAAGCGACTTGCGATTAGTTTGGGAATTCATGGAGTATTTTTTTGGCTTGGGAATTGAGGAATCTCATATGGAGGTAAAAGCTATGAAAGTAGTCAGAGATTTTCCAGAGGTTTTTGAGGAAATCAGAGGTCTACCCGCATCGGAGATTGAGTTTCTTATCGACTTGGATTCTAGGAGAAATATCGACGGTTCAACCATGTGAGGGATGACTCTTAGAGCAAGAAGAGTTTTGTGAAGGAGCTCAGGATTCTTGAGGAAGGATTGATCATCTAGTTTCTAGTTAAGGTTCTGCTGGGATGTTTTGACCAAGTGGAATGGGTCACTAAGATTTTTAAAGATCTAATGAACAGTATATGGAGAAAGATTGTGCTCGAGTTCTTCGATAGCATACTCATCTACTCCAGATCAGAGTTGTGCAGCGGAGGCGAGATAGCAGTTATTCTAGAGTAGGAGCAACCAAAAGTTGTAGTTTTCCTTGGATTAAAGGATTTCTACAGGAAATTCAAGTATGAAATTTTTTTCTGGATTTGGAAGGGAAGGTTGTCAAGTACAATTGTTTGGCTATTCCAATTAAAGAGATGTAGATCTGAGGTCCATTAATACTTGTGGAATAGAGTTGTGTTTTGGATTTCAGCAAATTTTTGGGAGAGCCATTTTGTTGAGTAGGATCTGGAAATTGGTTTGATTTTGGTCCAGTTTGTTCATAAAGCAATCAGCAAGGGTTAAACTGATCAGGAAGGATGAAGGTGACTCAGAATCATCAGAAGAGTTATGCTGTTAGAATCGAGGAGATTTGGAATGTGAAATTGGAATTTGGTTATTGTTTTAGTTTTATCCGATCAAAGGAAATATAAGATTTGGTAAAACTGGAAGGCTAGCTCCGGAAGTATTTTGAGTTTTCCTGTGTTCTCTAGAGATTACATTTTGATCTACAGGATTGAATTGCCAGTTCGGATAGCTGGAATTCATTGTATTTCACATATCTTTGAGGAATATGTGTATGATTCATCGAGTGATAGGATCAGCAGCTCAGAAGGATCTGCAGCTGGGCTGGTTTTGAGTTTAGTCTGATATCTTGTTCAGATTTGTAGGATCCAGATGAGAGGAGAGTTCTGGGTTATAGTAGTATGGTTACTTAAGATTCTGAAGAGCGAGTATTCCAGTATAGGTACCTGGAAAACTCTTGATAATATTAGGAAGTTCTATCCAGAATTTTTTCTAGATAGATAAAATTGTTTGTTTGAATTGGTTGCTATAATTGATAGTGTTTGATTGCTGATTGAAATTGAAAAACTTTTGCTGGGTTATTAAATTATCTTTGCTTTTAAATTTCGGGGAGAAATTCTTTTAAGGGCGGAGGAATGTGATGACCCGGAATTTTGAGCAATATCAATTTAATAATCTTTGTTAACAATTAAATTAATTTGATCATTTTACATTATAAATTGACAAGTTAAAATTCTTTTAAAGGCTAAAAATAATAATTTGATAATATCTATTAACATTTTTCTTAACAACATGAATTGACAAGTTTAATTCTTTTGAAAACTAATAATATTTTAATTTGGGAATATTTATTTTAGCAATTTAAAATGGGTAGGATTTATTTTCCAAAAGCTAATCAAAATATTTTCTATTTATAATGTGTGTATATATATTGATATATATTATATATAGGAAGTCTCTAATGTAATAAAAGCTAATATATTCGAATTGTAATATATATGAATATATATAATGTGATTTGAAATTGTGTTTTAAAATTAATATAGTAATTATCAAAACTAATGATTAAAAATGTTTTCTATTTATAATGTAAATGTATATATATATTTGTATATATATTAGAAATAGGAAAATTTATTGTTTTGAATTTAATAAAATGTTTCCAAACTTTATTATATATAATTTGTAATTTGGAAATTTTTAAATTTGACTTAATACTTAAAAAAAATGATATTTGAGATTTAAATTTTAGTAACAAGAATAATTTCTTATTTATTATAAACATATATTCTAGCTTGAGTTTTAAATAAGATTTAAATTTAAAAAGTTCAATTGTTTTTAGTATTCTTCCATTTTAAATTTTTATCATAAGATAAATTTGTTTTAATTTTTTTTTTTATAAAGAGTATTGTGTGTGTTGAATAAATATTTATGTGTGATGATTTTCTGTATATATATATGGATGTGTAGATATATGTATATGTTCCATTGTCATCTCTGTTACCAGTTTTCAAGCTTAAGAATTGATTCAAAATTCATATTCTCTTGAACCCATTGATGTTAGTACTTAGAATTTTAATAAAACTTGTTGTTATGTCATGGAGAAGGTTTAAAATTTTTGTTTAAGTTAAATTCAATTTGAAACCTCACTGGAAGTATAAAATCATCAGTGCATGTTAAAATATGAAAAAATTCAAACTGTGTAATTTATGAATTCAGTATTATGAAATGAATACATAAACAAAATCGTGATTTTAAACATTAAAATCAGGATTTTTTAGAAATAAGATGAAGGTGCAGTATAGGTTTGAACTGGAATGGAACTTTTGAGGTTTTCTGGTGATTTATGTGTTTGGAGCAGTCGAGGTTCTTCCAGATGATAGAGGAGGGGTCGTTGAAGCTAAAAAAATACTGGATGATGATGTAATTCATCGAGGAGGCAGTGGCAGTTGAATTTCTTCTGTAACCCTAGTTTCTACTGGGTTGAGTGTTTTGTTTGGTTCGTCATCTCTGGATGATCGAGTGTAGCCAAACTTAGGGGAATGGTAGTGGATGAGTCGACGATGGAGTGACCGGAGGCGCGAGCGTTCAGATGGTCGGAGCGGCGTGGATGTGGCGATGACAGGTTTGGGTTGGGTGACGGTTTGTTGTACCAGGTTTCAGGTAAGGACTCGAATTTGATTTTGAGTTGTGGAGAGGTGATTTGTTGGTCGTGTTGGGATGAGGTGTTAGTCGTCGATGTGGGGAGGCCACCGAAGGTGGATGGAGATGGCCGGAGGCACGGTGCACATGCACCGTGCACTTTTGGGATGAACTCTGGGTAGTTGCATTATAGTGACTCGAGTTTTTACTCGTGATTTTGGGAAGTAGCTCGAAGTAGTGGGCTTGTTTACTCGAACCAGATTTGTCTCTTGCTCGGGTTAAAGTATGGCAACAGGTTTTAGTTTTGAAACCTGCAGTTTTGTTTAAAATTTAAAATAAAATTAAAAACCTAAATTTAAATGACAGTAAAGTTTTTAAATAAAGTTGAAATCTAGTTTTCAATCTTAGTTTAAGTTAAATCTAAGTCTAAAATAAATTCAATTTTATTCTGAATCTAGTTTGGAAATAAATGAGTTTTTAAATTCAAATTGACTTAATATTATTAAGTATTTAAGAAGTTAAAATGTAATTAAAGAATTTGAATTTAAATGGAGTTTGAAATGTAAAAGAGGATTTAATCGAAGTTAAATCAGAATTTTAAATTTGAATTCAAATTTGATTTGAATCTTAAGAGTTGGAAATAAAGTAAAGTTTATAAATTTAAATATTGTAAATAAGTTTAAAAGTTAATGTATACTTTAATAATCTGAGATTAAAAAGGAATTTAGTTTAAAATCTTTAAATTTCTTTTATAAGTATTCTTTAACATATGAATTTCAAAGTTTTATATTAATTAAAGATAATTTGGTTTCATTTTAAAATTTGAACTTAAAATGAAATTTGAAATTGAATTTGAAATAAATATTTTCAAATGTATTTATGAATGATAATTTAGCCATAGATAAGAAAGGTATTATCTTAAAACAAATTTAAAATTTACTGGTTAATAATTTCATTTAATTATTAAGTAAATTAAATGAATAATTTATTTAATTAATGGAATAGATAATTAATTAAGGTAATTAAGTGTTTTAAATTATTAATTTAATACTTAAGTTAATCAATTAATTAAGGATAATTAATCCATAATTAAGGATCATTAATTAGATTTAATTAATGGTTAGTAATTAATTAATCAAGTAATTATGAATTAAATAAGTTACAGTTAACACTTAATTAGCTAAATAATTAAAGGTAAATTAATTGAATGTTAAAGATTAATTAATTTGAAATTAATAATGATTAATGAAAGTTAATTACTTATGAGAAGTAATTAAAGTATGGTTAATGGTTAATAACGGTCATTAACTTAAAGATTATTTAACAATTAATTAATGTGATTAATTTAAATAATTAATTAGATTAATTAATTTAATGATAATCAATTGTGAAAATTATTTTAGTTTAATTACTAAATGAAAGTAATTAAGACATTAATTACTTAATGTAATTAATGGAGTTTATTATGATTAGTTTAAATTAATTAATTAATTAATTTTAATCACTTGTTGGTTGATAATAATTACTTAATGTAATTTATGGAATGTAATTACTCGGTAAAGTAATTAACGACAATTACTGGATGTAATTAGTGGATAATGATGGAATTATGAAAGTAATTTGGATTACATTACTTTGTATAATTAATCAAGGGATTAATTAAAGAAATTAATTAAGGAATAATTAATTTGATAAGTAATTAAGGGTAGTTAATTACTGAATGTGATTAATCAAAGGTGATTAATAATTATCGTTTAATTGAGATTAATTACTGAATGTAATTAATTTAAATAAGATAATTAATTAAATATAGTTAAGGATCACTAATTAATATAATTAATGATGTAACTAAAATTGATTGATTAAGATTAATTAATCAATAATAAGTGATTAAGTGTAATTAATTAATTGTAATTAATCAAGGTTAAATTAATTAATTATAGTTAATTAATTAATGAAGTAATTAAAGGTTAATTACTGTATTTGGCTTAGAGCAATAATTTTGTGAGATTAATTAAAGAATAATTAATCAAGGGTGATTAATTAAGTTGATTAACTAGAGGATAATTAATTAATTTGTAATTAATTAATGATGATGTAAGCAAGATTTATTTTGATATAGGTAATTAATTTAATTCACTTTAAATTAATTAGAGATGATGTAATTAATTTAATTCATTTTAGATTAATTATAGATGTTATGCTTATAGCTCATTTCTTATGAATGGATGATATTGGTTGCCTTGAATGGTTTAAAATCTCAACCATGAGATTAGTAATGTTGTATGATATGGATGCATTGGTTGCATTATAATATGGATTATCTTTGATAATGATAATATGGATTATCTGTTGTGATGATAATGTTGATTATTTATTGAGATATGTGAATTATCTATCTGTGTGTATATAGATAATTGTATTTAATTGTTTTAAACTCTAAAACAACTTGGACCTAAAAGACACGCTTTGGATTTCGATGAGACCGGGATCGGGTTTCCATATTTGGATATCCGAAAACCACATCGATCCAAATTAACGATAGGTCGTGAATCTTATGTGAAGAGTGAAGACTCGAGGTGTAAGGACTATTCGTCAGTATAACTCTGAGGGTGATTCCGAGATGAGTTTGACGGAGATACTACTTTCAAATTCGAGATGAAGATTCAGAGTGCAAGGGTTCTCGTCGTTAACTCTGAGGGTGATTCCAAAATAAGTGTAATGAGATAATGCCTTCGATTTCGTTCCAACCCGGAACGAACTTGTATGGATTGGATGCTTTCAAAACATCGTCAGGTGGACGATGAGCATTCTAAATGATGTGTTCACTAAAGGTAATCGTAGCCTTAAGCCTCATCAACCGGGAATGGCTAAAACAGGGGAGGTGCAGTAAGGCTAAGTGGGTCATGCCCAAGTAGGACGAGATTTTCCCCTGTCTAGAGGTCCCTTTTTATTTCGGCTTAGTAGGCGGTTGGATATGCGCACCAACTGCGGGGTTGTCTTGTTTTGGACTGTCCAGTAAGGGATGGTTCCGGCTTTGTGTTGCAGGGGATTGGAAGTGATCCTCGGTACGGTTATCTGGGCCACGTACTGTGATGGGCGGTACCTCGGTAGCCCTGCCATTGTATGGAATCCAAAATCCAATAAGTGCCAACGGTTTTGATTGTATTACCCACTTTTGTGGCTAGTAGCTGGAATTTAATAAATGTAACAATTTCGGCTATTTCATATTTACTTGAAAACCCTCGACCTATTATAATATAACTGGATTTCCTATCAAATGTTTTGGTTAGCGTAAGGTAAAAACTTTTCCATATTTATGTGTGGGAAGTCTTACGTGATACCTTTCTTTTCAAAAGGTTTTTAAAATTAAGCAACTTTAACATGTTACTCACACCAGACCCATGTTCGACCTGGAGTTTATCTTCTATTTTCTTAAATGTGATGACCCAGAATTTTAAGCAATATCAATTTAATAATCTGAATAAAAATTAAATTGATTTGATAATCTTTGTGATAAGATTTGAATTAATTTAATAATCCACTAAAATAAATATTTAATTGATAGATTTTATCTTTTTAAATCTAATAAATTGCTTTCTATTTATAATGTATATAGGATATGTATATATTGTAAATAGATATAGTTTTAATTTAATAAATAAATAAATCTGGTTTTCTAAATAATATATATATATATATATTTGGTAAAATTGGGTATAATTTTAAAGTTAAACTTTTAAAATCTATTGAATAAATAAAATATGGTTTTTAAATTGATAAGATAAAAATTTAATTTGTTTAAATTAATTAATTTGATATTAAATTTTTAAAAGTATATAATAAACAACTATATGATTTTAAATACATAAGGTAAATATTGAAATGATTTAAAATATGTTTTAACTCAAGTTTAAATTTAAATAAAATTAACAATAAGGTTTATTTGGATATAGTTGGACAAAATAAATAATTTATTAATAAAGAAAACAATTTCTTCTATAAGTTATTTATAGTTATCAAATTTTGTTATTTTTAAAATATAATAATATATTGTTTTTAACAAATATATTCTTAATAAAGATAATTGTTTTTTTCAAAATTTAATTGTGTAGTTATATATGTATATATATAACTTGATTTAGATTTGAATTCAAAAGCTTTGAGAATCTAAAGTATAAATATTTTTATTTGTTTTGGATTCTTAAATATTTGTTTAAAATTTTATTTTATAAATTAGATTTATTCATCTCAAAATTTTCTACATGTAAATAAGTATATATATTAACTAATTAATTAAATACAAGCTTACATTTATCTTATATTAACATCTAACTAAATAACTAATTAACATTTAAATATAACTATTTAACATAATTATAACTAATTAACATTTAAGACAAATGTAAACATTATACAAATTAAAAGACAAGTGTTAATCAATAAACATTACAAATTGACAAGTGTTAAAATTGGAAGACAAGTGTCATTTATTTTTTGTTTTTATTTTATTTTTATTAATAAGTGTTTCAGTTTTTATATAAACAAATCCTCTTTCCTTTTTCTTCCTTTTCTAAATATAAAACGCAAAGAAAAACACACACTTCCTTTGAAACTAAAATCTGTAATCACTTCTTCATCCCAAAATCAGTTACAAACTCCACATATCAAAGATCAACTCCCTGAAATCATCTTCAAATCCTCAGTTTAAAAATGCAATTCATTTTCCTATAATTTACTTCAAATTGAAAACCTGCATTTTCAAAACCAGTCACCATATTAAAATTCTGAAGCCTGCATCATTTCAATCTGGAGTTTTTCTGTATGCAACTGTATTGTTAATCAAGGAGCATTTCTAGTGGATAAAGCAAATTCAAGTTTAAAGCAAGGAAGTAATTTTTAGGTTTTAATTCAAGCAATTTTTCAGTTTTAAAGCTTCAGCAACTCAAAGTTTTAAAAAGATTCAAGAGCTTTTCAAAATGGAGGCTCTGTTCTTCTTTTAAAAAGGTGAGTAACTTTTAAAAATTTAAAATTAAATAAATTGGTTGCATGCTGAGATCTGGAATGAACGGCGGGTCGTTACAGTGGTATCAGAGCACTAGGTTGAGTGAATACCTAGGCTCTGGAGTGATTTCTTTCTTGAGAGAGCGTATTTGTAATTTTAAATATATTTATATATATATTTATCTATTTCTACCTATCTGTTGGGTTACATGTTCGGGTTTTTCCAATATAGGTTATAAAGGTAGATGAGGTAGTGGTGTGTGTAACATGACAACTACCATTTGTTGGAGTCTGATGTTTGAGGTTGAAAGTGTATCTATCGAGACTGTAGACCGAATACTGTCTCGAGTAAATTGTGCAGAGTGTAGAGATTTCATCGATCTCTGAAGGAAACCTGTTAAGGTTCGGAGTCCATCTTTGATGTTAGATGAGTTGAATATTGGATCTGTCAGTTGGGCAGAAGCAAGTGATGGCATTTTGATACCTCAGGAAGCTTCTTAGCTGAGTAGTTTTTCCGGAGGTAGAGTTCAGAAGCAGCAGAGTGGATCTGTTTCTTCAATGGATTGGATAGACCAGCATAAGCTGCTCTGTTTGGTAAAGAGAGAATAGTTTTCTTTAGAAATTTATCTAGGTTGATCGCAAAAGTGACTTGCGATAGTTGAGTGTTCTCTTGAGTTGTCAGAAGTTTGTCCATATCTGGAGGTTGAGTTTTCTTATCGACTAGTATTCCAGGAGTGGAACCGGTGGTTCAGTTTAGTTGAAGGATGATTCCTAGAGATAAAGGTTGGCGAAGCAGCTCAGGATTTGGAGGAATTTCTGAGTTTTTCTTTTATGGACCTGTTGAACTATATTTCTGGGAAGTGATGTCTGGTTTGTGCTCGTGTTCTTCATCAGCATTCTCTTCTACTTCAGATCAGAGTTGTGCAGCGTAAGCAGTTTGGAAGTGTTTCTGATTGTCTTTTCCGGATAAGGAGAAGTAACTTCAGTCTTCTGCTGGTTATGGAGTAGAGTTTGTTCTTGGTTTTGGATTGATCTTGAGGAGATCATTGGGTTGGGTTGTTTTTGGTTCTGATTGTTTCTAGAGGAATCAGCAAGGGTTAAGCTGATCAGTTTGGATGTTGGCAGCCCAGTATCGTCCGAAGACATTTTGTGGATAAGAGACGAAGGAATTTGGATTCTAGAGTCGGAGATTTGGTTTTGGTTAAGTTTTCTCCGATCGAAGGAGCTATAAGATGGGGTAAGGCTGGAAAGCTAGCTCCGAGATATTTTGGATCTCTGTGTTCTTTTGAAGATAAGTGTTGGTTTTCAGGATTGAATTGCCAGTTTGGATAACTGGGATTCGACATGTTTCACGTATCTCTGAGTGAGTACGTGTATGGTCTATCTCTGGTTTTGGAACCAACAGTTCTAGAGGTTTGGTTGTTGAATCAGACTCGTCTATAGTTTGATATGCTGTCTAGTTTTGTAGATCTAGATGAGTAGGAGCTCTGTAGCTTAATAGTATTGATTGTTCGGAATCTATAGAGCGAGTATCCCGATATTTATACCGGGGAAACTCGAGGAAACTCTATCTAGAATTTTTGTCTGGATAATTAGATTGTTTGATTGGGTGAATTGGTTGCTATGGTTATTAGCATATGTTTGATATATGTTGTGTTTTAAAATTAAATCTTTAAAAAGATTATTAAATTACCTTTGTTTTAAATTTCGGGCACGAAATTCTTTTAAGGGGGGAGGAATGTGATGACCCGGAATTTTAAGTAATATCAATTTAATAATCTGAATAAAAATTAAATTGATTTGATAATCTTTGTGATAAGATTTGAATTAATTTAATAATCCATTAAAATAAATATTTAATTGATAGATTTTATCTTTTTAAATCTAATAAATTGTTTTCTATTTATAATGTATATAGGATATGTATATATTGTAAATAGATATAGTTTTAATTTAATAAATGTAGCGATCCTGACTTGACCTTCGAAAATCGGTACCGAATACGACACTCATATTCAAATGCCGCACATCCAAACGTCAAATTCGGTGCGCCGGAGCTTATAACACAATTAAGTAAACAACACAGCGGAAGAAATAAATAATACATTGATATACATCACTGATACAATATCTCATACAATGAATATCAATATACATCATAGATATGATACAAGAAATAGCAGCAGAAAGAAAATAGATAACATCAGTAGTGGAACACATAACTCTAAGATAGTCCTCCAGAAAGAACTTCAGCAGCAGCTCGATCCAACATCACGATGCACTAAGACAAGCAAGTCTCGTCCGCTTCCAAAGACTGAACTAGCTTCAGATAATATACTAAACTAGCTATCTGAAAAACCCAACTCTAGACTGCCCGTGTGGAAAATAGTGAGCACCCAGAGTTTAGGAAAGGGAAAATAAACTCCAGGTCAGTCATGGGACTGGTATAAGTAACAAAAATAGTTTATCTTTAAAAACAAACAAAGAAATATTTTAAAATAGATCCGCAATGCTTTTAGAAAATGAGACTATCATAAGGCCTCCCGCACACACACACAATGCAAACGCAGAATCGGAGGAGATTTCTCCTTATGATAGCCAAACATGCTCGATACGAGAAATTTTCTTTGATATTATTACTATAAGTGCAAAGTGCAGGAAAACATTTCGAAAGTACAATATTAATCTTAGCCAGCATAGGTACCATCATAGTATGCCTACTATAGCTACCATATTAGATGACAGGTTCTACAACTAAAACCGTACAGAGCTCGTATTGGATGAATGAATTTCCAACAAATGGTCGGGCAAAGGAACTTCCCAAGTAAAATGGAACGCCTATGGAGGGACGTCCCCGGATCCTAACCGGACTCTGCTAGACAAGGCTGGGTTACCTCTAGCTGGGTAACAACTGACACGAGTATGCCATCCCCCGATTGTAAACAACCTTTATCCGAGGATCCTCTCAACCAACAACCACAAAATAATAAATTTGCAGCAACCACAAAGTAAGTATCTGGGCTCCATACCATGATACCACTCATAACCCAAAAGGAAATGACATACCCTCAAAGGGCGCTACCCTCAAATAACCTTGCTGCTACGATTCTTGTTTCGACCATAACCGGGTTGTGAGGTTCGACGAAGTCTCGTCCACAAACCTATGCTTTTTACAAAAGCTACGCTTTGATCAACAAATGATCAGCAGTACTCATCATGCCACGTTACCAAGTTGGGAATATATCACCGATAACCATCAACTACATAACCTTTGCGCTCGTACGTCTCAGAGAAGGGTGTTAAGTTAAGAGATTCTCCGCCACCAACAGAAATGTATTTGAAAGAAATCTGCTTTATATCTCAAAATGTAATGTCAGACACACAATCCATACAAGTCTGTTCTGGGTTCGAACAGAACCGAAGGCACTTCCAAAGAAGCCCTTGCAATCCGGTATTCACAATCCCGACCGGACTTCCCATCACTTAGAAAATCTCTATACCGACGCGACTCAGTGTAGAGACAATCGATAGGTCATCCTATCGCTCTTGCAAATACCCGGTCTTCACCACCGGTCTTCAATGCTATCCATGTATGTCGTATCACTATTCGGAATGGGTTGTATGACACAAAGGTCCTCTTTCGGCTAAACCGAATAACGAGCGCAATATTAAAAATCATTTGGATATTGGGGTCTCAGTTAAATCACAGCTTAAAGCCCAAAACCTTTCATTCAAATGGTTAAAACAAATTACCATTTCCAATCTTTTAAACAAAAAGATTCATTTTAACAACCTTCAATGGTGTAAACAAATTTCCACACCTTTAATCTTTTAAACAAAAAGATTCAATTCACAAAGTTCACCCCGTTCACAAAGATCAATTCACGGATTTCAAAAACAATTTCCATTTTAATTAACTCGTTAAATCTTTAAATCAAGATTTAACTTATATATTTCAAAATTCGTTTCCAAAGATTCATTCATAGCCTTTCAAAACAATGCCATTTTAAGTTGGATTAACTTATTCGGTCTTTGAATCAAAGACTCGTTTTATAGCTTTCCAAACAATTCAATTCTATTTCAAACTCGAAATCTTTTAACACAATTTGGAAATCCTTTTTTAAATGAAAACTATTATTATTTGAAAATAAGTAGTTTTCATTTCGGAGAAATCCGATTACATTTGCTCAAGTTAAAACCCTTTAATGATAAAACTTGGGTTGAATTCAAATTCTCAAAACAATATGTTTTAAAATGGTTTAAAAATCCATATAAACACATAATGACTTTGTATAACATTTTAAACCATAATTTCCAAACACGGATTTCAATTTCAAATATCGAATTCGACTTTAAATTATTTAAATTCTGAGTTTTATTTAGTTATATAAAATAACTTATATTTTTAAAAATCATTTTCAAAAGCTCTTGATTCCATTTCCAAACCGTTTGAATTTAAAAATTCAAATTTTAAAACTATTTCAAAAATCTGTGACGTAACCGATTTCCTCGTGAAATTCATATTCGTGGGTGTATGGTGTGGTCCAGGGGTTTAACACAATAGTGCAACAATATTCTATCATCACAGATTAAAACACAAAAATATAGTTGATAAGCGATATAAACTATAACGCTTATCTTCATTCATAGATCACAGATATATATATGTCACAGGTAATGAATTACATCACAAAAAATAAATTACATTACAGATCACAACACCAATTAGGATATAACACAAAGCATCACATATCAGGGATATCAAACAATTCATCATCCAATATAATACAGTAATCCATAAGTAAGGTTAATTTATTAATCGTTTAATTAGTGGAAATCAGATTAATTACTAACCCCGGTTAATTAACATTAAATTTATTATCCTTAATAAATGAATAAATCATTGATAATTAACCTTTAATTATTTATTGTAATTAATTACATAATTTATTTACACTTAATTAATTACAAAAAGGATTATCCCTATTCACAAATTAATTACATCAAGTAATTAGCTTCTTAATTACTTCCATACAGTAATTACACTTACATAATTTTATAAATGATTATCTTTAATTAATCTAATCCAATTGATTGTCACAATTTATCACATTTGTGAATTATTCAATATAAAATCTTAGTTAATGACTTCATTAACTATTGAATTTCTTTAATTACCTTTCTAAAGATATTTACTTATATTAATCATTATAAATCGATTCACCATTAAGAACTCATTTGTTAATGAATTAGAAATCATTAGTCTTCATTACATAAAGTCACTCATTCATGATTAAATATGTTCTTTACAACATGTTAAAAACGTTGTTTCAATTTATTTTTTTAAATACATTTTTAAACTTAAGTTCCAAAACTAAATTAATTTCAAAATCTTGAAATTAGATCTAAAATTTAATTTGTTTAAATTTCCATTTACAAATTTCAAATCTATTTTAAATTCAAATTTCTTCAAACATTTAATTGCTTTTGAGTTATTTAAACAATTTGAATTTCAAACTTTATTTATGTTCAAACTAAATTTCAATTCAAACTTGAATTATATTTGTATTTTGATTTAAACCTCAGTGTAACACCTTGCTTTAAAAATTTGAATTTAGTTTTTCAAATTCAGGAAACAGAAAACAGGTTCAAGTTGAAAAGCCTGGGATAAAATTTGACTCGAGCACTTCCTATTCCATCTTCGAGTAAACTACTCGATTTACTCGAGTATAATGCGAGAAACAAACCAACCCTCCCCAGGAAACAAATACCCCGCTAACCACTCCAGTGCTTGTGCATGTGCACTTCACCGTTGGCCATCTTCCGGCATCGCCGCGACGACAAGCACGTCGACGATCCTCCCCAGAACATGCTCCGACCACTTGAACTTCGTCGTCACCTCGAAATTCGAATTCGAGACAAAACTCGAAACCTAGAAACACTTAAACCCATCACATCCCAAACCTGTCAATGCCACGTCCACCAAACTCCGACCACTAGCCAGTCTACAACTCCGGCCATCGACTCGTCGACCCCCCAGCCACCATTACCTAGAAGCATGAGCACCTCGGTGCTCGAACAAAGGCGTGAGGCACGAGTTTCCTATTCGTTAAAAAATTAGGTTTACAAACTAAAGTCCTACGCCACTATTGCCACCGTCATCTTCGCCACCTCCGACCATTTTTTCAGGCATCCCCGTAGGCTTCTCCATCGCCACGAGAAAAACCCGACCTCCACGAATCATTTGATCACCAGAAATTGATCAAAATTCAATTTCGAGCAAAAACAAACTGCTCTCGATCCAGTTGCTTAAAATCATCAAACAAGGCTTAAAAATCATAGCTTCCAATAGGGATTCAAGCTATATACTTGGATCAAAAATTCGTGACCTTCGAAATTTCCAGAGTTTAAAGTTTTGACTGTAAAAACTTGATTTTTCATCCTATATACATTTTTATTTCATGAAACTATTTTTAAGTTATCATCCATACTTAAACACAACTATTTGTTTATGAAGCCAATGTCTAATACTGATTAGGTAATTTGAAATTGAACTTCTTTGTAGTTTGGTACTCTGGAACTAAATAGAAAAGAAATCATTCACCGACACAAGCATATGCACACAGAGGAATGGCAACATATTTTCAAGTTTAATAACTAACTGCTACTCACCTTCCACATTATGGTTTGAATTCACCTGTGCTTTCAAATTGAAGTTGAAACCTCTTTTAAAATTTGAAAACTTGAAAATACTGGTTTGATTTTGCTAACTGGAACCTCTTTCTTGATTCATTGCATTGATTGTTTTGATGTTTTACCGAGATGTTTGTTTAAATATAAGATGGAATTACTTTAGATTTACTTAATTACAATGGTGGACGAACTTAGATGAAGAGTGTGATGTATATAAGAAAGCTTACTTGATATATATAACACAAGTTACAAGGATATACATATTGTACAGGGTGATGTTGTTTGTACTAAAGTTATGGGCTGCCTTACAGAAGAGTCACTCTTTGCTTGTACTCGTTTGTGCATATGTACCTTATGTTCTTACCTGCATATTTTTACTTTGCTTTTATTACTTTATAATATATATATAGTCATATTTTAGTAAATAAGTATGGAGTAGTTTCCAAAAGAAAGCTTGCAAATAGATTATTGCTTGTACATATTTGAATCGTAACCATGTGTATTTATTTTTATTTATTTGTTTTGTTTGAAGATATTTTCATTTGTTTACAAATTTATGCAGGCTGATTGTATTTTCTTTCTTTATTTTTTTTTATATCTTTTCGTTCATACTTTACTTTCATACATACATTTGTTTTTCTTAGTTATTGGTTATAGATTTTAACTTATGTACAAATATACTTTTATACTTATACTTGAATATATTATATCTTTTGCTTTATCTTCTTACTTTAAAATATAAATGAAATTCTATACAAGTCCATTCTTAATTTATCATTATTTATTTTTCTACTTATGTCACATATATATAACATTTAAATTCAAATGATTTAACACATATTTTTCCTAAGTCATTAAATTAAAATTTAAATTCAAATACAAATTAAATATTCAAATTTCAAATTTATTCCAAAATTTATTCAAAATTTAAATTAACTATTAATTAAAATAAATTCCAAAATTGGGGTCGTTCCAGACTTCCCCCTTAAAGAAATTTCGTCCCCGAAATTTACAGGCACGAAAACAACACAGAGATAGATGAAATATAGATGAATCATCTTTCATCAAATCAAACTGAATATCTATTCTGCATTTGGCTTGCCAAATCAGAATATCACAGATAGATACAAGAACGAATCTACTTAACCCTTCACAAGATACTCGGGTAATCCAGATCTACGAAATATGCAAGACACTGGTTAGTCCGATGGATAACTAACCGTCCGTAGAATATATCGAGAGCCAAACAATAGATAAATGGATTTGATTTTACACAATTCTCAAACACTAGATATGGATTCCAAACTCAAGTCGGAATATCTCAAATTATATACCAACTTGTCCCTCTTCGGACTTCGATATTCATAAGAAATTATAATAGAATTTCAAATTTGGTTTTAAACGAAATCGTTTTATCGATACAATTCAAATTATCCTTCATATTCTATTAATCAAGTTAACTCAATTTAAAATTTCCAATTTATTTAAAATATTAATTCCAAATTTCCAATTCATATTCATTAAAGTTTAAATCGAAAAACTGATAAGAAACCGATGAAGATACGAAGTAAAAATTTCCTACAACGATTCGTAGAGCATCATCACACCAAAACTTCTTTCTGGAGCTGTCACGAAGCAATCGAAAGAATTTGCAAAGACGAATAAAAGAAGATTGATAGAGAAAATTATTTCCACTGTCGCAAGGTATTGACCATTTGTAGTCGTACACCCCTGTCCCTAATTTCATCCTCTTCTTGCACTCATACTCACTATCAGTGGATAGTAAGAGAATTTACAGAGGCATACGAATGGATATCTTAGGGATTACACATTCTAGGGTATACTTCACCCTATCTCTAATGAGCTACTTAACGTGTTATACTCCTGAGCTAAAGTTCCAACCTTAGCTCTGATACTAAATGTAGCGATCCTGACTTGACCTTCGAAAATCGGCACCGAATACGACACTCATATTCAAATACCACAGATCCAAACGTCAAATCTGGTACGCTGGAGCTTATAACACAATTAAGTAAACAACACAGCGGAAGAAATGAATAATACATTGATATACAACACTGATACAATATCTGATACAATGATCAATATACAATGAATATCAATATACATCAGAGATATGATACAAGAAATAGCAGTGGAAAGAAAATAGATAACATCAGCAGCGGAACGCATAACTCTAAGATAGTCCTCCAGAAAGAACTTCAGCAGCAGCTCGATCCAACATCATGATGCACTAAGACAAGCAAGTCTCGTCCGCTTCCAAAGACTGAACTAGCTCCAGATAATCTACAAAACTAGCTATCTGAAAATCCCAACTCTAGACTGCCCGTGTGGAAAATAGTGAGCACACAGAGTTTAGGAAAGGGAAAATAAACTCCAGGTTAGTCATGGGACTGGTATGAGTAACAAAAACAATTTATCTTTAAAAACAAACAAAGAAATATTTTAAAACAATGCTTTTAGAAAATAGGACTATCATAAGGCCTCCCGCACACACACAATGCAAACGCAGAATCGGAGGAGATTTCTCCTTATGATAGTCAAACATGCTTGATACAAGAAATTTTCTTTGATATTATTACTATAAGTGCAAAGTGCAGGAAAACATTTCGAAAGTACAATATTAATCTTAGCCCGCATAGGTACCATTGTAGTATGCCTACTATAGCTACCATATTAGATGGCAGGTTCTACAACTAAAACCGTACAGAGCTCGTATTGGATGAATGGATTTATAGCAAATGGTCGGGCAAAGGAACTTGCCAAGTAAAATGGAACGCCTCTGGAGGGACGTCCCCAGATTCTAACTGGATCTCTGCTAGACAAGGACGGGTCAGCTCTAGCTGGGTAACAACTCACACGAGTATGCCATCCCCCGATTGTAAGCAACCTTTATCCGAGGATCCTCCCAACCAACAACCATAAAATAATAAGTTTGCAGCAACCACAAAGTAAGTATCTGGGATCCATACCATGATACCACTCATTATCCAGAAGGAAATGACATACCCTCAAAGGGCGCTACCCTCAAATAACCTTGCTGCTACGATTCCTGTTTCGACCATAATCGGGTTGTGAGGTTCGACGAAGTCTCGTCCACAAAGCTACGCTTTTTACAAAAGCCACGCTTTGATCAACAAATGATCAGCATCACTCGGCATGCCATATTACCAAGTTGGGAATATATCACTGATAACCATCAACTACATAACCTCTGAGCTCGTACGTCTCAGAGAAGGGTGTTAAGCTAAGAGAATAAATTCTCCGCCACCAACAAAAATGTATTTGAAAGAAATCCGCTTTATATCTCAAAATGTAATGTCAGACACACAATCCATACAAGTCTGTTCTGGGTTCGAACAGAACCAAAGGCACTTCCAAAGAAGCCCTTGCAATCCGGGTATTCACAATCTCTATCAGACTTCCCATCACTTAGGGAATCTCTAAACCGGAGCGATTCAGTGCAGAGACAATCGAAAGGTCATCCTATCGCTCTTGCAAATACCCGGTCTTCACCACCGGTCTTCAATGCTATCCATATACGTCGTATCACTATTCGGAATGGGTTGTATGACACAAAGGTCCTCCCCCGGCTAAACCGAATAACGAGCGCAATATTAAAAATCATTTGGATACTGGGGTCTCAGTTAAATCATAGCTTAAAGCCCAAAACCTTTCATTCAAATGGTTAAAACAAATTACCATTTCCAATCTTTTAAACAGAAAGATTCATTTTAACAACCTTCAATGGCGTAAACAAATTTCCACACCTTTAATCTTTTAAACAAAAAGATTCAATTCACAAAGTTCACCCCGTTCACAAAGATGCATTCACGGATTTCAAAAACAATTTCCATTTTAATTAACTTGTTAAATCTTTAAATCAAGATTTAACTTATATCTTTCAAAATTCATTTCCAAAGATTCATTCATAGCCTTTCAAAACAATACCATTTTAAGTTGGATTAACTTATTCGGTCTTTGAATCAAAGACTCATTTTATAGCTTTCCAAACAATTCAATTCTATTTCAAACTTGAAAACTTTTAACACAATTTGGAAATTCTTTCTTTAAATGAAAGCTATTATTATTTGAAAATAAGTAGTTTTCGTTTCGGAGAAATCCGATTACATTTGCTCAAGTTAAAACCCTTTAATGATAAAACTTGGGTTGAATTCAAATTCTCAAAACAATATGTTTTAAAATGGTTTAAAAATCCATATAAACACATTATGACTTTGTATAACATTTTTAAACCATAATTTCCAAACACGGATTTCAATTTCAAATATCGAATTCGAATTTAAATTATTTAAATTCCGAGTTTTATTTAGTTATATAAAATAACTTATATTTTTAAAACTCATTTTCAAAAGCTCTTGATTCCATTACCAAACCGTTTGAATTCAAAAATTCAAACTTTAAAACTATTTCAAAAATCTGTGACTTAACCGATTTCCTCGTGAAATCCATATTCGTGTGTGTATGGTGTGCTCCAGGGGTTTAACACAATAGTGCAACATCATTCAATCATCACAGATTAAAAAACAAAAACATAGTTGATAAGCGATATAAACTATAATGCTTATCTTCATTCATAGATCACAGATATATATATGTCACAGGTAATGAATTACATCACAGAAAATAAATTACATTACAGATCACAACACCAATCAGGATATAACACAAAGCATCACATATTGGGGATATCAAACAATTCATCATCCAATATAATACAGTCTTCCATAAGTAAGGTTAATTTATTAATCATTTAATTAATGGAACTCAGATTAATTACTAACCCCGGTTAATTAACATTAAATTTATTATCCTTAATAAATGAATAAATCATTGATAATTAACCTTTAATTATTTATTGTAATTAATTACATAATTTATTAACACTTAATTAATTACAAAAAGGATTATCCGTAATCACAAATTAATTACATTGAGTAATTAGCTTCTTAATTACTTCCATACAGTAATTACACTTACACAATTTTATAAATGATTATCTTTAATTAATCTAATCCAATTGATTGTCACAATTTATCACATTTGTGAATTATTCAATATAAAATCTTAGTTAATGACTTCATTAACTATTGAATTTCTTTAATTACCTTTCTAAAGAGATTTACTTATATTAATCATTATAAATCGATTCACCATTAAGAACTCATTTGTTAATGAATTAGAAATCATTAATCTTCATTACTTAAAGTCACTCATTCATGATTAAATATGTTCTTTACAACATGTTAAAAACGTTGTCTCAATTTTTTTTTAAATCCATTTTTAAACTTAAGTTCTAAAACTAAATTAATTTCAAAATCTTGAAATTAGATCTAAAATTTAATTTGTTTAAATTTCCATTTACAAATTTCAGATCTATTTTAAATTCAAATTTCTTCAAATATTTAATTGCTTTTGAGTTAGTTAAACAATTTGAATTTTAAACTTTATTCATGTTCAAACTAAATTCCAATTCAAACTTGAATTATATTTGTATTTTGATTTAAACCACAGTGTAACACCTTGCTTTATAAATTTGAATTTAGTTTTTCAAATTCAGGAAACAGAAAACAGGTTCAAGTTGAAAAGCATGGGACAAAATTTAACTCGAGCACTTCCTATTCCAGCTTCGAGTAAACTACTCGATTTACTCGAGTATAACGCGAGAAACAAACCAACCCTCCCCAGGCAACAAATACCCCGCTAACCACTCCAGTGCTTGGCATGTGCACTTCGCCGTTGGCCATCTTCCGGCATCGCCACGGCGACAAGCACGTCGACGATTCTCCCCAGAACATGCTCCGACCACTTGAACTTCGCCGTCGGCTCGAAATTCGAATTCGAGAAAAAACTCAAAACCTGGAAACACTTAAACCCATCACATCCTAAACCTGTCAACGCCATGTCTACCAAACTCCGGCCACTAGCCAGTCTATAACTCCAACCATCGACTCGTCGACCCCCCAGCCACCATTACCCAGAAGCATGAGTAACTCGGAGCTTGAACAAAGGCGTGAGGCATGAGTTTTCTATTCGTGAAAAAATTAGGTTTACAAACTAAAGTCCTACGCCGCTGTCGCCATCGTCATCTTCGCCCCCTCCGACCATTTTTCTAGGCATCCCCATAGGCTTCTCCATCGCTACGTGAAAAACCCGACCTCCATGAAATAATTGATCACCATAAATTGATCAAAATTCAATTTTCGAGCAAAAACAAACTGCTCTCGATCCAGTTGCTTAAAAATCATCAAACAAGGCTTAAAAATCATAGCTTCCAATAGGGATTCAAGCTATATACTTGGATCATAAATTCGTGACCTTCGAAATTTCCAGAGTTTAAAGCTTTGACTGTAAAAACTTGATTTTTCATCCTATATACATTTTTATTTCATGAAACTATTTTTAAGTTATCATCCATACTTAAACACAACTATTTGTTTCTGTAGAAAAAGTCTAATACTGATTTGGTAATTTGAAATTGAATTTCTTTGTAGTTTGTACTCTGGAACTAAACAGAAAAGAAATCATTCACTGACACATGCATATGCACAAAGAGCAATGGCAACATATTTTCAAGTTTAATAACTAACTGCTACTCACCTTCCACATTATGGTTTGAATTCACCTGAGCTTTCAGATTGAAGTTGAAACCTCTTTTAAAATTTGAAAACTTGAAAATCCTGGATTGAGTTTGCTAACTAGAACCTCTTTCTTGATTCAGGCTTGCATTGATTGTTTTGATGTTTTACTGAGATGTTTGTTTAAATATAGGATGGAATTACTTTAGATTTACTTAATTATAATGGTGGACGAACTGAGATGAAGAGTGTGATGTATATAAGAAAGCTTACTTGATATATATAACACAAGTTACAGGGATATACATATTGTACAGGGTGATGTTGTTTGTACTAAAGTTATGGGCTGCCTTACAGAAGAGTCACTCTTTGCTTGTACTCGTTTGTGCATATGTACCTTATGTTCTTACATGCATATTTTTATATTTTTACTTTGCTTTTGTTACTTTATAATATATATATAGCCATGTTTTAGTAAATAAGTATAGATTAGTTTCCAAAAGAAAGCTTGCAAATAGATTATTGCTTGTACATATTTGAATCTTAACCTTGTGTATTTATTTTTATTTATTTGTTTTGTTTGAAGATATTTTCATTTGTTTACAAATTTATGCAAGCTGATTGTATTTTATTTGTTTATTTTTTTTATATCTTTTCTTTCATACTTTACTTTCATACATACATTTGTTTTTCTTAGTTATTGATTATAGATTTTAACTTATGTACAAATATACTTTTATACTTATACTTGAATATATTATATCTTTTGCTTTATCTTCTTACTTTAAAATATAAATGAAATTCTATACAAGTCTATTCTTAATTTATCATTATTTATTTTTCTACTTATGTCACATATATATTTTTTGAGAAAAATGTGAGGTCCTCTGCAGGAGTGGAGAGCACACATGCACATATATAACTACAAAAGAAAAGGAGCTGCCAACAAGCCTGGCAGGTAGCATAAGATCCCCCATACAAAAATAAAAAAAAACTCTCCCAAACTCCTAAGAGACTAAAAACCAACCCTAATGAGACAAAATCTTCCAGATACCAAGGCCTAAAGCAATACCAAAAGAGCAGCAACCAACTGAAAGACATCTGCATCCGCCAACTGCAACCTCAACAACCAATCTGAAACATCACAAAATACAACAACAACACAACCCACTAATGAACTCCAAAATAATGAAAAACCCAATAAGACTCCTAAAAAATCAACAACCCTCACTCAAAAGACTAAAAAGTTTTACGATTTAGACGAGGACTTCTCCTAATACTATCAGATGAATATCTCTTACTAATTCTTTCCCTTCGTTTGGCTGCACGAATCATTTCTCTAGCTTGAGCAGAAGAACGAGGAAATTTACCTATAGACACAAGACAACAGTACATAACAAATCTGAAACCCCCCGTCCAATAAAAAACAGCTCTATCAAATTGCTGCAATTTGAAACTCTCCGAAACATCACTCACAATGTTAACACTAACAATGCTCTCGGAAACACTTGCCTCTTGAACTACAGAAAAATCACCCTCTGGCCTTATCTTTTTATTAAAGACAACAACATTATTCAAAATCACAAGAATAATTTCCAACGAGGGTTCCAGTCCACTAACACACAGTGGAATACCAAGCTTAATAGCAAAAAAATCCAAAGGAAAATCAATATGAGGCAGCATGAAACTAGAAAAATAAAAAGTAAAACTCCCAATATCCTCTATAATCACCAGACCATCCATGAGTAATATAGAACTGCTTTTCTTCTTCCCAGATAAGAAACAACCATCAAGAGAATTAACTGTAATCACTATATTAACTGAAACTCTCGAAACATCTTGAGAGCTTGCCTTTAACATTTCATCTCTGAGAGGCAGCACCTTTTTTGATGAAAGTGTACATCGAGGCACAGCTGAATGGTGAGCATATTTAGACATGTATGCAACTCTTGATCCAACATAGCAAACCAAATTCAAATCATCAAATACCCTAAACTGCTCATCAACAACAAAAGTGTTTATAGTATCATTGTTCATGTCATGAATAACTGAGCCTGTTGCATCACTTCCTCTGTTCTTTGAAAAAACACTTTCAGTCTTACCAAAATCATCGACAAAAAAACCATCCCCTTCTTCAATACCATCATGAACCTCTGACTCCAAAGAACTAAAACCAACCACATGAGAATTAACACAAAGAGCCTCAACTGAACTAAAACAATTTACCTTATTTTCCTCGGCAACACAGTCCAAATATTGTCTCTTTTCAACATCATCCATATTGTATTGTTGAAAGTTGACAACTTCTTTCTTACTTTTGACATCAGAACTATTAGAAAGATCATCACTAGAAACTTGAGCAAAACTTAACACTGGGACAATGTTATTAGAAACACCATTATCCTCTGCAAATCTACTAATCTCTGCGCTGATACTATCTACTGGAATTGAGACATCTGAAGCCATATTAACATCAGAAACAGGAGAAACCGAACCATTTGAGTCAACAAGATCAGTAGAAATACCATCAAGCGACAAAGAACTAGGAAAACAACATTCTCTGATATCTGGATCTAAGAGAATTACATCAGAATGAAACACCAAATACGAGACATTTTCATGAAGATAATCACTTTCAATCCACTTTGATTCCTCCCGCACATGAAATACCTTCTCTCTATTCAAAGATTCCTTAGATTGAAATCCTTCCCGATTACCGTTGCATGGATAATTTCCTATGTTATCCGCAGTCAAACAATCGAAGTGCCAGTATACTTTATTAAAAAGATAATTACACTCCTCAATGTTCCTGACACAACTCTCCAGGCACAGACTCCTCAATTTCAAGAATTCGAGAACAAAAAAGAAATGATGATCTTTAAGATTCAAAGATTTCGAGAAGATAGGATCAGAGTAATCAAAAGGATAATCTGAGTTAAGAAAAGGATTAAAAAAAGGACAATTCATTTTCTTGTGACCCAACACACCACAATTGAAGCACCGATATAGATTAGAACAATCTTTAGCCTTATGATTATTGCCTCCACATCTGAAACAGATAAAACTCCTTTTCTTGATTGGAACGAATGATTTTTGAGATTTCTGGAAATGAAATTTATGGAGAGAACCACTCTCTGCCTAATTAAAAGATCCAAAATTAAGAATTGGCTTATCATGACGATGCGAAGAAGAAGAAGATCTAACATCAGATTGAGAGGATAGAGGAATTGAATAAGGTTGAACGCCCTAATCTTGAGCACGAGATTTCTCCCAGTCGATCGCCATTGAATCTTAAAAAAACGAAATACTTTTTGTTTCGTACAAATCCTACTTATTTCACATATATATAAGATTTAATTCAAATACAAATTAAATATTCAAATTTCAAATTTATTCCAAAATTTATTCAAAATTTAAATTAACTATTAATTAAAATAAATTCCAAAATTGGGGTCGTTACAATAAATAAACAAATCTGGTTTTCCAAATAATATATGTATATTTTGTAAAATTGGGTATAATTTTAAAGTTAAACTTTTAAAAGCTATTGAATAAATAAAATATGGTTTTTAAATTGATAAAATAAAAATTTAATTTGTTTAAATTGATTAATTTGATATTAACTTTTTTAAAGTATATAATAAACAAGTATATGATTTTAAATACATAAGGTAAATATTGAAATGGTTTAAAATATGTTTTAACTCAAGTTTAAATTTAAATAAAATTAACAATAAGGTTTATTTTGATATAGTTGGATAAAATAAACAATTTATTAATAAAGAAAACAATTTCTTTTATAAGTTATTTATAGTTATCAAATTTTATTATTTTTAAAATATAATAATACATTGTTTTTAACAAATAGATTCTTAATAAAAATAACTAATTTATCTTATATTAACATCTAACTAAATAACTAATTAACATTTAAATACAACTAATTAGCATAATTATAACTAATTAACATTTAAGACAAATGTAAACATTATACAAATTAAAAGACATGTGTTAATCAATAAACATTACAAATTGACAAGTGTTAAAATTGGAAGACAAGTGTCATTTATTTTTTGTTTTTCTTTTATTTTTATTAATAAGTATTTCATTTTTTATATAAGCAAATCCTCTTTCCTTTTTATTCCTTTTCTAAATCTAAAATGCAAAGAAAAACACACACTTCCTTTGAAACTAAAATCTGTAATCACTTCTTCATCCCAAAATCAGTTACAAACTCCTCATATCAAAGATCAAATCCCTGAAATCATCTTCAAATCCTCAGTTTAAAAATGCAATTCATTTTCCTATAATTTACTCTAAATTGAAAACCTGCATTTTCAAAACCTGTCACCATATTAAAATTCTGAAGCCTGCATCATTTCAATCTGGAGTTTTTCTACATGCAACTGTATTGTTAATCAAGGAGAACTTCTAGTGGATAAAGCAAATTCAAGTTTAAAGCAAGGAAGTAATTTTCAGGTTTTAATTCAAGCAATTTTTCAGTTTTAAAGCTTCAGCAACTCAAAGTTTTAAAAGGATTCAAGAGCTTTTCAAAATGGAGGCTCTGTTCTTCTTTTAAAAAGGTGAGTAACTTTTAAAAATTTAAAATTAAATAAATTGGTTGCATGCTGAGATCTGGAATGAATGGCGGGTCATTACAGTAAGATAAAGCTGGAGCTAGGGGTTTGGCCTGGAGGTGGTCGTGTTGTCGGGGATCTCCAGAAAAATGTCATAATACTTTATTAGTGGCCGTCGCGGCCTGGGCGAAGGAAATAGGGTTTTAGTTGCATGTTTAAAGACAGTGTTTTCAGGGTGAATTCGCCACCGTGAGGGAACTGGAGAAAATCGCGATAGGGGGAAAATGTTCGTCGGTGCTAGAACGCGGCTTTGGGTTGGTCGATATTGGAAATGGTGGTCGGAGGCATTGGCTTTAGAGGTTGTTCATCGATCTGTTGGGTTCCTGATTTTATCGAGTTGCTCGATTTTGTTTGGTCATCGTTCTCATGATTTTGAAGGATCGGGTTGCTTGTCCTGGTCGTCGATAGCTTGGGAGGGCCAGAGAGTTGATCGGTGTTAGGCGATTTTCGTCGTGGACGTGCACGGAGGAGATGCGTGTGTAGGTGGAGAAGAAGGAACCTGTCACTCGAGTCGGTCTCGGGTCATTTTTGATTTTGTCTCGAAGTTGTTTGAGCGCGTGAATATTCAGGGATGACTTGGTGTTTTGGTTTAAAATGCTCAGTTTTCTCTGTGTTTTGCTCGGGTATGGGTTGATTTGTTTTCCAGAATTTAAATTTTAATTAAGTTCATGTTTAAGTTTAATTTAAATTATAATGGTAACAAGATTATTAAAGATAATGGAAGATTTCTTTGAATCTAGTTTAATGAAAGCTTGAACATATTTTGAGTTAAATTAAAATAAAATAAAATAAATGTTTTAACTATGTTTAGTAAAAGAATTATATCATGTTTAAACATATAAAAATAATTTGAATTTCCAAATTGTAATAAGATATTTTGAATAATTAAGCTTTCAAAATGATGAGATTATTTAAAATTTATTAAACAAGTTGATTAAGTTTTTCCCAAAGATTTTAAATGTGAAATTGAATATTAATTTGTTTTGTCTAAAAATAAATTATGTATCTTCAATTTTAAATTGACTCCTAAATGTTTTGTTAATGAGGTAATTAAGTTAAATTAGATTTTAGAATTTACTTCTAATTAATTAGAGTTATGAATGATTAAAAGATAATTTATTTGGGAAGTTAATTTAAAAAGTTAATCATTCAATGAAATTAATAAGGATTATTTGATTAAAGTTATTAATCAAAGTATAATTACATAATAATGGAAATTTAATGAATAATAATTGATGTAGGAATCATTAACTAATTAGTTAAGAATAATTAATTCGGGTAATTAATTTAAGATAAACTATTTGGATAAATTAATGAGGAATAATAGCTTAAGTTGTGGATTAAGTATTAATTACTTAATTAAGTGGTTACTTAGTATGAGAGATTAATGTATAATTATGGAATATAATTAATTAAAGAGAATAATTACTTATGGAAGTAATTAAATGGGAGTAATTAAGTATTAATTATTTAGTTTGACTAATTAAGGAATTAATTTAAGGATTTACTAATGAAAGTAATCAAGGGATAATTAATTACTAATTGTGATTAATTAAGGTTAATTAATGATTACTTAATTAAAGATTATTTGTTAAATGTAATTAACTAAAAGAGTAATTATAGGATAATAAATTCGAGGAATTAATTAAGGATAACTGTAATTAATGTGAAAGGGGTGAAGGTTAATAAATTTGTGTTATTAATTAAATGCTAATTACTTAAGGTAATTAAAGAGGATAATTAAGGGATGATTAATTAATGGTTTGTAATAAATTTATGTTAAGTAAGCAGGATTAAAAGTGATTGAAGTAATTAATTTAATTTAATTTAAATTAATTAGGAATATATGACAAATTAATCTTGCTTATATTGAATGATATTGTATGCCTTAGATTAGTTGATATCTCTGATATGTGATTTGTGATGCTAGGGTATATGATATGTTTGGTTTAAACTATGATAATGTGGGCATCTATCAATGATGAATTGCTGTGTAAGATGACACCTTGTACGTAAAGTTTGAATTATATTTCACTTGAATAACTTGGGTTAAGATGACTTAGGATTCGAAGAGACCGGGGTCGGGTATCAGTAATTCCCGAAACCACTTCGATTAGTAAACTAAATTCTTATAAATTGGATATATGAAATTAAATAGGCTGGAATAGAATAAATTGAGAAGAATGGACATTTAATCTGAGAACTGCTATGTGATAAGTGATTGACTTAATTAAGTTAAGAACTCGTGGAAAGATATGAGTTACTCTGGTAATTATTCTAAGTTAGATATCTTGGTATTTCTTATTATATGGGTTCTCTCACGCTGGATTCCAGCCTGACCCGGGTGTTACTTTGATATAATGCTCGGGTCAGACCGAGTATTACAGATTTCCAAGTAAGGACGTTCTGGAGCTCAACAGACGAGCTGGATGGCAGGAACGTTTGGATTACTTCTGCTTTGATATATTGTAGCATATCCGGGACATGTTGATTGTATATGTCCACTGTTTGTTTATATGTTGTAACTCTGATGTATTTAAAATGTAATTGTCTGATACAGTTTCCTTTGTGTAAAGAATATTATTTGATATTATATTTTGATCCGCTGCGAATGTGAGGTTTCTATGTCTTGTTTCTGTTTCTTCTTTCTCTTTTCTTCTTACTCAAAACACTTTGCCATGTTATATGTATACTTTATCCAAAACATTGTTGATGAAAACATATAAACCTTTGAAAGTGTTAGGAAAAGAAGAAAAGAGAAAGAAGAAGAAACAGGAACAAGACATAGAAACCTCACATTTGTAGCAGATCAAAATATAATATCAAATAATATTCTTTACACAAAGGAAACTGTATCAAACAATTACATTTTAAATACATCAGAGTTACAACATATACACAAACAGTGGACATATACAATCAACATGTCCTAGATATGCAACAATATATCACAGCGGAAATACTCCAAACGTTCCTGCCATCCAGCTCGTCTCTTGAGCTCCAGAACGTCCTTACTTAGAAATCTGTAATACTCGACCTGACCCGAGCATTGCATCAAATTAACACCCGGGTCAGGTTGGAAATCAGCGTGAGAAAACCCATATAATAAGAAATACCAAGATATCTAACTTAGATGAATTACCAGAGTAACTCATATCTTTCCACGAGTTCTTAACTTAATTAAGTCAATCACTTATCACATAGCAGTTCTCAGATTAAATGTCCATGCTTCTCAATTTATTCTATTCCAGCCTACTTAATTTCATGTAACGACCCGGAATTTTGGGTCGCTAAATTTGAACATTTAATTCACTTTAAATGTTGAATATATATTATAATTTGATTTTGAAATAAAAAGATTTTGGATAAGTTAATAGAATTGATTAAATTTCCAATACGGGGATTTAATTGAAAAAATGGAATAATACTAATTCAATATTAGAATTGGGTTTATTGGTGAATTTGAGTGTAAATAAATATAAAAATGGTTACTAAAAATTTATTTAAGTTCATTTTGATTTAAATAATAATATGGGACCATTGGATGGAATTAATTGGCGATAGATTGAATTTGGGAATTTATATTAATTTAATAGTGGAATTTAGTAATTTAATAATGCAAATATTCATATTTCGATTTAAAACTGAATCAAAATGATCTCTAATGTGATTATATATTTTATATGATTTATTATTAAGTTATTAAAAATTTTAAAGGTAAAATTTTAAGTGCTTTCGTCAATTTTGAAAAATCGCTCGATTTAATCGACGAGTAAAATAGCCTTCCGGGGCATAGTCTCGGAATTCGACGAAACTGGCTCCATTAGATCCCTAATAGTTAGTTATTAACGGATTTCAATTTTCGTAGCAATCGGAGTTGTCGTTTGACCGTGGCAACTCGAAACGCATAGAAATCGATTTAATCGATTTAATATTTAAATTGATCGTTTAATTCTGTAACTCGCGCATATGACCAAATTAGCTTCCGAAACCTGTCCCATTGTGTTTGTAACGCGGAAAAACCCTAGAAACGCCTGTTGGTACGTAAGGATTGGAGTTCGTTTGCGTAGATTGTTAAAATTTGAAGAACGAGAATTAAATAATATTAAATAATTACATATATATTAACATTTTCTCAAACCCTAGCTATTATCCTCAGGCCGCCGTTTCTATCACAATGAATGGCCGAAAATCACCATACTCTTCCCCTCGAATTCGCCAAATCCATCAATTTTTAGGGAAAAACTTCAACTGGGAAATCGGAGAACCCATCGACCTCTCTAGATCCAATGGTGGATCTAGGCTATCGTCGCCGTATGGAGCCGGAAAGGGATTGTGAAGAGCCGTCGTTCGTATTCGTTCACGCGCAGTTTTTGATGAATTTAAGGCACCGAGTTCGAGGCGCTTTCGGCTATGGGTGGGCGTCACTGGGGGCTTCGATATAGGCTTGGTTGATCGGCCTCTAGCGGAGGTTGGGGGTTGCGTTCGAAAACCCTAGATGAGTTGATGGGTTCGTGCATTTCATCGGCCTGGTTTGCCTCGCGTGAAGAAGATGAGAAAGGGAACGACCAATTTGTTTTGATTCAAGCGAAACTGGAAACGCCGGAATCGCAGAGACGAGCACTACGCAGTGGAGCAGTTCTGAAATCATTCCAGACAAATAGAAATTTGAGTTAAATCAAACGTCGTTCGGTTTAATTTAAATTTCAAACGCTCTCTAAAACTCAAGGTGAGTTATTCTCATTTACATCTGGATGCTAGCTAATTTAAATAGTTAATATTTAAATAATTGTGTGACTGGTTGAAATGTTTATTTATATCAGCCTGGATTGATATATATATTGTTGTGCTAATAGTTGTGGATGTAGGGAAAACAGGTTGGAGGGATCCAACTGGATTCCTCACAATATAGTAATCATTTTTATAATTGGTGATGCAATCTGTTTATATATTGTTATTGATAACTCTGAATTAAATTGTATTGTGATATGGTTGGATAAGTATGTACACAGAATTTTAAAAATAAAATTAAATAAATTGGGTTTTTAAAGAAATAAAGAAATCGATAAATAAAGAATTTAAGAGAATAAAATTTGGAATCTGGGTTAGGTGAAGAATGAAAATTTGTAAATTTGGAAATATAAATAAATTGGAACATTTATTAGTTGATAAATGTGAAGGTATGGATTTGTGGTGATAAATTTGATAAGAAGTTATAAATTGTTAAAAATAACGATGGGCTTATTTTGATAATAATGTTTCCTGGAAATTAAGTATGATTTTAAAAGAAACCCTTCAAAATTAAATTAGCAGTAAATTGCATATTAGAATGCTTTAGAAATACTATTTAAAACCATTGAAATTTAAGTAGGTATTTATTTAAGCAATTCCTTAAGTATGATTGTCATTAAATAAATTTATAATAGTTTATTTAAAAAGACTTTTAAACCTATACTTTGGAAGTAAATTTCCGAGAATGGAAGTGTGGTTAAGCTTCGTAAGAAGTTATATTAAACGTGGAAAGTAAATTTATGTTATGAAAACATAAATCTGAATTGGAACAAATCGACAGAATTTATAAGATGGATTCTTCTGGGTTGTTTAAGTGGGAATGAGTTTTCCTGGAAAACCAAGTTTGAGTTTTTAAATAGATTTTTTAAAAGAAATTTTAAGTTTAAAACCTGTTTAAAAGAGTGTTTTGAAAATTATTATTTTGAAGTAACTTATTAATAAATTAGCAATAGTAATTATTTACGAATACATTAGAAATTATTTTTTTACAAATGGATTTATTTAAAGGTTAGTTTGAATAAAGTTATTTGAAATTGTTATTAATCCTTTTAAAACTCTACCTTTAAATTTAGTTTAACTAAACCGTTATATAAAATCAAGTTCATGTCTCTTAATAAATAGTTTTACTTCACATATTTTAAATTTAAGTGAGTTATAATAGAAGTGCAAATGTAACAAATTGAAATGAAATTTGCTTGGAGAATCAATTCGAAATTGGGTAGAGTATGAATTGAAATAGCGAAACTTGTATGTAAATCCTTTGTGTGAAATAAAATGGGATTTGGCATTAGAAAAGGAAACTTTATGCATGTTATAAAAATATGGTTTGCATATGAAATTATGCAAAGTGATGTTTGGGATTATGAAATGGTTATGTTTGGCTTACATTTATATTGGAAAGGTTGTTAAAATGTTCATATCTTTGAAAACTGATAAGTTTGTTGAGTAAGTACAGGTACGGGAGGCGTTCGAGAGAGTTGGAGCGCGTATATGCGTTATATTAGCCGCTTGCTATTAAAATTTGCTAAAAAGGTACGCCAACGCAAATATAATTGGGAAATGATATATTTTGGTTTCCGACCATGTGGGTCGATGTATATATATTTATCTGTATCGCGATATCGCGAAAGCTCCTCCGTACAAAGGAGACTCTGCCAAAATTTTCCAGAAATTTCGAGAGTTAGAATTTTTTTGGAATTTTGGGAAAAATTTATTAACTTGGAAAGTTATTTTGAAATACGTTAGAATTTAAAGCTTTAGAGCAAGTAAAACAAATGAATGTGGGGTTGGGCTAAAGGATTTTGGAAAGTGAATATAAGCTTTTAACTAAGCAAATTGGATGAGTAAGTGTGTTTGAGCATAGTTTCTACCTTAGCAAATTTCGGGGACGAAATTTTTATAAGGAGGGAGGAATGTAACGACCCGGAATTTTGGGTCGCTAAATTTGAACATTTAATTCACTTTAAATGTTGAATATATATTATAATTTGATTTTGAAATAAAAAGATTTTGGATAAGTTAATAGAATTGATTAAATTTCCAATACGGGGATTTAATTGAAAATTTGAATAATACTAATTCAATATTAGAATTGGGTTTATTGGTGAATTTGAGTGTAAATAAATATAAAAATGGTTACTAAAAATTTATTTAAGTTTATTTTGATTTAAATAATAATATGGGACCATTGGATGGAATTAATTGGTGATAGATTGAATTTGGGAATTTATATTAATTTAATAGTGGAATTTAGTAATTTAATAATGCAAATATTCAGATTTCAATTTAAAACTAAATCGGAATGATCTCTAATGTGATTATATATTTTATATGATTTATTATTAAGTTATTAAAAAATTTAAAGGTGAAATTTTAAGTGCTTTCGTCAATTTTGAGAAATCGCTCGATTTAATCGACGAGTAAAATAGCCTTCCGGGGCACAGTCTCGGAATTCGACGAAACTAGTTCTATTGGATCCGTAATAGTTAGTTATTATCGGATTTCAATTTTCGTAGCAATCGGAGTTGTCGTTTGACCGTGGCAACTCGAAACGCATACAAATCGATTTAATCGATTTAATATTTAAATTGATCGTTTAATTCTGTAACTCGCGCATATGACCGAATTAGCTTCCAAAACCTGTCCCATTGTGTCCGGAACGCGTAAAAACCCTAGGAACACCTGTTGGTACGTAAGGGTTGGAGTTCGTTTGCGTAGGTTGTTAAAATTTGAAGAACGAGAATTAAATAATATTAAATAATTATATATATATTAACATTTTCTCAAACCCTAGCTATTATCCTCAGGCCGCCGTTTCTATCACAATGAATGGCCGAAAATGTGACGACCGCCCATGACTCCCGCACCAAAACAAGAGAATAGAGCGCTGAAAGGTGTGCCAGGCAGCCATGGACGATAGTCAGGGTAAAATAAAATCGCAGAATCTCTATCGTAACTCACAGCGCATGGATAAAATACAATAGAGAAATATATAGTGAAGTCTCATAACAGAAAATCATCATATAAGCATCACAGAGGTTTTATACAATCATCTCAACAAATCCATACATCAAGACCTCACTACAAGCACTCATCAAATACAGCAGCGGATACCCAGTACATATAAGAAAATAATATGCATAGCCTCCTGCTCGTCTTCGCCATCATCAACGGAAAACTCTACTCTAAGCACAGCACCTGCCACCTGCTACCTAGTCTGCCCATCCCAAACATGGATGAACAGCCCAAGGTAATAAGAGGAGACATAAAACCTTGAGTCAGACAAAGTCTTAGTGAGCAGTAAATTAACAATCAAGCATACCAAAAGAGCATAAGGAAATAAAGGAATAGGAACCAAACCATCCCACTCCACCTCTTTCTACAGTGATAGCCCCCAGACACATACTAAGGAGAAACAAGCATAACATAGCAGGTAATTTAAGTAAAGCAATAATCACTCGAGTCAAGGGTGATGTTTTCCGAATACAAACCCCCAAGGCCTAAACCAAGATCAGATAAGCACCCAGAAAATACCGCTCTTGAGACCGAATGATGATACAACCAAACATCCAAACATCCATGACTCTGGCTATCACTGTTAACCTTGCTTCGAAATCACCGTTAATTGAATGACCGACTCCTTCCTGAGCCATCTGTCAAGGGCTAATGGTAACCCCGGTTCTAGACAAAACCCCGCACACTGCCTTGTGCCTAGGACTTATCTTCTTGGCCCAGAGTACTCGACTAACTGCCTGTAGTCTTTTAGGCGTCCCTATGTACTCTTGCTTTAGGTTTGCTAGAACCTTCAATAACGATGAGATCCAAGCCTCCTTGTCATCCTTCTTGACGACTTCTATCAACTTAGCCCAAGCTTCCTCTTGAGCAATCCATTATCAACCAACTTGAACTACCCTTCAAGTTATCAACATGCTTGGAATGATCCCTGCCTGGATTAAGCCAAGACTCACATCATACTTGAACTACCCTTCAAGTTATCAACATGCTTGGAATGATCCCTGCCTGGATTAAGCCAAGACTCACATCATACTTGAACTACCCTTCAAGTTATCAACATGCTTGGAATGATCCCTGCCTGGATTAAGCCAAGACTCACATCTTACTTCGCTTCATCGCACCAAAGCAAAGTCTCAACTCAACAACATGGTTTGCCTCATCGCATCATGGCAAAGTTCCATCTCAACATCATACATATGAGCTTCAACATCCGCTACATATGCCTTAAGCAACTTTCACCATTCAAGAGCCTTCTTCCATAGCTTTTGAATCATCTTCAATCATCTTGTTCCAAATCAACTACTAGCTAACTTGGAAACAATCAAATCAATCATACATTCAAACAATCAATCATTTAAGCAAGATCTAATAAGCAATATTCACTATAATGGCAATTTCGTAAATAAATGAGCAAAAGTCCAACATATGTGAAAATCATGGTTTTTAGCATAGATCCATCAAATATAAAACATGGGTTTTGTCTCTAATACTTGTTAAGTAACTTGCATAAGTAAACATCTTCATAAATGATGGATTTACATGCAGACTCTAGGAAAATGTGAGAATTCACTATCTTAAACACATAAACTAGCCACCAATCCAATATACTCCTTTGGATCCGCGTGAGAGATAACTACCACTCACCAAATCACTCAAACACCTCAAAAACCTATCACTTCAGATCTGGACAGCGGAGATCAAGGCTTGATCCGGCGAAATCTCACTTGAAACGATGAAATCTAGCTCGAACGGATGAAGATCTTCAACTTGGACACTTGAATCTTCGATCCCGATCTTCGATCTTGGATGGATGCTAACACTTGATTGGAATGGAGAAAAGAAGATGAAGAAATGTTGTAGTCTAGTCTTCAAAATGGCAGCACTTTGTTGCTTCAAAAACCGGTGCCAAAAAGTGAGCCAAACCCCTCTATTTATAGGCTGGAATCCCCCTTAGCTCGGCCGTCTTCTTAACTCGGAGCTCGCTATTAGGTCGTTGCCGACCTAAAAGACTCCGACCTAACATAGGTCGCTGCCGACCTATACGACTCAACTACTCAGCCGCTAACACACCTAAGTCTTAAGTCGTACGACGACTCAGCCAACGTGCCGACCTAACTCTTAGCACAGAACCAACTTAGGTCGCATACGACCTTATCCCTCGACCGACCTAAATCCTACCGACTCACGACCTAAACAACTCAAGAACCCAAGGCCGACCTAACTATAAGTCGACTCAACCAACCACGCGACCTACGACTCATCTCATCCAACGACCTAACACACTGCCGACTTAAAACTCAAGCGACATAACAACAACACGGGCCATACGACCTAACTAGCTGCCGACCTAACAAGAACACGGCATAGCCTAGTGCCGACCTAAGTCCTAGCCGACTCAACAATGCCAAACGACCTAACTATGCTACGGCCTAGCGACCTAACAAAACCATAAGTCGTTCACGACTTATCTCCCATACGACCTAACCCCTTAGGTCGTTCCACAGGCCTAAACCACCATCCTATGAGTCGTTCACCACTGAGTCGGCCCAAACCTTAACTCGGCAACCTTTTAGGTCGTTAGCTCCTAAATCAAACACTCCTATGACCCGTTCACTCCTTAAGTCGGTCATTCCTATAGGTCGCTCTACCGACCTATCTACCTTAGGTCGCTCTCCCGACCTATCTACCTTAGGTCGCTCCACACTAAACTCGGCCAGTTCCTAAGGTCGTCTACGACTTATCTATGAGTCGGTCACGACTCATCACTTGCACTCGGGTCAACTCCTAAACGACTCAAGCTAGAGGCCACACAAACAACACTATCGACCTGCAAATTCTACGATTTATTGACACGTAAAATACGGGTCGTTACATTCTCTCCCCCTTAGGAATTTCGCCCCCGAAATTCCAAGCAAACAACAGCAATCAAAGATATTCCGCATGCCTACCATCCAAAGCAATCAATCAAACCATGCAACCAATTCTAGCCTAGCATGCAGAATTCTAAGACTTAGAACAAGCTACAAATTCATGAGATGTCACGACACTTTAGGGCCATTCCTCGAAGAGTCCGGGATGAGCTGCCTTCATCCTCTCTTCCTCCTCCCACGTACAGTCGTTAACATCATCACTCCATTGTACCTTGAGCAACGTAATCGTCTTCCTCCTAAGCTGTTTCGTATCGGTTTCAACAATACGAAGCGGCTTACGAGGTCTCGAAACAACTGGATCAACCTCCAAGTCTTCACAGCTATCAGCAGAAACCACTGTAGTTGGGTCGTGCACATACTTCCGTAGATAAGATACATGAAAAACATTGTGCACACCCGCCATCTTTTCCGGTAACTCCAATCTTTAAGCGAGCTTTCCAATCCGCTCGATGATCGGGAATGGTCCAACAAATCTCGGAGTCAATTTTCCTTTCTTCCCGAATCTAATAACATTCTTCAATGGAGAAATCTTCACAAAAACCATATCACCTACGTCGAATTCCAAATCCTTACGACGATTATCGGCATAACTTTTCTGACGATCTTGGGCTGCCTTCATTCGTTGCCGAATGATCTCTATACAATCTGAAGTCTGTCGAATCATCTCTGGCCCAAGTATCAGCTTTTCTCCAGTTTCCAACCAACATGTCGGAGAGTTACACGGTCTTCCATATAATGCCTCATATGGTGCCATACCGATACTCGACTGATAACTGTTATTATAAGCAAACTCCACCAAATGAAGGTGATCTTCCCATGATCCTCCGAAGTCCAAAACACATGCTCTAAGAAGATCTTCCAAAACTCGGTTGACTCTCTCAGTCTGACCATCTGTTTGAGGGTGATAAGCTGTACTCAAACACAACTCAGTTCCCAAAACTTCCTGGAAGCTCTTCCAAAATCCACTAGTGAACAATGGATCTCGATCGCTCACTATACTCTTCGGAACACCATGAAATCGAACAATCCACTTCACATACAACTCAGCCAACTTCGATGCAGTCCTAGTCGATCGAACAGGAATGAACCTTGCACTCTTGGTCAAACGATCTACAACGACCCAAATCCCTTCATTCCCTGCCCTGGTTCTAGGTAGACCATCAATAAAATCCATCGACACTTGCTCCCACTTCCATGTAGGAACCTCTAATGGCTGAAGTAATCCACTGGGCTTCTTCTGCTCAGCTTTCACCAACTGGCAGTTCATACACTTGGAAATAAAATTTCCAACATCCTTCTTCATACCTTCCCAGTAGTAAGCTCTCTTCATATCCCGATACATCTTATTTCCACCTGGATGAATCGTCAACTTCGAGTGATGGCTTTCCCTCAGAACTTCATCTCTCAATCCATCTATATTGGGAACAACCAATCGTCCTTGCTTTCGAAGCCAACCCTCCCGATCGACCTCGAATCCCTTATCCTTCTCCGGGTCCAATCCGGATTCCAAATCACGGATAATCTTGACAAGCTTATCATCTCTCTTTTGGCTCTCGCCAATCCTTTCCACTAGAGTAGGCCTTATCGATAAGTTTGCCAACATCTCAGGTTCCAATTCACATCTAGACCTGAAATCAAACTCAGCCAAATACTCAAGACTCTTCCATTCCGAAAACATGGCTCCCAATCCTGCATGTCTTCGACTTAACGCATCTGCCACTGCGTTACCTTTCCCTGGAGTATAGGCTATACCAAAATGATAAGATGCTAGAAACTCTAACCACCGTTGCTGTCGAAGATTCAAATCCTTTTGGGAGAACAGATACTTCAACGACTTATGATCCGTAAACAACTCGAATCGAACTCCCAATAGATAGTGTCTCCACATCTTCAAAGCAAAAACAATCGCCGCTAACTCCAAATTATGAGTCGGATAATTCCTTTCATGCGGCTTTAGTTGTCGACTAGCATACGCAACAACTTTATCCTTCTGCATTAGCACCGCTCCCAGTCCAGTGCCACATGCATCGGTGTAAACCACCATCTCATCATTCCCACTTGGAATCGTCAAAACAGGAGCACTCGTCAGTCGCTCTTTCAGGATTACGAAAGCTTGCTCACACTTATCATCCCAGCTGAACACTTGGTTCTTTTTCGTCAATCCTGTCAACGGTGCAGCTATCTTGGAAAAGTCTTTGATAAACCGACGATAATATCCTGCTAATCCAAGAAAACTTCTCACATCAGATGCATTCTTAGGTCTAACCCAATCCTGGATCGCTGCCACCTTAGCGGGATCAACCGCTATTCCATTTCCAGAAATAACATGACCTAAGAACCTCACTTCATTCTTCCAGAAGTGACACTTCGAAAACTTAGCCTTCAGCTGATGTTTCCGTAAGATTCCCAAAACAATCCTTAAGTGCGTCTTGTGCTCTTCCTCGGTTCTGGAGTAAACCAAAATATCATCCACGAACACAAGCACGAACTTATTCAACTGATCTCTGAACACTCTATTCATAAGATCCACAAAATATGCTGGCGCGTTAGTCAATCCAAACGGCATTACCAGCCACTCATAAAACCCGGATGGTGTCCTGAAAGCAGTCTTCGGCACACTATCCTTTGCCACTCTCAACTGGTGAAATCCCGTTGCCAAATCCATCTGAGAAAACACCTTAGCCTCGTGAAGCTGATCAAACAAGTCATCTATTCTCGGCAATGGATACTTGTTCTTCTTAGTCACCTTATTCAGCTCACGATAATCAACACACAACCTCAACGATCCATCCGTTTTGGTTGCGAACACAACTGGCGCACCCCATTCGGACACACTTCTCCGAATGAATCCTTTTCGCAAAAGGTCATCAACTTGCACCTTCAGCTCTTGCTGCTCCCTCGGTGCCATCCGCCTAAGTGGCATCACCACAGGTCTGGCTCCCTCAACTAGATCGATACGAAACTCGATCTCCCTATGCGGCGGTAACCCTTTGACCTCGTCAAAGACATCCTCAAATCCATTCACGATTGGCATCGATGACAGTCCATCCCGTGGAACAACCAGCGAATACATGAAGCTCATGAAAACGCCTTCTTCATGCTTACATCGTATCACAACCTTTCGCCCCTCCACATTCCCGACTGTCACCTCCAATCTCTCACAATCAATCCTAGCCGCATACTTCCTAAGCCAGTCCATACCCAAAATAATTCCGAATCCCGCAAGGTTCAGAACAAAGCAATCACAAACAAACGAGCAATCATGACTCGATACAACTAGACCACGGCATATCATACACAAACATGACGAACCCCCAACTGGATTAGTCACAACCAATGGCCTATCAACAATGTCCGGTTTCAAACCTAACCGGTCTACAAGATTATTACAAACAAGAGAATACAACACTCCAGTATCAGACAATACCCTAACTGGAACACCACAAAGAGCACCTTAGACCACTACACTCTTCTCCTTCCCTTCCATAGTAGGAGCTTGTGAAGTTGAAGGAACAGCTCTCAACACATGGCCTTGCTCAACCTGCTCAACCTTTGACGGCTCTGGACAATTCTTCTTGATATGTCCCGGCTTATCACAGTTGTAACACTTTCCCTGCACCTTTGGATTCTTGCAATCCCTGGAGAAGTGGCCTTTCTGTTGGCAATTGTAGCAGGTCACCTCGCCCTTCTGCTTCTTTTGGCCACTCTTACCCTTCTTCTGTTGCTGCCTCTTCTTCTTGTTTCCGCCTTGTGGTGGTTTAAACCCTTCCTTGGTTAAAACAACAGCAGGTTCTTCTTTAGGAAACAAGTTCCTGTGCCTGGAAGCCTTCTCCATAAGCTCTTCAAATGAATTGTCCAGATAATCCGCCACCTGTCTCTTCACGATTGAAGACACCATAGCCTCGAACTCAGCAGCATGATCAACAACTCCTTCAGCTGCACAACCTTCCTTAGCAGCTTGTCCCTCTTCTATACTCATCCTTAATATCTACAAAAAGAAATGATTAGAACAACTTAAGAAACAACTGCATAAGGAATTCAAATCCATCTAAACTACTATATTATATATAGTAATCATCCATCAAAATACAATTACGTCTCTCTTACGTAGTTACGTCAGCGAGCGTTGGCTAAAATCGATTAACCAAAGCTCTGATACCAAATGGGACGACCGCCCATGACTCCCGCACCAAAACAAGAGAATAGAGCGCTGAAAGGTGTGCCAGGCAGCCATGGACGATAGTCAGGGTAAAATAAAATCGCAGAATCTCTATCGTAACTCACAGCGCATGGATAAAATACAATAGAGAAATATATAGTGAAGTCTCATAACAGAAAATCATCATATAAGCATCACAGAGGTTTTATACAATCATCTCAACAAATCCATACATCAAGACCTCACTACAAGCACTCATCAAATACAGCAGCGGATACCCAGTACATATAAGAAAATAATATGCATAGCCTCCTGCTCGTCTTCGCCATCATCAACGGAAAACTCTACTCTAAGCACAGCACCTGCCACCTGCTACCTAGTCTGCCCATCCCAAACATGGATGAACAGCCCAAGGTAATAAGAGGAGACATAAAACCTTGAGTCAGACAAAGTCTTAGTGAGCAGTAAATTAACAATCAAGCATACCAAAAGAGCATAAGGAAATAAAGGAATAGGAACCAAACCATCCCACTCCACCTCTTTCTACAGTGATAGCCCCCAGACACATACTAAGGAGAAACAAGCATAACATAGCAGGTAATTTAAGTAAAGCAATAATCACTCGAGTCAAGGGTGATGTTTTCCGAATACAAACCCCCAAGGCCTAAACCAAGATCAGATAAGCACCCAGAAAATACCGCTCTTGAGACCGAATGATGATACAACCAAACATCCAAACATCCATGACTCTGGCTATCACTGTTAACCTTGCTTCGAAATCACCGTTAATTGAATGACCGACTCCTTCCTGAGCCATCTGTCAAGGGCTAATGGTAACCCCGGTTCTAGACAAAACCCCGCACACTGCCTTGTGCCTAGGACTTATCTTCTTGGCCCAGAGTACTCGACTAACTGCCTGTAGTCTTTTAGGCGTCCCTATGTACTCTTGCTTTAGGTTTGCTAGAACCTTCAATAACGATGAGATCCAAGCCTCCTTGTCATCCTTCTTGACGACTTCTATCAACTTAGCCCAAGCTTCCTCTTGAGCAATCCATTATCAACCAACTTGAACTACCCTTCAAGTTATCAACATGCTTGGAATGATCCCTGCCTGGATTAAGCCAAGACTCACATCATACTTGAACTACCCTTCAAGTTATCAACATGCTTGGAATGATCCCTGCCTGGATTAAGCCAAGACTCACATCATACTTGAACTACCCTTCAAGTTATCAACATGCTTGGAATGATCCCTGCCTGGATTAAGCCAAGACTCACATCTTACTTCGCTTCATCGCACCAAAGCAAAGTCTCAACTCAACAACATGGTTTGCCTCATCGCATCATGGCAAAGTTCCATCTCAACATCATACATATGAGCTTCAACATCCGCTACATATGCCTTAAGCAACTTTCACCATTCAAGAGCCTTCTTCCATAGCTTTTGAATCATCTTCAATCATCTTGTTCCAAATCAACTACTAGCTAACTTGGAAACAATCAAATCAATCATACATTCAAACAATCAATCATTTAAGCAAGATCTAATAAGCAATATTCACTATAATGGCAATTTCGTAAATAAATGAGCAAAAGTCCAACATATGTGAAAATCATGGTTTTTAGCATAGATCCATCAAATATAAAACATGGGTTTTGTCTCTAATACTTGTTAAGTAACTTGCATAAGTAAACATCTTCATAAATGATGGATTTACATGCAGACTCTAGGAAAATGTGAGAATTCACTATCTTAAACACATAAACTAGCCACCAATCCAATATACTCCTTTGGATCCGCGTGAGAGATAACTACCACTCACCAAATCACTCAAACACCTCAAAAACCTATCACTTCAGATCTGGACAGCGGAGATCAAGGCTTGATCCGGCGAAATCTCACTTGAAACGATGAAATCTAGCTCGAACGGATGAAGATCTTCAACTTGGACACTTGAATCTTCGATCCCGATCTTCGATCTTGGATGGATGCTAACACTTGATTGGAATGGAGAAAAGAAGATGAAGAAATGTTGTAGTCTAGTCTTCAAAATGGCAGCACTTTGTTGCTTCAAAAACCGGTGCCAAAAAGTGAGCCAAACCCCTCTATTTATAGGCTGGAATCCCCCTTAGCTCGGCCGTCTTCTTAACTCGGAGCTCGCTATTAGGTCGTTGCCGACCTAAAAGACTCCGACCTAACATAGGTCGCTGCCGACCTATACGACTCAACTACTCAGCCGCTAACACACCTAAGTCTTAAGTCGTACGACGACTCAGCCAACGTGCCGACCTAACTCTTAGCACAGAACCAACTTAGGTCGCATACGACCTTATCCCTCGACCGACCTAAATCCTACCGACTCACGACCTAAACAACTCAAGAACCCAAGGCCGACCTAACTATAAGTCGACTCAACCAACCACGCGACCTACGACTCATCTCATCCAACGACCTAACACACTGCCGACTTAAAACTCAAGCGACATAACAACAACACGGGCCATACGACCTAACTAGCTGCCGACCTAACAAGAACACGGCATAGCCTAGTGCCGACCTAAGTCCTAGCCGACTCAACAATGCCAAACGACCTAACTATGCTACGGCCTAGCGACCTAACAAAACCATAAGTCGTTCACGACTTATCTCCCATACGACCTAACCCCTTAGGTCGTTCCACAGGCCTAAACCACCATCCTATGAGTCGTTCACCACTGAGTCGGCCCAAACCTTAACTCGGCAACCTTTTAGGTCGTTAGCTCCTAAATCAAACACTCCTATGACCCGTTCACTCCTTAAGTCGGTCATTCCTATAGGTCGCTCTACCGACCTATCTACCTTAGGTCGCTCTCCCGACCTATCTACCTTAGGTCGCTCCACACTAAACTCGGCCAGTTCCTAAGGTCGTCTACGACTTATCTATGAGTCGGTCACGACTCATCACTTGCACTCGGGTCAACTCCTAAACGACTCAAGCTAGAGGCCACACAAACAACACTATCGACCTGCAAATTCTACGATTTATTGACACGTAAAATACGGGTCGTTACAGAAAATCACCATACTCTTCCCCTCGAATTCGCCAAATCCATCAATTTTTAGGGAAAAACTTCAACTAGGAAATCAGAGAACTCATCGACCTTTCTTGATCCAATGATGGATCTAGGCTATCGTCGCCGTATGGAGCCGGAAAGGGATCGTGAAGAGTCGTCGTTCGTCTTCGTTCGCACGCAGTTTTTGATGAATTTAAGGCACCGAGTTCGAGGCGCTTTCGGCTATGGGTGGGCGTCACTTGGGGCTTCGATATAGGCTTGGTTAATCGGCCTCTAGTGGAGGTTGGGGGTTGCGTTCGAAAACCCTAGATGAGTTGATGGGTTCGTGCGTTTCATCGGCATGGTTTGCCTCGCCTGAAGAAGATGAGCAGATTTGTTTTGATTCAAGCGAAACTGGAAACTGGAGCAGTTCTGAAATCATTCCGGGCAAATAGAAATTTGAGTTAAATTGAACGTCGTTCGGTTTAATTTAAATTTCAAACGCTCGCCAAAACTCAAGGTGAGTTATTCTCACTCACATCTGGATGCTAGCTAATTTAAATAGTTAATATTTAAATAATTGTGTGACTGGTTGAAATGTTTATTTATATTAGCTTGGATTGATATAAATATTGTTGTGCTAATAGTTGTGGATGCAGGGAAAACAGGTTGGAGGGATCCAACTGGATTCCTCACAATATAGTAATCATTTTTATAATTGGTGATGCAATCTGTTTATATATTGTTATTGATGACTCTGAATTAAATTGTACTGTGATATGGTTGGATAAGTATGTACACAGAATTTTAAAATAACATTAAATAAATTGGGTTTTTAAAGAAATAAAGAAATCGATAAATAAAGAATTTAAGAGAATAAAATTTGGAATCTGGGTTGGGTGAAGAATGAAAATTTGTAAATTTGGAAATATAAATAAATTGGAACATTTATTAGTTGATAAATGTGAAGGTATGGATTTGTGGTGATAAATTTGATAAGAAGTTATAAATTGTTAAAAATAACGATGGGCTTAGTTTGAGAATAATGTTTCCTGGAAATTAAGTATGATTTCAAAAGAAACCCTTCAAAATTAAATTAGCAGTAAATTGCATATTAGAATGCTTTAGAAATACTATTTAAAACCATTGAAATTTAAGTAGGTATTTATTTAAGCAATTCCTTAAGTATGATTGTCATTAAATAAATTTATAATAGTTTATTTAAAAAGACTTTTAAACCTATACTTTGGAAGTAAATTTCCGGGAATGGAAATGTGGTTAAGCTTCGTAAGAAGTTATATTAAACGTGGAAAGTAAATTTATGTTATGAAAACATAAATCTGAATTGAAACAAATCGACAGAATTTATAAGATGGATTCTTCTGGGTTGTTTAAGTGGGAATGAGTTTTCCTGGAAAACCAAGTTCGAGTTTTTAAATAGATTTTATTAAAAGAAAGTTTAAGTTTAAAACTTGTTTAAAAGAGTGTTTTGAAAATTATTATTTTGAAGTAACTTATTAATAAATTAGCAATAGTAATTATTTACGAATACATTAGAAATTATTTTTTTACAAATGGATTTATTTAAAGGTTAGTTTGAATAAAGTTATTTGAAATTGTTATTAATCCTTTTAAAACTCTACCTTTAAATATAGTTTAACTAAACCGTTATTTAAAATCAAGTTCATGTCACTTAATAAATAGTTTTACTTCACATATTTTAAATTTATATTTCGAGTAATAACTAGAAGTAAATTTACAAATTTTAAAGTATATTCCAGAATAAAATGGTTTAACAGTTTTAAATCTAAATTGTTTTGAACTTGGTTATTTCCAATGGGAATAAATGGTAAAGGATTTACCGGGTAAAGGAAGAGATTTGGAAATTGTTTTCAAACGAGTTTTGAAAATTGGAAATATATCCTTTAAAGATATTAGAGGAAAATAAATAACGTGGAATATTATTTATTGTGTGATGGATGTTTGTGAATATGAATTGATAGTTAAATCACCGACTATTAATATTGGACAATTGCGTTGATCGTTTCGAAGAGACCGGGATCGAGATTTATTTCTCGAAAACCACTTCGATCCGGTTTGTACGTTTCTTGCGAAAAACGTGTTCGGAGTCGAAGATGGAGCAGTGAAGTGCAAGGTCTAGTCGCTACTAATCCTGAGGATATTTCCAAAATGGATGTAGTAGGAGTAGTGCCTTCGGTTCCGTTCGAACCCAGAATGGACTTTTATGGATGAATGCTTTCGAGACATCGTCAGGTGGGCGATGGGCATTCTAAGTGGAACGTTCTAAAAGGTAACGCTTAGCCTCAAGCCTCATCAAATGTGAATGACTGAAAATCAGGGGATATGCAGCAAGGCTTCATGGGTAGCCCCCACTGGAGAGTAAGGTCATCCCTGTCTAGATGTCCTTTTTTTATTTCGGCTTAGTGGTGTGGTTGCCGATGCCAACCGCAGGGTGATCTTATTCGGAACTGTCCAGTAAGGGATGGGTCCGGCCTTGTGTTGCAGGGGATCGGAAGTGATCCTCGGTACGGTGATCTAGGCCCCGTACTGTGACAGGTGGTACCCCAGTGCCTAGTCATTGTTGGAAATCCATTCTCCCTACGAGCCTTGTACGAGTTTTGTTTGTATTACCCACTTTTGTGGCTAGTAGCTGGAATTTAATAGATGTAACAATTTCGGCTATTTTATAAGTGTTTGTAAATAGACCCAATTATAATATCAGAGGATTTCTATAGAAAGTGTTTTGGCTATCGTAAGGTAAAAACCCGACATGTTTATTTGTGGCGTGGTCTTACGAGATGCTTTTGTTTTCAAAAGGATTTTGAAACTTTAATAATCAATTTGGATGCATTATTATCAGCTGGTTTTCCAGACTGACTCGGGTGTTATTTCATTATAATGCTCGGGTCAGACCGAGTATTATATGTTTAGGACAGGATGCTATGGAGCAGGAGAGGAGCTGGAGTCCGAGACGTATTATCCATATTTGTATATATATCCGCTGCTATGATTGTATGGATTTGTCTGACTGGTAAACATTGTTTGTATGAGACACTCTGATGATATGATGTATAAAACAGTTATAGATTGCATTTTGTGTAAAGATCTATTATTTACTATTATATTTTTCTCCGCTGCGACTATGAGATTCTGATTTGTTTAGTTTCTTTTTCTTCATCAATCCCTTCTTCTTAAACCCAAATGGTTCGTATTTATGTGCCACTTGAGTTAATAGAGGTAGAATAGTGCTGATTCAAGGGGTACGGATTTGCGGGCTATCACATTTCATATATCCAATTTATAAGAATTTAGTTTACTATTCGAAGTGGTTTCGGGAATTACTGATACCCGACCCTGGTCTCTTCGAATCCTAAGTCATCTTAACCCAAGTTATTCAAGTGAAATATAATTCAAACTTTACGTACAGGGTGTCATCTTACACAGTAATTCATCATCGATAGATGCCCACATTATCATAGTTTAAACCAAACATATAATATCACCTAGCATCACAAATCACATATCAGAGATATCAACTAATCTAAGGCATATAATATCATTCAATATAAGCAAGATTAATTTGTCATACCATTCCTAATTAATTTAAATTAAATTAATTATTTCAATCACTTTTAATCCTGCTTACTTAACATAAATTAATTACAAACCATTAATTAATCATCCCTTAATTATCCTCTTTAATTACCTCAAGTAAACAGCATTTAATTAATAACACAAATTTATTAACCTTCACCCCTTTCACATTAATTACAGTTATCCTTAATTAATTCCTCGAATATATTATCCTATAATTACTCTTTTAGTTAATTACATTTAACAAATAATCTTTAATTAAGTAATCATTAATTAACCTTAATTAATCACAATTAGTAATTAATTATCCCTTGATTACTTTCATTAATAAATTCTTAAATTAATTAATTCCTTAATTAGTCGAACTAAGTAATTAATACTTAATTACTCCCATTTAATTACTTCCATAAGTAATTATTATCTTTAATTAATTATATTCCATAATTATACATTAATCTCTCATACTAAGTAACTACTTAATTAAGTAATTAATACTTAATCCACAACTTAAGATATTATTCCTAATTAATTTATCCAAATAGTTTATCTTAAATTAATTACCCTAATTAATTATTCTTAACTAATTAGTTGATGATTCCTACATCAATTATTATTCATTAAATTTCCATTATTAAGTAGTTATACTTTGATTAATAACTTTAATCAAATAATCCTTATTAATTTCATTGAATGATTAACTTTTTAAAATAACTTCCCAAATAAATTATCTTTTAATCATTCATAACTCTAATTAATTAAAAGGAAATTCTTAAATCTAATTTAACTTAATTACCTCATTAACAAAACATTTAGGAATCAATTTAAAATTGAAGATACATAATTTATTTTAAGACAAAATAAATTAACATTCAATTTCACATTTAAAATCTTTGGGAAAAACTTAATCAACTTGTTTAATAAATTTTAAATAATCTCATCATTTTGAAAGCTTAATTATTCAAAATATCTTATTACAATTTGGAAACTCCAATTATTTTTATATGTTTAAACATGATATAATTCTTTTACTAAACATAGTTAAAACATTTATTTTATTTTATTTTAATTTAACTCAAAATATGTTCAAGCTTCCATTAAACTAGATTCAAAGAAATCTTCCATTATCTTTAATAATCTAGTTACCATTATAATTTAAATTAAACTTAAACATGAACTTAGTTAAAATTTATATTCTGGAAAACAAATTAACCCATACCCGAGCAAAACACAGAGAAAACCTGAGCATTTTAAACCAAAACACCGAGTCATCCCTGAATATTCACGCGCTCAAACAACTTCGAGACAAAATCAAAAATGACCCGAGACCGACTCGAGTGACAGGTTCCTTCTTCTCCACCTACACACGCATCTCCTCCGTGCACGTGCACGACGAAAATCGCCTAACACCGATTAACCCTCCGGCCCTCCCAAGCTATCGACGACCAGGAAAAGCAACCCGATCCTTCAGAATCATGAGAACGATGACCAAATAAAATCGAGCAACTCGATCAAATCAGGAACCCAACAGATCGATGAACAACCTCTAAAGCCAATGCCTCCAACCACCATTTCCAATATTGACCAACCCAAAGCCGCGTCCTAGCACCGACGAACATTTTCCCCCTATCGCGATTTTCTCCAGCACCCTCACGGTGGCGAATTCACCCTGAAAACACTGTCATTCAATATGCAACCAAAACCCTATTTCCTTCGCCCCTGGCCGCGACGGCCACTAGTAAAATATTCTGACATTTTTCTAGAGATCCCCGACAACACGACCACCACCAGGCCAAACCCCTAGCTCCAGTTCACCTTCGATCGCCGATGGTAACCAAAATACACAAAAATAATCATCTCGAGTTTCCCCGACAACCTCAAGCCTAAAAATCTAGATATCTATTCCAAAATTCAAGATTTCCAACCCTGAATCAATTCATACAATCCAATCATGAAATTGTTTTTATAGAATTTTTACCAATTTCTGATTTCCATAATATTTTCTTATTTTTGAAATAATTATTAAACTGAAATCCTTGAAACCATTTTTAGAATTAATATCATGTTGTTATCATCAAATTTCATTCAAGGACCCAAGTTTAAATTTGCTTGTATTTAGAGATATGGATTTTTCTAAAAATCATTCCAGAGACTGTGAAACACAGAGACCAAAATATAAATATATATACACACATATCCATACTATATTTATCAATTCATGTTATATTCATGCTAAAACATTCATGCATCCAACATTATTTCACACATTTCACATACATTAAAGTTAAATCACAAATTTAAACTATTTTTAGAAGAAACGGGTTTACTCACCTCTTTTGTTTAAGCAGAGCAGGTTTTAATTTTGAAATCTAAAAGGTTCTTTGAACTGAAGCTTGAATCTTTAAACCTGATACTTTAATTTTTTGTATGCTGTTGTTTGATTGAATTTGGTTTGAATCTTGCTTGTTGAAACTTTAATCCTTGCATTGCTTGGTTCAGGTTTGAAATATCTGTTGCTGTAAGCTTTGATTTTTGGTTTCCAGTTATATTTTGTTTTCTTCTTTAGTTTTGAAAATAGAGGAAGATAGAAAAAGGTTTGAATAGAGGAAAAATGAACATCCTGAATTCTATAAAATATTTTTATAAATTTTCCAAATAAAAGATACCATTGCCACTTGTTGATTCAAATAATCCATATGTGACAAATGTATTTTCAATAAATTCCTTAATTGACAAGTGTTTAAACTTGTTTCATATATTAATTCCTTATGTTTTAACATTAATATATATATATATATATATATATATATTATATAAGAGTTTAAAATATATATATATATATATATATATATATATATCCAACTATTTTATACATGTATATTTTAAAAATCTTGTTCAAACTAAAACTATTATATTTTTTTAGATAAATAAACATTTTATTTAAGTGTTTTGAAAATAATGATAAACTTTTAAATATTTTTTGAAAAGTGTTATTATTGAATTTAACAAAATTTCCAAATCATAATATATATATATATATATATATATATATATATATATATATATAAAATTTGAAAACATGTTATTTATTTATTAAATTCAAATCTAAGCCTTTCTATTTACAATTTATACATTTAATGATTTACTATTAGATTCATTATTTTAATTCAACTATTATTATAGTTTCAAATCCACATTTACATACATCCGTACATCATTAATAATCAAATTTATTTGTTTTATCCAGATAAAATTAGTATCCCAATAGTTTACAATCGATTAATTATACAATTAACAATTATTCAAAATCTGGGTTATCACAATTTGGATGTCATTTAATATGGTTTTCACATTAAAACATATCATAAAATTCATATGAATTTGCATAAATCATCAACAAGCATATATATCCAATTGAACAATACAAAACATGGCAAAACCTTACAAAATAGCTCAGATTTAATCTAAAACAAAAAATAATCGAAAACCTGAGATGTAGTTATTATTTACCTTAGCTTTATGATTAAGGAGTTGAGATTTGAGAATCTTTTTGAATTGATTAAGCTTCCTTCCTTTGATTGCTTTATCTTCTTCTTGTTTTTCCTTAACGGTGACCGGCCTCTTAAGTTTAATTTTTGCAAATGAACGTGTAGAATGAAAGCGCATGAAGGTTTAGGTTATTAGAATATGTCTTATTTCTACTTTGCCCCTCATCTATTTGCCTTATCCATTTCATTTTAGTTTCCCTTTAGTTCATTTGTTATTAGGCACGGCTACCCCGTATTTACAAAAATCCCAATTCTTTAATCGGTTGCATTATTTTATTTTATTTAACTAATTAAATGTCCTAAATAATGTTACTTAAAATTAAGGTCATTACAAACTCCCCTCAAAGAATTGTGTCCTGGAAATTACGATAAGGTACTTAACAAATCAATCGAAAATGTAAAACATATCATCAAACATATCAGGACAAGTGTAACGACCGTGATTTTTGAGTTACGGTCGGAGAAAATATTTTAAATAGAAAATTTAAAATTTTAAAATTGAAAAAAAACATCTGTTGCCAAGTCAGTACCTTCTTGCTAACGGTTGCACGTTGATAGGTAAAATACCTTTGTCCTTCACGTGAAAAATTAATGCAAGTATGAACAATTTTGCTCGGCTGCAACAAAGATTTGGTAAAGCAAATAATGTGAACACTTTACATTATTTCTTACTTCATAAAATTGCAGTTGCTGTCATTTTTTTGTGCAGCAAGTACTTTATCTCCCACTTGAGCACATCTAGCCTTCAATGCTCGTGTACTTATATGCTGACAACACGTCTTCAATTAATGCTTTTGGGTACAAACTCTTTTCAGCAACTCCTTATTTTGACTTTCTGAAAATATTAAAAGAAAGAAAAGAAGAAACTACAAACGTTCTTTTTGTATCCCATTTTTCTTCAACAGCTAAGTGCAATTTAAAGTGGCGTTCAAGTGAAATCCTTGCTTTCTCTTCAGATTTGAGTGCTTAAAAATTCTGGAAGCAAAAATTTTGTGAGTTCAATGACTCACATTTCTAAATTTATTCTGGATTTCCTTTTTGTGTGAAAAGTTGTTGACACTGCCTGTTTCAGTTTGCATATGGTTTTGAATATTTGCCTCCTGTACCCGTGGCTCAGTGATGCATCGAGTTGTTGTGTTAGAAACTCGAACTCTGTTAGCCTGGTCATGTGCATTTACCTTTATGTTATTTATGTTCATGATTAGAACCGGGCACGCTCCAATGTCCTTGTAGCATATCTGAACGTCTTCATTTAGCCTCCTTGTGATGATCATTTTTGATCTGGTTGACCTTTTCCTTAAATATAATTTGATTTCACATTCATGATTTGTTGTTCCATGATATAGGTGCATTCATGTTGTTCGGTCATATTGCAAACCAAGTTCATGCACCTTTTATAAGTTTTGCAAATTTCAAAATTTCTTACTGGACATAAGTGTAGTTGTAGGTCATTCAATACAAGTGAGATTACAACTTTACCAATGTTTTAAATGCACGAAAATGAAGAATTTTCTCAGGTCTTGCTTCGTTCCAAACTTTGCGTAAATTTGTTTCTGTCAAAATGCGTGCATGCAAACATTTTTGCTAGTTTTATTTTTTTGTTCGGCATTTTTAAATCTAGCCGTTTTCACGAGTATAAATGCATTGCATTGACACGCAAGTGCAAATGCATTGCACTGACACGCAAGTTAATTTTAATGCGTTGCATGAGTGCAAACGCATTGCATTGGCACGCAAGTTAAATTTTAATGAGTGCTTTAGTATGTGTCCAGGTCGTTTGCATCTTTAAATATAGCCAGGTCAAATTATTTCGGAAATAGTTTCACGTGTGTAGGTATGATTTCATATTTTGCAAAGAAATATGTGCCTAGGTCTTTACACATTTGGTTATATTATTCACTATTTCGTTGTAGCTTTGTTCAATTATTGAGTCACGCGTGAGAGATGCTTAAGTCCAGGCACTAGTATTTGCTGAACCTAAGTGAACGTGTAATGAAAATGCAAGTGAATGTGTGGATGAAAATGCAAGTGAACGTGTAATGAAAATGCAAGTGCAAGTGTAAATATAATACAAGTGCAAGTTCTGGTAGTATAAATGGTAGTCATTTATAATAATGTAAGTGGTAATATTTAGTAGTATGCATGCAAACTGGAATAAAATGGTTACGTGCATTTTTAGTTTAGCCGAGCATTTTAATGTGTTACGTGCAAATGGGAAGTATAATATTTCCAGGCATCATATTTCATGTTTGAAAATTCTAATGCAGTCCATTATTTTATCTATTTTGAAACGGCATTTCATTTTGAAACGTAATTTTGTTGCCATTGTTTTCATAACGGATTTTTATTCCGGTTCTATATTTTTGAAGCATGTTGTTTTGATGACATTTTTATGAATAAATATTACTGATATTTTTACTTCTGTAATCGTCAATTTTAAAGTAAATTTCTAAGCGGTTATCCCGCAACGCTGATTTGGTATCCGTTTTTACGGCGTTTTGTGAAACGCAATTTCCTCGTCGAAATTGCTATAATTTTTGTTGTTTTGATCGCATATTTAAAAAATGTTTTAAAATAAAATTGTTTTTGAATTTTTTTACAGTTTACGCTTTCAAAAGAATGAGGAATCGATTTAAACGATTCGGCAAAATTGAGGACTATGAACCCTTACTTTTACTGATTTGGTTAATTCCGGACTTGTCCGTTTGAGAACGTAAAATGTTATTTATATAAAATACACAATTTTGCACTTTCAAGGAAACGATGAAGAGATTTAAACGATTTAGCAAAAGTGCCGAGTATGGAACCGTACTTTTACTATTTCGGTTAATTCCGGACTCGTTAACTGAAACATCTACTATTAGATGATTTTGTTGGGCTTTCGAGCCACTTTGCTAGACCTTCGGGTAATTTATTGGACCTTCGGGTCATCTGATGGACCTTTGGGTCAATTACCAGTACTAGACCTTCGGGTCACTCTGCGGACCTTCGAATCATCTAATGGGCGCCAAAAATTTATAGTACTTGGTAAGCTTCGGCCATCTGAGATGCACGTGCGGCGTAGCTAAAACTCGCCATCTGTTGGGATCGATCCATCTTTTATGTTTATTTTCCAGTTATCTTATTTTGATTTCTAGATTTTGTGACTGCTGATTTGTCTAGTTATCTTAATTGATTTCTAGATTTTTGCGTACTGCTGCTTTGAATTCAATTGTGAATTTGAAAGTTGATTTCGATGATGTTTAATGGGATTTCTTCCTTTAAACTATGTTGATTACTATGCTGTATAGTCTCACCCGAGACTATAATTTTGTGTATAGTCTCTTCTGAGATTATAATTTCGTGTATAGTCTCTTTCGAGATTATAATTTTGTGTATAGTCTCTTCCGAGATTATAATTTTTTGTAAAGTCTCATCCGAGATTATAAATTTGCGTATTGCTGTTTTGAATTCAATTGGGAATTTAAAAGCTAATTTTAATGAAGTTTAAATTAAGATTTCTTCTTTTAAACTATGGTGATTATTTGTGCTGAATAGTCTCCTTCGAGATTATTGATTTTGATGGAGTTTAATGAGTTGAATTTGATGGAGTTTGATGTGATTTCGTCATTTAATCTATGTTGATTTCTTATGTTGAATAGTCTCATTCGAGACTATTATTATTTCGCTTGATGTTGTCTATGATGCATTCACATCTAAGTTTAAATTAGACTGGTCCGTTTATTATTTTCTTTTAAATAATACTCGGGTCAGACCGAGTTATTTCAGGATAGTCATTATCTCTGATTCAGTATCAGCTTCAGCTTTTGGGATTTCGCATCATCTTTTGCCTAGCCTCCAAGGAGTCCTTTAGGTTATTTGATTCTCGCCTTATGTATATTGATGTATATGTTTATGTACATTTGGTTCTTATGAACCATTGGTTGTTGGAGCATGTATCCAGACTTGTCTTCCGCTATATATCTGGTATTTCTGTTCTGATGTGATTATGCTATCAGTGTTGTTGTTATTATGAGTTATTCTGGATTCTTCTTTAGCCGCTGTATTTTCGTTTTAGATTTGGATTGAATTTATATCTTTGGGAGTAATTTACACAACTCGTATCGATGTAATCAATACTCGTCTAAGGCATAACTTATGGATGGTCGCTTCTAACAAGCCTTATTCTTCGCAATAGCAGACGTTATTCCTTATAATTATCTTTGTTATTGTGAGCATAGAGGTGGGGCGTCACAGCTTGGTATCAAAGCCAGGTTCAGAACAAATTATAATAAACACAGAACAGAAGCAAAATGGAACATGTGTTACAACAATTTGAGGGTTTTATTCGTGCCTTTCTAATCTATTCCTTCGTTGTTCTTAAACTTTTATTCTCACTAACAAATTGGAATATGTCTAGGAATAAATTTCATATTCCCGTAGTATTCCATTTGTTAAATTCTTTATCAATCTTGAGTTGTTTTAACTACTCCTAAGGGTTACAAATCTGGGAAGCTTAATGTTTCTTAGGCTTCTGGTGATTCTTCTCAGCCCAAAGGTTTTACTCCTTCTGTTTTGGAAGGTTTTATTCTATTTCATGGTCGTTCTATTAGAGTTCTTTTCGATACGGGTACATCGCATTCATTCGTGTCGAAGGAGCTTGTTGATATTATTCCTTTGGATGTTGTTAGTCTTTGTGGCACTTTGAGGATTGCAAATCCTATTGGTAGATCCGCTACTCTTGGTTTGTTATGTGTTTATGTTGAGATTATTCTTTGTGATTTCTCCTTTCATGCGAATCTACATGTTATGGATCATCTTGGTTTTGATACGATTTGGGTATGGATTGGCTCGTCTGTTATGAAGTTAAAATCCTACGTCCCAAAAGAATTGTGTATCTCAAGCATCTCGATGCTAGCGAGAAGTTACCTATTATATTTCGAAGTATGGACCATCCTTCGAATGCTATCATTCTTCCTTCGAATCGGAGGCTGTTATAGCTAAATATTCCAGTTGTTTGTGCTTTTTCTGTTGTCTTTGAGCCTATTTTGTGGTTGCCGCTGAAAAGGGCAATTGAGTTTCGTATTGATCTTATCTCTGGTGCTCATCCTGACAGTCGTCCTTCCATGAGGATGTCTGCTAAGGAAAATGAGGAACTCAAGCAACAATTATCTGAGTTGGAAGCCAAGCAATTGATTCGTTCTAGCTTATCTTCTTGGGGCGCCGCCGTTGTCTTCGTTAAGAAGCCAGATGGTACTCTTAGGCTTTACATTGAGTATCGCAAGCTTATCGAGCTCATTATCAAAAAAAATAGGTATACGTTACCTAGGATCGACGACATGTTAGATCCGTTAAGTGGCGCTAAGCTTTTCTCCCAACTCGATCGTGCTACCAGTTTTCATTTGACTATGAGTTGTCGAAGTTAGCATTCCACTTACCGCATTCCGCCTTCCGCACTCGTTATGATTCTTATGAATGACTTATTATGTCATTCAGTTTGCCCATCTTATTTCATACATTTTGTGAACCGAGTATTCTGTGTATATCTCGATGACTTCATTTGTGTATTTATTGATTTTGGATGGAAGCGGCAATTTAAAATTTTGCAAATCTTTTTCATAAGATTTATTTACAAGTATAATTGGATTTGTGTTTATCATATAGAGGATGATTTTGTGATTGTATTGCCCATTGAGTGCTTTAAGAATTCTGCTCGATGCGCTTGATCAACGTTATCGATAGGAATATCCTAAACGCTTTGATGAGACAATATGACACAATAAATTGACCTATAAAAAGTAAATATTTTTAGAAAATGATTTCTTACAGAAAATTGTAATTTTGGAAGTTTTAGCTTTTCAGGAAAGAAGATTATTTGAAAGTACTCTTTTCAGATACTCTCGTCCTTGTGATTCCCGAAGCGAACCAAGGCTTCATTATCTGTACCAATACTACCCATGATTTGGGGTTAGCCGCCATAGTCTTTGTTCTAAAGATTTTGCAACATTATTTATTGGGCAAGCGTTTTATCCTCTTCACTGATCACCAATCTCTGAAGTATCTGCTCACTCAAAAAGAACTAAATTTGAGACAACAACGTTGGCCCAAATTTCTAGCTTCTTATGTTTTCGATATTCAATATAACCCTGGTAAGGGTAATCGAGTTGCTGATGCGCTTAGTCGCAAGCAGCAAGGTGTTGTTTCCGTGATGCTAGCAGAATGGAATATATTGGAAGCATTATCTCTTTGTAATATTAGAGACCATCTTTCAGTTTCTGATTCTCCCGTGCTTTTATTTAGCATGGAAGTTCGTCAGTTTTTTGGATCGTGCTGCCGATGCCCATAAACAAGATCCAGATCTCTTATCTTATTCAGAGCTGTAAATCGGAATCCCGAAGTGATGATCTAAATGATTTCGATATTGATGTTCATGGTTGTATTCTGAAGAAGAGTAGATTGATCATGCCTAATGTTTCTAATCTTAGGAATGACATTCTTGGGGACTGTCATCGTCTAAGTGTACAATCCATTTGGGTAGTAGTATGATGTATGATGATATGAAACGCTTATACTTTTGAGAGGGTATGAAGCATGATGTTACGAGTTTGATGAGTCGTTGCAGGACTTGTCAACCTATTATAGCAGAACACCATCGTCCTAGTGATCTTTTGCAGCCTCAAGAGATTCCATTATGGAAATGGGATCAAATTTCTATGGATTTCATTGATAGTCTACTCCATTCGAGGTCGGGACCATACTAGTATTTGGGTAATTGTTGACCGATTGACTAAATCAACCCATTTTATTTCTATCAAGTCAAGTCGGACTGCTTTTTGAAATTGGTGGTAGTTGGGAAGACCACTTATCTTTTGTTGAATTTGCTTATAACAATAGTTTCCAATCCGGTATCGGTATGGCTCCTTTCAAAGCCCTTTATGGAAGGCCGTGTCGATCACCATCTTGTTGGTTGGAACCCAAGGAAAGATTAGTTCTCGGCCCTGAATATATTCATGAATCTTATAAGAGGATCGATATTATCAAACAGAGATGAAGGAGGCTCATATTAGGCAAAAATCTTATGCCTATCATCGTAGGAAGCCTTTGGAATTTTCTATTGGCGATCTCGTATTTGTTCGCATTTCTCCGGTGAAGGGTGTGGTGCATTTTAGTAGCTTCGAGAAATTGGCTTCTCGTTATATTGGACTTCCTATTATGGAACGCATTGACTCAGTTGCTTATCGTGTAATCGCTATCTATTCAGTTTTCGGGAATTCATGGCGTATTTCATGTATCCCAGCTTCGTCGATGCCTTTGAGATTCGGATTCTATTATTGATCCTCATTTGTTACAAGATCTTGAGATCTGACCCGACTTGTCTATTGTGCAAAATCCTATTCGTGTGTTAGCTACGGAGGTGAAACGCCTTCGGAACAAAGAAGTTCCGCTCATGAAGATTCAATGGTTCGCAAACCCCAAGAATTGCACTTGGGAAACCAGAGAATTCATCGAGCGTTCTTATCTCGGTTTTCTCTCCTCTTCGGGTGGGGGTGAGCATTCTTATCCATCTTTTCTATTTTAATCTTTGTTGTGATGAACTAATTGAGCTATTGACTGCTTCTATTATAAAAATTGCGGGGACGCAATTTTTATAAGGGGGAAGTATGTAACAACTGTGATTTTTAAGTTACGGTCGGAGAGAATATTTTAAATAGAAATTTTAAAATTTTAAATTGATAAAAAAAATCTGTTGCCAAGTCAGTACCTTCTTGCTAACGGTTGCACGTTGATAGGTAAAACACCTTTCTCCTTCACATGAAAAATTAATGCAAGTAGGAACAATTTTGCTCGGCTGCAACAAAGATTTGGTAAAGCAAATAATGTGAACACTTTACATTATTTCTTACTTCATAAAATTGCAGTTGCTGTCATTTTTTTATGCAGCAAGTACTTTATCTCCCACTTGAGCACATCTAGCCTTCAATGCTCGTGTACTTATATGCTGACAACACGTCTTCAATTAATGCTTTTGGGTACAAAACTCTTTTCAGCAACTCCTCATTTTGACTTGCTCAAAATATTAAAAGGAAGAAAAGAAGAAACTGCAAACATTCTTTTTTTATCCCATTTTTCTTCAACAGCTAAGTGCAATTTAAAGTGGCGTTCAAGTGAAATCCTTGCTTTCTCTTCAGATTTGAGTGCTTAAAAATTCTGGAAGCAAAACTTTGGTGAGTTCAATGACTCACATTTCTAAATTTATTGTGGATTTCCTTTTTGCATGAAAAGTTGTTGACACTGCCTGTTTCAGTTTGCAAATGGTTTTGAATATTTGCCTCCTGCACCCGTGGCTCAGTGATGCATCGAGTTGTTGTGTTAGAAACTCGAACTCTGTTGGTCTGGTCATGTGCATTTATCTTTATGTTAATTATGTTCATGATTAGAACGAGGCACGTTGCAATGTCCTCTGTAGCATATCTGAACGTCTTCATTTAGCCTCCTTGTGATGATCATTTTTGATCCGGTTGACCTTTTCCTTAAATATAATTTGATTTCACATTCATGATCTGTTGTTCCATGATATAGGTGCATTCACGTTGTTCGGTCCTTATATATTGCAAACAAAGTTCATGCACCTTTTATAAGTTTTGAAAATTTCAAAATTTCTTACTGGACATAAGTGTAGTTGCTGGTCATTCAATAAAAGTGAGATTACAACTTTACCAATATTTTAAATGCACAGAAATAAAGAATTTGCTCAGGTCTTGCTTCGTTCCAAACTTTGCATAAAATTGTTTCTGCTTAAATGCGTGCATGCAAACATTTTTGCTAGTTTTATTTTTTTTTGTTCGGCATTTTTAAATCTAGTCGTTTTCATGAGTATAAATGCATTGCATTGACACGCAAGTGCAAATGCATTGCACTGACACGCAAGTTAATTTTAATGCGTTGCATGAGTGCAAACGCATTGCATTGGCACGCAAGATAAATTTTAATGCGTGCTTTAGTATGTGTCCAGGTCATTTGCATCTTTAAATATAGCCAAGTCAAATTATTTTGGAAATAGTTTCACGTGTGTAGGTATGATTTCATGTTTTGCAAAGAAATATGTGCCCAGGTCTTTACACATTTGGGTTATATTATTCACTATTTTGTTGTAGCTCTGTTCATTTATTGAGTCATGCGTGAGAAATGCTTAAGTCTGGGCACTAGTATTTAATGAACCAAAGTAAACGTGTAATGAAAATGCAAGTGAACGTGTGGATGAAAATGCAAGTGAACATGTAATGAAAATGCAAGTGCAAATGTAAATATAATACAAGTGCAAGTGCTGGTAGTATAAATGGTAGTCATTTATAAAAATGTAAGTGTTAATATTTAGTAGTATGCATGCAAACTGGAATAAAATGGTTACGTGCATTTTTAGTTTAGCCGAGCATTTTAATGTGTTACGTGCAAATGGGAAGTATAATATTTCCAGGCATCATATTTCATGTTTGAAAATTTTAATGCAGTCCGTTATTTAATTTATTTTGAACCGGCGTTTCATTTTGAAACGTAATTTTGTTGTCGTTGTTTTCATAACGGATTTTTATTCCGGTTCTATATTTTTGAAGCGTGTTGTTTTGATGACATTTTTGACGAATAAAAATTACTGATATTTTGACTTCAGTAACCGTCAATTTTAAAGTAAATTTCTAAGCAGTTATCCCGCAACGATGATTTGGTATCCGTTTTTACGGTGTTTTGTGAAATGCAATTTTCTCGTCGAAATTACTATAGTTGTTGCTGTTTTGATCACGTGTTTAAAAATTGTTTTAAAATAAAATTGTTTTCAAATTTTTTTATAGTTTACGCTTTCAAAAGAATGAGGAATCGATTTAAACGATTCAGCAAAATTGAGGACTATGAACCCTTACTTTTACCGATTCGGTTAATTCCGGACTTGTCCGTTTGAGAACGTAAAATGTTATTTATATAAAATACACAATTTTGGCACTTTCAAGGAAACGATGAAGAGATTTAAACGATTTAGCAAAAGTGCGAAGTATGAAACCATACTTTTACTATTTCGGTTAATTCCGGACTCGTTAATTGAAACATCTACTATTTGATGATTATGATGATTTTGTTGGGCTTTCGAGCCACTATGTTGGACCTTCGAGTCATTTATTGGACCTTCGGGTCATCTGAAGGACCTTCGGGTCAATTACCAGTACTAGACCTTCGGGTCACTCTGCGGACCTTCGGGTCATCTGATGGGCGCCAAAAATTTATAGTACTTGGTAGGCTTCGGCCATCTGAGATGCACGTGCGGCGTAGCTAAAACTCGCTATCTGCTTGGATCGATCCATCTTTTATGTTGATTTTCTAGTTATCTTATTTTGATTCCTAGATTTTGTGACTGCTGATTTGTCTAGTTATCTTAATTGATTTCTAGATTTTTGCGTACTGCTGCTTTGAATTCAATTATGAATTTGGAAGTTGATTTCGATGATGTTTAATGGGATTTCTTCCTTTAAACTATGCTGATTACTATGTTGTATAGTCTCACCCGAGACTATAATTTTGTGTATAGTCTCTTCCGAGATTATAATTTCGTGTATAGTCTCTTCCGAGATTATAATTTTGTATATAGTCTCTTTCGAGATTATAATTTTGTACATAGTCTCATCCGAGATTATAAATTTGCGTATTGCTGTTTTGAATTCAATTGGGAATTTAAAAGCTGATTTTAATGGAGTTTAAATTGAGATTTCTTCATTTAAACTATGGTGATTATTTGTGCTGAATAGTCTCATTCGAGATTATTGATTTTGATGGAGTTTAATGAGTTGAATTTGATGGAGTTTGATGTGATTTCTTCATTTAATCTATGTTGGTTTCTTATGTTGAATAGTCTCATTCAAGACTATTATTATTTCGCTTGATGTTGTCTATGATGCATTCACATCTAAGTTTAAATTATACTGATCCTTTTATTATTTTCTTTTAAATAATACTCGGGTTAGACCGAGTTATTTCAGGATAGTCGCTATCTCTGATTCAGTATCAGCTTCAGCTTTTGGGATTTCGCATCATCTTTTGCCTAGCCTCCGAGGAGTTCTTTTGGTTATTTGATTCTCGCCTTATGTATGTTGATGTATATGTTTATGTACATTTGATTCTTGTGAACCGTCGGTTGTTGTAGCATGTATCCAGACTTGTATTCCGCTATATTTCTGGTATTTCTGTTCTGATGTGATTATGCTATCAGTGTCGTTGTTATTATGAGTTGTTCTAGATTCTTCTTTAGCCACTGTTGTTTCGTTTTAGATTTGGATTGAATTTATATCTTTGGGATTAATTTACACAACTCCTATCAATGTAATCAATACTCGTCTAAGGCATAACTTACGGATGGTCGCTTCTAACAAGCTTTATTCTTCGTAATAGCAGACATTATTCCTTATAATAACCTTTGTTATTGTGAGCATAGAGGTGGGGCATCACAACAAGCGACTCTAATCCTACTCTAAGTATCCCAAGTATAGCCTCTCTCATCGTCGCTCCACTGGACCTTAGCTAATCTAATTGTCATGCTCGTTAGCCTCCTGTCCTCTCTTGCGACTATACAAACTGGCTTCCTAACAATAGTCAAGTTTGGTTCTGCTACTAAGTCCTCTAAAATAAAGTCTCTTGGTCTCGAATACACTTTCTCAGATGAGAAACATTAAAATCATCATGAACTCCTGCCAAATTGTTCGGTAACTCCACTCTATATGCGAGTTTCTCGATCCTCTCTATAATAGGAAATGTTCCAATGAATATGGTGCTAGTTTCCCCAATTTCCTAAATTGAATTACACCTTTCATCGCTGATCCTTGACGAAAACATGAACTCCTACTAAGAAATCTAAGTCTTCCCGTCTTCTATCAGCATAATTCTTCTGCCTCGACTGAGATTCCTTCATGCTAGACGAAATTAACTCAATCTTCTATGTGGCTTATCTAACTTAATCCAAACATAGATCCAACCTACCTCTGGTCTTTAACCAACAAACTAGAGATTTGCATGGCCTTCCATACAAAGCGTCAAATGGTGCCATCCTTATACTAGCATGATAACCAATGGTATATGAAACCTTGACTAAGTGTAGATGGACTTTCCATGATCCTCCAAAATCTAGCACACAGGCTCTTAATAAATCTTCCAAGAATTTGTTAACTCTTTCTGTTTGCCCATCAGTCTGTGGACTCTTCCAGAACTCGCTAGTGAACAGGGTATCTCTATCGCTTACTATACTAATAGGAATTCCATGAAGTCTAACTATATTTTTTATGAATAACTTAGCCAAAACAAGTGCCGTCCTATTTGACTTAAGGGGAATGAAATGGGCACTCTTGGTCAACCTATCCACTATGACCCATATACTTTCATTTCCTCGATTTGACCTTGGTAACCCATCTATAAAATCCATAGAAATAGAATCCCACTTCCATACCAGGACATCTAATGGCTGAAGTAACCCACTTGGTTTCTGATGTTTGGTTTTTACCTGTTGGTAGTTCAGGCACTGCTTTACCCATAAGCTTATATCCCTCTTCATTCCTTCCCAGAAGAAACTCCTCTTCATGTCCTGATACATCCTAGTTCCTCCCGAATGAATAGTGAACTTCGAACGATGGCATTCCTCAAGAACATCTTTCCTAATGTTTCCTACGTTTGGAACACATTGTCGTCCCTTCTTCCTTAACCACCCATTTTGGTCAAGACTAAAATCCTTCAAGTCATCGCTCTCTATTCCATCCCTTAACCTCCAGATCCGCACTACTAATACTGGATCCTCTTCTTGCTTAATAGTAACCTTTTCAATCATAACTGGTCGAACTTCTAAACAAGACAACACTATAGTTTCTACACTAGAACTACACTTAGATCTCCATTGTGCTTTGCATGTAGTTAATGTTTCCAAATTCTTCCACTCAGCTATCATCGGCAACATTTCATTTTGATGCCTTCTGCTAAGCGCATCTTTTATGCTTTGCATGTAGTCAATGTTTCCAAATTCTTCCACTCAGCTATCAATGGAAACATTGCGTTTTGTTGCCTTTTGCTAAGCACGTCTGCAAAATTATTACCTTACCCTAGGGTGTACTCAATTCCAAAGTCATAAGTGGCTAAAAATTCTGACACCTCTGTTGTCTCGTATTTAGCTCCTTCTGAGAGAATAAATACTTCAATTGTTAGTCCGTGAGATGATGCTTTTGATGACAACAACCTTAGAATAGATTATAAAATATAAATACCGACATTATAAGTTTAGATATATATATGTATATGCAGGATTTAACCATGCAGGTACCAAGAATGAAGACTGTACAGTATAGAGATTCAAGATATCAAGATAGAAGACTCATGAGTATCAAGATTATCAAGAGATCAAGATTTCAAGGTTAAGTATTTTTTATTAGGAATTTTGTTAAAACTCATAGAAAAGCACTGACATCTTAAAATCTAATTTATTCGTGGAATGGAATCCACTTCGAGCCCGTTAAAGGGATGGAACCCTGAGTAGGATGGAACCTACGAAAAATCTAGTGGAACATTGTTTTGTATCCGCTAACTTTTATTCAAAATGATTTTCCAAAATTATATCCTGTTTTCAAAATGTTTTCAAAACTTTCCTTTTAAAAGATTCAAAACCCTCGATCCTGATTTTAAATAATTTTAGCCTCAGAAAAATCTTTATTTTCAAAGTCAAATTACTCCTGATTTTAAACTATCTTTTTAAATAATATATTTAACTTTTAAATATTTATACTTAGATTTAAATATAAAATTATAGTTAATATCTATATATATTATTCCTTATATTTACTTATGAATTTTAACTATAGTCAACTATATTTATAAAGTTTAAAATAGTTTTTATATAAGATAAAGGTTATTTTCAAAGAAAATCAAAAACACCAAAAAAATCCTTTGGGATGTGGACATGCCTAGCATGACCATGTCGACATAGTGACAGTTTGATTCAAAAATTCAAATTTCAAAAGAAGTGTCTATTCGCCATAACTCTTCATGAATGGTCATGGCTGTTGTTCTTCTATCAATAGGGGTCAGTTTCAACGAATTTCAATCATAATTTTCTGGTTTTCACTCCTCTTCCTCCTCCTCATTTCTTGATACATATTCTTATCATTACTCTGCCGAAATCAACATTGAATCATACTCGATTACTTCTAGTTTGATTCTCTATCACTATCTCTATAAGATTCTCAGTGCTATTCAGAGTTATAGAATTCTTTGTAATCTATTAAGCGAGAAAAGGTGTGATTGTAGCCTTGGAAATCAATCAAAAGGGAAAAGGTGTGATTGTAGCCTTGGTAAATCAATTGGGTAAACTTATGGCCCGGAAATCAAGTATCTCTACCCGGAGGATTGAAATTATGGAGGGTGTACCTCGTAGCCTTGAAATCGAGGGTGTAATTGTACAATTGCTTTTGAAAGGAAATCCGTACTTGTGTTGCGGGACTGGATGTAGGGTAACTCCGAACCAGCATAAAATCCGGTGTGTTCTTTCCTTTACTGCTTTTATTTTATTTCTGTATCTGTGTTTATTTGTGTGATCATATCTGTGTCTGTATATAGCATACATCAGTGTCTAAATTAACATAAATCGAAAAGATTTAGTAATTCTTGATTAACACTATTCACCCCCTCCCCCCCTCTAGTGTTAATCCTAGCCTTAAGATCCGTAATCCGCATTTCTCATAATTGGTATCAGAGCAAGGTTTTCAAAGTTTTCATAATCTGAATTTTGAAAAAGTTTTTAAAATGGCTATTTTTGGGGATTTTATTAACACTATTTTCATATGAATATGTCACAGAATCATTATGATATTTTTGTTTAAAACTATATTTAGTTATTTTGAAAAGTCACTTGATTCTTTAAAAAGGTTATTTTGTTTTGCGGGAGAAGAATTATGTCTAATGACTATTGGTTAAAAGATATCAGATAATCATTTATCGATCAAGAAGAACAAGTGGATATATATTGGAAATCGACAAAGAAATGGGTACCAGATCAATACAAAACTTTTGGTTCTCATCTACAACTTGATTGATATTGTACTTCTCTCCATCTGCTTCACAATGCCACTGGTTTCGTGTGAATCCGCCAAGAAATGACCAAGTTATGGTCAAATGAAGTTTTGGTGAACAAAGAGAAAACGAAGGCAAAACTGTCAAAGGTATTCTTCAAATTGCATCCAAAGATTTGAATATTTTGTTCTCACTCCTTTTCATAATTGTAGTTATTGCTCTCGCATTCGTTTTGATGGGTGGATCATCAAATTCCGATCAAAATTAAGTGAGATATGACAGTTTGAAGTTGGCTATCCAAAACTGAAAAACTGTGTACGGGATCTTCTACATTTCTTCTACTGTTCGGCCTGTTGCATCACAATACCATTAAAATTTGACACCAAACTATTATCAAATCGTAGCCCTTTCCTTCCTCTTCAATTTTCCGCAGGTTTCATCCAATTCCGTTAAGAAACGAAAGAGATATGCCCTCTAGAAGTTTGATAGTATATAGGAAAACGGGAAGAAGAAGAAGAAGAACAATTAAAATGAAAAGTGGTGACCGTTGGGCCTATTTATAGTGGTTGAAGTGTCCATTCATTCAAAATTCAAATTCAAAGTTTTGGCGCCAAGTTGGTCGATCTACTAAATCAGCTATATCTTTCTTATACGGTCTCCAAATTCAGCAAATGAATATGTTACGATGATCAGAAAAACAAGCCCGTCGCAATAGAGCAGATCTCGTCATCAAATTTTGAAAGATATAAATGTGTGACTCACAAAAATGGAAGAACAACAAAGTTAGAAAGATGGAGTGCAAAAATTGGTACACTATACTATTATTTCATCTTTATTGTTGCATTTATGAATATATATATCTATGCATTTAGTTAGGTATAGAAATTTATCTCTTTTATAAGTTTTGATATATTGGTCCATATATCAACACACCATAGTATAAATATCGATGTACAAATCTAATTTTTTTTTTTAAAAAAGTCTTTTAAAATGTGTTTTCTATCAAATAAATCTACAACTAATTTATTACAACTATACTAAGTAGAAAAGCATACCTTCATTCATGATTTCAACTTTTCTAATGTTATTTTTACCTCTCATACTCTATTTCTTTTAAGATACTAATTTTATATCTTTAAGAAATTAATAGAATGAATTTAGAATGTTAGAATGAGGCTCAATTTGTATATTTCTTCAATAAATAAGATAGCACCACATCACATGACCGGAATTTTAGATAGCATTTCTAAAATGCTTCTTTTCTTCTATAATGTTTTCTAAGTACTGCAAATTCGGTTTTATAGCATTTCTGTGCTTTGAAACGCTGTAGAGTTTCAGAAACTTTGCACGGTATTTGGTAAAAGCTACATTTTTAGTTTTATAAAGTTTCGAATATATTTTATTGCAAAAACTTTTTATAGCATTTTGTAAATGTTGTCTTTTCTGTTTGAAACTTTAGATTATGTAAAAAATAATATTTAAATTAAGTATTTTTCTCTACTCTTTTTACAGTTAATTTCTAACTTATATTAGAATGTTTTAAAATTAATTTCATGTTTGAATTTTTTTAATTAATTAAATTTTTTAAAGTAAGAGGTCTTAATATAACACATGTTTATTTTAGTTTTTCAATCTTTATTATTTTATCTAATATTTCATTATGATATTTTTTTAAATTGAAAAGATATTTAAACATGTTTCTAAAATATTTAAACCAATAATAATTTAATAAAAAGGTTTTAATTAGTAAGATAAGTATTTTGTAAACATGGAAGTGTGGATTCTATTAATTAAATTAAAATAATTATTTTAAATAAATTAAATAAGTTAGCTATTAATCTTTATAAAAACCATATTTAATCATATATAGTATAAGTCCTTATTCCTTAGCATTTAATTTTGATATTAAGTTTGATTACTACCTTTCACGATTATGTTACAGTTTTAATACCATTTATTATCTTCAAACTCTTTCTTTACAACTCTTTCAGTCCCATTCATTAGTTTCCTTAACTTAAGTCTAGTAATTGGTGTGTTTTACCGTTGATTGGTTGAAGTTATTTATAATAAATAGTTTGATATATGTATACATACACACACACACACACAGATATATATATATATATATATATATATATATATATATATATAGCTTGCCAATTAGATATTACTTATCACTCATGTTTATCTTATAGTCTGAATATCTCTTACCATAATATATATATATATATATCATCATATCATTCTGCAAATTATTTTACTTTATTGTCATTTTATTACATATCATTATGCATCCTATTTCACATCACATTTCATTGCATACTACATCATAAATTACAACGCATATCATAATCATTTGCATCACAAGTTGCACTTTATTTTGCATATTATCTCATGCTACATTGCATATGTCATACATTTCATACTGCATTACATAAGTGTATTTTATTTAGGAGGAGTTTGTAGAATTGTCTTATAATATAGGATTATTAGTTTTTGATTTGTTTGGTATGTTTTGATTGACTTGTTTGATTTGATTGACTTGATTAACTTATTTGGCTTGGTTAACCTGTTTGATTTGATTGACTTGATTGACTTTTTTGACTTGTTTGACTTGTCTGATATGATTGGTTTTGATGAGTGTGTTGAAATATACTTAATAAATAATTTATGTTCTTATATTTGATTTCTAAATATTATAAGTATTATCATAGATTCTTAATTAGGATAGTTAGTAATTTAGGATTAAGTTTTAGTTTTCAGAGTTAAGTGTTGATTATTTATGATAACACTATCATTATAATCACATGTCATATAGTATTAGATTAAGGGGGAGTTATATAGTTTGGAGTTAGTTTTTGTTGATGACAAAGGGGGAGAAATATAAAATAGGGTAATTAGGCATAGATTAAGGGGGAGTTAATAGTTTTAGGGGGAGTTATTAGGATAGAAATAATATTTTATAAACAAAGGTTGTCATCATCAAAAAGGGGGAGATTGTTAGTCCGTGAGATGATGGTTTTGATGACAACAACCTTAGAATAGATTATAAAATATGAATACTGACATTATAAGTTTAGATATATATGTATATGCAGGATTTAACCATGCAGGTACCAAGAATGAAGACTGTACAGTATAGAGATTCAAGATATCAAGATAGAAGACTCGTGAGTATCAAGATTATCAAGAGTTCAAGATTTCAAGGTTAAGTATTTTTTATTAGGAATTTTGTTAAAACTCATAGAAAAGCACTGGCATCTTAAAATCCAATTTATTCGTGCAGTGGAATCCACTTCAAGCCCGTTAAAGGGATGGAACCCTAAGTAGGATGGAACCTACGAAAAATCTAGTGGAACATTGTTTTGTATCCGCTAACTTTTATTCAAAATGAATTTTCAAAATTATATCCTGTTTTCAAAATGTTTTCAAAACTTTCCTTTTAAAAGATTCAAAACCCTCGATCCTGATTTTAAATAATTTTAGCCTCAAAAACATCTTTATTTTCAAAGTCAAATTACTCCTGATTTTAAACTATCTTTTTAAATAATATATTTAACTTTTAAATATTTATACTTAGATTTAAATATAAAATTATAGTTAAAATCTATATATATTATTCTTTATATTTACTTATGAATTTTAACTATAGTCAAGTATATTTATAAAGTTTAAAATAGTTTTTATATAAGATAAAGGTTATTTTCAAAGAAAATCAAAAACACCAAAAAAATCCTTTGGGATGTAGACATGCCTAGCATGACCATGTCGACATGGTGACAGTTTGATTCAAAAATTCAAATTTCAAAAGAAGTGTCTATTCGCCATAACTCTTCATGAATGGTCATGGCTGTTGTTCTTCTTTAAATAGGGGTCAGTTTCAATGAATTTTCAATCATAACTTTTTGGTTTTCACTCCCCTTCTTCTTCCTCATTTCTTAATACATATTCTTATCATTACTCTGTCGAAATCAACATTGCATCATACTCGATTACTTCTAGTTTGATTCTCAATCACTATCTCTATAAGATTCTCAGTGCTATTCAGAGTTATAGAATTCTTTGTAATCTATTAAGCGAGAAAAGGGGTGATTGTAGCCTTGGAAATCAATCAAAAGGGAAAAGGTGTGATTGTAGCCTTGGTAAATCAATTGGGTAAACTTGTGGCCCGGAAATCAAGTATCTCTACCTAGAGGATTGAAATTCTGGAGGGTGTACCTCATAGCCTTGAAATCGAGGGTGTAATTGTACAATTTCTTTTGAAAGGAAATCCGTACTTGTGTTGCGGGACTGGACGTAGGGTAACTCTGAACCAGTATAAAATCCGGTATGTTCTTTCCTTTACTGCTTTTATTTTATTTCTGCATCTGTGTTTGTTTCTGTGATCATATCTGTGTCTGTGTAATGCATACATCAGTGTCTAAATTAACATAAATCAAAAAGATTTAGTAATTCTTGATTAACACTATTCACCCCCCTCTAGTGTTGCCTTAAGATCTGTAATCCGCATTTCTCACATCAATGACTTATGATCCGTATATAACTCAAATCTCTCTCTCAAAATATAATATCTCCACACCTTCAATGCAAAAATCATTACAACTAATTGCAAGTCATGAGTCAGATACCTAACTTCATGCGGTCTAAGCTACCGAGAAGCATAGACAATCACTTCATCTCTTTGCATTAACACAGCACCTAACCCAGTTCAACAAGCATCTGTACATACTACTAAGTCCTGATTCCCTTCTAGAACAACTAACACATGTGCATTAGTCGATAAGTGTTTCAGCTTCCAAAATGGCTCCTAACACTTATCAGTCCAAACAAACTTTACATCCTTTCACGTTAGCTTGATCATCGGTGCTGATATCTGTAAAAAATCCTTTACGAATCTCCGATTATACCCCGCTAATCCTAGAAAACTCTTTATCTCGGTCATTGTCTCGGGTCTCTTCCAATTATTCACCGCTTCAATCTTAGTTGGATCTATACATAACCCTTTCTCCGAGATTACATGACCAAGAAACTTCACATCCTTCTTCCAGAAATGACACTTCGAAAATTTCGCCTTCAGCTAACACTGCCTCAACATTTCAAGCATCACTCTATGATGAACTTCATGCTCTCTTTCATCCTTAGAGTATATCAAAATATCATCTATAAATACCAATACGAACCTATCTAAGTTCTCTAGGAAAAGTCGATTCATCAAACACAAAGAATACTGGCGCATTAGTTAGTCCGAACGGTATTACTAACCATTCGTACGATCCATATCTAGTCCTAAACGCCATCAAAGGAATAATATCCTCTGCTACCCGAAGCTAATGGAACCCAGTCGCTAAACCAACTGGGAAAATACTTTGGCTCCACTCAACTGATCGAAAAAATCGTCAATTCTAGGTAATGGATATCGATTCTTTATTGTCTTCTCATTCAACGTACGATAACCGATACATAACCTTAACGATCAATCCGACTTCTTAGCAAACACTACCGCTACTCCCTAAGGCAATCTACTAGGTCGGATAAAACTCTTGCCTTCTAAATCCATCAACTGAACCTCCAACTCACTCATCTCGGTAGGTGTCATCTTACTTGGCGTTCTACTCATTGGTTCTGCTCCTGGAACTAAATCCATTCGAAACTCAATGGCTCGTTTGGGTGGAAATCCTACTACGGGTTTAAAAACATTTGTGAATTCTCTGACTGCGAAAACTAGAATTAACGCGTCTTCTACCTACACAACACCTAAGAAAGCATTCACCTCACAGCAAAGGCTTTCTATGGCATATAAAATCCGATCACTACAGTCAGGGTGTCTAAGCGATATTTTCCTATCACGATAAAATATCCGAGCATTGTACTTACTTAACCAATCCAGACCCAAAATAATTCTGAACCCTACAATATCAAACACATGCAAACTGCAAACAAACATATGACCTAACAATTCAAACTCTAGGCAGTTACATCTCATCCCAAGAGTCGCATACCCTCCTATCGGATTTGCAACCTCTAAGGAAGTAATTAAGTATAAGGATTCCAGGTTAAGCTTATCTACCAAACAATGAGATATAAAAGAATGCGATGCACCAGTAATAAACAGAACGCTAACTGACATACCAAAAATCAAAAGCGTACCTCCCAACACATCTTTTCCTTTTTCCACTACTGTTGGCTCGAGGTAGCTGGCTCCAATGCATATACTTTGCCCTTTTCATCCTTAGCATGCTCCTTGCACTGGCTCTTATAATATCCACTTTGATCGTGGTTGAAGCACCTGATATTCTTCTTCCCGATCACCTTCTTTCCATCACCTAAGCGACATTTATTTGCAAAATTCCCTTTCTTGTCACACTTGTAGCAGACGACGTTCGACTTTCCTTTCTTGGCAGCTCCACCCTTCTGAGCTCCTTTCCTATTGAAGGACTTTCTTTTCTGACTCTACCCCATCTAGACTTCCTTTACCTTATTCCTATCCAAAAAAGCAATCATCTCTTCATTTCTTAATGCCATCACAACTACATCATCACATGGATCTTTGACATGAGGTAATGTTGCCTTTGCCAGCTCAGGCTTTAACTCCTCAAATCTTGTCGCATACTCAAGCATAGTCATATCCCTCTGCTCCGACTCAGCAAACTTTTTAAGCAGAGTGGATTTCGCAATCTCAAACATAAATCTCTCCTCAAATCTCCTTTTAAACTCAACCCATGTCATTGTCTCTTCATTAACTCCAACCATCACACTGTTCCACCGGTATAGTGCTGCTCCTTTCGATTGTCTCGAAGCAAGTCTTCTCTTTTGCTAATCATTGAGCCCTAGATCAACAAAAATCATCTTGCAATGAGCAGCCAATTCTCCACCTCGATTGCATCCTCGGTATGAATGCATGGCTTTCCTCCCAACCGAACATATCTCTACTCAAAATAGCATAGTTGATGACCACTGGAGCTTCCTGAACTCCTTCTCCAAGTACTCCAGCATCAACTCCCGCTTGCATCATGTTTACAAAGAACTGATACATCACTCCCATGTCCACTTGCAAGACTCTATCACCCATATTTCCAGCTTGTGCCTGACCTTAGTTCCTTCCCGTATTTGGTCTGGCATTTCTATTTGTAATAGTGCTACCTCCTCGAAGGGTAATTCTCGCACTTCTAGCATCCATATCTGCATTCGAGCCTTCCTAAGATATATAAGAATAGCCTAATAGAGATAGGATAATAGAGATTTAGAGTATACTAATGTATAGCAAATACAACTATGTTAATATAGCATTATCACATACCCCGATCTTATCTCTAATTCCTAAGGATTATGTTTTTGAAAATGATTTTAGTTTAAAGTTTTTCATAAAACTATGTTCTGATACCAAGTTGTAACATCCCCAATCTGGAGCCCAAAGTTAAGCGCTACAGATGCAGCAGTCATCCATAATATTAACTTTCGATGATCAAATACAGTAATGTTAGCGGTATCCATAATATCAGAAGCACTTGAATATGAAATAAAATCATCACAAATTAAAACACTTTACTGGTTACATTTCAAAACAACATTTCATATCCAAGTTACATAATCCCAAACATTTCTTAGGCTTAGATCAAGTATAATTATTACATAAATATGCCAAGAGCGATATATGAAGAAGCCCCCTTGAATGACCAATGTAATAAACAGTCATAACAGACTTAATACAACACATCAGAAATAAAATAAAACAACTCCTAAATATAGCTTGCATCAGCCTCTTGCTCGTCTCCAGAAGCTTTATTCGTCCACCTACTAAAACCTGTAAATCCTTAAACCTCAGCCTACTCAAATCAATTTTTGAGCACTCGAGAGTTTATGGGGAAAAAACAATAACTTCGAGTCAGACATAAAGCCTGGTGTAGGTAATACTATACATCTCGATTATTTGGTAATAAGTGGGACCACGCTGCTTAGCGGAATGGATTTCACCTCACTATATCCTTTTAAAACATATCTTTTGAAAATCTTAATCCTGCATCCAAAACTGGTTAAAATAATTAAGCAATATTATGTAAGCATATAAATCAGGTAATAAATGGACTATCTATCTAAACATTAAGTTTTGTTTGATAGCTGCTAACATTTGGCCGAATCGGGCCTACCAGATAAAATATAATAATAATCTTACTTTTTTAGATACTCTTCTTCTGGACGGTCTGTCTCTAACTTAGTTCCCCCAGGGTCAACTGATCCTAATGGTTTCGTGGGCTCACCAATTACCTATCTCTCCTCTATAGATTCCTTTCTGTGTGCAACATCATTTTAGTCTTACCTTTGACAAAGTCCTACACATTGGAATATTGGACTTATATTAGCTAGAGGCTACTAGCTAAAGTATAGGGTGCGTCCCCAAACCAGTCCCATCTAGTATTTTAATATCTGAGCCATTTTACTTATGGTCAACTACCCACAAATTTTCCTTGAAAACATTTTCTTTCAAAATGATTTGATCCTTTTAATTCATACTTAAACAAGGAAAATATTCTATGCATTACTCAAAATACATTATCATGTTATACATATACTTTACCCAAAACATTGTTGATGAAAACATTTAAACCTTTGAAAGTACCCTTTTCAAAACCGTTGAAAGTGCCCATTTCGAAACTAAGTAACTACTTTGCTTTATAACCTTAGGCTTAAAGGCCAAAACATACCTTTCAAAACCATTCTTAATAAACCTTTCAAAAACATTGTAAGACTTTTTTTTGAAAGCTTAAAACATTAGACGTCCTCTTATCAAAACACTATAAGCATTGCCTTTCGAAAACACTGAAACCTTCCATTTAAAAACTTTCGAAACCATTGGGGTTCCACCTCTTCGAAACCATTATCTTAAACCTTTCTAAAGCATTAAATCCTTTTCATAAAATCTTACCTTCCGAAAGCATTTGGATTCAAGTAAAACATGTGGAATAACCTTTCAAATCATTCAAAACTATACCTTTCGAAACCTTTAGGTTTATCTTTTAATAGAAAAAAAGGGTCATAAAACAACTAAGTCAAAAGCACTCTTCTGAAAGTTATTTCCTAAGTATAGAAGTGATGGTGTCGAAACCAACCCTTCGCAAGTATTAGAGAAGGGGAAATGTTTTAAAAACAAAGTAACCCTGTCAAAATCATTTGCTTCGAAAGGTGGAAAGCGGCTGCAAAGGATTTTGACTCCATCAAAAGCTATTACTTAAAACAAAAGGTGCATCCTCTTTCGGAACCATTCCTTAAAATCATTTAACCAAGTCGACAGCTATCTATGTCGAAAGCATCCATTTTGAAAGCAAAGCGGGCGCATTTTCTTTTCGCATGGTTAAATAAATTATTTTAATCAATTTATGGGTATTTATATTTTTAAATAACATTATAAAAATTTATTTTTTAATTTGGTTTACACAAATAAATAGTTTAACTAAAACGTCAAAATGTGACCGTAAAATATTATGTCGAAAATCAACATTTTGTCGATTAAAAGTTGTCAGACCATTATTTTCTTATATAGAAATATATATTCAAATAATATAAGTATTAATTAATTCACTAATCAAGTTTACCTTTACTAAACATACTTAAAAGATGCTAGAATATAATTAACAAAAAATTAAGCACGAAAAGACTAAAAAGGTACAAAAGTCAAAAAGTAAAATATCAAATCAAAGAAACATAATTATTACTTCCTTCACTTAATATTTAAGTGAAAATGACATAATGTAATGATTGAGATGTGATGTTAAGTGTTGAAAAAAATAAGGTTACTTAAGAACAAAATAAGGTTATTTTGGTACTTCGGTAAAGGGATATTTTAGTAACTTACCACTTTATGTTTTTTATATAAATATCAACCACTTTCTCACTTTTTTCACACTATTTCTACCTTCTTCTTCTTCCTCCTTGAAGCTTTCTTTAATGGCTTATTATTCTCTCTTTTCCTTACTAATTTTTTCAAAATCATATCAAATCAACTCCAAACTTTAACAAAGACCTTAGAATACCATTAAAACATGGTTTAGCAAATTCAAGGAAAAGAGAAGGAAGTGTCTCCGATTTCATTCCAAGGAGTTAGGAGCAAATTCAAGGTGCTGCAGAAGCTCTGCAGAATTTTCCAAAGTTGGTTGAAGTTGAAAACAATAATGAAGTGATGGATTAAATGAATGTTGGTACAAAGTTACTCAATTTAGTTAAAGGTGATTACACATATTCAAAGTTACTAATTTCTAAAAATATTTCAAGTCAATAACATGAAAAGTTTAGTATATGTTGGATGATTTAATGGATGATAACTTGGTTAATATTATGGTTGATTATATGTTTGTGATATAGATGATAACTTGGTTGATATTATGGTTGATTATATGTTTGTGATATGGATAATAACTTGGTTTGATAAATGATAAAAAAAATGGTTAGCAAGCATAGTTAATTTAATAGGAATTCAAATCCATATAAATATGCATATGAAAAATATTTTTTAAAATGAGTTTAAATTGATTTAGAAATGTTTTATAAACATTTAAAAGTGTTTCCATGAAGTTTGAAAAGAAATTGAAAATTTGGTCAAAAATAGGCGCGTCGCGTAACGGTAGTTCACGATTTCGCGCCATAAAAATTAAATGCGTGTACAAAGTGGAATATAGCCCGGAATTCTTCGAGATAAGAATTTTTCAAACTATTATGTCCATAGTTTTCCAATAAAGAAAGAAAATCGAGATTTCGATAATTAGATTTTAAGATATGAGTAAAAACAAGTTTTTGACAAAAAATCGCGGTTTTGAAGTTCGAAATCCAAAACTGGATTTCTTTGAAAATGATGTTTTAAAATTATTTAAAAATATGAAATAAATCTTAAAATCCTTTAAAATGTTTTAAAGGTGATTTAAGTAATAAACATAGATTTTCAAAAAAATAAAAAGTCGTTTTAATCAATATAGCTTTAGAAAGCACTTTCCTAGCACTTTTTCGCAACACTTTTTCAATAACCTTTGGAATAAAGTTTTAGCACAACGTTCTTTTCCAAATCTTTTGTAAAGATTCTTAAATGATTAATAGAATACTTTAAGGGTGATTTTAAGGAATTATGGAATGGTTAAATAAATGAATAAGTGTTTTAAATAATGATTTGGAAGTTTTATAGATTATTTCTAAAAATGAAAGGAGTATGCGGAAATGACTAGTACATTTGTCCCGCTTATGAGATCTAAATGGTAAAACAAGGTGTGTAACTAAGGTTAAATATAGAGCAACCAGTGCCCTGAACTTACTTGGCCTTCATGTTTTTCTTTTAGACGAGAGGTGAAACAGATCGAAAGGAAAGCCCGGATGCTCTAAAATATCATAATTAAGTTTTTTCCAAGATAAAAGAAAAGAAACAAATGCTTTGAGTTTATTATAAATGGTTTATACATAAGATTTATAAAATTGATATTTTATAAATAAAAGTAATGAAATTATAAAAGGCGTTTATAAATATTGGAAATGGAATTGTAATTGAATTTATATATGAATTTGCAAGTGAAATTTAGAAATGAATTTATAATGGATTTTGTAAATAATTTTTTTACAAAGAATGAATTATTAAATAAGAGATTTATAAATAAATTAACTTATAATCAGATTTGGAAATATAAATAAGATATAAATGGAATTCGTTTGTAAAGCAATTTTGTATATGGAAGTGTTTATAAATTATAAATAGAATTCGTAAACACTGTTTTATAAATGAGAAATCAATTTAATTTGATAAGTTAAATACGTAAGTTTATTAAGGGAATTATATTCACGATTTGGACAGTGAATAATCCTTTAAATTAAATGTGTACAAGTAATTGGTAGAGGAATTATATTCACGATTTTGGACAGTGAGTAATCATTTAAATTAAATGTGTAGAAGTAATTTGGTAAAGGAATTATGTTCATGGTTTTGGACAGTGAATAATTCTTTAAATTAAATGTGTAGAAGTAACGAATTTGGTATGGGAGTTATATTCACGATTTTGGACAATGAATAATCCTTTAAATTAAATGTGTAGAAGTAATTTGGTAAAGGAATTATATTCACGATTTTGGACAATGAATAATCCTTTAAATTAAATGTGTAGAAGTAATGAATTTTGTAAAAGAATTATTTCACGAATTTGGACAGTGAATAATCCTTTAAATTAAATGTGTAGAAGTATTGAATTTGGTATGAGAGTTATATTCATAATTTTAGGCAGTGAATAATCCTTAAAATTAAATGTGTAGAAGTAATGAATTTGGTATGGGAGTTATATTCACGATTTTGGACAGTGAATAATCCTTTAAATTAAATGTGTAGAAGTAATGAATTTGGTAAGAGAATTATATTCATAATTTTGGATAGTGAATAATCCTTTAAATAAAATGAATATTTTGGAAGGTGATATTATAAAAATGGAGTTAAATTGTTTGAAAATAAAATAAGTTGTGAATTTACTTATTATTAAAATAAGTATATGAAAATGTTTTCCAAATATCCAATAAGTGAAATGGTTGTGAATATTATCTTTTTAAAGATATTTTGATGTGAATGATTTAGAAGTGTTTTGAATTATAAACGATTAATAAAAATTAGGCCCAGTGATTACTTAAGTGATAGATTTGGTTTGTTTCTTTGATAGTTAAATAACCGACTATCAAATTTGACCATTTTAGTTTCTCAACTTGCTATAGAAACTAATTAGTCGTAAACTTAGTATGTAACTGGCTATGTAGGCTTGATTATCGTTTTCGTTGAGAATGATGATTCATGTAGTAAGGAGTGATTACTCCAATCTATCGAGCTTCCTTCTTGGCCGAAGGATAGCAAGTTGAAAGTTGGAGATGTGATAAGTTTATGAGACTTAGTTTCTGTGTGAAGTTGAGAAATGCTTTTGCATTATTGGTGCGAAGAGACCGGAATTAGATTTATCTAAAAATCATTTTGGACAAATATATATGCGATGATTGTACAAGTTGGTCGATGATATCGATATTTAGGATTTTCATAGTGAAGGACAGCTTATTGATCGTTTGGGGTGAAAATCCTAATATACATCTAGTAGTAATAGTCTCTTCGTTATGAAATATCCAATCAAGGACTAGTCGCTACTAATCCTAGGGATTTCCCAACAGGATGTGGTAGGAAAGTACCTTCGATTTGTCCTGTTCCTAGATAACTTGAATGGACGAATGTCTGACATTGCATTTCTAAGTTTACGTACATTGGTTTTTACAAACATATATCAGTGGTGGCGGAGAAGGAAACTTCTCTTAGCTTAACACCCTCCTTGAGACGTATAAGCTCAAGGTTTGTATTTTTATGGAAGACAATTAGTAGTCAGCGGAAATGGCAATGTGGCATTCACAGTGACGCGATATGTGATATGTGAAAGGTAATCGATACCTTTTTGGCCTCACCTCCCGGTAAATGACTAAAATAGGGATAGAAGCAGCAATGCTAAGTGGGTCGCTCCCAATTAGGAGATGTCATCTTTCTTCTAGATATATCTTTACACTCTATGACGTCGTGTATCTGATTATTGTTGTGTATGCTTGTGGCCATGGATTTTAGGTCGGTAACGACCGGAGTGATGACATATTCGGTACTATCCAAGAAGGGGTGGGCCGACCTTGTGTTGGTTTTGGCACCCAGTATTTGGACCCTAGGTACATCCCTCTAGAGGTGTACTGAGTCTCGAAAAGGTAGTTCCTTCACCTAGTCATTTGTATGGAAATACAAAATCCAATACGTGCGTGCCATTTTCTATTGTGGAAGGCCTTGTATTAGAAGGTGTATGCTGGAATTCAATAATGTAACATTTTCAGCTATTTTAATAGTATTTGTATGCAATAGACACTATTATAATATAAGAGGATGTGATCTGAGACATTTGGTTATTGTAAGGTAAAAACCTTGTACGTATTTATTGCGACTCGGTCTTATGAGATACCTTTTGTTTTGATAAAGGAAAAGTTTTGGCAACTTTAAAATTCAATTGAGATGTGTTTTCTCACGCTAGTTTACCAGACTAATCCGGCCGTTCTTCCCTTTCAATGCTCGGGTCGGACCGAGTATATTTATAGGTTCTGATTTGGTGCTTTTGACACTTCAATAGGCGAGTTCGAGATCTTTGTGTCATATATACGTATCTATTTATTATTCCGCCGCATTGCTTTGCATTGTTGTTGTAAATTATCAGCATTTGTGAGGACATGTCATTATAACTTTCCAAGTTGATGATTACTTATTGTGTACTTTGATATTGATTTATGTATATTACAGTTTCTCTTTGTAAAGATTATTGATCTATATTATATATTATTCCGCTGCGATGTGAGATTCTATATTGTTTTGGTTCTGCTTCTCTCTTCTTCTCTTCTCTTCTTATTTCTTCTTTCTTTCTTCTCTCATCCTCTCTTTTCTTTCTCATGATTATCTACAATCGGTGCACTCTGGGTCGGACATGTGTGGTTTATTGTCGGATTCAGAGGGTGTCGATTTCGGGTTGTCACAGCGTGGTATCAGAGCTGAAGGGTAAGCGAGAACCTTGGCTTTGATAGGGTAAAGCTCATCATAGATAGGGTTAGTAATACCCTGGGATGAGTAACTCATTAGAGATAGGGTTAGTAACACCCTAGAATGAGTTTGAGTGTATTATATATGAATGTGTATTTGTTAATGACTAATAAATTGTTTTTTGTTGATTTATTTATTGAGTGATTTATGGATTCTGATCGATGCGCCTGATCACCGTTATGGATGAGGGTTCCTAAATAATTAAACAAGGCGAACTGACACACTGATTTTGAAAAATTGGTAAATGAAATAATTTTACCTAAGATTATATTTTGAATATAAAGTATATATTTTGAAATGTTATATAGTTAGAAATGAATGATCAAGGTTAGTGAAATTTTAATATGAACATCTTGTGATCAGGATTTCACAGATTGACTATAAGATGTTTCATAAAGATAATTGATAAGTATGAAATCTGATAAGGTATTAAGATCTTTAATACTTATTCCAAAACTAACAAATAAGAAATGATAATGTTAAGTTACTATCATAAATTGATTGATTATTTGATTTAAAAGTTTAATTACAAATACCTTGTGAATTAAGTTTCACAATTTGACTATAAGGTGTTTGATAATAAGATTTGTTTAAGAAATGAACATATAAGACAAAAATGCATTTAACTAATAGAAAATAGTTATGTAAAATATAAATGTAAAAGGAATGAGAATTTAAATTCAAGTAATTTAAAATAATTGTGGAAATTTAATTTAAGTTAATTAATATAAGATGAATTTATAAAAGAATTTATAAAATGGGTTTTATAAATAAAAGTAATCTCTAAAGGATTTTGAAAATGGTATTATTTTTGAGTTACTCGATCTATATAATTTTCTTAAGTTAAAGAGATAATGTGAGTCATTAATTGATAAATTGATAAGTAATATCTATAGAAATGTTTAAACTAAAGATAAATTACCTTTTGAGTGAAAAATAATTCCTTTGGAATATTTTCTGTTAATAAAAATATTTAGAAATAAATAATTGATGGGATTATAAAAGGAAGCACCTTTATAAAATGTTTGAACTTAAGATAAAAAATTTATGAAAAGTTTTTAAAAGTTAATAAATACATATATTATATTTAGATCATTTCTTTGCACAAATTTTGATCTAAGATTCGAGTTTTTGATTTTAAGATGCTCACACCGATCTGAAAAAAGGATTTATCACTTGATTCTTGACGACAAACATTGATGAGAGTTTGTGGTTAGGTACTTAAGTTTTCTATCGTAGTTGAGAACTACGCAAGGAAAGCAAAGGGTTCTGATCTAGAAGCCTGATCAGAGTCTGCACTAGAGGATCGGAAGATTGATACTAGTTTGAAAATAAATTTTTATATTTGAATAGGAGATCGAATAAGATATTTCATACAAATGATTTGCGCATATTATATGGAAATAAGTTTAAAAATAAATGTTTTGGGCAAACTTTTATTTTGAGTAATTTTGAGAACGAAATTCTTTTAAGTATGGGAGAATGTAACAACCCTGAATTTGACCATTTTAAAATATACTGTTAAAGTGATTTTAAATATAAAATATTTAATGTTATATGATTCAAACAATATTAGATAGGATTTGAAAAGAGAAGTATACACAAAAATAGTAATATTTGCCTATATCGACAAAAGTGACAAAATGTGGATTTTAGAAAAGTAAGTTTGATGGTTGAATAAATTATTTTAAATAATTTATGGGTACATATATTTTTAAATAACAACATATAAATTTATTTTTTAATTTGGTTTACACAAATAAATAGTTTAACTAAAACATCAAAATGTAACCGTAAAATATTTTATCAAAATCAACGTTTTGTCGATTAAAAGTTGTCACACCTTTATTTTCTTATATAGAAACATATATTCAAATAGTATAAGTATTAATTAATTCACTAATCAAGCTTTCTTTTTACTAAACATACTTAGAAAATTCTAGAATATAATTAATAAAAAAGTAAGCACAAAACGACAAAAAAAGTAGAAAAATCAAAATGTAAAACATCAACCGAAGAAACATAATTATTACTTTCTTTACTTAATATCTAAGAGTAAATAACATAAAGTAATGATTTGAAATATGATATTAGGTGTTGAAAAAAATATGGTTACTTAAGAAGTAAGTAAAGTTATTTTGGCACTTTGGTAAAGGGATATTTTGGTAACTTACCACTTTAATTTTTTCTATAAATATCAACCACTTTTTCATTTTTTTCACACTATTCTACCTTCTTCTTCTTCGTCCTTGAAGCTCTCTTTAATGGCTTCTTCTTCTCTCTTTTCCTTACTAACTTTTCAAAATCATATCAAATTAACTCCAAACACAACTAAACTTTACCAAAGACCTTAGAATACCATTAAAACATGGTTTAACATCTAAGAAGTAAAGAAATGATGAAAGAAGGAGTGGAATAGGAGGAGGCAGAACCATTTGGAAGGAAGGAGCAAGTCGTGAAGCTCTAAAGTAAGAAAAAGAGAAGGAAGTGTCGTCGATTTCGTTCCAAGGAACTAGGAGCAAATTCAAGGTGCTGCTAAAGCTCTGCAGAATTTTTCGAAGTTGGTTGAAGTTGAAAACAATGGTGAAGTGATGGATTAAATGAATTTTGGTAGGAAGTTAATCAATTTGGTTAAAGTTGAGTTTACATATTCAAAGTTACTAATTTCTAAAAATATTTCAAGTTAATAACTTGAAAAGTTTAGTATATGTTAGATAATTTAATGGATGATAACTTGGTTGATATTATGGTTGATTATATGTTTGTGATATGAATGATAACTTGGTTGATATTATGGTTGATTATATGTTTGTGATATGGATGATAACTCAGTTTGATAAATGATAAGAAAAATGGTTAGTAAGCATAGTTAATTTAATTGAAATTCAAATCCATAGTATGGAAAATATTGTTTAAAATGAGTTTAAAATGATTTAGAAATGTTTTATAAATATTTGAAAGTGTTGCCATGAAGTTTAAAAAAATTAAAAAATTAGTCAAAAATAGACGCGTCGCGTAACGGTAGTTCGCGATTTCGCGCAATAAAAGTTAAATGAGTGTACAAAGTGGAATATAGCTCGGAATTCTTCGAGATAAGAATTTTCCAAACTATTATATAAATAGTTTTTCAAAAAGAAAGAAAGTCGAGATTTCGATAAGTAGATTTTTAGATATGAGTAAAACAAGTTTTTGGAAAAATCGCGGTTTTTGTAGTTCGGAATCCAAAACTGGATTTATTTTGAAAAGGATATTTTAAAATTGTTTAAAAGTATGAAATAAATCTTTTAAATTGTTTTAAAAGTGATTTAAGTAATAAAATAGATTTTCAAAAAAAAAAATAATCGTTTTTAATCAAATAGCTTTGAAAAGCACTTTCCGTAGCACTTTTTCGCAGTACTTTTTTAGTACCCTTTGAAATGTAATTTTAGCACAATCATTCTTTTCCAAATCCTTTGTAAAGGTTCTTAAATGATTAATAGAATATTCTAAGGGTGATTTGAAGGAATTATGGAATGGTTAGATGAATAAGTGTTTTAAATAATGATTTGGAAGTTTTATAAATTATTTCTAAAAATGAAAGGAGTAAGCGGAAACGACTAGTACATTTATCCCACTTGTGAGATTTAAACAGTAAAAAAGGTGTGTAACTAAGGTTAGGAATGAGCAACAAATGCCCTGAACCTACATGGCCTTTGTTTCATCTTTTAGATGAGGGGTGGAACAGATCGAAAGGAAAGCCTGGATGCTCTAAAAGATCATAATTAAGTTTTTTCCAAGATAAAAAAAGAAACATATTCTTTGAATTTATTATAAATGGTTTATACATAAGATTTATAAAACTGATATTTTATAAATAAAAGTAATGGAATTATAAAAGGCGTTTTGTAAATATTAAAAATGGAATTGTAATCGAATTTATATATGAATTTGCAAGTGAAATTTAGAAATAAATTTATAATGGATTTTGTAAATAATTTTTTTGAAAAGAATGAATTGTTAAATAAGAGATTTATAAATAAATTAAGTTATAATCAGATTTGGACATGTTAATAAGATATAAATGGAATTTGTTAGTAAAAGAATTTTGTATTTGGAAGTGTTTATAAATTGTAAATAGAATTCGTAAACACTGTTTTATAAATGAGAAATCAATTTAATTTGATAAGTTAAATATGTAAGTTTATTAAGGTAATTATATTCACGATTTTGGACAATGAATAATCCTTCAAATTAAATGTGTAGAAGTAATTTGGTAAAGGAATTATGTTCACGATTTTGAACAATGAATAATCCTTTAAATTAAATGTGTAGATGTAATTTGGTAAAGGAAAAATATTCACGATTTTGGATAGTGAATAATCCTTTGAATTAAATGTGTAGAAGTAATGAATTTGGTATGGGAGTTATATTCACGATTTTGGACTGTGAATAATCCTTTGTGTAGAAGTAATTTGGTAAAGGAATTATATTCATGATTTTGGACAATGAATAATCTTTTAAATTAATTGTATAGAGGTAATGAATTTGATAAAGGGATTATATTCATGATTTTGGACAATGAATAATCTTTTAAATTAATTGTATAGAGGTAATGAATTTGATAAAGGGATTATATTCATGATTTTGGATGGTGAATAATCCTTTAAATTAAATATGTAGAAGTAATGAATTTGGTATTAGAGTTATATTCACGATTTTGGGCAGTGAACAATCCTTTAAATTAAATGTGTAAAAGTAATGAATTTGGTATGAGAGTTATATTCACGATTTTGGACAGTGAATAATTCTTTAAATTAAATGTGTAGAAGTAATGAATTTGGTAAGAGAATTATATTCACGATTTTAGACAGTGGATAATCCTTTAAATAAGATGAATATTTTGGAAAGTGATATTATAAAAATGGAGTTTAAATGGTTTGGAAATAAAATAAGTTGTGAATTTGCTTATTATTAAAATATGTATATGAATTTTTTTTTCAACTATCCAATAAATGAATAATTGGGAAGTGTTCTGAATTAGAAACAATAAATAAAAACCAGGCCCATGATTACTTACGTGCTAAAGTTTGTTTGTTCTTTGATAGTTAAATAACCGACTATCAAATTTGGCCATTTTAGTTTCTCAACTTGATGTAGAAATAATTAGTCGTACACTTAGTATGTAATTGGATGTGTAGGCTTGATTGTAGCTTTTGTTAAGAATGTTGATTCGTGTAGTGAAGTGTGATTACTCCAATCTATCGAACTTCCTTCTTGGCCAAAGGATAGCAAGTTGAAAGTTGGAGACGTGATAAGTCTTGAGACTTAGTTTCTGTGTGAAGTTGAGAAATGCTTTTGCATTGTTGGTGCAAAGAGACCGGGATCAGATTTATCTGAAAACCACTTCGGACCAACATATATGCGACGATTGTGCAGGTTGGTCGATGATATTGATATTTAGGATTTTCATAGTGATGGACTGCTTGTTGATCGTTTGAGGTTAATATCCCATTATACATCTAGTAGCAGTAGTCTCTTCATTATGAAATATCCAATGCGAGTACTAGTGCTACTAATCCTAGGGATTTTCCGACAGGATGTGGTAGGAAAGTACCTTCGGTTTGTCTTGTTCCTGTACAACTTGTATGGACAAGTGTCTGACATTACATTTCTAAGATTACGTACATTGGTTTTTATAAACGTATATCAGTGGTAACGGAGAAGGCAACTTATCTTAGCCAAGGTTTTAAATATCATATTTCGATAACGTTTCGTCTCGGAATTTTTACACAAGTTATCTCGTATTAGGGGGATCTCGAACGAGATGAGTACATATCAGGTGTACATCTCCAATTGACATCTCGGGTCTGATAATGCTTCTCAGGAATATTTCGGATGTACTTATGTGTTTAAAATTGATGTGTCAAAAGTTTATTTAACGATTATAACTTTCTTAGTAAAGATAAAAATGGTGACATACTTGATTTACATGGAAAAAGGAATATTTTTAGAAGGGTTGTAACTTGATTAGCTTAATTGATTTGGTAATGATTGAATAATATCATTTTATTCGAACATAATAAAGAAGTAAAACCTTTCGCTATGACTCATTAAGATAAAAAGTAAAGAAGATGTTCAAAAAGTTGGTGAATTATTATTGAATTGAGTAGTTTCTTTTGAATCAATATGAAAATAAAATATATTATGCAAAATAAGAAAAATGTACAATTTCGGGTGAGATCACGGATTGAGATTTTAATCCATATTTCGGGTGAGATTTGAATATCTCGGGCGAGATGAGTGTCGAGGGAGATATGGAGGAGATTTGATGTCTCGTCTCGTTTAAGTGTGAAAAGGAGATCTCGGAGGAGATCTCGATGATATATAGGAGATTTAAAACCATGCTCTTAGCTTAACAACCTCCTTGAGATGTACGAGCTCAAGGGTTATATTTTTGTGGATGGCATTTAGTAGTCAACGGAAATGCCAATGTGGCATTCAAAGTGATGTGATATGTGATATTTGAAAGGTAATCGATACCTTTTTGGCCTCACCCCCCGGTAAATGACTAAAACAGGGGTAGAAACAGCAAGGCTAAGTGCATCGCTCCCAATTAGGAGATGTCATCACTCTTCTAGATATATCTTTACATGACGTCGTGTATCTGATTATTGTTGTGTATGCTTATGGCCATGGATTTTAGGTTGGTAACGACCGAAGTGATGACATATTCGTTACTATCCATAAAGGGGTAGGCCGGTCTTGTGTTGGTTTAGGCGCCCAGTATTTGGACCCTAGGTACATCCCTCTAGAGGTATATCGAGTTACAGAAAGGTAGTCCCTTCACATAGTCATTTGTACGGAAATCCAAAATCCAATACATGCTTGCCATTTTCTATTGTAAAAAGCCTTATATTACAAGGTGTATGTTGGAATTTAATAATGTGACAATTTCAACTATTTTAATATTATTCATGTGCAATAAACACTATTATAATATAAGAGGATTTGATCTGAGATATTTGGTTATTGTAAGGTAAAACCTTGTTGGTATTTATTTGCAACTTCGTCTTACGAGATACCTTTTGTTTTGATAAAGGAAAAGTTTTGCTAACTTTGAAATTCAGTTGAGATGCGATTTCTCACGCAGGTTTACCCGACTGATCATGTCGTTCTTCCCTCTAAATGCTCGAGTCAGACCAAGTATATTTACAGGTTCAAATTTGGTGCTTTTGGGGCTTCAATAGGCAAGTTGGAGATGTTCATGTCGTATAAACGTATCTGTTTATTATTCCGCTGCATTGCTTTGCATTGTTGTTGTTGTAAATTATCAGCATTTGTGCGGACATGTCATTATAACTATCCAAGTTGATGATTACTTATTGTGTATTTTGATATTGATTTATGTATATTACAGTTTCTCTTTGTAAAGATTATTGATTTATATTATATGTTATTATGCTGCGATGTGAGATTCTGTATGTTTTGTTTCTACTTCTCTTCTTCTCTTCTCTTCTTCTTTCTCCTTTATTTCTTCTTTCTTTCTTCTCATCCTCTCTTTTCTTTCTCGTGATTACCTACCATCGGTGCACTCTAGGTCGGACATATGTGGTTTTTGTCGGATTCAGAGGGTGTCTATTTTGGGTCGTCACACTTCTCAGCAGCTTTCTTTCCTTTGCCTGTCCGGCATTCATGGGCATAGCGTTCTTCCTTGTCACACTTGTAACGGACCACTTCTTCCTTTCCCTTCTTAGTAGCTCCACCCTTCCGAGTTCCTTTCTTGTGGAAAATCTTTCTCGGACGTTACCCTTTTTGAGCTTCCGTGGCCTTATTTCTTTCAATAAAAGCCTGCATCTCTTCATTCCTCAAAGCTATCTCAACAACAACATCACTTGAATCTCTAGTATGTGGTGACATGACCTTAGCAAGCTCAGGCTTCAACCCTTTGATGAGCTTCTCATTCCTCTTAATCACCATATTAATCATAGCACAACTATATCTTGCTTGCTGCTCAAACCTCGTCGCACACTCGAGCACAGTCATATCCCCCTGGTCCAACTTGGTAAACTTTCTAAGTAGAGTAGATTTAGCAATTTCTGACATAAACCTTTCCTTGAACCTCCTTCTGAATTCAGCCCTTATCATATTCTCCTCGTTGACTTCGACTGTCATACTATTCCACCAAAATAATGATGCGCCTTGTAGTTGTCTAGAAGCGAGTCTTCTTTTCTTTTCATCGTTGAGCCCTAAGTCAACAAAACTTCTTTCGCAATGAAGTAGCCAATTCTCTACTTTGATTGCGGCGTCAATACCAATGAACGTCTTTCCTCCCAACCTAGCAAAATCTCTATTCAGAATTGGATAGTTGCTGACCACTGGAGCTTCTTGATTTCCTCCTCCAACTACTACAGCATCAACTCCCGCTTGCATCATATTGACAAAGAACTGATACATGGCTCCCATGTCCACTTTCAGGACTCCAGCATCCACATTTCCAGCTTATTCCTGACTTGGGTTTATCCTAGTATTTGTTCTGGCATTTCCATTTGTTGTGGTACTACCTTCTCCAAGGTTTACTCTTCCATTTCTAGCATTCATATTAGTATTCAAGCCTCGTAAGATACAGATGAATAGCCTAAGAGAGATAGGAGAATAGAGATATAGCGTATACTTATATATAGCAAATACAAGTACGTTACTATAGCATTATCACATACCCCGAGCTTATCTCTAATTCCTAAGGATTATGTCTTCAAAAATCATTTTAGTTCAAAGTTTCTCATAAACATATGCTCTGATACTAAGTTGTAACATCCCCTATCTGGAGGGCCGAAGCTAAGCGCTAAAAATGCTGAAGTCATCCATAGCATTAACTTCTGGTGACCAAATACTGTAATGTTAATGGTATCCATAATATCAGAAACACTTAAATATGAAATAAAACCATCACAGATTGAAACACTTTGCTGATTATATTTCAAAACAACATTTCATATCTAAGTTACATAATTCCAAACGTTTCCTAGGTTCAGTTCAAATAAAATTATTACAAAATAAGCTAAGAGCGACATTCGAAGATGCCTGCTTAGATGACCAGAGTAATAAATAGTCATAACTAACTTAATACAACACGGTGGAAATAAAACTGAACAACTCCTAAATATAGCTAGCATCAGCCTCCTACTCATCTCTGAAAGCTTTATTCGTCCACCTATTAAAACCTGTAAATCTTCAACCCTCGGCCAACTCAAATCAATTCATGATCACGCAAGAGTTTAAGGGGAAAACATAAACTTCGATTCAGACATAAAGCCTAGTGTGAATAATACTGTACATCTTGGTTATTTGATACTAAGTGAGACCAGCCGCTTAGCGGAATGAGTTTCCCCTCACTAATATCCTTTTAAAACATATCTTTTTGCAAATCTAAATCCTACAGCCAAAATTGATTAAAACAATAATGCAATATCTTGTAAGCATATAAATCAGGTAATAAATGAACTGTCTTTCCGAACACTATAGTTTTGTTTGGCTAACTACTAACTTTGGCTGACTCGAGCCTACTAGAAAAAATAAACAAATAATTTGACTTCTGTTAGATACTCTTCTTCTAGACGGTCTGTTCCTAACTTACTTCTCCCAGGGTCAACTGATTCTAATGGTTTTGTTGGCTCACCAATAACATATCCTCACTCTATATATTCCTTTTTATATGTAACATCATTTTAGTCTTACCTATGAGAAAGCCCTACACAATGGAATTTTCAACTAAATTTGCTTGGGGCTAATAGCTAATCTATAGGGCGACCCTATACCATTCACATCTGGTATTATAATATCTAAGTCATTTTACTTAGGGTCATCTGCCCATAAAATTTTCCTTGAAAACATTTTCTCTCAAATTGATTTAAACCTTTATATCATACTTTAAACAAGAAAAATATACTCTATGCTTTACTAAAATCAACTTGCTATGTTATATATATTTTACACAAAACTTTGTTGATGAAAACATTAAACCATTGAAAGTACCCTTTTCGAAACCATTAAAAGTACCCCTTTCAGAACCACGTAAAACCTTAGGTCGAAAGGCCAAAACAAATCTTTCGAAACCATTCTTAATCAACCTTTTGAAAACCTTGAAAAACCTTTCTTTCAAAAGCTTAAAACCTTAGACATCCTCTTATCAAAACATTATAACATACCTTTCGAAACATTTGGGAACCTTCCACTTAAACCTATCAAAAACATTGGGGAATCATCCCTTCGAAACCTTCTTTTAAAATCTTTCAAAAACATTCATACTCTTTTCTATAAACAAACCTTTCGAAAGCAGTGGGTTCAAGTAAAACATGTGGATAACCTTTCGAAACTATTTAAAACCATTCCCTTTGAAATCTTTGGGTTTTACCTTTAACAGAGCAAAGGGTCATAAAACAATTAAATCAAAATCACACTTTTGAAAATAATTTCCTAAGTAAAAAATGATGCTTCTAAAACCAACCCTTCGAAAGCATTGGAGAAGTGGTTTGGGTTTTAAAACAAAGAAATCCTTTCAAAAGCATTTCTTTGATCTCGAGGTAGAATCATTAATTGATGGATGACAATTGGCATTTAAACAGGGGTGCTTGAAAGTTTATTTTATCCCTTTGAATTATTATATCCGAAGTCCTCTTAAGCCATTTAGATTGTCATCCATGTGGACCTACATTAATCATTAAGCAGTGTTATCCATACGGCTATTGATATGTGATATTTCCAATAGACATGGATGATAAGCCATGGAGTCTTATTGAGGTGCATGTAACAATGATTTATGCATTCCGCTCTTGTGCTTAAGGTCCACAGTCTATAGTCCACATAAATATGCATATAGGAGTTCATCATAGTTAAAGGAACTTCGACTATATTCATTTCAAATTAGTTATGACAAGTTTGTATTATGCAAGTGTAAGTCAATAATGCCTTATAGGATCATAATCAAAGTCAATTTGCAATGCTAAGTCCATGTTCATTCAATTCAAATATGATTACAGTCAAATTTATTTATCCCTAATTTTATTTAGGGTTACAAGGCTTTGATTTAAGAAGAAAGAGATGGAAATGAAAATCTGATCCCTAAAATGGCACCCTTAGGGTTGTATTTATAGAGATATGCGGCCCCCCTTTTTGCACCTTACATCTTCATCGGCTTTGGTGGCACTTGACTTCAAGTGGCACTATCTCATTTTACATCTTCGATATTAACGAGACTACTTCAGTAATGACAAGTGACCAGCGATGTCCTTAATGTATTTATAGTGGCATGTCTTTGAGGTGTTGCATGCGGGTGATTGCGGAGTCACCATTATTAGTGTGCAACATACCATGATCTTTAGCCCTAAAGGCTTCTCTCATGAGGTTCAAAGTCCTTGATTTGAAGTGGGCGTAAGGAAATGGTACTTGTGAAGTGGTATTGACGACCTCGAGGGCATCGATGGCGTGCTTCATTATAACATCCCCTTTTTGGAGGCCCGAAGCTAAGTGCTACAGATGTTGCAGTCATCTATAGTATTAATTTCCAATGACCAAATATGTTAATGTTACTAGTATCCATAATACCAAAAGCACTTGAATATAAAATCCAATCAACACATATTAAAACACTTTTCTGACTACATTTTAAAACAACATTTCTTATCCAAGTTACATAATCCCAAACGTTTCTCAGGCTCAGATCAAATATAATTATTACATAAATATACCAAGAGCGACATATGAAGATGTCCCCTTGAATGACCAGAGTACTAACTAGTCATAACAGACTTAATACAACACAATGGAAATAAAACTAAACAACTTCTAAATATAGCTAACATCAGCCTCCTGCTCGTCTTCGGAAGCTTTATTCATCCACCTACTAAAACCAGTAAATCTTCAACCCTTAATCTACTCAAATCAATTTTGAGCACCCAAGAGTTTAAGGGAATAACATAAACTTCGAGTCAGACATAAAGCCTGGTGTGAATAATACTATATATATCGGCTATTTGATATTAAGTGAGACCGCGCCGCTTTGCAGAACGGGTTTCCCCTTACTAATAACCTTTTTAAAACATATCTTTTGTAAATATTAATCCTGCAACCAAAACTGGTTAAACAATAAAGTAATATCATGTAAGCATATAAATCATGTAATTAATGGACTATCTATCCGAACACTAAGTTTTATTTGGCTAGCTACTAACCATTTGCTGACTTGGGCCTACCAAACAAAATAAACAAATAATCGAACCTTCTATTAGATGCTCTTCTTCTGGATGGTCTGTCCCTAACTTACTTCTCCTAGGGTCAACTGATCCTAATGGTTTCGCGTGCTCACCGATAACCTATCTTTCCTCTTTAGATTCCTTTATGTGTGTAACATCATTTTAGTATTACTAATGACTAAGCCCTACACACAGGAATTTTGTACTTATATTAGCTAGGGGCTACTAGCTAAAGTATAGGGCGCGACCTTATACCGTCCTACCAGGTATTCTACTATCTGAGTCATTTTACTTAGGGTCAACTACCCACAAATTTTCCTTGAAAATCTTTTCTTTCAAAATGATTTAATCCTTTTAAACCATACTTAAACAAGGAAAATATTCTCTACTTTACTCAAAACACTTTGCCATGTTATATGTATACTTTATCTAAAAAATTGTTGATGAAAACATTTGAACCTTTGAAAGTGCCCCTTTTGAAACCACGTAACTACTTTGCTTTATAACTTTAGACCGAAAGGCCAAAACATACCTTTGTAAACCATTCTTAATAAACCTTTCGAAAACATTGAAAGACCTTTCTTTCGAAAGATTTAAATCCTTAGACATCCTCTGTAACAACCCGCATATTTATCAATTTTATATTTAAATATTTTATTTAAATATTTTGTCGTTAATCGGATATTGGTCCGAAAAGCTACTTTTTGCAAACGGTCAAATTAGGACTCGAGACCACTTCCATTGAGTTCGAAATTCCGTTTACAATTTTTTTAAGTATAAACATTGATAGGTTTGGAGTTAGTGGAATTTCACTTACTTTTCCCGCTTTGGACTTTGGGTTAGTTTAGCCATTATAACTCAAACCCACTTCTCTCCTTCTCCTCACTCTTCATAAATTTCCTAACAACCAAGCTTTAGCATTAATGGTGAGTGGAAGGGGAAATTAATATTCCAAGCTCAAATTCTCTTGCAAATCCAACATTCAATTCCAAATTCAAGAAGAAGATATTGGATTCAAGCTTGTGATTACTTCTCCATTGCTTTCAAGCTTTTCTTCATAAATTTGGTGCAAAGGTGAGATTTTTATCTCACAAATCTAGCCTATAACTATCTTGGACTATTGGGAATGAATCCCTATCATGTTTGCATGTACATTTGCATTTGGTTTGGATAGGATTGGCGAAAACCCCCAAATTTTAGTGTTTTTGGTGAAAAAACTGCACTTAGGTCGTTCTGCCTATGCTAGGTCGTTCGCGTGGAAAAGTCTCGGCCTCAAAATAGCTCGTTTCCGACCTTAAAATGGCCTACAACGTTAGGTCGCTCGGCACTCGGAATTAGGTCGTAGGTCGTTTGGTTTTAAGTCGTTGGGCTTTAGGTCGAATGGACCTTAGGTCGTAGGTCGTATTGACCTTAGGTCGTAGGTCGTTCTGACCATTTGTAACGTCTTCGGAGTTAGGTCGTACGGACCTTAGGTCGCTAGGTCGTATGGCTTTAGGTCGCTAGGTCGTATGACCATAGATCGTTAGGTCGTATGGCTTTAGGTTGCTAGGTCGACCTTAGGTCGTTAGGTCCTATGGCATTTTAGGTCGTGTGATCTTCTTACCTGTTAGGTCGTTGGACCTACATCCTGTTAGGTCGTTGAACCTTTAGCTCGTAGGTCGCTAGGCCTTATCTCCTTAGGTCGCGTGACCCATCTTCTTTAAACCACTAGGTCGCTAAACCACGTTTCCAGTTAGGTCGCAGACCTTGTAAACCGTTAGGTCGCGTGACCTATATTCCGTTGGTCGTTGACCCACTTAAGTCGCTTGTCCCTCCTAGGTCGCGTTTCCTTCTTAGGTCGCTAGGTCGCGTGCCTTTAGATCGCATTCATTTATTAGGTCGCGTGTCTCTGTTAGGTCGTTGACCTCCTTAACTCGCATGACCTAACCCGTAGGTCGTTGGACCTCGATTCTATTTAGGTCGCTGCTTCTTATAGGTCGCTTGGCCCCTTATTTTCTTTAGGTCGTTTGAGTGTTAGGTCGCGAACCCATTTTAGGTCGCATGACCTTTACCCTTTAGGTCGCTGGACCACTAGGTCGTGCCCCTTTTATCACTAGGTCGTACCGTTTTGGACGGGGCGCTGCCCCGCACACCGCCGGTGGCGCTGCCCCCTGGACCCCCGCGACCTGACCGGGCAGGTCGAACCCCGTAGCAGGGGCGTTGCCCCTGCACCCCCACCTTGGGGAGTTGCCACCCCCCCTGGACCCCCCCTGGACCCCCCCTTCGTAGGGGATCTTATTTGAAAAACATTCAACAGAACTTGTTGAGCTGATTTCCTTGGATTTTTATCACATCTTCGAATGTGATCTTTGTGATTGATTGCTTTTACAATCGCTTCTGTGATTTGTCACTTTAAAATATAAAGGTTTCAAAACTAGTAGTAAATATCAAAACTCTTTCAATAAAAGGATTTCAACTCTATTTTTAATAACAAATCTCTTTTCTTAACCCGTTTTCCAATCTATTAGTATATACAAACCTTTACCTCACTCGGATGAGAAATCTAATTAAACGGCTTAGTAAAACAAGTGGTATGAAACGCTTGCGTTTGCTTCGTCGGTTAATTCTTGGACTTGTTCGACTGAACCTCTAGTGACAATTTTATTAGTGAAGATTTACAGTTTGTTCGTAAATATTTAAGTTAAGCTAGTGGTTATGGGACATGAAACTAAATTTTATATTTACTAACTTAGTGTAATTGACACTTCTCGTTGATCATGACGATCATTTTATGATTTAGACTAGCAATTGTGCGATGTCTCTTTGTTTGCAAGGTTAGACTAGACCTCATTGGTGTGATTCCGACTCACACATATCTCTTTGTCCGCAAGGTTAGTTTAGACACCATTTGTGTGATTCCACTCACACATACCTTTTTGTTGCGTGGTTAGGCTAGACACCATTTGTGTGATTCCACTCACACATACCTTTTTGCTTTTTGGTTAGCCTAGACCTCATCTGGGTGATTCCGACTCACCCATATGGGGTAGCTCCCCATGGTCTTCGGACCGTCATGTGATAGATAGACCTCTTTCCCTTTTTCTGTGATTTCTGGATTTCTTGTGTTGATTTCTGGAATTTATGTCACCGACTTGTTATGAGTACAAGTTTAGGGTATGATGCCCACTTTGGATCTTTGAGAAGATTCTTGTGATATTGATTGATCTTCTGTTGATCATCATTTGCATACTTATAGTAGTATGTCAGTATGGATATTTTATGTTTATGCCATATCTTTTATTTTTATATCATGTCATCTGATATTTATAGCTAGACTGATCCGTTTATTATTTTCTTAAATAATACTCGGGTCAGACCGAGATGTTACAGGTGCTTCTGCTTGACTTCCTCCTGGGATTTGCTACTCTGACTTTTGGCTAACTATTTAGATTAGCAGTTTTTGTTGTATACACTTGAGATATAGACTCATAGTTGTATTCTTTTGTATAGCACGTGTTGCTATTCTTTTGTATTATTGTGGATCTTTTTGACCACTACTCTGATGTACACTTTCATGTGTTAGTTATATATTCATATCTTCTTCCGCCTTTGTGATATGGATGTCTGTGACTGATTTGTGTTATGCTTATTTCTATGTTTGTTTTCGAAGATTATTTATAGCCACCGTGTGATAAGCAATTACATGGATGGTCGCTCCTCAACATCCTTATTCTCCGTGCTAGTTGACAGCACTACACCGTAGTGTTCTTGGCTAGCGTGGGTATAGAGGTGGGGCGTCACATCCTCTTGTCAAAACATTATAAAATTGCCTTTCGGAAACATTAAAACCTTCCACTTAAAACCTTTTGAAACCATTAGGATCCACCCCTACGAAACTTTTTTCTTAAAGCTTTTGAAAGCACTAAATCCTTTTCATAATATCAAACCTTTTGAAAGCATTTGGTTTCAAGTAAAACATGTGGAGTAACCTTTCTAAATAATTCAAAACTATATTTTCAAAATATTTGGGTTTATCGTTCAATAGAACAAAAGGGTCATAAAACAACTAAGTCGAAAGCACTCTTTCGAAAGCTATTTCGTAAGTATAGAAGTGATGGTGTCGGAACCATCCCTTCGAAAGCAATAGAGAAGCGACTAAGTTTTAAAAACAAAGTAACCTTTTTGAAACCAATAGCTTCGAACGCTGGAAAGCGACAGCAAGGGATTTCGACCCTATCGAAAGCATTTACTTAAAACAAAAGGCGTAACCTCTTACGGATCCATTCTTTAAAATCATTTAACCAAGTTGAAAGATGTCTAAGTTGAAAGCTTCCTTTTCGAAAGAAAAGCAGGCGCATTTTCTTTTAAAAATAAAGTAAGGCTTCGACCCCTTCGGAACCCCTTGTTTCGACCCAGTACCTTTTTCCTAAGTCGGATTCACTACGTACCAAGTCCTTGATACCATGTGTTTTGGTTTTAATAGAGATGGAGGCAGATGTAAGGTGTCGAAGGCCAGGTGCCGAAATAGGCGAAAAATGTAAAAGCATGTATAATCTGATTTTTTACTTTTTAAAGCAATTTTTCTCAACTAATCTCCCTTGTTTTTCAAAACATAATAGGTTGTTGATTTCTTTTCTAAAACTACTGCCGAAATTTCTGAAATAAACAAATTAAATTATTTACAAACTGCCCCTTCTCCTTTTATAAATATATAAAACATTTAAGTCCGTTGTCTTAAATAATTTTATATGCTTATTAAAACACTTAGAAAAAATCTGTAAAAATTCCCATAAATCTTTTTTAATATGTTTTCTAACATATATTAATTTCTGACCCAATATATTAGCCGTAATTATTTTAAACCCAAATAACCAATTTCTTAAGTAGAAAATTAGTATTAAATCCACATTAATTCAAAAAATTACAAAAGTTGAAACCCATCTCTAAATATCATTTATGACCTTATTCTAAAATTGCAAGGCATTCGTGTAACGACCCGGAAATTCCGATCCCGAAAATTCCGGATTGTTAGGAAAAGAAGAAAAGAGAAAGAAGAAGAAACAGAAACAAGACATAGAAACCTCACATTCGCAGCGGATCAAAATATAATATCAAATAATATTCTTTACACAAAGGAAACTGTATCAGACAATTACATTTAAATACATCAGAGTTACAAAATATAAACAAACAGTGGACATATACAATCAACATGTCCCAGATATGCAACAATATATCACAACGGAAATACTCCAAACGTTCCTGCCATCCAGCTCGTCTCTTGAGCTCCAGAACGTCCTTACCTGGAAATCTGTAATACTCGGTCTGACCCGAGCATTACATCAAAGTAACACCCGGGTCAGGCTGGAAACCAGCGTGAGAAAACCCATATAATAAGAAATACCAAGATATCTAACTTAGATGAATTACCAGAGTAACTCATATCTTTCCACGAGTTCTTAACTTAATTAAGTCAATCACTTATCGCATAGCAGTTCTCAGATTAAATGTCCATGCTTCTCAATTTATTCTATTCCAGCCTATTTAATTTCACATATCCAATTTATAAGAATTTAGTTTACTACTCAAAGTGGTTTTGGGAATTACTGATACCCGACTTTGGTCTCTTCGAATCCTAAGTCATCTTAACCCAAGTTATTCAAGTGAAATATAATCCAAACTTTACGTACAGGGTGCCATCTTACACAGTAATTCATCATCGACAGATGCCCACATTATCATAGTTTAAACCAAACATATCATATCACCTAGCATCACATATCAGAGATATCAACTAATCTAAGGCATACAATATCATTCAATATAAGCAAGATTAATTTGTCATACCATTCCTAATTAATTTAAATTAAATTAAATTAATTACTTCAATCACTTTTAATCCTGCTTACTTAACATAAATTAATTACAAACCATTAATTAATCATCCCTTAATTATCCTCTTTAATTACCTTAAGTAATTAGCATTTAATTAATAACACAAATTTATTAATCTTCACCCCTTTCACATTAATTACAATTATCCTTAATTAATTCCTCGAATTAATTATCCTATAATTACTCTTTTAGTTAATTACATTTAACAAATAATCTTTAATTAAGTAATCATTAATTAACCTTAATTAATCATAATTAGTAATTAATTATCCCTTGATTACTTTCATTAATAAATCCTTAAATTAATTAATTCCTTAATTAGTCAAACTAAGTAATTAATACTTAATTACTCCCATTTAATTACTTCCATAAGTAATTATTCTCTTTAATTAATTATATTCCATAATACATTAATCTCTCATACTAAGTAACCACTTAATTAAGTAATTAATACTTAATCCACAACTTAAGATATTATTCTTAATTAATTTATCCAAATAGTTTATCTTAAATTAATTACCCTAATTAATTATTCTTAACTAATTAGTTAATGATTCCTTCATCAATTATTATTCATTAAATTTCCATTATTAAGTAGTTATACTTTGATTAATTACTTTAATCAAATAATCCTTATTAATTTCATTGAATGATTAACTTTTTAAATTAACTTCCCAAATAAATTATCTTTTAATCATTCATACCTATAATTAATTAAAAGTAAATTCTTAAATCTAATTTAACTTAATTACCTCATTAACAAAGCATTTAGGAATCAATATAAAATTGAAGATACATAATTTATTTTAAGACAAAACAAATTAACATTCAATTTCACATTTAAAATCTTTGGGAAAAACTTAATCAACTTGTTTAATAAACTTTAAATAATCTCATCACTATGAAAGCTTAATTATTCAAAATATCTTATTACAATTTGGAAATTCAAATTATTTTTATATGTTTAAACATGATATAATTCTTTTACTAAACATAGTTAAAACATTTATTTTATTTTAATTTAATTTAACTCAAAATATGTTCAAGCTTCCATTAAACTAGATTCAAAGAAATCTTCCATTATCTTTAATAATCTAGTTACCATTATAATTTAAATTAAACTTAAACATGAACTTAATTAAAATTTAAATTCTGGAAAACAAATCAACCCATACCCGAGCAAAACACAGAGAAAACCTGAGCATTTTAAACAAAAACACCGAGTCATCCCTGAATATTCACGCGCTCAAACAACTTTGAGACAAAATCAAAAATGACCCAAGACCGACTCGAGTAATAGGTTCCTTCTTCTCCACCTACACATGCATCTCCTCCGTGCACGTGCACGACGAAAATCGCCTAACACCGATCAACTCTCCGGCCCTCCCAAGCTATCGACGACCAGGACAAGCAACCCGATCCTTCAGAATCATGAGAACGATGACCAAATAAAATCGAGCAACTCGATCAAATCAGGAACCCAATAGATCGATGAACAACCTCTAAAGCCAATGCCTCCGACCACCATTTCCAATATCGACACACCCAAAGCTGCGTCCTAGCACCGACGAACATTTTCCCCCTATCGCGATTTTCTCCAGCACCCTCACGGCGGCGAATTCACCCTGAAAACACAGTCATTCAACATGCAACCAAAACCCTATTTCCTTCGCCCTAGGCCCGACGGCCACTAATAAAATATTCTGACATTTTTCTAGAGATCCTCGACAACACGACCACCTCTAGGCCAAACCCCTAGCTCTAGTTCACCTTCGATCGCCGGTGGTAACCAAAATACCCAAAAATAATCATCTCGAGTTTCCCCGACAACCTCAAGTCTAAAAATCTAGATATCTATTCTAAAATTCAAGACTTCCTACCTTGAATCAATTCATACAATCCAATCATGAAATTGTTTTCATAGACTTTTTACCAATTTTTGATTTCCACGGTATTTTCTTATTTTTGAAATAATTATTAAACTGAAATCCTTGAAACCATTTTTAGAATTAATATCATGTTGTTATCATCAAATTTCATTCAAGGACCCAAGTTCAAATTTGCTTGTATTTAGAGATATGGATTTTTCTAAAAATCATTCCAGAGACTGTGAAACACAGAGACCAAAATATAAATATATATATATAGACATATCCATACTATATTTATCAATTCACGTTATATTCATGCTAAAACATTCATGCATCCAACATTATTTCACACATTTCACATACATTAAAGTTAAATCACAGATTTAAACTATTTTTAAAAGAAACAGGTTTACTCACCTCTTTTATTTAAGCAGAGCAGGTTTTAATTTTGAAATCTAAAACGTTCTTTGAACTGAAGCTTGAATCTTTAAACCTCATACTTGAATTTTTTGTATGCTGTTGTTTGATTGAATTTGGTTTGAATCTTGCTTGTTGAAACTTTAATCCTTGCATTGCTCGGTTCAGGTTTGAAATATCTATTGCTGTAAGCTTTGATTTTTGGTTTCCAGTTATATTTTGTTTTCTTCTTTAGTTTTGAAAATAGAGGAAGATAGAAAAAGGCTTGAATAGAGGAAAAATGAACATCCTGAATTCTATAAAATATTTTTATAAATTTTCCAAATAAAAGATACCATTGCCACTTGTTGATTCAAATAATCCATATGTGACAAATGTATTTTCAATAAATTCCTTAATTTACAAGTGTTTAAACTTGTTTCATATATTAATTCCTTATGTTTTAACATTAATATATATATATTATGTATAAGAGTTTAAACTATAAATATATATATATATATATATATCCAACTATTTTACACATGTACATTTTAAAAATCTTATTCAAATATTATTTTATTTTTAGATAAATAAACATTTTCTTTAAGTGTTTTGAAAATAATGATAAACTTTTAAATAGTTTTTGAAAAGTGTTATTATTGAATTTAACAAAATTTCCAAATCATAATATATATATATATGTATAATTTGAGAACAATGTTATTTATTTATTAAATTCTAATCTAAGCCTTTCTATTTACAATTTATACATTTAATGATCTACTATTAGATTCATTATTTTAATTCAAATATTATTATAGTTTCAAATCCACTTTTACATACATCCGGACATCGTTAATAATCAAATTTATTTGTTTTATCCAGATAAAATTAGTATCCCAATAGTTTACAATCGATTAATTATCCAATTAACAATTATTCAAAATCCGGTTATCACATTCCTCCCCCCTTAGAATCTTTTCGTCCTCGAAAAGGAACGAAGCCAGAATTTATTAAAATGCTTATTATTAGAAATTTTTTTCTTTGAAACGCCCTTAAAACACTTTTAAAATATACATAATATTATAAAATAGTTTTTATAAAAATACTTTTTATAACTCGATGTTTCATCAAGTCCATCCTCGTTCTCACAGAAATTCGGTCATACGTTGATCAGACGTAGGACTGAAAATCTATAAGTACTTAGCAAACCCGTTTCAACACCCAGTGAAAATACTTTTGGAAAATAATTTTATTGAAAATATAGAAACCGTTTATTTTGAAAATAGAGGAAATATCTTTGGTGAGAATGCTCTGGAAATCATCACCCGCATCCATGGTCGCAGTTACATCCTGGGTTATGTTGCCATCGCAGCAAAAGTCCATGTAACTGCAGGCTCTCCGCGGCCTCTCGATTATGCCATGGAACCCACGACAGATCGCAGTTACATTCCAGGGTTACGTTGCCATCACAACAAAAGTCCATGTAACTGCAGGCTCTCTACGGCCTCTGATTTTCGCTGTCGAAATGAAACTTCTCCACTCCTACATAGGTCGCAGTTTACCGATATAAAATCAAACGGAGACTGTTGGCTCTCAGCGGCACACACGACTTTCGCTATGGTATACTCTACTCATGATCCCCAGGAACTAGTTTTGTCCGGACTCCTCACAGGATCAACTTTAGAACCCCCCTTGGGGCTCAAGGCAGCACCACCCGGTGGCACTCCTGAGAAGTTCATTTCAAGGGAGCGTCTTTTTCCCCAGAGTCATCATCAAAACATTTTATACTATACACATATAGTATCTTCAAATCATACACCTAGTATGATCTCATACAAAGCTCCTTTACACAAAATCGATTATCCCAAAATCGATAATTCTTAAACTAGGCTTTCCAAATTCTCATATTGATTTTACCCAAAAATCAAGAGCCTTTCCAAATCCTAAGGTTCCTAAAACCTTTTCTAAAATCCTCATAAGATCCTTTATCTATATATATATATATATATATATATATACAGACATGTATAATTATTTTTTTAAAAACTTTGGATCATTTCAAACTTGTATAAAACTCCTTTTATACTTTAAAACACCTTAAAAATCCTTTTCTTCTGGTAATAGATTCAATAAGGGGAGATTTATCTTATATAACAAAGATATATAACTTTATTTACTCCAAATCAAATATTCAAATTTGATTACTCTATAAAGTCACTTACCAAATTACTTACTTCCATAAATTTCTACCATAGAAATATCTAGTTTCCACTTTATTTCATCATATATATCACAAAATATACCTTCATTTTAAAAACCATTTCATATTTCTTATCCACAAATTCCCAGTATTACTTTCATTCAAATCTGTACAATGTACACATATCATCTATACGCTATACCAATCTGATCGCTCACTCGATCACACAATTTCACTTCCGAACTAGTATCATCCACCCGACTTCCTAGTGTAGACACAGAACTGGTTTCTTGATCAGAAACCGTCATTCTCCTTGCATAGTCATAACTATGATAGAGAATATCCAGAACCAATCAACAATCCATATCCAGGTTCGCCTTCAAAAATCGAGTGGAAAATTCCAACTCAGATCGATTTAACTATCTCGAAATTCTATGCTCGAATCTGGATCAAACCACTATGCGAATAGAATAGTATACGTACATCCTACGTATTTATCCTTATTGGTTATTAGCCAAATCAGTTCTCTTTCTACTCACATTCACTTTAATTTTCGTTGACTTATTTACAACTTCTTCAGTCCCATTTGGATTATTACCTCTATTCTCATCTCAATTGGGTATTCAATCATAAATAGTTGAAATCTGTCCAGCTTAAATTTAGAAAATAGCTTGAAAAGTTTAAAATAGATAAATAATAGAAAAATAATTATTAGTTTGTAAAATAGCTATAAAGTAGTTAAGTAATTGTAAAATAGTTGGAAAATAGATAAATAGTTATATAAATTTTAAATAATTGCAAAATAGTTGTAAAATAGTAATTAATTTGTAAAACCATTGAAAAATAGTTAAATAGTTCCAAAAATAATTGTAAAACAAATATAAGATAGTCTTGGTTTTTTTTATAAAAGAAAAGTTGTATAGTAAATAATTTAGAAAAATAGATTTATATTAAAACAATTCATTTTGAAAATAGTCCAGAGTCAAACTGTTAAATTTCGAATCTTCCATTTCCCATCAATTCCATTTGAATTTCCATCTCTATTTAAATTGATTCAATTTCAATTTTGAATTGATCCCAGTTCCAATCAATTGCCAATTTCAATTCAAATAAAGTTAACTTATTTAACTTTCCCAAAGTTAAATTCAATTTGGGTAAAGTTGACTGGATCAGGTAAGGACGTTCTTGAGCTCAAGAGACAAGCTGGATGGCAGGAATGTTTGGAGTATTTCCGCTGTGATATATTGTTGCATATCTGGGACATGTTGATTGTATATGTCCACTGTTTGTTTATATGTTGTAACTCATATGTATTTAAAATGTAATTGTCTGATACAGTTTCCTTTGTGTAAAGAATATTATTTGATATTATATTTTGATCCGCTGCGAATGTGAGGTTTCTATGTCTTGTATCTGTTTCTTCTTCTTTCTCTTTTCTTCTTTTCCTAACAATCTAGAATTTTCGGGATCGGAATTTCTAGGTCGATACATTTGGTTCATTTGTTTTAATATTCTTTCAATTTTAAAATTTTATCATAAGATAAATTTGTTTTAATTTTTTTTATAAAGAGTAGTTAATAATGTGATTAAAATTTGATGCTCGATCAAATCGAGATTTCTGGGTTGCGCGAAGTGTTGTCGTGGTCGAGTGCGACTTATCGGAGGCCAGTGCTTAGTTCAACATTGGCCGACGTGGTGGTGCATGTTGATATGCATGGTTTTCGTGCATCATGTTCGGGTTTTGGGAAGAGGAGGTTGGAGCTCGAAGTTCACTTCGGGTATCTGTTGCTTTGGCTCGAAGCAGGTGAAGGGTTTGGGAGACTCGGGGTAGACGTGGGATTTTTCAGTGGGTTGCTCGAGTTTTTTGTTGAGCAGGTTTTGGTTCTGTTTAGGAAGTTTTGAAATTTAACAGTAATGTTTTAAAGGTTTTTGAAAACAAAGAAACTTTGATTTTTGTAAATGATTCATGTTTAAAACAAAGTTTAACAAGAATTTACTTATAAAAATAATTTGTTTCAGGATTAAGTTTTAAATAAGTTATATATATATATATATGTATGTATGTATGTATGTATGTATTAAATATAAAGTTTTTAAAATAAATAAGTAGATTTCAAAATAAAAGGTTTGTATTAAATTTATTTAAATAACTTTGAAAAGTTTAAAGATTTAAAAGTTTAATTTGAATGTTTTTAATTATTTTAATTATAATTGATTTCTAATATATATTATTTTAAATAAAGTTTAATGATTTAGAATTTGATAACCAATTATAATAAAGATTTTCTTAAGTAATTTAGAATTTTGATTTAATTGAAGAAAAATAAATTTGTGAAGATAATTAAGATAATTAAATTATTAACAATTGAAAAGTTATTGGTTAATATAAATGATTTAATTAAGATAATGGTTTTCTTAATTAAGAATCTTTTTAAAATAAGAAGTTAAAGAATCAATTAATTAAATTTAAATGATTAGTTAAATAATTAATTAAATAATTAATTAGTAATTAATTGAAGATAATCATTTATGGATTAATTAAGTGTAATTACTTGGTGGAGTAATTAGGTAATTAATTACTGGAGGTAATTAAGTAAAGAGTAATTATTTAACAAAGTAATTAGAGGTTAATTACTTTATGAAAGAAATTAGGTAGAAGCGATTAAGGGTTAATCACCTGTATTATTAATTAAAGAATTAATTAATATAACTAATTAAAGGTTTAAATTTAGTTATTAATTGAAGACTGATTAATTAATGAAAGAATTAAGAGTATTAATTAAGTGATTAATTACTTGATAAAGTAATTAATTAAGAAGAAATTTAATTAATGAAAGTAATCATTAATTAATGGAAATAATTAATTGTTAATTAATAATTAAAGGATAATTAATTTATAATTAAGTTTTAATTACTAAATGTAATTAAAAGTAATTATTCAAATGCAATTAATTAAAAAGTAATTAATCAAGTATGATTAATTAAAAGTGGTTAATTAAGAGTGTTTAATTAAAAGTAATTAATCAGGTATGATTAATTTAATAAAGTGATTAATCAGGTGTGATTAATTAATGGATAATTAAGGAATAATTATGAGAATAATTAAAGAATAATTAATTAAGTGTGATTAATTTAAAAAGGGTAATTAAGAGATATTTACTTGGTATAATTAGGAAGTAATTAATCAAGATGATTAATTAAAATTGTAAATAAGAAATAATTACTTAAAGTGATTAAGTAATAATTAATCAAGGATGATTAATTCAAAGTGGTTAATTAAGTGATGTTTAGTTAATTAATTTGAAAATTAATTAATGACTATGTAAGCTGGATTGATGATAATCCAAGTGTTTAAGTAAGGAATTAATTTGATTAAGGATCAATTAAATTTATTAAGTTTGGATCAAACTTGTTACGGATGATTAATGATTGGTTGATAAATATCATTGGACGAGTTAATGATATTGGGTGATATCGTATGTCATTGGTTGATATGTGATGATATGAATGTGATATATCTGAGATGTGATATATATGTTGCTTTGTGATATGTATGGTTGACTTTGATAAAAATGGATTATATATCTGTGTGTTGTGAATCATCCATTTATGTTGAGTGATATTCTGAATATCTACTGTTTAAAACCCTTAAGTACAACTTGGACATTAAAATGGCGTTTTGGATTCGGTGAGACCGGGATCGGGCTTACATATTTGGATATCCGAAACCACACCGATCCAAAATAATCATTAGGTCGTGAATCCAAGTGGAGTGCAAGTGAAGACTCGAGGTGTAAGAACTATTCGTTAGTATAACTCTGGAGGTGATTCTGTGATGAGTTTGACGGAGATAGTACTTGCAGGTTCGAGATGGTGATTCAGAGTGCAAGGGCTATGGTCGTTGACTCTGAGGGTGATTCCAAAATGAGTGCAACGAGATAGTGCCTTCGGTTCCGTTCGAACCCGGAACGGACTTGTATGGATTGAATGCTTTCAGAACATCGTCAGGTGGACGATGTGCATTCTAAGATAGATGTGTCCTATAAAGGTAGTCGCAGCCTCAAGCCTCATCAACCGGGAATGGCTAAAACAGGGGAGGTCCAGCAAGGTTAAGTGGGTCATGCCCAAGTAGGACGAGATTTACCCCTGTCTAGATGTCCTTTTTATTTCGGCTTTGTGGGCGGTTGGATCTGCAGCCAATTGCGGGGTGGTCTTGGGACTGTTCAGTAAGGAATGGTCCCGGCCTTGTGTTGCAGGGGATCGGGAGTGGTCCTCGGTACGGTGATTTAGGCCACGTACTGTGATGGGCGGTACCCCAGTAGCCCTGCCAGTGATGGAAACCCATTCTTCCTACGAGACCCTACGGTTTTGTTTGTATTACCCACTTTTGTGGCTAGTAGCTGGAATTTAATGAATGTAACAATTTCGGCTATTTCATATTTACTTGAACACCCTGGACACTATTATAATATCACTGGATTTCCTATCAAATATTTTGGTTAGCGTAAGGCAAAAACTTTTCCATGTTTATGTGTGGGAAGTCTTACGTGATACCTTTTCTTTTTAAAGGATTTTCTAAAGTTAAGCAATTTTAAACCGTTTACTCACACCAGACCCCTGTCTGACCTGAGTGTTTATTTTCTGTTTTATTAAACTCTTGGGTACTCATATTATGTATGAGTAGTCAAGTGATTCGGGTTATCCTTGACGAATTCTGGAGGAGCTTTGGAGCTGGAGGCTTCGGCGTGTAGATATATAGATAGAGTTTCCGCTGTGGTGTTATTCTGTATTGATGTTCTTGTATTGTATATTAGACAGAAATGTTATAGCTGTCTAAATTGAGATGTATAGTTGTATACTATGATGTATGATACTAAATATATGTTATATATTATATTTCATTCGTTCCGCTGTGAGATTCTGATGTGTTGTTGTTCTTTCTTCTTTCTTTTCTTCTTCTATCCCTTTATTTCTTAAATAGTGATGCGTCTTTCTGGTGATAGAAAGTCGGGTCGCTACAGTTCCATTAGTGGTAGTCGTGTTCCACACACTCCTACCTTATCTACCTTTATAACCTATGTTGGAAAATCCGAACAGATAACCCAAGAGATTAGGTTGATATAAAAATATGCATATATAACTTATTTAAAACTTAATCTTGAAACAAATTATTTTTATAGGTAAATTCTTGTTAAACTTTGTTTTAAACTTGAATCATTTACAAAAATCAAAGTTTCTTTGTTTTAAAAAACCTTTAAAACATTACTGTTAAATTTTTAAACTTCCTGAACAAAACCAAAACCTGCTCAACAAAAAACTCGAGCAACCCACTGTGAAATCCTGTATTTACCCCGAGTCTCCAAACCCTTCACCTGCTTCGAGCCAATGCAACAGATACCCGAAGTGAACTTCGAGCTCCAACCTCCTCTTCCCAAAACCCGAACATGATGCACGAAGTGCATATCAACATGCACCACCACGCCGGCCAACGTTGAACCAAGCACTAGCCTCCGATAAGTCGCACTCGACCACGACAACACTTCACGCAACCCAGAAATCTCGATTCCATCGAGCATCCAATTTTAATCACATTATTAAATACTCTTTGTAAAAAAAAATTAAACAAATTTATCTTATGATAAAATTTTAAAATGGAAGAATATTAAAAACAATTGAACTTTTTAAATTTAAATCTTATTTAAAACTCAAGCTAAAATATATGTTTATAATAAATAAGAAATTATTCTTGTTATTAAAATTTAAATCTCAAATATCATTTTTTTAAGGTATTAAGTCAAATTTTCAAATTTTCAAATTACAAATTATATATAATAAAGTTTGGAAACACTTTATTAAATTCAAAACAATAAATTTTCCCATTTCTAATATATATATACAAATATATATATATACATTTACATTATAAATAGAAAACATTTTTAATCATTAGTTTTGATAATTACTGTATTAATTTTAAAACACAATTTCAAATCACATTATATATATTCATATATATTACAATTTGAATATATTAGCTTTTATTACATTAGATACTTCCTATATATAATATATATCAATATATATATATATATACATTATAAATAGAAAATATTTTGATTAGCTTTTGGAAAATAAATCCTACCCATTTTAAATTGCTAAAATAAATATTCCCAAATTAAAATATTATTAGTTTTCAAAAGAATTAAACTTGTCAATTCATGCTATTAAGAAAAATGTTAATAGATATTATCAAATTATTATTATTAGCCTTTAAAAGAATTTTAACTTATCAATTTTATAATGTAAAATGATCAAATTAATTTAATTATTAACAAAGATTATTAAATTGATATTGCTCAAAATTCCGAGTCATCACATTATTTATATAACATATGTTTATAAGCTTAAGAAAATTATTTTAATTCTTTATAAAAAATTTAAACAAGCTTATTCGAGACGGTATTAGGTCTACAATCGCGAGTTGTTTTGGTGATGGTATCTTGGTGACTTAAGGAAGGAATAGCTGTGTGATGGGATGCAGTATCCATAGATGGTTTTAAAGATGTTCTTCTGAAGTAAGATTAAGATAGTGTTGAAGGAACAGTGATGCCTACTGCAGGGAAGATTCAGATGTTTAGGGATCTTTTGGATCTCAAGTAAGGGTGTCTTATCTATATTGAAGTATGAGACTAAGGTCGATGAGTTACCTCATTTCAGGCATGGACTCATTGTTTTCCTTAAGAAGAACAAGTGGTTGATGTTTGGTTTGGAGCCGAGTTTCTTGAGAAGATGTCTACCCATCTCAAGGATCTTTTAAGTGGAATTGGGTGATAGTTTTGTATTTCAAGGAGCTTTTGGTTAAGGAAGATCTTTTGGCTTAGCAGTATCATTGAAGTGAAGTTTGGAAGCAGCAGCATGGATCCGTTTCTTCGATGATTCAGTAATCTTTGGGATTCTACTATCGACAGACCAGGGAGATAGTGAAGGCTTATCCATTTCTTCGGGAGGCTCAACAGAGCAGGATATTTGTTGGAGGTGATCTATAAGTTTTTCTAGTAGATAAGCCATTCTTGAAGATTGATCTTGTTTTGGAAAGCTGTTCTAGTGGGTGAAGAGAGAACAGTTTCTTCGGAATCTGAACTGGGTAAGATCGCAAAAGTGACTTGCGATTAGTTTGGGAATTCATGGAGTATTTTTTGGCTTGGGAATTGAGGAATCTCATATGGAGGTAAAAGCTATGAAAGTAGTCAGAGATTTTCCAGAGGTTTTTGAGGAAATCAGAGGTCTACCCGCATCGGAGATTGAGTTTCTTATCGACTTGGATTCTAGGAGAAATATCGACGGTTCAACCATGTGAGGGATGACTCTTAGAGCAAGAAGAGTTTTGTGAAGGAGCTCAGGATTCTTGAGGAAGGATTGATCATCTAGTTTCTAGTTAAGGTTCTGCTGGGATGTTTTGACCAAGTGGAATGGGTCACTAAGATTTTTAAAGATCTAATGAACAGTATATGGAGAAAGATTGTGCTCGAGTTCTTCGATAGCATACTCATCTACTCCAGATCAAAGTTGTGTAGCGGAGGCGAGATAGCAGTTATTCTAGAGTAGGAGCAACCGAAAGTTGTTTTCCTTGGATTAAAGGATTTCTACAGGAAATTCAAGTATGAAGAAATTTTGTGGATTTGGAAGGCAAGGTTGTCAAGTACAATTGTTTGGTTATTCCAGTTAAAGAGATGTAGGTTTGAAGTCCATTAATACTTGTGGAATAGAGTTGTGTTTTGGATTTCAGGAAATTTTGGGAAGAGCAATTTTGTTGAGTAGGATCTGGAAATTGGTTTGATTTTGGTCGATTTTGTTCATAAGGCAATCAGCAAGGGTTAAACTGATCAGGAAGGATGATGGTGACTCAGGATCATCAGAAGAGTTATGCTGTTAGAATTGAGGAGATTTGGAATGTGAAATTGGAATTTGGTTATTGTTTTAGTTTTATCCGATCAAAGGAAATATAAGATTTGGTAAAACTGGAAGGCTAGCTCCGGAAGTATTTTGAGTTTTCCTGTGTTCTCTAGAGATTACATTTTGATCTACACGATTGAATTGCCAGTTCGGATAGCTGGAATTCATTGTATTTCACATATCTTTGAGGAATATGTGTATGATTCATCTAGTGATAGGATCAGCAGTTCAGAAGGATCTGGCAGCTGGGCTGGTTTTGAGTTTAGTCTGATATCTTGTTCAGATTTGTAGGATCCAGATGAGAGGAGTTCTGGGTTATAGTAGTATGGTTACTTAAGATTCTAAAGAGCGAGTATTCCAGTATAGATACCTGGAAAACTCTTGATAATATTAGGAAGTTCTATCCAGAATTTTGTCTAGATAGATAAAATTGTTTGTTTTAATTGGTTGCTATGATTGATAGTGTTTGATTGCTGATTGAAATTGAAAAACTTTTGCTGGGTTATTAAATTATCTTTGCTTTTAAATTTTGGGGACGAAATTCTTTTAAGGGGGGAGGAATGTGACGACCCAGAATTTTGAGCAATATCAATTTAATAATCTTTGTTAATAATTAAATTAATTTAATCATTTTGCGTTATAAATTGACAAGTTAAAATTCTTTTAAAGACTAATAATAATAATTTGATAATATCTATTAACATTTTTCTTAACAACATGAATTGATAAGTTTAATTCTTTTGAAAACTAATAATATTTTAATTTGGGAATATTTATTTAATTTAAAATGGGTAGGATTTATTTTCCAAAAGCTAATCAAAATATTTTCTATTTATAATGTGTATATATATATATTGATATATATTATATATAGGAAGTCTCTAATGTAATAAAAGCTAATATATTCAAATTGTAATATATATGAATATATATAATGTGATTTGAAATTGTGTTTTAAAATTAATATAGTAATTATCAAAACTAATGATTAAAAATGTTTTCTATTTATAATGTAAATGTATATATATATATTTGTATATATATTAGAAATGGGAAAATTTATTGTTTTAAATTTAATATAGTGTTTCCAAACTTTATTATATATAATTTGTAATTTGGAAATTTTTAATTTTGACTTAATACTTTTAAAAAAATGATATTTGAGATTTAAATTTTAATAACAGGAATAATTTCTTATTTATTATAAACATATATTTTAGCTTGACTTTTAAATAAGATTTAAATTTAAAAAGTTCAATTGTTTATAATATTCTTCCATTTTAATCATAAGATAAATTTGTTTTAAATTTTTTTTATAAAGAGTATTTAATAATGTGTGTTGAATAAATATTTATATGTGATGATTTTCTGTATATATATGGATGTGTAGATATATGTATATGTTCCATTGTCATCTCTGTTACCAGTTTTCAAGCTTAAGACTTGATTCAAAATTCATATTCTCTTGAACCCATTGATGTTAGTACTTAGAATTTTAATAAAACTTGTTGTTATGTCATGGAGAAGGTTTAAAAAATTTGTTTAAGTTAAATTCAATTTGAAACGTCACTGGAAGTATAAAATCGTCAGTGCATGTTAAAATATGAAAAAATTCAAACTGTGTAATTTATGAATTCAGTATTATGAAATGAATACATAGACAAATCGTGATTTTAAACATTAAAATCAGGATTTTTTAGAAATAAGATGAAGGTGCAGTATGGGTTTGAACTGGAATGGAACTTTTGGGGTTTTCTGGTGATTTATGTGTTTGGAGCAGTCGAGGTTCTTCCAGATGATAGAGGAGGGGTCGTTGAATCTAAAAAAAATACTGGATGATGATGTAATTCATCGAGGAGGCAGTGGCAGTTGAATTTCTTTTGTAACCCTAGTTTCTACTGGGTTGAGTGTTTTGTTTGGTTCGTCATCTCTGGATGATCGAGTGTAGCCAAACTTAGGGGAATGGTAGAGGATGAGTCGACGATGGAGTGACCGAAGGCGCAAGCCTTCAGATGGTCGGAGCGGCGTGGATGTGGCGATGATAGGTTTGGGATGGGCGACGGTTTGTTGTTCCAGGTTTCAGATAAGGACTCGAATTCGATTTTGAGTTGTGGAGAGGTGATTTGTTGGTCGTGTTGGGACGAGGTGTTAGTCGTCGATGTGGGGAGGCCACCGGAGGTGGATGGAGATGGCCGGAGGCACGGTGCACATGCACCGTGCACTTTTGGGTTCTGATGAACTCTGGGTAGTTGCAGTATAGTGACTCGAGTTTTTACTCGTGATTTTGGGAAGTTGCTCGAGGTAGTGGGCTTATTTACTCGAAGCATATTTGGCTCTTGCTCGGGTTAAAGTATGGCAACAGGTTTTAGTTCTGAAACATGTAGTTTTGTTTAAAATTTAAAATAAAATTTAAAACCTGAATTTAAATGACAGTAAAGTTTTTAAATAAAGCTGAAATCTAGTTTTCAATCTTAGTTTAAGTTAAATCTAAGTCTAAAATAAATTCAATTTTATTCTAAATCTAGTTTGGAAATAAGTGAGTTTTTAAATTCAAATTGACTTAATATTATTAAGTATTTAAGAAGTTAAAATGTAATTAAAGAATTTGAATTTAAATGGAGTTTGAAATGTAAAAGGGGATTTAATCGAACTTAAATCAGAATTTCAAATTTGAATTCAAATTTGATTTGAATCTTAAGAGTTGGAAATAAAGTAAAGTTTATAAATTTAAATATTGTAAATAAGTTTAAAAGTTAATGTATACTTTAATAATCTGAGATTAAAAAGGAATTTAGTTTAAAATATTTAAATTTCTTTTATAAATATTCTTTAACATATGAATTTCAAAGTTTTATATTGGTTAAAGAAAATTTGGTTTCATTTTAAAATTTGAACTTAAAATGAAATTTGAAATTGAATTTGAAATAAATATTTTCAAATGTATTTATGAATGATAATTTAGCCATAGATAAGAAAGGTTTTATCTTAAAACAAATTTAAAATTTACTGATTAATAATTTCATTTAATTATTAAGGAAATTAAATGAATAATTTATTTAATTAATTAATGGAATGGATAATTAATTAAGGTAATTAAGTGTTTTAAATTATTAATTTAATGTTAAAGATTAATTAATTTGAAATTAATAATGATTAATGAAAGTTAATTACTTATGAGAAGTAATTAAAGTATGGTTAATGGTTAATAATGGTCATTAACTTAAAGATTATTTAACAATTAATTAATGTGATTAATTTAAATAATTAATTAGATTATTTAATTTAATGACAATCAATTGTAAAAATTATTTAAGTTTAATTACTAAATGAAAGTAATTAAGACATTAATTACTTAAGGTAATTAATGGAGTTTATTGTGATTAGTTTAAATTAATTAATTAATTAAGTTAAATTAATTTTAATCATTTGTTGGTTGATAATAATTACTTAATGTAATTTATGGAATGTAATTACTCGGTGAAGTAATTAATGATAATTACTGGATGTAATTAGTGGATAATGATGGAATTGTGAAAGCAATTTGGATTACATTACTTTGTATAATTAATCAAGGGATTAATTAAAGAAATTAATTAAGGAATGATTAACTTGATAAGTAATTAAGGGTAGTTAATTACTGAATGTGATTAATCAAAGGTGATTAATAATTATGGTTTAATTGAGATTAATTACTGAATGTAATTAATTTAAATAAGATAAGTAATTAAATATAATTAAGGATCATTAATTAATATAATTAATGATGTAACTAAGATTGATTAATTAATCAATAATAAGTGATTAAGTGTAATTAATTAATTGTAATTAATGAAGGTTAAATGTAATTAAGTATAGTTAATTAATTAATGAAGTGATTAAAGGTTGATTACTGTATTTGGCTTAGAGTAATTAAAGTGTTAGGAACAGAAGAAAAGAGAAAGAAGAAGAAACAGAAACAAGATATAGAAACCTCACATTCGCAGCGGATCAAAATATAATATCAAATAATATTCTTTACACAAAGGAAACTGTATCAGACAATTACATTTTAAATACATCAGAGTTACAACATATAAACAAATAGTGGACATATACAATCAACATGTCCCAGATATGCAACAATATATCACAGCGGAAATACTCCAAACGTTCCTGCCATCCAGCTCGTCTCTTGAGCTCCAGAACGTCCTTACCTAGAAATCTGTAATACTCGGTCTGACCCGAGCATTACATCAAAGTAACACCCGGGTCAGGCTGGAAACCAGCGTGAGAAAACCCATATAATAAGAAATACCAAGATATCTAACTTAGATGAATTACCAGAGTAACTCATATCTTTCCACGAGTTCTTAACTTAATTAAGTCAATCACTTATCACATAGCAGTTCTAAGATTAAATGTCCATGCTTCTCAATATATTCTATTCCAGCCTATTTAATTTCACATATCCAATTTATAAGAATTTAGTTTACTAATCGAAGTGGTTTCGGGAATTACTGATACCCGACCCCGGTCTCTTCGAATCCTAAGACATCTTAACCCAAGTTATTCAAGTGAAATATAATTCAAACTTTACGTACAGGGTGTCATCTTACACAGTAATTCATCATCGATAGATGCCCACATTATCATAGTTTAAACCAAACATATAATATCACCTAGCATCACAAATCACATATCAGAGATATCAACTAATCTAAGGCATATAATATCATTCAATATAAGCAAGATTAATTTGTCATACCATTCCTAATTAATTTAAATTAAATTAAATTAATTACTTCAATCACTTTTAATCCTGCTTACTTCACATAAATTAATTACAAACCATTAATTAGTCATCCCTTAATTATCCTCTTTAATTACCTCAAGTAAATAGCATTTAATTAATAACACAAATTTATTAACCTTCACCCCTTTCACATTAATTACAGTTATCCTTGATTAATTCCTCGAATTTACTATCCTATAATTACTCTTTTAGTTAATTACATTTAACAAATAATCTTTAATTAAGTAATCATTAATTAACCTTAATTAATCACAATTAGTAATTAATTATCCCTTGATTACTTTCATTAATAAATCCTTAAATTAATTAATTCCTTAATTAGTCAAACTAAGTAATTAATACTTAATTACTCCCATTTAATTACTTCCATAAGTAATTATTCTCTTTAATTAATTATATTCCATAATTATACATTAATCTCTCATACTAAGTAACCACTTAATTAAGTAATTAATACTTAATCCACAACTTAAGATATTATTCTTAATTAATTTATCCAAATAGTTTATCTTAAATTAATTACCCTAATTAATTATTCTTAACTAATTAGTTAATGATTCCTACATCAATTATTATTCATTAAATTTCCATTATTAAGTAATTATACTTTGATTAATAACTTTAATCAAATAATCCTTATTAATTTCATTGAATGATTAACTTTTTAAATTAACTTCCTAAATAAATTATCTTTTAATCATTCATAGCTCTAATTAATTAAAAGTAAATTCTTAAATCTAATTTAACTTAATTACCTCATTAACAAAACATTTAGGAATCAATTTAAAATTGAAGATACATAATTTATTTTAAGACAAAACAAATTAACATTCAATTTCACATTTAAAATCTTTGGGAAAAACTTAATCAACTTGTTTAATAAATTTTAAATAATCTCATCATTTTGAAAGCTTAATTATTCAAAATATATTATTACAATTTGGAAACTCAAATTATTTTTATATGTTTAAACATGATATAATTCTTTTACTAAACATAGTTAAAACATTTGTTTTATTTTATTTTAATTTAACTCAAAATATGTTCAAGCTTCCATTAAACTAGATTCAAAGAAATCTTCCATTATCTTTAATAATCTAGTTACCATTATAATTTAAATTAAACTTAAACATGAACTTAATTGAAATTTAAATTCTGGAAAACAAATCAACCCATACCCGAGCAAAACACAGAGAAAACCTGAGCATTTTAAACCAAAACACCGAGTCATGCTTGAATATTCACACGCTCAAACAACTTCGAGACAAAATCAAAAATGACCCAAGACCGACTCGAGTGACAGGTTCCTTCTTCTCCACCTACACACGCATCTCCTTCGTGCACGTGCACGACGAAAATCGCCTAACACCGAACAACTCTCCGGCCCTCCCAAGCTATCGACGACCAGGACAAGTACCCCAATCCTTCAGAATCATGAGAACGATGACCAAACAAAATCGAGAAACTCGATCAAATCAGAAACCCAACAGATCGATGAACAACCTCTAAAGCCATTGCCTCCGACCACCATTTCCAATATCGACCAACCCAAAGCCGCGTCCTAGCACCGACGAACATTTTCCCCCTATCGCGATTTTCTCCAGCACCCTCACGGTGGCGAATTCACCCTGAAAACACTGTCATTCAACATGCAACCAAAACCCTATTTCCTTCGCCCCAGGCCGCGACGGCCACTAATAAAATATTCTGACATTTTTCTAGAGATCCCTGACAACACGACCACCACCAGGCCACACCTTCAATGCAAAAATCATTACAACTAATTGCAAGTCATGAGTCAGATACCTAACTTCATGCGGTCTAAGCTATCGAGAAGCATAGACAATCACTTTATCTCTTTGCATTAACACAGCTCCTAACCCAGTTCAACAAGCATCTGTATATACTACTAAGTCCTGACTCCCTTCTAGAACAACTAACACATGTGCATTAGTAGATAAGTGTTTCAGCTTCCAAAATGCCTCCTAACACATATCAGTCCAAACAAACTTTACATCCTTTCATGTTAGCTTGGTCATCGGTGCTGATATCCGTAAAAAATCCTTTACGAATCTCCGATTATACCCCGCTAATCCTAGAAAACTCTTTATCTCAGTCATTGCCTCGGGTCTCTTCCAATTTTTCACCGCTTCAATCTTAGTTGGATCTATGCATAACCCTTTCTCCGAGATTACATGACCAAGAAACTTCACATCCTTCTTCCAGAAATGACACTTCGAAAATTTCGCCTTCAGCTAACACTGCCTCAACATTTCAAGCATCACTCTATGATGAACTTCATGCTCTCTTTCATCCTTAGAGTATATCAAAATATCATCTATAAATACCAATATGAACCTATCTAAGTTCTCTCGGAAAAGTCGGTCCATCAAACACAAAGAATGCTGGCGCATTAGTTAGTCCGAACGGTATTACTAACCATTCGTACGATCCATATCTAGTCCTAAACGCCATCAAAGGAATAATATCCTCTGCTACCCGAAGCTAATGGAACCCTATCGCTAAACCAACTGGGAAAATACTTTGGCTCCACTCAGCTGATCGAACAAATCGTCAATTCTAGGTAATGGATATCGATTCTTTATTGTCTTCTCATTCAACATACGATAACCGATACATAACCTTAATGATCAATCCGACTTCTTAGCAAACACTACGGCTGCTCCCTAAGGCAATCTACTAGGTCGGATAAAATTCTTGCCTTCTAAATCCATCAACTGAACCTTTAACTCACTCATCTCGGTAGGTGTCATCTTACTTGGCGTTCTACTCATTGGTTCTGCTCCTAGAACTAAATCCATTCGAAACTCAATGGCTCGTTTGGGGGGCAATCCTACTACGGGTTTAAAAACATTTGCGAATTCTTTGACCACGAAAACTAGATTTAACTCGTCTTCTACCTACACAATACCTAAGAAAGCATTCACCTCACAGCAAGGGCTTTCTATGGCATATAAAATCCGATCACTACAGTCAGGGTGTCTAAGCGATATTTTCCAATCACAATAAAATATCCGAGCATTTACTTACTTAACCAATCCAGACCCAAAATAATTCTGAACCCTACAAAATCAAACACATGCAAACTGCAAACAAACATATGACCTAACAATTCAAACTCTAGGCATTTACATCTCATCCCAAGAGTCGCATACCCTCCTATCGGATTTGCAACCTCTAAGGAAGTTATTAAGTATAAGGATTCTAGGTTAAGCTTATCTACCAAACAATGAGATATAAAAGAATGCGATGCACCAGTAATAAACAGAAAACTAACTGACATACCATAAATCAAAAGCGTACCTCCCAACACATCTTTTCCTTTTTCCTCTATTGTTGGCCTCGAGGTAGCTGGCTCCAATGCATATACTTTGCCCTTTTCATCCTTAGCATGCTCCTTGCACTGGCTCTTATAATGTCCACTTTGATCGTGGTTGAAGCACCTGATATTCTTCTTCCTGATCACCTTCTTTCCATCACCTAAGCGACATTTATTTGCAAAATTCCCTTTCTTGTCACACTTGTAGCAGACAACCTTCAACTTTCCTTTCTTGGCAGCTCCACCCTTCTGAGCTCCTTTCTTATTGAAGGACTTTCTTTTCTGACTCTACCCCATCTAGACTTCCTTTACCTTATTCCTATCCAAAAAAGCAATCATCTATTCATTTCTCAATGCCATCACAACTACATCATCACATGGATCTTTGATATGAGGTAATGTTGCCTTTGCCAGCTCAGGCTTTAACTCCTCAAATCTCGTCGCATACTCAAGCATAGTCATATCCCTCTGCTCCGACTCAGCAAACTTTTTAAGCAGAGTGGATTTCGCAATCTCAAACATAAATCTATCCTCAAATCTCCTTTTAAACTCAACCCATGTCATTGTCTCTTCATTAACTCCAACAATCACACTGTTCCACCGGTACAGTGCTGCTCCTTTCAATTGTCTCGAAGCAAGTCCTCTCTTTTGCTCATCATTGAGCCCTAGATCAACAAAAATCATCTTGCAATGAGCAGCCAATTCTCCACCTCGATTGCATCCTCGGTATGAATGCATGGCTTTCCTCCCAACCGAACATAATATCTACTCAAAATAGCATAGTTGATGACCACTGGAGCTTCCTGAACTCCTCCTCCAACTACTCCAGCATCAACTCCCGCTTGCATCATGTTTACAAAGAACTGATACATCACTCCCATGTCCACTTGCGAGACTCTATCACCAATATTTCCAGCTTGTGCCTGACCTTAGTTCCTTCCCGTATTTGGTCTGGCATTTCTATTTGTAATAGTGCTACCTCCTCCAAGGTTAATTCTCCCACTTCTAGCATCCATATCTGCATTCGAGCCTTTGTAAGATACAGAAGAATAGCCTAATAGAGATAGGATAATAGAGATGTAGAGTATACTAATGTATAGCAAATACAAGTATGTTACTATAGCATTATCACATACCCCGATCTTATCTCTAATTCCTAAGGATTATGTTTTTAAAAATCATTTTATTTTAAAGTTTTTCATAAAACTATGTTCTGATTCCAAGTTGTAAGATCCCCAATTTGGAGCCCAAAGCTAAGCGCTACAGATGCAGCAGTCATCCATAATATTAACTTTCGATGATCAAATACAGTAATGTTAACGGTATCCATAATATCAGAAGCACTTGAATATGAAATAAAATCATCACAGATTAAAACACTTTACTGATTACATTTCAAAACAACATTTCATATCCAAGTTACATAATCCCAAACATTTCTTAGGCTTAGATCAAATATAATTATTACATAAATATGCCAAGAGCGATATATGAAGAAGCCCCCTTGAATGACCAATGTAATAAATAGTCATAACAGACTTAATACAACACATCAGAAATAAAATAAAACAACTCCTAAATATAGCTAGCATCAGCCTCTTGCTCGTCTCCAGAAGCTTTATTCGTCCACCTACTAAAACCTGTAAATCCTCAAACCTCAGCCTACTCAAATCAATTTTTGAGCACTCGAGAGTTTATGGGGAAAAAACATTAACTTCGGGTCAGACATAAAGCCTGGTGTAGGTAATACTATACATCTTGATTATTTGATAATAAGTGAGACCACTCTGCTTAGCGGAATGGATTTCACCTCACTAATATCCCTTTAAAACATATCTTTTGCAAGTCTTAATCCTGCATCCAAAACTGGTTAAAATAATTAAGAAATATTATGTAAGCATATAAATCAGGTAATAAATGGACTATCTATCTAAACATTAAGTTTTGTTTGATAGCTACTAACATTTGACCGAATTGGGCCTACCAGATAAAATAAAAAAATAATCTTACTTTTTTAGATACTCTTCTTCTGGACGGTCTGTCTCTAACTTAGTTCTCCCAGGGTCAACTGATCCTAATGGTTTCGTGGGCTCACCAATTACCTATCTCTCCTCTATAGATTCCTTTCTGTGTGCAACATCATTTTAGTCTTACCTTTGACAAAGCCCTACACACTGGAATATTGGACTTATATTAGCTAGGGGCTACTAGCTAAAGTATAGGGTGCATCGCCAAACCAGTTCCATCTAGTATTTTAATATCTAAGTCATTTTACTTATGGTCAACTACCCATAAATTTTCCTTGAAAACATTTTCTTTCAAAAACGATTTGATCCTTTTAAATCATACTTAAACAAGGAAAATATTCTATGCATTACTCAAAAAACATTATCATGTTATACATATACTTTACCCAAAACATTGTTGATGAAAACATTTAAACCTGTGAAAGTACCCTTTTCAAAACCATTGAAAGTGCCCCTTTCGAAACTAAGTAACTGCTTTGCTTTATAACCTTAGGCTTAAAGGCCAAAACATACCTTTCAAAACCATTCTTAATAAACCTTTCAAAAACATTGTAAGACTTTTTTTTGAAAGCTTAAAACATTAGACATCCTCTTATCAAAACACTATAAGCATTGCCTTTCGTAAACACTGAAACCTTCCATTCAAAAACTTTCGAAACCATCGGGGTTCCACCTTTTCGAAACCATTATCTTAAACCTTTCTAAAGCATTGAATCCTTTTCATAAAATCTAACCTTCCGAAAGCATTTGGATTCAAGTAAAACATGTGGAATAACCTTTCAAATCATTCAAAACTATACCTTTCGAAACCTTTGGGTTTATCTTTTAATAGAACAAAAGGGTCATAAAACAACTAAGTCAAAAGCACTCTTCTGAAAGTTATTTCTTAAGTATAGAAGCGATGGTGTCGAAACCAACCCTTCGAAAGCATTAGAGAAGGGGAAATGTTTTAAAAACAAAGTAACCCTGTCAAAATAATTTGCTTCGAAAGGTGGAAAGCGGCTGCAAAGGATTTTGACTCCATCGAAAGCTATTACTTAAAACAAAAGGTGCATCCTCTTTCGGAACCATTCCTTAAAATCATTTAACCAAGTCGAAAGCATCCATTTTGAAAGCAAAGCGGGCGCATTTTCTTTTCGACCCCTTCGGACCCCTTGTTTCGACCAAGTCTCTTTCGCATACGTCTAATTTACTACGCCCCAAGTCTTTGATACCCAGTGCTTTGGTTTCGATGGAGATGGAGGCGGAAGTAAGGTGTCGAAAGCTAGGTGCTGAAAGTGGCGAAACATGTAAAATGCATGTATAAACTGATTTTTAACCTTTTAAAGCAATTCCTCTCAACTAACCTGCCTTGTTTGTCAAAACATAACTGTTTCCTAATTTCTTTTCTAAAAGTAGTGCAAAAATTTCTACAATAAACAAATTGAATTAGAATGCTCCTTCTCCTTTTATAAATACATAAAACATTTAATTCCCATGCCTTAGATAATATTATATACTTATTAAAACACTTTGGGAAAATCTATAAAAATTCTCATAAATCATTTTTAATATGTTTTCTAACATATATTAATTTCGGACCCAAAATATACACATATTAGCCGTAATTAGTTTTAAACCCAAATAACCATTTACTTCACTAGAAAATTAATATTAAATCCGCATTAATTTAGAAAATTATGAAAATTGAACCCATTTTTAAAATATCATTCCTGCCCTTATACTAAAATTTCAAGGCATTTGGATGTCGTTTAATATGGTTTTCACTTTAAAACATATCATAAAATTCATATGAATATGCATAAATAAACAACAAGCATATATATATATATATATATATATATATATATAATTTAACATTAGAAAACATGGCAAATCCATACAAAATAGTTCGGATTTAATCTAAAATCGAAGACAATCAAAAACATGAGATGTAGTCGTTATTCACCTTAACTTTGTGATTAAGGAGTTGTAATTTGAGAATGGTATTGAATATATTAAGCTTCCTTCCTTTGATTGCTTTGTCTTCTTCTTGTTCTTCCTTAATGGTTATCGGGCTCTTATATTAAATTTTTGCAATAAAAAGAAAGTTCATGAGGGTTTAAGGTATTAGAATATGTTTATTCCTACTTTTCCCCTCATCTATTAGCCTTATCAATTTCATTTTAGTTTCCTTTTAGTTCATTTGTTTCTAGGCACAACTACCCCTTATTTACACAAATCTCAATCCTTTAATCATTCACATTATTTTATTTTATTTTAACTAATTAAATGTCCTAAATAATGTTACTAAAAATTAGGATGTAACATTCATCAATACCGTTTTGCATGGATACACAATATCTTTGAAGCACCTGTATAAAGTTGCCTTGCAAAGTCACTACCGTCAAAGAGCGGTGTGACTATCTTTTATTCTCACACTTTCAGAGTGCTCGTAGGATAGAATGCTGTCGTAATTCTAGATAGCCGTCATGATTATTAACGATATGCCTCTTCGACTCCATCTTGCTTGCTAGTAGGCGATTTAGTTGGCGCATTTTTGGGAGTTCAATTTCATGAAAAGAGTGATGATTCATGTGATCGAAGACGTATTATGTCGAAATGGAAAGATGCGGTGCATTACCTCATCGAAGAGCCATATTTCCAGCTTAGTGATGAAGCGCAGTGAGATATACCTTCGAAGAGATATATAATTGACGGTGTGATGAAGTTTAAAGTGATGCCTTCAAAGAGACATGTTGTTAATGAAGAGTAGTCTTATTCTTCAATGTAGGGCTCATCGACTCTGATTCTTTCGTGATTACACTGCTTATAACATTGCTTCCAATAGTGAAATTATATGGATAACATTTATCCCCCACATTAGTACAAGAGACGCTTTTAACTCTTTAGGGTAAAACCAAAAATTCCTTTACATCGTCAATTCTTCAATAAAATTCCCCAGTTGACTTCATTTCCCTATAAATCATGAAGTGAATGACATTTTATTAGTAGTCGTTCCTCTAAATTTGATTATATTAAAAGTTAGCACCTATTTCCCAAATTGTCTACGCGAATTAATAAAGATAAACTTTCAAGCATAAGCTCGAAAAATTATTTGATCAAGTTATGAATATAAACATAAGATGCCCTTCTTGGCAATAGGAGGCCAAGTGGTAAATCAATGCTAAAGCCACACGTCCATCTTTTGGAAATAATAGAAGAAGTCCTTAAATTATCATCTGGAAATAATTCAAGTCCAGAAATTAACTTCTAGAAATAATAGAAGTCCTGAAATCGTTATCCACAAATCATAATAGAAGTCCAGAAATCCATCTGATAATAATTGAAAACCAGAAATCCATATCTAGTAATAATAATAAAAGACCCAAATCATTTTTTGGCATTAATAATAGAAGATCAAAAATCCTTATTAATGAAAATGAAAGTCCAGATCCAAATCGGAAAGTAATAAAGAAGTCCAGAAATCCATCTCTAGTAGTAGAAGTCTAGAAATCCCTATTTGAAAATAATAATAGAAGACCAAAAATTTTAATCTAGCAATAATAATAGAGGACCAGGATCTTTTATTTGGTGGTCAGTAATTGCATTTGTTAGAAGACGCAAATAGCCCATACTTGATGGTCCTACCTATAGAAATCTTTATTTGACTCAAAGCGCTACTTGGGTCAAATTTTAATTAGCTTAGGAGCACTACTTGACCGTTAATTATGATTGACTTGGGAGCACTACTCGGCTCTTAATTTTGATTGATCTTCCTTTTAAAGATCTTGGTGCTTTATTGAGGCCATTGATTGACATCCTCCCTCTAGGAGGTGCGTCCGTGGTGCCTTTGATGATGATATTGAAGACTTGATCGATGCTTTAGTGAGGCCTTTGATGACGGCACTAAAGGCTTAATCCGTCTTCCCCTTAGGACGCGCTCCAACTGGGCCGCATAGGCAGAGGATGAAGGCGTTTAGAAACTTTGGACTGACCAAAGGATTACTTTAGCCTCCCTCTAGAAGGCGCTTCAATGAGACCTTTGATGATGGCACTGAAGGCTTAAAGGCACTTCAGTGAGGCCTTTGATGATGGCACTAAAGATATATGGCCTTTGATGACCAAGGCCTTTGATGGCCGGGACCTCTTACGGTCAAGCCTTTGATGACCGGAACCACTTGTGATCAAGCCTTCGATAGCCGAGGCCTTTAATTGTTAAGTCTTCTTGCAGTCAATCCTTTATGGCCGGGAACTTTGATGGCCAGGACCTCTTGCAACATACCTTTGATGGCTTGGGCCTTTGATGGCCGATACCTCTTGCGGTCAAGCCTTTGATGGCTGGGGCCTTTCTTTGTCCTAAGAGAATCTCATTTCTTTCTGCACTTGGATTGATAAAATCCTTCTTTATTAATCCATTATTGGAAAGTATGGTCGTAAATGTTCAGCGTTGCATGTTCTTGCTATGATATTTCCATCTGGCCGGCAAAGTTTCTAATCCTCGGGCTAGATTACTTTGTGCACAACTAAGGGGCCTTCCCAGTTTAGTCCTAGAGGCCCATCTGTTGGATTTTTCGTATTTTCCATGACTCTTTAGAGTATTATGTCTCCTTTTTGGAATTATTTTTCTCTCACTACAGAATTTTAGTACTTGATGATTCTCCATTGGTATTCAGCCGTACGACCACTCATCCCTTAGTTCGTCTATTAAATCTACAGATATTTTCTTTAGCTCTTGATTTAGGTCAAATGCATATGCGATCCTCCAGTGAGAAGGAACCTCAACTTTAATTGGTAGTATGGTTTCACATCCATATGTAGGGGAGCATGGGATATGCCCTATTGTAGTCTTAGTATAAGTTTTATATGCCTACAGGACAAGGGGTAGCTCCTCCACCCAATTTCCTTTTGCTTTGTACAGTCGTTTCTTCAAAATGGTCTTTATAGTTTTTTGTTGGTTGCTTTCAGTGGCTCCATTTGCTTTAGGATGGGCTATAGGTGAAAAGCTTGTGATAATTCCATTTTTTCTTTAGAATTGAGTAAATTCCTCACTTTCAAATTGAGTTCCATTGTTGGATATTATCTTGTGTGGGATTCCGAATCGGGTGACAATATTCTTGATTATAAATTTGAGGACCTTTCCTAACATGATATTTGGAAGTGGTTCAACTTCTACCCATTTTGTAAAATAATCAATGCTACCACTGTATATTTCACTTCTCCGTTGTATACAGGAAGTGGTCCTATTAAGTCGATTCCATATACATCGAAGGGACATAGAATTGATATAGAATTCAACTCACTTAGTGATAAACGATGGATTTTAGAGAATCTTTGACATTTGTCACATCTTCTCACATAATCAATAGTTTGACTAGTCATTTAGGGCTAACAGAAACCTTGCCTCATAACCTTCTTAGCTAGTTTCATTTTGTTAGAGTGATCACTACAGAATCCTTTATAGGCTTCCTTTAGTAGTTTTGATCTTGTTTCTGGACTGACACATCTTAAGTAAGGGAGTGAGTACCCCTTTTTATAGAGTATCCCATCTGACATGATAAAAGTTAGGGCATGATGCCTTATTCTCGTTGCTTTCCTTTTTGTCTGTTAGCATTATTTCTTCTATTAGATACTCCATGATAGCAGTCATCCAATTATTCTTATATTGATCATCAGTTCTCATCTCATGGAATTCTTACTAAAGGATTTTAGTTTTGTTTCCTTTTTCTTCATATGCTAGGGTTTGAGGTCTGGTCGTCACCAAGACTTCGTTTCCTAGATTAGGACTCTCCACTTCTATGCTTGGTTTCTCTTGATAACCTACTGGTACTATTTGGGATTTTGGTACCCCTTGTGAACTTGTCAACTTAGCTAAAGAGTCAACTTGAGAGTTTTTGTCTCATGGCATGATGTATCGAAATATCTTCGAAGTGATTTATACTCTCCAATGCCTTTGAATTGGGTTAACATGTTTAATATCTTCTTAACATACTGGGTTTGCTTACGTCTTTTGTCTGATATCTCTGATTCAATTGATTTACAATTGACTGCGATCGTTATAGATCTCAATTCTAGGGATTTTTAATTGAAGGGCTAGGATAAGTCCCATTATCATTGATTCATATTATGGTACATTAGTAGCTGGTAACCTTAACTTCATTGCATAGTGCAAGCAATGCCTATCAGGAGTTATGACCACATATCTGGCTCCTTATTCATTTGAGGCTCCATCTACGAACAATTATCACTTAGGTTTCAAATCTCTTTTTTTCTGATTGTTCCCCAATAAATCCTATGCACTCATTGACGAAGTCAACTAGGGCCTGTCCTTTGGCTAATACTCATGGTATGAATTCGACATCATATTGGCTAAGCTCAATTCCCCACTTGTATAACCTTCTTGAAGTTTCTGGCTTGCTAAAGACTTGCTTAATTTGAAATTTTGTTAAGATTTAATAGGATATGCTTGAAAGTAAGCTCTTAATTTGCATGGTGAGCATCAAGCGGTATGCTAGTTTTTCTATAACAAGATATCTAGTTTCTGCACCCTTAAGTCTTTTGCTAGTATAATATACCAGAAGTTAAACCCCTTTTTCCTCCCTTATCAGCACTGAGATCACTACATTTTTAGAGGTTTCCATATAGATATTAAGATTTTCTCCATTCACAACACTGGAAATAATTGGTGGTTCTTCGAAGTGATCTTTTAGTCCTTGGAATGCTTTTCGACAATCTTTACTCCACTCAAAGATTTTCATGATCACATTAAAAAATGAATACATATATCGGTTGCCTTGAAGATGAACCTATTCAATGCGGCCACTCTCCTATTTAGGCTCACTGCATCCTTGTCTATTTTGGGTTCTACCGTGTCTTTAATAGCTTGGATTCGGTTAGGGTTAGCTTCAATTCCTCTTGCACTCACTATGTGCCCTAAGAACTTGCCAGACTATATCCCGAAAGAACACTTTTGTGGATTAAGTTTCATTTGATATTTCCACAACACACCGAACATCTCTTCTAGGTCTTTCAGGCGACTGCTTCATTCTTGAGATTTGGCTAGCATGTCGTCTACATAGACTTCCATGTTCCGGCTAATTTTCTCTCTAAGCATCTTATTTACTAGTCGCTGATATGTTGCCCCTACAGTTTTCAGTTGAAAGGACATTATTTTATAGCGGTAAGTTCTCCAATTTGTTTAAAGCTAGTGCTCTCCTCATCACGCTTGAACATTAGAATCTAGTTATACCTTGAATAAGCATCCATGGAAGACAAAATTTGGTATCCACTTGTTGCATCAACTAACTGATCTTTCCTTGGGAGTGGATAATAATCTTTTGGCCACGCCTTACTTAAATTGGTATAATCAAAGAAAGTTCTCCATTTTCCATGGATTTCTTGACTAGAACTGGGTTAGCCAACCACTTCTGTAGAGCACCACTTGGATGAATCCATTTTCAAGCAACTTTTTAACTTCTTCCTTTAAAGCGTTAGATCATATTTTATCGAATTACCCCTTTTTATCAGGTTGGAATGAAATTTGGATATATATTCAGAGCATGGCACCTAATAGTTGGGTCTATCCCTACCATATCCGAGTGAGTCAAAGAGAACTCCTCCTTGTTGGATTGAAGAAAGTGAACTAATTCCCCTTTTAGTTTGCTATCTTGTTCTTTTCTAAATTTCACTATTTTCGTTGTGTCAATTCGGTCTATACATATTTCCTTAAGCTCCTCGATGGATTTCATCATCTCTTGGTCACCCCTAAAATCGGGTTCAGTGATAATCCCCTCTCCTACTCCTTCATCCACTAGGTTTGCATCTTTTCTCTTTCTTTTCTTTTCTGAAAAGCTAAATTTCCTAAATGTATATCGGTCCTCACCGCACGCTTTTGCCTTCGTTTTAAATGATTGGTTTCACGAATCTTCATTCAAAGGCTTAGTAATTTCAGTCTGGATTGACTTATCTTGCACTGTGTCATAATAAGGAATGTAGTTTCAGTTATATTGATCAAGCGTAGCAAAATACATTTCATGGGAGCAAACCGCTCTCCCCTTACTGCTCCCCAACTACTCTTGGTCAGAATCTTCACTATCAGGTACTTTGGCGACATGAAAGCATCAACCTCATCCAGGGCTAGCCTTTCGAAGAACTCATTTTAATACGATGGCTGCTTAATTATAACAAGTGGAGTTTCGAAAGTCCTACAGTGTAGTGGAACCTCCATTTTTACCAACAGCTTTATTTACCCTTAGGGGGTTGATCCCTTATTATTAAATCCAAAGATAGGCTCCAGGCATAGCTCCAGCTTCTTCTCAAGAATTTCCATTTGATTAAAAGCATGCTTGAAGATGACGTTAACTAGGCTTTCAGTGTCAGCAAGGATTTTCGTCATACTGAATGCCCAATTTTAGTAGATATCATGAGTAGGTCGTCATGAGGATAAAGGACTCCTTTCAGCTCTTATGCAGTAATGGTTAGATTATGCATCTAAATCTGGTACCTATGATATTTATATGGCGGTTCTTCCCAGATTAAGAACATCCATTCCTTCACTTCCCTGATGTAACAATTTCTGGCACATTTGATGTTTCCAGCTATATATGGAACCCCATGGATCACGTAAATTCTATTAAGAGTTAATATGAAATCACGCTTGACATCTTCTTCTACCACATTTATAGTGTTATTTGGAAGTTTCAGATTACTCTTCTCTAGATGGGCACCTTTTTGGTCATCCTTAACAAACTCCTTTAATTGTCTGTTACGAATGATCCGTTGGACTATGCCTGCTAACACCCGACATTCATCCGTCATGTGACCATTGGATTTTGATAAGAGCAATATTCGTCATCCTTCCTTAGCTCTAGGTTAGTCTTTTCCTTATAAGAAATCGATAAATTACCATTCTCCTTCATTGTAACATATATGTAAGATATCAGTTTGTTTAAAGCGATATGGCTTACATTTGAGTCTTCTTCCCAACTTGGCTTTTTGTGATTACGAATGTGATTAATCTTTCATGTTACCCGTTTGAGTTGAGCTTTCTTTTTTGCATTGGTATATTACATCCATTCAGATAAACTTGTCTGCTTGAAAGTGAAAGTCTTGTAAATCCTTGCACCTATAAATGTATAGTTCACGCCATAATAGGGTTTGGTCAATTAGCCCTAAGTGTACCGTCACTAGTTTATCCCTATCGATCATTTTTTTAGCTTTTAAAGCTTCTGCATTAAACCTTTTAAGATATTCTTTTAATAATTATCCTGGACTTTGCTTGATTTTTTCTATTATAATATAATCAACGGCAGGATCTTCACAGATGCAGAATTGAGATGAAAAACTCGTAAGTGAACTGATTCCTAGAGTATATAGTCCTTTTGCGATATTGCCCATACCGTTTGGCTGTTGCACCTTGGAAGTGGTCGTGAAAAGTCTACATTGCGTTGTCCCAGATGCATTATACAGGTCCATCCGACTCTTAAAGGCCAGTAAATGGTCGTCTAGATCAGTTGTTCCATTGTATTTGATAGATCGGATCTTAATGCAAGATGGAATTCTTGCGGACATAATAACAACAATGAATGGTGCTTCTCACTGATTATCATTGACTCTCTCATCTTGAGTCCCTTTTCTTTTGGCTTTTGCATATCCTTTACCATTGTTGTTGCCATATCCCTCAAGTAGTCCATATTGGTATGATAGTTGCTTTTTTTAGGTTTATATCCCTCTGAAGTAGAGCTTCTAGATTATTCGTTAGACTTTTCCTCGATCATTCCCTGATAATGTGCCTTAACTTGCTGGTTAGTTTTCTTTTGTCCTTATTCCTAAGTTGGAAGTATTCAAATTTCTTCTTGGAGATTCTACGTTCCCTCTTGTAAGCTTAGTAGTCATAGAAGATTTCTAGGCGAGCACTCCCTCTAAGAGTTCTTTCATCATCAGCAGTTGTTGCTCCAAGTTCTAGATATTTGCTTCACTGCTAGATGACTGTATCGATTGTGACGATTGACCGTGTTCTGTGTTTCCCACGTTGAAATAGGGGTCAAATTCTCTTCTACTGTCGTTGTCTGTATGACCTTTTTCGTCCGAGCATTGAGTCTTCATGATCTCATTTTCCTGAAACAAAATTCATTTAACTAGTCTAGATGATGAGGGAATTAAACAAGTCGGAGCTCGAGCCCTCCTTCTAGCACCAAAAAAGTTAGATGAAAAATGGAATAATACTTCATATGCTTCTTGTGATAAGTTAGATCTCGATTCAAATACATATGAAAACGTAATTAAGCAGGAGTTGATTATGTCGACTTAATCTTGATATGTGCAATGACATGATCATGACTCTCAATTTGATTCAAGGTCTAGCTAATCACTTAGGATTGATCTTGAGGTAGAAATATTAATTGATGGATGACAATTGGCCTTTAAAGAGGGGCATATGAAGTTTTTTATCTCTATGAATTATTATAATCGAAGTCCTCTTAGGCCATTTGGATTATCATGCATATGGACCTACATTAGTCAATGGACAATGTTGTCCATATGGCTACTGATTTGTCATATTACCAATAGACATAGATAAAAAGTCACATATCATAATGAAGTGCATTATGTGTAGCAATGAGTTATGCATTCCGCTCTTATGCTTAAGGTTCATAGTCCATAGTCCATAGTCCATATAAATATGCATATACGAGTACGTCATAGTCAAAGGCGCTTTGACTATATTCATGTCAAAATGGTTATGACAAGTTCGTATTATGCAAGTCCAAGTCAATAATGATCAATAAGATCATAATCGAATTTAATATGCAATAGCAAGTCCATATCCATTTAATTTGAATATGATTATAGTCAAATTGATTTATTCCCAATTTGATTTAGGCTTACAAGTCCCCAAAATGGCGCCCCTAGAGTTGTATTTATATAGGTAGGCGGCCCCCTCTCCGCACCTTACGTCTTCATCGAAGTGGGCTTTGACGGCGCTTGACTTCGGAGCGGGGCTTGAATTTGGAGTGGCGCTGTCTCATTTTACGTCTTCGATGTTGACGAGAGTACTTAGGCAATGACAAGTAAACAGCGATGCCTATAGTGTATTGGTTGTGGCATGTCTTCGAGGTGCTACATGCGGGTGATTGCGGAGTGGCAATTATTGAGGTGTGACATACCATGATCTTTATCCTTAAAGGCTTCTCTCATGAGGTTCAGAGTCCTTGATTTGAAGCGGTTGTAAGTAAATGGTACTTGGAAAGTGGTATTGATTACCTCGAGGGAATCGATGGTATGCTTCATCAACACCGCTTTGCATGGGCACGTAAGATCTTACAAACATGTGTATAAAGTTGACTTGCGAAGTGACTACCCATTCAAAGAGCAGCGTGATTATATTTTATTCTCACACTTTCAGAGTGCTTGTAGGATAGGATGCTACCGTGGTTTTAGATAGCTTCATTATTATTAACGATATGCCTCTTCGATGCCATCTTGCTTGCCGGGAGGCGATATAGCTAGTGCATCCTTGGGAGTTCAATTTCATGCAAAGGGTGATGAGTTCTGCCATTGAAGATGTATTATGTCAAAATGACGAGGTGTGGCACATCATCGAAAAGGCATATTTACAGCTTGTGATGAAGCGCGGTGAGATATACCTTCGAAGAGATATACTGTCTCGATGGTGTGATGAAGTGCGATGTGATTCCTTTGAAGAGACATCTTGTTGACGAAGAGTGGTCTTATTCTTTAATGTAAAACTCAACGACTCTAATTCATTTATGATGACACTACTTATAACATTTCTTCAATATTGAAATGATATGGATAACGATTCCTTTAGCCTCATATTTCTTGGACGCTTTTTGGCATTATTCCTTCTATCCCTAACGTCCTGATTTCGTTTCTTCTGGTTATTAGCATTACCAACATTTACGGCAATACTACCGATCAAGACACTGCTCATCTGGTGTTTGTCGAATATTGGTAAGGAACCCCGATAAATTCTCAAGGCATCACTTAGGCATATGGCATTTTGACAGCTACTATTTTTATTGCACACAAAACTAAACAACCTGCTAAGTTTGATCATTAGACGCAATGGCGGAGACAGCCAAAAGATTCAGGTGGGGCGAAGATTTTAGTAGAATAATAATATAAAGTTATTGACTGTGGATTAATTCAAGAAAAGTCCTACATCACAAAAGAAGAACAATGAATAATAATCAATGTCTATAAAATAGGCAGTTGGCAAAAGTATGCATAATAATAATATAAAAGCTGATCGCCTTATATATGACACTACTGAACTAGATAGGGCTAAAGTGTAAATTCAACTATGACCAATCAGTGAATTCTAGTATTTTTAATTGCATTGCTCAAATCTAGGTAGGGCACAGGCCCAGGCTGGCCTATATTTGAATCCACCCCTGGTTAGACGGTTATTGTAGAACATCTGGCAAAAGCAATAGTTCAAGCGCTCTCTTCAACAAAAGTTGCCATAACAACAATCTCTTTTGACCAATGTAATGACAAAGAATAGTGCTCTTCCACAACTTCACTGCAATAGCGTACCCATAATTTCTAGAATTGTGCATTTGAGCCATCCATAATACCACTTGATGTAGAAGGCATTAATTTGGACCGTCCAGCTCATATCGAACATAGCTATATCAGAGCCCTCCAAACTATATCATAAACATCTATTTAAGCACATTGCATGGATGACACAAGGAATGGAGTTTTTCTCTCTCTCTTTCCTTGACAGAACAAAAAAAGAAAAAGAAGCTCCAAAAAAAAGAGAAAATGGCAACATTATTGTATTCATGTCAATTTCTATACTCAAGGTTCGAGCAATAAAAAGAGTAATTCATATTGGATGTGATAGGAAGTGATCATATCGATCATACCATTATAAAATATTGCACTGTATCTCCGTTTATCCACGCTAAACTAATAGTGATCATATGCACTTAAATATCTTTAACCGGTTAAGTGACTGCAGACAAATGATCTGAAGTCGACTGAAATTTCAATGAATAGGTAAATTCTACTTCAAATTTTGAATTTATTTTTAACCTCATTTTCATGAAAGATCTCAACGTAGATATCATCTGAAACAAACGTATGTATTTGGGGCTGTATCTGGAAGTTTCGCGCCAAACATTTGGGTGGTTCATCATCAAATCGTGTTCTTGCTCTGCATACTTAATCAATGGAATGAAAATGAAAAAAAAGGGAACATGATACTTGTGTGTGTTTTCTATTTTTGATGGATGTAGCATAATTTTCTGAATATATACTAATGAACATTTAAGGTTTCATCGCGGCTTATGAAGCCCCTTAAAATCATATACATGAAAGGCTCAATCTGTCGCTACATACGGTTTCATCTGCCCAAATATCTCTTCCAATTTGATTTATATAGTGCTAAGGATGTCATGCTCTTGGCTAAAGGTGCCACGGTCATGGTTAAACGCCGACCGTAGTGCCTTAGTGCGATGCTAAGCTGCCGCATATTGCTTGGTCAACGATTAGCAGGGTCCTAGGATACTATGGCCGATATTTCACTATCTATAGTGGTGACCTTAGTCAAAACCCTTTCCATCACTCTTCTTTTATATCATTCGCCAAATGTAGGCAATAATTAGATACAAGATAGAGAAGGTTTAAACTAAAGCATTGATCATAAGTTCTGTATTTTATTTTTCAAGATAGAGAAGGTTTAAACTAATGCAATGAGCATAAATTTTGCCTTTTCTTTTTGTATTTGTTTGAATATTTCTTTTCCTTTGTGAAGAGGAATAAGAAATTTATTACTATTTATTTTATATTATTTAAAATAAAGAAAAAAACAGAACTAAGGCAATATCAATTAATCTCAAATAGAAAATAATAAACGGGTTACATGATCAGGTCCCTAAGTATAACAAGTTGTGCTTAGTAAAACAATTGTTACTTGTAATGAAATATGTTAAATTTGGACGATTTGAATCTATTTCAAATCTATAAGGGAGAAAATATTAATTGATTCCCTTAATTAATCAAATATGGAAAAAAAATTGGAAAGATAATCAACTAGTATCAAATGCTATATTTATTGATTTGAGGAATCAATCAAATAAGGATATATGTAGAAACAAACAAAAATATGTTAAATTTATGTTGAAATCAAATCAAGAAAATCCGAAAACATTTCATCTTTATCTCTAAGGCCCTCTTCATCTGTGCACCTATAAATATAAAGACATTTACTCGTTTCATCACAAACCAACAAGAGCGTTCTCCACTAAAATATCCTTGATAAGATCCCTGTTTCTGTAATTTTTAGGATGAGTTAAATTTATAGAGTGATTCATATTCTTCCCATGTTGTATTCTCTCTCTCTCTCAGAGTGAAAAAATAATAAAGGTTTTTTGGGTCTCCATAGATGTAGGTTAATTCTATCCGAACTACATTAAACCTTCTATGTCTCTTTCTCTTTTTTTCTTTCCATTGTTTGTTCTTGTGTGATTTCTTGGTTGATTTTAATTTTCATTGGTAATCAAATAGGAAATACTAGATCTTGATGAAATACACGTATGCTCATTCCAAATTTTCACAATAGTTTGGTACCAGAGCTAGTGTTATTGTTCAAATTGGGTACTGATGGTTACTTCTCAAAAGTCTATTTTTAGATCTGGTGTCAATTATGTCGTTACACATTTTGATGGAAAGAGAGATTTTGGAACTTGGAAGATGGAGACGGAGGTAGTCTTGAAGAAGGAGAAGACTTTTAAGATTGTTTCTACGCCTGAGAATTGAAAGATATTAAGGCTGCTGTTGTGGAAGAGATGTAAGATGAAACTCTTACAACAATTAAATTAAGTCTTTTAGATGAAATTCTTAAAGAATTCTCTTAAAATAATACGGAGAAAGAATTATGGGATGCATTATCTAATGCATATCAAGACAAGTCTCTCACCAATCGGATTCTTCTTCAGCAACAACTTTATTCGCTTAAGATGAAGCCTGGAGCTGATCTTATAGAGCATATAGATATTTTGACCACTTTGATTATGAACATGAAGGCAGCAGATGTTAATATTACTGATAAGGCTCAAGTAGAGATCCTCTTGTATTACCTGCCTAAGGATTATACTGCTTTTGTTAATTACATGATGGTCACAATAAGATTAGTCTATTAGATGTAAAGGCTGGTCTTCATAATGAAGTGTTGAGAGATTAGCGAGCACTGGTTTGGATAGTGATACATAGGGTTTATCTGTTCAAAGAGGTAGTAGTCGAAGCAAGTCAAAGCGAAGTAATTCAAGGCCTCAAGTCTAGAAGGCCTAAGCGTTTGACTTGTCATTATTGTAAGAAACCGGGACACTTTATAACTCAGTGTCCCAAACTCGAAGGAAGAAAAAAAGACCCAAAGCAAGCTTCAGCATCTACTATAGAGAAATCAGATATAGAAAATGATACCGATGTGTTTACAGCTTCTGACTCTTCTGGGAAGAGAAACTTATGGCTTTGATTCTGATGCATCCTATCATATGACATCTGGTAGAAACATCTTCTCTACATACCGTGAGATTGATGGATGAGAGGTTCCGATGCGCAATAATTCTTCTTGCAGTATGGTTGGTATTGGTAGTGTGAAGATCAGGATGTTTGATGTGTTCATACTACTACCGTTGTTAGACATGTACTTGATTTGAGAAAGAGCATGATTTGTGTTGGGGCTTTGATTAGGCTTAGATGGAAGATTGTTGTTGAGGGAGAAAAAAAAAAGACATTGAAGAGTTCCATGGTTGTTATGAAATGCGTGAGAGCATGAAATCTTTATTTATTAAAGGGCACAATTGTAATTGGTGATGCTGTTACTTCTGCTGATCTAGATTTTTTCAGACTATGGCAGCTGCACATGGGACATATTGGTGAATGCAGTTTAGATAAGTTGAGAAAGCGATGTTTGAATGACAGTGTTCAGCATTCAAAGCTTGGATTTTGTGAAGATTGTGTTCTTGAAAAACAAAGTTTTTTTGGGCACCGGTGAGCATTAAGAAAAACTGCCTTGGAGTATGTGCATACGGATGTTTGGGTCCTTTCCCTTGCCAATATACATCCAACAAATAATAATATGAATACTATTCAATACAATACGTATACCTCTAAATTTTTGTTTGATAGTGCTACTAGCTAGCGAGAAATCTCTACTTTTAACAAAGAGGCATTTCCATCTGGTGGCCCTTCTCGTTGTTCAAGAAGTACAAGAAAAACACACTTAGCAAACAACCATATCTTCAACAGGATTTTCATAAATTGAGATAAAAATTTGGACCTAAGGCTAATTTCACACAATATTATCTCATAAAGAGTGTTTTGTTGCCTAGTATGAGTATAGTCCTCTTTGTAAAGTATGACAAATATTCATTTATATCCACTGTCATAGTAAAATTGTTGGGATGATTTGAAAAAAAAAATTAAAACTTGTATTGCGAAATAAAGCAAACTGATTATTTTATTGAACCAAAAGCCTATTATATAAGTAGCATGGTACATTGTAGAAAAGCACCAAAGAAGGAAGCACTAAACTAAGGACCTGATACATTATAGAAAAGCACTAAAGGAGGAAGCAATAAACTAAAGACTGGGTGAAAATAAACATTTAATAAACATGACCCTATTATTTTTGAAGCCTGGGGACTAGGACAACAAGAATTTTTTTCTAACGCCCTCCCTTAGGCTTAATTTGCGTCCAAAATTTAGTTTACCTAGTAGAAACAATCTTTAATAAATTGTGGTATTTGATTGCATCTCAATCTTGATTGATGCATTGGTTTTCTTTTTAGTTGGACATGCTAAATTGTTTCACGCTGATTAGTTCATCATACTTGAACCATAACTAAACACTTGGTTTCATCCTAGGAACTCACTCGACCTCTGTAGATGGGTCATCCATTGATACTGCTGTATTAGTCATTTATCCAACAAGCTAGAGCTATGGCTCAATACTGTTTCTTTTTAGATGACACAAAACCAGACATGCTTCACTCATAGATTTGCCTACTTCACTCATAGACGTTTCGTCAAACAAGTATTGATACTTTGCCTTACGCTATCACATACTGACTGTTTGCTGATGACTATTTGCTGATGCATGAGATTTCAAACCACATGATTGTTCCCATCCACACAATGCTACTACTGCGTCAAATTCACATCTGCACAATGATGCTGTTGCATTTGAATTTGTGACTGCAATGCTCCAAGCCTCCAATCAACTTGTTTGTGGCTCTCTAAACCAAAATTATCACAAATAGTTGCATCAGGATCTGCCCAGAATGCTTTATCCCAATCCCATATTAAATCTGTCATCATCTGTCGATGCTCCCTCACAACCAACAAGGTTGTCGTGGCTGCTGACTGTTGCATGTTGTATTGTTGTTGCTACTCTCGTTGTAGTCCATGGCTATGAATTCATCGGAACGTCCGTTGCGAGCAATTGAAAGGTGTTGATCATAAAGCTTGTAGTAGTTGCATTCATTCACAATGGGTTTTTCTGATCCAGTTATGTTGCTTTTAGTTCAATTGCTAAAGCCACCACATATAACAATCTATCATGTAGGATAGTGCATCCTTTCTCTCTAACCTTATTTTTATTTGAACCAAAATGCTCATTACCAGTATATAACTCCAATCTCGTGGACAATATATAGTCTGAACTTATTTTAGTGTACACTAGTTTGCAGACCTTATTACAGTAAGCAATCCAATGAAATTCTCAACCAGCGCATCATCCTCCCTGGTCCACCAAGGTAGGAGACAAGGTGCGTCTATAGTGGTTTCAGACTTAAGATAGCATGGATCCAATCTAATATTCAATAACTGTCATGCTATTTCTCTTCAAACTGTTGTGCTTCTCAAAGTGGTCTTATTCCAGACTCTCTTCATCGATAAATCTGAAACGGCTTTATCTGCCGTCAACCTTTTCACATGGAGCTATCCTCGCCATATTCCGAAGAGAAAGTCCACTGCTTTGTCAACAATTAAAATCAACCGCTATTTTTCAACAAGATTCGACGGACGGCGACCTTATATGGTGGCTGCCGCCACCAGGGGAAAACACCCAAAATCGAAAACCCCGTATGAGCATTAAGGCTCCGATGCCACTTGTTGGAATGATTTGAAAAAAAAATCAAAATTTATAATGTGAAATAAAGCAAACTAAATGTTTTATTGAACTAAAAGCCTATTATATAAGCAGCCTAGTAAATTGTAGAAAAGCGCCAAGGAACGAAGCACTAAACTAAAGATTAGGTAAAACTAAACATTTAATAAACATTACCCTATTATTATTGAAGCCTAAGGACTAGGACAAAAGGGATTCTTTTTCTAACAAAAGTGTTTATGATCCTATAATATGTGTATTTGTATACATACAAACACAAATCTTTATTAATAATTGGTTTGGAAGCGCAAAGTTTTGGTCTGAACACGAACTTTTAAAATTGTCTTTTATTTGAAACATGGAAAAAAAATATGTTAATGTATACTTAATTTAAAAAAATGAATATGTCTTGATTTACCATATATCATATCTAGATATTTATGAATTTCAAGATTATGCATTAAACTGTGAATAAATGATACAAATATCAAAACGAAAATGGTTTTACAATGTTGGAAATGATTTAATTAGTTGATTCTGATTAATTAATTTAAACAAATGAATATATATCTTGATTTATTGCATACCATATCCAGAGATTCATGAATTTTAAGGTTATGCATTAAACTGTGAGTAAATGATACAAATATCAAAATGTATATGTATGAGAAACATAATGAGTGCAAAAATAGATTTAAAGGAAGAGGAATAAAATGTTGAAAAGTGTAATTAATAAGCATTAATTCAAAAATACCGTTATTATATCAATTTACTACACCATCAAGCAAGTGGTTGATATAATGTTATAAAATTATGAGAATAAACGCATGACAAAATTAAGGTTGCAACCATATGACGTTTATACAATTATGGATAGTAACCATATAACGCTACACAATTCTATTTGTAAAGTTAAAAATATAACATGTTATATGTATAGCACTGTTTTGTGTATTCTCAAAAAAATATCATGATTACATATTATTTACGGACATAAAATCAACTGATCAACGAAACTTTATTCTTTTTTCATGTTATTTTTTATTTTTAAATATGCATAAAGATTACGTTTTTTATATAAAATGATCAAAATTACATGTCAGTCATCACATTCTTATTACTTTAATCTATATATTAAAAAATTAATTTTAGCATACAACAAAATTTATCAGCCAACCAATGGTTATTAAACACTTTAACAAGCCAAGGTCAACTTAAAACGATGATATATCTCTAAAAGCATCTTTAACGAAAGATAGTGTATATGTTCATAAATCAACAAACGACAACAAAAAATCCCCCTCAAAAAAGATTATGGATGAGATGGTAAATTTACTTTTGAAGTGGTAAGTGATATATCATTCAACAATTTTGAATAAAATAATAATAATTAAATTTTATTATCTTTTTGATTTTCTCTTCCTGTTTTTACATCGGCGTAAACTTCTACAAATGCATCTCTATAGTTTTTACCAAATGTTATTATCATTTAAAAATAGGATCTAACAACTGTACTTTTTTACAAATTCAATTCGCTCTCCTACGTATATTACCAAACTTAGTATCACTTAAATATATAATCTAACAATTAAACTTTCTATACGTTTTTGCTCTTTATTAATTGATAACAGAAACAAAAATTTAATCTAAAAAAATTAAATGTTCCAACTTAGAAGTGAAAGTCTAACTAATTACAAATGATTCCAACGCAAAAAAATAGCTACATATTTAAAAAAAATTATTTCTCTTAAACATGTTAAACACATATAATTTGTAAAAAAAAATCAATTTACTCGCAAAGCATGTACTATCGTCATGCGTAAAGCGCGTGCCATAACACTCGTATATAGAATACCTATAAAAAAATGCTGGTTTTTGAACTAATTAATATTTATTGAGTAACCAAAACAAAGGTGTAGTTTTAACGATAAATTATAATGCTTCCTATATTCGACTTCTTATATTAGCTACAAGAAGCCTCCTCACCAACTATGACATGACACTTAATGATGGTAATGTTTTAGATTCAAATAATTTTTCAAATTAAAACCTTAAAGCCGATTATGTTTCTGTACTCTAGCAAAGTAACCTCCAAAATAAATTGCAAATACTGAGTTAAGCACAATCACTGTCGCTGTAATAAGGAACTACTCATCCAGCCGTAATCAAGAGTTATATAAACTAGAAAGAATTGACTACAATTGGGGTCTTAAACTTAAAAAGATTTCTAGAAGAAGAAGCATCAGATGCAATATGATACTAAAGTCGAAACTTAATTAGATATCATTGAACATTATAAGTGATGATCAAGAAAAGCGATCTTTACAGGTAGAGAAGAAGAGAGGGAAAAAACTTCATGGTAAAATTTGTGTACAGATTCTTGGATTTCTTTGAAGTAAAATCTGCTACGGAGATTTAAGAAATCATCATTTTGACAGAAGTTAAATTTCAATCTTGTTTATGTCCAATGGATGTCAAGAACAACAAAAACGTTGAAATCTTAGAATATATTTGTTTTGCAACATTGTTTCCTTTGCAAATCGACAGCTAAAACACTAAGATGCTTATATTTCCACTGTGTGATTACTTGTGAAAACTGTAGGATCCCATCTTTCACTTCAATCTATATCTTCTAAGTCATCATCACATATTCGTTTCTCACTATTTTTTCCCTTTCCGTAGAAGAAGGGTTGGTTTATGTGTTGGAAAATTCCAACATGTAGTCCACATATGTAAAATAAAACGTATTGTTCTATTTTGATGTAAAGACTAATTAAAGTGATCAAATTATAAATTAAAGTTAAAAGGCTTGCATGTATAATTGTATGGTATTAATGTGTAGATACCGGGGCAATTCTAATTTGTTGAAGGACCAGATTAGAAAAAGCCAACGTTATAAATTAGATTTTATGGTCCCCAAATTACACAAGCTATAGTTTTTTTTCTTAATCTCTTCAATGGAAATAAATCAGATCTAGGGTTTCTGTCAATTTGGAATATCAAAACAATTTTTCTTCTCTTTCAATCAGCAACTGTGGATTTAGTTATGACTTCTGCTAATTTAATTAACTTCCTTTTGATTTCTTGTCAATCAAATCAATATGGGTCACCTGTTCAGATCTAGGGTTTCATGATTAATCAGTCTTAAACTATAATGAAATCTTAACAAGTGGTATCAGAGCCGTCTATCATTATTAGGAAATTTTTATGGATTTTTGACAAGTAAGTTTTGAATTAAACTTCATTTAGAAGTAATTAGATTCCACTTAAGTTTCAAACATGTTTGATCTATGTATCAATGATTTTTTTGTGTGATGATTTTGAATTTGGTTTAATATCAGTTTTATTTTATATATTGTAAATTGAAAGGCTGATTTTTGAAAATGTTTTGGTGTAGAAATACAGATCTGAATGACCTGTATGTTATTTATGAATTAAGATAGAATTTTGAAACCAATAATTTTTTATGAAATAATCTAAATTCCTCTAAATTTCGAAAACAACTTATGTTGATTAAAACATCCACATGTTTATTCTTGTACATTTTGTAAATAAGTTGTGAATTTTAAGGGAGGAATACATTATGATTTGATATGTGTAGTCATTTTCTTTAATGTTTATAAATGGTATGGATATGGATGTATACACACACATAGATGTGTGTGTGTGTGTATAATTAGAACCATTTATACAAGTAATATAAATTAGGTTTTATGATTATTTTACATTAATCAACTTTTGATTAAGTAATTTTGATATATATATATATATATATATATATATGAGGTATTTTGGTTATTTCAGAAATTTTGATTAATTAGAAATAAAGTATGCTATTTTAAAGTTTTTATGTTTATTTTATTACTGAAATAAATTTTAACATGACATTAATTTACATTTTGTACCACAAATGGTCAATTGCATTTATTTTTATCATAAACATATTAAATGTCATTGTTATGGTAATAAACGAATTCATATGTTATCATAAATGCACTAAATGCATCGGTTATAATTAATTTAATGATGCAACATGTTTGTCTTTGGAATAAGAAAAGAAACGTGGTTTATTATTTGATGCATTTATGTTTGATAGTTACGGATATTATATATGTTTGACCCATGCTCTTTGAAAAATATGTTTCACTTTCATACTTTGGTTATCATAAAATAAAAGGAGCAGCAATTTTCATATTTTACCAAAATGCATGGTTACTGACCTTAATTAAGTATTCAAATAATAAACTAAAAATAAAGTGATACAGTGGCATTTTGTATAGCTATATTATAATTTAGATATACATTATAGCTACTACATTCACTCATGTTATATAGTACGATATTTACTAAGTTATTTATGTATAATTTTATGTGGCATTTAATTATGGAGTGTATCTATGACATTTGTTATGTAATTTATTTATGATGCCTTGTACCATATTTATTTAGGGAATGTCATGAATATAACCACATACTTAAAGTAAATGATTATAACAGCTATGATTAAAATATGATGTACCACATTTATAAATTTGATATTTTCAAGTGACATATAGACTTAATTACTTTTAGGAGTGTTTTATAGCGCTCGAAATACTTTATATACACAAAGAAATATATTCAAATATATTATTGGTGCCTGTTTGCAAATTAATTATAAATATCCTACATTCCAAATGAGCTAATTGAAATAACATATCACCAAAGTGACCTCTCTTATTTTAGTTATTCATGAATTTTTTTTATATTTGTATGTATTTATTCATGCGGATATAATCTGGCCCAAAGAAAGACTAATATTTGGCCAAATAACTTACACAGTGTGATAATAAATATGTGAAAATTATAAGGTTTTACAAGTGAATAACTAATCGGTTCAAAGGAAGATTGTTATTTGAATTGAATTTATGTCAGTATTTGATCATTACAACAAGAGTACCACTTACATAATATTACCGTCCAAAGACTTGATATTAATGTTGTGCTAAGTATCTTGAGAAGAGATTTACCAATTATTTGAATTTACTATGGCTGACATTTAGACATGAGCATATACGATCAATCCTTAATTTTTGTTCCATTTTCAACTAATTTAACTGAAACGTCTGCCACTTTTAATGTTCTCGTCTTGTTTGGGACTAGCTCTGAGGATTATTAAGAGAACATGTTGTTTGTTCTTAACTTCACGGATCTAGCTCTTACAATTAAGAGGATCATAACCACCCCTATTATAATTAAATGTTTTTATAATGTTATGAAGAAGACGTAGAATATTTCAAATTGCAAGAGTCAAATGATCATAACGTATAATATTTCAAAGGGTTTCACGGGTGTGATGTCCGTAGAGATAATTAATTTTTAGGTATTATTTACAAACTGAAAAGCATTTTCCCAAAAAATTAATTGTGGGAAACAAGGGCACTTTATATTGTCTGATTCCATAAAATAAATGTAAGGGAAATATGAATGAGTACTATATAGAAAAATAATGATTCAAAAGTTATTGCATTCAAGGTATTGTTACTTTTTTAATACTCTCTTTATTCACAGTATTACTTTTTAAGATTATTATTAATTTTCTTAAAAATAAAATGGCTTCTTATTAAGCACATTTCGCATTATGGTAAGAAGAAGAGAAATTAAAGCATGATAAGGTAAAAAGTACCCATTTATCATACATAGTGAATGAATGTATAATTAGGATGAAGAAGTCGCTAAGGACCTAAACAAAAGAAATAACATAAGGATATATTATAGTTGTTTCTATTACGAAATCTATGGACATATAAGAAGAATTTTACTAGATATCACACGTATCGTATCTAAAAAGATATGCATATTGTTTTAGATTTGTTTGATATTGTTGTTATACTGTCACCTAGACAGATTTCGGTATCTAATTCTGATATGAATTTTTTTTATTGTTATTGTTCTTTAGAAATAATAAGATTAATTTGTGAATAATTCAAACATTGTTAGAATTAAAACTCCTAATGTTTAAAATATAGCTTATATCTACTTATGTTAAATACCTTCTATAATGAAGTCTTAAATTTTGGTGATTAATATGATTATTTGTTTCAGCTTAATAAATAATTGTAGACTGAGGCACTAAAGGTAGCAAATAATTTATTGATATTCTAAACGACTTAAAAGCTACAAGTTTTATAAACCCACACTAAGGAAAGGTTAAAAATGGGAAATGCTACAATTTTTAAGGATATTGAGTTTAGGGGGGAAATAAAGTACGGATCATTGTTTTAAGGATAATCATTAATTTCGATTTAACTACAGTAATGTATAGGATTTTTTCCTTTTATCAACAAGAAGTAAATTATGAACCATAATACGACAATGTTAAACAAAATTTTAAGTTATGTATCATTATATTTAAGGAGAATCGTTATCTTTGATTCAACTACAATTACTTCTATGGATAATGTATAGGATTTGTTTCTTTTTTTTGAACTGGTACTTTATATACAACAAATCATTGGGACAACATATCTCATGTCAAATAAACGTTCGAAAGCAGGTTTCAAACATGTGACTTCCTGCACCAAAGCCGATTCAATTAACCACTTGGACAAAGGTGCTTGTCTAGGATTTGTTTCTTTGCACTAAGAAGAAGTAAATTAAGAACCATAATAAGACAATGTCAAAGAAATTTTTCTTCATGCTAAGGTTATTGTTTCAAGAAAATAAACTCAACAACATCAAAGTGCAAGGTCACTAAAGAAATCCACTTGAAGAAAAATACAATACCAGATGACTATGTAGTATTTCTCTATAAAGATAAATAATGGATTGGTGAAGATGATTATGTGGACTTACATCATTCAATACAAGATACTAATTTGAAATGTGGATTTAAGGTATGTATATATAGTGTAAATTTATAAGAATAATAAAGTTCGATATTTTGCCCCTAACATAAGTAACAAGATCATTGGTTATGAATAACTATTCAAAAACAAAAAGAGATTAAGTGGTAATATGGAAAGGTATAAGGCTTGTTGAGTCACAGCTTCTATGAAGATTTTGATTGCTGACAACAATATTAAAGCGATCGACAAATCAAGACGTACATATGGTACTCTAGATTATAGGTTGATTATTTGATGTTATAATAGTAATAAAATTGTCAAAATCTATCCTCAAATAATCATGCACAAAATATAATATATATATATATATATATACACATTTATATAGGTTGTGCACTTTATTGTGCAACTTAACAGAGACCGGTCGACCGGTCCAAAAATGAACGGTCGACCGTTCCTGTTGAATGTGCACAATAAACGTGCACACATGCACATAACGACTATATTTTTAAAAACCTGTCTACCGGTTAGTTTTTGACCTGTCGACCGTTTTTAAACAGAGAGCAACTTTTTCCAAAAGACACATCCTTCTTCAATAGTTGCGTCTCTTCTTCTTCATCAATGATCATAACTTTTGACTGCAACTTTTCACCAAGGGTTATAACTATTTTCTCTCTATAAATACACATCAATATCATTGATTAAAACAATAAGTTTTAATTAAGATTATATATGCTCTCTATCTATTCTTTGAATTCACTTGCATTCAAAAAGCTCTAAACTACTTTCATTCCTTATTGAATCATTGACACTATCTCATATATTTTGATTCAATAAGCAATATAAATTCCATAATCTTCACAAACATCATTCACAATTTGAGGATAAGATTATAGGAAGAGTGTACTACAAGTGACAAATCCGTGTTTACAAGAGCACAAGTTGTCAACAACAATTGTAATTGTTTTTTGTTGAAGTCCTCAGTATTGTAAGAGGCAAGTGTTGAAGTCCTCAGTATTGTAAGAGGCAAGTGTTGAAGTCCTCAGTGTTGTAGAGGCGTGAAATCCCGTTCGGCTGTTCGGGTAATTGTAAACCTGTTCCTCCGGGTGAAGCGAGGTTGTAATTAGTGAAAATCCAGATAGTAGTCTGGGACTGGACGTAGGACGGTGCTCCGAACCAGTATAAAAATCTCTGGTGTGATTTTTCTATTTTTTATTTACAATGCTATTATCATCTATTTCTGCATTTGTATTGTAATCCATATTAAACGATCCGTGTATACTATATTAGCACATATAATTGTATATACACCGCACTTTCATTTGGTATCAGAGCCAGGTTATCATATAACCGTAACACAGTTATTTGATATATTCTTGTAATATGGCAAATAACGCAAGTACTAGCACTCAAAACACCACTTACACAGAAGGGCAATCGACACAAAGACCTCCATTTTTCAATGGTCTTAACTATAGTTATGGGGCAACACGTATGTCATTCTTTATGCAATCAAGTAGCTATGATGCTTGGAATGCTACTCAAAGAGAAATAGTGAATCCAACAACTGATTATTCAGAATGGACTGTGGCTGAGAAAACGGCAGCAGCCGTAAATGCAAGAGCAATAAATATGTTGTTCTGTGCATTAGACCAAAATGAATATAATCGTGTTAGTATCTGTACTACTGCATATCAAATTTGGCAAACGCTAAAAATCACTCATGAAGGTACTAACAAGGTTAAACAAGCCAAAATAGCCATGCTGAAAAGTCAATTTCAAAATTTCAAAATGAAACCAAATGAAACAATCAATGACATGTATTCACGGTTTCAAACTATTCACCATGCACTTATTGGGTTAGGACAAAAGTATTCCGATTTTGATGTTGTTTCAACAGTCCTACATTCTCTGACTAATGAATGGGAAGGAAAAGTATTAGCAATTGAAGAAGCTAATGATCTTTCCGTCATGAAGCCAGATGAATTGATAGGAAATTTAATGTCCTATGAAGCAAATTTGCAGGCTAGAAAAGAACAGAAAGAAGAAAAGAAAAATGTAGCATTTCATGTTGAGAAAGATGAAAATGAATCAGATTCTGAAGATGAAGATTTGGCGTTCATTGCTAAAGGTTTCAAAAAATTCCTAAAATATCGAAAAGCCAATCGCTACAATAAAAGGAAACCTGGATCAAATAAACCATCTTCATCTGCTATAGAATGTTTCAACTGCCATAAAAAGGGACACATGCAGAAGGATTGTCCAGAACAAAAGAAAAAGTCAGAAAATGACAAATTCAAATATAAGAAGGACAAATCAAAGAAACGAGCCTTCTCAGTAACATGGGATGATTCAGAGTCATCTTCATCAGAAAGTGAAAGTGATTCGGAGAATGAACAAGCTAATGTTTGTTTTATGGCAACAGAAGATGAGGTACAAATTCCTACATTTGATGAATTACTTGATATTAATGCTGAATTGATAGTCAAATATAAAGACTTAAAACGTCAATTAAAAGTAGTCAAAGCAGATTTAAGTAAAGCAGAGTTTGAACGAGATATGTTAAAAGATGAGAAGAAAATATTAGAAGAAGAACTTGAAAATATTCAAGAATCATCATCTAATGTTGACTCTCAAATATCTCTTTTGAGTCAAGAAATAGAAGCTCAAAAAGAGAAAAATAATGCTCTCACTACTGAAAATCATGAACTTAAAGCAAAAGTCAAAATTCTAGACCTAGAAAAAGCTAGTTTACAAACAAAGTTTGATGACATTACTCAAAATGTTTCTAACTTTAACAAAGGTCGAGAAAATTTGACTAAAATCATTGAAAGTTCACAATCTATTTCAGATAAACAAGGTTTGGGATATAACAAACATGAAACTAAGAAACATCTTAGAAATAAAAGGAAGAAGAAAATACAAAAAACTGAAGCTAAGAAAAATCTTAGTTTATTATATTTCAAACCAAAACCAGTTGTGAAATTTCAAAAGAAAAATGTCAAGACTATCAAAATATGGGTTCCTAAAACAAATAATAACTTGATTAGGAACAAATACATTCAGCAATTCATGAATAATGTACATTTTAATAACAATTATATATATAAAGGGGATACCGGACCCAAATGGGTTTGGACTCCTAAGACCTAACTCTTAGGACCCTATAAAAAGTGGGTACCATGAACTTAATTCTATGTTTGCAGGTCCCACTGAAGAAAAGAGGAAAGTGGATATTGGACAGTGGTTGCTCAAAGCATATGACGGGAGACAAGAGCTTACTAACAAATATTAAATACTCAGATGGTGGCTCAGTCACTTTTGGAGACAATTCAAAAGGTTATATCATCGGCAAAGGCGATGTGAGCAATTGTGGAAATCACATATTCAGGGGGAGATCCTATACTTGAGTTTTTATATTGTCATCAATCAAAAAGGGGGAGAATGTTGAGTCACAGCTTCTATGAAGATTTTGATTGCTGACAACAATATTAAAGCGATCGACAAATCAAGACGTACATATGGTACTCTAGATTATAGGTTGATTATTTGATGTTATAATAGTAATAAAATTGTCAAAATCTATCCTCAAATAATCATGCACAAAATATAATATATATATATATACACATTTATATAGGTTGTGCACTTTATTGTGCAACTTAACAGAGACCGGTCGACCGGTCCAAAAATGAACGGTCGACCGTTCCTGTTGAATGTGCACAATAAACGTGCACACATGCACATAACGACTATATTTTTAAAAACCTGTCTACCGGTTAGTTTTTGACCTGTCGACCGTTTTTAAACAGAGAGCAACTTTTTCCAAAAGACACATCCTTCTTCAATAGTTGCGTCTCTTCTTCTTCATCAATGATCATAACTTTTGACTGCAACTTTTCACCAAGGGTTATAACTATTTTCTCTCTATAAATACACATCAATATCATTGATTACAACAATAAGTTTTAATTAAGATTATATATGCTCTCTATCTATTCTTTGAATTCACTTGCATTCAAAAAGCTCTAAACTACTTTCATTCCTTATTGAATCATTGACACTATCTCATATATTTTGATTCAATAAGCAATATAAATTCCATAATCTTCACAAACATCATTCACAATTTGAGGATAAGATTATAGGAAGAGTGTACTACAAGTGACAAATCCGTGTTTACAAGAGCACAAGTTGTCAACAACAATTGTAATTGTTTTTTGTTGAAGTCCTCAGTATTGTAAGAGGCAAGTGTTGAAGTCCTCAGTATTGTAAGAGGCAAGTGTTGAAGTCCTCAGTGTTGTAGAGGCGTGAAATCCCGTTCGGCTGTTCGGGTAATTGTAAACCTGTTCCTCCGGGTGAAGCGAGGTTGTAATTAGTGAAAATCCAGATAGTAGTCTGGGACTGGACGTAGGACGGTGCTCCGAACCAGTATAAAAATCTCTGGTGTGATTTTTCTATTTTTTATTTACAATGCTATTATCATCTATTTCTGCATTTGTATTGTAATCCATATTAAACGATCCGTGTATACTATATTAGCACATATAATTGTATATACACCGCACTTTCAAGGCTCATTATAGAAAAGACCATACTCAAAAGGAAAACAATGTTATATTTTAAAGAGACTTACTGTTTGTTTTACCGAAAGATTCTTTAGAATTATTTTGAAACTTGTTGCAGACTGTGATTTTAAGAAACATAGGAAGGATATATTAAAGTCATGTTTCTCAATGGATAAAAAACTTAAGAAAACCACTTATGGATTACCCTTTTGTGTTAGGCATTTAAATATACTATTATTATTCACAGGGTGATATTTGGATTATCACAAAGTGGCAAGGTAGATAATGTTTAAAAAAAGGATTTGGTATGCAAACTGCGAATCAATTGATTCTCTTTTGCCAAAATAGACAAACGTTGTCTTATAAATTAACATAATAACATCCTTCAAGCAAAAGAAATGCAAAAAATTCTTCATGCATTTGCGGTATGGAGTCTAATGCATGCTAAGGCATATACACATACATACATCATGTGTACTATTTAGCAGATATCTTACAGACATTGCAAGTGGATCAATGGTTAGTAACCAAAATGGTTATAAGATATCTATATGGAACAAAAAGATTATATACTCAAGATAAAAGATCGAATTGGTTATAGATCATAAAGCATTATAATCCGAATATTTTAGATACCAAGAGCACAAAAGATCCACTTCAGATAATATAATAATAATATTGTTGTTATTTTTTATTGGATGAAGCTATATAAAAAAAGGAGTCATATAGACACTTATAGCCTTCTTTACTATTTTCCATTATGAGGCATCCAACGATGGAACATAACTGTAAAATTTTGTCACAAAGTTATGGATTATTGAACAAAGATATTAAAAGACCATTAAAGTAATATTGGGACAATAAAAAATATATTATTTTCCAGTAAGTGGATAGTCCAAAATAAGTTCTAATTCATAGAGTATATTGTGACAAACTCCATTATGGAGGATCCGCTTACAAAAGGATTATCATCCATGATCTTTCATGAGCATCTTGCTCAATTAGTGTAACTTTTATGTAAGAATTTTTTTGATTCAACGTGATTTTGTATTTGGCACTGTCATATGATACATTACTCTATACTTTGTGTTACCACCACATATTCTTTCAACCATGTCGAAACCCTACTGAATAGAAGGTAAAGAAGAACAAGAGAGAGAAGCAGTAGCAAGACCTTTCGAAGGAGTCGAAGGGATGCAATAGCCAAAAAATAGAAGTATCAAAACCTTTCAAAGGGTTCAAAAGGGTCGAAAGCTTGCTTCGGCGTTAATGAACACCATTTGAAGTAGGTGCTTCCGCAGGCATGAAGACCTTTCGAAGGAGTTAAAGAAGCAACTTTCGAAGACAATGCATAAAACCTTTCATATGCATGCCAAACCTTTCGAACCCAAAGGTTTCACCTTCATTCAAATCACTCAGAAGTACACCATAATCGGAACAACCCTTTTGAAAGCCAAACCAAGCCTTTCGAATGGGTCGAAGCCATTAATATCCAGGGAAGGTTCTGCATAACGTCGCAAGCATATGTTTGTAAGCTACAAACAGCATCGAAACCATCACCAGTCCAGCACCTTCGTAGCCCCTGGAAACAACCCATCGACATAGTCGAAAGCTCTTACAAAGCCACATGAAGAAGAGAAGTTGCAACCACCTCTTTCGATGAAGACGGAGGCATTCTAGCCCATTCGAAAAAAAATGCAAAGGAAATCGCAAGTTCCAAAAGAGTCGGAAGGCATCCGAAGCCAACTTTTGACCAGGATGAAAGTACTAGGTCAAAAGGTGTCTATAAATAAGACCGAAGGAGTTTGGTTTTGAGGATCCGAACTCAATCAATCTAATCTTGTATTTTCTTAATTCCACAAAGTTGTAAACCATAAATTGTAAATTGAATTGGGTAAAGTTTATCAATAAAGGCTTTGTCGGGTTGTGAGAGGGAAGTCTTCATTATTCTTTATTACTTAGTCATTTTGAAAGCTTTTGTCGGATATAACTCTGATTTCCAGTTATCGACTCCATTGAAAATCACCTTATGACTTATTCGAAACCCTTGCATTTTCAAGTAATTCCATTTATCAACTCCAGGCCTCTAATCATTGGACTTCTACCTTCAAGTGGATCGAAACCTAAACCTAGGCTAATTTTACCTTTAGTTTTCAATTCAGACCCAAGTCACTTAAGATTTCATCTTTCAACCAAGTCGTAACCATTCAAAGCCGATCATAACATTAAATCTCAGAGATGTCCATTAGGCTACTGTAACTGCTTCGAAAGCACTATTTCGAAGGGCAATTCAAGCTATTTTATTTAGCTCTAAAGATCAAAAACAAGGAACTTAAGCCTTTCGATTGAGTTGAAAGGGCAATAAGAAGAAAATTTCATAATAAAGTCTGATTTGAAAGGTGATCTAAAGGAAGACATTCATATCCAAGCCCTCTCCAATAAACCAAAAGAGACCAAAAGGATAAACCTTCCATATTACATCAACTTTAGGGTATGGACAAGTTTACTTTTTAACATTTTGGTGCTAGAAGGAGGGCTCAAGTCTCCGACTCTGTTGAGCATCCAACACCACCTATCTCTAATCGAATCCTATTTCAAGTTTATCTACTTTTGCTTTAACATGGCTGGCAAAGTTAAAAGATCCGAGCAGATCTTCTGAACCACACTTAATTGGATTCTCTTAGAGACAGCTAATGATAAGAATCTATAGGAAGAACAACTATTAAGGATGAAGGCTTTAAGAATCATGAGGAAAAAGAAAGTTGAAGCCTATGATCCACTTAAATGGAGCTTAAACCCTTTTCACGTTGGTCCCACCCCAATGTTTTCTTTAGGGAAAAGAATAAGGAAAGTGACAATTTATTTGACCAAATGAGAAAAACAATTAAATACTATACCAAAAGCCACAATCATTGAAGAAGGAATAGTGGCAGATTACAACGTCTTTGCACACAAATGGGGTCAAGTCACAAGTGGGACAATATCTACACCGGAACCCCAAAGAGTTTTAAAGAGAAAACTAGTTATCAAAGGGTAACTCTAGAGCCAAGTAATAAAAGATTTAGAAGCCATCCTCAAGAAATAAGTTTCAAGTCAAGACTTCCTAAAGAGTGCAATCTAACAACATCCAAAGAGAATGTCTGCTTGCTAACAAAGGATGGGCTTACCGATTGGCCATCACAAAAGAGGAAACCAAAATATGAAAGTAATCTGGGAGGATCTTATTAAAAGTGTGCTATGGATCATGTAATTATGGATATATGATAATATAGAGTATAGTGATAATAGATATACAGAAAATAGTGCGGAATATGAAAGCAGTATAATAAAAATGACGCCAGAGATTTTATACTGATTTGGAGCTTCGTCCTACATCCAGTCCCAGACTCCTTCTGAAAGTTCACTAAAACAATAACCCTCACTTAACCCGGAAGAACAGGTAAAACAACACCTGAACAGCCGAACAGGATTTTTCCGCCTCAGCTGTCGAAGAGGACTTTCTGCCAGAGCAACCGAACATGACTTCTACTTGATGCAGAAAACTTTATTGACTAGTATGTTCTTGATAACACAGATATGTCTTGAAAGTACACCCTTCCTATAATCAAATCCTCAAAAGTATTTGTGTTTGTATTGATTGAAAGGAAGATAATCACTTAGAATCGAAGTACGTATAGATTAACTCGAAGATTCAAGCGATAAGAGTTTGTGATTGCTTTGAATTGCAAAAGAATATAGAGCAAGAATAGATTTAGAGAATAAATCAAGAATTTGATGTTTGTGTAGTGAATCAAAACATGTTTACATAGAGGATATATAGATGCTATTATTCATGAAAGATCTCAATCAAAAGTTGCATCTGTTCCTCTTGAAATTGGATTGAAAACCCTTCACGAATGAACGTGTATTTTCAATCAAATAGCCGTTCTTTTCGTTCATTCAACTGAATCAGAAGTGCCAGTCGACTGAATTTCAAAAATGTGCATGTTTGTGCATATATCTGTGCACTAGCATAGGTCAGTCGACTGGTTGACCTGAGCCAGTTGACTAACCTGTGCTATATTACACAGATCACACAAAAAAAATTATCTTTGAATTTTAAACCATTTGTGTGTGTGTGTGACTACTTGAGGAATGATTTTAATAATATTTTCATATAAATAAGACTCAAAATCGTGATAAATATACATACTATATTCTGAATAGAAATCTTGTCTTGTTTGAAGTTCCATTCTCTGTTTGTCGCCATGTTACACCATCTTGTAATCTCTGTTCGTCAGTAGTTGTTGAAGTTCTTCGTCATGAATCAAAACCATGATTCAACACTTATTGCCATTATCATATGATGAATGGTCATAAAATTAATCACCGCAGAGCCTTTGAAGGGATGATAATCAACTTTTACCGTTAAGGTAAAATCAATGAGTTTGTAAAGAAATATTGAACGAGATCAATAAAGAGCTACTTTTCTTTAGAGAGAATCTACATGGTTGGGAGTGAAATGATCCTCTTATTTGGACATTAGCTTAAACAGTCAAAGCCTTTGTCTACGCCGAGTTGGCCAGGGCAGAGCACCTCCTGGAGGAAGGAGTGTAAGTCTTCAACTGCATCATGCAATGGACAGTGTAAGGCATCGACAAGCCCTTGGCCACGCCTCTGGTCAAGTCAAGGCACCTCCTGGGGGAGGAGTGTAGGCCTTTAAAGCATGGAGAAGCCTTCGTCCGTGACACGCTATGTCTAGGGAAGGACACCTCTTGGAGGGAGGAGTGTAAGCCTCTATTCACGCTATGCAATTGCCAGGTTAAAGCATCGACAAGCCCTTGGTCACGCCTCCGGTCAGGTCAAGGTGCCTCTTGGAGGGAGGTTGGGTAAGTACTTGGTTCAAACCACTAAGAATGTGCTAACCAAGAGCACCAGACAATAACTGACTAAGACTCCAAGCCCAAGAAGCAGCACATCGATACCAGACTAAGATGTTCAAGCCCAAGATGAGGCTCACCAAACAAAGTACTAAGATATCCAAGCCCGAGAAGAGGCTCATCAAATATCAAACTAAAATTACCAAGTTTGAGAAGTGGCATATCAAATAAAGGACTAGGATGTCCAAGCTTGAGAACCAGCCAATGAAACCACAACTTCATACAAGGCCTAAGAGGTTTATACATGTCGAAGAAGACATAATCTAAGGAGTAAAATAGAACTCTGCTTATTATCTGAATCTGGGTTTTGGTCTCTCATTCTTGAACTTCATTTATTAATACCCAAATATGGGTTACAGAATTCTCAATTCCCCATACCCGAATCTGGATCTCAAGCCTATTAATTAACTTCACTTTAATGCCCTAGTCTGGGCTTGAGAATTCTATTATGGATTTCAGATTATCCACTGCTAATGCCCAAATCTGGGTCAAAGACTTCTAACAGGAAAATCATTACTATGAATTTCTGGTTATCATCCATTAATACATGAATCTGGGTTTTGGACTATTATGCTTTCGAATTTCATTCATTGATACCCGAATATGTGTCATTGGATTTCTACTAAAAATTTTCAGATAATGACTTCTGGATTTCTATTACTTAATCATATTTAACTCACTATCAACTATATCCAAAGGATGGTTCCCTAAAGACATTTATACCCTTGGTTGAGGATAAGATTTCCTACCAATAGGTTTCAAATATTCCAGCAATATGGGTTAAAGTTAAAGTCTTTATTATTTCTTATTATAACTGAAGATGGGTTTCAGACATTTAACCAAATATAACTACTTCTCATTTATTACCATATGATTAACATGTTGATTTGTTAATCTATGAAAATGACATGCATAAACTTATACATCAATTTAAAGCTAACAATCATAAATATTGTTTGCTTCATACTTTTCAGGGAAATCATAATAATAAAGAAGAATGAAAGATCCAGCAAATGCAGAAATTATGGTATGAGCTATCAAACAAGTGTTTCAGAGATAACATTACAAGAAAGGATCATAAACCAGGTGATATTTACAAAATTTACATGATTTACATAACATATGAAATTATTTACAAGTGTACCGAACAAATATATTCATTTCATAGATATGAATCTTTCATAAAACTTAGGCAGCCTTGTTTAAGTACTCAGCGATTAAATGATCTATGATGAGACAGATAGCGATACAAAGAACTTCTTTGAGTTTCTTCTGTTTATTCCTTATCCTGTCAGCATCATCAATTGCATCAATATTAGTTTTTAGACAGTGATTGAAAGCTCTATTTGCGCCTCTAAGGGTCTTATTTTCCCTTTCCAATTCGACAACGCGCTTTAAAAGGAGAGAGTTTTATCGCATTTGAGTTCTTGAATTCTAGTATAATATTCATTTATGTGCTGAAAGCATTTAATCTTTCGCTGTTCGTCAAAATATTTCATTGTTTCAAATTTAACTTTCTTGCACCACTCGCCCACTACCTTCTCGTCTAAGCCAGAGGGAGGATTAGTCGTAGTGGAAAATTTTTGAGCAGAAAGGAAAGTAGATCTTGTATTTTTAGCAACAAATGAAGTAGCAGAGGAGACTAGTAAATCAATAATCAAGATATTATTCCCTATAATAAATTCCAACAACTCGCACTGAGCTTGATTGTCCTTCAATTTCATCTCGAAATAACTTATCTGTTAGAAAAGTTCTGGCATTTTGTGATCGAAATCAATTGAAGGATTCGATTTAACTTGATGCTACAGAGTAGAAATTGTTTCATTCTTACTATTAACATCCGCATCTAAACTGGAAATTTGGTCCTTAATATTTCTGACAGTAGTTTTTTGAAGTAAAAATCATTTGTGCCATCTTAATGCTTTGATATTGCTATGAACACGAGCAAGTAAACCATCTTTAATAAATCTTCTCTTTTCAAGATCCGCTAGCAGCTTATTTTCAAGATCGATAAAGAGAGATGCTAAATCTAATGAGTGAGGTGCCGCGGATAACTGTAATTCCTATTAAAATACAAAAGGAAAAGGAACGAATTCAAAACCAGAATGAACAATCTCTTTATTGCTGTAATAAAAGGTTACAACTCAAGTAATAGTGAAACTAAAAGATACATTAGACATTTCTTTTATATCTAAAGAGGAGAAACAACATCTTTAACTTTATTTAATGAATTAGCAGAAAGAATAACTATAGAGTCAAAAGGAATGACAATTCCTTTCGGAGTAATCAGCGGGGGATATTTGCCATAATCCCATTCCCCGGATGGAGGACTATCACGACCATAAATTAATTTAGTTATAGAATGTCCAGATCTCCTTAAGTAGCTTTTCTTTCTCATCACCAAGGAAATCGAAGTGGAGACGAGGATGTTCCATGTAAAGTTTTTTTAAATTTCTAAGAAAACAATACCTTGCTAAGTATGAAGATTTCAAAATCGATGCCTTTTCAAGATAAAATATTCTTAATTTAACATATTGGCCTAGGTAATTTGTATGGACAAGATTACCTGAAGAACGTTCACACTGCGATAACACAATGAAATATAGTTAATTATAAAAAGCAAGACTAAAACAAATACTTACAAATCAAAATTATTACATATTCACAATCATTTATCTGGTTCATACAAAATTGACTTGGTAAAAAATTTTGAAACAAATTTATTCTTATAATACTTGAGTTTTTCAGGAGGTAGATCTTGGTGAATGGATCTGACTCTTTGTAAGTTCCAACAAACTCCGGGATGCGGGTCAGGTCTGAATTCGCCTAAGTGTCTTTTGTATAGGCGACTAAGTAGACCCCGACTAAAATAACCTAAGTATGAGAAATCAACAATTGGGTGTCTATAATAGGCTTTGTATGAGAAATTAACCAAGACGTCCCTCTTCGCAATCAACATCCAGAATAGGTTAATCAAGTCCTGATTCTCTTTCAAAAGAACGCCATATCGAAGGCGTGCTCTCCTTATCCGTGGGGCAGCTTCTTGATGTTTAAAAGAAGACAACACTACCGCACTTCTGTTGTGTCTATAATATTTATCAGAAAGTATATTATGCTCCCTCGATTGCTTGTCTAACTCCTTATATAAACTATTTTTCTCTGTTTATTTCATTTCAAGCTTGGTTTTATAAGGGTGATAGATTTCTTCCTTATCTAAAATAAGTAGTTTACATTATTATTATCTTCGAAGCGAAAGATATTTAAATAGGGAATCCCATACCTGAGATACCAGGATTGATGCTTGGAAAGCCTGCTTCCTTCCTTTTGGCACTTCAACATCAATAGAAGCAGGCTCTTTTTATGGGCTGGAAGGCGCAGGAAACTTAGGCAAAAACGCTTCATGAAGGGACGAATCTTTCTTTGAGGACTTTGTATTATCATCCCCGTCTTTCTCAAAAGCTTCAATATGACCACCCTTGTTTCCACTTAATCCTTGTCGGTCATTGATGTTAGCATCCCCACCGTCGCCGCTATCATCATCATTATCTTCCTCCTCCTCTTCAACGACATCATCTTTGTCATCTTCTTCATTGGAGTCAGATTCGACTTCGAAGGTAGGAACTTCAAAGGATTTTTTTTGAAAGCGTCAATTTCTTCCCTCTCAGCAACTTCAGTCCCTTGCTCCATCTTTTTTATTCTAGCCATGACCCTTCCAACAAGAGCAGTGTCGAGCGAGGGAAAGCTTAAATCTAGTCATTTATCGAGATGGTCAATGTAGGCGAGCATAGAGCATCTTCAAAGGAATTCATAATAATGTCTTCAAGAGATGAGTCAAGAAATTGCAACACTCGCTGCTTTACATCAGAAATGATGCTGATTGCCAATTTTAGGGAGCCCTTATTCTTTTTCAAATTTTCCTTTGACAACGATTTTTTAGCTGCCACCAGTCCTTTTTCCTCTTAAGACTCTTTCAAATTCACTAACGATGCAAAGTTCTCATTAGCCAAAAGTTGGCGAGCCTTCCTCTCCTTCAAGATAATAGATTTTGACTTGGCAAGAGAAGCCCTCAATCGCTTCAATTCAGTTGTGGTCTCGCTCTTCTCCGCAGATAAGGAGGAAACTTGGTTGTTCAATGCAGTAATTTCATCTCGAAGTTTAGATGTTTCGGCAGAAGATTTGGACACATTTTCGTGGAGTGAGAACCAACTTTTGGAAATTTGAAATAAAAGTACAACATAAGTTAAAAGATTAAAGAAAAACGGAGATAATAATGTTAAGTAATGAAACGCATACCGAGAGTTGTTGTTCAAGAAGGAATTAATAGTATCCCTCCAAATTAGAAATAGAGGATGACGACTGAGTTGAAGTGAACGACGGAGAATTTAAGATAAAATGGACTATCTTCGCGAAATCACTCGAAGGTGTGGAAGTTAATGGTCCCGGAAGATTTAGCACTTAAGTAGGGGTTAAAGTCCCCTAAACCTTTTACATCTACTCAATTACGCTTGGAGATTTGTATACAACAATGCAAAAAAGAGGATCGACCTTGGTAGGCATTTCCTTAGGTAAGACATGAGGAGCTTCGATGGTCGGACTCTTTAGAAATTCCCCGTTATTAATAGACTCCTCTTCTTCCAATATTGGGGAATCGGGAACTTCAACCACTTTAAGTCTCTTTGAGGGTGGTTCCATTGTAAACGTTTTACTTAGTTTTCTTTTAGCAGCCATCTTCGATCTGGCAATTGCCTGAGAAAAGGATGATGCATGAGAAGTTGAAGAGGGAGAAGTCGAATCTCCTGTAGGTTTTTCAACTTGAAAAACTACTGAAGAGAATTCGAACAGATTATAAGTCAGTAGAATAATTTGAAAAATAACATGGCAATAGATAACAAGTGCAGCGCTTATAACTTACTGAAGTGGTCAGCGTAGATAGGTGACATTAGGGAGAAATTTGTAGAATCTCCCAAGGAAAGGAAGAGTTTGCTTCGGGACGTGTGTTGGGTTTGAAGGGTTTGGCCGAAAATCCTTTGTTCGGTCGGCAAGAGAGGGTACTTCTGCAAATTTATGGAGTTCAGCAGCGTTAATATATTTTTGATTTTAATTGAAGCTGCAATTAAGGACTTTACTGCTCTTTTATTTTCCTCATTTAGTTCTTTAGCAGAAGTGCCTGACAAAAAGCATAAATCAGCAAAGAAAAATAACTAAATAGAAGAAAAATAATGAGATCTGAGCTTACGAGGGGTAGAGAAAGTCCTACTAACATTTGGTAAGCATTTGACAAAGAAGAACTAGTTCTCCCAGTCTCTAAACTTGTTCACTCCCTCTGATATTAGTTGTAATAACTCAAAATTTAATCCATAATAATTAATTCGTTAATTAATTAGATAATAAAATAACTTTTGAAATTATCAAAAATAAGCCACGAAAGTTGCACCATTGTGTCCGTGGTAATTCTTTGATCAATTTCCATATATAGAACGTCAAAATCTGAGCTAATATGACTAAGTTATAAAATAAACAAAATAAGCAGAAAATGAAATATATATAGGTAGGTCGACCGGCCGGTCTCCCAGTCTTTAAACTTGTTCGCTCCCTCTGATATTAATTTTAATAACTCAAAATTTAATCCATAATAATTAATTCGTTAGTTAATTAGATAATAAAATAACTTTGTGAAATTATCAAAATTAAGCCACGAAAGTTGCACCAATGTGTCCGTGGTAATTCTGTGATCAATTTCCATATATAGAACGTCAAAATCTGAGCTAATATGACCAAGTTATAAAATAAACAAAATAAGCAGAAAACGAAATATATATAAGTAGGTCGACCGGCCGGTCGACTTGGGCATCAGGCAGTCGACCGCTCCATCGACACGTCTCTGCTATTTACAAATGAACGAACGTTCATTCATTTGAACATTCCAGAGCCTCAAACTGGCAAGTTTTCATTCTTCTGACCAATTCGGTCCATCTATTTTTGCATCAGATGGCTCCTGTTCGGCCTATGACATGGTTGCATCTTATTCAATCCTCAAATCCAACGATCGAGATCAACTTCTACCCCTATAAATAGACCCCTAGAACTAATACTTTTTCTCATTCTAAATTTTTTCTAATTGGGTTCACCTTTCTAGGAAGGACCTTAAACGGAATAATTTTTCCATAGGAAAAATCGTTATAAATTAAATTATTTTACAACTTCAAATGGATCCGAGAAGACCAAAGGAAGAGATTAGGACCGAAGGTGAGTGATTGTAATTATTTTACTATTCCTTTAAGTAATTCAAAATAATAGGGTTTTCAATAGTTGTAGTTTTACTACGATTTTGGAATAGCCTTTTTATCATTTTTATATCCATTTTTCAGTCTATTCCCTTTTGGTCAACATTTTTCAGTTAATTATAATTTATCACTGTTAAGCATAGCTTTTTACTTATTTACATTTTATTTATAGTACTTAAGTTCATTTACTCTTATTTATTTCTTATTTACATCTTTTTCAACGTTTTGGATTTTATGTAAGCGTCTATTCTCTTTTTCCTCTTTTTCTTTGCGTATGGATTAGAATAAATTAAACGCGAATATGGATTATATAAGTAAGAATATTGCATGAAGAAAATAAGATGTAAATTATAAAGACTGTAATAAATAATAGAATTGGACTGTAATATAAATGGAATTGGACTGAAATTATGCCTAATTATGATTAGAATATGACTAATTAATTGTCTTGGTTATAGCTTGGAATTATGACTAAAAAAAGAATAAAAAAATGAAAGAAGCTTATTTTCACACTTAGACCTTGGGTTAAATAATAAGCATGATTATAATGTAGGTTATAATAAGAATAAGAGTAGAATGAGGCTTATTTTAAGACTTGGGATAAATTAATAAGCGTACAAAGTAAGAATGATATAAAGGCTTAATTAAAGAATTTATCTAAGTTAATAAGCAAAGATTAAAGTAGAACCGGTACCATAGCATTCCCTAGTAGAGAAAAAGGTGTCTCACATTAGCCTGAAGAGAGATGAGGGCATGCCTATGCTAAGAAAGGTAGTAATTGGTCAAATAGAAGTCCAAATCATGAGGATTTGGATAAGGGCCCAACTAGATATTATTTGGATGACGGGCCAGTGCCAACAATATTTCCTCTATAGATTCTATGGACACGCGCTGATCTCACATTAGCCTGAAGTGGGATGAGTGGCACGCTTATGCTGGTGTTTGAGGTAATAAGAAGACCCAATAGGTGGAGCAAAAGGTAGCATGGGCATGGTGGCAATTACGTGTGCGACTTCTATTCTGGCGCTTAGTAATCGCTGTGAATTCCAAGCTCTTAGTATGGGTGTCTTTCGTAGACACTATTACCTTCTGTGTAGGGAGCTATATATGTCGTCCAGATCCACAGTGGGTTGCTTTGTGCATCTTTTGAAGATACAATTAGCTGCCGCGTAGGGAGTTATATAGCGTCTGGTCCATAGTAAGGTCTATGGAGTAGCAGGCCGATCAAAAAGGGTAGAATTGGAACTACATCCTAATTACAGGATTAGGAATTCCGCCAAATCAAAGAAGAAATCAAGGACAAGGGCAAGTAATCGAAATTAACCTATCTTACAGTTAATCGTATTTATTTCCAGTTTATCTCTTTCATATTTTCTTTGTTTCCACTTTATATACTAGAACTGTTGTAGAGTCTATTAATTTTACTTTGCTTAAAGACTCTAGTAAGTACTATCATTAACCAAACTTTTTGTCTGACTCACTCCTCTATTTTTTCCCTTTCCTCCATAGGCAATCAAGGGAGAGGGCGGTAGATTGCAGTTGCTTGGCAGTTTCTTTGAGTTCTCTACTATGTATTTCTTTTATTTCATATTTACTTCTTTCTATGTACTGGCTTATTATGAGGGATATTATGTACTCTGATTTTTGAGACTATGAGTTTTTGTTTCATGAGGCATATTAGATTTCTAGACATATATATGATATTTGGTATTTGACTTATTTATGAAGCAATATGAATTTTTATTTTAATTAAGTTATTATTATAATTTCCGCTGTTTTAATCTATTTTTTTCTTGTGAATCTTAGTCTCTATTAGCTTTAGTTATATCTACAATGTACCACACCTTTTAGTGTGTCATTTTGGGTATATTAAGGGGCGTGGAGTGTTTCATTAGTTTCTTGGGAGGATTCACCCTGAAGATTTGGTTATTAAGGTTGCTGATCATAACCAACTGACCAAGTTGATTCAATACTTTAGCATTCAAGGACGGAATGCCAGATCCCAGCATCATCAACTCCAAGGATAAAAGATAAGTGTAGACGTTTGGAGATAGCCGAATCAAAGCAATTCCTAGATGAGCTAGAAACCTAGACAACAATTCTGGAAATGGAAGAAACCCTCTGTGCCATATGTGTATAGAAGTATAAGCGAAGAACACTTCAGGAGGGCTGTTAATGGTGTCATTTTCAGCAGGTGGAAGAGATTCCACCCTGGTAATTCCAAAGTCATTGAGGATTTCATCCACTTTGTCTTGAGTTGATATCAAAGAACGCTTGGAAGTAGCTTCAACTTTCTATGGAGAACTCATGATTCTGCAAGTTGAAAACGTTTCAGTTAGAATTACAGTTTGTTATGAAGTTAACATTCTTTCAAGGATTAGTAGAAACCTACTACAATAATTTGAATATTAAACAAAACATGAAACGTCAAATTCTTAAAAGAATGTTAAAGTTAAAAATGAGATTTATTGAGCTTTTGACAGAGTCAAAAGGAAAATAAAAGTTAACACTTAACAAACACTTCTCGATAATGTGGAAAGCCCAAATATAAGTATCTATTATGCTTTTGACAGGGTCGTAACGGAAGGTTAAAGTATTTGTCCAACCGGCACTCTTCAACAATGTCGAAAGCTCAATAGGAACTTTGTTATTAGAAAAGAATAGTTAAAGCCAACATAAAAATTTGAACAAAATATACACTATCAATGTTCAGTAAACAAAAGTGGAGACTCTTTGACACCGTCGAAACCCATTACCATACTTTTTCTAAAAGAATGTTAATGTTGTCGAAACCTTATATGCCAACAAAGTCGAAAGGTTTCAAGTTCGAATTAAGGGACGTTCCTACGATGTTAGAAAAGTGAAAGATTAAACCCGTGTCAGTTATAAATGGTTTCAACAGAAACGACAAGTGGTGTATGGCTTCGAAGTATAACAACAATAAAATTTGAATCAACATAGTAGGTTTCGACTAAGTTGAAGATAGTAGGTTTTGTCTTGGTCGAAACATTTGATTCGCAACTTGTACAAAGTGTCTTTTCTTTAACCCCTCTTACAAAAATATATATTTTAACTTAAACTAATAAGTAATAAGTGTGTTCTAAAGTTGTCGAAACCTATGCTTTTGAAATAATTGAAATAGATAACTTTTTTGAAAGGTGTCTGAATACGCTAGCACAAAAAATTATTTTCGAAAAGGTTGACATCATGCTACTTTACTAGTAATCTTTGATGGGGTTAGTCAAACGAAGCGCTACGCTACCTTTCGACCCCATCGAAAAAGGCTAAGAAAGCAAACTGGAATTTTCCGCCTTAATCCCCATTGAAGGGGTAGAAAATTAAATTCATGACACCAGCTTTCTAATTCATACAGTGTAAAGCTTCTAAACGAAGTAATAAAAAAATTTCTTCTTCTCCAAACCTGATTTCAACCCAAGAAGTTAAAATAAAATAATAATAATAAACAGATAAATTAAAATGCAAATCAACTACTTAATAATCATAAGTATGAAAATTCAAATTATATAAACACATCAATAATAATACAGTTTGAACTTGAAAAGGTTAAGGCGAGGAGCAACAAAAAAGTAACTTAAATCATGCCATGAAGTTAAACTACATATTGTTTCAAAACAAATAAAAAATATCGATTGAATTCGAAATAATTATACAGATCCGTGTCAAAAGTATTTTTAAGGTAGAAACCCACAGTGAAATGGAAGTTTTGGAAGGAAAGACGGGATAAAAAGATTTACTGTGAATTCGAATTCTTGCTGTAGAAAAAGATTGTTTGAGGATTAAAAACCATGATTTTTTGCTCGAAGATAATTTACTTACAGGTGAATGAGAAGATAAAGAGGAAATCGTAATTTATAAGAGAAGTGAGCAAAGAAAATAGACAGCCCAATTGAATTTAAATGACTGATCCATATTCATGCGGAGATATGAAAAGGCGGGAACATTGAAATTTTCAAAATGATTGACTTAGAAAGTCAAAGGCAACCCTTCATGGGGAGGGGAGGGGTTAAATGTTACCACCAAGTATCCTTTTGACCATGTCGAAACCCTACTGAATAAAGGGTAAAGAAGAACACAAGAGAGAAGCAGTAGCAAGGCCTGGATGTAATAGCCAAAGATTATAAGTATCAAAACCTTTTGAATGGGTAGAAGGGGTCAAAAGCATGCTTCCGCGTCAATGAACACCTTTCAAAGTAGGTGCTTCCATAGGCATGAAGAAATTTCGAAGGAGTTAAAAAAGCAACTTTCGGAGACAATGCATAACAACCTTTCATATGCGAACCAAAACTTTCAAAACCAAATGTTTCGCCTTCATTCAAATCACCCTGAAGCACACCGTGATCAAAACAACCCTTTTGAAAGCCAAACCAAGCCTTTCGAACTGGTCGAAGCCATTAATATTCAGGGAAGGTTCCGCATCAAGTCATAAGCATATGTTTGGAAGCTAAAAACAACATTGAAACCATCACCAATCCAACACCTTCGAAGCCCCAAGAAATAACCCATCGACAGAGTCGAAAGCTCATACAAAGCAACATAAAGAAGAGAAGGTGCAACCACCCCTTCCGATCAAGATGGAGGCATTCAAGCCCATTCGAAAACATTGTAAAGGAAAGCGCAAGAGTTGAAGGAGTCGGAAGGCATCTAAAGCCACCTTTCGACCAGGATGAAAGCACTGGGTCGAAGGTGCCGGCCCGCATCTATATAAGACCCAAGGGGTCTGGTTTTGGGGATCTGAACTCAGTCAATCTACTCTTGTATTTTCTTAATTTTACAAAGTTGTAAACCCTAATTTGTAAATCGAATTGGGGAAAGTTGATAAATAAAGGCTTTGTTGAGTTGCGGAAGGGAAGTCTTCAATATTCTTAATTACTTAGTCATTTCGAAAGCTTTTATTAGATCTAACTCTATTTTCCAAGCATTAATCCCATCGAAAGTCACCTTCCGACTTAGTGGAAACCCGTGCATTTTCAAGTAATTCCATTTATCAACTCCAGGCCTCCTACCATTGGACTTCTACCATCAGATGGATCGAAACTGTAACACTCCGCATTTTTATATAATTAAATAATCAAATAATGATGAATAATGAAAATAAACATTTTTTGATTGTCAGAATATGGTCTCGAAACTTATTGTGTTCGTGGCGATTTTCTGATCAAATTTACATATATAAAATGTCTCGAACGGAGTTCGTATGAAAATTATTGATGTTCGAAGTTTTATATTGAGAAATAATTAAACATGTAAATGTACGTAAATATATTTGTTATAAATAAATGTATGTGCGTATGAAATTCCAGAACTAACACTCATTTAAATTTTAAAATAGATGCGTGCCAAAAAGGTAATTAATTAACATTGTCATCATAAAGGAAATTAATGGATATTGGTAATTAAACTTAATTAATTAACTTCAGCATGCAATGTTATCAAATCGGCTATTGGGGGAAATTAATTTACATTAATTGATCACATGGAAATTTTATAAATTATAAACATTTGCAATTAATTTATAGGGTATTTATAAAAGTTGTTGTGAGAAATGCGGATTACGGATCTTAAGGCTAGAATTAACACTAGAGGGGGAGGTGAATAGTGTTTTAAGGAATTACTAAATCTTTTTGAATTTATGTTAATTTGAACACGAATGTATACAATATTCAGACACAGATATGATCACAGGATCAAACACAGATGCAGAAATAAAGTAAAAGTAATAAAGGAAAGAACACACTGGATTTTATACTAGTTCGGAGTTACCCTACATCCAGTCCCGCACACAAGTACGGATTTCCTTTCAAAATTAATAGTACAATTAAACCCTCGATTTCAAGACCACGAGGTACACCACTCCAGATTCACAATCCTCTAGGTAGAGATACTTGATTTCACGGGAAACAAGTTCACCCAATTGATTTCACAGGCTACAATCACATCTTTTCTCGCTTGATTGATTTCACAGGCTACAATCACACCTTTTCTCATTTAGTTTATTACAAAGAAGCCTATAACTTTGAACAGCACTTAGATCTTATGGAGATAGTGATAGAGAATCAAACCAGAAATGATCTAGTTAGATTCAATGGTGATTTCGACAGAGTAATGGTAAAAATATATATAAAGAAATATGAAAGAAGAAGAAGAGTGAAATCAGAGAACATATGTACGAAAATTCATTTAAAATTGCCCCTATTTATAGTAGAACAACAGCCATGTCCATTGATGAAAGGATATGACGAATAGACACTTCTTTTGAAATTCAAATTTTTGAAATCAACTGCCACCTTGTCGACAAGGGGTCCTAGGGGTTGTCGACAAGCCTAAGGAAAATTCGGTAGTTTGTTTTTCTTTGAAAATAACTTCTATCTTGTATTATAAATATTTTAAACTTTATAAATATACTTAACTATAGTTAAAATACATAAATGAGCATAGAGAATAATATTTTGCTATATATAAAATTTTACTATAATTTTATGTTCAAATCTAGGTACAAATATTAAAAGTTAAATATATTATTATTATTAAAAGATAGTTTAAAACCAAGGATAATTTGATTTTGAAAATAAAGATTATTTTGATGCTAAAAATATTTAAAACCAGGATAGATGTTTTTAAAAAAAGGAAGATTTTGAATTATTTTGAAAACAAGATATAATTTTGTAAAAAAAACATTTGAATAAAAGTTAGTGGATACAAAACAATGTTCCACTAGATTTTCGTAGGTTCCATCCTACTTAGGGTTCCATCCCTTTAACAGGCTCGAAGTACATTCCATTCCACGAATAAATTAGATTTTAATATGCCAGTGCTTTTCTAGGAGTTTAACAAAATTCCTAATTAAATTACTTATTATTGAAATGTTGAACTCTTGATAATCTTGATACTCATGAGTCTTCAATCTTGATATGTTGAATCTCTATATTGTACAGCCTTCATTCTTGGTACCTGCATGGTTAAATCCTTCATATACATATATATCTAAAATATATTCATATTTTATAATCTTACTCTAAAGTTGTTGTCATCAAAACCATCTTCCCAGGGACTAACAATCTCCCCCTTTTTGATGATGACAACCTTTGTTTATAAGATATTATTTCTATCCTTATAACTCCCCCTAAAACTAATAACTCCCCCTTAATCTATGCCTAACTATCCTATTTTATACTTCTTGTCATCAACAAAAAACTAACTCCAAACTATATCACTCCCCTTAAAACTAGTACTATATGACATGTGATTATAATGATAGTGTTATCATAAATAATCATCACTTAACTCTAAAACTAAAACTTAGTCCTTAATAACTAACTATCCTAACTAAGAATCCATATAAGATAATACTTATGATAGTGATAATTCAAATAGAAGAACACAAATCATTTATTAATTATTTATTGTTATATTTACATTTACGTAGAAGACGAAAGAAAGAACATATAACAATAGGAAAGTGAGAAAGAAACTAATGTGTGTCCTTGAAGATGGGGGATCTATGAACCGAACAATTTGGGTAGTGGAAACAGAAATTTCCACGTTGTTCGACTGGATTTCCATCCTTGTCAAAGCACACTTCGCCAACGCAAACGACTTTGTCGTCATCTTCAGTGTGCTCTTATTCCATAAAGGCTTCTTCTTCTTCTTCATCGCTGTCCTCTTGCACTTGATCTCCTGAAGACTCTTCATCGATCAAGATCGGACTAGCGTGATTGTCCATTAGAAACTTTTGCAAATTTCTAAGGATTTTGCCTTGCCGTTCTTGTACTTTGGCCATTCTAAGTTGCACTACTTGAATTTCAGTCATTAATTGCAGTGCATCCTTCAAGAAATCTTCCATTTTCATCACTCGTGCAAGCGTAGTTCGTTGAAATGGTCCAGAGGAAGGAGAAGGGAAAGAAAAAGTTGAATTTTTGTTTGATTTGGAAGAGGAGGCCATTTTTTAAATGTTTTCAGAAGTTAGAACAGAGAAAGACTAGAGAGAATGATCAAAATTTCGAAATAAGAAGAATATATAACCACTTATTTGAATTTTGGTGGGAAAATTTCAAAAATAAAAAAATCGTTACATGTCGACAGGGGTAGGGGGTTGTCGACATTTTGCTTGATATTTTTGTTTTTTGATTTATTTTGATTTAATTTTTAGTTATACTTTGTTATTTATATTTTATATTTTATATTTCAGTTATTGAACAAATACCTAATTCTCTTCTTAATTTAGCAAATATAGATTCATTTAAGTGTTTTGTTAAGATATCAGTAATTTGGTTCTCAGTGTTGATATAATCGAGAGAAATTACTTCCTTACTTATATTATCTCTGAGAAAATGATGTCTGATATCAATATGTTTAGTTCGAACATGATGAGTAGTATTTTTGGATAAATTTATTGCACTAGTATTATCACAATAAATTGGCGATTTTGAGATATTTAAACCAAAATCTTTTAAAATTTGTTGCATATATATTATTGAGAACAAGCCAAAGCAGCAGAAATATATTCTACTTCGCTTGTTGATAAAGAAACTGTGTTTTGCTTCTTACTAAACTAGAAAATCAGAGAATGCCCCAAAAAGTGACAAGTTCCACTTGTACTTTTTCGGTCTGATTTACAACCAGCATAATTAGCATCACAGTAAGATATTAAATCAAAAGAATCATTTTTAGGATAAAATAAGCCATAATCAAAGGTGTGTTTAACATATCCTATGATACATTTTACGGCTTTTAAGTGGATCTCTTTAGGTTGGGACTGATACCTTGCACAGAGACAAACACTATGCATGATATCAGGTCTATTAGCAGTGATATAGAGTAGTGATCCAATCATTCCTCTATATAATTTTTGATCTATATATTTCGAGAGATCTTCTTTACTTAGGTACTCATTGGTTGCCATGGGAGTGGGTTTTCCACTTGCAGTAGTCAAACCAAATTTACTAACTTGGTCTTTAGCATATTTTTCTTAACTAATAAAGATACCATTATCTAATTGTTTTATTTGTAATCCTAGAAAGAAGTTTAATTCACCCATATGACTCATCTCAAACTCTTTTGTCATTATTTCATAAAATTCTTTATTCATTTCAAAATTAGTTGATCCGAAAATGATATCATCTACATAAACTTGTACTAGTTGAATATCATTTTTATTTCTTTTAATAAAAAGAGTATTATCTACTTTAACAATTTCAAAATTTGATTGTAATAAGTAAGATCCTAATCTATCATACCAGGCTCTAGGAGCTTGTTTTAGACCATATAGAGCTTTCTTATGTTTGTAAACATGATTTGGTAATTTTTCATTTTCAAAAAGTGGTGGTTGTTCAACATATACTTCCTCTTTACAAATCCATTTAAAAAGGCACTTTTAACATCCATTCGATATAATTTGAAATTATTATGATTTGAAAAAGCAAGTAGAATCCTAATGGTTTCTAATCTTACTACGGGAGCAAAGCTTACATCAAAATCTATTCCTTCTTCTTGACAATAACCTTGAGAGACTAACCGGGCTTTATTTCTAACAACCTCTCCTTGTTCATTCATTTTAATTTTATAAACCAATTTAGTTCCAATTATAGTTTATTTTCAGGTCTAGGAACAAGTTTCCAAACATCATTTCAAGTGAATTGATTTACTTCTAGTGACGACCCGACTTTCCACTCCCGGAAAATCGCATCATCTTTAAGAAAGAAAGGGATAGAAAGAGAATAGAAAGAAGAGAAGGAAGAAACAACACATCAGAATCTACACAGCGGAACGAATAAATTATATTAATAACATAAATATTACATAGTTTACAACAATATCAGAGTATACAGATATACAACACATACTAGACAGTTATAAACACCTGTCTAGTTATACAACTCAATACAACAACTCAGAGAAATCTACACAGCGGAAACTAAATATATCTACACGCAGAAGCCTCCTGCTCCATTGCTCCTCCATAATTCGTCAAAGCGAACTTGAATCCTAACCTGAATCACCCTTGACTACACGTAAAAATTTGAGTACCCAAGAGTTTATGAAAAACAAAAATAAACTCCGGGTCAGACATGGGTCTGGTGTGAGTAACAGGTTAAAGTTGCTTAACTTTCAAAAATCCTTCTGAAAAGAAAGGTATCACGTAAGACTTCCCACACATAAACATGGAAAAGTTTTTACCTTACGCTAACCAAAACATTTGATAGGAAATCCGATGATATTATAATAGTGTCTAGGGTTTTCAAATAAATAAAAAATAGCCAAAATTGTTACATTTATTAAATTCCAGCTACATAGGTATACAATCAAAACCGTTGGCACTTATTGGATTTTGGATTCCATACAATGGCAGGGCTACTGGGGTACCGCCCGTCACAGTACGTGGCCTAGATCAACGTACCGAGGATCACTCCCGACCCCCTGCAACACAGAGCCGGACCCATTCCTTACTGAATAGTTCCGAACAAGACAACCCCGTGGTTGTAGCTAGCAACCACCCACACAGCCGAATATAAAGGGACTTCTAGACAGGGATCAATCTTGCTCTCTAGTGGGTGCGACCCACCAAGCTTTGCTGCACCTCCCCTGTTTTAGCCATTCCCGGTTGATGAGGCTTGAGGCTACGATTACCTTTATAGAACATAGCACTTAGAATGCTCATTGTCCACCTGACGATGTTCTGAAAGCATTCAATCCATACAAGTTCGTTCCGGGTTCGAACGAAACCGAAGGCATTATCTCGTTACACTCATTTTGGAATCAGCCTCAGAGTTAACGACAATAACCCTTGCATTCTAAACCACCATTCTCGAATCTATAAGAACTAATTCCGTCAACTCATTATGGAATCACCCACAGAGTTATACTGACTCATAGTCCTTACACCTCGAGTCTTCACAAAGCTCCACTTTGATTCACGACCTAACGTTATTTGGAATCGATGTGGTTTTCGGATATCCAAATATGGAAACCCGATCCCGGTCTCATCGAAAACCAAAGCGTGTCTTTTAAGGTCCAAGTTGTTTTATAGGTTTAAAAACAATTCAATACAGTATCTATATACACACAGATAGATAACTCACAATCATAATTGATAATTATCATTATCAAATAACAGGTAATTCATATCATCAATATCCAATAGATATTCCATATATCACTATCACAATAGATAACCTATGTTATCATCACAATACAATCAAACATCCATACCACACAATATCATTTATCTCATTACTGAGATTTCCAAAACATCCAAGACAATCATTGTCATCCATTCATCCATAAGCAATGATTTATTCATCACCATATAATTAATTTAAAATGAATTAAATTAACTATCTCTATTTCTAATTAATTTAAAATGAATTAAATTAATTACTTCATCTTTAATTAATTTAAAATAAATTAAATTAATTACTTCACCAATATAAATCTTGCTTACTCAACTATTTAATTGATTACAATCAATTAATCAATCATTTAAAATAAATTAATTTAATTAATCATTCTTGATTAATTATACTTAATTACATTCATGTAATTATCCTTAATTAATTTCACAAATTAATTATTCTCAACCAATCAGTAATTAACCCTTAATTACTCAATTAATTAATTAATCATAATTAATTACATTTATCCTTAATTAATTACATTAATTAATTACCTTTATTTACCTATTATTGATTAATTAATCATAATTAATCAACTTTAATTACATCATTAATTAAAATAATTGATGATCCTTAATTATTCTTAAATTAATTACTCTAAGTAATTAACTAACTTAATTACTATATTAAACCAAATTAATTATCCTTAAATTAATTTATTAATTAATACCTTGATTAATTATTAAATAATTAATCCAAATTACTTCATACTTAAACATCTCCATTTAATTACAATCCTGTAATTATTAAATAATTACTTAACTAAGTAATTACCAAATCATTAATTATATAAAGTAATTATTTATAAAACTCAAGTGTTTAAAATTAATTAAAATAAACAATCTCACTAAATTAAATTAATTACATTAAGTAATTAATTCCTTAATTACTTTATCAAGTAATTACTCAACCCATTATCAATTGATTATTATTAAATTAATTAATCTAATTAATTATAAAAATTAACTAAATTAATTAATTATTAAATAATTCTGGTTAATGAACTTCATTAACCATCCTCAAATTATTTTATAAGGTAATTAACTTCAATTAATTACAAACTAAATTATCTTTAATCATTCCTTAATTACAGTTAATTATTATATTAATTATACTTAATTTAAAACTTAATTACATAATTAATATTCATTTATCATTAATTAATAACTTAACTAATGATCTCAATTCCAAGTTGTTTAATCATTAATCAATTATTAATTCCAAATTTAATTAATTAATTAAATTAATTAATCTTAATTACCTTATTAAATTAAATTAATCTTGAAATATAAATCTTAATTTAAATTTCAAGATAAACATAACTTAATTATGTTTAAAACAATTTAATTCAAATCTAAGTACTTAGGAAATTACCTTTAAATTTCAATTTAAATTCAAGTTTAAAATAGAATAAATTTTAAACTTATCAAAGTTTTAAATAATTTAAAACTTATTTAAATTTCAGGACAATTCAAAGGTTTGTCTTAAAAATCAAATCATAAGAACTTGAAGTTAAGTTCATTTCAAAATTTTAGAAGTTTCAATTCATTTTTAGTTTAAAACTTTCAACTTTAAATCTTCTTTTTAAATTTAAAACTGAACTTGATTTTAAACTCAGATTTCCAGTTTTAAAATTTATCTTTAAATCTTACTTCATATTTTAAAAACTTTATTATTTAAAATTTCAACTATTTACCAAATTGAAATAGTTAATTAAGTTAAGAATTTAAACTTTTATTTCAAAACCTGGGATTTAAATTTGAATCTAAAATTCAAACTTGCATTTGAATTTATACTTAATCCTTACTTTAAATAAATCTGCAGAATTTACAATATTTAAAACCCAGATTTTAAATTTCAAAATCCAGATTTTAAAGAAAACAGAAAAACAGGTTTCAACTCAAAACCTGGAATTTAAATTCAAAGTAATTCAAACTTGAATTAAGTTTTAAAATTAAGTTTTAAACCTAAACCTTATTTAAAACCTATAACTACAGATTTTAAAATTTAAAACCCAGATTTACAACAAAACAGTTTCTTTCTGAAACATGGAAAACTACAGAGTTCAACCCGAGACAAATCCATTTCTACTTCGGGTTTTATGCTTACTTCGAGTTACTAACCAACTTACTTCGAGTAAAATTTCAGACCTTCCCTGCAACACAAACAACTTCAATACCACCAAAATCTTCATCGCCAGAATCTCATCACTGTCTCTGATCATCAGTGACGATCAAAATTCAAACAATAACTCACCCATGCCCTACCACAATCACCAGATCGAACAATAAACAAGCATTCAAAAATTTATCTATGAAACCCAAAATTCAAAAACCTAGAAGATTTTACAGGTTTCAACACAAAACCTGTCAACGGCCATAAATCGCCACTCCGATCACCTGACATCCAACCTTTCCGGCCTCGCACTCCTCTACACACCAACTATCCATACACCAGAAACTAGCACACTCGATCAATCCAACTCTTCATACCATCTCAATGCACAAACCCATACCAAACTAGGGTTATATTCTGAAAATCAAAACTGCATCTGTTCTACTCAATAAAATTCTCTTTTCAGATTTTTCTAAGGATCTAAACTCCTTACTCTATAACTCAGAAAAGTATTAAGTTTCCTTAATCTACAGATTGCAAGAATTTTCACTAGTTCATATTTTTGTTCCAGACCAAACAGTAAATGAAATATACACTTAAAAATATTAATACTTGATTCAAAATTCAAGTTTTTGTCAATGTATTAAGTTTATAAATCTGGATTTAAATATTAATGTGTTTGATTTTTGATCAAAGTTAACATATAATGACATTGCCTATGTTTTACAGAGTTACATCCTGATTTAAATTCAGCTAAAAACCTTTAAACCTTAACTTAAGAAATATACATATTACTTATAAGTTTGGGAACTAACAATCTCTTTTTCATTATCCTAAAACCTAGTACTATCTCAAATAGATCAATTGAAGAAGATCTTTAAGTAGGATGTGAAACTGGAAACACTGCATAGCAACTCAACATGCATATAAAAATCATAATTTCAACAGTCCTACAAACATAATTTATCTCAAACACCTAATCAAGCAACCTAATATAGTTTAAGGTTTAATTGTTACTCACCTATTTGATGAATGCAGAAAACAAATGCAGAGCTCCTGTTGATCATTTTGAAATTTGCAGGAAACAACAGAAATGCAGGCTTGACTTTATAAAAATGCAGGTGTGCTTCCTTTTGAATTGATATGCAGTTTTGCCTATTTGATTTCACTGACCCAAATGCTAGCTGAAAGTAGATTAGGTTGTTAAATCTTCACATGAAGGCAGAGACTTTCATGTCTTCAAATCCATTCCAGGATTTAAACAGAATGCAGGAAAACAAAAGTGTGTAGGCTCATCTTTGAATTTTGCAGATTGACTTGAATTTGAGATATGCAGAAGTTGGATTTGAGGAAATGCAGGTTGAAGGATTTGTACAGGGTTTAGATGAGCTTGTATATGCAGATTTGTTTATGGATATATGTATGCAGATGAATTTGATTTTGAAGAGGTGAAATTTGTACAGGGTTTTGAGGTATGCAGATTTGAATATGAGTTTGGGATATGCAGATTTTTGAACAGGGTTTCTGAATTTTGGAAATGCAGATTTGTTTTTAATATGAAGATGATTCAGATTTTAAAGGTTTGAAGATTTTCTTTGATTAAAGAAAAATGAAGATGCCATATGAATGAAGATGTAAACTTAACTAAATGCATTTTCAGATTTTAATGTAAGAAAAGAAAAATAAAAACTAAAAATTTAACACATGTCAAACTTAACAACACTTGTCAAATTGAATGCATATTAATTTAACACTTGTTTTCCAAAACATCCAAGACAATCAATGTCATCCATTCATCCATAAGCAATGATTTATTCATCACCATAAAATTAATTTAAAATGAATTAAATTAACTATCTCTATTTCTAATTAATTTAAAATAAATTAAATTAATTACTTCACCAATATAAATCTTGCTTACTCAACTATTTAATTGATTACAATCAATTAATCAATCATTTAAAATAAATTACTTTAATTAATCATTCTTGATTAATTATACTTAATTACATTCATGTAATTATCCTTAATTAATTTCACAAATTAATTATTCTCAACCAAACAGTTAATTACTCAATTAATTAATTAATCATAATTAATTACATTTATCCTTAATTAATTACATTAATTAATTACCTTTAATTACCTATTATTGATTAATTAATCATAATTAATCAACTTTAATTACATCATTAATTAAAATAATTAAAGATCCTTAATTATTCTTAAATTAATTACTCTAAGTAATTAACTAACTTAATTACTATATTAAACCAAATTAATTATCCTTAAATTAATTTATTAATTAATACCTTGATTAATTATTAAATAACTAATCCAAATTACTTCTTACTTAAACATCTCCATTTAATTACAATCCTGTAATTATTAAATAATTACTTAACTAAGTAATTACCAAATCATTAATTACATAAAGTAATTATTTATAAAACTCAAGTGTTTAAAATTAATTAAACTTAATTAATTAAAATAAACAATCTCACTAAATTAAATTAATTACATTAAGTAATTAATTCCTTAATTACTTTATCAAGTAATTACTCAACCCATTATCAATTGATTATTATTAAATTAATTAATCTAATTAATTATAAAAATTAACTAAATTAATTAATTATTAAATAATCCTGGTTAGTGACCTTCATTAACCATCCTCAAATTATTTTATAAGGTAATTAACTTCAATTAATTACAAACTAAATTATCTTTAATAATACCTTGATTACAGTTAATTATTAAATTAATTATCCTTAATTTAAAACTTAATTACATAATTAATATTCATTTATCATTAATTAATAACTTAATTAATGATCTTAATTCCAGGTTGATTAATCTTTAATCAATTATTAATTCCAAATTTAATTAATTAATTAAATTAATTAATCTTAATTACCTTATTAAATTAAATTAATCTTGAAATATAAATCTTAATTTAAATTTCAAGATAAACATAACTTAATTATGTTTAAAACAATTTAATTCAAATCTAAGTACTTAGGAAATTACCTTTAAATTTCAATTTAAATTCAAGTTTAAAATAGAATAAATTTTAAACTTATCAAAGTTTTAAATAATTTAAAACTTATTTAAATTTCAGGACAATTCAAAGGTTTGTCTTAAAAATCAAATCATAAGAACTTGAAGTTAAATTCATTTCAAAATTTTAGAAGTTTCAATTCTTTTTTAGTTTAAAACTTTCAACTTTAAATCTTCTTTTTAAATTTAAAACTGAACTTCATTTTAAACTCAGATTTCCAGTTTTAAAATTTATCTTTAAATCTTACTTCATATTTTAAAAACTTCATTATTTAAAATTTCAACTATTTACCAAATTGAAATAGTTAATTAAGTTAAGAATTTAAACTTTTATTTCAAAACCTGGGATTTAAATTTGAATCTAAAATTCAAACTTGCATTTGAATTTATACTTAATCCTTACTTTAAATAAATCTACAGAATTTACAATATTTAAAACCCAGATTTTAAATTTCAAAATCCAGATTTTAAAGAAAACAGAAAAACAGGTTTCAACTCAAAACCTGGAATTTAAATTCAAAGTAATTCAAACTTGAATTAAGTTTTAAAATTAAGTTTTAAACCTAAACCTTATTTAAAACCTATAACTACAGATTTTAAAATTTAAAACCCAGATTTACAACAAAACAGTTTCTTTCTGAAACCTGGAAAACTACAGAGTTCAACCCGAGACAAATCCATTTCTACTTAGGGTTTTATGCTCTCCCACTTCGAGTTACTATCCAACTTACTTCGAGTAAAATTTCAGACCTTCCCTGCAACACAAACAACTTCAATACCACCAAAATCTTCATCGCCAGAATCTCATCACTGTCTCTGATCATCAGTGACGATCAAACTTCAAACAATAACTCGGCCATGCCCTACCACAATCACCATATCGAACAATAAACAAGCATTCAAAAGTTTATCTCTGAAACCCAAAATTCAAAAACCTAGAAGATTTTACAGGTTTCAACACAAAACCTGTCAACGGCCATAAATCGCCACTCCGATTACCTGACATCCAACCTTTCCGGCCTCGCACTCCTCTACACACCAACTATCCATACACCAGAAACTAGCACACTCGATCAATCAAACTCTTCATACCATCTCAATGCACAAACCCATACAAAACTAGGGTTATATTCTGAAAATCAAAAATGCATCTGTTCTACTCAATAAAATTCTCTTTTCAGATTTTTCTAAGGATCTATACTCCTTACTCTATAACTCAGAAAAGTATTAAGTTTCCTTAATCTACAGATTGCAAGAATTTTCACTAGTTCATATTTTTGTTCCAGACCAAACAGTAAATGAAATATACACTTAAAAATATTAATACTTGATTCAAAATTCAAGTTTTTGTCAATGTATTAAGTTTATAAATCTGGATTTAAATATTAATGTGTTTGATTTTTGATCAAAGTTAACATATAATGACATTGCCTATGTTTTACAGAGTTACATCCTGATTTAAATTTAGCTAAAAACCTTTAAACCTTAACTTAAGAAATATACATATTACTTATAAGTTTGGAAACTAACAAACTCTTTTTCATTATCCTAAAACCTAGTACTATCTCAAATAGATCAATTGAAGAAGATCTTTAAGTAGGATGTGAAACTGGAAATACTGCATAGCAACTCAACATGCATATAAAAATCATAATTTCAACAGTCCTACAAACATAATTTATCTCAAACACCTAATCATGCAACCTAATATAGTTTAAGGTTTAATTGTTACTCACCTATTTGATGAATGCAGAAAACAAATGCAGAGCTCCTGTTGATCATTTTGAAATTTGCAGGAAACAACAGAAATGCAGGCTTGACTTTATAAAAATGCAGGTGTGCTTCCTTTTGAATTGATATGCAGTTTTGCCTATTTGATTTCACTGACCCAAATGCTAGCATGCAAGTAGATTAAGTTGTTAAATCTTCACATGAAGGCAGAGACTTTCATGTCTTCAAATCCATTCCAGGATTTAAACAGAATGCAGGAAAACAAAAGTGTGCAGGCTCATCTTTGAATTTTGCAGATTGACTTGAATTTGAGATATGCAGAAGTTGGATTTGAGGAAATGCAGGTTGAAGGATTTGTACAGGGTTTAGATGAGCTTGTATATGCAGATTTGTTTATGGATATATGTATGCAGATGAATTTGATTTTGAAGAGGTGAAATTTGTACAGGGTTTTGAGGTATGCAGATTTGAATATGAGTTTGGGATATGTAGATTTTTGAACAGGGTTTCTGAATTTTGGAAATGCAGATTTGTTTTTAATATGAAGATGATTCAGATTTTAAAGGTTTGAAGATTTTCTTTGATTAAAGAAAAATGAAGATGCCATATGAATGAAGATGTAAACTTAACTAAATGCATTTTCAGATTTTAATGTAAGAAAAGAAAAATAAAAACTAAAAATTTAACACATGTCAAACTTAACAACACTTGTCAAATTGAATGCATATTAATTTAACACTTGTTTTCTCTTTTAAATGTAATTAGTTTTTAATTTACAAACTAATGCGTGTGTAATCCTAAGTTAATATGTTAGTTTATTTTTAAACATGTGTATGTATTTATAAAAGAAATAAGAACAAACTATGTTTATAAAACTTACACATGTTAAAAATTAAAATAATTAAACAAATTTAAAAATTTATACTTTTGAATTTAAATTCAAACTAAATTCAAAACCAAACAATTTCAAATCAAGTTATAAATAAAAATTCAATTTGAAATAAAAATTACAAATCTTATTTAGAATTTATTTTAGAAAGACAATACAATATTAATATTGCTTTTATAAATCTCTTTTATTAAATAAAAATCATTTTACAAGAGATTATATTTTATTAAATAAATAATCCATTTTATTAAGTTATGAAATCATTTGTTGAATTTATTCAAAATTTAAAACAATACCAATTTATTTAAAATATGAACCATATATTTATATTGTAAATAGAAATTAATTTATATCATTTAAAAGATAAAATAACCAATTTAAATATTTATTGACGAAGATTATTAAATTTATTTGAACAATCATCAACAGAATATCAATATCAATTTAACTTTAACTACAGATTATTAAATTGATATTGTTAAAAATTCCGGGATGTTACAATCCTTCCCCCTTAAAAGAATTTCGTCCTCGAAATTTAAAACAAAGGTAATTTAATAATCTCATTACATTTTAATTTTAAACACAAGCATATATCAAACATATGCTAACAATCAAACAACCAATTCAACCAATCAAACAAACCTAATTATCCAGACAAATTCTGGATAGAATATTATCGAATTTCCCCAGGTGTATATATACCGGGATACTCGCTCTAAAGAATCCAAACAAACAATACTATGAAGCTACAAAGCTCCTATACAATTATATCTATAACACTAGACAAGATATCAGACTACAAACGAGTTTGACTCAACAACCAAAACTCCAGAACTGCTGGTTCCACAACCAGAGATAGATCATACACGTACTCCCTCAGAGATATGTGAAACTCATCGAATCCCAATTATCCAAACTGGCAATCCAATCCTGAAGATCAATCTCTTAATCTTCAAGATCACAGAAAAGATCCAAAACATTTCAGAGCTAACTTCTCAGACTTACCCAAACTTATAGCTCACTTACTAACATAGAAAACTTATCCAAAATTAAATCTCCGACTCTTATCCACAAAAATCTTCGGACAAATCCTGGCTGTCCACAACCTTACTGATCAGCTCAACCTTGCTGATACTTCTAGAAACAAACTGGACCAATCAACTCAACCAAAATGATCTCCTCAAGATCAACCAAAACCAAGAACTCAAACTCAACTCCCCAACATCAAAATCAACTCACTTCTCCTTTCGGGGAAAAGAAAAAGCAGATACACTTCCCAACTGCTTCCGCTGCTCAACTCTGATCCAAAGTAGAAGAAAATGCTGAAGAAGAACACAAGCACAACAGGACAACACACCCCAGAGATATGGTTCAATAAATCCATAAGAAAATTCAGAGGTTCCTCCAAAACTCCGAGCTGCTATACCAACTCAATCTCCATATGTGAACCAAACTCTGACTTCCTGAAGATATTCAGAAAAATTCAGATATCCCAAGAGATCAATCAAACAATCGCAAGTCACTTTTGCGAACCACCCAACCAAATCCATGGAAAACTGTTCTCCCTAAACCAAATAGAACAGCTTAACTTAACTAGCCAACCCATCGAAGAAACGGGCCCACTCAGCTGCTTCTGAACTCCACTTCAGAAAAACTGCTAAGCCAGAAGATCTCTCGCCAACACCGAGAACACTCCAAACTACACTGCTGCCACAAATGCCAAAGGATTCCAAAACAAAGCTTTCCGCGAAACTCGGACTTCAAATCAACAGAAACTCAAGCTGACCACAGCCACAACACCTAAAGAGACTCACCTCCTTAACTTGTTCCAAAGAAAACATCTTCGGGAACATCCATAGTCACTGCATCTCATCACGCAGCTACTACTCCTTAAGGTATCAAAATACCATCCTTACTTCTGCCAACCAACAGATCCAAACTCTACTCATCCACTTCAGAAATGAACTCCGAACCTTCGCAGGTTTCCTTCAGAGATTAATGAAGTTCTTCATCACTACAGAACTTACTCGAGACGGTATTAGGTCTACAGTCTCGACAGAACACCTCCAACTTCAAACATTCAAACTCCAACCAATGGTAATAATCGTGTTACACACACTACTACCCCATCTACCTTTATAACTTATATTGGAAAACCTGAACAGGTACCCCAATAGATAGGTAGAAATAGATATATATATATATATATATAGTTATATATAAAAAATTACAAATACGCTCTCTCAAGATAGACACCACTACAGAGCCTAGGTATTCACTTAACCTAATGCTCCCTAAGAAAGACACACTTCAGAGCCTAGGTATTAACTCAACCTAATACTCTGATACCAAGTGCGACGACCCGACTTTCCACTCCCGGAAAATCGCATCATCTTTAAGAAAGAAAGGGATAGAAAGAGAATAGAAAGAAGAGAAGGAAGAAACAACACATCAGAATCTACACAGCGGAACGAATAAATTATATTAATAACATAAATATTACATAGTTTACAACAATATCAGAGTACACAGATATACAACACATACTAGACAGTTATAAACACCTGTCTAGTTATACAACTCAATACAACAACTCAGAGAAATCTACACAGCGGAAACTAAATATATCTACACGCAGAAGCCTCCTGCTCCATTGCTCTTCCATAATTCGTCAAAGCTAACCTGAATCCTAACCTGAATCACCCTTGACTACTCGTAAAAATTTGAGTACCCAAGAGTTTATGAAAAACAAAAATAAACTCCGGGTCAGACATGGGTCTGGTGTGAGTAACAGGTTAAAGTTGCTTAACTTTCAAAAATTCTTTTGAAAAGAAAGGTATCACGTAAGACTTCCCACACATAAACATGGAAAAGTTTTTACCTTACGCTAACCAAAACATTTGATAGGAAATCCGATGATATTATAATAGTGTCTAGGGTTTTCAAATAAATAAGAAATAGCCGAAATTGTTACATTTATTAAATCCCAGCTACATAGGTATACAATCAAAAACGTTGGCACTTATTGGATTTTGGATTCCATACAATGGCAGGGCCACTGGGGTACCGTCCGTCACAGTACGTGGCCTAGATCAACGTACCGAGGATCACTCCCGACCCCCTGCAACACAAAGCCGGACCCATTCCTTACTGAATAGTTCCGAACAAGACAACCCCGTGGTTGTAGCTAGCAACCACCCACACAGCCGAATATAAAGGGACTTCTAGACAGGGATCAATCTTGCTCTCCAGTGGGTGCGACCCACGAAGTTTTGCTGCACCTCCTCTGTTTTAGCCATTCCCGGTTGATGAGGCTTGAGGCTACGATTACCTTTATAGAATATAGCACTTAGAATGCTCATCGTCCACGTGACGATGTTCTGAAAGCATTCAATCCATACAAGTTCGTTTCGGCTTCGAACGAAACCGAAGGCATTATCTCGTTACACTCATTTTGGAATCACCCTCAGAGTTAACGACAATAACCCTTGCATTCTAAGCCACCATTCTCGAATCTATAAGAACTAATTCCGTCAACTCATTACGGAATCACCCACAAAGTTATACTGACTCATAGTCCTTACACCTCGAGTCTTCACAAAGCTCCACTTTGATTCACGACCTAACGTTATTTGGAATCGATGTGGTTTTCGGATATCCAAATATGGAAACCCGATCCCGGTCTCATCGAAAACCAAAGCGTGTCTTTTAAGGTCCAAGTTGTTTTAAAGGTTTAAAAACAATTCAATACAGTATCTATATACACACAGATAGATAACTCACAATCATAATTGATAATTATCATTATCAAATAACAGGTAATTCATATCATCAATATCCAATAGATATTCCATATATCACTATCACAATAGATAACCTATGTTATCATCACAATACAATCAAACATCCATACCACACAATATCATTTATCTCATTACTGAGATTTCCAAAACATCCAAGACAATCAATGTCATCCATTCATCCATAAGCAATGATTTATTCATCACCATAAAATTAATTTAAAATGAATTAAATTAACTATCTCTATTTCTAATTAATTTAAAATGAATTAAATTAATTACTTCACCAATATAAATCTTGCTTACTCAACTATTTAATTGATTACAATCAATTAATCAATCATTTAAAATAAATTACTTTAATTAATCATTCTTGATTAATTATACTTAATTACATTCATGTAATTATCCTTAATTAATTTCACAAATTAATTATTCTCAACCAAACAGTTAATTACTCAATTAATTAATTAATCATAATTAATTACATTTATCCTTAATTAATTACATTAATTAATTACCTTTAATTACCTATTATTGATTAATTAATCATAATTAATCAACTTTAATTACATCATTAATTAAAATAATTAATGATCCTTAATTATTCTTAAATTAATTACTCTAAGTAATTAACTAACTTAATTACTATATTAAACCAAATTAATTATCCTTAAATTAATTTTTTAATTAATACCTTGATTAATTATTAAATAATTAATCCAAATTAATTCATACTTAAACATCTCCATTTAATTACAATCCTGTTATTATTAAATAATTACTTAACTAAGTAATTACCAAATCATTAATTACATAAAGTAATTATTTATAAAACTCAAGTGTTTAAAATTAATTAAACTTAATTAATTAAAATAAACAATCTCACTAAATTAAATTAATTACATTAAGTAATTAATTCCTTAATTACTTTATCAAGTAATTACTCAACCCATTATCAATTGATTATTATTAAATTAATTAATCTAATTAATTATAAAAATTAACTAAATTAATTAATTATTAAATAATCCTGGTTAGTGACCTTCATTAACCATCCTCAAATTATTTTATAAGGTAATTAACTTCAATTAATTACAAACTAAATTATCTTTAATAATACCTTAATTACAGTTATTAATTATCCTTAATTTAAAACTTAACTACATAATTAATATTCATTTATCATTAATTAATAACTTAATTAATGATCTTAATTCCAAGTTGATTAATCATTAATCAATTATTAATTCCAAATTTAATTAATTAATTAAATTAATTAATCTTAATTACCTTATTAAATTAAATTAATCTTGAAATATAAATCTTAATTTAAATTTCAAGATAAACATAACTTAATTATGTTTAAAACAATTTAATTCAAATCTAAGTACTTAGGAAATTACCTTTAAATTTCAATTTAAATTCAAGTTTAAAATAGAATAAATTTTAAACTTATCAAAGTTTTAAATAATTTAAAACTTATTTAAATTTCAGGACAATTCAAAGGTTTGTCTTAAAAATCAAATCATAAGAACTTGAAGTTAAATTCATTTCAAAATTTTAGAAGTTTCAATTCATTTTTAGTTTAAAACTTTCAACTTTAAATCTTCTTTTTAAATTTAAAACTGAACTTCATTTTAAACTCAGATTTCCAGTTTTAAAATTTATCTTTAAATCTTACTTCATATTTTAAAAACTTCATTATTTAAAATTTCAACTATTTACCAAATTGAAATAGTTAATTAAGTTAAGAATTTAAACTTTTATTTCAAAACCTGGGATTTAAATTTGAATCTAAAATTCAAACTTGCATTTGAATTTATACTTAATCCTTACTTTAAATAAATCTACAGAATTTACAATATTTAAAACCCAGATTTTAAATTTCAAAATCCAGATTTTAAAGAAAATAGAAAAACAGGTTTCAACTCAAAACCTGGAATTTAAATTCAAAGTAATTCAAACTTGAATTAAGTTTTAAAATTAAGTTTTAAACCTAAACCTTATTTAAAACCTATAACTACAGATTTTAAAATTTAAAACCCAGATTTACAACAAAACAGTTTCTTTCTGAAACCTGGAAAACTACAGAGTTCAACCCGAGACAAATCCATTTCTACTTCGGGTTTTATGCTCTCCCACTTCGAGTTACTAACCAACTTACTTCGAGTAAAATTTCAGACCTTCCCTGCAACACAAACAACTTCAATACCACCAAAATCTTCATCGCCAGAATCTCATCACTGTCTCTGATCATCAGTGACGATCAAACTTCAAACAATAACTCAGCCATGCCCTACCACAATCACCATATCGAACAATAAACAAGCATTCAAAAGTTTATCTCTGAAACCCAAAATTCAAAAACCTGGAAGATTTTACAGGTTTCAACACAAAACCTGTCAACGGCCATAAATCGCCACTCCGATCACCTGACATCCAACCTTTCCGGCCTCGCACTCCTCTACACACCAACTATCCATACACCAGAAACTAGCACACTCGATCAATCCAACTCTTCATACCATCTCAATGCACAAACCCATACAAAACTAGGGTTATATTCTGAAAATCAAAACTGCATCTGTTCTACTCAATAAAATTCTCTTTTCAGATTTTTCTAAGGATCTAAACTCCTTACTCTATAACTCAGAAAAGTATTAAGTTTCCTTAATCTACAGATTGCAAGAATTTTCACTAGTTCATATTTTTGTTCCAGACTAAACAGTAAATGAAATATACACTTAAAAATATTAATACTTGATTCAAAATTCAAGTTTTTGTCAATGTATTAAGTTTATAAATCTGGATTTAAATATTAATGTGTTTGATTTTTGATCAAAGTTAACATATAATGACATTGCCTATGTTTTACAGAGTTACATCTTGATTTAAATTTAGCTAAAAACCTTTAAACCTTAACTTAAGAAATATACATATTACTTATAAGTTTGGAAACTAACAAACTCTTTTTCATTATCCTAAAACCTAGTACTATCTCAAATAGATCAATTGAAGAAGATCTTTAAGTAGGATGTGAAACTGGAAATACTGCATAGCAACTCAACATGCATATAAAAATCATAATTTCAACAGTCCTACAAACATAATTTATCTCAAACACCTAATCATGCAACCTAATATAGTTTAAGGTTTAATTGTTACTCACCTATTTGATGAATGCAGAAAACAAATGCAGAGCTCCTGTTGATCATTTTGAAATTTGCAGGAAACAACAGAAATGCAGGCTTGACTTTATAAAAATGCAGGTGTGCTTCCTTTTGAATTGATATGCAGTTTTGCCTATTTGATTTCACTGACCCAAATGCTAGCATGCAAGTAGATTAAGTTGTAAAATCTTCACATGAAGGCAGAGACTTTCATGTCTTCAAATCCATTCCAGGATTTAAACAGAATGCAGGAAAACAAAAGTGTGCAGGCTCATCTTTGAATTTTGCAGATTGACTTGAATTTGAGATATGCAGAAGTTGGATTTGAGGAAATGCAGGTTGAAGGATTTGTACAGGGTTTAGATGAGCTTGTATATGCAGATTTGTTTATGGATATATGTATGCAGATGAATTTGATTTTGAAGAGGTGAAATTTGTACAGGGTTTTGAGGTATGCAGATTTGAATATGAGTTTGGGATATGCAGATTTTTGAACAGGGTTTCTGAATTTTGGAAATGCAGATTTGTTTTTAATATGAAGATGATTCAGATTTTAAAGGTTTGAAGATTTTCTTTGATTAAAGAAAAATGAAGATGCCATATGAATGAAGATGTAAACTTAACTAAATGCATTTTCAGATTTTAATGTAAGAAAAGAAAAATAAAAACTAAAAATTTAACACATGTCAAACTTAACAACACTTGTCAAATTGAATGCATATTAATTTAACACTTGTTTTCTCTTTTAAAAGTAATTAGTTTTTAATTTACAAACTAATGTGTGTGTAATCCTAAGTTAATATGTTAGTTTATTTTTAAACATGTGTATGTATTTATAAAAGAAATAAGAACAAACTATGTTTATAAAACTTACACATGTTAAAAATTAAAATAATTAAACAAATTTAAAAATTTATACTTTTGAATTTAAATTCAAACTAAATTCAAAACCAAACAATTTCAAATTAAGTTATAAATAAAAATTCAATTTGAAATAAAAATTACAAATCTTATTTAAAATTTATTTTAGAAAGACAATACAATATTAATATTGCTTTTATAAATCTGTTTTATTAAATAAAAATCATTTTACAAGAGATTATATTTTATTAAATAAATAATCCATTTTATTAAGTTATGAAATCATTTGTTGAATTTATTCTAAATTTAAAACAATACCAATTTATTTAAAATATGAACCATATATTTATATTGTAAATAGAAATTAATTTATATCATTTAAAAGATAAAATAACCAATTTAAATATTTATTGAAGAAGATTATTAAATTTATTTGAACAATCATCAACAGAATATCAATATCAATTTAATTTTAACTACAGATTATTAAATTGAAATTGTTAAAAATTCCGGGATGTTACACTTCTTCTTGCATAGTCAAAATTCATGAATCATCAGTTGATGCTTCTTTTGGATTTTTGGGTTCAATAGTTGATATAAATGCTACATTACTCATTTTACTTAGTTTATTTCTAGTTTTAACAACAGATTGCATATCTCCAAGTACATTTTCTATAGGATGATCTTTTAAAAGTTTAATCTTTTTCTTAGGATGATTAATTTCATTATTAGTTTCAGTTGATTCTTGATTTTGAGTGATTGAATCCTCTTCATCATTTGTATCTTCAAAATTTTTGAGATTTTCATTGAATGAAACATGCATTGTTTCTTCTATGGTGTTAGTTCTTAAATTAAACACTCTGTACGCTTTACTTCTATTAGAATATCCAATAAAGATACCTTTGTCGGATTTAGGATCAAATTTATCTAGATTATCTTTTGTATTTAAAATAAAACATTTACTTCTAAAAATTCTAAAATAAGATACCTTAGGTTTCTTTGATTGAAGAAGTTCATAAGATGTCTTATCAGTTAATGGTCTAATTAAAATTCTAATTAAAATATAACAGGCGGTAGCAATAGCTTCTGCCTAAAAATACTTTGGTAATTTACTATCTGAAAGCATAGTTCTCGCACACTCTTGAATCGTCCTATTTTTACGTTCTACTACTCCAATTTTATTGTGGAGTTCTTGGAAATGAAAAATTATGAGTTATTCCCTTTTTATTGTAGAATTCCTCAAACTTTTCATTTTCAAATTCACCACCATGATCACTACGGATGGTTATAAATTTTAGAGAAAGTTGATTTTGAATCCTTTTTAACATTCAAAAGTATCACTTTTATAATCATCTACAATTACAAAAACATATTTACTATGATTTATTGAAAGAATTAGAGATGGACCAAATAAATCAAGATGCAGTAATTCAAGAGGTTTTGAGGTTGAAATCATATCTTTTAATTTAAAGGAACTTTTTCTAAGTTTTCCTAATTGATATGCATCATATAAACTATCTACTTTAAAATTCATTTTAGGGAGACCTCTTACTAGATCATGTTTTGACAGTGTAACGACCCGTAAAATTCGATAATTAAAATTTGTTAAATTTATGAGATTTTTTGAAATTTAATATTGAAGAAAATAAAAATGTGTAAATTATTAATAAAAGTTGTGATGATATAATGAAAATTTACAAAATGGAAACATAACAAGGTTAATTAAAGTTAATAATTAATGAACTTGAATGAAATTCCAATTAAATAGAATAATTTAAATGGTATAACTTGGTTATAAGTTGAATGTATGTAACAAATGTAAACGTTGATTTACTAACATAAATCTGTGTAATAAATGGGAATTGAATAGGATTAGTGTGATATGAGTTGGTATAATCATTGGCGACCAATAATGAACATTTCTTTAATGACAATTAATATAATAACGGAAAGTGTGAATGTATAAGAAACGTAATGTATGTATAAAGTAATAAACTGGTATAAAAATGGAATTAAAGTAAATTCATTAATTGGTTTTAAACCTTAATTAATGTGTACAATTGATAGAAGTACACATTTAGAAATGTAATATTTATTCAAATTAAGATGTAAATAGGCGTATATTAGTGTAATTGGATAAAACTAATGTAATTAGGTATGAATGTAAGTGTTGTATAAATAAAAGAAATTTGTAGTTTGTTAATGAATTTACAACCGGGAATGAAATGTAAGAATATTGATGTAAGCTAATAAATAATTAATTCAATGCAATCCCAATTAATTGAAACAATTGCAGGGTTATAATTGATTGTAAATAATAATATTTGGTAATAAATTTAATACAAGAAAAACGAAGGTAAATATTGAATTAAACAATGAATTAATGATAATAAATAGAAATTGAATAAAATCAACGTTCTGTAGTAATTATTTGGAAATGATAACTTATATAAATGTGATTAAGAGTTAGTAGCCACAATTAATATAAAGTAATCTTTTATTTAGTCCATTAAATCAAAATTTGTAATCAATTGCAATGAATCTTAATTTAATGTTATATTAGTATAAATTAAGGAAATAATTGGAAATAATATTAATCTCATTTATCATATGACAATTGGTTGATTTAGAGAATGGAAATCGAGATTTATTAACTTATAGAAATTTAAATTATAATAATTGGATTAATTGCAATAAAATAAAAGTAAACACTGTATTTGGTAAATTGATTTACTTTGAAATTTACATCTGAACTTGTTTAAATATTGTAATTGTCTAAGAAGTCAAAAATGATAAGATTTTTTAATTTTGGAATTGAAATTTGAAAAATTGATTTCATTAATTAATTATTAATTTATTTAATTAACTGTAAAAATAGCCATTTTGCCCACTGACTCGGATTTCGACGAAACCAGTTTCATCGGATCCGAAACGGTGAATTATTGTAGGATTTCAAGTCTTGTAGCGATCGGACTTGTCGTTTGATCGTACGGGCTCGAAACGCCTAGAAATCAATGAAATTGAAATCAATTTGAAATAATTTGATTTTGTCATAACTTCTTCATACGATGGAATTTGAACCTAAAACATGTTCCATTGAATTTAAAATATTTTAAAACAACTATTATGATATATGGGTTGACCCAATTTCATTCTGGAGTCAGAACGGGCTTTTCGGGCCACTTTATCGTTGAAAGCGTATATCCAATCGTTCCGATCCATTCTAATTTCAGCTTGCCTATTTATACCTCGTTATAAACCCTAGCCTACCTCTATTTCTTATTTGTCTGTGCATACAATTCCTCTTCACCTCCTCATTTCAATGGAAGACAATTCCAAATCCAATTGCAACTCAAAAATCAGATTGAAATTTCAAACTCCTCAAAAAATTTAGAAAATTTATATATCGAAGCTCTCGATGTACGCATCTCAGATCTACAGTTCGTTTTTTGTTTTCAATCATCATTTGTCCAGAAATCGAGAGTGAACATCGACCGTTCGTTTTATGGTTTTGACGATCCGACGGTGGATCGTCGCCCGATCGTCGATCAGGAGGGGCGTTGAGAAGAGCTCATCGTGCAGGTCTGAATGTTGCCATTCGTTTGTGTCAGAGGGGCTTGGAGGAGCCTCGCTTGGCATGTTTTGCCAGCGGCGGCCGTGTGATGTTAGGTGCGTTATAGGTGGTCGCGCCCACTTGGCTAGAGGCGGTGTGGGCTAGGGAGGCGGCGCAAGCGTGGGATCGAGGTGGCATGGTTTGTGGGGCCGGCGTTGAACAGTTAAAGTGGCGGCGTGCTCGATTGTTCTTCACGATCGAATCTGACTGAAATGCGCTAGGGCTCGTGCAATCTAGCTGACGTGTCGCTGGTTTGCTTAGTTTTCTGTTTTATTTTGTTTTTTTTAATTCCGATTTCAATCGTTCGAATCCCCATAACTTTTACATGCAATATCTGATTTATGCACGATTTTCTTTGCTAGGATCATAGTGAAATTTCGGACAATTTGGCGCTGAATTGGACGAATTTTAAGACTGTTCAAATTTTGAGTTTAAATTGGATTTAAATTCAATTTACATTCAAAAGGTGAGTGTTTTAACTCACTCACAATTTTTAAAATTTCTTATGTGTGTTAAATTAATTTCTGATGTGATTAAAATTTTATTTATTGCTATTTGGTATATTTTATCATCATTCCAGTTAAAATTGAATTTATTGAATTAAATTGGTATTCAATTTATTATTTCATATAAACTGCGAGTTAAATTAATTTATTATTGAATATAAACTCCCAGCAATTACTTGTTATTTATTTCTATTCTATATTGATGTTACTGTTTGAATTGGATGATGATTGTGATAAATGGTTGATGATTGATATTGGGTGAATGGATGTTGTATTTTATGTTGTTATAGACTGCAAGTTGATATGCATTTTTTTTCATTCGGGATTGCGGTTTGAAATGATATATAACCTTATTTTTATTTTAAATTATGGATTGAAATGATAAATATCCGTAACACTTGACCATAGGGTAGAAAATTATATACAGACACCGTGGTCTATATATAAAAATATTTTGAAATGATTTCTATGGTTTTGGAAAGAAATATGCGGTTTAATAAATATTAATTTTTGATATTGTATAAATATTATTATATATATATATATAGTTAAATTCTTGAATTTAAGCTATGTATAAATTTGTTTTATAAAAATAAGCTTAATAATGGAGTTTGATTGATTTATATTATATGGTTAAGTACCTGTTTAAGATATAGTATATATAGAGTTTTAATGACCTAAATAAAAATTAAGCTGGAAGATGAATATGAAATTGGTTTGAATTGAATTATTTAAGAATTATACTCGAATAAATTTGATTTGAAATTTAAATAAAAATTACGATTTTAAAGGGTGTGATTCTTATAAAATTGATTTGGTTCAGAGTGATTTAAATGAATATAAAGTTGAATTAAATGAATATATCAAGTTAAATAAATTGAAGGAATATCCAGTTATGTGAAGTTAAAAGTTTTCTTAAATGATATTTGATTTGTTATGTAAACATTTCAAATCAAAATAATAGTAATTGAATTTGATGTATATGGGATTATCAAAGAATTAGTTTTGAAATGATGGAATAGTTGAAGCTTTGAAATATATGGAAATTGAAATGATTTATTTGAGGATTCAAATATGTATTTGGAATTGATTTGTGAAATTGAAAGAAGCTAATTTATTATATAAAGTAATTTAATATTAAACCATTTAAGTATTGGAAGTTATGTTTCAAAGTTATGGGTTTCAAGGTATTATCATTTGAAAATGCTATGATTTTGGGAAAAGATATATTTGAAATGAAAAATGATATTACATTGATTTGGGTTTTATAAAAATGATATCATGTTGATACGGTTTTTAAAAACTGAAATGATATCGTAATTATATGGTTTTGTAATAGATATTTTATTCTGGTTTTTAAAATATAAACTCTTTTGAAAGACCACGGTGTTATAATAACGTTTGGTTGTTAAAGAGACCGGGATCGGAAGTTGTCATACTCTCTGCCAACTCCGAAAACCACTTTAACAACCGTGCACGTGGTGGAGATTTCAGAATGAAGTAGGATGGTGACGGCGTTCCTTTGAGGTAAATACGTGGACCCGACTCCCGTGAGTTGGCATAAGGTGGCTAAAACAGGAGCGATCGACGGGCTAAGAAGGTAGCACCTTTTATCGGACACATCCCTTCGATATTATACTCTGACTTTTGGATTGATTCGGTGGCCACTTTTGATTTTGATTTGGGGGTGTGGCTCGAGGTGGATGGTAGTAGTTGCTACGCATTACCACCGGCTCGGAAGCGTAACTGGTATATCTACCTTGGCATTGCCTAGTTGTGCCGTGTCATCTACCCTAGCGCGCCTTGTACGAGTTTGATTTGTGTCGTACCTATGGAGTATCCTGTGGTAGCCTCCTGATCAGGAGGTATTACGGTACTTTATAGACAATTGGCACTATTACGTGTTAAGGTGGAAAATGTAAAGCCTTAACGCTATTTAAAAGTAAGTTTATTTTACTAATAGACATTATTATAATAGCGAAATATTACTACATAGTAAATAGTTTAACGGATCCTTAGGAGATGTGAATCCCAAGCATCTCTTGAGTTACTTCACTCACGTTAGACACTGGATAGGAGATGTCAAATCCCGTAAACATCTCTGACGTCGTTCCACTCATATTGTTGACTGTTGATTTAACTTACATAAGATCTTTTAGTTCTGACTCGAATGTTTTGTCTTTTCGATTCGCTCGGCTTAGACTGAGCATTTCAGGAATTGGAAGACAATATTCTGGAGGACGAAGATGAAGATTTATTATTATTAGTTATTATAGTATTCCACTACATTCTCATTGTTCCGCTGCATTGTTATTGATTTTTCTCTGGTATGTGTAACTCTGATATGTATTATATAAGTACAATCGAATATTTTATAAAATACTTCATGAACTGTATATTTGATTATTATATTTCATCTTTCCGCTGCAAGATTCTATTTTGTTTATTTTTCTTTCTCTGCTTTTTTCTTATTTACCCCATAACAATCCGCCCTTCTGTATGGTTTAAACATGACGTGCGTGGTTTATCGTCGATTTAAAGAGTACAAAAAGGCGGGACGTTACATCTGGTATCAGAGCTTTGGTTTAGCGATAAACCTTAGCTTTGTGGGGTCTGACTCTTTATCAATAGGGTAGTAATAACTTATGATGAGTCGCTGAGTGTTTGTGTGTATATATATATATATATGAGAGCGTATTTATTAGTGTTATAAAAGTTTTTATATTGTGTTAATTTGTTCCATTTTGTATTTATAAATTCTGGTTGATGCATGGGACGCTATGACATCAATAGGGATTTCTAAACACTTAATAGGACGGACCGACATAATATTTGTTTTAAAATATAGGTAAATGAAATAATTTTGCCTATTGTATATTTTTATATATATAATAATATATTTTATAAATGGTATATTTGGTTGTAATATATTTGTTTGTTAGGTAGTGAAATTTTAGATATTAGTTGAAAATAAGATTTGAAATAAAATAAACGAAAGATTGAAAACTTATAACTTGAGTTCTGGGATTTTGGAAAATTTCTTTTGAATGATTTGAAATATAGTTTGGAATATAGTAATATTATTTAGAAGTATTTTCTGATATAAATATTCCAATGAGATTTGAAAGAATTAATTTTAAAGAAGTTTTTGGGAAGAAATAAGTTTTGTACTCCCCTCTCTGTCGCAGGAAAATAATTTCGGTGATGAGTGCACGCATCATCGAAATTCATTTTCGAGTTTCGAAGTGGGAAGGCCACTGTAGTAGTTTTACTGCAGATTTGTTTTGATAAACAAATGTAAATTTAAATTGTTTTAAATATAATTTGATATATAAATTGTAAGTATATATTTATCTGTTATTTTAAAAATGATTTGAAATTTAACCCGGTATTTAGTTCTTAAATTTCCGTTAATTGATAGTTTCAATTAGTGTAGTGAAATGGAATTTAACTAATAATTGAAGCCCTAATTGAAATAAGAGATTAAATGTTGAGTTATAAGCGAAGCTATAAAAAAGTTGAATTTGTAACTTATAAACCAAAAGTTATAATTATTGAATATTAGATTAAGTTAAAAGAAAGGAGGTAAAACTTGTGTAAGTTTCATTTGCATTCTTTAACATATATATAACTTACCAACTATAAAAAGGTTAAAATGTTAAAAGAAATGTAATGGGAAATTTTACAAGTAAAACTTGAAGTAATGAAAATATTCAATGAATCTGCTTTTATAAACAAGAATTTAAAGTTATAATTGTTATAAACATAAGCCTGGCTGAAGGGCCACTAATTGAATATAATAGAAAGGTTATAAAGAAATGATAACAAACTGGAGTAAATGTTGTAAGTAAGTAATTATAGACTTAAGTAAATGTTGAAGTTATTTATTTTGAAAATAAGCAGAAAGATGAATACTGAAAACAAATGAAATTGAGTAGTGAATAAATAAATGTAATACAATAAAAAGAAAACTATTTGATATGAATAAATAAAAAAATGAAAATTTGTAAGAAATAAATGTAAATTAGAAAGGTAAATCATTATATGAATGAAAAGGAAATCAAACAACAAATGTATGAAAATGAGTTTAAAATAAGTTAACTTGATACATTATTTGAAATTGTTGTTTGTTTGGTTTATGGTTGTTTGGGCAAGGATGCTTTAAAAAATTGTTTGGATGAATGAATAATCTATTTAGCTTCATCTAAGACTGTTGAGTAAAAGATGCACTAAGTAGTTTATTTTCCATTCTGTGCAATTTAAAGTTGAACCCGAACAACTATTTGTTTTGATTGATATGAATGAATGATTGATTTGTGATGACTCTATGTGATGGTTGTATGCCTTGTTGCAAGTGATTGATGTTTGTATTGATTTTTTTGTTTATGGTTGAAACCACCTTAAATATTTTACTTTATATAATTATTAACTCTTTTTAGATTATATAAGTGAAATACAGGTTATGGAAGCAATTGCTACTGCTTTTGGTTTCATAATTAAGCGTTAATTGCCCGACAAATAGGTACATTCTCGGATTACGGTTTATATCGTTATTATATTATTTTTCCCGTGTTGGGATATATTATTTTGGAAAATATATGTTGTATATTGTTATATTTGATATTATATTATCTCTTGAGCCTCTCCGTACAAAGGAGACTTTGTCGAAATTTTCCGTATATTTTGGACTTAGAAAACTTTTGAAAAATGTTTTCCAAACTTTATTAATTTGAGTATAAAAAGATTTAATGTTTATGAATTGGTATATTTTACTTTAATTAATTAATTTTGTAAATTATTGTTTATAAAGTTAATATTTTTGAATAAGATATATTGTTTACTTAATTCTATCTTTTCCCTTCTTTTCCTTTTCGAGGATGAAAAGTTTTGACTGGGCGAGAATGTAACGACCCGCAAAATTCGATAATTAAAATTTGTTAACTTTATGAGATTTTTTGAAATTTAATATTGAAGAAAATAAAAATGTGTAAATTATTAATAAAATTTGTGATGATATAATGAAAATTTACAAAAAGGAAACATAACAAGGTTAATTAAAGTTAATAATTAATGAACTTGAATGAAATTCCAATTAAATAGAATAATTTAAATGGTATAACTTGGTTATAAGTTGAATGTAAGTAACAAATGTAAATGTTGATTTACTAATATAAATCTATGTAATAAATGGGAATTGAATAGGATTAGTGTGATATGAGTTGGTATAATCATTGGCGACCAATAATGAACATTTCTTTAATGACAATTAATATAATAACGCAAAGTGTGAATGCATAAGAAACGTAATGTATGTATAAAGTAATAAACAGGTATAAAAATGGAATTAAGGTAAATTCATTAATTGGTTTTAAACCTTAATTAATGTGTACAATTGATAGAAGTACACATTTAGAAATGTAATATTTATTCAAATTAAGATGTAAATAGGCGTATATTAGTGTAATTGGATAAAACTAATGTAATTAGGTATGAATGTAAGTGTTGTATAAATAAAAGAAATTTGTAGTTTGTTAATGAATTTACAACCGGGAATAAAATGTAAGAATGTTAATGTAAGCTAATAAATAATTAATTCAATGCAATCCTAATTAATTGAAACAATTGCAGGGTTATAATTAATTGTAAATAATAATATTTGGTAATAAATTTAATACAAGAAAAACGAAGGTAAATATTGAATTAAACAATGAATTAATGATAATAAATAGAAATTGAATAAAATCAACGTTTTGTAGTAATTGTTTGGAAATGATAACTTATATAAATGTGATTAAGAGTTAGTAGCCACAATTATTATAAAGTAATCTTTTATTTAGTCCATTAAATCAAAATTTGTAATCAATTGCAATGAATCTTAATTTAATGTTACATTAGTATAAATTAAGGAAATAATTGGAAATAATATTAATCTCATTTATCATATGACAATTGGTTGATTTAGAGAATGGAAATCGAGATTTATTAACTTATTGAAATTTAAATTATAATTGGATTAATTGCAATAAAATAAAAGTAAACACTGTATTTGGTAAATTGATTTACTTTGAAATTTACATCTGAACTTGTTTAAATTTTGTAATTGTCTAAGAAGTCAAAAATGATAAGATTTTTTAATTTTGGAATTGAAATTTGAAAAATTGATTTCATTAATTAATTATTAATTTATTTAATTAACTGTAAAAATAGCCATTTTGCCCACTGACTCGGATTTCGACGAAACTAGTTTCATCGGATCCGGAACGGTGAATTATTGTAGGATTTCAAGTTTCATAGCGATCGGACTTGTCGTTTGATCGTACGGGCTCGAAACGCCTAGAAATCAATGAAATTTAAATCAATTTGAAATAATTTGATTTTGTCATAACTTCTTCATACGATGGAATTTGGACCTGAAACCTATTCCATTGAATTTTAAATATTTTAAAACATCTATTTTGATATATGGGTTGACCCGATTTCATTTCGGAGTCAGAACGAGAATTTTGGGCCACTTTATCGTTGAACGCGTATATCCAATCGTTCTGATCCATTCTAATTTCAGCTTGCCTATTTATACCTCGTTATAAATCCTAGTCTATCTCTATTTCTCATTTGTCTGTGCGTACAATTCCTCTTCACCTCCTCATTTCAATGGAAGACAATTCCAAATCTAATTGCAATTCAAAAATCAAATTGAAATTTCAAACTCGTCAAAAAAATTCAGAAAATTTATATATCGAAGCTCTTGATGTACGCATCTCAGATCCGCAGTTCGTTTTTGGTTTTGAATCATCGTTTGTCCAGAAATCGAGAGTGCACATCGGTCTTTCGTTTTAGGGTTTTGACGATCCGACGGTGGATCGTCGCCCGATCGCCGATCAGGAGGTGGCGTTGGGAAGAGCTCATCGTGCAGGTCTGAATGGTGCCATTCGTTTGTGTTAGAGGGGCTTGGGGAAGCCTCGATTGGAATGTTTTGCCAGCGGCGGCCGTGTGATGTTGGGTGCGTTATAGGTGGTCGCGCCACCTTGGTTGGAGGCGGTGTGGGCTAAGGAGGTGGCGCAAGCGTGGGATCGAGGTGGCATGGTTTGTGGGGCCGGCGTCGGGCAGTTAAAGTGGCGGCATGCTTGATTGTTCTTCGCGATCGAATTTGACTGGAGCGAGCTAGGGCTCATGCAATCTAGCTGACGTGTCGCAGGTTTGCTTAGTTTTCTGTTTTATTTTGTTTCATTTTTAATTCCGAGTTCCATCGTTCGAATCCCCATAATTTTTACATGCGATATCTGATTTACGGCCGATTTTCTTTGTTAGGATCGTAGTGAAATTCCAGACATTTTGGCATTTGTTTGGACGAATTCTGAGACTGTTCAAATTTTGGGTTTAAATTGGATTCAAATTCAATTTAAATTTAAAATGTGAGTGTTTTAACGCACTCACAATTTTTAAAATTTCTTATGTGTGTTAAATTAATTTCTGATGCGATTAAAATTTTATTTATTGCTATTTGGTATATTTTATCATCATTCCAGTTAAAATTGAATTTATTGAATTAAATTGGTATTCAATTTATTATTGCATATAAACTGCCAGTTAAATTAATTTATTACTGAATATAAACTGCCAGCAATTACTTGTTATTTATTTCTATTCTATATTGATGTTATTGTTTGAATTGGATGATGATTGTGATAAATGGTTGATGATTGATATTGAGTGAATGGATGCTGTATTTTATGTTGTTATAGACTGCAGGTTGTTATGCCTTTTTTTCATTCGGGATTGCGGTTTGAAATGATATATAACCATATTTTTATTTTAAATTACGGATTGAAATGATACATATGTGTATCACTTGACCATAGGGTAGAAAATTATATACAGACACCGTGGTCTATATATAAAAATATTTTGAAATGATTTTCATGGTTTTGGAAAGAAATATACGGTTTAATAAATATTAATTTTTGATATTTTATAAATATTATTTTATATATATATATATAGTTAAATTCTTGAATTTAAGCTATGTATAAATGTGTTTAATAAAAATAAGCTTAATAATGGAGTTTGATTGATTTATATTATATGGTTAAGTACCTATTTAAGATGTTGTATATATAGAGTTTTAATGACTTAAATAAAAATTAAGCTGGAAGATGAATATGAAATTGGTTTGAATTGAATTATTTAAGAATTATACTCGAATAAATTTGATTTGAAATTTAAATAAAAATTGAGATTTTAAAGGGTATGATTCTTATAAACTTGATTTGGTTCAGAGTGATTTAAATGAATATAAAGTTGATTTAAATGAATATATCAAGTTAAATAAATTGAAAGAATATCCAGTTATGTGAAGTTAAAAGTTTTCTTAAATGATATTTGATTTATTAAGTAAAATTTCAAATCTAAATAATAGTAATTGAATTTGACGTATATGGGATTATCAATGAATTAGTTTTGAAATGGTGGAATAGTTAAAACATTGAAATATATGAAAATTGAAATGGTTTATTTGTGGGTTCAAATCTGTATTTGGAATTGATTTGTGAAATTTAAAGAAGCTAATTTATTGTATAAAGTAATTTAATATTAAACCATTTAAGTATTGAAAGTTATGTTTCAAAGTTATGGATTTCAAGGTATTATCATTTGAAAATGCTATGATTTTGGTAAAAGGATATATTTGAAATAAAAAATGATATTACATTGATTTGGGTTTTATAAAAATGATATCATATTGATTTGGTTTTTAAAAACGGAAATGATATCGTAATTATATGGTTTTGTAATAAATATTTTATTCTGGTTTTTAAAGTGTAAACTATTTTGAAAGACCGTGGTGTTATAATGACGTTTGGTTGTTAAAGAGACCGGGATCGAAAGTTGTCATACTCTATGCCAACTCCGAAAACCACTTTAACAACTGTGTACGCGGTGGAGATTCCAGAATGAAGTAGGATGGTGGCAGCATTCCTTTGAGATAAATACATGGACCCGACTCCCGTAAGTTGACATAAAGTGGCTAAAACAGGAGCGATCGACGGGCTAAGAAGGTAGCACCTTTTATCGGACACATCCCTTCGATATTATACTCTGACTTTTGGATTGATTCGGTGGCCAATTTTGATTTTGATTTGGGGGTGTGGCTCGAGGTGGGCGGTAGTAGCTGTTACGCATTACCACCGACCCGGAAGCGTAATTGGTATATCTACCCTGGCATTGCCTAGTTGTGCCGTGTCACCTACCCCAGCACGCCTTGTACGAGTTTGATTTGTGTCGTACCTATGGAGTATCCTGTGGTAGCCTCCCGATCAGGAGGTATTACAGTACTGTATAGACTATTGGCACTATTACGTGTTGTGCTGGAAAATGTAAAGCCTTAACGCTATTTAAAAGTAACATTATTTTACTATTAGACATTATTATAATAGCCAAATATTACTACATAGTAAATAGTTTAACGGATCCTTAGGAGATGTGAATCCCGAGCATCTTTTGAGTTACTGCACTCACGTTAGACACTGGATAGGAGATGTCAAATCCGTAAACATCTCTGACGTCGTTCCACTCATATTGTTGACTGTTGATTTAACTTACATAAGATCTTTTAGTTATGACTCAAGTGTTTTGTCTTTTCGATTCGCTCGGGTCAGACTGAGCATTTCAGGAATAAGAAGACCGTATTCTGAAGGACGAAGACGAAGATTTATTATTATTAGTTATTATAGTATTCCACTACATTCTCACTGTTCCGCTGCATTGTTATTGATTTTTCTCTGGTATGTGTAACTCTGATATGTATTATATAAGTATAATCGAATATTTTGTAAAACAGCTTCATGAACTATATATTTGATTATTATATTTCATCGTTCCGCTGCAAGATTCTATTTTGTTTATTTTTCTTTCTCTGCTTTTTTCTTATTTACCTCATAACAATCCGCCCTTCTGTATGGTTTAAGTCTGACGTGTGTGGTTTATCGTCGATTTAAAGAGTGCAAAAAGGTGGGACGATACAGACAGATTAGAAAAGAGTTTGAAATTCAAATGTCCAAATCTCTTATGCCAAATCCAAGGGTCACTTGTATTTTCCAAAGGACACAAGTTATCATTTGAAACTTTGACATTGAGAATATAAATATTCTTTTTCCTAATTCCCTCAAATATTATGGTTGAATTATTATCTTCAATGTGACACTTATCTTTTTCAAATTTAATTTTATATCCTTTATCGCAAAGTTGACTAATACTTAACAGATTATGTTTTAGATTCTTAACTAGCAAAACATTAGTAATAATAGGAGTTTCAGAGTTACCGACTTTGCCGATGTCGATCACATATCCTTTTGAGTTGTCTCCAAAGTTAATCAGTCCTCCGTCTTTGTATATTATATCATTCAGCATATCTGGATTGCCAGTCATGTGTCTAGAGCATCCACTATCGAGTATCCATTTATTCTTTTTGATATGCACAATTTGTCCATTGTGGATTGATTCCTCAACACCATAAACATGTTTCCTGCACATCATACAATTTTGGTAGACAACTTGAATTCGAATATTGATTTTATGCAGACTCAAGAGACAAAAATGATCTGAATATTTCTAAACTAGTATTAACAAGTTTTTTAAACATAGCCATTTTAAAAAAAAATTCAAAAACCATATTATGAAATTTTGAAAACCTTGCTCTGATACCAAATGTGAGAAATGCGGATTACGGATCTTAAGGCTAGAATTAACACTAGAGGAAGAGGTGAATAGTGTTTTAAGGAATTACTAAATCTTTTTGAATTTATGTTAATTTGAACACGAATGTATGCAATATTCAGACACAGATATGATCACAGAATCAAATACGGATGCAGAAATAAAGTAAAACAATAAAGGAAAGAACACACCGGATTTTATACTAGTTCGGAGTTACCCAACATCCAGTCCCGCACACAAGTACAGATTTCCTTTCAAAATTAATTGTACAATTACACCCTCGATTTCATGACCACGGGGTACACCACTCCAAATTCACAATCCTTTGGGTAGAGATACTTGATTTCACGGGCAATAAGTTCACCCAATTGATATCATAGGCTATAATCACACTTTTTCTAGCTTGATTGATTTCATAGGCTACAATCACACCTTTTCTCGTTTAGTTTATTACAAAGAAGCCTATAACTCTGAATAGCATTGAGATCTTATGGAGATAGTGATAGAGAATCAAACCAGAAATGATGTAGTTAGATTCAATGGTGATTTCGACAGAGTAATGATAAAAAAAAATATAAAGAAATGCGGAAGAAGAAGAGGGTTGAAATAAGAGAAAATATGTATGAAAATTCATTTAAAATTTCCCCTATTTATAGAAGAACAAGAGCCATGTCCATTCGTGAAAGGATATGACGAATAGACACTTCTTTTGAAATTCAAAATTTTGAAATCAGCTGCCACCTTGTCGACAAGGGGTCCTAAGGTTGTCGACAAGTCTAAGGAAATTTTGATAATTTGTTTTTCTTCGAAAATAACTTCTATCTTGTATTAAAACTATTTTTAAACTTTATAAATATACTTAACTATAGTTAAAATACATAAATAAGTATAGAGAATAATATTTTGGTATATATAAAATTTTACTATAATTTTATATTTAAATCTAGGTATAAATATTAAAAGTTAAATATATTATTATTATTAAAAGATAGTTTAAAACCAAGGATAATTTGATTTAGAAAATAAAGATTATTTTGAGGCTAAAAATATTTAAAACCAGGATAGATGTTTTTGATTCTTTTAAAAGGAAGATTTTGAAATATTTTGAAAACAAGATATAATTTAGTAAAAAAAACATTTGAATAAAAGTTAGTGGATATAAAACAATGTTCCACTAGATTTTTCGTAGGTTCCATCCTACTTAGTGTTCCATCCCTTTAATAGGCTCGAAGTGGATTCCATTACACGAATAAATTAGATTTTAAGATGTCAGTGCTTTTCTAGGAGTTTTAACAAAATTCCTTATTAAATTACTTATTATTGAAATCTTGAACTCTTGATAATCTTGATGCTCATGAGCCTTCAATCTTGATATCTTGAATCTCTATACTGTACAGTCTTCATTCTTGGTACCTGCATGGTTAAATCCTGCATATACATATATATCTAAACTATAATGTTAGTATTTATATTTTATAATCTTATTCTAAGGTTGTTGTCATCAAAACCATCTTCTCAGAGACTAACAACGGTAACAAATTTATTATGTTTGTAATGAATGTAAATTATTAAGAGAAATAGATGTAAGAGAAAAAAAGTATGTGGGGAATAAATTAAATAATAACATACATATATTAATTTATAAGTGATGCAATCAATTAATTAAGAAATTAATTAAAGACCTTAAGTAAGCATCAGTTAATAAAAGAGGAAAACTTATATATCAATTAATTGGGTAATGAATTGGTGGTTTAAATACGTGCAACTAATAATGTGTGATTTAGTTGCACATAAGAATTAATTTGGATATTAATTAAGATGAAAAAAAACGTGTTAATTAATTAATTGGTAGTTAGTTGAGCGTTTTAAAAAGGGTGTCAATTGATCAAAGAATATTCCATTATTACAATAGCTAATAATGTAAATTAATTTAGAAGAAAATACCGATTATAGGATTATTTATTTCCAAGTTAAAAGAAAAAAATTAGTATGCGTACAAAAATTAGAATGTATATTCTATATTAATTGATTCTTATACGTTATAATTTATTAATGGGAGAATCTTATTTAGAAGGAAACGTGAATTAATAGGGTTGTATAACAAAGGAATAAACGAATAACATTGGAGAATTATACGTTATAGGCTAATGTAAACAAATCAATAAATGATGTGAGGAATGTTTTTAGGGTTAATCGGATGGTTCATAGTTGTTTACTACAACTATAAATTGAACATAACTTAACCCTAGCCTACACTATTTTCTCTGAATCGGCTGCCATCGTTCACAACAAAATCCTCTTCTCTTCGCCCTCTTCCTTTCTCCTCTGTCAATCAAATGTTTCCCCAAACTAAAAAAAATAAAATTAAGCAAGGAAATACATACAAGAAAATCATAGAATTGCGTAAACAGATCAGAGAATTTACAATGAAAGAAAAAGGGAAAATAGCGGAGAAAAGCGTAGCAAATTAAAAGGGTTGAGATTGAAATTAAGGACGACATGTGAGTGGATTTAATTATATATCTTTTACATTATGATATATTATCATTAGATGCCCGTTAAATAATGTTATTTAGTATTTTAGTAATTAATTCGGTCAATTAGTTATGCTAAAACTATAAGAAATTTACAGTTACTTACATCTATTTTAAAGTTAAATTTTAACATAAATGCTAGCTTCTTTTTATTCCCTTTTTATGCGAATGATACAGTTAAAAAAAAGAATTCGCAATTACTCGCATTTATTTTAAGATTTTAGGAAATTAGACGTATAATAAGAAAATCTGGAATAAAGAAAGAAAAATAAGAATTTTGCAATAAATTATGCTAAAATGGGAGTAATAAATTGGAGAAAAATCTAATAAATTGATTTGGGAGTAAGTGATAGATTAATCGGTTGGCTTAGAAAATAAGATATATTTCTATAGCTTAATATTTAAAAAGATAATGATAAATGTAACTGGAAGAATAAAAGAAAGAAAAAGGAAATTAGTGTAAAACAGAGGAATCACTGTATTTTACACTATCCAAAAAGTAAAGAAATAATAAAAGAACTATCTTGCAGTTACGACTTATTGTTTAATTTAGTATTAAAATATGGAAATGGATTTTTAGTATAGTTTTGGTAACCAACCAAATAGAATAGAACTACTTCCAAGAATAAAACAAAATAAAGTAAAGAATTGAAGAAATTGAGTTAATTATTGAATAAAATTAGAAGTTATAAACGGTAATGAACTTAGATCTGTATTTACTGCGCAGACAATAAAATAAGATAATTATTATGATAAGTAAATTATGTAATATAAGAAAAGTAAAGAGAATTCGATATCATAATAAATAAAGACAGATTATAATAGAAAAAGAGACACTTGTAATTATATACAGATTATAAAAGAAAATAAAAGTGATAATTACAAGTAAAATTATGACATAGGTTATAATTAAGTAGAAAGAACGGAAAGGCTTATTTAAGACTTAAATTAAGTTAATAAGCAAATAGAGTAGAAATGATATAAGAGGCTTATTTTAATAAAGTTAAGACTTAAATTGAGTTAATAAGCAAGATAATAGAAGTGGCCCATACCAACAGCATTCCCTTTCAATCATGAACTGATGCTCTCACAACAGTTAGGTGAGGCTGAGATAAGATTATGCTAATTAGGGTAAATAAGTAGCCAACAGAATAAGAAAAGTAAACTAAACGCAAAATAAAAGATTAGACTTAGGGTCTAATAAAAGAGTGAGATGCGTTTGGAGCAGCCCAAAGGATGAAGAGCATAACGAAGCAATTCGTCACAGATTTCAACAAAGAAGAAGCACGTCTAACATAGTTATTTTGGGTTAGAAGGAAGTACGAGACTTCAACGAGACGTGAGGATACTCTAGGATTGCCCTCTGGTGTAGGTGTAATGATGCGGTCCTCCAGAGGTAGGTCTGTAGGTGTTCCATCAAAAGAATATGCCTTGACTACTTTTTGCATGGCAGGACCGTTGTAGACAGTCAGAAGGGGTTGGTGTTTGGAGTAGGATATTCGTATGTCTCAGTACTTGCAAGTAAGTTTAGTAGGTAGAACCCAAAAGGATAGCCGCAGGCAAATATCGGCCAGCATCAAAATCAAAAGCGAGTTCGGAAAAGACTAGAGTTAAACCAACAGTCCAATGATACTTTCACTATCTAGACATTGGACGAGGGGCACCGCCAATTAGATGTTCGATTGTTTGCACTAGGGCCGACCATTTAACTCTTTTGAGGTCTTTCGCTTAGTTGAGGGGTGACTGCATGGGGCCATAGCCATGATGATAAAAGAGACAAACCAAGTAGAACATATGTATTGTAGGCTTAACGAAGCTGTCCTTTATAGATTTAGAAAATCCCCAACTGAGTTTCGTACAAGATAGACCTTGTTGGTAGGATTCAGGGAGTAGACAGAATGATTACGTATAGTTCTCAAGGTACGCACTGGGTCGTACATTGTGGATGCCCGAGCATTAATATAGACTACTGCGGACATAATTTTGCATTTTCAAAGTAAACGATGGAAAATTTATATTACAGGCCTCGTGGGGCTGTCCTTTATAGATTTAGTCACAGAACGCCACGGAACCAAGACGATGGAGACCTTTGCAAGGAGGATACGAAAGGTACTATGAGTAGTACCTAGGAACAATTGGTCATTGGCATATAGCTACATATATATCAGTTAGTAGATTTTGATCTATTAAGGAGTGGATGAGTATGATTCACGCACATAGGCGAGTATTATAAACATAACGAACCTAACATTAAATGGAAATAAAATGGTATATATAGAATTAAGTTTAGAAGTGTATAATTTATCCATTCCTCGGAACTTTAATTTCGACCCCCTCCTCATAACATCCTACAGGTTAGGTAGATGGCAGAGACTTCCAGCTTTAAAACACTTATTTAGAAAGGGTTATTATATTGGTGGGTATTATAGTTTAGTCAATTTCGCTGTGACATATTTAATGGAGCTTTGATATATTTGTCTTTTCCTATTTGCAGGATACCAGATACCCAACTCGGACTTCAGTGGGCTTGGGTTTTAGCATTTTTGCAAAAAATCTAAATCCATTAGAATTCGGGTGGTTACATTTGGTATCTGAGCCTAGGTTTAGGTTTCCTTAATAAATAGAGTGAACATATGTGTATTTTTTTTCTAAAATATAAATATATTATATATACCTAAATCCATAGGAAAACCTATTTTTAAGAGAAATGACATATAGGAAGATTTTGAGTAATAGCTTTGTACATCAATATTAGGATTGTGGGAATCCAAGAGTTATAGGCCCTAGAGCGGAAAAGTATAAGATGTACAATAAATTCGGTATAAAATGGAAGTCCATATGTTAATATCTGAAAATTAATAGTTGTTTTGGATTAGTAGGTGGGGCTATAATGCCTCGGAATAAATAGAAGCATAAGAGAGGAAGTAGATTAGGAACATATATAATTGGATTGAGAAGAATACTTCGTGGGAATATTTGAAAAAGTAAAAGGAAGTTAAGAACGCACTTTGAGTCTAGCCCAATAATCAAACTTTTAAGAATTTGAAAATTTATAGAAGGTTTTCAAGTTTTAAAATTAAAAGTTTACAGCTTTATATTTGTACTAGTTTAAACATGGAAAATTGTGTGAAAACAATTTTTGAAAGAAAAAAAGACATTTTTTAGATTTGAAAAACTGAAGAAAAAAAATGTAACATATTTGAAAAGTACATATTTGGTTTCGAAAAAAATAGTTTGAGGGGAAAAAGTTTTAATATGAAATTTTTTGTTTAAAAAAATAATAGTTATATATATATATATATATATATATATATATATATTCTTTCATAAAAATTATAGAGCTTGTATAGCTCGCTAATTTTGAGGTTGCAAAGTAGGAAAGAATTAAATATGAAAACCCAACAAAGATTAAATTTTTGTAGAAAACTAAAAAATTTCAATAATGAAAATTTGTTAAACTCTATTCTTTTGAAAAAAGGAGCAATATAGCTCGAAATTATTTTTAATATAAATATTGTGGTGGTTGGACAAATTAAGTTGTTAAAATTTTGGAAATAGAGTAGATATTTGGAGGAAGTTTAGTAATTGACATCTAATAATAGGTAACTGCACTAGTGTAATAAAAACTCAAATAAATTAAATAGAGATAAGAATCATTATAGATAAAGTATAAATTTTACATGCTTTAATGGTATTGGTTTCTACGAATCAGCCACATAATAAATGATGGCTATTTGTTGAAATAATAAGGAAAGTAAACATAGCGAAAGAGATGTACAAAATATGGAAAACCCTGTATTTTGTACTATCTACTTCAACACATAAATAAAACAAAAAATCCTTGTTATTTCACACAAAATGCACATACTCTTTTATGGTTTTCATATAAAAGTTTAGCATTGACAGCTTCTCTTAGGAGAAATAGTCCCAATGCGTTAAAGGGTGAAATCTCTAGGTAGAAATTGCAGTAATAAGAGACCGTATTGTTGGATAATAATAGTTATACTATAGAAAATATAATTAGAGAGGCTAAGCAAGGGAAAATAAAAGTTTTCCCTTGTTATGCGCAATTAATTGCGTGTCTTTAGAAAACCTACCTTGAACAAAGAGTATGAGCTGTTATGAAGATAATAGAGGAATAAGTTGTTCTTATCTACTCCGGTTTTTATGATTTGAAACTATGAAAGAAAATTTATTTTTGAAATAATGAAGTGACATTTTTTTTCTAGAAATGGTTTGCTGAAAAACAAGTTTTAATGGAAAAAAAACTTAAATTAAGGATCCAAGAATTTACAAAAAAAAACGCTTTAAAAAGGAAAAGAAGGCTAAATTTTAAACTTAGAATTATTGCATATTCTCCGCTAGATTTAACGAGATAGCCTAAAGTCAAAAACTATATAAAAAAATAATATAGATATTTGAAAGTAGAAATGATTATGGCACTAGGCATTTTTGGAAAATTCTAAGCAAGACTTTTTGAAGGTTAGAATCTTGGGAATCAACATTTCAAAGTAAATAAATAGACAAGCAAACTTTTGAAACTTTGAATTGTGAAAAGAAAAAAAGGAAAAAAAGAAAATAAAAGACAAACCAAGTTTTAAAATTTGGAGTAGACGAAGATAAGTACCTAGGTAAGATGGGAAATGTTTGAGGCTATGAAGAAGATAGCAAGAATTATTTTTAGAGAGTAATAGGGAATTCCCGTAGAGTGTGTAAAGCACCGTAGAGCCTAGGAATATCGCTTGGGTTTGCTGGAGCTGCAAATAAGTGACTAATAAAATAAGGGAGTATAACTAAAAGAAAAGCAGCAAATTTAAAGGATGCAACCAAAGATGACAACTAAAAGAAATGAGAACTGTAGATGAAAAAAAATTGAAAAGAAAATTTTCTTATGTAAACTATGCTTGGAAATAAAATAGGGATTTTTGTAGAATGGTGGCATAAGTCCCAAGTACAAAGAAAGATGTGCACAAAAGTAAAATGGAAAATGTGAGATTTTCCATTTTCCACTTTCTTTATTACATAAAATATCGAATTTGGAAAATTAGAATTATATAAAATTCGAAAATTAAAAGTAGTGTGGTAGGTTTGAACGTAAAATTTATTGAACAATGCTTCTAGTCAATAGGAGTGAGAAAAATTGGATGAAAAGTGTTTTATGTTTTCAAAAGATTGAATTCATATAGAAGTTGCAAGTATATTTAGGATGCGTGCATCATATTTTAAAAATAAATTTTTAAAGAGGCAAAGCATTCATATAGGAGGTACCGCTTAAAAATTTATGTACATGCATATATTTTGTACTCAATAACACTTTTCCATAAGAGTACAAATGGTCGAAAAATTGAATGTACACAAAATGGATTTGATTAATGCGAGAAATTACGTAATTTTATCCATGTCAAATTTCAGGGACGTCCTAAAGGGTGAGAGAATGTAACACCACGCATTTTTATATAATTAAATAATCAAATAACTATAAATAGTGAAAATAAACATTTTTGTAATTGTCAGCATATGACCTCGAAACTTATATCATTGTATTCGTGGTGGTTTTCTTATCAATTTACATATATAATATGTCTTGAAAGGAGTTCGTATGAAAAGTTATTGACGTTCGAAGTTTTGTATTGAGAAATAATTATTATACATGTAAATGTACGTAAATATATTTGTTATAAATAAATATATGTGCATATGAAATTTCAAAAATAACTCGCATTTGAATTTTAAAATAGATGCGCGCCACAAAGGTAATTAATTAACGTTCCCATCATAAAGGAAATTAATGCATATCAGTAATTAAAATTAATTAATTAACACCAACAGACAATGTAATCAAATCAGCTATTGGAGGAAATCAATTTACATTAATTGGTCACTTGGAAATTTTACAAATTAGAAACATTTTCAATTAATTCATAGGATATTTAGAAAAGTAGTAACACATTTATTATGTTTGTAATGAATGTAAATTACTAAGAGAATTAAATGTAAGAGGGAAAAAATGTACGTGAGGAATATATTAAATAATAACATACATATAATAATTTATAAGTGATGCAATCAATTAATTAAGAAATTAATTGAAGACCTTAAGTAAGCATAAATTAATAAAGAGGGAAACTTATATGTCAATTAATTGTGAATTGGCGGTTTAAATACGTATAACTAATCATGTGTGATTTGGTTGTACATAAGAATTAATTTGGATATCAATTAAGATGGGAAAACGTGTTTAGAAAGTGTTGTGAGTATTCACTTGCTATTATATCTTAGTTATATTTTAGTCAATTCCACTGTGAGATATTTAATTGAGTTCTGATATATTTGTCTTTACCTATTTGCAGGATACCAGATACCCAATTCGAGCTTCAGTGGGCTTGGGTTTTGATATTTTGCGAAAAATTCGAACTCACTGGAATTCGGGTGGTTACAGAAACCTAAACCTAGGCCAGTTTTACCTTTAGTTTCTAATTCAGACCTAAGTCGCTTAAGATTCCAGCTTTCAACCAGGTCGAAACCATTCACAGCTGATCATAACCTTGAATCATAGAGTTGTCCATTAGACTACCGCAATTGCTTCAAAAGGACTATTTCGAAGGGAAAGCTAAGCATTTTATTATGCTCAAAAGATAAAAAATCAAGGAAACTTAAGCTTTTCGATTGAGTCGAAAGAGCCATAAGAAGTAAATTTCATAATAAAGCCTGATTTGAAAGGTGATCTAAAAGAAGACATTTATATCCTAGCTCTCTCCAATAAATCAAAAGAGACCAAAAGGATTAACCTTCCCAATTACATCAACTTTGGGGTGTTGATAAATTTTCTTGTTGACGCTTTGGTTACAAATACATATCAAGTTTTTTTCTTCTGATCGGACAATAAGCAATAAAGTTTTGTCTGCACTCTAGGTTGTTCAAATACTGAACGTTTTGATCTCACTAAAGTAGGACCAATTGAAAATAGATATGGATAGATCACACCTCAAGTAATTTTCATGCTACGCATTTATGATTGATCTATGTCGTTTAATTGTATTGCTATATGTGACCATTCATGGGTTTATTTATGCTACATGTAACGAAAGCCGTTTTGATCCTTTGCCAATATAATTGATGGACGAGATTGTTTCAGAAACGCCTTATGTTATAGATAGCAAATTTTGAAGCTCATAAATTTATACACATTTATAAGGTTATTACATATATGGTGCAGAAGTGGATTGTTGGAAAATTCCAACATGCAGGATACATATATAAAACAAAATGTGTTGTGTTATTTTGGTGTGAAGCCCGATTAAAGTGATCAAATTATGAATTAAAGTTAAAAGGCTTACATGTATAATTGTAACGGTATTAATGTGTAAATATCAGAACAATTCTAATTTTTGAAGGCCCAACTTAGAAAATACCAACATTATAAATAAGAGTTTGTGGTCCTTAAACTACACAGGCTCTAGTTTTTCTCTTAATCCCTTCTGTGGAAATAAATCAGATCTAGTGTTTGTGTCAATTTGGAAGATCAAACCAGTTCTTCTCCTTCAATCAACAATTATGGATTCGAGTACAACGTCCGCTAATTTATTTAATTTTTCCTCATTTCTTCTCACCTATTCAGATATATGGTTACATGGTTAATCAATCCTAAAGTGCGTTGATATCCTAACATTATGCCCTTCAAGTGAGCCTACTAAACCTTTTACTTTAGAATTCAATCGGTTATAAAGTCATCTTCCTTTACTAAAATGCAGCTGCTATTTAAGCACTTCCAAAATTACAAGAAAACACCTATTTATTTGGCAGCACTAAAAGCAAAACAATCAATCCATAGAAGCTGATATATCAAAAACGTATACAAAATATCATCACGCACAACCAACGACTGCAAGAAGCCCACATACCATGACGATCATGGTCCTAAGAGCACAAACGCAATAGGTAATGTGCATCATATGAATAAATCCAAAAGCTTAGATGTATATGTATCATCCTTTTTGACGCATTCGATACATATCTTGGCCTAATATTCAAATGCTGATAGTACTTGCCTATGTGATAGTAAGTAGCAATTAGCCCAACTTATAATGAAATCCACAATTGAACAAACAAGTATACTATGTGAAATATCACAGAACTTATCCAACAACAGCAAATAAACCATACCAAACTATCAGAATTATAAGAAAGAAAAAAGAAAAAAAAACATGTTCCTTTAATACACGAACATAGATCCCCGAAACCCTAAGAGCCTCTAAGAAATTCAAACATAGGCATACGGGTATTTCAAAACACTTAACGGAAGCTTCAAATCGAACAACAGGTTGAAGAGAAAAAAAGAAAGATATTAAGCTGCTTACTGAGTCTTGATCTCCATGATACTCTTCACTTCAGAGGCGTAAAGGGAATAAACAACAACCTGTCTTTTTACAATCTCTAGCTGAGATTTTCCGTCATTGAAGGCAGAAGAAATGGAAGAGGAATCCGAGAGAGTTTGATTGTCGCGAAAAGCATCGATAGTTCTTCTTCTTGTGTATTCTCTTATATTGTAGTCGGGCAATCTGGCGGCTGTTTTGAGAAGAGAGCGGAAAAGAGAGACGATTTGAGGTGTTGATGGAGTTACCATTGATTTCAGGCTGCCTTTATTTCTACAAAAGAGCAAATTGGGAAAAGTCGGATATTTTGTCAATATAAAAGGGCTCTCCTTATGTGATTTAATTACGCGTCCAAAGATAAACATGGTTAACGGTAGGGTTGACCGATGACAACTCTACCATTGGCTTGATCAGTACAAAGGACTTTCTAAGAACATCTATAAAACTTCTTCCTCCGACTAACACTAAAAAATGTCACAATTTAATACTAATAAAACCGTACAACCGTGAAAAACCGACTGTTCGGTTGAATAATATAGAAAAAAAATATTTTTTTATTAATTTCAATTAAAAACAATAATAATTTGTTCAACAACATATTATTTACATTATTAGAAACAAAAATAAAATATAAAGTAAAGAGCAATTATAAACACACATGTATGTGTAGATATGTGCTCATTAGGGACTCTTCATTATTTTGCATTTATTGCCTTAAAGAAATGAATTTCAACCTAAATATTCCTACTAAGTACATATAATTTATTAAAATAAAGAATATGCTCTCTATTTTTGCAGCAAATCATGCTTAATAACTTTCAATTTACTTTTAAGCAACATTGAACAAACCAGAGCATCAGATCATGTATGTTTTTTATTTATGTTTTCAGTTCATACATACTACTATATACTAAGAAGCATGATACAGTCAATATTTGTGATGGTAAGACAAAAGATATATTATATGGATCATGCACAACATAAAATAGTAAAAAGGCACAAACCCAAAACTGTAATTCTGTAATATTACAACCACAAAACTAAAGGTATGTAAATCAACCTAGCATTTAGTCAAACTACAGTCTTCAACATGGGAATAACAATGAAATAAACCATAAATGCAGTCGCCAACCTTCAGTTTAGTTACTTCGCACAATATCTTTCAGGCCGGAGTTGTGTTTGTATGGAACTGCACAAATAAACAATATGTTGAAAATTAATAACATAACAATACGAATAATGAATTTGGTCGACATAGAGGCAAAGCAAGACATGCTGCCATAGATGTGATATTCAGTGGATCTAAGTAATCCGGTTCAAGTTTATATTGAGAAAGCAATTATAATAGACATAATATTACAGTAATAAACAGTAGATCTTTGTAGGCTTGGATACATAAATACATTCTATATGCAAGCCAAAGGCTGATGACATCAATGAAATTTTGCTGCAAGCAAGCTATGCAAAACTTATTGCTATAAATTAAACATAATAATCATCTACCATATCTTTTAGTCCTGTAAGAGAAAGTTAGAGGATATATATATATATATTGCAATAAAGAATATTGTTTGACTAGCAAACTCTTACAAACGAGGGGGTATACACACAAGCACAAACAAACACAAAACTAATAACTTTCATCTACAACGTAGTAGCTTAAGCACATGTAAATGATTAAAGTAAAAAAATAAGTAGTTAGTAAATGTATGGCTAGATTGATGTTAATGTAGTCTCAGAGGCACAATTCTTTTGAAAAAACTTTAACATATTTCTTCTATGCAATTCGAGACGTCGTAATAAATAATTGCAAATTTATAATAAACATAGCTGAATGAAAACTTACTAATCCAAATGTTAAATTGGGTTTCTATAAAACAACGCGAAATAGATCTTAATGCTATTTAAACAATAGAGGGTATGAAGTGTGTATTTCAAATCTATAAAACTAACTTATGAATTTAACACTATATCTATTCAAATTGCAAACAAAAATAAGTAATAAAGTAAAATGCGGTAAAGTAAATAGCACTTGGGTTTTTATATTTGGTTTGGATTAACCAATCCTATAACTAGTCCTGCATTGCACCGTGTGGAATTTCACTATAATTGCTTTCTTCCATTGGTGGCAAGAACACCTTTATAATCTTGATTTCATGGGCTATAAGATACACCCTCTTGATTTCATAGGCTACAAGAAAAACTACTCCTTTTCACAAACAATAACAAAGTATGGCAAGTAGTCGTATCTTCAATATAGATTCTTACAGATTCGGTAGAATGATCATATAGACCTCCAGCAGTAATATATTTTTGAATCCTTTGAGGAATATGATGAAATCAGAGAGAGAATGATGTGAATTCAAGTACAAACTCTCTGATATTGTGTGGTTTGCAAATCAACGAAGAATTGGTTGAAAGAGTGTGGATTTGCAAAGAGAATGGAAGAGTATTCGATGGATTTCTCTCACAAATGTTTGCAGAAGAAAGAGTAAGAGAAAATGAGAATTATTGATTTGAAAATTCATTTTCCAAGACCTTTATATAGTGGTTGAGGAGACGTGTCATTTGGTGAAGAGGTGGAGGGAAATGTCGACATATATGTGTTGCAAAAAAGAACATCAACACTAATAAGTGTTGCAAATTTTTAGATTTTGAAACCACATAATATTTGTGGATTTTTGTGATTCGGTTAAGGTCAATGGTTGATGATCTTCAAGTATAATTGTCATGGGGTCTTTAACAAGGGATTCTAAGGTTTAACCAACTAATCATCATTTCAAGTACGTCTACTGTTTCAAACAGTCACCACTAACAGAAGCATTCTCCCTGCATATACACGACATCACTTTCTAAATTAATAAATATACACGTATCATATGACCATTTAAAGTATTATTCTGACTTGTGCAAGTGAACATAACTTGCACAAACTCACTCCACTATATCTTAAAAAATGCTTTCTAGAAAAACCTCCTTGATCTGAGATAGGCAAAAACTTTCTTAAAAGAGAGCGATACCGTGCCTTGGATTGATATATCTAAAACAATATTTTACAATATAAACAAAGTATGAATTGAATGAAGGATTTAAATATTAAGGATTTAAAATTTTGAAATCTGATTCTCATTTTAAAAAGTTTTCCATGAGAAAAAAATCCCTTCATAATTATCTCGGTAAGATATCTTAAACATTAATATATTTCTTGGATTTCACATAAACATATGACCATTTTTCATAATCCTGATATGATTAAATTTTCTCATCAAATGATAATTTTTACTAACTATTGAATAATTTTAGTAAGTGGAACAAATTAATTTGATAATATACAAGTTGTGCTTATCTATCTCCAAGTTTACATAAATATGATCATTGTCATTATTAAGTTTTCTCATTCAATGGTAATTCAATGGTAATGTCTACTGCCAATTGATGATCATTTTGAGCAAATGAAACTATTTATTTATTTATTTAAAAATTGCCAACTGATGGTTATGAGTACATAACCCAAAACACCTGGATCAACATGCCTAGTGTCTTACACTTTACTACTATCATAGAATGAATAATATTGAATTAATTATATACATATAAATTATGATTCACGTATAACGTATTCATTCACATCATATTGTTTACACAATTCTCTTATTGATTATAACCGTAACTGTATTTTGCATGTATAACTTAGTTATACCTTCACGGTTGAGCATTTTAAATTTGGATACATTTACAGTCAGCTAACCAACGCTTCTTGATTATAACCATAAATCTAATTTGCAAGCATAACTTAAATTTACCTTCACAGTTGAGCATTTTAAATTTGGATACATTTACAGTCAGCTAACCACTCATCACATATATCTAGTTAAAATTGGCAAAAATAAACCATTTATATTATTCTTTTTGTCATTAAAACAATTTAATATAGGTATATCAAATTTCATCTTTAAGTATCCTCGATTGAAAATATATGGCTGCAAAAATAATAAGGCAAAAGTCTAAATACAAAAACTCAGGTTCTATGTTTTTGTGAAAAATGATCAAAACAAGAATGTAAAAAACTTACTCCAGAATATCTTATAGTCCAAGATTAGAGGCAAAATTAATCAAGTGATAATACTGCTAAATTTGATAAATAAAATAAATCATATAGCAATTTATCCTTACAAAATTTATCTATCTATTATGAAAAAGAGGGATTTTCTAATGAGATGAATGAACTTATGATTTAATTTGAAACATATCAGTTCTGGAGAACAAATTCACTAAAACCAGAATTTAAAAAGAGCACAAAATTATAAACCATAATGCTTAACGATTTCAAAAGCGGATTCTGCCCATAACCCAAATAATGGATTTCATAATCCTAAACCGAAATTGCAATGCAAAAATAACAAACAATTACCAGAATGCTCACTAGCAAATGTAACATGGGTTTTGAGATCAGTTAACCCGCCTTTTGTCAAGGCCATAAACATGATTAAGCATGGTCGATGGATAAAGGACGCGGTGCGCTTGGAAGATGGATCGACATAGGCTGGATTAGCATAAGCATGGATCGAGGGTCTCCATGGTGTGGGTCGACCATGTCGTTCGATAATGATGTAAAGGTAGGAAGGTAGCTCGGTCAAGGGTGGAAGGTCGCAGGTGGCTCGGCCTGTGTGGATCGGTAGGTGTGGTTCGGTGTGGTGGCCTGCATCGGCCTTGATGGAGCAGTTCGGCAGGATGATGTGGATCGGCGAGCTAGAGAGGTACAAAGTGGAAGTGGTTCGGCTATGGTGGTTCGGCCTTGGAAGGTCGTCAAAGGTAAGTGAAGGCGGAGTGGGTCGGTCTCTAGTGGATCGGTAGGATGGTGTGGTTCGGACTGGATATGTCGTTCGGTCAGAAAGGGTCGCTCGGCATTGTCGTTCGATCAGAAAGGGTCGCTCGGCATTGTCGTTCGGTCTGGGTGGCTGGGCATTGGCTACATGATAACATGGGTCTGCATCAATGCATGGTTCGGCTGCACCAAGTCCTCGAGTTACTTCGAGTTACTTTGAGTTCAAGGATGAGCTGCTTCGAGTCGTGGTGCAGTTTGCTTCAAGTCAATATTAGGGTTGCTTCAGGTCAACGCCCAGGTTACTTCCGTTCGGCATGTCAACTGCTTGGGGTCAGTCGGCATGTTGAAGTAGGGTTCGGCTATGGCCTTGATGAGCCCGGACTACTTAGGAAGCCCTGTAACTCAGGATTTGCCTATAAATACATCAGGCAGTGGCTTTAGAAGGGAGATCTTCTTTTGGAGGGGAAGGGGGTTTTCTGGCTTTCTATTTTCTAAGGCTAAGGTTACTCTACATTTGGTTACTGTAATCGATTGTTACAGCAATAAAAAGAAAATTTCTGGAGTGGACGTAGGCCGAAGTTAGTCGAACCACTATAAAATCTGTTGTCCTTTACTACTTTCATTTTAATTTTTGTTGTTCTTCATATTAATATCCTCCACATATATTCTATTCGTGATCTATGATTGGTGTTTGGTGCTTTCTCTTGGATTTGGGTGATAGTGACTAATTTTGACGCTAACATTTTGGTGCATTCTGGGATTCAGAAGCTTGGGAACTTGGATTATGGAAAGCAATGGCTAGACCACCAACAAGAAAGCAAGTAGCGGAAAGGAGCAACCAAGAGAAAAGTCAAAGCAGCCACTTCTGGAGCTGGAATGGATCATGCATCCATCTACATAACTCAGGACAAGATGTAGGTTATGATGGATTCTATGCAAGAGGAGATGATGAAACGGCAAGAGGAGATGATGTAGGCTCTTCTTTGGCAATTTGGACAACCAGGAACTGCAGGCGCTCAAGTTCTTGGAGCTGGATTAGAGGGACTCAACCAGCAAGAAGATGGAGTGATTCAGCAAGGGGAAGTTCCCAGTCGACAAACAACTACCAATTTGGATGGACCTAGACTTGGGAGCACACCACCAGGGAATGCTTGACCAATCCATGGAAGGATACCAGATGACTTTGCACAACTCGATGCCAATAGGAACACAGGAGTATGTGATGAGGAATATGTGCCAGAATTTCCACGCGGAGTTGGAGAGCGGTCGCAAAATATGGATAGGGGCAACCCTTGGTTGGAAATGCTGGATTGGCTGACATTATTAGACGGACTATTCGCGGAGGTCTGACAAACAGGGATTTGGAGGGAGTAAGAAAAAGTTCGTTTACCCGAAACATTAGGACAACTAGGAATCCGCCCGATTTCAAACTGCCCACTCTGGAAGTATACAACCGGAAGACGGATCCTACTGAGCATTTGATGAGGTACATAAGGCATATGGAAGTGCCGGGGGGCAACAAAGGAGGTTATGGCCCGATGTTTCCCTCTGTACTTGATCGATATAGTTGTTATGTGGTTCAGATAGCTGGAGGATGGTTCCATTGAAACATGGACAGAACTTGTGGACAAGTTCTTAAGTCAGTTTCGAGTTCACATAAAAAGGCCAAAGAACATGATGACGCTGACGTCGGTTAGACAGGGGGCGAATGGATCGCTAAGGACATTCTTAACTCGGTTTAATGCAATAGTTGCTTCGGTGGATCGGCCGGATCCATCAATGGTTCTGATGGCTACGATATCAGGAGTCAAGGATAATTCAGATTTCAAAGTATCGTTGACATGGAACCCACCATTGGATCTCGGGGAATTCTTTCATGAAGCTGCGGAGATTTCTTCGACAAGAGGATGCATGTTTGGATATGAGGTCAAAGGAAGTAAAAATGGTTAAGGATGGAGGACTACCCGGTGAAAGCTCGCGTAAGGACATGGATAAAGGGAAAAGGAAGCGCTAGGGAGAACCAAAATTCTCCACTTACACAGGATTGAATGCAACATTGGAGCAGATAATCTTGGATACTCGAGATCGCCTTCCGTATCGAAGGCCGACAAGGAGGGAGCCCTCAAAACGCGAAAGGGCATCAAGAAGATATTGTCTTTTTCATGACCTCGACGGGCATGATACCAATAGCTGCCAGCATCTGAAGGACATAATTGAGGAACATGTAAGGAATCGTCAGTTGCGGCAATATGCAGGAACTCGGAATGTGGCAGTGGAATAGAAGCAGCCACCGGCTACCTTGAACGACGAAGGCATGAGGCCCAGGAATGCTGGTCGGTTGGTCATAAACTAATCGTGATGATTTGGAATAAGTGACAAACTCTAGGCAAACGGCTAAATCACTTAATCATGTACGGGGTTGGAGATAACCCCTAAGCATGCTCTAAGATGATGGTTTACCCAAACGCTCTGGTTTGTGAATTTTTTTTTTCTCTTTGACTTGGACATTTTCTGCATTGGTTTTGGGGTTCGATTTGAACTCCTGATTTTGTTGGTTTCTTGGTTTGGATTTTGGTTTGGATGCTTGCGTTTTGATTTGGATTTTGATCTGGACTTTTGATATGGATTTCGGTTTTATGGTTGGAATCTGGATTTTGGATTTTGGTTGACTTTTGTCTAGTTTTTGGTTCAAAGGTCGTCGAGTATGGACCGTTGAATATGCGAGTATATGATTTTTGTTTAATGATAATAAACATATATATATATATTCATTTAAATGTATTTTTTAATGTACTATTTTATTTTTCACATAATTAATAAATATTTGCTGAATAAAATAAATAACACAGTATTTAAATTCAAATGGATATTTTATTCAAACAACTATTTATTACAATTTTGAATAGTACAAGTTTAAGCTCGCACTATATATACAATTTTCAATTACAATTTCAATCAAATTTTCACTATACATTTGCACCTCACTACATATCACTTATTCACTCATAATTATCTTCAACTCTAATCCAGATTGAATTCAACATCTGAGCAATCTGCAAAATAAACACTAACGCGGTAAAATTGAAAAGAAATATTTTGCAGTATAAAATAAAATGTGATTTTGAAAATTTTATTTGCCTCAGTTATTTGGGTTGTTCGTCATAATTTAATTTTGAATTCATCATATATGAGCAGCTTAGGACATACACGGTGTATCACTGTACATGCCACAAGGCCGTGCATAGCAATATACACTTGATAAAATTATAGGGATAGGTCAAACCCAAAACAAAAGCCGGGTTCAACTCAAGTGAAATAAATAAAGTCACGACATGAGCACAAGGTCGAACCCGAGCTTTAAAGCTGGATTCAACACAGATGCAGTCCAAAAATACAAGTACAATAAAATGGTCAAAACGTGGCCACGACATCAAAATTCTATGTTGACCAAAACTACATCAAGAAAACATAACCAAAACACAATGCAGAGAAACCCAGACTAACACATACAACATGCATATATACATGTATAATCACACATGTATATACACATTGTATATATATATATGTGTGTGTGTGTGTGTGTGCAGCGAAACTCGAGGCAACCAAACAATATACAAGACCAAGCCGTGCACATGTAGACACAAATCAAGTGGCTCAACTACTCAATGACAGTTTCAAAAGACTACAAAGACTCGACAAAGATCAGACTACAATTACAAACAACAACTATCACCAGAAGTGTATATGTCCAACTAAAAAGGCCACATAAACTCTACATCAAAATGAACAGTGCAGACTCAAACCAATAGCAAGAGTTATTCAAAGAAATGCAGCTCCACATGAAATTTTACAAGACCAGTCAACTTGAAAATAATATCAAAGACGGAGGTTTTTTACAAAGATCATACAAACAACATGAAGAACATGTATACAGCAAATGCGTATGGTCAAGCAACAGACTAAAAAGAAGATACTATTTTTAGAGCAAACATAAGACAAATATGCAATTGAAGATAACATGTGCACCTACAAGTGCAAAGCAACAATGAAGCAACAACTTGAATAACATATCATATATACATATGTGCTCAAGATAATCAGAGAAGTTATAAATGCATGTTAACTCAAATATCAGTGGACAGTGCAATGAAGACCAAAAGACTCAAGTCTGCAACATAACAACATGAAGTTTAATCATAAATCAAGTGCAACCAGACTACATTGAAACAAGAGCACAACATGAATATATATATACATGGGTGAACATATATACAACTAGAGGACGAGCCACTGATGAAAGTAGCAGAAGTTTCAAATCATGGTAGCCAGTTCATTCCAAACCAAGTCAAAGTTTTTTAACAAGTCAAATTTTCATAAAAAATTCACTGATTGGAAAAGAACAGTGGTTTTAAAAATTGGTAAGCAGGTTTTCAGTTTCAAATCAAAGTGGCCGAAGTCAAAGGGATAAAGAACGGAACCACAATCAAAGCAGCAGTTTCAGACCATGACTAAGGAATCGAACAATCAAAAATCAAAGCTGTGATAGCCAAGCAAGCTCATGAAGTCGTGGTAATCAAGCAATCAAATATACGTAATTGAATATGTCAAAAATCATCACAAGCATAAATATGAAGATCAATGACCAAGCATATGATTATCAAACGAATTCGTATAGAATATACGAAAAAAATATAGGAATTAGAATCCTGTAAAACCCAATCATCATCGTCCGTAGAGAGGCATTCGAGTTCGAGCAAAACAGATACCAAAAATCAAATCAACAACTCGAATTTGATCGAATTCGAGCGAGCTAAACAGTAAAGCACAAAAGCATAAATTACAGCCCAGATTGTTTGAATTGAAATCGATCAAAGAAGCAGCCGAAATTAAGCTACGAAGAGACGGCCGATCGATAGAGCAAGAAGGAGAAATCGCAATTCGATCGATTGATTTGATGTCGGCATTACAAAATCCCTAATTTCAGAATGAATGAGGAAAGAAAATTGAAGCAGCCGTTATCACAAAAGAGAGTCGGCCGAATAATACGAAGAAAAGGGATTTAATTGTTTTGCTTTGGGTCGGCCTATTTGTGTAAGCTTCAATTTTTAAATTAGGGTTTTGTTTAAATTGTTTTTAAATTTTTAATTCTCTTTTAAAAATCTATAAATACTAGTCTTGTGACCAGAAGACGAACTACGGTGGTGTAGTTCGAGAATTCGCAACTCAGTGGCTGAGTTGTGGCAGGGTTTTGAGCGTAGAGTTATGGTTAGTCGATAGTGGGTGTCGTGAGTTTACATGTGTAAGAGGTTGACTATCTAATTTCTAGTAGACACCTTGGGGGCAGCATATAGGCAGAATTTTGCCGAAGCCGGGTAAATCTGTGTGTTCTATTTTATGCTTTTATTATCCTGCTTTTATCTATGTTGTTATTACTCTACTATATCTGTGTTACGGTTATTTTATATACTTCTGCATAAAAATTTATAATCATTAATATCACTCTATTCAAACCCCCCCACTAGGGTGAAATCGATCCTACAAGTGGTATCAAAGCTAGGAACAAAAGCCATTTTTGTTTTAAGAAGTTTGATTTTTCAATGACCATTTTTTCTTACAAATTTGAATTTTTAAAATGGCTTTGTTAATAATGTTTTTACTGTGGGTCAGTCCAATATTATTCCTCCTATTTTTGATGGAACAGATTTTTTGAATTGGAAATTAAAAATGAAATTTTATTTAAAATTTGTTAATGATAAAGGTTGGAATATTATTGAAAATGGGTGTGATAGAATAAATGAGAAAAATACTTTGATTTTTTCAAAATCCATTGCCACTAACAATCATGGACCGATAAAAACAAATAGTCACAGAATACTTTTCTCGTGTAGGTGGTGGCAGGTTAAGGAACTACAATAGTGTTACTTGGATTTTGCCTGTTCCAAGCACACAACGGGCGACAAAGCAAAGATTCCTTAGCCTAGTACAAAGGTGGTGGAATTACAATGGGCAACAATGAAAAATTATCAACAAAGGTAAAATAGGTAATTGCCTATTTATCTTGAACGATTTATTAAATATGATAATCTGCACCATAATCTGAATTTAATTCAGCCAGTTATGTGTTGAAGAAATGATTGTTGATTTTGCCTTATTCAAAATTATTTGCCAATTATATTCTTATGCCGGGAACACTTTAAAAATCTCTAGAGCCTTTGAACTACTTCATATAGATTTGTTTAGACTAATGATAGTGTTTTATTGATTGATGATTACTCTCGGTGCACGTAAATATATTTGTTTATCCTACGGCTTCTAGATTTGACACTAATTATTTATTTGCACGGCTTCAATTCGATTTTATTTAAAAGCTGTTAAAAAGGAATTTTAGATATTCTGTTGCACACTTCACGGTCTGGTCTATAACATTCAACTAATGATAATCTTGAGTCAACAAGAAATTCGGATGCAAATTACACCATAATCTAGTTGATAGAAAAATTTCTAGTGAAACGTGATTTGTGTTGAGACATTCAGTAATTTCATTGTTTTTCAAAGAAAATATCTGCATATTTTTCACTTCAAATAATTTTCAATTGGCAGACATTTTTCTTTTATAAAACCCTTCTAGAAAATATATTTTTAACGTTGTTCAGATTAGTCATTTTGGAAAATCTAATTTTATAATTATTTGGATTTGATTTTAAATAACTACATTGACTAACTCCCTACTGATTATCTAAAAGATAAATAGTGATTGAAAAAGTGATGAGTTGATATTATTCGGCAGTATAATTAGTAAATTTCTTTTGAAATTTAAATAAGAGTTATAAAAACTTTTTGTTGGTGAATATTCCATGACGATTTCTAATTCTATCGTATTTCTATCAACCATCACTCACCAGAATTCAATATAGTTTGTCAATATGTGGTAGTTTAAACAGGAAATCGTTCATTTTTCAATTTATTATATTTTTAAACAATAAAAACATCCAAAGTATTCGCTCTCATTTAAAAATCCTTATGGTTATGCATGGGTGAATTACTTGGAATTTTTGATTATGTGCTTCCATGCTCATTTAAAAGTCCTCATGGTTATGCATGTATGGAACGCATATCAGAAAAATTGATTATTGAATAGACAAGTTGATTCTAATCCTATTTAGAAGTCCTCAAGGTTATGCGTGGTTAGAAGATACTTGAATTCATTTTTTTAATAAAAATTTGGAATACTACTAATCTCATTTAACAGTCCTAACTGTTATGCATGGTTAGTAGATATTCAAATTTCTGATATAAATGTACCACAAATAGGCACAACTATGTGGTTTTGTATGATGATATTATCCTTATCATTCTAAAGTGGAATATGCGTCAAACAGAATATTTATGATTTTTGTTTGATTTTTACTGAAATTTAATATTTATACCCGATTGAGTATTAATATTGTCTTAATGTCAATCGCTTTATCACTAGTTTTTTCTAACACTATTACTCTTTTGCTGATAACAAAATGGGGAGAGAAAAGTTAATATTTAGGTAAATAAAGGTCAAATATTTGTTTATTTATATCAAGACTCATTTGCATATTTTTATTTATTTTCATGCATATATGAAGGGGGAGCTTTGTGTAGAGAGGGAGAATTCAAGCAGGGGGAGCAAATTGAATGATTAAATACATTTAATATATTCAAAATCTTAAATATATGTTCGTTATCATCAAAAGGGGGAGATTGTTGAATATGAAAGTATATGATTTTTGTTTAATGATAATATATATATATATATATATATATTCATTTAATGTATTTGTTAATGTACTATTTTATTTTTCACATAATTAATAAGTATTTGCTGAATAAAATAAACAACACGGTATTTAAACTCAAACGGATATTTTATTTAAACAAATATTTATTGAAATTTTGAGTAGTACAAGTTTAAGTTCTCACTATATATACAATTTTCAATTACAATTTCAATCATATTTTTCACTATACATTTGCACCTCACTACACATCACTTGTTCACTCGTAATTATCTTCAACTATATTCCAGATTGAATCCAGCATTTGAGCAATCTGCAAAATAAACACTAACACGGTAAAATTGAAAAGAAAATATTTTGCAGTGTAAAATAAAATGTGATTTTGAAAATTTTATTTGCCTCAGTTATTTGGCTTGTTCGTCATTATTTAATTTTGAATTCATCATACACGAACAGATTGTGACATGCACTGCGTATCACTGTACATGCCACAAGGCCGTGCACAACAATATACACTTGATAAAATTACAGGGATAGGTGAGCACAAGGTCAAACCCAAATCAAAAGCCACGTTCAACTCAAGTGAAATAAATAAAGTCACGACATGAGCACAAGGTCCAAACCAAGCTTTAAAGCTAGATTCAACACAGGTGTAGTCCAAAAATACAAATACAACAAAATGGTCAAAACGACTAAAATGGCAATAACATCAAAATTCAATGTCGACCAAAACTGCGTCAAGAAAACATAAGCAAAACATAATGCAGACAAAACCCAGACCAAAACATACAACATGCATATATACATGTATAATCACACATGTTATACACAGTGTGTGTATATATATATGTGCAGCGAAACTCGAGGCAACTATACAATATACAAGGCCAAGCATTGCACATGTAGACACAAACCAAGTGGCTCAACTACTCAATGACAGTTTCAAAACACTACAAAGCCTCGACCAAGACCAGACTACAATTACAAATAGCAACTATCACCAGAAGTGTATAAGTCCAACTAAAAGGGCCACACAAACTCAACATCAAAATGAATTGTGAAGACTCGAACCAACAGCAAGAGTGATTCAAAGAAATGCAACTCCACATGAAATTTTACAAGACCAGTCAACTTGAAAATAATATCAAAGACATAGTTTTTTACAAAGATCATACAAACAACATAAAGAACATGTATACAACAAATGCATATGGTCAAGCAACAGACTAAAGGAAGATAATATTTTCAAAGAAAACATAAGCGAAATATGCAAGTGAAGATAACAAGTGCACCTACATATACAATAGATGTACAGGTCAATGAAGATTCAGTGAAGCCAGAAGCTAGAGAGCTCAATGCAATCAAGACACAGTGCTGACTCGAAGGAACAAGCCAATGTGATAGCAATGCTGACTAGACTAAATGTGATAACCCAGAATTTTAGGCAAATAATAATGTGATAATCTTATTTTATAAATTATTTTAAGATGTGCAAAATTATTCTTTTTCACGCAACTAAAATAAGTTATTTGTTTTTCAAACCTATAAGTAAACTTTTTTTAAATCTTAAATCTGTTAAGGTAACGATCCGTTTTCTCGTACCTTTTGAATCGACAATAAACCACACATGTCCAACTCAAATTGCACGAAAAGACGGATCATTAAGGGTGATAAAGAAAAGTAGACAGAATAGAATCTCACACGAATGGAATAACATATGGTATTGAACAAATATTTTTACAGCGGAAAACTTTTAAATACATATATCAGAGTCTAACCTAAATTCAGCTTGGACAGTTATAAAACCTGCCCTTACAAATGCTGACAAACATCAAACAAAATACAGCAAGCACAACGGATAATAGAATATCTCCATACGTCGATGAATATCGCTAGCTCTCCTCTGAAAACAACAACCATCTTCGACTAAACCTGAAACTACTCGGATCTGACCCGAGTATTGAAAATACCCGGATCAGGCTTGATAAACCAGCGTGAGAAAAACTCAATAAAAAATGACAGTGTCATATATCAGCCTTTGTTATAAATCCTTTGGAAATAAAGAGTATCTCATAAGACCACGCCCACACATAAACACGGACGGGTTTTTACCTTATGATAACTAAAACACTTTTATATCAAAACGTTTGATATTATTTCTAATGACATTCTTTGAAAATATTTGCAAATAAACTTATTAGTCTTAGCCGAAATTATTACATTGATTAAATTCCAGCACAATAGGTTTACAATCAACTCCGTAGGTTCTTATTGGAGAATGGATTTTCATACAAATGACCAGGCGCAGGATCTACCTTCCGAAATGGGTACACCTCTAGATGGATGTCCCGAGAAACCATCACAAAGCTCCTCTACCAACACAACATCGGCCTACCTCTTTAACTAGATAGTAACGAATATGTCATCCCCCGGTCATTACCGGCCTTTAACCGAGCGCTCGTTTTCCATACACCGCATTAATTAACATCCCGAACATCATAGCGGGAAGAAATATATCTAGAAGGGGATGATCATACCCCACTTGAGAATGACCCACTTAGACTTGCTGCATCTAATCCTATTTCGGTCATTTCCGGTTTGATGAGGCTTGAGGCTACGATTACCTTTTCACAAAGCACATATCACATCTTTGAATGCCACATTGCCATTTTCGTTTAACTACTAATTGCCTTCCACAAAAATACAACCCTTGAGCTCGTATGTCTCAAGGAGGGTGTTAAACTAAGAGAAGTTGCATTCTCCGCCACCATTGATGTACGTTTGTAAAAACCAATATATGTAATCGTTAGAAATGCGATGTCAGACAAACGTCCATACAAGTTGTACAGGAACAGGACAAACCAAAGGCACTTTCCTCAGCCATTATTAGGCGAAAAGCCCTTGCAATACGCAAAATCTCCATCACGAGGAGACCACTGCTATATATAACTCTATAATGGGTGCGACCCCGAGAAAATCAACAAGCAGTCCTCACGCTATGAAGATCCACGGTCTTCAATCACCATCTTCAACATGTCTTCACGTTCGAACGTATACATGGATTCGAAGTGGTTTTCGGATAGGAATTAACCGAATCCGACTCTGGTTCCTTTGAAATCCAATCATCGATAAAAAGTGAATATAAGTATATAGGATTTATTAAGTCTCTTTTCACTTTAATTCTTTTCGGATGATTTTGAATTCTCTTTCTTTTAACTTAGGATGATTCTAAGTAATTCGTTCTTTTACTTTGGAAAATATCTCAGATTTCCTTACTAGATTCTTGATCCAAACTTTTTAACTTTTAAGCGGGTCAAAAACAATGTTATTTAAGACATCGCTTACGATAAACCCTAAGTCAATCTTAACAAAAACATTTTTGAGTAAATAGGATAATAGAAATCATTCACCTTGGAGATTGCTTAACTTTTGGATAATACCAATCTTCTTTTAATTCAAAAACTTAATGCATAATCTTTTTATTTAAGCGCATCTGGGCTTTCCTTTTGATCTGCTCCACTCCTCGCCTAAGAAAAGAAAACATAGGCCTGGTAAGTTCAGGGCACCGGTTGCTCCATCCCTAACTTTAGTTAAACACCTTGTTTTATCTTCCTAGATCTCACAAGCGGGACAAATGTACTAGTCGTTTCAGCATACTCAGATTTTCAACTTTATTTTGAAATTTTCTTATAAATATCCCAAATTATCTTTCAAAACACTTAATTATCCTTTTGAAAACATTCAAAATTGATTCTAAGAAACGTCTTTACATTTAAACTCATATTACAAAAGTTATAGAATTCGCAACATTAAGTGCTACGGAAAGTGCTAAATAAGCTTATTTTGAATTAAACAACTTTTAAACATTTGAAAATTCATATTTTCCAACCCAAACCTCTTCTAAATCATTTAAATAGATTTATCAAATTTATTTCATATTTTTCCATTATTAAAAACATCCATTTAAACAAATTTCCTGTTATGGTCACTAAACTGCACTAGCGCGATTTTTCTTGAAAATTGATTTGAACTTATTTCAAAATCTACTTATCGAAACTTTGATTTTCTTTCTTCGTTTAGAAGATATGAATATAGTAGTCCGAAATTTTCTTATCTCGAAGAATTTCGAGCTATATTCCAATCTATACATTCATTTGAACTTTTTGGCGCGAAATCGCGAACTACCGTTGCGCGACGCGTCTAGTTTTAACTTATTTTTCAATACTTGAAATAATTAATTCAAATTTGATTTCAACACTTATAAAATAATTAGAAACCATTTTAAATCAATATTTTCACTTTTAAAAATATTTAAAATGAATTTTCACTATTACCATATTATGATATTATTATATTCACATTATTTTAAAATTTTGAATTCCAATTTCAACTCAATTTCAATTCTAATCTCAAATAAGATACATTTAAAACTTAGACTTCAAATCTAATCTCAATTTAAACTTTAATTCAATATCAAACTAAACTTCACTTTTTCAAAATTGATTTCAATTTCAATTTCACTATTCATCTTAATTCAATTTCAAATTAACTATTCTTTTCAAATCCGATTCACTTCAAATTTCAAATTCTCTTTCATTTTAACTTTAATTTCACTTTTAAATGAAAGAGACTTATTTTTCCACAATATCTCATATTACTAAATTATGGTCTTTTTAGATAAAGGGATTACTTGATCAAAATGAACATATCCAATATTCATATTTATCACTAACATATTATCCATTCAACCAATCACATGCTTTTGATTTCAAATCTAACATTCACTATTAATATCATAACGGAATATATTATCACAATTCACTTAATTTACTAACTATCAAACCATCCATATTAACAATCAATTTGTATAAACATTCATATGTCATAAGGGTGTAAATATGATTTATAACATAATCAAAATATAAATTCAAAAGCAATGAGAATTTCTCACCATAAACCAAAGCGATTAATTTCCTACCAACATTCTAATCAACCAACACTTCACTAATTAATTCCTACTCCATTAAACACTAGCAAACAACACCCTCTCCCATCCAATAGCTTGGCCGAGGCTTGAGATGGAGGTTGGCCGAAAATATATAGAAGAAGCGGTAGAGCTTTGAACTTGAGTTTCCAAGATTTAGATCCAAAAAATAGGTCATCTTCTCTCTTGTTTTTGACTCTCTTACTCACAAAATTTGAAAAACTTATTAACAGAAAAGTTGTTGCAAATTATTTTCTATTGAATTTGAAAAAAAGAATCATTTGAATCCAAGTTGTTTTGAGGGAGATATGTTCAAAATAAAAGAGCTATTCTCGGATTCACAAAAATAAAGCCCGAAAATGCACTTCAAAGAATTGAGTTTCAGGTATAGCAAACTTCAAAACTGGAAAAAGTGCTCAACATAAAAGTTGTAGCCACTGAAATTTCATATGGTTCTAGAAAAAGAATTTCTAAATTTGGATCGGTTATGATTAAGTTATGATCAAAACAAAACGGCCTATTTTCTGACTTAAAAACTGGGCCAGAAAATGCACTTGAAATAAATGGAATTTTGACCTATTTATGCTAAGAACTGGACAAAGTGGTCAACATGAAATTTATAGCCACTGGAAAAATACATGGTTTAAAAAAATAATTTTGCATTTTGGTTCTGTATTGAAGAACTTATGGCCCAAAGAAGAAGAGGTAAAATATAGAAAAAAAAGGAGTTAGTTTTGAAGAAAACAAACATTGATTTCTTTTGAAAATTTTGTAAATATTTTGACATTATTTCTTTATAACATTTTTCTATGGCATGGAAGCCATTAGAGAGGAAAGGAAGAAGATGAAGAAGCTTGAGAAAAGAAGAAGAAGAAATGTGAATGAAAGTGAAGAAGGAGGTGGATATTTATAGAAAAAAAAGAAAGTGGTAATTTACCTAAATAACCTCTTACCAAATTACTAAACTAACCTTACTTCAACCTAAAGCAATCTCCACTTTTTCAAAACTTAATATCACCTTTCACATCCTTACTTTATGTCTTAATCCCTTAAGAACTAAGCTAAGTAAAATAATAATTATGTTGGTTTTTGATGTGATATTGATTTGATGTTTACTTTTGACTTTTCTTACTTACTTTTGTTAATTCTTACTTACTTTTCTTAACGACTTCTAGAAGTTTTCTAACCTTGTTTAGTAAAAGTAAACTTGATTAGTTAATTAATTAATACTTACACTATTAGAATATATGTTTCTATATAAGAAAATAAAGGTGCGATGACGTTGCGACAACTTTTAATCGATAAAACGTTGTTTTTCGACAAAATGTTTTACGGTCACATTTTGACATTTTAGTTAAAATATTTATTTATGTAAACCAAATTTAAAAATAAACTTTTTACTCCTTTAAATAAATTAAAACAAGTCTCTTTATATTTTAAAATCATATTTCATTAATATCATAATCTCTAATTTTACAATGTATGTAAAACTGACAAAATGCGATAAATTTTGGTTATTTTTGTAAAACGATTATTAACAAACTTTTAAATCTTTTAGCATACTTTTATTATCTTTATAAGATGTTTTAAATAAGATTTACCTTTTTAAATAAATATTTAAATCCATTTATTTAAGCCTTTATTTATTTTTAACAAAACTTAACTTTTGTCGATTTGTTCTAAGATCCAAATTTATACTTTTTAATACATTAACTATAAGAATAGATAATTATTATATAACATATATATTTAAGATATAAACTCATTTTAAATTTAGATCGAATGAAATCTTTCATTTTCGAAGTAGTGGAATTACGGGTCGTTACAGTTAAAGCTTGATATCATGTGGCAAATACTTGATGTATGGTGAAAAAATGTTGTATAGATGTGAAATTTGCCTACATGTCTGTATATATATGTAAATGTTGTGTGCATGTTTTTAAACAAGAATATTTGCTCTGTTCTTGCTTTGTAGGTTTCAAACTTTTTTTCAAAATTCAAAATCTCATACTTTAATTCCTTCTATACTTTGTTATTCAAACAAAAAGTAGTTAAATTAGTAAGGTATTAATTTTAAAAATATTTCTAAGTATAATTAGTTTAAAATTTTCTCGAAAATTAAAATATACAGTAAAAACCCAATGCATGTCAAAATTTGAATGTCATGATTTCTGGTTTCATATACATCATCAAAATCGTCTTCAAAATCCATGAATTTTAAAGGTAAAATCCAGATTTTTAACATTGTTTTGAATGAGGAATCACGGGTGGAATAGAGTTTGGGTTTTGGGTATTTTCTGGTGATCGGAGGATGTTGGGGTCTCGAGATCGTGGCTGAAGCTTGCTTGGAGGTAGGCGATCTCGGGAAAAACGGTAGATGGTTCTATCGACCACCATGGTGGCAGCATATCGTCGAAGTAGGGTTTAAGCCCAGGTTTTGGTTGAGGTTGGAATTTGGGCTGCTGCATCGTCATCGGAGCACCAAAGTTGATCGAAGGTGGGGGAATAGGCGCGTGGTTGGTCGGCGAAGCCTTGGACGGAGTTTCGAGGGTTCTGATGGTTAGAGGCGTCGGGTCGAGGAGGATCTTGGTCGATCGGTTTTGTTCCAGTGGAGTACGAGATGCTCGATTTCGATTTCATGGATGTATTGAAGAGTAGGTGGTCAAAATCGAAGGTAGAGGTGGTCGTCAACGTACTGGAGGTAGTATCGATGGTCGGAGTTTCTTCGTCCACCAATGCACGTGCACGAGCCTTTGTATGTCAGTAGGATTGGAGGAGAGGAGGCAGCTTCAGGGGAGAGCTTGGAGAAGTGTGGTGATGGCCCAAGTTTGGCTTCGGGAGCTTCGTGAATGTGCTTGTATAACAGTTTTAAAATTTAAACTTAACAAGTTTTTTTTTTAAAAAAAAGAGATTTTCTCGGGTCTGGGCTCGGGTTGTTTCTGGGTATGGCTCGGGTAATTTGTATTAGCAGTTTAATTTTTTTAAATAAATCAAGTTAAACATTTTCTTAACTAATTCTTTAAATAATTAATGTTTTAATTAAGTTTGGAATTAGTTAAAAAGTGTAGAATGAATTGTTTTAAATTAATTAAGTTTAAGATATTTAATTAAATGTTGTTTAATTGTAATTAATTCTTAAAGTTTATTTAAATAAATTTAATAGTATAATTAAGTAGTTAATTTAAAGAAGGGTAAATGTTTTAATTATTAATTAAACTTAAGGTTAATGATGGATTTATTTTTAAGGTTTATTAAATGAGATTTAAATGGTAATTAAGTAAATAATTAAGATAAATGGTTTATCTTAAATTAATTAAGGTTTTGGGTAATTAAAGATTGATTAATTAATAAAAGTAAATAAAATATAATTAATTAATCAGAGATTAAAGGTAAATTAATTAAAGGTTAATTAATTAAAGGATAAGTATTAATAATTAAAGGATTAATTAATTAATAATTAAAGCATAATTAATCAATAATTAAAGATTAATTAATTTATTAATAAAAGTAATTAAAGAATGATTAATTAATTCAATAATTAATTAAAATGGTTGGTAATTACTTAATGTTAATTAAGAAGGGTTAGGCGATTAATTCATAAGTAATTAATTTATTTTGAGTTAACTAAATTAATTATAGTTATGGATTAATAAATCTTGCTTATGGATGACTTATTGTATAGAAATGTTTGGATTGATTAATATTTATAGTATGTTAACTTATGATGTTCTGTGATGGGCAATACTTTGGATATAGCCGTGATAAATGTGAGTTATTTATTTGTGATGAAGTTGTTGTGTGAAATAGTATTTTGAATTAAATTAAATTATTTTGCTTAAACAACTTGGCCTTAAAAAAACGTTTACATTTCGATGAGACCGGGATCGGATATCAAATTTGTTATCCAAAAACCACATCGATCCAAATTAAACGATAGGAGGTGAAATCCCAAGTGAAGATCAAGAAATTTCAGAGTGCAAGTGCTATTTGTCGTTAACTCTGAGGGTGATTCCAAAACGAGTGTAACGGAGATAGTGCCTTCGGTTTCGTTCGAACCCGGAGCGAACTTGTATGGATGAATGATATCAGACCATCGTCAATGGGAGTATGATGAGCATTCCAAGATAAGTGTTCTAAAAATGTAATCGTAGCCTCAAACCTCATCAACGGGGAACGGCTAAAACAGGGGAGGTGCACGCAAGCTAAGTGGATAGTACCCAAGTAGGATAAGATTTTCCCCTGTCTAAAAGTCCCTTTTTCGACTGTGTGGGCAGTTGTTGGCCACAACCGCAGGGTTGTCTTATTCAGACTATCCAGTAAGGGGTAGCTCCGGTCTTGTGTTGTAGGGGATCAGGGTGGATCCTCGGTACAGTGATCTAAACCATGTACTGTGACGGGCGGTACCCCAGTAGCCCTGCCATTATATGGAATCCAATCTCCAATAAGTGATCTCGGACTTGATTGTACCTATGTATGCTGGGATTTAATAATGTAACAATTTCGGCTATATGAATATTTATTTGAAAACCCTATACACTAGTATAATATAACTAGATTTCCTAACAATGTTTTGGTTATCGTAAGGGAAAAACTTGTCCGTATTTATTTGCGAAGAGTCTTACGAGATACCTTTAATTTCAAAGGTTTTTCAAGTTAAACAACTTAGCCATTTACTTACACCAAACCCATGTCTGGCCTAGAGTTTATTTCTATTTTCTTAAACTCTTGGGTACTTAAATTTTTATGAGTAGCCAAGTGATCAGGTTTGCTTGATGAATTTTGGGAAGGCTTGGAGCAGGAACTTAGCGTATAATGTATATACATATACATATATGTGTGTGTGTGTATGTGTGTGTATATATATATGCTATGTTAGTACCATCTGTCTGTATTTTGGAATGTAATGGATAGACAGGTCTTCACAACTGTTTAATGTGATGTTGTTGTAACTGTATTGACTCTGATATGTAATGACTATGTAATATCTATGTGATATAATATATTTTTTCGTTTCCGCTGTGAGATTCTGATATTGCTGTTTCTTTCTTTCTATCTATTCTCTTTTCTACCTATTTCTTTCTTAATGATGATATGTCTTTCTTCGGAATGGAAGACGGGTTGTCATAGAATGGTATCAAAGCGCTAGGTTGAGATAATACCTAGGCTTTGGAGTAATATCTATCTTGAGAGCACGTACTTGTAATTTTTATATATCTATATACCTATCTAATTGTTGGGTTACCTGTCCAGGTTGCCAACATAAGTTCGAGAGGAAGGAGAGGCAGAGTTGTGGGCAGCATGAAGACCACTAATGGAACAGGTCTGAATGCTAGCAAGGCTGTAAATCCAACACCGCCTCGAGTAAGCTTTGCTACTTTATGTAAGGATTTCACCAATCTGGGAGGAACGCCTTTAAAGGAACAGAGTCCATCATTGAAGTTCAGGCTTGGTTACGCTCGTGTGAGCGAATTTTTAAGAGTTGGATCTGTCAGATGAGAAAAGAGAGTGATGCATCGTGGCAACTTCAAGAAGGAGCAGCTGTATGGTGGGATGTAGTTACCACGAATAATTCATAGGATGATATTTCTAGGAGCAAGTTTAAGGAACTATTTGAGGAAAATATATGCCTACAGTTGGTAAGACTTGTTTTATAGAGATTTTCTGGATCTGAAGCAAGGGAGTATGTCTGTATCCGAATATGAGACTAAGTTCAATGAATTATCTCGCTACAGACCTGGTCTGATTGACACACCTGGTCTGATTGACACACCCGGTCTGATTGACACACCCCTCAAGAAGAATGAGATGTTTATGCTTGGTATGAGGCCCGAGTTCCATGAGAAGATGACGACACATCTTAAGGGATCATTTGTGAAATTGATAGACATGGCGTTAAGGTATGAGGAGCTTATGAATAGGAAACCCCTGGCATGTGCAACAGCATCAAGTGGAACTTCTTCTAATCCGAACAAAAGGAAATTCAACCCAAATTGGAATAAGCATGGCAAAAGGAAACAGGGAGGCAATAATGGAGCTCGAAAATGTTACGTGTGTCAATAAGAGAGTCATTTGGCTAAGCAGTGTCCTAGAGGTAGAACTCAGCAGCAGCAGCGTCAAAGTTGACCCGGTTCTGCAATGGTTCATAAGTCTTTGTGTTTCAACTGTCAACAGCCAGGGCACATGGTGAAGGCTTGTCCACTTCTACAATGAGCTCAACCGATCAAGGTGTTTGCTATTCAAAAAGGATCGTCAACTTCTTCGGATAGGAAAGGCAAAGCGTTCTGGAAGGTACTTTGCTTTTAGATGACATTTTTGTTAGAGTTTTGTTTGATTCTGGTGCATCCCTTAGTTTTATTTCTTTGGATATGGTAGAGAAGCTTCATCTTACCCCTAGTATTGTGGACTGCCCCATTTTTGTATCTAATCCTATAGGGGGAGTGACCAAGTTAGATAAGATCAGTAGAGGCCTAAGAATTTCTTCTCTGTCCCATAGTTTTCTTGCGACCTATTTGTATTGGATTTTAAGGGATTTGACCTTATTTTTGGAATGTATTGGTTGGATAAGCATAAGGCTGTTATGATTTGTGAGGAGAGAATTATGTCTTTGGAAACCGAGTTGGGAAGGATTGCAAAAGTGACTTGCGATAATTCTGGGGCTCACTTGAGTAGTCTTTTGCATGGAATTGAGGCATCTCTAGAAGGCGTAGGATCCATCGAGGTGGTCAGAGATTTTCCTAATGTCTTCGAAGAAGTCAATCGTTTGCCCCCGCATCGGGAGATAGAGTTTCGAAACGACTTAGTTCCGGGAGCAATACCTGTTGTTCAACCCAGTAGAAGGATGGGGCCAAAAAGTGAGAAGAGTTGGCGAAGTAGACCCAAGATTTCTTAGAGAAAGGTTTGATCCGGCCTAGTTATTCTAGTTGGGGTTCTGCTGTAGTCTTTGTGACCAAGTCGGATGGGTCATTAAGATTCTGTGTGGATTATCTGGAGCGGAATAAGGTGACTATTAGGAATAAGTATCCCTTGCCCCGTATAGACGATCTTTTTGATCAACTCCATGGAGCTTCTGTTTTCTCCCAGTTGGACCTAGCTTCGGGTTTTCACCAGGTAAGGGTAGCTGAAGATAGTATATCCTTGACTACATTCAGAGGACCCAATTGTTTTTATGAGTGACTGGTTATGCCTTTTGGGCTAACCAATGCTCCTGCTTATTTTGTGGATCTGATGAACCGATTTTTTCGAGATGCGCTGAACAAGTTCGTGCTCGTGTTCATCGATGACATTTTCGTCTACTCCAAGTTCGAGGAGGAGCATGAGCATCATTTGGAGATAGTGTTGGAGACTTTGGCATGTCTTGAAGGCTAAGTTTTCAAAATGCCATTTCTGGAAGTCGAAAGTTAGATTTATGAGGCATCTTGTATATGGAGAAGGTATTTCTGTTGATCCGGCCAAGGTAGCAGCTATTCAAGAGTGGAAGCAACCACAGACTCCCAGGAAAGTCCGCAATTTTCTTGGTTTGCAGGGTACGACAGGAAATTTATCAGGGACTACTCTAAGATTTATTCGTACTTGACCAAATTGACTAGGAAGGGAGCAAAGTTTAAATGGAACCCCAAGTGTGAAGAAGCTTTTCCAGATTTGAAGGCAAGGTTAACCAGTGCACCTGGTTTAGCTATTCCTGATGGTAAGAGTAAATTCGAAGTCCACACGGATGCTTGTGGAGTAGGGCTGGGTGCTGTGCTAATGCAGAATGGAAAAGTGATTGCGTATGCGAGTAGGCAGTTGAAGCCACATGAGAAGAATTACGCTATGCATGATTTGGAATTGTTGCCCATCGTACTTGCTCTGAAGATTTGGAGGCATTATCTATTGGGAGAGAAGTTCGAGCTTTTCACTGATCATAAACCTTGAAATACCTTTTCTCCCAGAAAGATCTGAATTTGAGGCAGCAAAGATGGGTAGAATTTTTGGCATCATATGATCTGGATATTCTCTATACTCCGTGGAAAGCGAATGTTGTGGCGGATGCTCTGTGTAGGAATGCAGTTTTGGCTATTTTGAAAGTTGTTCCGTCTCTACTTGAAAGGATTGCGAGTAACCGAATATCAGACAGAAGTTTAAGAGCAATCATTAGGAAATTCAAGAATGGGTAGTGCACCAGTTTTGAGATTGATGACCAGAAAAATTTGAGGATCAACGGGAAAATTTGTGTTCCAAATATCAGGGATCTAAGGTAAGAGTTTTTGTCAGAGAGTCATCGCTCCAGGCTGAGTATCCATCTAGGGATCTTAAAGATGTATAAGGATATGAAGAGAGTTTTGTGGTGGCTGAACATGAAGAAGGATGTTACTACTTTCGTGAATGGATGTGCGATCTGTTAGCAGGTAAAGGGTGATCAACAGAAGACCATAGGATTGTTACAGCCTCTGGAAGTTCCAAAGTGGAAGTGGGAAATGATATTGATGGATTTCGTCGACAGTTTCCAAGGACTATAAAAGGAAATAAGGGAGTGTGGGTAATCGTAGACCGGCTGACCAAGAGCGCCCACTTTATCCCAGTTAAGGCAACCGGAACTGCAGCGTCTTTGAGCGAGATTTTCTTGAAGGAGATCGTCAGGTTGCATGGAGTACCCATCGGCATAGTAAGTGACCGTGACCTAATCTTTACCAGTAAATTTTAGGAATCTCTGTAGACAGCTCTGGATACAAGATTGAGTTTAAGTACAGCTTATCATCCCCAGACCGACGGTCAAACAGAAAGGCTGAATCATGTTCTGGATTTCGGTGGATCTTGGAAGGACCATTTGCATTAGTGGAATTTTCATACAATAATAGTTGTCAGCAAGTATTAAGATGGCACCCTATGAAGCTTTGTACGGAAGACCTTGTAGATCAACGTCCTGTTGGGTAGAATCGGGAGATTGTCTTGTTCTTGGTCAAAATTTGATTCGAGAGGCATCTGTGAAGGTGGAGCTGATCAAGAAGAGAATAAAGGCGCCTAGGATCATCATAAGAGTTATGCACACAAGAGACAAAGGCAATAAGAATTCAAAGTCGGAGATTTGACCTACAAGATTGAATTGCCAGTTCGGATGGCTGGAATTCACAATGTTTTTCACGCATCTCATTGGAGGAAGTACGTGTACGACCCATCTCTAGTTGTGGAACCGAAAGTGCAGAAAGATTTAGAGGTCGAACTGGACTTAACTGTGATCATGCATATAGTCCAGATAGTTGATCAAGATGAGAAGCAACTTAGGAACAAAGTGGTGAAGCTGGTCAAGATTCAGTGGAGCGAGGATCCCAGAGATTGTATATGGGAAACTCTAGATAATTTTAGGAAAGCTTATCCAGATTTGTGTCAAGATGTTAAGATTGTTTGTTTGAATGAAGTGTTTGCTTTGAATGTTAGTGTATGGCTGATATGTGTGCTTGATTGTTTGAAATATAAAAGCTTTTGGATTATCTTTTTCTTTTAAATTTCTGGGATGAAATTCTTTTAAGGGGGCGGAATGTGATATCTCAGAACTTTAGGAAAATAATAATGTGATAATCTTCTTTTATAAATTATTTTAAAATGTGCAAAATTATTCTTTTTTCAAACAAATAAAATATGTGTTGTTTATGTGTATATCTATAAGTAGATTTTAAATAGAATTTGAATTTGAATTTGAAAATCAAAAGATAAATATCTTAAAAATAAATTGGATTTGAAAACTAGTGTACATATATATATGATTATTTATTAGAGTATAATTATTTTTAAATCATTTTCTTAAAGATTTTATAAATATAAACAAAGGTAAAGTTTAAATATAAAAACATAAAAACACATATTAATAATAAATTAAATAGGAAATGAAATATAAAGTTATATAAAAACATATTAAAAATAATTGACACATGCAAATTAACAAATGTAAGATTAGTAGCATGCAAAATAACATGTCACCTTATTTATTTTCTTTTGATTTTTTATAAAAAATTAAAATTAGGTTATATATATATTATCTCTTCTCTACTCTTTCATTTTCTTTTTCTATCTTCATTTTCTAACTTTTCCAAAACCTGAAACCTAAAGAGAAAATCAAACTAAAACAAATTCAACAACTTTAGTTCAACCTGTGTTAAGCAAGCAAGTATAATTCAAAGATCAACTCAACAATCAAGATTCAGCTTCAAAAATCAAGTTCCTGATCAGATCAAAGAACAAACCTGTTCTTTGTTTTTCAAGCCTGTGAGTAAACTTTTTTTAAAAATATCTTAAATGTATTAAAGCTTGATTGCATGTGACAAATACTTGATGTGTGTGGTGAAAAAGTGTTGTATAGATGTGAAATTTGCCTACATGTCTATATATATGTGTGTGTGTGTGTGTGTGTGTGTGTATAAATGTTGTGTGCATGTCTGTAAAGAAGAATGTTTGCTCTGTTCTTGCTTTACAAGTTTCAAACCTTTTTTAAAAATTCAAAATCTCATCCTTTAATTCCCTTTTAGACTTTGTTGTTCAAACAAAAAGTGTTTAAATTAGGAAGGTCTTAATTTTACAAATATTTCTAAGTATAATTAGTCTAAAGTTTTCTGGAAAATTAAAATATACAGAAAAAACCAAATGCATGTCAAAATTTGAATATCATGATTTCTAATTTCATATACATCATCAGAATCGTCTTCAAAATCCATGAATTTTAAAGCTAAAATCCAAATTTTTAAAATTGTTTTGAGTGAGGAATCTTAGGTTGAATGAAGTTTGGGTTTCGGGCATTTTCTGGTGATCGGAGGATGTTGGGGTCTCGAGATCGTGGCTGAAGCTTGCTTGGAGGTAGGCGATCTCGAGAAAAATGGTAGGTGGTTCTATCGACCACCGTGGTGGCGGCATATCGTCGAAGTAGGTTTTAAGCCCAGGTTTTGGTCGAGGATGGAATTTGAGCTGCTGCCTCGTCATCGGAGCACCGAAGTTGATCGAAGGTGGGGGAATAGGTGCGTGGTTGGTCGGCGAAGTTTTTGATGGAGTTTTGAGGTTCTGATGGTCGGAGGCGACGGGTCGAGGAGGATCTTGGTCGATCGGTATTTTCCAGTTGAGTATGAGATGCTCGATTTCGATTTCGTTGATGTATTGAAGAGTAGGTTGTCGGAATCGAAGGTAGAGTTGGTTGTCAACATGTTATAGGTAGCATCGATGGTCGGAGTTGCTTCGTCCACCTATGCACGTGCACGAGGTTCTGTGTTTCAATAGGATTGGAGGAGAAGAGGTAGCTTCGGGGGAGAGCTCGGGGAAGTGTGGCGATGGCCCGAGTTTGGCTTCGGGAGGTTCATGAACGTGCTTGTATAATAGTTTTAAAATTTAAACTTAACAAATTTTTGTAAAAAGAAGAAAGAGATTTTCTTGGATCTGGGCTCGGGTTGCTTCTGGGTATGGCTCGGGTAATTTGTATTACAGTTTAAATTTTTTAAATAAATCAAGTTAAATGTTTTCTTAACTAATTCTTTAAATAATTAATGATTTAATTAAGTTTGGAATTAGTTAAAAAGTTTAAAATGAATTGTTTTAAATTAATTAAGTTTAAGATATTTAATTAAATATCTTTTAATTGTAATTAATTCTTAAAGTTTATTTAAATAAATTTAATTGTACAATTAAGTAGTTAATTTAAAGAAGGGTAAATGTTTTAATTATTAATTAAACTTAAGGTTAATGATGATTTTTTTAAGGTTTATTAAATGAGGTTTAAATGATAATTAAGTAAACAATTAAGATAAATGGTTTATCTTAAATTAATTAAGGTTTTGGGTAATTAAATATTGATTAGTTGATAAAAGTAAATAAATATAATTAATTAATTAGAGATTAAAGGTTAATTAATTAAAGGTTAATTAATTAAAGGATAATTTTTAATAATTAAAGGATTAATTAATTAATAATTAAAGGATAATTAATCAGTAATTAAAGATTAATTAATTGATTAATAAAAGTTAATAAAGAATGATTAATTCAATATCTAATTAAAATGGTTTGTAATTACTTAATGTTAATTAAGCTGGGTTAGGTGATTAATTCATAAGTAATTAATTTATTGTGAGTTAATTAAATTAATTATAGTTACGGATTAATAAATCTTGATTAAGGATGATTGATTGTATAAAAATGTTTGGGCTGACTAATATTTATAGTATGTTAATTTATGATGTTCTGTGATGGGCAATACTTTGGATATAGCTGTGATAAATGTGATTATTTATTTGTGATGAAGTTGCTGTGTGAAATAATATTCTGAATTGAATTAAATGTTTTACTTATATAACTTGGCCTTGAAAGAAACATTTGGATTTCGATGAGACTTGGATCGGATATCAAATTTGTTATCCGAAAACCACATCGATCCAAGTTAAACGATAGGTCGTGAAATCCCAAGTGAAGATCAAGATGAAGTTTCGGAATGCAAGGGCTATTTATCCTTAACTCTGAGGGTGATTTCAAAACAAGTCTAACGGAGACAGTGCCTTCGGTTTCGTTCGAACCCGGAATGAACTTGTATGGATGAATGCTATCAGACCATCGTCAAGTGAGGACGATGAGCATTCCAAGATAAGTGTTTTAAAAGGAAATCTTAGCCTCAAACCTCATCAACCGGGAATGTCTAAAACATGCAAGGTGCACGCAAGGCTAAGTGGGTAGCACCCAAGTAGGATAAGGTTTTCCCCTATCTAGAGGTCCCTTTTTTGGTCGTGCAGGCAGTTGTTGGCTACAACCGCATGGTTGTCTTATTCGGACTATCCAGTAAGGGGAAGCTCTGGTCTTGTGCTGTGGGGGATCAAGGTGGATCCTCGGTACAATGATTTGGACCACGTACTGTGACAGGTGGTACCCCAGTAGCCCTGCCATTGTATGGAATCCAATCTCCAATAAGCGTTCTCGGACTTGATTGTATACATATGTATGCTGGAATTTAATAATGTAACAATTTCGGCTATGTGAATATTCATTTGTAAACCCTAGACACTAGTATAATATAACCAGATTTCCTATCAATGTTTTGGTTATCGTAAGGGAAAAACTTGTCTGTGTTTATTTGCGGAGAGTCTTATGAGATACCTTTTATTTCAAAGGTTTTTCAAGTTAAACAACTTAATCGTTTACTCACACCAAACACATCTCTGACCTGGAGTTTATTTCTATTTTCTTAAACTCTTAGGTACTCAAATTTTTATAAGTAACCAAGTGATCAGGTTGACTTGATGAATTTTGGGAAGGCTTGGAGAACGAACTTGGTGTGTGTGTGTGTGTGTGTGTGTGTGTATTTCCGTTGTTTAGTACCATCTGTTTGTATTTTGGAATGTAACGGATAGATAGGTCTTCACGATTGTCTAATGTGATGTTGTTGTAACTGTATTGACTCTAATATGTAATGACTATGTAATATCTATGTGATATAATATATTTTTTCATTTTCGCTGTGAAATTCTGATAATGTTGTTTCTTTCTTTCTATATATTCTCTTTTCTACCTATTTCTTTCTTAACGATGATACGTCTTTCTTTGGAATGAAAGGCAGGTAGTCACACTAAAGTGCAAAGCAACAATGAAGTAACAACTTGAATAACATATCATATATACATATGTGCTCAAGAAAATCAGAGAAGTTCTAAATGCACGTGAACTCAAATATCAGTGGACAGTGCAATGAAAACCACAAGACTTAAGTCTGCAACATAACAACATGAAGTCTAATCATAACTCAAGTGCAACCAGACTAGATTGAAACAAAGAGCACAACATGAATATATACATGGTGAACATATGTACAACCAGAGGACGAGCCACTGATCAAAGTAGCAAAAGTTTCAAATCATGATAGCAAGTTCATTTCAAACCAAGTCAAAAATTTTTAACAAGTCAAATTGTCATAAGAATTTAAATGACTCGAAAAGAACAACGATTTTAAAAATTGGCAAGCAGGTTTTACAGTTTCAAATCGAAGTGGCCGAAGTCAAAGGGATAAAGAACGGAACCACAATTAATGCAATAGTTTCAAACCGTGACTAAGTAATCGAATAATCAAAAATCAAATCCCTGATAACCAAGCAAGCTCATGAAGATGTGGTAATCAAGCAATCAAAAATTGAATGAGTCAGAAATCATCACAAGCATAAACACGAAAATCAACGACCAAGCATATGACTACTAGACGAATTCGTATAGAATATTAGAACGAAAATATAGGAATTAGAATCCTATAAAACCCAATCTTCATCAGCCGTAGAGAGGAATTCGAGTTCGAGAAAAACAGATACCAAAAATAAAATCAACAAATCGAATCTGATCGAGTTCGAGCAAGATAAATAGTAAAGCAGAAAAGCATAAATTACATACCAGACTGTTCGAATCGAACCCGATCAAAGAAGCAGCCAAAATTATGCTACGAAGAGACGGCCGATCGACAGAGCAAAGAAAGAGAAATCGCAATTTGATCGATTAATTTGAAGTTGGCATTACAAAAGCCCTAATTTCAGAACGAATGAGGAAAGAAAATTGAAGCAGCCATTATCACAAAAGAGAGCCGGTCGAATAATAAGAAGAAAAGGGATTTAATTTTTTTGCTTTGGGCCGCTCTATTTATATAAGCTTCAATATTTAAATTAGGGTTTCTTTAAAAAAAAATTATTTTTATTTCTCTTTTATACTTCTGTAAATACTGGTCGTGTGACTAGCGGACGAACTATGGTGGTGTAATTCGAGAATTCGCAACTCAATGGCCGAGTTGTGGTAGGGTTTGAGTGTAGAGTTAAGGTTAGTCGATAGCGGGTATCGCAAGTTTAGTGTGTAAACGTCTGACTACTTAATTTCTAGTAGCAGCCTTGGGGGCAGCACGTAGGCAGGGTTTTGCCGAAGCTAGATAATTCTATATATTCTATTTTATGCTTTTATTATCCTGGTTTTATCTGTGCTGCTATTGCTCTGCTATATCTGTGTTGTGAATATTTTATATACTTCCGCATAATTTCTATGCAATCATTAGTATCACCCTATTCACCCACCCTCTAGGGAGAAATCGATCCTACGTGGACTATGCTCGGCAAGGGTCCGGATTGACCAGGATTTGGCTTAGGACTTAAGCTATGGCATTACTCAACATTTAGGGTCATTGAACCGGGAAAACCATGGCATTACTTGATATAGGTCGTCGGGTGCAGGTTGCGATTGGTAAGAACCCGGGGAGGTTATGTATTTGGATATTGGCTATGAACAGATGAGGATTTAGGCATGGACCCAAAGCGGTCCTGAATTTGGATATCGACCCGGAGAGGTCATGGATGTGGTTATTGGTTATTGGGAATGGATGGATTAGGACTCGATAGTCGGGTTCGGATGGATGTGGACTTCGGATATCGGATTCGAGGCTATTCAAAACACATCTTCCAACAGCAAAGCATGTTTTGGGGGGAAAATGTTAACCAGCCTTTTGTCAAGGCCATGAACAGGATTAAGCATGGTCGATGGATAAAGGACGCAGCGTGCTTGGAAGATGGATCGACATAAGCTAGATTAGCATAAGCATGGATCGAGGGTCTCCATGGTGTAGGTCGGCCACGTTGTTCGGTAATGGTGTGAAGGTAGGAAGGTGGCTTGGTCAAGGTTGGAAGGTCGCAGGTGGCTCGGCCTGTGTGGGTCGGTAGGTGTGGTTCGACATGGTGGCCTGGATAGGCCCTGATGGAGCGGTTCGGTAGGATGATGTGGATCGGTGAGCTACCAAGGTACAAAGTGGAAGCAGTTCGGCCATGGTGGTTCGACCTTGGCAGGTCGTCCAAGGTATGTGAAGACGGAGTGGATCGGTCTCTAGTGGATCGGCAGGATGATGTGGTTCGGTCTGGATATGTCATTCGGTCAGAAAGGGTCGCTCGGCATTGTGGTTCGGTCAGGGTGGCACAGCAAAGTAGCTTAGCATTGGCTACATGATAACATGGTCGGCATCAATGCATGGTTCGGCCGCACCAATCTTCGGGATACTTCAAGTCCAACGATGAGCTGCTTCGAATCGTGGTACAGTTTGCTTCAAGTCAGTGTTAGGGTTGCTTCGGGTCAATGCCCAGGTTACTACCTTTCAGCATATCAACTTCTCAGAGTTGGTCGGCATGTTGAAGTAGGGTTCGACTATGGCCTTGATGGGCCCGGACTACTCAGGAAGCCCAGTAAATCGGGATTGGCCTATAAATACAGCAGGCAGGGGCTTTAGAAGGGGAACTTCTTTTGGATTGGGCTCTCTGGCTTTCTATTTTCTAAATCTAAGGTTACTCTACCATTTTGTAAATGTAATTGGTTGTTACAGCAATAAAAAGGAAATCTATGGAGTGGACGTAGGCCGGAGTTAGTCGAACCATTATAAAATCTGTTGTTCTTTACTGCTTTCATTTTAATTTTCGTTGTTCTTCATATTAATATCCTTCACATATATTATATTCGTGATCTGTGATTGGCTTTTGGTACTTTATCTTGGATTTTGGGTGTTGGTGACCAATTTTTGCGCTAACAAAATCGATTATCAAATTGAACACCATATAATTAGTTCAGGGAACAAAGATGGGATTTTGGGTCAACTTTTTAGGGTTTAGATTGAACCCAAACAAAAAGTTGACTTTGAAATGCTCTGATTAAATTAGAAACAATTTACTATTCAAAAGGGTATGTTGCACTGTTGAACAGAGGTGAGGATTGTTGTTGTGGACGCACTAATCAATGAAGATCGCATTCTTTGAAAAGTATGTACTTGTTTTTGTATCATGTCACAAATCATATCTTCCAAATATGCAATGACTTAAAAATAATACCTTTCACACAAGTTTTAACCAGTTTCATCCGAATCTCACTTTAGATCCATCGGGAAAATCTTAAAAACATTATCAAAATAAATAAAAAGTACCTTGACCATATTGATGGGCATTATGCTGTTGACAGTGATCACCATCCTCAAGGAAAGGCTTTGTAGAGCCACACTTTTTGGCTAATCAAATGCTTCATTGAATCCCTCTTGTTTAAAATATGAATTTCGAAAATGAAGAGAATAGAAAGTGATGTGTAAGTTGACACTGTTGGAATGAAAGAAGAAATCTACAGCCAAGCGATTTCGACCTGCCTAAGGGTTTCGAATACATCAATTCGATATTTAAATCTGTTTAGTTATGGTTTCGATGCGGGTTTCCACCTATTTGAATTTTTTGTAATTGAGGAGAGTAGATCGGAAATTTGGATTTTGAATGGGAGGTTAGGGATAGAGATATTTTGGTACGTAGAGAAATAAGAGGAAAATGTCCTCAAGAGGAAACATAGTGATGCATGTTATTTGGGCAGAAAAAATTGATTTTGAGCAACTAACTGTAATTAAACCTCCTAGCAGTCGGTTTGATTATATGCACATTTTAATACCACGCTTCTCAACATAACCTACCATTACCAGGTCTCATTTATTTTATTTATTTACTTATTTATTTTTGAAATGGTACTTAGATACAATATGTCACTGGGACTACATAACAAAAATCACAGTCAATATATATTTGAATCACGCTACGCAAGTTTCGAACTTGTGACCTCTCGCACCAAAGATGAATTAATTAACCACTGGAACAATGGTGCTCGTCTCATTTATTTTATTGCTTAACTTAAATTTGAAAATTGCACTTTACAAACTTTTAATTCCAAATCAAGAGATGAGAAAATGATCTAAAAATCAACAAGAAGAGCACCAACGTCGTAGTGCAGAAAAAACTCTTAATCCTAAATCGAAAGATGAGACAATTATCCAAAATCAACCAAAAGCAGCTCCTTCACATATTATTATTTTTTAAATTAAATTATCTATATTTTTAGCTTTTATTTTGAATTCCATGTTAATCGGTTAACATGTGTGTTGTGGTATATTTTGGTTGGTATCTAATAATGGATTTATGTATTTTTTTTTAAAATTAAATTATCTATTTTTCAACTTTTATTTTGAATTTAGGAAGAGGGACTATGAGTGCTTTTAGTAGCATACTAAATAAATGCAAATTAAAACTAAAACTAAAATGATTCTGAATGATTTGATTTAAAAAATAAAATGACCATTCCATCAGCTTTATTATATATATATATAAGATAAGATAATTGTTTTAGAAATTAGACATGGAATTGAGAGGGAGATAAGCATTAAGCTATCAATTTTGCATGAATAAAATTAAATGTGCACAATAAAGAGTTACTAAAATATCTTTTGTTATCTGACTATATTTCATTACTAAAGAAAGGTAACTTGTAAATTTAAAAGCTTCAAGTATTCATACTGTACTAGTGTGTAATCCATGCATTGCATGCCGTAATATTTAAGATATATCATATATAATTTTAGGGTTAAAATTAGAACATTATTATGCAGTATACGATCAATTCAATGAAATAAATGAACTATAAATTTAAACAATTTTTTTTGGCGTGGTAAGCTAATTTTATAGTGGGCCGTCCACTTTTATTACCAACTAATCAATAGTTAATATAGAATCAAGGCAACATGCCTCAACAACAAATAAAAGGAAAATATAAAACATGAGTTAGGAAAAAGGTGCCTAAGCTACTATAAATGACCTAAAGTTGGTCCTCCTCAAAAGAGAGGAACCACTTCCTTCGTTCGAAGAGTCAAGACCTATCACATGCAAAAAAACCCATAAAAAGAGACAATATTCAAAGTAAAACCAAAGCATTCCTTACAATAGGTAAATTTGTTATAACTTAGGTATTGGTTTTGATGACAACAAACATATGAAATCATTTAAAATATAGATACTAATGTTTTATCAAGTTATATAAAGTATATAGTGTAGGATATTAGGTAGATGCTGATTAAGAAGACTGTACAATATCAAAAGCAAACTCAAGAGGCTAATAAAGAGGCTGATATAGAGATTCAAGAGTTAAAAATTGAAGATTTATGAGTTTGAAGATTCTAGATATCAAGATAAGTTATAAAGTCATAGATTATTTTGTTAAAGCCTTGGTAGAACTTTGATCTCTCTTCATTTTTTTTTAAAAAGTTTCTAAAATCTATTCTCTGATTTTAATGATTTTCAAATATCCTGGTTTTCAAGAATTTATGAATCCTTGTTTTCAAAATGATTTTTCAAACATCTTTTCAAAATAGCTTTCAAATGATTACTATCCTTTTAATTATTTATTTACTAATTTATTATAATAAGTTTTAAGTAATATTTTAATATATACTTTTAATTTATTGTATCTACATATAGTTTTGGTTTTATGCTTTCTAAATGTTTATGGTATTTAAAAATATATTTTCCATTAATACTATTATATATATGAGTACTTTGGCACATGTGATGCATGCACGGAAGGAATTGATATTAAAAAAGGATGTTTGTAAGTTTTTCTGGATTTTATAAAATAACTTTGACGTGTACGTAATGTTGCATTTATTATGCATGTATATGCACAAATCAATCGTTTATCAAAATGCAAATGAGACTGAGTTATTTTAAAATATAATCAAAATGGTAAAGGAATTAATCAACTATTATATGAATATATAGAGAAGTGTAACAAATATTAAAGTTGACGCTTTCAATAGTTTGGAATGTACTTATATTGTATCCCTTTTAAAAAGCATTAAACCAACATATTAATATATATAGAACTTTTCGGATCCACCTTAAAGATCATACTTAAAAATATATGTATTTCCCATTATGTAAGGGTCTTAATTAATATGGATACTACATACTTTATTTTAATTTTCACTTTCAAATTTTGCTTGCCAAAATCAAATAATACACATGGAGTGTGTCGGTCAAGTATTTATTGACACGGTCAAGCATTTTTAACAATATGTAATAAATGAATTACCACGAAAGAAGAAAAATGTTATGTTAATGAATTTTTTTGGCATGTTAATATATCCAAAACGTTTATTATCATTTATGAATATGATCGTTGTGACATTTTAACTTTCTCAGACATGAATTTTAGTCAAATCTAAAGCATAGAACTTTGTTATTATAATTGAGTGGTCTTTGCATGGAAGCTTGCTCCAGCACTTAAATGAGAAAGCAGGAACAATTAAATGACAGAGTAAGAAACTAAAAAAATGCAAAGCCAAACACATAGCAAAATTTGCTGTCACATGCACAAATTTGATCGAATTTTATGGGTTATTTTCATGATATAATTAGTATTAAAACACAACATCATTTCTTTAAATTGTCAATTTCAAGTAATTGATGGGGAAAATGCTAATAGGATATTTTTTGTTAGTAGTTTGCATTTACAAAATTTCATACTTCCAATTTATGTGATTTTAGTTGGATTTCATATTCATTAGAAATATTCACTGAGGCCATATACCAAAGATAACTTTATCTATTGGCATTGGTATTTTTACAGCATACTTTGGTCTGTGAGTTACAATTACGGCCCCATGATTGACATTTTGACTTATTCAACCACTATAATTATACATTGAATATCTTTAGTTGTGAGAAGTCCTATTTGTTCTTATTACCAACTTGTACACATAAACAACATGACTTTCGTATGAATATATTTCAAGTAAAAAGGAATATTTTACTAAAATGAATGATTTTGTTCATTTGACAAAACAGAGACAATTTAATAAAATAATATAATAAAATTAGATACACAGCAATAACATTATTTTTTATACAATAACACCAATGGCAATTGAATGTCCTTGTGCCATAAACCCACTCTATTCCTCAAACTTTCATAACTGCCGACTGGCTCTCCCAAGCTTCTATCCTTACTTCCAAAGTACAAAGTTACCCGCTTTGAGTAGGGTATTACGATGTATGTGATGTTCAAGTTTCAAAAATTTTAGCAGTGTTTGCATAATCCTATATTAACATTCCTACATTATAATATATGAAAATGGGTTTAGTGCATAATCTATAGTATAATAGAGGACACCTTGTGAAATGTAAAGGGAAAACGGATAGAAAAATCATGGTGAAATAATATATTTTGTACCATTGAAGAGTTGATTTTAAAGTTTATTGTACATAATTGAAGTTCCCTAAGTACCAATATCCCAATTGTCATGGCACAATGTTACAGACAATTGGGTGGGTGTGTGTACATGAATTTAACAGCACAACACAGCTTTTTCCATAACTTTTATAAAGTATAACACACTGACTACATATATTCAGTTACGGGAGTATAATTATATGCACATATAAGTAGACATTAAAGAGTTAGGTCTGCATTAAGCTGAATAGATTGATAACGATAAGCTAAAACTCCCTAGGTTTTATTAATACTTATATTCATTTTCAAAACCCATAAATTGCCATAAATCTAATTTGTCCATAACCATTTTGATTTGTTTCATTAGGTCACTTCACTATTTTTATGTATATATGCATATATACATATAAATACATACAGGCCCGACCCCAGGGCAAGGCAGCCAAGGCGGCCGCTTGGGGCAACGGATCAGAGGGAGGCAACAATGGTATCGAGGCTGCCTGGTTACAACTGTCATTAGTGTACTTTAATATACATAAAAGGGCATTCATTATTAAAAGTTGCTTTAGTCTACTGGTTTGATAATCTGCTGCCTCATCAGCGTGCAAGGATCGAGTCTGTCTGGTTTGCTTATTTTTCTGCATTTGTTTTTGTTTTTCTTCCACCGCACATTTGTCTTGGGTAGCTACAGTTATCGGGCCGGGCCTGAATACATATGCAATAGGATTTTTTTTACGGAGCATCATCTTTTCAGTGAAAGCCTTACCCCAGATGGCTACAACCTCCTTCGCATCTCTTATGCCCCCTTTACCTGCGCATTGCAGCAATCCCCAAAATCTCATTGCAGCAGTCCCCCTAATCACTTCAGATGGCTAGTAAAGTTAACCAGAAGGCCATCACAAATCTCGTCTGCCTACCATTGCACCGCTCGCCTGTTTCACCTCAGCAGTTCACTGCCACGCAGACCTTAGCTTATTTTAGTTCTACTGCTGCCAGCTCCAGCTCATGCCCAGAGTTTAGTTCTACTGCTTAAGCACAAACCTTATATAAGTCCACCTGTAGGTTGTTCAAACAGTAGTATAATTCTCCTTTATCACTGCCTAGTTCTCCTTCAGCAAAATTCTTATTGCAGTTCGCTCAATAACACAAATCTTACATAATCCTCCTTCAGCACAGTGCACTTTTCAAATCAAACTTCACAAAATCACTGCCAGTAAAAGTGACCTGAAGCATACAACATTGACCATATTGCAATATCTTTTTCCACTCACTAGCAGTAATTCACCATATGCATGCATATGTATCGACGTACCACCACCAAATGGCTGCTTATTTGCACCTGCTGCCTTGATTCACGTATGTAGTCCATTTCCCTTCTACTACGTCTCATGAATCATAGCTTCAGCGACACTTCACACTCGACCTCTCAATAGCATTATCTCCCATTCCCGATACTTTGAGTGGCTTTCAAACACTGTAGTTTTAATAGTTGGCGTGTATTGTCAACAAAAATATAATCATATTTTTTTGTTCTCTTTTTCTTTTTTACTCCTTGTTAATCATCATAGTGATGATCATCTACAATTGTAATAGCTAATTCTCAGTAAACTTATGTATGGACTTGGATTTATGATTAATAAAATATATGTGCTCACCTCTTAAGAGGACCAATCTTTCATCTATAAAACATTACAGACATGTGGATCTAGCACATATAGCATGATATAAATAAAATCCTAGTTTATATTGCTCCATTTGAACTACAAATCAAAATAAGTTAATAAATTATATGCATTTCATCGTAGTCTCAAGTTAAAATTTTTACTCTTCCCATTTATTTCAAGTTAAAATTTTGCTCTTATGTCTTCATTTTTACGTGAAGTAACTCAATCATGACTTTGGCGCTATATCCCACCATAGTGTGGGCAAAAGAATGTCTACATATTGGTAAATTATATAGCTGCAATGAATAATGAATGAAACTATAAATTGTATGCAATATATTGATAAATAATATTGTCATTGACTGTTTTTTAATTCACATATCATAGCACTGCAAGTAAAAAAATATGAGTATGTCAGCATGGTTGGTGTTTCACACTTAAATAGCATTGCAAGTAAAAAGAAGTACTTAAATAGTATGAGTAGGTTTACTCACCTTGAATGCTACAATATGTGTATAATCCAAAAAGTATATATCATTTCCAAAGTGTTTGAAGTAGAAAGATCCGATGGTTATGCTTCTTCTAAGCGTAGGTGAAGCATGCAATTTCATCCTTCTCCTTTTGAGAGATCTTACACCGTAGTGTTTCTGATATTAAACCAAAACGAAGATATCATGGATATGAATTAAGTTTTCAACTGTAGGTTATATTAATATTTCCCTACTTATTTTAAGTGTTCACTCTCTTCCATCAAATATGGAATGAGATAGTAATATATTGAGAATTGAAAGTTATATTATGTGGACTAATATTTTTATATTCTGATACCAGTCTTGTTTATGAGTTTTCCATAGTTGATGATCTGTTAATTTTTTCTTTCTTACATACTGATATTTTAAGACCTGTTGCTACATGTACTATCTAGGACAGAAACTTTTTCTTTTCTCCTTTTGGAGATTGTCATGCCACATTAAATGTGCTTGGCCTAATTTTGAGACCTATAGTTGTCTGTTGGGGTAAATATTGTTAGTTGTTGTTACATTATATTTTGTGAATGTTATTATTTAAAGATAAATTATTATGGTCGTCTAAATTGTTTATCACAATTGGCTCAAACGAAATTTGGAGTTTCCGATTGTGTTTCATTTGTTGACGAATTTAATTAATTGTAAGTAATAAGAGGGTGTTGCAAGTTGTTAATGGTATCTCCCATTTCCCTTTGATATTCCAGTATGTTTATTCAAGAAAAAAGGGAACCGTTCGAGTTTTAGTTAAACATTATAATTAAACAAAAAAAATTATTTTATCATTTTTGTTGGTAAAATAGGGGTATATATATTGAAGTTGTCGCTCTTTAGTATTTACTAGAAACATTTATAAATATTAGGTAATATATTTTGTTTGAATAGCTTAAATTTTGGATTTATGTGGACCTAAATATAAAATGTCAGGAGGTACTTGATGAATTATTTATATATAATTATATAAACATTTTAAATGTATGCACCGGATTGTAAATGATGGAAGGTAGAGAATTAGTAAAATATGTGTAATGTGCAAAATTAAAAGATTTGAAATAATATATCAAGAGAGAATTAAGTAGTAGTGAGAATACTCCTAGAATCGATAGAAGAGTAAGAAATTGTTCTACTTTACCATTATTTAATATATATATATATATGTATGTATGTATGTTAATAAATTTGTTGTAAACTATTAATTTGTAAAATTTAAATATTTTGATATATTTTTGTACAAAAGTTAATAAAGTTTAATTAACTTTTATAGTTAGAAAAAAATAACTTAAAAACAAATGTCATGATATAAAAACAATGTGAAAAATTCTTACTTTCGACTTAAGACCCTATAAATTGAATGCTCCCTTATGTTTAAAATTTCAGGTCAGACTGTCCGCGGGTGCAGCGCAGTGGAAAGGAGGCTCGAGTTTTGGTAAAAAGACGCAAGTTCGATTCCTATCATGCGCTTCCCTATCTTATATAAATTTATCCAGGGTATGGAGGCTCGGTTTAGCGGCGGCTTTACTATACCTCCTCAGGAGTTTACCGGACCACCGGGTTCTCCTGGGTTTTTAAAAAAATAAAAAAAATTCAGGTCAAACTTCAAAGTTAAACGCTTTATTGCAATAGCTGATGTAAATTGTATGTTCAATAAAAGCTCCATTATGCTGAACATAAAAAAGTCAAATGTTCAAAAAAATTAATGTTCGATGATGGAGTTTAAGCTATTGAGAGCTCGAGCCACTTTGCGGCATTTATTAGAAGACTTTTTTACAGCAAAGCTAGTAGGGTTGACCGAACCTTCTAGATTTATTAAAACATAGCAAAAGGAGATACAAATAGGCTTATATCTCAAAAGAACACTGAGAACACAAAGAGACTTAGAAAGAAAACTAGAAAATAAGACACAATAAACACACTACACTACATGAAAACTGTTAGTTCGTAAGTGCACAAAAGTGTAACGAATCCGATAGTAACTTCAATAACGTTACTTATCCCTTTATAAGTTTTGTAACAGCAGAAAAGCGTTACTTATTGTAAACAATAGCAACAGAAAAAGCGTGACAAGGAGTATAAAATATTGTGACGGTACAGAACCGTTACAAACGATATTTGTATGAAATACCTAAATGTCCGAGTCCAGAAAATATCTGTTTCCTTGAAACAATATTGCCCTCCCAGGATGAAACGGACCGGCTCCGATTGCTGTGCGGGCAGACGGAGCGACAACGAACAGAAGGAATTATATATATCTGTGAACAGAGTTCTGAGAAGAGGGAAGAAGAAGCAATTTTCTGTGTTTTTAATATATGTGTTGCGGGCCCCTATATATAGGCCGGAGGAGGTTCCTATTCGGAGCGGTCATGACTGTTCGAAAGGTTGCGACCCTTTAACGGACAGACGCGCGCGCACAGCCGCAACGGTTAAATTTTGAAGTTCAAAATTAACCGTTTCAGCGCAGCAAGCCTAAGTGGCAGACGTAGGCCCATCTAATCACGAGACCCCAAGAGCCCCAAGGCCCAAGGCCCAATCTTTGACATTTTTAATATAATATTAAGGCTCAAAGCCCATATGCCCAATGCCTTCCTCACATCTCAAGTCTTCATGTCTTTTTCTTTTCCTTTTGTAATAACATGTTAAGAGATAGTATATATAGTGGTATTGGAATAAATATTCCACAATGTGGGACTTTGTTCCAATATACACAATACCAAACACTTATTTCCTCTTCACTAACAAATGCACTCATTCATTTTTATCCAACAATCCCCCACATGAATGAGTAGTTATTCATAGTTTTACGAGACATTTATCGTATCGATTTAAAGTAGCACAAGGGCCTTGAACTTTCCTAGTGTTTTACCTATTTGAATCACGGGCAAATCAGTAGACTTAGAAGGTCCTTGAACTGTAAGCCGTTTGTGTAATTCTAAAATAGATAGCACGCGATAAATGTTTCTTATAATCCTTCGTTCTCAGTTTGTGTTCATTTTTGCCTTGAACACCTGCCTGGTCTCATAAGTGCTTAGAGAATTTGGCCTATAATTCTCTTTGAAGCGGCGCCTTCGCACTTACGTAGGTGATTCTGTAAGGATTATTCGTAATTCCTCAAGTACAGACATCATTAAAAGTACTAATACTTATCCTATTTTCCAGCAAATAATGCACTGACTTATCATCGGAATGGTTTGTGTGTAACAGTGCTATCAAGTTTCTCTTGAACTTAGTTGTCCCTTTGAACCTAGATCTTGGGATCTCCAGTCAACTAGGTGGGGTTTCCATTTTAGAAAAACTTTTAGTCTATCAGCCTTAACCCTATTCCCATTGATAAGGTTTGAACTTTCTCTCTTGGAAAGCCTTTTGTTAGTGGATCCGCTATGTTATCCTTAGACCTTATGTAGTCTATAGTGATAACTTCATTAGAGAGAAGTTGTCTTATTGTCTTATGTCGACGACGAATGTGTCTAGATTTACCATTATATAGTGTACTATTAGCTCTTCCAATTGCTGATTGACTATCACAATGTATACATATCGGAGACACGGGTTTGCTCCAATTTGGAATATCTTCCAAGAAGCTTCGAAGCCAGTCTGCTTCTTCTACGGTCTTATCTAGTGCAATAAATTCCGATTCCATCGTAGATCTAGCTATACAAGTCTGTTTGGATGATTTCCATAATATTGCTCCATTTCCTAATGTGAACACATATCCACTTGTAGACTTTGTATCTTGTGATCCAGTTATCCAATTGGCATCACTATATCCTTCCAACGTTGAAGGATAGTTTGTATAGCATAGAGCATAGTTCTGCGTATACTTTAAGTATCCTAGAACTCTGATTAATGCTTTCCAATGATGTTTACCAGGATTTCTGGTAAATCTACTCAGCTTACTTGCAGCGTATGCGATATCTGGCCTAGTGCAATTCATAACATACATGATACTTCCTAGTATACGAGAGTATTCAAGTTGGTAGATACCATCACCGGTGTTCTTTATCCAATTTTGGTTCATATCTACTGGTGATTTTGCAATAGTTATATTATATTGCTTGAATTTTTCAAGTATCTTACCGATGTTATGTGATTGGGATATAGCATATCCTTGTGGTGTTCTCAAAATTTTGACACTCAATATCACATCAGCCAGTCCTAGGTCTTTCATATCGAATCTAGAGGACAGCATATTCTTTATAGATGTTATTATAGCCTTATTATTGCCTAGGATTAGTAAGTCATCAACATAAAGGCAAACAATGACATATCCAACATGTGTGTGTTTTACATAGACACATTTATCTGATTCATTTATTGTGAATCCATTTGATAACATAGTTTCATCAAATTTCTCGTGTCATTGTTTTGGAGCTTGTTTAAGGCCATAAAGCGACTTTACTAATTTGCATACTTTATTCTCATTTCCGTAGCTAAGAAACCCTTCAGGTTGCTTCATATATATTTCTTCCTCTAGTTCACCATTCAAAAATGTACATCCATTTGATATATTTCTAAATCAAGTATGGATGCAATTGCTATAAGTATCCTAATTGATGTTATCCTCGTCACCGGTGAATATGTATCAAAATAGTCCAGGTCTTCCTTTTGTCTGAATCCTTGGACTACAAGACGAGCTTTGTACTTATCTATTGAGCCATCGGGTTTCAATTTCTTTTTGAATATCCATTTATTACCTAAGGTCTTGCATCCTTGAGGTAAATCAACTAACTCCCTGGTATGGTTAGTCATAATGGATTCAATCTCACTGTTAATAGCCTCTTTCCAGTAAGGGGCATCGTTGGAGGTCATAGCTTGTTTGTATGTCAATGGATCATCTTCCAACATAGAAGTGTAGAAGTCTGGTCCAAAGGTCCTAGAGGTCCTTGACCTCTTGCTCCTTCTTGGTTCCTCCACTTGTTGATCAGCACTAGTTTTCCGAAGTTTATTTTGTTCAGTAATCTCAAGAGAATCAATAAATTCATCTTCTCTTGGTCTCTTTTGAGTATCATTATCAGTACCCTATTTTAAGAGGAATATATGTTCGAAAAATCTTGCATTTCTCGATTCGATGATGGTATTTTCATGAATACCGTCAATTTCAGATTTGTGTACTAGAAATCGATAAGCAGCACTGTTTTGTGCATATCCAATGAATACACAATCGATTGTTTTTGGTCCAATTTTGACCTTTTTTGGTTTCGGTATCTCTACTTTGGCAAGACACCCTCACACTTTTAAGTATTTGTAGGATGTCGGTCTATTTTTCCAAAGTTCATGAGGAGACTTTGATGTTTTCTTTCGTGGTATTTTATTTAAAATATGGTTTGCCGAAAGAACAGCTTCTCCCCAAAAGTTATCTGGTAAGCCAGAACTGATTAATAAAGCATTCATCATTTCTTTAAGAGTTCTATTTTTCCGTTCGGCTATACCGTTGGATTGAGGTGAATATGGTGCTGTAGTTTGGTGTATAATACCGTGCTCAGCGCAGAATTCCTCAAAAGGAAATTCATATTCTCCTCCTCTATCACTTCTTAAAGCTTTAATTTTCCTGTTGAGTTGATTCTCAACTTCTGCTTTATACTGTTTAAACATATCGAATGCTTCATCCTTGCTTCTAAGGAGATACACATAGCAGTACCTAGTACAATCATCAATAAACGTAATGAAATACCTTTTTCCACCTCTAGTTTGACACATTTTCAAACTACATACATCAGTGTGTATAAGGTCTAGAGGTTCAGTTTCTCGTTCAACATGACGAAACAAGGTTCTTGTCAATTTTGCTTCTGCACAAATTTGACATTTATAGTTGGAGTCTATGTTACATTTTGGTATACATTCTAGATTAATCATTTTTCGCAGTGTATCAAAATTTACATGCCCTAATCTAGAATGCCATATGTTAGAAGAGTCAACAGTATAAGCAGAAGATTCACTTTTATTCATATCATTGTTTGGTACAATAGTGGTTACATTTGCTTTGAATAAACCATCACATACATATCCTCTTCCCACATTCACTCTATTCTTTGATAATACAAACTTATCGGCTACAAAGGTTAATTTGAAACCATGCTTGCTAAGCAAGGACCCTGATATCAAGTTCTTGCGGATTTCTAGAACGTGAAAAACATCACTCAAGGTAAGCTCTTTTCCAGACGTTAGTTTCAGCACAACTTTTCCCTTGCCTTCGACCTTTAATGCAGATGAATTGTCCATGAAAAGTTGTTCATCATCAGTTGCAGTTTTATAGGTTGTAAACACCCACTTATTAGCACATATGTGTCGAGTGGTACCTGTGTCTACAAACCATTCCTTTGAATTACCAACAAGGTTGCATTCTGATATTACTGCACATAAATCCATATCAGAAATGCCATCAGTAACTTCAGCCGTATTTGCTTCTGATTTCTTCTTTTTGGGAGCACGACATTCGGCTGCTTTATGCCCCTTCTTTCCACAGTTATGGCAAGAACCCTGAAATTCTTCTTCGACTTGTGAGGCGCATTCTCACGTTTCCTCTTGTTAGGTTTGTCTGACTCAACAACATTTGCTTTGGCAGCCATATTATGAGATATCTTTTTCTCAGAAATTCTGTTATCTTCCTCAATTCGCAAACGAACTATGAGTTCTTCCATTGTCATTTCCTTACGCTTATGCTTAAGGTAATTTTTGAAGTCCTTCCACGATGGAGGAAGTTTCTCAATGGTTGCGGCAACTTGGAAAGATTCGCTAAGCATCATCCCTTCATCTTGCAGTTGACAGATGATCAGTTGTAGTTCTTGAGTCTGGTTGATCACAGTCTTTGAATCAACCATTTTAAAGTCGAGAAATTTGCGAGCGATGAATTTCTTCATCCCCGCATCTTCGGTCTTGTACTTTCTATCCAAGGCCGTCCAAAGTTCCTTGGATGTTGCAACAGTACAATAGACATTGTAGAAGCTATTATCCAGACCATTGAGAATGTAGTTTTTACACATAAAGTCTGAATTTTTCCAGATATTTGCAGCCTCCACTTTGATTGCATCGGGTTCGAGTCCGCAAACTTCAGGAGCATCCTCGGTTAGAAATTTGACGAGGCCTAATGTTGTTAGATAAAACAACATCTTCTTTTGCCAATGCTTGAAGTCTGTCCCGTTGAAATTGTTGAATATGCGCTTATATGATTTTTGTTTAATGATAATAAACATATATACATTCGTTTAAATGTATTTGATAATATACTATTTTAATTTTCACAGATTAAATAAATATTTGCTGAATAAAATAAATAACACGAAATTTGAATTCAAACGAATATTTTATTCAAACTAATATTTATTACAATTTTAAATAGTACAATTTCATGCTCTCACTATACATATACAATTTTGATTACAATTACATCACATTTCATATTTACAGTTCACCTCACTACATATCACTCACACTCATATTTATCTTCAACTTCCTTCCAGTTTGAATCCAGCATCTGAGCAATCTGCAAAAATATAAACTAACGCAGTAAAATTGAAAAAGAAATATTTTTGCAACATAAAATAAAATATGATTTTTGAAAATATTATTTGCCTCAGTTATTTGGGTTGTTCGTCATGATTTATATTTAAATTCATCACACACGAACAATGTGACATGCACAGTGTATCACTGTACATGCCACAAGGCCGTGCACACCGATATACACTTGATAATGCTACAGGGACAGGTGAGCACAAGGTCAAACCCAAATATACAGACAGGTTCAACTCAGGTACAATATATTCAAAATCTCGTCAACAGCATAAGGTCAAACCCGAGTTTTTGAAACTGGATTAAACGCAAGTAAAATTTCAAAAGTGAACATGAAATACATGAAGACAAAGTAGACCAGAAGTACAAACTAAAGATCACAAGTGTGCAACAACTCAACAATTTCAAGTGACAACCAGAATGAAGACCAAAAACATGGACTGCAACAAACATCAGCAGATCAAACATAATGGGTGCAGATAACACAGTAGCAAGCTACAAGTGATCAAGGTAAACTGGCAACAAACATGAAGTGAATCAAGTCAGTAGTAACCTTCAAACACCCACATATATGAAGCATACAAGTACAGGCCACAACATGTCAATGCAAGCACAGCCTCAAACATGAAACAAGACTAAAACCAGGCAACATGAATGAGAAGACTAATATGCGGTGTACTGTAATACAACAGTGAGCACATTCATATGTACAAATGCAAAGAACAGTGGTGATGCAGTGCAACATCTACGACAGCAAGTACATGAATGCAAACTACAGGAATGAATATCAAGTGATACAACTGCAAGTATCAAGACCAGTGAACAGAGCTAAGAAACTCGAGCTTCAAAAAGCTACAACAACAATGCACCAATAAAGTCGAGACAAAGCAATGCCAACAACTAAAGTACAGTGCAACTCAAATCAACAATGCATGCAACAGGACTAAATCGAGCAAGTGTGCAGCCCAATGGACAGAGACAATAAAAATATACAGAGGCGATAACCACTTCACCAAAGTCAAAACATATTCAAGTTGAAGCCATGCAAGTCCAGGATGACACAAATACAGGCAGTTAAGTATATCAAGTCAATGGTACAAAGTTAAACCAAAATCATGGAATCGCATAAACAAACACAGTGACACAGTGCCACAGTGAACACAAGTCAAGGAGCAGTTTCAAAGTGTAGTGGTTATTTATTTTTCGTGAAACCATGAGAATAAAATCAACAGAAATATGATCGGAGCTGAAGCCGTGGATAAGTTGGAACAAGTCAAAATTGACCAAGTTAAAAATCAACACCGTGGTCATCACGAAATAAATCAAAGCCGTAACCATCAAGCAACCAAAATATACGATTACGAAAAAATCAGTGAAATCATCAGCATCAAAGTATAATCGAACGGCCGAACAACTTATTTGACAAATTCAAATAAGTTTATACGAACGAAGATAAAGGAGTTCGAACGCATATATAACCCTAATAATCACAGGCAATCGATCATGGATTTCAATCAAGCATAACAATATAGCATAAACGAAAATCACATACCGAATCGAAGTCGAACTCCATCAACTCGAAGTAGCCAGAGAGAGAGTAACGAGAAATCGATCGAGCAAGGCAATACTCGAACAATCACTAATTCGATCGAAGTAATAACGGCTCTTCGAAAGCCCTAAATTGGATCGCAAGAAACAAAGCCCTAAGATCGAACAGAGCCGCCACTATCTCAAAGAGGAACGAAGCCCTAATTTGCAGAGCCACCATTTTCACAAAGGAACGAGGCAAAAAGGAACGGGCAAGAGTGAGCGAAGATATAAAAGGGGTCGGCCTTGTTAAAAGGAAAAAAAAGGGGATTAATTTTGTTTAGGCCTTTTTATTTTTAAAGGGTTTTAAATTTGTTACATAGGGTTATTTTGTTTTTAATTGTTTTTAATTGTATTTTCTTTTTAAACCGTTTTAAATTTCTAGTCGTGTGACTAGGGGACAAGCTACGTGGCGTAGCTTGAGTTCGCAACTCGGTGGTTGAGTTGTGGCATTGTTTTGAGCGTAGAGTTAGATTAGTCAATAGCGGGTATAGCGAGTTTACGTGTGTAAGCGAGGGACTATCTAATTTCTAGTAGAAACCTTGGGGGCAGCATGTAGGCAGAGTTTTGCCGAAGCTGGGTAAATTCTGTGTTGTTCTTGTTTTTCTGTTATTTATATTCTGCGATATCTGTGCTGCTATTCTGTGATCTGAATTGAATATTATATAAGCTTCCACGATTAATTTTAATAATTTATACCATCGCCCTATTCACCCCCCTCTAGGGTGAAATCGATCCTACAAGTGGTATCAGAGCTAGGAACAAAAGCCGTTTTTGTTTTAAATTTTTTTACAAAAATCAATTTTTGTTTTAAAAATTCGTGTTTTAAAAATTGGTTTTTGTTTTAAAAAATTTGAATTTTTGAAATGGCTTCTTTTAATAATACTTTTGTTGAGGGTCGTTCCAATATTATTCCTTCTATTTTCGATGGAACGGATTTTTTGAATTGGAAATTAAAAATGGAATTTTATTTAAAATCTGTTAATATTAAATGTTAGGATATTATTGAAAATGGGTGTGATATAACAGATAAGAAAATTATCTCGATTAACGCTCTTGCTATGCATATAATATATTCTCATATTAATCAAGATAATTTTAATTTCATTTCTCATTGTGAAAATGCACAGGAAATCTGGAATACTTTCGATGCAATATATGGAGCAAAAGTTAACAGCAATGAGAAGTCCTCCACAACTGACTCAGTTAAAGAGATGTGCTTAACAGGATTGGTAAATAGCAGTTGTGATGAGGATGATGATGATGGAGCAGCCGAGCTGGCATTAATAATGAAGAAATTCAAAAGGTGGAATCACAAATACGGAAATCCAGCTCTAAATAAAAAATTAAAAAGCAGAATAATCAAAGCACTGGATAACTCGAAACAACATGGGATCATTTGCAACGAACCCGGTGATATCAAGCCCAATTATCCTCGATTTCAACTCGACAAAGAAAAGAAATCAAAACGAAGATGTTTTACAGCCACGTGGAATAAAAGCAATAACAGTGAAAGTGAGAAAGCAGATATGTGCCTTCATGGGAATATAACCGATAGCGACGATGACGAGCCAAGCGAGGTATCAAAACTTACTCACTCTGAATTACTTATTTATTTCCACGAAGTAAATGGCTGTTTTGAACGACTTAGGGAAAAATACGCCAAACTTGATTCTCAAAAGGATACTTTAATAGAATGCAATGAACAACTTGATCAATTAGTTAAGAACCATCAATGTAGGATCCCTAAGTGTGATAAGTGTCCAACATTCGAAGAAGAAATTAAAAATCAGAAATCAATATAAAATCACTTGAAAATGAAATTCTGATTTTAAAAGAGAATGAAAATACTAGGAGAGAAATTCTATTAAAAAGTGCACACAGTTGTTAAACGAAAATGAATCTCTCAGAACACAAGTCCAACAATTGTCAACGACTTTAGATAAATTTTCAAAAAGTGAAAAATCGTTGAATATGCTATTAGGAAAGCAAACTGTTAATACGGTTAGACAAGGACTTGGATATAATAATTCAAAAATTGTTGCAAGCAATATTAATCAAGTTAATTCTATGTGCACAATTTGTAGAAAATATGGACACAATCACAATAATTGTTGGTATAGACCCAAACATGTGAAAACTATACCGATTTGGGTTCCAAAAGGCACAAATATAAAATCTCTCAAAGTTAAACAAATTTGGGTGCCAAAGGGAACAATTATAAATAGTTTCGGGTCTTTACAAAATTGTTTTTCAAAATTTTCTGCCACCAACAACCATGGACCTATAAAAACAAATAGGTCACATAAATCTTTCATCGTGTAGGTGTGGTGGCAGGCTAAGGAACAACAATTGTGTTCTCTGGTTTTTTGGCTGTTCCGAAACACAACGGGCGACAGAGCAAAGTTCCTTAGCCTAGTATTAAGGTGACAGAATCACAACGGACAACAACGAAAAATATCGTAAAGGTAAAAAAGGTAAAGGTATGTTTTAAACGATATATTAAATGTGATAATCTGCACCATATTCTGAATTAAAATCAGCCAATATTGAGATGATGAAAAGATGATGATTTTGACTTATTCAACATAGTTGGCCAATTATATTCTTATGCCAAAAACACTATAAATGTAACGATCCCGAATTTTAATCAATTTTAAATTGATAATTAAATTATTTTTGATTTAAAATTGTAAAATTTATTGATAAATTGATTTGAAAATTATCAAAATGAAGTCTTTAAAATAAAATATACATTATAAATACTGAGCATAAGTAAATAAAATAAATACGTATAGCTAAAATTTAAAACAACACATTAACTAGAATATATAAAGTAATAAAATATTTATATATGTAAAATGCAAGATAATAAATATACTACAAAAATAAATAAATATACAAGACAATTTGTAAGGAAGATTATCTTAGAGTTATTTGTTCTGCTGCTAGATGTTATCTATTTTCTTTCCGCTACCATTTTATTGTATCATATCTCTGATGTATATTGATATCTATTGGATCATCTGTTGTATCAGATATTGTATCAAGCTGTATATCAATGTATTATTCTTTTTATTCCGCTGTGTTGTTTACTTAATGTTGTTATAAGCTCCGGCGAATCGGATTCGACATTTGAATTTGCGCCATTCGAATATAGGTAATGTATTCGGTGTCGATTTTTGAAGGTCAAGTCAGGATCGCTACAATTAGTATCAGAGCTAAGGTTAAAAGTTTAGCTCAGGAGTATAACACGTTAAGTAGCTCATTAGAGATGGGATGAAGTATCCCTAGAATGAGTAATCCCTAAGATATCCGTTCGAAAGCCTCAGTAAGTTCTCTTGCTATCCACCGATAGTGAGTATGAGTGCAAGAAGAGAACGCGATAGGGGACAGGGGAGTATCACTATAATTGGTCAATACTCTGTAACAACAGTGGAAACAACTTTATTCTCAATCTCTTTTTGATTCGTTTTTAAATTTCTTTTGAATGCTTCGTGACAGCTACAGGAAGAAGTTCGGTGCGTCGATGCTCTACGAATCGTTGTAGAAGAATCTTTACTTCGTATTTTCATCAGTTTCTCATCAATTTTTGATTTAAACTCTAATGAATATGAATTTGAAATTTGAAATTTAAAATTGGAAATTTTAAATGAATTGGAAATTTTAAAATTGAGTTAAATTGGTTAATGGAATATGAAGGATAAATTTGAATTAATTAGGATTAAACGATTTTGTTTAAAACTAAATTTGAATTTCTATTGAAATTTCTCGTGAATACCAAAAGTCCGAAGAGGGACAAATTGGTATGTATTCTGAGATATTCCGACTTGAGTTTGGAATTCATATCTTAAGTTTGAGGAATTATAGGAGATCGAATCTGTCTATCTCTGTGTTGTTTTCGTGCCTGCGAATTTCGAGGACGAAATTCTTTTAAGGGGGGAAGTCTGTAACGATCCCGAATTTTAATCAATTTTAAATTGATAATTAAATTATTTTTGATTTAAAATTGTAAAATTTATTGATAAATTGATTTGAAAATTATCAAAATGAAGTCTTTAAAATAAAATATACTTTATAAATACTGAGCATAAGTAAATTAAATAAATACGTATAGCTAAAATTTAAAACAACACATTAACTAGAATATATAAAGTAATAAAATATTTATATATGTAAAATGCAAGATAATAAATATACTACAAAAATAAATAAATATACAAGACAATTTGTAAGGAAGACTATCTTAGAGTTATTTGTTCCGCTGCTAGATGTTATCTATTTTCTTTCCGCTGCCATTTTATTGTATCATATCTCTGATGTATATTGATATCTATTGGATCATCTGTTGTATCAGATATTGTATCAAGCTGTATATCAATGTATTATTCTTTTTATTCCGTTGTGTTGTTTACTTAATGTTGTTATAAGCTCCGGCGAATCGGATTCGACATTTGAATTTGCGGCATTCGGATATAGGTAACGTATTCGGTGCCGATTTTCGAAGGTCAAGCCACTTTGAATTACTTCATATATATCAGTTTGGATTAAAAATAGTGTTTTGTTGGATAATACAATTGGTTATAATACGGCTGACTCTATATTCACGGTTTTCTGAGTATTTACACGGCTTCAATTCAATTTCAAAAGAATGTCATATAAATTGTTGCTAAAATTGAGTTTGAAATTTTTGGTGCACACTTCATGTTTTGTTCTATAAAATTCAATTGATGATTTTGAGTGAAAGAGAAATTCAGATGCAGATTACACTGGTAATCTAGTTGATAGAAAAATTACTAGTTGAACGTGATTTTTGAGACATTTAGTAACTGCATCGTGTTTCAAAGAAAATATTTGCATATTCTTCATTTCAAATAATTTTTCAAATAGCAGAAAATTTTCTTTTAAAACCCCCTGGAGAAAATCATTTTTGACCATATTTTCAGATTAGTCATTTTGAAAAATTAATTTCATAATTATTTTTGAATTTGATTTTAAATGACTATTTTGACTAATCTAACTCCCTAATGTTTATCGAAAAGAAAAATAGTGATTGAAAAAGTGATGAGTGTTGATATTTATCATATATTACGACTCGAGAAAGTATAATTTGAAAATTTCTTTAGAAATTTAAACAAGAGTTATAAAACTTTTTGTTGGTAAAAATTCCATGACCATCTCTATATCTATCATATCTCTAACGAACATCACTCATCAAAATTCTATATAGTTTGTCGATATGTGGTACTTTAAACAGGAATCGTTCGTTTTTCATTTTCACATTTTTTTAAAAAAAAAATTATAATAATAATAAATAAATACCAAAGTATTCAGTCTCATTTAAAAGTCCTTACGGTTATGCATGGGTGAATTACTTGGAATTTGTTATGTTCTTCCATGCTCATTTAAAAGTCCTCACGGTTATGCATGTATGGAACGCATATCAAAAGTTGATTTTTAAAAATAAATAAGTTGATTCTAATACCATTTAAAAGTCCTCACGGTAATGCGTGGTTAGAAGATACTTGAATTCATTTTTTTTAAAAAAAAAATTGGAATACTACTAATCTCATTTAAAAGTCCTAACGGTTATGCATGGTTAGTAGATATTCAAATTCCTGATATAAATATACCACAAATAGACATAACTATTTGTTTTTATATGATGACATAATTCCCATCATTCTAAAAGTGGAATATGCGCCTAACAAAATATTTATTATTTTTGTTTGATTTTTATTGAAAATTAATATTTATATTCAATTGAGTTTTAATGTTGGATTAATATCGATCACTTTATCTCTATTTTATCTAATACTATTATTCTTTTGCTGATAACAAAAGGGGGAGAGAAAAGTTAAGATTTTGTCAAATAAAATCAAGCAAAGGTCAAATAATTTGCTATTTGCATCTAGGCTCATTTGCATATTTTTATTTGTATGCATATATGTAGGGGGAGCTTTGTGTAGAGAGGAAGCATTTAAATAGGGGGAGCAATTAGAGCATATCAATGATCAAATACATTTAATATATTCAAAATCTTAAATATATGTTTGTTATCATCAAAAGGGGGAGATTGTTGAATATGTGCTTATATGATTTTTGTTTGATGATAATAAACATATATACATTCGTTTAAATGTATTTGATAATATACTATTTTATTTTTCACAGATTAAATAAATATTTGCTGAATAAAATAAATAACACGAAATTTGAATTCAAACGAATATTTTGTTCAAACTAATATTTATTACAATTTTAAATAGTACAATCTCATGCTCTCACTATACATATACAATTTTGATTACAATTACATCACATTTCATATTTACAGTTCACCTCACTACATATCACTCACACTCGTATTTATCTTCAACTTCCTTCCAGTTTGAATCCAGCATCTGAGCAATCTGCAAAAATATAAACTAACGCAGTAAAATTGAAAAAGAAATATTTTTGCAACATAAAATAAAATATGATTTTTGAAAATATTATTTGCCTCAGTTATTTGGGTTGTCCGTCATGATTTATATTTAAATTCATCACACACGAACAATGTGACATGCGCAGTGTATCACTGTACATGCCACAAGGCCGTGCACACCGATATACACTTGATAATGCTCCAGGGACAGGTGAGCACAAGGTCAAACCCAAATATACAGACAGGTTCAACTCAGGTGCAATATATTCAAAATCTCGTCAACAGCATAAGGTCAAACCCGAGTTTTTGAAACTGGATTCAACGCAAGTAAAATTTCAAAAGTCAACATGAAATACATGAAGACAAAGTAGACCAGAAGTACAAACTAAAGATCACATGTGTGCAACAACTCAACAATTTCAAGTGACAACCAGAATGAAGACCAAAAACATGGACTGCAACAAACATCAGCAGATCAAACATAATGGGTGCAGATAACACAGTAGCAAGCTACAAGTGATCAAGGTAAACTGGCAACAAACATGAAGTGAATCAAGTCTGTAGCAACCTTCAAACACCCACATATATGAAGCATACAAGTACATGCCACAACATGTCAATGCAAGCACAGCCTCAAACATAAAACAAGACTAAAACCAGGCAACATGAATGAGAAGACTAATATGTAGTGTACTGTAATACAACAGTGAGCACATTCATATGTACAAATGCAAAGAACAGTGGTGATGCAGTGCAACATCTACGACAGCAAGTACATGAATGCAAACTACAGGAATGAATATCAAGTGATACAACTGCAAGTATCAAGACCAGTGAACAGAGCTAAGAAACTCGAGCTTCAAAAAGCTACAGCAACAATGCACCAATAAAGTCGAGACAAAGCGATGCCAACAACTAAAGTACAGTGCAACTCAAATCAACAATGCATGCAACAGGACTAAATCGAGCAAGTGTGCAGCCCAATGGACAGAGACAATAAAAATATACAGAGGCGATAACCACTTCACCAACGTCAAAACATATTCAAGTTGAAGCCGTGCAAGTCCAGGATGACACAAATACAGGCAGTTAAGAATATCATGTCAATGGTACAAAGTTAAACCAAAATCATGGAATCGCATAAACAAACACAGTGACACAGTGCCACAGTGAACACGAGTCAAGGAGCAGTTTCAAAGTGTAGTGGTTATTTATTTTTCGTGAAACCATGAGAATAAAATCAACATAAATATGATCGGAGCCGAAGCCGTGGATAAGTTGGAACAAGTCAAAATTGACCAAGTTAAAAATCAACACCGTGGTCATCATGAAATAAATCAAAGCCGTAACCATCAAGCAACCAAAATATACGATTACGAAAAAGTCAGTGAAATCATCAACTTCAAAGTATAATCGAACGGCCGAACAACTTGTTTGACAAATTCAAATAAGTTTGTACGAACGAAGATAAAGGAGTTCGAATGCATATATAACCCTAATCATCACAGGCAATCGATCATGGAGTTCAATCAAGCATAACAGTATAACATAAACGAAAATCACATACCGAATTGAAGTCGAACTCCATCAACTCGAAGTAGCCAGAGAGAGAGCAACGAGAAATCGATCGAGCAAGGCAATACTCGAACAATCACTAATTCGATCGAAGTAATAACGGCTCTTCGAAAGCCCTAAATTGGATCGCAAGAAACATAGCCCTAAGATCGAACAGAGCCGCCACTATCTCAAAGAGGAACGAAGCCCTAATTTGCAGAGCCACCATTTTCATAAAGGAACGAGGCAAAAAGGAACGGGCAGGAGTGAACGAAGATATAAAAGGGGCCGGCCTTGTTAAAAGAAAAAAAAAGGGGATTAATTTTGTTTAGGCCTTTTTATTTTTAAAGGGTTTTAAATTTGTTAAATAGGGTTATTTTGTTTTTAATTGTTTTTAATTGTATTTTCTTTTTAAGCCGTTTTAAATTTCTAGTCGTGTGACTAGGGGACAAGCTACGTGGCGTAGCTTGAGTTCGCAACTCGGTGGTTGAGTTGTGGCAAGGTTTTGAGCGTAGAGTTAGATTAGCCAATAGAGGGTATAGCGAGTTCACGTGTGTAAGCGAGGGACTATCTAATTTCTAGTAGAAACCTTGGGGGCAGCACGTAGGCAGGGTTTTGCCGAAGCTGAGTAAATTCTGTGTTGTTCTTGTTTTTCTGTTATTATATTCTGCGATATCTGTGCTGCTATTCTGTGATCTGAATTGAATATTTTATAAGCTTCCACGATTAATTTTAATAATTTATACCATCACCCTATTCACCCCCCTCTAGGGTGAAATCGATCCTACAAGTGGTATCAGAGCTAGGAACAAAAGCGGTTTTTGTTTTAAATTTTTTTACAAAAATCAATTTTTGTTTTAAAAATTCGTGTTTTAAAAATTGGTTTTTGTTTTAAAAATTTTGAATTTTTGAAATGGCTTCTTTTAATAATACTTTTGTTGAGGGTCGTTCCAATATTATTCCTTCTATTTTCGATGGAACAGATTTTTTGAATTGGAAATTAAAAATGGAATTTTATTTAAAATCTGTTAATATTAAATGTTGGGATATTATTGAAAATGGGTGTGATATAATAGATAAGAAAATTATCTCAATTAACGCTCTTGCTATGCATGTAATATATTCTCATATTAATCAAGATAATTTTAATTTCATTTCTCATTGTGAAAATGCACAGGAAATCTGGAATACTTTCGATGCAATATATGGAGCAAAAGTCAACAGCAATGAGAAGTCCTCCACAACTGACTCAGTTAAAGAGATGTGCTTAACAGGATTGGTAAATAGCAGTTGTGATGAGGATGATGATGATGGAGCAGCCGAGCTGGCATTAATAATGAAGAAATTCAAAAGGTGGAATCACAAATACGGAAATCCAGCTCTAAATAAAAAATTAAAAAGCAGAATAATCAAAGCACTGGATAACTCAAAACAACACGGGATCATTTGCAATAAACCCGGTGATATCAAGCCCAATTATCCCCGATTTCAACTCGACAAAGAAAAGAAATCAAAACGAAGATGTTTTACAGCCACGTGGAATAAAAGCAATAACAGTGAAAGTGAGAAAGCAGATATGTGCCTTCATGGGATTATAGCCGATAGCGACGATGATGAGCCAAGCGAGATATCAAAACTTACTCACTCTGAATTACTTATTTATTTCCACGAAGTAAATGGCTGTTTTGAACGACTTAGGGAAAAATACGCCAAACTTGAATCTCAAAAGGATACTTTGGTAGAATGCAATGAACAACTTGATAAATTAGTTAAGAACTATCAATGTAGGATCCCTAAGTGTGATAAGTGTCCAACATTCGAAGAAGAAATTAAAAAATCAGAAATCGATATAAAATCACTTGAAAATGAAATTCTGATTTTAAAAGAGAATGAAAATACTAGGAGAGAGAATTCTATTAAAAAGTGCACACGGTTGTTAAACGAAAATGAATCTCTCAAAACACAAGTCCAACAATTGTCAACGACTTTAGATAAATTTTCAAAAAGTGAAAAATCGTTGAATATGCTATTAGGAAAGCAAACTGTTAATGCGGTTAGACAAGGACTTGGATATAATAATTCAAAAATTGTTGCAAGCAATATTAATCAAGTTAATTCTATGTGCACAATTTGTAGAAAATATGGACACAATCACAATAATTGTTGGTATAGACCCAAACATGTGAAAACTATACCGACTTGGGTTCCAAAAGGCATAAATATAAAATCTCTCAAAGTTAAACAAATTTGGGTGCCAAAGGGAACAATTATAAATAGTTTTGGGTCTTTACAGAATTGTTTTTCAAAATTTTCTGCCACTAACAACCATGGACCTATAGAAACAAATAGGTCACATAAATCTTTCATCGTGTAGGTGTGGTGGCAGGCTAAGGAACAACAATTGTGTTCTCTGGTTTTTTGGCTGTTCCGAAACACAACGGGCGACAAAGCAAAGTTCCTTAGCCTAGTATATATAAAGTAATAAAATATTTATATATGTAAAATGCAAGATAATAAATATACTACAAAAATAAATAAATATACAAGACAATTTGTAAGGAAGACTATCTTAGAGTTATTTGTTCCGCTGCTAGATGTTATCTATTTTCTTTCCGCTGCCATTTTATTATATCATATCTCTGATGTATATTGATATCTATTGGATCATCTGTTGTATCAGATATTGTATCAAGCTGTATATCAATGTATTATTCTTTTTATTCCGTTGTGTTGTTTACTTAATGTTGTTATAAGCTCCGGCGAATCGGATTCGACATTTGAATTTGCGGCATTCGAATATAGGTAACGTATTCGATGACGATTTTCGAAGGTCAAGTCACTTTGAATTACTTCATATATATCAGTTTGGATTAAAAATAGTGTTTTGTTGGATAATACAATTGGTTATAATACGGCCGACTCTATATTCACGGTTTTCTGAGTATTTACACGGCTTCAATTCAATTTCAAAAGAATGTCATATAAATTGTTGTTAAAATTGAGTTTGAAATTTTGGTGCACACTTCATGTTTTGGTCTATAAAATTCAATTGATGATTTTGAGTGAAAGAGAAATTCAGATGCAGATTACACTGGTAATCTAGTTGATAGAAAAATTACTAGTTGAACGTGATTTTTGAGACATTTAGTAACTGCATCGTGTTTCAAAGAAAATATTTGCATATTCTTCATTTCAAATAATTTTTCAAATAGCAGAAAATTTTCTTTTAAATCCCCCTGGAGAAAATCATTTTTGACCATATTTTCAGATTAGTCATTTTGAAAAATTAATTTCATAATTATTTTTGAATTTGATTTTAAATGACTATTTTGACTAATCTGACTCCCTAATGTTTATCGAAAAGAAAAATAGTGATTGAAAAAGTGATGAGTGTTGATATTTATCATATATTATGACTCGAGAAAGTATAATTTGAAAATTTCTTTAGAAATTTAAACAAGAGTTATAAAACTTTTTGTTGGTAATAATTCCATGACCATCTCTATATCTATCATATCTCTAACGAACATCACTCATCAAAATTCTATATAGTTTGTCGATATGTGGTACTTTAAACAGGAATCGTTCGTTTTTCATTTTCACATTTTTTAAAAAAAATTATAATAATAATAAATAAATACCAAATTATTCAGTCTCATTTAAAAGTCCTTACGGTTATGCATGGGTGAATTACTTGGAATTTGTTATGTTCTTCCATGCTCATTTAAAGTCCTCACGGTTATGCATGTATGGAACGCATATCAAAAGTTGATTTTTAAAAATAAATAAGTTGATTCTAATCCCATTTAAAAGTCCTCACGGTTATGCGTGGTTAGAAGATACTTGAATTCATTTTTTTAAAATAAAATTGGAATACTGCTAATCTCATTTAAAAGTCCTAACGGTTATGCATGGTTAGTAGATATTCAAATTCCTGATATAAATATACCACAAATAGACATAACTATATGTTTTATATGATGACATAATTCCCATCATTTTAAAAGTGGAATATGCGCCTAACAAAATATTTATGATTTGTGTTTGATTTTTTATTGAAAATTAATATTTATATTCAATTGAGTTTTAATGTTGAATTAATATCGATCACTTTATCTCTATTTTCTCTAATACTATTATTCTTTTGCTGATAACAAAAAGGGGAGAGAAAAGTTAAGATTTTGTCAAATAAAATCAAGCAAAGGTCAAATAATTTGCTATTTGCATCTAGGCTCATTTGCATATTTTTTGTTATGCATATATGTAGGGGGAGCTTTGTGTAGAGAGGAAGCATTTAAATAGGGGGAGCAATTAGAGCATATCAATGATCAAATACATTTAATATATTCAAAATCTTAAATATATGTTTGTTATCATCAAAAGAGGAAGATTGTCGAATATGCGCTTATATGATTTTTGTTTGATGATAATAAACATATATACATTCGTTTAAATGTATTTGATAATATACTATTTTATTTTTCACAGATTAAATAAATATTTGCTGAATAAAATAAATAACACGAAATTTGAATTCAAACGAATATTTTATTCAAACTAATATTTATTACAATTTTAAATAGTACAATTTCATGCTCTCACTATACATATACAATTTTGATTACAATTACATCACATTTCATATTTACAGTTCACCTCACTATATATCACTCACACTCGTATTTATCTTCAACTTCCTTCCAGTTTGAATCCAGCATCTGAGCAATCTGCAAAAATATAAACTAACGCAGTAAAATTGAAAAAGAAATATTTTTGCAACATAAAATAAAATATGATTTTTGAAAATATTATTTGCCTCAGTTATTTGGGTTGTTCGTCATGATTTATATTTAAATTCATCACACATGAACAATGTGACATGCACAGTGTATCACTGTACATGCCACAAGGACGTGCACACCGATATACACTTGATAATGCTCCAGGGACAGGTGAGCACAAGGTCAAACCCAAATATACAGACAGGTTCAACTCAGGTGCAATATATTCAAAATCTCGTCAACAGCATAAGGTCAAACCCGAGTTTTTGAAACTGGATTCAACGCAAGTAAAATTTCAAAAGTCAACATGAAATACATGAAGACAAAGTAGACCAGAAGTACAAACTAAAGATCACAAGTGTGCAACAACTCAACAATTTCAAGTGACAACCAGAATGAAGACCAAAAACATGGACTGCAACAAACATCAGCAGATCAAACATAATGGGTGCAGATAACACAGTAGCAAGCTACAAGTGATCAAGGTAAACTGGCAACAAACATGAAGTGAATCAAGTCAGTAGCAACCTTCAAACACCCACATATATGAAGCAAACAAGTACAGGCCACAACATGTCAATGCAAGCACAGCCTCAAACATGAAACAAGACTAAAACCAGGCAACATGAATGAGAAGACTAATATGTAGTGTACTGTAATACAACAGTGAGCACATTCATATGTACAAATGCAAAGAACAGTGGTGATGCAGTGCAACACCTACGACAGCAAGTACATGAATGCAAACTACAGGAATGAATATCAAGTGATACAACTGCAAGTATCAAGACCAGTGAACAGAGCTAAGAAACTCGAGCTTCAAAAAGCTACAGCAACAATGCACCAATAAAGTCGAGACAAAGCGATGCCAACAACTAAAGTACAGTGCAACTCAAATCAACAATGCATGCAACAGGACTAAATCGAGCAAGTGTGCAGCCCAATGGACAGAGACAATAAAAATATACAGAGGCGATAACCACTTCACCAACGTCAAAACATATTCAAGTTGAAGCCGTGCAAGTCCAGGATGACACAAATACAGGCAGTTAAGAATATCATGTCAATGGTACAAAGTTAAACCAAAATCATGGAATCGCATAAACAAACACAGTGACACAGTGCCACAGTGAACACGAGTCAAGGAGCAGTTTCAAAGTGTAGTGGTTATTTATTTTTCGTGAAACCATGAGAATAAAATCAACATAAATATGATCGGAGCCGAAGCCGTGGATAAGTTGGAACAAGTCAAAATTGACCAAGTTAAAAATCAACACCGTGGTCATCATGAAATAAATCAAAGCCGTAACCATCAAGCAACCAAAATATACGATTACGAAAAAGTCAGTGAAATCACCAGCATCAAAGTATAATCGAACGGCCGAACAACTTATTTGACAAATTCAAATAAGTTTATACGAACGAAGATAAAGGAGTTCGAACGCATATATAACCCTAATCATCACAGGCAATCGATCATGGAGTTCAATCAAGCATAACAGTATAGCATAAACGAAAATCACATACCGAATCGAAGTCGAACTCCATCAACTCGAAGTAGCCAGAGAGAGAGCAACGAGAAATCGATCGAGCAAGGCAATACTCGAACAATCACTAATTCGATCGAAGTAATAACGGCTCTTCGAAAGCCCTAAATTGGATCGCAAGAAACAAAGCCCTAAGATCGAACAGAGCTGCCACTGTCTCAAAGAGGAACGAAGCCCTAATTTGCAGAGCCACCATTTTCACAAAGGAACGAGGCAAAAAGGAACGGGCAAGAGTGAACGAAGATATAAAAGGGGCCGGCCTTGTTAAAAGAAAAAAAAGGGATTAATTTTGTTTAGGCCTTTTTATTTTTAAAGGGTTTTAAATTTGTTAAATAGGGTTATTTTGTTTTTAATTGTTTTTAATTGTATTTTCTTTTTAAACCGTTTTAAATTTCTAGTCGTGTGACTAGGGGACAAGCTACGTGGCGTAGCTTGAGAATTCGCAACTCGGTGGTTGAGTTGTGGTAAGGTTTTGAGCGTAGAGTTAGATTAGTCAATAGCGGGTATAGCGAGTTTACGTGTGTAGGCGAGGGGCTATCTAATTTCTAGTAGAAACCTTGGGGGCAACACGTAGGCAGGTTTTGCCGAAGCTGGGTAAATTCTGTGTTGTTCTTGTTTTTCTGTTATTTATATTCTGCGATATCTGTGCTGCTATTCTGTGATCTGAATTGAATAATTTATGAGCTTCCGCGATTAATTTTAATAATTTATACCATCACCCTATTCACCCCCCTCTAGGGTGAAATCGACCCTACAGAAATTTTCTGGCATTTCTCCATGAGACAGTGCCATTGTCGGAACCAGCGGCGCCGGCTGAACGTTCATCACAGTCTGAGTTGGTGCGGCGTTATTGTTGCTGTTTTGTGATATCCTCGCCGTTCAAAGTTCCTTGGATGTTGCAACAGTACAATAGACATTGTAGAAGCTATTATCCAGACCATTGAGAATGTAGTTTTTACACATAAAATCTGAATTTTTCCAGATATTTGCAGCCTCCACTTTGATTGCATCGGGTTCGAGTTCGCAAACTTCAGGAGCATTCTCGCTTAGAAATTAGCGAGGCCTAATGTTGTTAGATAAAACAACATCTTCTGTTGCCAACGCTTGAAGTCTGTCCCGTTGAACTTTTCTGGCATTTCTCCATGAGACAGTGCCATTGTCGGAATCAGAGGCGCCGGCTGAACGTTCATCATCGTCTGAGTTGGTGCGGCGTTATTGTTGCTGTTTTGTGACATCGTCGCCTAACAACAACAATATTGTTTCAACATTGTTAATTCGTAAGTACACAAAAGTGTAACGAATCCGATAGTAACTTCAATAACGTTACTTACAAGGAGTACAAAATATTGTGACGGTACAGAACCGTTACAAATGATTGCTGTGCGGGCAGACGAACCAACAACGAAAAGTTCAAGGCCCAAAACGTTCAAGGCCCAAAGCCCAATCTTTAACATTTTAATATAATATGAAAGCCCAAAACCAACATGGCCAAGCCTCCCTCACATTTCAAGTTTTCATGTCTTCATCTTTTTCTTTTGTTTTAACATGTTAAGAGATAGTTTATATAGTGGTATTGGAATAAATATTCCACAATTTGGGACTTTGTTCCAATATACACAATACCAAACACTTATTTCCTCTTCACTAACAAATGCACTCATTCATTTTTATTCAACAAAAACAATGTAGAGAAAAAATGGTAAATGAGGGATCGGTCCCACATTTTAATCTACTCCCGCTGCATCATAATGCTGGAGCCAAACAAGCTTCTCTTTATTTCGCTAAAGGTGACAACAAGGGTTTACTATTGGTGCTTTCCTTTCCCTTAAAGATTCTACTGTCGCGTTCCTTCCAAATCAAGGTGACAAAAACTTTTAAACACTTAAGAGAATGATGGCTTTATCACAACTCCATATAATAGCCTTATAAACGTGGTTCCATTCCTGTTTATTGTTCCAATACAGCATGACCGTACATTCTTTGATTAAAACAAATTGCCAAAGTTCATAAATAACATTGCACCTAAAGAAAAATGTAGAGTATCTTCCTCGCCATCTTTATAGAAGCAACAAGTGTTTGAAATAATTATACCTTTATGCTAAAGGTTGGAGAGGGTATGCAGACCATTTTCCTAATAATTTTCCATGGCATGAGGTTTTGTTTCTATGAGCTCTTGAGGTTCCAATCCCTTCTAACCCGGTTGAAAATTCTAGAATTTTCATTCCTGACCAAAGCTTTGTACACAGTTGATATAATTTGGTGGTGATATTTAATGGTCCATACATAGTTAACTTTAGAAGTACTATAGTGAGTCTGCTGTATAGAGCACTAAACAATTCTAACGTTAACATCAAAGCAGTATGGTAAACTGACCCTACCCTCGATAATATAGTCATTTGCTCTAGCCTGGGGAGGAATGCTAGTTTGGTTTCTGTACATCAGAGAGAATGAGGAGTTGCATTGCTTATGGTTCATCCTAGAAGCTCACATCATTTCTAGAAGCTGCTTGACACGTGATGAAGGGGAGAAATTTTTCCTTTAGTTTCAGAACACTTATCTAAATCCAGCCATAATGAGGAGTAGGTTGGGTTACCCATATTCCAAACCCTACTGCTTTTGATACCTAGCACCCCCATTTTCAATTCACCTTCCACATTCTGGAACGCTATAGGGATTAATTTTTTGGAGTACATGTTGCATACCATAAGAAATGGTTCGCAGCTTTTCTGATCTGATTGATGAGTTTGATCAGAAGAAGAAAGGCTCTACACTAATAAACAACCATCGATGTTATGATAGAGTTGATGATAGTCATCCTCCCTACTCGACTTAAGTGTTTATTTGTTCATTCATTTACTAATGCTGTGATTTTTTTGAACAAGCAAAGACAACGTGAATGTTTTATGTTTACTGGTAGACAAGGGTATACCCAAATAAGTCATGTTGGGGAGCATTGGTTGAAGGTTTGCAGTCCGCATGAGGAGAGGGGGTTGGTCTTGGTGAACTCCAGCTATTAAAATATTGGATTTTTCATGATTTATTTGCAAGCCAGTAGTAGGCTAAAAGGATAAGAATATTCTATTGATACATTGCAAGGATTTAACAGTAGGCTTAGTGAAAATTATTAGATCATTTGCAATCATTAAGGAAGTAATAAGGGGCTCTATACATTTCCGGTTCAGGACAAACTGTTTACTACATGTTTCCTGAATAACAATTATGTCAGGACTTGCATGATGATGATAAAAGGATAAGAGGACATTGGGTCCCCTTTCCTTATACCCTTAGTACCATTGAAACAACCAACCACTTTGCCATTAAGACCCAAAAAGAATAAGGTAGTTGAGATACAGGAGTAAGTCCAGCTCACAAAGTGGCTAGGAAATTCATTTTAGCCATTATTCTAACTGTAGCACCCCATTGGACAGTACGCTTTCTTCAAGCCCGGCTTTAACATTGATCGAGGCTATATGTAGGACATGCTGTAACCGTTCAATAACTCATAAGCCATCAAAACATTGTCAAGAATCCTTCTATCAAGAAGAAATGCCGCTTGGTTATGTAAGATAATAGCAGGTAGAACAAGTTTCAACCTTACTACAATGACTTTTGCTAAATATTTTTAAATAATGTTGCAACAAGCTATTGGCTTGAAATCAGATACCAAAGAAGCACCTATTTTTTTGGGAATTAGGGCTAAGGTGGTTGCATTAATTCTCATCGACATCTTGGCATGTTTGAAAAAATTGTATGCAACTTTATACATGTCCTTGGATATTAGAATCCAACAAGAAGTGTAGAAAGCTGCGTTAATTCCATCTGGGCAACTGCAAGAATCCTTGTTCATGCTGAAAATAACATCTTTGATCTCTTCATCCGTAACCCTAGACGACAGTGTCAAGCTCTGAGAAGTCAATATCAGTTTTTTTATGGCTCCCCAACACTTTTGAGAAGTAGTCCAGAAATGCTTTGTCAATGGCTAGAGGAGAAAGGTGAAGCTAGTCACTGTTATCTAAAATCTATAAAATATTATTTTTAGCATCTTTCATTTTTTTTAAATATCATGGAAAGTTTTAGTATTTCTATCTCCTTGCACATCGTATTCCTTCCTAAACTTATGTGTCTTCATGGCAACTTCAGCATCGATAGCAGTAGACAGATTTTCAGATATTTCATGTTCCAAGATAAAGAAGTAAAAGTTGCCTGTGTTTTGAAGCATGTTGAGATGAGCTTCTTTGAGTCGGATAGTTTAATCAAAAGATGTACTATCACTGTATCCAAATTTGTTTCTAGCCCACTGCTTTAAGGATTGCTTGGTTACTTTGAGTTTCTACTGGAAACTAAACATGTCATTACCATAAAAATTGTCAAACCAAGACATTTGAACAAGTGGTATAAATTCAGGATCCTTGATCCAAGCATTAAAATATTTAAAATATGAGTTTCTTTCAGTGGCATTGACTCCATGGGTTAGGGTAGAGGGGAGTGATCAGAAAGCATTGGTGGGCGTATTTGAGGGAAAAGAGAGGGGAACTTGAGAATGGTTGCAATGTTAACAAAAGAGTGATCAATTCGACTCATGATTCTAACTTCAGATATGCTCTTGTTACTCCAAGTGAAAGCTAGGCCAATGAAGGATAATTCATGCAAACAAGAATGGTATATAGCTTCATTTAGGGGGAAATCATATTTTAGAGTTAGTGGAGACCCACCAACTCTACCAGAAGCTTGTAGCATGCAATTGAAATCACCTTGAACAATCCAAGGGTGTGATTTTTGGTTGAGGTGAGGCAAGTAATCAAGAAGAAGCTGTCTGGTAGTAGCAATGTTATCACCATAGATAAATGTCCAGTACCAAGAGGTAGAAGTGAGATGGTGGTAGAAATAAAAATGGATGAATTGTTTGTGGTAAAAATAGGTTCTAAGGAGAAGATTAAAGGGTTGGTCAAGATCATGGTTCTGCCATAGGCAGCCTGGTCTCAGTTATGGAAAAGGTCTCAAGTTGGATTAATATAACTGGCAGCCGAAATTGTAAGAGAAAGGTTTAGATTGGTTTCCATGATTGAAACCAGGCTTAAGTTGTTCTTTGCTATTAAATCCTTCACTTGTAGGAGTTCAGACTCCTTATATGCTCCTCTGATATTCCATATACCAAAGTTGCGTAACATTAAAAACTATTGGGATAGGATTAAAGAGGAATTTTTTGTACTTCTTTTGGAAGAGGAGTTGGGTTGAAGTTGTTTATGGATGGTTTCTTCATACAGGAGGTCAATTCCTTCGTTGTGATCTAAATCAGGATTCTTGTTATACCTTTTAAGGATTTTCCTTGCTCTCTTTTTTCACTGGCTGTTGGTTTAGTAAAAGGTTGATTAGAAGAGAGTGCTTGTGATAGATGAGGTTGAATTTGCTGGCCAACTAGGTGGAGTAATAATGGAGTAGGGGTTGATTACTTCAAATTCAAGCATATTTGAAATTATGTCCTCTAAATTAAGTGAAAGCTCGCATGGGGTTGAGAATGCGTTGGGTTTTTGGTTGGGTGAAATGATATCATGCATGGCATATAGGGCTTTTGATTGGGTGGTTCCACTATACAATGCATGCTCATTTAATATTCCATGCACAGAGACATTAACAATATCACATGTACCGAATGTTGAAATATTCCCTTGAAAGGATGTTTCATTAATTACATCACATGTTTCTTTCAGCTTTAAGAGCATGGTCGAGCTTAACGCACCCAACAAACATGGCTCGACTAACAACTTGGTGGTTCAGCACATACCATTGCTACCTTCCCCTTGCTCAGACTTGTTTTTTCTTGAGTTACACCGGTAACAATTTCACTTACATCCACAATCTGTAATTAAACTTTGCAGAACCTGAAACGTATTCGAGTCGTCTTAATCATCAGAAGTGCCTAAATTAAGAGACATTCTTATATTTTTGGTTATTCGGTGCATCATAACATCGCACCCCAGGACTAATCTCTCTTCCTCCTCCTTATTGACAGCCTTCTCATCCTCTTTATTAAGAACAATCAATTTGTAAGCCATAAGTTTACCCTCTCCCTTGTCATTAGTGTTCTTCTTCACATGCTCCACTCCTCTCCACCCATTCTTTAGGACCAGCCTCCTTCTTTTTGTTCATTATATTACATTTGGTGATATTATTTACTGGTAATGACTCTCCTTCCTTATCATATGCTTTTGGAGAATAACGAGAGTTCTCATTGAGACATAATTCTATAGTCTGGCCAAATACTTTGCAAGCAGTACAAATTTCTGGTCTCCATTGATAATTTACTTAACAAACTGCTCAGAGCCATCCATCAACTTTATAGGGAAATTATGCACTAATTCAGAGAGGGGGGTTACTTTAATTAAACATTTAGCACAATTCAGCCTCTTTATTTTTTAATTAATTCATCAAGGCAAATCATTTTACCCATTCCATTTTCCAGCCAATTAATACCAATAGGCGACCAAGCAAAATTCGGTATGTTAGAGAAATGAACCCAAATTGGCACCTTTTTATAGAACCACTCACATTGTAGTCGGTTGGATCCATTCGTTCACTATGAACATCTTGTTTCTTATGATTATAGGGTCTCCATCCATGATTTTATTTTTACCTTCGGCATTGGAAAGGTGAAACAAGAAAACTAACCCGACTGATCGGACTTAATAATTCCCTTTAGTTTCTAGATTTTCCTCAGATTTTGAATCACTACAGTGTAACACAACGGTTTGTCTAGGGAAAAGCGAAAGATATAGTCGTTCCATATTTCTTTGTTAGCTACTAGCACTTCCAGTGGTGGCTCCATCGCTTTACCCAAGAAAGTAACATCCATGTCAACAGGGATGTACTAACCCGCGTACCTCGGCTTCTTCTTGAAAACAGAAGTCTATTCTTATTAACAGTAAGAGGGTATAGAGGAGGTGGAAGTTAAAACAAAGGGAAGGGTTGGAAAGGAGGCAATAGAAGGAGGGAGGAGGCGGAATAAGTTCAAGGGTGAGGTTGGGAGGTTTGGAAGGGACAGGGAAGGAAAATACTATGGAGGGTTGGGGCGAGTTGGGGCAAAGTGATGGGTGGGGGATAAGGTATGGGCTGGGTTAAGAGGTCTGTCATTGAAATAAAAAAATAAAAATAAAAAGATGTACAGTGTTTGCCCTGCATACTTAGAAAAATAGCAATGTCAAACTTAATGTGTCTAAAGTCTCTCCTCTCTTTTATAAGTATATATTACTACCAAATTTATAAGGAAAACTTCTGTTTTCATCATCAAATGAGTTGTACTAATTACATCGACAATACACTTGTCTATTGCCCACTTAAGATCAACCAAAAAGGATTAGAGTACGTTTTTGATGAAACAAAAGATGTTTGGAAAGGGACTATGTGACAACCCGAATTCCAGTGGGTCTGCATTTTGGGTTTTTGGTTTCCTGCAAATAGGAAAAGATAAATATATCGAGCCCAGATAATTATCTCACAGTGGAATTGACTAAAATATAATAGTAAATACTCATCAATATAACAACACTTTCTAAACAAGTGTCACAAAGCTGGAAAGTCTCGGTCATCTTCATATCCTATATGATGTTATGAGGAGGGGGTTAGAATTAAAGTTCTAGCGAATGGACAAATTATACGCTTCTAAGCTTAATTTTACATATACCATTTTATTTCCACTTATTGTTATATAAGGTTTACTGGGTATATGATACGATCACCTCAATGCGTGAATCGTGCCCATCTACTCCCAAGTAGATTAAAACCAAATAACCGATATATGTGTGTGTGTGTGCGTGTGTGTGTGCGCGTGTGTGTGCGCGTGTGTGTGTAGCTATATGCCCCTTGACCGTATCAATCCAAGATTTTACCCATAGTACCTTCCGTATCCTCCTCGCAAAGGACTCCATCGTCTTGCTACTATGGCATTCTATGACTACATCTATAAAGGACTGCCTCATAAGGCCTACAATACAGATGTTCCATCGTTTTCTATGAAAACGTAAAACAGCGTCCGCGTTAGTCTATATTAATGCTCGGACATTCACATTGTACCATCTAATGCGTACCTTGAGGACTATATGTAATCATTCTGTCTACTCCCTAAATCCCGCTTAATAAGGTCTATCTTGTACGGAACTCAGTCCTTGATTTTCTATTTCTATAAAGGACCGCCTTGTTAGGCCCATATAACAGATATTATATTTGGTATGTCTCTTTTCTTATCGTAGCCATGGTCCATGCAGCCACCCCTCAACTAATCGAAAGGCCTCTAAAGAGCTAAATGGCTATGCCCAATTGCAAACAATCAAAACATCCAATTGGCTATGCCCCCCGTCCAATGTCTCGATAGTGAAGGAATCATTGGACTGTTGGTTTAACTCTAGTCTTTCCCAAACTCGCTTCTTGGTTTTGATGCTGGCCCAATATCCGCATGCGACTATCCTTTCGGTCCTGCCCGCTAAAACTTACTTGCAAGTATTGGGACATACGTGTATCCTACTTCAAATATCAACCCCTTTTGACTGCCTACGATGGTCCTACCATGCAAAAAGCAGTCAAGACATACTCTTTTGATCGAACAACTACAGACCTGCCTATGGGGGACTGCTCCGTTATGCCTACCCAGAGGGCCATCATAGAGTACCCTCACATCCCGTTGAAGTCTCGTACTTCCTCAAGCCCAAAATATCTAAGTTGGACGTGCTCCTTCTATGCTGAAATATATGATGAACTGCTTCTTTAGGCTCTTCATCCTTTGGGCTGCTTTAAACGCATCTTACTCTTTTATTAGACCCTAAGTCTAATATTTTATTTTGTGTTTAGTTTACTTTTCTTATTCTGCTGGCTACTTAGTTACGCAAATTAGCATAACCTTGTCCCAGCCTCACCTAACTATTGTTAGACCATCAGTTCTTGACTGAAAGGGAATGCTTTTGGTATGGGCCACTTCTATTATCTGTTTATTAACTTAATTTAAGTCTTAAGTTTATTAAAATAAGCCTCTTCTATTATTTCTGCTCTATATGTTTATTAACTTAATGTAAATCTTAAATACGCCTTTTCTGTTCTTTCTACTTAATTATAACCTATGTTATAATTTTACTAGTAATTGTCACTTTTATTTTCTTTTATAATATGTACATTATAAATATAATTACAAGCGTCTCTTTTCTATTCTAGTATGTCTTCTTTTATTATGATATTGAATTCTCTTTAATTCTCTTATATTATATGACAATCTTGGCTTGGGACTACGTCCAATTATTACAAATGTACTTATCATGATAAGTGCTTTGCCTTTTTTCTATTATCTACATGGTAATTGCACATTTAGGTATATTTCTTTTAATTGCTTCTAGTCTTATCTAATATTAACTTGATTTCTTCTTTACTTCCTGTAATTCTTCACTTTACTTTCTTATATTCTAGGAAGTAGTTCTGTTCTATTTAGTTGGTTACAAAAACTGTGTTAAAATTCCATTTCCATGTTTTAATACTAAACAATGCTATAAACAATGATCCATAACTGCAAGATATTTCTTTTATTATTTCTTTTACTTTTTAGGTGCAAAATACAATAGTTTCTCTATTTTATATTACTTCCTTTTTTTCTTTTATTCTTGCAATTACTTTTATTATTATCTTTTAAGTATTAAACTATGCTAATCTATCATTTACTTCCTTATCAAATTGTTAAAATTTTCCCTATTAATTTACTTTTCCCCGTTTTGGCATAATTTACTGCAAATTTTTATTTTTCACTTTTTATTTTAGCTTTTCTTATTTACATCTAATTTCTGTAAATTTAGTGTTCCTCTATTTTAGTCCGTATTTGCAAATTCTTCTCTTTACTATTTTATTCGCATAAAAAGGAATAAAAAGAAGCTAACATTTACATGATAAATTTCAACTTTTAAAATAGGTTTAAATAACTGTAAATTTATTATTTTTTTAGGCTTATGCCTTTCTCTAATTGTCAAGCCTAATGTTATTCATATTTTAAATTGACTACTATTTTCCATAAAAATAATGATTACACATATGCTCTTTTATATAATTTACAGTCTCAGACAGAGTTAATTAACAAAGTAAATACCAAAAAAATTTATTTAACGGGAATCTAACGATAATATATCATAAAAGTAAAAGATATACAATTAAATCCACTCACCTGGAAAGAAAACACTTCAAGTTTCAGTTCTGATTTTTAATCCTGTTCTATTATCCACAGCCTTCCCTATTGCAACTCTATTTGGATCCACAAATTAGGATTTATATGGAGTTAGAAATCCGGATATAATTGAAGAAAAATAAAATAAATAAATCAGAGAACTAGATCTGAGAACTTTACCTCATTCGGACGACTATATTTGAACATCTCTATTTTAGACCTGTAATTTCTATCTCTAACTTGTAATTCAGAAGGCGTAAATTTAAAATAGCTAATTTTTGAAAAAATGGAAGAGAATGAAGAGTAACAGGACTTTCGCACGCATTTAGAAAAATATGAATTTGAAGACTAGCCCTTAGCTCTTTATTCATAGAGAGTCAAAACAGTATTGTCCATCCACTTAAAACGATGCAAATCGGGCCGTTTAGAAGGTGTAGAATGAAAGCCCCTGATTTTTTTTAAATGTTTTATTTATTATAAACTTTAATGTTTAAACGTTTTATATTAATTCCAATTAACTGTCATTCATTCTTTGATTTAATGCTCTTTATAACGCACGTCTATTTTGGATTTTAAGCGTGCCTTATTTGTTTTATTAAATGTTATTTATAAACGTTAACTTTTGAACGATACAATAAACGTTTAACTTTTTCTTATGTTGCTTGTTTATTCTAATTAATCACCATCAATTGCTTGATTAATTTCCAAACATAAAACTGTTGGATCATAGGTTTTGATTGCTGACAAAAATTCACGAATCTACGACTACGACATCATCCTGACTCAACGACTCAAAGTATGGTTCATATAGTTATATATTTTAACAAGAGTCGTCAAATATGTATATAGAGTCTAGTTAGTGCTTTGTTAAAATCTTTCCTCAAGAATCATCATTCACATTCAAGTAAACTTGCATGCATATTTTAATCAAAATCAAGTTTTCAAAAAATGCATGGAGCAGGGCTCGAACCTAGGTCACTAGATTGGAAGGCAAGTACTCTAACCAAATGAACTACTGCAGTTTTTGCTTAACAATAGAATTCAGTCGACTGAATATAATCAACCAGTCGACTGAATCTGTGCATTTTAACATAAATATGCATGTTTTTAAATTCAGTCGACTGAATGATCTAAGTCAGTCGACTGAACTTGAACCCGAGAGTTTTTACATTCTGTAATCAGTCAACTGACCAAAAACGACTAGTCGACTGACCTGAACCCAACTGTCATATTTCTGAAAGGACATCTTCTTCTGCGAAGGGAAGCAACTCTTCTCTGAACGGAAATGGACGCTCCTCTTCGTCAGAACCCTTCACCAATGGCAGTAACTCTTCAACTACTATATATAGATACTCTCAAACACTTCATAGTAATCGATTTTCATTCTAACTCTCTAATATTCTTCTTGTGCTTTAATATTTACATTCAAACAGTGAGCATACATTTTTATTGCTTGGAATCTCCAAATTAACTTTCATAATCTTTGATTCTTAGCATTACCTTCCTTTCATATCTTCACATACACTTCATACACTTTAGGATTTGATTATAGGAAGTTTGTACTATCAGAGACAAATCAGTGTTATCAAGAACACACTGTGTCAAATATACTTTTGTATTTGTTGTAGTCCTGTTCTGCTGCTCAGGCGTGAAGCCCTCTTCGGCTGCTGAGGCGAAATCCTGTTCTGCTGCTCAGGTCCCTGTTCTGCTGCTCAGGGTTGTATAGACCTGTTCCTCCGGGTTAAGTGAGGGTTGTTGTAGTGAAATTCCAAAAGGAGTCTGGGACTGGACGTAGAACGGTGCTCCGAACTAGTATAAAATCTCTGGTATCATTTTACTTACTGCATTTATATTCCGCGTTATTTACTATCTATTCTCTGTATTACTGTTTATCCATATTATACGATCCTATATACTTTCAAAAACTTGTCTAATTTGAATTTCACAAGCGACCAACTAATGCAAATTAATTTCCTCCAATAACTGATTTGATTACATTGTTTGCTAATGTTAATTAATTACCTTTAATTATTGATACCAATTAATTTCCTTTATGTTGGCTATGTTAATTAATTACCTTTATGGTGCGCGTCGATTTTAAAATTCCAATGCGTGTTATTTCTGGAATTTCATACACATATATATTTATTTATTACAAATATATTTACGTACATTTACATGTATAATTATTTCTCGATACAAAACTTCGAACGTCGATAACATTTTCATACGAACTCCGTTCGAGATGTATTATGTATGTACATTGATTAGAAAATCGTCAAAAAAATAATGGAATAAGTTTCAAGGCCAAATTATGACAATTCCAAAAATGCTTATTTTTACTGTTCATAATTATTTGATTATTTAATTATATAAAAATATGAGGTATTACATTCTCCCACCCTTTAGAAAATTTCGTCCTCGAAAATTGGAAAGGGTAAAACTATGTAATTGCTCGCATTCATTAAATCCATTTTGTGTGCATCCAATTTTTCAACCATCCGTGTCATTGTGCAAAATACAATACGTCATAAAATATATGCATGTACAAGAATTTCTAAGCGGTGCCTCCTACATGAATGCTTTTTCTTTTAGAAATTACTTTTAAAATATGATGCATACATCCTAATATACTTGCAATTTCAATACGAATGCAATATCTTGAAAACTCAAAACATTTTTCATCCAATTTTTTCCACACTCCTACCAAATAGGGGTGTAGTTCAATGAGTTTTTCATTCAAATCCTACCACACAACTTTTAATATTCGAATTTCAGAAAAATCTAATTTTTCGAATTCGATTTCTTATGTCACAAAGGACGTAGAAAATGGAAAAACTTCATATTTCTCCATTTCACTTTTGCGTACCTCTCTTTATGTACTTGGAACTTGTGCCGCTATCCTATAAAATCTTCATTTTCTTTCCCAAGCACGGTTTACATAAGAAAGATTTTTCTTTTTCAAACTTTCCCAAGCTTAATTTATGGGCAAGACGTATTTTTCTTTTGCAATTCTCATTTATTTCTATTGACGTCTCTATTGCTTTCTTTAGATCTTACTTTTTTTCATTTATTTACACTTTTTATCTATTTCTACTCTTCTTTTAATATAGCAACTAAACATGGCTATCATCTAGGGCAAGGAGGTCTAGGACCATGTCCACTCTGACATAGAATGATCCTACTCTAGGAATCCAAGTATCTCACATGCTCCTCCTACCGCCTATTACTTGTTACTAACTTACGATATGTTACTCATGACGAATAAGATATATTCATCTCTTCTATTTCATACTCAAAAAGGAATAATCAAGTATCATTTACTGCAATGGATAAGGGTTTCAATCTATATGCCTTTATCTAAAAATGCAGCTAAGCTTAGGGAAATTCTCTCTTTATCTTTCATTTTTCGCTAACTAAGGTCTACTTTTTCCAACCATGTGTCTTACTGTCTTACTAATACTACTTCACTATTCTTCTATAGTCTACACACATGAAGCAATATTCCTAGGTTTTCACTAGTGCCACTACGCAACGAAAATACAAGATGTTGCTAGCTACAATGTAACGATAGCTATGCTGATTTTTGTCTATTACAACATTAGCTTTAGGATGTTAGCATAGATATCAACACTATGTTGTAGTAGCTATAGACTTATAAAAATATTATAAAAAATGAGCGCGGTTAAAAAAATGAGGGGTGACGCGGGAAGCAAAAACAAAGCGGCAAAAATAACGCGTGAAACTCTCAAACACTTAACAAACACTTAACAAAAGTTCTAAGTTTACAAGCTTAATTGGGTTTCTATTACGGCAAGTTCGAGTTCAAGTTCAATTAGGGCTTCGATGTTTCAATTAGATCTTCAATTAGGGTTCGTTTGGGTTTCGAATTTCAGTTAGGGCTTCGATTTAATCTGCTGCTTAAGGTATCGCTCTATGTATATTTCAAGTTTTTCCTGATTTGATTGTTGTGTTGCCTAATTTATTGATTTACTTGTGAGTTCAGGTGTAATCATATTCTTGATTTTATTATTGTGTTTTTCTTTGCATGTTATTTGTGTGTAAATCTGTGACGAACGACGAGGAAAAAATATGGGCAGAACTTCCTAAGTCCAGTGAATGATATATCGGTGGAATGAAACGTTTTATTCAAAATACTTTTTCTAGATTCGCGGTAGGTGATGAAATTACATGCCCTTTCAAAAAGTTTCATAATCACAAGTGGCATCGTCAAGAGGTAGTCTACGACCATTTCATTTGGAATGGTCCATCTGAATTGTACGTGAAATGGATTTGTGAGGTTTCCTGTCTAGATCCTGAAAGGAGCGATAACGATATGGATCGTGAAGCGAGAATAAATTTTGGAGATAATCTCGATGAGATGTTGCATCGTACTTGTGGAAATATGCAGAACAATGAAGGTGGATCTTCGGATGGAGAAAATGGAGTAGATGTCGATGCTAGAAAATTTCATCATCGTGTTGAAGAGGGAAAGCAGCCATTATATCCTGGGTGTACTAAATTTTCACGATTAAGTTTCATCGTCAGCCTTTATTCTTTAAAATGCCTAGGTGGAATCACCGAGTCTGCATTTACTGATTTATTAGAGTTGCTAAAAGAAGGTTTTCCACAAGCCCACATCCCTTTATCTTTCAATGCTACCAAAAATATCATTAAAGATTTAGGCCTTGATTACCAAAGAATACATGCATGTCCAAATGACTGCATGCTATATTGGGCAGAAAATGAAAAGGAAAATAACTGCAAAACTTGTGGTTTTTCAAGGTGGGCTATACCGGAAAAGAAAGCGGGTGTTGACAATGATCCGGAGCAGTGGATTCACAAAGCACCAGCAAAAGTGATACGTTTTTTTCCACTAAAACCAAGGCTGCAAAGGATGTTCATGTCCAAGGAGTATGCAGAACTTATGATATGGCATGCAGTGGGACGAAAAAATGATGGTAGACTTCGACATCCAGCTGATGGCGAGGTTTGGAAGACGATGGATGCCAAATATCCTCATTTTTCATCTGAAAACAGAAATACCAGGTTAGGAGTAGCAGCTGATGGATTCGGTCCTTTTCGTACAATGACTACAACTCACATCACATAGCCAATCATATTGGTAAATTATAACCTTCCACTTTGGTTATGCATGAAGCCAGAAAATTTGATACTTTCAACCCTTATCCCTGGTCCACGGTCTCCTAAGAATAGCATTGATGTCTACATGCAACTTCTTATCGCAGAATTGAAAGAATTATAGGGTCTTGGCATACAAACTTATGATGCCTTAACTGGTGCTAATTTCACGTTACGTGCAAGCGTGTTATGGACGATCAATGACTTTCCGGGCTATGCAATGTTACCTGGTTGGAGCATACAGGGTTATTTAGCTTGTCCCGTATGCTATTTCGAGATTTCCTCAACTTACTTGAAACATAGTAAAAAAATGTGCTACATGAATCATAGGAAATTTTTAGATTCGGAACACAAGTGGAGGTTTGATAAGAAAAGGTTCAATGGTGAAACTGAAATGGGAACATCTCCGAGAATTTTATCCGGGACAGACATTGAAGAATTGTTGGCTGGTTATGAAAATATTTTTGGGCAGAAAGAGGTCAACAAGCATAAAAATGAATCCCCTTTTAAAAAGAAGTCAATATTTTTTAATTTACCATATAGGAGTCACAATGTTTGTCGACATAACCTTGATGGTATGCACATAGAGAAAAACATTTGTGATAACATACTTTGCACTTTACTAAATATTGATGGGAAGTCGAAAGACAAGTGCTCGGTATGATTTACAAGAGATAGGCATCAGGGAAGTCCTTCATCCGGTTCTATCAGCTGATGGGAATTACCTTAAGATCAGGGCTGCCATATTTGCAATGACGAACAAGGAGAAAGAAATATTTTGCTCGGCGTTGGAGAATGCTAAACTGCCTTATGGTTGTGCAGCTAATATCAGCCGGTATGTAGACAAGAAAGAGAGGAAAATTGCAGGGTATAAGAGCCACGATGCTCATTTTCTTCTCCACTACTTGCTGCAATTTGCTGTGAAGAAATCTGTAAAACCTAAAGTTGCATTACCTATGATAAGATTAGGTGCATTTCTAAGAAGTCTTTGGAGTAAAATTATCAATTTGGCTGATCTCAAGAGGCTACAAAAGGAAATTATGGAAATTCTTTGTCAATTTGAGACGATATTCCCAAATGCTTTCTTCAATATAATGGTGCACTTGCTAGTTCATTTATGCAAGGAAATTGAATATGGTGGACCTACACATCTTCGTTGCATGTTTCCTATTGAGTGTTATTTTGTAAACTGAAATCATATATTCGCAACAAAAGTAAACCTGAGGCGTCCATTGCTAAAGGTTATCTTGCACAAGAATGTTTGATATTCTCTTCAAGGTTCTTAAGTGGCGATGGAGCAGGAAAAATGAAATTTGAAACCTGTCCACATAATCTGGAATATCCTATTGGCACAAGAAGAAACAAAGATGGAAAAAGTATCCATCTTAAAGATTCTCAATGGACGACATGTCACCGTTACATTCTATTCAATTGTGGTAACAAGGAAATAGAGAGTTTACTTGAGTAAGTTTTTAAGTTTTATTTTTATTTTAGTAATTATTAAAGAATTAAAATTTTTGTTTCTATCTTTTATTAACCAGGTCTTTATTTTAGGGAACATCGAGCTTTAATTGATGGTCATGCATTATCAAAAAATATAAAATAGAGAGAACACAGTGAAGAATTTTGGAAGTGGTTAAAGGAAGAGGTTGGGAAAAAGGAGGACATTTCAAAAGAAGTACAACTGCTTGCAATGTGCCCTCTTCCAACAGCTAAGAGGTTTATTGGATATGTTATCAATGGATATAGATTTTATACAAGGTTCAGAGATGCCAAATGTACAACACAAAACATGGTGTATTTTTCACAGTCTTGACCACTAGCTTTACAAGTTCGAAAGATCAAAATCCATTAGTTGGTGAAGTTAATTACTATGGATCAATTGAGGAAATATTAGAACTAGTTTATTGGAGAGAATTTAGTGTGGTTTTATTTAAGTATTGCTGGTACCAAGAAGAGAAAGATCTATATGGGCTGACTCGTGTCAATTTTAATCGATTGTGCCAGAAATCTGATCCTTATGTTATGGCTTCACAAGTACAACATGTGTTTTATATAGAAGATCCAATTGATAAGATGTGCCACAATGTTATCAAGAAATTGCCGAGAGACTGGTGTGAAATCGAAAGCGAAGATGCAAATGAAGATTCGAATGATATCCAACCTGCTTATGGAATGGGAAATCAATGTTTTGATGTTCGTTGCTATAGAGATGATGTCCCAATAAGACGAATCCGCCTTCCACCTAGCAGAGTGAAATAAAATTCTTCTTAATTTTTGTGTATCACTATCATATTTAATTAAGTAACTAATGTACCAAATTTAAGTAAGAAAATGTTGTTTCTGCCTCGATTAAATGTTGTAACTGATGTATCATATTTTTGGCGTTTTTATCTCTTTTTAAGTGTTTCTGCCTTTATTGCATTTTAGTGAAGTGACTGTTTTATTTTATAATGCAGTTGGTTTATTTTAATTTGTAATTATGTCATTCTAATGTTAATTCCTTCATTTTGTGTAGGATGGAGGCAAATCTTAAATTCCATCTCAAAGGAAAAGTTGAGAAGAATGGATATGTTAGTGGAGAAGAGACTTTTGTCATCGGCGTTGATCTGGATATGTTTTCTTACACAGTACCGATGGAGCATGTCAGGGATGAGCTAAAGTACACTGAAATTGGAGGAGTATGTTCATGGAAAGGTGCAACGAGTAGGTGGAAATAGGTGACCAGTGATGCAGATATGTGGGAATTGATGCAAATAAAAAATAATGGTGATTACATTGATTTCTATGTCGACATCGTGGTCGATGATAAAATTGAGCCAATGAAACAAATGCAGCCACATGTCATCGTACGCCCAAGGAAGAATCTGTTGTATCTAGGTATTAGTGTACATGATCAAGTCTTAATTTCTTTAATTAAGTTTAAATAATTAAGTTTATGACATGATAAACTTGCCTTTTATGTTGTTGAATGTTTGCAGCTGCGAAATCACAGAAACAACAATTTGTCACCACTCACCATCTGCAACAGGCAGCAAAAAACAAGAAGCAGACTAAAATCTTTACTCCGATTCGAAAGTCGGCACCACTAAACAATCCACTTACCGACGAGACACAGACTGATCAAGTCTTTGGTCCTAGAAAGTCGGCACGGCTAAACAATCCACTTACCGACGAGACGCGGACTGATCAAGTCTTTGGTCCTAGAAAGTCGGCACGGCTAAACAATCCACTTACCGACGAGACGCAGACTGATCAAGTCTTTGGTCCTAGAAAGTCGGCACGGCTAAACAATCCACTTACCAACGAGACGCAGACTGATCAAGTCTTTAGTCCGGCTAAACAATCCACTTACCAACGAGATGCATACTGATCAAGTCTTTAGCTAGAAAGTCGGCACGGCTAAACAATCCACAAGTGAGAGAAGCTGCTTTGAGTCCACGCATGGGTAGGAAAAAGGTGATCAGTAAGAAGTCAACTGGAGTCGGTAGGTCTACAAAGTTACCAGAGAAAAATCCAATTGAAGTCAGTAGTTGTACGAAGACACCAGAGAAGAAAAATCTAACTGAAGTCACGATGCAACTTTGAATATCAACTCAGCAAGTGTCAGAAGTAAATTAGATTTCTATAATCCTCTAGATGAAGAGGAAAATATGGATTAAAATGAGATTCTAGTAAGAAGACTACAATCTGATCTTCTAATATGATGTTCTACATATATTTTGCTTATATTTACAATAATGTCTTGTTAAATTACTTTCAGGATGATGATCTACCACCTCCGCCACCTCCACCGCTTACTGAATACGAAAGGGAGAGAGCTAAACATGTGTAGCAGAAGAATAGTGTTTTTGAAGCTCTTGGGATGCCTACATTAGTTACTGGGCTGATAAATGAATTTGAAAAAAAATAAAGGAAAATCAAAGATGCCGGCTGAAAGCGAAGATTATGCTCCAGGACAAGAGGAACCGAGTGAAGATGATACTTCAAAAAATCCAGTAAAGGTGCGTTATAGCTGAAGATTTAATTTTATGTTGGTAATTATAGACTAGCTTCCTTATTTTTTTATTTTATTGTTTTTGTGTGCGTATTTTAGAGAACCAAAAAGGTACGATTACACAGCCCCAGTCTGGACCAACAACTCGTACACGGGTCATTGTTGAATCTGCAACTGATAAGAATGCAGCTCCGAAGGCAGGGGAAAATCCAGTTCCTACACAAACTTTGTATCCACCATGTATCGTTGAGTTACCACACAATGAAGGAATAGGAACAATGGCTGCTTATTTGGCTATGCGAGAACGCCAGAAGAATAACAGTAGTGGAAGTGGAAATGCAAGGAACAAGGCTATTGTCGGAAATGTCTCGACACATATTGAAAACGAAGAAGATGAAGGTATTAACTAATTCAGTTCTGCTTTTAATAGTTTAAGTTCTCATTTATGTTATGTCTAGCCTTCTCATTACTATTGTATGTACTTTGTAATAGTAGTGGGAGCTCCCAGAAGGTTCAAAGGAAAAACAAAGATGGATAAGTTCATTCTAGGTCATATGACAAAAGAGTTTTAATCCAAATGAATCGTCGGGGCCAACCTGTTTCAGACGATGACCAAGTAATGTCTGAACTGAGTGCTTTTTTAGGAACACTAAAGAGGAGTGTTCCACTTACTTACAAGTCTTGGTTTGATGTTCCTTCAAGTTTGAAAGGCATGCTGTGGAACTATGTCAAGGTAATTTGCAATCTTAGCTGAATTTTACTAAAATATATGAAACTTGTCACAAATGTAGCATGACTGTTCTTTTTAATGTTTGATTTGTATTTAAGCAACAGTATATTATTCCTGATGAATGTGAATATTGGGTTTTGAAGTCAATTCGTGACTCTTGGAGGGGGTACAAGAGTCGTATTAAAAAGGCACACTATACGGCTTATGAAACTGATGAAGAGAGGCTTGAAAATAGGCCGGACGAAATTCCACTTGCGGATTTCAGAGTACTCTTGATTTATTGGGGAGATGAAAAATTCAGGTATAATTTTAATTTTTATCACATAATTTTTTTCCATTTTTATTCATTCAAATCAGGCAGATAAACATCTTTATTTCATGTTTTTGTAGTCCAAGGCCCTTACAAATTGTGCAAGTCGGAAATTGCATACAGACACACATATTGCTGGTCCAAATATTTTTTCCCAAATTCGATATAAGATCGTATGTATTTTGCTTATTTTTATGGTTGGCTGGAGGTATGCATTTTATTTTATCTAAAATTCCTCTCCTTATTTAGCAAAACGATATATGTTCCAAAATAAAAATAAAAATAACTACATATATGTTCCAAAATAAAATATCTCTCACTCAAACAAATAAGCAAAATAAATATTAGTGTTATATGTTCTGTTTATGATATAGAAGTTTGTAACTAAAAGAATAACAAGCATGATATATAATCTGATCTGTCACACTAATCATCCAGCAAATGTTTTTATTTCAATTTTAATGTATTAATTTTTATTGTATCTGTTTATTTTTTTGCATTTTCACATTAATTTACGACTCAATAGCTATTAATAACATTTGCTAAAAAAGTACATAAAGTCTATAAAAATATAAATGAGCCTTTCTTTGCCCCCCTTTGGCATAGAAAACTCAATTCTTCTTTTCCAAACCAGTGTTCATCATGCTCATGCATTTGTACGCATTTGGTCAATATACGTCTGCAAGTTAGATGCTTATTAAACATTAAATATGAGTCCAATCCATCTCTGTGGAAATTAAGTAATTTGTAAACTATTGGATACACTCTTAACTCTTAAGCATATGGATGTCCAGTTGATGCCTATCTTTTGTCTGTCGTATGTTGATGGCTTTACTGCCTTGCTAAGCTTAAATCGTTTTAGTATTATATATATATGTTCATGGCTCATGGATTAATCATGGGGTAATCTTAGTTTTGCATCAGAATCTAAGATGAATCATGGGATATTTGTTATCTCTATGCTTACAGTTAATAATCTGAAGGCAAAGACATATGGGAAAATTTACTATGCAAATTTTCCTTAGCTCAACCTTGAATTTTGCAAAACTGGTACATCACTTGATAGTATGCTTGAAAAAGCTCCGATATTGTTGCTACATATGTTGTGATTTTATACTTGTCGTTTCTTTATTTTTGCACTTGTAAGCTGCTTGAGAACTTACTGTTGCTCCATTTTTGCATCTGTGAGTTGCTCGAGACTTTTAGCTTGTGTGCACTTGTGGTTTCTGTTCTTCATTTGAACCGAGATTTGTTTTTATGTAAAGGCGATCATATTTACCTTAGTTTTTCTTTGACTTTGAGTATAATTTCTGAATTTATTAGTGATATATGTTCTGGAAAATTTGGTTTGATATCCTTTTGCTGTCTAACTTTTTTCATTTAATTTGTATCAGTCCAACGAATCAGATGGAGAACTTTTTGTCAAAACTCGCAAGCGAAAAGAAGGAAGGTGTACAAGACTGATACTTCAGTAATGAAGTACAGAATTATAAGAATTTTATTTTCTCTTCAATCAGATGTCAAAAAATGCTTCGTTTTGCCCATCGACATTTTTGTAGAATTAGATCCTGTTTTGTTGAAACCTATAGCAGGATATTTTTTGAATCCATTTCAAAACTGTTAATAGATATTGCAAAACATTTCTTGTTTAAGAAACTTGTTTCAGAATTGTTAATTTTATTTAATGTCACATTTTGAAACTGCTTTATTTTGCAGGATAAGATTGAAAAAGAAATAGGTGAAGGAGGAAGTGATGGAGTTGTTCAAGAAATGATTTCTGATGGAAAGTTGCACGGTCCATCTTGGCTTATAGGACGGCACACAAAGTCTGCAGAAGTTTCAAAATATGCCCCAACAACAAGCATATACATAGAGGAGCTGACAGCGAAGATAAGGGAAAATATAGCTGACGAAGTCGAAGCAAAGGTGAGCAAGAAGGTCCAAATTGAATTTGATGCGAAGGTGAACAAAAAAAGTTCAGGAGAACTTGACATGGGTGCTTAAGAAATTAGGCGAAGCAAACCCTGACATGCAAATTGAAGTTGGAGATCTTTGTGCGACCGTATGTAGTAATGACACTGGAGGCACTGAAGGCTCGCAAATATGACTGTACTGTTAATAAGTAGAATTTAGTATGTACTGGCTGTAACTATGAATATGAATGTACTGTCATTAGATATTTAGTATGAATGTACTGTAACTATGAATATGAATGTACTGGCGGTAATAAGCAAACCCTGACATGGGTGCTTAAGAATTTAGTATGTACTGCCATTAGATATGATATAATGTTGCAGTGTAATGTTGCCATAGATATGATATAATGTTGCAGTGGTATAATGTCGCAGTACATTTCCAATTTAAATTGCAAAAGGTGTTGCCATAGATATGATATAATGTTGCAGTATGTGATGTTAAATGTGGTAATAAACTAGCAAAGTGTTGCCATTGGATGGTAAAGTGTTGCCATAGATTAATGAATATGAGCCCCACAACAGAGTTTCGTAAAGGTGGGCCACAGAATTAGTAGGCCCCACAATGTGGGCCACATGTTGGGGCCCAGATTGTGGGTCCCACTTTTTACTAAATTTGGTACCTGTGGCAACAACAGAACCGATGTTGCCCTAGGGCTGCAAAGATATTGCCTTTGACTCTACGGCAACGCGGAAAAATGCATCACCGAGAAAGTGTTGCCTTTGCCCTTTTTAGCCTAAAGCAACATTTTCTGACACTTCCTGCATCACTTCTTGGTGTTGCAGTATGCAATCTATGGCGTAGTGTGCCCTATACATCTTAGGGAACTTTTATTATTACAACTATGAGTAATTACTGCCATAGCCTTACACTTCCTGTTACAACTAGAAAATGATTCCTATCTACTCCATATTTAAAAGTATGATTTTGTTTGGTAGTTATCATTTTAGTTCATGTGACGACCCGCACCTAACACCCTCTGAATCCGACAATAAAGCACACATGTCCAAACCAGAGTGCACCGATTGCAGAAAATCATGAGAAAGAAAATTGAGAAGAAAGAAGAAGAGAAGAAAAGAAGAATAGAGAAGCAAAACCAAACAACAATATATAATCTCACGTCGAAACAGAAAACATATAATATAGATCAATAATCTTTACAAAGAGAAACTGTAATACACATAAGTTAATATCAGAGTACACAATAAATAATCATTAGCTTAGATAGTTATAATAACCTGTCCTCACAAATGCTGATGATTTACGACAACAACAATCAATACCAATGCAATACAGTGGAATAATAAATAGATATGCGTATACGATATGAAGATCTCCAGCTCGCCTGCTGAAACTCCAAAAGCACTAAATCTGAACCTGTAAATATACTCGGTCTGACTCGAGCATTGAAAGGGAAGAATGCTCGGATCACTCTGATAAACCAGAATGAGAAAAAACACTCGACTGAATTTATAAAGTTATCAAAACTTTTTCGTTCAAAAAAAAGGTATCTCGTAAGACACATCCACACATAAACACATGCATGTTGTTACCTTATGATACCCAAAACATCTCATACCAAATTGGATTATATTATAGTGTCGATTATACAAATAATAGATTAAATAGCTGAAATTTTACCATTATTAAATTCTAGGTATACTAGGCTCTACAAAACAACATGGCAGGCATGTAGTGGATTTTGGATTCCATACAAATGGCTAGGTGAAGGGAGTACCTTCCCGATCCAGCACAGTACACCTTTAGAGGGTTATACCTAGATACCAGATGATGAACTCTTAAACCAACACAAGACTGGCCTATCCCTTTCTGGATAGTACCGAGAATGTCATCACTCTGGTCGTTGCCGACATTTAATTCGTGGCCACGAGCATACACAATAATAATCAGATACACGATGTCATAGCGTGTAAAGATATATCTAGAAGAGTGATGACATCTCCTAATGGAAGCGACCCATTTTAGCCTTGCTGCTTATATCCCTGTTTCAGTCATTTTCCAGGGAGTGAGGCCAAAGAGGTATCAATTACCTTTCTCTTATTACATATCATCACTTTGAATGCCACATTGCCATTTCCGTTGACTACTAATTGCCTTCCACAAAAATACAACCCTTGAGCTCATACGTCTCAAGGAGGGTTTTAAGCTAAAAGAAGTTGCCTTCTCCACCACCATTGATGTATGTTTGTAAAACAATGTATATAATCTTAGAAATGCAATATCATAAAAACGTCCATACAAGTTGTCCAGGAACAGGACAAACTGAAGGCGCTTTCCATCCACATCCTGTCGGAAAATCCCTAGGATTAGTAGCGAATAGTCCTTGCATTGGATATTTCATAATGAAGAGACCACTGCTACTATATGTATATTGGGATTTTAACCCCAAACGATCAACAAGCATTCCTTTACTATGAAAATCCTGAATATCAATATCATAGAGCAACCTGCACAATCGTCGCATAAATGTTCATCCGAAGTGGTTTTCAGATAAACCGATCCCGGTCTCTTTGCACCAACAATGAAAAAGCGTTTCTCAACCTCATATAGAAACTAAGTCTCGTAGACTTATCACGTCTTCAACTTTCAACTTGCTATCCTTCGGGCCAAGAAGGCAGCTCGATAGATTGGAGTAATACTCCGCATTACCGAATCAAGTCTAGGAACTAAAATCGCCAAATTTGATAGTCGATTATTTAACTATCGAAGCACTTAAACAAATATCTAGCACCATAAGCAATCACTAGACTCTTTTAATTAATCTTTTGTTAATTAAATCACTTACCAAATATTCACTTTAAATTATCTTTAAAAGATATATTCTCAAAACCATTTCAACTTTCTATATTGGAAAACATTTTCATATACTTGTTTAATAATAAGTAATTCACAAATCAAATTATTTTCAACACTTAGAAAATATTGCATATACTTAAATCATGATTAAGTATATATTTATTCTTTAAGGAAAACATTTTCTTAACACGCTTATTTGGGTCAAAATGAATGTTGCGTAAAACATCGTTACGACAACATAAAATCACTAGTATAGGGATTCGAAAATTAGATAGATATATAAATCCCATATAGTATACAAAACATCTTCTTTCGAAAATAATTTACTATAACAACAGTGTTATAGTCCATCATTTCCTAATCCCTCGAAAACGTCTATTTCAACAATGAATGTTGAAATCTATGTATTCGATACTTAACACATGTCTAAAAACCATTTTACTCCATTTAAAGATCACTTTCCAAAACATTCATTTAATTTTAAAAAGATTATTTAATGTCCAAAATCGTGAATATACTTCGTTTACCAAATTCAATAATTTTACCTATTTATTAAAGGATTATCCACTGTCCAAAATCGTGGATAAATTCCCTTTACCAATTTCATCACTCATACACATTTTATTTAAGGATTATCCACTGTCCAAAATCGTGGATGAAATTCCTCTAATAACTTTCATATTTAACTTATCAAATTCAATTGGTTTCGGATTTATAAAACAATGTTTATAAATTCACATTTCGATTATATAAAAACTTCAATTTATAAAATCCCTTTATTTACCAATTCTATATATATCTCATTTACATGCCAAAGTCCATTTATAAGTTAATTTACTTATAATTCTCTTATTTACGAAATCATTCTTTTATAACTTCGTCAATTCATAAATATATAAATCATCTTGTTTGCTAATAAGATCCATTTATAACTTCACTTTAACATTTATAAAACTCCTTTACAATTTCGTCTATCTTTATTTATAAAATATCAATTTTATAAATCTTATATATAAACCATTTAAAATAAGTCAAAATCTCAATTTAACGGTTTTACAAAATAGTTATCTCCATTTTTCAAAAATCACATTTTGATTCCATTTAACAAAAATCATAATTTTTATAACATAAAAATTATAACTTATATTTATTTCAAATAAATCCATTTACTTAACAATTCAAAATTTATTAAAATATCTATTTTCAAAATTACTTGAAAATCCTTTAAATTTGAAGTCATCACTTTAACATTTTTACAATTCCAAAATATGGCCCAATACTGAAACAACACTAAATAGATCAATCACGACATCTAAACATCATATATCATATCATAACAGCATATATCACAATATCCGTAAATAAAACCAATGCTAGTGAGGAATCCAGTTGGATCCTCCCAACCTGCCATCTGCAACAAATATACATATTTGAATATGTGTACAATGTCTACTTTGAGGCAGACGCGCGTAAAAAGGGTCATCCACTCATACACAGGAACGTATAGGGTCTCATCTACTCCAATAGGCAGAAATATACCCAAATACCAATCAATATATATAAAATATCATATATCATCCAAATAATCATCAATCTTTATAAAATAAAATTTATTCTCACTTGTATAAAAATATCAGTGAGTCAATAAGAGTGAGTTGTACTCACCTTGGTTCCAACAGAAGTTGTAGTGTTTTATCCCAAATAAAATTAAACAGACATTTAATTTTATCCAAAATTTACACTAGCACCAATCAACTCCAAACAGGCTCTAAAATGTAATGCTTGTCAATACGGACCTAACGCAACTTGTTTCGTCAAAAACGGACCTCGTATGTAGAAGTTATGACGTTTCAAAGTTTATACGGATTATATATATATATATATATATATATATATATATATATATTTCACGATTCTTTTTATTTTAAACATACGTTTAATCGCAGCCGTTAATCCATCATCCATAGATCTGAGCCGCAATTTCTTTCTTCAGGTTATCACGCTTGCATAAACCCAATCGGCCACCAATATTGCTCGAATTTCCGTGCCCTACTCCATCACTTCGACGTCGATTAGGGAATACCACTCGATGTGCCTACTCTCGATGCACCACCGCCCAAAGACTGACCACACTCGACCACTCCATCGCGTTGAAAATCGTTCATGAATGTCACCCGTTCGAACCCATTTTTCCGTCGATCGACTTCATTTCAGTTGATCACAATCGTCGGATACATCGAGTTCATGTAGCTCTACAACATTGTAGTTGAAAGATTTTAAAAATAACTGATGGATGGAGAGATATTTGAGGAGAAATGAGGAGAATTTCTGGCCATTAAACTGTAAATGGTGGCTAGACCTAGCTTACCTAGGGTTTGCGAAAATTATAAAAAAGTTTGGCCTTTTATAGAAAATTTCGCGACACTATTCACCAGAAAATTTTCCGACTCCAAACGAAGCGTGCCTCTTGGAAGATAGGTTTTCAACTCAACTTATTTAAATTTAAAATCCACTTAAACAAATTTCTACGCGTTTTAGCTTGCCAAGGACAAACCGTAAATCCAATTGACACGAAATTTGAAATCCTACAATAATATAGCATTAATGATACAATGAAACTAGTTTCGTCGAAATCCGAGACTGTTTGAAAAATGGCTATTTTTACTTGTTAGTTAAATATTAAAATATTCGATCTCTATAATTTGACTTTTAAATCAATTTTAAAAGTTCTCTAACATCATTCTAATTCAAATAGAATTTAATTCAACTTTATACATCATTTTCATTCACATATAATTCAGATTCCAATCATGTTGATAATTTCAAATATTAAGTTAATAATTTAATTATCCAATTAAATCACTATATTTCAAATAAAAGTTATTTGGCTTATAAAATTCATTTTAAAATATTTAAATTCAATTAAATATCTCAAATTTGAACGACTGAAAACCTAGGTCGTTACGCTTCAAAAATTAAAGCTTCAAAATTTTTGAAACATTAAATTCCAAAATTCTTTCCTTTGAAAGTGTTATTTTGAAGTTTTCTGTTAAATTCAAAGGTAATTGGTTATTTAAAATTTTATCTTTCCAAAAACTTATTTACCTTTTCACCAGACCATTTTCTTTGAAGCATGTCTTGCTTGTTCTTAAAACATTTTTCTTGACTTTAAATTTTTTTTTTGCTTAAATGTTTTCAAAATATCTTCTTTTCATAGATTTTCAAATTTACTAAAACTAAAGTGGATAAGTACAATTATTTAATCAAAAATCCCTTAACTTTTCTACTCTTTCAATTACTTTACCTCGGACGAGTTTTTTTTAACTTACACACTTAATTATTTTATACCTTAATGTATTGGAATTACTTTCTCTTATGAGAAACTATTAACTCTAAAACCTTCTATGAATCCTTTAAAGGAGGATTTCATGCTTTTATGAAATTATAAGGAACTTATTTTATATTTTATCGAGATAGGCTATACAAATATGGTGATTTTCATACCTTGTACATCTCTTTCACATATTCCTTATAATTTGCACAAAACATCTTTATTTGTGATTTATAGAAAATTTTATCATTATTCATTTCATTGCAATAAACTAAAGTATATTTACTCTACGTTCACTTACATAAGATATTTCCTACTAAATTCATTAATTTAACATATATTATTTTTCAAAAGAACTCATTTTTCAAAACTGCTTTAATATTTTCACAACTATAAAATACTCTCATATACTTATTTAAATAATAAGTGTACATAAAAACTAATTATCTTCAAAACTCATTTGGGTCAAAACAGATGTGGCGTAACGTTACTACAACCCAAAACGACTAGTTTATGGATTCAACTAAAATAAATATTAATAAATCCCATATGCTATGCAAAAACATTTCCTTTGGGAGTCGCCTACTATAACAATAGTATCATAGTCTATGCTTCCTTTGTTTTTATCGAAAATATCTATTACAACAATAAATGTTGTAACCTACGTTTTTGATACTTAACACACTATAGGCTTTTATATTTAAAATCTTTGTTTACGTACAAAGCGAGCTATATGCGCTCTATGATTCTTCAAAAAGAATTTCAATTTTATCAAAATTTACACCATATAAAAACCAATTTAAGTTTATACCATTTTTTTTCAAAAGCCCAATATTTACTTCCTCGGATATATTAACAATAATATTTTTCAACTTTTCAATTCCAAAAGTTTCATTTTATTAGGCTAGACATAAATAGGATTTTCTTCTTACTAAAACCTCTTATTCCTTCCAAAATAAATCACTCTCCCTACTATCCCTAGGGAACTTCCCTACTTCCAATAACATATGGGTACCAATCTTCTCTTAAAACATGGCTTATTTATATACTATAAATTGGTAATAACATAGGGCTCAACATACTTCGGTTATCCCAAACCCAACTAGCAAACTATGCACAAATATACTTCTAAAAACTTTCCATACGTTATTTCTATAATTGGGGACTATTTGGATTTTGGTACATAATATATTTATATTTTATTCAAAAATACAAATACGTTCACTCACTATCTACCTAGGAATCCTAGACCTAGGCTCTGATATCAAATTTAACAACCTGAATTCCAATGGGTCTGATTTTTCACAAAATGCTAAAATCTAAGCCCATTGAAACACGAGTTGGGTTTTTGGTATCCTACAAATAGGTAAAGACAAATATATCAGATCCCAAATAAATATCTCACAGCGGAACTAGCTAAAATATAATAGTAAGTAAATACTTACCAAAATAATAACACTTTTTAAACAAGTGTCACAAAGCTGTAAAGTCTCTGCCATCTTCCTAACCTGTAGGATGTTATAAGGAAGGGGTTAGAACTAAAGTTCTGGTGAATGGACAAATTATACACTTCTAAGCTTAATTCTACATATACCGTTTTATTTCCATTTAATGTTATATTAGGTTTATTAGGTTTATAATACTCTCGCCTCAGTGCGTGAATCATGCCCATCTACTCCGTATAGATTAAAACCTAATAACTGATATTTATATATAGCTATATGCCCCTTGACTGCATCGGTCCAAGATAGTACCTTATGTATCCTCCTCGCAAAGGGCTCCATCGTCTTGCTACGATGGCATTCCGTGACTACATCTATAAAGGACTACCTCATAAGGCCTACAATACAAATGTTCCGTCGTTTTCTATAAAAGTGTAAAATTGCATCTGCAGTAGTCTATACTAATGCTCGGACATCCACAATGTACCACCCAGTGCGTACCTTAAGGACTATACGTAATCGTTTTGTCTACTCCTTGAATCCCGCTTAATAAGGTCTACCTTGTACGGAGCTCAGTCTGGGATTTTCTATTTCTATAAAGGACTGCCCTGTTAGACCTATATTATAGATATTCTATTTGATCTGTCTCTTTTCTTACCGTGGCTATAGCCCCACACAGCCACCCCTCAACTAATCGAAAGACCTCTAAAGAGCTAAGTGGTTGTGCATTGCTGCAAACACATCCAATTGGCTGCGCTCTCCGTCTATTGTCTCGATAGTGAAAGAAACATTGGACTGTTGGTTTAACACCAGTCTTTCCCGAACCGCTTCTTGGTTTTCATGCTGGCCCGATATCCGCATGTGACTATCCTTTTGGGTCATATCCACTAAAACTTACTTGCAAGTACCAGAACATACGAATATCCTAGTCCAAACATCAACCACTTTTGATTTTGTACAATGGTCATGCCATGCAAAAAGCAGTAAAGGCATACACTTTTGATGGATCACCTACAGACCTGCCTCCGGGGGACTGCTTCGTTATGCCTACCTCAGAGGGCCATCCTAGAGTACCCTCATATCCCGTTGAAGTTTTGTACTTCCTCTAGCACAAAATATTTAAGTTGGATGTGCTCCTTCTATGCTGAAATCTGTGATGAACTTCTTCGTTTGGTTCTTCATCCTTTGGGCTGCTACAAGCACATCACTCTTTTATTAGACCCTAAGTCTAATCTTTTATTTTGCATTTAGTTTACTTTTCTTATTCAGTTGGCAACTTATTTACCCTAATTAGCATAATCTTGTCCCAACCTCACATAATTATTGTGAGACCATCAGTTCCTGACTGAAAGGGAATGATGTTTGTATGTACCACTTCTATTATCTTGCTTATTTACTCAGTTTATATCTGAAGTTTACTAAAATAAGCCTCTTCTATTATTTCTGCTCTATTTGCTTATTAACTTAATTTAAGTCTTAAATAAGCATTTTCTGTTCTTTCTACTTAATTATAACTTATGTTACAATTTTACTTGTAATTGTCACTTCTATTTTCTTTTATAATCTGTACATTATAAATTTAATTGCAAGCATCTCTTCTCTATTCTAGTCTATCTTCTTTTATTATGATATCGAATTCTCTTTAATTCTCTTATATTATATGATAGTCTTGGTTTGGGATTACATCCGATTGTCACAAATTTACTTATCATAATAACTGCTTTGCCTTTATTCTATTATATGCGCAGTAATTGCACATCTATGTTTTTTTTTTTAATTTCTTCTAGTCTTGCCTACTAATTAACTTGATTTCTTCTTTACTTCCTGTAATTCTTCACTTAATTTCTTATATTCTAGGAAGTTGTTTTATTTTATTTGGTTGGTTACGAAAACTGTGCTAAAATTCCATTTCCATTTTTTAATATTAAAAAATGCTATAAATAATAATCCATAACTACAAAATATTTCTTTTACTTCTACTTTTTGGATAGCGCAAAATACAGTAGTTTCTCTATTTTACCCTATCCCTTTTCCTTTCTTTTATTCTTGCATTTACATTTATCGTTATCTTTTAAATATTAAACCATGGATATGTATTCTCTTTTCTTAGCCAACCAACCAATCTATCACTTACTTCCCTATCAAGTTGTTAAATTTTCCCTTTTAATTTATTTTCCCCGTTTTGGCATAATTTACTGCAATTTGCTTATCACAAATTCCATTTCCATTTCCATGTTTTTATACTAAACAGTGCTATAAACAATTGTAGCAACCCCGTATTTTGTAATTATTTTAATTGAATTTTGATTTAAATTATTTTATTTATTTAATTTAGATAATTTTGTTATTTTGAATATAAACTTCGATTTTGATTAGAATTTCCAAATATGATTAAAAAGAATATTTTCCAAAAAAATTGTATTTTGGTCAATGGTCAACTTTGACTTTTAAATTTAAAGATTTGAAAAATTGAATTTTATCTTTTATTATGAAAGTAAATAAAATTTTAAGAACACTATCTTCATTTCGTTGAAATCTGATTTATAATGTAAAAGTTATGCCTTTTTTTAACTATTGAGTGTAATTTGCTGTATTTAACAAAATTATTTATTTTAAATTATATAAACAATATTTTATTTGGTCATGTAATGTTCTAATTTATATTTATATGAGTAAAATAACATGTTATGTGTATCTTTTTGGTTTTCAAACATTTTTTTGTGTAATTGACATTTTTCAGTGTCGGTTGTATATTTGTTTACAATTTCTAATTTCCAGCTTCAATTAATTTAAGTAATTCCTTATTTATTTTTATATTTTTCTTAAGAACGTATTTTATTCTCATTTCCATTTTTATTTTGTTCCTCATTTATTTATTTAATTTACTTTTTATTTGTTTTAAAGTAAAATATAAATTTTCTAAAGGCTTGTGGTGTTTTGTTTGTAATTTTCATGTCCTGCTTGCCATTTTTAAACAATTTCTCTAATTATCTTCTATTTTCTCTAAATATAATTATTTATTTCATTTTAGAAATGATAATTGAAGTATTTTATTTCAAAATTTTGCTTTAGAATATTTTTAAAATAAAGTAAATAAATTTCTAAAGCCAATAGTGATTTATTTGTAATTTCTGGACCCTGTTTTCAATTTTTAGGCAATTTCTTTTATTCTTTTTCTATTTTCTTTAAATTTTATCATTTATTTTCATTTATTTTCACTTTGTTTCGGGTTTTAAATGTATTTGCTGAAATTTTACTTTGTTTTTATTTTAATTTAAAAGGAATAGAAATACGAAGAGTTTAAAAGCTTTTGAAACTCAAGACCTTTCATTCACCAAAAAACCTTTCATTTTCCACGACCTTTCACTTGCTAATTTTGGCCGTACCTTTTCTTTACTATAGCCGTGAGTTTTTCAACTCATTTTCACATGAAATACTCTTCCTTATCTCATTTTTCACGGCATGGAATAATGGGAATGACCTCCTCTTCTTTCTATCTTTTTCTTCTTGTTTCCATGGAATTTTACTTGAAATTGCCTTGACTTCTTCATATGTTTGCTCAGCCATGGCCTCTCCATCACCTCCACCGACCACCACCACGTCTTTCCCATATAATCCACGGCCAAACACCCCACCCCTCTGTTCAAATCAGACCATGAACACAAAGTTGAGCAAACATCATCAAAACAGTGCAAAACTCCTTGAATCCATGCACTGTCAACCAATACTTCACCATACCTTCCATATTTGGCCATAGCCACACCTCTAGCCGCCACCACCAGCAAGTGCACACCCCTAGCCATCATCCTTAGCCTTTGTCTAGATCTGACCATGATGGTCGTGCACTCCACTTGATCAAAAACCACACAAAACATTGCTAAAACCCTTAAAACCATGCCTAGCCGAGCCAAACTTCAACAACATCACCTTAGATTGCCTTGGCCACCTCCTTTTGCTCCAACACTACCTTGATATGACCACCACCCATCACTTCATCCTCTTTCTAGATCTGAAACATGAAGAGCCGAGCCAAACAATGCATGTAGACGAGCCTTGTGGTGCACCAAAACTCCACTATCAAGCCTAGACCCTTTGTATTCTCATGCCTGTAACCTCCACTTGCTCTTGCCGTGTAGCCACGCCTTTTTAGGTCCAAACCAGACCCAAACCATGTCCAAACCTGAACGAAAACATTCCCTAAGCCGTGCTAGCAAGTGCAGAAAGCAAGGCAAAAGCATTCATTCCTTTGTGGTCTCTTATCTTCATTGTTTCAACATTGTTTGTGTTAAATATTTATGTATATATTGTCTTGTTTTGGTTATTGTTTATAAGATTAATATCAAGGCTATCTATTCATTCAAATAGTCATGCTGTATCGTGCTTGTCGTGCTTTCTGGAATCTACTCTGTGTGTTTTGATCGCTAACTCTAGCATAAAGAGGTGAGTAAATCTCACCTGACATTTATACTTATGCAAATGTGAATTGACAACAATTGAATGTGTAGAATATTATGATATGTTATAACCGCCTGTGATTATTTATATATGATGTTAAACCTGTTAAATTACATGTCATCTCATTTGTTACTGTAATATGTTGCTATACTGTTCATTTATATCTGTTTATCACACTGCAAGTTCCCTGTAGATTAGGTTCACTATGGGTTGAAATGATACATACCCGAACGGATTTAGAATAGGGAAAAATCGTTATGGGCTGAAATGATAGGCCTGAACGGTTTTTATTTATTTTATTTTTACTTGGGATTGCGGGTTTGAAATGATAGAACCTGGATTTTTCTATTTAAACTGTGGATTGAAATGATATATATCCGTATCACTTGACCTAGGTTAGAAAACTATATACAGGCCCGTGGTTATATTTTATAAAGTATTTTGAATATTTTGAAAGTGAAAAATTATGAAATTTGATTTAAATTGGATTTTTAATGTTTAAATAAAGAAATTTTGGATTTCTCTGGAAGTTAAAAATGTAATTCAAATGAATGGTAAAAAGTGAATTTTTGAAATATAACTTAAAGTCGGAAATTTGGGTTTTGGTTTAAAAAGGGATATTTAAGTTATATAAATAAAACGGAAATTTAATTATATTTGGAAAATGGTAAATATGACGATTTGATTAAATTTGAGTTCAAATGAATTAATAAAGTATTATTGATTTTTCTATGTATTGAAATGGTTGAATGAATGAATGCTTAAAAGTGTAATCTTAAAATGAACTTGACCTGGAAATGTGAATTTGGTTTTTATTTAAGTTTTATGTTAATTAAATAAACTGGAAATTTAGTTTAATTTGTGAAATGATAATTTGAAAATGTAAATGTTAATAAAGTGTTAAATGCAAAAATGGGAAAGTTTACACTTGAATTCATTAAGGTGATTTGTGAAATTTTATTTAATTATAAAATGTTGCTTTATAAAAATCATTAATTAAAAGAGTATTTTAATAAACATCGTTGAATGTCAAAATATGATTTTTATGATGTTTAAATGGTTCGAACTGAAATGTTTTCAAGTATAACTTACAGCTGTTTTTTCTGAATGCTGTGAAAGGCTGAAATTTTCAATGTTTATGGTTTTACTTAGTAAATGAACTCAGAATGGTTTAAAACTTTGGAAATTGAATACTTGATTTGAAAGTATTTAAACTTAAATTTTAAATGGTTTAAATGAATTATTTTGATTAAAATATAAGCTATTTAAAGGGTGATTTGGAATGAAAATAAATGAATGATATCTTTGAATTTAAAAGGTATTTAAAGTTGAATATTTGGATTTGAACTTATATGATGATTTGAAATTGAAGCTTTCGAAAGATATGATATTTGATATATATTAAATGTTTAGAAATGAGGTTTGAAAGATATGATTTTTTTATAAATATTAAATGTTTTGAAATGAAGTTTTGGAATATTTTGATATTAAAATAATTTAAAAAAATGAAGTTTGAAAGATATGATATTTTGATGTTAACATGATTTGAAAAATGATGTTTGAAAGATATGATATTTATGTATCAAAAATGATTTGAAAGGAAGTTTTGAAAGGATATATATTGAAATGATTTGAAATGACTTGATATTTATTTTGGTAAATATTTGAATTTCAAAGATATGGTATGTTGATATATTGAAATGGTTTAGAAATGATTAAATCTTTATTTTGATAATTATTTGGATTGAAATGATATTTTATTTTAAAGTATAAAAATATTATTTTAAAGTTATAACCACGGGTTATAATAACGATTGGTTGGCAAAGAGACCGGGATCGGAAATGGGCATACTCTCTGTCGATACCGAAAACCACTTTGACTAACAGTGTACGCGGTGGAGATTCTAGAATGAAGTAGGATAGTGGCGACGTTCTTATGGTATGTTACGTGGACCCAACTCCCGTGAGTTGGCATAAGGTGACTACAATAGGAGCGGTCTCGGGCCAGTTAAGGTCGCACCTCGTAGCGGACGCATTTCTTCGATACCATATTATTACTTGTGATTGTTTGGGCGCCCCTCCGATTTTGTGGGAATGTGTTCCGCGATGGGCGTATGTGGCTGCTGCGTTACCACCAGCCCGAGTGTCGTAATTGGTATATCTACTCTGGCATTGCCTTATGCGCCGTGTCACCTACCCTATCGAGCCTTTACTACAAGTTTCTATTTGTGTCGTACCTATGCAGTACCTTCTCGTAGTCTCCCGATCAGGAGATATGCAGGTATTGTATAGACTATTGTCATTATTTTTGTTAAGTTGGAAAATGTAAAGCCTTAACTCTATTTAAAAGTATGTTTATTTTACTGTTAGACATTATTATAATAGCGCAATGTACTATATAGTAAATAGTTTAATGGATCCTTAGAGGATGGATGCCAAGCATCCTTTAAGTTACTTGTACTTTTACTATAGTTCACTTGAGTTGGTTTACATTATATGAGTATGTATGTCCTGACTCGAGTGTTTGTATTTTTTTTATTTACGCTCGGGTCAGCCTGAGTTATTCACAGATTTGGATTCCACTTTCTGGAGATTGGAATCGCTGGATATTATCTGCTTATCTAGTCTTATCTATTCCAGTTCTGTTGTTCTATTCAGCTTGTGCTTGGTTGTCATCTTGAGACTTCTGTTGTACTTTATTTTCTTCTTTTGTATTTTAATTAACTCTGATATATTTATATAGTAGCTTCATGAACTACTATTTCTTTTACTTTCGCTGCATTATTAAATACTCTGTGTCTGTGATCTGTGATTATTATTTGCTGTATATTCTGAGATTTGCCAAATTTTATTTACAACGCAGTATTTTGAGCAATTCAAGTCCAACATGTGCGGATGCTAATGTTTGAAAATACCTGGTTGTTACATTTGGTATCAGAGCTTTGGCTTTGAGGCAAAACTTAGAATATAAGGTAAATTATTTACAGAATCACTTTCATTCGAGTTTGGATCTTTCCTTTTTGATTCGAATTTCCTTTGAATTTTGGAACGTTCCCTACGGTTTCAAAATCCATTCGTGTCCCTCATTATTCATCTCCTTTTGACTCTGGAGTATCCCATAACTCCACTTCGAGTGAGCTTTATAGTGAATTGGCGGTCCCGCCAATCTCAAAAAATTCATTTGTAAAGGGGGAAACTCCTTTACTGTTAGCATCGATTCACCAGAGATTAATATCTATCCTTGGTTTAGATGTTAATATCTTTTGTTATTCCAAACTTTATCTATTGAGATCGAATGTAGATTTACCCAGAAAAATCCACATTGATCTTATTCTTTAAGTCACGGTTGACCCGGTTAAGGTTGCCCGCGATTTACTTAAGCTTACCCATCTCCCTACTCTGTTATATAATCATCTTGTCTTTTGTTTCCAATCTATTCTTCCAAACATTTTGAACTGTACTTGTAAATCTATGTTTTATTTTATATATTGCGTTGTTTGGGTTGTTGATTTTGATTTGGGTTTCCGATCGATTCGTCTGATCAACGTTATCTATAGGATTTCTAAAACACTTTGACAGAACAAACTGACACAATATATTTTTAAATTTGGTTAATCAAATAAATTTTGATATGTATGTGAATTTATGGGACTTAATAAATTGATTTAAATTAATTATTTGAAATGATAATACTTGATTTATCATTTATTGTTCTATAAATGAATTTATAAATAGTCGTTTATAAATTGATTTGGGAACTGAAATGAATTTAAAACAAGAGTTTGAGAATTTAATTTCTGATGGTTTCAAACCTCGTGTTTAAGTTTTAAAGTATATTATTTAAAGTATTTTCGAATAAGAATATGTTTCCAAAGGATTTTAAAGTTTAAAAATTAATGCTCTTCTCTTTGTCGCTGGGAAATAATTTGGGTGATGACTGCAACATCATCGACATTCATTTTCGAGTTTCGAAGTGAAGAGACCGCTCTGTAGTCTTGCTACAATTTTGTTTTAGGAAATCAAATTGATTTGAATTTCTAAAATATGACTTAATTTATAATATATATAGATATATGATTTAAATTTAATTTGATCAATTATGTACATACATTTATTTATATCTAAATGGTTTGAAGAAATCGGAAAATTAATTCTTAAATTTTATTTTAAGGAATAATTTCAAATATATAAAAAAAATCAAAATTTGGATGAATATTCAAGCATGAAATGATTTAATTGGAAAGTTTTATTTGTATAATACAATTGCATTCAAATATAACTTACCTTAATTTCAGAAGTTAACAATGTAATTGGATAATAGACAATATAAAAAGATTTTATAAATAAGATTTGAGTGGTTATAATAAATGTTATACACTTAAATTTTAGTTATAAAATGATTAACAGAGGTAAATGTAATAAAGGGTAATTGATTAACTTACAATGAAATAATGTTAAAAGAACTAAGAATAAAATAAAGCAGTTATAATAAGGGTAAGTATATTTAGCATAAGTGATAAATATATTAAGGAGGAATAAATTTAAATTTTAAATTAGGAATAAAGAAGACTTAAATTTATTGAATACATTATGAGTATAATAAATGATTTTTTCAAATCCATGATTTTAGCAATTGTTAATTTAAGATGATTAGAAAATAAGGTAATAAAATTTGAGATAGTTAAGATTTATTTAACTTGTGAAAAAAAATAATTATCTATTTAAGCTGAAATTTACATGATTTCAAACTTATTTCCTTATTTGTTTTTCAAACTATCTTTTGGTTGTCCTTATTTTCCGTATCTTGCTACAGACTGGTATAGGCATCTTTCTATAATCTTTCTGTTTAGAACTCTTTTTATAATCTTTGATAATATTTGTTAATCTTTGGTACTCATTTTAATCCACCTTTTTTTCGTACTTGTGTTCTTGACTCTGGAGGATCTTGGAAAGATCATCTACACCTTGTTAAACTTACCTATAATAATAGTTATCAGATATAATCTCAATTTTCTTCTCACCTTGTCTTAATCTTATTTCATTTCTATCTTTTCTGTGCTTTCCCGTACCTCATTCCTTTTCGGGGACGAAAAGTTTTAAGTGGGGAAGAGTGTAACAACCCTGTATTTTGTAATTATTTTAATTGAGTTTTGATTTAAATTATTTTATTTACTTAATTTAGATAATTTTGTTATTTCAAATAGAAACTTTGATTTTGATGTGAATTAGAATTTCCAAATATGATTAAAAAGAATATTTTCCAAAAAAATTGTATTTTGGTCAATATGGTCAACTTTGACTTTAAAATTTAAAATTTTGAAAGTTTGAAAGTTTGAAAATTTGAACTTTATCTTTTATTATGAAAGTAAATAAAATTTTAAGAACACTGCTTTACGTTTCGTTGAAATCTGATTTATAATGTGAAAGTTATGCCTTTTTTTAACTTTTGAGTGTAATTTGCTGTATTTGACAAAATTATTTATTTTAAATTATATAAATAATATTTTATTTTGTCATGTAATGTTCTAATTTATATTTATATGAGCAAAATAACATGTTATGTGTATCTTTTGGGTTTTCAAACATTTTTTTGTGTAATTGACATTTTCCAGTGTCAGTTGTATATTTGTTTACAATTTCTAATTTCCAGCTTCAATTAATTTAAGTAATTCCTTATTTATTTTTATATTTTTCTTAAGAAATTATTTTCTTCTCATTCCTTTGAGTGAAATCAATCTCACTAGAGATAGGGTAGAAATGCTCTAGAATGAGTGAAATCAATCTCAGAATCCTTTCTTTGTGAGAGTACGTATTTTCGAAGTATAAAATGAATTCCAAATGATTTTTAAAGTATTTTCAAAGATTATTTTGGTATAAAAATCTTCTTACTTTGAAATCAAGATTTTCTAAACTTCATTCCTTCAGTATCCACCTTGTTAGAAATCTTTTGGTTAGGATTCTTATCGGTTTGGATTCCTTGAACTTTGGAACGCTTCCAATTGTTCTAAAATCCAGTCTTGTCTTTCCTATTTGTATTCTTTTGATTTTTGGAGCAATCCATAACTCCACTTTGGAATGACCTCTCTAAAGATTGGTGATTCCGCAAATCTTTGAATAATTTGTAAAGGTGTGAAACTCCTTTACAATTGGCATTGGTTCACCGGAGATTTCTATATCCTCGGTTTACGATGTTATCTATTCCTGCTCTACCCGGATACTATCTCTGGCAATCGAATGTCGATTTCCTTAGATTTCAGTATTGGTTATATTCCTAAAGTCACGGTTGACCAGTTAAGGTCGCCCGTGATTTATATAGGCTTATGCATCTTCTATTATTGAATTATCTAATCTTAGTTTGAGCTAATCTTCGAATCGGGATTCTATTTGATTAGAGTTCCTCTAAATTCAAATTTCTATTTTTTTTGAAATCCATCCTTGAATCTTCCCTTGGAAATTTGTGTTTGGTTGTATTTTGGAATTGTGCATATGTCGAAATTATTATTCTAATAAGGATGGCCTTATTTTATATAAAAGTGAAATGTTTCTAATGAGGATTTTTATATCTTTTGAAAAGGAAATTTGAAATTTCGAAAGGATTTGAAATTTTGAAAATTTATAAGAATTTGACTTATAAAATGATTTATAACTGAAGAGTTTTGAATGTTGAATGAGGAATCGAACTCCGGTGTTTTAAAATCGGTTTTAAATTTGGGAATATATATAATAATAATATGATTTAAATATATTTCTCTGAATATAATGTTTCAAATGTATTCGAATGAATTCCAATGATTTCGAAGTGATTTCAAATAAGTTTCAAGAAAATAAAGTCCAGAACCCAGTTATGTCGCTGGAAAATAATTTCGATGATGATTACATGCATCGTCGACGTTGGTTTTCGAGTTTCTGAGTGGGAGAGAGGCCACTCTAATAGCTTTGCTATGCGAGTGATTTTGAGAAACAAATTTTGATTTCAGAATTTGAAGTATGGTTTGATATTCGAAAGATATATGTGTGTATATATATATTTGAAATGATTTAAAGTAAGTCGGTGTTCAGTACTCGAGATTCAGATTTGTTTTGGTATAACCTTATCTATTGGAATTGATTTACTGATTTGTCGGTGATTTCCAACTCTTGGTTTTGAAAATATGATTTCTTCGACTATTTGGAAGGTTCGATCACTTCCAAATCAAGGTTAACTTTTCAAAGCTAAGAAATTTTGAAAGGTATAAAGTATTTGATAAAGAATACAAGTTTAGTTTGGTATAATGTATAAAGTAATATACTGGTCGAAACTGTTTTGTTGAGTGAAATAAATAAGACTATGTTGAAATATACTAGTAAGAAATATAGATTTGAAATGTTTTAAATAAAGTATATATATATAGAATAATAATCTTTCCAATGGTAAATTGGATTTTCATATAGAAATAAATAGTTTGAAGGTGTTGTTGAAAAACTAAATTGTATTGAAACTGATGGTTTGAATTGAATTAAAATTGGAAATTTTAGATTTGGGTTTAATTGAATAAATTTGTGAAATGTAAAGAATTAAAGGAATGTTTATGATGTCAAATGCATGATTTCGAAATGTTATGATTTTCAAAGTGTAATTCTTTCAAGTATTTTGGTTTCGAAAGATTTATAACTTTGAGGCATTATGATTTTTGAAAGTGAATATATATTCGAAATGGAAATGAATTTGTTTGACATAAATGTTGTTGATTCGGAAGTTTGGATTATCTTCTAAATCTATTGTTTAAGAAACTTTGAAACTGAATTGATATTGAAATGGTTTGAAATTGGGAACCTTGTTTATTTAAATACTTTGATTTAGGAGTTATCAAACTGATATAAAATTGTTTTGTATAAGTATGGTGTGATTTGAAAACTATTGATTTGTAAGGGCACTCAATTTGTAAATTGAAACCTTATATAATCGAAGTCTATATAAGTATGATTTGATATACTATTGATTTGGAAATTATTCGATTTGAAATGGAATCTAATATATAATGGACTTTATATAAGTATGATATTTGAAAGTGATTTTGAAAGGTACTATATGATACATATTTTCGAAGTAAAGATATGGAAAGTGCCTTCTGCTTGATATCCGCTTTGTGGCCACACTGTGGATTCATTCTATCGATATCATTCTCTCTGATTTGGGTTTTCCGGATATAATACTCGAGTGTCCATCGAATTCCATGGCAATCTCCATGGTCTTACGAGCGCGACTGCATAGCGCAACTGCCTGGCTTAGCTGGCCTAGGGGTGTGGATTGTTTCCTGGGGGATCCAGGCGTAACACTATGTATCCTGCACTCTATGTAGGTCGCATTAGTAGCGAAACTGCCTGGCTGAGACGGCCTAGGGGTACAGATTGTTTCCTGGGGGATCCAGGCGTAACCATTGTGTATCATGCACTCTACTAGTCATCATGGCGTAACTCGCAAGGCTGAGAAAGCTTACAGATACGGATTGTTTCCTGGGGGATCCAGGCGTAACCATTGTGTATCTGCGATCCATGGTTAGACAACTGTTTTGGTTTGGTTGATTTGTTTGGACTGTACTTTCCACATCTGTTTATATAAGTGTTTTCCAGTATTTTCACTGGATGTTGAAATAAGTCTACCAAGTACCTGGAGAATTCTAGCTTTGCACCAGATCAACGCATGGCCAGTGTCTGCAGGAACGAAAGTAAACTTGTTAAGACATCGAGTTATAAAAGTATTTTGGTCAAGTATTGTATAAAGGATATTTTGGTCATTTATGTAAAATGTTTTAAATATTGTTTACTTCAAACTCTCAGTTTTGAATCAAATGACTATTTATCATATTATAAAATGTTTAAAATGTTTTAAATATAAAATTTTAAATTGAAATTTATATGGTTTTAAAATAATGGTCCATCCTTGTGTTCCAACCTATTTTTCCTTCTAGCTATTCCTATCTTCTTCTTACTTTTCGAGGGTCCTTTCCGCATTCGTGGAAAGAGTTGGTTCTTTGGCTTATCGACTGGATTTGCCGAGAAGCTGTCTGGAGTGCAAAATGTATTCCATGTCTCACATCTCCTTTAGTATCTTCTTGACCCATCTCTTTTTAGCTCAGCCTTCTTCTTTTGATAGTTGGATATTTAGCCTAATCTGACTGTCAAAAGGAAGCCACTTCGTATTGTCGACAGAGCTACGAAGCAGCCAAGAAGGAAATCTGTTAGTCTGATCAAAGTACTGTGAAGTACCGATGACCGTGATTGTACTTGGGAGACGGAGTAGAGCATTTGTGCTTCAAATCCGGAATCGTTTATTCCAGGTACTATTTGTTTGTCTGTCTTGTTTTTCCTTATTTACTTGTTCATTCTTTTCAAGGACGAAAAGATTTGAGTGGGGGAGAGTGTAACAACCCAGTATTTTATGATTATTTTAATTGTTTATTTTAATTATTTAAATTGAAATCCTGATTTAAATTTTTTATTATATTTATTAAAATGAATAAATTTTGTTATTTTAAATATAAATTTGATTTTTGTGTGAATTATAATTCCAAACTTGAATAAATAAAATATTTCCAAAAAATGTAGATTTTGGTTAATTTGGTCAAAGTTTGACTTTTAAATTTAAATATTCGAATTTTTTAATTTTATCTTTTATTATGTAAATATATTAAATTTCAAGAATACCGCTTTTCGTTTCGTTGAAATCTGATTTATATTGTGAAAGTTGTGCTTTTTACAATATAGGGTGTAAATTGGTTTATTTAATAAAATTATCTATTTTAATTTATATAAATAATAATTTTATTTGTCAAATCATGCTCTAATATGTGTTATATGACATATTAGATATACATTTTATTTCAAAACATTTTAAAGTGATATTATAATTTTTCCAAAATTTACTGCATTTATTTCCTATTTTTAAAGGCTGGTTTCTATTTTTCTGCTATTTTCTTCATTTAAATTATATTTAATTAACTTTTATTTATTTATTTTTGTGAATGAATTTTTTATTTTATGTTATTATCCTTATTTTAAATATTTTCCAAGTCCATATAAGTTTTCCAAAATTTATTCTGTTTATTTTCAAATTTTCTTGACCAGTGTTCATTTTTTGAGCTATTTTCTTATTTTTATCGTATATAATTATTTATTTATTTATTTATATTTTATATTTTGTTGCATTTTCGAAATTTAAACTGAAATTATTGTTATTTTCAGTAATTTAAACTTATATAAATAAATTATAGGTAATTTGAAAAGGTTATGACTTTTGACTTTCCTATGGCTTTTTATCTTCCACCTTTTCACATTTAACATAACTTTTCATCAATTAGCCTTTACTATCCACATCTTCAGCCGACCATCTCTATTTCCATTTCACGTACATCTTCTTTACTCATTTTTCTGGAAAAAAATTTGGCTCCATAGCCTTGAGAAAGTTTGGGTAAATTTCTTTTTCTTTTCTTTTGCTTACTTTTATTCTTCTTTGAATTGGATTTTGCGCTTGTCTTCATCCCAATATGGCTCGGCTCCTCTCTCCTCCACCATCTTGGCCGCCTCCACCACCATCCCCTCTGACCAACATCACCTCCAGCCCTTCCCATTCCATAATAGAGCCCCTTATGTGATGAAGAACCACCTTAAAATGAATCAACATCACCTACATATGTACAAGCCGAGCACTTAGGTCTAGCACCACCTCTCCCAACCAGCTAGGCCGACCAACCACCACCGCCACTGGCCTGATCTTGACCTAACACACCTCTGCACACCCTCACCTGACCATACCTACAGTGGCCGTGCCCTCCATAGCCTTGGTCGAGCCCAAAGTTGCATAGAAACCCTTGCTTTTTCCTTTAAACATTAGCCACTTGCCTCACAAACCTTTACACCACTTTCTCTAGGATAGGCCGACCCCTATAGGTCCACAACCAAACCTTAGAGCAAGCTTTACTCGTGTATTTTCCAGTCATGGCTGAGTCTATGTTGGATGAAGGCAAGTGCAATTGGTTTGGATTTGTTTTGTGCTTGAATTTATAAGTTGTTTAAAAGTATGTGTAGTGTTTATTAATGTATATTTGAATTGTTTTGTCTCATGTATTCAAGGCATTTAGTCTTGTCTCTCTCATACTCAAATCGTTATCGTGCTCTCATGCTTTTATGGATCTCTTGGGTGTAGTTGTTTGCCATCTCCAGCTTAAACATGTGAGTTATTCTCACCAAACAATATGTACATATATAACTAGTATATTGACCCCCTTTCAATCTGTAAAATGCATTATCATGTTACACCTGCTATATTATGATTATATGATGTCCACCCATGCTTAAACACCTGTTATAAAATCGGTACTGTAATATTATGTTGTTCTGTTATTTTTATCAGTTTATCACACTGCAAGTTCCCTTTAGATTAGAATCCCTATGGGTTGAAATGATACATACCTGAACGGACTTTTGAATTGGAGAAAATCGTTATGGGCTGAAATGATAGGCCTGAATGAATTTCAATTATTTTCATTTACCTGGAACTGCGGGTTTGAAATGATCAAACCCAGGTTTTCTTTGTAAATTACGGGTTGAAATGATATATTACCCGTATCACTTTACCTAGGCTAGAAAACGAAATACAGACCCGTTGTTAAAATACGTTTTCTAAAAAATTTGAAATATTTTAAAAATGTAAATATTACAATATTTTGATTTAAACTTAATAAAAAAATGATTTTTGTAAAGCATTATTGATTTTTTGAAAATTTATTAGTGAAATAAATTAATGGTAAAGTTAGAAAATTTGAAATGTAAGTTATTTTGGGAAAATTTTAATTTGGTGATAATTGGAATTTAAATTAAATATGAAATGTGATAAATTCATGATAATTTGGATTAAAGTGAATTTAAATGATTTTTATATTATATTAATGATTTTGAATAAAGTTAAAATGTGAAATGAATGAATATTTAAGTTGAAATTTTGAAATATAACTAAAATTGGAAATGTGTGAATTTAGCTTAAAAGTGAATTTTAAGTTAAGTAAATAAAAATGAAATTAAGTAATATTTGAAAATTTAGACTTAATTGTTAAGTTAAATATAATTTAATGAATTTAAATTTAATGTTGGAATTTAATAAGTGAATTATTATAAAATCTTGATTTTTGAAGGGAAATTTAACTTTATAAAATCATGAATATAAGTATTCGAATGATTGTTTTAAAAGTGAAATATATGATTTGATAAGTTAAAAATGATTTAAATAAAAATATAATTGTTTGTGAAATTATATTGAATATTTGAAGTTAATTAACTGCATTTTTTTGAAATGCTATTATTTCAAATGTAAATGATATTACAACATTTGTAAATGTTGTAGTTGATAATAATGAACCAAATGGCTAAATTTAATTAAAGGCTATTATAGCATTTTGTAAATGCTATAATTGTTGAATTTAACTAAGTTTATTTGAAACTAATATAACCCTATTACAGCATTTTTAAATGCTGTCTTTTGTTAAATTGAACTGTTTTGAATGTGACTTTCCATAGCATTTTCTAAATGCTGCGAAAGTTGAATTTTCATTGTTTTAATAAATTAAGTGAATGAATGAACTTTGAAAGATTAAAATTTTGGAAATTTAATAATTTAATTATTAAATATAGTAACTTCATTTTAATGATTTAAATTGAAGAAATTTGTTTCGAAATATAAACTATTTTGAAATGTGTTTTGAAATGGTATTTAAATTAAATAAAAATGAATGTGGTTTGGAAGATATGATATTTTGATACTTTGAAATGGATTTTGAATGATATTGAATTTTGAAATGATATTTGATTTCGAAGTATAAAATACATTTTGAAAATTTAACCACGGGATGTATTTAATTTATAGTTTAACTGATTCTTAAAGGATGGGCGATCCCAAGCATCCTTTATGTTATTGTGCATTTCTACTACAGTTCGCTTGAGTTGGTTTACATTATATAAGTATATATGCTCTGACTCGAGTGTTTTGTGTTTTACTTTACGCTCGGGTCAGTCTGAGTATTTACAGCTTAGCTTTGGATTTCTTTCTGGTGCTAGGAATCGCTGGAGATTCTGCTTGTCTAGTTATCTGTTCCCTTCAGTTTCAGTTATTCTATTTCATCTCTGGTATTTATAAACTGCCATGTAATTGAGATTTTTATTTTATACGTTTTCAGACTGATATTATGTATTATGTTTTAAGAGTTTGTTATAGTAGCTTCACGAACTACTATGGTATTCTAATTTCCGTTGTGAGTTATTCTGATATTTCTATGTCTGTGATTCCGTGATTGTATTTCATTTTCTCCAAATTTATTTACAATGCGGTATTTTAAGCAATTCATGTCCGGCATGTATGTGTGCGAATAGTTGAAAATATCGGGTTGTTACATTATTTCTAAATGTTTAAATTCTAAAGTAAGTATTTTTCAAATCTACCATCGTAGTAATTATTTAAAGGTGGCTTGGTTTTTTGTTTTAAAGGAGAAAATCTAGTTTTATATTTTATAAAGTAACCTCATTTTAAATATTCCTAAAGTATATATTTTTAATAAAGTATTGAAGTAGTTTTCAATTTAAATGTTAAAGTACATTTTATAATAAAGTGTTTTTAAATTATTTTAAAAATCTAAAGCTTAGTACTTGGTGCTTTCAGTGAAAATAAATAGTTGGGAATTTATCCCATGAGAAGAGTAGGGTTTGAAAACTGTTTTCAAAAAGGGTTAAAAATGGAAATATATCTTGCGAAGATATTTTGGGGATAATAATGGTTTAGGAGATATTTATTGTTTGATGGTTGTTTGTGAATGTCAATTGATAGTTAAATAACCGACTATCAATATTGGCTAATGCGCTGATCGTTTCGAAGAGACCGGGATCGGGTTTTCTATTTTACAGCATGATAGGGGATTCTCGGTTTGCATTTGGTGGCGAATGAGACTCTTACCCTTACATGTCCCTGGGGATAGTATATGGCCTTGTGGGGTTAGTTTTCTAGGTGCTTACAGTCGAGAGGCTGGCCGTAAAAGCAAACCCGAGGTATCACTGTATGCCACGGTGGGTCTAGGATGGTTGCAAAGCCTACCAGTCGCCACTGGCGCGTCCTGTTACATTTGGTATCAGATCAAAAGGTTAAGCGAGAACCTTGGCTCTGGTGGGGATTACTCAATGAAATTAGAATCTGTAGTACTCTAGGATGAGTTTGAGCGTATTAATAGATATGAGCGCGCATTTGTTAGTGAATATAAATTGTTCTAAATTGTGTTGACTTATTGGTTGAGTGGAATATGAATTCTGATCAAGTAAGTTGGCCGCTATTCGAGAAGAGTTTATAAACACTTGATACGATAAATTGACACTGTATTGTTTTAAAGGTGGGTGAGCGAAATAATTTTACCCAAGAATATATTTTGATATAAAAGAAATATTTTCTTAAAGTGTTATATAACCTGGATGTTTGGAAGATAATATTTTAAACAAATAAGATTATAAAAAATTGGAATGACAAGTATAATCAAATGGGAATTTGTATGAGCATAAATTATACAAATGAATTATAGTTAAAATTTGATTTAAATCAAATCTGTAAATTTAAAACCCCGGAGATTTTGGAAGTGTTTTATGAAGTGTTTTGAAGACAAATAATAGCATTATTGTTTTAGAATTATTTCTGAAAGGAAATTGTTTCAAATAAATTTTGGGAAGGGATATAGCATTAAACTCACTTAAGTCGCTGGAAAATAACTTTGGTGATGACTGCAGCATCATCGATGTTCATTTTCGAGTTTCTAAGTGACGGATTGCTATCAAATTGATTTGTTCAGAAAAAACTAGTTTTGTTTTTGAAATTTCGAAGGAAATTTGTTGGGGATGAAAAACCAGGATTGGTTTAAAAATTTAAGAAATGTGATTTTGGGATAATGGTGGTTGTAAAATGATTTGAACCAAAAGCCGGGTGTTTAAAAATCCTGAATCCTTATTTGAATTGAAAATCTTGATGAGGTAAGTTATAAACTTGCAAAGTTGAGATGATTTTTAAATAAGGAAGAAAAATAAGAGATGTGAATGTTGTAATCAAAATTTAAAAGTGAAAAAGAAGAGCTAAAATAAATTTAACTTGGATAATTGTGAAGGAATTAAATTGTTGAAAGTTTAATTGATTTTGGCTTGAATGGAAAATTTAATGGATGATTGGAAGAAATAATTAGTAAATCTTGAATGTGATTGGAATGGGAAAATAGAAATTAAATTTGGATTAGGAGATAAATATTTATTTGGATTGAAATAAATCGAATTAAACTGAAATAAAAACCTAGTTGTATTTGAATTAAGTTGAAATTGAATTTAAATGAAATAAATTGAGATGTAGATGATATTAAATGAAAGTAAGTTCTTACTTAATTTAAATTCAAGTGGATTGAGTGGATTAAAAAGAATGGTATGTAGCTAGATTTAATTGGAGTTAAGTTAAATAAAATTGAATTTAAATAAATTCAGTTGAGTTATAGATAATATTGAATGAACTAAAATTCTTACTTAAATAAATAAGCGTAAACTAAGTAAGTATTGAATTGGGATAAATAAGCTTTGGAAGCTTATAAAAGAATTGAAAAGCATTGACAAAAAAATATAATCCCTAGTTAAAAGTATAGTGAAAATGTGATTGACTGTAAATGGATGGAGAAGTATGAATATTAATAAGTGAGTAGCTTATAAAAATGTAAAAAGGGAATAAATAAGCCGAAATTTAAGTGTTGGAATTTTGGAAAATGAAAGGAAATCCTAACTGGAATTATATAAAAAAAATTGAACTCAGGAAAATTTAATGAAGTGATTTTTGTAATAAAATCGAATATTGATTTAAAAGTTGGAAGTAAGCTAATTAGCTAAATAAATTATTTGATAGAGTATGTTAATAAAATTTAACTCGGTTAAATAAAAAGGATTGTAAGTTAATAATGAAGTTTGGAAATAAACTCGAATTATAAATAGAATTCGACTTGGATTGATAATGAATTAAAATAAGTGGAGATGTTGTAAAAAATAAAATGGAATTGGATTATAATAGAAATGATTTGAGTCACCAATAAAATCCAATTCGAGTATAATGAGTTAAGTATGTGCTTGGATATTATTTTGATAAATTGAAAAGGTGAATTAAAATAAAATGGATGGGCTAACTTAATTAAATGGAATTTGATTAGATGAGAATCAAATTAAATAGAAGTGAACTTAAGTTTGAAGTTGGAATAAACTAAAGTAAATTAAGTTAAGTTTAAAATTTATAGAAGATTGGCTTCGAGGAAGGGTGAAAGTTCAGTAAATAAAAGTTTGGATTAAATTAATTTGGTAAATGGTTATTGATATAAGCATTGAATGTTGTCAAGCTCAATGAAATGGTTTTAAAATGAAACCAATGCGGAGATGAGATGAAACGCAAATGTATGGTTGGTGAATAAACTAGAAATGGGATGGAATTTAAAATAAAATGAGTTGGAATCAATTGGATGTGGATAAAAACTAAATGGATATTCTATTAAGTGAATATCGTCGAATTGCATAGAATAAATTAGTCGTTAGACTTAAAAGGAAATAAATAAAAATTCTATGGATTGGTAGAAGTAAATAAAATTGATTTTTAGAATCAATTGAAAAAAATGTGAGTTGTTGGGTTAAAAATGAATCGAATGTAAGAAATTGAATTGTAAACCATTAAAATTGAATGAAATGGCATATGAATTGGTTGAAAGCAACTGAATTAGTTTTGAAATCATATAAATTGCTCATGGAAATTGTTTGGTGTAGGATGCTTAAGAAATGAATGTATTTAGTTATTGAAAGTAAGTGAAATGTTAATAAATTTTGTATATTTAGTACTTACATGTTTGAATTGAGTAAGTACAGGTATCGGGAAGCCGTTTGGCTGGATTTGGACGCGCTAATTGCTAAAATAATAAGCCGCTTGCTTAAAAATGCTAAATAAAGGTACCCCTATGCAATAAAAATAGGAAATATGAACTGTTTTTGTTTTTTCGACCGTGTGGATTGATGCATATATATTTATATCTCTTGTCAAATTACAAAAGCTCCTCCGTACAAAGGAGGCTCTGCCAAAAAATTTCGAAAATTTTGGGAGTTAGGAAATTTTTGTTAGCAACAAAACAATTTCGTGTTGGAATTGAAATAAGGGATTTTGGAAAAGGAAATTGAAACTAATTGTTTAGTTGGAACTAAAGGATTAGGAAAGTGAATTTGGGATTTTTGATTTCAGAGGATAAATTGGAATTTGCTCGGCAAAGTTAAGTATTTAAATATCTGTATGAAAATTTAATGATTTTCTAGTCTAGCCACTTGGCTTTTGTTTTCTTTTGAAATCTAAGGGCCCGCAGAGGCATTTTGTAGTTGTACCGAGCTAGCCGCGCAAAGGAGACGCTGGCGAATTTTTTCGGAAATTTAGAGAGTTAGAGAATTTTTGAGAAAATTTTGATAATTCAAAATTTGGTTTTATATTGAAATTTGAATGATTGAGCAAATAGTATTGTTTGAAAACTATGTGAGAGTTTGGGAAGTTAGTAAGAATGATAATGGGTCTTTTATAAAAAGATAGTTGGTAGGATGTTGAATTGTTGGTTTTAGGGAAACTAGAGGACGGATATTGGACCATTTTTCTTAACTAGTAATTTCGAGGACGAAATTCTTTTAAGGGGTGAGGAATGTGACGATCCGGAATTTTTAGATATTTAAAATTGGAATATTTAATTAGTTTTAATATTTGCAAGTTAGTTTAACTTGGATTTCAAATATCAGTTTGAATTTGTCGATTAAATTTATTGAATATTAATTAAAGATTGGGTAAAATATTTAATCTTGAGTTTAAGTTGATGAAAATATTTCAAGGGCTTATAAAATTTATAATAGTAATACTAAAGATAACGGAAGAGTTAAAACTGAATTTGGAAGTAATTTTTTCAATTTTAAAATTCTATAGTTTAAATTGGATTTAAAAATAGCCTTTCGAGGCATAGTCTTGGAAATCGACGAAACCAGTTTCATTGGATCCGTAATAGTGTATTATTAACGGATTTAAATTTTCGTAGTGTTTGGAGTGATCGTTTGGTCGTACGATAAGTGAACGCGCTAAAAATTAAATCGAGATTTAATATAATAACTGGGTTCAAAAAGCTATCTTCTCCATACGATCGAATTAGGACTCGAAACCTTTTACATTGTGTTCGGAATAGGGGTATAATATTATGAACGCCTAGCAACATGCCTTGATAGGAGTTCGAAATTTTAAGTTGCGTTTATCGAAACAATTTGAATTCAATTTAAAATATATATTTACATTCTCATACAAGCAACCTTCACCAGCTGAAATGAATGTCACGTCAATGCTTTTTGTCTTCCCTTCAGAGTATTGTAGCTCATCTGCTACACGCGACCAGCTTTTTAAATTTTGCATGCTAAACATCTTTTCCTGTCCTCCTTCCTTCTTTTAAAATGCAGACAAATTCACAAAGAAATGGAAAGCTTCAGGGAATCAAAATAATGGTTGAACGATAAGAGGGCGAACATCTTCTTTCCAGTTCATTATCCTCTTCCGTTCCAAATCAAGTGGAATTGGAAAATAAACAAGCGGCCGAGCAAAATAATACGGTCCTTCTTTCTTCTCAAATAAATTTTCGATTTCCTTTTCTATTCAAAAATGAATTTGCCTAAATCAAAAAAAAAACATGAAGAAGACGAGAGCCAAGCAATTCGAACATCCCGTGCCTCATTTGAGTAATCGCGTGCTTCCTTTCTCTAATCCAACGCGATGGTCGCCTGTCTTCGTATCAAATTATCGAAGTCAACTCAATTTTTGTGAAGGAATCGATCGCGTTACTTTGTGAGCTCGAGCGTGCTGTTGTCAGTGGGATTCGTAGTGCGCGATAGTGGCGTTCAGGCACTTAGGGGAGGGCGAAGAAATGAAGGTTTGTGCACGCGAATGGAGATTTCGTGTGAGGGTGGATCTCGGCAGCGAACGATGATTGCAGAGGTTTCGATGGGCGGCCTGTGGTGCTCTCATCTTGGGGATGCGGCTGCGTTGTCATCTGGGTTCGTTCGCGCGGGGGTCGTCGTTCGTCGCCAGAGTTTTGCTGAGGTATTCGAGTTGTTGTTTTTTTCTTTCTTTAGTTTTTCTAAGTTTTCACAGTTCATAATTCCTGAGTGATTTGTAAATTAGACTAGCTAAATTTTTATAAAATTGGTTAATTAAGTTTATTAACTGATAATACTATGTTATTAAATAACTAAATTGATATGTCAAAAAATAATAATTAGTTTATGTATTATTTAAAAATAGTTTTGGGTTACTGGCATATTACAGTATTTGTTTTTAAAATAGAAATACAGGGGTTTTAAAATGTTCAAAGAATTTATTGAAGTTGGATTTTTGAAATCTATAATCTATTTTATAAATATGTATGTGGTTCAAAACAAATAGATATACATATATTTTTTCAGTCACTAAAGATAAAAATATATATGTATTAGGGCGATTAACTCGTTCAATCAACTTATTAAATCATTTTAGTTACTAAAGGAATTTATTTATTAAAGGGAATTAGTTTAGATTGATTATTTGTTTAAATTTAATCATCGGCTAAAATTAAAACTATTAAACGATAATTGATTTTTCCATTTGTTCGAACATTAATAGAGTCCTCTAATGTTATTCAAGGTCCAAATTTTGTGAAGGAAATAGCTGATTTGAGTCGGATTGCAAAACAAAGGTGAGTTAATCTCACTCATCTGGGTTCTATTTAAATTTAAGTGGTTAAATTTAAATAATTGGTTGAATGATTGAATTGATTTGATGTGCTATATTATATATAGTAGTATATAGAATATATTAGAGTGGTTGATTTCCCGCATTATATAGCGGATGAGACCCTATGCGCTGCATAATAGTGGATGATATTATATAAACTCATATACCGCGATATTCCACGTCGAAGTGGAATTGGTATTTTATGTTGTGCTAACATCTGTGGATGTAGGGAAACAGGTTGGAGGGATCCAACTAGATTGCTCAAAATTATTTAAATTTTTTAATATTATGTGTTATGAACATTTGATATTCTATGATGAATATTATTGATAATTAGAATATTGAATGCTATGATTTGCTTGAATATAGTTTGGTACACTGAGTTATCAAAATATATAGAATTAGATTTTCGAAAGGAAAATGAAAGAGTGAATTTTTAAGTGAAATAATTATAGAGAATTTGAATAAAAATAAGAATGAATTGGAAAGGAATAAAAGTGATTTTTAAAATCCTGATAAATTTCGGGTATGAAAAAGGGATTTTGAGTAAACAGAGAAATAATGAATTTTAAACTTAAGTGATGTTATATCAAGAAATAAAGAATTTATTTTAAAATTTAAGGTTTGAATTTATTTGAAAAAAATAAAGAAGAAATTTGAGAAATATGAAATTGGTATTTTTAGTTAGAAGATTTTAAATCATAATGAAGAAATAAAATCTGAAGTTAATGGATTTTGAAATAAATGGAGCAAGTAAGGAAATTTATTTAAAAGTGAAGTAAATTGGAAATCAATTTGGGAATTGATTTAAGTGTGTAAAACCGAAATTTTTAAAGGAGAAGTGAGACTTGAAATTTATAAACTGGGTTTATAAAAGTAAGGTGACATATTAGTGGATATTTGGAAGAATAAATTTATGGTGGAAATTTATTAAGGGAATGAGTAAATTTGTTTAAAAATAAATAGTGATTTATTTTTAAAGATATGAAAGAGAAGCATATTTCCATAGATGGCCAAGTACGTTTTCAAAGCAAATTTTTAAATATAAGTTAAGAGTTTTAAGTTGTTTAAAAAGTATGTTTATAAAACTTATTATTTATAAATGTTTAAATTCTAAAGTAAGTATTTTTCAAATCTATCATCGTAGTAATTATTTAAAGGTGACTTGGTATTTTGTTTTAAAGGAGAAAATCTAGTTTTATATTTTATAAAGTAACATCATTTTAAATATTCCTAAATTATATATTTTTAATAAAGTATTGAAGTAGTTTTCAATTTAAATGTTAAAGTATATTATAAAGTGTTTTTAAATTATTTTAAAAATCTAAAGCTTAGTACATGGTGCTTTCAGTGGAAATTAATAGTTAGGAATTTATCCCATTAGAAGAGTAGGGTTTGAAAACTATTTTCAAAAAGGGTTGAAAATGGAAATATATCCTGCGAAGATATTTTGAGAATAATAAATAATTTGGGAGATTATTTATTGTTTCATGGTTGTTTGTGAATGTCAATTGATAGTTAAATAATCGACTATCAATATTGGCCAATGCGCTGATCGTTTCGAAGAGACCGGGATCGGGATTTATTTCCTGAAAACCACTTCGATCTGGTTTTTACGTTTTCGTGAGGAAGAGGAGTTTGGATTCGAAGGTGGAGCAGTGAAGTGCAAGGGCTAGTCGCTACTAATCCTGAGGTGATTCCAAAATGGATGTAGTGGGAGTAGTGCCTTCGGTTCCTTTCGAACCCGGGACGGACTTGCATGGATGAATGCTTTCAGAACATCGTCCGGAGGACGATGAGCATTCTAAGTAATATGTTCTAAAAAGGTGATCACTAGTACAAAAAGTGCATATTGCTTCGCCTCATTTGCATCGGTTGAAGTAAAAACTGATGCAAATAGAACTATTTGCATCAGTTCTATCTTAATAACCGATGCAATTGGTACGTGGAAAGCAATAGGTAATAAAAAAAATCAAATTTGCATCAGTTCTCACCAACAACCGATGCAAATAGTTTTAGTCGCATCGGTTTTAAAATCAACCGATGCAACTACATGTTGATGGCAATATGAAATTTAGGTGGGAAATAATGAAAAACTGGCTCCAAAGTTTAGTTTGGACAAATGTACCGCTTCCTCCTCAATAACCCACTCCTAAAAAAAATACCGTGCCCTCCCCTTCTTTTCGTTTTCAAATTCGAACAAAAGAAAAAAAAATTAAAACGAAGCTTTTGAAAATTTTAATGGCGTAGATGGCAGCAAACTCAAAATCGATTTACAATAAGAAATCCACGGCCGAGCATCTCAAACAAATAAAAATCGAAATCAAAGCAGTTCGATAAAATTTCACTTCCCACCGATCTTCTTCACCCAATCCCCGAGCAGACTTCCCCGTACCAAAATATTTGTTCGTTTTAATTTTTCCGTACAGATCGGCATAGTTAATCATGTTGATGGATGGGTCTGCACCAGAGTGGAAAAAATGGAACATCATTTATCCAGTTTACACAAATTCTAAACAAACGGTGGCTGATGGTCGGCGAATCGGATTGGGAAAAGCTTGCGAGAATCCGACTTGTAATGAAATCAAGGATTGTTGTAATTATCTTAAGATTGATTGCATAATTGAGGTATTTTAGCTCTTTATATCAATTTCGATTAATTTGAATTTGCGTCTCAGAAAACTGCGGTTTGCGTAGCGTAAGTGTATTTGCCAAATAAATGCACTTTACCATAGGGTATGTTCAAAAATTGCAGTATGAGAGTGATCGCAACCATATGCCAGGAGCAATTTCCCATTGTCATTCCTGATTCATTTTTAATAACATTTTCACGATTGACGATACGCTTATTGATATGTTTGATCAAGTGTTAGAAACATAAGACCCACTCTTTATCTAACATTGTAACTATAGGCTCCATCCTTTGCTGATTTGAGCAATTGAGTTGTCCATATCGTAATCCCAGAAAATTTATTTCTAATCAATTGCCGAAATACACCGCTTGTTCTTTGATCAGTTGTCAGTGACTGATAACCGAAATGAGTTGTCAGTATCTCACATTGTAGTTGTGTGTTCCATATTGATTACTCAAGCAATAAATTAACAATCACATCAAATTGGTTGTTTCTTTTTCAATTGACTTGTTGGTGCATATGTCTTTATAGTTTATTGTATTTTTAAAAACTTTATTCAGTGTATATGCTACAATTTATATGGGGCATACATATATTCAAAAACTCTTTATTTTGATGGTGAAATAATTATATAATAACAATGCCTTTGTTTTACACATTATTTGCAAGCATGGATGCTTTCCTTTATTTTGACGGTGAAATAATTATATAATAATTTTATTTTATTTTTGCACACATGCAATTTCATATGGTTGTTAACTCAAACACATGCTAAACTTTTAAGGCATCTTTAGAATCGAATAACTTCGGACAACCCCAAAATACAAACAAAGCATATCAGATATAGAATACAAATACTATTAACAAAGTAGCATTTAGATCAATATCAGAAACCATAACGTCATTTTTCAGTGCATCAATTTTCATATTAAAAATCAATATGATAAAGGACAATCATCTAAACCGATGAACACAATAGACTACTACAATATCCTATTTATTTTTGTAAAAAATAAGACTGTATTTGAATGTGAATTAGTAATGTTGATCTGCAAATATTTGTGCACCATCCTTATTATTGGCTTATTGATAATTTTGAATGAAGAGTCCTACAGTATGAATATAATGTGCCAGCTGAGTAAACCATGATTTTGCACCTATTTATTAGAGTTTTCAGGTGTGTATCCAAGAAGATTTTTGCTAGCCCACTTCTATTAATTATTAGTAAAGAAAAGAAGAAAGCTTTGTAATGTCTACGAAACTTAATTGTGTAGATGATTGATCGCTACTATAGGTAGTTGATTACCCTTGCTATGTAGTTTGTTTGTAGAAATAACTTACTGAAGATGTCAGTTTTGAGGGGGTAGTTATCAATCTAACGTAACTTTTTATATTTCAGTAAGAAATTCATGTTCATAACTTACTATAAATAGTTATTATTCCAGTTATGGGTCATGATGATAATCTGTTATTGTTTCAAGTCTCTTTGTTGATAGCAGATCGACTATTACGTATATAGTGTTATGCGAAATGATTTTAACAGCTATTATTGTAGTTTGTATTTTAAGACGGGTAATGAATTGAATTATGATGCATAATCCTTCAATCTCACAGATATCAACAGGAAGATTTTCAGTTTTTTCATTTTTTTTCCTTAAACTATTCATTGTAAGTATGATTAAGGTACACATGTTTCCCAGCAAAGGGTTAAAACGTACACGTATTGGTATTCTTTTCCCAGATAATGAAGTATGCACTAGTATTGGTATTCTTTTCCTATATTGTCACAACCAAAGTATCAGCAAATTGTTTATCCGATTGTCAGGAACTGTGCCAGTATAGCCAATACCCTCAGCATTGTGTAAACACACTCTGCCCCATATGTTCCATTGCTGATGGTTCCACTGTTGGTGATTTTTTACATTACATTTCTTGTCCTCATTTTATTTAATGGCATTTCATATGTATGCTCTTATTGCAATATTGCATTCAGTATGCAACATAGAGTTAAACAGTATGCAGTTTAATTAAGAGCATTATTCGAATACTATTTGACTATATTAATTTAGGTAGCTTTCAAGAAAGTGTTATTGTTTTGTTATTCTCGTATGAAATTTTCTTTCGTGTTCAGGGAGAAAAATATGGTTGCTGCCGCCGATGGAAGCACCAGCAGAATCGCCAACTTCATCAACATAATCAGTTTCTTCTTCAAAATCGCTAAGAACACATCCTCTCTAGTTGATCACCGTGTGAAGGCTGAGCCAGTATTTTATTGCATGAAGTTTATGTTCCTTGTGTGTTTTGAATGAATAATGCAGTGGCATTATTTATTATAATAGCCACATATAAATAATGTTTCAAATCTTAGATGGTACTATACTTTATCCATAGGACTTTAATTGGGAAACTACTCATAAATCCATTGTTTTATGCCCAGATGTGAGTTTTGGCAAGGAGTCCGTTCCTGTCACTTGCGTGGTTGATGAAAATCTTAAAAATATGGTCATCAGTAGTTTTCTACCGTGGAATATTTTTAAATATACCACCAAACAGTTGGTTGAACCATCTCTTGGTCTTGATGTAGAGGTATACTTTTACACCTTTTGTGCATAAACTTGTGTGCTTCAAAAAATAAATATAAATAAATAATAAGATTAGTATTACATATAAAACAGTTCTATTGTTCAAAGCTTACCTTCTTATGTTATATTTTAATTTGTGATAGACTGTAAAACAAATAAGAAATATACTCTGTATTTTGTTGGTTACTGGTAACGACATAGCATTTTTGACTTCCATGAATGTTACTTTGAACATTTAGCCATCAAACTTACACCACGTGTTGATAGCAATAAATAGAGAAGATGACCAGGTGTTAATGTAAAACAGAATCCAATTCGGTATTGGGTTATAAAATTAAAGTCAACTGATTTTAGGAATCCACTATATTGAAAGCTAGGAGATATCACTTTGAAAACTAGTCTTTTTTTCAAATCAATAACTATTTCAAATGGCCGTATGACGGATTCGAACTGGTGGAAATAAATTAGTTTGTCTTACTTTAACACCATGCCTGTCACTTTCAGTTCAATCAGACTTGTTTATTGAAGAGAGTTGACTAAATGTTTGTGTGATTTTCACCGCGTCAATGGATGTTTCAATTTCATTTCTACAGGACTCACAGTTAGGATGCACTTGTCCCGCAGTAAAATGCTCTTCTGAGAAATGTGATCATGTTTATCTATTTAACAATGATTATGAAAATGCTGAAGATATCTATAACAAACCCATGCATGGAAGATTTCCATATGATGAGAAGGGTCGAATAATATTGCAGGTATTCCAATGCTTTATAATGAATATCTCTTATTTGTAATCATGCACAACTTTTTTGCATTTAATATTTGGAGCGGTTATTGTACCATCACTCAATGGTCAGGTAAGCTTTAGACTGATGATAATAGTATATTGGTTGCGTTGCCAGATTGTTAGTGGTGACTATCTACACTATGAACAAAATCATATTGGGCTTTGTTTGATTTTTTTTAATTGCACTGTGGAGGTTCCTATATATTTTTTTAGTTGAAAGTTTAAAAAAGAAAAAGAAAAAAGAGGTGAAATGATGTGGTTGCTATCCAGATCATCAAAGTTAATAATTAAATAACTCATTTTTTGAATTTGCATTCTGCAGGATCATTCTGGATATGCAGATTTCATCACGTAAGGAGTGACATAAGGATTGCAGTTGAATGGAGTGGTGGGTTACTGTGATAGGACACAGTTGTTCAAGTGGTTTTCTGGTTGATGTTTGTAGCAGGGGCAATGTTGTAGGCAGTTTTTGGGCAAGTTTTGACTGTGGAGATGGTAGGGTAGGTTGTTGATGGGATTGCAGGCAGTGAGGTTGTGGAGTGTCCAGAAAGATATGCAATGTTATGACTGTTGTTTTTATAAGCAATGACGTTGTGAGGTTGTGGAGTAATGGTGGTGATGTTGAAGAGAGTGATATGCAGGTAGCAGAAGTGAGTTTGATGAGGCAGTGGGGAATGTTGTAAAGTGAGGAAGCGACAACAGTGGATGAGTTTGTGGCAATGCAAGGTGGGGATCGGTGATGTTGTAGGAACAGTAAGAAGTGTGTAGTTAAGTTTATATGCACAGTTAAGTTTAGTTAGCAGAATTGTGGAAGTGGCGGTTTGGAAGTGGGCAGTGGGTAGTGTTGGAGACTGTGAGTTGAAAGTTTGTAAGAAATGTAGTAGCAACTAGAAATGAAGCCGTAACTGGATGTGGCGGTGATATGGTAGTGGTTTGAAGCAATTTTTATGGTTGAGGATGGTATTGTATAGTATGATGAAGTGGTGAAGTAGTATAGTTGCTGTCAAAAGTGTGCACTATAGTGATGACAATTTTATGTAACAGGAAGGGGATTGTGCGAAGGTTTGTAACAGGGAGAGGCAGTTAAGATGCAGTTTGAAATGAAGTAGCAAGTAGAAGTTATGGAGTGTGGTTGGTTTAGGGATGACTAGTATGCACAGTTGTGAGGCAGATGGCACAGTTTGGTTGCAGAGAAGCGTGACTGAAAGTAGCTGTTGTATGTAGGGGTGCAGCAGGTTGAGTACAACAGCAGGTTACTGTACACAGAAGTGTATGTTTTGAGGAGGAGCAGGGAGGTGTATGTTGATGTTTATGGTAGTATTTTTTGGGTTTGTACTCTGCAGGATCATTCTGCATATGCAGATTTCATCACGTAAGGAGTGACATAACGATACATTCTCTTCTCTGTATATATGTATTTTTTTGTGTCTACATATAACACGCTGCATTTATTTTTTACTACTGACTGTCTGATTATATACTGTGGAATTTATTTATGTTTTTCATTCTTCTGTAGAATTATTAAATCTGATTATGTATTTTCCATCAAATTTAATTTTGAATGATAGTAATATTGCATGCAATAATTGTTTGTTATAATCAACAATATATATAGTCTATTTGAGTACTGTAATAATGGTTTTGAGAATGTCTTTTTTGCATCAGGTATAAATAGCAGATGCAATAGAGCAATTAGTTTGCATCGGTTGTTATAAAAAACCGATGCAATAGAGGGATTAGTTGCGTCGGTTTTCATTACAACCGATGCAACGTAGGGGCTGTGTCCAAGCAACCAACCATGATATTTTGCATCAGTTGTTAGTAACAACCGATGCAAAAAGAACCTTTTTGCATCGGTTTCAAAACTGATGCAAAAGTGTTAAGCCTGTTGCATCGGTTGCATATGCATCAGTTGTTGAACTGATGCAAAAAGGGGATAAACAACCGATGCAAATAGCCTGTTTTGTAGTAGTGGATGCTTAGCCTCGAGCCTCATCAACCGGGAATGACTGAAAATAATGAGATATGCATCAAGGCTAAGCGGGTAGCACCCATTAGGGTGAGGTCATCTCTGTCTAGATGTCCATTTTATTTCGGCTTAGTGGTACGGTTGCTGATCCCAATCGTGGAGTGATCTTACTCGGGATTATCCAGTAAGGAGTAGTCCCGGTCTTGTGTTGCAGGGGATTGGGAGTAATCCTTAGTACGGTGATCTAGGCCACATACTGTGATAGGTGGTACCCCAGTGCCTAGTCATTAGTTGAAAATCCATTCTCCCTACGAGCCTTTACGGTTTTGTTTGTATATCTATTAGCTGGAATTTAATAAATGCAACAATTTCGGCTATTTGAATAAATATTTGTATCTAGACACTATTATAATATCAGAGGATTTTGATAAGAAATGTTTTAGCTACCGTATGGTAAAAACCTAACATGTTTATTTGTGGCATGGTCTTACGAGATGCTTTTGTTTTCAAAGGATTTTGACACTTTAATAATCTAATTGAGTGTAGTTTTCTCACGCTGGTATTCCAGACTGACTCGGGTATTATTTAACTATAATGCTCGGGTCAAACCGAGTATTATAGAGTACAGAATCTGGACGGGTTGTTGTGGAGCTCAGGAGACGAGCTGGATGGCGAGACGTTATCAGACGTATTTGATGTATTTTCCGCTATGTATTCAGTTTTGGAAGGACGAGATATTATAATTGTCCTAAATTGTTATTGATTGTATTGAACTCTGATGTTGTATTTTGATGATGAATGTATAAAACAGAAAAAAAAATTTGTTTAAAGATCCGTTATCATCTATTATTTTTTTATTCCGCTACGTTCGTAAGATTCTAATATTGTTATTATTTCTTCTTCTAACATTTTCTTCTTTAATGGTTCGTATTTACGTACATCTTGAGTTGATTGATGGAGAATAATATCGACTCAAGGGGTATGGAACTAAGGGTCGTTATAAAATTATAGACCTACAATGTCAGTAAAATATATAGCAATCATTATCTAATCCGTTACTTTCAAGAATTCTAATATTTAAATGACCAATTATAAAACTTGACAAACTAGCAATAGACATCGAATCAAGGGCACTTTCGTTTGCCTGTTGAATTTGGCTTACCTAATTGAAGTTTCTTTAGCAAAATTATGATATAAGACCAGGATACATAAGCTATAAATTAAATATTTACAAGATTCTTTTCAGTATACTAATACCAGAGTGTATAACTGTTATGATGTGGCATTGTAGTTTCTGTAAAATGAAAATTAATTAGTTGTGCTCTCAGGTATAGATAGAAATTGTGATCATTTGGTTAAATAAATGTATGTTCCCGGTAACTCTGACTCTATTTGTTATGTGTGATCGAGTTGTTCCTTGCCATCTTCATTTTTTGTCTGTAGGATGGGCTTTGAACTGTGGTCGCATTTTGCTTGAGCTATGCAGTTACTGTGATTCAGTTCGGTGGTACCTTAAATGTATTTGGAGAATTTATATTTTGTGAAATTATTTTAATTTTACTTGAAAAAGGATAAATTTTTAACTAAATTAGAAAATGTATTGACATACACACTTTTCAAAAAGGTCGTGTAGGAGAAATATTTCTCTTTATCGAAGACTTGTTTGTAGCATTATGTCTCTGACTCATAATTATAAACTGTCATGATTATATGCTCGTTAACCAACTGTATATATTGAAATATGAATTCTTCATTCTTGCCGCATTAAAAATAATCAAAAAACGACAGGTTTGATAAATCACCATTTTTTACAAGATTTGCTTTTGAAGTATTTTAGTCGAACTAGGATGCTTAGATGTTTATGCTTATCTATCTATTTTTCTCCCCTCTTATCACAGTTTCTTTACTTGGTTTATCAAAACAAGGCATAAAAAAGTCTAGTAGAAGGAACTTTTGATGAGGTAAGCCCAAAGTGTAGTTAAATAACATGCACTACTTTTTTTTCCGCATGTGATAGTTTTTTCTTCTCCTATTCTTTTTTCTATTATATATCTTTAGACATTTTGGATCTGCAATGTTGATTTATAGAATTGCGTATGCCTATTTCCAGTTTTGAATACAGGAAATTATTGTCAAGAACAAAATTTCACAGCTTTTTAAGCTCAAGAACAGACCTTCAATATTTTATCCCGAAGGACAACTTTCTGTAGGTATCAGTTTTTAGTTATTGATAGCAGTTTTTAGGTATCAGTTTGCAGTTATCGGTAGCAGTTTTTAGGTATCAGTTTTAGTTTGGTAGCAGTTTTGTTGTTCTTATGAATAATTTTTAGAAGAATGTTTGTCCTTATGGTAAAAATATTGACACGTAACTAGGCACAAGGAAGAAGTTGCAAAAAAATTTAGTATCAGGGATAACAAGTTTGCTTTTTAATTCGAAGGACGCTTTTTAGTGTAAAATGAAAATGATAGTTACAACTATCATTCTGTGAATTACACTATAAAGTGTCTTTCAATCTAAAAAACAAACTTCTTATCCCTGAGACTAAACTTTTCTTTAATTTTTTTCTTGAGCCTAAGAACCCCAAATATTGGGATCGTGTCCTTGAGGCAAAAAATATACAAAATTTTGTCCTTTAATATAATTCCCCCTTTTGAATATTGACTGATCCAATGTATAGGGGTTCTGCTATGAATTTTTCCATTTTAGTTACTCAAAATTTTTATATTCAGTTTTAATTCACAACCTATCTCTGTTGAGCAGTTGGGAATTATGTTATTTAACTACCTATGATGCAGCTTACGTCTATTGAGCAGCTAGGACAGTAGTCTACATATTTGCAATCTCCATCCATGCATTTAATATTGCCATTAAATATAAGGTAACGCTGATTTTGTTGAGCAGTTGGGAATTATTTATTTAAACTACCAATGATGCATCTTTCCTTGTGCAATTCACGTTATTTGATCTAGAATTTGTGTACCTCCATTGAATCAAGCAGTTATTCGACATACTGAACTTATACTTCACATCTCTAGCAGCTAAAACTGGATGTTATTAACTTTAACAATTCATGCTTTGTCACCAAAGCACATGCACATCATTTAAATACAAACACAATATTCACACAACATGCATGTCATTGGCACTTATAGTACATCAACACATTCATTACATAGCATTTGAACACAAACAAACATAAATAGCAAACTTCATTTATATAGATACAGAGGCCAGCACATAATACAAAGAAGATGTTACCAGAATAGTACTATCTTTCTATTTATATAACCCATGATTTCTAAAACAGTAGTGGGTGAAAATTATCAACTGAAAATATGTGCCAGAGTTAGTAAATACGGGTGCATGAAAAAAACACATATAAATAAATAAGGACAATTTACTTTCGCTGATGCACTTTTTTGAAGCATTGAAACAAGGAAATACTTTGGTGTACTTATCTCTACTAATTCTAAAGATTGTTTCTATTGCTATATATATTTTAGCTTAATCTCATATCCAACTTGTTTGCATATCATTTGGAACTTACTGCCCACACAAGTATATACTCTGTTTAGCAATTCACATATAAACACTCACACACAACATTCTGCGCACACGCACACACACTCTACACATACAGGTGACCCAGTCCCGTATACACACGATCACACATAAATGATTTATGCTCGTGCACAAAAAAATTTACTACATAGAAATATATCCACACAAACAAGAAATTGAACACATACACTCATAGATTTCTATCTTGCAACTGAAATGGGCAAGTATCAGACATAGGTATGAGTAAAATAACAACAGCTAAAACCGGCTTTATAAATATACCCATTTTTTTTCTTTCTAAACAAATCCAGTCCAATAATCAGAATATTTCCTACTTCTTTCTTGTTGATGTTATTAAATTTGTAATCGGAAGAAACATCTGGTCAAAGATTGAAAAAAGATCTTAGTGGAGTAGCTGTAGCAGATCCATCATTAATTGTTGACATCGGTGGTTGTGGTAGGCTGGTAGCACCCTGGCTAGTGGGTCCAGTGCCAATCTTCTTTTATATATAAGGTCAATCCTCTTATTCCTCATCATTCTACCTCTACTTGTTTGAGAGGGGATTGTCCTTTTGTTTTATTTATTTTTCTACGGATAGTGGATTGGTCCGGTTCCGAAATAGGATCCGAGTTTTACTCATTATGTGGGACTTCTGGTTCGAATGCCCTTTGTTGTTGGTAATTTTTAATTAGTTCTCTCTTTTGGCTACGGTCAGAATTATGGACCTTTACATTATTATTGTGATTCAAGAGTTGTTCACTGTTAATCTTTTTTTGTTGCCCTACATGGTGACTTTCATCTTCTGTCATCAAGTGCACATTATTTGCCATCTTATTATTTGGATACACCTTTTGTAATTTTGCGTATGAGTTTTTTATCAATAAATATGACAATATGACTCCTTTTATTTGTCTAGTATGCAAGGGCATATGCAAGTGTATTCAATATTGGTGCCTATGCTTCGTATAGCTTAATTTCTATTAAATTGGCAAGATTACAATTTTTGGTATGCATGCTTGTTTTTATTTTGCACACTTAATCATTGTATGTATTATAAGTTTTTATCATCAGTATGTGTACTCTTAATAAATCACTTATGAGATATTATATGTAATAATAATAATTTGCACACCTAATCAATGTATGTACTAATAATAATTTGCACACCTAATCATTGTATGTATTATGAAATATTTTGCACATTAATCATTGTATATATTACAAGTTTGTAGAACGTAACTATGTTTATGATATAATAATGATAAACAACAATAGTTTGAATAAATTAACTATGTTTTATAAGAATTAAGAAGTTTATAATAACCAATAACAACAACAATAATAATAAACTAAGTTTGATAAATCAACTAAGATAATAATAATAATAGACAATAGTTTGAATAAATTAACTAAGTTTACAAGTTTGAATAAATAATAATAACAATAAATTTACTAACTCCGTTATGTTTTATAATTAATAATAATAATAACAAAACCAAGTTTATAAATAATCAAGTTAACTAAGTTTTATAAAATTTAATAAGTTTATAAAATTAACTAAGTTTACATTAATAATAATAAATATATCCTGAGTTTACAATAATAATAAGTTCACTAAATTTAACTTAAATTTATAAGTTTGAGATAATTTATAAAAATAATGATGATGACGACGACCACGATGATAATAATATAACTATGTTTATTTTATCTAAATTTTATAAATAATAATACTATAACTAATTTAATAAATAATAATGTGATAACCCGGAATTGTAGGCAATATCAATTTAATAATCTGAATTAAGAATTAAAACTGATTTGATAATCTTTGTTAATAAGATTTGAATTAATTTAATAATTCAATTGAATAAATATTTAATTGATAAATTTTATCTTTTAAAAACTAATAATTGTTTTCTATTTATAATGTATATAGAATATGTATATATTGTAAATAGATATTGTTTTAAATTTAATAAATAAATAAATCTTGTTTCCTAAATAATATATATATTTGGTAGAATTGGGTATAATTTTAAATTTAAACTTTTAAAAGCTATTGAATAAATAAAATATGGTTTTAAATTGTTAAGATAAAAATTTAATTTGTTTAAATTGATTTATTGATATTAAGTTTTTTTAAAAGTATATAATAAATAACAATATGATTCTAAATACATAAGGTAAATATTGAAATGGTTTAAAATATGTTTTAGCTTAAGTTTAAAATTAAATAAACTAACAATAAGGTTTATTTTGATTTTTTTTAAAATATAGTGTGATAAAATAAATAATTTATTGACAAAGAAACAATTTCTTTTATAAATTATTTATAGTTATCAAATTTGTTATTTTCAAAATATAATAATACATTGTTTTTAACAAATGGATTTTTATAAAAATGGTTTGTTTTTCAAAACTGAATTGTGTAGTTATATATGTATATATATAACTTGATTTCAAAATTTAATTTTAGAATTTGATTTGAATTTGAATTCAAAGCTTTGAAATTTAAAGTATAAATATTTTTAATTATTTTTTATTTTAAAATATATGTATAAACTTTTATTTATGGATATTTTGGTTTTATCTTTTTAGAATTTTTCTATATATAAATAAGTAGTTATAAATTAACTAATTAAGTATAAGTATATATTAAGCTCTAAATATAAATACTAATTACTTAAAGGAGATATGTAAATATATTAAGGCTTCATGTAACAAGTGTTAGTTAATAAACATTTCAATTTGACAAATGTTAAAAGTTTGTACAAGTGTCATTTTTAAATTTGTATTTTCTTTCATTTTTATTAAATTATATTTTCATCTTATAAATACATTTGCCTCTTTTCTTCAATTTCTTTTTTTTCTATCTTCATAGTTTAAAAGTTAAGAAAAAACACAAATCTGAAAACATGAGAACTATTTTCAGATTCAAAATCAAATCTTCAAAACCCAAAATCAAAATCCCTCGTATCAAATGCAAATCTGTGTATCTTCAAAACCTGTTCTCATGATAATCAAACTCCTCTTCAAAACTGTAGCCTTCCAATTCACTTCAAAAAGCAAACCTGCATTTTTATAAAATCTGCACATCTTCAAAATGAAAGCCTGTTCAAAAGCAAATTCAAAAGCATTTTTATACAGAGGCATGCAAGCAGTTTTTAAAATCAAAGAGGCAATAACATTTTGTCTTCAGCAAATTCAAAGTTTCTTTTTCAAATCTGGAAGCTCTGCCTTCTTCTAAAAATATGTGAGTAACATCATTTTTAATGAATTTAAGTATTTTAATCTGTTGCATGTTGATTTCTATGATTAAGTGTATATGATATGTATTTATATCAGTTGATTTTCTATATGTATGAATGGATAAATTGAACATGTTGTGGTCTTTGTATTATATTCCCAGGTTCAAGAAAACTGTTCAAACTACATTAACTCATAATGTAATCTATGTTAGTGTTTTAAGATTCATACAAAATATGTTCGTTGAATCATGAATTTAAGTTTAAAATTTTATTCAAGTTAAAAATATATTTGAATTGTCTGTAAAAATCAATAATAACAGAGCAAGTTTGAAGTAAAGTGTAAATCCAATTATTTTAATTCATTAATTCAGGAACCTAAACTAAATCCTTAACATAAATCATGATTTTTAAGAATAAAATTATAATTTATAGCTTGAGGAGGAAGGTGCATTTCGGGGATGAACAGAAAATGAAAATTAGGGGATTTCTGGTGATCTATGAGATTGGAAGGGACGGGTTTCTTCTAGTTGATGGAGGAGTGATCAGTGAAGCTTGGAAAAATACTGGATGGCGATGAACTTCATCAAGGTGGCAGCGGTGTTGATTTCTTTTCTGGAACCCTAAATTATATCTGGGTAGTGTTTTTGATTGGTTCGACCTCCTCAGTGGATCGAGTGCTACGTAACTCAGGGGATTGGAAGTAGATGAGACAGCGATGGAGTGAACGGAGGCACAGGTGTTCAGATGGTCGGAATTGCTTGGATGAAGTGTTGACAGGGTTTGGGAATTGGTGATGTCTGTTGTTCCATGTTTGAGCTAATTACTAAAATTCGATTTCGTGACGATGTCATTAATCTAGTGTTTGGATTTGGCTAGGAGGGTGATCGTCGACCTGGGTGGATCAACGTTGATGGTCGGAGTTAGCTGTCGTACTGGTGCATGTGCACCATGCATTTTGAAAGTTCTGATGAACTTGGTTGTGCAGGAATTTTTGAACTCGAATTTACTCGAGTAAATGTAAGGATTTACTCGAAACAACAAGGGTTTTGACCCGAAGCAAGTTTTGGGTACCCTCGGGTTGATTCTGTTTGTTATAGGTTTTATAAAACCTGTATATAATTTAAATCAAATTTAAATGAATTTCAAAGTTGACATGATAGATTTAAACAAGTTTAAATCTAGTATGAAGTATAAATTCAAACGGCTTTGAATCTTTGAGGTTTTAAAATATTTAGAGTGGATTTTCAGGTTTTCTAAAAACCTGACAGATTTCAAGATTTTGAATTTTTATTTTAAAATCTGAAATATAATTTAAACGGTGTTTTAAATTCAAAGGCTAAGCTCAGTTTTCAAACAGCTTTTGAATCTTAAGGTTTTAAAATGAAGTTTGGATTTTTAATAAAGAATTTTAAATCAAGGTTTAAAACAAGTTTAAATCAAAATTTAAAATCAAATGTTTTAAATAAATAGCGGATTCAAGTTTCTTGAATTCAAATCTAGGTATTTGAATAAGTTTTAAATTCTGAATGTTTTTAAAACAAGTTTAAATTAAAATAGCTTGTTAAAAGTAAATTTGTTTCAAACAAATATTTAAACTTGATTTTTGAATGAAGTTCTTTTATAAAAAGGTTTATAAATGGAAGTTAAATGATTTGTTAACTTGAATTTGCAAGTTAATAGTAATGTACTTAAAAACTTAATTTTAAATAAAATTAAGTAAATTATTTTGAAGGCTTATCTTATATATGTTTCAAATGTAAGTAATAAATGTTATTTACATTTATTTAAAGAATTATAAATTGAATTTAAATTTAGTTAATGTTTAAATAAATAATCATTTTGAATCTTAAATTCAAAATGGAATTTGAATTTAAATTTAAAATGTAATGTTCTAAATACACTTTAATATTAATGAAGTCATTAGTAAGGAATGGATTATCTTAGAGATTATTAAGATATTAAAATGATTAAATGAATAGGATAATTAAGGAATGATTTATTTATTTAATTTATAAATCAATAATTTAGATTAATTTATAATTAGAGATTAATTAAGAAGTAAATTAGGAAAAAGTAATTAAAGAATGATTAATAGTTAATGAAGGTCGTTAACTAACGATTATTTAACAATTAATTAATATGATAAATTTTTAATAATTAATTAGATAAATTAATTAATGATAATCATTTGTGAATTATTTTAAGATTAATTACTTGATTGGAAGTAAATAAGAAATTAATTACTTAATGTAATTAATTAAGTTTAAATGTAATTTGTTTAAGATAATTAATTAAAGTTTAATTAAGTTAAACACTAGATGCTTTGGTAAATAATTACTTAATGTAATTAATGGAATGTAATTACTCAGTGAAGTGATTAAAGATAATTACTGGATGTAATTAGTGGAAGATAGTTTAATTGTGAAAGTAATTTGGATTAAATTACTTTGTATAATTAATCATAGGATTAATTAAAGAAATTAAGGAGTAATTAATTTAATGAAGTAATTAAGGTAGTTATTACTGAATGTGATTAATCAAAGGTGATTAATAATTATGGTTTAAATTGAGATTAATTACTTAATGTAATTAATTTAAATAAGATAAATAATTAAATATAATTAAGGATCATTAATTAATATAGTTAATGATGTAATTAAGATTGATTAATTAGAGATTAATTAATAATAATAAAAGATTAAAGGTAATTAATTAATTGTAATTAACTAAGGTTTAATGTAATTAATTATAGTTAATTAATTAATGAAGTAATTAAGGGTTAATTACTGTATTTGGTTTAGAGTAATTAATTGTGCAATTAATTAATGGATAATTACTAGAATGTAATAAAAAAATAATTAATGAAGGATGATTAATTAAGTTGATTAACTAAAGGATAATTAATTAATTAAATTGTAATTAATTAATGGTGATGTAAGCAAAATTTATATTGATGTAGTAATTAATTTAATTCACTTTAAATTAATTAAAGATGGAAGTAATTAAACTAATTCATTTTAAATTAATTATAGATGGTGTGATTATAGATCATTGCTTATATATGGATGGATGATTTGTTTGCCCTAAATGGTTTGAATCTCAGAAATAAGATAAGTAATGTTGTGTGATATAGATGCATTGGTTGCATTATGATAATGATATGGATTATCTTTGATAATGATAATATGGATTATCTCTTGTGATGATAATGTTGATTATCTATTGTGAATCTGTGAATTATCTATCTGTGTGTATATAGATAATCGTATTGAATTGTTTTAAACTTTAAAAAACTTGGACCTAAAAGACACGTTTTGGATTTCGATGAGACCGGGATCAAGTTTCCAGATTTGGATATCCGAAAACCACATCGATCCAAATTAACGATAGGTCGTGAATCTCAAGCGAGGAGTGAAGACTCGAGGTGTAAGAACTATTCGTCAGTATAACTCTGAGGGTGATTCCGAGAGGAGTTTGATGGGGATAGTACTTTCAGATTCGAGATGAAGATTCAGAGTGCGAGGGTTATCGTCGTTAACTCTGAGGGCGATTCCAAAATGAGTGTAACAAGATAATGCCTTCGGTTTCGTTCGAACCTGGAACGAACTTGTATGGATTGAATGCTTTCAGAACATCGTCAGGTGGTCGATGAGCATTCTAAGATAAATGTGTCCTATAAAGGTAATCGTAGCCTCAAGCCTCATCAACCGGGAATGGCTAAAATAGGGGAGGTGCAGCAAGGCTAAGTGGGTTATGCCCAAGTAGGACGAGATTTTCCCCTGTCTAGAGGTCCCTTTTTATTCGGCTTAGTGGGTAGTTGGAATTGCGCGCCAACTGCGCGGTTGTCTTGTTCGGAACTATTCAGTAAGGAATGGTTTCGGCCTTGTGTTGCAGGGGATTGGGAGTGATCCTCGGTACGGTAATCTAGGCCACGTACTGTGACGAGCGGTACCCCGGTAGCCCTGCCATTGTATGGAATCCAAAATGCAATAAGTGCCAACAGTTTTGATTGTATTACCCACTTTTGTGGCTAGTAGCTGGAATTTAATGAATGTAACAATTTCGGCTTTTTCATATTTACTTGGAAACCCTAGACCTATTATAATATCACTGGATTTCCTATCAAATGTTTTGGTTAGCGTAAGGTAAATTTTTTCCATGTTTATGTGTGGGAAGTCTTACGTGATACCTTTTCTTTTCAAAGGTTTTTTCAAAAGTTAAGCAACTTTAACCTGTTACTCACACCAAACCCATATCTGACCTGGAGTTTATCTACTGTTTTCTTAAACTCTTGGGTACTCAAATTTTTATGAGTAGCCAAGGGATTCAGGTTAGCTTTGACGAATTATGGAGAAGCAATGGAGCAGGAGGCTCGGCATTGTAGATATGTTTAGTGTTCCGCTGTGTTAGTATCTCCGTGATTTCTCTGTGTTGTATTTGAGTTGTAATATCTAGACAGGTGTTTATAACTATCTAGTATGTGTTGAATTATCTGTGTAACTCTAATAGTTGTTGTATACTATGTAATACTTATGTTATTAATATAATTTATTCGTTTCGCTGTTTAGATTCCGATGTGTTGTTTCTTCTTTCTTCTCTTTCTTTCTCTCTTCTATCCCTTTCTTTCTTATTAATGATGCGTCATTTCTGTGGAGATGAATGGCTGGTTGTTACAGTTGGTATCGGAGGGAGGTTGAGTGAATACTTACGCTCTGGAGTGGTGTCTTTCTTGAGAGAGCATACTTGTAATTTTTATATATATGTATTTATCTATTTCTACCTATTTGTTGGGTTACTTGTACGGGTTTTCCAATATAAGTTATAAAGGTAGATGAGGTAGTGGTGTGTGTAACACGACAACTACCATTTGTTGGAGTTTGATGTTTGAGGTTGGAAGTATATTTTTCGAGACTGTAGACCTAATACCGTCTCGAGTGAGTTGTGCAGAGTGAAGAGATTTTATTGATCTCCGAAGGAAACCTGTTAAGGTTCGGAGTCCATCTTTGAAGTTGGATGAGTTGAGTTTGGGTCTGTCAGTTGGGCAGAAGTGAGTCATGGTATCTTGATATCTCAGGAAGTAGTAGCTGCATGATGAGATGCAGTGACTATGGATTGTGTCCAAAGATGTTTCTTTGGAACAAGTTTTAGGAAGTGTGTCTACTTCGGTGTTTTGGCTGGATTCAGCAGGATGTTGTGGTTGGCTTTAAAGTCCGAGTTTCTCAAAGAGCTTTGGATTAGGAAGTCTTTGGCATCAGGTGTCAGCGGTGCAGTTCGGAGTGTTCTATGTGTCGACAGGAAGGTTTTAGCTGAGTAGTTTTTTCTGGAGGTGGGGTTCAGAAGTAGCAGAGTGAATCCGTTTCTTCAATGGATTGGATAGACCAGCGTAAGCTGTTCTGTTTTGGTAAAGAGAGGACAGTTTTCTATGGAAATTGGTCTGGGTTGATCGCAAAAGTGACTTGTGATAGTTGAGTGTTCTTTTGTGTTGTCAGAGATTTTTTGGATGTTTTCAGGGAAGTCAGAGGTTTGTTCGCATCTAGAGATTGAGTTTTCTTCTTGACTAGTATTCCAGCAGTGGAACCGGTGGTTCAGTTTAGTCGAAGGAGGGTTCTTAGAGATAGAGTTTGATGAAGCAGCTCAGGATTTGGTAGAATTTCTGAGTTTTCTTGTATGGATCCGTTGAACCATATTTCTGGGTAGTGATGTCCAGTTTGTGCTCGTGTTCTTCATCAGCATTTTCTTCTACTTCAGATCAGAGTTGCACAGCGGAAGCAGTTTGGGAGTGTTTCTGTTGTCTTTTCCGGATAAGGAGAAGTAAGTTCAGCCTTCTGCTGATTATGGAGTAGAGTTGTGTACTTGGTTTTGGATTGATCTTGAGGAGATCATTGGGTTGGGTTGTTTTTGGTCTAGTTTGTTTCTAGAAGCATCAGCTAGGGTTGAGCTGATGAGGAAGGATGTTGGCAGCCCAGGATCGTCCGAAGACTTTTTGTGAATAAGAGACGAAGGAATTTGGATTCTGGAGTCGGAAATTTGGTTTTGGTTAAGTTTTCTCCGATCCGGGAAGCTATAAGTTTTGGGTAAGACTGGAAAGCTAGCTCCGTGATGTTTGGATATTTTCTTTGTTCTTGTGAGGATAAGTGTTTGGTCTTCAGAGTTGAATTGCCAGTATGGATAACTGGGATTTGATATGTTTCACGTATCTCTGAGGGAGTGCGTGTATGATCTATTTCTGATGTTGGAACCAGCAGTTATAGAGGATTTGGCTGTTGAGTTAGACTCGTCTGTAGTTTGATATGCTGTCTAGTTTTAGATGAGTAGGAGATCTTTAGCTTAGTAGTATTGACTGTTTGGATTATGTAGAGCGAGTATCCCGGTGTGTGTGTGTGTATATATATACACACACTTGGGAAACTCAAGGAAACTCTGTCCAGAATTTTGTCTGGATAGTTAGATTTGTTTGATTGGGTGAATTGGTTGCTATGATTGTTAGCATACCATTGGTATATGCTTGTGTTTTAAAATTAAATCTTTAAATAGATTATTAAATTACCTTTGTTCTAAATTTCGGGGACGAAATTCTTTTAAGGGGGGAATGTGATGACCCGGAATTTTAGGCAATATCAATTTAATAATCTGAATTAAAAATTAAAACTGATTTGATAATCTTTGTTAATAAGATTTGAATTAATTTAATAATTCAATTAAATAATATTTAATTGATGAATTTTATCTTTTAAAAGCTAATGATTGTTTTCTATTTATGATGTATATAGAATATGTATATATTGTAAATAGATATTGTTTTAAATTTAATAAATAAATAAATCTTATTTTCTAAATAATATATATATTTTGTAGAATTGGGTATAATTTTAAAGTTAAACTTTTAAAAGCTATCGAATAAGTAAAATATGGTTTTAAATTGCTAAGATAAAAATTTAATTTGTTTAAATTGATTTATTGATATTAAGTTTTTTTAAAAGTATATAATAAATAACTATATGATTTTAAATACATAAGGTAAATATTGAAATGGTTTAAAATATGTTTTAACTTAAGTTTATAATTAAATAAACTAACAATAAGGTTTATTTTGATTTTTTTTAAAATATAGTGTGATAAAATAAATAATTTATTGATAAAGAAACAATTTCTTTTATAAATTATTTATAGTTATCAAATTTGTTATTTTCAAAATATAATAATACATTGTTTTTAACAAATGGATTTTTATAAAAATAGTTTGCTTTTCAAAACTGAATTGTGTAGTTATATACCGGACAGTTATATTAACCTGTTCTCACAAAAGCCGACTATACAGCTTATACCGCACATCGGAATATACTTTAAGTATGTGTGATACGTCTCGCCATCCAGCTCGACTCCTGAGCTCCATAGCATCACATCCTGTGTTTTATAATACATGGTCTGACCCGAGCATTATAATAAAATAACACCTGAGTCAGCCTGGAAAACCAGCGCGAGAAAATACTCTTAATTTAATTATTAAAGTTTTCAAAATCCTTTGAAAATCAAAGGTATCTCGTAAGACCATGCCACAAATAAACATATCGGGTTTTTACCTTACTATAACCAAAACATTTCTTATAAAATCCACTGATATTATAGTAGTGTCTACATACAAATACTTATTCAAATAGCCAAAATTGTTACATTCATTAAATTCCTGCAGTACTAGGCTCTACAATCAAAACCATAACACGTAAGGAGAATGGATTTCCAACTAATGACTAGGCACTGGGATACCACCTGTCATGGAACCTGGTCTAGATCAGCATACCGAGGATCCACCCTGATCCCCTACAACATAAGATTGGAGCTACCTCTTACTAGATAGTCCGAATAAGATCACTCTACAGTCGGGATCAGCAATCGCCCACACAGCCAAATCAAAGGACATCTAGACAGGGATGACCTTACCCTAATTGGTTGTTAGCCACTTAGCCTTGCTGTATAACCCCTAATTTTCAATCAATTCCGTTTGATGAGGCTCGAGGCTAAGCGTTACCTTTTTAGAACACATCTCACTTAGAATGCTCATCATCCTCTTGACGATGTTCTGAAAGCATTCATCCATACAAGTCCATTTCCGATCTGAATGGAACCGAAGGCACTACTTCTACTACATCCATTTTGGAATCACCTTTAGGATTAGTAGCGATTAGCCCTTGCACTTCACTGCGGTGACGACCCAGAATTTTTAGACATTTGAAATTGGAATATTTAATTAATTAAATATTTAAAAGTTAATTTTTAACTTGAATTTCAAATGCAACCAGTTATTGGATAATTAAATTATTGAATTTAATAATTAGAAATTGGGTAAAATGGTGAATCTTGGTTTTTAAGCTTGTTAAAAATATTTCAGGGCTTGTAGAATCTATATTAATAATACTCGAGGTAATAGAACTTTTATAATTGAATTTAAAAGTGATTTGTTTAGCTTTAAAAATTATATCGTTTAAATTGAATTTAAAAATAACCTTCTGAGGCACAGTCTCGGATTTCGACGAAAACAGTTCCATTGGATCCGTAATAATGTATTATTATCGGATTTCAATTTTCGTAGCATTTTGAGTTGTCATGTGATCGTGCGGTAGATAAACGCACTAAAATCTATATCAAAAATTCAACAATAACTAGATCCAAAAAGCTATCTTCTCCATACGATCGAGTTAGGCCTTGAAACCTTTTCCATCGTGTTCGTAATAGGGGTATAACATTATGAACGCCTGGCGGCACGCCTCAATAGGAGTTCAAAATTTTAAGTTACATTTTTGAGAAGATTAAAATCTAAATAATTTGACTGGTCAAAATAATTCTCACCATCTTTTTATACCTTGGCCACTTGTCTTCTGGTTCGCGCCAACTGTTACCTACATGTACCAGATGTCCCTCTTCTCTTTCTTTGCTTTTAGCCGAGAAACAGAAATAAAAAAATATAATAAGTTCGAAGTTAAGAAAATGACAGACGAAAATAAGGATCTCACGTTCCTTTCCTGCTCGAATTTAAAGTCTTAGAGAAATCATGGTCGAAGCCTCATTTATAAAAAAAAATACTAGTAAAATCATCGTCGATTTGTGAGCAAACTCACGACCAAGAGGGGAGATGCGAGTACGGTCGCGAGGCGATTTACTCGAGTGCGACTAGGGCTTTGGGTAGGTCAAGGTTTGGCGCTCGTGATGGCGGTGGCAGGTTCACGAGCGCATGTGAGGTCGAGGCGGCTGCTAGCATTGGGTGAATGGGTTGCGATGTTTGGTAACGTGGTGGAGTTGGAGGGTCATGACTGTTTGGGTTAGGGTTCGGTGAACTTCTTCGATTCTGGAAGGGATGGTATGGTAGCCCTTCGATCGACCAGCAGGTAATTGAGAGTTATATAAATTACTGATATATATAATGTACATTTAGGTTTCGGTTGGTTATAGAATTTAAAATTTATTTTCACAGATAAATATACATAGGCCATACTAGATTTGAAAAGATAATTAACTGTTTAGTTAGTATTGGGTATAGCAGTTCGTTAATTAATTTATAATTAGAAAAAGAGTGAAATAAATTTTTTAACAGTAAGGTATATAGCAGTTAGTGTGTATATATATATGTATATGAATTTTACAGTAAATGAATTACTGTTTTGTATTTACAGAAAAGGAAAGAAAAAAATTATTAGTTTAAAACGAAATCAATAGTTAATTATATTTTTTAAACGGTAATTAATTGTTCGATTAGTTCGAATATTAATAAATCATATGATGTTATACAAGGTCAAAAACCGAGAAATCAAGGCGAGTTGAAGTGGATTGCAAAAAAAAATCAAAGATGAGTTAATCTCACTCATTTGGATTACCTTTTAAATTTAAATAGTTAAATTTAAATCATTTGGAGTGACTGATTTCTCGCAATATATGGCGGATGAGACCCTATGCACCCCGCATAATAGCGGATGACCCTTTATACTGCGATATCCCCCTCGAGGTCGGATTGGTATATTTATATTGTGCTAACATCTATGGATGCAGGAAAAAACAGCTTGGAGGGATCCAACTGGATTCCTCAAAATGTTTAATTTATTTTCATATTCTATGATATAATTCATTGATTATCTGTGATAGATTATTGATTATATTAGGAATTGTAAATATTGGATGCTATGGTTTGATTGAATATATTTAGGTATATTGAGTTATCAAATTATATAGATTGGATTTTTGAAGGGAAATAAAAGAGAGAATTTTTTAAGTAAAAATATTATAGAGAATTTGGATAAATTAAAGAATGAATTGGAAAAGGATAAAAGTTAATTTTTTAATTCTAATAAATAAATTCCAAGTATGGGAAATGAGATTTTTTGAACAAATAAGAATAAATGAAAATTTTAAACTTAAGTGATATTATTTAGAGGAATAAAAGATTTATTTTTAAATTGAGGATTTAAATGGTTTGCGAAGAAATAAAATAAGAATTTTGAAATAAAGTATGAATTTATAATTTCAGGTTTAAATAAGATTTTTAAATCATAATTAGGAAGTGAATCTAGAATTAATGGATTTCTGAAATAAACTTTGAATAAATCAAAAAATAAATTATATGGGGAAATAAATTTAGAGAATATATTTTTAAATCAATTAAGTGATTGAAATAGTATTTCGAACGAGAATGAGATTATGAAATTTATAAACGCAATTTATAAATAAAGTGAATATTTATCAGTGGATAAATTTGAAAGTATAAATTCACGGTGGGAATTTATAAGGAGATGGTAATTTGTTTTAAAAATAAAAAGGTGGTTTTATTTTTAAAAGTGTGGGAAAGAAATTTACGCGATGGGAACGTAAATTAATTATGATAAATCAAACAGGATTTATAAATGATTAGATGGTTATATTTTAAATTAAAAGTGTATTTCCCTAAAAAGCCGAGTATATTTTCAAAGAAAGATTTCCAATTATAAGTTAAAAGCTTTAAAGTTGTTTTAAAAGAATGTTTTTGAGAAATTTATTATTTAAGTTGTTTAAAATTTTAAAGGTAAATATTTATTAAGTTAAGTTATAGTAGTAATTATTTTTAGGTTAAATTGGTATTATGATTTAAAAGATAAATACTAAATGTTTATATTTTATAAAGTAGTTTTATTTTAAAGGTAGTTTGGCTAAAGTTTTTATTTGAAAAATTAGTATAGAATTTCATAACTTTTATTTTAAAATTAATTTGGCTCAAGTTTTACATGAGGAATTATTATAAAATTTCATAACTAGTATTTGAAATAAAGTGATTTTAGTAGTTTTTATTTTACGTGTTTAAAGTATATATTTTTGGATAAAGTGATTTAAATTATTTAAAAACCTAAAGTAATAAGACTTGGTGATTTTCAGTGGAAATAAAACCATTGGGTGGGAATTTATTCCACGAGAGAAAAAGTGATTTAAAAACTATTTTCAGAGGATTGAAATGTAGAAAAATATCTTGCGAAGATATTTTGAAATAAATAATTTGGGAAATATTAAGGCTTGATGGTTGTTTGTGGATGTTATATGATAGTTAAATAACCGACTATCAATACTGGCCAGTGCGCTGATCGTTTCGAAGAGACCAGGATCGAGATTAATTTCTCGAAAACCACTTTGATCTGGTTTGAATGTTTTCGTGAGGAAGACAAGAGCTTGGCGACGAAGATGGAGCAGTGAAGTGCAAGGGCTGATCGCTACCAATCCTAAGGGTGATTCCAAAATGGATGTTGTAGGAATAGTGCATTCGGTTCCGTTCGAACCTGGAACAGACTTGTATGAACGAATGCTATCAGAACATCATGAGGTTGACGATGAGCATTCTAAGTGTATGTGTGCTAAAAAGGTAACAAGTAGCCCGACCCTCATCAACTGGGAATGGCTGAAACAGGAGAGGTGCAGCAAGGCTAAGTAGCTAGCAACCAATTAGGGTAAGGTCATCCCTGTCTAGATGTACGTTTTTTATTCGGCTGTATGGGCGGTGACTGATCCCAATCTTGGGGTGATCTTATTCGAACTATCCGGTAAGGGGTAGCTCCGATCTTGTGTTGTAAGGGATCAGGGAGGATCCATGGTACAGTGATCTAGGCCACATACTGTGATGGACGGTACCCCAGTAGCCCTGCCATTGATGGAATTCTAATCTCTAATAAGTGCCTTCGGACTTGTTTATATACCTATTATGCTGGAATTTAATGAATGTAACAATTTAGGTTATTTGAATAAGTATTTGTATATAGACACTACTATAATATCAGATGATTTGATAAGAAATGTTTTGGTTATCGTAAGGTTAAAAACCAGCATGTTTATTTGTGGCATGATCTTATGAGATACCTTTGATTTCAAAGGATTTTGAAAACTTTAATAATCCAATTGAGTTTTTTTTCTCACGCTTGTTTTCCAGACTAACTCGGGTGTTATTTCGCTATAATTCTCAGGTCAGACTGAGTATTATAGAATACAGATTCTGGATGGACTGTTGTGGAGCTTAGAAGACGAGCTGGATGGCGAGACGTATCCCACGTACTTGAAGTATATTCTGCTGTGCAGTATAAGCTGTATAGTCAGCTTTTGCGAGGACAAGTTAATATAACTGTCCAGTAATTGTTTTTATTTTGATGTACTCCGATGATATAATGTTTAAAACAAATGTAGTTTCTTTTTGTGTAAAGATCGTTTATTATCTATTATATTTTGTTCCGCTATGACGGTAAGATTCTGTTGTTTTTTTCTCTTCTTCTACCTCCTTCTTCTTTCCCTTACGGACTGGTTATTCAGCATTCGATCGTCGACATTTAATTCAGTGGATATATTAATGTCGATTTTCGGACGTCGAGAAATCGTGTAGTGACATTTTGGTATCAAAGCAAATAGTTAAGCGAGAACCTTGGCTCTGGTAGGGAGTACTCATTAGAAATAGAGTTCGTAGTACTGTAGAATGAGTTTGAGTGTATTAATAGATATGAGCGCGTATTTGTTAGTGAATACAAAAATTGTTTTTATATTGTGTTAACTTATCGGTTGAGTGTTTATGGATTCTGATCGATATGTGGGACGCCATGTCATCGATAGGGGTTTCTAAACTCTTAAACAAGATAAGTCAACACAATATTGTTTTAAAATAGGGTAAATGAAATAATTTTACCCAAATTAATTTTGTATATAAAAGAAATAATTTTCCATAAATTATTATAGTATATGGTTGCTTAGTTGTTAGGAAGTAATAATATTAAATTATTATAATGGTTAAGTGAAAAGTGAACAAGAATTGAAATTATAACCAAGGTTAAGAAATTAACTTATATAACAAAATGGAGTTTGTAAATGTGAATTATAAATATAATTTACAAATTGAAATAAGATGCCAGGGTAATTTTTGAATAAGGATTAAAAGGATTTGGACTTCGAAATTTTAGAAATTAAATTCCTTTGATTTGAATGATTTTCAAAGGTTTTGGAGAAACAATGGTGATATTATTTGGGAAATATTTTGAATTGAATATGGAATGTGGAATCTAAAAATATTTTTGAAGGGATAAAAGCACTAAACTCTTTTCGATCGCTAAAAAATAGTTTCGATGATGATCGCAACATCATTGGTGTTCATTTCGAGTTTCCAGGAGTGGAATTGCTGCCAAATTATTTTAAATTGGAGTTGTTTGCAAAACTGGGCTTGGTTTTAAAATTCAAACGATAATTTGATATGCAAATGAATTATGTATATAACTGATTTCAAAATGATTTTTGAAATGTTGAGTAATTGATTAAAAGACTCTGGAATCTTATTTGAAGTGCTATGGAATATAAATAAGCTATAAAAGTTAGTCAATTAGATGAAGTAAATTAAAAGATTAGTGAATGAAATGAAAATAAGTTGGAAACTTATATAAGCTTAAAATTTGAATTTAATTGGAAGATAGTTGAATCTAGTTAAGTAAAAGTGAATTTGAGGAAAAAGTCTAAGTAGACTAAATGGAATGGCTATTGAAATAAATTTATTAAATTAAAATAAATCTGTGAATGAACAAATTAATTTAAATTAGTAAATAAATGGAAAATCAGTCAAGTTGGTCTAAATAAAACGGAGGATTGAAAATAAAATTAGTAAGTAAACAAATTGATTCAAGTGGGCAAGCAAATGAATTGGAATTGCATATTAGGATGATATTTAATTTAAATTATGTAAAGTAAAGTGAAGTTGTAGAATTAATTCTAAGAGGACTAAAATAATTTAAGTTTGGAATAAAGTCCATTTGGATTTAAAATAAATTAGTAAGCGGAATTAATTAAAAAATGGTGAACTAAATATGGTTTGAAATAAGATGAATAGAATTCGATATTAAAAATGAAAGATAAATTGAATTCACAATGGAATTGGAAATTTAAGATTAAATAAAATAGATATAAAAGCTTAAATGGTAAAGTGAAAGTAAATATAAGAAGTGTATACAATATTTATATCGAACTTAAGAAATGGATGGTGAAATTCTTAAGTAAAATTTGGTATTAGAAAATGTACTAAGTTAATAATTGAAGGAAGATTAAACTTGAAAGTTGTGAAATGGGATAATTGTGAATGAGTGGATAGAAATCAAGATGAATATGAATAAAAAGGAAATTGATATAGCTAATAATCAATTAAGATAAATGTGTAGGATGTACGTATATTACTTTATTCGCATAACGATTTGATCCAGATTCGAGCACAGAATTTCGAGATAGTGATATCGATCCGAGTTGGAATTTTTCACTCGATTTTCGACGGCGGACCCTGCATATGGATTTTGATTGATTTTGGAAATTGTCTATCATAGTTGTGGCTATGCAAGGAGAATGACGGTTTCTGATCAAGAAACCAGATCTGAGTCCGCACAAGAGAGTCAGGTGGACGGTACTAGTTCGGAAGTGAAATTGTGTGATCGAGTGAGCAATCGAATTTGATATTGCATACAGATGATATATGTGCAATGTACGGGCTTGAATGAAATAGATGTTGAAACTTTTGTAAAGAAATGCATAAAATGATTTTGAATTCTGTGATTAGATATTATTGCTAAGTATGATACATGTAATTAAAAGAAAAAAGGAAATTAATGATTTTGATTTTAGAAAATAAAATTTTATGGTCCGATAAAAAGGTACGTATTTAAATTGTCATATGAAATTTGATGGTTTTTTAGACTAGCCACTTGGCGTTTCGTTTTCTTTTGAAATCTGGGGGCCCGTAGAGACATTTTGTAGCCGTACCAATCTAGCCGCGCAAAGGAGACGCTGGCAAAAAATTTCAAAATTTTAAGGAGTTAGAAAATTTTTGATAATTCAAATTTGGTTTTAAATTTGAATTGTTGAGTAAATAATATTGTTTGGAAGTTATAGATGAGTTTAGGAAGTTAGTAAGAGTGATAGTGTCTTTAATAAAAAGATTGTTTTGGTGTTATTAAAACTGTTTGGTTTTGGAAAGTTGTTAAAAACTATTTGGATTGGGGGAATAGCAAACATGTTATGGATCATTCTTCTTACTAGTAATTTCGGGGATGAAATTCTTTTAAGGGGGGGAGGAATGCGACGACCCGAAATTTTTGAACATTTGAAATTGGAATATTTAATTGACTTTAAATATTTCAAAGATAATTTTTAACTTGAATTTCAAATGTAACCAATTATTGGATAATTAAATTATTAAATTTAATAATTAGAAATTGGGTGAAATGGTGAACCTTGGTTTTTAAGCTTGTTAAAAATATTTCGAGGGCTTATAGAATATATATTAATAATACTGGAGGTAATAGAACTTTTAAAACTGAATTTAAAACTGATTTGTTCAGTTTTAAAAATATATCGTTTAAATTGAATTTAAAAATAACCTTCCGATACACAATCTCGGATTTTGACGAAAACAGGTCCATTGGATCCGTAATAATGTATTATTATCGGATTTCAATTTTTGTAGCATTTGGAGTTGTCGTGTGATCGTACGGTAGATAAATGCGCTAAAATCTACATCGAAAATTCAATAATAACTGGGTCCACAAAGCTGTCTTTTCCATACGATCGAGTTAGGCCTCGAAACCTTTTCCATCGTGTTCATAATTGGGGTATAAAATTATGAATACCTGGCAGCATGACTCAATAGGAATTCGAAATTTTAAGTTGCATTTTTGAGACGCTTTAAATTTAAAATTTAAATAATTTAACTGGTCAAAATAATTCACACCATCTTTTTATATCTTGGCCACTTGTCTTCTAGTTCACGCCAACTGTCACCTTCGCATACCAGATGTCCCTCTTCTCTTTCTTTGTTTTTAGCCGAGAAATAGAAATAAAAAATATGATAAGTTCGAAGTTAAGAAAATGATGGACGAAAATAAGGATCTCGCGTTCCCTTCCTGTTCGAATTTAAAGTCTTTGAGAAATCGTGGCCGAAGCCTATTTTATAAAAAAAATCATCGTCGATTCGTGAGCGAACTCGTGACCAGGATGGGAGATGCGAGTACGGTCGTGAGGCGATTTACTCAAGTGCGACTAGTGCTTTGGGTAGGTCGAGGTTTGGCGCTCACGATGGCGGTGGCAGGTTCGTGAGCGCATGTGAGGTCGAGGCGGATGGTAGCATTGGGGGAATGGGTCGCGGTCTTCGGTGCTGCGGTGGAGTTAGGGGTTCGTTACTGTTTGGGCTAGGGTTCGGTGAACTTCTTCGGTTCTGGAAGGGATGTATGGTAGCCCTTCGATCGACCAGCTGATAATTGAGAGTTACATAAATTACTGATATATATATAATGTACATTTAGGTTTCAGCTGGTTATAGAATTTTGAAATTTATTTTCACAGATAAATATATATGGGTCATATTCGATTTGAAAAGATAGTTAATTATTAGTTAGTATTGGGTATAGCGGTTAGTTAATCAATTTATAATTAGAAAAAAGAGTGAAATAAAAATTTAAATAGTAAGGTATATTTCAGTTTTAGTGTATATATATGTATATAATTTTACAGAAAGGAATTACTGTTTTGTATTTACAGAAAAAGGAAAGAAAAAAATTGTTAGTTTAAAACGAAATCATTAGTTAACTAAATTTATTAAACGGTAATTAATTGTTCGATTAGTTTGAATATTAATAAATCATATGACGTTATACAAGGTTAAAAACCGATAAATCAAGGCGAGTCGAAGTGGATTGCAAACAAAAATCAAAGGTGTGTTAATCTCACTCATTTGGATTACCTTTTAAATTTAAATAGTTAAATTTAAATCATTGGTTGTCTACTTGAATTGATAATTTATTGTCAGCTTGGATGTGATATGTGTGTGTGTGTTGGGGTGATTGATTTTCCGCATTATATAGCGGATGAGACCCTATGCACCCCGCATAATAGAGGATGACCCTTTATACCGCGATCGAAGTCAGATTGGTATTTTTTGTATTGTGCTAACATCTGTGGATGAAAAAAAAAACAGGTTGGAGGGATCCAACTGGATTCTTCAAAATGTCAAATTAATTTTCATATTCTATGATATAATTCATTGATTATCTGTTATAGATTAGTTATATTAGGAATTGAAAATATTGGATGCTATGGTTTGATTGAACGTATTTGAGTATATTGAGTTACCAAAATATATAGATTGGATTTTTCAAGGGAAATAAAAGAGAGATTTTTTTTAAAGTAAAATAATTATAGAGAATTTGGGTAAATTAAAGAATGAATTGGAAAAGGATAAAAGTTGATTTTTTAATTCTAATAAATAAATTCCAAATATGAAAAAGGATTTTTTTTTGAATAAATGGGAGTAAATGAATTTTTTAAACTTAAGTGATATTATTTAGAGGAATAAAAGATTTATTTTTAAATTTAGGATTTAAATGGTTTGGGAAGAAATAAAAGAAGAATTTTGAAATAGAGTATGAAATTTATAATTTTAGTTTTAAATAAGATTTTTAAATCATAATTAAGAAGTGAATCTGGAAATTTCTGAAATAAACTTTGAATAAATCAAGAAATAAATTCTATGGAGAATTAAATTTAGAGAATTGATTTTTAAATCGATTAAGTGATTGAAACAGTATTTCAAAAGAGAATGAGATTATGAAATTTATAAACGGGGTTTATGAATAAAGTGAATATTAGTTGATAAATTTGAAAGTATAAATTCACGGTGGGAATTTATATGGATATGGTAATTTATTTTAAAAATAAAAAAGGTGGTTTTATTTTTAAAAGTGTGGAAAAGAAATTTACGGGATGGGAACGTAAATTAAATTGTGATAAATCGAACAGGATTTATAAATGAATAGATGGTTATATTTTAAATGGCAAGTGTATTGCCCTGAAAATCCAAGTATATTTTCAAAGAAAAATTTCCACGTATAAGTTAAAAGTTTTAAAGTTGTTTTAAAAGAATTTTTTTGATAAATTTATTATTTAAGTTGTTTAAAATTTTAAAGGTAAATATTTATTAAGTTATGTTATAGTAGTAATTATTTTAAGGTTAAATTGGTATTATGATTTAAAAGGTAATTATTAAATATTTATATTCTATAAAGTAGTTTTATTTTAAAGGTAGTTTGGCTAAAGTTTTTATTTGAAAAATTAGTATAGAATTTCATAACTTTTATTTTAAAATTAATTTGGCGTAAGTTTTACATGAGAAATTATTATAAAATTTCGCAACTAGTATTTGAAATAAAGTGTTTTAAGTAGTTTTTATTTTAAGTGTTTAAAGTACATATTTTTGGATAAAATGATTTAAATTATTTAAAAACCTAAAGTATTAAGACTTGGTGATTTTCAGTGGAAATAAAACCAATGGATGGAAATTTATTCCGCGAGAGAAAAAGTGATTTGCAACTATTTTAGAAGGATTGAAGTGTAGAAAAATATCTTGCAAAGATATTTTGAAATAAATAATTTGGGAAATTGTTAAGGCCTGATGGCTGTTTGTGGATGTTATATGATAGTTAAATAACCGATTATCAATGTTGGCCAATGTGCTGATCGTTTCGAAGAGACCGAGATCGAGATTAATTTCCCGAAAACCACTTCGATCAGTTTGAATGTTTTCATGAGGAAGACAAGAGCTTGGAGTCGAAGATGGAGCAGTGAAGTGCAATGGCCAATTGCTACTGATCCTGAGGATGATTCCAAAATGAATGTAGTAGGATTAGTGCCTTCGGTCCCATTTATACCCGAAACGGACTTGTATGGACGAATGCTATCAGAACATCGTCAGTGGGACGATGAACATTCTATGTGTGCTTAAAAGGTAATGCAAAGCCTCGAGCCTCATCAACCGGGAATGGCTAAAACAGGCAAAGTGCAGCAAGGCTAAGTGGCTAGCAACCAGTTAGGGTAAGGTCATATCTGTCTTGATCTCCCTTTTTATTTGGCTGTGTAGGCGGTTGCTGATCCCAACCGCAAGGTAATCATATTCGGACTATCCAGCAAAGGGTAGCTCCGATCTTGTGTTGCAGGAGATCAGGAAGGATCCTCGGTACGGTGATCGAGACAACGTACAGTGACGGACGGTACCCTAGTAGCCCTGCCATTGATGGAAACTCAATCTCCATTAAGTGCCTTCAGATTTGTTTGTATACCTATTATGTTGGAATTTAATGAATGTAATAATTTCAGCTATTTGAATAAGTGATTATATATAGACACTACTATAATATTAGAGGATTTGATAAGAAATGTTTTGGTTATCGTAAGGTAAAAACCCAACGTGTTTATTTTTGGCATGATCTTACGAGATACCTTTGATTTCAAAGGATTTTAAAAACTTTAATAATCCAATTGAGTGTGTTTTCTCACGCTGGTTTTACAGACTGACTCGGGTGTTATTTTGCTACAATGCTCGGATCAGATCGAGTATTATATAATACAGATTCTTGATGGACTGTTATGGAGCTCAGGAGATGAACTGGATGGCGAGACGTATCCCACGTATTTGAAGTACATTCCGCTTTGCAGTATAAGTTGTATAGTCAGCTTTTGTGAGGACAAGTTAATATGACGGTCCAGTAATTGTTTTGATATTGATTACTCTGATGATGTAATGTTTAAAACAAATATAGTTTCTTTTTTTGTAAAGATCGGTTATTATCTATTATATTTTGTTCCACTGCGATGGTAAGATTCTGTTTTTGTTTGTTTTCTCTTCTTCTACCTTCTTCTTCTTTCCCTTACGGACTGGTTTTCCGGCATTTGATCGTTGGCATTTAATTCAGTGGACGTATTGATGTCGATTTTCGAACGTCGAAAAATCAAGTCGTGATAATTGCTCCATCTTCGACTCCAAACTCTTGTCTTCATCATGAAAACGTATCGTTGGATCGAAGTGGTTTTCGGATCCCAAATCCGATCCCGGTCTCTTCGAAACAACGTTCGCTATTTCCCAGTAAACTCAACCCCGGTTCTTTAGGAAATACACAGAAGAAAATCAGATGGGAGTTCACCTCCTAACCGTTAGTGGACGGATTTCCTCATAAACGTCCTAGAAGAACGAACGAGCTTATACGTACAGTATAGCATCTCGAACGGTAACTGTACCATATAATTCCCGTACTCCTTCTAGATATTTTCAAAGTCATATTTGGGTCCAGATTTGATAGTCGGTCATTTAACTATCAAATAAATAATCAATTCAACTAATTATTTTATTTCCACCGAAAAACACCCAGTCTTATAAAAATTAAATTTTATAATTTAAATCACTTTACACAAAAATATGTACTTAAAGCATTTAAAAATAAAACAACTTAAATCACCTTACTATAATCTAATAGTTATGAAATTCCATAATAATTTTCCAAGTAAAACTTAAGCCATAAACTATTTTTAAAATAAATTTTTTATATGAAGTATAAATATTAGAAAATTTTCTTTCAAAAACATAATAAATTAACCTTTAAAATAATTAATACTAAAACTAATTTGAATAAGATTTTCTTTAAAATGAAAACAATTTAAAATAATAAATTTCTCTAAAACATTCTTTTAAAACAATTTTAAAACCTTAAACTTATACATAAAAATTTCCTTTGAAAATATACTTGGCTTTTTAGGGAACTACACTTTTCATTTAAATATAACCCATATAATCCTTTATAAATCGTGCTCGATTTATCCCATTTTAGTTTACGTCCCAATCCCGTAAATTTCTTTCAACACTTCAAAAATAAAACTAACTTTTTATTTTTAAAACAAATTTCCATCTCCTTATAATCACTTTAAAAAATATATATTTAAAGTATTTACATTAAGGCTACTAAAATTACTGAAATAAAATTAATACTTAAGAAATTTTATAAGAGTTTCTGAGTAAAACTTAAACAAAAATTTCCTTTTAAAATAAAGTAATTGTATCAAATATTTATGTTAAAATTCCTTTTTAAAAATCATAATACTAATTTACCTTAAAAATAATTAACTAGCATAATTAACTTAAATAGATATTTAAATTCTCTTAAAAATAATTAAATAATAAATTTTCTAAAACACTCTAGAAAAAAATTTAAAACTTCTAGTTTATACTTTGAAATTGTTTCTTTGAAAATATACTTAGTTTTCCAGGAAAAATATACTTTCCAACTTTTAAAAATAAAATCACCTTTTATTTTTAAAATTGAATTGCATATTTTCTTATAAATTCCACTGGAATCTATACTTTCAAATTTATCCACTTACAAATATTCCACTTCATTTATAAACCCAGTTTACAAATTTCCATTCCTCACTTTCCTTTAAATCATAGTTTCCCAAACACTTAATTGATTTCAAACCGATTTCCTAGTTTAAATTCCCTTTAAAATTTATTATTCGATTTATCCAATTCCCAATAATTATTTACTAAAGAATTTTCTTTTCCTTTAAAAACCCGATTTCATTCTATTCTATATTTTAAAATACCAAATTATATTCATCCAAACCATAGCACCAAATAACTTAATTTCCAATTCAATCAATCACAGGATATCACATAACATATAACAGATATGAAAAATAATTACAATATTTCAAGGAATCCAGTTGGACCCCTCCAACCTATTTTTCTGCATCCACAGATGTTAGTACAACAAATGAAATACCAAATCCCACTTCGAGAGCAAATCGCGGCATAGGGGTCATCCGCTATTATGTGGGGTGCATAGGGTCTCATCCGCTATATAGTGCGGGAATATCAATCACTCCAAATATATACATTACTACATATAATATCATATCTAGATTGATAATAAAATCACACCCAATCAATCAACCAATATTTTAAATCTAAACTAATTAAATTAACCAGTAATACAGATGTGAGTGAGATTAACCCATCTTGCGTTCTCGTCGAGCATTCCAATTTTAAATTAAATCGAGCCCGTTCGATTTGATCTAAAATTCTTGCTTACTCAAATGTCATCAGATCCATTGTAGCGTGTAAAGCTCCTCGCCGCGATTCCAGCACTTTCTGTTTCATCGAATTCCGACCACGCATGCAAGAGATATGTTATTTTTAAAGTTTCCAGTACAATTTATAAAACAATTTTCTTTTCTTTTTTTAACAAAATACATATCAACATCTGGTTGTACGATCTAGAAAGAGAATTAGGGCCGCATGTTTGCTTCTTCCTCAACGCTCATTCCAGGTTTGTTAAACCCATCAATCGGCAAATCTAAACGATTACCACGCCCCCTTTGTCAAGTTCGACGACGATCCGATGCTGCCACGAGAAAGCTCATCGCGAACTCCCTGTCCACCCTGAAACTAGTCGAGCTCGGCTACGCCTAGCCTCCTAAAACTCGCATCCAACTGCCGAGATACGCGGCCTCCTTACGCCTACTACGGTTGACGATAGATAAAATCTACCGTAGGATGTAAAGATCATGCAATGCCCTACGACTTCATAGTTGGTGATTTCTTCTGAAAATCAATGGATAAGGAGAAGGAAATGGGGGAAAGTAGATCGTTTTCGGCCATAGAAATTCTGAGTGGCAACTGAGAAATAGGAGACTACTGTTTCGGCTGTAAAACTAGTTTATATAAACATTTATAAATATTATTTTAATATTATCTCCAATTTTAACAAGTTTTTTCAAATGAACTCCAAACCATATGTTCCGCCTGGCATTTATAATGTTTTACCCGCATTCCGAACATAATGGAATGTGTTTCGGTGACTAAATTGATCTATGTTGAAGATAACTTTTTGAATCGATTTAAAATATTAAATTTTCAATTTTAATTTCAACGCGTTTCTCGTCCGTATGAACAAACGGTAACTCAAAACGCTACGAAATTTGAAATTCGATAATAATTAACTATTACGGATCCAATGGAATTGGTTTCATTGAATTCCAAGATTGTGCCCCGAAGGCTATTTTAACTCGCCCATTAAATCGAGCGATTTACAAAATCATCGAAATCATTTAAAACTTCACTTTTAAAACTTTACTAACTTAATTATAAATAGTAGAGAATTTATATTCACATTAGAAACCATCCCGATTCAATTTAAATCAAAATCTGATTATTTAAATTATTACTATATATTAAATTTCACTATTAAATTAATATAAAAATTCCAATTTTAACTTATCTACCTTTGATTCCATCTAAAAGTCCAATACTATAGTTTAAATCCAACTAGACTTGAATAAGTTTTTGAAACCATTTCATATACATTTATATCTCAGATTTACAAATTATCTTAATTTAAATGTAAAATTACTATTTATCCAAGTCCAATTAAATTGCCATATTTGAAATTATAACTAATTTTATGGATTCAACCAAATCTTCATATTTCAAAATCAATTAACAACCTACACTCAACATTTACAATGAATTAAATGTTCAAAATTAATGATCAAAGTTCCGGGTCATTACATTCCACCCCCCTTATAAAATTTCATCCTCGAAATTTGCTCAGGTAGGAAAAATACTCTCCTAAGCCATTAACTTACCCAAAACCCACTTAATTAAAACTTTCATTCTCTTCTCAAAACCCTTTTGTTTAATCTAAACCCTTAGCCTTCATTTCTAACTTAAAAACTTGGATTTCTAACATCATTCCGAAAATCAACTTTTCTAGTCGACCAAAATTTTCAAAACTTTCAAAAAAATTCTAATTCCCAAAATTTTCAAAAAAATTTGACAGCGTCTCTTTTGTACGGAGAGCGTTTTATAATATCACAAATATGATAAAATATATATATCGACCCACATGGTTGGAAAACAAAATATATAGCAGTACATTATCATTTCTTAACTTTTATTGCATAGGCATACCTCATATTAGTGTTTATATGCGAGTGGCTTAATTTATATGCATTTATGCCCTCCAAACTCCAACAGATTGCCTCCCATACTTGTACTTACTCAACAAGCACATTAGTTTCCAAAATCATGAAATTTTAACAACATTCCACTTACCTACTAGCCTAACACAAAGCCTTATAACCCAAACAAATAAACTTCATAATCCAACAAGTTAACCATATATTACAAGTAATCATAAGGTTTAAACTATATTTTAGTTTCCTCCATAAATTCATATATCATTTTACTCCATTTGAAATGATTTACAACCAAGTTCACTATATTCAATTTATCTTTGCACCAACCAATCTCATATTCATATCAAATTGGTTTATATGCCTTGCTTACATATTTTCACCTTTTCCAATTCCAAATTGATTAATTTGCATCACATTCATAATTCACTTTCATTTATATGCAATCCACTTAATTAAATTTCAATCCATTCCAATTCATTCAAAAACAAATTTTATTTACTTTCGTTTATGACCAAACGACTAATTTACTATGCAAATTTGATGTTATTCATGCAAATAACAATTACTTAAGCTTATAACCATTTTAAATTAATTCCAACTAAAATTATATTAATTTCATTCCATTTTAAACTATTCACAACCTATACATTCTCATTTTCATTTTATTATAAATTAAATCCCTACTCTTGCTTTTTAGTTTCATTATCCAAACAAGTTTTATTCAATATCATTTCAATTAAATTAAATTTCCTTTTAATTCAATTCTATTTCAATTTAATTCAAGTTTGTCTAAATTTTATTTAACCAACTCAAATCCATACCATTTCTTTTACTAATTAAAATAAGAATTTAATTCCATTCAATATTATTTATAGCTCATCTGAATTTTTGATTTCAATTCAATCTAAATTCAACTCAATTTCATTTAATTTAATTTAAATCCAATTCGATCAAATTTTATTTCTCAATCCAATTTAAAATTTTATTTTTCGATTTATAAGTCCAAAACTTATTTACTTACTTAAGTCCATTCATATTTTATATTTTATTTCACCTTATTTCGACTCACCTTTTATTTAGAATTAAATTTTGAACTTTCCATTTCTTCTATTCATAAGTTTAGAACTTATTTACTTAAAATCTTTTATTACTCACTTGATTTCATTTACATCTTATATTCATAATGTGGATTATTTATTTCACTTAAGGACTTAAGTGTATTCATCATTCAATAATTGTAACTTATACTTATACAATTATCCTACCTTTCCACTTAATATCCAGTTCAACCCAAATCCAAATCCAAATTTAATTTTATTTAACTTACCTTAAGTTAAATTCCAATATATCTTATTTACTTTGATTTACTCAAGTTAAATATTAATTCCGGAACTAAAATTTCCATTTTCCTTCCTTTTTGGAACAACTTCATTTTATAAATTAAATATCGATTCCTTTTGGCTTTTCACATAACTTAAATAGAATTCCCAGAATTCAATTACCCGATTTTATTTAAAACCATTTTGAAATCATAATTAACACATACCCTCCTGGTACACCAAATCAAACCTCCGAAATTCAAAACAACTTGGTTTTACCAAAACAATTTCCTTCTAGAATTTCCAAAACAAACTTGTTTATCAAACAAGTCCAAACAAATAATCGTACCAAACCACCTCGGTAGCAATCCGTCACTTAGAAACTCGAAAATGAATACTAATGATGTGACCATCATCATCTGGATTATTTCCCAGCGATTGAAGTGAATTCAGTTGCTTCCTTACTTCCAAAAATTTATTTCAAATCATTTCTATTCAAAAAATTTCCCAAAATAATACTCCACTATTTCCTCTAGACACTTCGAAAAATATTTCCAAAAATTTCCACGATTTAAAATTCTCAATTTTTGTTCAAATTCATTTCAAAAAAATTTCCCAAAAATTTCCAGGATTTAGATTCTGGTTTAAATCAGTTTTAGTTAAGTTCCATTGTATTATTTAATACTTACATAACTCTATTTGGTTATAAATGTAAACCATTTCAAATTTTAGTTTCTTATTTGATTATAATAGAACAACCAACATCCAAATATATATAATAATTTCAAAAAATTATTTCTTTTATATCAGAATATAATTTTGGGTAAATTATTTCATTTACCCACTTTAAAAAACAAAACTATGACGGTTTATCTTGTTTAAGAGTTTAGAAACCCATATCGATACAGTTGCACTTCCTGTACCGACCAGAATTCATAAACACACAACTGATAAGTCAACACAATATAAAAAAATTATATTCACTAACAATTATGCTCTCATATCTATTATTACACTCAAACTCATTCTAGAGTACTACCGACTCTATTTCTAATGAGTAGTTTCCCCCACCAAAGCCTAGGTTATCGCCAACCTAAGCTCTGATGCCACATGCGATGACCCGCCCTTCTCGACCCTCGAAAAATCGACACAAATACGCCACTATATAGTATGCCGACGATCGAATGCCGAAAAAGACAGATTGCTGAGGGAAAGAAAGAAGGAGGTAGAAGAAGAGAAAACAAAACAACATCATAATCTCACAATCGCAGAGGAACAATATATAATAGATAAATGACTGGTCTTTATACAAAAAGAACTATATTTTTTTATACATTACATCATCAGAGTACAACAAAATCAATAACAAATACTGGACAGTTATATTAACTTGTCCTCACAAAAGCTAACTATATAGCTTATACTGCACAGCGATATACTTCAAGTACGTGTGATACGTCTCGCCATCCAGCTCGTCTTCTGAGCTCCATAGCATCCCATCCTGTATTTTATAATACTAGGTCTGACCTGAGCATTATAATAAAATAACACCCAAGTCAGCCTGGAAAACCATCATAAGAAAATACACTCAATTTAATTATTAAAGTTTTCAAAATCAAAAATCAAAGGTTTGTCGTAAGACCACGCCACAAATAAATATGTCGGATTTTTACCTTACGATAACCAAAACATTTCTTATAAAATCCACTGATATTATAATAGTGTCTAAATACAAATACTTATTCAAATAGCCGAAATTGTTACATTCATTGAATTTTAGCAATACTAGGCTCTACAATTAAAACCGTAAAGGGAACGTAGGGAGAATGGATTTCCACTAATGAATAGGCATTGGGGAACCACCTGTCACGGTACCTGGTCTAGATCAGCATACCGAGGATCCATCCTGATTTCCTGCAACACAAGACCGGAGCTACCCCTTAGTGGATAGTTCGAATAAGATCACCATGCAGTTGAGATCGGCAACCGCCCACACAGTTGAATAAAAGGGACATCTAGACAGAGATGACCTTACCCTAATTGGTTGCTATCCACTTAGTCTTGCTGCATAACCACTGATTTTCAGTCATTCCCGGTTGATGAGGCTCGAGGCTAAGCACTACCTTTTACGAACACATCTCACTTAGAATGCTCATCGTCCTCCTAATGATATTCTTAAAGCATTCATCCATACAAGTTCGTTCCCGGTCCGAACGAAACCGAAGCCACTACTCCTATTACATCCATTTTAGAATCATCTTAGGATTAGTAGCGATTAGCCCTTGCACTTTATTGCTCCATCTTCAACTCCAAGCTCTTGTCTTCATCACGAAAACGTGCTCGTTAGATCGAAGTGGTTTTCGGATCTCAAATCCGATCCCGGTCTCTTCGAAACAACATTCGCTATTTCCTAGTAAACTCAACCCCGGTTTTTTAGGAAATACACAGACGAAAATAAGATCGGAGTTCGCCTCCTAACCGTTAGTGGACGGATTTCCTTATAAATGTCCTAAAAGAAAGAACGAGTTTATACGTACAGTATAGCACCTCGAATGATAACTGTACCATATAATTCCCGTACTCTTTCTAGATATTTCCTAAGTCATATTTGGGTCCAGATTTGATAGTCAGTCATTTAACTATCAAATGAACAATCAATTCAACCAAATATTTTATTTCCATTGAAAAACACCCAGTTTTATAAAAATTAGATTTTATAATTGAAACCACTTTACCCAGAAATATATACTTAAAACATTTAAAAATTAAACTACTTGAATCACCTTACTCAAAAATAATAGTTACGAAATTCCATAATAATTTTCCAAGTAAACTTAAGCCACAAACTATTTTTAAAATAAAATTTCTACATAAAGTATAAATATTAGAAAGTTTTCTTTTAAAAACATAATACTAGTTTAACCTTTGAAATAATTACTACTAAAATTAATTTGAATAAGATTTTCTTTAAAATTCTAAAATAATTTAAAATAATAAATTTCTCTAAAACATTCTTTTAAAACAATTTTATAACCTTAAACTTATACATAAAAATTTCCTTTGAAAATATACTTGGCTTTTAAGGGAAATACACTTTTCATTTCAATATAACCCAAATAATCCTTTATAAATCCAGCTTGATTTATCCCAATTTAATTTACGTCGCAATCTGGTAAATTTCTTTCAACACTTTAAACATAAAACCACTTTTTATTTTTAAAGCACATTTCCATCTCCTTATAATCACTTTCAAAAATATATACTTAAATTATTTACATTAAGGCAACTAAAATTACTTAAATAAAAATAATACTTAAGAAATTTTATAAGGGTTTCTGAGTAAAACTTAAACCAAAATTTCCTTTTAAAATAAAGTTATTATATCAAATATTTATGTTAAAATTCCTTTTTTTAAATCATAATACTAATTTACCATTACAAATAATTAACTACCATAATTAAATTAAATAAATATTTACTTTCTCTTAAAAATAATTAAATAATAAATTCTCTAAAACATTGTAGAAATTTTTTTAAAAAAAACTTCTAGTTTATACTTTGAAATCTTTTCTTTGAAAATATACTTAGTTTTCCATGAAAAATATACCTTTCAACTTCTAAAAATAAAATCACCTTTTATTTTTAAAATGAATTGCACATTTACTTATAGATTCCACCAAAATCTATACTTTAAAATTTATCCACTGATAAATATTCCACTTCATTTATAAACCCAGTTTACAAATTTCCATTCCTCATTTTCCTTTAAATCACAATTTCCAAAACACTTAATCAATTTCAAACCGATTTCCTGGTTTAAATTCCCTTTAAAATTTATTACTCGATTTATATAATTTCCAATAATTATTTACTAAAGAATTTTCTTTTCATTTCCTTTAAAAACCCAATTCATTCTATTCTATATTTTAAAATACCAAATTATATTCATCCAAACCATGGCACCGAATAACTTAATTTCCAATTCAATCTATCATAGGATATCACATAACATATCACATATATGAAAAATAATTACAATATTTTAAGGAATCCAGTTGGATCCCTCCAACCTGTTTTCCTACATCCATAGATGTTAGCACAACAAATAAAATACCAAATCCCACTTCGAGGGGGACATCGCGGTATAAAGGGTCATCTGCTATTATGTGGGGCACAGAGGGTCTTATCCGTTATATAATGCGGGAATATCAATCACCAATATATATACTACTACTATATATAATATCATATCCAGACTGATAATAATAATCACATCTAATCAATCAACCAATATTTTAAATTTAAACTAATTAAATTAACCAGTAATCCAGATGTGAGTGAGATTAACTCACCTTGTGTTTTCGTCGAGCGTTTCAATTTTAAATTAAATCAAGCCCGTTCGATTTAATCTAAAATTTTCGCTTGCACCAAACATAACCATATCCATTGCAGCATGTGGAGCTCCTCCCTGCAGTTCCAGCGCTTCCTATTTCATCGAATTCTGACCACGCATGCAAGAGATATGTAATGTTAAAGTTTCTAGTACAATTTATATAACAATTTTTTTATTTTATAAAATAACAGAACAGCATTTGGATGTATGATCTAGAAAGAGAATCAGGGCCGCATGTTTGCTTCTTCCTCAATGCTCGTTCTAGGGTTGTTAAACCCATCGGCCACCAACTATAAACGATTATCGTACCCCCTTCGTCAAGTTCAACGATGATCCGATGCTGCCACGAGAACGCTCATCGTGAACTCCCTTCCCACCATGAAACTGGTTGAGCTCGGCTACGCCTAGCCTCCTAAAACTCGCTTCCAACTACCGAGAGATGTGGCCTCCTTACTCCTTCTATGGTTGACGATGCTAAAATCTACCATAGGATGTAGAGATCTTGCGACGCTCTACGACTTCGTAGTTGGTGATTTCTTCTGAAAATCGATGGATAAGGAAAAAGAAATGGGAGAAGGTCGATCGTTTTTGGCCGTAGAAATTCTTAGTGGCGGCCGAGAAATAGGAGACTAGGGTTTCGGCTGTAAACAGTTTATATAAACGTTTATAATATTTTTTTAATATTATCTCTAATTTTAACAAGATTTTTCAAACAAACTCCAAACCATACATGCCGCTTGACATTTATAATGTTTTACCTGCATTCCAAACACAATGGAACGTGTTTCGGAGGCTAAATTGATCGTATGTGGAAGATAGCTTTTTGAATCGATTTAAAATATTAAATTTCCAGTTTTAATTTCAACGCGTTTCTCACCCGTACGAACAAACGGTAACTCCAAATGCTACGAAATTTGAAATCCGATAATAATTAACTATTACCGATCCAATGGAACTGATTTTGTTGAATTCCGAGACTGTGCGCCGAAAGGCTATTTTAACTTGTCGATTAAATCGAGCGATTTTCAAAATCGTCGAAAAACCAAAATTTCGGGTTCTTACAGGTTCCATATCAAAAACTTAGTTAATACGGATCCAACGCAACTGACCGCGTTGGATTTTGACCTAAAACTAACGAGTCACGCAATTTATAAGAATTTGGATTTTTATATAACTTAATTTATTTAAATTTTACTACCCAGCCCACAATCACTTTCGGCCCATCCAGCTTCTAACCTTCTTCTCCAATCCCTTATGCCTGCATATGGAAGCAACCCCGTGGCCATGTACGTTAGCAAGTGATACGGAGCCAGGAGCTTCTAATCAACATTCCGACATCACCAACCTTATCCTCTCCTCGAATTCAACCTGACTAGCACCCCCATGCCACGGACGCAACGCCCCTCCTCATCTCGACCTACTCCTCCTCATCGTGCTTCCCAGGAGACACAACTATGAAAACCCTACTGAGCTCCACAAAATACGGCCATAGATGCTATTTTTAACGCCACTTGAATACGACCTCGAATCTCCACATCGAGCTCTAAATCGATATGAAATCTAAACCCTAGCTCACACAGCCCTTCGACTTACACTGTTGATTTTCAAAATAGCAGCCGCGCTTCAATTCGAGAATACCAGAAGGAAGCTCTCGCTAAACTAGGATTTTTAGAGTTGGTTTCACATTTTTTTGTCGAGTAAATTTTGAGATAATTTTTTTGAAGTTTCTTTCCTTTGTTTTTTTCTTTTCTTTCTAACGCAGCTATGGTATCTAAATGAGGAGAAGAGGAAAGCTTTTCCAAGAAGTAGATAAGCACTAGGGTGGTTTGTCTCAGTATAGAGTGGGTTGATAGTGAAAGAAAGTCAGTTGCTAGTCAAATCAACACACACACACACACACACACACACACACACACACACACACACACACACATATATATATATTATTCGAAATCAAAAAATATCTGGCTAAAATTTTGGAATCCCAATCGAGGCGTGCAGCCATGCATTCATAATATTATACCCCTATTCCGAACGTAATAGAACAAGTTTCGGGTCCTAATTCGATAGTATGGAGAAGATAGATTTTTGGACACAATTGTTATATTGAATTTTTGATGTTAATTTCAGCACGTTTCTATCCTTACGACCAAACGGTAGCTCCAATCACTACAAAATTAAAATTTTTATAATAGTGAACTATCATGGATCCGATGAAACTGGCTTCATCAAAATCCAAGGCAATGGCCAAAATGGCTATTTTTACTCGTCAATTAAAATATAAAATTTCCAAATTATAAATTAATCGCTTGAATTAAATTTTCAAGTGTTGACAATCTTCATCCATATTTAAATGACATCTAAATCAACTTTTCAAATCATTTTCATTCATTTTTAAATTAGAATTCAGTTATTCAAAAGAATATTTCAAAATTTAAAGTTAAACAATTTAATTGTCCAATATTCAACAAATTTCAATATTAGATTTCAAATGAATTTTAGTTAACAATCAATTACTTTATTTACATCTAATGAATTCAACATTTATTATTCAGTTCAACTATTGATTGTAAACGCATTCAATACATAGCATTTCCTTTTAGTACTTGTTATTACTTAAATCTTCGAAATTTGCTTATTTTAAAATTTTGTTCAAGTTCATATTCAATTACTATATTAATAAATCATTAAATTTTTAACTATTTTTATTCGTTAATTACACTAAATTTAATAATTTAAAATAGTTAAAAATACGGGTCATTACACAAGAAGAGGTTTGGAAATTAAATAATAAGCAAAGGTAGATTAGGATTTCTTACTTGAAACCCTAACGGAGTTTTTTAAATCTAAGAAGAGATAAACTGACAAATATTCACCGATGTTCCCAAAGTATTGGTGAATAAAAGTAAAGGGTCTAAGGTCTTATTAATTTTGGCGAAACGTACCAGAACCGTAAGATGAAACCAGGTCAAAAATTTATAAAATTGGAACGTTCAATAGCACAGACCCTAGTCGCCACCATCAGATAGTGGTCAATCGCCTCTTATAGGCCGATCAACCACTAGGGGGTCAACTTCTACGATCTAGGGAGTCAACTGCTTCCCTTATATTTGGGAATGTTTGATTGTTTCCGTTGCTTGATTATTTTATTCCTTAATTAATTTTGAACGTCAATTATTAACTTTGACGTTTACTTAACTCCCAAGTCTAATAATAATTGATTTTGAAATTAAAACTTTAAATTTAAATATTCATTTCAATTTTGAATACGAATTTAATTAATTTAAATTTCAAAAGTTCATAACTTCTTCGTTTGAGCTCTGTTTTCAACATAATAGATTTGAAAACTGATTAGAGTTTTGCCATGAAAGTAGTGGAATAACTTTCATAATTAAATTACAACTTTTGTAAATTTTCTGTCCCTACCATAGTTAATTAAATTTCTCTTAATTTAACTATCTAATTAGGGTTGATTTTACAGGGTGTTACTTGAAGGTTGGAGTTGAATTAGGTTTGTTCTCACTGAAGCAAGAGGAGCATTTGAGTAAAGAAGTTGGTTGAAAGGAAAATGCGTTCGGTTACGTATTTGAGCAGAATATATAAGAGGGGAATTTGGTAAGAATGAGGGGTAAACGGTATGAACGAGGAAATTTTTTAATTTCAACCAATGGGGCATTTGACCCATCACCACATCTGATGTGTTCGACGCAAAAGAACTGTAAAAGGGCAAAAAAATTCATGAACAGTATCTTAGTGTATTAAGGGATGTGTTTTTGGCCCTTCCATTTTGCGTGTTAGCGGATTTAACTTATATATGTTAAGATTTAAATTTATAATATGTGTATAATATGTTTAATTTTAAAGTTAACAATTTAATCAAACTTCTAATTTAGTAAAGAAACAAAAGATATAGGATTTTACACAAAACATTAAATTTAGGAATGAAACAGTAAGTCTTGGATTTTACACAAAAGTTCGCTCGTGAGTTCATGATTCAAACAATTTAATTTATGAAAAAAATACCCAAAACAAGTATATTCAAAACATCAACCATACAGCATAAGAAATCATTTTTGTTGCAAAATATAATAATTAACACTAGTAAAAATGGTATGGTAATGGTATTTACAAAATGGTAACTGTAACCATTATTCACCCCCCCCCCCTCCTATAGGGTGAAATCGATCCTACAAGTGGTATCAGAGCTAGGAATAGAAGTCAGCTTTTGTTTTTAAAAAAATTGATTTTTTTTTCAAAAATCAATTTTTGTTTCAAAAAGTTGAATTTTTAAAATGGCTTCTTTTAATAATGCTTTTGCTGAGGGTCAGTCCATAGTTAGACCACCAATGTTCAATGGTGAATATGCCTACTGGAAAAATAGAATGAAAATTTTTCTGAAAACCATTGACGCTTGGAATATTGTTGATACAGGTTATAGAGCACCAACTATAATTGTAGATAATCAGGAAATAGATAAACCGATGGATCAATGGACAGAACTAGAAAATAAATTACAAAATGCTAATGCTAAAGTTATGAATTCTATCATCTGTTCATTGGATCAATTTGAATTTAATCATGTCTCACATTGTCTAATTGCGTAGAAATATGGCACACACTCGAAGTGACTCATGGAGGAATGTCTCAAGTCAAAGAATCTCGCCTTGCCACGCTAAGCAGCGAATATGAGAATTTCACAATGGCCAAGGAAGAAAATGTTAAAGAGATGTATGGACGGCTTTCCAACATTGTATACAAATCAAAAGCTCTCAAGAAATTATTCACGGAATTGGAAATAGTCCGAAAAATCCTCAGAGTCCTTCCATGAAGTTTTGAAGAAAAAGTGACTGCCATTCAAGAATCGAAAGATTTAAAACAAATCAAAGTGGAAGAACTCATCGGAAATCTCACCCTTATGAACTAGAAATGAAATTCAAGGAAGAGCATGAAGGAGGAGATACTTAAAAGAAATCAATAGCTCTCAAAGGAACAACTGAAAGTGATGATGATGACGATGATGGTGGAGCAGCAGAGTTGGAAATATTAATAAAAATATTCAAAAAGTGGAATCGGAAATATGGAAATCCGACCAAAAATCATCAAGTAAAGAGCAGAATAAACAAAGTTCTAGACAATTCAGAAAAACAAGAGATCATCTGCCACAAGTGTAATAAATCAGGCCATATCAAGCCCAATTGTCCTCAAAATCGACGCGACTTTGAAAAGAAATCAAAAAGGAGAAATTTTGCAGCCACGTGGAATATAAGTGATGAAGATAATCAAAGTACTAGCAGTGAGAGTGAGAAAGCAAATATGTACCTTCAAGGTAATATAGCTGATAGCGACGATGACGAGCCAAGCGAGGTATCAAAACTCACTCACTTAGAATTACTTATATATTTCCACGAAGTAAATGTCTGTTTCGAAAGACTTAGGGAGAAATATACTAAAATTGAATCACAAAGAGATAGTTTGATAGAAGTAAATGACCAGCTTGAACAATTAGTTAAAACCTATCAAAATAGGATCCCTAAGTGTGATAAGTGTCCAACATTCGAAGAAGATATTAAAAAATCAGAAATTAAAATTAAATCGCTTGAAAATAAAATTCTGATTTTAAAGGAAAGTGAAAATACTAGGAGAGAGAACTCTATTAAAAAGTGCACACAATTATTAAACGAAAATGAATCTCTCAAAACACAAGTCCAACAATTGTCAATGACTTTAGATTTATTTTCCAAAAGTGAAAAATCGTTGAATATGCTGTTAGGGAAACAAACTGTTAATACAGTTAGACAAGGACTTGGATATAATCAATCTAAAAATGTTAGAAATGAAATTAATCGAGTCAATTCAATGTGCACAATTTGTAGAAAATTTGGACACTATCAAAACAATTGTTGGTATAGACCCAAACAGGTGAAAACTATACCAATTTGGGTTCCAAAAGGCACAAATATAAAATCTCTCAAAGTTAAACAAATCTGGATGCCGAAAGGATCATATATAAATAGTTTTGGGTCTCCATAAAATTATTTTTCAAAATATACTGCCACTAACAATCATGGACCTATAAAAACAAATAGGTCACAAAAATCTTTCATCGTGTAGGTGTGGTGGCAGGCTAAGGACAACAATAGTGTTACTTGGATTCTGGCTGTTCCAAGGACACAACGAGCGTCAAAACAAAGTTTCTTAGCCCAGTACCAAGGTGACAAAATCACAATGGGCAACAACGAAAAATTATCGTAAAGGTAAAACAGGTAATGGTATATTTTGAACGATATATTAAATGTGATAATCCGCACCGTAGTTTTAATTAAATCAGCCAATAATGTGATGATGAAATAAATGATGATTTTGATTCTGACTTATTCAAAATTATTGGCCAACTATATTCTTATGCCAAGAACACTATAAAAATATCTAGAGTCTTTGAATTACTTCATATACATTAGTTTGGATTAATAATAGTGTTGTATTGGTTGATGATAATACATTTGGTTATTTTACGGCTGACTCTATATTCACGGTTTTTTGATTATTTACATGGCTTCAATTCAAATTCAAGGGAATGTCATTTAAAAAGTTGTTAAAATTAATTTTTAGATATTTTGATGCACAATTCATGGTCTGGTCTATCAAATTCAATTAATGATAATTTTGAGTGAAAGAGAAATTCAGATGCAGATTACACTGGTAATCTAGTTGATAGAAAAATTACTAGTAGAACGTGATTTTTGTTGAGACATTTAGCAACTGCATCGTTTTTCAAAGAAAATATCTACATATTTTTCATTTCAAATAATTTTCAAATTAGCGGACATTTTTTAACCCCTTCTAGAAAATCAATTTTGACCTTGTTTACAGATTAGTCATTTTGGAAAATTTGGTTTTAAAATTATTTTTGAGTACGGTTTTAAATGATTACATTGACTAATTTGACTCCCTAATGATTATCGAAAAGATAAATAGTGATTGAAAAAGTGATGAGTGTTAATATTAATCATATATTATAACTTGAGACGGTATATTTAGTAAATTTCTTTAGAAATTTGAACAAGAGTTATAAACTTTTTGTTGGTAAAAATTCCATGACCATCTCTATTTCTATCATATTTCTAACGACCATCACTCATCAAAATTCAATATAGTTTGTCGATATGTGGTATTTTAAACAAGAATCATTCGTTTTTCATTTTATATTTTTTTAATAAAAATAAAAATAAAAATAATAATAAAATAATAATAATAAAATAAAATAAAATCCAAAGTATTCACTCTCATTTAAAAGTCCTCATGGTTATGCATGGGTGAATTACTTGGAATTTGTTATGTGCTTCCATGCTCATTTAAAATTCCTCACGGTTATGCATGTATGGAATGCATATCAAAATTGATTTTTTAAATAAACAAGTTGATTCTAATCCCGTTTAAAAGTCCTCACGCTTATGTGTGTTAGAAGATACTTGAATTCATTTTTTAAAAAATAAAATTGGAATACTTCTATTCTCATTTAAAAGTCCTAACGGTTATGCATGGTTGGTAGATATTCAAATTCCTGATATAAATATACCACAAATAGACACAACTGTATGGTTTTATATGATGATATCATTCCCATCATTCTAAAAGCGGAATATGCGCCTAACAGGGTATTTATGATTTTTGTTTGATTTTTTTATTGAAATTTAATACTTATATTCGATTGAGTTTTAATGTTGTATTAATATCTATCACTTTATCTCAATTTTTCTAACACTATGACTCTTTTGCTGATAACAAAAGGGGGAGAGAAAAGTTAAGATTTTGACAAATAAAGGTCAAATATTTTCTTTTTGCATCTAGGCTCATTTGCATATTTTTAATTGTATGCATATATGAAGGGGGAGCTTTGTGTAGAGAGGAAGCATTCAAATAGGAGGAGCAAATTGAATGATCAAATACATTTAACAAATTCAAAATCTTAAATATATGTTTGTTATCATCAAAATAGGGAGATTGTTGAATATGCGACTATATGATTTTATGTTTGATGATAATAAACATATATATATATATATATTCATTTAAATGTATTTGTTAATGTACTATTTATTTTTCATAGATTAAATAAATATTTTGCTAAATAAAATAAATAACACAGAATTTGAATTCAAACAGAAAATTTATTCAAACAAATATGTATTACAATTTTTGAATAGTACAAATTTCAAGCTCTCAATATATATATACAATTTCAATTACAATACAAATTTGATTGCATCACAATTTATCATTTACAAATACACCTCACTACATATCGCTCATTCACTCGTATTTTATCTATAATTTTATTCCAGTTTGAATCCAGCATCTGAGCAATCTGCAAAAATAAATATTGATGCAGTAAAATTGAAAAGAAAATATTTTTGCAGTATAAAATAAAATGTGGATTTTGAAAATAATATTTGCCTCGGTTATTTGGGTTGTTCGTCATCATTTAAATTTGAATTCATCATGCACGAACAGCTTGTGGCTTGCACAGTGTATCACTGTACATGCCACCAGGCCATACACACCAATATACACTTGATAAAATTACAGGGACAGGTGAGCACAGGTCAAACCCAAAACGCCGGGTTCAACTCAAGTGCAATAAAAATAATGTCACAATATCAGCACAAGGTCAAACCCGAGCTCCAAGCTGGATTCAACACAGGTGCAAGTTCATGAAAATGGCCAAGACAACTAAAACAACCTTGACCAGAATCCAAATGTACAAATGCAATATGAACCAAACAGTGCACAAAGGCAGTGGTACAAACTACAAGAAGACAATGCACAAACATATATATATACATATGTATATACACATGTATACATACATGTAGTGACAACAAAACTCGAACTAGCCATGATATGGAAGCAACCAGACCAGTTCAGGTTAAAGCAAGCTTATAGTGCAACAGGACAACACAATACAACTGAGCAAGCAAGTGCACCACAAACCAAATAAGGGCAAAAATACAAACAAAATGAAACTGCAACAACACGTGAATACAACAGTTTGAGTGAAACAGCGAAACAACAATGGTGCAACAACATACATATATTTATGTATGATCACACATGTATGTGCATCAAATGACAAACCCTGTATATATGATGAACGAAATTTCAGCTACTAAAATGGGCTAGAGGAATCACAGTGCAATGAAGATTACAATCAGATACAACACATCAAATGAAACAGTTGCAAACAGCATATATGTCGAAGTCATGAAATAGCAGTCTCAGTGGTGAATCATGAAATCAAGTAAATCAGTAAATGATACAGTGGTGACAAGTTCTAACAAATGCATAACCACAATATAGTGAACTACAAAAATCCAGGAACACAACTGACTTGATACAAACCAAATAGAAACGAAGACTGTGTGCCAAAAGATCAGAAACAATGCAAGTGCAGACTCGAGTGGTATTAGACCGAACCAGACACAATACAACAGAGGGCGCAACTCAATACAATAAGTTACAGCATAATGCAAATGCTCAAAGCAACTCGAAATCAGTGATACCAGATCACAATGTGCACAGGATACAAGTTCGAACAAAGGCAGAGGAGATTTCAAACTGTAGCTCAAAGTAAAACCAAAATCAGAGACATAATGGCCGAAGCCAACACAAGAAGCATATGCAATGCTCAAGTACAGGCCGAGACAAAATCAAATTTAAAAATTCAAGGCCGATTTCAACAGAAAAATGCACAACGTCAACTACAGTTCAAATCAAACTGTGCCAAAGTCACAGATACCAAATAAAAATAGTCAAAGCCATGGGTCATCAAAGTAGTTTTCGAACTAGCAGTGATGGTGACAGCAGAATATCAAGTCAACAAACACAAAGAAAGAAATCATCGTCATAGTAAATTCAGAGCCTTGGCAATCAAGGAATTGAACCAAGTCAGAAATCAACACCGTGGGAATCAAGTAACAAATATATGAAATTGACAAAGTCAGAAATCATCACAAGCATCCATGCGAAGATCAACGGCCAAGCACAAAAATTATCAGACGAATTCGAAAATTGATTCAAACGAAATTATAGGGAATCAAACCCTATATAAATCCATTCATCATTGGCTATGAAATCATCGAGTTCAGGAAAGGAAAAACAATAAAGCAAAGGTAACAAATTACATACCGAAGCAACTTCGAACTCGATCAAAATTGAACGAGCCGAGTGCAAAGAGAAGAAAGCATCGATTTGAAGTAGCCAAAAATGATCGACGGAGAGAAGAGAGGAACCGAAGCTTCGGAATTCAAGCGGCGCACTTCAATTTTCCGAACCCTAATTTCAGAAGCAAAGAGGATCGACGACCATTTTTAAACAAAGGAACGGGCCGACATAAAGATAAAAGAAAAAGTCGTTAAAGTTTATCACTTGTGGGCCGGCCTGATTATTGGGCTCAATTTTAATTAGGGTTTTGTTTCTTTTGTTTTAAATTGTGTTTAAATTATATTTTCCACTTTAAACCGTTGTAATTTCTAGTCGTGTGACTAGGGGACAAATTACGTGGCGTAGTTTGAGAATTTGCAACTCAGTTGCTGAGTTGTGGCAGGGTTTCGAGCGTAGAGTCAAGGCTAGTCGATAGTGAGTGTCGCGAGTTTACGTGTGTAAGCGTCTGACTACTTAATTTCTAGTAGAAACCTTGGGGGCAACACGTAGGCAGAGTTTTGCCGAAGCTGGGTAAATTCTGTGTCGTTCTATTTCTGCATTTATTATTCTGCGATTATCCGTGCTGTTATAATTCTGATATATCTGTGTTGAAAATATTATAAACTTCCGCAAATAATTTTTATAATTAATAGCATCACCCTATTCACCCCCCTCTAGGGTGAAATCGATCCTACACGAAGAAATTCAAATATTATCCATATTGATCATATATATATATATATATATAAGGGTTATATATCACGTTATAATTATCATTCGCGTCCTTTTATGCAAGAAAATTTTGGATCGACATGATTTTTTTTAAACATGTCATGTTCTTTTGTAAGATCATCTATATATGCAAAATTTGAAACCGTTTCGAACCTTTAACCTCCTCAATTTCATCCATTGAAAATATTTATTTTAGCCGTCGGTTTAACTTGTAATTTTGGAGGGGATGGAAGTTTCGAAATGATTTCAAATTTTGCATAGATGATCTTGCTTATGAACATAACATATGTAAAAAAATCATTTTGATCCAAGAATGTTTTTCATAAAAAGACAGATGAGGGATTTTGGGATGATTTATAAGAAGGATATATATCCCTCCCGTATACGTACACACACACAAGTATAAAAGTCCATGCGTTGCACGAATTTTCGAAATCTGGCAATAATTAGCGGCTCGCTTCAGTCGACGGCGGCGATGTGTGCCGCGTGGAAAGCCCATTCAACCCATGTTGGAACTAGGTCAGCCCGTGGTAGAGTAAACAGGTTAATTTAAAAAATCTATTTGGATCATTAATGTTCCTATATAGTCTAAATTTATTTACAACTTTTCTAAATTTATTTTGAATAAGATCAATATTTTATTTGAATTTCTGAATAAAGTTTATTTTGTATTTTGTGACATACAATATATGTATGTGTATCATATACACATATTTGTGTACGTGCACATGCAACATAATAATGTGTACAAGGTTTAACATGTCCGTAAATAAATGCAAGGATTTACACTGCAACTGATATGTTACGCCCTCTTGTATACAAATGTGTTGCCTAAATGTATACATGTGTCTATCAAAATAGTACATCTTAAATGTATTGCGTATATATATATATATATATATATATATATATATATATAAATATATTGTGAAATATTAGTTGTAAGTAATTTGTACAACACATTTTAATATGTATGTATGTATGTATGTATGTATGTATGTATGTATGTATGTATGTATGTATGTATGTAATATAATCAAATTACAAAATTATTTCAAATATTAATTTAAAAAATAATTTTATATAAATATTACATGTAATCCAAAATTAAATTATAAAATATAACTTGTATACGATTTGTCTGTGTATACATAATAAAATTTATATATAATAATATATTTGCAAATATGTTTTCGACCCAGGTAAATTATATATATATATATATATATATATATATATACACATGGTTTTTAATTATGTTATTAATTAACTTAAAAACCCGCATACAATTTTAAAAAATATTTCTTAAAATAAAAGTGTAATATTTTGCAAAATACTTTATATTATTTGTAACTATTTATAAGTGATTTATTTACATAATTAATTTTACTTGAATAAGTGATTATATATTTACTGAAAAAGTAAATTTTTACAAAAATTAAAACATACATTATATTATATTAATATTTTAAAATAGTATTTTATTAATAAAATCATTAAATAATATTATTTATAAACAAATTGTCTTTTTGAGTCAGGCCATAAGCAATCAGGTAAGGAATAATATATATAAATATATATACATATATATATATATATATATATAATTCACAAATATATACAACCATCAAAATGTGACATTCATATACAAATTCATTGAAAATCAATAACAGAATTAAAATATGATATAATAAAAATGACCGTAAATAAGAATTGTACCTCTTACTAAAGCCTTGAGTTCGCAATTTGAGATGATGAATTAAACTCCTTGAATCCAATTCCAAATCCATAAGTAGCTAACTCCTGAATTGCTTTACCACTTATGATCAAATTGGAATTTATTAGATGTTTTTAGTGTTTGAATATTTTAACGGATAATGGATTAATATGGCCAATCTTAATAGGGAAGAGGTAGTTTTTATAGAAGTAACGCCAGATGGTCGATCGGTGGAATATATATACACATATATACATATACATATACATATATATATGTATATGTATATCTCTCCCATTTTCTCCTGTTTTCTTCTATTTTCTTAATTTTTTCGCTTTCTGAAATTTTGATAGCTTCATATTTTTAAGGAATTTTGTTATTCTAGTTTAGTAGAATTATTTATGTATATATATATACAATATAAAAAATTATATTTGAACTATTATATTAAAATATATCCTTTAAAAATCACTTTTAGAGTTTATATAAAATATATTATTGATTTCAAGAATTTGGGTTTCGAATTATGGATATGAATCCTATATTTAAGCGTACTTTTATAAAGAAAGAGTATTATAGAGTTCTTAATAATAACAATAAGAGTTCTGAAACATGGTAATATAATTATATATATATATATATATATATAATTATATATATATTAGACTTATATATATGTATGGTAGCATATTTTATAAACATAGAAATTTAGCGGTCATTAGACCAAAATTTAACGGCCATATAAAATTTCTATATAAAAATATTACTTATATAAAATGAGAACTCTAATTAAGCAGTTTAGTAGTACAAACGGTATGGAACATTTGTATTGCTTTATTGATTAATTCTTCAACTCGTTTAATAGAATATTTTATGGAGTGGAGTTTACTATTTCATAGTAAACATTAAAGTGTCACTAAGTGGTTATGGGTCATTAAGGGACACTGGAGTAATTACTATTGGAAAGTATTTAACACGTTTTGATTAAATAGTATCTTACGGAAGAGTTTAATTTATATAGTTCACCATATTCGATAGTGCATTATTTCGCTTGACCTTGCAGGTTATTTGTTCGTCCTAGTGGCTGACTGTGGGGTCGCAATCTGATTCATGGTATCTTTTTAGTTATTAGCCCTATACTACAATGCCAATAATCAGCACCACGGGCTATATTCGAAGTCATAACACTTGCGTCACTTGTCATTAGGCGGCACCTCATAAGTGCATTAGTAAGTAGAATATGTGTTATAAGAATCAGGTGCATCATGATTATAGGAGTTTAGTGATTTCATTCTTTCTTGGACTCCTAGAGATTTTCGTATTAGTCTCCCGTTGGAAAAGAGCAACTCCTAGTAAGAATTTCCTTATAGTCAAGATATCTATGAGATCGGTTATTTTGTCTGATTTTCCTCATGATCTTCTTTTGTTTTAACTCGCTTTCATGCTAGTCTTTTGGTTTTTGACTCATTTTCATGATGGTCTATAGTTTTGACTCATTTTAATGTTGACCTTTTTGTTTTGACTTGCCATCATGGTAGTCATTTGGTTTTGACCCGCTTTCTTGCTAGTCTTATGGTTTGGCTCGCTTCCATGCAGTCGTATATTTTCTAGAGTTTGACTCGCTTTCACACAGTCTCTTCTATTCTTGTGATTTCTGAGTTTGTGACCTTATCACAATATTTGAGATAATTGTGGTTGATAGGCATTGGATGACTTTGTGACATGGTGATTTGGTATTGATGCCTTATTATTAGATGTGGAACATTATATAGTTACTACTATACCTTAAGCATTATACATGTTTAGATTGCTCACTTGGTTATATTTGGAGATAGTTTGACCGGTTTTTTATAATACTTGGGTTAGACCGAGACTTGATAATTATAGGGATTCGGTGACCTTAAATGTTAGGCTAGCTTTTGATATATACATATGTGTGTGTGTCATATGTATCATATGTATCATTTTGTTCTAGTCCTTTCATATTTTCTTTGTATGACTCGTGTATGAAAGATAGTGGCTCATGATGTATATTTTGTACTTGTCTAGCTATTGAACTTGTATGTATGTGTGTGAGTGTGTGTGTGTGTGTGTGTGTATGTTATATAAAGTATTCTCTTTTTTACTCACTCTATGTAATATTTTTTGCCTATATTATAATTTACGCTACGATTTGTGGTTCTGTGTTCTATATTATGTAATATATTTTTCTTATTTATATTAGCCAACATGTATATTGCTCTGTGACGAGACTAGTTATACCAATATATTTCTTCAAATATAAAGGTAAAAGCATGATAATGTTAGCCTGAGGAAAGAAACTTGAATGGTCACCCCTATCCGGCCATATTCTCTGTTGCTCGACAATATTATTTATAATATTCTTAGGTAATATGAGTATGAGGTGAGGCATTATAGTTTTGTATTAAAGCCTAGGATTAGAGCAATATACGATATATGAGACATGAGCCTTGGCCAAGACAAATTTAGAGTCCCATCCTTTGGGGTATAGGGTAGAATTTAGAATTTATTTCCTATTTATGATAAAAACATAAATGATTATTGAGAATAACCATGAGAAAGTATTTGTAAAAAAATTGAATTACTATACAAAATGTTATTATGAAAATGATGTTAAAATTTGGGACTCACTTTTATCAAGAGTGAGATTTAACGGATAATGTAGATTAAAATTTAAATGACTTACAATTGAATTATTGTGTTCTAATTAGTCAGTGATTAGAGTTGCGCAGCAAAAACTAATTTACTGCCTTTCGATGAGCACATTAATTAGTTTGTCTTATATATGTTTGATTGCTTAATGAATGCTTGGTTGTTTTGCAAAATTTAGTAACAATTTAAAATTTATATTGAGTAGGAATCATCACTTAAGAGTTTGACACCAACTCGATATAAATAATAAGACCATGCGGTGTCTTCAGCTGTGTAGTTACCGCAAGGGATATTGAAAGTTTAATTTTTCAAGAAAGTAAGATATTAATCCATATGCATGATTAATTAAACACTAAGATAAATTAAAAAAACAATGGTTTCTTGATGTAGCATGGATGAATGAGTGTATTATTGACTTGTTATTAATGAATTATTATATGTATAAAATATAAATATTTATTGTAAATAGTTTAATAAAATCAAGCATCTATTTAGATTAAAAATCTATTTGATTAACAGAATCGTTGGAAATATATTTTGTGTTAAATTGCCCATTGGATTCTTAAGATAGGGACTCCTAAACATTAGGATGAGACAGTTAGACATAATACTTTGAGTTATAGTATTTTGCAATTCTTGTAAATGTTTATGAAAGTATTGTAAATTATGTTTAAAAAGGAAATAAATTTTTGAAGTAAATTTTACTCAAAAATGAAATGAATATTTTGGATACACACACACATGTAATGATTTTGAAATAAATTATCTTGAAGATAAATAATATTTTTGAAAGAAAGATTTTATATGGAGATTTGATAATAATCTTAAGTGATTGATTTGGGATTGAATAATACTATTTGAAAAGGTAGAATATTATTCAGAAAGATGTTTTAGAAAATCCATTGAGAAGATATATGTGTGTGTGTGTGTGTGTGTATAGAAAAGTGTTATATATAAATATGAGTGTGTATGTGTGTTTTAAAATTTAGATGATTGTAAGTAATCATAATCGAAACAATAAAGATATATTATAGGTAATGATTTTGGATGACGAGTGTAGCTACCGAGCATTAGCGATGGCCAAGGCCAGTGGCGAGGCGATGTTGATTGCATGGTCAATATTGTAGTCAATTGACAATATGATTCGCTATAAATGGATGGTAAGGCAACGTTAATATATTATTTGATATATGTAAAAATAGTTATGTTCATTCATAAGGTATATGCTAAAATGAATTGTGTGTGATGCTTTTGTTTTGTTGTGTTTAACATATTGTGATTTAATTGGATTTTAAAATTTTGTATGCGAACCCTAATGTAAAGAAAATTGAAATAGAAGATAATTTTGTTATAAAGGATGTAGGGTAATTATGTAAACAAATTTTGGAAATTTCAAAACAAGCAAATACTTGAAGAAAATAAAACTTTGTCTTTTGATGTTTTGAAATTAGAATGATAAATTATATTAATGAGGTTTATTTTAAATGATAAACAAATAAGATTTGGTATAAATATATACCATAAGAAGTAGTTATATTATTTGTAAAATATAGAATTTAGAAAACTATTACTAGGAAAAAAGTTTACTTATCCAGAATATGATATTTTAATTTAAATAGCATTTTGGAGATGTATTGAAAAGTAGAAGTTATGATAAATGAATCCCAAGAATAAACTAGAAATGAAGAAATTCATTTAACTTTATACTTGTCTCATCATTAAAAGTCTGAACGTTATAGTTTTAACTTTATTTAATTTAAATAAGTTCTTTAGATATTCTAATTCTTGTAAATAAAGAATATTTTGATTTCATATGGCTTTATTGAGTAATGATGATGAGACATAAAAGTTCTTTCTAAAACAAGGAAAAGATATTTATGAAATGAGTTTTTGGATTTTCGTATAAATATATGATATGTACTAAAATAAGTTTTTTGAATATGAAAGGAAAGTCTTCAAAATGTATTCAAGATGAAGTTTGATAAGATATATATTTTAGTAAGAGAAAGAAAATCCTTTTGGTTTTATGTATATAAAACTTCTTATTAGAAGTTGGCTTTTCCAACTTTTGAATTTCAAATATAGAATTTAGCTTCAAAGGGATTAAAATGTTGAGCAAGAATTAGATACTTATGATTTTCTTCATTTTGTGGTAAATAATTCTTTGTGAAATGAATTTTGTGATAAAATGAATTAAACTGTGAGGTTTATAATATTTAAACTATGGGAAATCTTTAAATTATTTAACATTCTTAATTAACGGATTAAATGAGTTGAATGTCTTAAAATACCATAAAGGGTTTAATATTAAACTGAGTTGTTCAGTTAGAATGCCTCCAATCCAGGAGGAAGTAGAAAACCAGTTCATGCACAAAGAAGGCAAAGCTGTGTTGGACTTAGACAATGAAGAAGGAGAATTCGAGAGTAGTAGTGACGGTTTACGGCTAGTGAATACTTCTCGTCAGAATCTGAAGGTGAAGACTTAGAGTCTTGTGATGAGCATCCAGGAATGAGTCCTGATCTCCCGAGTCCACTTCCTTCCGATGCAAGTGGAATAGGCAAAGCCCCCAAAACTGGAAGACATAACGATTCTTCGAGTAAGGATGTCAGTGCAGGATTTGGAGATTTCAGCAATGTTTTTGTCGACTTCGACGTGCTCATGAAAAGGGACTTTAAATTTGACATGACGCCTTCCTGTTTGGGCGATATAGCGCCAATAGTTAATTCTGTCCCACCTATAACAACCGAAGCCGGTCTGATCCCACCTAAGGCAGCCATTTGTTCTGGTTCGTGACAACGTGTTAGGCCCCTATTAGGGGCACACAACATGTTGCACTAGGATTACACTTATTTCCATCTCTTTATATATTTTCTTAGTTTATATCATGCTTCTGTAACCTCTTATATGTGTCTCATTCTAGGTATGACTAGGGGATGAGGCTTTTACGATGACTTCGAAGACTATAATGATTCACAGCGGTACCCCAAGCGCTCCTCTTGCCACCATCAAGTTCGAGAGATGAAAGAAGAGTAAAGTGGAGGAAAGAACTTAAAGCTGAAACCCACCGCCAATAAGAGAGAGATTGGGTTCATTCACATAAAGGCGAGTATGATAAAAGAAGATCTCTTGAGTAAAGAGATGAACTGTCAAAGAAGTCAAAGTTTGATTATCGCCCCCATCCTTTAGATCTTGTTTCAAAACACTCTTCCATGGGCCACGAAACTCCTATCACTTCCACCCCGATTCTGCTACTAGCTCCTATTTCATCCTCTTCCCTCCTTTCTACCGCTCCTGGTGCCTCTCACTCCCACTGGATGCCTAGCTACGTTCTTCTTTCTGGTCCCCCTAAGCTTGAGGTAGCGCTTTCGGGTTTGTTTTTAAAGGGGGTCAAGTTTAACTTGGATCTCTCCCCTATCCGTAGAGATTCTTACATGCCGCATCTCCTTGCTATCCAGAACGAACTAGAATAGGCCGATAGATGGGAGAAGCTCTGCAAGCAGCTAGCGAAATAAACAGAAATAATTATCAGGAGATCGTTTCCTTTGAATACGAGAAAGAAGACTTTGAGAAGGCGTTGGTTGATCGCAACGCCAAAATTAAACAGTTAGAGGAAGAGAAGGAAGTGGTGCTTTTTGAAAGTAGGAGAACCGACAGTCTGATGAAGGAGTTGAAAGAGGCACATGAAAAAATTGAGATCGTTTGGAGAGATAAGATCAAAAAGACTCACACTGAGGAGGCGAAGCTAAAGAAGAAGTGGTCGCTCGCAAAGCTATCATTGAAGCTCAACGAAAACCATTGCCGACTATGATCTAATTATTGAGGGGCACAACAAAACGATCTCTAACCAAGCCAAGACCATCGCTAAGTTACAGGCTCAGGTAGTGCAGCTCGGTGCCGATAAGATTGCAGTTGAGTTTGAGAAGGTTGCGGTGAAAGTGGATTACTTGAGCCTCCAACATGCCTTTGATAGGAAAATGGAGAAGCTGAATGCGACTATTATGAACTTTTATGTTAACTCTTCATTGCATCAGGGAAGCCTCAGCTATTTTGGCTTAAATTATCCATGCACTCTTGCCCTTGTTTGGGAGGAAATCTTATCTTGCTTTGTTGATTGCAGCGATGCTTACACTGATCAAGAGTTGCGAGACACTTATCTTAATGGTGAATCCTAGAAAGCGCTACTCAAGGGCTAGGAGATCCTTCGAGTCGAACGGAAGAATGAGGCCACCGATGATGCCTTGATGACCGCCACCGATGTGTTTATCAAGCCTTCTACCTCCAGCGTGGGCAAACCATTAGAGCTGCTCCATGACCAACCAATGAGTTTGGGACTTGACATTGTTCCCAATATGGTGGAGCCCTCAAAAGAAGGTGACAATGGTGAGTTCGAGGTCGTCATTCGTGATTGTTCCTCTGATGCAGGAACGTCCATACTTCTCTTGAATTCAGGAGCCTTCATCTTACACCACAAGAGCAAGAGGAGTTTAATGATTTCCTTCTTAGTCTTATAAGTCCATCCACTTTTCCTGTTGACACGCCAGCTACTTCAGCGCCCGTGCCTGCTGCCATTTTCACATCTTCTATAATTGTATTCATTCCTGCTCCGGTCCTCACATCCACTTCTTGTTCGCTAGCGGGGCCCGAGGCCGAGAAGATAGCGGAGCTCCACGGCTTGGATGACTCTTCGGTATCTTTGGAAGGTGATATAACTGTAGCAGAGACCAAGGAGCAGGAAACGTAGACGGAGTAGCCATAGAAGACTCATCTCAATCTGGTTGCCATCAAGAAGGAAAAGGTAGAGGCGGTCAAAGCTTCGAAGAGCTCCTAAAAGTCAAAAAAATGGAAGGGAAAGGGAGGCTCTTCTAAAAAACATTCGGAGGATAAGGAGGAGATTGCCACCGAAGTGCACGTTGGCATTAATGTCAAAAACACCTCTCTGGAAAAAAAAAAAGAAACTACTAACCAGAGGTGGAAAAGGAAGTGGTGGAAAGAAGCGTTGAGCGATTGGCGTAAAGATGGACTTGATTTTGACCAACACCTTGCTAGAAGACCGACTTGTTTTTGTTTCTTTTTGTGTCATTTTGTTCAAGTGCAGAGTCTGCACTTTGCATCCTTACTGTATAGTCTGTATTTTTCTTTTGTTGGTCATTGTTGTGTGGGTATGGTCCCCCATTTTGATCCTGTGTATAGAAAATTACAAGTAATTCATTGATATTTTAACTTTACTTTTGTCTATCATTTCATATATGTTCTATGTACTTGTGCTTGTTTCATATCGTAATTTTCTAGCTCTATGATTATAGTCAAAGCTCTTCATTCGAAGCGATAGAACTTAGAAATTATCAGCACTTTTGAAGTTAACCGAACTTTAGAAATTAACAGAACTTAGAGAATTTTTATTTTAGAAATTCAAATAACTTCTAAAAGCTCTAAAACTTTGAATTTTTTTTTTAGAATTTTAAAGCAGATATAGAATTTTTGTTTGGAAGTTCATAAAACTTGAGACAGAACTTGTGAACTTATTGTTGTTTGGAGTGACGGAACTTGTGAACTCATTGTGTTCGCATGTTTCTATCTTAGTGCAGGTGCATGCCCTCCAGTTCACAGGATTGTTTACTTCAAACTATTTTCAAATAACTAGTAATCTAGGGTTTAGATAATCTTTACTGAAAATTTGGCTAAGTCATGACTTGATTTTCCTTTCTTCAGAAGTTTTACGACCTTAGCATGTAGTCTCAGTTTGGATAAAGGGTAAGCATGCAATGCATGCGTATGTATTGCCAATCATTGAGTGCCTTCCTTCTAGCAACAACTATTTCCGGCTATATGTGTGGCGTTTCTCATGTTCCTCAACGTTTCCTATCTTCGGGTAACGCGAGAAGTTGGTTATCGATTCCTCTCGGCGTTGCCTATCTCCAGGCAACGCGAGAGGTTTATCTTGAGCTTCCTCAAGCATTGCTATCTCCGAGTAACGCGAGAAGCTATTTTTCGATGCTTCTCAACGTTGTTTATCTTCGGACAAAGCAAGAGGTTTATCTTGAGCATCTCGGCATTGCCAAACTCCAGGAAACGCAAGAAGTTCGTTTTTCGATGTTTCTCAAAGTTTCCATTCTACGGGCAATGAAGAGGTTTATTTTAAGCTTCCTCGATGTAGCCTATTTGCGGGCAACGTGAGAAGTTCGTTCTCAACGTTCCTCAGCGTTGCCTATCTCCAGGCAATGTAAGGAGTTTCAGCTTGAGTGCATGGCTTATGAGATGTGCGGTTTTTGATGCTCCTTGGCGTTGCCTGTTTCCGGGCAGCACAAGGAGTTTACATTTAGGTGTGTGGCTTATAAACTGCGCGACTTTGGATGTTCCTCGGCGTCGCTTATCTTTGGGCAACACGAGGAGTCTCTGTTTGAGTGCATGGCTTTCGATGATCCTCGACGTAGCCTATCTCCATGCAACGGGAGAAGTTTCAGTTTGAATGCGCAGCTTATGAGATGCGTGACTTTTGATGCTCCTTGGCATTGCCTGTCTCCGGGCAACACAAGGAGTTGAAATTTAGGTGCATGGCTCATGAAATGTATGGCTTTGGATGTTACTTGGTGTCGCCTATCTCCAGAAAGAACGAGAAGTTAGTATTTTAAGTTGCTTTGCGACGCTGCCTATCTTCGGGCAACATGGAGGAGTTAGATTTTTAAGTTGCTCTCTGACGCTGCCTATCACCGGGAAACATGAAGGAGTTAGTTTTTTCAAGTTGTTCCCCGGTGCTGCCTATCTCCAAGCAACATGGAGGAGTTAGTTTATGACCTCCCGGGGTTGCCGGGGCAATACCTTTTTTTTCTTTTTTGAAAGGCAAGGATCAAGTTTCGTCGATCCAATGGTTTGAGTCGATTTTCTTCCGTTCACTCGGCGGATAATTATTATGAACATAGTTTGGTTCGTTCAAGAAGCAAATTTTATTAAGGAAAGCATGGTAGATTCTTTGCCTATTTACAATGCCATTGGCATTTTCGGATGGCTTATTTGCTGAAAAATAGAAAATACACAAAATAATTTTTTAAATGAAATAACGGTGGAGCGATTCGCTATTCCTGGCTCTGGGTACTGCGACCCCATCAATGGTTATCAGCTTGAAATTCCCATCGCTGAGCTTTTGATTAATGACATATGGTCCTTCCCAATTTGATCCAAAGGCCCTTGGAATAGGGTAGACTCATTTGAGCACAAGATCTCCAACTTCGAAGGTTTGAGGATGAACTTTGGAGTTGAAGAACCGTGCAACCCTTTTTAGGTGGGCATCAATTCTCAACTATGCATCTTCTCTTTTTTCATACCAAGTTGTAATGACCCTACCGCTATGCCCAGTTAAGCAAAGAACATTACTAGTAATGTCGTTTGCTAATCAAAAGAATACGACTGGTTAATGGCGATCGAATGTGAATATATCTTTATACTGACACTGACACATCTCATTTACATTTGTAAGGATCTAAACTAAAAATATGACATGTATAGTATCAATATAAAGTAATAAACGCACCGATTGAAAATATTCAGAACAGTACATAATATAGATAAATCGGAGTCACAGATCACGACGGAATATTATACATCATCATATACATACTAGATTGTGAGTCTACAAAATATCAGTACTAGACCCACATAAATATGTACACCATATCCAAAATCTTGTATCGAGTACAAAGTCAATACTATATAATATAGATGACATAAATTCCTAACTCTCAATATATATGAGCGTTGTAGTATCGACCATGTCTAGCGATTCAATTAGGAGTTGCTCGTTTTATGCTTGATTAAAATTCTGCCTTCGGTGTGAGGGAACTTCTAATTCAACAGGAATCATTGCTTCTGAACCATATGCTAAGGCGAACAGAGTGTGATCAGTTGCCACTTTATGTGTAGTTCCGTAAGCCCATAACATGAGTGGAAGTTCATCAACCCAGTTTCCTTTTTCTTTTGCTAGTCGCTTTTTGATAGTGGACTTGGCGATCTTGTTCATTGCTTTCACTTCCCCGTTTGCTTGCGGATGAGCCATTACGGAAAACTTTTTTCGATTCGGAAGCGCCTGCAGAAGTCTTTGAACTTGGCATTTTCGAATTGTGTTCCATTATCAGTGATGATTTTTTGTGGCATGCCAACCTACAAATAATGTTTTTAGTAACAAAGTTAATAACTTTCTTTGTGGTTATGGTGGCCAGTAGTTCCGCTTCAGCCCATTTTGTGAAATAATTTACGGCAACTATAGCATATTTGTCTCCTCCTTTAGCTATTAGAAGGACACCAATCAAATCGATTCCCCATATCACAAACGGTCATGTGCTGACCATTTGTGTCAATTCTGTTGAAGGAGTTCTCTTAATTTTGCTGAATCTTTGATAGCGATTGCATCTTCTGGCATGATCTACGGCGTCACGATTTATTGTTTGCCATAAATATCCGTATCGAAGGACTTCTTTACTAGCATCTGCCACCCAATGTGGTCTCTGCACTCGCCTTCACGTACTTCCTCCAGGATTCGTTGTGCTTCGTCGTCGGTCATGCACCTAAGGAGTGGGGTTGAGAATCCCCTTTGATGGAGTATTCCATCCTATATCATGAACCGCGGTGCCTTTCAAAGGAGCTTCTTCTGTTGATTTTGGTCAGTTAGAAGGGTTCCTATAAGCAGATTGTTCTTTATCGATGTCATCCATGTATCTAGCTCGACGGTGGTCTCCAGAATCCAGTCTACATCCATCTCTTCTATGCTTGGGTTGGTTAGCATTTCCACCGGAACCAATCCCAATGATTGGGCCTCTCCGCAGCTTTCTAGCTTGGCCAGATAATCTACCTTGGTGTTTTGCTCCCGTGGGATGTGAGTTATCTTGTAGTGCTCGATATCGCTTGGTAGTTCTTGTACTTTGGATAGGTACGAGGCGAGATTTTCTCCACGCGCTTGATATTCCCCTTTCACTTGAGAGACGACCAGCTGGGATTTGCTGTATACGTGAATAGATTTTATCTTGAGTTCCTTCACAACCTTCAGTCCAGCGATCAATGCTTCATATGCTGCTTCGTTATTTTTTGCTAGGAATTCCAAGTGCAAAGCATAGCTAATGGCTCGTCCCATGGAGGTTTTGAGCACCACCCATTCCCGCATAGAAGCCGTTTGTAGCGCCATCAACGAAGAGCTTCAATTGCGCGTCTTTTCTGACTGAACCTCCTCCTCAACATCTCTTATGGTAAATTCTGCAATGAAGTTGGCCAACACTTGCCCGTTGATTACTTTCCTTGGATGATATGTGACGTTGTATTGGCTCAACTCTATATTCCACTTGAGTAGTCATCCTGAAGTTTCTGGCCGGTATAAAATTTGCTTCAGTGGCTGGTCAGTCAATACTTTAATCAGATGAGCCTGGAAGTACCATTGTAATTTCCAAAATGTGATCGAAATGCAATACGTTAGCTTCTCCAGCTTTGGGTAATTCTTCTCGGCTCCGGTGAATCATTTGCTAATGTAGTACACAGGTCGCTGGATTCTCACTTCTTCCCGCACAAGAGCCGCGATCAGTGCATGTAAGGAAATCGCTAAATAGATTAATATGTCTTCTCCATCCACCGGCTTTGATAAAATCATGGTAGCTTCCATGCGTCATAGTAGTCCCTCGAAAGTTATCTGGCAAGCTTCGCTCCATTCGAAGTTTTTCCTTCCTTTCTTCAGTGCGTCGAAGAACGGTATGAACTTGTCTATAGCTTTAGGGATGAAGCGACTTAGTGCTACAACCTTTCCATTCAAGCTTTGAATTTCTCTTTTATTTTTAGGGGCTTGGACTTCTCACAACACTTTTATTTGCTCTGGATTTGCTTCGATACCCCTAGCACTTACCATGAATCCTAGGAATTTCCCAAAGGCTACTCCGAAGTGACATTTAAGCAGGTTGAGCTTTATTCCGTATTTGCGGAGAATTTTGAACTTTTCGACGAGATTATCTAGATGGTTAGCAGCTACTCAGGATTTGACTAACATATCGTCCATGTAAACTTCCATAGTCTTCCTAATCTGGCATTTGAACATAGTATTCACTAGCCTTTCGTATGTTTCCCTTGCATTTTTCAAATCGAATGGCATTACACTATAGCAGTACAGTCCAAAATCAGTGATAAAGCTGGTGTTCTCTTGGTCTAGTTCATGCATCATGATCTGGTTATAGCCCGAGTATGCATCCATAAATGACAGCAGCTCATGTCCCGCTGTTCCATCCACCAGTTGATCAATTCTAGGGAGCGGAAATCTATCCTTCGGACATGATTTGTTAAGGTCCGAGAAATCAGTATAGGTTCCCCATTTTCCATTGGACTTCTTAACTATGACCGGGTTTGATACCCATTTGGCGTAGGTTGCATCTCGAATGAAGCTGTTATCCATTATTTATCTACTTTTTCTCTCAATGCCTTGGACCTTCAGGGCCCAAGCTACGCCTTTTTTGCTTAACTAGGGTGAATTTGGGGTCAATATATAGGGCATGACAGGCAATCTCAGGTGATACCCCGTGTTAACAAGGTTTCTTATCAACACCCCAAAAATATGTTTAGAAGGATGGATTTCTTTAGAGATCAATAGGCATGATTCCTTTTAAGATTGTCTTTCAAGTTAACCTATTTAGTTGATATGTCATGTATCAAATCTTCCGTTGACGTCGAAAGGTTTAGAACTTGAGTTAAATGACCGTTTGGCTTTGCTGAGTTAATGTATAATGACCACTTATTTAGTCAAATCTTTATAAGATTTCCTATGAAAGTTATCTTCTTGATTATGATGGAATTTCCTTGGTTTGTTCTAATGATCTTGGTCCTTGCCGGAAGGTTAAGCAGATAATTTTTGGGGATTTGGAGGGTTACTAAGGTTGTCGGAATATGATAGGTTACAAACCTTATTGAAAAGTTTTATCCACAACCCTTATGACTTCGGAAGGTTTTTAAGGATGTTGATTTAAATAAATTTCCCCTGTAGCCGATGGGTTTAGGTTGTAGGGTAGAGGCCTCCAAAGGGGAGCAAGGATTGTCCCGAAAAGGAGAATTATTATCTTTCTCGACGAGGACCTTTCGGAGGGATTGAACTTGAAAATTAAAGTCAAACCAACAAAGATTTAAGTAAACAGTAAAGTAATTCACAAAGCTTATGACTTCCCTCTTAATCCAAGAAAATACTTCACTTTACTAAATTTTCCCAAATCAATACCCAGTTAGGGTTACAAAGCTGTGATTAAGAAGTTACGAGATTAGATTGAGAGAAGATTTCCCCCTAAAACATGACCCCACTGATCTTATTTATAGACGCAGACGGCCTCCCTTTCGACTCCATGCTCTCATCTAAGTCGGAAGGTTCCCCTTTTATATACAACTACAAACCTTTCATCTTCGTCGAAAGGTTTGCCTCTTGTATATCATAATGAACCTTTCGACGCTATCGGAATGCCTGTCATTTCGACGTCTTCATAAACCCTTTGATGTTGCCGAAAGGCTTGCCTTATTCCTTTTGTTGTGTTCCCTTCGACCTTGTTCGAAGGTAACTCTCCTCCTAATTGCTGTGAACCTTTCGACCTTGTCGAAAGGTTGCTGTTCACGTGTTTGTTGTGAATTCTTCTATCTTTTCGGAATGCTGCTTTTCACTTGATTGTTGTCGAGAGCTGTGCTTCCCTTTAATGTTTTCGAAACATTGTCTACCATTCTTTGATGACTTTTAAATATTGTTTTCTCGATAAAAACCTTTCGAATTTGCCGAAATGTATTCAGGATGTGCTCCAACTGGTTCGAAAGGCTTGTTGTGCTCTCAAAAAGGTCATTATGGAATGTCTTACACATGCTTTGATCTCTTCATTCTTTTTGAAAGGTAAGAAACTCTTGTACATTAAGAGATGGAACCTTTGACTCCTACGAAAGGTTTAATGCTAATGAATTTTGATGATTGCATTCTTTCGACTCCTTTGAAAGGCTTGATTTGAGCTTCTTCTTCTTTGTCTTTGCTGAAAGACCTCTCGTCCTGGTTGAAAGGTGGATTCATGGAGCATCATCCTACCTATGGATTTTGAAAGATAGCCTTGACTTCGCCGGAAGTTCCTTGTCGGAAGATATGATTATTCAAAACATCTTAGTGCTCTCTGATCTTTCCTCATGCTTGTGTGACCCTTCTTTAATGTCTTTATTATTCTAAATATTTTATGGTTAAAATTTAGCCCCTCTCCCTGTGAAAGAAGCTTTTGTTCTTTAGGAAAAAACTCCAATGGATTCCCTTCTTTACTTCTTGTAAAATAGATAATAACTCCTATTAAAGTTATAACTTTGTTATGAGACTTAATGAGAAATCTTAAATTTATGAAGCGAATATTTAAGATGTTAACAAGGCAATGTTTTTTAGATAAGTTGCTCTATAATGACCGTAATTAAACTTCTTTAAGATTGTGGAATGGTATCACCTGATTTGCAGATATCGGTTCAAATAAATGATCCTTTGGAGAAAGCTTATTACATACACTTGATATTTCTTTCTCGATTTAGACCTTATCAACTTGTGGAAATCAATTTCATGCTATTGGGGATTTTCCTTATTCCTTTAAGTTCCCTTTATTTTCAACCTTAACCATTGATTAGTAATTCTTATTAAGTGAAAAGGTAGAAAGTAGTTTAGTAATATTTCCTTTTGGTGCCATGAAGATCTCGTACTGAAATCAAATTTTAAATTTAATGGAAGATTCACAAATCATCATAAAATTTAATAGCAGGATATAGAATTTGTAAAGTTAGGAATCCAGTGAAGTCCCACAAGGAAGTCGAAAATGTTAAATTCATAAATTGCCTTCAAAATCCACAAAGAAATTTTAAAGTCCATGTAATTTGGCCGATTGACAAAAGATCATTCAAAATTCAATAAGGAAATCCAGCATAGGAAATCCATAAATCATCAGGGAAATCCTCAAGGAAATTTCAGAATTCATTCGATCAAAAATCCAAATAGTGATCATCAAAAACCTCGATAAGGACAATAGAAATATGGAACTCACGAATCATGATAAAAATGATTAAGGAAACACAAGTTTTTTAATCAGGGACTTGAAAATCTGATAAAACAGTAGAGAATAGGAAAATCATAAATTCTCCTCGAAATCCAAACAGAAACGTGAGTCTCACCAAATCAGAAAACAGGCAGAAAACCATCCAAATTCTGCCATGGAAATATAGAGGACCAAATTCGTGAATTATTGTGAAGACTAGCAAGGAAATTCAGAATTCACTATATAATAAAAATCCAATAAGAAATCATCCAAAATCCACTAAGAATGCAAAATTCATAAATTACCGTAATTGCCCACGAGGAAATCTCGGAATTTATTAAATCAGAAATCTTATGAAGGATTATCAAACAGCCAATAAGGAAATCAGAATTCGTAAATCATCATGAAAATCATCAAGTAATTACGGAATTCATCAATTCAAAACTCTAATAAAATGATCCAAAAATTCTAATAGGAGAATTAGACATACAAAATTCATTAATCATCCCAAAAATTAGCAAGGAAGCTTAAATTCCATTAAATCAGGGAATTAAAAATCCAAGAATAAAAAATATGATCAGAAATTCATCCATTCTCATTCAAAATCTGAAGGTCAATGGAAAATTCATAAATTATCATGGAAAATTGATAAAGAGAACCAAGAAATCATGAACCCATGAAACAAGCAATCAATAGGAAATCATCATGAAAATTCAATGAGAAATTATAACACGTAAAATTATGAATCATCAAAGAAATCAGCAGGGAAATTCATTAGACCAATAATTTAGCTAGAAGTCACTATAGTGATTTAATAAAGAGATCACAAATACAAAATTTGCAAATCATCACAAAAATCAATGGGAAATCCATAAATTATCATAAATACTTCACAAATGAGTTAAGAATTCAGGAACTCAATAAACAAACGGGTGATGAAAAATCATCATGAAAATCCATGTACGAAAAATCCATAAACTGTTTCGAAAGTTAATAAAGGAATTGGAAAAACTTGAAACTAGGAATTCAATATGAATTCTTTATAGAAATTCTCCAATGAGATTAATAAGTTCTCATGAATTTAATAAATCATCATTAATAAAATCTGGACAAAGAGGAGCTGGAAGTCCATTAATCAGGAACCTAACGAAAACCCTATCAGGATCCAAACTGACAAATATATTACTAGAAATTCATCCAATATAAAATTAGAAATCTTTCTAGCCAAACAACACTCTGCTTGACTTATGGGTTAGTAAAATTTTGATATGTTGGAGTTGAGTTGCATCTGCAAGACCTTGTGATTAATTGGAATGCTGGCTCCTTATATACTTATAAAGTCTCTTTTGTTCTAAGGGATTACTCCATTTCTGTGGATTCTGTAGTGGTTTACTCATCTTATTCCTTGTTATTTAATTTCTTTTACCATTTGAAATACTTTGCTGTTTATTCCGTTCTTTTGGCTTTCGTATATATTTTGGTCTTTGATTCCATGTTGGGGATTTCTTCTGTCCCTTTTCTTATCCCTTGTCAGCTATGAGGATATAGATTTCTTAGTCCTTTGATATAGTAACTATTTCTCAAGCAATAGATGTTCTAGGATTCACTAATTCATATCTTATTTCCTTTGGATATAATTCTAGATACTTTGTCAATTTTCAATTGTAGTGTTGGACATCATTTTCATCGTTCTTTTGTTTGAATCCACCATGGGGCTTTGATGTCTCAACCCACTCTTTCATGAGCCTCTCTCTGGGCTTGGATATCTTAGTCCACTGTTTGATGAGCCTCTCTTTGAGCTTGGACATCTTTGTCCACCGTTTGTTGAGCCTCTCTTCGGGCTTGGACATCTTAATCCACTATTTGATGAGCCACTCTTTGGGCTTCCCTTGTCTTGAAGGGATATATACTTAGCTGACCTTCCTCTAGAAGGCCGCTGATGAGTACTACTTTGACCCACCCCTAAGAGGTGGTTTTGACGTTAGTCATTCCATCTCTCTCTAGGAGATGCTATGGAATAGCGTCGTAGGCTTATGTCCCTTCCTCTAGGAGGTGCCACGGAATAACATCATAGGCTTATGTCCCTCCCTCTAGGAGGTGATATGGAATAGCATCGTAGGCTTGAATATTTGTATATGAAAATAATTTTTTGGCCAATTAAAATGGAGTCTCCTTTGAGAGAAAGAATTTTGTAATTATACCCTTCTATTATATTAAAGAGTTTCTTTTGAAAAATAGTTTGTCATAAATCGCTTTTATGAAAGAGGTTTTGATAAAACCTTTTGCAAGAAATTTCTTGCTATTCTCATAATGGAAAAGTGAATCTCAAACATGAGACTAGGAGGTCATGATTCATGAATCAACAGCCTTTTAGTCGAGAATAGGGTTCTCTAGTATAAGTTTCAATAAACTTTTTGTGCTTTCAAAATCTTTCTTGAAAAAGTATGAATAGGCTTATCTCCTCCCATTATTTTAGTAGACTTTGAAGCATTATTTTTGCTTTGTATGAAGTATCTTGATGTGCATTTATTAATATCTCAAATTAGTCACATAAGTCTACTTTTGGGATAAATAAGTATTTGTTTCCTCCCAGGCCATGGGGTGACTGAAAATAGTTTTCTAAGGAGGATATAATTCGAGAAATTCCCTTTTGAAATCATTTTCTAAAAATAGATTTGATATATATGGGTTTTCTCCTAAATTGGAATTGAGTTTAGCAGTGACTGAACATTTCTTATAGGAAAGCCTTGGTGTTATGTTAATTGAACTATTGATAATTGTCTCATGTCAGGCGTCTGAGTTGTCCACTTTAAGTATTTTGAAGTTTGTCGAGTGCTTCGGTTTGATTTTGTTTTTACCTATAATTGCACACAAATTTAAATCAGTACATGATCAATGCACAATATAAATTTAAGTATCAAGTTAAAGAGCTATGAAAAGAAAGAGATAAAGTTCGTAGTAGAACTGATGTCATGAGTCCTTGTGATTTGATAGGAGTCTGCATTTTGGAGTTGCTGAATTATTTTCCTCTTAGTTGAATAAGACATCTTTCATGTTTCTCTGACGAATCCTGTAAAAATCCCATCCTGACCGTGCCTTGAATTTTATCTGATAAGACACTGCATTCATCGGTTTCATGTCCATTTGCTTTATTCGTATCCATTTGCTTTACGGTACTCGCAGTAACTTCCTCCTTTATTTGGCTCTGGGGTACCCCGAACTTTTTGAGGCACAATGAAATTCTCATTTCTTTTTATCTTAGCATATATGTAGGAGAGGGTTTTCTTAAGACTGCACAATTCATTTTAGAACTCTTTCTCCGGCTTCCCTTTGAGTTTTCACTTTACCTTGGCCTCTTGTCAAGGCGCCTAAAATCAGATTTCTTTTCCTTGGATCCTCGGTTGAATTCATTCTTAGCATGGTGTATTTCATCCAATTGTATAAACTATTCAGCCCGGAGAAAGGAACATTGTAGGTCTTTGCACCCTTTGATATAACGGTATTTCCAAAATGGGGTTTGTTCAATTAACCCTAATCGAATTGCCATAAGCTTTTCCCTATCAGTTTTACTTTCTACCCTTAATGCTTCTACGCCGAATCTATTCAAATATTTGCTAAGTAGCTCCCCTGGCTTTTGTCTGATGGTTGCCATCAAGCTAAAGTCCATAGTTGTATCTCTAAATATAGAAAATCGAGCCACGAAGTCGCGTAAATTGGTCCCAAGAATAAATAGTTCCAGTTCGGTATCTCCCATACCATTTAATTGCTATTCCTTGAAAAATAATGGAAAAAAGTTTACAATGAACTACCTCTGGAGCATTGTACAAGCTCATCCAGTTTTTAAAGACGATAAGGTGATCATCTGGATCAATTGTCCAATCATACTTTAGCAAGGGAATTTGAATGTAGGGGGGAAGATTTATCGCCATTATTTCTTCTCCAATCATACTTTAGCAAGGGAATTTGAATGTAGGGGGGAAGATTTATCGCCATTATTTCTTCGAAAAAGGGGGCCTTTTGTAGGATAACATATTCTTTAGGATCATAGATTTCATTTTCTCCAAGTGAATTAACCACTATATGGTGTAGGTTCTCATTTTGGTTGGTCTCATTTCTATAACTACTCCTGTTGTCTTCCTGGATAAAGCTATCCGCCCGTTTAAGTGATTTGCTTAACCGATTATCTCGGTGTAACCTTTGATTTTCTATCTCATTTGGAGGTTTCACTTCATCCTCTCTCTCTCTCCATAATCTTTATTTATTCTCGAGTTAGAGCTCTCTCTGAACACTTCTTTACTTCTATCCTTTGTAGCCATCGATTCTGAACCACCAATTCTGTTAGGGTAGAAGGTTGCCTTAATTCTATATTGCCTAAGTAAGGATTTGAGTTCGTGCGACCTTTAATGGTTGACCGCGACGTAGCCTCTTCATTGGGATTGTTGTTACCACTCTTAGCTTTTACCATACTTATGCAATTGTTCAAAGATGAAAGTTATAAAAGATCGAAGGTTCAAGCCCTCCTTCTAGCTCCAAAGTGTTAACAAGATTTCTTGCCAACACCCCAAAAGTATGTTTAGAAGGATGGATATCCTCTTTGGAGATCAAAGGGCTTGATTTCTACTAAGATTTTCTTTCAATTTAAACTATTTAGTTGAAATGTCCTGTATCAGATCTTCCATTGATGTTGAAAGGTTTAGAACTTGAGTTACATGACCTTCTGGCTTTGCTAAGTTAATGTATAATGACTACTGGTTTAGTTGAACCTTTATAATAATTCCTACGCAAGTTATATTCTTGATTAGGATGGAATTTCCTTGGTTAGTTCTATATAGAGAGCTGATCTCCTTGCCGGAAGGTTAAGCAGATAACTATTTGGGATTCGGATGGTTACTAAGGTTGTCGGAATATGATAGGTTACGAACCTTATCGAAAGGTTTTATCCACATCCCTTATGACTTCGGAAGGTTTTTAAGGATGTTGATTTAAATAAATTTCCCCTATACTCGATGGGTTTAGGATGTAGGGTAGAGGCCTTTGAAGCGGCGCAAGGATTGTCGCGAAAAGGAGAGTTATTATCTTTGTCAATGAGGACCTTCTAGAGGGATTGAACCTGAAAATTAAAGTCAAACCAACAAGATTTAAGTAAACGGTGAAGTAATTCACAAAGCTTATGACTTCCCTCTTAATCCAAGAAAAGAATTCAATTCTCCCAAACAAATGCCCAATTAGGGTTACAAAGCTATGATTAGAAGTTACAAGATCAGAATGAGAGAAGATTTTCCCCCTAAAACATGACCTCATGGGTCCTATTTATAGACGCAGGCGGCCGCCCTTTCGACCCCATGCTCTTATCTAGGTCGAAAGGTTCCCCTTTTATATACAACTACAAACCTTACCTCTTTGTCAAAAGATTTGCCTCTTGTATATCATAATGAACCTTTCGACGTTGTTGGAAAGTCTGTCTTTCCGATGTCTTCATGAACTCTTCGATGTTGCCGAAAGGCTTGTCTTGTTCCTACTGTTGTGTTCCCTTCGACCTTGTTGGAAGGTAACTCTCCTCCTAATTGTTGTGAATTTTTTGATCATGTTGGAAGGTTGCTCTTCATGTGTTTGCTACGAATCCTTCAATCTTTCCAAAAGGCTGCTTCTCACTTGATTGTTGTCGAGAGTTGTGCTTTCCTTTAATGTTTTTGAAACGTTGTCTAACATTCTTTGTTGACTTTTCAATATTGCTTTCTTCATAAAAACCTTTCGACTTTGCCGAAATGTATCCTGGATGTGCTTCAACCGGTTCAAAAGGCTTGCTATGCTCATGAAAAGGTCATTGCAGAGTGTGTTACACCAGCTTTGATCTCTTTATTCTTTTCGAAAGGTAAGAAACTCTTGTACATTAAGAGATGGAACCTTTTGACTCCTTCGAAAGGTTTAATGCTAATGAATATTGATGATTGCATTCTTTCGACTCCTTTGGAAGGCTTGATTTGAGATACTTCTTCTTTTTTGCTAAAAGACCTCTCGTCCTGGTCGAAAGGTGGATTCTTGGAGCATCATCCTGCCTATCGACTTTGAAAGGTAGCCTTGAACTTCGTCGGAAGCTCCTTGTTGGAAGGTATGATCTTCCAGAACAACTTGGTGCTTTCAGATTTTTCCTCATGCTTTCGTGACCCTTCTTTAATACCATCATTATTTTGAATATTTTATAGTTAACAACCTACACATATCGAAGTGTGTCCAAGCAAATACATCCAAATTGGCATGGATGAACTTGGTTAGTTCTGACCGCATCTTGTTTCCAAGATGAAAGCCAATCTTCAAGATCCACGTTGGGTCATCCATACAGATTGGGACAGACACCGTCAGTTCTGCCGGTGCTACCCAATCCTCCTCTAAACTCTTCTTCCTAGGGTCCAAAGCCTTGTCAAATTGGCTATGATCCCTAAGATAGGGGCGGCTCTGTAGTTGCTATTTGGAGGGTTCATGGATGTGGAGGATTTTTCCCGCATCATTTCCTTTTTCCTTTCTCATCGACTCATGCAATTCTGCGATATAGCATTCTTGGGCGATGCTTTGGTCTTCCTTCACAACTCCGACTCCATGCTCGGTAGGGAACTTCATTATAAAGCACCATTGGACCAATGCTATTCTGAAATCGACTAACGAAGGGCCCTCCCAAAATGCATTGTATGCTGACATTTCATCCACGATCACAAAAGTCTGAATGAGGGTGACTCGTCGCTCGCCCTCTCCAAGCTCCATAGGTTGGTCAATTGTTCCCACTGGTTGTTTGGGTTCTCCGATAAACCCTTGAATCTTAGTCTATCATGTGGATATGCTTTTCATGCCAATCTTCATTTGATCAAAAGTATGTTTGAAAAGTATGTTAAGTGAACTACCACTATCAACCAGCACTCGTCGGACTACGGTGAGACTAATTCCTACTTTCACCACCATTGGGTCAAGAGTTGGAGCTTCAATCCCTTCGTTGTCCCGATCGCGGAACACTATGTCATCACTTAGAACCTTTTGCTAATTGACTGAAGTTTCATCATCCATTTCCAAACATGATTCCTTTGGGGAATGCTTTAATGAACTCGCGTATCGCTCCATCTCTCCCCAACTTCGTTACTGGAGATGTGGACGCCCAGATATTATTCCGATAATAAGCCTCTGGTCGGTTTTTTTAACCCATCTTCGCTAATTCCAGCTTGATTTCTTTGCTCTCTTGGAGGTTGAGGGACCATATGTTGATTGAGTTTTTGTGGCTTTTTCACATATTTTTAAAGTTTGTTATCTCGAATTAATCCTTCAATGAGGTCCTTAAGGTGGCGGCATTCATTTGTATCATACCCTGCGTCTCATTGACGCAGTGGAATTTCCAAGAGCATTTTTGATGTTCTGTTGCATCCTTTCTAAGAGGTTTCTTATACTCTTCACTTTCTTGTGTTGCAAGATAAATATTCTTCAGAGTGTCATTCGGGGGGGATAGTCTCCATGTCTAAAGCCTCTAGATCTTTTGTTGCTGCTACCATTATTTCTTTTATCGAAGTTATGGTTTGTTATCTTTTGATTCCCACTCTTTTCCGCAACACCTTGAGTACTTCCAGGATCGCACGTGTTTTGATTTGTTGTCATGTCATTTTGTCCGATGTTCATCTGTTGTGTATCAGAAGACTTTGATTTGTCGCCATGTCAATTTGTCCGGCGTTTATCTGTTGTGTATCAGAAGACTTTCTTTCTAGCTCTTGTGCTTCCTTCAATCTCAAGTACTGGCTTGCTTTACGATTGAATTCTTTCCTGTTGGTAGGTTGCTTCATCTTAATCCATTTCCCAAACTCCATTTCTGGGTGAATAGCATGGACCAACACCATAAAACCATATCCTCATTGGAGTTGCTTACTTCCGCTACCATGGTGTTAACCTGCTTATGAATGATTTGAATTACTCGTTGCGCCCTTGGACCAATCCGAATAGGGACATGACATTCTTCGGTTGTGCGATATGAAGCATGAATCGATCAAGGAATTTCGTTGCAAGCTTGTCAAATGTAGAAATAGATCTTGGGGGAGTCTCGTGAACCACATAGACACGACTCCTTCTAGAAAATAGGAAAACATCGGCAGCGGGCGGCCTCTGCAGCATTGGATCCATCCATGTACCAGCTATACTTGTACAAATGGAGTTTTGGTCCTTCGTTCCATCGTAGGAGGGGATAGCTGGCATAGCGAATTTGTCTAGGTATCTCACATTCAAGATCTCGTCGGTAAAAGGGGTCCGACTCGAGGCAGATCCCCGTTCATCATCCTTTCAGTTCTTACTCTCGCCCATAAGCTGGCTGACCATGTCCGCTATGTATGCCTCTGATGTTTGGTGGTCCTAGGGGCGGCAATCATTCACTAAGCCGAGTGTTTGGTTCTGCAAATGGTCTTGGCGCATGGGTTGAAGCCTACGCTCTCCTATCTCAGAAAGCCACTCCCATGGGACCCTGTTGGCTTGTAATTGGCCTAACTGGGGCAGTTTGGATGTTTCTAGCATCATCAGACGCATTGATGTTCTCTTTCATATGATTATCTTGCTCTCCATCTTCTAAATAGAAGATATTGATAGCTATATCTTCTTGTGGGGTTTTGGCCCCTTGATTCAAATTCAAGATCGATTGCCTTACACCGGATGGAATATTCTTATTCTCCTCCACGTTGCATCCTGTTGTTACCCTTCTTTGTGGCTGCTTTCTGTTTCTTCTATGAAAGCCAGAAATGGAGGAATTCTCTTGTTCTACAGTAGTCACTGGTTCTGGAACAGTCCTTAGAGCAAGGTTTGATTGTAGGCTCAACAGAGCGCTGAGCTTCACCATTAGAGTCTTTTAACTATTTTCCATTTTCTGGTTGATCTCCTCAGCCATCTTATTCAGCTCGTCCCTAGTGACGACTTCATGCCAACTGGAGGTTGCTGGTGCCTGGTTTTCTTAGTTAGCACCATTGACTTCAGCTTGTTGGAGACTAGCACCTTTTTCAACTATTACTGCCCCTATGGATCTCCCAGAGGCAGTTCTTACTCTTTTGAGAACCATTGATCCTAAAATAGCGAGTTCTTCAAGTAAAGATTGAGGATCTAACTTCTGGACCTATGCAGCCCAAAGTAGATAGCTAGATCTGGATCTCGAGTTGGGTTCTTAGTGAAAGCACCAAAATGTTGACCTAAAAATGAACCAACATCCTCGTTTGGATTTGAAAGCACCAGCTCTATTCTGACAGAGCAATATCACAGATAACAAATATCAAGAAAGAATAGTAAAAGAAAGTAGACAGAGAATTTTTATAGTGGTTCGGCTATTAATGAAGCCTATGTCCACTTTATAGTTTTATTATAGACTGATTATTGTTACAAAAGATGTATTATTTGTTTCCTAACTAGATTGAATCTCTAGAGTTGGAATCCACTGGAGAATCACAGTGTATTCCTTTGAAGATTGTTATGAGGGAGGCAGAGAGTGAAGAATAATTCCAACAGTGCTTCATCAACCAGTACGGAGAAGATCCTTCTTATGTTGCTGGTTGGATTGTATTTATATGGAGCGGATACCTTTTGGGCCAGGCCATGTCTTCATCAGCTCACAGGTAAGTAGTAGACGACCTAGGGAGAGTTTGTCTTGCAAAACGAGCTAAATCCATGGGTCATTGGTGACCCATGGCCTATGGGTCACAAGCGGCTTATAGAATTGGCTCGTTTTGCGAGCCAACATCTTGGACTCTTTGTTGTGTTCCTTAATTATCTTGTTTGAAGGCTGGAGGAGAGGCATAGGTCACTAATGGTCCAACCACTTAGGATTTTCTTAGAGTCTGGAATTGGAGATGTTTCCATAGCCTTTTATCGTTGTTATTACGTTTTGATGGCAAGTCGCTAGCAGTTTATATTCAGCTGCTAATTGGACTAAAGGAATGTTAATCTCTCAGATTTATTGATCCTAGTCGTTGTCCTAGTTGTATAGCTTGGCCCATGTCGATCCCTTGTCTTAGCTTTTCTGGGTAAGTCCTAAACCATCCTATCTATAGAAGGTTGTTCTGTCTTCTATTGGCTTCTGCTGGGTTAAAAACCTGTACAACAATTCTTGAATTCACCATCCATTACGAAACCTTGACTAAATTTTATATAGTACAGCTTTTGTGGTTTGAACTTCCAAAAATTTCTTCTTCTATTCTTAATCTCATTCCATGAATGAGATATCTCTTCATTTTCTTCAAACGTAACCTCTTATCACTTTATTCCAATTATTTCATTTATTGTATGGTTAAGACAACTTAATGTGAAATGGTGCTTGTCATTTTAATTCAATAGACAAGATGACCATTAATTTGCTTTATACCTAGGGATTTCTGTATTTTAACGCATTGAAACTACACTTTTCCCCAAAGGAATCCCAAACACTATAATTTTCCATAAATTATCTAAAAGGGGATTTTTGTGCTATGTTTGAAATTACAAGGAATTATCTTTCTTGTTTATTGTTGAAATAGATAGTACAAAATATGCGACTATCCCTATTTTGTACACCCCTTTCTCTTAGGTAGATTCCTTGTTATTTAAAAAGATACACTTTATATTAAGACTAGATAATTTATACAAATTTATATTGTTACAAACTTCATGCTAATGAATTAAAATACTACTTAAATCTCATTCTCATTTTATAACAACTTCTTATTTGTGTTTACTAATCCATGTCAATTATTCAACAATATACTGTGATGACTAATTTCACATATTTACTAGCTTAAGTTATTTGAGTCTACCAATCTTGAGCTATTGCATATCTATAAGTTTCAAAAACTAATACTACTCATTATTTTCCATACTCAAGTATACGCCGCATTCAACCTACAATTTCAAGATTCACATCTAGGAATCCATGGGGAACAACTACTATGATATAAATCCAATAACATATATAAAATAAACACTTTTCCATTTTTGTCCACTTGGTCTTCCCCCAGCCTATAGGGGATAACACATTACCTGGACTGTCCATAGCCTACATATATCCTATTCTCATCTATATGGTACTAACCATATCTTGTTACTATAACACCAAGCCTATACTTACCGTTTCATTTAGGATTGCCTAATGTAATCAAGGAAACGACAATTTGTTACTTAAAACTCCTAATACGGATTAAAGTGGAACCAACTTATCCTTTTAATATTTCAAACTGAAAATTTTCTTACATCCATGGTATTCTTTTATACAACTAAAACATCTTGGCTTACTCTTTCCTTATTCCAAAATAGGTTTACTCAAATCATATTTTTCAATCTTTCATACATAAAAGATTCTACGGTTTAAGCCATGCTTGGGTGGAGAACCACAAGGTGGTGTTCATCTTTCACTACTATAAGAAGTTCGACCTAGTATTATGTCCTTCCAAGTCAGCCGTTTCTTGAAAAGGTCACTAAATTCACATGTTACTTCTTATCTCTATCCCAACCACTCAATGCTTCCGTAGTCACTTATGTCCTAGTGGGCTTTTTAATCTTAGTTATCCAACTCCAACCTATTTCCTATCTTTTTAGGTTTTACGTATAGTCATAATATTTCCATTTTACTTTTTTAAATCAAAACCTTATATTTTTACCATTACTACAAAGCTGGTAAGTTTTAAAAACTTTAAAAACCTTTATCCATTTCCTTTTACTACGGTCATAACATTTTCTTTAATTAGATTACCAGAAATGTTTATGTTAACTTAGTAGAAATGTACATAAAAACACACTTTCTTAAACCTTCTTTAATAAATAAGAAATTTCCATAAAAGCATGTTTTAAAGATAATGTAGTATTTTTTAACTTATTATTATTATTTTAGAGTATAACAGAAACATTTATAAAATATTTTCGGATACATAACCATTTCTTATTTATAAAAGAAGTTTAAAGGTTAGGCCTTACATATTGTTCGATTTTAATTTTCTTTTCAAAAGTTCTATTGTTAAAAGCAAAGTGTACATTGAGATAAGTATAACAACGTGCCCAACAACAAAACAAAAGCATTAAAACATTTATTAAAAATAACTTTTTACCAAATTCTTTAAAAAAAATTAAACAAATCCCATGAATTTTATCGTACTATTTTATATAGAATCATAAAGCAAAAAAATTCTATCTAAAATATCAGATATCTACGATTTCTAAATTTTTAGAGAACATTTTCATTGGTTTGTCATTACATTGGAGTAGACAATAGCAACGTAATTACCTAAGCCCACTTATTCCTAACATCACTTTAAGTGTATAAAGCTTTGTTTTCCTTTCACAGATGGTTACTTAAGTTTATTTTCCAATACAGTGTCCAATTTTATTATGGAAATTATCTAACCGTACCTTTATGTAAATAAGAGTTTTTGCAACTATTATTAATGTGAAAATAAGTTTGAAAAGTCCTCTTCTATGTTCCCTTTTTACACTTTGTTAACATTTTACTCTTATTATATGGGTCCTTTGATACTAGTTTTCTTCATTCACCCTTGCTTCCATTGCTAACTACTATAGAAAGGCTCTACTAGCCTCTCTTTATGAGGTAAATGCCAATAAATGTGAAAATGTTATTTTTCACTTCAACTGTTATAACCCCAACACTTATTCTAGCCCACAATTGTCTGCTTCTATAAGGAATAAGCTAAAAATTACTTTAAGAGTCAAAACATATAGGTTGTGCTATGTTAATACACATATTATAAAATTATATTTAAGCTCTCCTAGTCAGATTTGGCTCATCTTATCTCCTCGCTTGTGGATACCGACGGAACCATATAGGGGTGTTTAACGTTCGAAATCTTAGCTGCCTTTTATGAGCCATTCTTCTAAGGCTTATACTCATTCTTACCATCTGTGAATGGAAATTATTTTCAATTTCGCCACGGACAGTATAGGCATGAATAAAATAAATTTCGATATACAGATAAAATCTTTGAAAATCTTTTTGAAATTTTTTATCTACACACACTAATATATATATATATATATATATATATATATATATATATATATATATATATATATATATTCAAAACCCATTTTTGGAAACTTTTTGGAAACATTTGGAAAACTTTTTCAAAAACCATTTTATTTACAAACTTTTTCAAGTACGTTCATTCGATATATACCTAAATACTAAGGGATCCTTAACCTGGCTTTGATACCAAACATAACAATACGCACTTCCCAACACATCGATCTAAAGCTCTGTATGGGTTTCGGGCCCTTGTCATGCCGAGAAATACGAGCTGTTGGGATTTTGAAACATTATAAAGCATAATTATAAGAGTAAGTTCTAAGTCATTCTACAACTTTCGGACCTTCCAGCGGAAGAAACTAAATATAAGTATACAAAAATGGAAATCTCGAGAAAAGAGTCTTCAAAATACTTGTTTTACATATACACTATTTTCAAAGTACAATATAAGCTTTATAGACATTTAATACAATAGGTGACTGCAGGAGGAACAATGAATAATATGAGAAATCCAACGTGAAACTTCTTTTTCCATGTACTATCCCAATTAACTGCTAACATGTTATCCATGGTGGCAAAAAATGGAAAGAAGGAAGTGGATAAAATAAAAGTTTGGTGAATGAGTACAAGTTTAATATGTGATGATTATGTGCAGTTAACTCAAAAACTATTCTAAACGACATCGGGTGTACTATAAGTATCCGTGAATTCCTAAGGTCCATTACCTAAGGATTCTTGTCTAAGACATACCTGCACTACTACTTATGTAGGCTACTATAAGGATCGAACTACATATCGAACCTCACAATAACGATTGGCTAACGCTCTTAGAGTTGCCCAATAAAAAATCACCATCCGTAGGCTATTATGAAAACCCCTTTTCTACACTAATACCGACTTGGAAACTGCTCTCCCGTGAATACATATACCATCACTACACCTGTAGAGGGAAAACCTTGAAATGCAGACTCATTACGTGACTCATCATATGCACTAATTGTTCACCTCTCGATCGTAGTGGCAAATCGTCTGATGCAGTGCCATTTCAAGTAACATTTCATAGGTGGCTTTTACGTGAATTTGAGTTAAAGTAGCTCCTTAAGTAGAGAATTTAGGCCTTTTACAAACTTCGTCGCCTTCTTTATTAAGGTGTCAATCAGGCACATTCCAAACTTTCCTAATTCTGTGAACTTATTAATGTCCAACTTCACCCTAGAGTCCTCCTACATCAGTTGGATAAACTTCTCCAATTGCAGACTTTCAATCTTGGACATGAATCATGAATCGAAGTGAGAACTGAATTTAGCCTAAGTAATTCCTTCCTCTTCATTCCCCTTAACAACTATGGTCCACTAATCCAGTGCCATCCCTTTAAATGTCCTGCAGCTATCCTCCTCTTGACCTGATCTTCCCATCCCAGCTCCCAGAATATATGGTTATACTCATCAATCTATGCCTTGATTTCTATAAAATCTTCCACGCCCAAAAATGCTCGTCCTCCCATATTTGAAAACCTTTATATAATTTCGGGAAGTCGGGCGGGCGAGGTACTGGTTCAGCGAGTAGAGCAACTGGTGCCGTTGGTGCAACTTGTTGATGGATGGGAACTTGCCCCCACAAGCCTTAAATATTGTTGGAAGCATGATGGCATACTTGGAATGGTGGGTACCTCTTAGGCGGGGAGGTTTTCAACTTCAGAATCGTTATTCTCAGCCAATTCCTACTATCTGTATGTTCAAAATTTCGGATTAATCCCAACTCCTTATGATAGTATTACTTGCTAAAAGTTTTCCTAGTGTGTTCGTGTATGTCCATATATGTATACTCATATATATATAGTAGGGTTTCAAAAATATTTTCAAAATTAACATATACATACTCTCGTGTATACATATTCCCGTTAATCGGATATCCCAAACTCTGATACCAAATGTAAAAATCCTCTTCGGAATGGGCCTAATTTTCATCTTAATAAAAGCCTTTCGATACTTAGGACCATTCCAAAGCTGCTTGTTGGTTCGTAAAATTGATCAACTAAACAATATTCAGAGCTATCTATCTATGCTTTCAAAATCTCACAGCGGAAGGGATAAAATGTAATAATAAAGTAAGTATCCATATCACACATTTCCAAATCCCACAAATATAGTTCCAAATATCCATAACACCATGTCTCAAAATAGAAAATTAACAAGTCTAAATCTAGGTGCATCGGAATAAATCATAAACAAAAATATATAGTTATACTACCTTTGGTCGTCGCTACCACTTTTACATTTTATCGTTAGCATCGTTTCCCCTAATATGTGGGTTGTAATAAGGAGGAAGTTAGAACAACAATGTTTGGTGAATGTAAATATCAAGTATTAAAATAATAGTATCTGGACAGTATCATTTAGATTAGTATTATGGCCTTTTGAGTATTCCTCTAACTATAAGCCAATGGCTCTCCCAGTCCAGCTCTATAGCATGTTTCTAATTGTAGGTCGATGGCCCTTTCCAGTTTAACTTCATAACTATAACACGAGTCCAATGCAAGTATGGAATATATATTGGGCCCAACAACCCATCTCTGTCAATCATATCTTAACAATGCAAGAGAAAGTACATGAGTCACTTAAGACCTTTTAATGGAAAATAGGCAGACTCTGACCATTTAATACCTAGACCCTAAGCAGATCCCCATCATTTAGTACATAGATCCAAGGCGGACCCATCCCTTGTAGTTCCTAATTGACATCATAAGAAATCTCATAAGGTCACTTAATACTTTTTAAATAGGGAAAAGACAGACTCTCCAATAGATATTTAATACCTCAACCCCAAAGCGGACTCCCTCTAGAGATTTCCACTACCAAAACTAAAAGTTAATCCAGACCATGTAAAAGTTCTAGATTGGAAGAAGGCAAACTCTGCAATAGCTTTTTAATACCTCTAGCCCCGAACAGGCCTGTTCTGGGATATCTGTTCTATGACCTATAACTCAATCTGTGACGTCTCACATTAGTCCAACTATTCATAGGTATCGATAGCTAAATTGGCTGGGTAGGCTTATTGTACATAATTGAGACTAATCTCGCATCTACTACAGGTAAACGATGTCTCACATCAGTTCTAAAGTCACATTGTTGGTAACAAATTAGCTAGGCAGACTTCTATGTATTTTTTACTGACCTCGCATCCTCATAACTTAGTCATATGTTCACTCTTCAACCTCATAAAATTATACTAATATTAATGTGTATATGTGTGTGTATACATATATACATGCATAATATACTCCAACTTCATTTATGCATTAAGGCCATATTTTGGACAACTCCTTATTTGCCTTTTAATTATGGATTGATTCCATAATTGTTCTTAACTTCCTTTTTATATGGTTTGTTGTTATTTATTAACCTAATTATTTTATATGTTATGACTTATACGTTATTATTATATCCATGCTTAACATTAATTTTAAGCTAACTGGTTTTTACCAAGTATTCATAAGCGCACGTAAATGTATTGGTAAACTAAGATTTTCTCTTCCTATTATGATTGTTAAGATGATTCAGAATTTCCCAATTCCATATCCATACAAGTACCTAGTTCAATACAGTAGTTTTCACAACAGTTAATATCACAATTTAAATTGGCTAAACAAATCAGATTTGCATACATATTTCAGAAAAATAGAATCAAAACATCCAACTTGCTTTACATTAACATGGTAGAATTAACACTTATATTCCAAGGGAGAAAAACTTTACAATTTGAATCCTTTATATTCTATTTGACTTCTAAATGGACAAGGTAGAAATGGAAAAAAAGGTTAATATTTATTTTCATTACCAAAGTAGACGATGCAAACCATGGATGGGATAAAAATACTTCATCGTCACAAACACAAATTGAGAAGTGGGAATTGAATAGAACATAAATTGTTTATATTAGAAATAATAATGGATTAAATTCTACCATATTAGCATAAAACAATAAGATTCCAACTGACTTCCAAAATTAACATTTTAAGGGGGGATTTTTGAACATCTACTTCAAATTCCATTTTACATTACACACAAACAGAATCTAGAACAACAAAAGGATGATCAAAGTATCACAACAACGAGTAATAGCCATACATACAATGCAAGGATCCAGAATAATAGACATAACAAACAGAAAATGATTAAAGAGGTCCGAGGAAGTCAGCTGCGATAGTGGCCAACACTTGAAACGACCTATCAACCTCGTTCCATCTAAAGCCCAGAACTTTAAACCTGATCCTTGTATCCTTCTTCATCTTCGACTGCTTCTCGTTCACAAACATTGGATTCTCCCCGGCAACAAATTTGTAGTCTCCCATCTTCTTTTCAGAAAGGAAAACGCTATCATAAGGCCCGCACTTGAGAAATATTCCATGCTTCAATATTTTATCAACTGTGCCCACCATGACCTCGCCTTTGCATGGCTTTTGCACTAGGCATTTGAATACGACTGGGAAAATAACATCCCCTGATACTTGGCTTATTTTACCTTCTCCTATTTTGGTTAGGGAAGTTACTGCTATGTAAAATCCATGTGCACTGGAAGACTTTCGAACAGCTATGTCTTCCAGAAGGCGCACAATTATTGCTTTGTGGAGGAGAAGTCCTCTTGTGTCAAGTTTATCTGGGGCAATCAGGATGTTCCATGGCAGCTCTATTTCCAAAAAAACCATTTTGCGTTTTATCTGAAAGAAGAAAACAAATACATATTGCTGTTGTTGGCGATCAATATGCCATAAAAAGAAACATATAAACTAGATACCTTCGTAGAACTTGAAAGACCTACCTACCAAATGTCGAACAGTTTGTCATGTAAATATAGCAAATTATTTGTTGGATTAAAGTTAAACATAGCTGCATTTCCAGTTAATAAGATAATTTTATATTTAAAGCAAATGCCTTTGTTTGTATAATTTAGAACTAAATATCACATGGCATTTTCTTTCTAAGCACGGAAAAAGGAACCTATATCTAAAGTAAACAGAAATTTCTTATGCACTATGTTTGCTCACCCTACTTGTGGTCTAATTATGTCGAAGGTTCTGCATAATGCTACGCAAGATTCAAATTTGGAACAACCAAAGCATAAGCGTCTTGCTATTGAGACGTGATCATAAAAATTAGCATATCTTACAGTTATAAACAAATCTACCAAACTATTGTGCCATCCATTGAATTACTGTAATTTGGAAAGAGGAAGAATATAAATGACAACTCAAGATAGGAAAAGATTCAGTATAATCCTAGTAAATTTAATCATTCTTCTGTGATTCACCCACAGGAATAATCAATTGCAAGCTCGCTGCCCTCTAAAACAATAAAATCTACAAAAAAACTGGTTTCAGGAAGAAAAACAGAAAAAAGATAACTGCTTATATGAAATGAAATTGCAGTGGGCAATTGATGCCAATATACATAGAAGAAAAAGGCGAAAGAAAAAACAGATTCAAGGAGATGGGGATCAGACGCCAAAACTCTACATTCCAGCCAATTATTCAAATACCCAAATGAAAAATACTGAATGTTACTCGGACAAATGGAAATTAGAGGGAACATGAACTGGGCAGAACAAAATTAACCCAGATGGTTTTAAATCCATTTGCAAAAGAAATGAGACCAAAAAACAAAACTAAACATTAAAAGTAAACATTCATACCTGATATTCAGTCAAATGTAAAATATACCGGTTCAAAATTTCTAAATCTTAAGTACCACCGAGTAATCCAATTTGATATTTGGTTGTTCATCATAGATTTGAACTGAATCAATCGAAGAGAGATATAAGAACATGAGAATTTTTTTTTTTTTTTTTTTAACAAGCTATTTTGGAGTCTACCGACTACATATGTAGTCCTCATAAATCATAAATAACAAATCACTACCTACAAACAAGCATGGATGCCATAATTAGAACAGTCCAATCAAATAACTAAGTACAAATCCACATTAGCATCACCAAAAAGGAAGGTCTTTCAAACTAAGGTTCTCAGCGATTCCAGATGGCATGCGATACTATTTTTTTCTATAGAAAACGGACACGCAATAGCCACATTTAAAGGTCAATAAAGTTTAGAAGGACGAAATTATAACCTAGAAAGTGGTACAAACTAGGATTTAGTGATTATGAATTGAAAGTTTCAACTTATTGGATAAATACCAAATCAGATGAAGAAATTCGCAAGCACTGACGACTTAAAGAGCATGAAACGAACCTGACAAAATGGTTACCTTCGCTGAAAATTAGATGAAGAAATTAGCCAACAATGATGAATCTAAAGAGCATGAAATTTACCAGACAGAATTAGTGAAGAGGGTTTATACAGGGGGTCACTACATTTAATAATCATTTGCTGACTTGCATCCTCCATAATTAAAATCCACGTGGAATTACTATTTCTGGCCATATGATGCAATGGATTTTTAACCTTATCATTTTGTTAAGTGAAACTAGGGACGGTCCATTTTCTAAAATTTATTTGTTTTACACCCATCTCTTTTAGAAACTATTTTACACTTTGTTTTGGATTTATCTTTTTTTTTACTTCTTCCGTTTCAAATTGAAGAACCACCATCAAGACGTATATTACAACGGTTATGACTTATGAACATACACAATAAAAACACATATTAAGATTAGTAAAACTATCCAAATAATCTCCTGAATTTCACATACTTTTATAAAATAGGGATATATCATAAAGGAAAATTGAAACGTGACTTAATGTTTTTTTCTAAGTTTACAAGGATGTATGACAAAATTTTCCTATCATTAAACTAACGCTAATTCGGTTAGGTTCAAAAACCCCTCAATCATTTTTAGCCGAACTAATCAAAACTCACATCTTAAAAGCACTCCTTTGAATTAGCAAAAAAAAAAAAAAAGGTACCTTATTTACGCAATAAGATAAAAGTAGTACAAAGCTAGTCTCAAACAAGCGAAAAAGATACAAGTGAAAGAGATACAACCTAAACACACTAAAATATGCGGACAAAAGAACTTTAGCTGATATTATGTAACGACAGTAGGACCAAGCTTTCCATCTCCAGCGCGTGACATACACTTATGAGTTGATACACACTTTGTTGTAACAAAACAAATACCCATTGTTACGTGTCTACCAATTCATATTTATACACCAGTTCTCCAATTTATTTAGCGATGCCGGACTACTCCAATTTCAAACCGTCGCTCAACATGGGCGACAACCCTAACAGCTGCTTATAGGCAGCATAAAAATTATCTATAACACAAACAAAACGGCAACAAAGATATCACTCAGGAGATACGTCTACACAAATGTTAGCCATTTATTCTTCATCCATTCATTTTTGACTTTGAAACTTTTTTCAAAGTCAGATGTCTCTCTACATGAAAGTATTTATATATAAAAAATAAGAGTATAGTTGACCGATAGTTACATATTTATAAAGAATACAAACTTAATTATTAAAGATTCTATTAAAGAAATTGCATATGTTCAACATTATGATGTAAAATTGAAAATATCTATAAAAAATTTAGTTTACAAGTAAAATTGTATCTTTTATGATAAATGATATGAAGGATAAAAAAATAACATATTTAAAGAAAATACAGCTTGTTATTCCTAAATTTGGACGTTTCCACAAACTCTTACGAGTTAGTTATTAGAAGTTGTAATGTAAAGGAAATGGTATGTCAATATAACGATGACCATCGAAAACCATCCATTAAAGGTTAGTACATGTTGAAGATAAATGGTTATCACATGTTATATAAGTCATTGTGTCATACGGTTAAAGAAACTATTACACTCGATGGTAGAGAAAGTTATCGCATGCTAATAATTAAGTTCGCATGTTATCGAAGTGTCATCATAGGTTGAAAAACAATGGTTATCACAAGCTATCAACAAAAGAAGCTACCAAAATTTATGAATAAGTTATCATTACGAATCAAAGGAATGAGGTTTTGCAAGTTATTATTACATTGCTGTATTTTATAAAAGTTATCGTGAGCTATAAAGAACAAATCTACCGCATGTTATATGTTATGTAATGGCAGTCGGATCAATTTCCGCATCTCCAACATGTGTCATACACATGTGAGTTGGCACGCATGCAAGATAATCTTAACAATCTTCTCCTTGACTCGCATCCCCTTGGAGTACTTTAAGAGCATTATTTGTTTGCATTGCCAGTTCGCAAACTTCGCTTTTGATACCAATTGTTATGTAACAACGTTCGGACCAAGCTTCACATCTCCAGCACGTGGTGTACGCATATGAGTTGACAAACACTTTGCTGTAACAAAAGGAATCCCCAATGTTACATGCATGCCAACCCATATTTATACACTACTTCTTCAAGTTATTTAACGATGTGGGACTATTGCAATTCCAAACCATCATTTCTTCTTGCAATATTTGAGAGTGCATGCAAGTTGTATTGTGAAAGTTGTCCTAAATTGTAAATAATTATCACATACTAGTGCGAATTCTTGTTACACACACGAGTTGTAGTTTATAATTTTTCAATGATGAAATCGTCACTTCTATCATAATTTTTTACAAAAGATAATGATATAGCTATTAATGCACACCATTAACCGAATAATTAATTCCAATATTTATCAAAAACATGCAATATAGTGTGTTGATAAAAGTATGAACATAATTTGTTAATAAAAACATGATAAAACATGTAAGGAGAAATAACATAAGGAACTGATAAGAACAAAAGTATACTAGTATAAAATAATTAGCTAAATTGGTTACCTTAATCAGAATAACCTAATTTGTAATTAATCATAAAAACATGCATTTAGGTGATCTATATGAAGTTTTTTAATCAGAAGATAACATCTTTCATTCATTAGTTAATAGAAAAACTTTGTAATCTCAAAGTGTACATAAATTATGAACTGTAAATATACTAAGATACTGAAAATATAATTATATACCTATCTCCTGGATGTACAAAAGTTAAGTTACTAAACGAAATCCATATAATCGCCCTTAAATCATATCTCTAAAATAGGACCTTATGATTGTAAGAAAATTGAAATTATATTTTAAGATAGAAAGGATCGATGGAAAATGACTATTTTCATTACTCGCTTTGTGTTTATAATGCATTATCGCAATACATAACCATGTGTATAGATAATATGATCAAGGCAACCATGTATGTCCCAAATATGTATTAGAATGAAAATTTAAAACACTTAGTTTTTTATATGAAAAATTCCAAGCTTGCTATATAAAATACATAAATAAAATTAGAGGAATTTAAGACATTATGTAACGACCTGTAAATTCTTAATAATATAATTTGTTGATTTAATACGATTTTGGTAATTAAAATTGAAAGAATAAAGACTTTGTAATTTAATATTGAAACAAACATTAAAATGAAATGTAACAATATAATTAAAACTAATTATGAAATTTCAACTAATTGAAATAATGTAAATTGTTGCACTTAGTTATAGATTTGAATATAAGAAAACAAGGGTGAATGTTGAATCATTAATGAGATAATATATGATCAATATAAATTGAAGTAAATCAGTGTTAATTAAGTAATTGTAACATTTGATTTGTAAATAATAATGAATTCATTAATGTGATTTAAAGTAATAGTAACGGTTGTAAGTTACTATTTAATTGGTCTATTAATTTAGTTGTAAATGTTAGATTTGGGTATAAAATTTGAATATAATAAAATAAGTATAAGTGTGGTGCGAAAAAAAGAATTAGTGTATAATCTATGGAAATTAAATGAATTTAACATTTTGTAAGCAATTATGATGATTAGAGAAAATGATAAACTTGAGTGTAATAAAGATAATGGTAACAACTATTATAAGTTGTCTATTTAGGCTATAAAATGAATTGGAAATCAATTGTATTCAAATGTAAATAAATGTTCATTAATGAGAGTAAGAACCATAATTGTAAAGTGTGCATGTAATAAAGCAATGGAAATGAATATTTTATTCATAAGATAAATGAAACCTATCTAAATGATTTAATTGAGGATTCAATCATAATAAATGTATACATTTGAAAATTTTAATATAATTAAAAACAACTGTTAATACAAAGGAAAGATGGATATTTGAATATATATATTAATGTAATGAAAGATAAACGAATATTAATGGGGTTTGTAGAGTAGTATAGACTTAATAAAAAGGGATTAGAATTGAATCATATCGGTTTATTTGAAATTAATTATAACTTATGGGAATTCAATTCATAACAAATAGATTTATGGTAAGAGAATGAAATTAATTTCTTTGCTAATTGAAATTTGGATGAATTGGGAAGTTATTAATGTATTAGCACATAAACCAATGTTAATATGAATTTATTGGGAATTTAAACTTATACTTTCTAAATTAGATAAAAATACAGTGTTTACACGAAATGACTTTCTATATTTTATTTTCTATTTCCCTATTTTTGTTTCTCTAATTTTTATTTTCTATTTTATTTGTATAAACTTTGAATATATTTATTTGACTTTTGATTGATTTTACTTTTAATAATAGCTTAGGAATCTCAAGAGATATAGGTTACCTATTTTTTTATTTGTTGCCTTTTCATCGTGTGCAAACAAAGAAAAAAATAGACAAGATTCTTTCTCCTTAAATTATGCCTTTTAATTTGCTAGCCTTTCATTTTCTAAACCCTACATCTCTAACCTTTCTTTTTCCCACAAACCCTAGCCGCCTCCTTTTCTTATTCACGTGAAAAACTTTTCATCTCACTAGCATCTGCGTGAAAAAAAAAACACAGAAAGCTATGGCTTCCTTCTCTCTTCTTTTTCCACTTTTTTTTTCTTTTTCCTTTTGTTTCTCCTTGCATAGCTCGGCCTCCACCACCATGTTCATCTCCTTGCCGACCACACCACCACAACATCACCACCTCCTCACCACAAGACATGGCCGCGACCACCATGATGACAACCACCACCTTCTCCTTGAAATAAACATGACCGAGCCACTTGATTGATGTAAAGCAAGGTTAGGTCATCTTTAATTCATAATTGCATTGTTTAATCTATCTTTTTTTGTTGAATTTTATTCTTATGGTTTGTCTATTTGTTATATACAAGATTTGTATCTGACTCTTCATTCACTCAAAAATATGGTCTTGCCTTGTCATGCTTTACAGGTTTGTTATGGATCTCTAGTTTGTCAAATTCTAGCTTGAAAAATATGAGTTTTATCACTTTAGACATATGTACTTATATTATTGTGGAATAATGACAAGTGAATCTGTATAAATTGATATGTTATTCATACATGCCTGTGATATGTTATATGTTGTTAAATGCTATATTTTTTACATCATCTAATATGTTATTATATGATATATTGTTCATTCTATTTACTGTATCATTACTGCAAGTCCCCTATCACTATGGGTTGAAATGATACATACCCAAACGGACTTTAAAATAAGAAAAAATAATTATGGGATGAAGTGATATGCTCGAATGATTTTTATTGCATTTATTTTACTTGGGATTGCGGGTTTGAAATGATAGAACCCGAATTTTTCTTTTAAATTACGGATTGGAACGATACATATCCGTATCACTTAACCTAGGTTAGAAAATATTATGCAGGCCCATGGTCATATTTTAAATGATATTTTCCTAAAAATTTATTAAGTACTTTAAATATTTTCTGAAAATTATTAAGTATTTTGAAATTATAAATATATTAAAATTTTAACTTAATTTGATTTAATGCTTTAAAGTGTAAAGAAATATTGCTCGTCTATAAGTTAAAATTTTTATAAGCTAATTGGCTTTGGATGAAGTTTAAAGAGTCCTAAGTTTGATTTAATTTGGAATCTTAAATCTAACCTAGAAATTTTAATAAAGGTTATTTCCTGAAATGTACATATTTTGTATAATAAATAATGAAATTTTGAATAAATAAAATGAAATACATTTTATGGGACATTTGTAATAAGTTTATTTAACTCGGAATCATAGTTGAATTGATATCTAAATGAATAGATCTATCAAGGAAATTTGATTGTTATATTAACTATGATAAAATGTTCTTTTGTGAAATGTTATGTTGTGTAAAATAAATAGTTATGGTTTTAAAATGGGAAACGTATTTTAAATAATGACTTAAGTTGGAAATTTGAAATTTGGTTTTAAATGGAAATATTACGTTAGGCAAATAAATGGAAATTGTGTTGATCCAGAAATTTTAACACTTGAAGTAGAGATATTTAATTGATTTCAAATATTCAGAAGTTATTTTGAACTTGAATTTCAATTTTAACTATGGATTTGGCAATTAAATTATTGAATTTAATTTATTAAAATTGGGTAAAAATTTGAATCTTCAGTTTTAAGCCTGTAGAAAATAATTTTTCGAGGCTTAGGAAAATTTGTATTAATGATACTGAAGACAATGGAAGCTTCTGAATTAAATTTTAAAATGATTTGTTCAGTTTGAAATTTTATCGTTTAAATCGATATTCAAAAATAGTCTTCCGAGACACAGTCTCGGAATTCGACGAAACTAGTTCCATTGGATCCATAATAGTGTTTTATTATCGGATTTCAATTTCCGTAGTGCTTGAAGTGATCTTTGGCCGTACGATAAGCAAACGTGCTGGAAGTTGTATCGAAATTTAATTTAATAGCTGGGTCCGAAAAGCTATCTTCTTCATACGATCGAATTTGGACTTGGAACCTTTTCCATTGCGTTCGGAATATGGGTTAAACATTATAGATGCCCGCGGCATGCCTCGATTGGAGATCGAGATTTTGAGTTGTATTTATCAAAGCAATTTGATTTAAATTTAAATTTAAAAATATTATAATGTTTTGCAAGATAAATTATACATGTTCTTCTTCCTCTAACACCTAGCGTTCCCTCTCACTTGGCAAAATTTTGAAAGACATGCGTTTGTTTTTCTTTTAAACGAATAAAAGCGTTAAACGATTTAATAAAAAAAATATGGCCGAAGTTTTCAAAGCTCTATCTCAGTTCAAAATCCACGGCCGCTTCTTAAAAGGAAGAAAAACAAAACAACAATTTCGTTTGAAAAAATTGAGTTAACGACTGAGAATATATATAATAAAAGAGTATCAAAAAAAATCGACAGTTGAAAATAATACCGAGCAAAATAGTCGATTTCCCCAAAATTTTAAAATCGCGTCACTCGCGCTGAAGGGAATGGCATCACCGATCTTCAAATTGAGGCAGGTTCCATGAGTTCTAGAGGAGGGACGAGAGCGATATTGCGATCGATCACGAATAGACGAGGGGATTGGCGAGGCGCCATTGCGATGAGTTGCGTCGGTCGCGAGATCTGATGGCGAGTCGTGGTGCATATATGCAGTTTTCAAATTTTATATGCTTGCAGAAAATATAATTTTTATAGTAAAAAAAAATTATTACTTTTTGTTTATTTAAAGAAAATAAAATATAAATGTATTGTTTAATTGACTTATCTAAAAAAACTATTTAAGTTATTAAAAAGATTTATTAAAGGAAATTTAGTTTTAAATTTAATTTTTAGTTAAATAAATTTATTAAAAGGAATTGGAAAAAAAGTATTAGTTTTAAATAAAATAGTTAGTTAATTAAATCAATCAAATGGGAATTTATTGTTCGATTTATTTCAAATATTAATAAAATCATATAATTGTTTTACAAGGCCTGAAACTGTGAAGAAATGGTCAAAATGGAAATGGATTGCGAAACAAAAGTAAAGGTGAGATCTTCTCACTCAAATTATAATGATTGAAAATTTCAGTTATTGGTTGATTGTTGAATTGTGATAGTTAAATTTAAAATTGTTGATTGTGTGCTTGGATTGATAAATTATTATCGGATGTGTTGAATTAGACCCTATGCGCGCATAATAGCGGAGGATATTATATTAAACGTATATACCGCGATATTCCACCTTGAAGTGGAATTAGTATTATATATGTATTTGGAGTGATTGATTTCCCGCATATATAGCAGATGAGACCCTATGCGCCGCATAATAGCGGATGATATTCTATAAATCTCATATACCGCGATATTCCACCTCGAAGTGGAATTGGAATTTAATTGTTGTGCTAACTTTGTGGATGTAGGAAAACAGGTTGGAGGGATCCAACTGGATTCCTCAAATATTGAATTTGTTTCATATGTTGTGTGTTGATTTTTTTATATAATCTCTGTGTGATTATGTTGTGATTGAAATCATTATAGGCTATAATTTAGCCGAATATATTTTTGGTATCGTAAGTTACCATAAATAGATAAAATTGGATTTTTAAAATTTAAGTAGGAAGTTTAAAAAAATATATTTCTGAATTGGGTGAATTTAAAAGAAGAAATTTAAATATATAAAGTTTTATTTTTGAAAACTTATCAAATTAATTCGAAAATATGGGAAAAAGGCTTAATAAATGAATTTCGAGTAATATTATTAAATAGTTAAAGAATTTATTTAAAATATGGATTTTGAATATTTGAAAAAGATAAAGGAATTAATTTAAAGGAAATAAATTTAGAAATTAAATTTGGGATTTAATTTGGAGTTGAAATAAATTTTAGAAATCGATTTGGGATCTAATTTGGAGTTAAAAATAAATTTTAGGAATCAATTTAGAAATTTAATTTTTGTTTTGGAAATAAATTGGGGAATTGATTTGAAATTGTTTTGGTGTTTAAAAAAAATTTTGGGAAATCAATTTTGAAATCGATTAGTGTTTGAAATAAACGATTGGAAATAAATTCGGGTTTTGATTTGGTATTTGAAATAAATTTGAAAATTGATCTGGTGTTGAAAGTGAATATTTGGGAATCGATTTGAAAATCGTATATCTGTGGATATTTGAAATTTTAAATTCACAATGGGAATTTTTATAAAAGAAAGAGAAATTTGTTTAAAAATAAATAAATATTGTTTTATTTTTAAATAAGTGTGGAATGAAATTTACGGATTTGGAACGTAAATTTAAAATATATCCAGAAGGATTTATTAATAGATTTCAAAATGATCCATTTTGAAAAGGAAGGTGTACTTTCCCTGAAAAGCCAAGTATGTTTTTAAAATAGTTATTGAAATAAAATTAAAAGATCTAGGTTTGGTTTAAAAGAATATTGTTGGAGAGATTATTTTAGGGAATTGTTTTAAATCTTTAAAGTAAAGATTTATTTGATTAATTGTAGAAGGGATTATTTTAAAAGATTAAAATTAATATTTGTTTTAGGAAATGGTTATTTAAATAGTTATACCTTATCTACTAATTTTATTTAAAATTAGTTTGGACTTGAAATCTTATATGTGATAATTAGTATAATGTTTTCATAACCAATATTTAAGTAAGTATTTAAGATGGTTTTATTTTAAACGTTCCAAGAATATTTTGGATAAATGATTTGAATTATTTTAACTCGGCAGATTTTCAGTGGAGAAGAATAAATATTTGGAAATATATTCCGCGTAAGGAAAGTGATTTGAAATTTGTTTTCAAAAGATTGAAAGGTGAAAAGTGGTTGGAAATTTGTTTTCAAATGGCTGAAGTGTTTAAAATTATATTGTGCAAAGATATTTTGAAAATAAATAATTGGGGGAAAATTATTTAAATCTTGGTAATCATTGTGAATATTGATTGATAGTTAAATAACCGGTTATCAATATTGGCCTTTAAATGGCATTTGAATTTCGGTACGACCAGGGGTCGGATTCCAAGTGGATATCCGAAAACCACATCGAACCTTTGTAATTGTGATGGATCTTTTGTTTAAAAGATCAAAATGGAAATTTTTTGTGATTTGATTGAATCTGAATGTAACACTTATTTTTAAAATAAGCGCTCATTATTCGGATTAGCCAGAAGAGGACTTTGTGTCATAAAACCCGTTTCGAATAATGATACGACGAAATGGGATTGTATTTGAAGAAGGTGTTGATGACTGGGTATTTTCGAAAGCGAAAGGATTGCCTGTCGAATGTCTCTGCACTGGATTGCTTCGGTATAGAGATTTTATCACCCTTTGTGATGGGATTTCCGGATGTGATTAGTGAATATCCGGATTTGCATGGGCTTCTTTGAAGTGCCTTCAGTTCCGTTCGATCCCGGAACAGACTTGTATGGATGTATGTCTGAATTACACTTTGAGATGTGTAGCTGGTTTCTATCAAATACATTTCTGTTGGTGGCGGAGAATTTATTCCCTTAGCTTAACACCCTTCTTTGAGATGTACGAGCTCAGAGATTATGTAGTTGATGGTTACTAGTGATACATTCCCAATATCGTAATGTGGCATACGAAGTGTTGCCGATCATTTGTTGACCGAAGCATGACTTTGTGAAAAGTGTAGCTTTGTGGACGAGATTTCGTCGGACCTCACATCCTGAAAATGGTCAAAACAGGAAGAATGCGGCAAGGTTATGGGGGTTACGCCCTTTAGAGTATGTCATTTTCTTCTTGAAAAGGGTGGTATCATGGTATGAAACCCATATATTTAACCTATGTGGTTGCTGCAAATTTATTATACTTTGTGGTTGTTGCTTTGTGGTTGAGAATCCTCGGATAAAGGTCGCAAATGACTGGGGGATTTCATACTCGAGTAGTAGTTACCTAGTTACAAAGGTAACTCGGCCTTGTGTTGGCAGAGATCCGGGTAGGTTCTAGGGACGTCCCTCCAGAGGCGTACCCATGTGGCAGTAGGAAGTTCCTTAGCCTAACCATTTGTTGGAAATCCAATCTCTGATACGCGCCTTATACGGTTTTAGTTGTATAACTTGCCATTTACTTATGGTGGTCACCACTATTTAGATGGTAGCTATAGTAGGCATAGTTCGAAATGTCTATGCTGGCTAAGATTAATATTATACTTTCGAAATGTTTTCTGCACTATGCACTAACAAAAATATCAAAAGAATTTTGCGTATCAAGCATATTTGACTATCATAAGGAGAAATCTCCTTTATTCTATGTTTGCATTGTGTGTGCGGCGGGAGGCCTTATGGTAGTTTCATTTTCCAAAAGCATAGAGGATTTCCTTTTATTTTCTTTGTGAAAAAAAGTACTATTTTTTAAGATCTTACACTAGTCTCATGACTGACCTGGAGTTTGTTGTTCTCTTTCTAAACCCTGGGTGTCCATAATTTTCCACACGGGTAGCCTAGAGTCAGATTATAAGTTATTTGGGAGCAAAGTCAAGAAGTTTGCTGTGGAAATCTGGAGTTCAAGCTGGATGGCAAGACGTATCACTTATATTATATAGTGCCCGCCGAGTTGGGATTGCTACAAGTTCATTTTTTAATATGGATTGGTTGTTGTAAATGCCTAGTGTCGAATAGTGTCGTTGTAAACTCTGTTAATGTGATGTATGCAAAACTGATATAGGTCTATGATTTAAAGATATTCATTTATCTATTATATGTTGCTCCGCTACGAAATGTGTTAATTTGAATATTGTTTCTGTTCTTCTTCTATCTTCTTCTTCTTTAACCCTAACGGTTCGGTTTTCTGGCATCTGATTATGCGACATTTGATACATTGGACGTATTGATGTTGACTTTCGGGCGTCGAAAAATTGGACCGTTATAATGTGGTATCAGAGCATTTGGTTAAGCGACAACCTTGGCACTGGTGGGTGTTACTCATTAGAGATAGAGTCGGTAGTACTCTAGAATGAGTTTGAGTTAATAATAGATACGAGCGCGTATTTGTTAGTGAATATAAAATTGTTTTATACTGTATTGACTTATCGGTTGATTGTTTATAGATTCTGGTCGGTGCAATTTGGCCAACTGTATCGATAGTGGTTTCTAAACTCTTAAACAAGATAAATCGACATAGTATTTTTTTTAAAATAGGGTAAATGAAATAATTTTACCCAAAACTATTTTCGTATATGAAGGAAATATTTTTTCATAAATTATTATAGTAGTATATAGTTGCTTGTTTGTTAGGAACTGATAATATTGAAGTATTATCATTATTGTTGAATAAGAAATTGAAAGGATAAAAAAATAACTAAGAAAATGAAATCCATTTATAAATGGGAATTGTAAATGTAAATGTGATTTATAAATTTGAAATGGAATTCCAAAGGAATATTTGGAAATGTATTTGAAAGAGTTTGAAAGTTTTGTAATTTGGAGATTTGAAAAGTTTAAATTCCCTTGGGTTTGAATATGAGTTTTCAATGGTTTTGGAAAAATGTTTTGAAGGGATAAAAAGCTCTAAACTCTTTTCGGTCACTGGATAATAACTTCAGTGATGACTGCAGCATCATCACTGTTCATTTTCGAGTTTCCAGGAGAGGAATTGCTACCGAATTATTTTAAAATTGAAGTTGAATGAAAAATTTGGGGTTGGTTTTAGAAATTCAAAATATAATTTGAATTGATTTCAAAAGTGGTTTTGAAAAGATGGAAAGACTCTGGAATCCTATATAAAATATTTATAGAATATAATTAAGTTTGACAACTTATAAATTTGAAGTTGTTAGAATAAAATTTAACTTGAAGAAAAGTTAAAGTCAAAATAGTTTCAGTTTGAAAATAATTGATTTCAAAAGTGATTTTGAAATATTGAGAAATTATTTAAAACTCTGGAAGATTTATTAAAAGTGTTTATGAGTTGATAACTTATATAGTTTGAATTTTGATAGAATGAATTTAACATAAGGAATAGAGTTAAATTAAAGTGAATATAGAAACAAAATAAGTGAGAAAACTTATAGAAGTTTAAAATTTAATTTTAATTGTGTTAAATAAGGTGAAGGAGAAAATAAATTCGGGAATGAACAAAAGAATAAAAACTAGAATTGAAGCTGAATATTGAAAACCAATTTGAATTGAGGAATAAAATTAAGTTGTAAAAATTAGTTCGAAGTGAACTAAAGATAAAAAGGTGGAAATAGAAGAAAAAAGGTTTGAGATAAAATGAATTGGAATTTGTAATGGATTAGTAAACGAAACTGATTTAAAATAGAGAGATGAATCAGTTGTGAATGAAAGATAGCTGATAAAATTCAATATTCGGAAGGAAAATTGAATCCAAATGGAATTGAAAGTGTAAACTGAATTTAAATGAAATTGAAAATGTAAGATTGAATGAAAATGGATATATAACTTCAATAGTGAAGTAAAAAAATGGTATAAGAAGTAAATATTCAAAATTTTAAAGGAATGTGCAAAAATGATAAGCAGGATATACAGGTGATTTAAATGCAAATGGAATTGGGATTTTGATTTCGAAGATAAATTTGAATTGCTCAAAAAAGGTTTATATTTAAAATTTCAATATGAAATTTGATGATTTTCTTGTCTAGCCGCTTGGCTTTTCATTTTCCTTTTGAATCCGAGGGCCCGTAGTGCCATTTTGTAATCGTATCGAGCTAGCCACGCAAAGGAGACGCTGGCGAAATTTTTTGAAATTTTAGGGAGTTAGAAAAATTTTCGAAAATTTAAATTTTGAATTTAAATTTAAATTTTGAATTTAAATTTAAATTTGAATTGGTTAAGTAAACAACGTTGTCTGGAAACTTATGATTGAATTTGGAGAGTTTGTTGAAGAAACGATGGGTCTTAAATAAAAAGATTTGTTTTGGAAAGTTGATAAAACTGTTTGGTTTTGGGAAAATATTAAACGAGCTGAGGATCATTCTTCTTAACTAGTAATTTCGGGATGAAATTCTTTTAGGGGGGAAGAATGTGACGACCAGGAAATATTAGTATTTGAAGTTTAGATATTTAATTGATTTCAAATATTCAAAAGTTATTTTAAACTTGAATTTCGATTTTAACTATGGATCTGGCAATTAAAGTATTGAATTTAATTTATTAAAATTGGGTAAAAATTTGAATCTTCAGTTTTAAGCCTGTGTTAAAATAATTTTTCAAGGCTTAGGAAAATTTGTATTGATAATACTGAAGATAATGGAAGCTTCAGAATTAAATTTAGAGATGATTTGTTCAGTTTTGAAATTTTATCGTTTAAGTCGATATTCAAAAATAGTATTCCGAGGCACAGTCTCGGAATTCAACGAAACAAGTTCCATTTGATATGTAATAGTGTTTTATTATCGGATTTCAATTTTCGTAGTGTTTGGAGCGATCGTTTGATCGTACGATAAGCAAACGCACTGGAAATTTTATCGAAATTTAATTTAATAGCTGGGTCCGAAAAGCTATCTTCTCTATACGATCGAATTTGGACTCGGATCCTTTTCCATTGCATTCAGAATAGAGGTTAAACGTTACGAACGCCTAGCGGCATGCCTCGATTGAAGATCGAGATTTTGACTTGCATTTATCAAAGCAATTTGGATTTAAATTTAAATTTAAAAATATAATAATGTTTTGCAAGATAAATTATACACGTTCTTCTTCCTCTAACACCCGGCGTTCCCTCTCAAACACTTGGCAAAATTTTGAAAGACACACATCTGTTTTTCTTTTAAACGAATAAAAGCGTAAAACGATTTAATAAAAAAAAATATGGCCGAAGTTTTGAAAGCTCCATCTCAGTTCAAAATCCATGGCCGCTTCTTAAAAGAAAAAAAACAAAACAACAATTTCATTCGAAAAAATTGAGTTAACGGCCGAGCATGTATATAATAAAAGAGTATCAAAACAAATGACAGTTGAAAATCATGCTGAGCAAAATAATCGATTTCCCCAAAATATTTGAAATCGCGTCACTTGCACTGAAGGGAATGGCATAAGCGATCTTCAAATCGAGGCAGGCTCCGCGAGTTCTAAAGGAGGGACGAGAGCGACATTGCGATCGATCGCGAATAGATGAGGGGATTGGCGAGGCACCACTGCAATGAGTTGTAACGGTCGCGAGATCTGGTGGCGAGTCGTGGTGCACGCATGCGCGATGGTGAGGCATTGGCGAACTCGATGCCGCTAACTGGTGGCGAGCAGGATATAGACCAAGGTAGGACCTCGTACGGAGACTTCGAGCAGAGCTTGTTGAACGTTAAGGTAATTTAATTTCTGTATTACACTTTTAATTTAAATTGTAGGATTTTATTGTTTCTTGTATCAAATATTTAGCAGTAAAAGAGATATTTTTCAGTAAGGATCATATATGCAGTTTTCAAATTTTATATGCATGCAGAAATTATAATTTTTATAGTAAAAAGAAAAAAATTATTACTGTTTGTTTATTTACCGAAAATAAAGTATAAATGTATTGTTTAATTGACTTATCTAAAAAAACTATTTAAGTTATTAAAAAGATTTATTAAAGGAAATTTAGTTTTAAATTTAATTTTTAGTTAAATAAATTTATTAAAAGGAATTGGAAAAAAAGTATTAGTTTTAAATAAAATAGTTAGTTAATTAAATCAATCAAATGGGAATGTATTGTTCGATTTATTTCGAATATTAATAAAATCATATAATTGTTTTATAAGGCCTGAAACTGTGAAGAAATGGTAAAAATGGAAATGGATTGCAAAACAAAAGCAAAGGTGAGATCTTCTCACTCAAATTATAATGATTAAAAATTTCAGTTATTGGTTGATTGTTGAATTGTGATAGTTAAATTTAAAATTGTTGATTGTGTGCTTGGATTGATAAATTATTATCGGATGTGTTGAATTAGACCCTATGCGCCGCATAATAGCGGAGGATATTATATTAAACCTATATGCCGCGATATTCCACCTTGAAGTGGAATTGGTATTATATATGTATTTGGAGTGATTGATTTCCCGTATTATATAGCGGATGAGACTACGCCGCATAATAGCGGATGATATTTTATAAATCCCATATACTACGACATTCCACCTCGAAGTGGAATTGGTATTTAATTGTTGTGCTAACGTTTGTGGATGCAGGAAAACAGGTTGGAGGGATCCAACTGGATTCCTCAAATATTGAATTTGTTTCATATGTTGTGTGTTGATTTTTTATATAATCTCTGTGTGATTATGTTGTGATTGAAATCATTGGAGGCTATAATTTAGCCAAATATATTTTTGGTATCGTAAGATACCAAAAATAGATAAAATTGGATTTTTGAAATTTAAGTAGAAAGTTATAGTAAAATTTATTTTTGAATTGAGTGAATTTAAAAGAAGAAATTAAAATAGATAAAGTTTTATATTTGACAACTTATCGAATTAATTCCAAAATATGGGAAAAAGGCTTAATAAATGGATTTAGAGTAATATTATTAAATAGTTGAAGATTTTTTTAAAAAATACGGATTTTAAATATTTGAAAGAGATAAAGGAATTTATTTAAAGGAAATAAATTTAGAAATTAAATTTGGGATTTAATTTGGATTGAAATAAATTTTAGAAATCGATTTGGGATTTAATTTGGAGTTAAAAAAAAATTTAGGTTTCGATTTGGAAATTTGATTTGGTGTTTTGGAAATAAATTGGGGAATCGATTTGAAATTGGTTTGGCGTTTAAAAAAATAAATTTTGGGTAATAAATTTTGAAATCGATTTGGTGTTTGAAATAAATGATTGGAAAATAAATTTGGGATTTGATTTGGTATTTGAAATAAATTTGGAAATCAATTTGAAAATTGATCTGGTGTTGAAAGAGAATATTTGGGAATCGATTTGAAAATCATATATCTATGGATATTTGGAAATTTAAATTCACAATGGGAATTTTTATAAAAGAAAGAGAAATTTGTTTAAAAATAAATAAATATTGTTTTATTTTTGAATAAGTGTGGGAAGTAATTTGCGGATTTGGAACGTAAATTTAAAATAAATCCAGAAGGATTTATTAATTGATTTCAAAATGATCCATTTTGAAAAAGAAGGTGTACTTTCCCTGAAAAGCCGAGTATGTTTTTAACATAGCTTTTGAAATAAAATTAAAAGTTCTAGGTTTGGTTTTAATAGAATATTGTTGGAGAAATTATTTTTGGGAATTATTTTAAATCTTTAAAGTAGAGATTTATTTAATTAATTATAGAAGGGATTATTTTAATAGATTAAAACTGATATTTGTTTTAAGAAATGGTTATTCAAATAGTTATACCCTACCTACTAATTTTATTTAAAATTAGTTTGGACTTGAAATCTTATATGTGATAATTAGTATAATGTTTTCATAACCAATATTTAAGTAAGTATTTAAGATGGTTTTATTTTAAATGTTCTAAGAATATTTTGGATAAATGATTTGAATTATTTTAACTCGGCAGATTTTCAGTGGAGAAGAATAAATATTTGGAAATAAATTCCACGTAAGGAAAGTGATTTGAAATTTGTTTTTAAAAGATTGAAAGGTGAAAAGTGGTTTGAAGTTTGTTTTCAAATGGTTAAAGTGTTAAAAATTATATTATGCGAAGATATTTTGAAAATAAATAATTGGGGGAAAATTATTTAAATCTTGGTAATTGTTGTGAATATTGATTGATAGTTAAATAACCGACTACTTATATTGGCATTTAAATGGCATTTGAATTTCGATACGACCGAGGATCGGATTCCAAGTGGATATCTGAAAACCACGTCGAACCTTTGTGATTGTGATGGATATTTTGTTTAAAAGATCAAAATGGAAATTTGTTGTGATTTGGTTGAATCTGAATGTAACATTTGTTTTTAAAATAAGCGCTCATTATTCGGATTAGCCGGGAGAAGACTTTGTGTCATAAAGTCCATTCCGAATAATTATATGACGAAATAGGATTGCATTTGAAGATGGTGTTGAAGACCGGATATTTTCGAAAGCGAAAGGATTACCTGTCAAACGTCTTTGCACCGGGTTGCTCCGGTATAGATATTTTATCGCCCTTTGTGATGGGGATTTTTGGACATAATTAGTAAATATCCGGATTTTCAAGGGCTTCTTTGAAGTGCCTTCGGTTCCGTTCGATCCCGAAACGGACTTGTATGGATGTGTGGCTGACATTACACTTTGAGATTTAAAGCTAGTTTCTGTCAAATATATTTCTGTTGGTGGCGTAAAATATATTCTCTTAGCTTAACACCCTTCTCTGAAACATACGAGCTCAAAGGTTATGTAGTCGATGGTTACTAGTGATACATTCTCGATTTGGTAATGTGGCATACGAAATACTACTGATCATTTGTTGATCGAAGCATGACTTTGTGAAAAGTGTAGCTTTGTGGACGAGACTTTGTCGGACCTCACACCCCGAAAATGGTCAAAACAGGAAGAATGCAGCAAGGTTATGAGGGTCGCGCCCTTTAGGTTATGTCATTTCCTTCTGGAAAAGGGTGGTAACATGGTATGGAGCCTAGATATTTAACCTATGTGGTTGCTGCAAATTTATTATACTTTATGATTGTTGCTTTGTGGTTGAGGATCCTCGGATAAAGGTCGCAAACGACCGGTAGGATGGCATACTCGAGTAGTAGTTACCTAGTTACAGAGGTAAACCGGCCTTGTGTTGGCAGAGATCCAGGTAGGTTCTCGAGACGTCCCTCTAGAGGCGTACCCATGTGGCAGTAGGAAGTTCCTTTGCCTAACCATTTGTTGGAAATCCAATCTTCAATACGCGCCTTGTACGGTTTTAGCTGTATAACCTGCCATTTACATATAGTGGTCACCACTGTTTAGATGGTAGCTATAGTAGGCATAGTTCGAAATGTCTATGCTGGCTAAGATTAATATTTTACTTTTGAAGTGTTTTCTGCACTATGAACTAATAATAATATCAAAATGATTTTGTGCATCAAGCATATTTGACTATGATAAGGAGAAATCTCCTCCAATTCTACGTTTGCATTGTGTGTGTGCGGCGAGAGGCCTTATGGTAGTTTTATTTTTCAAAAGCATAGCGGAGTTCTTTTTATTTTCTTTGTCAAAAAAAAATTGTTTTTTAAGATCTCACACTAGTCCCATGACTGACCTGGAGATTATTGTTCCCTTTCTAAATTCTGGGTGCCAATAATTTTCCACATGGGCAGCGTAGAGTCAAGTTATTAGTTATTCGGGAGCAAAGTCAAGAAGTATGCTGTGGAAATCTGGAGTTTAAGCTGGATGGCGAGACATATCACTAATATTATATAGTGTCCGCCGAGTTGGGATTGGTGCAAGTTCAGTTTTTAATATGGATTGGTTGTTGTAAATGCCTAGTGTTGAATAGTGTCGTTCTAAACTCTGTTAATGTGATGTATGTAAAATTGATATAGTTCTATGATTTAAAGATATTCATTTATCTATTATATGTTGTTCCATTGCGAAATGTGAGAATCTGAATATTGTTTCTATCTTCTTCTTCTTTAACCCTAACAGTTCAGTTTTCCGGCATCTGATTGTGCGGCATTTGATACAGTAGCCGTATTGATGTCGACTTTCGCGCATCGAAAAATTAGACCATTCTAGAAATTTAATCTATTTATGAGATGGGTATGTTAAATAAAATTTTAAATTATTTATTGGAATAAAGTTTAAGCAATTTATCAAATATTGACTTAACAATTGGATGTTTAATTTAAATTAGATATTTATTAGTAAATGTTATTTTACTAAAATTTATAAGTTAAGTAATATCCAAATAAATTTTTTGAAAAGTGGAATAAGTTTGGTAAGTTAAAAATGAGAAAATTGAAGATACATTGTTTTAAAGGGTGTAGCAAAAATTAGAGCGTTTCTGAAATGCTGTAGTTTCTGAATTTGAACTATTTTTGATATATACTAAATATACCTACCTTTGCAATTTATAAATGCTGCTGTTTTGAAATATACAATGTTTTGGAAAGTTTATAATTGAATGAATAAACTTATAAATGCTACAACTTTGAAATGAATATTATTTGACACTGAATTTAAATGGTTAAATGAATCTTGTTTGGAAGATATTAACATTGTATTTAAATGGTCTAAATAAATATGTTTCAAAATGTTTGGTTTTCAGAGTTGTTATAACTTGAAAGTAATATGGTCATGGAAATGAAATTATTGGAAATTGTATTTAATAAGAATTATCTTTAAATATATAAAATTGAACTTATTGAAATTGAAGATTTAAGAATATGACTTTATAAAGTGGTTTGGTTTAAGATGATTTAAAGCAATATTTCGAGTTTAATAAATTGAAGGAATATTCAATGATTTGGAAATTGGGTTTCATTCAAATGATATATTGATTTGGTTTTGGAATTTAAATGGTATACTATTACTTTGGTTTTGAAATGGATATTATTTGGAAAGTAATGGTATTAGATTTTAAATGGTTTGGGAATAGAAATGATTTTGAAATAAATATCCATGGATAATAATGTTTGGTTGTTAAAGAGACCGGGATCGGAAGTTGTCATACTCTCTGCCAACCCCGAAAACCACTTTAACAACCATGTCTGCGGTGGTGATTCCAGAATGAAGTGGAAGGTGGCGGCGTCCTTTGAGGTATTTACGTGGACCCGACTCCCGTGAGTTGGCAAAAGGTGATTAAAACAGGAGCGATTCTCAGGCCAAGGAGGTAGCCCATCTTATCGGACACACTCCTTCGATATTATATTATGACTTTGGATGGATTTGGTGGCCACTTTTGATTTTTGATTTTGGGGTGTGGTTCGAGGTGGGCGGTAGCAGCTGCACGCGTTACCGCCAGTTCGGATGCGTAATTGGTATATCTACCCTGGCATTGCCTTGTGTGTCGTGTCACCTACCCTAGTGCACCTTATACGATTTTGTTTTGTACCATATCCATGGAATGCCCTCTGATGACGCCCAGTACGGGGGGGAGATTACGGTGCTATATAGACTATGGGAATATGTAAATGTGTTAAGGTGGAAAATGTAAAGCCTTAACGCTATTTTAAAGTAAGTTTATTTTACTATAGACATTATTATAATAGCGGAATATTACTACATAGTAAATAGTTTAACGGATCCTTAGAGGATGGGTGGTCCCAAGCATCCTTTAAGTTACTTGAACCTTTTGTTACAGTTCACTTGAGTGGGTTTACATTGTATAAGTATGTATGTCCTGACTCGAGTGTTTTGTGGTTTGCTTTACGCTCGGGTCAGACTGAGTGATACAGCATTAGAGACTCACCTCTGGAGTTGGAGCTTCACTTGGAGATCCAGCTATATATTTCACTTTCAGTTAATCCAGTCAGTTCTAGTTATTCAGTTGACTCTAGTATTGTATTCAGCTTTGTACTTGATTATCATCTTGTTACTTTTGTTGTATCTTGTTTAACTCTAATGTATGTTTATATAGTAGCTTCATGAACTACTATCTCTTTTCTTCCGCTGTATTATGTTACTCTGTATCTGTGATTCTGTGATTTTTATTTATTTGCGGTATATTCTGAGATTTTCCAAATTTGTTAAATAATTCGATATTTTGAGAAATTCAAGTCCGACATGTGCGGATGTGAATGGTTGAAAATATCGGGTCGTTACATTTGGTATCAGAGCTTTGGCTCTAGGAAAAACTTAGAATATATGGTAAATTTATTTACAGAATCACTTTCATTACAGTGTGAATCTTTTCCTTTTTGACCCGACTCCTTGGAATTTTGGGACGTTCCCTGCGGTTCCAAAATTTATTCTTGTTCCCCACTATTCATCTTCCTTTGATTTTGGAGTAGCCCATAACTCCACTTCTAATGATATTTATAATAAATCGACGGTCTCGCCAATATTCGATTGATTTGTAGAGGGGTAAACTCCTTAACAATTGCGTTGATTCACCGAAGATTTCTATATATCCTCGGTTAGATGCTAGTATCTCTTGTTATCCTAAATTCTATCTCTTGAGATCGAATGTAGATTGCCTCAGAACTCCACATCAATCTAATTCTTGAAGGCGCGGTTGACCCGATTAAGGTTGCCCGTGATTTATATATAAGCTTATCCATTTCCTTATTCGACTAGTTAATCATCTTATCTTTTCTTCCAACCTATCCTCGAATCAAAATTTTCTTCGATTTGAGTTAATAAAATTGGAATCTCTATCCTTGCTTTGAAAATATGTTCTTGTATAGTGTATTTGTAAATATATATTTAAAATGTTATATATACATTGTGTTGCTTGAGTTGTTGATGTTGATTTGGGTTTTCGATCGCTTCGTCTGATCAACGCTATCGATAGGATCTCCGAAACACTTGAACAGAGCAAACCGACACAATATAGTTTTCAAATTTAGTAAATGAAATAAATTTTGTATAATTATATTATATGTGCATAAATATGATTGTCCGAATTTAGTTAATTGACTTGGATATTAAATAAATTTAAAACAAGAAACTAAGAATTTAAATTTTCGATGGTTTCAAACTTTATGCTTCAAGTTTTAAAGAGTGTATTATTTAAAGTATTTCAAGTAGAAATTGTTTAAAAAAAATTAATTTGTAAATCAATGATCTTTTCTTTGTCATTGGAGAATAATTTCAGTGATGACTGTAGCATCATCGACATTCATTTTCGAGTTTCGAAGTGAAGAAACCATCTTGTAGTTTTGCTACAATTTTGCTTTGGAGAATTAAATTGATTTGAATTTCTAAGTATGAGTTGATTTATAATATAAGTGATATATGATTTAAATTGGATTTGATATATATTGTGTATATTTATTTATCTTTAAAATAGTTGAAGTTAATCGGAAATCTAATTCTTAAACTTTGCCTTAAAGGATAATGTCAATTATAAAATGAAATTAAAATTATAAATAAATATTTAAGCTTGGATAATTGAATTAAGAAAATTTATTTGTTTAATATTCAATTGCATTCCAATATAACTTACCTTAATTATTAAAGGTTAACAATGTAATTGGATAATGTACAATATAAAAGGATTTTTATAAATAAATTTTGAGTGGTTATATAAATGTTATACACGTAAATTTTAGTATTCTTTCTTTGCCTTCTTTTTCCTTTTTGGGGACGAAAAGTTTTGACGGGGGAGAGTGTAATGACCCGTAAATTCTCAATAATATAATTTGTTGATATAATATGATTTTGGTAATTAAAATTGAAATAATAAAGACTTTGTATTTTAATAGTGAAACAAATGTTAAAATGAAATGTAACAATGTAATTAAAACTAATTATGAAATTTCAACTAATTGAAATAATGTAAATTGTTGCACTTAGTTATAGATTTGAATATAAGAAAACAAGGGTGAGTGTTGAATCATTAATGAGATAATATATGATCAATATAAATTGAAGTAAATCAGTGTTAATTAAATAAATGTAACATTTGATTTGTAAATAATAATGAATTCATTAATGTGATTTAAAGTAATAGTTACGGTTGTAAGTTACTATTTAATTGGTCTGTTAATTTAGTTGCAGATGTTAGATTTGGGTATAAAATTTGAATATAAGAAAATAAGGGTAAGTGTTGTGCGAACAAATGAATTAGTGTATAAAATATGGTAATTGAATGAATTTAACATTTTGTAAGCAATTATGATGATTAGAGAAAATGATAAACTTGAGTGTAATAAAGATAATGGTAACAACTATTATAAGTTGTCTATTTAGGCTATAAAATGAATTGGAAATCAATTGTATTCAATTGTAAATAAATGTTCAATAATGAGAGTAAGAACCGTAATTGTAAGTGTGAATGTAATAAAGCAATGAAAATGCATATTTTATTCATAAGATAATATGAAAGAATGAAACCTATCTAAATGAATTAATTGAGGATTTAATCATAATAAATATATACATTTGACAAATTCAATATAATTAAATACAACGGTTAATACAAAGGAAAGATGGATATTTGAATATATATTAATGTAATGAAAGATAAACGAATATTAACGAGGTTTGTAGAGTAGTATAGACTTAATAAAAAGGGCTTAGAATTGAATCAAATCAGTTTATTTGAAATTAATTATAACTTATGTGAATTCAATTCATAACAAATAGATTTATGGTAAGAGAATGAAATCAATTTCTTTGCTAATTGAAATTTGGATGAATTGGGAAGTTATTAATGTATTAGTATATAAACCAATGTTAATATGGATTTATTGAGAATTTAAACTTATACTTTTTAAATTAGATAAAAATACAGTGTTTACACGAAATGACTTTCTATATTTTATTTTCTATTTCCCTATGTTTGTTTCTCTAATTTTTATTTTCTATTTTATTTGTATAAACTTTGAATATGTTTATTTGATTTTTGATTGATTTTACTTTTAATAATAACATAGGAATTTCAAGAGATATAGGTTACCTGTTTTGTTTATTTGTTGCCTTTTCATTGCATGCAAACAAAGAAAAAAATTGACAAGATTCTTTCTCCTTGAATTGTGTAATTTAATTTGCTAGTCTTTCATTTTCTAGACCCTACATCTCTAACCGTTCTTTTTCCTACAAACCCTAGCCGCCTCCTTTTCTTATTCACGTGAAAAACTTTTCATTTCATTAGCATCTTCATAAAAAAAATCACAGAAAGCTATGGCTTCCTTCTCTCTTCTTTTTCCACTTTTTATTCGTTTTCTTTTTGTGTTCTCGTTGCATAGCTCGGCCTCCACCACCATGTTCATCTCCTTGCCGATCATACCACCACAACATCACCTCCTCCTCACCACAAGACATGGCCATGACCACCATAATGACAACCACCACCTTCTCCTTGAAATTAACATGACCGAGCCACTTGATTGATGGACAACAAGTTTAGCTCCTCTTTGATTCATAATTGCATTGTCTAATTCATCTTTGTTGTGTTGAATTGTATTCTTATGGTTTGTGTATTTGTTATGTACAAAATTTGGATATGACTCTTCATTCACTCAAAAATATGGTCGTGCCTTGTCGTGCTTTTCGAGGTTTGTTGTGTATCTCCCGTTTGTCAAATTCTAGCTTGAAAAAGGTGAGTTTTATCATTTTAGACACATGTATTTATATTATTGTGGAATAATGACAAGTGGAACTGTATAAATTGATATCTTATTCATACATGCCTGTGATATGTTATATGCATTTTATATATTTGTTACACCATCTAATATGTTATTATATGATATACTGTTCATTTTACTTACTGTATCGTTACTGCAAGTCCCCTATCACTATGGATTGAAATGATACATACCCGAACGGACTTTAAAATAAGGAAAAATCATTATTGGTTGAAATGATAGGCTCGAATGACTTTTATTGCATTTATTTTACTTGGGATTGCGGGTTTGAGATGATATAACCCGGATTTTTCTTTTAAATTACGGATTGAAATGATACATATCCATATCATTTGACCTTGGTTAGATAATATTATACAGGCCCATGGTTATATTTTAAACTTAATTTGATTTAATACTTTGAAGTGTAAAGAAATATTGTTTGTCTATAAAATTTTCATAAGTTAATTGGTTTTGGATGAAGTTTAAAGAGTCTTATTTATGATAAATAACTTAATAATTAAGTTTGATTTAATTTGGAATCTTAAATCTAACCTAGAAATTTTAATAAAGGTTATTTCTGAAATGGACATATTTTGTATAATGAATAATGCAATTTTGAATAAATAAAATGAAATACATTTTATGGGACATTTGTAATAAGTTTATTTAACTCGGAATCATAGTTGAATTGATGTCTAAATGAATAGATCTATCAAGGAAATTTGATTGTTATATTAACTATGATAAAATGTTCTTTTGTGAAATGTTATGTTATGTAAAATAAATAGTTATGGTTTTAAAATAGGAAATGTAATTTAAATAACGACTTAACTTGGAAATTTAAAATTTGGTTTTAAATGGAAATATTAAGTTAAGCAAATAAATGGAAATTTAATTTATTTATGAGATGGGTATGTTAAATAAATTTTTAAGTTATTTGTTGGAATAAAGTTTAAGAAATTTATCAAGTATTGACTTAACAAATGGATGTTTAATTTAAATTGGATGTTTATTAATAAATGTTATTTTACTAAAATTTATAAGTTAAGTAATATCCAAATAAATTTTTTGAAAAGTGGAATAAGTTTAATAAGTTAAAAATGAGAAAATCGAAGATACATTGTTTTAAAGGGTATAACAGAAATTATAGTGTTTCTGAAATGCTGTAGTTTCTGAATTCGAACTATGTTTTGATCTATACTAAATACACCTACCCCAGCACTTTATAAATGCTGCTGTTTTGAAATATACAATGTTTTGGAAAGTTTATAATTGAATGAATATACCTATAAATGCTACAACTTTGAAATGAATATTATTTGACATTGAATTTAAATGGTTAAATGAATCTTGTTTGGAAGATATCAATATTGTATTTAAATGGTCTAAATAAATATGTTTCAAAATGTTTGGTTTTCAGAACTGTTATAACTTGAAAGTAATATGGCTTTGGTAATGAAATTATTGGAAATTGTATTTAATTAAGAATTGTCTTTAAATATATAAAATTGAACTTATTGAAATTGAAGATTTAAGAATATGACTTTATAAAGTGGTTTGGTTTAAGATGATTTAAAGCAATATTTCGAGTTTAATAAATTGAAGGAATATTCAATGATTTGGAAATTGGGTTTCATTTAAATGATATATTTATTTGATTTTGGAATTTAAATGGTATACTATTACTTTGGTTTTGAAATGGATATTATTTGGAAAGTAAGGGTATTAGATTTTAAATGGTTTGGGAATAGAAATGATTTTGAAATAAATATCCATGGGTAATAATAACATTTGATTGTTAAAGAGAACGACATCGGAAGTTGTCATACTCTCTGCCAATCCCGAAAACCACTTTAACAACTGTGTACGCGGTGGAGATTTCAAAATGAAGTAGGATGGTGGCGACGTCCTTTGAGGTATGTACGTGGACCTGACTCCCATGAGTTGGCATAAGGTGGCTAAAACAGGAGCGATTCTCGGGCCAAGGATGTAGCCCCTCTTATCGGACACACTCCTTCGATATTATATTATGACTTTCGTTGGATTTGGTGGCCGCTTTTGATTTTTGATTTTGTTGTGTGACCCGAGGTGGGCGGTAGTAGCTGCTACGCATTACCACCAGCCCGGATACGTAATTGGTATATCTACCCTGGCATTGCCTTGTGTGCTGTGTCACCTACCCTAGCGTGCCTTATACGATTTTGTTTTGTACCATACCTATGGAGTGCCCTCTGACGACGCCCAGTACGGCGGAAATTACAGTACTGTATAGACTATGCGAATATGTAAATGTGTTAAGGTGGAAAATGCAAAGCCTTGACGCTATTTAAAAGTAAGTTTATTTTACTATAGACATTATTATAATAACGGAATATTACTACATAGTAAATAGTTTAATGGATCCTTGGAGGATGGGCGATCCCAAACATCCTTTAAGTTACTTGTACATTTTGTTATAGTTCACTTGTGTTGGTTTACATTGTATAAGTATGTATGTCCTGACTCAAGTGTTGTGTGGTTTGCTTTACGCTCGGGTCAGACTGAGTGATACATCATTAGAGACTCACCTTTGGAGTTGGAGCTTCACTTGGAGATCCAGCTATCTATTTCACTTTCAGTTAGCTAGTCGGTTCCAGTTATTCAGTTGATTCCAGTGTTGTATTCAACTTTGTACTTGATTATCATCTTGTTACTTCTGTTGTATCTTGTTTAACTCTGATGTATGTTTATATAGTAGCTTCATGAACTACTATCTCTTTTCTTCCGATGCATTATGTTATTCTGTGTCTGTGATTCTGTGATTTATTTATTTGCGTATATTCTGAGATTTGCCAAATTTACTCTACAATTTGGTATTTTGAGCAATTCAAGTCCGACATGTGCGGACGCGAATGGTTGAAAATATCGGGTCGTTACACATTAATTCACAATAAACAAATTAGGTAAGACCGTTTTAATTATTTTAAGTTTTCTGCATCTTTACCCTTATCTCAACCATATTTTCCTCTTCATCGTTAGTTACGATAATATACTCTTCTTCTATTGTCCTTTCTTCATAATTAGAACAATTTCTCATCACTTTGATCATCCTCCTGCTTGTTCTTTACTTTTAAGGAGTCTCTTTTATTGAGATTTTGGTGAGATTCCTACTCCTTAAAAATTTCAATGATTAATATATGCTTAGCATAAATAAAGCACTTTTTACAAACATTTAAATATAGTGACAGATACTTATTTGATTAAAACATTAATGTAGTTCAAAATTGATATATCTAGATCTACTTTACATAACATCGATACAAAGCTCAATACTTTCCAACTTACACAAATAAATGCATGAAATGGAAGTAAAATATTTTAATGGAGTGTCAATATTTTAAAATGATAACTATAAATTTTCAATCTTTATGGATGTTTCACTTTGTTCCAACCGAGCAGGCAAACATATCTATTGCAATTTAAAACCAATATTAGGAAGTAAATTGTATTATATTCGCATTTTTAGATGTGCCGGAGGTGAATTATTAGAACTGTTTTAAAATTCCAAATATTGATTCCTTTGCCCCTTTTCTAATCCATCACATACTATGAGAATAAGAGTTTCCAAAGCACGTTGTCTAGAGCTTCGAAATGTCCTAAATAACACTAGGTAAATGTATTGTTATAATGTATTGTTATGTGAGTTAACTAATAAAACAAAATCATATCACTTACATGTAGAAAAGAGGTCAAAACATTTACTAAAAAAGATACTTTGAAAGCATAAAATTTGAAAAAAGGGTAGCGGTTGCTATAAAAATTAGCTTTTATACATGAATATAAGATCTCTAAACCAATATATGCACGGTAGAATCAAAATACGTATTTCAGTTCAAAAAAAACCAAATTGAGTAAATTACCAAAATATTTTACTATGATTACCATAAATGTGTATGAAATGTATATTTGGTAATACAAGGAAACATAGAAAAGAATCCATATTTCTTCCAAATTCCAAACTTACTATATAAAACTTAAACACATGTAAATAAAATAAATATAGTTTTAAGAAATTAATTCAAATAAAAAGAAATTCATTTGAATCTATAAAACTTGCATCTTTAGTGTCTTGTACGAAACTTATTCTCATCCTATTTACCAGTTTAAATGATATATATTTCTTGGGATGATTATTTTTTTCATAATTTATAACAAAATTATTTTAACTTTGGAATTCTCTTTCTCGCTTATTAGGATTTATAGAAAACTTTCTTATTTTGAGATTTTGGTGGAGGTTCTCACCCTTTCCAAAATTTCCATGATTGACATGTATCATAGATTGTATAAGGAAAATTTTATAAGCTGCAAAAGGCAAATGAACTTACTTAATGATAAAACTGTTAATCTTTCATGCATAATTACAAAGCTAATATAGTTTGTAATTAACATAATAATCATATAGATCAATTCATGTAAAGTTAGTGAAATTTTTTTATTTTGTTTAATGAAGTATATTTGTAAGGAGTGAAAATCATAAATTTGAATACTTTATTGACATTTCTTTCGGTGTCGAGTATGGAAACAATGCAAGAGTTTAATAACATATTAGAAAATGAAAAAAAATTAGTTTTAAGCTTCCAAAAATAACTTATTTCAAATTTAGGATTCATTTCAAACTTATTATGAAAATATACCACTTTTTTCATTTTCAGCTGTTCGTACATGCGCACTTTGAAAAAGCACATGTATAAATTTTTACATGCACAATTTCAAAGTGAGCAAGTATATTTAAAAAAACAATTTTATCTATGCATGTGTGCATGTACAAAAAAAACATAATGAGAAAGAGGTTTATTTTCATAATAAGTTTGAAACAAATCCTAAACTTGAAATAAATTTTTTTGGAGGCCTATAACTAAAATTTATCCGAAAATGAATTACATTGTGTCCAAAAATAGGTAGATAGTGGAGTAAATAATATATGTGTTTCTAACGCATTTTTAGCTATTTTAATATTACGAAAATAACTATTAGCATTGTTTTAAAACAAAAATACCGAATTCTTTATCCGCTATAAAATATGACATATTATGAAGTGGCGATATTTCAATGCTCTTAATCAAGAGCCCATTTGAAATACTCTTATTTTTGTAATACAAAGTAATCATATAAATAAATGTATCTGTGAGGATAATTAAGATGCGTAACATTTAGAAATAAGTTAAAGATGTTATTTTCGATATATATTGCTCTGAATCTTTTGTTTTCAGAACTATAACTATTGTTAGAACCAAAGACCAATCACTTAGTTCATATTATGCAGGTCTTTAAGTAACGTCTTCCAAAAGGAGGAAAATTTGAATATATCCTACACATGGATGTCCGATACTGTACAATCAGAAAGAACGTTCACCATATTCCGATTGCCTCCATACCTTCTTCGATTATGCAATAAATTTGTGTAGGTCATTATATTTTCATGATTTCAGCTCTTTTATATACATTTGCATTCATATTAATAGTAATTTACCTATAATGTGTAACGACCCACTTTTTTGACTTCTGAAAGTCGACATCAATATGTCCATTGTATAAAATGCCGAACAATCGAATGTCGGAAAACCGAACCGTTAGGGTTAAAGGAGAAGAAGATAGAAAAAGAAACAGAAATAATATCAGAATCTCACATTCGCAGCGGAACAATATATAATAGATAAATAAATAATCTTTAAAGAACTATTTCTTTTTTTACACTACATCATCAGAGTATTACAACAACAAAACATGCCATAAGGCATTTATGACAACCTGACCATATGAAACTGAACTTTCAGCAACCCATACGCAGCGGTTACTATATAATATAAGGGATACGTCTCGTCATACAGCTTTTATCCTGATCTCCACAGCATACTTTTCTAATTTTGCTCTAGAACAACTGATAATTTGACTCTAGGCTGCTCTTGTGGAAAATTATGAGCACCCAGAGTTTAGAAAGGGAACAATAAACTCCAGGTCAGTCATAGGACTGGTGTGAGATCTTAAAAATAGTTATTTGCACAAAGAAAAGAAATCCGTTATGCTTTTGAAAAATGAAACTACCATAATGCCTCCCACCACACACACAATGCAATCGCACACTTGGGGGAGATGTCTCCTTATGATAGTCAAACATGCTTGATATGCGAAAATCCTTTTGATATTATTATTAATGCATGGTGTGGAAAATATTTCGAAAGTATAATATAAATCTTAGCCACCATACGCACCATTATAGTATGCCTACTGTAGCTACCATGTTAAATGGCAAGTTCTACAACTAAAACCGTATAGGGCTCGTATTTGGTGATTGGATTTCCAACAAATGGTCAAGGCTAAGGAACTTCCTTTCCGAAAGGGTACGCCTCTGGAGGGATGTCCCGAGAACCTAACCGGCTCTCTGCCAACACAAAGTCGGGTTACCTCTGTAACTAGGTAACTAACTATCACGAGTATGCCACCCCCCGGTCTAGACCGACCTTTACTGAGGCGCCTCAACAACTAACAACCACAATAGTAAATAATCTGGGCTCCATGCCAGAATACCACTTTTTTATCCACACAAGTTAAATATCTAGGCTCCATACCAGATACCACTTTTTATCCAGAAGGAAATGCACATGCCTTAAGGGGCGTGACCCCATAACCTTGCTGCATCTTTTCATGTTTCAACCATTTCCTGGGTGTGAGGTTCGACGAAGTCTCGTCCACAAAGCTATACTTTTCACAAAAGCCATGCTTCGATCAACCAATGATCAACACTTAGCATGCCACATTACCAAATTGGGAATATATCCCTAGTAAATATCAATTACATAACCTCAGAGCTCGTACGTCTCAGAGAATGATGTTAGCTAAGAGAATAAATTCTCCGCCACCAGAAGAAATGTATTTGATAGAAACTAGCTTCACATCTCAAAGTGTACGTTAGAAATACATCCATACAAGTCCATCCTGGTCTGAATGGAACCAAAGACACTTCCTCCAATTAAGGAAAGAAGCCCTTGCAAATATCTCCTAATCACGTCCGGACTCCCCATCATAAACAGTGATATAAATCTCTATACCGGAGCCACTCGGTGCAGAGACATTCGACATGCAATCCTTTCATTTTCGAAAATAATCAGTCTTCAACACCATCCTCAAATGCAATCCCATTTCATCGTATCATCATTCGGATTGGGTTTTATGACTCAATGTCCTCTCCTAGCTAATCCGAATAATGTGCGCTTATTTTAAAAATTAGTGGTTACATTCAAATTTCAAGTAAGTCACAACAAATTTTCACTTTGATCTTTTAAACAAAAGATCCATCACTAAGTTTCGATGTGGTTTTCAAATAACCGTTTGGAATTCGACCCCCGGTCGCATCGAAATTCAAATGCCGTTTAAAGGCTAATATTGATAGTCGGTTATTTAACTATCAAACACATTCACAACAACCATCAAATTTAAATAATTTTCCCAAATTATTTATTTCAAAATATCTTCGCAAGATATATTTTCACACTTCAACCCTTTTAAAACAAATTTCAAATCACTTTCCTCACACGGAATAAATTTTCAAATATTGTTTATTTCCACTGAAAAATTTTCCGAGTCCGAATACTTTAAAATAATTTAGATCACTTCTCCAAAAATATATACCTGGAAACATTTAAAATAAAAACTATTTTTAAAACAGTTATTTAAATATTAGTTATGAAATATTATACTAATATCTCATATAAAACTTAAGCTTAAACTAATTTTAAAAATAAAGTTATTAAATAGAGTGTAACTATTTAAATAACCATTTTCTAAATCAAATACCAAATAAATCTTTAAAATAATCACTTCTATAATTAACTTAATAAATATTTACTTCAAAGATTTAAAAACAATTTAAGAAAATAATTTCACCAAAAACATTCTTATTAAAATCAACTTTAGAACTTTTAATTTATATTTGAAAGCTTTTTTGAAAACATACTCGGCTTTCCAAAGAAAATGCAGTTTCTATTCCTAAATAGTTTATTTAAATCAATTAATAATTCCTTCTCGATTTATTTTCAATTTACATATTTTCTTTCCGCACTTTTAAAGTAAACCCACATTTATTTTTAAAACAAATTACCCCTTCCTTTATAAATTCCATCGTGAATTTAAATTTCTAAATATCCACTAATATACAATTTCCAAATCGGTTTCTAAAATTTACTTTCAAACACCGAATCAAATTCCAATTGATTTCCAAAATTTACTTTCAAACACCGAATCAAATTCCAAATTGATTTCCAAATTTATTTCAAAACCCATTAATCCAATATTCACACCTATATTTATGATTTAAATTCCATTTAAATCAGAAAAACCAACTTCATACTTGATTTCAAAATTCTCCCTTTATTTCTCCCAAACCATTTAAAAATCCGAATTTTAAAATAAATTCTTAAACATTTAAATGATACTACTTAAATTCGCAAAATCTATTTATTAAAAATATTTTTCCCTCATCTCCTCTCCTCCACTCGTCGACAAATTGGCCTCCGCTGTTGATCGCGCGCACCTGCATCCCTTCGAAGATGCTGCCGCACGATCGCGAAAGCACCCCAAATGGCCGCTACTTCGCCAGCGCCACCTTCGCGGTGCGAGTGCGCGCTTCCTCTTCCAACGAACCATCGATGACAATCGTCTGCTCAAACTCCCTCCACGCGACTTTCAATTTCGCTTTGGGTGACGAACGAGGCATGGCGCTCCAATTTTAAAATCCATCTGCCATTTTTTTTTAAAATCGATCGCCATTTCTAATTTGAAGACACTTAGCTTGATTCGAACGAAAAAGAAAGGGTTTCAATTTTGGTTTCGAAGATAAAAGTCTTGGGTTTGGTTGCTGCTGCGTTATTTTTTTTTAAAAAGAACGCATGTATAAAGGACAACATGTGTTGGAAGAGGTAAGCACCGTGTTTTAATTTTTCTGATGAAATATTATTATATTAAACATATATAAATATTTAATTTGTTGAAATATTATTATATTAAACATATACAAATATTTATTTAAATTCAAATTCAAATCGTCTCGATATCCACAACTTACAATCTCGATCTCCGGTCGAGACGTGCCGCTAGGCGTTTATAATGTTAAACCCCTATTTCGAACGCAATGAAAAAAGTTCCGAGGCCAAATTCGAATGTATGGAGAAGATATCTTTTTGGACCAGTTATCGAATTGAATTTTCAATAAAGATTTCAGCGCATTTACTTATCATATGTTCACAAGACAACTTCAAACGTTACGAAGATTAAAATCTGATAATAATACACTATTACGGATCCCATGGAACTTGTTTCGTGGAATTCCGAGACTGTGCCTGGGAAGACTATTTTTAAATATCGATTTAAACCATATGAATTCAAACTAAACAAAACAGTTTTAAATTCAACTTTTCAAAGTTTTATTGTCTCCCGTATCATAAATTTAAATTTTTACAAGCCTTTGAAATTATTTTTAACAGGCTTAAAACTGAAGATTCAATACTTTACCCAACTTTCAAAATTTAAATTATTAAATTTAATTGCCAAATTCATAGTGATCTTTGAAATTCAAGTTAAACTAACATTCAAATATTCAAAATCAATTAAATAATTTCAATTTCAAATGTTTAAAATTCCAGGTCATCACATTCTTCCCCCTTAAAAGAATTTTGTTCTCAAAATTACTAGTTAAGAAGAATGATCCATAATCCGTTTACTATTTTTCCAAAACCAAACAGTTTTATCAACTTACCAAAACAAATCTTTTTATTAAAGACCCATTATCACTTCAACTAACTTTCAAAAATATTCCATAGTTTCCAAACAACATTATTTACTCCATAATTCAAATTTAAATTTAAATTCAAATTTTAAATTATCAGAATTTTCTTCAAAATTTTTCTAATTCTCTAAATTTTCGAAAAATTTCGCCAGCGTCTTCTTTGCGCTGCTAGCTTGGTACAACTACAAAATACTACAATGGTCCCCCAGATTTTAAAAGAAAACAAAAAGCCAATTGGCTAGTCCAGAAAATCATCAAATTTCACACAGAAATTTGAATGCATACCTTTGTGGAGCAATTTAAATTTATCTTCCGATATCAAAAATCTCATTTCCTTTTCCTTTATAACACCTGTATATCCTACTTAACAATAATATCCAATTACAACATTAAAAATCATTTTGCACATTTCTTTACAAAAGTTTCAATATCTATTTTATTCAAATCTGTACGATGTACATATATCATCCGTATGCAATGCCAAATTCGATCGCTCACTCGATCACTCAATTTCACTTCTGAACTAGTACCGTCCACCCGACTTCCTAGTGTGGACTCAGATCTGGTTTCTTGATCAGAAACCATCATTCTCCTTATATAGCTGTTATGATAGAGAATTTCCAGAATCAATCAAAAATCCATATCCAGGGTTCGTCGTCGAAAATCGAGTGAAAATCCCAACCCTGATCGATATAATTATCTCGAAATTATATGCTCGAATTCTGGATCGAATCGCTATGCGAATAAAATAATATATGTACATCCCATATATTTATTTCTAATTGATTATTAGCTATATCAATTCTCTTTTCTTTTATCCACATTTGAGTTCTAATTCCATATAAATTCAATTTTCTTTTAAACTTAAATATTGAATTCTATTCATCTCAAACCATATTTAATTAGTCCACTATTAATTTATTCATATCTCAAATAAAGGTCCATTTCCAAACTTTTACTTCTTTTAGTTTCATCGGACAAATTACACAATTTCACTTTATTAAACACCACTTTTAAATTGATTCCATATTTAATTGCAATTTATTTGCTTACCCATTCAAATCAATTAGTTTATTTACTAATTTTGATTTCAATACTTTGTTTTTATTTAGTCCACTTGCAAATTTCCATTTACTTACAAATTTAAAATGAATTTCAATATTTAGTTTTCAATTTCATTTATTCGTTCACAAATTTATTTTCCACCATAATAAATTTTGCTCCAATCCATTTAGTCTACTAGACTTACTTCTCAAATTTACTTTAGTTTCAATTTGAATTTTTCTAAGCTTTTAAACTTATTTATATTTCACACTTATTTTAATTTAACTTTTCTTCAAGTTAGATTTTATTCTACAATTTCAAATTTTATAAGTTACCAAACTCAATTATATTCCATAAATATTTTAAATCGGATTCTAGAGTCTTTCCATCATTTCAAAATCATTTTTGAAATCAATTGAAATTACCTTTTTGAATTTCCAAAACCAAATCCAGTTTTGCAAACAACTCCCATTTAAAACAATTTGGCGGCAATTCCTCTTCTGGAAACTCAAAAATGAACATCGATGATGCTAAAGTCATCACCGACGTTATTTTCCAACGACCGAAAAGTGTTTAGTGCTTTTATCCCTTCAAAGATACTTTCCAAATATTTTTAAATCCAAATTCCACCAGATTTCAAATCCAATTCAAAAATATTTCCCGAATAATTTCACCACTATTTTTCCAATACTTTTGAAAACCTTTTTCAAACTCAAAGGGGATCTAAATTTCCCAAATCTCAAAACCCAAATCCTTTCAAAAACATTTTCAAATATTTCTATGGAATTCTATTTCAAATTATAAATCACATTTACAATTTACATTTACAAATCCCATTTGTATATGAATTTATTTCTTAATCTTTGGTTATGATTTCAATTTCTATTCCACTTTCACTTAACAATGATAATAATTTAATATTCTCACTTCTTAACAACTAAGCAACCATATACTATAATAATTTATGGAAAATCATTTCTTTTATATACAAAAATAATTTGGATAAAATTATTTCATTTACCTTGTTTTAAAACAATACCGTGTCGGTTTATCTTGATTAAGAGTTTAGAAACCCCTATCGATACATTTGGCCAGACTGCACTGACCATAATCTATAAACACTCAATTGATATGTCAACACAATATAAAAACAATTATTATATTCACTAACAAATACACGCTCATATCTATTAATACACTCAAACTCATTCTAGAATATTACTGACTCTATCTCTATTGAGTAATCCCCACCAGAGCCAACGTTTTTGCTTAACCAATTGCTTTGATACCACATTTGTAATGATCCGTTTTTTCGACTTTCGAAAGTCGACATCAATACGTCCACTTTATCAAATACCGAATAATCAAATGCTGAAAAATCAAACCGTTAGGGTTAAAAGAGAAGAAGATAGACGAAGAAATATAAATAATATCAGAACCTCACATTCGCAGTGGAACAATATATAATAAATAAATGAATAATCTTTAAAGAAAAGAACTATTTCTGTTTTCACACTACATCATCAGAGTATTACGACAACAAAACACGTCACAAGGCATTTATGACAACCTGACCATTTGAAAATAAACTTGTAGCAACCTATACGCAGCGGATACTATATAATATAAGGGATACGTCTCGTCATCTAGCTTGTCTCCTGATCTTCACAGCATAGTTTTCTAACTTTGCTCCAAAACAGCTGATAACCTGACTCTAGGCTGCCCGTATGGAAAATTATGGGCACCCAGAGTTTAGAAAGGGAACAATAAACTCCAAGTCAGTCATGAGACTGGTGTGAGATCTTAACAATAGTTATTTGCACAAAAGAAAGAAAAAGAAATCCGTTATGCTTTTGGAAAATGAAACTGCCATAAGGCCTCCCGCCACACACACAATGCAATCGCACACTTGGAGGAGATTCTCCTTATGAAACATGCTTGATACGTGAAAATCCTTTTGATATTATTATTAGTGCATAGTGTGGAAAATATTTCGATAGTATAATATAAATCTTAGCCAATATACATACCATTATAGTACGACTACTATAGCTACCATGTTCAATGGCAGGTTCTACAACTAAAACCGTACATGGCTCGTATTTGGTGATTGGATTTCCAACAAATGGTCAAGGCTAAGGAACTTTCTTTTCGAAAGGGTACGCCTCTGGAGGGACGCCCCGAGAACCTAACCAGCTCTCTGACAACACAAGACCGGGTTACCTCTGAAACTACGTAACTAACTGTCATGAGTATGCCACCCCCCGGTCTAGACCGACCTTTATCGAGGCGCCTCAACAACCAACAACCACATAAGTCAATAATCTGGGCTCCATACCAGAATACCACTTTTTTATCCACACAAGTTAAATATCCGGGCTCCATACCAGATACCACTTTTTATCCAGAAGGAAATGCACACACCCTGAGGGGTGCGACCCTGATAACCTTGCTACATATTTTCCTGTTTCAACCATTTTCGAGGAGTGAGGTTCGACGAAGTCTCATCCACAAAGCTACACTTTTCACAAAAGGCATGCTTCGATCAATCAATGATCAACACTTAGCATGCCAATTACCAAATTGAGAATATATCACTAGTAAATATCAACTACATAACCTCTGAGCTCGTACGTCTCAGAGAAGTGTGTTAGGCTAAGAGAATAAATTCTCCGCCACCAACAGAAATGTATTTGATAGAAACCAGCTTTACATCTCAAAGTGTAACGTCAGACATACATCCATACAAGTCCATCCCAGGTCTGAACGGAACCGAAGGCACTTCCTTCAATTAAGGAAAGAAGCCCTTGCAAATCCAGGTATCTCCTCATCACGTCCGGACTCCCCATCACAAAGGGTGATATAAGTCTCTATACCGGAGCAACTCGGTGCAAAGACATTCGACAGGCAGTCCTTTCGTTTTCAAAAATACCTGGTCTTTAACACCATCTTCAAATGCAATCCCATTTTGTCATATCATTATTCGAAATGGGTTTTATGACTCTGTAACGAGCCGATAATTTTTAATAATTTTATTCGTTTTATTTATTTAATTAGTTGAATTTTTGTGAAATTTTAAATAACAAAATTTTGAAATAAAAATTTGATATTTGGAATACGTATATTTAAACATAGAAGATGGTGAATTTTCATCTGATTTTATGAAAGTTTATTTCGTTGTGAAATTCTATTAAATTCAAGTCAGTTAATAATTGTTGATAATAAAATATTTTCCAAACCTGAATATTTTTATATAGAAAAATTCTAAATCATCTTCTGACTAGGACGTCATTTTTCGTTTTTCCAAATTCGGGTTTCTTTAGCTCCGTCAATCTTATTTTTCTGCGTTTTTGCTGCATTTTCCGCTAGTAGAAAATTTTGAATTTTTATAATTCAATCATACCACTGATATCTTTATATCATTTTGATCGTCTCATTGTGCTGATCTCGGCAGTATATTCGTTTGTGTGTTTTGAAGTGTGGGAGATGGTGAAATCTTCAAAACGATTTCTGTATCGGCTCTATAATCTGGGTTTTTGAATTTCAATAGACCATTATCTTTTCAACCGCATTGTTTCAAGAGACAGTTCTTTTACTATTCTCAAAATCAACGGATGACCTTTCCAATTTACAATAGTTAATGTATATTTGATTGTTCAATTTTTTTCTGCTTTGAGATAAACCAGCGGTTCAAAAAAAATTATTTTACTTTAATAATTCCTTTATTTCAATCTCGTTCTTTTCAAAATCCTAAGCTCTTCATTTCCATGACTAAAACCAGATCTCTCATCCCTCCATAACCATTCGAACCCATCCATCGAGATCACCGAACCTATTTACCTTCTGTCCTGACTATCTCCTCGCCCTCCAGTTCAACCAAGCCTTTCCACCATCTTCTTCCTATCCATCCCCGCATGCCTCTCTCCCTCCTGACCGCAGCCACGTTCCGTTTTCCTAAACCTATCCATCGTTGAGCACCATCCGAGATCCACAACCTTGCCGTCAAAACCCATCCTTCCGAGCTCGATTCCGCTTTCTCACCACAGCCGTATGTTTATTTTAATTATGGGTTAGTGCATATGTATATATATAGATGTTCCATTTATTTTATATATTGGTTATATATATATATATGAATAGAAAATTGCAGTTTAAATGGTATTTTGATCTGTAGAGTTTTGTATATATATAAGCTTAGTTTATAGGCTAATTTGTCTAAGTATACTAATATATTTGTTAGTTATGCAAGAATATGTATGATGGCAGAAGATAGATGTATATCTATATCCATGTGTCTGTTTGCATTGATTGTTTGTCTCGCACTATATGTTTAAAGGAGTTTGAATAGTGAAGTGTTTGTTATTAAAATGTGTACATATCTTTAATGTAAGATTCTTTTTAAAATGTAAGTAGCAACTCCTTTTGTTCTTTGTTTGCAAGCTGTTATGGGTATGTACTTTATTTTATACTTTAATTTCTTACAGTTTAACAGTTAATACACGTTTTGGTAATATTTAATTTCATTTATTTGTTTAAAAGATAATGTGTATATTTATATTCTTTTTCGTATATATAAATATGCAAGTTTATGTAAGGTTTCTTTGTTTGACTGTTCATATATATAGGCTTGTTTATATGAATTCTTTTTTGTTTACAGTTTTAAGATTTGTTAGTTATTATATTAGTTTATATAAGAAAACGGTTCTGTCGGGTTATATATGAGTTATCTAGATTGTTAATCTGCATAAGTATGAGGTTAGTTATATGTAAGTGTGTATATATATATATATATATATATATAATAGTTTAAGTTTATATAGGTTTGAAATTATAATGCTGCATCTATGTTGATCATTAATATAACTATATATAGTATATTTTGAAGTTCGAATCTATTGGTAAATTATACAAGATTTTATGTTCTAGGTTTGCTTATGCAAATGCAATGTATTATATGTACGGTTTTGTTTACATTTCATTATACATTTGTGGTTGTTGATGTGAATACCAGTTTGAAACTGTAAGTATTTAATATGTGTGGTATATAATTTGTAAAGTATAAAGTATATAGTTTACATATATATATGGTATTTGATATGTTGCAATTAACATACATTACATATGTAGGTATTTTGTAAGTATATATATGTGTGTTTATTTTAAATTATATATGGTATATATGTTTGATTTTAATTTATGTGTTATAATTTAAAACAACGATTTTTAATATATGTATATATATATATATATATATATATATATAATTTAATATGTGTTTGAAATAAAATAAAAAATGGTTTTGCATATGTAGTTATGTGTATAGTTATGCATATGCGTTCACTTATATTAACCATCTTCATCGATCTAGTTCTAATTTGATTTCATTGATCCTTGTCATCAACTTTGGTCTTCGAATTCGTATCAATCCCGCTTTGCTTTGGAATTCATAGCTCATTTCTTTTTCAAATCTATCGAACCTCGAAAGGTCAGTAAATCACTCACGATTAATGTTCTTTTATTTATTAAATTTGATTTCAATTGAAACGATGATTAAAATATGCTGCTGTTAGTTATTTACACTATTATATATATGCTATTACCTGTATCAATTTACCTGTGACATCTGACACCATCATCTGTATTTATATTGATGATATATGCCTGTTATATTATTATCATATCTGTTATCACCCTGCAAATTCCCTATTAGTATAGAATTCACTATGGGTTGAAATGATACATACCCGAACGATTGGTAGAATAGGAGAAAATCGTTATGGGTTGAAATGATAAACCCAAGCGATTTTCACTGAATCGAATTTGGGATTACGGATTGAAATGATATATATAAACCCGTATATATTTGAATTATGGATTGAAAATGATAAATATCTGTATCACTTGACCATAGGATAGAAAATTGTATACAGACACCGTTGGTCTATATATAAATATTTTGAAAATGATTTCGATGGTTTTTGTGACGCCCCACCTCTATACCCACGCTAGACAAGGACACTACGGTGTAGTGCTGTCAACTAGCACGGAGAATAAGGCTATTAAGGAGCGACCATCCATGTAATTGCTTATCACACGGTGGCTATAAATAATCTTCGAAAACAAACATAGAAATAAACATAACACAAATCAGTCACAACATCCATATCACAGAGGCGGAAGAAGATATGAATATATATAACTAACACATGAAAGTGTACATCAGAGTAGTGGTCAAAGAGATCCACAATAATACAAAAGAATAGCAACACGTGCTATACAAAAGAATACAACTATGAGTCTATGTCTCAAGTGTATACAACAAAAACTGCTAATCTAAATAGTTAGCCAAAAGTCAGAGTAGCAAATCCTGGGAAGAAGTCAAGCAGAAGCACCTGTAACATCTCGGTCTGACCCGAGTATTATTTAAGAAAATAATAAACGGATCGGTCTAGCTTTAAATATCAGATGACATGGTATAAAATAAAAGGTATGGCATAACATAAAAATATCCATACTGACATACTACTATAAGTATGCAAATGATGACCAACAGAAGATCAATCAATAAGAGATAAATCGATATCACAAGAATCTTCTCAAAGATCCAAAGAGGGCATCATACCCTAAACTTGTACTCATAACAAGTCAATGACATAAATTCCAGAAATCAACACAAGAAATCCAGAAATCACAGAAAAGGGGAAAGAGGCCTATCACATGACGGTCCGAAGAGCATGGGGAGCTACCCCATATGTGTGAGTTGAAATCACACAGATGAGGTCTAGACTAACCAAAAATCAAAAAGGTATGTGTGAGTGAAATCACACAAGTGGTGTCTAGTCTAACCTCGCAAACAAAAACGTATGTGTGAGTGAAATCACACAAGTGGTGTCTAGACTAACCAAGAAGGTAAAAAGGTATGTGTGAATGAAATCACACAAGTGGTGTCTAGTCTAACCAAGCAAACAAGAGACATCGCACAATTGCCAGTCTAAATCGTAAGAATGATCGTCATGATCAACGAGAAGTGCCAATTACACTAAGCAAGTAAATATAAAAGTTTAGCTTCATGTCCCATAACCACTTGCTTAACTTAAATATTTACGAACAAACTGTAAATCTTCACTAGAAAATTGTCACAAGAGGTTCAATCGAACAAGTCCAAGAATTAACCGACGAAGCAAACGCAAGCGTTTCATACCACTTGTTTTACTAAGTCGTTTAATTAGATTTCTCATCCGAGTGAGGTAAAGGTTTGTATATACTAATAGATTGGAAAACGGGTTAAGAAAAGAGCTTTGTCATTAAAAATAGAGTTGAAATCCTTTTATTGAAAGAGTTTTAATATTTACTACTAGTTTTGAAACCTTTATTTTATTAAAGTGACAAATCACCAAAAAACTTCACGTTCAAAGACGTGAATGAAATCCAAGGAAATCAGCTCAAAATGCACCTTTCATCTAAGATCCCCTACGGAGGGGGGTCCCGGGGGGAGGGGGGTGGCAACCCCCCAAGTTGGGGGTGCGGGGGCAACGCCACCGCTACGGGGTTCGACCTGCCCGGTCAGGTCGCGGGGGTCCCTGGGGCAGCGCCCCGACCAAAACGGTACGACCTAGTGAAGGGAGCGACCTATCGGGATAAGGTCCAACGACCTACGAGTTAAGGGTCCAACGACCTATAGGTTCACGCACCTAGGTGGAACACGACCTACGAGATAGGCAAGTGGAACGACCTAAAGATGAATGGGTCGAACGACCTAACGTGAGCACAGGTGAAGCGACCTATCGGTCCAACGACCTAAGGGGAAAAGGCAACCTAGGTCTAACGACCTAACTGCTCACGACCTAAGGGTCTAAAGGCCACGCGACCTAGAGGAAAACAAGGTTAAGTGACCTAAGTGGGTTCGCGACCTAACGACATAAACAGTCGAGCGACCTAACGACAAAAAGGGGCGAACGACCTAATAGGTGCGCGACTTAAAGCCATCGCGACCTAACGACCTAACAAGGTCATACGATCAAGTGGTTTCCAACGACCTAACGGTGCAACGACCTAAGGCCAAACGACTTAAGGGTTCCATTGGAGAGCGACCTAAAGGAGACGCGACCTAAAAGAGGCGCAACCTAAATGAGACGCGACCTAAAAGAGGCGCGACCTAAAGGAGACGCGACCTAAAAGAGGCGCGACCTAACTCAAACAAGCATTTCGATGACCCAGAGTCATGCCGAGCGACCTAGACCGAAACGACCCATGACCTAGCGACCTTGCGACTTATTGACCTAACTCCGAGCGAGCCAAATCCGGGCAGAACGACTTAAATGCAGGAAATTCACCAAAACGCTAAAAATTGGAGTTTTTGGTCAATCCATTCCAAACCAAATGCAAATATGCGTGCAAACATGATAGGGAATCATTCCAAATAGTCCAATATAGTTATAGGCTAGAATTATGAGATAAAAATCTCACCTTTGCACCAAATATCAATGAAAATGAAGTTTTAAGCAAGCAAGAATCAATCCCTCTTCTATCTAAGCACAAGAAGCTTGAATCCAACGTCTTCTTCTTGAATTTGGAGTAGAAAGATGGATTGCAATTGAATTTGAGTTTTGGAATTTTAATTTCCCATTCCCTCCACCATTTTTGAAGAAGCTTGAAGGCTTAGGCAAATAGAAATGAAGTTATGAAGAGGAGGGGTGAAGGTTGGGTCTAATAGGCTAAAAGCCCAACCCAAAGTCTCAAGTGAAAAAGTAGTGAAATTCTACTATCTCCAATCATATCAATGTTTATACTTAAAAATGTTGTAAACAGCATTTCGAACTCAATGGAAGTGGTTTCGAGTCCTAATTTGTTCGTTTGCAAAAAGTAGCTTTTCGGACCAAAATCCGATTAACGATTTAATATTTAAATAAAATATTTAAATATAAACTCGATAAATATGCGGGTTGTTATAGTTTTGGAAAGAAATATATGGTTTTATATAAATATTGATTTTAGATATTATATAAATGTTATTTTATATATAGTTAAATTCTTGAATTTAAGCTACGTGTAAATTTGTTTTAATATAAAATAAGCTTAATAATAAAGTTGATTTTATTAAAATATAATATGGTTAAGTAAGTATTTAAATTATATTTTAATAGAGAGTTTATAATGATTTAATAAATTAAGGTTGAGAAGATAGATTTGAAATTGATTTGAAATTGTATTTAATTAAGAAATATATGTAATTAGAAATCAATTTGAAACTTATGGAATTTGAGATTTGAAAGATATGATTTTTGTAACTTGATTTGGTTTAAGGCGATTTAACGAATATTTCAAGTTTAAATCAATTGAAGGAAATATTTAGTCATTTGAATTTAGGGGTTTTGTTTAAATGATAATGGATTTAGTAAGTAAATATTTCAAAATAAATAATAGTAAAGTGAATTCGATATATATATATATATGGATTTATCAAATCTTGTTTTGAAATGTTTGAATATTTGAAGCTTTAAAAATATTGAAATTGAAATGGTTTATTTTGGGGTTAAAAATCTGTATTGAAATCGATAGAAATGGTTTACTGAGAAACTGAAATAAATTAAAATTGATGATTTGAGATTTGATTAAATTTAAATTTGGAATTTGAATTGGTTTGAATCGATTTGTGAAATTTGAGGAAGCTATTTTATTATATAAAGTATTTTTAAATTATATTTAAAAATATTTATGTATGTTTCTTTATAATTATTTCACATAAACTATTTTAATATAAATTATTGTTAATATATACCATTTTAAATTATAACTATTTTTATATAACTATTTTAAATTATAAAACATTTTATTATATATACTATTATTTATAAACAGTTAAGTGGGAAGTGTTATGATTCCAAAGCAATATGATTTCTAAATTTTGATTTCCAAAGTATTATTATTTCCGAAGTGTTTGATTTAGAAAGTGTTGTAACTTTGAAGTACTAAGATTTTGTAAATGGATATATTTGAGATGGATATATTTAAAATAGAAATGATATCGTATTTGGTTTTGAAATGGAATTGATATCATATTGATATGGTTTTGAAATGGCAATGGTATTGTTCTTTTGAAATATAAACTATTTTGAAAGTTTATTAAATGACCAATCAGTGTAATAATTACATAGTTGTTGAAGAGTCCGGGATCGGTTAGGGATATACTCTCTATCCAAACCGAAAACCACTTTAATAACTATTATGCGTGGAGTGTGATCCAGAATGAAGTGGTCGGAATGATGACGTTGCTGGATTTGAAGAAAGAGAACGATAATGGATAGCCTTGACACTTGTGTCAAAATTGAAATGACTTAAACAGGAGCCATGCTGGGCCAATGAGGTTAGCCACCTCTAAGTGAACACACTTCTTCGTAAACTACTCATTACTTGTTTTTGATTGGTGCGCACCCTTGAATTGAGAGTGTTTTTTCGTGATGTTGAGATCGTTGCGGCGATGAGTTCTCACCAGTTCGGATCAGGCAAACGATAGTTTCACTACCTTGGGTATTGCCTCATGTGCCTTGTCATACTCGTATCCCTATGCGCGACCATTATGATTTGTTTTGTGTTATACCTATGTAGTACTCCCTGATAGCCCACTAGTTTACGGTGGAGTTTACAGTGCTGTATAGACTATGATGCTTATATAAAATGTGTTAAGGGAGATAATGGTAATGCCTTAACACTATTTTGATACTTTAATTACTGATAGGCATTATCTATTTAGCGTATATTACTACATAGTAGATAGTTTAATGGATCCTTAAAGGATGGTTATTCCAAACATCTTTTGAGTTATTTGTATTTTAGTTGTTATTTCACTTGAGTTGGGTTTTTTGGTATAAGTATGTTAATCCTGACTCGAGTGTTTTATGTTTTGCTTTACGCTCGGGTTAGACTGAGTGTACTAATATTTGAGACTCACCTTTGGAGTTGGAGCTTCACTTGGAGATCCAACTATCTATCCAGCTTTCAGATATTCAGTTGATTCCAGTGATGTATCTGATTCTTGTATTTGACTATTGTATTCGAGACTTCTGTTGTAGCTTATTTAACTCTGTTATATATAGTAGCTTTATGAACTACTATTCATTTTGTTTCCACTGCATATTGTTATATTACTCTGTATCTGTGATTCTGTGATTATTTATTTACTGTATATACTGAGTTTTGCCAAACATAAACTTACAATCTGGTATTTTGAGCAATTCAATTCCGACATGTTTGGATACGAATGGTTGAAAATATCAGGTCATTACATATGGTGTTAGAGCTTTGGATCTAGGCAAAACTTAGCATATATAGTAGATTTAGTTACGGAATCACTTTCGTTCGAGCTTGAATTTCTTCTTTTGACTCGGTCTCCTTTGAATTTTGGAACGTTCCCCTTGGTTACAAAATCCTTAAATCCGTTCTTGTCTCTTTCAATTCGTATTCTTTTGACTCTGGAGTATCCCGTAACTCCACTTCGAATGATCTTTATAATGAACCGGCGGTCTCGCCAATCTCCAAATGATTCGTAAAGGGTGAAACTCCTTTACAATTGGCATCGATTCACCAGAGATTTCTATGTCCTCGGTTTAGATGCTAATATCATTTGTTATACCGAATTCTATCACTTGAGATCGAATGTAGATTTGCTTCAGAATTCCACATCAATCAAATTCTTGAAGTCACGGTCGACCCGGTTAAGGGTGCCCGAGATTTGTATAAGTCTATCTTCCTTTCTCTCTTGACATTTAATCATCTTATCCTCTGTTTCGAACTTATCTTCGAATTTAAATTCTCTTTGATTTGAGTCATCAAATTTGAATCTCTATATTCTTTCTTTGAAATCCATGCTTGTATCGTCGAACAAGGTAGTGTATTTGTAAATTAATATTTAAAATGTTTTAATATATATTGTGTTGTTTGAGTTGTTGATGTTGATTTGGATTTTCGATCGATTCGTCTGATTAACGTTGTCGATAGGATTTCCAAAACACTTGAGCAGAGCAAATTGACATAATATTGTTTTCAAATTTGGTTAATGAAATAAATTTTTATATGCTTATATTATATATATATATAAGTATAATTTTTTGAAATTGAATTATTAACTGAATTGGTTGTTAAAATGATAATATTTGATTTTCATTTATTGTTTTGTAAACTACTGATTTTTCCAACATATAAATAGAGGCAAGTTATAAAATATGGTTTATAAATTTATTTTGAGTTTGAAATGAATTTTAAATAAAGAATTGGGGAATTTAATTTCTGGTGTATTCAAACTTTAGGTTTAAATTTTAAAATGCATATTATATAAAGTAATTTCGAATGGAAATCATTTCCAAAGAATTTTAAATGATTAAATCAGTGCTCTCCTCTTTTGTCGTTGGAAAATAATGTAGGTGATAGCGGCCTCATCATCAACATTCATTTTTGAGTTTCGAAGTGGAGAGACCATTTAGTAGCTTTGCTACTCTTTTGTTTGGAAAGTGAATTTGATTTGAACTTCTTAAGAATGACTTGATTTATTATATATTATATATATAAGTATATGATTATAGATTTGATTTGACATATATAGTATGTGTATATTTATCTATAAAATGGTTTGAAGTTAATCGGAAATTTAATTCTTAAATTTATGTTAAAAGATGTTTTCAATTAAAAAATGAAGTCAAAAAAAAGGAATAAATATTTAAAGTTGAAATAATTGAATTAGAAAATTTTACTTATATAATACCCAATTACATTCCAATATAACTTACCTAAATCATTCAGAAGTTGAAAATGTAATTGAATAATTTACAATGTAGAATGATGATTAATAATTTTATAAATAAAAAACTGAGTGGTTATAATAAGTGTTATACATTTGACTTTTAATTAACGAATGTTAATAGAGAAAAATAGAATAATAATTTGAATGAATAGTATATGTGACAAATTAAATAAAATTTTGTTTGAAGAAATCTTTTGTTATCAAATATTAATAAATTGAAATTAAATCAACTTGTTGAAATACCTTGAATTTTAAATCAAATATTGAGTATTAATTAAAGAAAATTGAAATTTATATGGTTTGAACTAATTGTTTTGCTTTGTTTTCAATCTATTTTCTTTCTGATTGTTTCTATTCTCCCGCCTCCTCCCTTTTCGTGGATGAAAGTTTTGAGTGAGGGAGATTGTAACGACCCGATAATTTTTAATAATTTTATTTGTTTTATTTATTTAATTAGTTGAATTTTTGTGAAATTTTAAATAATAAAAATTTGAAATAAAAATTTGATATTTGGAATATATATATTTAAATATAGAAGATGGTAACTTTTCATCCGATTTTATGAAAGTTTATTTCATTGTGAAATTCTATTAAATTCAAGTCAGTTAATAATTGTTGATTATAAAATATTTTTCAAACCTGAATATTTTTACATAGAAAAATTCTAAATCATCTTCTGACTAAGATGTCATTTTTCGTTTTTCCATATTCGGGCTTCTTTAGCTCCGTCGATCTTATTTTTCTGCATTTTTGCTGCATTTACCGCTAGTAGAAAAAATTGAATTTTTATAATTCAATCATACCACTGATATCTTTATATCGTTTTGATCGTCTCATTGTGCTGATCTCGGCAGTGTATTCGTTTGTGTGTTTTGAAGTCTGAGAGATGGTGAAATCTTCAAAACGATTTCTGTATCGGCTCTGCAATCTGGGTTTTTAGACTTCCATAGACCATTCTCTTTTCAACCGTATTGTTTCAAGAGACATTTCTTTTACTATTCTCGAAATCAATGAATGACCTTTCCAATTTACAATAGTTAATGTATATTTGACTGTTCAATTTTTTTCTGTTTTGAGATAAACTAGCGGTTCAAAAAAAAATTATTTTGCTTTAATAATTCCTTTATATCAGTCTCATTCTTTTCAAAATCCTAAGATCTTCATTTCCATGACTAAAACCAGATCTCTCATTCCTCTATAACTGTTCGAACCCATCCACCGAGATCACCGAACCCATTTACCTTCCGTCCTGACCATCTCCTAGCTCTCCAGTTCAACCAAGCCTTTCCACTGTCTTCTTCCTATCCTTCCCCACAAGCCTCTCTCCCTCCTGATCGCAGCCACGTTTCGTTTTCCAAAACTTATGCATCGTTGAGCACCATCCGAGAAACACGACCTTGCCGTCAAAACCCATCCTTCCGAGGTTGATTCAGCTTTCTCACCACAACCGTATGTTTATTTTAATTATGGGTTATTATATATAGAGATGTTCCATTTATTTTATGTATTGGTTATATATATATATATATATATATATATATATATATATATATGAATAGAAAATTGCAGTTTAAATGGTATTTTATTCTGTAGAATTTTGTGTATATATAAGCTTAGTATTTAGGCTAATTTGTCTCAGTATACTCATATATTTGTTAGTTATGCAAGAATATGTATGATGGCAGAAGATAGATGTATATCTATATCCATGTGTCTGTTTGCATTGATTGTTTGTCTCGCACTATATGTTTAAAGGAGTTTGAATAGTAAAGTGTTTGTTATTAAAATGTGTACATATCTTTAATGTAAGATTCTTTTTAAAATGTAAGTAGCAACTCCTTTTGTTCTTTGTTTGCAAGCTGTTATGGGTATGTACTTTATTTTATACTTTAATTTCTTACAGTTTAACAGTTAATACACGTTTTGGTAATATTTAATTTCATTTATTTGTTTAAAAGATAATGTGTATATTTATATTCTTTTTCGTATATATAAATATGTAAGTTTATGTAAGTTGTTTCTTTGTTTGACTGTTCATATATATAGGCTTGTTTATATGAATTCTTTTACGTTTACAGTTTTAAGATTTGTTAGTTATTTTATTAGTTTATATAAGAAAACAGTTCTGTCAGGTTATATATGAGTTATCTAGATTGTTAATCTACATAAGTATGAGGTTGGTTATATGTGTGTATATATATTATATAGGTTTGAAATTATAATGCTGCATCTACGTTGATCATTAATATAACTATATATAGTATATTTTGAAGTTTGAATCTATTGGTAAATTATACAAGATTTTATATTCTAGCTTTACTTATGCAAATGCAATGTATTATATGTACGGTTATGTTTACATTTCAATATACCTTTGTGGTTGTTGATGTGAATACTGGTTTGAAACTGTAAGTATTTAATATGTATGGTATACAATTTGTAAAGTATGCAGTTGATGTGCACGTAAATGTGCATATTTTTACCACCATATTTATTCTATTTAAATTAAATAAATGATCATATTGGGTATTTTAACTTGTTCTAACCAAAATTCATATTAATTCCAAATTTTCACATATTCATCTTCATATAGGGGCAAAACGGTCATTTAAGTGCATATATTTCTTTGAGAAAAATTGATTGGAAATTTATATATATTTTTGTAGGAAAATAGTCTCAAATAGGAGTGGCTTCATGAAGGAATATGCATGCACAAAGAATATAAAGGAATGAAGATGAAAATAATTCAAAGTGAAGATCATGGAGGACCCCACCTACCCACCTACCTTATTGTACAAACTAAAGGCTAATGCTTGTGGCTGAAGCTAGTATGGTAAATTTGGTGATGGAAATCTTCAAATCAAGAACATTAAGTCCCAGCTCAAGCTCGCTCAGGACATGCTAAATGAAGACCCTACCAACATTGCCCTTTCTCAGAACGAATCCAGCCTCTTACTTCAACTCAATGACGCTATTAATGCTGAAGCTAGTATGAGAAAGCAGCAGTATCATCAGAAGTGGGTCACTGATAGGGATAGAAATACTTCATTCTTTCATGCTTCAATCAATGTCAAACGTGCTAGAGATCGTATTACCGTATTGTAGGATGAAACTGGGAATATAATGAATACTTCTGAGGAGATTGACAAGTACCTTCTCCAAACCTTCTCTGAACAGCTTGGTAATAGCTCCAAATTTATACCTGATCTTGAAAAGCTTAATAATATCCCCCTTCCCAAGTTACAATCTGACATGAAAGAAATGCTTGTGGCTAAAGTGACTAATCATGAGATTAAAAAAGCTTTATTTTCCATGAATTCTAACTCCTGTGGTGGGCCAGACGGATTTAACATTATGTTCGTCAAAAGTAGTTGGAGTGTGATAAAATCTGATTTTTATGCTGCTGCCCACAACTTTTTCGACAAATTTAAGCTGTTGAGTGAGTTAACGAAACTAATCTTGTTCTCATCCCGAAAGTTAGACCTGTTATAAATGCTTCATCCTTCAGACCAATATCTTGCTGTAATGTTATTTATAAATGTATATCAAAAATACTTGCTTCTAGGCTTGTGCTTGTTTTGTCTTCAATTATTTCGACTAATCAATCTGCCTTCATTCCTGGAAGAAATATTCTTGATAATGTCATGCTGGACCACGAACTAATTAACGGATATGGTAGGAGTCAGACCTCGCCTCGTGCTATGATGAAACTTGATATAAGAAAAGCCTATGATAGCATCCACTGGTCGGCTATTGTTCGAATTATGTCAACAATGGGATTTCCCAAAGTTTTTGTGGCTTGGGTGTATGTGTGCATATCCAGCCCGACTTATACACTTTGTTATAATGGGAAAACTTCTTGGTACTTCAGAGGGAAGCAAGGTGTGCGACAAGGGGATCCTATATCATCATACTTATTCATCATCGTCATGGAGGCTCTCACCAGCATGCTTACCATTAAGTACGATGATAAAAGAATCTTGTACCATCCAAAATGCCAACCCCTTCATATAACATCCCTATTTTTCGCTGATGATGTCATGATATTCACCAAGCCGACCGATCAATCCATTATGCATATTCTTGAAACGTTGAATACCTTTTACCTTGCCACTGGCCTCAAATTAAATGCTACTAAATCCCAGATCCTTGTTGCTGGCAATGACAATATCGAGAGGATGAGGATTGCTAGTCTGTCTGGTCTCCAAGCGATGAATAACAATATGACATACTTAGGTCTACCGTTGTGCACCTCCAGAGTCATTAAAACTGCTTGCCTTCCTCTTTACAATAGAATAACCAACAGGCTAAACTCATGGTCAACTAAATTTCTTTCTATGGCGGGAAGACTTACCCTTATCAAAGCTGTTTGCTTTTCGATGGCTGTTTACTGGGCTAGGTGCTTCATTCTACCATCCAAGCTTCTCCACATGATAAGGGCTGCCATGATGAGATTCCTATGGACTGGATCGATACATAATAGGAAGATAATCCCTGTTAATTATTCTTCCCTGGAAAGGCCAATAGGAAATGGTGGCCTTGAAATCAAAAACATCAGACTATGGAATATTGCAGCGGTTAGTACTCATGTCAATGCTATCTTGCTAAGGAAAGACAGCCTGTGGGTGAAGTGGACTTAGAGATATCACGTTAAGGACAAAGACTTTTGGTCAATGAATGTCACTCAGGGAAATAGTTGGATATGGAGGAAGATTCTGGGTACTCGTACCATGCTGCTCCCCCTTATCAAGTACAGTATGTCCCCTTCGAGCACTGTGAGCTTTTGGAAGGATCCTTGGATCAACTATGGTTGTGTTTTATCTTCATTACTGTCTACTAATGATCAGGCCCTGTCTGGAATTGGTTTCAATGCGAGGGCTGTCAATTATATAGCGCACGATAAGATGAACGTTCCACATACAAGTAATCATAATGTTAATTCTCTCTGGAGAAGCTTGGCCCATCATTCTGCTATTACTTCGCATGATGATGATCTTTCTTGGTGGGGAGCTTCTCACAGCATCAGAGTCGTCTATGACCTTCTAGCCAGGGTTCGGGAAATGCCTGTCTTCACATGGGCAAAAGTTGTTTTGACTACTTACTCATCTAGTACTGATAATCTATTGTTTTGGAAGGCATTAAACAAAGCTATGATGACCAGGGACAGGCTTGAGGCTGTTGGCATGGATGTTGTCAACATATGTGTCTTTTGCAATTCTGCACCTGAATCGGTTGATCATATTCTATTTGAGTGCAGTTACCTTATCAACATATGGCTAACCCTCATGCAAAAGGTCGGGGTTGATGGGATTCGTGGTGTCATGTCTTCTGACTGGGATGTTCTTCGCAAAGCAACGCGTTGGAGAAATAGCAGATGGGATATTGTATTCTATGTTGTGAAAATTTACATACGAAATGTTTGGATGGAAAGGAATAAGAGATGCTTTCATGCTGTGTCTCTTACTGGTTCAAAAATATGGGAGAAGTTGATGAGAGAGATTAGGTATGGCATTCGGGTTTCGGGTCATACCTTCGCCCCGCATCAGGTTGTTATGTGGTGTTAGGTCTATGTTTATATTCCTCGGGCTTCTTTGTGCGCAGCCGTTGCATGTGTCTGTTGTGGGTTTTGTGCCCTTTTCCCGTTTTCTCTCGTTCCATGCTGTTCTTTGTTTTTCTTCGTATTGTTTTCCGGGTGTGTTTTGTTCTTGTTGTGTGTTTTTTCGTTGTGTTGCGTTTGTTCCTGAGTTTGATCTTTTTCCCGTCTCAATAAATCTGGTAGGGGTCCAGTCAACCTCGCTGTCTATTCCAAAAAAAAAGGCTAATGCCCATGCTTATGGAGTTAATGGTTTCATGTACACTTAAGGGGGGATTAGGACATGTTAATGATTACTTGACCTCCACACTTCCTAAGGGGCATTTTGGGCATTCCCCAAAAAGTGAATTAGGGTTTTAAAACTTGTATATATACCCCTTATGTTTCATGTAATCATATCCCTTCTTTAGTCTCACTTAGGCCTCCTTCTCTTTAGTTTAGTTTAGATCAAAAATAAAATGAAAGCTCCTCTTTCTCTTTTCATGGCTACTTAGCCATTTTTATTTTATGTAATCTTTTTTATTTTATGCAATTTAATACATGCTCTTTCCTTTTCATGTTCATTTACTTTCATGTTGTAGTGTAGATCTGTTTTCTTTTATGCAAGTTAATTAGCTTATCTTTTCATTTTGCTTTCATGTTGTTAGCTACATTTGTTAATAAAATGACAAACATGAGAAGCTAAACCCCTTCAATTTAGGGGTAATGAAGCTCTCTAATTAATGTAGCTTCAACATTTTGTTAATTCATGCTCTCTTTTTGTGCTTAATGATGATGATAGAAGTGGTTTTATTTGTTGTTTTTTCCTTGAATTTGATAGTCTATATTGTTGACGCCAAATAGGCTATGCTTAAATAATCACTAACACAAATGCCTCTTCATCAATATATGATTATGGCATAAGAAAGTGATTTGAAATTAAAATTTGATGGTCTATGTTTCTAATCAATAGTTAATAGGCCATACTTAAAATAGATTTCATTTTCATTTTCTTTGTCAAGTTTCATGAAAGTTAGTAAGTGTTTTAAGAGGTGTGTTATAGTTTGATGACTTATGTTGGCTAATTAATAGCTCAAATATGTCATACTTATGATAAACACATCAATTAAAACACTAACGACCATAAAAGAGAGATCATGATTTCATGTGTTGAACTACATGATCTAGAGAGTGGATTTATTCTCTAAATTGACATTTAACTCTCATATTTGCATTTCTTTTCTTTTTGTTAGTTAGTTCATTTTCTCATTTTCTAGCTTAAACACACTCTCGACTTTGGTATAATTTGATTGAGTAGGAAATTTAAATCAACAATTCCCTGTGGATCGACTCGTATTCGCCGCGTGCTACATTCGTACACCGTGCGCTTGCTGTTATTTTTAATTTAAATTTGTTCGACGATTTTCTAAACCGATAGAATTTCCGCCGACGAACAAGTTTTTGGCGCCGTTGCCGGGGAGTTGCTTTGATTTTTATTTTCTATTCTTCGAATTATTTTTCTTTGATTTTTGTGTGATTTCATTTTGTGTGTTTGTTTGCATTTAAAATAGAAAAAAAATTGTGTGTTTGTTGTTTGATTTTTTTCTCAATTCGTATGTTTACTTGTTGCCTTTCCTGTTTTTTTTTTATCTGCATTTCCATATTAAAAAACAAAAAAAACAAAAAACACCAATTATTTCATTGTCATTCTCGTTTTACAATTTTTGCTTTGTTTGTACAAACTTTCTTCTTCTTGTACAAAATTGTTCTTCCCACCCCTTACTGTCTAAAAAAACAAACCATTGTCACTTATGATTGTGCCGCTGTCTTCATTTCAACTGCTACAGTCTTCATTTTTGCCTTGCCGCTGAATTTATTTCCCCTGCAAAACATTTCCTCTGTGTTCGCATCTGTTCTTCTACATCCCCCTTGCCACTCCATCCCACATTTCAACATTCTTCTACCAACACCACACCATATCACATACAATTGACTGATACCACCTAGCTGCTCTTCTCATCACTTCAAACTTCACCAGACACACTGGTCTTCAAGAAAATTCTTCTGAAAACACCCTGTGCATCGCTTGCATTCTCCACTACTTCATTTACACAAACCCTTCTACAAACATACATTCCAGTTCACCTTTCTACTACTTCTACTACTGGCTGCATCTTCAATCACCTGAAAACCACCATCACAAACAACTGATTCTACCTGCTCTAATACCACTTTAACCATCCTGTTTCACACAACACCAGTGAAACACTAATGACCATAAAAGAGAGATCATGATTTCATGTGTTGAACTACATGATCTAGAGAGTGGATTTATTCTCTAAATTGACATTTAACTCTCATATTTGCATTTCTTTTCTTTTTGTTAGTTAGTTCATTTTCTCATTTTCTAGCTTAAATACACTCTCGACTTTGGTATAATTTGACTGAATAGAATTTTAACATCATCAATTCCCTATGGATCGACCCGTATTCGCCACGTGCTACATTCGTACACCGTGCGCTTGCGGTTATTTTTATTTCTAAATTCTTCGACGGTTTTCTAATCCGATAGAATTTCCGTGAATTATACAAGATTTTATATTCTAGCTTTACTTATGCAAATGCAATGTATTATATGTACAGTTATGTTTACATTTCAATATACATTTGTGGTTGTTGATGTGAATACCGGTTTGAAACTATAAGTATTTAATATGTATGGTATACAATTTGTAAAGTATACAGTATATAGTTTATATAAATATGGTATTTGATATGTTGCAATGAACATACATTACATATGTAGGTATTTTGTAAGTATATAAATGTGTGTGTTTATTTTAAATTATATATGGTATATATGTTTGATTTTAATTTATGTGTTATAATTTAAAACAATGATTTTTAATATGTATATATATAATTTAATATGTGTTTGAAATAAAATAAAAAATGGTTTTGTATATGTAGTTATGTGTATAGTTACGCATATGCGTTCACTTATATCAACCATCTTCATCGATCCAGTTCTAATTTGATTTCATTGATTCCTTGTCATCAGCTTTGGTCGTCGAGTTCGTGTCAATCCTGCTTTGCTTTGGGATTTATAGCTCATTTCTTTGTCAAATTTATCTAATCTCGGAAGGTGAGCAAATCACTCATGATTAATGTTCTTTTATTTATTAAATTTGATTTCAATTGAAACGACGATTGAAATATGCTGCTGTTAGTTATTTACACTGTTATATATATGCTATTACCTGTATCAGTTCACCTGTGACATCTGACACCATTGTCTGTTATTTATATTGTTGATATATGTCTGTTATATTATTATCATATTTTTTATCACTCTGCTAGTTCCGTATTAGTATAAAATTCCCTATGGGTTGAAATGATACATACCCGAACGATCGGTAGAATAGGAGAAAATCGTTAAGGGTTGAAATGATAAACCCAAGAGATTTTCATAGAATTGAATTTAGGATTACGGGTTGAAATGATATATATATATATATATATATATACCCGTATATATTTAAATTATGGATTGAAAATGATAAATATCCATATCACTTGACCATAGGGTAGAAAATTATATACAAACAACGTTGGTCTGTATATAAATATTTTGAAAATGATTTCGATGGTTTTGGAAAGAAATATATGGTATTATATAAATATTGATTTTAGATATTATATAAATGTTATTTTATATATAGTTAAATTCTTGAATTTAAGCTATGCGTAAATTTGTTTTAATATAAAATAAGCTTAATAATAAAGTTGATTTTATTAAAATATAATATGGTTAAGTAAGAATTTAAATTATATTTTAATAGAGAGTTTATAATGATTTAATAAATTAAGGTTGAGAAGATAGATTTGAAATTGATTTGAAATTGTATTTAATTAATAAATATATTTAATTAGAAATTGATTTGAAACTTATGGAATTTGAGATTTGAAAGGATATGTTTTTTATAACTTGATTTGGTTTAAGGTGATTTAACGAATATTTCAAGTTTAAATGAATTGAAGGAAATATTTAGTCATTTGAATTTAGGGGTTTTGTTTAAATGATAATGGATTTAGTAAGTAAATATTTCAAAATAAATAATAATAAAGTGAATTTGATATATATATATATATGGAATTATCAAATCTTGTTTTGAAATGTTTGAATATTTAAAGCTTTGAAAATATTGAAATTGAAATGGTTTATTTTGGGGTTAAAAATCTGTATTGAAATCGATATAATGTGAAATGGTTTATTGAGAAACTGAAATAAATTAAAATTGATGATTCAAGATTTGATTAAATTTAAATTTGGAATTTGAATTGATTTGAATCGATTTGTGAAATTTGAGGAAGCTATTTTATTTTATAAAGTATTTTTAAATTATATTTAAAACTATTTATATATGTTATTTTATAAATATAATTCATATAAATTATTTTAATATAAATTATTTTCAATATAAACCATTTTAAATTATAACTATTTTTATATAACTACTTTAAATTATAAACTATTTTATCATATATACCATTATTTATAAACAGTTAAGTGGGAAGTGTTATGATTCCAAAGCATTATGATTTCTAAATTTTGATTTCCAAAGTATTGTGATTTCCAAAGTGTTTGATTTAGAAAGTGTTATAACTTTGAAGTACTAAGATTTTGTAAATGGATATATTTAAAATAGAAATGATATCGTATTTGGTTTTGAAATGGAAGTGATACCGTATTGATATGGTTTTGAAATGGCAATGATATTTTGGTTTGAAATGTAAACTATTTTGAAAGTTTATTAAATGACCAATCGGTGTAATAATTACGTAGTAATTGAAGAGTCTGGGATCGGTTAGGGACATACTCTATGTCCAAACCGAAAACCACTTTAATTTCTATTATATGCGGAGTGTGATCCAGAATGAAGTGGTTGGAATGATAACGTTGCTGGATTTGAAGAAAGAGAATGATAATGGATATCTTTGTCATTGTGTCAAATTTGAACTGACTTAAACAGGAGCCGTGCCGGGCCAATGAGGTTAGCCTCCTCTAAGAGAACACATTTCTTTGTAAACTACTCATTACTTGTTTTTGATTGGTGCACACCCTTGAATTAGGAGTGTTGTTTCACGGTGTTGCGATCGTTGCGGCGATGCATTCTCACCAGTCCGAATCAGGCAAACGGTAGTTTCGCTACCTTGGTTATTGCCTCATGTACCTTTTCATACCCGTATCCCTATGTGTGACTACTATGATTTGTTTTGTGTTATACCTATGTAGTACTCCCTGATAGTCCACTAGTTTACGGTGGAGTTTGCAGTGCTGTATAGACTATGATGCTTATATAAAATGTGTTAAGGGGGATAATGGTAATGCCTTAACGCTATTTTGATACTTTGATAGGCATTATCTATTTAGCGTATATTATTACATAGTAGATAGTTTAACGGATCCTTAAAGGATGGTTATTCCAAACATCTTTTGAGTTATTTTTATTTTAGTTGTTATTTCGCTTGAGTTGGATTTATTGATATAAGAACGTTAATCCTGAATCGAGTGGTTTGTGTTTTGCTTTACACTCAGGTCAGACTGAGTGTACCAGTATTCGAGACTCACCTTTGGAGTTGGAGCTTTGGTTAGAGATCCAGCTATCTATCTAGCTTTCAGATATTCAATTGATTCCAGTGATGTATTCTGATTCTTGTATTTGACTTTTGTATTCGAGACCTCTGTTGTAACTTATTTAACTCTGTTATATATATAGTAGCTTCATGAACTGCTATTCATTTTGTTTCCGCAACATATTGTTATATTACTTTGTGTTTGTGATTCTGTGATTATTTATTTAATGTATATACTGAGTTTTTCCAAATATAAACTTACAATCTGGTATTTCGAGCAATTCAATTCCGACATGATTGGATGTGAATGGTTGAAAATATCAGGTCGTTACAGACTCAATGTCCTATCCCGACTAATCCCAATAATGAGCGCTTATTTTAAAATAAGTGGCTACATTCAGATTTCAACCAAGTCACAACAAATTTCCACTTTGATCTTTTAAACAAAAGATCCATCACTATGATTCGATGTGGTTTTCCAATAACCATTTGGAATCCGACCCCCGATCGCATCGAAATTCAAACGCCATTTAAAGACCAATATTAATAATCAGTTATCTAGCTATGAAACAACATTCACAACAACCATCAATTTAAATAATTTCCCTAAATTATTTATTTCAAAATATCTTCGTAAGATATATTTTCACACTTCAACCCTTTGAAAACAAATTTCAAATCACCTTCCTCACGCGGAATAAATTTTCAAATATTGTTTATTTCCACTGAAAAATTTACCGAGCTCGAATACTTAAAATAATTTAAATCACTTATTCAAAAATATGTACTTGGAAACATTTGAAATAAAAACTATTTTTACAACATTTAGTTAAATATTAGTTATGAAATATTATACTAATATCTCATATAAACTTAAGCCCAAACTAATTTTAAAAATAAAATTATTAAATAGAGTGTAATTATTTAAATAATCATTTTCTAAATCAAATACCAATTAAATCTTTAAACTAATCACTTCTATAATTAGCTTAATAAATATTTACTTTAAAGATTTGAAAATAATTTAAGAAAATAATTTCTCCAAAAACATACTTACTAAAACCAACTTTTGAACTTTTAATTTATATTTGAAAGTTTTTTTGAAAACATATTCGGCTTTCCAAGAAAATGCACTTTCCATTCCAAAATAATTTATTTAAATCAATTAATAAATCCTTCTCGATTTATTTTTAATTTACATCCCAAATTGGTAAATTTTCTTTCCACACTTCTAAAAATATACCAATATTTATTTTTTTTAAACAAATTACCCCTTCCTTTATAAATTCTATCATGAAAATTTCCAAATATCCATTGATATACAATTTTCAAATCGATTTCCAAAATTTACTTTAAACACTGAATCAAATTCCAAATTGATTTCCAAAATTTACTTTCAAACAACGAATCAAATTCCAAACTGATTGCCAAATTTATTTCAAAACCCATTAATCCAATATTCACTCCTATATTTATGATTTAAATTCCATTTAAATCAGAAAAACCAATTTCATACTTGATTTTAAAATTCCCCCTTTATTTCTCCCAAATCATTTAAAAATCCAAACTTTAAAATAAGTTCTTAAATATTTAAACGATACTACTTAAATTCTCAAAATCTATTTATTAAAAATCATTTTCCCCCATTTCCTCTCCTCCACTCGTCGACGAACGACCTCAATTGTTGATCGCGTGCGCCTGCATCCCCTCAAAGATTCTGCCGCACGATCGTGAAAGCACCCCAAATGGCTATAACTTTGCCAGCGCCACCCTCGCGTGCGCGAGCACGCGCTTCCTCCTCCAGTGACCCATCGACGACATTCGTCTGCTCAAACTCCCTCCATGCGACTTTTGATTTCGCTTTGGGTGCAAACGAGGCATAGCGCACCAATTTAAAATCGATTTGCCATTTTTTTAAAAAAAATCGATGGCCATTTCTAATTTAAAGATACTGGGCTTGATTCGAACAGAAAAGAAAGGGTTTCGATTTTGGTTTCGAAGATAAAGTCTCGGGTTTGGTTACTAGTGCGTTATGTTTTTATTTTTAAAACGAACACGTGTATAAAAGACAACACGTGTTGGAAGAGGTAAGTAACATGTTTTAATTTGTCTGATGAAATATTATTATATTAAACATATATAAATATTTAATTTAAATTCAAATTCAAATCGTCTCGATATCCGCAACTTACAATCTCGATCTCTAATCGAGACGTGCCGTTAGGCGTTTATAATGTTAAACCCTATTCTAAACGCAATGGAAAAGGTTCCGAGGCCAAATTCTAATGTATGGAGAAAATAGCCTTTTGGACCGATTATTGAATTGAATTTTCGATAAAGATTTCAACGCGTTTACTTATCATATGATCACATGACAACTACAAACACTATGAAAATTGAAATCCGATAATAATACACTACGAATCCAATGGAGCTGGTTTCGTCGAATTCCAAGACTGTGCCTCGGAAGGCTATTTTTAAATATCAATTTAAATGATATAAATTCAAACGGAACAAAATAGTTTTAAATTCAACTTTTAAAAGTTCTATTATCTCTAATGTCATAAATTTAAATTTTTACAAACCTTTGAAATTATTTTTTACACGCTTAAAACTGAAGATTCAATATTTCACCCAACTTCCAAAAATTAAATTTAATAATTTAATAGCCAAATTCATAGTGATCTTTGAAATTCAAGTTAAACCAACATTCAAATATTCAAAATCAATTAAATATTTTCAATTTCAAATGATCAAAATTTCTGGGTCGTCACGTAATGCCTTCCAAAGTAAGAACATAAAATGATGTAAATGGGAGAATCGAGAGGCAAAGGCCAAAAGTCAATATATTAATATAAATTTTAATTAGTGCAGTAAATATGAATAAATATTACTCAATGGAGGCACTAATAAAATAAATAAATGACTAAATTAATATCCCTTAATTAATATATAATATTCTTTAAAGTTTATCAATTATGATGTCTACACATATGATATCCTTCTATAAAAAATAATCAAGCACTCACCAGTTTGAATCTAATGATGAGAAAGTCAAGCTTTAATAGCATGAGATAATTTCATAAAAAATAGATCAATGCTAAAAAACAAAACAACACTATAATAATTTAACAAATATCACACAACAAACAATAATTCCAAAACCAAATAAAACAAGATCTTGATGAAGCAGTAGAGGCAAAGCGACTTGGTTGAGAATTGAATAAATTATTAGAAGAGATCATAGCTTCTACTTAATCCTGATTTCTTCCTATGTTGTGATTTTCATCCTTCACTGCCACTATTTTTTTCGTTTTTTCTTATATTACATAGAAAAAATGACAAATGAAGTAGGAGAAATAAAAATGGGTGCATTATGAATAATGTAAGGACTAATAACAAATATTTTTGTTATATATAAATTAGCATAGATAAATAATCAGAGGAAAAATGAATAAATAGAGGATAGATACTTTTAGTTAGTTGGTGTAAAACTGTAAATGATTAAAACATAGTGTTTGATAGTATAATTTGTTATACATGATGCAGAAAGAGTGGAGAATTAAAATGCGACGAGGCAACGAACGTAAAAATTCATCTTGAAAATTTATGAACTGAATCTTTTGATAAAGAATAATGAAAGTGTATGCATATATTGATTGCATATTTAACTTCTTAATAGTAATAATGTATAATATATAGATATAATATAATATGGAATAGGTGGAAATGATTTACGTTAGGAAAACAAGAGTTTTGGTTATTTTGAATAAATTAGTTTGTTTGATTTGCAAAGGATGATTGAGAATATATATTTTAATCAAAGGAATTTTTTTAGGAAAAGACATTAACAATGATCTTAAAGTAGTTAAAAATGTTGCAGTTTTGAACTAAAAGTCATTTAGTCTGGAATGAATTATATGAAAATTTTATCATAATTATGTTGAAGTTATGTAAATGTGAAAAGTCAAGAGAAAATGTATGAGATTTATTTTATACTAGAGTGTAAGAATGGAAAATGTATGTCATTATTAGCCTAGCTAAAAAAATGTATGTTAGTATGTATGTTAGCATTATATTGTTGAGACATATTCTATAAATAAAGACGAAGCTAATATAAATGTTCAATAAAATCTAAAAGCGGTAAATGGAATTTATTATAAAACTAAAACTGCAAATCATAAGAACTCAGATTTAGAATGAGATTAAAGGAGGTGAGAGATAATTACTGAAATTATTATATAATAGAGTACATTTAACTTGAGCTTAAATGAAATTTAAAATATCTAGAATTAGATTGAAACAATCACAAGAGATTAAATTTCTTATATATAGCAGAATAAAATAATTAAGGCTAAAATATATTAGTGAAGAGCAGGAATATTTAGTAGCTATGATGAATAAATGTAGAAAAATTTAAGTGAGTGTATTAAGAATAATGTAAGGATTACCAATCTACCTTTTTATTACTATACATAAATTAGGGTTGATAAATAAACAGAGAGAGGTTGAATAAAAGGAGGATATATGCAAACGACTTTAGAATAGTATCAAATAGTATAATTAATTATACGTAGTGAGAGAGTTGAGAATTAAAACGTGTTGAGGAGGTGAATGTAAAAATCATCTTGAAATTTAAAAAATGAAATATTTTAAATAATAATAAATGAAAGTGCAGAAAAATGTTTATCACATAGTTAATTTCTTATATAATAATAATATATAATATATAGACGTAATAGGATATATAGTAAATTGAAATAGTTTAATTTAGGAAAGCATAGAGTTTTTGGTATTTTAAATAAAATAATTTGTTTGGCGAGGCTTGAGTAAGAATACTGATTTAAATGATATTTTTTCGAAAAAAGACAATAATAATGTTTCTACCATAAAAGGAAAAAATATTATAGCTTTGAATCAAAAAGGCTTTTAATCTCAAATGAATTATGCAACAACTTGCTTTCTACACCATAATTATGAATAAATTTAAATAAAAATAAAATAAAATAAATAATTATTATGTTGGAATAATTTGGGTAATTATTAAAACAATGGAATGAAACATAATTTAAATCATTCTGGAATAAATTAACAAACTAATATAAAGGGTATTTGATTCAGAGCCAAAGAATTTCCTGCAGCTACCATATAACGACAATTTTGGGTATTCACTTAATTTTGTTAGGTATAGATGCTTTTCTTTTAGTATTCAGGGTTCTTTATTTTGGTGGCATATATATGATACCTGGGCACCGGGAGGATTTGCTTTGGAAGGTTCAAAGAAAGAATATATTCTTCTTCTACAAAGAATTCTTCCAATAACCCCGAACCTAATCTATGTGAAAAAATATGTAATGTACTTTTATGTTTACGAGCTCTCCAAATCTGTTTATATTTTACATAATGAAGATCTAATTCAAGGTCATGTTTATGGGAAGATATGAAACAGTTTGATACAAACACTGTTAAAAAGAAAGGAAAGAAGAATACACACACCCCTATATTTATATATGTATAAGAATTATTCAGTCAGGCCCAATTCTAAATCCCATTCCCTTCTCCGTCTCCTTTACATTATTTTATATTCGAATTAACCCTGTTCATGCCTAACCCAAACCTCTTCTCCATAACTCTAGAATCACGATTGGGACGAGCTCGACAACAACGATGGCAATTCAAGAGGGAGGTGGCACACGACCTTGAAATCTCGACATGAGTACTATGGGTGCCACACAGCTAAAGCGCATGACCTGAGCAGATGGAAGCAAACTGGAAGAGGCCAAGCCGCATTGGATTCTGGTGCAAGGAACGCTAATGAGATGCAGATGCGGATGATGATAGTGGGTGCGGTTGCGATGGGCAGTAGCAACATGTTAGTCGATGGGGCCGTGCGCATCAATTTTGGGTGTGGTGAATGGTGAACGATGGTAAATTCTATGTTTTTCAACTCGGTGAGCATTTCTCCTTCATAACTATATTTAGTTCCACACGTAGCTTTTATATATTATCATCCTATATATCGATGAATTGTTTGGACAAATTAATTGGCTTGTTTGATTGGCTGTGATTGTTGGTTAGATTGTCAAGTAAATTAGAATTGAAATTGGTAGATGTTGTGTTGGTTGGAAGTATCAATTTGCAAATGGAATTTTGTCCGATTGCAAATTGAATTATATATATATATATATATATATATATATATACACACTTTTATGTCGATATATGTAAATTTTATAGTTGACCGGTGTTTGATAGAATTTGACTCAGGTCACACTGTAAATTCATAATGTTGATTTGTGGATAAGTATTTTTGGAGTAATTTTACCTCATAATTTATTTATTTAGGTATTTATTTATTTTCTTATTTTAAAAATATGCTTTGAAAATTTATTTATGGGTTTTGATATTTTTTTTTAATTTGTTTAATTTCAATCATTTAGCTATTTTTATACTTATAAATATAATTTAAATTTTTATATAAATATAGCTTTCTATTGGTTATAAAACTTTTATTAAAATCAATATTATAACATATTATAAGTTTTGGAGCTATAAGGGAAAATATAATATATTGCTAATTTATAAAATATATTATGAAAATAATATTATTATTTTAAGTGGTTCTATTATAGAGCTTATTTAGATATTATGGAAAGAGTTTTCAAGCGTTGAAAAAAATATAGAATTATTTTATGGAAAAATGTAAGGTTTGGATATGTATTGGGTAAATAAAAGTCTCTTTTATATATTGTGAGAATTTCATATAAGGTACGATTTAAAAGAAAATGTTTAATTTTTAATTAGTTTGAGAACAAAGTGAAAATTGAATTATATTCAATGGTTTGAAATAAATACAATTGATTTTGTAATTTATAGATTTATTTAGAAATAGAATTTTATTAAAGAACATTATGGAATGAATTTAAAGTAATATTTGTTGATTTTCTATATGAGTTTGTAGAGATTTTGAATACAGAGTGAAGGTTTGAGTTATCAATTAAGGGTTTAATTGAGAAGAATTATCTTATAGATTTATTAATTTATTTTAAATTATTATTTAGTTATAAAAAATCATGAAATAGTTTATGTAATTATTTTGATGTGTAAAACGATTTTAAAAGCTTTGGAACACACACATAAAAAAGGATTTGGAGATGAAATTTAGTAATTGAATCATATATTGGAGTTGAATAAACAAAGTGAATATATTATTTAATATCTTATATATAAAGCAAATACTTTAGTGGGTGAAGCCTTTTTGGAAGTGTCAAAATTGCCCATTGTTTACAATTTTTTTTAAAACTTCCGTCAACATGTTTTTGAGAGGGTATATTTGTCTTTCCCTCCCACGTTTGCTCCCCATTTCTTCTGAACCCCACTTCTTCCTCAACTTCCTCCCCTTCCTCTCCCGTTCTCACGAAAATAACATGTTCTGTGGATCAAATCGAAATGGTTAAACCACCAAAAAAACAAATCATTTCAATCCTCTACAACAGTACAAAATTTTGCAATCTTTTAATTCTCAATCAGATAGTAGGTGGAAATTCTCAATCTGTGAATGCAATCTTTTTAATTTTTTAGAGTATTGTAAGGATGTTATTTCATTAACTTATTATTTCATGCTTAGCTTTAGTAAATTTCTTTTCAGCAACAGTTTATGATTACAAAATATGCGTTTTCAAAAGAAGGCATTCGACACGATAATGTCTTCTGTTCAAAGTGGAGCTAATGCTATATATTTCATAGACGGTCCTGGAGGTACAGGAAAAACATATTTATATAGAGCAATCTTAGCACATTTACGAATTCAAGGTCATATTGCAATTGCAGTCGCTACTTCTAGAATTGCTTCTCTTGCTCTTCCAGGAGGTCGAACTGCACATTCTCGATTTAAAATACCAATTAATTTAGACTCTTCCTCTACATGTCATATTCCCAAGCAATCTGAACTCGCACAACTTTTATTGACTGCTACTGTTTTCCTATGGGATGAAGCTACCATGGCTCACCGCCATGCATTTGAGGCCGTAGACAGAACATTACGAGATTTAACTAGTTTCGACGCACCATTTGGAGGAAAGATTTTTATTTTAGGCGGTGATTTTCATCAAGTTCTACCAATGGTCGTAAACGGTACTAGAGCTCAAACCGTCGATGCATGTATAGTACGATCATATTTATGGCAAAATGTTCACGTAATCCATTTAACACAAAATATGCACGCAAAAGATGATCAATCATATGCACAATTTCTTTTACGTATTGGAAATGGAGATGAAATCTATGTTCAAGACGACATTATACAGCTCCCAAATGATATCGTTGAACCTTGGACCAATAGTTCGTCACTCTATGCTCTGATTAAAGAAGTCTTTGCTGAACTCAATGACAGATTAGGTGATCCTAATTTTATAATGGACAGAGCAATATTAGCCCCTACAAACGAAATAGTGGATGACATTAATAACAAAGTTATAGAACTATTTCCAGGGCGTGAGCGCATTTACTACTCCTTCGACAAAGTCGAAGAAGATACACACAATCTATACCAATATGAATTCTTAAACTCACTTGCTTCGGGAGGACTACCCCCACATAAATTAAGACTAAAAGTAGGTGCACCAATCATGTTGCTTAGAAATATTGATCCACGGATTGGATTATGTAATGGCACCAGATTACTATGTCGTGTCTTTCACAGAAATGTCATAGATGCAGAAATAACTGTTGGACATTTTCGTGGTACAAGAGTATTTATTCCACGTATACCACTAAAGCCTTCTGAGAATACTAACATGCCTTTCAACCTAATACGTAAACAATTTCCAATTAAATTAGCTTTTTCCTTGACGATTAATAAATCACAAGGACAAACCATCCCTCGGGTTGGTATTTATCTTCCCGAACATGTTTTCAGTCATGGCCAGCTATATGTTGCGTTATCAAGAGGCGTTTCACGAAAAACAACAAAAGTTTTGGTGAAAAATGGAAAGATTCGAAATAGAAATGGCACACATACTAGAAATGTTGCGTATAAGGATGTGTTATTACAATGTACCCACGAACTTAATTAACAATACTTCATTTTTCCACTTCACATGCTGTCGTTTTACTATAATTATTACTATACAACATTGGGTACAAATATACGTTCCTCACCATTACCTTATTACTCTAAGTAAATCCTTAAGGGAATTTTTGTACGACCATGAATGACTAATATCTGCACTTATATTCTTTTTCTCCATTTTATTGTTTTTCGGTCATATATTTAGCCATGGCTTATACAAAATACAACAGCAGGTTAACAAAAATTTCCTCATTTACTACTCTAACTCACTTTCGGTTCACATAAAAATTCCCTTAAAAAAAGTTTTTAACTCCGCCATCAACATATTGCTGATGCCGGTCTCAAGCCCGGAACAAGGAGGAGAGAAAACAGTTACGACAACTACACTTACTACCTACAATTTACTATCAAATAGTTTCTAATCTGCAACAACTCATTTTGTTTCCCTATCCCCACAAAATGCAATCATCTCTATCTCTGATCACCTGCTATACGTAACGAAGAACCTATTCTATTTCCATTACAAATCAAATTAATTCTCTACGTTTTGCATAAACATACGTTAATAATTGGTTACAACATTTGGATACGTATTACTTTTCTTTCTACCCATACAATGTCGGTCTGATATAACGCTTCTTCCCATGTTCGATACAAATTTTCTACGTCCATGTGCATCTGCTGTACATTCATCCTACATGTCAATATCCAAAATATTCGTCATTAACTGTACGTCGCACTCATTTTATCGCATTCAACAACTCTCATACACATTGTTTCTTAACACCAATTCCTTCTGCGCACGTGCATCGCACGTGCCAAACTACCCGTATATATATATATATATATATATATATATATAGTATCTGTTTCTAAGTATTGGTTTTTGTAATAAATATTAAATATTGAGTTATTGGTTGTTATGTTTATTTATTTGAATAATCTATTTTATAATACTTTTCAGATTAATCTTATATGGTATATTGAATTGGATTATATGAGTGATTCACCGTATCCATTTTGGTTAGCGGATGTTGATATGATTGCATATAGTGATAACAACTTTTATATAATTTCGTTGTATTTATTTTCGTGTGATGAGAATTATGATTAAACAGAGTTATAATATCATTTGGTGTGGGACTTTTGGTAATATTTCCATGGTTATTCTTTAGACTCATTATATATAATATTGAAGGGCGAGTGTTATGTGTGAGTACTAAATAAATGGACTAGTAACACACGCTGGTATTGGATGTCGTAGTGTTATTTATTCATTTATCTTTTGCTAGTGGATGGCACGCAGTAAGAGAATGAAAATTGAGATATTCATTGCGGCGAATATATTATAGTCATGTTTGACTTAGGTAGAGCTGTGTGCCGATGATTGTATCGAACCGTGTGTCAGCAAATATATAAAGCCGTGCGTCGGTGTATGCATTTAGTTGTGTTTTTGGGTATAATGTTGTGTGTTGGTATGTGCATATAGCTATGTGTTAGCTATTATATATATATTTACAGTATTTTTCTATCAATTTCTAACTCCATTTATGTTTCGAGGGTGAAACAGATTAGCAAGTATCCATCTAGCGGCCTGATCGTAGTGGTCGTGCCTCGGATCTATGACATCCCATTGCCATGTGTCGGAAATTTTCTAGTCATGTATCGGCATGTGTCGATAACGTATAAGGCCGTGTGTTTGGAATTGTAGAGTCGTGTGTCGACGACGTATCGCCCCTTATGTCGCCTAGGCCAGTAGTCTATTACCATTTGGGGGCACATGTAGGGTCATGATCAATGCAGAGCGAAGACCTGCAACGTGTTTATGACATGTGATGGATAAGGAGTCACAATATCCATCAAGATAACCAAGACCGTAGAAGCCATTCTGGATAGGTTGTGTCGTGTTCGCTAGTTACATGTGTAGCTTCCTAGAATAGGTGTGTCCGTAAGTCTTCCATCTTGTTCTCGTGTGTTGTGATATCGACAAGTACTCATACTCCTACTAGAGATGATAAGTTGTGATTGTACTAGAGATTGTGTCCTGAGTATGATCAATCCCCGTACCCTTCTTTAGCGTGTGTTGCTTACTATCCATCTTTGGCGTGTAGCATTTGTTATCATTCTTTGGTGTATACTGCCAAATACCGTTCATTGGCATGTCTTGCCAATAATCTTTCCTTGGTGTGTGTCATCGGTTATATTTTATAGGCGCCTATTATATTTTTACTTTGGTGTGTGTTACTATTACTATATTTTGGTTTATGGATGATTATTTAATTTGATATTGTGGATATTTTATTTATAGAGATTGAGTGATATATTTAGGCAAGCCGGAAGTAAGCCTGATTATACATGGTGATATCTCTTTTATAAATGTCTTTTGGAGTTAGATGATGATTTATTGGTATAAATGATTCACCCATTTTATGTTGTTTCATGATTTTTGATTTGATGAATTTCTATATGGGTGATGACATCTTTATGCTAGGTTTTATGATGTTTACGTTATAATATATATTTGGGCTTGTTAGGCTGATATTTCTATAATCACACCCAATATACACTATGTTCTATACAATTATTGACCTTGGATTTAGATATAGTGTGATCCATTTATTATTTATGTAATACTTGGGTCAATCCGAGACACTTTAAGTGCGACGACGTAGAGAGCAGGTTGTACTGTTTAGGCATTGAGGAGACTAGTTAATCAGAGTTGTAATATATTAATTTGTATTTGTATAGAATTATGTATGTATACGACTTGGTGATGTAGATCATATTCGTATATTTTTGTATTATATATTATTGTTGCAGTTGACTTTGTGATCTCTGATATTTACTGTATATTATATATTGTTCTATCCTGAAGGCACACGTATTTATTGCTTTGGGTCAATACTGCGTACGTATAGGAAAGTTATTTGTTCGATGTTTAAATACATACCAATGCTAGCCTAAGGGAATATTCACGTGTGCACCCATACAGCCTCATTCTCCGTATTATTTAAAAGTACTACCCAGTGATACTCTTGGATAATATGGGTATAGGGGTGGGGTGTTACAAATTATGTGAAAAAATTATCAAATTATGGTTGAGGACATAAGAAGGTGAAGAGTCATAAGGAAATGTGTGGTATTTATTTTGTAATGCAGGGTGAGAGTGGAGAATGTATGCTAGTATTATGTTATGACATATTTTAAAACGAGGAAGAAGTTAATATAAATGTTCAATAAAATTTGAAAGGGGCAGATGAGATTTATTGTAAAACTTGACATATAAATTTTGAGAAATAAAAATTTAAAATCAAATTAAAGTAGGGTAGGAGATGAATAATGCTTCTATGTTGAACTTCTTGTATAATAGATTAGATTTGACTTGAGCATAAATGAGTTTGAATTAATTTTGAGACGTTGAATTTCTTATCTATAATAGAATAAATTACCTTGTTGAGGATCTTAAATGTGGTATGAATGCATGATAGAATTTCTTGTGTATAATAGAATTTCTTATGTCTAAATATGGTATATAATATATTAAATTGTCATTTTTAGGAGTTATTAGACCAATAACAAATATTAATTAACTGGATTTATTTAAAAAAATTAAATTTGAGAACATTTAATTAATTTGTATCTCTATATTGACATGAATGTAAAAAAAATAGAATAACCTAGGAGAATTAACTCTCTGATATAAACCTGAATATAGAATAATGTAAGAAAATTAGAGATAATTTTGAATACAATCTTAAAATTTAAAATTGTATGTATTGGAATGACAAATTTGTTTTTACATTTTTTTCAATATAGTGTGGTATAAAGTATAATAAGTTATCATTTTTAGGACTCATTAGGTACATAATAAATATTGGTTAATTAGATTTATTTTATCAGTTAGATTTAAGATCACTTAATTTCTTTATATATATGTGGACTTGAGATTAAAACAGTAGAAGACAACATAAGATTTTTTTAAAAAAATTTTAGAAGTTATTAAATGTTGTTATTTAATGTAAAATGATAACAGAGATAATTACCATAACATTGTACTAATTATAATAATGATAAAATGTAAGGGTTTGAAAATAAAAACATCCAAGAAAATTAAGGAGAGGAGGTAAAATCTCGAAAATTAATAGGAGAGTAGGAATAATTTTACCTTATTAGAATTTAACATGGTTAGTTATATTAAGTAATGGAATGTGAAATGTCGCCACATATCAAGTCGTGAAACAAATAAATGTGAGAAACAATGAGAATCAAGTATGATGACTCATCTTTAATAGTATAGTATAGATAATTATCCGTAGATTGTCGTAGGTACAAACTAAAGAGTCATTACATGCTTTTGATAATTGTCGCAAGATATTGATGATAAGTTACCATATGTTATTAATAAGTTGTCGCAAGTTGAAGATAAAGTAACATCACATGATGAGTTGGAACTAGCCGTCATAAGTCGTATTTAAAGCCATTCCAATTTTAGAGTCTATATAAGTTATAAAGATATAGTTGTCTCATATTGTTTAAAAGGTTATCACAAGTTGTATAAAAATTATCATATTTTAGTAGTATAATGCTGCTGCATATCAATTAACTACTTGTAGCAAGCTGAACATAAAGGATTGTCACATCTAATCATCACAAGTACTTACATATGATAAAAATTGCAGCATTTTTCTGATGTAAAGTTGTTTAATTTTGTCAAATTAAAGTTATCACAAGTTATAAAGATTGTCCTAAATTATAAAGAGACAATGACTTACCGACACATAGTGATTTGTGACGACATCCCTCTACCTCTAGTGCCTAATATATCAACATCTGATAACATATAAGAGTGTGTTGTACTGATACCCAGTCGTGGAGGAAAATAGTCAAGGGTTATATGATATGATTAATGAAGAACCTATAGTATATCCTACAATGCATGGACAAAGTATGATAACAACATAGATATAAAATAGGCAAGACGTATGTATAATCAAATGAACCATAATAAAAATCATACCAGAGTGCATCATAAGTTCATCAAATTATACAAAGTAGAGTAATATAGTTAATACATGCAAATACATCAAATAAACTCAAGATAAATGTCTCAATATATCATAATAGAGCTATATAGCTCCATAGAACTGCACAGTGGAAACAAGCGGTAATGGCTCCAGTAATAGAAATATAAGAAAGCATCGACCTCCTACCCATCCTCTACATAGCCAGATGCGCTATCTCATACCTTCCCTCAGTCCATTCATTTAATGTACTAAAGATGATAAAAAGCAAGGCAAATAATCTTAGGTCAGACAAAAGTTTGGTGTGAGCGATCTATAATCTCAAAATTAGGTATAAGTCGTAAATATCATAAATAAGAACATATTACATGAAGAACCATGCCAGACATATTCATACATCCAACAAATTAGCACATAAATACAATTATATGCTATACTACTGTCACCAGCAAAGGACGTCGGGGTATTTATCTCGATAATACCTACATTGTATAACATCTATAAAAAACACAGCATCATAGCAACCATCACACAATCTCGCATTTATCAACTCAAATGTCGTCGGATAGTGTGAAATCGCATTATCACATTATATGATTGGAAATTATTTAACATGGTACGTCTCATCAATGCTCAATCCTTGCCACTTCATATGGCTAGGAAACTAGTGTAGGATCGATTTCACCCTAGAGGGGGGTGAATAGGGTGATGCTATCAATTATAAAAATTACTGCGGAAGTTTGTATAAAATTATTTCAATACAGATATATCAGAATTATAACAGCATAGATAATAGCAGAATAATAAATACAGAAATAGAACGACACAGAATTTACCCAGCTCGGGCAAAACTCTGCCTACGTGCTGCTCCCGAGGTTTCTACTAGAAATTAAGCAGTCAGACGCTTATACACATATACTCGCGATACCCGCTATCGACTAGCCTTAACTCTACGTTCAAAACCCTGCCACAACTCAGCCACTGAGTTGCGAATTCTCAAACTACACCATGTAGTTTGTCCCCTAGTCACACGACTAGAAATTACACAAGTTTAAAAAGAAAAAATACAATTTAAACACAATTTAAAAACAAAACAAAACCCTAATTAAAATTATAAGCCTTATATAATTTTAAACCCAAAACAACTATAAAGGCCGGCCCAAAAATGTTCTTCCTTCTTTTCTTTTATCGCCCGTTCCTTTGTGTTTGTGATAATGGCGGCTCTTTTAGCTCGTTCTTTCGTTTCTTTGAAATTAGGGCTTCTGGAAGAAGTTGCCTTTTTGTCGAATATGATTGTTGACGCTTCGATTCCTTTCTTCAATCGATTGTATGTTCGGCAGCTTCAACCAAGTCGAGTTTGAATGTTGCGAAAATTGGTATGTTCGTTCCTTCTTTGATTTATAATATACTTGACTTTTATTCGAGTTGAATGATTTGTTATTTGTTGCTTGAACTCAAATGGATTTTCGGCCAGTGATGATTTGGGTTTATACAGGGTTTGATTCCCTATAATTTCGTTCGAATTAATTTTTGAATTCGTCTGATAATTTTTGTGCTTGGTCGTTGATCTTCGTATGGATGCTTGTAATGATTTCAAACTTTGTCAATTTCATATATTTGTTACTTGATTCCCACGGTGTTGATTTCTAACTTGGTTCGATTTCTTGGCCACCATGTTTTGCTGGCCTTTGACTAGGATCAATTGCTCACAGCTTTGACTTGATTTCTAATTGCCTTTGTGGTTGAACTTGCTACTGTTTGGTTTCTGGCACTTTGTTGACTTCGGTCATGACCATGGTTTAGATTTGATTTGAAACTGCTGCTTTGAATTGTCATTTGGAAATTTCTTTAAGATATTGTTTTGTTTGCATCATTGATATGCACTTGCAAAGGACTTCATGTAGCTTGTCTGATCTTTGTAAAAGCTCTATCTTTGTTTGAAACTGCTACGTAAAAATGTTCGACTTGAACTGTTTGTATATGAACTGATATGTGCTTGTGCACATATTCTATTTATCACTATTGCATTTCATATATATGTTTCTTGGTCGTACTGTCCACCTGAGTTCATATGCATTGGTGTTGGTTTTCATGTATGCCATTTGAAATGATCTGTTTCACTGAGTCGTTTGGTCGACACACTTCAAGTAGTCTGTATTTTGGTCTGGTCATCTCCTTACTCTAATGCATTCCACCGTGCCTGATTCTCATGTAAACCCATAATTGTACATTCACATATGTACTTGCATATGTATGTATGGTGTGTTATTCATGTTGTTCATTCTTGAAGCATTTTCAACTTGATGCATTGCTCATTGTATTTCATGTTGTCCGGTCTTGCTTGCATTGTTGGTTCATCACTTGTGTCCGCTGCTAACATGTACATATATGCACTTGATTTTGAGGCTGCTGCACTATTGCTTGATTTTGACTCGGCCTTGAACACTGCATCCCTGAATATGTATGTGTATTCGGTGTTGTTTCACTGGTTTGGTTGCATGCCATTACTGTCATGAAGTCTGGTTTAGTCTCGATGTCTTGCATATTGATGTTGAGCCACTGTTTCACTGATGCATCACATGCTGTTGCCTTTTACTTGTGTACCATATGGAGCTTGCTATATATATTTTATATGCTGGCTTGAGTTGCTTTGCTGTTCCATGGTTTCAGCATTGTTTGAGTTTATCATGGTGTCTGTACATTCATGTTTCCAGTTGTCATTTCTAGTGTTAAGTCCGCACTGTGCCTTAAACTTGTGAGCATGATGAACTTCTAGCTTGTGCCTGGTCTAGTGCAGTTTCATTGTGTGTTGAGTCATTGAACTTGTATCAATTTCTTGTTGTGTTGCATTGAGCTCATATGGTCCAGGTTGCATATCATATTGATTGAGTCGTTGTCTTGAATCGAACTATTCTGGTTCATGTGTACACTTTGACTTGCTTGCTCCTGACCATTTTATTAAACTTGTATATTCGAACTGCACTTGTATTGAATCCAGCTTTAAAGCTCGGGTTTGACCTTGTGCTCGTGACATGACTTTATTTTCATTGCACTTTAGAACCCGACTTTTGATTTGGGTTTGACCTTGTGCTCACCTGTACCTGTAATTTTATCAAGTGTATATATCGGTGTGCACGGCCTTGTGGCATGTACAGTGATACACTGAGCATGTCACAAGCTGTTCGTGTATGATGAATTCAAATTTAAATGATGACGAACAACCCAAATAACTGAGGCAAATATTATTTTCAAAATCCACATTTTACTTTATACTGCAAAAATATTTCCTTTTCAATTTTACTACGTTATTATTTATTTTTACAGATTGCTCAGATGCTGGATTCAATCTGGTATGAAGTTGAAGATAAATACGAGCGAATAAGCGATATGTAGTGAGGACAACTATGTAAATGATTATGTAATCAAATTTGTATTGTAATTGAAATTGTATATACATAATGAGAGTTCAAATTTGTACTATTCAAAATTATAGTAAATATATATTTGAATAAAATAACAGTTTGATTTTAAATACCGTGTTACTTATTTTATTCAGCAAATATTTATCTAATTATGTGAAAAATAAAATAGTACATTAACAAATACATTTAAATGAATATATATATGTTTATTATCATAAAAAAAATCATATACTCGCATATTCAACAATATGATAACAAACATATATTTAAGATTTTGAATTTATTAAATGTATTTGATCATTCAATTTGCTCCCCCTATTTGAATGCTTCCTCTCTACACAAAGCTCCCCCTATTTGAATGCTTCCTCTCTACACAAAGCTCCCCCTTCATATATGCATACAATTAAAAATATGTAAATGAGCCTAGATGCAAATAGAAAATATTTGACCTTTACTTGCTTTTATTTGACAAAATCTTAACTTTTCTCTCCCCCTTTTTTTATCAGCAAAAGAGTAATAGTGTTAGAAAAATAGAGATAAAGTGATAGATATTAATACAAAATTAAAACTTGATCGAATATAAATATTTAATTTCAATAAAAAAATCAAACAAAAATCATACTATGTTAGGTGCATATTCCACTTTTAGAACGATGGGAATGATGTCATCATATAAAATCATACAGTTGTGTCTATCTGTGGTATATTTATATCAGGAATTTGAATATCTACCAACCATGCTTAACCGTTAGGACTTTTAAATAAGATTAGTAGTATTCCAATTTTATTTTAGAAAAAAAGAATTCAAGTATCTTTTAACCACGCATAACCGTGAGGACTTTCAAATGGGATTAGAATCAACTTGTTTATTTAATAAATCAATTTTGATATGCGTTCCTTACATGCATAACCGTGAGGACTTTCAAATGAGCATGGAAGCATATAGTCAAAAATTCCAAGTGATTCACCCATGTATAACCATGAGGACTTTTAAATGAGAGTGAATACTTTTTTTTTATTATTTAAAAAAATATAAAATGAAAAAGAATGATTCCTGTTTAAATCACCACATATTGACATACTATATTGGATTATAATGAGTGATTGTCGATAAAAAATGATAGAAATAGAAATGATCATGGAATTTTCACCAACAAAAAGAGTTTATAACTCTTGTTTAAGTTTCTAAAGAAATTTACTAATTATACAGTTTCAAGTTATAATATATGATTAATATCAACACTCATCACTTTTTCAATTACTATTTATCTTTTCGATAATTAGTAAGAAGTCAGATTAGTCACTGTAGTCATTTAAAATCAATTCAAAAATAATTATAAAATCAATTTTTCTAAAAATGACTAATCTGAAAACAAAGTCAAAAATGATTTTCTAAAAGGTGTTTTATAATAAAAATGTCTGCTAATTTGAAAATTATTTGAAATGAAAAATATGCAGATATTTTCTTTGAAAAACGATGTAGTTACTAAATGCCTCATCATAAATCACGTTCCACTAGTAATTTTTCTATCAACTAGATTGCCAGTGTAATCTGCATCTGAATTTCTTTTCACTCAAACTTATTATTAGTTGAATGTTACACACCAGATCATGAAGTGTGCAACAAAATGTCTCAGAATCATTTTTAACCACTTTTTAAATGAAATTATCTTGAATTTGAATTGAAGCCGTGTAAATAATCAAAAACCGTGAATATTAAATCAGTCATAAAATAACCAACTGTATTATCATCAACCAATAAAACACTATCATTAATCCAAACTAATTTATATGAAGTAGTTCAAGGATTATAGTGTTCTCAGCATAAAAGAATAATTGGCCAACAATTTTGAAAAAATCAGAATCATTATCATCAATTATTTCTTTATCAATAACTGGCTGAATTAAATCAAATTATGGTGCAAATTTTCACATATATCGTTCAAGATATCTTTACCTGTTTTACCTTCACGATAATTTTTTGTTGTTTGTCCATTGTGATTCTGTCACCTTTTATACTAGGCTAAGGAAATTTACTTTGTCGTCCGTTATGTTTCTAGAACAGCCAGAATCCAGATAACACCATTGTAGTTCCTTAGCTTGCCACCACACCTACATGATGAAAGATTTTTGTGACCTATTTGTTTTTATAGGTCCATGATTGTTAGTGGCAGAATACTTTGGAAAATAATTTTGTGGAGACCCAAAACTATTTATATATGTTCCTTTCGGCACCTAGATTTGTTTAACTTTGAGAGATTTTATATTTGTGCATTTTGACACTCAAATTGGTATAGTTTTCATGTGTTTGGGTCTATACCAACAATTGTTTTGATTGTGTCCAAATTTTCTACAAATTGTGCATATCGAATTGACTTGATTAATTTCATTTCTAACATTTTTAGATTGATTATATCCAAGTCCTTGTCTAACTGTATTAACAGTTTGTATTCCTAATAGCATATTCAATGATTTTTCACTTTTTGAAAATTTATCTAAAGTCGTTGACAGTTGTTGGACTTGTGTTTTGAGAGATTCATTTTCGTTTAACAATTGTGTGCACCTTTTAATAGAATTTTCTCTTCTTGTATTTTCACTCTCTTTCAAAATCAGAATTTCATTTTCAAGTGATATAATTTTGATTTTTGATTTTTTAACCTCTTCTTCGAATGTTGGACACTTATCACATTTAGGGATCCTACTTTGATAGTTTTTAACTAATTGGTTAAGTTGTTTATTTAAATCTATCAAAGTATCTTTTTGTGATTCAAGTTTGGCATATTTCTCTATAAGTCGTTCAAAACAGCCATTTACCTCGTGGTGAGTGAGTTTTGATACCTCGATTGGCTCGTCATCGTCTCTATCAGTTATATTACCTTGAAGGCTTTATCATTCTCACCGCCTATACTTTTATTATCTCCATCACTTGTATTCCACGTGGCTGCAAAATTCCTAATTTTTGATTTCCTTTCTAAGTCGTGTCAGTTTTGAGGACAATTGGGCTTGATGTGTCCGAGTTGGTTGCACTTATGACAGATGATTTCTTGCTTTTCTGGGTTATTTAGAATTTTGATTATTCTGCTTTTTAATTTTTGAGTTAGAGCTGGATTTCCGTATTTGCGGTTCCACTTTTGAATCTCTTTATTATCATTTCCAGCTCTGCTGCTCCATCATCATCATCATCATCACTTTCAACCTTTCCTTTTAGAGCTGTTGATTTCTTTCGAGTATCTCCTCCGTTACGCTCTTCCTTGAATTTCATTTCTAGCTCATAAGTGGTGATATTTTCGATGAGTTCTTCAACTTTGATTTGTTTTAAATCTTTCGATTCTTGAATGGCAGTCACTTTTTCTTCAAAACTTCGTGGAAGGACTCTGAGGATTTTTTGGACTATTTCCAATTCCGTGTATGATTTTCCGAGAGCTTTTGATTTGTATACGATGTTGGAAAGCCGTCCGTACATCTCTTTAACATTTTCTTTCTTGGCCATTATAAAATTCTCGTATTCGCTACTCAGCATGGCAAGGCGAGATTCCTTGACTTGAGATGTTCCTTCGTGAGTCACTTCTAGTGTGTGCCATATTTCCTACGCAGTTAGACAATGTGAGACATGATTAAAGTCAAATTGATCTAATGAACAAATAATCGAATTCATAGCTTTGACATTAGCATTCTGTAACTTATTTTCTAGATCTGCCCATTGATCCATCAGTTTATCTATTTCCTGATTATCTACAATTATAGTTGGTGCTCTACAACCAGTCTCAATAATATTCTAAGCGTCAATGGTTTTCAAAAAAAAATTCATTCTATTTTTCCAGTAGGCGTATTCACCATTGAACATTGGTGGTCTAACTATGGACCGACCCTCAGCAAAAGCAGTATTAAAAGAAGCCATTTCAAAAATTCAAATTTTTAAAAACAAAATTTGGTTTTTGAAAATCAATTTTTTTAAAACAAAAATAGCTTTTGTACCTAGCTCTGATACCACTTGTAGGATCGATTTCACCCTAGAGGGGGGTGAATAGGGTGATGCTATCAATTATAAAAATTATTGCCGAAGTTTGTATAAAATTATTTCAACACGGATATATCAGAATTATAACAGCACAGATAATAGCAGAATAATAAATGCAGAAATAGAACGACACGGAATTTACCCAGCTTCGGCAAAACCCTGCCTACGTGCTGCCCCCAAGGTTTCTACTATAAATTAAGCAGTTAGATGCTTACACACATAAACTCGCGAAACCCGCTATCGACTAGCCTTAACTCTACGCTCAAAACCCTACCACAACTCAGCCATTGAGTTGTGGATTCTCAAACTACGCCACATAGTTTGTCCCCTAGTCACACGACTAGAAATTACACAAGTTTAAAAAGGAAAAATATAATTTAAACACAATTTAAAAACAAAAAAAACACTAACTAAAATTATAAGCCTTATATAATTTTAAACCCAAAACAACTATAAAGGCCGGCCCAAAAATGTTCTTCCTTCTTTTCTTTTATCGCCTGTTCCTTTGTGTTTGTGATAATGGCGGCTCTTTTAGCTCATTCGTTCGTTCCTCTGAAATTAGGGCTTCTGGATGAAGTTGCCTCTTTATCGAATATGATTGTTGATGCTTCGATTGCTTTCTTCAAACGATTATATGTTCGGCAGCTTCAACCAAGTCGACTTTGAATGTTGCGAAAATTGGTATGTTCGTTCCTTCTTCGATTTATAATATACTCGACTTTTATTCGAGTTGAATGATTTGTTATTTGTTGCTTGAACTCGAATGGATTTTCGGCCGGTGATGATTTGGGTTTATACAAGGTTTGAATCCCTATAATTTCGTTCGACTTAATTTTCGAATTCGTCTGATAATTTTTGTGCTTGGCCGTTGATCTTCGTATGGATGCTTGTAATGATTGTTGGCTTTTTCAATTTCATATATTTGTTACTTGATTCCCACGGTGTTGATTTCTGACTTGGTTCGATTTCTTGGCCACCATGATTTGCTGGCCTTTGATTACGGTCAATTGCTCACGAATTTGACTTGATTTCTAATTGCCTTCGTGGTTGAACTTGCTACTGTTTGGTTCTGGCTCTTTGTTGACTTCGGTCATGACCATGGTTTAGATTTGGTTTGAAACTACTGCTTTGAATTGTCATTTGGAATTTTCTTTGAGATATTATTTTGTTTGCATCATTGATATGCACTTGCTATGGACTTCATGTACCTTGTCTAATCTTTGTAAAAGCTCTATCTTTGTTTGAAACTGCTACGTAAAAATGTTCGACTTGAACTGTTTTCATATGAACTGATATGTGCTTGTGCACATATTCTATTTGTCACTATTGCATTTCATATATATGTTTCTTGGTCGTACTATCCACCCGAGTTCATATGCATTGGTGCTGATTTTCATGTATGCCATGTGAAGTGATCTATTTCCATATGGTCTGGTTCACTGAGTCGTTTAGTCGACACACTTCAAGTAGTCTGTAGTTTGGTCTGGTCATCTCCTTACTCTAATGCATTCCGCCATGCCTGATTCTCATGTAAACTCATAGTTGTGCATTCACATATGTACTTGCACATGTATGTATGATGTGTTATTAATGTTGTTCATTCTTGTAGCACTTTCAACTTGATGCATTGTTCACTGTATTTCATGTTGTCCGGTCTTGCTTGCATTATTGGTTCATCACTTGTGTCCGCTGCTAACATGTACGTATATGCACTTGATTTTGAGGCTGCTGCACTATTGCTTAATTTTGACTCAGCCTTGAACACTACATCCCTGAATATGTATGTGTATTCGGTGTTGTTTCACTGGTCTGGTTGCATGCCATTACTTTCATGAAGTCTGGTTCAGTCTCGATTTCTTGCATATTGATGTTGAGCCACTGTTTCACTGATGCATCACTTGTTATTGCCTTTTACTTGTGTACCATATGGAGCTTGCAGTATATATTTAATATGCTGGCTTGAGTTGCTTTACTGTTTCATGGTTTCAACATTGTTTGAGTTTATCATGGTGACTGTACATTCATGTTTCCAGTTGTCATTTCTAGTGTATTCCTAAGTCCGCACCATGCCTTAAACTTATGAGCATGATGAACTTCTAGCTTGTGCCTGGTCTGGTGCAGTTTCATTGTGTGTCGAGTCATTGAACTTGTATTTGTTTCTTTGATGTTGCGTTGCATTGAGCTCATATGGTTCAGGTTGCATATCATATTGATTGAGTCGCTGTCCTGAATCGAACTATTCTGCTTCATGTGTACACTTTGACTGGCTTGCTCCTGACCATTTTATTAAACTTGTATATTCGAACTGCACATGTGTTGAATCAGCTTTAAAGCTCGGGTTTGACCTTATGCTCGTGACATGACTTTATTTTCATTGCACTTGAGTTGAACCCGACTTTTGATTTGGATTTGACCTTGTGCTCACCTGTCCCTGTAATTTTATCAAGTGTATATATCGGTGTGCATGGCCTTGTGGCATATGCAGTGATACACTATGCATGTCACAAGCTGTTCGTGTATGATGAATTCAAATTTTAATGACGACGAACAACCCAAATAACTAAGGCAAATATTATTTTCAAAATCCATATTTTATTTTATACTGCAAAATATTTCCTTTTCAATTTTACTACGTTGGTATTTATTTTTGCAGATTGCTCGGATGCTGGATTCAATTTGGAATAAGGTTGAAGATAAATACGAGTGAATGAGCGATGTGTAGTGAGGACAACTATGTAAATTGTGATGCAATCAAATTTGTATTGTAATTGAAATTGTATATATATAGTGAGAGTTAAAATTTATACTATTCAAAATTGTAATAAATATATATTTGAATAAAATATCAGTTTGAATTTAAATACTATGTTATTTATTTTATTTAGCAAATATTTGTTTAATTATTTGAAAAATAAAATAGTACATTAATAAATACATTTAAATGAATATATGTTTATTATCATCAAACAAAAATCATATACTCACATATTCAACAACTAGACCACCATCGAAAGGTCCAAGGTACATGGGTCAAGTTGTAAAATTTAGGTAAACATCCTCATATACTCCTTACGGACATACATCAAAACCTTTGAGTTACCAACGATCCCTTGGCAGACGTTCCAATAGTAGAATCACTGCTTGTTTTATTCCATAAGTCCACATCGTATTGGAATTGCCTACTCGGACGATCACCAGATGCTTTACCAACTCCCCTCTAAGTTGCTTAACTCAAATACCCTACATTAGTTCGGTCAGTTCGACCCATCATGGGCTAGTGGAATCCCAACCCTTGACAAAAAATCCAACCTTGGTTGTGGCCTAGAAGCCTCTTTGGCTTGCCTCGAAGTCAAGAAGCAAATTTCTCATATGGTTTGGGTTGGTACAGACTCATATTACTTCCCCAAATTCACTTCGAAGTTCTTGGCTCCATGATATCTCGAGCCTTCCCCATGCAAAATCTTTAAACCCATCGGGTCAGTACCGATCCATACTCCTTTTTCTTGCACACTTAGAATTTATTTTGGCTTTGAGGTTCCTTGCTTCATTGCCTCGAGCCCCTTCTCATGTTTCTAAGCAAAAGAGTCGAGCCCTCTCTGTGCCTTCACCAAAGTCCTTCCTTGAGCCTACGCATGCACTACTTTGACCAACACAAACAAGTTGGTATAGACCCATAAAAGTCAATGTTGATCCATCGAACTTTCCAAAAAATTGGCTAATTTGCTATGGCTTATTTTGCATCAATTCAACTCTTTCTCCACTGGTTTGATCTATGGGTAACTCCTTTGAACTGGTCTAACTCTAAAATCTCTAGAGAATCCCCAAAGTTCATTTTATCGCTATAGTTCATCCATACTTTGTGTAACCAAATCGAAAAGCACTTCGAATAGCTACTCCATCTACGCGAAGATCCTCACCATTGAAAATAATTTGAACCCCAGTTTGCTTCAATAAGCTTTTCATCCATTCAGACATGCAAATACAACATTCAAACAAGCAAACAAACTTCATATCATGGTAGTTCAATAAAAACACATCCGTATCCTAGCCAAACACTCATGTGAGCAACTATATAGCATAAACACATGTTCAAATCACTTTAAAACCTTTTAAATATGGTTACACTTTGTTTTCAAAACCAAAATAGTTTCAAAATCATATTTCAACTTTAAAAATGGATCCAAAAATGTTAAAACATATATAACAATCTATGAGATGATAAATCACTCACCGATCGATGTAAATCACATAAACCAATGCAGTTCCAAGGTAAATGGTTGCAGGCCTCGAAATTCCCACCAAAAAATGCTAATTTGTTGATCATATATTGATCCCCTTGCTAATCTAGCCTCGATCCCTTAGTTTAACTATATTTGGAAAAGATTATTAATGATTTTGTTTGGAGATATGAGTTAATGAAGGACTAGTTATGTTTTTAGGAAGAAGAACAATGATGTGGAAATGTCTCTAACGCCGCTCTTAGCACAAATACCAAAATACTTAGTGGATCTAATTAATGGGCTTAGGCTAATTACCACTAAAATCTTCCTAAGAACTTTCTAACTTAAAACAATGACATCTCCTAACTATTTAGCCAAAAATCTAATATGATTGCTTTATAAACTAACATACCATCATATCTTTCATTCATAATAGATTTTACATCTGTATTCGGATTCTATCAAAAGTTATGGTTATCACAAAATTTATGGCTAAAAGATGTCCACAATTAATTCTAAAGGTTAATTTTTTTTAAAAATAACAGTACTAAGTATTAGTCCAATATAAGATCATTTAGTCATGAAATTATTTCTATGATCCCCATATACATAAAAATATGGGTCGTTACGTTCTCCGATACTTTAATAATTTCATCCTCGAAAATCAACCTATTGTCAACCAAACATAACCAAGCAATTAATCATACACAATCAAAACATAGAAACAATCCTAGCATGCATATACTAGCAACTAAAAAAAGCTAAATGTTAAAGTAAATGCAAAAATGGAATCTCACCTAGTAAAGAGTACCGAATAAGCAGTCTTCATGCACTCTTTAGTCTCCCAAGTGTTATCACCTTTTCTTTCACTCCATTGGACCATTTCATGTTTTCCGGTCTTCTTGGTTAGCTACTTCATATTTTCTTCGACTATAGTAATTGGATTTTGAGCTCTCAATCCTTCAGGTTCAATTTTAGGACCTTCCCGTTGATCCAGTGCAATTATTAGGCATAAGTCATGCAAAAACTTCCAAGATGTAAAACATGGAATATGTTGTGAATATCCGTTATCTTTTGAGGTAAGTCGCTCTATATGACCAATCCTCTCGAGATTTGAGAAAGTTCCTATAAATTTCGATGCCAACTTTCCCTTATTACCAATCAAATCGTATTCTTCAACGGAGAAATCTTTACAAATGCTATATCAATAATAGAGAGCTCAAGATCAAGGCGTCTCTTACCAATGTAACTCTTTTATCTATCCCATGTAGCTTTAATTCATTACTAAATGATTTTATCTTCTATGAAGTCTCTTTAATTATATATGGCCTAAGTAATAGTTTCTTCCCATTTCCCACTAATAAGACAGCGTATTTCATGTTTAGCCGTATAGTGCTTCAAACATTTCCATACCTATGCTCGAATAGTAACTATTATTGTATGAAAACTTTACCAAATGTAAATGATCATTCCAATGAGCATCTAAAGTCAAGTATATAAGCTCATAAAATATTCTGTAGTTACTGTCTCGGTCTAACAATTGGTCTATGGGTGATAAGCTTTGTTTAATTGCAACTCTATCCTCGATGCCTCTTGTAAGCTCTTCCAAAATACATTCATGAATAATGCATCTCTATCGCTCATAATTCCCTTAACTACACCATGAAATCATATTATCCAACATGCATATAACTCAATCGGCTTTGATGTTGTTCTATTGGATTTTAAAGCTATGAATTGGGTGCTCGTCATCAATCTATGGACCAACCCAAATGCTATCGTACCCTACTCTAGTCCTTCGCAATCCATTAATGAAGCCCATTGATATCTTCTTTCAATTCCATTATGAACTTCAAGCAGTTGTAGCAAACCACCCAATTTCTTTTGTTCAGCTTTGACGAGTTGACAATTCATACATTTGGAGATAAATGTCACGACATCTTTCTTCATTCCATCCTAATAAAATGTATGCTTTACATCTCTGTACATTTTATTTACTCCAATATGGATAGCCAACTTCAAATGATGTCACTCTCATAACACCTCTTCTCAAAGTCGTCTACATTGGGTACATACAATCTTCCAACTTTACGAAGCCAACCATATTAGTCAAATCCATACTACTTAAAGTCTTTAAACTCTACTTGCATTTTAACCTTATAAATATTCTCCACCATTCTAGAATAATGCCTCTGACTAATACCAATCTGCTTTATTGGAGTAGGTTAAACTATCATGCTTGCCAACATCTCCAGCTCTAGCTCACACTTAGGTTAGTAATCGTACCATTTATACACTCTAAATATGTCCACTTTAGGAACATAGCTCCCAAGCTGGCATGTCTCCCACTTAATGCATATGCGACTGCATTCCCCCACTACACGTATAGGAAATGTCAAAGTCAAAGGAGGCCAAGAACTATAACTATCTCTGATGTTGAAGGTTAAGGTCCTTCTATGAGAAAAGGTATTTCAACGATTTATGGTTAGCAAACTACTCGAACCTTTCTCCTAGCACCTAATACCTTAACACCTTCAATGCAAACAATATAAATGCTAGCTCCAAATCATGGGTATGGTGTATCTTCTCATGTGGTACCTACTCATAAGCGACAATTTTACTTCTCTGCATTAATACCACCTCAAGTCTAGTACTACACAAGCCTGTGTATATTGTTAATGCTTCATCTTATCGAGAATGAATAACATTAGTGCACTCGTCAATCTCCCTTCTAGACTTATGAATGTGTGCTCACACCTCACATTCCAAACAATAGTGTAACTACTGATCTTTACGACCCTTAAAATTCGATACTAATATATCTACGGTAGTCACATGCCAAACATCCAAGTTTCAGATCGACATATTGTTGGGGGTGAAAGAAAAGAAAAGAAAGAATAGAGTCTCATAACGTAACGAGTAATCTATAATATACCAATGATCATTACAAAAGAAAACTGTAATATACATTCATCAATCAGCGTGTACTAACATATCATCAGCCTGGACAGTTATAACAACCATTCCTCACAAATGCTGATAAATACAAAATAATAAATGTAGCAGAATTAAAGATACATGAATACGCCTTGAGGCATCAAGTTCGTCTCTAGAAGCTCCAAAGCATCCATAACTAAATCTTGAAATATGTTCTGGCTGACCCAAGCAATATAAGAAAATAACGTCCAGATCAGTCTGGTAAAACAGCGTGAGAAACACAAAATCATATGGATTTTTACCATTATAAAATCTTTCAAAATAAAGGTATCTTGTAAGACCACGCTGTATATAGATACGGACATGTTTTTACCTTACGAGAAGCAAACCATTCATATTAGAAAATCCAATGAAGTTATGATAATATATAGAGTTGAAAATACATAATATATAGATGTGTTGTGCAAGAGTGTCCAACACAACAATAAAAGGTATACAAATCAAACCGCTAAGGCATATTTGCTAATTGTATAGGATTCCACGGAAGGTCCCTCAGAACCTTTGGGACGGTCCCCTTGTACAAGGATCAGAGATATCCTTCTGAAGCGTTGTACATATCTTGTGAATGTACCATAGGAAATGCATAGTTGACCCTCACTAACGGGGGTTCAAGTGCAATGCTCTCGCATGCATATCTGTAAGTTATTATAGAACGGAGATGACTACACCTTTTTAAGTAGCTAAATATCAATGGCTATGCATCCTGTCTTTGGTTTTAATCATCTCCGTTGGTGAGGCTATGTTCGGCATTCCAACACACGAATCACCACCTGAACAGATCTTAGAATCACACATGGATTCTCATACCTCGATAGGTTTCGAAATCACGCATGGATTCCCACATCTAGACAGATTTCGGAATCAAACATAGATTCTCATACCTCAAAAGGTCTTAGAATCACACATGCACATCTTAATGGATCTTGAAATCATACATGGATCCTATAACTCAATAGGTCTTGGAATCACTTATAGATCCCTACATCTTAAAAAGATCACAAACCTCTTCCAAAGCATAGAACACTATATGGATTTTGAGTGGTTATAATTTCAAGCCATCTCATATAGATACACTCCCTCACTTATCGGCTTCTCTAAAACCATCGATAGTTTTCGGTAATCTCAACTTCGATTCTATGAGAAATATACAACAATACATATGAGTGGAGATCACCTCCTAACCATTTAAGCGGATATATTTCCTCATCATTTGTCCTCAAAGAGAAAAACGAGTTTACAAGTATAGTATAACATCACCGAAGATAACTGTACCATATAATTTCCATGTTTCTTCTAAATATTTCTGGAATATATTTGGTCAAGATACGATAGTCGGCTATTTAACTAACAAAAAACAAAAAATCCAACAATAAAGGTTTAATTTCCTAAGAAAACAAGCATGGTTAAACACATAAGTAGCCCTAAGCCTCTTTAATTATTCCTTTCATTAATTAAACCACTTTGTAAATAATTATATTAGAATACTTTTACAAAAATGTACATAAGTATACTACTCATTCACTATTCATTTATACGATTTCAATGCTTGAAAAAATATCCATATACTTATTCCAACGTCATAAGTATATCCACAAATCAATACACATTTAATACTTTGAAAAATATCCATATACTTATCTCAACGGTATAATTATATTCACAAATCAATATGCTCTCAAAACTATACTTATTTAGGTTTAAAAAAGTTATTTTAAAACATTATTCATTATAAACCCATACCACCTTCCTTTTTATAAAATTCTTTTTACAAAACTCCTTCATAAAACTCCTTTTATAGATCTCTAAAATTATCTACAAAACTCCTTTTATAAATATCCAAAATTATTTATGAAACTCCTTTTTGTAAAAAAAAAAACATTTATAGATATATTATTTTATTTATAAAACACAATTTTATAAATATTCCTTTCCATACAATATTTTAAACAAAGCGTTTCACAAATATTTTTCAAAAATATATCCATCTTATTTAAAAATTGAATCACTTTATTATAAGATATAAATTTCTTTTCTTTATAATATACATTATATTAACTTTTCTGTAATATAAATGCTTCCTAAAATACTTTTTAAAACATTTACATACATATAAGAAAAGATAACAAAAAGGGTTAAAGTAAAAATAGAGATATTCAAAAACAATTTTTAAATAAAAGGTCACCGAAAATTCCAAAGTCACTTTTAAAATCATCTTTCAAATCAAAACTATTTTCAAATCAAAAAATAAATGATAATATTTAAAAATACTATAACGAGGTCCACGGCTACGATAGCACTTAACCAATGGTACTATTACCTTTATTACTTAAAAGTTTCCACTTTTAACATAAATCAATGCCGTACCCAATACGGCCAGACTGTTAAGCTTTTGACACTCAACAATTAGGAATCGATAATTAACACATCAATTTTCCAATATTAACTAATCCACAAATTAATTAATTTCAAAAATCATCATTTTATTTATAAGCACAAAACGGGGATTTATTCGCTTAATAGATGTCCAAAATAATCTATTTAATTTCGTTATAGCAGAACAATGTTTTATTGTGCCAAATAGATATCACAAATGAAGTATAATTATTTTAACTGCATTATTACTCAAAACAACATAATTATATTCAATCACTATAATCTTATTTTTAATTATACTTTACTAAAACTATCAATTATTTATACCAAAATGTTGTACTCATCAATACGAGTCTAACCTAAAAATATGATGGGTTAAACGGATTTAAAATGAACAAGATACGACATTTTATATTTAACACACAGTTTATATAATTAAAACAATAAAATTAAAATTCATCCTCACCCAAAGGCCCAAAGCCCATCACGCAAAGCCCAACCCAACATGCTTCAGCCTAACTTATCAAATCAAAACGAACAGTGCTTCTTCCTCCAAAATAAAATATTCGCACACCTTCTTCATCAATCATTCCACTGTTGAATTTCAGCAAGCCACCTATAGGCAGTGCCGGCCCAAGGGTATTCAATGCCCTAGTCGAACAAGCATTTTTATTTGTTTTGTTGCCCCTTAACTCAATCAAAAAAAAATTACACAACAAAATGTAAAAATGCACACAAAAAATTGTAAATTCTTTATAAAATTTAACATCCACCACAAAATATTGATCATATAATTCATTTTGATTACATGCCCAAAAATCAAAATGTAAACATAATATCATGACACATTAATACATATTAACGAAAACAACTTCTTCTTGCATTTTTTGAAGCAAACTCCTCTATTACATCTTCATAGGTAAGTTTGTCTAAATGCTCGTTTTCAATTGAAATCATTGCTAGCCCACTTAGTCTCTCTTGCGACATGGTAGTCCGGAGATATGTTTTAATCAATTTCAATTTTGAAAAACTTCTTTCCGCCGAAGCAACCGTAACCAGAATAGTCAATACAATTCGATAAGCAATCCAAACATTTAGAAATCCACTTACATCCCTATTAGATCTCAAGAAATTAAGTATATCAATTGATGAAGTTACTTTTGATGATAAAATTCCTTTTAGTTGTCGAAGTTCAAAAAATAACTCTTTACCACAAATATCTTGCTCTTCATTGTGCTTCAAAAAACCTTCTAGATTCATGCACTTGTCCTTCAATTCATCATTGTCAATATTTTTAAATCTTAGATTCAACAAAAATCCAAAAGTTTCTTCATAAAGTTTAAATTGGTCGAATCGATCTTTAAGTGAAGTTAAAGCTTGATCAACTATTAGAAGAAAATAAGTAACTTTAAAAGTATTCTCGGGAGACCGCTTATCATTATCCTCCACAATTTCTTCGTAAAATTGTTTTTTTCTTCGTACAACTCTCTTTTCAATAAATTTTGGATCAATACCAACATCATTTGCAAGCATTTTAGCCTCCTCCATCATGTTTTCAAATCCATCTTCTCTGAATTTTTCAAAAAATGCTACAAGATCTTTAATTTTTGTAATTGCATCTTCAATATCCATATCCTCCCGTTGAAATATTTTACTTACTCGATTAATATTATCTAATATTGTGTACCAAATACATAAACTAATTAAAAACTCAAAATTTTCTAAAGCATTTTGACATAATACTTTGGCCTCCATTATCACAATGGAAAGAACAATCATTATGGTTGTTCAACCAAAAAGTTGTTAATTGCGATGACTAACCAAGATTCAAAAGAAGAGCAGTTATTACTCAATACTCACATTGCAGGTTGCTGCGACTTGCGGAGATGGAAGATTGAAGGAAATCGTAGATTGCTGCGAGCCTGCGACTTGCGAAGATGGAATCGAGATTCGAGATAATGGAAGCTTGAAGGAAATCGCAGGTTGCTGCGATGCGACTTGCGAAGATGGAATCGACACAGGTGGCCGTGCGCGATTGCGAGCGTGGTGGCGAAGATGGAATCGACACAGGTGGCCGCGCGGGATTGCGAGCGTGGTGGTGAAGATGGAATCGACACAGCAGGCGATTGATCGAAGGAAATCGCGATTTTTTCTTTTTGTTTTTTCTTGATTTTTTTGGTTGCCCCTTACTGCTTGCGTTGCCCTAGTCTTCAGTCTCTCCGGACTCTGTTGTGGACCGGGCCTGATCGCACGTAACAATGCAACACAATCGAAAAACAACAATAAAATAGACAGGTCAACTTATTTTATGAAGTTTCAAAAATACCGACGTTTACCGCAAGTTAAATGAAAATTTAATTATTTTTTCAAAATAAGAATTATGGAAAAATCCTATAAATAAATAAATACATCATTAAAAATCAAGTCCCTTCTAATAAAAACCAATTTCTTATTATTTATTAATTTTGAATCAATTTTGAGTATTTAAATAAATTAAATATTATAATTCGAAAAGCTAAAATTTTTGGGTCGTTACATTCTTTCTTCCTTAAAAGAATTTCATCTCCAAAATTTCATGTAACACCCATAATTTTGAATAACATCACTCAGGAGATTTAATTAGGTAAATTAAATAGAATAATGTAAAAGATAGAGTAATAAGAGGATTGAGATTTGAAAATTAAATATAGGTCGTGCTTAATTAAATAAAATTAAAACAATGAGTTTATGGAAATGGTTACATAAGTTAACTAATAATAGAATAAGGCAATGACATTATCGAAAATAACCATCCACCATAACCCTTAATCCCTAAATGCTTATTCCGATTTTCATTCCATGCATTCATAATTCAAAAACATAAGAAAAGGGGAGCTCAAAGCCGGCCACAACCTAGGGAAAAGGAGATTAAAAATTTACTAAAGCTTAGAATTCAGGCAAAGGAGAATTAAGCAAGATCAAGTCTCAAGTTCCTTATCCAACGCAAGGTGAATAATAATCAAAACCATCCCATTTTCATTTTTTAAGAGCATCTGATTTTGGGTTTTAAGTTTAAAACCTTTATGATGATTTTAAGGATGATATGCTTGGATTACAAGATATATTTGATTTGAAAAAGAATGTTTGATAAATGTTTTATTCAATTTTAAGGCGAAAATCTTATATATTAGGTTTCGAATGCCATGAGGATTAATATGTTATGTAAAATATTATTTTGGAGATGAGCTTAAATTTTCACAATAATCCAAGCTATGGATAACTTATTATGAATTTTTGAATGAAGAAATAAATAATTGTATTTAAAATTTATTTCGGCTATTATATAAAGGATTTTGGGTCTGAAATTTATATATGTTAGATAATATTTAAATGTGAATTATGATGAATTTGTGGAGATTTTTCCTAAATGATTTACTATATAAATTAAATTATTTAAGTGGGAGGATTTAAATGTCTTAATTTTTTTTGTTAATGGAAGGGTTACTTTGTTAATTATTTTTAATTAATTCTGAATGAATTCGACAGTCTTTTAGAAAAGGTTTTGGTAAAGTTTAGGAGAACCAATTATATTTTCATAGCAGGCAAGTAAGTTTAAAAGCATTTACTCAAAATGGCAACAAAACAGTTTTGTATAGATTTACTGCTTTTCCACTTCCTTTTACTACCTTTTGACTCCATACCACCGCTCTTAACAAAGTCAAAACAAGTACACAAGGTATCAATGCTTTGGTACCTCGTGGATTTGAGATAGGCGGTAAGTATAGAGTCGAAACCATGCTTTCGAATAGTTCGAGGCCATTTTAAATAGCATTGAAGGTCTTTGTTTTGCTTTCAAAATGCCACTTGCCTTGCTTTTAAAAGGAAGCTTTCGAAAGGGCTGAATCACTTATGTATAGCTTTCGAATGAGTTGTCGTATATTATGTTTTAAAGAGAAGCTTTCGAAAGGGTAGTTTTCAACCAAGACGAAACCTTGCCGCCATCTTCCTACCTTTTGAACAGGTTTAAAGTTTTGAATGAGCTCGAAAGGCAAGCTTTTATTTTATAAATATAACAATCTGCTTCCCAATGCTTTCGAAAGGGCTCCAGTAGCCATTTAAACTAAAGGCTTCGAAGGCAATGGCTTCGAAAGGTGTTTCGAAGCTATTCGTCAAATTGTTTTACTTAAAAGATTAAAGCTTTCGAAAGAATGGTTCTGAAGCCATCTTTTTTTCCTAAATTCTTTTATCTGAAGGTAAATGGTTTTGAAAGAGGTACTTTCAAATGGATTCGAAGCTATGCTTCTATAAGTTGGAAAGATATGCTTTAATACTTTCTAAAGGAAGGTTTTGATGCTTTCAAAAGAGATATTTCAAGTGTTTCGAAAGACACGTGTTTAAATGTTTTGAAAAGAAGATTTGAATGCTTTCGAAAGATATATTCTAATAGTTTCGAAAGTAAATGTATAAAGTGTCAAAGCCTTAGTTTTCAAAACAAAGAATCCAATCTCATTTTTAAAGGAAAACCCATGATAGTATAAAAGAGCTTTGAAATGATATTTAATTTTTGAATTTTTGAAGAAGCATTCCTTGATGAAAATAATGAGTTAAAGGGATTAACCATATCAAACAAACAAAGACTTTCGAAAGATATATATATATATAAGTGATTTAATTCAACTAACATAAGATAATTTAGTAGTCGTGAGTGGGTTAAAAACACTCACCCTTGACTTTTAATTGATTTAAAATCCAAAAATATCCCCAAAGTTCAACAGTTTTAGAATTTGACCAAACTAGTTGCATAATATTCGGAATTTCGATACGACCAAAGCGGAACAAACTATGCGTAAATCCGACCTCGTACGTAAAAGATATGGTAGATAGAACATTCGACTTTAAATTAAAATCAATAAAAAATTAACAAATGGAAAGTTACCACGTCATCATCTACACCCTTCGCTCCAGAACCCTAGATCGCGCATTTGTTCGAACACGATCGAATCTCCTCCTTCAGCTGCCAGCAAATTCAATGTCACACGCCCAAACTATCGCGGTTATGCCACCGCCATCGACACGCCTAGCTGCCGCCCCCCAAACCGCCGTACCCCACGTGCCACGGTCGCGTTCAATTTTCCAGCCACCATTAAGGGTTTCGAAACCCTAATCGAATAGTTTGAGCCAATCTAACCACTGATCTGACAAATGACATCATCGATGAAATCCTCTCATCCATCTCCACGCAACCGTACCCTCGAATTGACGACCCAAAGCCGTTGATCAACCATCAAACGAACGGTCGAGACTGTTTTGGTCAATTCTGGACAAACCAAAACCTGATTTCTAAAGAACAACAGATTTGGCTTGCGCTGGTCAAGAGCTTTCCAACCATATATAATATGATATAGTATGAGGAGTTTTAATTTTTTTGGTTCGATTTTGATTTGCAATTTGAATCTAGGAATTAGGATTTCTGCCATTTGAGTAGGAGTAACATACAAATGGAATTAAACATATTGTAATAAGAAATAGAAAGGCATCTAGGATTTAGGAAAACCTATTTATGTAGACAAGGCTGGATAAGAAAGAATGAACATATCGAATCCGTTAGAAACAACAATATCTACCCGAAAACTTGTTCTGCTTCCAAAACGAAAGTATGTCATCCCATGTATCAAAATTGATGTTTTCAATATTTTTGAACTCAATGGAATAGATTTCAAATTCTAATTCCATTATATGAAGAAGTTAGCTTTCAAAATTAGCTTAATTCCAATTGAATTCGTTATATTGATTTCTACGCGTTTCGAGTCCGTACGATCAAACGACAAGTCCGATCGTTACGAAACTTAAAATCCTACAATAGTTTACCGTTATGGATCCGATGAAACTGGTTTCTTTGGAATCAGAGACAGTTGCCAAAATGGCTATTTTCACGGTAATTAAATAAATTGTTATTAAATTGTTTTATCACTTTTCAATTTCAAATTTTATAACTAACGATTTTTATCATTTTTGATTACCTATTAATTTTCAAATCTTTTAAAGTAAATTTCCAAGTCAAAACCAATGTTTAATATTGCACTACTTATGGTGTTAAAATTCGATAGAAATAAATTCAATAATTATAATTCAAATTCCAATAAATTCATTTATTTGATTTTTCATCTCATTGTCAAATGCATTTTACTTTATGGATATAATTAACATTGGCTTGCCATTTATTACATCAATATTCTATAGTTATCATTTTAATTCACATTAACTGCAATACCTAGTAGATTAATTGCAATTGATTTCCAATTTAATTTCAACGAATTAAATAGTGAATTTATGATAAACAATTGTCACAACATACAATTTCAAACACACTTCTACGTTTATTGTTTACAAACCAAGCTAATAAATCCATATACTAATTTATTATTCTATATTAACCAATTCTAATTAATTACGCACAATTTTACCATTCAAATACAACATTTGATTTATTTGCTTATTTACAATTTATAACCAATTTTTACTTTTATTGGAATTACATTAAAATAGTTACAATCCTTAAATTAAAATCATTAAATTTCATTCTATTTATTTTCTTATTAAATAATCATGAATTTTAATTTCATACAATATTAAATTCTAAAATCTTATTAAATTCAATATTCTAATTATCGGAAAAATATAGGTCGTTACATTGTACTTGCTTCTTCTATAAGCATATTCATTGTATAATGGACCCACAAATGTATTTTAGGGAGAAAGGGCAGAATAACCAGTTAGGTTGACCAAGTAGTGAATTTAAATTGAGTTAACCCCTGAATGAGTAGAGTTGCATCTAGGAGGTTTGGTAGACCAGAACATAGGATGCCCATAGAGTGATCAAGGAGTTGTCAATTTAGACAGGTTCATAGTAAACTCATGAAAATCATGTTTAGAGAGAGTTATTGGCAGGGCCAATAGGTTCGTAGTGATCCCATGAAAACTATGTCCAGATAAATTTATTGATAGTGATTAAAAGGTTCATAGTCAATTAATGAAAACTATGATATAAAAGAACTTATTGGCGATACTAATATGTTCAGAGAGAAACCATGAAATACTGAAGTTATTGGCAAGGGCCAATAGGTTCTTAGTGATCCCATGAAAACTATGAAACCGGATAGATAGTCCATAAGTTTTGAATAGGTTGTTAGGCAACCCATGAAAAATAATAGGTTAATAGCTAACTTAGAAGCTACAACTGAGGCTGATAGTCAAATGAATGGGATGGGAAATCCAGGATATTTTTCTTGTTTTCATATCATCGTGATATTTTAAATTGCTATGTTTTTAACCATTATGAATGCATAAGCATAGTATATGATTATTTGAATTTATGGGCAAGATACTAGTAATGGAAAAACACGTTCCACTAAGCGGCGTGGTCTTACTTGATATCTAAATGGTTCGAGATGGTAAGTTATTATTCAATTCAGGTTATTTGTCTGACTCGAAGTTTATGTTTTCTCCTTAAATTCTCGGGCGTTCAATTGATTTTGGGTAGTTTGAGAGTTGAGTTTTCAAATTCTCCTTTAGACGAATAAGCATCCGGTGACGTGCAGAAGGCAAGCTGGCTTTTATGAATTCTTTTCTATTTGATTTTGCTGTGTTTTGGTTGTAATGGCAAAGTTGTTTAATTGCCTATGTTTAGAATCTGATCATCCAAGAGGCATCTTCGTATGTCTATCTTGGCGTATTTTGTAATAAATATATTTTCTCTAAACATGGTTCTCGAATTTGGGATTATGTAACGAATTTGAAATATAATCAAAATGGAATGAGAAATTTGTTTAATGGTTTTAAAACAATTTCATATCCATATGTTTTTGTTATATCAATGTATCTGACATTACTGCATTTGGTCATCGAGAATTAATAACTATGGATGACTGGAGCATCCATAGTTGTTAGTTTTAGGCCTCCAAGTAGGGGATGTTACATTTCATCACTATCAAACCAAGAAAGAAATAAGCCACATATGTACTTAAAATTTTCCATAACCCATACGATGTATATAGATATTGCACACAATATCTGATTTGATCACTGACTCGAATACGTAAACTTCTCTTTAAACTAGTATTGCTCACCCGACCTATCCTAATGCGAATTCCGATCAGGCTCCTTGATTAGAAAACTCCATTCTCTTTACATAGCTATATACTATGATAGGAAACATTGGTAATGTAACGAAGTAGATTTTTCCCGTTCGAAAATCGACATCCATACCTTACATCGTACTCGAATGCCGTAAATTCGACCGTTCAAATCCGAGTCGCCGGAGCTTATAACACTATTAAGTAAACAACACAGCGGAAGAAATAATGAATATCAATATACAACATCTGATACAACATCCTGATACAACAGATGATACAATAGATATCGATATACATCAGAGATATGATACAATACAATAGCAGCGGAAAGAAAATAGATAACACTAACAGCGGAACAAATATAACTCAAGACAGTCTTCATGGAAGAACTCCAGCAGCAGCTCGAACCGATATCACGATATACCAAGAGAAGCAAGTCTCGTCCATATCCGAACACTGAACTAGCTCCAATTAATCTACCAAACCTAACTATCTGAAAAACCCAACTCTAGACTGCTCGTGTGGAAAATAGTGAGCACCCAGAGTTTAGGAAAGGAACAATAAACTCCGGGTCAGTCATGGGACTGGTGTGAGTAACAAAAACAGTTTATCTTTTAAGTAAAGCAAGGTTTATAAAAGAAAATCCGATATGCTTTTTAGAAAATGAAACTACCATAAGACCTCCCGCCACACACACAATGCAAACGTAGAATTGGAGGAGATTTCTTCTTATGATAGTCAAACATGCTTAATACGCAAAAAATTTCTTTGATATTATTATTATAAGTGCACAGTGCAGAAAACATTTCGAAAGTAGAATATTAATCTTAGCCAGCATACGACCATTATCGTATGCCTACTATAGCTACCATGTTCAATAGCAGGTTACCACCACATTCCATGGCAAGTAATACAACTAAAACCGTACAAGGCTCGTATTGTTTTGATTGGATTTCCAACAAATGGTCAGGCTAAGGAACTTCCTACTGCCACATGGGATCGCCTCTGGCGGGACGTCTCGAGAACCTATCCGGATCTCTGCCAACACAAGGCCGGGTTACCTCTGTAACTAGGTAACTACTACTCGAGCATGCCATTCCCCGGTCCTTTGGGACCTTTATCCGAGGTACCTCTAAGCAACAACCACACAGAAAATGAGATTGGAGCAACCACATAGGTTAAATATCAGGGCTCCATACCTAATATCACCCTTTACCAGAAGGGAATGACACACCCTAAAGGGCGCGACCCTCATAACCTTGCCGCATCTTTCCTGTTTCGACCATTTCCGGGGTGTGAGGTCCTGATGCAGTCTCGTCCACAAAGCTATGCTTTATACAAAAGCCATGCTCTGATCACAATTGGTCAACAAATGATCATCAACACACAGCAGCACTCAGCATGCCACACTACCAAATTGGGAGTATATCGCTGATAACCTTCAACTACATAACCTCTGAGCTCGTACGTCTCAGAGAAGGGTGTTTAGCTAAGAGAATAAATTCTCCACCACCATAGATACGTATTTGAAAGAAATTTGCTTTATATCTCAAAGTGTAGTGTCAGACATGTAACCATACAAGTCTGTTCCGGGTTCGAACAGAACCGAAGGCACTTCCAAAGAAACCCTTGCAATCCGGGTATTCACAATCCCGATCGGACTTCCCATCACTTAGGGAATCTCTATACCGGAGCAACTCAGTGCAGAGACAATCGATAGGTCATCCTATCGTTTTCGCAAATACCCGGTCTTCACCACCGGTCTTCAAATGCTATCCATATACGTCGAATCACATATTCGGAAGGGTTATACGACACAAAGGTCCTCTCCCGGCTAAACCGAATAGTGAGCGCAACATTTAAAACATATGGATATGGGATTTCAATTAAGTCACAACTTAATAATTCAAAACTTTCTTTCAAATGGTTTAAACAAATTACCATTTCAAATCTTTCAAACAAAAAAGATTTATTTCAAAAACCTTCAATGGTTTAAACAATTTCCACACTTTAATCTTTTAAACAAAAGATTTAATTCACAAAGTTCACCCCATTGACAAAGATCCATTTATGGATTTCAAAACAATTCCCATTTTAATTGGATTAACCCGTTAAATCTTTAAATTAAAGATTTAACTTATAGCTTTCAAACTGTTTCCATAACTTGGAAAATCATTTTCAATTCAAACTTGAAATCCCTTTAATATAAATTGGAAGTTCATTATCACTTAGAAACAATAGTTTTATTTCGGAAAAACCCGATTCCATTTATACAAGTCAAAATCTTTGGTTTAATTCAAATTTCCAAATCAATACCTTTAAAATAGTTTAACCCATATAAACTGGTATAACATCTTTAGTCCCTAGTTCCCAGATCACAGTATTCAATTTCAAATATTGAATTCAAATTTAAATCAAAATATTTAAATATCAAAACTCAATCTAGTTATTCAAATAAATTTCATCTTTGAAATTCCATTTCAAAAGCTTTTCACTTTAAACCCAATCCATTTACAAAACATTTGAATTCAAATATTCAATGTTTATAAATCCTTTCAAAATCTGTGACTCAATTGATTTCCTCGTGAAATCCATATTTGTGTGTGTATGGTGTGGTCTAGGGGTTTAACACACAATAGTGCAACATCATTTAATCATCACAGATCAAACACAGAACTATAATTGATAAGCGGTATAAACCATAACGCTTATCTTCTGTTCATAGATCACAGATATATATATATATATCACAGATAAATAAATCACGCAGCCAAATCAAAACAAAGCATCACATATCAGGGGTATCAAACAATACAATCATACAATACAATCTAAACATCCATAAATAGGATAAATCTAATTATCTGACTGGCTTAACTCCGATTAATTCCTACAAATACATTTGTCGGTTATGGCAAATTTACAATCAATTAATTACAATAAGCAATCAATTCCTTAATTACTTTAAATTAATTAATTAACCTGAATAGATTAATTATCCTTATATTAATTAACAAATTAATATATCACATTATTCTTAATTAATTAATTTAATTAATCCAAATCATCAATTAATTAAATAAATAGATTATCCCTTTTGATTAACTTAATAATCAATGAATTATAATTATTAAGTTTTCATTAATCTTGAGATAAAACTTACCTTTATTAACGATTTTATTATCACTTAACAAATATGTTTGAAACATTTATATTCAACTCACTTTTAAATATCAAGATTTAAAATCAATAGCAATCGATTTTAAATAAAGTTTAAAACCAACCTTGTAAACCTCTACATTCTCATGTCAAAGTAGTACTTTTATTAAAAAGATATTTAATGAGTAAAAATCGACTTTTCCTTAAATTCACATACTTAAGGATAATTTAACATTTAACTTACTTAAACATTTCATTTATAAACTAAAGTTTTATTTCAAAATCTGGAATTTAAGTTAAGTTCAGGTTACAATTAGACTTTGTTTAACTTACTTACTTTACCATTCCAACTTCCAATTTAAATTCAAATCCTTTTAATCTTTTAATCACTTTAAAGTTTTTTAAACAAGTTTAAATTTTAAAAACTTATTTATTCACGAACTAAGTTTTAAACTATACTCGAAGTTATATTTAAACATGATTTAAAAATTCAGTTTAACCTTGCTTTAAAAATTTAAATTAAACTTTAAAATTTCAAAACAAAACAGGTTCTGTTTTTTTAAACCTGTTCAACCTTCCTACCCGAGCCACACCAGAATTTCTTCCAGTCAAATCCCTCTCCGCTTCGAGCAAAACGCTGGAGCCACTCGAAAAACTCGAGTATACCCCTCTGCCCAAACCAGTCCTTACCAGGGAAATAACCCATGGCACCGTGCGTGACTTCAAGTTTCTACCCCAATTTCCTGAGCAGTGCTTCGGGTTATCTGCCTTCTTCACCAACCTATTGCCACTGACACCACCACCTCCTCGTGCATGTGCACAGCTGGAAACGCTGCCGATGGTCGGTGCTACAGCCACCAACAGGTCGACTTCCATCCCCCAAAACATCACCAGTGCCACGAATTTGGAAAAAATTCGAAACGAAAATTTGAGCATCTCGACCCAACCCCCCAGCTGCACGTCACCAGAAAAACGACTCGCGCTTCCTCCTCTGGCCATCAGAGGCGTTGAGATTCCGGCCAAGCCTTCGTCATCTCATCTCCTTCCATCGCCCCAATTCTCTTCGCACTCGGTCAAGTATGCATGACAAACGAATCGAGAACCCAAGCCGTAACAAAATTAGGTTTACAGAAAGAAATTTGTTCACCGCTGCCTCCACGGTGATCGTGAGCGCCACCGATCATTTTTCCCAGAACCGTCGCTCGCTCCTCCATCACCAGCCAAGTTCCCGACCACCACGAACCAAGGGATCACCAGAAATTGATGATTAAACGAAATGTAAACAAGCTCGAACTGCTCCTAAACCACTCAACTAAAAATCATCATACCATGATTAAAAATCGAGTCTTCCAGTACGAATTCAAGTTATATATTTAAATCAATATTTCGTGAAGTTCTAAATTTGGCCAAACTTGAGTTTGTTCAAAGTTTTGGGTTTCCAGGGATAAAATTTAAGTTGTTTTAATCTTAACTAAATTTTTTAAAGCTTAGTTTACAATGATATAAACATCCTTTGTTTGAATCTGAAGTTCAATCATCAAATCAGAAAGGAGTAAATGATTTTTTTTGAAGTAACAGTTTAAGTACTAAACTGAGAACAGATGTAATTTAAACAACAGCCTGTATATCCTATTTTCATTTTAAATATACTCAGAGAATCTATATTTGTACATAAACAAACTTATTCACAAATATATAAATAAACAACAAATTTATACTTTAAATTTTAAGAAACAAGTTACTCACCTTGATAAGTTTTGGAAATAAACAGAGCTTGCTTTTTTTTTTGATAAAGCTTGATGATGTTGAATGTTTCACTTAAGTTCTAAGTGAAGCTCCCTCACCACAGACCTGAACTTGCATGCTTGATCGAGATGATTTGGATTTTAAATCATTGCATTTGATTTTTTTTTTAGATGATTATGAACTGAGGAGAGTTTGATATATAGGAAAATGAAGGTTCCAGGATATGCTTTTGTACAGGGTTACAATTTGCTTTAACTAAAGATATTTTGTAAACTAAAATTTCGGCTGAGATATATACTTGTATACTAAAGATTTTCTTTGTATTAATTAACTTTGTCTTGATTTGCAAGCTAATAGATATGTGTATGTCTTTGTTGCCTTGTTCGTACTTGAATATGATTTGTTTTTTGACCCGATACAATATTTGTGTGCTAATTAATGCATATGTCTTCAAATATGTCTACACCTAATTATGATTGCTGATCTTTATATTTTATTTTGTTTATTTGTACCAGGATATTTTGTGTATTGTGAATAGTTTGTCTTCTTTTATATTGTACAAATGTGTACACAGCAAACTACTTGTTATTTTCTTCTTGCTTATGTATATTTTTAGTTTGTTTCATTCCTTGCTTATATTTGTATTTGCTTTACAAGCTTTTGCTTTGGTTTTGTTTTTTTTAAGTGTACATACTTATGTTATTTTGTTTTATGTATGAACAGTTTGTATATTTGTTTGTTTTGCGTGTACTTAATTTTATACCTTTTTGTTTAGGCTGAAATGTACAGGGTTATATGATATTGATGCAAGATATTTTTATTTGTACTAGAAATATTTTGTTTATTTTGTTGACCAGAGATTTGTTTATCTCAAATTGTTGGCTGAAAAGGTATGTTGAGGCTTGCATTAATTACCTTGGCTTGTTTTATAAGTTTGAATTTTTTTTTATTGTTTATAAATCATGAGATTAATATATATGTACTTACTTTATATTTTATAAAACTATATATATTTATTTTGTAACATAGATAAATTTATAGATTTAAATTTGTTGTTAAAATTTTGGCAATATTTGTTTACTTTATATTTTTATAGTTATTCCTAACCCATTTACTTAAGATTTAAATTCCAATTCCAATATATATATATATATATATATATATATATATATATATATATATATATAAATTCAAATTTAGTCATGTAGGCACAACTATATAGATTCACATATATATACAATTTCTAAATTTAAAACGATTTAATATATTTTTATGTGGATTCGGGGAAACTCGAATCAATCTATCGATTAATTTCACAATTTTCTTATTCAAAAATCCAATTAATTATCAATTTAAATTTATATAAAATTCGGGGTCGTTACTTGGTAACATACCATGAACCCTCACCAAGTGTTCACCATCAAGAATCGAGTGATAAATCCTTATTCGGTCGATGTGAATCACCTTAAAGTTATGTACTCGAATCTTGGATTAAGAACTGTGTGAAGAAATGATCTACATACAACTTACATATTTATTCTTATTGATTCTTACTTATACCAATTTCTTTTATCTTCTAAATTCGTTTATGAAAATATTTCATAAAAAATTACATTCTAAACTTGTATAGTACTCTACAACATCCTGAGAATATATAATAATCTGATTTAACCTTAATCTTTTTTTCTAGATGTAGGTTTGAGATAAATCTAGGTCTTAAAACCGAGTCACCATTTCAACCTCTTTACTCATCTGGTCTGATAAGTAGCTAAGAAGAGTAGGATGTTGATATCCAAACATAGTCCTAGAATCTACTTTTTCTTAGATCTTTCTAAGATAAAGATGTTTATTAGCCGATCTAATAACATAAAATAGTTTATACAACTTAGATATTAAAACAAAAGACACAGTTTTAACAAAACAAGACTTATTAAGACCATCCTATCAAATTTGAACCATTAAACTTGTATTAGATTATTTCACCTCTATCTAAGAGTTATATAAACTTATTTATAAATTAACCTTCTATTTTATATCAAATCTCTTTAAAGGAAATTTAAGAACTATACCCGGTTTTATTTCATAACCTTTTAAATAATTATATATTCTTTAATCCATCGAAATATATATGTATGTATGTATATGTATATATATGTATATGTATAGAGTAAACCCAAAACGATACCAAGGAACTTGGTCCTACCTAGTAATATCATGCATCCCTCTAACGAAAAGTATAATACTTAAGAGAAGTGCTTATCATCTGAATACATATCTTACCCATTTTTAGTCATTTTTGAGCCACTCAAGCTAGTTAATATAAAAATACTTCTTCGTTTTTGAATCACATTTTGAAACATTTACACTTACAAATATTGTTAAGTAATACCATTATTACTTTTCCCCAAAAAATCGTCTGAAATCATTTTCAAAGACACACAAATTTAAATTCTATAGAATCCTCTTCATTTTATAAAACACATTTTATAAACCATATTTATAAAATCAATTTTATCTTAAATAACTTCCTTTAAATAAAGTAAATCTGCTAAGCCTTCATTATTAACGAATGCCTTATAGTCAAACCGTGAAACTAAATTCATAAAGTGTTCATATCTAGTCAAATTATAAATGATAATAATTAAATATTATTATTTCCTAACAAACAAACACTTCATAAATAAATATATCAATTTTTGAAAATTATTCTTTTTATACATCATATAAACCTAGGTAAAATTATTTCATTTACCAATTTTAAAAAAATACTGTGCTAGTTTGCCTTGTTCAAGTGTTTAGAAACCCATATCAAAAACATTAATCAGGCGTGTTCACCAGAATTCATAAGCTACTTAAAGAATCAATCAAAACAATATAAAACATTTTTGTAGCACTAACAAATACGCACTCTTATATATAATACACTCAAACTCATTCTAGGGTGTCGCATACCCTATCTCTAATGAGTCTACCTTACCAAGGCCTAAGTGTATGCTCAACTTAAGATCTAATACTGTATGTAACGACCGGACTTTACGACCCTCAAAACTCTAACACCAATACATTCATAGTATTCACGTATCAAACATCTAAATGCCGGAAAGACAGATTGTCGGGTTGAAAGAAAAGAAAATATAGAATAGAATCCCATAATGTGATGAGTAATCTATAATTTCCGAATGTTCTTTACAAAAGAAAACTGTAATACACACACATCAATCATATTAAACTAATGTAATGGCCTATTTTCCCATACCCTTTGAATTGACAATAAACCACACATGTCTAACTCAAATTACATGAAAAGACGGAACATTAAGGGTAAAGAAAATAAAGACAGAACGGAATCTCACATGAATAGAATAACATATATTATTTCAATAATAATATTTATAGTAGAAAATTTTAAAATACACTATCAGAGTCTAACCTAGATTCAGTCTCGACAGTATAAATTCCTGTCCTTACAAATGCTGAAAACAACAAAACAATTGCAATAGACGTAGCAGATAATAGAACACGTCCATACGATGATGAAGTTCTCCAGCTCTCCTCTGGAAAATCCAACCGTCTTTGACTAAACCTGAAATTACTCGCATCTCACCCGAGTATTAAAAATACGCGGATCAGGCTTGATAAACCAACGTGAGATGCTTGAAATTTAAAATGACTATATTATCACAACGTTTGAAAAGAAGGGTATCTCATAAGACCATGCCCAACATGGACGGGATTTTACCTTATGATAACCAAAAAACACTTTTATGACAAAATTCACTTGATATTATTTTTAATGACATTCCTTTGAAAACACTTTTCAAATAAAGTTATTCAAATAAGGTGTCAATATCTGGACCAAGTCTAATGTAATATATCCGGACTAGGTCAACGGAATATACCGAATGGAATATATGATACCAAAAGGGGTAGCTGAAATGTTTGCTAGTCATTACAATTATTTTGAGAATATAATCAAAACTGTAAATCTCGTATTGAGATTGGATTTCCAACATGATAGGAAACTAGTGGCCTTTTCTCCGATCCACGCATAACAAACATAGTTCCCACGGTGCCTTAATCGATTTTCTCAAACTAGTCACTTGGAACTATACTTGCTACACTACTACTGATAACTGGTAGTTCACTACTTTTCTTAAGTTAACCATTTATCCAAATAGGGCAATAAAAGCCTTAAGGAACGTATCCCCTAAAGGGCCCAACATATTCGACACCACCATACATACTTATTTTGAATTTGTGTCTGTCAGACCACATAGTATCCCATGTCATCTTTCGGCATGTGAGGCAAATGAGGCTACGCATAATTTCTTCAAAGCCACACTTTTCATAAAAAACCATGCTTTGATCATAACAGGTTCCACTTTGAATGCCACATCGACATTCCTTTAATCACTATTTGACTCCCACAAGCATACAACTCTAAGCTCGTATGTCTCAAAGAAGGGTGTTATGCTAAGAGAAGTTGACTTCTCCGCCACCAAGTAGATATACATTTGTAAAAGTCAAACATTGTGTCTCAAAAATGCAATGTCAGACATTCGTCCATATAAGTTCGTTCTTGGACTGAATGAAACCGAAGGCACTTTCCTCGGCCATTACTAGGCGAGAAGCCCTTGCAATCTGAAAGAATCTCCACAACTAGGAGACCACTGCTATAAATAACTCTATAATGGGAGCGACCCAGAGTATGTCAACAAGCAGTCCTCATGCTATGAAGATCCACGGTCTTCAATAATTATCCTCTTCAACATGTCTTCACTTTCGAATGTATACATTGGTTCGATGTGGTTTTCGAATAGGAGTTACCCGAATCCGACTCCGGTTCCTTTGAAACCAATCATCGATAAAAAGATGTTTAGTTCATATGTGGATGTCAATCATCAATCAATTATTTCATCTTTTATTTAAATTAAATATTCTTCTTACATATTTTTTTTTCAATTTATTCCATTTTCTTTTCAAATGTATATGGAATCATTAAGCCTCATTTATTAAATCATTTAATTTATTAAACCTTTCTTAAATCTTGGAATAATTCCAAATCATTTTCTCTTTTACTTAGGAAATTTTTTTCAAATCATTCATTAAATATTAATCAAAGACTTCTTATATTCAAGTTATAACCTTTAACTTAGGGACGCAAATCATTTATTAAATCTTAATCAAAGATTTCTTTCTTAACTTCAAATCGTATTCTTGCAAATTGAAGATTTTCATAACAGAGCACTACTGCCACCTTAAATATGATAAATTTCACCTCTAAGGACTAATGGCAAGTAATCCTACATCATGAATATCTTTGTCTTCAACGATCATTGTCTTCAATATGGTTTATTTCGAAAATTAGTTTGTAGGGGTTTTCGGATAGGAATCACACAAATCTGATCCCGGTTCTTCGGATAAGAATCACCTAAATCTGATTCTGGTTCCTTCGTACCAATCTCGAATAAAAGATATTAAGCGATTAAATAACAATCAATTTTTTTTTATTTTTTCTCTTATCTTGGAAAAACTTAAATATGATTTTTTAGAGCATTCAGACTTTCCTTTCGATCTATTCCATCCCTCGCCTAAGAAGAGAAAATATAGGCCAGGTAAGTTCAAGGCACTGGTTGCTCCATTCCTATCCTTAGTTAAACACCTTGTTTTCTCTTCCCAGATCTCATAGGCACGACAAATGTACTAGTCGTTTATGCATACTCAGTTTGTTATTACATTCGATATTCTTCACTTTTTTTAAGTGGTATAAACAATTCGTCTTAACCATTTATTCAAACTCTTATTGAAACTTCTAAACCATCTTTACGTTACTTAGTTATTTCTTTAAAATCATTCATAAATGATTTAGAAAAGAATTGTTAATTTATTCAAAACGGTGTAGAATTCGTAGCATAAAAGTACCGCGGAAAGTGCTATATAAGTTTATTTGATTTAAAAAAAAAAAATCATATTTTCCATTCCAAATCTCTTTTAAACCATTTTAATAGATTTATCAAATTTATTTTATATTTTTATATCATTTAAACATATCATTTATAAAGAAATCCCCTTTTGGATTCCAAACTGCAAAACCATGATGTTTTTAGAAAATTGTTTTGGACATATTTCAAACTCTACTTGATGAAGTCTTGATTTTATTTCTTCATTGGAAAACCATTATCATTGTGGACTAAATAATTTTTATTTCGAAGAAATCTGATTTATAAATCATTCTCTACATTAGTTTGAAGTTATGGGTCGAAATTTACGAACTGCTGCTACGTGACGAGCTCTATTTTGACCAATTTTGTGAATTGCTTCAGATCTTTTCCGAAACACTTTAAATTTGTTTTAAACCATATTTAAACTATTTTAACTTATTTAAAACAATATTTTCATCATTTCAATTCAATTTTCATTTCATTTCATATTGTAATATTATATTATTATAATATAATTTTCAATCCTTTTAGATATCTTGTAATCATTAAGAGGCTAAATAATTTCCATACGCACATTTGTATGAATTTAATTTCCATTGAATTAACTATACTTACTAACCATTTCTCTTGTCATTTATCAATCCAAGTTATCATTCATATCACAAATACACAATCAACCATAATATCAACCAAGTTATCATCCAATATCAATCAATATTCAACAAATTACTTTCTAATTTAACATGTGTATTATCAACTTAAGTTTTATTAAAATAAAACTAAGATTTAAGTACTCATAATTAGTTCCACTCCACCAATCTTTTGTACAGATTCCCGAATCGATTCCGGCAGCACTTTCTTCTCTTTTTCTCGCTCCAAAGCTTCATGACTTGCTCCTCCCTCCTCCATAGGTTCAGCTTCCTCCCATTCCACCACTTCCTTCATCATTTCTTCGCTGCTTAGATGCTAAACCATTTTTAATGGTACTAAGGTCTTTGGCAAAGTTTGGTGGTATTTGAAGTTGATTTGACATGATTTTAAGAAAAATTAGTGAGGAAAGAGAAGAGAAGAAGCCATTAGAAAGTGGAAAAAAGCTTGAAAAAGACAGAAGAAGTGAGAAAGTAGATACTTATTTTTAGAAAATTTTTGGATTAAAATAATATTTTTTAAAAAGACCAAAATACCCTTTACTTACTTTTTAAGCAGCCTTATTTTCCAACACTTGACATCATATTTCAAATCATTATTTTATGTCATTTTCACTTAAGTATTATGTAAAGAATATAATAATTATGTTTGGTTTGATTTGATGTTTACTTTTCGCTATGAAATGACATGTTTGTCTTTTTGTGCTTACTTTTTCTTAATTGTATCCTAGAATTTTCTAAGTGTGTTTAGTAAAAGTAAACTTGATTAGTGAATTAATTAATAGTCACACTATTTTAGTATATGTTCCTATATAAGAAAATATAGGAGCGACAATGTTGCGACAACTTTTAATCCACAAAACGTTGATTTTCGACAAAATGTTTTATGGTCATATTTTGGCATTTAAGTAAACTGTTTATTGATGTAAACCGAATTTAAAAATAAATTTGCATAATGTGATTTAAAAACATAAAAACTCATAAATAAATTAAAATAATTTATTTTAACCATTGAATCTTACTTTTCTAAAATCAGCATTTTGTCACTTTTGTCGATATAGGCAAATGTTACTATTTTTGTATATACTTCTCTTTCTAAATCCTTTAAATCATATAACCATACTTATTTTACATTTAAAATCACTTTAATTAGTATATTTTAAAGTGGTCAAAATCTGGGTCGTTACAACTAACGTATCATCAGCCTGGAAAGTTATAACATCCTGTCCTCAGAAATGCCGATAAATAGAAAATAAGAAATGTAGAAAAAATAAAGATGCGTGAATACGTCTTGGAGACATCTAGCTCATTTTCTGAAGCTCCAAAGCATCCATAACTAAATATGGAAATATGCTCGGGCTGACCTAAGCATTATAAGAAAATAATGGCCGGATATGTCTAGTAAACCAGCATGCGAAACACAATCATATGAATTTTTACTGTTATAAAAAATTTCAAAATAGAGGTGTCTTACACTGCACATAAACGCGGACGGGTTTTTACCTTATGATAACCAAACCATTTATATTAGAAAATCAAGTGATATTATAATAATGTCTAGAGCTGAAAATACATAGGGAATAGTTGTGTTGTGCATGAGTGTACAACACAGCAATAATAAGTACACAAATCAAGTTGCAAAGCCACCCGCTAATCATGTAGGATTCCATGGAGGGGACCTCAAAACCGCTGGGATTTTAAGGATCTACCTTTCTTACTCTCAAAGACGACACTTAATATACGTATGATTATTTGTATGTCGATCATTTAACAGTCCGAAAGACAAACCACTGGAGCAAAAGGAAAAGAAAAGACAAGAAGAAAGAATCATAGAATTGAACAATGTAAGGAAATCATACATAATAGTCAACATAAAATAGAACATTACATCATTCCCAAATGAGTATCAGAGTTACCAAATACAACTTCAACCAGGGACAATTATAACTGCCTATTCCCATAGATGCTGACACAAAACATACAATACATAATGGAAAATTAAAATAAGTAGCTGGATAACGACGAAGCCACCTGCTTTATGCTCCTCTAAAATGCATTCGTAGAAACCAGGACTACCTAGCCACTCATACAAATTGGAGTACCCAAGAGTTTTTGGGAAATAAAATAAAACTTCGTATCAGCCATGGGTCTAGTGTGAGTAAACTCCAAAAAAGTGAATTATTAAGCTTATAAAACCCTATTAAAACTCTTTTAAAACGAAGGTATCTCATAAGACTACACCACATATAAAAATGGATTGGTTTTTACCTTATGATCACCAAAGCATTTCTATATTATATTCAATGATATTACAATAATGTATAGGGTTTAAAGTAAATTATAAATCTAGCTAAAATGCTTGCATCTCACATTCCAACATATATTGGGCATAACTAAGTTTGTAAGGAACTTATTGAAAGTTGGGTTCCATCAACAACATGGCTACTAAGGTACGCCTGTCATAGTATACCTCTAAATAAAATGTATTGAGGGCCTCAAATGGACCCCATCCATGGCAAGATCGGCTTACCCCTTATTAGATATTATCAAATATATCACTACCCCGGTTGTGACTAATAACCATACCCGGGTCACTGACATATATAATATGGAAAATATCGATCTAGATCTAGTTGCGACAGGACCCTAATGGGTGCCACCCATATAGCATTTTGACATATCACATGTTTTAGTCATTTTCGATTGTGAGGCTTGAGGCTATATTTTACCTTTCTTTAGCAATCCCACCTGGAATGCAAACATTGCCTTTCAGATGATAATGCAATGCTAGTATTTGTCCATATAAGTTGTTCATGATATGGACAAATTGAAAACACTACTTCTACTATATCTATTTTTGAATTTCCCTCAGGATTGTGGCAAGTAGCCCTTGCACTCCAAGAACTTCGTCTTTGATTTTATACTATTCGATTCCGTTCTCTTCAAACCAACATTCAAAATTTTAAAAGAGTTAAGTTGTCGACAGTGGACAAATCCACCACCTGGGGCATGTATAGGTTTGCATACGAAAAATAAGATATTCTATACATATCCCCACTTCTCGGTTTCAAACAGTACTATCCCTTGATTAACAACGCAGTCAGATAAGGTAGAAAAACTAACCGTAACTCGACTATATTCTTACTTCTTGGGATAGAGACAATTTTTCATACTTCGAAATTCAGTGTTAAGTATACAATGAAATATCATTCACATACTTGATTTATCATGATGTATTTAACAAAATTAGCTTTCTTATATTTGTTATGTTTTCGACATTTTGACTCCTCTATCCCTTGCCTAGAAACAAGTTCGAGATCTCACATATGGAGAATTTTTTTATTTATCGGCTTTTATTGCTAAATACAAGATAATTTACTTCCAATAAAACATAGCAATGTTTTAAAATAACTTATTCATATTTGTTTGGCTACTTAATGGCACAAACAAAGAGAAACACCTTGTATTTAAACTATTCTTTGTAAAAGAAAGCTACTTTTTAAACAAATTGATCCTTGGAAAATAGAGTAATTGGAAATTAAAAACCTTTATTTATTTGATTTAAAATAAGATTAATTTAATTATAATTAAATATTAATTTAGTCTTAACTAAATAAATAATTAATAATTAACCACGCTTAGTTAATAAATAATTAACTAATTAAACCTCATTTAATTAATAATTTTAATTACTAAACCCTGCTTAAATAATAATTAAATAATTAACCTTTACCAAATTAATAATTAATTAACCCTTACTTAGTTAACTAATTATAATTATCTTACTTAATTAATACTTAAGTACTAATTACCTTTACTTAATTAATTAATTAATTAAATAATGATTAACTCTTTAATTAAATAAATTAATTAAATAATAATTAAAACTTCTAATACATATAATATAATTTTAATCGCTCTTTAAAAATATCTAAGTGAAAGTACCATTTTAGTTTACAAAAAAACTTCGTTTTGCAAATTGCATCTATTATGACTATTACTATGGATGCCATAACTTTAATCTTGTTTTTTTACTAGATTCTCCTTTACAACCATACCTTTTATATCTTAAATATTTTATAAAATGTATAAAAAGTTTTGGAAATCAAAGGTAAAAATTTTGATAACTTTTTTAAAACATTTTCATAGAAAATACCTAAGCAAATAAGTTTAAAATCAAGAGATCAATGTGTCAATAACAAACACAAATAGTGTGCTCATTTCCCTTTAGCTTACTACATTCAAACATAAGATCATACGTCCAACAAATGCCATAACCAACATACACAAGGTAAATATCAAAAATTTAAACCCTAGCTTCACTTTTTTACTTCATTTCTAAGTCTATAACCTACATAAAAGCACACATAAGTACAATACAAGAACACAATTTCCAAGCAAACTACTATTAACCAAAAAAATGGATCAACACCATGGAGTATGTTATAAAAGCACCAGCCCTGTTAGAATAAAGAAAATATAAAAGAAAATAATAGAAAAGTAAATATAACACAGAGATTTTTATAGTGGTTCAACTGTTAACTAAGCCTACATCCACTTTATAGCTTTGATTATTGGTTTGATCTTGCTTGAATGAGATTACAAGGTTATTGATAAGGAATTAGTCATAAGTACAAGTGTTAGACAGATTCTAAGTCCTAGAATTGCCTAGAGGAACTGACCTGGTGACTATGGAGTAGAGATAAGGATTGAAGAAGATACAGGGCTTCCGCATAGTGATGGTAGAAACCAAATTCTAGTGGATCCTTCACTCCAAGGTTAGGATTTCCACAGGTGGTCCTCTGGAAGGAGGGGTGCTTCGATTAACTTCAACAACCAATCTAGTAACTTCACCAACTAACTTCTTTTGCTTTTTCTTACCATCCTTCCTATTCAAACCTAAGATGGAGGAATCCTCCTATTTCGTATCCTCTACAGTTTCTGGTCTAGTCCTTGGGGCATTTGGTGGTTGTAGCGCTGACAAACCATCACTCTTGTCCATAAGATCCTTTTGACTATTAGCATCTTTTGGTTAAGTTGATTAACCATCTGGTTAAGCTCTCCTCTTGTTACTACCTCTTGTTGAGTGGAAGCATATGGTGCTAGGTTCCCAGCATTTACCTTTGTTCGATGATCGTTAGCATTGTTTACTTTATTTTTTTGGTAATTTGCATCATCACCACCGACTATTTCTCATGTTGATTTTCCAAAAGTGGTTTTCTATTTTTTAGGTGCCATTGGTCCCTAATGGAAACCCTATGAATCTTCGACGCAAATTCCCTATATCTAACTGGTGGATGTCCTTTGACCCAAAATAGCAAGCTAGATATAAGCCTAGGTTCAGATGTTCTTAATGAAAGCACCAAAATGTTATCCCAAAAAATGAATCAACCCTTTTGAATATGATATGAAAGCACCAACCCTATTAGAACAGGGCAAATATAACAAAAAATAACATAAAAGTGAATGGGACACAGAGCTTTTTATAATAGTTCAGCTATTAACTCATCCTACATCCACTTTATAGCTTTGATTATTGGTTTGATCTTTGTTTGAATGAGAATACAAGGTGATTGAGATGGAATTAGTCAAAAGCACAAGTGTTAGATTCTATGCTCTAGAATTTGTCAGAGGAACTGGCTTGGTGACTATAGAGTAGAGATAATGATTAAAGAAGAGACATGGCTTTTGCTTAGTGATGGTAGAAACTAGATCCTTTGTTGTTTACTCTATGTTTTTTATTTATAAAGTAGCAGTTGCATTGGACCAAGCAGAGTTGGAGCAAAGCCCATAAAAGAGACTAGAAGAGTGTGCAAAATTGTGAACCAATCCGTGTTAAGCCACATGTCAGTACCAACCTCTCAAGTCCGTGCCGACATCTATGGTTCGACCCAAGTAGGTTGAATCCTTTTGCATCCTTCATGCTACTTGATTTTCTGGTGTTCCAAGTTGTTGTTGGTAGATAGTTGATATTGGTGATGATTCCTTCATCACTTGATTCAGTCTGCCGATTGATTGCAAACTTTCACTCTTGGTATTTGATTGATCAGAATCCTTTGATACTTCTCGGGTACACATAAGGCACTACAAAGTTTGTTTGAATAATATGGGAATATAAGAAGTCATCACCGACTTGATGAAGTGAGTGTCAACATCTCATACTTGTTTCTTTTTGGTTAAACTTCTTTGAGTTGTTTTACAAGCACACTTAGATCTGCTTGTAAGATTTCAAGTCGTTTTGTCTTCTTCTTTATATTCTAACTTCTATTGCTCTCTGCTTGGTTAAAACCTAGTTAACATTTGCACTCAAGAGTATGCTTTCATTGAAAACAAAGTGTGGTCTAAAACAAGATAAATTCTGAATTGCTGTTCTGCGAATTTCAATTGAATACTTAGGCACCGTCTCATGATGTTGCTTTTATTTGTCTTTAGTCAATCGATTTTTGTTTATTGTCTGCTTGAACGTGGATATTGGCTATGTGGTTTTGACGATTGAAATCGCAAGCAACTTCGTATCATCGAATAAGCTTAGTGTGGAAGATTTGGTGGATTTTGGATGAAATATGGGATATCGGTAACGACTTCTCATGTCGGCACTGAAATGGGTACTTAAGCCGTATTTTTTCTCCTATAAGTTGTACTTGGTACCTCACCCCCTTCATTTCTATCTTCTAGCTACCGAATTCTCAAACCCTACAGCTAAACCTTCCAACACCGAATTGAACTTCACTACCACTTTGACTTCACCATCGACCTACTTTCGCTAGACCACCATGTGCCGATGTCTCCTCCAGCAATTCATCGTCATCCGGAACAACCTCTGCCGTCAAGTTCACTACATGTGATTTCAGACCCTATCTCACTTTGAACCCTAGGCCCAATTGAATCATTGAGTTCAAGTTGACTGCAAGGTAGATGATGGGGTGTCTTGAAGAGGTGATGGAGGAAAAGGCTAAGGTTTGGCGATATTAATCCGATGAAAGGCAATTAAGTCGGGGTATGTGTGCATTCAAGGATGAATCTAAGATTTGTTTATATTGAGTGCACACGACTCGAAAAATAAATTTGATTTTATGGATTCGATTTTCTTTCGGTGAGATTGATCAAGTTCCAATCTTAGGATGGACTCTATTATAATTCCTTTTTCATTCTGGTAATCCTAAAAAGAGAAGACATTCTACGTTACTTCGGACAATGGATCCATTATCGATCGTTGATCGATAACAGGTAAGCATAGAAAAATAGCTCCAAAGGAACATACAGATTGCTTTTCGAGTATGAGCGAGCTATCTACGTTGGATGATATGTTCATAGTGTTTGGGGAAGTGTGTTTTTTTATATAGATAATGCATTGCACTTGCCCTAGTTAACGCTTAGAATTCGATTGGTTAACACTTGTTGGCTTCCTTTGAATTTCAAACGTTGGTCACATAGGTATTTCAAGTTAAATTTTACCTGACCATGTTGAACGCCAAGTTCTGCTACCTTAGCATGACTTGTTAATCGACTCATTGTAAAACTAGTGAAGGACACTCTACTCCTTCTCAAGGTGCATCCACTACCGCTCCAATTTCACCTTTCGTTTCGATTGGATCCAACCAACCCACGACCTCGGGGGCTGAGAGTCAGATAGTGCTAATGATCCTATTCTGCCCTAGTTTCCTCCATGGTTATCATAACTGACCCGCCGAAGAAGATACCTTCATTGCTGACAGAGAAGATGCTTAGTAACATTTTGCTTGCAACATGGCATCCCAGTAGACGATGTCCGCCTTCTAGTGAGAGATGAATTTGCACGTCGTCCCCTACTTGGTTTCACCACTTGCAATCGATATTGTGCCTTAGCGGCAGTGTTCTGCATTTTAACTCCTTTTTAAGGAATTTCTTGGGAGAAGTCGGGCTCGTGCCATTTTAGGTTCATTCGAACGGACTTATTTTGTCGAGCTCTTTATATATCCAATTCAAGAAAATGTTTGAACGCCCACCACAATTTAAAGAACTCATATATCTATTCAAGTTCAAATGGAGAAAACTGTGCACGTCTTTTGTGATCAACGAGGCTTGGACAAGATGCAAGCTCATCAGGAAACTTCACAATAAATTCTCTATGTTTAAAATTGAATATTTCTTCGTATGTTATCCATAAGGATTCAATCGATTTTGATTAAAAGAAAGTGAGTTTCTCTCCATTAATTTCTCCTATATTGGGGCCTCTATGTTTTAAACTTGATGTGTTCCCTCCATAGGTATTCTAGAGCGGGATAAAAGATCAAAGCATAAGAAAATGCTCGAATATCTAAAGGCCATAAAAGCGAGCATACGTTACGTCAAGTCCCTTTTGACGAATGAGAATCTACAAGAATATGGACTTCTCGCAGCGTAAAGAGTATTCGATACTGAAACTTCAACAAGGAGGGGCTCTGAATCATGCACTCACTCTAATGCCTCCCCTTATGGCTCCAACAAGGGTACTAAAGGAGAAGAAGATGAAGATGTTTCCAGTGAAAATATGAAGTTTCCGTTGATGTAGAGGCTAATGAGCCCATTGAGGGTGTTGAGGAAGAGGCTATTGAGGCAATGGCTGACGAGTCCATGCATGATGACAGTCCCATCGATGAGGGTGGCGATGTTAGATTTCCCACAATCCCAGAGGAAGATGAGTTGGTTCAAATGAGGGATGGGAAACAACCAATGGTTATGGAGGGGGGAGAGATTTCTAATGACAAGGACGACAACGATTACAACACCAGTAGGGGAGAGGAGGAGTCATTTGGGGAACCTTCGATGATCAGTCCCGACCTTTCGGATCTTCCCTCCTCGGACCTATTGACTACTGAAGCACTGATCCCTGAACTCCCTACTTCCCTACCTTTGGGAACAACTACCTATCGAAATCCCCCAATCCGCTAAAGGCTGAGCTACGAAGACCCCCATTGGAGCCACAACATCTTCTATTTTGTGAGGGACATCGCCATCCATATAAATGAACACGAGGATTTCTCCATTAGCAAAATGATAATTGCGACTGGCTCGAAAATCGACATTTCCTCAAGTGAATTTATGAGCAAGGGTGATAAGACTCTGGTCTTCAAAACCTATTGACGCGGTTGGTCAAGTATATTGGGGGGTTATTGGCACTTCACACTTCACATTCACTTTAGGATCTTGGACACACATGTTTGCTTTGAGTTAAGTCCTAGAGTTATCAGTATTGACATCGTTCTTGTATTCGTTTTAGGTTCCATGGGACATGGGTTATATCATCAATTACGCCAGGATGCTAGCTCCCGTAAAGGCAAGACTTCGAACCTAGCGTATCGCTCTCCTCGTTAAATGGAAGAGGAGAGAAGGAAAAGAAAAGATGATAAAACTTTCCACTGGGAAAGAAAGCGAGAGGGGGGATAAGAGAAAAAGGGACAATAAGAGTGGTGCCTCTAGCAATGAATACAAGCAACACAGAGACTCTTATGAGGGCCCTAAGGCTTTGTTATCCATTGCTTACCCTCGCACCAAAGCTCAGAGAGCCGCAATGCACGAAGTCCCTTTGTCTTGGGCCATAACTGCTGTAGCTGCCTCTACTTCTTCTAGTTGAAGGGAACATTTCATATGTAACGACCCACCCTTTCCGACCCCCGAATGTCGACACTAACACATCCACGGTATACATGTACTGAGCACTTAAGTGCTGGAAAGATGGATTGTTAGGGCAAAAGAAAAAGAAATAGAATAGGAGAGAAGAGAACACAATATCAGAATCTCCTACGTGGAATGATAACATATAATATCTCAAAAGGTCTTTATCAAATAGAAAACCTTTACATACATACATCAACCTGGGAAAACTAACTTATCATCTGTCTGGACAGTTATAACAACCCGTCCTCATAAATGCTAATATACACAATCAAATAATGTAGTGGAAAATAAGTACGGAAAGAAATAATCCAGCTCCTGTCCAATACCTCCAATGAAGAGCAGTTAAATCTGAAACATACTCGAGATGATCCGAGCATTATAAGAGAATAACACCTAGATTAGTCTGGTAAGCCAATGTGAGAAACTCTAATCACATAGAATTTATTATATCTTAAAACCGTTCAAAACAAGGGTATATATTGTAAGACCATGTCATTTAAATATAGGTGGGTTTTTCCTTACGATAACCAAACCATTCTATTATAAAATCCAGTGATAATATAATATAGTCTAAGGTGCAGATTATAAAAAGTCACATAATTGTGATGGAAATGAGTATACATCACAACAATAATAGGTATAAAACCACAACTGCTACGAGATGTTTGTTAATTTTGTAGGATTTTCACGTATATCTCTTAGGGAAGTTGAATCTGAAATACTGCACAAGGATTAGAAATATTCTTCTGAAGCATCGTATATCTCTAGTGAATGTACATAGGAAACCATAGCTGGTCTTGCTAAGACCTTATGCATCGCTCCCGCATGCATATCCCATACATATCTCTAGAAATGGATTCGCATGCACCCTATGAGTTTGCCATCCCTACTGGCTATGTATCTTACCTTTGGTTTTTTCCATGCTAATGAGGAGGCTACGTCTGGCATTCCAGCCCATGAGTCACCACCGAACAGATCTTCTACACGAGCTCTAACTCGAACAAATCACGAAACCATACATGGACTTCCATATCTCAAATAGATCTAGGAACCATACATGGATTCCTCAATAGATCCTGGATTCACACATGGTTTCCATACCTCAACAGGTCTTGGAATCACACATGGATTCCCACATCCTGAATAAATGATAAACAACTACATGTGTTTGAGAATCCCAAATAGATCTCAACTCTCCATATTGATTCCAGCATCACGAACCAATCATGAAACCATCACAAAGCAATCAAGAAGCCATCACGAAGCAAACACGAACCTCTTTCAAAGCATAGAACACGTATATGGTTTTGGAGTGGTTATGGTTTCAAGTCATCTTATATAAGTACACTTCCTCACTTATCGGGTGCTCCAAAACCAATCGATCGATTTTCTAGGAACCTCAACCTAGGTTCTGTGGAAAATAAACATATGTACATAAGATCACAGATCACCTCCTAACTGTTTAAGCAAAAGAATTTGTTTATCATTATTCTAGAAGAGTTAAATTAGTTTATACGTAAAATATAGTATCATCGAAAATAACTATACCATATAATTCCCATATTTCTTCTAGATATTTCCAGAGTATATTATGGCCAATGATTTTGATAGTCGGTTCTTTAACTACAAGTAACAAAATGACCTAATACAATGAGAATAATCACATTTTGGAACACAAAGTCTCTCTATACTATCCATAAGCAAGTAATACACAAAGCATGATAGAAATAACCAGTACGATCGAGTCATATAAATTACTTCTAATCCTCTTTTTAATTAATCTTCATTTATTAATTAAAAACCTTTTTTATTAGTAAAAATCATTTTACTCAATGAACTCTTTTATAAAGAAATTCCATTTGTTTATTAAACTCCATTATTTGATTAAAACACCACTATTCATTTTCAATGTATTTCAATACTTCCTAAGTATTCATATACTTATCTCAATTGTATAAGTATATTAACAAATCAATTTCAAAGGGCTTAAGGAAAATGTTACTCTAGCACTATCACTACAAACCCAAAACTATTTCACTTATGATTATCTTAAAACATTCTTTTTAAAGATCTATTTATGTTCATAAGTATAACCAAAATGACTTAAAGGCGAATTTACTAACGCATTGCCACAAGAAGCCCAAAAACAATTTATACTTGTTATTCTATTTCAAATTCCATTATTAAAAATATAAGTATTTTACAAGCTCATTTATCATTATTTTAACAATATAAAATATTATCCAAGGATTTAAAAATATATGTTACCACAACATCATTTACGACAAAACCAAAACCACTTTCCTACCCCACTATCTTTAAAACACTATTTTAAAGATCCAATCACTTTTTCAAAAGTATAGTTAAATTGGTTTAAATAGATGCCGCACAAACATTGATACTAAAAAATAAAATCACTTTCATACTTGCCATTAACTTTAAGTTGTCCATTTAAATTTCTATGTATAACTGTACTTATTAAACAAGGCTATATACTTTTTTAATCAATTCATAAAAAAATTCCTTATAACGTAGTGTTATCCCGCCTTTTTGCAAGGCCGTGACACCAAGGACTTGACTAGAGTTTGAAAATGATTCGTCCCGAAGATAGGTTATCTACAGGTCTACTATGGATATAGGAAAATTTGGTCCTAGTTCGGATTGAGCTACAATTAGCATGGTACGACAATCAAAGCTATGGAAGGTAACATTCCAAATTTCAAGTCAATCGAAGTTCGTATGCTCAAGTTATGGATCGATCGATTTCCATGAGAAACAAGTTTTCTTTTCATATCGATCATACTTCTTATCCATAAATCTACATCCATCCCCCTTAGTTCATCAAGCAATAGCATTGATTCGGGTTTGTATGTTCAACAACTTTCCATTTTGTATCGATCCCACCTCTGCACATTTCGAACCGATCAACCATCTGATCGATACGAAAACTAGGGCCACGAATCGATACGAAGACAACTTGCTACCATCGACACGAAGAGCTTGGCACTAGATGGATACGAAGGAAAAAATTAAACTAAAGGAATTGATCTCTATGCATAAAATGCGGATCTCCCCCTATTTGTTTCTCCACGTCATCGATCCGAAGAAGCATCGATACGAACATAACTGATACGCATGTATCGATACACATCCTTCAGCCAAACTGCAAACTCCACCTTGGATAGATCATAATTCAAAAATCACAAGTCCATATGCTATGAAATTTTCATAGAAGCTTGCATATCACCCGAAGAACCACTATGATCAATCAAAGCTCAAATGGTACCAATCTTGATCGACGCGATATGCACTTGGATCGATCAGGATTGATACCAAATGACCCTGGATCGATCTGGTGGGCCCACCCACGTGTGAGAAGGGGTATTTTGAGTTTTGGGGGAGACATTTCCAGATCTACTCATACAAATAACACCCCTACGCCTACAGAAAAAGGACCTTTTTGATGCTTCTATGCCGTTACTCTGCTGCAACTCCATTGTAACTTAAGGACAAGTGATTTGTAGTGTTGTAATCAGTTGCCAATCATCAATAAACATCAAAACTATTCAAAGTGGACATACGCTATAATGCCAAACCACTATAAATTCTTGTCTCTTTCTATTTCTATTTGATTTAATGGTGTGATTCTTAGATTAGCCTCTTTTTCCATTTAATTTCTTTATTCCAATCTCTTCAATTACATCCGAAGAGTGTTGTGCCCAATTTTGGTACAAACACATAGGTGTTATAATCCCAAAACTCCTATTAAGTCAATTAAAAAAACAATTCTTTTACAAATACCAAACTTCCTTTTTAAAACTTCTAAATATAAAAAAAATACCTTCAAAAGGATAGATAATTACATATATTAATTTATTTGTAAAACTAAGATATTTAATAAAATACTATAAACCATTTACAAAAATTACAACATAGAATCCTTTTATTTCTTAAATAAAATCTTTAATAACCTTTAAAATCATATATATATATATAATAAAACATACTTTTAGAAAATATTTATACTATATTTTTAAAACCTTTTACTAAAAACCCATTTAAAAACCCATTTTATAATTTAAAACCATCACTTTATAAATCCATAAATGATTTTCATATTTAGACATTGATAATTTCCCATAATAAGTACACTAACGGGACTTATTAATCAGATATGAAAAAGCCATAGGATGTCTTTCAATGTTAACTTTAAAATCAAATGCCACAACAATTTGAAAGTGCATTCATCGCGACGGTTTCACTTCTACCATTTATAACTTCCATATTCAAATTCCACAAATGTCCAAACCAATTCCATTTATGTTAATCAAATCTATACATGTGTAAAACAACCCAATATATATACATATATTCTACAATTTATCCAATTTATCCAACTTAAAATATGTCAGTTATCAAGGATTTCAAAGTATGTTTATAACGACCAAAATCGTTTCTAACATATATAATGCACTATCACTTTTCACAAAGCAATATCAAACTTGTAAACAATTATTCTGGGCTACGATACATGTTATAGATTATCAAACAGTGATATTATACTCAATAATAATATTCTCACTTGTTTTACAAAACAAGGCTGGGTCCAAAAGTAATAACTCACATTGTCTGTTATACAGTTTGTATTTTCAATACAACAGCAATTATGTATAACAATTTTATAATCTACTGGTGAGTAAGACTCATGCAAGCTCTAGTTAACGCTTTTGCATTTTTGAATAGTCCAAAATCGAATGCCGTTTGATTTTAACTAGAATCCCAATTAACTACAAACTCGAGGAGTCCAATTCTGTTGCATAGATAATCCAAATACGAATTCAACGATGAAAACAGCGGCTCGATTGGATCTCGTATGAGCAAGATATGATCGTTAGAACTTAGATATAATTAAATATTAATTGACATTAATTAGTTAAGGTAATTAACTAAATTACCTTCTTCTACATCTCTATTACAAACCAGGCCAACCATTGATAGCCTCGTCGCTGTGATTTCCATGACCGTCCTCAACCTCTAAAGACTGTCGCACGTCGATTGATGACAGCTCAGACTAGGATCAACCCGAAGACACCTCGTCTCACCTCCCTACAATGACCACAGCTCGAAAATGATACCATCAACGAATGTCGTTGTTTATTTTCTTGTTGCCGCCACTACAATCCTCCTATCGCCCCCAAACTCGAGCCATGAGTAGCCCTCGTCCCCTTCTCCAACGTCCCTTCAGGGCCATCACCCTACAACCAACGATGATGATAAAATTCCAAACCATAGTCGCGACGTTCATCACAACTTTATCGCTGCCTTGGCTCAATCCATGACGATGTAATCGTTCACAACACTCAACGCACCATGCCGAACTTTTTCTAGTTTGGGCCATCATTAGAAACGGCCCCTAGAGGTGCCAACAACCATGGCCATTGGATTTGGCTAGGTTTAGGGTTAGGTTTTTAGAAAATAAAGACAGTAAGGTCCTTATATAGAGGATTTTCAAACATTATTCACCCTCCAAAATCTCAAACTCCAAAGGAGGTGTGCTCACTGGCATTCCTAGCTAATTACCTCCAATTCGAACATAGTGGAACTAGTATCAAGACCCAATTCCATTATATACAGAAGTCATCTTTTCAAATTAAATTAAATTATATTTAATTCCTAAAATCAATTGCTATGTATTTCTAGCTCGCTTGACCACACAGTACGTTCGATCATCACGAAACTTAATGGCGTATAACAATTCATTATTACAGATCTGAAAGTAATAGTTTTTTCAAAATTTGGGATAGTGGCCCGGAATGATATTTTCACGTGTTAATTAAAACGAATTAGTATAAACCAATTTAATCACTTTTAAGTCAAAATTAAAAGCCTACTATCATCTTATTCAAACATAATTTAAATAAGCTTTGGAAATAATATTTATTTAAATTAAATCTAAGATTCAATTATTAAATAAATATAATATTTAATTATAAAATGTTAAAAAATTTGGTTCGTTTCATTGTACTTCCGCTTGGCCCTCCTATGCTCCAACCTGCTTTTCCGCACCTGTTCTTAAAGGGAGTTAAATTTGATAAAAATATAAAGCCCCTTAATAGAGTCACTTCCCTTCACAATCTTGAGATAGTCCGTGAAGACCTAGAAGCCAGTTGTGATTGGCAACATCTTATGAAGGGCCTTTCAGATGTGAATCGCATCAATTACCAAGAGATCCTTTCGTTTGAAGCTGAAAGGGATAGCCGTGGTAAAGTGACCAAGGTGACACTGAAATTGCCAAATTGAAGGATAAGAGGGACACGACCTTGGAAGGAAAGGCTCTAAGTGACAAACTATCAACCGAGGCCAACTGATCTCACGACAGAGTGCTAATCGTGATCGAAGATTAGCTGATGGATGCTCAAAGGGAGTTCTATAAGCTAACAGAGAAGATCACTACTACTGAAATCCTAGTTATCGTTGGTCATATTGTTGTCATTGCTGATCAGGCCGCTGAGCTCACTCGTCTTCATGAGGAGAATGAGTGGTTAGTGAAAGAGAAAGAGCAGGCAGCCTCCAGTAAGCTAGTAGAAGAGATCGACCATTTGGTCACCAAATCTAAACTAACATAGCTTCGGGCCGAGTATGATGATGCGATAAGCAAAAATGGATGCCAGGTTGCTCCACCTCTACAATAGCTACATGATGGAAAAGGGAAGCTTGAAATGGCTTGGTAACAACTATCCCTAGATTCTTATCGTGGTATGGGAGGAAGTGTTGATCTGGTCGGAGCAAGCTAAGGATTTGCGCTGGGAAGAAGAGCTAATGGCTGTGTTCCCGACTTTCGAAGATATATATTTTAACTGTTGGCAAAGTTATGCTTTAAGAAGAGAAGGAGAAGGAAAATGCCAATGCTGCAGCTAATGCTCTCACTGGCCTAAGATTTTTGGCCCAGCATCAAACACTTATACCAACTTCTCAAGAGCTAATGGCGACCACTTTAGTATCCTCAGCTGTTATTTCTGAACTTGCTTCATGCATCTTGTAAAGCCTTGGGTGAGCCAAGTCTTATTCTAATTATCGTGCAACCCTCTAAGATGGGGATTGGCAAAGAAGCCTTCGAAGTTAAAGTTCACAATTGCACTCCTGGCTTTGGTATTTCTCTCATCTCTCTGGTGCTACAAGCACTTCGATTTACTCTGGCATCCTTTTCTAAACTATCCACTTCTCTTTCCCAACTTGTAGAATAGCCAACTCTCTCGCCACCTCTTCCAACTGCACAGGGATCAAGAGCTGCCATTATCTTCACTGCTTCGACCATTGTCTTCGTAGTCGCTTCTGGCACAGTTCATGTTTGTGGCTCCGGGCCTGGGCCCAACTTCGAACAGATAACAGCTTTGTAGAACGTGGAGAGGCCTTTGTGTCATAGGAGGAGGAGGTAATAGTCACCAGTGAGTTAAGGCCAACATATACGAAAACCATGGCTGTAAGACTAGAGGAAGAGAAGAAAGATCACCAAATGAAGAAGGAGAACAAGGAGGAAAATTGCAAGACTCCTATTACCATCAAGCTAAAAGTTTCGAAGTGGGGCAGTGTGACTACCAACGGGTCAGAGGGGATCAGCTCCCTATAAGAGGGGAGACTAGTAAGGATAGCAAATAGAAGATCTCGATATTCCGAGGCAGAAGCAGCAAAGGAAGGAAAGTGGAAAGTAGTCGTGATGGGCTCGAGCACCAGTAGAGCAGGGTACTTGTTGTCTTTTTGTATGTTTTTGCATTGTCAGAGTATGTATAGATATAGAGTCTGTACTTCGAATCTTTTTCTTTATTGTTGCATCAGTAGCGTCTATACCTTCTCTTTTTATTGTCTAAAACATAATGACATTGTGTGGGTACGACCCCCGCTATTTGATATTGTATATAAAATAATATAGATAATGAAAAGATCAGCATTTCCACTGTAATATCTTCTATGCACTTTTCTATATTCTACGTATTGTGCCTGTTTATATACCACTGTGTGTGTACATAATAATAATATAACTACTCGTCTTATAATCCCATATTATATGCCATTGTACTGTATGATGTGATGTATTCATTTACCGCAATTCTATTGCATGTAAATGGTGTAAGTAATGTAACTTGTAGTTATTTGGCATACTACTTTACTTAGTTTCACCATGATTGCCAAAATTCTCTGTTCAACAAAAGAGAACCATGGTGTGATTTGATTTGTTTTAACCAAGTGTTCGTGCATGCTTCCCCCCGCTCCATGGGGCTAGTTGCTCTGTACACCTGATCTGAACACCTATTATGAGACCGGATACTCTAGCCAACTCTCTTTTGTCCCAGTCAGTGTCATATTGTAGCTCCTATCTTTGGGAACTCATGGTTCACATGCTCGGTTCAAAGCATCTTTTACTTCAGTTGCTATCGACCTTCTACAGTTCGGTATTTAGATTCTATCTACACATCATTTTTTATATCCAAAGACCTATGGATAGCTCAACCCCTTGGATTCTCCATTAATTTCACCTGTCTCCAAGCGATGTCTAGTTTTGGTAAGTCTATGCCAATTTTCTCAATCAGCATTGCAAGCCCGAGATCGAAATTCTCTACCAATCCTATAGTTTTGAATTTACATGGTAATGCCGGGGCAACATCGGTCTTTTAGAAGATAGAGATTGATTCATAGCAATCCTGTAGTAAATGAGTTTCCTAATGTTGCTGGGCCAGCGCTTGTATTAGTGACTAGAAAAATTGATTTTTTTTGTCGATTTGTTGGTTCTGGAGTCAATGCTTCCTTTCGAGTAAGAAGCATTTCCTTTATCAGGTAAGTCATATGTGCACTACTTTTGAGAATGCAATTCCATTGATTCAATGAGCGATACGTGGTTTTTTAAATAGCATGTGCAAGTATTATGTAGTTGAATGTGGTTCCATCGTTTCAAGCAACAACTTGCGGATTATGAGATGTGCACAATGATGAGTTACTTACGTGCACGTAGTTCCATTGGTCTAAGAGGTGATGCATGACTTATGAGATGCACGCGCGGGAATAATGCACACTTGAACAAGGTTCCAGCGGTTTGAACGGTGAATAAGTGAAGCGTACACGAACTTATTTTCATCTATTCAAGTAGCAAGAGAATGGATGCATCTTGAATGTAGTTCCATTGGTTCAAGTAGGAGGAGAATGGATGCTTACTTGGATGCAGTTCCATTGGTCCAAGTAGCATGCTTACAAGAGCACGGTTCCATCGGCTCAAGAAGCATCGTGTAGCTTATGGGTGTGCGGGGGATTTGGACTTTCCCGATGTTGCCAGAGTAGCTTTGGTTCATAGAAGGCCAGGATCAATTTTCCCCTTGAGCCAATTTTACCGTCGAATCAGCGATTTTCTTACATTAATATGATTTCATTATTTCAAGAAGCAAAATTTTTACTACTAGGATGAAAAGAAAGGCATGTCCTGCCTATTTACAATGCCCCCGATGTCCTTGGTTGGCTTATTCGCGTAAATAAAAAAAAGCATATAGTAGTATTAAATAAATTAATACCATGGAAAATCATTGTTCTAGGCATGGGGAATCAGAATTCCATTGACCGTTGTCGTCTTTAAAGTTTCTTCTCCAAGTTTCCAGCCGATGACGTAAGGTCCTTCCCAATTTGGGTCAACCGCTAGCATACCCTGAAAGATCCATTATAGGAAGAGATCCCCCACTTTGAAGGTGTGGTTGCATACTTTGGTGTTGAAGTGTCGCACTACCCTCTTCTAGTAGCTGTGGTCTTTAGTTCTGCTTCCACCCACTTCTCGATCTGGTCAAGTGACTCGAGCACATGCTGCTCGTTTTTGTTTTGATTGAAGTGTCATCTTCGATGAAAGGGACTTTAAGTTCCACTAGGATTATTACTTCTAAACCATATGCCAAGGCGAATAGTGAGTGTCTGGTCATAGATTTATATGTTGTTCTATAAGCCAATCATGCAAATGAAAGTTCATCTACTCAATTTCCTTTAGCTTTCATTAGTCCCTTCTTCATGGTGGATTTGGTGACTTTATTCACTGCTTCCACTTAACCGTTTTCTTACTGGTGCACTACCACGTAGAAATTATCCTCGATCCGATAACGCTCGTAGAAGTCCTTGAATTTCGCACTCTTGAACTAAGTTCCATTGTCCGTGGTGATTTTCTACGGTACTCCAAACCTGCTAATAATGTTTCCTATTACAAAGTTAATTACTTTTTTAGTGGTAATAGTGGCAAGCGGTTCCACTTCAACCATTTTCTAAAGTAATCAACTGAAACAATAACATACTTGGCCCTTCCTTTTTCTATCATTAACATGTCGATTAGATCGATTCTCCAAATTGAAAATGGCCAAGGGCTGACCATTTACAAAAGTTACGTGAATGGATTTCTTAGGATTTTGAAAATCTCTAGCATCAATCACAACGCTTGGCGTAGTCCATTGCATCTCGGTTAATTGTGGGCCAGAAATATCCATAACGTAGAAACCTTTTTGCTACCATCTACCCTCCAGCATGGCCACCATAGCTGCCTTTGCAGACTTCCATTAGAATCTTCTTGGCTTCGTATTTGGTTACATACCTAAGTAGGGGGAGGAGAAGCCTCTCCTATATAGCACTCCATCTTATAATAGATTCGAGGTGCCTTTCGAATGAGCTTCTTTCGTTCATACTACGTTTTGGGGAGTATGCCCTTGAGAAGGTAGTCGTGGCATCATTCACGGTTCTCCCTCTTTGATGGTCTCCACAACATCGGCATCCGTTTGATATATACTGGGAGCCATCAGCACTTCCATTGGAATCAATCCCATGGCCTGCACATCTCTGGAGCTGACTAGTTTGGCCAATTAGTCAGCCTTTATATTGTTTTCTTTAGGAATATAGGCTATGGAATTGTGTTCGATGTCGTTAAGAAGCTCCCACGCTTTTGATAAGGGGCAAGATTTGCCCCTTTAGTTTGATAGTCCCTCTTTACCTAATAAATGACTAGCTGAGAGTCGCTGTAGATATGCACAACTTTTATCCCTAGTTCCTTCACAATTTTCAATCCTGTTATCAATGCCCCATACTCCACCTTGCTGTTAATAGCAGGGAAAACTAATCTTAAGTTGTAGTAGATCGATCACCCTTCGGGAGTCTCAAGCACAACTCCCGCTTTTGCGCAGAATTTGTTTGATGCGCCACCGATAAACAACATCTATTGTGACACCACTTTCGTTGTCTCCTGCTCTTCATCATTGCAAATGGTGAATTCCATGTTGAAATCATCCAATGCCAATCTGTTAATCGCCCTCCAAGGATGAGAACTTATGTCATACCGGCTCAAATCAATATTCTACTTTAGAAATCGCCCTAAAGTCTCAGGTTGATAAAGTATTTATTTTAAAGGTTGATACATCTCTTCATCTATCCTCGATGCTATCAGTAAGAAATATGCTAAATTTTACAATTTCTAATAGTTACATTCAACACCAGTGTAGCATTTACTTATGTAGTAGACGGGCTGTTGAATTCTAACTTCCTTTCGTACATATGCTGCACTTAAAGGATGATGGGACACTGCCAAGTAGATGAACAATTCTTCTCCTTCCAATGTCTTGGATAGGACCGGTGGAGTCTTCATGTGTCATAGTATCCTTTAAAGGTCTTTTGACAATCCTGGTTCCACTCGAAGTTCTTATTACCTTTTTTTCAGTGCAACGAAAAATGGTATATAATTGTTTGTCACATTAGAAATGAATCGACTTAGTACTACGATCTTCCCATTCACGCTATGCATTTCCTTTATTGTTGAGGGGGCTGTGACATTCCAAAGAGTGCTATCTGCTTGGGATTAGCTTCGACGCCTCTTACATTTACTATGAACCCAAGAAATTTTCCCGCTGAAACATCGAACGGGCACTTCAAAGGGTTCAATTCATCACATACTTATGAAGGATTTCAAATATTTTCGAGATATTATCTAGATGTTTTCCAAATAATTGCGACTTCACAAACATGTCATCCAAATATATCTCCATCGTCCATCGGATTTGATTCTTGAACATTGCATTTACTAATCTTTGGTAAGTTGTATTAGCATTCTTTTAGTCGAATAGCATCATGCTATAACAATATGATCCTAAGTCGATGATGAAGCTAGTGTTTCCCTGATCATGCTTATGCATCATAGTTTGATTGTATCTTAAGTTGGTGTCCATGAATGAGAGCATCTTATGTCCCAAGGTTTCATCAACTAGCTAGTCGATTCTAGGCGGGGGAAAACTATCCTTATGGAAAGATTTATTCAGATCCGAGTAGTCAACACAATTTCACCATTTCCCATTTGATTTCTTGACTAACAAAGGGTTTGACACCCATTTAGGATATGTTGCATCACAGATAAAGTTATTGGCCAGCAGCTTATCCACTTTTTCCTTCAATGCAGCGAATCGCTCCAGACAGTCTTATTGGTGTGAATTTAGGACCGATATTAAGTACATGACACACTATCTCCAATGATATCCCACCGTATCAGAACATCCAAGCGAACACATCCAAATTGGCATGAAGAAATTTTATCAGTTCGTTTTGCATCTTGATTCCATGTTATGGACCTATCTTTAAGACAAGAGTAGGGTCATCCATGTCAATAGGGACAACAACCGTAAACTCTATCAGCACTTCCCGCTCCTCCCTTGAACTCTTCTTCCCAGGATCCAAAGCCTTGTCAAATGGACTATGGTCACTGAGCCAGGTGCGGTTCTATAATTGCTATGCTTGCGATTCACAAATGTAGAGAGACTGCGGTAGATTCTTACATTTCTCATAACGCTTAGATTTACGTTATTTAGAGATATAGGATTCTCTTGTAGCGCTTTAGCTCCGCTTAATATTCCAACTTTATTCTCCATTGCGAAATTCATGATAAGGCACTAGGGAACCAAAGCTATCCTGAAATTTGCAAGGGACGGTCGACCTAAGAAAGGTTTGTAGTAGATGTTTCATTGACTATCACGAAGTTGTGGATAAGGACTACACTTCATTCTCCATCTCCAAACTCTACAGGTAAGTCAATCATCCCAACTAGGTGTCTTGGTTCTCCTATGAAGCCCTGAATCTTAATTCGACATGCATTTACATCTTTAAAGCTTATCGTCATTTGATCGAATGATGTCGAAGTAAGATGTTGACCAAGCAACCACTATCAACCAATACCCAACGCAGAAGTGCCAGTCTAATTTTGATGGTTACGTCACCGGGCCGAGAGTTGGTGCCTCTATTCCTTCAGTATAGTGACTTTGAAATAAAATGCCATCTGTGATTGTTTTCTGTTATTTGGCCAAGGTTCCATCCTTAATCGCATAACCAGTTTCCTTCGGAGCAAGCTTTAGCTAACTGGCATATCGCCCCATTTCACTCAAACTCTTCCATGCTAGGTGAAGTCCTCTATAAATGGTACTTATGACGAGTCTCTGATCAGTCTGATGAGTTCCTTCTCCAATGGGCCCACCTTGATTTCCTTGATTGCGTGAAGTTAAGGTCCAGTTGGTTGGTCAGAGTTTTATGGTTTCTTCATGTACTATTGGAGCCTATTGTTCCTTATTAGTTCCTTGATTAAGTCCTTCAGATGCCAACGTTCATTTGTCTTATTCCAATGAGTCCTATGGAAGTGGTAGAACTTCCCTGATTGCTTTTGTTGTTTATATTCTTCCTTCCTAGGAGGCTTGTTGTATCGCTCAGATCTCTGAGTCGCATGGTAGATGTAACAACCCTAATTTTTCAGTGTTATTTAAATAGAATAAATAAAGATTTAAATAGGAGAATTTAACATTTAAAATGTTTTGTTGGAATGATGTTGTTTATCTGTGCAATATTTTGGAAAACAAAATTTATAATTTATTGATGTAAAATACTATTTTTAAAACTCGTTAAATAATGAGTTAGAATTTTCGAAATATTGTGTAATTTAAGGAGTTGTATAAAGAATAACTAATATTATTAAGTTTAATAATTTTTTGTAAGATAATAAAAATATTCAATTGATTTTGGATCTTTTATTTCCATAAGTAAAAGAAAATGGGTGATTAATAGACTTGCTTTAAAGTAGTGTTAAAATCAATTAATAATTGATATGAAAAATTAGAATTGATTATTTAGTAAAAAATTGATTGAAAGTGTAACTAGAAAAATTAAGAACAATTTAGCAAGCAAAAGGAGATAATATACTAGTAATTGGGTTATGGTTGCCTAACCCAAATCCCATTAGGATGTTAAGAAGACAAGAAACTCCTTTCTTCTTCTCATTATATGTTTAAAACTTTACAGTAAAAATAAACATCTCCTTCTCCTTATTTCTTTTTTTTTTAGCAAAGCTAGCCGTCTTTATAGTGGGTCGTGCCACTGTATATAAAAATGGGAGAACAGGTGCTCTGCACATGCACAGAGCAACTTAGATGGAGAAAAGTTTAAAGAACAGGAGTTAGACAAGAAAGCCTAAGCTACTAATACAGAAGAAACTAATCTTCCTCAGAAGAGGAAGAACAATGTCGTCCATCATCCGCACTAGGTCCAAAAACATGCGAAAACCTTGAGAAGAGAACTGCCAAACGTGGATCATAACCAACAGAACCAGGCGAGTAAAGAAATTTCCTATCCCAAGTGACATCAAAAAACTTACTTTTGTTCTCTTCTCCTAACTCACCATCCGTAATGAGGCTCAATCCTTCTCCCACAATACGATACATAAGATATCGACTCTCGCCACCAATCTCACTAATAAAAGCATAAAAAATGTCCCTTTCAGGCGAATATCTCATATCAGAAGGAGAGTGAACCCAAGCACGCTCATCCGAGTACCAGGAAATGATATCAAAAGCGGAAGTAGAAGGTTCCACCTCCAGGGAAGAAGGAGGAGACGCAGAGGAAGGGGCTAGAGCAGGCACAGAACCAGAAGGAGCAACGCAAACCAACGGGACAGCAGGAGGAGGCTCCACAATAGGAGGGACTAAATCAAGAGCTAGAGGCGGAACAGATGAGGGATCAGGAGGAGCAGGAGCAGCAACCTTCCGAACCCACTTACGGACACGAGGACGAGGAAGAGGCGTCCGGTCAACGAAAGGGACAACCAGACCTGGACAGGCTTCACACAATGACCAAAAGACTGACAAGAAGTACAAATCTCCTTCTCCTTATTTCTTAAACCTAGCTCTCTCAAAAATCAAGTTTTTAAATCAAAATAAATTGTTGAAAATTGTGATAAAATCAAAGTAAGTTTTCCTAGTTCTAATTCAATCTTTAGTCAAATTGATTTTTAGTTTATAATAGGTTTTGATTGTTGTTGCTCTTCTTTTAGTTAAGGCAATACTAGGGTTTGCTGAAATATGATTTGCAAGTTATAATAGAAGTGTTTGGCTTATTGAATTAGTGAATAAGATAGGCTCAAACCTCACAACTACTTCTATTCTTAATTTAATTACTAATTTGGTTGTTAGGTGAATTGTGGTTGAATTAATCTATGTTTGGTTATGATAAATTACATATCTTGTTGCCATATTCTTTAATAGTTGAAACACTATTTTCAATTTGAAAACCCTTATCATATAATCATGAATTTCTTGTTGATGTCTATATGCTTGAATGAGTGTTAAATCAGGACTTTAAAACTCAAGATGATCAAAGCTGAAAAACAGGGATAAATGGAGCAATTATAGGCCACCAGCACAGCCTGGGGATCAACTCAGGCACTACGACCAGTGGACCAGTCCTACATTACCAATGTACCGGTCGTGACCTAGGCTGAGCCCAAGTCACACCGTTTCAGGTCTAGGACTGATGGTCTCACACACGGGTAGGGCTGGGCATGCTGATTAGGTTAAATAAGTAGTCAACAGAATAAGAAAAGTAAACTAAACGCATAATTAAAGATTAGATGTAGGATCTGATAAAACGTTAAGGTGCGTTTGAAGTAGCCCAAAGAGAATTTGAATAAAGAGTGCAATGAAGCAGTTTGTCGTAGATTTTTAGTGCATAAAGAGCAAGTCTAACTTAGTTAATTTGGGTTAGAAGGAAGTATGAGACTTCAATTGGACGTGAGGATACTCTAGGATGGCTACCTAGGGTAGGCCTAATGAAGCTGCACCTCTGGAGGCAGGTCTGTGGTGTTCCATCAAGAGTGTATGCCTTGACTGCTTTTGCATTGCATTCCTAACGAAGCGGATTTTTGTAGGCAGTCAAGAGGTGGATGATGGAGTGGGATATTCATATGAAACCACACACTAGTTTGCGAGTAGTAGTGGGCAATATCCAAAAGGATATCATAAGTGGAGATCAGCCATCTTCAGTCAGAGCGAGTTTGGGAAAGACTAGAGTTAAACCAACAGGCCAATGATTCTTTCACTATCGAGACATTGGATGAGGAGCATGGTCAATTGTATGTTTAGATTGTTTGCATTAGGGCACAACCACTTTGCTCTTGAAAGGTCTTTCGATTAGTTAAGGGGGCTACATGGGGCCAAAGCTAAGATGAGAAAAGTGATAGACCAAGTAGAATATTTTTATTGTAGGCCCAATGAAGCAGACCTTTACGGATATAGAATATCCCCGATCGAGTTTCGCACAAGCTAGACCTTGCTGGGAGAATTCAGGGAGTAGATAAAACAATTACATATTGTCCTCAAGGTACGCCTTGGGGGTACATTGTGGATATCCGAATATTAATATAAGCTAGTGCAGATGCAGTTTCACGTTTCCATAGTAGACGATGGAACATCTATATTGTTGGCCTCACAAAGCTATCCTTTAAAGATGTAGTTATAGTATGCTCTAGTAGCGAGACGATGGGGTCCTTTTTGAGGAGGATACGGAAGGTGCTATGGGTAGTACCTTGGACTGATGCGGTCTTAGGGCATGTAGCTGCATAAATATATTGGTCATTCGGTCTTAATCTACTAGGGAGTAGATAGGTACGATTCACATATAGAGGATGATAGTGTTATAAACCCAATAAAACTAATATAATAGAAAATGGAAATAGAACGGTATATATAGAATTATGCTTAGAAGTGTATAATTTGTCCATTCACCAGAACTTTAGTTCTAACCCCCTCCTCATATCATCCCATAGGTTAGATAGATGGCAGAGATTTTCCAGCTTTGAGACACTTGTTTAGAAAGTGTTATTACTTGGTGAGCATTTACATATTACTATATTTTACTCAGTTCCTTTGTGAGATATTTATTTAAGCTGTGATATGTTTATCTTTGCCAATTTGCAAGATATCAGACACCCAACTCGAGCTTCAATGGATTTAGGTTTTAGCGATTTTGCAAAAAATCGGACCCACTGGAACTTGAGTTGTTACATTTGGTATCAGGGCCTAGGTTAGTAGATCATAAGTTAATTAGGAAATATGAGTGAACGTATTTGTATTTTCGAACAAAATATAAATATATTATGTACTAAAATCCAAATAGTGCCCAATTTTAGATTTTAACATATGGAAAGTTTTTAGAAGTATATTTGTGTATAGTTTGCTAGTTGGGTTTGGAATGACCCAAGGATGTTGATGTGACGCCCCACCTCTATACCCACGCTAGCCAAGAATACTACGGAGTAATGCTGTCGACTAGCACGGAGAATAAGGCTGTTGAGGAGCGACCATCTGTATAATTGCTTTGTGCGAGTACCGATATGCCTGATAAAAATATAACTTTTCATCTCAAGAGGAAATCCGATATACCGACACAAACTCAAAGCCACTACACAGTGGCTATAAAGGTCTTCGGAAACAAATATAGAAATAAACATAACACAAATCAGTCACAGATAATTCATATCACAAAGGCGGAAATAGATATGAATATAACACATGAAAGTGTACATCAGAGTAGTGGTCAAACAAGATCCACAATATCAAAAAGAATAGATACAAGTGCTAGACAAAAGAATAAGTATACATCATAGAGTCTGTATCTCAAATGTATGCAACAAAAACTACTAATCTAAGTAGTTAGCCAAAAGATCATATGATAACCCCAGAAGAGAAGTCAAGCAGAAGCACCTGTAACATCTCGGTCTGACCCGAGTATTATTTAATAAGAAAATAATAAACGGATCAGTCTAGCTATAAATATCAGATGAAATGATATAGAATAAGAGATATGACTAAACGTATAATAATCACAATGCCAAGATGTGATAAATAAGTAATTGAAAAATCAACAAGAGATTTATCAATATCGCAAAGATCTTCTCAAAGATAAAAAGGAATGTCATACTCCTAAGTTTATTCACCAAGCCACAATAAATGACATACATATCCATGCCAATTGTAAAAGTTGGTGAAACATAAATTCCAGAATTCAACACACGAAATCGAGAAATCACAATCAAAGGGGACAACGACATCGTACAGCGTGACATCCGATGAACCAAAACACAATCAAAGGGGACAACGACGTCGTACAACGTGACATCCGATGAACCAAAACACAATCAAAGGGAACAACGACGTCGTACAGCATGACATCCGATGAACCAAAACACAATCAAAGGGAACAACGACGTCGTACAGCGTGACATCCGATGAACCAAAACACAATCAAAGGGAACAACGACGTCGTACAGCGTGACATCCGATGAACCAAAACACAATAAAAGGGAACAACGACGTCGTACAGCGTGACATCCGATGAACCAAAACACAATCAAAGGGAACAACGACGTCGTAAGCGTGACATCCGATGAACCAAAACACAATCAAAGGGAACAACGACGTCGTACAGCGTGACATCCGATGAACCAAAACACAATCAAAGGGAACAACGACGTCGTACAGTGTGACATCCGATGAACCAAACCACAATCAAAGGGAACAATGACGTCGTACAGCGTGACATCCGATGAACCAAAACACAATCAAAGGGAACAATGACGTCGTACAGCGTGACATCCGATGAACCAAATCAATAAGACATCGCACAATGCTAGTCTAAAACATAAAATGATCGTCATGATCAAAGAGAAGTGTTAATTATAGTAAGCTAGTAAATATATGAGCTTAGCTTCATGTCCCATAACCACTAGCTTAACATACATATTTACGAACAAATTGTAGATCTCCACTAGAAAATTGTCACAAGAGATTCAATCGAACAAGTCCAAGAATTAACCGACGAAGTAAACTCAAGCGTTTCATACCACTTGTTTTACTAAGTCGTTTAATTAGATTTCTCATATGAGTGAGGTAAAGGCTTGTATATACTAATAGATTGGAAAACGGTTTAGGAAAACGAGCTTTGTAAGAAAATAGTGTTGAAATCTTTTGAAGAAAGAGTTTTGATATTTACTACTAGTATAGAAAACCTTTATATTTTTAAAGTGACAAATCACAGAGAAGATTATAGGAACAATCAATCACTATAATTCACATTTGAAGACGTGAATAGAATCCAAAGAAATCGATACCGAATCCATCGAAATAGATATTCCAAGAATTCCCGAAGAAAACAAGTCATCAAAGTCAATAACAAATGATAACAACAAATAGGGAAATAACACAAATCGATTAAAGTTGGAATTTCAGACAACTATGCAAAATAGGCATAGTTGGCAAATAGCAGCAGGTCGGTCGACCGGACTCCCTGAGTCGGTTGACCGAACCAGGGGTTGGAAGTGCCCGGGCACCAGGTCGGTCGACCGGTCCAGGGGCTCGGTCGGCCGAAGCCTATAACCGGCACTTCCAAACAGAGGCAGGAAGTGCCTGGGTAGCAGGTCGGTCGACCGGCCCAGGGGCTCGGTCGACCGAACCTGTTGCCAGCACTCCCTTTCCCTATTTTGGATGAGGTGCAAAATCTCGATCAAATTGCATTCGCACGAGCAACGACGCTAAGGGTTTATGCCAATCGACTACCCGGCCCTATAAGCTCTTCGATGCACAATCAAAAACACATTCAAACATCAAAGTTAGGATTTTTAAAGATTTGAACCCAAAACACTAAAAATTGGAATATTCACCAAATCAATCCAAACCAAAAGCCATTGCACATGAATAAGTGTTAGGAATTCATACCTAACATTCGAGGATAAATATAAGCATAGATGTGAGATAAAAATCTCACCTTTGAACCCAAAAACAATGAATGAGAAGCTTGAAGACAAGGGAAGATCAACCACACTTCAATCTCAAAACTAGAAGCTTGAATCTAAGCTTAAAAGAAGAACATTCCCTAAGTTAGGTTTAGGAAATTTATGAAATCAAAGAGAGAATGAGTTGGAGAAGATGAAGAGAAAGCTTACCAATGGGTTCTCTTTGATTTTGGAGCAAGAACTTGAGCTAGCAAGAGGAACTAGGGCTTGGAGTTTCTAATTCCCATTCTCTTCCACCATTTTTGCTTGAGCTTGAGTGTTAGGAATATGAAATGAAATAATGAAGAGTTGGAGTGGGTTGGGGCTGAGTTAGTAAGTGGCTAATGGGTTCAGCCCAAACCAAAGCCTAAGTGAAAAAGGTCAAAATTCTACTATCTCCAAACATATCGAAGTTTATACTAAAAAAGGTCGCAAACGTCATTTTGAACTCAATGGGGGTGGTCTCGAGTCCCAATTCGACTGTTTGCAAAAAGTAGCTTTTCGGACCAAAATCCGACGAACGATAAAATATTTAAATAAAATATTTAAATATAGAATCGATAAATATGCGGGTTGTTACGGACTCCCCTCCTTAAAGAAATTGCGTCCTCGCAATACTTAAGAAGAAAATAAAGAGTAACAACCATAAAAGCATATCTACACAAAAGAAAATTGAAATAAGAAGTTCACCATAAAGAGCACGAAGGAGTTAGCACGAACGGGATCGCTCGATGAATTCTCTAGATTCCCAAGAGTAATCCCTAGGATTTGAGAACCATTGAACTCTCACAAGAAGAACATCTTTATTCCGAAGGCGCTCAACCCCCGAAGCAATGATGTGAATGGAATCTTGCTCATAAATCAAATCTGGTGAAACTTCAATTTCCACAATATCACCGGGCACAAGAATAAAAACCGGAATCCCTAAGGCATTTTCGTAGATAAAAGACGTGGAGAACGTCAAGAATAGCAGAAAATTGAGCTGGTGCAACGACGTAGTATAATAACAGTACGCCCGAGAAACTAGAAACTCAAATAATCTGGAACATCAGCGTAGTACAAAAACGGTACGCCCAATGAACCAAAGCCCGAATAATTTCGGAACACCGACGTAGTACAAAAACGGTACGTCCAATGAACCGATAAACCGGAACAACGATGTAGTAAAATAATGGTACATCCATTGATCCAGATAAGACGGAACACCGATGTAGTATAATAACAATACATCCGATGAACCGAACACCATAAAAGAACATCGGACGCTAGTCCATAAAAGAGGTGAGATGAAACTCAATAAAACGAAGTACGTCAAAACGTCGGATGAACTTGATAAAAAGATAATTCCATTCATACATCATCAAAGAATCAACACCTTATTGCCTACGAAAAAACGTATTGGCAACATGATTTCCCCTTCGGGAATAAAAAAGAATATCAAGATCATAAGATGCTAGGAACTCGAGTCAACATGAAGTTCCTTATGAGAAAATAAATATTCCAAAGATTTATGATCGAGGTAGAGAACAAATTTCTCATCTAAATATGATAATGCCAAATTCCAAAAGTAAAAACAATAGCCGCGAGCACTAGATCATGAGTGGCATATCTAGTCTCGGTAAGCTATAATGATTTAGAAGCACAAGTGGTAGCACGTTCTCTTTTGCAAGAGAAAAACATTCCAAACCAATACGACTAGTATCGGTACAAATAGCAAAGTCTTGGTTCCCCTTCAGGAATCACAAGAATAAGAGTATCGAAAGGAAGGGTTCTTTTAAATAATCCTCTTTCCCGAAAAGTTAAAACTTTCAAAGTTACATTTTTTTTTGTAATAACCTTTCTACAAAAATTTACAAGTCAATATATTGTGTCTGACTGTCTCATCAAAGCGTTTAGGAGATTTTTATCGATAATGTTGATCAAGCGCATCGACCAGAATTCTTAAAACACTAAATGGGCAATACAATCACAAAATCATATTCTATAGGATAAGTAATTTTCTCAAAAAACTTCTAAGAATATTCTTTGTTCGTTTTAAGAACAAAAAATCAATTTTACTTATAAATAAATCTTATGAAAAAGATTTGCAAAATTTTAAATTACTATTTTCATCCAAAATCAATATATACAAAAATGATCTCATCGAAATATTCAGAGAATACTCGATTTATAAAATGGATGAAATAAGCTGGACAAACTGAATGACATAATAATTCATTCGTAGGAATCATAACAAGTGCGGAATGCGGTAAGTGGACTTCCGCAACTCGTAGCAAATGAAAACCGGTGGTAAGGTCAAACTGAAAAGACCTTAGCACCACACAAAACTGGTGGAGTAGTTGTGGGGGTAGTAGTTAACGTCAACTCTTGGGTCGACGGAGCTTGTTGCAAAGAAGAAGTCGCTTCCACTACTAAGAAGAAACCCTTGTAGTGACAGGGTCGTCTTTAAAGATCTCCTGTGAGGTGGCAAAGAGGTCGCTCAACCCTTCGAAAGTGTCGTCCCCGCTCTGCCTGACAGGGCTTGTTTTCCCGGCTTCTTCGCCAGACTTCTGTGAACGTTGGGGAGATCCCTGAGGCTCTTCTTCCTCAATGACTGGGGCAAGTGTGGATTTGCTAGATGACCCCGCAACATCGACAGTAGTAGAGCACTTCACCGGAGAAGCCTCGGAGGCAGGTTCTTTTGGTATGGGTTTGTCAGAAGAAACTGGGGCATCTAATGCTTTAGGTGGGGAGTCTGGAACCTCATGGGGGTGTGTGGAGTGAGAAGGGTGAAGAAGTCCGAACTGGTGAAGGAATTCGTCGTTCAACAAAAATTTCGTATCCCGCTCTTCAACCGGTACAGCTACGAGCCTCTCCAGAGTTGGCTTGTGGCTGGGATCTCTAGAAGGAGGGGGAAGCGCTGAAATGAAAAAATAAAGTTAACACTTGGCAATTCGGACTTCACAAAACTCAAAGTATAGAAGGGGTAGAGGTAGATGATCTTACTTCCTTCCCTCCACACAGCACAAAACCCCGGGGGGCAGCAGACAAAGAAGAATTGAGTTAAGAACCCATGGGCAGTGTCAGGGAGGCCAACGATCAATTTACGATTTCGGGCGCTTCTCACGACGGTGATAGAAGGATGATCCTTAGTCCTAGTAAAGGAACATAGGAAGCAAATCTCGTCAAAGCTTGGAAGTCGGTCAAATGTTCTCCTAAATAGCACGCACAACCCCATCAGAATGGCATAGCCATTGGGGTGTAGCTAGAATGGGGAGATAACTAGTCGAAGAAGAAGATTCTGGAGAAAGTCGTTGAAAGGGGGAATGGCCCCGCTCAGGCACATTTGCCGGTTAACCGCTACAAAGCCAGGAGGCGCCACATCAGCGGTGTTACTTTTCTCAGGAAGAATGGCATCTGCTTCAGCAATGCCAAACTGACCACATAACTGACGAAAAACTTTGTACGACAAAGTGGTAGGGGCTCTTTCTGGAGGATTGACTAATGGAGCTGGAATAAGAATGGCCTCTCCAGCCTGAGCTGTTATATCTTCTTGCCGAGAAGTCATTCTACACAAGCAACTGGATATTCAAATGTGAAGGTGCACGTTTCCTAAAAGTGTGAAGTGTTGTGCAGAACTAATAATAATAATAACAACAAGTAAATATAACTGGAATTAAACTAGTCGACAATTGATCGATTACCAAATTTCAGGACTTGTTAATTCAAAGTCCAGGTATAGTATTAGTGCAAACTGGGCAGTATCAGTTGACTATTTCAATTTTGCTTTAATACTTTACTTGAATTTGATGATTTAAAAGCACTTCGTTCACACAATCTATTTAAGTTGATTATCTGTTGTTCACTAATCTTCCATTTGATGTGGGCAATCAGTGGTAGTATATTCGTCCCAATTTTCTGTAAATGATGTGCTGAACAGATTGTTAGCTTGCAAGTCAAAAGTGATCTGTGAGAGAATGCAACAAAGTTTAACAGTTTAAAGACTAAACAGTTCAAAGTTCAAGCAGTTTATCCTGGCAATCCAAATTGGAAATACAATCAAGTTCTATCAACATCTCTAAGTTTTCAAATTTTTGTTCAGGACATTGAGTCACAGTCTAAAGTTCTCAAAGTCATGAATCATTCACAACCTAACAGGGTGGGATGCAATTGGTTTAGGCTAAAGGAAACAATTTGGCAAGTATAAGATCGTTCAAGCGATGAGTTGTCCACGGCCTAAAGGTTGAGTCGTCCATGACTTAAAAGATGAATCTTCCATGACTTAAAAGGTTTCCTGCAAGTTAAGTCGTTGGATCCTTAAATTGTTGGTCCTATAAGCCGCAAAGCGTGTTAAGGAGAGAAGGTTTCAGTTCAAAGTAACGAGAATTTCTTTAAGCCTTAGCTCGGCCACGACTCAAAGCTTATGTCGTATCTAGTTAAGTCGAGAGGGATCATAGATCACTCAAAATTATTGAGTCATGTCCAAGTCATCACTTCGCTTCATCAACAAACCTCCCATCTAATCAATAACCCGTTATCTTCCTAACTCCTAACCCGTTAACCCATTTAGGAAAATATCGTCTCCTCTAAATTCGTGGATCAACTGAATCGAAATATGGTAACCCATCATCTTCTCCTTGCAAGTCATCTAAAAACTCAATCAAACCGCTCCAAGCTTGTCAACAATCAATCATAACGTGACTCAAGATGAAGCATGGTGTGAGGATTTGGATTGGGGATGGAAAGTGGGAAGTCCATGTTCGAAAGGTAACGGTAATTGTGAAATTGAGCGAGCGATGAGTTTACTTACGTAGTGTGATGATGAAGGTGGCAGGAACTTGATTGGTGATGAGGTGAACTGATCGAATTCGTCTCTGAAAAGCTTCGAAGGTCGTTAATGGTGGAAGTAAACACGGAAGCAAGTAGGTAAAGAAGAGGCGACCTAAGCCTTTTATATTTCGAGGCAATGAAATTTGAACCGGTACACGAGTTAAGATAAGTCGAAGCACACGACCTACGACCTAGTGTGCTTCGAGGGGCAAATGTTAACCCCGTTAAGTCAACGAGTCAAAGCCTGGGACGTTCCACGACTTAAGGTACTTGACGGTTCAAGAGGGATCTACGACTTAGGAAACATCAAAACTTAAGGTGTGTGACGACTTAACAAGTTAAGGCGTAAACGACTTACGACTTAAGGTCACCACGATCTACGACTCAAGTTATGGACGATCTACGACTCAAGTTATGGACGACCTAACGGAATGACGAGTTGAAGGACTTAGTGACTTACGACATAGAGAAGCCTGCGACTTAATAGTTTAAAAGAGAAGGGATGCTTTACGACCTAAGACATCCACGACTTAAGGTTTCTACAACTTAAGGGAGTATACACTCTACGACTTAAGGAAGTCCACGGCTCAAGGACAGGATGACTTAACGATTCAAGAGATGGCACGGATTAAGATGGAAATGAGTTAACGACTTAAAGCTATCTGCGACTTACGACCTAGCATGTGTCGTGAGCGACTTAAGCAAATGAGGCGCTGCTCCTTACTCAACACAGTGACCTCTTAACTCGTACACGATTCAGGACTTTGGTTATTATCTGAAGGGAACAGGCTTATCAGTTAACTCGTATACGACTCACAACCTAGCTTGAGTCGTCCACGACCTAAAACTACTGGGTGAAGGTTCAACGCCGCATCAAGAGGACCAGTTGACTCATTTGCGACTTAGATGTTGACTCGTGGGCGACTTAGGACTTGTACAAATGAACTTTTGTGAGACCATGGGGCTGGGCCAGATAAGTCGGCCACGACTTACTTTAGACCGGTCACGACTTACGACCTAAAGGGGGGATTTCCCTATAAATACCAACCTACCTCAAGCATGAGTGGGGACTTTTGGCCAACCTCTTTAAGCGCCGATACTCTGCTGAATTCTCGACTCACTCGACACTTCAAGCACAAAAGGCATCTCAACTAACTTCGAGAGGAAATCTAACGCAATCTACATGGATTTAAAGAATTCTTCTGCATCAAAGTTCTAGTTGTTTGTCTCATCGGAATTGTAATTGAAGATTGTTGTAAAGTTGTAATCGATTCACTAATAAAGAGAATTAAAGTGGACGTAGGCTTACCCTAAGCCGAACCACTGTAAAAACTATTGTTTTTTCTGCTTTCTTTGTGATTTCTCTACTTGTTTTTAGTTCCGGTGTTCACGGGTGGTGCTTTCGCTCAAATTCAATCTACACCGGGGTGTTAGCGTCTGATTTTTACGTTAACAAAGTGGGTAAGTTCCCAAGGGATTGTAGGAAGAGTATTTTATTTTGGAAGGAATAAGAGATTTTAGTAAGGAAATGCGATCTCCAAGGTTTAGGAAGGGTATTCCTAGGGTAGTAAGAAGAAAATCTATTTTATGTCTAGCCCAATCAAATGGAACTTTTGGAATTGAAAAGTTGAAAAATATAATTGTTAACATGTCAGAGGAAGTAAATATTTGGTTTTCGAAAAAAAGTGGTAATGAAATTTAAATTGGTTTTTATATGAAGCAAATTTTGGTAAAGTAAAATTCTTTTGAAAAATTATAGAGCATGCATAGCTCTCTAGTTTCTTAGTAGGAAAACAAAGATTTTAAATATAAAAACCTAAAGTGTGTTAAGTATCGAAAACGTAGGTTGCAATATTTATTATTGTAATATATGTTTTCTTGAAAAATAAAGGTAGCATAGACTATGACACTATTGTTATAGTAGGTGACTTCCAAAGGAAATTTTTTTACATAGCATATGAGATTTATTAATATTTATTTTAATTTATTCCGTATACTAGTATTTTGGGTTTTAGTAACGGTGTTTTATGCAACATCTGTTTGACCCAAATAAAAATGTGTTTTGAAGATAATTTCCAAGTATAGAAATAAAGTGGTTTGTAAGTATACTTATTATTTAAATAAGTATATGAAAATGTTTTCTAAATATGAAATAATTAAAACAGTTTTGAAAATGAGTTCTTCTGAAGAAAAAAAGTTGTACGTTAAATATTAGGAAATTAATAAATTTCGTAGTAATTGTCTGTTGTAAGTGAATATAGATTAAACATACTTTAATCTATAGGAAAGAAATGATTAATGATAAAAATTTCTATGGAACCAACTTTTAAAGTATTTATAGAAGGTTTTAGCGTCAATGGTTTCTCATAAGAGAAAGTAGTTCCAATACATTAATGTATAAAACCATTAAGTGTAATAATTGGAGACAGTGTTAGTTTGGAGGGATTTTATAGGGAGCCTATGTAGGAAAGCTAGGTAAAGGAAATTTTATGTAGTTCCATTGAATATGTGCATTTGTTGCTTGCCTTTGTAGAAAGTACCCATTTGTAGCAAGTTAGAAACTCCTCCAAAGTTAGGTCATTGGAAGAGTAAGAAAGTTAAGGGATTTTTGATAAAATAATTGTTCTTATCTACTCCAGTTTTTGTAAATTTGAAAATCTATGAAAAGAAAATGTTTTGAAAACATACGAGGACATTTTTGGAAGTAAAAAAAAGAATGTTTTAAGGACAAGAAAGGCATGTTTTAAAGGAAAATGGTTTGGTGAAAAAGTAAATAAATTTTGGAAGAGAAAAACTTGGTAAATAGTTAAATTTGAAAATCCAATTTTTTAGGGAAAGTTGTAAAGGTCTTTAAAAGGAAAAGAGGAATAAGTTTAAACTTAGAATTTGTATGTCTCCCCTTCTAGGTTTGGAAAATAATTTAAATTCAAAGAGCTGTTAAGAGGCAAGTCTAAAACAATAAAATGTTAAGTAACCAGTACCTTTAAATTTAATAGAAACTTGAAAGTAACACTTTTAAAGGCAAGAGTTTTGGTATTTGATGTTTCAAAATTTTAGAAGCTTTAATTTTTAAATGAAATGATAAATACCAAACCAAACTTTTAAATATGGAGTAGATAGAAATCATTTCCTAGATAGGACGGAAAAGTGTAAGGCTATGTAGGAGATAGCAATGATTACTTTTAGTAGTAAGAATAAAAGTTCCTGTAAAGTGTATAGGACACTAGTGAGAACCTAGGAATGTTGCTTCATGTGTGTAGATTATGGAAGAATAGTGAAGTGATATTAGTAAGATAGTAAGACACACATAGTTGGGATAGGTAGACCTTAGTTGAGGGAAAATGAAAGGTAAAGGTAAAGAGAAAAATTTACCAAGCTTAGTTGCCTTTTTAGATAAACACTGCATAAATCGAAATTCTTATTTGTTGCAGTAAAGGAGACTTGGTTATTCCATTTTTAGCATGGAATGGAAGGGATGAATAGGTCTTATTCATCGTGAGTAATATAGCGTAAGTTAGTAACGAGTAGTAGGTGGTAGGAGGAGCATATGAGTTACTTGGATTCCTGGACTAGGACCTTTCTGTGTCAGAGTGGACATGATCCTAGGCTTCCTAGCCCTAGATGATATCTGTGTTTATCTGCTATATTTATCTATCTAGTATCGCTTGTTATAGGATTTGTTTTGTCTTCTAGTTATGAGATTGTACTCCTAAGTAAGCATTTAGTTCCTATTGTAGTAAATCAGTGATGATTAGTATAATGCCCTTTTTCTGTGATGTTCACAAGAAGAGAATAAAAACATAGGACATAAATAATTAAAGAAAAGTAAAAGCAGATAAGAGTAACAAAATGAAAAATGAAAAATTTAAAGAAAGCGACAGAAACATCAACAGAAAATTTTGAAAAGTAATCTTTTCTTGTGTGAACTGTATTGGGAAAGCAAATAGAAATTTTAAAGAATAGTGGCACAAGTTCCAAGTATGGAGAAAGAGGTGTGCAAAAGTAAAATGGTAAATGTGAAGTTTTCCATTTTCTACCTACTTTCTGACTTAAGAAATCGAGTTTGGAAAAAATTAGATTTTTCAAAAATTAGAATATTAAAAGTCATATGGTAGGATTTGGATGTAAAAATTGTTGAACTACGCCCTTATTCAATTGGAGTGTGGGAAAATTTTGACGAAAAATGTTTTGAGCTTTCAAAAGATTGCATTCATATAAAAATTGCAAGTATATTTAGGATATCGGCATCATATTTTAAAAAGGAGTTTTTAAAGAAAAAAAGATTTCATATATGAGGTACTGCTTAGAAATTCATATATATGCATGTATTTTATGTTGAATGACACTTTGCACAAGGGCACAAATTGTTGTAAAAATTGGATGTACACAAAATGCGTGTGATAGATGCGCAGAATTACGTAGTTTTACCCTTATCGAATTTCGAGGAAAAAATTTTCTAAGGGTGGGAGAATGTAACACTTCACATTTTTAGATAATTAAATAACCAAAATAAACAACTTTGGAGTTGTCATAATATAGCGTTAAAACTTATACATTGTGTTCGTGGCATAATTCTAATCAATTTTCATACATAACTTGTCGAAATCCGAGTTAATATGAAGAAGTTACGAGAGAAACAAGAAATCAGAATTATATAAATTAAACAAAAAAAGGAGTAAGACTGTACGGGTCGACCCATAGGTCGATCCGCAAAATTCCAGGGTCAACCCGCATTTTTCCCTCGACGAGAAATCGTCCAAGGACGTGCCGAAGTAATATAACGATTTTTGTGCAATCTGAAGCGTGGTTTCCTGGTTCCAACGTTTCACAGCAAGCCTGTGACATGATTGCACCAGATTCAATCCAAAAATCCAATGGTCTAAGATTCCCAAACTTCACTATAAATAGAACCCTAGGCCTAGCTTCTCAGAATCAGATTTTCTCCCCATTGGGTTCATTTTCCGAGGTTTAACTCTAAATAAAAAATATTTCTAAGGAGAATATCTTTTAAACAAAAATGTTAGACACCTTAGAAGGGGATCCTGGAAGGCTATGGAGTAAAGCTAATGACGATAGCTGAGTGGATTTAAATTATATATCTTTTATGTTTATGATATATATTCGTTAGATTCCCATTAAATATTTCAATTTAGCATTTGAACTAATTTCAGTAATTAGATCTACTAGTTAGTTATATTGAAACTGTAAAATTTTTAAAAGAAGTGTACTTATATTTAAATGTTATTTATATAGAAAAAGAATAGAATCCAATTAAATATAAACAATATTAGACTTAAAAGTTGTAAAGAAATGCATAAGCCTAAAAGTGAAAAGTTTACAGTAAATTATGTTATAACGGGAGAAATGAATTAAAAAGGGGAAAAATTAGTAACTTGATTTGGTAGTTAGTGATAGATCAGTTGGTTGGTTTAAAAAAGGAAATACATCTTTGTAGTTTAATATTGTAAGAATAATGATAAACGTAACTGCAAGAATAAAAACAAGAAAAGTGGAATTAGCACAAAATAGAGACATTACTGTATTTTGCATTACCCAACAATTAAAGAAACAATAAAAGAAATATCTTGCAGTCACGAGTTATTGTTTTTAGCATTATTTAATATTAAAATATGGAAATGGATTATTAGCACAATTTTTGTAACTAACCAAATAGAATAGAACTACTTCCTAGAATAAAAGAGAATAACGCGAAGCGTTAAAGAAATTAAAGAAGAAGAAATAATCAACTTAATTATTTGACAAGACTTGAAACAATAAACAGAAAATGTTGCTAAGTCTAATTTTATTGCGCAGATAATAGAGTAAAAAGTAAAGCAGTTATTATGATAAGTAATTTTGGTAGTTGGAAGTAGTTTCAAGCTAAGATTGTTATATAATATAAGAGAACTTAATATCATAATAAAAGAAGATAGACTAGAATAGAAAAGAGGCACTTGCAATTACATTAATAACATGTAGGTTATAAAAGAAAGAAAAGAATATAAAAGTAAAATTGCAAGTATAATTATAACATGTAGGTTTTAATTAAAAAGAAAGAAATATAAGAGGCTTATTTTATCAAACTTAGATCTTGGATTAAGCTAATAAGCAAAATAATAGAAGTGGCTCGTACCGGCAGCATTCCCTTTCAGGTCTAGGACTGATGGTATGGGTGAGGCTGAGCATGTTAATTAGGATAAATAAGTAGCCAGCAAAATAAGAAAAGTAAACTAAATGCGTAGTAAAAGATTATACGTAGGGTCTAATTAAATGGTAAGGTGTGTTTGGAGTAGCCCAAAGAGAATCTGGAAAAAGAGCCTAACGAAGCAATTCTTCGTAGATTTTTAGTACAGAAAGAGCACGTCCAACTTAGTTAGTTTGGGCTAGAAGGAAGTACGAGACTTCGACGGGACACAAGGATACTCAAGGATGAACCTCTAGGGTAGGCCTAACGAAGTTGCACCCTGGATGCAGGTCCGTAGGAGTTCCATCAAGAGAGTATGCCTTGGCCGTTTTTGCATTACAGACCCAACGAAGCAGACCTTTATAGGCAGTCAAAATGTTGATGATGGAGTAGGATATTATATGACACCATACACAAGTTTGTGAGTAGGTTATAGTGGGCCGGACCCAAAAGGATAGTCGCATGCGGAGATCAGCCATCATCATTCAGAGCGAGTTCGGGAAAGACAAGAGTTAAACCAACATGCCAATGATTCTTTCACTATCGAGATATTGGATGAGGGGCACAACCAATTGGATGATTAGATTGTTTGCAGTAGCGCACAACCACTTAGCTCTTGAAACTCTTTCGATTAGTTGAGGGGGGCTGCGTGGGGCCATAGGCATGATGAGAAAAGAGACAGACCATGTAGAATATCTGTATTGTAGGCCTAACGAAGTGGACCTTTAAAGATATAGAAAATCCCCGACAGCGTTCCATACAAGGTAGAACTTATTTGCGGAATTCAGGGAGTAGACAGAACGGTTACGTGTAGTCCTCAAGGTATGCACTAGGAGAGACGTTGTGGATGTCCAAGCACTAGTATAAGCTAGTGCGGATGTAGTTTCACGTTTCCATAGTAGACGATGGAACATCTGTATTATAGACCTCATGAAGCTGTCCTTTATAGATATAGTTACAGTACACTCTAGTAGCGAGACGATGGAGTCCTTTTCAAGGAGGATACAAAAGGTACTATGGGTACTACCTAGGAACTATGTGGTCTTTGGCATGTAGCTACATAAATATACTGGTTATTAGGTCGTAATCTACTAGGAAGTAGATGGGTATGATTCACGAACAGAGGCGAGAGTATTATAAACCCAATAAACCTAATATAACAGAAAATGAAAATAGAATGATATATGTAGAATTATGCTTAAAAGTATATAATTTATCCATTCACCAGAACTTTAGTTCCGACCCCCTCCTTATATCATCCCACAGGTTAGATAGATGACAAAGATTTTCCAGCTTTGAGACACTTGTTTAGAAAGTGTTATTACCTTGGTGAGTATTTACTTACTACTATATTTTACTCAGTTCTCGTATGAGATATTTATTTGAGCTCTGATATATTTATCTTTGCTATTTGCAGGATACCAGACACCCAACTCGAGCTTCGGTGGATTTGTTTTTAGAATCTTTGCGAATAATCCAGACCCACTGGAACTTGGGTTGTTACAATCATTGATTTGCGGTGTCGACATCTCATACTTGTTCTATTTGGGTTGAAAGTTTTCCGAGCTATTTTGCAAGCACATTTAAGTCTGCTTTTAAGATTTCATGTTATTTCATCTTCGTCTTGAGTTTTCAACTCCTATTGATCTCTGCTTGGTTAATAACCCAATTGACATGAATCATTACTAACTTATAGAGTTTAAATCTTGCATAAAGGACCGAGCTTTACTCACGAAAACTGAACCAAATCAACTAGAACTACCACTACAACTTAGATCGATCCTAAATCTTTGATTTTCCTTTGTAAAAACTTAATTTTTGACCTTGGCAAGTGGGTTTTGGGTTCAGCCTAGAGGAGTATGGGCTTGGCCATGTTTGGGCTTGCTTTGGAAAGTGGAAGGTGTATAAAAGAAGAGTAAGGGGTTTAAATAAGTTTTTAAGAATTAAAAGTGGAAAAAGAAAGGATTTTTATACTTTGAAAAGTATTTAGAAGCCATTAAAGAGTTTTAGAGCTTATAAAAAGAAGATGAAGTTTCGAAAATAAAGAAAAAAATGAAAAATGGGAGTGAAAAAAGATTTTTTTTTTTATACAAAATGGATTAAGAAATTATTAAAATGCCCTTTAAGTACGTACCCTCCATTAACTTAGTGACACATCATCACCACCTCTCCATCTTTCCACTTCCACAAGCAAGGCACCCCAAACCGCCCTTTTGTCCACCTTATTTTCCCCTTCCTTATACAATGATGTGATGAAATGTGACACTACTTTCTTTTCTCTTTGGTTTTTATTTTTAAATTTTATAAAAAGGTCATGTTTGCACAAAAGTTAGCACAAACACCCAATAGATTGAATGTAGAGAAATAAAGTGAAGAATTAATAATAAAACAGAGAAAACAAGAACACACATATTATAGTGGTTCAGCATTGATTACCTACGTCTACTTTGAATGAATTGCTTTATCAATCACTTAGAATTTTGAGTACAGCGGGATCAGATCGAATGATCCTTGATTACAATGGAGCAAAACAAAACAACAGCTTAAAGATCCTTCAAATGAGTAGTGAACTCTGTATTTATAAAAGTCGATGACCAAATATCTTCCTGAAATTTCACCGAAAAAATCTCATGAAGTAGACAAGGTCACCCAAAATGTTTCACGACCCAATTCCCAAGTATAGTGGATCGCCACCGATCGGTCCAAATGGACACATGGCTTCGCATGATTGCTCTTGTAGGACCTCTTCAAGCTAGTTTCATGTTTCCAAAGTTGTTTGCACAATTGCCTTCATGTTTTTGGAGATATCAAATGATTCCCGTTGCGTTGAGTTTTTGGTTGATGTTGTTCATAGCCATAGAAATATGATTGGATCCCCTACATAAGAGAAGGGATAGGTATCGATGCCCTATCTAAGGGAGGTACTAATCCATATTTAGAATATTTCGAAGAGTCTATCTTTTGGTCTGCTTGATCGTTGCTTCATATTGTTGTCTATGCTTGATCTTTGGACTCCATGATCACCTCTCTAGTCTGCTTTTCCAATAGTATGGATATAGCCAGGTCAAAAGGTCATATAACGCTTTATCCTAAAGCATGTCTTGTTTCAAACAGGATTTGCTTTGTATCGAAGGAAGTTAGAGTCGTCGAAAAGGATTTCATTTAGCTTCTTGAACAGTCGTTATCCTTTCGTCAAGTTGTCTTTCCAAAGTGTCGTATCTCTATCTATTTGTTGTGATGCTTGGTCGATATTAGTCAGCATAAATTCATAGTGTAATCCTCAGTTTTGTCTATGCTCGGTTCCATTGAGCTTGTTGATCAAGTTAGTTAGTATTGGCTATCTATAGTGACTTCTTTTCTGAAAAATCCATGTTAGAATTCAATTTCAGTCGATTCGAGAAAACGAGTGTTAGATATGTACATGTGCACGTTCATGTATGCACTTCATTAATGCCTCCTGAACACATTCACATGTTTATGGGTCATTACCAATTCTTCGTAGGTCAATACAATTGTGTTGCACTTTTATATTATTTTTTTCGAATAAGGGTTCGATACCAATCCCCTAGGCTGGAGAATCAGTATTGACCCCTTTGCTTGTGAATGCTTGACCGTTTTGGGTTTCAAGGCATCATCCTGCTTCTATATATAAGCTAAAGCTCAACTTATTTTTCCTTTTCCTTATTTTATTTGCTTTGCAATCGAATGTTAACCTATTCCTCTTCACTACCACCAATAGAGGCAATTCAACCTCAAGAAAATCAAATAAACCCTCGCAACTCTTCGTCGATAAATTTATTGTCCTTCCACTAGCCTTCACAACTATTCTTGATCAAACTCTGGCATCTAATTGAATCATTCTAACCCCAAACAAAGTCGAGGCAATTCTAAGCCAAACTTCAAGTTGTTCCTTGAGTACCTGACCTTTGAACTCACTTCGAATCGCATATAGGTGGGATTGTATGATGAATTAGAAGTAGGATCAATAATGATGAGATATATACAGAGCTTAGGAAATGATTCATGTTGGTGGTTGTGATGTATGGCACCGGTATTGATGTGGATGGATCTGGGTTCAAAGGGATTAGTTACGGCTTAACAAAGTTGCAAAGGATGGATTCAATCATGACAGGATAGCCATGGCATGTTGGAGGGATAAGTTGTGGATAAGGCAAAACTGCCTAAGCTAGAGATCAATCACGATCCCTTGCTCTATGGGACTTAGGCATTTTTAGCCTATGTGAACTTGAACACTTGAACTTGCTTGCAAAAATGGACCTGAACTCGAACCTTAAGAGCACGAGCATAAAAATGAACACTTGCATTTGGACTTCGATACACATGCATATGACTTTAAACTTGGACATGAACACTTGAGATTCGAAGCAGGAATTGAACATGCTTTAAAGACTTGCATAAGACCTCAGACTCGAACATTCGGACCTTACCTTGGAACGCATATGACTTGAATATGCATAACATATGGATTTGAATATAAATACCACACTCCAATGTGTCGATAACTGATCCTGGATCTTATGTGGAATCCACAACCATCGACGTGACTACCCGTTGGGGCGGTTAGCGATGATGGTCACTCCAGTCGAATCCTAGAGTCTTGTCACAGCTATCGCTTAATCTTGAATTGTTTATTGCTAGAATGCACAACATTGCACCACACCGCACTAATTTACACTTTACACGGGGGAACAAGTTTCTTTCTCTAAAAATAACTATTTACTAAGTTTGATAGCCATGGGTTCCAAATGTTCGGGGTGTTTAGCTGCTGTGGCTACTAGCAGACTACTTCGCACGGTGATTTTTATGTTGAGTTAATCTTTGCAACAATATCTGCTTGGCACACTACATGCAATCAATCAGAACAGCCCGAAAGTTCTCGACAAGTGCCTGAAATTCCTGTGCATCCAGAAGTAGAAGATGAATCAGCTCCTAACTCTTTAGGAGATGCTATATTTTTATAGAAACTAGAATATATTATGGCTTCGAGAATTTACGAGACTTCTCTTTGTAGAATTTGCATCAAACACGGGATACCGTATGAGGATATATGAGTCCTGACTCGCAATGATAGAGCTCAGTCACCTCTTGAAGGGTATACCGAGTGCAATAGATATATGTGCTGGGCAGGTTGCATTCCACCTTTTAATCCATTCATTCGGAAGATGTTACATCATTTGAGATTGGCTCCAGCCCAGCTGCATCCGAACAACTATGCATTTCTTCACTGCACATATATGATATTCCTCGAATTCGTATATCGTGAACCAAATCCAGAGGAAATTTGGTTCATTTTCAATTTCAACCGGCGAAGTGGAAGATGATCGTATACATTTCTTGAGTCAATATGTTACCAAGTCATGACTGGTGCTTGGAATAAGCTAAGTGCTTTCAAGAATGAATGGTTTTATATGCAATGCAGGCCTGGTTTCGTAGGATATTGGTTGGAAGGACGTAACTATTGTCTCGAATTTAATCATGTGTGCTTTTATCCAAGTCATACCGTAAACTAAGCAGTTTTTTGAATCTTACAGGTAGCTATCCATGTCTCATCGATGATAGTTATTTAGAGGCGGTTGTTGAGCTCAGGAGTATACCTTCAAAAGACAGAGATATTAGATTTCTTATTACCGATGAACACCTCTTTTCCTTTGGCATGTTTGAAGAGGGCTGTAGTACCAGGTAATAGGGAATGCTGATGATGAAGTGAGATCGAGAAGAGGCATTGTTCAGTAGGGACATTGCGAGGTAAATCCTATTGTGTCCCTAGTCGAGGAGGCTCAGGAGGTCGCCAAAGAAGGAGAAATAAGGGAAAATGCTAATGAGCCCGCTTGTGACAATGCATGTTTAAGCCATGAGCCTGTAATCAAAGCCTCCCAAGACACATAGCATCCTGCCCAAAAGAAGAAAAGAAGAAAGAGGCTCATTTACAAGCTTCACAAAGGGAAATACGCCAAGTAGCCGAAGCTAACCACCGCTATTGCAGATCAATCTACTTCTCTACCTTTAGAAAATTTAGGACTTCGGACATCCTGCTATCAAAGATGTCTAGAGTTAGTATTTTTCTAAATGAGCCTTGGGAAGTCAACTCTCTCATTGCTGACATTCCTCTAACTAGCATGAGAGAGATTACTCCGGTTAGCAAAGCTCTAGTACTGGTCTGAAATGACCCACCCCTAAAGTCGACATTATTCTCCCTTAATCAGCTCAAGATGTACGGAAATACGAACCATTTGGGTTAAAGAAGAAGAGGTAAAAGAAGAAAATAGAAACAACATCAGAATCTAACCATCGCAGCGGAATAAAATATAATAGATAATAAATGATCTTTACACAAAAAAAACATCTGTTTATATATTACATCATCAGAGTAAACATAACACACAACTGGATAGTAATCATAACATGTCCTCACTATCTGAATACACAATGCAATATTTGACACAAATACGGAAGTATGTATCGCCATCCAGTTCATCTCGTAAGCTCCACAGCATCCTTTCCTGTGTTCTATAATACTTGGTCTGACCCGAGCATTATAGTGAAATAACACCCGAGTCAGTCTGTAATACCAGTGTGAGAAAACCACACTCAAATTGATTATTAAAGTTTCAAAATTCTTTTGAAAACAAAAGCATCTCGTAAGACCACGCCATAAATAAATATGTCGGGTTTTTACCTTCCGATAGCCAAAACACTTTTTATTAAAATCCTCTGATATTATAATAGGGTCTATTTACATGTACTTATTCAAATAGCTGAAATTGTTACATGATTGAATTCTAGCATACTAGCCACAAAGTGGGTTATACAAACAAAATCGTAAAAGGCGCGTAGGGAGAATGGATTTCCAACTAATGACTAGGCACCGGGGTACCACCTGTCACAGTACGTGGCCTAGATCACCGTACCGAGGATTACTCCCAATCCCCTACAACACAAGACCAGGACTGCCCTCGACTGGATAATCCTGAGTAAGATCACCACACGGTTGGGATCAACAACCGCACCACTAAGCCGAAATAAAAAGGGACATCTGGACAGGGATGACCTCACCCTAATGGGTGCTACCCACTTAGCCTTGCTGCATATCCCCTAATTTTCAGTCATCCCCGATTGATGAGGCTTGAGGCTAAGCGTTACCTTTTTAGAACACATCTCTTAGAATGCTGACCGTCCACCTGACGATGTTCTGAAAGCATTCATCCTTACAAGTCCGTCCCAGGTTCGAACGGAACCGAAGGCACTACTCCTACCACATCCATTTTGGAATCATCCTCAGGATTAGTAGCGACTTGCCTTGCACTGCACTACTCCATCTTCGAATTCAAACTCTTGTTTTCCACACGAAAACGTTCAAACCGGATCAAAGTGGTTTTCAGGAAATAAATCCCGATCACGGTCTCTTTGAAACGATCAGCGCATTGGCCAATATTGATAGTAGGTTATTTAACTATCAATTAACATTCACAAACAACCATCAAACATAAATAATTTCACTTAATTATTTATTAATCTCAAAATATCTTCACAAGAAATATTTTCACTTTTCAACCCTTTGAAAACAGTTTTCAAACCACACTCTACTCATGGAATGAATTCCCAAATATTTATTTCCACTGAAAACACCAAGTACCAATACTTTAGATTTAGAATAATTTAAAACACTTTATTATAAAATATCCTTTAAAACATTTAAATTAAATATTACTTCAATACTTATTCAAAATATATTGTGACGCCCCACCTCTATACCCACGCTAGACAAGAACACTACGGGGTAATGCTGTCGACTAGCACGGAGAATAAGGCTGTTGAGGAGCGACCATCCGTGTAATTTCTTTGTGCAAGTACCGATATACTGGATAAACATATAACTTTTCATCTCAAGAGGAAATCCGACATACCGACACAAACTCAAAGCTACTACACAGTGGCTATAATTTCTTCGGAAACAAATATAGAAATAAACATAACATAAATCAGTCACAGACAATTCATATCACAAAGGCGGAAATAGATATGAATATTACACATGAAAGTGTACATCAGAGTAGTGGTCTAAAAAGATCCACAAATCACAAAAGAAATAGTTACATGAACTCCACAAAAGAATAAGTATACATTATGGAGTCTATATCTCAAATGTATACAACAAAAACTACTAATCTAAGTAGTTAGCCAAAAGTCAAGGAGTTAATCCCGGATGAGAAGTCAAGCAGAAGCACCTGTAACATCTCGGTCTGACCCGAGTATTATTTAATAAGAAAATAATAAACGGATCAGTCTAGCTATAAATATCAGATGAAGTGATATATAATAAGAGATATGACATAAACATATAATAAGCACAATGCCAAGCTGTGATAAAATAGTAATTGAAAATCAACAAGAGATTAATCAATATCACAATAATCTACTCAAGATAAAAAGGAATGTCATACTCCTAATTTCATTCACCAAGCCACAATAAATGACATATATATCAATGCCCATCGAAAAAGTTGGTGAAACATAAATTCCAGAATTCAACACACGAAATCCAGAAATCACAAGGAAAGGATCAACGACGTCGTACAACGGGACATCCGATGAACCAAATCACAATAAAAAGGATGGCCAATCCCCAAAAGAAACTGGACATCGACACACCTAAAAAGACATGCCCCATGAACAGTCGAACATCGATGCACCTAGAAAGATACACCCCATGCTCTAGCATCGACGCACCTAGAAAGATACGCCCCATGCACAAATAAGCATCGATGCACCCAGAAAGATACACCCCATGTAATGTCGAACATCGATGCACCTAAAAAGATACACCCCATGCTCTAGCATCGACGCACCTAGAAAGATACGCCCCATGCACAAATAAACATCGATGCACCTAGAAAGATACACCCCATGTAATGTCGAACATCGATGCACCTAAAAAGATACACCCCATGCTCTAGCATCGACGCACCTAGAAAGATACGCCCCATGCACACAAAAATAAACATCGATGCACCTAGAAAGATACACCCCATGTAACGTCGAACATCGATGCACCTAAAAAGATACACCCCATGCTCTAGCATCGACGCACCTAAAAAGATACGCCCCATGCATAGACGAACATCGACGCACCTAAAAAGATACGCCCCATGCCCCGACTTATTGAGCCGATTGCTCCACGAAATAAACAAACATCGATGCACCTAGAAAGGTACACCCTATGCATAATAAAACATTGACGCACCTAAAAAGGTACGACCCATGTATAAAATGAGACGAAACTCAATAAAATGAGGAAAAGTCCTCCACATAGACAAAGAGACATCGCACATTGCTAGTCTAAACCACAAAGATGATCGTCATGATCAAAGAGAAGTGTCAATTACAATAAGCTAGTAAATATATGAGCTTAGCTTCATGTCCCATAACCACTAGCTTAACTTAAATATTTACGAACAAATTGTAGATCTCCACTAGAAAATTGTCACAAGAGATTCAATCGAACAAGTCCAAGAATTAACCGACAAAGTAAACGCAAGCGTTTCATACCACTCGTTTTACTAAGCCGTTTAATTAGATTTCTCATACGAGTGAGGTAAAGGTTTGTATATACTAATAGATTGGAAAACGGTTTTATAAACGAATTTGGTATTAAAATAGTATTGAAATCGTTTGAGGAAAGAGTTTTGATATTTACTACTAGTATAGAAAACCTTTATATTTTTAAAGTGCCAAAGCACAAGGGGGATTGTAGAAACAATCAATCACAAAGATCACATTCGAAGATGTGAATAAAATCCAATGAAATCGATAAAGGATCCATCGAAGTGGATATATCTAAAATTCCCAAAGAAAATAAGTCATCAAAGATGATAATAAATGATGACAATAAATAGGATCATCACGAATCGATTTAAATTGGAAATTCAATCCAAAAAGGCAAATTGGACTCAAACAGCAGGTTCAGTCGACTGAACAGAGAATTTCAGTCGACTGACCCTGTACATGGAAATTTTCCAGGTTCAGGAAACTTTCTGTTTCCAGTTTCAGTCGACTGTGCAGAGATTTTCAGTCGACTGAATCATGCCTGGAAACTCTCGGGTTTCAGGTTTAGTCGACTGAACAGAGATTTCAGTCGACTGAATCATGCCTGGGCTGTTTTTCAGCCTTATACAAATGAAGAGCAAACTCTTCCAAAATGCAATCGGACGAACATTGGCTCTAAGGGTTTATGCCAAACGGCAACCCAGCCCTATATGCTCCTCGATGCATCACCAAAAGCATGATCAAACATCCATAAAAGGATTTTACACAAATTTGACTTAAAAACCCAAAAATTGGAATATTTACAAAACCAATCCAAATCAAGAGCAAATTCTCATGAAGAAGTGTTAGGAATTCATACCTAACAACCAAAGATAATTATAATCATAGATGTGAGATAAAAATCTCACCTTTGCACTAAAATTTATGAAGATGAAGCTTGAAAGCAACGGGGAATCAACCACTCTTCAAATCAAACTCTAGAAGCTTGAATCTAAGCTAAAAAGAAGAACATTTCCTAAGTTAGGTTTAGGAAATTTCTGAAATTCAAAGAGAGAATGAGTTGGAGAAGAAGAAGAGGAACCTTACCAATGGGTTCTCATGAACTTTGGAGCAAGGAGATGGATTTGCAAAGCAAGCTAGGGCTTAGGAATTTCTATTTCCCATTCTCTTCCTCCATTTTTGCTTGAGCTTGAGTGTTAGGAAAATAGAAGAGAAGTGAATGAAGAGGAGAGTGTTGGAACTGAGTTAAGTGACTAATTGGCTCAGCCCAACCAAAGCCCTAAGCGGGAAAAAGTAGCAAAAATCAACTTTCTCCAAACATATCGAAGCTTATACTCAAAAAGGTCGCAAACGGCATTTTGAACTCAATGGAGGTGGTCTCGAGTCCTAATTCGACCGTATGCAAAAAGTAGCTTTTCGGACCAAAATCCGACGAACGATAAAATAATTAAATAAAATATTTAAATATAAAATCGATAAATATGCGGGTTGTTACATATATACTTTAGGAATATGTAAAATGAGGTTCCTTTATAAAATATGAAACTAGGTTTTCTCCTTTAAACAAAATATCAAGTCACCTTGAAATAATTACTACGACGATAGATCTGAAAAATACTTACTTTAGAATTTAAACGTTTAGAAATAATAAAATTTCTAACATACTTTTTAAACAACTTAAAACTTTTAACTTATATTTTAAATTTTGCTGTGAAAACGTACTTGGCTATCTATGGAAATACGCTTCTCTTTCACATCTTTAAAAATAAATCACGATTTATTTTTAAACAAATTTTCTTATTCCCTTAATAAATTTCCACCATGAATTTATTCCTCCAAATATCCACTGATATATCACTTCGCTTTTATAAACCCAGTTTATAAATTTCAAGTCTCACTTCTCTTTTGAAAATCCCGGTTTTACACACTTAAATCAACCCCCAAATTGATTTCCAATTTACTTCACTTTTAAATAAATTTCCTTACCTACTCCATTTATTCCAAAATCCATTAACTTCATATTTTATTTCTTCATTATGATTTAAAATGTTTTAACTGAAAATACCAATTTCATTTTCCCCATATTTCTTCTTTATTCTTTCAAATAAATTCAAACCTTGAATTTCAAAATAAATTCCTTATTTCTTGATATTGCATCACTTAAGTTTAAAATTCGTAATTTCTTTGTTTACTCAAAATCCCTTTTTCATACCTGGAATTTATCAGGATTTTAAAAATCACTTTTATTCCTTTCTAATTCATTCTTATTTTTATTTAAATTATCTATAATTATTTCACTCTTTCATTTTCTTTTTGAAACGCAAATTCTATATATTTTGATAACTCAGTGTACCGAAATATATTCAAGCAATCCATAGCATTCAATATTCCAATTATCAATAATATTCATCACAGAATATCAAATATTCATAACACAGGATATTAAACAATTTAAATAATTTTAAGGAATCCAGTTGGATCCCTCCAACCTGTTTCCCTGCATCCATAGATGTTAGCACAACATAAAATACCAATTCCACTTCGGGGTGGAATATCGCGGTATATGGGTTTATATAATATCATCCGCTATTATGCGACGCATAGGGTCTTATCCGCTATATAATGCGGGAAATCAATCACTCCAATATATACTATATACTACTATAAAATGTACCACATCCAATGAATTCAGCCATTCAACAACTATTGAATTTAACTATTTAAAATTTAAATTAAAACCAGTTGAATGAGATTAACTCACCTTTGATTTTTGTAATCGCAATCCGACCCAAACCAGCTTGTTTTCTTCACGATTTCAGACCTTGAATAAACATTACATGATTTATTAACATCGGAATTAATCGAACAATTAGTTACTATTTAATTATTTAATTTAACTAATAATTTGACTTTAAACTAATTTTCCTTCTAATAAATTATTTTCAGTAACTATATAGCTAAATAAGTTTATTAAATAAATTAATCACTATAAAACATTATATAAAATAAACTAAATAGCACAACCTCCAGTGTCCAAAACCTAATTAGTCGACTTCGCCTGACCTCCCTTACCGCCGCCGCCGCCTCCTTCATCGCAACCCCAAGAACCAAATCGACCGTCCCTCGAGCTACTGCCCAACAACGCACCCATGCAACTCACCATCAACAACCCCCAACCCTACAACGTCACGGCCACTAGGAGCGATCGGCTTTGCCATACTTGATTTGCCGCCATCCAGTCATAGTTGCGACCCTGCGACGACCGCCTACCCTCTTCCCCGTGTCGAAGGAATTCAATTTGACTGAGGGATTTTCGATTTCTATTGGCACTTGATTTTAGAAGGAGGCCATAAATTTATTTTCCAAGAATAGAAGAAGATAAAGGATTCCGAACCAATGTTCGGTCATATAATTTTTTTTTCATTGTTCGTTTATCTTTTTTTTCTTCTAAGTGATATGTTAAGGGTTTAAAAAGAAGAAGGGTAAGGAGACAGGATTTTATGCTAATGTTCTTGAATCCCTTTTGCGTACAGAATACGCCTTGCTACAGTAACATGAAGTGAATAAAAATACAACTGATGTGAAGGAATTTCAACTGATGTTTGACCAAGATATAAATATAAATTAATTAAAATTCAAATCCAAATTGTCTCGATCGATGCAATCTAAAATTTTGACTTCCTATCAAGGCATGCCACCAGGCGTTTATAATGTTATGCCCCTATTTCAAACACAATGGAAAAGTTTTCGAGTCATAATTCGATCGTATGGAGAAGACAGCTTTTTGGACCTTATTATTATATTGTATTTTCGATTTAAATTCAGCGCGTTTACTTACCGTACGCCCAAACGATCATTCCAAACATTACGAAAATTGAAATCCGATAATAATACAGTATACGGATCCAATGGAACTGGTTTCGTCGAAACCCGTGACTACGCCTCGGAAGGCTATTTTTAAATATTGATTTAAACGATAAAATTTCAAAACTTAACAAAACACTTCCGAATCAAATTTTAACACTTTTACTACATTCAGTATTATCAATATAAATTCTACAAGCCTTTAAATTATTTTAAACAGGCTTAGAATTTCATATTCAATAATTTACCCAACTCCAATCATTAAATTCAATATTTAAATTATCCAATGAACAACGATATTTGAAATTCAAGTTAGAAACTAACTTTTAAATATTTAAATTTCAAATATCCAGAAATTCCAGGTTGTCACATTCCTCCCCCTTTAAGGAATTTCGTCCTCGAAACTATTAGTTAAGAAGAATGGTCCAATACCCATCCTCTAGTTTTCCTAAAACCAACAATTCAACATCCTACCAACTATCTTTGTATAAAGACCCTCATTCTTACTAACTTCCCAAACTCTCCCATAGTTTTCAAACAATACTATTTGCTCAATCATTCAAATTTCAATATAAAACCAAATTTTGAATATCAAAATTTTCTTAAAATTTTCTAACTCCCTAACTTTTCAAAAAAATTCGCCAGCGTCTCCTTTGTGCGGCTAGCTCGGTACAACTACAAAATGCCTCTGTGGGCCCTCAGATTTCAAAAGAAAACAAAAGCCAAGTGGCTAGAATAGAAAATCATCAAATTTCATATAGAAATTTAAATACATACCTTTGCCGAGCAAATTTCAATTTGTCCTCTGAAATCAGAAATCCCAAATTCTTTCCTAATCCTTTTGTTCCAACTAAATAACCAGTTTCAATTTTCATTTCCAAAATCCCTTATTTCAATTTCAATTTAAATCATTTTGTCGCTAACAAAAAATTTCTATCTGCCAAAATTTTCGGAAAATTTTGGCAGAGTCTCCTTTGTACGGAGGAGCTTTTGCAATTTGACAAGAGATATAAATATATATTCATCGACCCACACGGTTGGAAAAACAAAAACAATTCATATTTCCTATTTTTATTGCGTAGGCGTACCTTTATTTAGCATTTTTAAGCAAGCAGCTTATTATTTTAGCAATTATCGCGTCCAATTCCAGCCAAACGGCTTCCCGGTACCTGTACTTACTCAATTCAAACATGTAAGTACTAAATATACGAAATTTATTAACATTTCACTTACTTTCAATAGCTAAACACATGCATTTCATAAGCAACATACACCAAACACTTTCCATCAGCAATTTATGTGATTTCAAAACTAATTCAATTGCTTACAACTAATTCTATGCCACTTCATTCAATTTTAATGGTTTACAACTCAATTTCTTACATTCAATTTATTTTTAATCCAAACAAGCTCATATTCAATTCAATTGATTTCAAAATCAATTTTATTTCACTTCTACCAATTCATAGACTTTTATTTAATCTCGTTTTCGTCAAACGACAATTTATTTCTACGCAATTCGACTATGTTCATGTGAATAAATAATCACTTAAGCTTATAACCATTTTAAATTGATTCCAACTCAATTTATATTTAATTCCATTCCATTTTAAGTCATTCACAACCATACATTTGCATTTCATCTCATCTCCGCATTGGTTTCATTTTAAAACCATTTCATTGAGCTTGACAACATTCAATGCTTATATCAATAACCATTTTCCAAACTAATTTAACCCAAACTTTTATTTACTGAAATTTCTCCCTTCCTCGAAGCTAAGCTTCTATAAATTTTAAACTTAAGTTAATTTACTTTAGTTTATTCTAACTTCAAACTTAAGTTCACTTCTATTTAATTTGATTCTTATCTAAGCAAATTCCATTTAATTCAGTTAGCCCATCCATTTATTTTAATTCACCTTCTCAATTTATCAAAATAATATCCAAGCACATACTTAACTCATTTATACTCGAATTGGATTTTATTTGTAACTCAAATCTTTCCTATTATAATCCAATTCCATTTTATTTTTTCTACAACATCTCCGCTTATTTTAATTCATTATCAGTCCAAGTCGAATTCTATTTATAATTCGAGTTTATTTCCAAACTTCATTATTAACTTACAATCCATTTTATTTAACCGTGTTAAATTTTATTAACATACTCTATCAAATAATTTATTTAGCTAATTAGCTTACTTCCAACTTTTAAATCAATATTCAATTTTATTACAAAAATCACTTCACTAAATTTTCCCGAGTTCAATTTTTTTTCATAATTCCAGTTTGGATTTTCTTTCATTTTCCAAAATTCCAACACTTTTATTTCGGCTTATTTGTTCCCTTTTTACATTTTTATAAGCTACACACTTATTAATATTCATAATCTCCATCCATTTACAGTCAATCACATTTTCATATTACTTTTAACTAGGGATTATCTTTTTATTTCAATGCTTTTCAATTCTTTTGTAAGCTTCCAAAGCTTATTTATCCCAATTCAATACTTACTTAGTTTACACTTATTTATTTAAGTAAGAGTTTTATTCCATTCAATATTATCTATAACTCAAATGAATTTATTTCAATTCAATTTTATTTAACTTAACTTCGGTTAAATTTAACTACATACCATTCTCTTTAATCCACTCAATCCACTTGAATTTAAATTAAGTAAGAACTTACTTTCACTTAATATCATCTACATCTCAATTTATTTCATTTTAATTCAATTTTAACTTAATTCAAATACAACTGGGTTTTATGTTTAGTTTAATTAAATTTATTTCAATCCAAATTTAATTTTCATTTTCCCATTCCAATCACATTCAAGATTTACTAATTATTTCTTCCAATCATCCATTAAATTTTCCACAATTTAAAATTTTCCAAATTAAATTTATTTAACCTTTTCACTTTAAATTTTAGTTCCAACATTCAAAGCTCATATTTTCCTTCCTTATTTAAAAATCATCTCAACTTTACAAGTTTATAACTTACCTCATCAGGATTTTCAATCCAAATATGGACTCAGGATTTCAAACACCCGGCTTTTGGTTCAAACCATTTTACGACCAACATTATTCCAAAAATCACACTTCTCAAATTTTTAAAACGATCCTGGTTTTTATCCCCAACAAATTTCCTTTAAAATTTCAAAAACAAAATTAGTTCTTCTGAATAAATCAATTTGGCAGCAATCCGTCAGTTACAAACTCGAAAATGAACATCGATGATGCTGCAGTCATCACCGAAATTATTTTCCAGCGACTGAAGTGAGTTCAATGCTATATCCCTTCCCAAAATTTATTTGAAACAATTTCCTTTAAGAAATACTTCTAAAACAATAATGTTATTATTTGTCTTCAAAAGAATTCAAATAATACTTCCAAAAAACTTCGGGGTTTTAAATTTTCAAATTTTGACTTAAGTCAAAATTCATTTGTATAATTTATGCTTACACAAATTCCCATTTGATTGTACAAGTCATTCCAATTTTTTATAATCTTATTTGTTTAAAATATTATCATCCGAACATCCAAGTTATATAACAATTTAAGAAAATATTTCTTTTATATCTAAATATATTTTTGGGTAAAATTATTTCATTTGCCTGCTTTCGAAAACAATATTGTGTCGAATTGTCCTATTCAAGTGTTTAGAAATCCCTTCGATACAGTTGTCCGGACTGTGCCAACGAAGGTTCATATGCCACTCAATAAATCAATCAACACAATATAAAACCATTTTATATCCACTAGCAAATACGCGCTCATAACTATTAATACGCTCAAACTCATTCTAGAGTACTACGGACTCAATTTTCAATGAGTAATCCCCACCAGAGCCAAGGTTAGCACCAACCTAAGCTCTGAGACCAAGTGAAACGACACGTAAATCCGTACCCCTAGTGTCGACACTGTTCGCCCTCAATCAACTCAAGATGTACGGAAATACGAACCATTTGGGTTAAAGAAGAAGAGGCAGAAGAAGAAAATAGAAACAACATCAGAATCTAACAATCGCAGCAGAATAAAATATAATAGATAATAAATGATCTATACACAAAAACAAATACATCTGTTTATATATTACATCATCAGAGTATACATAACACACAACTGGACAGTAATCATAACCTGTCCTCACTATCTGAGTACACAGTGGAATATTTAACATAAATACGAAAGTACATATCGCCATCTAGTTCGTCTCCTGAGCTCCACAGCATCCTTTCCTGTATTCTATAATACTTGGTTTGACCCGAGCATTATAGTGAAATAACACCCGAGTCAGTCTGGAATACCAGTGTGAGAAAACCACACTCAAATTGATTATTAAAGTTTCAAAATTCTTTTGAAAACAAAAGCATCTCGTAAGACCACGCCATAAATAAATATGTCGGATTTTTACCTTTCGATAGCCAAAACACTTTTTATTAAAATCCTTTGATATTATAATAGGGTCTATTTACAAGTACTTATTCAAATAGCTGAAATTGTTACATGATTGAATTCTAGCATACTAGCCACAAAGTGGGTTATACAAACAAAACCGTAAAAGGCGCGTAGGGAGAATGGATTTCCAACTAATGACTAGGTACTGGGGTACCACCTGTCAACGTACGTGGCCTAGATCACCGTACCGAGGATTACTCCCAATCCCCTACAACACAAGACCGGGACTACCCTCAACTGGATAATCCCAAGTAAGATCACCACACGGTTGGGATCAACAACCATACCACTAAGTCGAAATAAAAAGGGACATCTAGACAGGGATGACCTCACCCTAATGGATGCTACCCACTTAGCCTTGATGCATATCCCCTGATTTTCAGTCATTCCCGATTGATGAGGCTTGAGGCTAAGCATTACCTTTTTAGAACACATCTCTTAGAATGCTCACCGTCCACCTGACAATGTTCTGAAAGCATTCAACCATACAAGTCCGTCCTGGGTTCGAATGGAATCGAAGGCACTACTCCTACTACATCCATTTTGGAATCATTCTCAGGATTAGTAGCGACTAGCCCTTGCACTTCACTGCTCCATCTTCGAATCCAAACTCTTGTTTTCCACACGAAAACATTTAAACAGGATCGAAGTGGTTTTCAGGAAATAAATCCCCAACCCGGTCTCTTCGAAACGATCAGCGCATTGACCAATATTGATAGTCAGTTATTTAACTATCAATTAACATTCACAAACAACCATCAAACATAAATAATTTCACCAAATTATTTATTAATCTCAAAATATCTTCAAAAGATATATTTTCACTTTTTAACCCTTTGAAAATAGTTTTCAAACCACACTCTTCTCATGGAATGAATTCCCAAATATTTATTTCCACTGAAAACACCAAGTAACAATACTTTAGATTTAGAATAATTTAAAACACTTTATTACAAAATATCCTTTAAAACATTTAAATTAAAAATTACTTTAATACTTATTCAAAATATATACTTTAAGAATATTTATAATGAGGTTGCTTTATAAAATATGAAACTAGATTTTCCTCTTTGAATAAAATATCAAGTCATCTTGAAATAATTACTACGACGATAGATTTGAAAAATACTTACTTTAGAATTTAAACATTTAGAAATAATAAATTTTCTAACATACTTTTTAAACAACTTAAAATTTTAACTTATATTTAAAAATTTGCTTTGAAAACGTACTTGGCTATCTATGGAAATAGGCTTCTCTTTCACATCCTTAAAAATAAATCACTATTTATTTTTAAACAAATTTACCCACTCCCTTAATAAATTTCCACCATGAATTTATTCTTCCAAATATCCACTGATATATCACTTCGCTTTTATAAACCCAGTTTATAAATTTCAAGTCTCACTTCTCTTTTAAAAATCCCGGTTTTACACACTTAAATCAATCCCCAAATTGGTTTCCAATTTACTTCACTTTTAAATTAATTGTGACGACCTAGCATTTTTTAACATTTAAAAACGAAATATTTAATTGATTTTAAATATTTGGAAGTTAATTTAACTTGAATTTCAAAATTAACTATGAATTTGGCAATTTGATTGTTGGATTTAATTTATTAAAGTTGGATAAAAATTTGAATCTTCAATTTTAAGCTTGTTAAAAATAATTTGATGGCTTTGAAAATTTATATTGATAATACTGAAGATAATGGAAGCTTCAGAATTGGATTTGGAAATGTTTTGTTCAGTTTTAAAATATATCGTTTAGATCGTCCTTTAAAAATAGCTTTCCGAGACATAGTCTCGGAATTCGACGAAACCAGTTCCATCGGACCCATAATATTGTATTATTATCATATTTCAATTTTCGTAGCAATCGGAGTTGTCGTTTGACCCTGGCAGCTCAGAACGCATAGAAACTATTTTAATCAATTCAATTTAAAATTGGTCGTTTACTTCCGTAACTGGCGCATATGGTCTAATTAGCCTCCGAAACATGTTCCATTGTATTCGGAATGTGGATAAAACCTTATAAACGCATGGCGACACACCTCGATAGGAATTCGAGATCTCGAGTTAGGTTATACGAGATATTTTGAATATAAAATTATAAAAAAAAATCAAACCCTACCTTCCTCTACACGTCAACATCATTGTATCTACTTCTTCTTTTATATTCATAAACGAGCATTTGAAATTAAAAGAAAAAAGGAACGAAATCAATTCGTTCGTTATAATAAAAAAAAATTCAATTTCGTTCAAAGAAAACATGGCCGCATTTTCACCTTTATCTCAAACGAAATCGAACTTGGGAAATAAAAAAATATGGTTGCGAACTCGTAAATCTAGGGCAAGGCGCGACGATGGTGGGGGGTGTATGCTTTCGTTCGTCACGATTTCATCGCAGTAAAGGCATCGTTCATGGTAATGAGCTTTTGCACGGCCGTGATGGAATTTAAGGACAAGAGCTCAAGCGCGGCTGAAGGCAGGCGAGCGAGGTCAGTGATGTGATAGCTATCGTAGTCGAGAGGTAGCGGCGGCGGCATGGTCGTTTGGGGTCATCGCGATGATTGAAGCCTAGGCCAGGCAATGGCGACGCCGCGACAGCAGGATTGGCGAAGTTGAGCTCGCGGCAGTGGCGAGCGACACCTTGTGGTGGCGACAACGACGAGATGGGATCGTGTTCGAGTTTGCATGGGCGGCTGCAACTAGGTTGGGCTCGTGAACAGACAGTTAGAGGTATAATTTCATGATTAGTTAATTACTAAATTTAGGATGTTAAAAGAATTTTTTTTTTCTACAGTTAGGAAATTTATGAAATCTATAAAGATTATTTTTATAAGCATATCCATATAGTTTCAAAAGGAAGATAAATTTGTTTAATTTACTTGTTTAATTATTTTTAGAAATGATTAAAGAAAAATTTAGTTTTAAACTAAAATTTTAGTTAAACAAATTTATTTAAAGAAAATTGGTTTGAAATAAAGACCATTTGTTAAGCAAATTAATTAAATGAAAATAAATTGTTCGATCATTGCGAATATTAATAAATTGCAAAATTGTTTATACAAGGTTTAAAGATCGTGAAAAAAACTAACTGGAATGGAAAATAGATTGCATGCATTGTTAAAGGTGAGATCTTCTCAATCAATTAAAATCTCTAGTTAATTTTAAATAGTTAGATTTGAAATTGATTGACTGTGCGCTTGGATGATTGATTTATAATTATTCACTAGATGATATTATATATATTGTAGTATATAGTATATATTGGAGTTGTTGATTTCCCGCATTATATAGCGGATGAGACCCTATGCGCCGCATAATAGCGGAAGATATTTTATAAATCCCATATACCGTGATATTTCACCTCGAAGTGGAATTGGTACTTAATTGTTGTGCTAACATCTGTGGACGCAGGAAAAAAAATTTTAAGGGATCCAACTGGATTCCTCAGATAATTGAATTTGTTTCAATACTGTATATTGATTATTTATAATCTCTCTGTGTGTGACTATTTGTGATTGGAACTGTTGAAGGCTAAAATTTAGCCGAATATATTTTTGGTATCGTAGGAAACCAGAAATAAATAAAATTGGATTTTTGAAATTTAGTAGAAAATTTATAGTAAATTAATCTTAGAAATTGAATAAATTTAAAAGAAGGAATTTGTTTCCAAAGAGAATAAATTTGGTGTTGAAATAAATTTAGAAATCAATTATGGGAATTGATTTGGTATTCGTAAATAAATTTGGATATAAATTTAGAATTTAATCCGGTGCAAAAAATTACTATTTAGAAATCGATTTGTCAATCGTATATCAATGAATATTAAGAAGTTTAATTCACAATAGGAATTTATAAAAGAAAAGGGAATTTGTTTCAAAAATCAATATTGTTTTATTTTTAAAGGTGTGAAAAGAAATTTACAGATTTGGAATGTTAATAAAAAAAATCGAGAAGATTTATTAATTTATATAAATGGAAAGAGAATTCATCCTTTAAAAGCCGAATATATTTTCAAAGTAACTTTTAAAGTATAAATTAAAAGTTTTACAAATTTTTTTGAAAAATATTGTTAGAAAAATTATTTGGGAAATGTTTAAATCTTTGAAGTAAAGATTTATTTAGTTAATTATAGAAATGATTATTTTAAAGGTTTAATTAAAATTTGATTTAGAAATTGGTTAACTAAATATTTATACCCTATCTACTAATTTTATTTTAAAGTTAGTTTGGACTTGAAATTTTATATAAGATATTAGTATAATACTTTCATAACTAATATTTGAGTAAGTGTTTTAAAATAGTTTTATTTCCAAGTATATATGACTGGATAAGTAATTTAAATTATTTTAAAGCATTTGATCTCAGCAGATTTTCAGTGGAAATAAATACTTGGAAATGTTTTCCACATAAAGAAAAAATGATTTGAAATTTGTTTTCAAGATATTGAAACATGGAAAAGTGATTTGAAATTTGTTTTTAAATGGTTGGAGTATAAAAAAATTATATCTCGCGAAGATATACCGAAAATAATAATTGAAGGAAAATTTATTTAAATCCTAGCGATTGTTGTAAATTATTAATTGATAGTTAAATAACCGACTATCAACATTGGCCTTTAAATGGCATTTGAATTTCGATGTGATTGGGTATCGGATTCCAAGGGGATATCCGAAAACCACATCGAACCTTTGGGATTGTGATGGATCTTTTATGTAAAAGATCAAAGTGGAATAGTTGTGATTTGTTTGAAATCTGAATGTAACACTTATTTTAAAAAAAATAAGCGCTCGTTATTCTGATTAGCTGGGAGAGGACCTTGTGTCATAAAACCCATTCCGAATAACGATACGACGAAATAGGATTGCATTTGAAGATGGTGTTGAAGATCGGGTATTCTCGAAAACGAAAGGATTACCTTTCGAATGTCTCTGCACCGAGTTGCTCCGGTATAGAGATTTGATCACCCTTTGTGATGGGGATTCCGGACGTGATTAGTAAATATCCGGATTTGCAAGGCTTCTTTGGAAGTGACTTCGGTTCAGTTCGATCCCGGAACGGACTTGTATGAATGTGTGTCTGACGTTGCACTTTGAGATGTAAAACTGGTTCCTATCAAATACAATTCTGTTGGTGGCGGAGAATTTATTCTCTTAGCGTAACACCCTTCTCTGAGACGTACGAGCTCAGAGGTTATATAGTTGATGGTTATTGGTGATACATTCCTAATTTTGTGATGTGGCACACGAAGTGCTGCTGATCATTTGTTGATCAAAGCATGACTTTGCGAAAAGTGTAGCTTTGTGGACGAGACCTCATCGAGCCTCACACCCGAAAATGGTCGAAATAGGAAAGATGCGGCAAGGTTTCAGCGGTAGCTCCCCTAGGGTATATCCATTCCTTTTGGAAAAGGGTGGTGTCAGGTATGGAGCCCTGATATTTAACCTTTGTGGTTAATGCAAATACTTTTATTTATGGTTGTTGGTGTAGAGGATCCTCGTATGAAGGTCGCAAACGTCCGGGGGTGGCATATCTTAGGTTTTACTTCCCGGGAAGGGGGTAATCGGCCTTGTGTTGGCAGAGAGCCAGGTAGGTTCTCGGGACGTCCCTCCAGAGGCGTACCCATGTGGCAGTAGGAAGTTCCTTAGCCTGACCATTTCTTGGAAATCCAAAGAAACAATACGCGCCTTGTACGGTTTTAGTTGTAGAACCTGCCATTTAATATGGTAGCTATAGTAGGCATAGTATAATGGTACCTATGCTGGCTAAGATTAATATTATACTTTCGAAATGTTTTTCTACACTATGCACTAATAATAATATCAAAAAGATTTTGCGTATTAAGCATGTTTGACTATCATAAGGAGAAATCTCCTCCAAGTGTGTGATTGCATTGTGTGTGTGCCGGGAGGCCTTATGGTAGTTTCATTTTCCAAAAGCATAGCAGATTTCCTTTTGTTTTCTTTGTGAAAATAACTGTTTTTAAGATCTCACACCAGTCCCAAGACTGACCTGGAGTTTATTGTTCCCTTTCTAAACTCTGAGTGCCCACAATTTTCCACACGGACAGCCTAGAGTCCGATATCAGTTATTCAGGAGCGAAGTCAAGAAGTTGCTATGAAGATCTGGAGTTCAACCTGAATGGCGAGACATATGACTTATACTATATATTATCCGTTGCGGGTAGTTTATTGTAAAGTAAATTTCTATGTAGCAAGTTTTAATGAATGCCAGTGTTGTATTGTGTCGTTGTAAACTCTGATAATGTAATGTATAAACTGATATAGTGCTTTTGTTTTAAAGATATTCATTTATCTATTATATGTTGTTCCACTGCGATATGTGAAATTCTGTTTATTATTTCCGTTCTTCTTCTATCTTCTTCTTCTTTAACCCTAATGGTTCGGTTTTTCGGCGTTCGATTGTTTGGCATTTGATACGGTGGACGTATTAAAGTCGACTTTCGAAATTCGAAAAATCGGGTCGTTACACTGACTTTCCGTCAGTCTGTGCTTTTTGGATCAGACATGTGTGGTTTATTGTCGATTCAAAGGGTATGGATTAGCGGATTGTCACATAAATTTCCTTATTCCATTTATTCCAAAATACATTAACTTATTTATTTCTTCATTATGATTTAAAATCTTTTAACTGAAAATATCAATTTCGTATTTCTCAAATTTCTTCTTTATTCTTTCAAATAAATTCAAACCTTGATTTCAAAATAAATTCCTTATTTCTTGATATAACATCATTTAAGTTTAAAATTCATTATTTCTCTGTTTATTTAAAATCCCTTTTTCATACCCGGAATTTATCAGGATTTTAAAAATCACTTTTATTCCTTTCCAATTCATTCTTATTTTTATTTAAATTATCTATAACTATTTTACTTAAAAATTCACTCTTTCATTTTCTTTTTGAAAATCCAATTCTATATATTTTGATAACTCAGTGTACCGAAATATATTCAAGCAATCCATAACATTCAATATTCCAATTATCAATAATATTCATCACAGAATATAAAATATTCATAACACAGAATGTTAAACAATTTAAATAATTTTAAGGAATCCAGTTGGATCCCTCCAACCTATTTCCCTGCATCCACAGATGTTAGCACAACATAAAATACCAATTCCACTTCAAGGTGGAATATCGCGGTATATGGGTTTATATAATATCATCCGCTATTATGCGGCGCACAGGGTCTCATCCGCTACATAATGCGGGAAATCGATCACTCCAACATATACTATATACTACTATACAATATACCACCAATCAATTCTGTCATTCAACCAACTATTGAATTTAACTATTTAAAATTTAAATTAAAACCAGATGAGTGAGATTAACTCACCTTTGATTTTTGTAATTGCAATCCGACCCAAACCAGCTTGTTTCCTTCACGATTTCAGACCTTGAATAAACATTACATGATTTATTAACATCGGAATTAATCAAATAATTAATTACTATTTGGATACTTAATTTAACTAATAATTTGACTTTAAACTAATTTTCCTTTTAATAAATTATTTTTAGTAACTAAATAGCTAAATAAGTTTATTAAATAAATTAATCACTATAACACATTATATAAAATAAACTAATAGATTTAATACTGTGTGTATGTATTTTTATCTTATTTTTCATTTCCAAACTGCATATAAAAGTAATCTATATATTCTTAAAAGCCAAACGTTTATATAAACTCATATATCAAAATCTTATGTATATTTATAAAGTCTAATAAAGAAACAATTTCCCTTTAACTTATATATTAAAATAAAGTTATCTTATACCTTTACAAATTGTTTATTATTGTTATTTTTATTATTTATTTTCACTTTTATATTTCGAACAACTGCATATATATTTTATTAATTTAAACAAAATACATTTGTACCTTACTGCCTCACTGCCTGACGACTACAGCCAGAGCAAAAAACGAACAACACTCCCTCTCATAACAGCAGCCCCATCCGCCATCACTGATACTCGAGGCACAACCTCCAGTGTCCAAAACCTAATTAGTCGACTTCGCCTGACCTCCCTTACCGCCGCCGCCTCCTTCATCGCAATCCCAAGAACCAAATCGACCGTCCCTCGAGCTACTTCCCAACTTCACACCCACGCGACTCACCATCAACAACCCCCAAACCTACAATGTCGGGCCACTAGGAGTGATCGGCTTCGCCATACTTGATTTGCCGCCATCCAATTGTAGTCGCAACTCTACGAGGATCGCCTACCCCCTTCCCCGTGTCGAAGGAATTCGATTTGACTGGGAGGGATTTTCGATTTCTATTGGCACTTGATTTTAGAACGAGGCCATAAATTTATTTTTCGTGAATAGAAGAAGATAAGGGATTCCGAATCAATGTTCGATCATATTAAAAAAAATATCGTCCGTTTATCTTTTTTTTCTAAGTGATCTGTTAAGGGTTTAAAATGAAGAAGGGGAAGGAGACAGGATTTGATTCCAACGTTCCTGAATCCCTTTTGTGTACAGAATACGCCTTACTACAGTAACATGAAGAGAATAAAAATACAACTGATGTTTGACCAAGATATAAATATAAATAAAATAAAATTCAAATCCAAATTGTCTCGATCGATGCAACCTAAAATTTCCATATCCTATCAAGGCATTCCGCCAGGCATTTATAATGTTATGCCCTTATTTCGAACACAATGGAAAAGGTTTCGAGTCATAATTCAATCGTATGGAGAAGATAGCTTTTTAGACCTTATTATTGTACTGAATTTTCGATGTAAATTGAGCACGTTTACTTACCGTACACCCAAACGATCATTCCAAACACTACGAAAATTGAAATCCGATAATAATACAATATTACGGATCCAATTGAATTGGTTTCGTTGAAATTCGAGGCTACGCCTTGGAAGGCTATTTTTAAATATCGATTTAAACGATAAAATTTCAAAACTTAACAAAACACTTCCGAATCAAATTTTAACACTTTTACTATCTTCAGTATTATCAATAAAATTTTACAAGCCTTTAAATTATTTTAAGCAGGCTTAGAATTTCAGATTCAACAATTTACCCAATTCCAATTATTAAATTCAATATTTAAATTATCCAATGAGCAACGATATTTGAAATTCAAGTTAGAAACTAACTTTTAATACTTAAAATTAATTAAATATTTCAATTTCAAATATCTAAAAATTCCGGGTTGTCACATGGTCCATTGGGGGACTCTAGGAAAATCACGATCACATGTATTACACCGCACGACACCCATCCATCTTTAATTCCGGTGATTCCCGTACATCTTTGTTTTTTTGCAGGTTCAATAGGGCACTCTTGCAACTATAATCGCTTGAAGAAATCATCATATTCTTAGCCATCTTATTTTGGATCCAGTAGAGGTCTAGACTCCGGTCGATAGCCTAGACAGGAAAGAGAAGACCATGACAGAGGGAGGACCGTGGCAGAAGTCATCAATCCAAGGATTCGTCAACCCAGTACAAGTCAAAGTCACTATCTTCTCACCATATGGGTTCTGATCCACACCCTATCGTCTATAGTAGTAGCAAGTCATTACCTCACACTCTGACTTCAACTACACCATACGAGCAACATTCGGGTTCTTTCGGCACCCGACGATCTTCTGAATGCCAAATTGGCCTAGGAAGTCTTGATACATCTTCTTATTGGCATGGAAAATGGTCCCTCTTAGCTCCAAAGGCTCTCGATGCCACTGTTGCAGAAAAGATGGCCAAGCTCAAGACCACATTTCCTAAGTTATGTTTTCATGATTTCAAATTTATTCCTGCTTTGCACCCGACTCCTCTAGAGGCCAAGGACGCAATGCTCTCTTATGCTAATGATGTCTATGTCTAGCATGGCACAACCCTTTATGTGGATGAGAGAATTACTGAAGTTTCAATTGAAAGGAAGAATGAGATCGATTGCTTAAATCTTGAAGCGATTCATTATAAAGAAAACATCAAACACTTGGGTGAAGAAGTTAAGGGGCCGAGTACAAAGCTAGATGCTGCTAAGAAAAGAGTTAGCTAATCTTCTAAGCAGTGGAACGTTTGATGAAAGTGCATCAAGTTGAACTGGACACCGCTGTTCGCCATATTGGAACTTTAGTCCTTGAGAAGGATGTTTTGCAGAAGGAAAAAGGACGTGCTGAAAAAAGATAATATGATGCCCTATCTTTATACTCTAATTAACAAAGGACATTACAACGTAATATCGTTTACTAATGTCGAGAATACGGCTAGTTAGGAGCAACCATTTGTATTATTGCTTTGGGCGAGTGTCAAAGCGTTGACTTGGGTGAAAATATTTCTTTCCTCAAAAGAGGATTCAACATATCCGATTCGAGCGCAAAACAACCACACAGTGGCTTAATACAATTCAGAAAACTATAAAATATTATAGGTTAGAATCATAGAATACATAGATAAATATACATATCTCATAAACTAGTGGAGACAAGAATATGATACTTAGAGTGTACAATTAGAATAGTGGTTATTAGAGAACCACTATATACATAAGTGATACATAGACAACCAAAAAGAATATATACAATAAAATGAGTCATTATCTTGAATACATGATAGACTACAAACAACTAGATTATTATAGAAAGCAAAATGTTACCAAGCTAATCCAACCCTAAAGTCATCATGCTGAAGTACCTGAAACACCTGGTTTGACCCGAGTATTATGTAAAAATAATAAACGGGCCAATCTAGTTATAATTCAAGGAAATGTGAGATAAGAGTGATAAAGGTAAACAGTTTCATAATAATACAAATCCACATAGAGTCAATCACGAAAGAATATCAACATTTTTAAATCTTATTCACCAAATATCAAAACCGATATTAGCTGATAAAAGCAAATCTCATAAATATTTAGTGAAATGCAAATTTCATAAATATCTAGAAATCAAATTGAATTCTAGAAAAAACAATGGGAAAGGAGGCGTCTATTACAGATTGGTGAACATGTAAAATTCACCAAACATAGGTGTACACACAAATGGTCTACAAGACCCACAAATGGATATGAAACCTAAAAAACACAAATGAGCATAAGGCTCCATAGATGAGCATAAAGCTCCATGGATTAGCATAAAGATTAAAGTTTCACGAATGGGTGTAAAGCTCCATGGATCCATTTTTATATCGATAAACACAGAAGACATGTCATTAAAATTATTTTAATCAGTCTTATCTACTTCCAAACAGTATAAAGTCAAATAATGCTCGTATGCCCATACCTCACTAGTTTATTCGAATATTCACTATAAGTTAGTAAACACCACTCAAGAGAAAAATAGGGTTTCAATTGAATAAGCTCGGGAATTAACCAATGAATTAAATGTAAGCATTTCATATCGTTTGCTTTACTAAATCGTTTAATTAAACTCCTTGTCCGAATGAAATAATAATTTATATATTAATACTAGTTTTTGGAAATTCTTTTCTAAAATATTTGTTTCGGAAAATAGACTTGAAAATCCAAAATTGAGATTTCTATGTATATATACATAGTATAAAATGTTTTATTTAAAATAGGATTTAGAATCGAGTTGAAATATAATTGAATTACTTTCAAAATCCTTTTTGAGTACTCTTGAAATATTATATATATATATATATATATATAATTGATATTTACTAAAAATCAATTCATTCTAAAATTCATATCATAAGATATAAATTGAATCACTGAAAATTAGAAGCAATTGAAATGAATAAAACTCTTCAAACAAGAAGGCTTCCAGGCACAAATTTAGTCTACTGAACTGAATGGTTCAGTTGACTACCTAAAGCTATATGCTTCATGCTAGCTGGTTTAGTAAACTGAACCATAACTCAGTCGATTGCCTGGAGCCATCCGCTCTAGTTTTGACAATTCATCTGACTGAATTGAAAGTTTAATTGACCGAACGTGAATTCCTTGAGCTGTGAGACTCCAGTTTACGCTTCCGGCTGCAAATGATGAAATTTTCGACGATATTTCTCGATTCCGGCAAAATAATATGCTTGAAAATAATTTCATGCTTGCATTCATTACTAACACATTCATATACAAGAAAACTATAGCAATTTGGGAAAAGATAACATTAAGGAAAATAGTGGACAACGATGCTATAGAGGATCAAACAACCGATTAAACACAGAACTGAGAGCACAATTAAGTTATTCTCTTAATCATTCAACCATTTACCCACATGTAATGGACTAGAACTAGAATTGGTGAGATTAGTTACCATATATCTAAGAAAAAAGTTGTTTAGTGCTTCTAGACCTCTACTCAACTCCTCATAGTTGGTGCTTCTAATATTCTTAGTGATAAACCCAAAATGCACAATTCAATTGCTAAGCTAAAACTAAAATAGAGGAGCAACAAGATATATGAATAGTTAGCATGGATTGCTTGAGTTATTAGCTTTAGAAACTAGTGATTTTAATTTCTATGTGGTTGATTTGTGGAAGAACTAGGGTTTCTTTGAGAAAAGAGATAGTAAATTGTTTACTGTAGTTTCTTTTTGCTACAGCCAGAAGTGAGAAAGATGGAAAATGAGGAGTAAAAGTACAAATTATTTTCTCAAGTATAGGCTATATATCTCACTTCTACTTAGCATAAATTATTAAATGTTAGGCTTATACTTAAATATAGTCCATAAAAGAATTAAATGCTTTTATTTCCAATTACAAGAGAAAAATGATTTATGAAACCATTGTTATTAAAATTTAATTTGTTCTATAATTCAATCCATTTTTATAAACTCATACTAGTTCACTATGCACATTTTTAAATTCAGCAATGATAATTTTTTAAATTCAATATACAAACAATTCTATTATAATTTAGAAAATTAATAACCCATTAATTTATAAATTCTCCAATTAAACAAGAGGCCAAAATACTCTAATTTCAGTATATACAATATAAATCCATTATAATGATTTTTGCTTGTAATAAAATAAGCCATTAAGTTACACTTAAATAAAATAGTTCTTAAACCTGAATTTCATTAATTGAATTTCACATTTTCTTTTATTGTAAAATAAAAAAGTTAATCACATCGAAATTGTTTCTATTATTACTAAAATTACCAAATAACCATTCCATAAGAAAAAAAATCATTTATATGAACTCCACATATGTATTTATTTTCTCAAACTCTAACTAATTAGCAATTAAAATCACAACATCTCTTAATTATTTAATTATCATTAAATTAAATTATTCATTTAATTTAATTTCAAGTAATGTGAACCAGGGTTGTTACAGACTCCCCTTATGAAAATTGCGTCCCCACAATCCTTTATAGAGGAAAATCAACAATAATTCACAAATGGTGATCTTTCAAAAAATAATTATTCAATTGACAAAGGGTCTTTAAACGAAAGAATCACCACTAATGAGCACTAGAGGATACTTCAGCATGCAGTTGTTCGATAAATTTTTTGATTTCCCAAGAGTAATCATTAGATTTAGTAGACCATTGAACTTTAACGAGCAAAATGTCTTTATTTCAAACGCGTTTAACCTCCGAAGCAACAATACGAATTAGATTTTTTCTTATACGCCAAATTGGATGAGATATCAAGTTCTTCTAAAAATCTAAGCTCAAGGATAGAATCAAAATCTCTAAGCCATTTCGAAGTTGAGATACATAGAATACATCATGAATACCGAAAAATTAGGTTGGAAAAGAGACTCGATAAGCAACTGGGCCAATGTCTTCAGGAGTTTGAGAGGGTTAAATGCAGCTAGGTGCTTGCTTCACTGATTGATTAAAATGCACAACACCTTTCAAAATAGAAAAACGAATGAAAACTAAGTCTCCTACCAAAATTTCCAAAGATTTAAGCATTTTATCTTTTTTTTTCCCATTTCAAGATTCTTTTAACGTAACATCAAAAAATTTCAAAAATTTACATTCAAAAATTTATTTTCCAAAGTCTTCTTCCTTTTCCATCTTTTTAAATAAGACTTTAATAATATAAAATATTATCTTAATGTATAAGTGAATTTACAAAAGTAATTTTCCTCAATTATGATTTTAAATCCTGAGAATCAGTTTACACACATATCTTACACTCCTTATACAATCAACACGTTATATATTCTCAAGCATTAAACCTCTTGGGGTGTTGCAATTACTTAACTCTTTTAATATTCTCTAAGAAAGGACGTAAAATAATTTTAGCTTTTCTTCTATATAAAGTCATTGCTTCACAATTTATATTATTTTATTATAAAACTTATTCATCAACGAATTAAGAAAGATCTAATTACTATTCTCTTCTTAAGTTAAGTTTTCAATATTTGAGAGTTTAACAATTAGAAGAACCAACATCAGATAAGAAGTTGTATGTACTTTTATAAAATGGGGGAATTTTCTCACTTTAATTTTCTCAATACTAAAAGATGTTTTCAAGTTATAGTTATTTAGCCTTGGATAAATCTTATTCTCGATACCAATTTTACGGTATATAATACCCCTTTTTGGCATTTATTTATACCGAATCTTATCTTCATAATTTAACTCTGAATTTAAGGTCCTAAAATTAGTTCAATAAATCTATCCTCTCAGAAGCTAATGAATAAATATCTTATTTGGCATTGTTTATCTTCAAAGGAGAATATATCATGGTAATTCAAATGCTGAAATTTATATTTGAATTTGACACTACTTAGGTTATGGCTCGTGATCATTCGAGAAACTTTGTTAAAATACTATTGATCTTTAAAATTTCCAAGCTAAAATTTTAATTCATTCTTTCTTTTCTCAATTTCATTTTTCACAAAATTATAAGTTTCAGACCTATACTTTCCTCTAAACTTATCATTTCATATTTGGAGACCTTTCTTTTCAGTTTCATTTAACCAAACCTATAAAGCATTATTATTAAAATCTCCTATCCTAATATTACCATTCCTTCTTCCATTTTGAACTATATATTTTACCTTTTAATTCCACTCTTTAGAAATCTAATGATTACATGTATCAAATTTCATTAATAGATTAACTTATAAAGTTGAGAATAGTTAAACATTCATATATATATATATATATATATATTCATTTCTTACTCCATAAATAATAATTACATTATAATCTCATTTATTTTGTTTCTTTGAAATGATTACAAATTTTCATTACATAAAAACATAAAATTAGTATTTTTGAATACCAACCTAAAGTTACAATCCTCTTTATCTTTACTTTATGAAGATTTTTTTATGTCACATTATAAAGGTTCTTTTATGTCACATTATGAAGATTCAATTTAATTTAATTACCCAAAGTTAGACCTTTAGAATTTAATCTTTCCAATAGCAAGACAATTTATATTGTTAGAGAAATCACTTATTCCTAATTCATCATAACTACTTTTCACCAAGGTTATTAGAATGTTTCATTTCTTTTTTCATCTAACCTTTTGAAAGTTGAACCTATTCAATTCAACCTATTAATAGAAAAGTAATTATAATGTCTGATGAATTTCTTTTGAAATTCCATTTATAATTTCATAATTCCATTTCTTTTTTTATATATTGATTGATTCATTTGCCCTTTGGTGAGTAAACTTCACTAGTAGTTAACAATTATATATATCTGATAGAACTTTCTCTTTGCTAAATTGTTTATCACATCAAACTTCATTTTTAAGTCTAATTTGTTCTTTTAGTGAAGTTTTAAGATAAAGCCATCATAACTTTTTTCTTTTCAAAAACTAAGTTATATAACTAACAAACATCCCTCAACTAATAAAGTTATTATTATAGGGATACTTCTCCCATTCACGCCTCCTTTATAAAATAAATTTTACAAGATTAAAATTTCCCTTATCAAAATTACCTTAGCTTAAATTGTTTACTCTTACCACTTAAATTTTATGATGGAAAGAAAACAAATATACATTTCAAGGCGCCATTTACCCAGACCCAAAATTGCCTTTTTTATTATTATCATAACATATTATTAATTCCAAATTCAATTTCCAACAAACCTTAAAATTTCACCTTCAAAAATTCCATATATCTTGATTTAATTAAACTCTTCTTTAATTATGAAACTTTTAACACTTGTATTTTATCCTTTATAAAATTATACATTAAGGGATTCAATTAATCTAATATTATTTAAGCACCATTGAAACTTAATGTATTTATGAGAACCATTCTCAATTGATGGGCGTAAAGCTCCACAGATGATTATAAAGCTCCACGGATCCAAGTTTACACGGATAAACACAAAAGACATGTCATTAAACTCATTTTAGTAAGTTTTATCTACTTCCAAATAGTAAATAGTCAAATAATGTTCGCACGTCCCATACCAAGCTTGTTTATTCTAATATTTACTATAAGTTAGTAAACAACACCCAAGAAAAAAAATAGGATTTCAATCAAATAAGTCTAAGAATTAACCAACGAAGTAAACGCAATCGTTCCATACCACTTGTTTTAATAAACCGTATAATTGAATTTCTAATCTAAATTAAATAATAATTTATATATTAATACTTGTTTTGGAAATTCTTTTCTAAAATATTTTTTTAGGAAAATATAGTTGAAAATCCATAAAATGAGATATATATGTGTGTGTATATATATATAAATAGTATAGAAATATAAAATTTTTTATTTAAAATAGGATTTAGAAATCGAGTTGAAATATAATTAAATTGCTTTCAAAAAAAAATTTAAACTTTTGAAATCTCATATATATAACTGATATTTATTAAAAACCAGTTCATCCCAAAATACATAGCATAAAATACGAATTAAATCGCTAAAAATCAGAAGCAATTGAAATTTTTAAAACTCCCAAAACATGAAGGCTTCCAGGCTCAGATTTAGTTGACTGAATCGAGTTGTTCATTCGAATGCCCGGAGCTATATGCTCAAGGCTAGCTGGTATAGCCGATCGAACCACAGTTCCGTCGACTACGTGGAGAAATACACTCTAGGTTTATTGTTTCACTCAACTGAATCAAAAGTTCAATTGACTGAACGCGAATGCCTGCAGCTGTAAGGCTCCAGGTCACGCTTCCAACTGCAATTAACGAACTTTTCGGCGAGATTTCTCGATTTCGACAATACAATATGCCCGAAAATAGTTTCATGCTTATATGCATTACTAACACATTTATATACAAGCAAAATATAACAACTTGGGAAAAGATAACATTGAGGAAAACAATGGGCAGCAATGCTCCAAGGGATCAAACAACCAATTAAACATAGAACTGAGATCGGGATCATGTTATTATCTTAGTTATTCAACCACTTACCTATATGCAGCGTATTAGAACTAGAATATTTGAAAATACTCACCTTATAGCTAAGAAAAAAAGTAGTTTACTAATTCTAAACCTTTTCTTAACTCCTTAGAGCTACTGCTCCTAATATTCTCAGAGATAAGCCCAAAATACACAACTCACTTGCTAAGCTAAATCTAAAATAGAGGAGCAACAAGATGTATCAATGGTTAGCATGAATTGCCTGAGTTTATTTGCTTTAGAAACTAGTGATTTCACTTTCTATTTGTTTGATTTGTTGCAGAACTATGTTTTCGTTGAGAAAAGAGATAGTAAACTATTTGCTGTAATTTTCTTTTGCTACAGCCAGAAGTAAGGAAGATGAAAAATGAGAAGTAAACGTATGGATTATTTTTGTAACAACTCTGTATTTTGTAATTATTTTATTGTATATTTTAATTTTTTTATGTAAGATTTTGATTTAGAAACTTATTTTACTTATTTGAAATGATTAAATTTATTATTTAAATATAATCTTGATTTTTATATGAGTTATAATTCCAAACTTGTGTAAGTTGAATATTTGCCTGAAATGCTGACTTTGGTCAAAATAGTCAAACTGTGACTTTCAACTTAAAATTTTAAAAGTTTAAAATTTTAAATTTTTTCTTTTATTATGAAAGTACATAAAATTTTAAGAACACCACTTTTCGTTTCGTTGAAATTGGATGTAAATTGTGAAAGTTATACCCTTTACAATATTGTGCGTATATAGGGTTATTTAACAATGACTATTTTAAATTGTATAAATTACTTCTTCTTTGTTTTATTTTATTTTAATATGTGATAATATGTTATATAATGTATATTTTGACTTTTAAGTATTTTTAAAATGATAATATAATTTTTCTAAAGTTCATTTGAATTTATTTCTAATTTTAAAAGCCTAGTCTACAATTTTAAGCCATTTTCTTAATTTAATTATATATAATTACAATTTATTTATTTATTTTATGCACTCACTGTTATTTGCTGTGTTTTACTTTATTTTATTCATTTTACATATATTTAAATTAAAGTAAAATTTTCCAAAGTGTAATGAAGTTATTTCTAATTCTTAAGTCAAGTTTTCATTTTCTGTGCTATTTTTCTTATTTTAATCATATCTAATTAATATTTAATTATTAATATTTTGTTTATCTTTTATATTTTCGAATTTTAATTGAGATTTTAATTATTTTCAGTTATTTAGATGTATATTAATATATGTATAGGAAGTTTAAAAGGTTTGAAAGCAAAGAAACGTAAAACCGTTTTAACGTTTCTTCTTCCGTTTCTTTTCCAATTAATAGATTTAATTTCCTTTGACCGTTCCTTTTTTTATTGTAGCTGTGCATTTCTTACCTCATTTTCACATGAAAACATTCCTTTCCATTTCATAATAATTTTATAATGAAATGTATAATTTTCCAAGACTAACAGTGATTTATGCACAATTTTAGAACACTGTTTGGTATTTTTAAGGCATTTTCTTCATTATTTTATATTTTTTTCAAATTATACTATTTGTTACCTCATATTTCTAATTGATTTCGGTTTGTAAAGTATTTTCTCCTGAAATTTTGTTTATGTAAAGTTTTAAAAGGAAAAGAATATGGAAGATTGTAAATCACTTTGAAACGTAAGCCCTTTTATTTGCCCAAACCCTTCATTTCCTTAAACTCCTCAATTAATTGCTTAGCCGTGTAAAACTCTAATGTAGCCGTCATCTCATTAGGTTTTCACGTGAAAAAAAAAAGATCATTTTCATTTGTTTCTCACGGCTTCAAAGATCTGGTAATGGCTTCCCTTTCTTTTTCTTACTTTTCTACTTGTTTTCCCTAAATTTTAATTTTTTTCATTTATTTAAAGACTTTGGCTTTTGTTTTCTTAAAAATCTAATTTTGAAAATTTTCTTGAAATGATTTCTGATCATTTGTCCAAATAAAAATAAACAATGTCTGAAAATTTGATTTGGATAAAAGGTGTAACTTTAATAGAAATTCTAAATTTTATAATTCTAAAGGCAAATTTTTCATCTTGAACTGTATACAATTGTGTAACATTTGTTTCACTTTTGTTTTGGACAGATTTGTTGTATACTTTTTTAAAAAAAAAGTTAGTAATAATTAGTGTGAAACGGGAAATAAACTTTACATTTCTTTTACATATGTTTACATCTGTTTCTTAACTTTATATTTAACAATCAATTGGATGAAGCTAAATCAAATGTTATTAATTATGGTACAATAGCTATTAAATTTTGGTTTAAAGTGATGGTTTATTTTCCTAATAGAAACGTTAGTATTTTAAATTTATTTAATAAGAGAAACAAAATAATTTGTACGTTATTTAATAAGAGAAACAAAATAATTTGTACGTTACTTTGGGCATATATTTAATTGTTGCTTTTGCCTTTTCGTTATCTATTTGATTTTTTTTTCTTGCGTTAACAATGCAAAGTTTTCAGCCGTATATTCTCTTTTGAGAATCCAAAATCTTGCTCAAATCTTGCCTTAAATCATTTCCGTGTGTGAATTATTTCTTTCCCTCTTGCCTCCCATACGTTTCCACCTATTGGATAGAATTGAATGCCTTAATTGCCTCTACCGTTCAAGCATTTTTCTCTTGCCTGCCCTCTACATAAATTAGTGAGCAAATGTTATTATATATTTCACGTTCAAAAGTTACATACCATAAATTATTCATTTTGCTTCCATCAAAATTTGCGTAAGCATCTCCTGAAGGTATGAACCGGCGCATGCTTTTCCTTTCATTTTTTTTTCTCTTTTTTTCTTTCTTTCTTCTTTTCACTCTTGTTTTATTTCATTTGTTCTCCTTTCATTGTTTTGCTTTGGGTTGGTGATACAAAATCATATCTTGGCTATCTTTCAACTCAAATCAAAAGTCGTGAAATTGTGCTTGTCGTGCCTTTGGAGTCGTGCTTGTATGTTGTTTTGGTCTCTAGCTTTGAAAAAGGTGAGTCTTTCTCACTCTGACATTTATACTTATGGAAAGTGAATTGATGACAAGTATTTAGTAATAAAAATGTTTATGCAAGTTAATGAGAATCATATGATATGTTATGCCATGTTATTACCATGTTAAAACTGTTAATTTTCACCTGACATCTGATATATGACTGTATATTGTGATATTGACTTTGTTTATATTATTTCTGTAAATGATCACACTGCAAGTTCCCTGTTAGGATAAAAATCATTATGGGCTGAAATGATAGGCCTGAGTTATTTTATTTATTTATTTAAACTTGGGATTGCGGGTTTGAAATGATAGAACCCGGATTTTTACCTTTTAAAACTGCGGATTGAAATTATACATATCCGTATCACTTGACCTAGGTTAGAAAACTATATACAGACCCGTGGTTATTCTATAAAGTGCTTTGAATATTTTAAGTATTTTAAAAATATAAAATTATGAAATTTGATTTAAATAGATTTTGAAAGGTTTTAAAATAAATAAATTATGATTTTTCTATGTGTTAAAAATGTAATTTATGAATGGATTAACTGGATTTTGAAATATAACTTATGTTTGAAATTTGGAATTTTGACTAAAAATGATATTTAAGTTACATGAATAAAATGGACTTTAATTTTATTTGGAAAATGGTAAATATGATAAATTGATTTATATTTGAATTTAAGTGATTTATTAAAGAATTATTGATTTTCTATAAATTTAAGTGGTTGAATAAATGACTGTTGAAAATGAAATTTTAAAATATAACTTGACTTGAAAATGTGAAATTTGAGTTTTAACTAAAGATGTTAAATTAATTAAATAAACTGGAAGTTTAGTTAAATTTGTGAAATGGTAATATAAATCTGAAATGTTAAGTTTTAATTTATGAAAGAAACGTATAGGTTTTAATTTATGAAAGAAACGTACAGGTTTTAATTTATGAAAGAAACGTACAGGTTTTAATTTATGAAAGCAACGTACAGGTTTTAATTTATGAAAGAAACGTACAAGTTTTAATTTATGAAAGAAACACACAGGTTTTAATTTATGAAAGAAACGTCTCGGTTTTAATTTATGAAAGAAACGTATCGGTTTTAATTAATGAAAGAACGTATGGTGTTTTAATTAATGAAAGAACGTATGGTGTTCTAATTAATGATAGGAACATGTAAATTCCTAATTAATGAAGAATGATATAAGTTTTAATTAATGCAAGAACATGTAAAGTTTTAATTAAGAAAGAAACATGTAAAGTTTTAAGTAGTGTGGTATTGATTTAATTAATAAATGTTCATCATTGTAATAGGAATATAAAATTTAAAACGTACATTTGACGCGTAGATTTTAATCAATGTAATGGTGTATTTTAATTGATTAAAATGATAAATGTTACTTATTATAATAATAATGTAAGTTAATAAGGTGCTTTTAACTTAACATAAGAATTTCGGTTTAAATTGTATATTACAGTAAGAAAGTTTATTTAACTATAAGGCTATGATAAATTGACATGTTAAAATTTTAAGCTTATCAATACTTTGATTATATACAATGTAAAGTGGAAAGTAGTACATTCCAAAAATGCTATGATTCCTTAAGGTAACATTTCCAAAATGCTATGATAATTTAAAGGAATATTTCAAGTTTAATAAATTTAAAGAAATATTCAATGATTTGAAAATTTGGGTTTTATTTGAATGATATAATATTGAATTATTTTTGAAATGGAAATGATACAATTGTGATATTGTTTTAAAATGAGTATAATATTTTGGTCTTGAAAGTATAAATTATTTGAAATAAATATCCATGGGTTATAATAACGATTGGTTGTTAAAGAGACCGGGATCGGATATTGTCTTATAGCCGGACAATACCGAAAACCACTTTAACAACTGTGTACGCGGTGGAGATTCCAGAATGAAGTAGGATGGTGGCGACGTTCTCGAGGTATATTACGTGGACCCAACTCCCGTGAGTTGGCATATATGACTAAAACAGGAGCTATACCGGGCTACACAAAGGGTCGCACCCTTTCATCGAGCATGCTCCATCGGAAATTATTCTATTACTGTTGTGATTCGATTCGGTGGCGCCACTTTGATTCGGGGGTATTGTTCGAGGTGGGTGGAAGCTGCTGGCTTGCCGTCACCACCGGTCTGGGAGTGCAAACGGTGTATCCACCCGGGCATTGCCTCGCGTGCCGTGTCATATCCTTATATCGAGCCCACTACGATTTTGGTTTTAAAGATCCGACCACGTTAAGGTTCACCATCCCCTTAACGCTATTTTCTATATGATTATACTTTACCGATTAGACACTAACGTATATAGCGTATATTACTACATAGTAAATAGTTTAACGGATCCTTAGAGGATGGGCGGTCCCAAACATCCTTTAAGTTACTGATGCATTTTGTTACTGTTCACTTGAGTTGATTTACAGTTTATAAGTATTTATGTCCTGACTCGAGAGTTTGTGTTTTGCTTTACGCTCGGGTCAGATTGAGTGAGTTAGCATTGCAGATTCACCTTCGCCGTTGGAGCTTTCCTTGAAGATCCAGCCATCTATTTTGTTTCAGTATCCAGTGGTTCAGTGATGTATCTGATTTGTACCTGATGTATCATGTTACTCTTCTATTGTATCTTATTTAACTCTGATGTATCTCATATTTATATAGTAGCTTCATGAACTACTATCTCTTTTTCTTCCGCTGCATTTTTTATATACTCTGTGTCTGTGATTTGTGATTTTTATTTACTGTATATTCTGAGATTTGCCAAATTTTTATTTACAACGCGGTATTTTAAGCTATCCAATTCCAGCATGAGTGTCTACCTATACACTTATAATGGATGCGAATGGTTGAAAATACCGGGTCGTTACAATTTTCTTAAGTACTGGCTAAAATAAATTGTGAGATTTTAGGCTTATACTTAAATATAGCCCATAAAATAATTAAATGCTTTTATTTCCAATTACAAGATAAAAATGCTTCATGAAACTATTGTTATTAAAATATGAGTTGGTTTTATAATTCAAACCACTCCCACATTAGTTCATTCCTTAAATTTTTAAATTCAATAATGAAATAAGTTTTTCAATTCAATTTGTAAAACCATTCTTTTATAACTTAGAAAATTAATAGTCCAATAATTTAAAAATTCTCCAATTAAACAAGAGACCTAAATACTTTAATTGTAATATATATAATATAAATCCATTACAATGATTTTCGCTAGGAATAAAATAAGCCATTAAATTACACTTAAATAAAATGGTTCTTAAACCCTTATTTCATAAATTAAATTTCACATTTCCTTTTGTTATAAAATAAAACAGTTAATCACATAGAAATTATTTTTATTATTACTAAAATCTCCAACTACCAATTCTATAAGAAAAAATCATTATATGAACTCCATACATGTATTTATTTTCTCAAACTCCAATTAATTAGCAATTACAATCCCCACATCTCTTAATTGTTTAATTATTACTAAATTAAATTATTTAATTAATTAGTTTTAGCCAATCTTTATTAGAGTTTTTGCAAACAACCCCCTTATGAAAGTTGTGTCTCCACAATTCTTTATAGAGGAAAATCAGTAATAGTTCACAAACTATACAACTTTTAAAAGATAATTATGCAATTGACAAATGGTCTTTAAATGAAAGACTCACCCCTAATGAGTACTAGAGAATATTTAAGTATGCATACACTCGATTAAATTCTTAGGTTTTCCAAGAGCAATCCTAAGGATTAGCGAACCATTAAACTTTAGTGAGCGAAACATCTTCATTTTAAAGGCATTTACCTTTGAGGCAACAATACGAATTGGATTTTTGCTCACATGCCAAATCGGGTGATATCTTAAGTTCTTTCATAATTCTAGGCTCAAGGATAAAATCAATATCTCTAAGAAATTTCGAAAGTTGAGAAACATAAAATGCATCATGAATACCTAAAATTGGGCTGGAAAGTAGACTTGATTAGTAACTAGGCTAATTCCTTTAGGAGTTTGACAGGGTTCAATATAGCGAGGAGCTAGCTTCCCCGATCGATTAAAACGCACAACACACTTCAAGGAAAAACACGAATGAAAATTAAGTCCCTTACCAAATATTCCAAAGATTTAAGCATTTTATCTTTCTTTTTTGCCATTTTAAGATTCTTTTATTGTAACATCCAAAAATTTTGAAAATTTACATTTCAAAGGTTTATTTTCCAAAGACTTCTTCCTTTTCCATCTTTTTAAATAAAACTTTGCTAACGTAAAAGATTCTTCTTAATGTATAAGTGAATTTACAAAAGTACTTTTCCTTTTTATATTACTATGATTTTAAATCCCGAGAACCATTTTACACACATATCTTACACTCCTTATACAATTACCACCTTATATATTCTCAAACACTAAACCTCATGAGGTGTTGAAACTACTTAACTCTTTTAATATTTTCCAGTAAAGGATGTAAAATAATTTTAGTTTTTCACTTGTATTAATATCATTGATTCACAATTTGAATTTTTTATTGTAAAACTTATTCATTAGTTAATGAATTAAGAAATATCTAATTACTACACTCTTTTCAAGTCTCAATATTTGAGAGTTTAACAATTAAAAGAGCCAACTTCTAATAAGAAGTTATATGTACTTTTATGAAACAAGGAGAGTTTTCCTACTTTTCTTTTCTTAATACTCAAAGATGTTTTTAAGTTATAGTTATTTAGCCTCAGATAAGTCTTTCCCTCGATACCAAACTTACAATATATAATATCCCCCTTTAAATTTATTTATACCAAATCTTATCTTTGCAATTTATCTTTGAATTTAAGGTCCTAAAAATAGTTCAATAAATCCATCCACTCAAAAGCTCATGTATAAATATCTTATTTGGTTTTCCTTATTTTTCAAAAGAAAATATCTCAAGATAAATTCAAAATGTTGAAATTTATATTTAAATTGGAACACTGCTTAGGTTATGGTTCGCAGTCATTCGAGATTCTCTTTTTAAATTACTAATTGATTTTTAAAATTTCCAAGTCGAAATTTTAATTCATTCATTTTTTTATCAATTCCTTTTATTCATAAAATTATAAGTTCTAATCTTATACTTTCATCTGAACTCATCCTTTCATATTTGGAGAACTTTCTTTTCATTTTTATTTAACCAAACCTATAAAGCATGATTCTTAGAATCTCCTATCCTCATATTACCATTCCTTCTTCCATTTTGAACAATATATTTTAGCTTTTAATTCCATGTTTAGAAATCTAATGATTACATGTATCAAATTTCCTTCATAGATTAACTTGTAAAGTTGAGAATAGTTCAACCTTCTTTTATTTATATATATTCATTTCTTACTCTATAAATAATAGTTACATTGTAATCTCATTTGTTTTGTTTCTTTGAAATGATTAAAAAAAATTATTACATAAAAAATACATAATATTGGTATTTATGAATACCAACCTCAAATCACAATCCTCCTTTTATTTGCTTTATGATGGTTCTTTTATGTCACAATATAAATTCTAAAAAACCTTGTTAAAAAAATAATCTAAATGAACAAAAGTTGAGGACTTGGGTAATACGTCAATTTAATTCAATTATCAAAAGTTGGACCTTTAGAATTTACTATTTCCAATATCAAGACAATTTATACTACTAGAGAAATCATTTGTTCCTAATTTATTATAAGTTCTTTTCACCAAGATTCTTAGAATGTATCATTTCTCTCTTTTTTTCATCTAACCTTTTGAAAGTTAAACCTGTTCAATTCAACCCTTTAACAGAAATGTAGTTATAATATTTGATGAATTTCCTTTAAAATTTCATTTATAATTTCATAATTCCATTCCCTTCTTTTTATAATTTTTTTTGAAAACCCAGGAGAACCCGGCGGGATGGTAAACTCCTGGCGAGGGTGTAGTAAAGCAGCCCGCTAATGCAAGCCCCTATACCCCTGGGTAAATTTGTATAGGATAGGGAAGTGCATTGTAGAAATAAAAAGTGGGACTTTTAACCAGAACCTAAGCCTCCTTTCCACCGTACCGCACCTGCGGACATATATAAATTCTTTTCCTAATTGATTTATTTGCCGTCTCATAAGAAAACTTTACTATCAGCTAACAATTATACATAGCTAAAAGAACTTTCTCTTTGCTAAATTGTTTACTACATCAAACGTCATTTTTATGTCTAACTTGTTCTTTTAATGAAGTTTTAAGATAAAACCATCATATCTTTTTTCCCATTGAAAAACTAAGTTTTATAACATTCAAATCTCCCTCAACTTATAAAGTTGTTATTATACGGGGACACTTCTCACATTTATGCCTCCTTTATAAAATAAATTTTACAAGTGTTTCCTGGAGATTTGATGGAGTTTTGACTAGGCAATACACTTTGGAGGGCAAGTGTTTGATGGAGTTTTGACTATGCAACTAGGTACTCGGCATCTACACACCATTCGGCATTCTGAACGCTCGGCACAAATGGTTCGAATAGCATTCGTGATTACTCGGCATTGGGAAGTGTTCGGCAGTCAGGGTCATTCGGCATCAGAAGAACGCTCGGCATAAAGGAACGCTCGGCATGAACGAGCGCTCGACATCTTGAAGCGTTCGGCATCCAAGGACGTTCGGCATACCAAGGACGTTCGGCATACAAGGTACGTTCGACATACCAAGGACGTCCGGCATACAAGGTACGTTCGGCATCCATGTGTGTTCGGTACCAAATGATGGTCGGCAAGCAAGGACGTTCGGCATCTCTGGACGTTTGGCAAGGCGGACTCGCTCGGCATCAAGGACGTTCGGCATCTCTGGATGTTCGGCATTCGAAGATCGTTCATCACCCAGAGGTGTTCGGCATCCCGAGGTCGTTCGGCAGCCAGAAGTGTTCGACATTCAACCAGTGTCAATCAACTTCAATCATTGCTTGGTATACACTCGCCGCTCAGCATCTCACTTCGCTCGGCATGAAGATGGTGGTTCGACATTTAGTCGATCGGCACAACACTCTGGTTTGGCTTCCAGTATTGTTCAGCATTCATGCCCTATTCGGCATCTATGGATCGGCACACAGAGACCACTCCATTTGGGCCGAGGTATTCAGCTACCAGGCCCACCAGGGAAGTCCAACCCACCTTCGTCTATAAATAGAGAGGCGGTGGCACAGTGAAAGGGACCTTTTTTTTAAGGGAACGCTGGGGAGACTCTGCCATTTTTTATATTCTCCTATTTTTCATTCAAACTTGTATTCAAGTAATTGGAAACGGATTGTATCTGTAATCAACTATCAAGGAAAGAAATAGAAATCAACTTCAAAGTGGACGTAGGCAGCTACGCCGAACCACTATAAATTTGGTGTTCTTGTTCTCTGCATTTAAATTTACATACTGTCTTCTGTTTTAATTTATTATCTTCATTAATCTCTCTACACAATCTTTCTTAAGGGTGTTAGTGGCCAATTTTGGTGCTAACATTTTGGTGCTTTCACTGAGAATCGAATTCTCAAGCTGTTAGGATCTGCTTTGTAGCTACTGGATTACATAAATCCCCCAGAGGAGATCCAAGATCATTCACAAGGCATCTATTGATTCTACTCAGAGTTACAACCAACAACTCTACCATGGGGAGGCCACGAACTAGATCGGCCTCTCACAACGAAGATGCCCACGAGACTGCTAGCGTGCAACAAGTTGGACCTAGAAATCAGCAAGCAACTCGAGGTGCAGGGCCCTCCATCCAAAACCAAGCGGAAGTTGTTTCCCGAGCAGAATTCAACGACTTGATAAGGGAACTTAAGGAAAGTAGAAGGCAACTTGCTGAGCAAATTCAACCCAACGCTAACCTCATGATTCAGCTCACTCAGCAGCAACGTCAGAATGCTGGAGGTAACCCTGACCCTTATTCTGAATCTGATAGTTCGACCTTAGCTGATGAACCTCCTTGGCGTAGGCGCCGTACGGATGAAGGTGCACAGGAAGGTGTCATAGATCGATCGACTAGGGATCAAGCCCATGAGTAGACCGGATGCCCGAATCTCCAAGACCCAAATCAGGCGGGACATCAACCCGCACGGTCCCGTAGGGCGGAACACAACCTTCCATCCTCCATACAAACTCCAGACTTAACAGCTATGGTCAGGCAGTTGATGAGAGAGAACCAAGGCTTGACCAATGAAGATTGGAGAGTGTCCAGAAGTCATACTCCCTTTGCAGATGGTATCCTACAGGCTGAGTACCCCAAGAAGTTCAATATGCCGACTATCCCAGCATACGAAGGGAAGACTGATCCCAGGCAGCATGTGATGACGTACGTATGGATGATGGATTATGCAAGACCTAATGATGCGACCAAGTGTAGGTGCTTCCCGATCACTCTGTCCGAAATTGCCACTATGTGGTTTACTCGACTTCCCCCACGATCTATATCCAGCTTCGATGAATTGGCAATAAAATTCATAGAATAATTCAGGATACACACCACTCGTCCAAAGGATGTGATGTCATTATCGAGCGTAATCCAAGCTCCAGGAGAGTCATTGAAAGCATACTTGCAGAGACTTCATGTTGCTACTACTGAAGAGAGTAATCCTAACGACCACGCAATTTTGATGGCGGTAATGCATGGGGTGGATCCAGATTCTGAATTTGGAGATTGGTTGGCGGGAAAGCCCCTAGCCACGTTGGAGCATTTTATTCGAAAGCTCGTCAGTTCATAAGAAGGGAGGAAGCTCGATGGATAAGACAAGACAAGGCACCAGGGCCTGCTCAGGAGACTGTGAAAAGTAACGTCACCATGAAGAAAACCGACGATAATACGGGAAAAGCTCAAGTCAACGTCCAAAACAAGCCTGGGAAGTCTAAAGGATCCGGAGGTGGAAATCTCGAAAAGAAAAGGGAGACGGGGAAATGGAATCAAGGATCCCGACCTACAATGAATACACCCCGCTCAATGCATCTGTTGAGAACATCTATTTGTCAACTTGCAACACTTTTCAATATAGAAAACCACGCCCAAAGGAATGAACGGAGGAACAGAAGAGAACTGGGAAGTATTGCCGCTTTCACGAGTCTTATGGGCACAACACAGAAGAGTGCAGACACCTCCATGACGCTATAGAAAAGTTGATTAGACAGAAGAAGCTGTAGAAGTTTGTCAAAGACCCACAAGACGGAAGACAAGAGACTTCGGACCCCAGAAGCGGGCCAGCTCCACGCCAACCAGAACAACCTGCTCGAACTGTGGTAGATTGGTTATCAACACGATTGTTGGCGGACATCATCATGTAGGTAAGAATTGGCAGGATATGGGGCAATATGCTAACTCTTTAAGACATGCGGAGTATGAGTGTTGTTCGAATGTGGAGGATGGGACACCTGCAAAGCAGCAGCGCACAATGGATGATGATATTGTATTCAGGAGCAGAGATGCAGATAAGGTGGAGGCTCCTACCATCGACCCGATGGTCATATCTGCGACAATCGGACCGGCGTTTGTGAACAGAATTCTAATTGATTGCGGCAGTTCCGTTAACATCATCTTCAAGAAGGCATACGACCAAATGAAGCTGGAGAATAAGGATTTGAAACCATCTAAAGCCAGAATCCATGGCTTTAACGGCGCAGGAACGGATGCAGTGGGATATGTGGAGCTACCAGTTGAACTGGGGTAAGGTGAGCGTAGGAGGGTGCGAATCCTATCGTTCATACTGTTGGACGTTGACTCTCCATATAACGTATTTCTAGGACGTCCAGCCCTGGCAGAATTTAGGGCAGCATTGGCCCCTTGGTGTCTGACGTTAAAATTTCCAATAGACGGAGGTGTTGGAGTGGCACACGGCGATCAGGCGACCGGTCGTGCATGCTATGTGGCTGAGCTGAGAGAGGCCCGACGTAGAGAGAAAGGAAAGGTTGCGGACAGCTCCGTCCGCATCCAAAATTCTGATGATTGAGAAGTAGCGCTTGAGCCCTGTCTCGGGCAACATTCTCGGATCTATAGAGACATAGATCCGAGAGATGATGATGGGGGACCCAGGGAAACAAATGCAGCACCGGCTGAACTAACAATTGACATCCCAATCAGCTGGGATGACCCGTCACGAATCCTTAAAATCGTACCACAACTCGACCCCGTGGTGGCCGAGAACCTCACTGACTTCTTTCGATAAAATCTTAATGTTTTCGCTTGGACACACTCTGATATATGCGGGATTTCTCCAACAGTTGCGAGTCATATGTTGAACATAGACCCAAAGTACGTTTTCGTAAAATAGAAAAGGAGAGGTATGGATCCGGAGAGGTCTGCGGCTCTCAAAGAGGAGGTGGACAAACTCAAAGCCAATAGGTTCGTCCGCGACGCCCTCTATCCTGAATGGGTATCTAACCCGGTGCTAGTGAAGAAAGCGAATGGAAAATGGAGAACTTGTGTCGATTATTCTGATCTAAACAAAGAATGCCCAAAGGATAGTTTCCCGTTGCCTAGGATTGACCAGCTGGTCGACAACTGCCGGACATGAGTTACTATCATTTATGGATGCATACTCTGCATATAATCAAATCCCGATGCACCTCCCGGACCAAGAATACACCAGTTTTGTCACAAACGTTGGGTTGTATTGTTATGTAGTGATACCCTTTGGATAGAATAATGCGGAAGCAACTTATCAACGTCTGGTGAATCGAATGTTCAAAGATCAGATTGGTAGAACAATGAAAGTCTATGTGGATGACATGCTCGTCAAGTCACGGCAGTCAAAAGACCACATCCGAGACTTAACGGAGATGTTTGACATACTCAGGCATTATGGAATGAAGATCAATCCTTTGAAGTGTTCATTTGGCGTAGCGTCAGGAAAGTTTCTGGGTATCATTGTGAATGCGCGGGGAATCGAGGCCAACCCGGAGAAGATTCAGGCTATCCGAGATATACAGGTGCCCAGAACTATAAAACAGGTGCAAAGCTTGAATGGAAAGGTGGCCGCGCTGAGCCGATTCATATCCAGGGCCATAGACAAGTGTATTCCTTTCTTTGATGTCATAAGAAAGGAAAGAGGAATTTTGAATGGACGTCCGACTGTGAGGAAGCATTCCGAGCTCTTGTAAGGCACTTAGAAAGTCCCCCTGTATTGTCGAAACCAATAGACCACGAAATGTTGTACATTTACTTGTCTGTATCCCAGCACGCTATCAGCACAGCTTAGGTTCGCGAGGAAGACCGGGTTCAAAAGCCAGTTTACTATGTTAGTAAATGCTTGGCGGGGGTAAAAAGAAATTATCCAAAGATTGAAAAATTAGCTTATTGCTTAGTGATGCATCACGCAAGCTTCGTCTGTACTTCCAGGCACACTCAGTCCGTGTTTACACTGATCAACCCCTGGGACTGAGACTCCAACGACCGGAGACTTTTGGAAGGATGTTAAAGTGGAATATCGAACTAATTCAATTCGATATTACCTACCTGCCACGAAGGGCCATACAAGGACAAGCACTAGCTGACTTCATTGCCGAATTCACTGTGTCAGACGAATCAAACGACCACAATGTCATACCTCCTGTTCGATGGAAGATGTACACCGATGGGGCATCTAACGAGCATTGTTCGGGGGTTGGCATAGTTCTTGTAACTCCTGAGAACCGATCAGTTTGCTACGCTTTGAAGCTCGAATTCACAGAACGAATAACGAAGCCGAATATGAAGTGGTGATTGCCAGCTTAAAACTTATCAAAGAACTGGGAGTAAAATCGGTTGAAATCTTTAGCGACTCGCAGCTAGTGGTGTACCAAGTGCGAGGAGACTACCAAGCAAGGGGGCAGAGACTTGCCCATATTTGGTCCGAGTTCAGGAGCTGCTAGTGAATCTCGATTATTATGATATTTCACATGTCCCGCGTGAGCAAAACAGAGCAGCCGATTCATTGGCAAAATTCGCAAGAACTAGCGATGCACAGCTAATGGGATTATTTCCTGTTGAGACCCTCCATGCTCCGAGTATAGATATGATGGAGATAGATTTCGTGTTCGAAACCAAAATCGAAAAGGAATCGTGGACGACCCCAATGAAGTAGTACATGCTATTCGAGATCTTACCCGAAGAAAGAAACGAAAGACGACAAGTCCTTTGTAAGGCTTCACGATATATAATACAGGATGGGGTGTTGTATCGAAGGGGATTCTCGACCCCTTTACTCCGGTGCGTGGCCCATGATGAAATAAAACGAGTGTTAAATGAAGTCCATGAGGGAGAGTGCGGTGACCATACTGGGGGGGGGGCAGACATTAGCAAAGAAAATCCTCCATTATGGATACTATTGGCCAACCGTGAATTGGGATGCTGCAGACTATGTGTGAAGATGCGATAAATGCCAAATATACGCAAAAATCCCGAGAGCTCCGTCGACGTAACTCACGCAAATGGTTAGTCCCTGGCCATTCGTAATGTGGGGGATCGACCAAGTTGGTTCTTTACCCTTAACCAAAGGTGGAGCGAAATATGCAATAGTTGCGGTCGACTACTTTACCAAATGTGCAGAAGCAGAGCCTCTGGCCACAACAACCACCAAGAAAGTCATTAATTTTGTCGTACGAAATATCATATGCCGTTTTGGCCTTCCACGGACCATCATTACGGACAATGGGACTCAATTCGAAAGCAAGGAGTTCAAAGAATTTTGTCATAAATATGGCATTGAGAAGAAGTTTGCAGCGGTTGCTCACCCGAAAGCCAATGGACAAGTGGAAGCCGTAAACAAGATAATCAAGTCCATATTGAAAAAGTGTTTGGAGAAGTCTAGAGGCAAGTGGGTGGATGAACTTCCAACGGCGCTTTGGGCCTACAGGACCACCCACAAGACCACAACTGGCCACACTAGATTCGCATTGGCATATGGTACGGAAGTTGTCATACCCGTAGAACTTGAAGTCCCATCACATCGGGTAACTTATTACGACCCTAGGTCGAACCAGAACCTTTTATTGGAATCGTTGGACTTCACGAAGAAGCCAATTTGAGAGCGGCCGCATACAGACATAGAGTCGCTAAATATTATAACGAAAAGGTCCGACCGAGAATTTTTGGTGTGGGAGACCTCGTTTTGAAACGAGCTTTTCCGATCCCATCTCATATGAATCCCGCGTGGCAAGATCCATACGTCATCGAACGGAAGCTTGGAGAAGGAACTTTCAAGTTAGCGACCGTCGATGGTGCGACATTCCCCTGAGCATGGAACAGCGAGCACTTGCGGCATTATTATACTTAGTCTATTTCTTTCATGTATTAGTTGCATTTATTTCTAGTACGCTTTCATTTCTATTTCTTGGCATGTAGTAAGACAATTTAGCTTGCATTCATTAATAAAGGCTTCAAGCCATCTTTTCCATGAATTACTAATGTTTCTGCGTATGATGATCCTATGACAGACAAATGAAACTATATTATTCCTACTGATGTACGAACACGTGTAGACACTCAAAATCTCCAAGTCCCCAGAGTGCGGACTGGAGTACTCTAAGTCCCTAGAGCGCGGACTCGAGTATAAACGACTCCAAATCTCCAAGTCCCCAGAGTGCGGACTGGAGAACTCTAAGTCCCCGGAGTGCGGACTCGAGTATAAACGACTCAGAATCTCCAAGTCCCCAGAGTGTGGACTGGAGTACTCTAAGTCCTCGGAGCGAGGACTCGAGTATAAATGACTCAAAATCTCCAAGTCCCCAAAGTGCACACTGGAGTACTCTAAGTCCCCGGAGCGTGGACTCGAGTATAAACGGCTCAGAATGTCGAAGTCCCCAGAGTGCGGACTGGAGTACTCTAAGTCCCCGGAGCGCGGACTCGAGTATAAATGACTCAGAATCTCCAAGTCCCCAGAGTGTGGACTGGAGTACTCTAAGTCCCCGGAGCGCAGACTCGAGTATAAACGACTCAAATCTCCAAGTCCCCAGAGCGCGGACTGGAGTAATCTAAGTCCCCGATGTGCGAACTAAAAAATATTCTAAGTGCTTGAAGCGCGGAAGGAAAAACGAACAACTCTCAAAGAATTTCCAAGCTATATGAAGGTGAACCGAGGGGTCCATGTTATTCGCAACGGTTTGGATTTAAATCACAATCATACAAAAATTGAACGATAAGAGCCTTTCGAAAGGCAGAAAAAGGAACTAAGCTTTATTCAGAAAAAGTTTCTACTACAAGCCCTTCAAAGTTCGGAGTCGGCAATCTATTTACAAATACTACAGAAGTAGATGAAAATAATTACATAACTTAAACTAACTCTCGCTGAACGAGAGTAATGATCACTTCTTGTGCTTCTTCGACTTCTTCACCTCCGTTGTCTTCTCGGATGGCTCCTCTCCTGTGCGTTTACCCTTGGTGCTCTTTCTTGATGGAGGGGTAGCAACTGAAGAAGTACGGGGAACCTCTATGGGCTTGGACCCGCAAGGAAGGATGACCTTCAATGGTTTATTCAAAGGGTCATCCAGGTCCACAACTCGAGGCTCGACGTTGATCTTGGCAATTTTTCTCTTCTCCTCCTCAAGCCACTCCTTCATACTCAACTCAGATGAGTGCTCGGAGGCGTTTATAATTTCTACTTCATAACTCCCATTGATGGGAGAAGAAGTCTCAGATTTGTCCTCATCCAGCGCTCCAATCACCTGAGCATCTGGCTCGGGAGCCTCTCCCGCATGAGTGGCCTCACTTATCTTTTCCTCCACCTCCTTGGCGGCATCGCTCCTCGGAGTGGGCCCAGGATCAGAACGGCCTGCGCAAAATCATGAAAAACAAGCATTAGAACACAATAGTCCTTGATAAAGAATGACGACTTTTGAAATCTTAAAGTGAAGGTTTATCTACCAGGTTCCGACAGGCTCACAGCTGTCAAGGGGGTCCCACCCTCTGGAATGGGAGACAGAATATGGACGCCAAGGTCGGGTCCTCCGGATTATAACCGATATGCTACTCAAATGGATCAAGTATCAGCCGATCGGCCGATCGAGTAGGCACATAAGCTGGAGGCACGGCGCTGGATGGACCGGTAATCACTTCTTTCCCTTTCTTTGAGGGGGAGCCATTGCAATAAATGGCTTTAGCGGCTGAAAAGTCCGAAGGCTCATTCCCCTTGAGGAATTCTTTTATCAAGGCCCCCTCATCAATCTCTTCGGTGCCATGCTCGGCCCTTCTGATTTCTATCAAGGCCTCTCATGCCTCGGCTAAAGATTCAAGACTGTCATCGCCTAGAAAAGTCAAGTCTCGATGCATGAGGACGCGGGCATTGAATTCAGCGATTAGAAGGTCAAACATGCTTTTGACCTCTTCCCTACCTTCTTCTCTAGCCGCCTCAAGACGCGAGTCGATGTCCGCAGACGCTATCTTCTTGCCCTCTTCACAGGCTTCGCTTTTTATCGCCTCAACTTTGGAAAACTCGGCCTCCAGTTTTTCTTTTAAGAGTCGAGTAGCAACGATTTCGTCATAGTATCATTGTGATTCTTCTTGGGCAGCCGTTTTCTCTTCTTTCTCTCTGCGGAGCTGCTCCTCAAGTTCCGTGACTCGATGGCTGAATGCGTCCCTCTCTTTTTGGACTGAGTCCTTCTCTAGTGCTAGGGCCCCGCACGTTGTACTGCCTCGTCGATCTCTTTTTTATGTGTCGATTCCAGATGAGTCACGGCTTCGGCAGTGCCTTGAGCGCTCTGCCGGGCGGCCTCAAGCTGAGATCTATAAGTCACAATCTCTTTGTCCTGAGCTTTAATGATATCTTTGTCGTGGATAGACTCAAGCTTCAGGCGGTCGATCTCGTGTTGGCGCTATATGGAGACTTCAGAATGTTTTTCAGCCAAATGAACAAACGCGTCATGTTGAACATAGACGTAGTTGGTACAGGCAAGGCGCTCTACTTGACATGATCGGGAATAGGATGAATCGCCGGGAGGAATTTCAAGCCATCAAAGAAGATTTTTGGAAATTTATCTTTAAGCTCGACCAGCCTTTCCGATACAGTTGGATCTATTGCAGGAGCAGGAGGAGATGGCTTTGAAAGTTCGGCTCTCCTGTGAGGATCTCGGGACTGTCGAGTGGAAGAGGTATCGGAGTGTTGGTCCCTGGGGACATCAGATTGTGACCCCTTATGGCTGCGCATATCTTTGCTTTGCTCCGGTTGAGAAGAGGCATCCTGGTGGTATTTTGGCTGATAGTAAGTTTTCATCCGAGATGATGAGTCTCGGGAATGATAATCTCTGTCACCGTCACCATCTCTGTCCCGACGTCTTTCGGATCCCGAGTCCCGTCCAGGTTGATAAAAGATAGACAAACCACGAAGGCGATCGAATCCGTGTGAACGCCACATGTCACCTGCACAGAATTTAAATAACAACGAATTAGCAAAGAGTAGCGTGACGACGAAAATCTAAGTTCAAATTGAAGTGCAAGTGTTTGTGCATGTCCTAATGTTTCCCCCGACAGACCAGTTGCTTTACTAATGTGAGTTTTTTCTCCCTGACTTTGGGCTAGAGCGCCCGCATCACCTCTGACGGGCAAGTGAAATTGAAATGCTTCCGGGTCGTCGAAGTCATAATTGAGCAGGTCATCGGGAATGGAGAGGTTTGAAAGGCTCTTTAAAGAACATTCTACATGCTGTGAAGAGGCCACTTTCTCCATTGGAATGAGCGTAACTTTTGAAGTTCCGCCAACCTTCTCCTTCCTAATCTTGTACGTCAAACTCATTTTCCTCTTCGAAGGGGAAGATGACGTTTCGACGTTGTGCACTTCGACTGTCGGATCCTGAATGGGACCCAAGTTCTCACCTTGTGCTTCGGGTGTTTCATCCCCCTTAATTTCCTCCTCTTCTGGTGCGTTAGGAGTATGACGTACTGATGACTCAGCTAATTTCTTCCCTTTACCAGAGGTGGGCCTGGGTACGGCAACGCCTTGAGGAAGGCTTATTTGACGACCTACTACCAACAGCTCAAACCTTGAAAGTGCCTCGTTCGAAATGAGAGTCCAGATGTCCCGTTCCTCAGCGGGAAGGGCTCGAATAGCCTCGACGGCCTCAGAGTATCCGCGACCATCAAGACGCGGGTTGATACCTGAAAAGATGAAACAAGAGTTAGAAAAGGCATAACCCCGACCAAGCACAAACATCAATCCAGAGAGAATACTTACTTCCTTCGACCCATCTCCTCGCGAAACCAGGAGGGCAACGCATACAGAACCATTCCTGTTTGTACAGGGCAAATTTGCTTCATGCCCTGGTTAAAATCTGGCATTTGTGGTGCGGCTCGAGGAACATGAAAGATGGGCTATCTCTCCACTTCTTGAGCATATATAAATATATCTGATGTCGCCTAGAGTTGGGGGCCTAGAGAGGACGGTCATAAAGAGGATGTAGGAACCGTAGATAAATGCGTGCCCGTGCGGGTGCAGTTGGGATGGGGCAATGTCAATTTATTGCAGCACATCCCAAAAAAAAAATTGAACGGTGACACGCTGCCAACCCAGCACATGAATTTATTACACGTCGTGTATTCAATTGGGGGCAAGTGTGGACGATCGTGCCCCGAGGGAACCAGCACGTCGTCGAAAGGGATTCCATGGATAGAGCATATTCGCCGGAGTGCAACTTCATTGACCTTCGAAGCCTGTGATTCAACAGGGTTATCCAAGAGAATTGCTGCCTGTAAAGCGTCGGCGGCTAAATTATGTGCAGGGAAGGTTGATGGATTTGAAATATCTACGATTTCTTGTCGGGAGGACAGTACCGGTCTATCTGAAATCGTGGCGGAACTAGATCTCCTAGACATTTCCAATAAATATTGATTTTGGCAGAGCACCTGTTTGAAATATACTCGAAAAATAATCGACGTTAAACTTAACAACATAAATTTTCCCCCTGTGCGGTGTGTGATCTAGTGTAATCATTCAAATATAAACGCTGATAAATTATAAGTCACATAGTTGATGGTATAAAGTTGAACTTTGGACTGTCATTCTCGAAGACCGTCATTGCTGACCGTCTCCAAAAACAAGCCTTGCGATGTTTTCAATTTTGGACTCGGACATCGACATTGTATGTCAAAAGCTTTTATCTATTTTTATCGACTTCGGTTCAGACTTATGAGTAATTGGAACTAGGAAGTTATCAGTTCAGATCAGTTCGATATGCTAGTATGCTGGGGTCCTTGTCCTTGTTTTGTTATATAATTAGGCAAGGGTGAATAAGTGTTTGGCCTAAGTACTAGTTCGGCTAGAGTATGGTTCGGCATTCATGATTGGTCGGCCTAAGTATTGTCCGGCCTAAATATGGTTCGGCGTCCATATCGCTCGGTCAAAAAATTATTTGGCCTAGGTCACGGTCGGCCAAGACATTATTCGGCCTAGGTTACGTTCGGCCAGGACATTGTTCGGCCTAGGTATCGTTCGACCAAAGCATTGGTCGGCCTAAATCTCATTCGGACTAAGTATCGTCTGGCCTAAGTCCTATTCGGCCAAAATAACATTCGGCATTCTATCTAATTCATACTTCCTCCCTAACCTTCCACCCCACTGCTCGACATGTGGCGAGTCATGCCGAACCAAAATTACGCCGAGGCCCAACGCTCGGCACTCCGTCCTTAACAACAGCTTCATTTCTTTTTTCTCCCTCCATTCATACCGAACAACGAGGCCAAATCGTTTGGCGAGTCATGCCGAACCATACTATTCGGCATGATAGACAATTCCTACACCTCTTCTATTTTTTTCCTCCAAACTTGCTCGGCACAAGAGAGCCATGCCGAACCATAATACATCCCCCATCGACTCCCTCGTGTGCTCATCTTTGGCCACTTCTCCTTCCACCACATCATCTAGCCCTACAAAACATCCTAATCACAGTTCGAACCTTTCATCCACGAAATACCTATGGGCCATGGACCTAAGTTACGAATTTAAAAGCAGTTAAACAGAAGAACACCTAGCAAATAGATTGAAGGTCGGGATAATTCTGGAATTAATGGCACGGCATTAATTAGTTCCAAGTGACTCGGGAAAGGGGTGATGCAGGGTGTGATGCTCGAGGAAAGAAGGGTAATAAGATTCTTAGAGTTTGATGAGATTCGCGAATACAGGGTAGCGGAGGGAAAAAGGTGAAAAGAGAAGAAGGAGGAAGATGCTGAATTTTATAGGAGAAGAAGGGAAGTCGAAGGGTCTATAACTGGTGGAACCAGTCAAAGCATCATCGTTCGGCTTTGGCATTCAGAGCCGTTCGGCATACATGGAGCGTTCGGCTTCAGCTGTTCTGTTCGGCACTCGCATACCATTCGGCACACACCATCATACCATACAGAAAAATAAACCAAGGATCGAAGAGGAGCATAGAGGAAACGTAATTCAAAGTGCATCATGTTCGGTCATGCAATACACTTTGGAGGGCAAGTGTTTGATGGAGTTTTGACTAGGCAACTAGGTACTCGGCATCTACACACCATTCGGCATTCTGAACGCTCGGCACAAATGATTCGAATATCATTCATGAGTACTCGGCATTGGGAAGTGTTCGGCAGTCAGGGTCATTTGGCATCAGAAGAACGCTCGACATAAAGGAACGCTCGGCATGAACGAGCACTCGGCATCTAGTAGCGTTCGGCATCCAAGGACGTTCGGCATACCAAGGACGTTCGGCATACAAGGTACGTTCGACATACTAAGGACGTCCCGCTTACAATGTACGTTCGACATCCATGAGCGTTCGGTACCAAATGACGCTCGGCAGACGAGGACATTCGGCATCTCTGGACATTCGGCAAGGCGGACTCCCTCAACATCAAGGATGTTCGACATCTCTGGATTCGAAGGTCGTTCGGCACCCAAAGGTGTTCGACATCCCCAGGTTGTTTGGCAGTCAGAAGTGTTCGGCATTCAACTAGTCTCAATCAACTTCAATCACCACTCGGCATACACTCACCACTCGGCATCTCACTTCGTTCGGCATGAAGATGGTGGTTCGGCATTTAGTCGATCGGCACAACACTCTGGTTTGGCTTCCAGTATTATTCGGCATTCATGCATTGTTCGCCATTCATGCCCTGTTCGGGATATATGGATCGGCACACAGAGACCACTCCATTTAGGCCGAGGTATTCAGCTACCAGGCCCACCAGGGAACTCCAACCTACCTTCGTCTATAAATAAAGAGGCAAGGGCACAGTGAAATGGACCTTTTTTCGAGGGAATGCTGGGGAGACTCTGCCATTTTTTATATTCTCCTACTTTTCATTCAAACTGGTATTCAAGTAATTGAAAACGGATTGTATCTGTAATCAACTATCAAGGAAAGAAATAGAAATCAACTTCAAAGTGGACGTAGGCTATTACGCCGAACCACTATAAATTTGGTGTTCTTGTTCTCTACATTTAAATTTACATACTGTCTACTGTTTTAATTTATTATTTTCGTTAATCTCTTGGCCAATTTTGGTGCTAACAACAACAGTGAAATTTATCTTATCAAATTACTTTAGCTTACATTATTTGCTCTTACCCTTTAAATTTTCTGATGGAAAGAAAATAAATATGCATTTCAAAGGGCCATTTACGTAGATCAAAATTTCCTCTTTTTATTATTATCATAACATATTATTAATTCCCTATTCTATTTTCGGCAAACCTTAAAATTGTACCTTCAAAAATTCCATATATCTTGATTTAATTAAACTCTTCTTTGATCATGCAATTCCTAACACTTGGATTTTACCCTTTATAAAATTATACATTGAGGGATTCGACTAATTTAATCTTAGTAAACTTACTGTATTTATGAGAACCATTCTCCTAATTGCTCTTTAATTACTTTCCAAAATTTTATTTACCAAATTCCTTCTTATTTCAATTGTTTAATTGAGGACTTTAAAGTTTTAAGGATCTTTAGAACATTGCAATGCTTATACAATCTATTATAGCATCACATGTGATTTGTTCTTAACAAATATTTTACAATTGAACTTTATTAATCATTACCATGTTGTATAAATGAATATATCTTTTCTCAAAAGATAATTCATTTCCAAATAATATTTAACTCCCTTAAATAAATTATTTCCTCGTTTAAATAATATTTATTACCCTTTCAAAACATTTAAGATTTTCAAAATATTAGAACTCAAATTACGATGTCTGATTGTCTCATCCAAGTATTTAGGAACTTCTATCAAGAACGTTGACCAAATGCTTCGACCAGAATTCTTAAAGCAAACAATGGTCAATTTGACACAAAATATATTTGTGAAGATTTCTTTTAGTTAAACTGCTTTCAATACCTTTATATATAACAAATGATGCTTCGCTAATACCCATTAATTATACACTCTATTATCCATGCATGCTTTAATCAACCATCTAAAATTTAGAGTTTCATCTTAATTTTTAATTAATCTTTCATACAGATTAATAGATTATAAAATCAACTTCAATTATACCTTGTGATTGCTATTACATCGAAGAAACCACAAGATTCTAATAATCGAATAGCTTTTTAAATTTGATAATGATAATTCCAACTCAATATCAACCGTTCACGGTCACTAAATTTTTCCTACACCATCAAGCATTCACAATCAGCTAAAAAGGTATAAAGGCACCTAAATTTGATGTGCTCGGTGGAAAGCAGTTCATCCGTCTCTGCTACGCAACTCTAATTACTAAGGATAAGGATATGTAATTCAATTTGAGACCTCCTAGCATTTATGATATACATTGGGTTCGAATATATGATCACTTTAAGATAACAATTATAGTGTATGGAAGAATATTCACAAATACATCGTATAATTCTCCATGGTATAACTTATCTCTAGTAGGAAGAAATCATATTAACTACCCAAAGAACACTAAGGGATGGCTTCCAAGACTTGCCGAAGCCAAGATTCTTGTCTTTGATAACGTATATCGTTCTGAACTCAGCTCTGATACCAAGTTGTGACACCCCAACTTTATACCCTTATTAACAAAGGACATTACAATTTAATATCGTCTGCTAAAGAAGAGAATAAAGCTGGTTAGAAGCAACCATTTGTATTAATGTTTGGGAAAGTATCAACGTGTCAAATTGGGTGAAAGTATTTCTTTTCCCAAAAGAGGATTCAACTTATCCGATCAAGGCATAAAACAACAACACGATGGTTTAATACAATTCAGAACAATATAAAATATTACAGATCACAAAATCATAGAACAAATAGATAAATATACATATCTCATAAACTGGTGGAGACATGAATATGATGCATAGAGTGGACAATCAGAATAGTGGTCATATGAGAACCACTATGTACACAAGGGATACATAGACAACCCAAAAGAATATATACAACAAAATGAGGTTTTATCGAGAATACATGATAGAATATAAACAACTAGATTATACAAAAAGAAAATTGTCACAAAGCTAGTCTAACCGTAAAGTCATCATGTTGAAGTACCTAAAACACCTCGGTACGTCCCTAGTATTATGTAGAAATAATAAATGGGTCAGTCTAGTTATAATTCAAATAATTGTGAGATAAGAGTCAAACATGGAAGAATTTAACGTTCTTAAATCTAATTCACCAAATCTCAAAACGAATACTAGCTTATAAAAGCAAGTCTTAGGGAGTATTTGGTGAAACATAAATTTCGTAAAAATTCAGAAATCAAATTGAAATCCAGAAAGCGCAAATGGTGGAGGCGCTTATCATAGATTGGTGAACATATAAGATTCATCGAATACAGGTGTATGCACGAATGGTCCAAAGAACTCACGGATGGATATGAAACCCATAAATCATAAATGAGCACAAGGCACTACATATGAGCATAAAGCCCATAGTTTCACGGATGCGCGTAATGCTCCACGGATCTGCTTTTACATGGATAAACACAGAAGACATGTAGTTAAACTCATTTTAGGTGTTATCTACTTTCAAATAGTAACTAGTGAAACAACCTTTATACGTCCCATATAGCACTTGTTTATTCAAATATTTACAATAAGTTAGAAAACACCACACAAGAGAAAATAGAGTTTCAATCGAATAAGTCCGGGAATTAACCAACGAAGTAAACGCAAGCATTCCATACCACTGTTTAATCGAATTCCTCATCCGAATGAAATAATAATTTACATATTAATACTAGTTTTGGAAATCCTTTCTAAAATATATTTCTTGGAAATAGAGTTGAAAATCCATAAAATTAGATTTCTATATCAATATATATATATGTAGTATAAAATATTTTATTTAAAATAGGATTTAGAAATCAAGTTGAAATATAATTGAACTGCTTTCAAAATCCATTTTCAAAACACTTGAAATCTTATATATATAACTCATATTTATTAAAAACCAGTTCATCTTAAAATTCATATCATAAAATATAAATTGACATACTGAATACCAGAAGTAGTTGAAATCATTAAAACTCTCAAAATAAGAAGGCTTCTAGGCTCAGATTCAGTTTACCGAACCGAATAGTTCAATTGACTGCCTAGAGCTATATGCTTCAAGCTAGTTGGTTAAGTCGACTACTAGGAGCTATATACTCCACATTTGCTGGTTTAGTCAACTAAAACGAAAGTTTAGTAGAGTATACGTGAATTCCTAGAGCTATAAGGCTCCGGATCATGCTTCTGTGCGACAAATGACGAACCTTTTGGCAAGTTTTGTTGATTCCAGCAATACATTATGCCTGAAAAAAATTTCATACTTGCATGCATTACTAAAATATTTATATACAGGAAAATGTAACAATTTAGGTAAAGAAAACACTAAGGAAAACAATGGATAGTGATGCTATAGAGGATCAAACAACCAATTAAACACAAAACTGAGATCAGAATCTAGTTATTCTCTCAATCATTCAGCCACTTACCTACATGCAGCGAATTAGAACTAGAATTTGTGAGATTACTCACCTTATAACTAAGAAAAGAAGTTGTTTACTGCTTCTAAACCTTTTCTCATCTCCTCCAGCTGCTACTCCTAATATTCTTCGAGGTAAACCTTAAATACACAGTTCAATTTCCAAGCTAAAACTGAAATAGAGGAGAAACAAGATATATCAACGGTTAGCATGGATTACCTAAGTTTGTTAGCTTTAGAAACTAGCGATTTCGCTTTCTATTTGGTTAAGATGGGGAAGAACTAGGGCACCTTTGAGAAAAGAGATAGTAAAATCTTTATTGTAAGTTTCTTTTGCTGCAGCCAGAAGTGAGAAAGATGAAAAATGAGAAGGAGTAAACATACAGATTAGTTTATCGAGTACAAGCAATATTTCTCACTTCTACTTAGCTAAAATAAATTATTAAATTTTGGGCTAATACTTATTTATGGCCCATAAAAAGATTAAATGCTTTTATTTCCAACTACAACATAAAAATGCTTCGCGGAACCATTGTTATTAAAATATGAGTTGGTTTTATAATTCAATCCATTTTTATAAACTCACATTAGTTCATTGCTCACATTTTAAAATTCGACAATGAAATAATTTTTTCAACTCAGTTTATAAAACCATTCTTTTATAACTTAGGAAATTAATAACCTATTAATTTATAAATTCTCCAATTAAACAAGATATCAAATACTCTAATTTTAATATATACAATATAAATCCATTAAAATCATTTTCGCTAGTAATAAAATAAGCCATTGAACTATACTAAAATAAAATGGTTCTTAAAACCATATTTCATTAATTAAATTTCACATTTTCTTTTATTATAAAATAAAAGAGTTAATCGCATAGAAAAATTTTCTATTATTAATAATATATTTCCATATACCCATTTTATAAGAAAAAAATCCTTTATATAAACTCCATACATGTATTCATTTTCTCAAACTCTAATTAGTTAGCAATTAAAATCACCTCATCTCTTAATTATTTAATTATTACTAAATTAAATTATTCATTTAATATAATTTCAAGTAATTTAAACCAGGGTTGTTATAGAAAATGTTACCCTGGCCTTCTGTATTCGACAGTTGGAGGAGAAGCATGAAAAGGAAAAACAAGATAAACTTGCGACTCTATATTAAAGTCCTAACAATATTGCGAGGAATCTGTCGAGGCTCACCTGACAAAGATTGAGGCTGATAAACAACTTACACCAATAGAGGCCCTCAAAGAGGAAGCTAGGGAGGCTAATCAAACGAAGTGAAATGATGACTTTGACCCCCTTTTGATATATTACAATGCTAGTGTCCTCATTAACTGCAACCATCGCTTCCTTGAAGAGGGTACCTTGAGTCACTGATCACAGCCTAGGACTATATTATTGAGCTGAAGAAGAAATCCCTTGATGGAGCCGAGGTTATGAAGAGCAGCTTATGCACATCATCTTGCACGATGAAGAGCCTGACGAACTTAAGGTTATTCAACTTAGTTTATTCCGTGACCCAATGATCACCAAGAAGGGGAAGGATGGAGGTAGAGCCTCCGAGTTTGGCATTCAAGACCCTATCACAAGTCAGGCAACTGGTGCATCAGCTGCTGATGCCTCTAAAAAGGAGTTAGGCTACGACCTAGATCATCCTTAAATCTACAAAACTAGCCCAACGGAGACAAGAAATAGCTGTCGAATTGGCTTCGACTATGTATAGCTAGGAAGCTAGTTTGTTTTTGTTGGCCGTCATTATGTTGGTATGGCCCTCACTTTTGGTTTCTAGTTTTAGGAACAAACTTGTACTTAGGTTTCCAAGTTTTTACTTATGAATAAAAAATTCTTTCATTTTAATTAGTTTTTATATGAATTTTTTTAAGTTACAAGATATTACGTTTTCCAGTCAATGTTCTTGTAATTCATCGCTCGTCGTTTAAGTTGTAATGTTACTCGATCACCCATTTCTTCAAGCATCAATTTGATAAGTTCGTATCAAGGCCTCCTTTTGGTCAAGGCCTTAAGTTTTATCAAATTCAAGACATGAGTCACGGTGTTATGTTGTCGTATTCAGCAGTTGTGTTATTATATTCTTGCCTCCAATCCTAGGTTGGCGGAGTTGGATAGACGGATCCCATCCATTATGTGTTTTATACTAGGATGTCGGATCATAGGCAAAAGTTAATAAATGAATCATGTTCAGTTTGATCAATTCGATCATGGACCCTAGGACTTGGTTGGCACTAAACTTAGGGTGCTCTTTAATCTATATTAGGCATATGTAGATGTAAGTCGGTTGCATATTACAACTATTGTACTACATACAAAAAATTCACAAATATAGAAGAAACTTTAATTTTTATTGCCAAATAAAAGAGAAAACGATTGAGTATATCTTATTACACGACTTCGAACTGAAATGCAGAAGAAAATTCTAAATGGAATACAACTAGACGAAATAAAATTAAATGAAATAGCATCGTAAATGCTCTCCATTCCATGCTCTAGATAGTGTAATGATATTAACAGTCATTAGCTTGAAAGTTTCATCTCCAAGCTTTTGATCGATGACATATGGTCCTTCCTATCTAGGATCCATGTTTGCGGGGCTATGAAAGACCCGTTTCAGGACAAGATCGAAAATTTCAAAGGTCATAGCTCAGACTTTAGCATTATAGTATTAGGCAATTAAGTATCAGTGTGCAGCTGCCCTCAAGTCAGCTTCTTCACACTTCTTATCGACCATGTCTAGAGATTGCACATGGAGATCTCTGTTTGTTATGGGGTCATAGTAAGTGACTCGATGAGAAGGGACTTCAAGTTCTATGGGAATCACCACTTTAGAGCTGTAGGCAGGGGCAAACAGTGTATGGCTAGTTATGAACTTGTAGGTGGTTCTGTTACTCCTGTATGCCCATAATGGGAGTTCATCAACCCACTTGCCTTTATCCTTTTCCAAATTCTTCTTTAGAATGGACTTTATGATTTTATTAATAGCTTTGACCTATCTATTAGCTTGAGGGCGAGCAATTACCACAAATCTTTTCTCAATATAATGCCGGTGGTAGAAGTCTTTTAATTCAGCAGCGTCGAATTGGATCCCATTATCAATTACGATCATTCAAGGGAGACCAAAACGACAGATGATGTTTTGAACAGCAAAGTTTGTCACTTTCTTCATAGTGATTATGGCTAAAGGTTCAGCTTTAACTCATTTAGTGAAGTAATCAACTGCCACAATGGCATACTTCGCGCCAATTTTGAAAACCGGTAAGCAGCTGATATTTCAATACCCCAAGTATAAAACGGCCATGAACTAACCATTTGAGTAATCTCCATCGGTGGGCCTCTCGGAATCTTTGCGAATATCTGGCACTTGTCGCATCGTCTAGCATAATTAGCTGCATCCTGATTGATAGTTGGCTAGTAATAACCATAGCAACATACCTTCTTCGCCAAAGTTTGCACCCCAGTGTGATCACCACATTCTCCTTTATGGACTTCTCTTAATATTCGCTTGATTTCATTATTGGCAATACACCAAAGCCGGGGAACGGAAAACCCTTCCTGTACAAGACTTCTTTTTGAAGGATGTATTGTGAAGGTTTATGAAGGACCCATCGTTTTCTTATTCCTCCATTTGAGAAGGATTACCCTCTATAAATAAACTTTGATCGGGGTCATTCATGACTAATTCTTAGGCTCCATCTCTAAGACAGAATCACTCTACATTTGGTCAATACTACGAGCATTAAGTACTTCAACTGGGACCAGGCCCATCTGTTGTGCATCCCCAAAAATGGCCAATTTGGTTGGCAACTCAGCTTTCTTATTCTGTTCCCTGGGGATATGTGTAATAGTGTAATGCTCAAATCGGTTAGCAGCTCTTGGACCCAACTAAGGTAAGGAGAATGTCGCACTCGTTTGGCCTGATATTCTCCTCTGATTTGGAACACTACTAACTAGGAATCACAGAAAATTTGCAAAGACTTTACTCCTAGTTCTTTAGCAAGTTTGATCCCAGCGATCAAGGCTTTATATTCGGTTTTATTATTTGTCGTAAGGAAGTCATGTTTCAAAGAGTAGCAGATCAAGCATTCCTCAGGAGTCACTAGCATGACTCCATCACTAGAACACCAATCGTTGGATGCTCCATCGGTGAACATCTTCCATTGGATGGTATATTCTCCACTGCTCTCAGGAGTGTCATCTTGTGTAGTGAATTCACCTTTGAAGTCCACCAATTCTTGTCCTTGAATTCCTCTTCGAGGGAGATAAGTGATATCGAACTGGCTCAATTCGATGTTCCATTTAAGTAACTTTATAGACCTCTTCGATTGTTGTAGGACCTATCATAATGGCTGGTCGATGAAGACATTGATTAGGTAAGTCTAAAAATAAGGGCCGAGCTTCATTGATGAAATTATTAAGCAGTATGCGAGATTCTCCAATTTAAGATAATTTATTTCAACACTTGTCAATCGCTTGCTAACACAATATACTGGCCTCTGGATCCAGTTCTCTTCGTGCAGCAGTGCGACACTTATGGCATGTACCGACACCGCCAAATAGATGTACAAGTCTTTGTGATCCAGTGGCTCGGACAAAACTGAGGTCTCTCTAAGTGATTTACCAGAGCTTGGACTCCATTCAAAGTTCCTTTTCCCTTTCCTAATCAAATCAAAGAAAGGAATGTACTTATCAATAGCTCTGGGTATAAACTGACTCAGGGTAACAACCTTCCCATTTAATCTCTACACTTGTTTTATTACCGTCCCATTTAATCTCTACAACGACTTGAATATCCATGTCATAAGCCGCTAAAATTCTAACCGCCTCTACTGCCTAAAGTTCAAGTCCTTTTGTGCGAAAATAAAACTTAGGGACTTGTGATCCGTGAAAAGCTCGAACTTCTCACCTAGCAAGTGATGTATCCACATCTATAAAGCAAACATGATAAGTAACCATTCCAAATCATGTGCTACATAATTCTTCTCATGGGGCTTCAGATGCCTGCTAGCATACACAATAACCCTCCCATGTTGCATCGGAACTGCACTTAACCTATTCCACAAGCATTGGTATACATCATTAATCCTCCACTTCCATGCAGAATTGCTAAAAATGGAGCGTTGTCCAACCACTTCTTCAACTCAATGAAGGCTTCCTCATACTTTGGGGTCCAAACAAACTTCTCATCCTTCTTCTTCAGCTTAGTAAAATGGGAGGCGATCTTGGAGTAATCCTGAATGAATTTCCTATAAAATTCAATCAAGCCTAAGAAACTACAAACTTTAGTAGGAATTTGTAGTGTCTTTCATTCTTAAACAGCCGCTACATTTTCTGTATCAACCGAGATGCCATCCCCGATACAATATGTCCTAGGTACCTTACTTCTGATTGCAAAAAATGACACCTCGAAAATTTTTCCTTCAAAACATTTTTCGTTAATGTTTCTAACAACACTTCTAAATATTGTTGGTGCTCTTTCTTGGTCTTGGGGCAGATAAGGATATCGTTTATAATGACCAACAAGAACTTTTTAAGAACATCCTTAAAAAGGCGATTCATAAGGTGTACGAAATACGTGGGTGCATTGGTTAGCCCAAATGGCATAACCAACCACTGAAAGAAATATTCTAGTCCTCTAAATGCAGTTAGGGGTATACTATCCTCCACCACTCTTAGCAAGTGAAATCCAGTTACCAGGTCCGTCTAGGAGAATATTCGAGCGCCATGAAGCTAGTCAAAAAGTTCGTCTATGTATGGTAAGGGATACTTATTTCGAATGGTCTACTTATTTAACTCCTGATAATCCACATACAGTCTTAAAGGACCATCCGACTTTGGACAAAAACAACTGATGCTCCCTAACTAGAATGACTCGGTCTTATCTTCCCTCTTCTCAACACATTGGTTTGATTTATTAGCTCCTCCCTCTCTCTTGGTGCCATTTTATGCATAGGTTGAACAATAGGTCTTACACCGAAAATTAAGCCAATGTTGAACTCAATCTCCCGATGTGGAGGTAGACTATTAATCTGCTAAAAAACATCAGAAAAATTCTTAACAATTTCTATCGACCTTAATTCTTCTTGGGAAGATTCTAGTGCATATAGGAAACTACGCATGTATTTATTTTGATCATCACATGATACTTTAAAATGATTCCCTCTCTTAGTTTGAAATACTATAGACCTTTCAACATAATCCAAAATAGCTTTATTTCTAATAGCCAATCCATACAAAGTATAACATTTAACCCCTTAAAATCTAAAACAAACATGTCAGGTAAGAAATCGGTGTATCTTCAAAAACCATGCACAGATTGGTAACACCTTCGATGGGGTTTGACACACAAATGGGGGATTATCCAAATTTTAGGGAAAGTTGCAGTTTGTCTACCAATTCAAAGAAATGAAACTATAGGAATCCACGTATCGAACAAATACTCTAATAAAAATTCCATTAATCATTAAAGAACTTCAAGAACTCCCTTTCCTTTCACATCTATCGAGGTCGATGATCATCCTTGATAGCATACACTTTAACATACTGCACCTTCTTCATAAGTTGGAAATCCTTTACCATGTGCCCTGGCTATTGATAGTTGTAGCAAAGTGACTTTTAAATCATTGGAGAGATGAGTCCTCCTTGCTGCTTCGAGCCTTCAGAATTCTAGCAATACCTAACTAAATAGCCCTTATACTTGCATTAATAACACTCAACATTCTTGCACCTATTTCCTTAGTCTCCTTTTAGCTTCCCCATTCCCTATTTTTTCCAATTTGGGTTAAATATTATCTTGTTTAGATTACTGCTGTTTTCACTGTGTGCTGCTGCTTGCTTCCTTTTCTCCAGAACTTCATACCTTAAGGTCATATCTACCGAATTCATAAAAGAACCCTTAAGATGGGCTGTCATTTTTCCTAAAAACCTTCGCTCATTTCTATTACAAACATCTCATTCTTCTTAACAGGCATATCCATTAACTCTGGTCCAAAAATGAGAAATCTCATTAAACTTCATCTCATACTGAACCACCGACAAGTCTCCTTGCTTAAGGTCCAAAAATTTCTATACATCTGAGTTTTTCCAACTATGGGTATGAACTGATCCTCAAATACCTTCTTAAATCCGGGTCAAGAAAAATCATCCTCAGACACATTAGCTGTAATAGAGCCCCACCATGATACCACTCTACCCTACAACTGCCAAAATGCTAAGAACCACTTCTGCTTATCCGAAAGATCAAGACACTTAAAAATCTTCTTGCAAGATCAAAGCCAATCTAGAATTTCGATGATGAATTCTATTGCTTTGAATAGCTTACCTCCTAGATTTGTATAATCCTTGCACATGGTTGCAAAGTTCACCCAGGGATGCACTGATTCTGCCTCTTCAACAATCCCAACTCTTCCAGCATTCGGAGTTCAACCACTGGCGGTCATGGTGCTGCTAGCTCCTCTAACTTGTTTTGTTCTATTGATTTCTTACTACTTGGATATAGTAACATAACTCTTGGAATACATAGACAAGATAAATCTTAAGGGAAGGGTACAAATCAACATAACAAAGCTGATCTAACTGACTCAAATATATATATATATATATATATATACGAATAAAAGTTATAAATACATACTCTCAAAGACAAAAATCGTTCCACAGTATTACTAGCCATATCTCTAACGAGTTGGCCCCAAAAAAGCCTAGGTGTTCGCTCAACCTAAGCTTTGATACCACTTGCAACGATCCGCCTTTCTTTCTCCCAAAGACAACACTAAACACACCCATGTTATTTGTGTGCCGATCGTCTAATAGCCCAAAAGACAAGTCGTTGGGGTAAAAAGAAAAGAAAAGATAAGAAGAAAGAATCACATAATCTAACAACGTAAGACAATCACATATAGTAGTCAACATAAGATAATATATTACATCTTTCCCAAATGAATATCAGAGTTACATAAATACAACTTCGGCTAGGGACAATTATAAACGCCCATCCCTACAAATGCTGACATAAAATATACACATACAGAGTTGAAAAATAAAACAAGTAGCTAGATAACTGTGAAACCACCTGATGCATGCTCTTCCAAAATGCATCCATAAAAACCTGGACTACTTATATACTCATACAAATTTGAGTACTCAAGAGTTTTAGGGAAAGAAAATAAAAATCTAGGTAATACATGGATCCAGTGTGAGTAAACTCCAAATAACTAAGTAATCAAGCTTATAAACCTCTTTTAAAACAAAGGTATCTTGTAAAACAATGACTCACATAAACACAGATGGGTTTTTACCTTACGATAACCAAAACATTACTATAGAATATTAAATGATATTATAACAATGTTTAAGTTTTAAAGTAAATTATGAATATAGCTGAAATTGTTGCATCTTAAATTCTAACATATTTGAGCACAACTAAGTCCGTAAGGCACTTATTGAAAGTTGGGTTCCATCAATGACAAGGCTGTTGGGGTACAGCTCGTCATAGTACACCTCTAGATAAAATGTATCGAGGACCTCGCATGGACCCCCTACATGGCAAGACTGGCTTACCCCTTACTAGATAGTACCAAATATATCACCACCTCGGTTGTGATTAACTAATATACCTAGATCACTAACATACATAATCTAGAAAATATCAATTTAGATCGGTTGGTAACTATACCCTAATATGTGCGATCTACATAGCCTTGTGGCATATCCTCTATTTTAGTCATTCTTGGTTGTGAGGCTTGAGGCTACGTTTTACCTTTCTTTAGCAATCCCACTTGGAATGCTAAAACTACCCTTCAAGCGATAATGCAATGCTAACATTCATCCATACAAGTTGTTCAGGATGAACATACTGAAAGCACTATTTCTACTACATCCATTTTGGAATTACCCTCGAGATTAGTAGCAAGTAACCCTTGCACTCCAAGATATTTGTCTTTGATTCCATCATCTTCTAAATGTTACCAATTCGAATTCTTACGTTGGTTCAAAGTTGTTTTTGGATAACTAATGCTATCTAATCCCAGTCTCTTTGAACCAACATTCGAAATTTTAAAAGGATCAAGTTATCGATGGTGGACAAATCCACTTTATAGGGTGATATGGGTTTGCATATAAAAAATTAGGCATCTTATACTTATCCCCCTTCTAGATTTCAAACGGCACTATCCCTTTATTAATAATGCACTCTGACAAGCTAGGAAAACTAACCTTGACTTGATGTACATTCTTACTTTTCGGGATAGAGACCAAGTTTCCATATCATGGAATTTGGTACTAAGTATATAATGAAATATCATATATACACTTAACTTATCATGACCCATTTAACAAAATTAACTCCCTTATATTTATCACGTTTTCGACATTTCGACTTCTCTATCTCTCGTCTAGAAAGAAGTTCTGGATCTCATAGATATAACAAAGTTTTACTCGTCGGTTTTTAGTGCGAAATACAAGACGACTTACTTTCAATAAAACATGATAATATTTAAAATACTTATTCATATTTGTTTGGCTATTTAATGGCATAGACAAAGAAAGACCTCTTATATTTAAACTACTCTTTGTAAAAGAAAGCAGCTTTTTAAACTAACCGATCCTTGGAACATAAAGTAACTAGAAATTAAAAACTTTTATTTAATTAATTTAAAATAAGTTTAAACATTTATTTAACAATAATTAAATCTTAACTAAATAATTAATTAATAACTAACCCTCCTTGATTAATAAATAAATAAATAAACCTCGCTTAGTTAATAATTAATTAATTATTAAACCTTACTTAAATAATGAGCCTGTACTAAATTAATAATTAATTAACCCTTACTTGATTATTATCTTACCTAATTAACACTTAAGTATTAATATCTTAATTAATTAATCATTAAATCTTTAATTAAATAATATTTTAAACTTTTTAAAACTTTCAGTATAGTTTTAATCACTCTTTAAAAAAATCAAGTAAAAATCTCATTTGGTTTACATGAAAATCCGTTTTGTGAACTGCATCCACAGTGACTAACGCTATGGATGCCATAACTTTAAACTAGTTTTATACACAACATTCCCATTTAAAACCTTACCTTTTATATCTTAAATTATTTTATAAATCTTTGTAAACAGTTTTGGAAATCAAACGTAAAAGTTTTGAAAACTTTTGTACAATATTTTCTTGGAAAATACATAAGTAAATAAGTTTAAAACCAAGGTCTACATGTCGACAACAAATACAAGTCAAGTGCTAACTTACATTTAGCTTACTACACCCAACTATAAGCTCATGCATCCAACAAATGCCATAACCAACATACATAACGTAAAGATCATAACTTCAAACCATAGTGTCACTTTTTACTTCATTTCCAAGTTTACAACCAATACTACATATAAGCACATACAAGTACAACACAACAACACTATTTCCAACTAAAAAAAATAAACAGCTAGATTAACTTATTTTGTGTAATTTAAAAAATATCAATGTTTGCCGCAAAATACGTCAAAGAAAATTATTATTTTTTCAAATTTAAAATAATGGGAAAACTGTATAAATTAAAATGAAAATACGTTACTAAAAATCAGTTTGTTTTTTATAATGATTTCTCATTATTTATTAATTTTGAATCAAACTTGAATATTTAAATAAATTAAATATTCCCATACAAAATATTCAAAATCTCAGGTTATTATAAAAAGTTTGATTCTTCTTCATAAAATGAGTCAGTGGTGCTACAACCTTAGAGAATTCTTTAATACATCTCCGATAGTAACCTGCTAATCCAAGAAAGCTTCTCATATCCATTGCATTCTTTGGTCCTTCCTAAGCTTGGACTGTTGCTACTTTGGTAAGGTCAATAGAAATGCCCTTCTTCGAAATAACATGACCTAAGAAACACACCTCTCCTCTAGAAGTGACACTTTAAAAACTTAGCTTTCAATTGGTGCTTTCTCAATGTCTTAAGCAACACTCTCAAGCACATCTTTTATTCTTCCTCTATCTGAAAATTGACAAGAATATTATTGACAAACACAAGAAAAACTTATTTGTTTGATCCTAAAAACATGATTCATTAGATGAATAAATTATGTCGGTGCATTAGTTAGCACGAACAGTATAACCAACCACTTATAAAATCTAATTGGCGTACATAATGTGGTAATCGACAAACTATCCCTTGCCACTCTCGGTTGGTGAAAACTTATCACTAAAACCCACTCAAGAAAACAACTTTGTACCATGAATTTGATCGAACAAGTCATATACATGGAAAAGGATACTTGTTCTTTCTCATCACTTTATTTAGCTCATGATAATCCGCACAAAGTCTTAAAGAGCCATCTGTCTTAGTAGCAAATACTATAAATACTACCCACTCAGAGATACTTCTCAAATAAATCCCTTCTTTAGTAAGTCATTCACTTGCAATTCTAGTTCTCATTGCTCTTTAGGTACCATCCTTCTCAAATGCAATACTATAGCTTTGACATCCTTCACTATATTAATATAGAACTCGGTCTCTCTATGTAGTGGTAATCCTGTAGCCTTCTCAAATATATTAGGATACTATCTTGTTATAGGCATTGATGACAACTCATCTTGCGAGATATCAAGCAAATACAAAAAAACTAATATCACTACATCTAGAAAAGTAGCTCCACTCTAGCTTACGCCCATCATTTGTCCCCACCATCACCAATAACCTCTCATAATTGACCAGTACACTATATCTTTAAAGCCAATCGATCCTCAAAATAATACCAAACCCCACAAGACCAAGCACAACAAAACATAATAAAACATGCATCCATGACTCAATAAAGCAATATCATAATAACCATACCCAAATTGGCTAACTCACACTATAAGGTTTGACACCACTAAAAGTCTGTTTACTAGGATAGGTCTAAACCTTACCCAAATCCACCATGTCACTAGATATAAATGAATGTGATGCCTTGGTGTTGAAAAAACACGAACATGTATATCATTGATGGAAAACATACCTTAAATCGTGATGCTTTTCCCTCTATCCTTCACCAATGGAGCATTCGAAAAAGTAGGAAAAACATTCAAATCAAAATCCTTCACAGCCAAATTATCCTTCATAGGTCTAGACAATCCTTCTTGATGTGCCCAAACTTGTTGTAGTTGTAGCATTTTCTCCCTTCTCTTTTATAACTTTTAGTAAGATGATAATTCTCTCCATGGTTGAAATAAGTAGGCTCCCATTTGCCTTTCTTCTAACCAATCGTATTTAGAATCAATTCTTCACTTTTTAGTTCCATCATTCCTTTTTACCACATCTACCCGCTTGTAGTTTAGCTGCCTCCTTAGGAACAATATCAGCCTTTAGCTTTGGGTACAAGCTCTCATGCCTTAAAACCTTTTCTATAATCTTCTCATAGCTTTCATTGATGTGGTTGACCATCCTCTCTCTAAGATAATTATTTAAGTCTATGATAAATTTTGATTCTTTTTCATAGGAGTTTCGATGAACGACATCCCATATTTAAACAGTGTTTAGAACTTAGCAACATATTTTGAAATTGACATATTGCCCAACTTCTGATCTACAAAATTCTCAAACATAACATTCTGAGGCCCTAGAATAAACTTCTCCTTAATGCAAGCCTTGAATAGATCCTAGATGAATCTTATTCTCAGGAGTAGCTGGCTCAATACATTCAACCAGCCCATTTGTAACGACCCAGAAATTTCGATCCTGAAAATTCGAGATAGTTAAGAAAAAGAAGAAGAAGATAGAAGAAAAAAGAAGAAGAAGATAGAAGAAAAAGAAGAACAAAAACACCAACATCTCATAATTCGCAGCGAATAAAATATAATAACAAATAATAACATTTATACAAAGGAAAACTGTACTTATCATATTACACTATAATACATCAGAGTTACACATATACTCAAACATTTGACAAATACAATCATATCCCAAATAACTACAATATATTACAGTGGAAAACTCTTTATACGTTCTTTCTATCCAGTTCGCATCTCGAGCTCCAGAACGTCCTTACCTAAAAATCTGTAGTACTCGGTCTGACTCGAGCATTACATCAAAGTAACACTCAGGTCAGGCTGGAAACCAGCGTGAGTAACCCACCTAATATGGATCACAAAAGCATACAACTTATATAAACCCAGGTAACTTGTGTCAATTTACAACTTCACAAGTCGTTATTGACATCACTTACAACACACATCAATTTCTAAGTACCAAAACATAGATTAAATAGTCCAATTCACTTAAATCATTCCACTCCAGCTTATTGATTTCATATATCAATCTATAAAGAATCGAAGTGGTCTCGGGCATTTACCAATACTCCACTCCGGTCTCTTCGAGTCCAATGTCATCTTAACTTAAGTTATTTAAGTAAATACAATCTAATTTTAAATACCGAATGACACTTTAATACAACCATTCATCATCGATAGATAATCACATTATCTCTGTACAGCCCCACATATCATATCACAAAACATTTCATATCAAAGATATCAATCAATTCAAGGAATTTTATTATCATTTACTCATTCATAAGAATATGGAATCATTTCCAAAATTAATTTAATTTATCTCTAATTAAATTAAATTACTAATCTTTTAATCACTTAGATTACCTTTATTTAAACATTACAAATCAAATAATTAATCAACTTTTAATCATCCATCTAAATTAATCATCCTTGATTTATTATCTTTAATCACACAAAATAATCCTTTAATTAATTACACAAATTAATTATCCTTAACCATTTACAGTAATTAATCTTTAATTACTTTCATTAATTATATTAAATAATTACATTAATTAATGATCCTTAATTAATTACTTCCATAAATCAGCCTTAATCAATCATAAACGGAAATTAACCATACTGTAATTACTTATCTTAATTAATTAACTCCTTAATTAATTATATTAATCCTTTAATTAATTACACCATGTAATTAACCCAAACTATTTCCATACTTTATTTAATTACATCCAGTAATTACCCATCTTAATTACTTCACTAAGAAATTTCACTTCATTAATTATATTAAGTAATTATACTTAACCCATCATCTAGTGATTATCTTAAATTAATTAAAATTAATTAGTTAACTTAAACTAATCACATTAAACTTAATTAATTACAATGAGTAATTAATTCCTTAATTACTTTCATAAAGTAATTACACTTAAATCATATTAATTAATTATTTAAAATCCTAGTTAATGACCTTCATTAACTATTTACAATTCATTGATTATTTTTCTTAAGTGATTAAACTTAGATTAATCATTATTAATTACAAATTAATTTATCCTTAATAACCAATTAATTAATCTCTAATTATTTAATTAATTAAGTGTTTAACTGTAACTTAATTAATTTTTAATTACTTGATTAAATAATTTCTAGTCATTAATTTAAAATCTAATCTTATATAATTAATGATTTCTTAATTACAATTTAATTAATCTTTAATTGTTAAATCTTAATTATCCTTTTAATATAAAACATTTTCCTATTCATGATTAAATTATCATTAAAAAAAGCATTTGAAAACTTTTTTACTTTCAAATTTACTTTTTGAGTTTCATTTTAAAATAAGATTTAAATGAATACAATTTAACTTTAACAAAGTTTTAAAAACAATTTAAAAAAATTTAAATCACATGTTGAACACACACTTATATCTTATAAAAGAAATTAACAAGAGTTTCTAAAGCCAAATTCATTTTAAATTCAAATTCTTTAAAGTATACTTTAACATTTAAACTTGTTCTAAATATTTTTAATTTAAAAACTTATTTCAAAACTAGGATACAAATTTAGGTTTTGAAACCATACTTAAAAACTGAATTAAAACTAGTTTAAATCTTTCTTTTCAAATTTAAATTCATTTTAAACTCAAATACACTGACAGGTTAAAAAAACTGTAATACACAATGAATCGAACCAGATCTTCAACAACTTTGAGTCTAACCTCGTATTACTTTGAGAAACCCATGCCAAGAACTCGAGAAACTCAAATACCCTTCACCTACTACACCCAGTTTATTAGAAAACAAAGAGCACCGTGCACATGCATGGTGGCTCTGACCATTACTGGTCAACTTCGATAGCCTTATCACATCAGATAACAACCTCGCACGCCATCACGAACATCAAATCATCACAACAATCCTCGAAATCAAGATCGAGCATCATAACACAAAACTAGAACCAGTACCAAAACCTGGAATCTCCATCGTTCTCGAGTCTCCGATCATTAGAGTGGCAATGCCTCCGGCCACGTCTTTATCAACACTGCAGCTATCGATTCCCATAATCTATTGGAACTCGATCCACCAGAGACGATAGGACGAGCATTTTCAGACCATACCTAAAAACTAGGGCTATAGACTAAAGTTAGTCACCGCCGCCACCACGTTCACTTGCACATACATATGGTATTTTTCCCTTATTCACCGATCATCCAACTACCACCAGAGAAGACCACAGCCATTCTGATCACTGAGATCACCAGAGATTCCCAAAAATCCATATTCTAATCAAACCAGAACCGCACTCTCAATTTATAACTAAAATTTGTGATTTTTCTTTTAAAAATCAAGTTCTAGGATAAGAATTCAGTTTACGTTCCTGAATTGCTAAATTAAGATATTTGATTTTTTCATAATCCTAAGCTTCCCTGTTCATTTTTTTATTCCAGAGCAATTCCAAATTTATTTTATCTTAAATAAAATTTTAAACTTTAATATATAATAAAACAAACAATTTTTGTTTGAAACTTAAATCCTAACCAAGTTTAGTTCAAGAGATAATGAATTATGAATAAATCTAAAGCTTGAAAAAAACTAAAAAACAGGATATCACAAATACAACAGCATGCACAACTATATACATTCATATACATACCCAGCAATGCACTTATAAATAGGCATACAAACATACTTATTTCCAGAGTAAATCAAGCAACCAGACTCATGATTAATTATTTTTTAGAAAGAGTGATGTTACTCACCTGAAAACAGATGATGAACAAAGCACCATTGATATTGAAAACAGCTTTTGCTTTGATTTTAAAACCTAAGTGTCTTTGCATATTTGATTTAAAAACTTGAAACTGGAATGTGCATGCCACTGAATCTTGCATGCATCCTATTGAAATTTGTGTGAGGATGACTCAGATTCAAAACAGAGAAAAATGCTTACAGGCTTTTGATGATGTTCAGTCTTTGATTTTGAACTTGCTTCGATTTTGAGAATGACAGGTTTGATTTGAAACTAGAAAATAGTTTGCATGCTACTGAGACTTGATTACAGACAAAATTGAAGTTGATTCTGTCTACATCTCAGTTCTGAAAAAGACATAGACTTTGATCTTAAACTCGTTTTAGTTTGAAATTCAGGTTTGAGGAAGAATGCATGCATGCTTTGAGTTGTTTGGTTTGAAAAGAATTACAGGTTGTTAAAGTTAAACAAATTTCTGGTTTTGAGGAGTTTGAGAATTTTAGATTTGAGGAGGATGTTTCACTGATTTTTCTTTGAGAAAATGATTTGAGTTTTCAAATTTTGAAAAGTAGATTAAAAAAAAGAAAGGAAGAGGAGGAAAACATGTTTTATAAGTAAATATGATTTATTTTAAAATAAAATGGAAAAATCAAAAACAAAATATGACACATGTCATATACATTAGTTATTTAAATTACACATGTTTTATTAAGCTTTAATATGATAACATTTGTCCTTTAAGCTTTTATTTTAATTTAAAAATGTTAGTAAAAGCTTTTAACTTACTTTATTAATCCTTATATAAATGTATATTTGAATTTATTATATATATATATATATAAACTACTTTAAAGAAAATATAAATAAAAACAAATTATATATAAAATTAAAAGTTTATGAATATATTTTAAATCCAAATATTTTTAAATATCTATTCTTTTGAATTTCAAAACTTTAAATTCAAATTGAAATTAAATTATAAAATCCAATTTAAAATCAATAACATATTCAATTTAAACATTTCTATTTCTATAAAATCTATTTATGTTTATAAAAACTAAGTATTATAATTATTATTTTAAAATAACAATTTATCAATTTTAAATAATTATAAACAAGATTATCATATTTATTTGTTCAATTTATAAATTCAGTATTTCTATTAATTTACCCAATTATATTATCAATTACAAATGCCCAGAAATCCAGGTTATCACACCATTGCTCTACGTTGAAGTTTCCTCAGGGCTAACTTTCTCTTTAGAGCATCTTTGAACTTCAAATCATCAAATTTATGCTCACATGTATTGAGCTAATCGTGCACTTCTATATTCTATTCCAATGAACGACTTTCCTCTAGGAATAGTGAAATGCTTGTTGATTTTAGTAATGTCGACCCATTGCAGTTGCACTAGTGCACCACCACCTATTGGACTAGGAGCTCTTCCTTTGGCATTTTGCATCATGTTTATAGTCATTTCAGTGAACATGTTTACATACCAGGTTTGTAGCTACCCCAATGCACGCTCCAGTCTCGGCTCCAGATATGTACTTTCTTGTCATGTTCCTTGTATGCTAGCTCCTTCTTATAATTAGTAATAAGAATGATCAACCTCTCATAAAGGAAATTAACATAAGTGGTAGTTGTGTATGAAATGTGAATTACTACACACACACACATAATATAATTTCGGAAACCAAAATATATAACAAGTACCTCTCTCATATATAAATTCGATCCTTTTTGATGCATATCTCTAACCCCATATCAAATGGACCTACCCAAGAGACTCAACCTAAGCTCACATATCAATTCGATCTGCTTATATATCAATTTGATACATTAGATGTTTGCTTAACCTAAGCTCATATAACAATTTGATCTACTTATATATCAATTTGATCCATTAGATTTTCGCTCAACCTAATCTCTAATACCGCGTGTGACTACCTCCCTCCACCTTCAGTGCTATATGTACCAATATCTAATACCATATGCGAGTAATATACCTTGCAGATGTAGGGAAACAATCAAGAGCTATATGATACGATCAATGAAGAACCTATGGTATATCAAATAATGCACAAAAAACATAATAACACATAGACATAAAACAATCAAGATGATAACATAATCAAATGAACTGAATGAACATTATATCAAAGTGCAACATAGGTTCGCCCAATGATACAAAGCAATGTAACAAAGTTTATACATGTTAATACATCAAATAAACTCTAGATAACTATTTCAATATTCAATAAAAGTGGCATATAGATCCATAGCAGTACATAATAGAAATAAGCGATAGCGCCTCCAATAATTAATATATAAGAAAGTTTCAATCTGTTGCTCATCCTTTACACATCTCCATATGCTATCTTATGCATGGCTCCAAATCTACTCATTTAAGAGTACCTGAGATGATAAGAATCAAAGTAAATAACCTTGGGTTAGAAAAAATTATAGTATGAGTGATCTATAATCTTAAAACTAGAAATGTGTAGCGCAGATCCATTTTTGAAGGTGCTAACAGAGTATGACTTTTTTTGCTAACAACGCAGTATAGTTACACGTGCTCCTTGGATTGTACACGTAATTTATCATTGCTTGTGCGCAACCTTGTTTGACTGGGATACATTGTATTATCGAAGCAGCAAATGGCATAGCTACGCATTATCTATGTTTTGCTCTTAGGCTTCTTGCATTGCAATTGCCTACTGCTCCTTGTAACTATGCTTGATGTTGAGGAATACGATATAATATTGAAACTTAAGGGATGAGCGTAGAAATGATATCTTGGCGGCTCATCTTTTGAGCGCAATAATTTATCCCTCTTATTACTTATTTCGTCTTGATATTAATTGTAGGGGCCATTTTCTTAGAACTTCACCTTAATCTTTTCTCTTTATGATAATGCGAGAAATGAGGGTGCAATACTCGCCCCTCCCCCAAGTCTGCAGCGATCGTAGGTCAGTGTAGACTTGCCTTTTCCTACTACCTACGATGTAGGTTTTTTGTGCTCCGACCTTGGCTTTGAAATTTACGTATTCTTTTAGCTTAGAGTCACCATTCTCATTTAGGCGATTACTATTTCCATTTTGGTGTGGTTAATTCAACCATTGAGAAATGGCGGTGGGATGAAAAAATTTGCTTATATGCTAGGCACAGTCTACATCCAGCATCATCTTTCTCATTATTTGAGATTGCCATTGTCGTTCATATGTTGTGTTGTCAACACAACTATTGAATGACGGTAGTGAGCTATGTGAAATTTTTTTGTGCATTTGGCATAGTCTTCCCCGCTGTTTGGGGAAGGACTAAAAAAACTTTGGCTGTGATGTCATGTCATGTGTTTACGACCTTCGCATACACATGATTTTTTGTATTGATCCTGGTTGTCTAATATCCATATGTTCACTGTGCTATGATAGCAGTGCTAACATAGAGTGATTTTTATACTGGTTTAGGCTGTCCAATATCCCTACAACTAGTTAGATTGAAATGCCAAGCTATTTTTTGTCTAGACCCATTTTTATAACTAGTTTGGAAAGTCTAATATCACAACGTCCAGTACAATAGTTTGGCTTAAGACCCAAATTGCATCAATGCAATTCTAAGCGTTTAAATCCAATTTCGCCATTATATTGCTGAAATTGTCGTTCTTGCCTACTCACCTCGTACTTTGCTTGATTAGCGGCTATTGGCGATGAACTTTGGATGTGCATGGGGAGATTATTCAACCATGTCAAATAATGTTAACACGGGGAGATTTTATACTGGTTTGGACCGTTTAATATCCCTACACCTAGTTCATTATATTGTTACTTCTTTTCAATAACTACAATATATGTTACATAAGTAATATAGATCATAAAAAGTAAGGTTTGATGTGCTCTAAGTTCCAAGTTCTTGGAACTAGGTTGCCATCGGGTCTCGATAGTCAATATGCCTTATTCGCTAAAACTTCTGCTATGACCAGCGGACCTTCCCAATTTGGCCCTAACGTCCAATCTATTAGGCCCTTTGTATTGGCCATCACTCTCCATAGTACCCAGTCCCTTTTGTAGAAGTTTATTTCTTTGAGTCTTGCATTATAATTCATTGCCATCCTCTGTCGATATGCGGCTGCTACCATTGTCGCCTTATCTTTTCTTTCCTAGATGAGATCTAGGGCAGCTTATTTCAATTTCTTATTCTTTTATATGATATACGATATATGATATTGTTCTATGTGATGGAATTTTTACTTCGATCGAAAGCATAGCCTCATATCTGCAGTTTAGCGAAAAAGAACAGTAGCATGTAGGAGATCTGGTTGAAGTTCGGTAGGCCCATAATACTAAAGAAAGCTCCTCTGTCCACTTTCCTTTAGCTTTCTATAGCCTTCTCTTAAGCAGTTTTTTGATAGTTTTGTTTGCAGCTCCGAATTGTCCATTTTCCTATAGGTGAGCGACTGAGGAGAAACTTTTTATTATGACGTTCTTCTCATAAAGCTCTGTGACTTCTTTGCTTTCAAACTGGGTACAATTTCAGGAATGATTTTGTGAGGTATCCCACATCCAATGATTATGTTTCTTACTAAAAAAGTGGTTATCTTCTTTGCAGTAATCATGGCTAAGGGTTCTGCCTCTACCAATTTGGTGAAGTAATCTATGGCCACCATGGCATATCTAGCTCCTCCTTTTGACATTGGAAGCGGTTCTATCAGGTCTATGCCCTATAGGTCGAACGGCGATGGGGTTGCAAGTGGGATGAGCTCATGGGATTTTTGTTTGGGGATACATGCAAACCGTTGACATCTGTCTCACTTCCTCACAAATTGTTTTGCACCTTGGAGCGCGTTAGGCCAATAGTAGCAGGGTCTTAATGCTTTTTTTTGCTAATTTGTTTCCCCAAGATTGATCTTCGCAAATGCTTTCATGTACATCCTTTATGATCAGTACCCCTCTTCCTTGGAAGCGTAGCTAAGATAAGGGGTAAAATACCCTCCCTTGTATAATGTGCCATCGAAGAAGGAGTAATATAGAGTCTGGTATCTTATCTTCTAAGCCTCATTCCTACTCGGAGTTGAAATTCCATTTTGGAAGAACTATCTGATGGTAATTATCTAGTTATTCTCCTTGGTTTGTTTAGGCCGGAGTTCAGTTATGTCCTGCTCTTGGCTTTCCATTATCTCCTGATTTTTCGTACCTTAAACGGCCTATTGGGCTTGGGTTAGGACTAGAATTTGATTTGATTTTGTTATACTTGTCACGGTTTGATGCCCAATTGGTACTGCTTTCGTTTCATTGGCCACCTTAGTACTAGTTAGTTTTGCTAAGGAGTCGGCAGATGAGTTGCTCTCACATTGGATTTTCTCTGTCTCGAATTTTTCAAACTGCTCGAGTAATTTCTTAGATAGTTTCGCATATTTAGCTAAGATCGGTTTCTTTGCTTGGTAATTGCCCTGCACTTGATTCACAACTAATTGAGAATCACTATGAATTTTGATATGGGTTACCTTCATTAACCAGGGCATTCATAGGCCTACGAGGAGAGCCTCATATTCTTCCACATTGTTGGTTGCTTTAAATTTGAACTGTGCTGCTTTATGTAGCTCTACCCATTGGGGTTGATCAATACATAACCCATTCCTACCCCTTGTTCATTCGATGCTCCATATAAACAGCTGCCAGAACTGTTGGATGCTTGCTTCTTCCTTTGAATGGGGTTTAGTTGGTAAGATGCACTCTGCAATGAAATCTGCAAGTGCTTGGCCTTTGATTGCCTTCCTACGAAAATAGGTGATGTCGTACTAGCTAAGCTCCATTGCCTATTTTAATAGGCGACCCAATGTCTTTGAGTTCTGTAGTATTTTTCTAAGAGGTTTGTCTCCGAGGACTTTGATGGGATATGCTTGCAAATAGGACCGCAACTTTCTCGTTGTACGAAGCAGGTTGTACGCAAGCTTTTCAACAACTGGATAGTTTAGCTTCTCTTTTGATAATAGCTTGCTTGTGAAGTAAATGGGCATTTGCGTCCCTTCATCCTCTTGTACCACTACAGCACTAATAGCTTGTTCAGTTACAGCTAAGTGAATGTATAAGTTCTCACCTTTCATCAATTATGATAATATAGGAGTATTGAACAATTGATCCTTCAGGTTTTGGAATGTGGCTTTGCACTCTCGATTAATTTGAAGTTTCGCCCCTTCTACATTTAGTCGATGAACGTGGTGCACTTGTCTGTGGCTTTGGATATAAATCCACTTAGTACCACTATTGTAACTTCTCATAATTTAATCGCTTTGAACTTGAATGGTTAATGTTTTTTTGAATGATTAAATAATGGATTTTATAACTAAATTAAAATTTGGATAAAATGTCTCAAATGTGTTAAACATAAAGTTCACTTAGGAATGTAGGTATTATTGTACGAGTTGATTAAGATGCTTTTGTAAGAGCTCATTTAGATGCGGGTTGCGCAAGAGTTGATTGGTGCCGCAAGTGTTAATTGCTTCCGCAGAGGTTCCTTTCATCAGTGTTAGAAAGAGGTTACTTTGTACTTCCACAAGTGTTGAAAAATTTGCTAGCGCAATAGTTTGTTAAGGAGCCTCCATCTACATTGATGAATGGGAATTTAGTGCCGTAGTTGTTCAAAAGTTACTTTCGTCAACATCGACGAAGGGAAGTTCCTTCCGAAATTATTGCTTTCGCAGCTGTTCATAGACTTGGAGGCAAAAGGTACGGTGACAAAATGTATAGAGATGCAAGATATGGTGCAGTAAACATCGGTAGGGAAACTCCTATCGCTAGTATTCACGAAGCTTTCGTCAAAATCAACGAAAGGAATTTGGTGCGGCGGGTATTCAAACAGCGCTTCAGATTTGCTTCCATCGAAGCTTTGTAAGTATCAACCATCTTTCCCAAAACAAGCAGTATCAAGTATGGGACTATCACTCGATCTTTTAGTTCAATTTTGCAAATCAGTAGATTTTTGAGAAATCAATACTAAATGACTTTTGAAGGCTTAATATTTTTACAATGGCATTTCAAATCAAATTTTGAAACTAAATTTTTTTTCAAAGCAATTTCATTGAAAAAGGATTTAATATTTGTGAAAATAAGGGACACATCCCTAAAATCAAACTTAACACACAAAATGTTCTCCTCATAAAAAAGATATAAGTTACACCCTTATTTTTAAGCAATACAATTTTCTTCCCTACAATACTACTCTTCTCCATTACAGCAATGTTGATTCTGCGAATATGTATGTTATTTTCACATGCATAATTAAAATTTGCATCCTATTAATCTTTAAAAAATGCAATAACTTCTTCTAGAAACGACAGACTAACAAACCGTTTTTACCATTAAATCATAAATTTTATTATCTTTCTAACGAGTGACATTGTGCAAATGTAAAAAATACTGCAGGACAAGATATTCGCGGATTCAACTCCATGTTAAGTTGGCTGGCGGTTTAGGGCATCGCTCCCCTGTCCGAAAGTGGGGTTTGGGACAACACCCCGAATTTTTTCTAAATCGATATTTTTCAAATTTCTACAATTATATGGTATGATTGTAAACAATTCAGCAATTATATGCAATAATTGCATATATGTCTGTAATTCTACCATATAATTGCAGAAATTTCTACAATTATATGCAATAGTTGCAGACTTTTTTATAACTAAATGCAATAATTGCAGAAATGTCTGTAATTATATGCAAATGCAATAATTGCAGACATGTCTGCAATTATAGTATATGATTGCAGAAATATTTGCAATTATATGCAATATTAGCACGCATTTCTACAACTATATGCAATAACCATATTGTTGCAGATTTGAAGCAAAATCGAAGATGTTCAAAATTTGCAGAATTGTTTGCAAATATATGGAATAATAGCATTTTACTGCAAATATGATTTTTTGGTATCAACAATGCATTTTAAATATTATAATTTTTATTGATTTTTTGATGAAAACGTTGCGCTGATCCGGTGTTTATACAGAAAGTTACACACGTTTAAAATGTAAAAAAATTTAAAGGGTATTGGGTCTTTGTGCGCGCGTGAATTTGAAAACAGGGTCCGAAAACTTATTAAAAAAAGATATGTTTTTGTGTATTTTCAAACCTTATTAGGGATGTATACCAAAAGCTCCCTTAGTATTAAAAAAAAAATGATGAAGTCAAGAAGCTTTCAGTCTATTAATTCCAAAGCCAAATGATTCTATACTCATTCAATTCTTAACTGTATTAATGATGCATATGCATTTTATTTAAAATATATATACATGATTCAGAAAACATCGAAGTTCAAGTATCAAGTATGAGTTTTGAATATTTTCTTGCTTAAACCAGTTTCAAATAAAGACTTTTGGCAGAAGTCTTGCATAACAGTGGAAATAAAATTTCTTACGTGGTCGATTTGGGAATGCAAACTTGAGGCATATTGCATAATTTTGCATTTGGTTAAATTTTTAGATGTGTTAAACTGAGAGTATGGTAGCTTTATATGTATTTAGACATGCATGATTTAGGAATACATTCTGGCGGAAGGGATTCTGTTTGATGTTCAAATGTACACAACAGTTCATGGGTAGGAAGCATTAAGTGTGCTTTAACTTTGCATATGAAAAGTTTCAGGTATGTTTTGAACATAAAACTTTTATGCATGGCATGGCAGTTGTGAGGGAATTGATGTCAGATTCATGTTCATCTTATTTTTCAAGAACATGCGCAAGTCATTTTTGAAAACAAAACAGAGCTTTTAATATATAAATAAATTCTGTTAATATATGATTTTTGAGGATATGCATGTAATATCAGAAATTTAAATATTGTGTAATATGGTTTTAGATAAATATATGCACCTATAATTCTGAGCGCACATGCATGTATATGAACTTGACAAATTTTAGCTATAAAAAATTCTGAAATATGTTTAGCTTCAAGTACTTCTATTTTAAACTTTGAGTGCAAAGTTTAACTTAATTGTTTTTGGAAGATAGGTTAGGGAAATCATAAGCGTGCTGATGTAAAAAGGAGTTTTTCATATAGGTAAATAGGCACAAAGAAGAAATTGTAAAAAAATTTAGTCTAAGGGACAACAAGTTTGTTTTTTAGTCTGAAGGACACTTTTTAATGTAAACTGAAAATGATAGTTACAACTATCATTCTGTGATTTACACTAAAAAGTGTACTTCAGCCTAAAAAACAAACATATTGTCCCTGAAACTAAATTTTTTTCTAACTTTTTCCTTTAGCCTAAAAAAACCCTTTTTCATAAGTGTATGACATTGAATTCACTATTTCCAAATATATCCGAGTTCAAATGTAAACGCCAATTTCAAAAAGACTTTATACACCCGAGTCTTGGAAAATTACTAGTTTAAAAAGCTTATGCCTGTGAAAATCAACTTCAGTTTGAAACATGAAGAGTATCAGACCTAGTGCTTGAATAAATGCTCAAATGGATTTTGTTCGTGGGTTTCCTCATATACATTTGGTTTAAATACATGATGAGATTTAAAGACGCATTTAGTTCTGTAAGTGTACATAGAGTTGAGCATATATGGATTAATAGATAAAGTTTATGGTAGCCCATGTCTTAAATTTAAATATAGTAACTGGGATTTCACATATTTAAGATCTCAAATACGAATAACCTTTCAGACATTTAGCTTTCAGAACTTGCAGTTTTAGGTGTATGGTTTTGTGAATTACAGATACATATATCTTCAAGTATAGAAATATTGAAATTCAAGTTCATGTAGTTGAGCAAATTCAACTTTTGGATATATCTTCTCTAAATACATAGATGATTTTAAGAGCCTAAATTTTAGCTATAAATTCATATTAACTTCCAAATATAAGTCGGCATTAAACTATTTATTGGTTTCGAATATTAAAATATGAAATTTAACTTGTATTAGTTTTTGGGTATACACGAGGTTTGTATATGAGCCTAAAATGTGTATGGCTTCAGGAACGCATATTCATCGTGCATGTGAATGGATTCTAAACGTAAAATTTTGAGTGCATGTTGAAGTTTCAGGTGCCAGACTTTGAATATGTGTTTGATAGTTTCTAATATGCATACTAATTTCCATGTGCATTAGTTCTCAAAAAATATGTATTAGACATTTTGATTCATATATATCAATTTGCATATACACATCGTGTATACTCGTTTCATACGTTTCAAATTTTATTGTATATGTATTTTGTGTATAAGCAGTTGGTTTTGAAAATTGGGAGCTCTGCAAGTACATTACAAGAATGCCCTCATGTAAATAAAGATTCCATTTATACATTTAATTTGATTTTATATAGGTTAAGTGCATAGCAGGCTTCATAAAAATAAATTTTATGTCTGTGATTTTATAAGATAAAGTTCCTGACTGATTCGAGAAACATTAAAATTGTTGGCATGATCGATTTTTTGGAAACAGGATTGAATTTCGAATGTGTGTGTATCTGGTGTCATATGTTAATTTCCTAAGTACCCTTTGCCTCGTATATATGTCAGCTCTGAATATGAAGTTATCAGCATAAAATGTTAATTTTGATACTAGCTTTACACAACGTTCATGCGAATGACTTATACACACACACATCGGTTAATTAAAAATGGTGATTTCAAATGAGACGTGTAATCTTAGAAATGTAAATTCAGCCTAACTTTAGACCTAAAACTATGAGCTGTTTTGAAATGGTTACATTGTAAGTGTAAATAAAGGTGTCTTCAAACATGAAACACCGTTGTCAAACAAGCATATAACTAAAATTTTCGAGCAATTTTATTATGAGATATACACATGAATGATCGGGCGGACAAAGGCTATGAACAGATTCGGTTGTACATAAGGCTCAGGTAAAATAAAGGGATGATCCCGAATAAATGCTAATCCTTGAGAGTTTAGGACGTATAGACCTCAATCTTGCATGCTCTCGAGCTATATGGAGGGTCTCCAATTTAGGGAGAGTCTTAGACTCCCGTACGGATAAGTAGTGTGACGACCCGCATTCCCTTTCATAGAAAAACGTATCGTAAATTATAAAGAAATAGATAGAAAAGAAAATAGATATAAAGAAATAAACCATCTGAGAATCTCACAGCGGAATGAAATAAATATATTATATCACATAGAAATTAATAGTAGTCACTAATATCATACATCCGAGTCATTCAGTTTTACAAACATCATGTTAGACAGTCGGAATGACTTACCTATACATTACAACCCAAAATGCAAACAGAGATACTAATACAGCGGAATAGATATATATAGATACGCAAAAGTCTCCTGCTCCAAGACTTCTCCAAAACACGTCAAAGCCAACCTGGATCACTTGGCTACTCATAAAAATTTGAGTACCCAAGAGTTTAAGAAACAGAAAATAAACTTCGGGTCAGACATGGGTCTGGTGTGAGTAAACGGTTTAAGTTATTTAACTTGAAAATCATTTGAAATCAAAAGTATCTCGTAAGACTCACCACACATAAACACGGACGAGTTTTTCCCCTACGATAACCAAAACATTTGATAAGAAATCCAGTTATATTGCAATAGTGTCTAGTGTTTTCAAATAAATCATTCACATATCCGAAATTGTTACATTCATTAAATTCCAACATAATAGGTATACAATCAAGTTCGAGGTCACTTATTGGAGATTGGATTCCATAAAATGGTAAGGCTACTGGGGTACCGTCCATCACAGTTGCCGGTCTAGATCAGAGTACCGAGGATCCCCCCTGATCCCATACAACACAAGATCGAAGCTACCCCTTACTGAATAGTCCGAATAAGACAACCCCGCGGTTGTGGCCAACAACCACCCACCTAATAAATAATGCCTCCATATCTTCAGTGTAAAGACGATAGCCAGCAATTCCAAATCATGTGTAGCGTAGTTCTTCTCATGCGGCTTCAACTACCTACTCGCAACGCAATCACTCTTCCATTCTGCATCAAAACTGCACCAAGCCCTACTCCACAAGCTTCAATGTATACTTCGAACTTACTCCTTCCATCTGGAATAGCTAGAACAGGTGCACTAGTCAATCTCGCCTTCAGATCCAGAAACGCTTCTTCACACTCTGGAGTACATTTAAATTTCGCTCCCTTCCTAGTCAGTTTGGTCAATTGAGAGGAAATTTTAGAGTAATCCCAGATGAATTTCCTATAATAACCCGTCAAACCAAGAAAACTGCGAACTTCCATAGGAGTCTGCGGTTGCTTCCACTCTTGAACAGCTGCTACCTTGACAGGATCCACGGAGATGCCTTCTCCAGATACGATGTGCCTAAAAAATCTTACTTCTGACTTCCAGAAATGGCACTTCAAAAATTTTGCTTTCAGGGCATGCCTCCTCATTGTCTCCAATACTATTTCCAAATAACTCTTATGCTCCTCCTCTGATTTGGAGTAGATGAGAATGTCGTCGATGAATATGAGCACAAACTTGTTCAGCACATCCCAGAAGACACGGTTCATCGGATCCACAAAATAAGCTGGATCGTTGGTTAGGCCAAAAGGCATAACCAGCCACTCATAAAAACAGTTGGGTCCTCTGAATGCGATCAAGGTATACCGTCTTCAGCTACCCTTAGCTGGTGAAAACCCGAAGCTAGATCCAATTGGGAGAACACAGTCGCCCCATTGAAGTTGATCGAAAAGATCGTCAATACGAGTCAAGGGGTACTTATTCCTAATGGTCACCTTATTCAATTCCCGATAGTCTACACAAAATCTTAATGACCCGTCCGATTTGGTTATAAATACTACAGTAGAACCTCAGCTAGAATGACTAAGTCTGGTTAATCCTCTCTCCAAGAAATCCTGAGTCCGCTTTACCCAATTCCTCTCTCTCTCTCTAGGAGCCATCCTTTTACTTGGTTGAACCACCGGTATCGCTCCTGGAACTAAGTCGATACGAAACTCAATCTCTCCATGCAGTGGCAAACCCTTGACTTCTTCAAAAATGTGGTTCCTACTTCTTCTTGAGATGCCTCGAGCCCATGCAAAAGACTACCGAAGTGAATTCCTGAACTATCGCAAGTCACCCTTGCAATCGCTCCTAGTTCGGTTTCCAATGACAAAATTCTCTCTTCACAAATCAGAACAGCTTTATGCTTGTCTAAGCAATCCATTCCCAAAATAAGGTCAAATCCTTTAAAATCCAATACATATGGGTCGCATGAGAAACTATGGGATATGTAAGAAATTCTTAGACCTTTACAGATCATGTCTAGCTTGGTCACGCCCCCTATGGGATTAGATACAAAAATAGAGCGGTCCACGACATTAGGGATAAAGTGAAATTTCTATACCGTTTCCAAAGAAATAAAACTAAGGGAAGCACCGGAATCAAACAAAACTCTATCATAAACTAAAAGCAAAGTGCCTTCGAGAACGCCTTTTCCTTTCCCATCAGTAAAAGTTGACGGTCCACCCTAGATAGCAAACACTTTGTTCGGTTGAGCTCTCTGGAGAAGTGCGTAAGCTTTCATGATATGCCCGCCCTATTGACAATTGAAACATAAGGATTTCTGAACCATTGTGGAAATGGGTCCACTCTGCTACTGCTTCGGAGCTCCACCTTTAGAACACTGTTTAGCCAGATAACCTTCCTACTAGCACACATAACATTTTCGAGCTACATTATTGCCTCCAGGTTTCCCTTTACCCTGCCTCTTCCAGTTCGGGTTGAATTTCCTTTTGTTCTGATTGGTAGCATTTCCACTCGATGATGCCATTGTTGCCAAGGGTTTCTTTTCCATCAGCTCTTCGTATCCCAAAGCCATATCTACCAGTTCCACAAATGATCCTTTGAGATATGTAGTCATCTTTTCATGAAACTCAGGCCTCATTCCAAGCACAAAATCTTGTTTTTCTTAAGTAGTGTATCGATAAGGCCAGGTCCATAGCAGACAACTCGTTGAACTTGGTTTCATACTCCGATACTGACAAATCTCCTTGCTTAAGGTCCAGAAAATTTCTACATAGTCGAATCTTTCCTGCGGTAGGTATAAACCGTTCTTTAAACACATCCTTGAACTTGCTTCAAGAGAAATCATCCTCAGGAACATTCATGGTGACTGCATTCCACCATGCAGTTGGTCCTTCCTGAAGTTGCCATGACGCCATAACTCACTTCTGTTCATCTAACATATCCAAACTCTTGAAAATCCGCTCACACAAGCGCAACCAGGCTTGCACTTCAATGATAGACTTAGTACCCTTAAGAGGCTTCCCTTCGAGATTGGTAATGTCTTTGCACAGCGCTGCAAAGTTCACTTGAGGCGGTATTGGGGTTACAGCCTCGACAATTACCCTTCCTCCTTCAGCATTCGGACCTCTTCCATTTGTGGTCGTCGTGCTACTCTCACCTTTGCCTCTTCTTCCCCTAGAACTCATGTTGGCAACCTGGACAATCTAACCGAACAATCAGGTAGGTGTGTGTGTACACACACACACACACACACACACACATATATATATATATATAATTTACAAGTACGCTCTCTCACGGCGGGTATCAACCCAAAAGCCTAGGTATTATCTCAACCTAGTGCTCTGATACCAACTGTAACGACCCGCCTTCCCTTCCATATGAAGACGTATCGTAAATTAGTAAGAAATAAGTAGAAACAAAAATAGATAGAAAGAAAGAAACCATCCCAGAATCTCACAGCGGAACGAAATAAATATATTGCATCACATTAAAATTACATAGTGGTCACTAATACCATATATCAGAGTCATTCAGTTTTACAAACATCATATTAGATAGTCAGAATGACCTGCTTATACATTACAACCCAAAATGCAAACAGAGAGACTAATACAGCGAATATATATATATATATATATATATATATATATATATATATATATATATATATGCCAAAGTCTCATGCTCCAAGACTTCTCCAAAACACGTCAAAGCCAACCTGGATCACTTGGCTACTCATAAAAATTTGAGTACCCAAGAGTTTAAGAAACAGAAAATAAATTTCGGGTCAGACATGGGTCTGTTGAAAACTGGGGTGGCTATAACACAATGTTGGATCTTAAGGCTATCCAGACACTGGAAGTGGTGAATTGTGTATTAACTACTTATGAATATAAAACTGTATTTATTCAAATTGCAAAAAGAAAGAAGTAATCAGAGAATAAGCAAGTAATAAAGTAAAATGCAGTAATGTAAATAATACTCGAATTTTTATACTGGTTCGGATTAACCAATCCTACATCCAGTCCTGCACTCTATCGTGCAGAATTCCACTATAATCGCTTGCTTTCCATGGGTGGCAAGAACACCTTTACAATCTTGGTTTCACGGGCTACAAGACACACCATCTTGATTTTACAGGCTACAAGAACACCTTCTCCTTATCAGCAACAACAAACTATGGCAAGCACTCGTATCTTCAATACAGATTCTTGCAGATTCGGCACAATCTTCTATTTTCATAATGTTAATATCATTGGCTTCTTCAATTGCCAGAGTCTTCTGATCCCATTCACTAGGAAGTGAATTCAAGATCTTTCTGACTTGGTCTTCTTCGGTAATTTTCTTTCCTAATGATATTAAGGCATGTACTATATCTTGAAATATAGAATACATATCAGAAATAGACTGATTTGGTTTCATTTGAAATAGTTGAAATTGGTTATATAGCATAGATATCTTTGTTTGTTTTACTTTATTGGTGCCTTCATGTGTGACTTGTAGTGTTTTCCAAATTTCATATGCAGAATTACAAATAGACACTCGATTAAATTCATTTCTATTTAAGGAGCAAAATAAAATGTTCATGGCCTTAGAGTTATTACGTGCTTGTGTCTTTTGGTCTAGTGTCCATTTTGAATATTCAGTTTGAGGCTCTATATACTCTATTTGGGTAATGTTCCAAATATCCAAACCATTAGACTGCAAATAACATTTCATCCTACAAGCCCAATAAGCATAACTACTATCATCAAATAGAGGGGGTCTAGTGGTAGATTGCCCTTCTACAAAAGTGTTAAAAAATGTGTTACTAGTGTCATTAGCCATTTATGCTTTTCAAAAACCAAGTTATGAATTTTTGAAAACCAAGGCTCCAATACCAAATGTTGGAAACTGGGGTGGCTATAATACAATGTGGATCTTAAGGCTATTCAGACACTAAAAGTGGTGAATTGTGTATTAACTACTTATGAATATAAAACTGTATTTACTCAAATTCCAAACAGAAAGAAGTAATCAGAGGATAAGTAAGTAATAAAGTAAAATGCAGTAATACAAATAACACCTGGATTGTTATACTGGTTCGGATTAACCAATCCTACATCCAGTCCTGCTCTCTATCGTGCAGAATTCCACTATAATCACTTGCTTTCCATGGGTGGAAGAACACCTTTACAATCTTGGTTTCACGGGCTAAAAGACACACCTTCTATATTTTGCAGGCTACAAGAACACCTTCTCCTTATCAGCAACAACAAACTATGGCAAGCACTCGTATCTTCAATGCAGATTCTTGCAGATTTGTTACAATGATCCTATAGACCTCCAATGGCAATATATCTTTGAATTCTTTGAGGAATAGGATGAAATCAGAGAGAGAATGATGTGAATTAAAGTACAACTCTCTGATATTGTGTGGTTTGCAAATCAGCGAAGAATTGGAGTGAAATAGTATCGATTTGCAAGGAGATTTGAAGAGTATGCAATGGATTTCTTTTGCAAATGTTTGGAGAAGAAGGAGTAAGAGAAAATGAGAATTCTTGATGTTAAAATTCATTTTCAGAGGCCTTTATATAGTGGTTGAAGAGACGTGTATTTTGGTGAAGAGGTGGAGGGAAATGTCTCTTCATTTAAAATTTGAAATTCTGAAAACTGCTACTATGTCGACATGCCCAAGTACCCCATGTCGACATGGGTGTGTTGCAAAATGAACAGCAACACTAATAAGTGTTGCAAATTTTCAGCATTTCAAATTACCTTATATTTGTGGATTTTTGTGATTCGGTTGAGGTCAATGGTTGATGATCTTCAAATATAATTGCCATGAGATCTTTAACAAGATATTCTAAGGTTCAACCAACTCCTCATCACTTCAAACACCTTTATCCTTCAGCATTCTTCTCTAATTGGGTTTCGTTCTTCAATTGCTATGATTGACCTTCTTCTATAATTCATTTGCTTCCACTCTATTCTTGTTTATCTAAAATGTTTCCATAATAAATCTAATATGACTGCATAACTTGAAGATATATTAGTAGTAGTATTTATATGGTTGTTGTCATCAAAATCAATACCTTGGGTATTAACAATCTCCCCCTTTTTGATGATGACAACCATATAAATATTTGAGAGATAAAATGTAACACTTTTATATTTGACTCCCCCTAACTCTATGCACTCCCCCTATCATTTTGCCTAGTATATTTATACATTTTCTCCCCCTTTATCATCAACAAAAAGGGCGAAAAAGAGTCACTTAAATCACTGCTAGATAATATGTAGAGTTTGTATATAGAGATAAATGCTTATAATAAAACACTTGAGGGGAAACCAAATCAATTCAAAACATGCAATAAACTTATCAAATAATAAGATGAGTTTTAGAGTAACCGACTTTGATGATGCGAATAACAAATCCTTTTCGTATTTATCCAATGTACAATAGATTTCTTGTCATATGCTTTGAGCATCTGCTATCTGATATACATTGTTTGGTACTTGAAAAATTATAAAATATGCACACTGGTACCCTTTCTATTCTGGGTCCATCGGGTTAAGTTTTGGGAAGCCAAACCCATGAAGAGTTTAAATATCCTTTCATAATATAATCATTAGATGAATGAATCTTATTAATAAAATTATCAATATATTTTTCTTTTTCAATATCATCCACCATTTTTGGAACCCATAAATTAATGAATATATTTGAAGGTTTTAACTTTAATTTCCTAGGTTTTGGTTTGAACTTGATAGCCTTAACAAACTTAGTAGTTTGAATACTATTTTTCTTTAATTTAGCCTTAGGGTGTATCCAAGTCCATGTTTATTCCTAGTGTTTAGATGTAGATAATAATTTTTCTAGATTATCCTTCCCTTTGTTAAATTTATCAACATCAGTTTTCATTTTGTCAAAATCCTTATTACGGTTAAGAATTACATGGTCTAGAGATGTTATTTTGTCACTCAGATCAGTGATCTGTGACTTCATTGAAAGATTTTCTGATTTTAAGGATTCATTTTCACTTTTTAGTTTTTCAAAACTTTCAAGTGTCAAATCATTTTCATCATTATATCCATTAAGTCTTTCAATTTCATCTTTTAGACATTGTTTTTCTTTAGTTAACCTTTCATTAAATATTTTTAATCTATCTATCTCTGCCAAACAATTGTTGTACTCTTTCTTAAGTATTTTATATCCCTGATTCATATCATTCAAAACATTTGTAATTTCTTTATGAAAATTCCATACCTGGTCACCCTTTGTCATGAAGCACATGTTGGTGTTTTCTGTTTCTGAATCACTATCACTTGATGATATATCTGAATCATCCCGTTTTGCATTGAATGCCTGTTTCCTCCGCTTATTGAAAGTGTTTGACTTTGATTTCATCAGTTTGGAACTGTCTCTTTTCAAATGACCTGATTTATCACATTCAAAACACTTAACCACATTTCCATTTCTAGAATTATTATTGTTAGTTTTTCGAAGTTTGTTTGTTATCCAATACTTCAAGAATTTCTTGAACCTCTTGGTCGTAAACTCGATATCATCATCAATAGCATCATCATGGTTCATCTTTATCCATCATAGCATTGAGTGCTAGTGATTTCTTCTCATTTGCCTGATTCTCTTTTCTAATCTACAACTTTACTTCATAAGAAATTAGGTTACCAATTAAATCTTCTATTTTCATAATGCTAATATCATTGGCTTCTTCAATTGCCAGAGTCTTCTGATCCCATTCACTAGGAAGTGAATTCAAGATCTTTCTGACTTGGTCTTCTTCAGTAATTTTCTTTCCTAATGATATTAAGGCATGTACTATATCTTGAAATATAGAATACATATCAGAAATAGACTGATTTGGTTTCATTTGAAATAGTTGAAATTGGTTATATAGCATAGATATCTTTGTTTGTTTTACTTTATTGGTGCCTTCATGTGTGACTTGTAGTGTTTTCCAAATTTCATATGTAGAATTACAAATAGACACTCGATTAAATTCATTTCTATTTAAGGAGCAAAATAAAATGTTCATGGCCTTAGAGTTATTACGTGCTTGTGTCTTTTGGTCTAGTGTCCATTTTGAATATTCAGTTTGAGGCTCTATATACTCTATTTGGGTAATGTTCCAAACATCCAAACCATTAGACTGCAAATAACATTTCATCCTACAGGCCCAATAAGCATAACTACTATCATCAAATAGAGGGGGTCTAGTGGTAGATTGCCCTTCTACAAAAGTGTTAAAAAATGTGTTACTATGTCATTAGCCATTTATGCTTTTCAAAAACCAAGTTATGAATTTTTGAAAACCAAGGCTCCAATACCAAATGTTGGAAACTGGGGTGGCTATAATACAATGTGGATCTTAAGGCTATTCAGACACTAGAAGTGGTGAATTGTGTATTAACAACTTATGAATATAAAACTGTATTTACTCAAATTCCAAACAGAAAGAAGTAATCAGAGGATAAGTAAGTAATAAAGTAAAATGCAGTAATACAAATAACACCTGGATTGTTATACTGGTTCGGATTAACCAATCCTACATCCAGTCCTGCTCTCTATCGTGCAGAATTCCACTATAATCACTTGCTTTCCATGGGTGGAAGAACACCTTTACAATCTTGGTTTCACGGGCTAAAAGACACACCTTCTATATTTTGCAGGCTACAAGAACACCTTCTCCTTATCAGCAACAACAAACTATGGCAAGTACTCGTATGTTCAATGCAGATTCTTGCAGATTTGTTACAATGATCCTATAGACCTCCAATGGCAATATATCTTTGAATTCTTTGAGGAATATGATGAAATCAGAGAGATGTGAATTAAAGTACAACTCTCTGATATTGTGTGGTTTGCAAATCAGCGAAGAATTGGAGTGAAATAGTATCGATTTGCAAGGAGATTTGAAGAGTATGCAATAGATTTCTTTTGCAAATGTTTGGAGAAGAAGGAGTAAGAGAAAATGAGAATTTTTGATGTTAAAATTCATTTTCAAAGGCCTTCATAAAGTGGTCGAAGAGACGTGTCTTTTGGTGAAGAGGTGGAGGGAAATGTCTCTTCATTTAAAATTTGAAATTCTGAAAACTACTATGTCGACATGCCCAAGTACCCCATGTCGACATGGGTGTGTTGCAAAATGAACAGCAAGTGTGGATTTTTGTGATTCGGTTGAGGTCAATGGTTGATGATCTTCAAGTATAATTGCCGTGAGATCTTTAACAAGATATTCTAAGGTTCAACCAACTCCTCATCACTTCAAACACCTTTATCCTTCAGCATTCTTCTCTAATTGGGTTTCGTTCTTCAATTGCTCTGATTGACCTTCTTCTATAATTCATTTGCTTCCACTCTATTCTTGTTTATCTAAAATGTTTCCATAATAAATCTAATATGACTGCATAACTCGAAGACATGTTAGTAGTAATATTTATATGGTTGTTGTCATCAAAATCAATACCTTTTAGATTTTCTGATTTTAAGGATTCATTTTCACTTTTTAGTTTTTCAAAACTTTCAAGTGTCAAATCATTTTCATCATTATATCCATTAAGTCTTTCAATTTCATCTTTTAGACATTGTTTTTCTTTATTTAACCTTTCATTAAATATTTTTAATCTATCTATCTCTGCCAAACTATTTTTGTACTCTTTCCTAAGTATTTTATATCCCTGATTCATATCATTCAAAACATTTGTAATTTCTTTATGAAAATTCCATATTTGGTCATCCTTTGTCATGAAGCACATGTTGGTGTTTTCTGTTTCTGAATCACTATCACTTGATGATATATCTGAATCATCCCATTTTACATTGAATGCATGTTTTCTCTCCTTATTGAAAGTGTTTGACTTTGATTTCATCAGTTTGGAACGGTCTCTTTTCAAATGACTCGATTTATCACATTCGAAACACTTAACAACATTTCCATTTCTAGAATTATTGTTGTTAGTTTTTCGAAGTTTGTTTGTTATCCAATACTTCAAGAATTTCTTGAACTTCTTGGTCGTAAACTAGGTATCATCATCAATAGCATCATCATGGTTCATCTTTATCCATCATAGCATTGAGTGCTAGTGATTTCTTCTTATTTGCCTGATTCTCTTTTCTAATCTGCAACTTTACTTCATAAGACATTAGGTTACCAATTAAATCTTCTATTTTCATAATACTAATATCATTGGCTTCTTCAATTGCCAGAGCCTTCTGATCTCATTCACTAGGAAGTGAATTCAAGATCTTTCTGACTTGGTCTTCTTCAGTATTTTCTTTCCTAATGATATTAAGGCATGTACTATATCTTGAAATATAGAATACATATCAGAAATAGACTAATTTAGTTTCATTTGAAATAGTTGAAATTGGTTATATAGCATAGATATCTTTGTTTGTTTTACTTTATTGGTGCCTTCATGTGTGACTTGTAGTGTTTTCCAAATTTCATATGCAGAATTACAAATAGACACTCGATTAAATTCATTTCTATTTAAGGAGCAAAATAAAATGTTCATGGCCTTAGAGTTATTACGTGCTTGTGTCTTTTGGTCTAGTGTCCATTTTGAATATTCAGTTTGAGGCTCTATATACTCTATTTGGGTAATGTTCCAAATATTCAAACCATTAGACTGCAAATAACATTTCATCCTACGAGCCCAATAAGCATAACTACTACCATCAAATAGAGGGGGTCTAGTGGTAGATTGCCCTTCTACAAAAGTGTTAAAAAATGTGTTACTCGTGTCATTAGCCATTTATGCTTTTCAAAAACCAAGTTATGAATTTTTGAAAACCAAGGCTCCAATACCAAATGTTGGAAACTGGGGTGGCTATAATACAATGTGGATCTTAAGGCTATTCAGACACTAGAAGTGGTGAATTGTGTATTAACTACTTATGAATATAAAACTGTATTTACTCAAATTCCAAACAGAAAGAAGTAATCAGAGGATAAGTAAGTAATAAAGTAAAATGCAGTAATACAAATAACACCTGGATTGTTATACTGGTTCGGATTAACCAATCCTACATCCAGTCCTACTCTCTATCGTGCAGAATTCCACTATAATCACTTGCTTTCCACGGGTGAAAGAACACCTTTACAATCTTGGTTTCACGGGCTACAAGACACACCTTCTATATTTTACAGGCTACAAGAACACCTTCTCCTTATCAGCAACAACAAACTATGGCAAGCACTCGTATCTTCCATACAGATTCTTGCAGATTTGTTACAATGATCCTATAGACCTCCAATGGCAATATATCTTTGAATTCTTTGAGGAATAGGATGAAATCAGAGAGAGAATGATGTGAATTAAAGTACAACTCTCTGATATTGTGTGGTTTGCAAATCAGCGAAGAGTTAGAGTGAAATAGTATCGATTTGCAAGGAGATTTGAAGAGTATGCAATGGATTTATTTTGCAAATGTTTGGAGAAGAAGGAGTAAGAGAAAATGAGAATTCTTGATGTTAAAATTCATTTTCAAAGGCCTTCATAAAGTGGTTGAAGAGAGGTGTCTTTTGGTGAAGAGGTGGAGGAAAATGTCTCTTCATTTAAAATTTGAAATTCTGAAAACTGCTACTATGTCGACATGCCCAAGTACCCCATGTCGACATGGGTGTGTTGCAAAATGAACAGCAACACTAATAAGTGTTGCAAATTTTCAGCATTTCAAAGTACCTTATATTTATGGATTTTTGTGATTCGGTTGAGGTCAATGGTTGATGATCTTCAAGTATAATTGCCATGAGATCTTTAACAAGATATTCTAAGGTTCAACCAACTCCTCATCACTTCAAACACCTTTATCCTTCAGCATTCTTCTCTAATTGGGTTTTGTTCTTCAATTGCTCTGATTGACCTTCTTCTGCAATTCATTTGCTTCCTCTGTATTCTTGTTAATCTAAAATATCTCCATAATAGATCTAATATGACTGGATAACTCGAAGATATGTTAGTAGTGATATTTATATGGTTGTTGTCATCAAAATCAATACCTTGGGTATTAACAAGGTCTGGTGTGAGTAAACGGTTTAAGTTGTTTAACTTGAAAATCATTTGAAATCAAAGGTATCTCGTAAGACTCACCGCACATAAACACGGACGAGTTTTTCCCTTAGATAACCAAAAAAATTGATGAGAAATCTAGTTATATTATAATAGTGTCTAGGGTTTTCAAATAAATCATTCACATATCCGAAATTATTACATTCATTAAATTCCAACATAATAAGTATGCAATCAAGTCTGTGGTCACTTATTGGAGATTGGATTTCATACAATGGTAGGGCTACTGGAGTACCGTCCGTCACAGTACCTGGTCTAGATCAGAGTATTGAGGATCCCCGTTGATCCCCTGCAACACAAGATCGGAGCTACCCCTTACTGGATAGTTCGAATAAGACAACCCTACGGTTGTGGCCAACAACTGCCCACACGGCCAAATAAAATGGACATCTAGATAGGGGAAAATCTTATCCTACTTGGGTGCTACCCACTTAGCCTTGCTGCACCTCCCCCGTTTTAGCCATTCCCGGTTGATGAGGCTTGAGGCAACGATTACCTTTATAGCACACATATCTTGGAATGCTCATCGTCCTCCAATGACGATGGTCTGATAGCATTCGTCCATACAAGTCCGTTCTGGGTCCGAACGAAACCGAAGGCACTATCTCCGCTACACTCGTTTTGGAATCACCCACAGAATTAACAAGTAATAGCCCTTGCATTCTGAATCTTCATTCTCGATCTTCACTTGAGATTTCACGACCTATCGCTTATTTTGGATCGACGTGGTTTTCGGATAACAATTTGATATCCGATCCTGATCTCATCGAAATCCAAACACCGTCTTTTATGGCCAAGTTGTTTAAGTAAAACAATTTTATTAAACTTCAAAATGTCATATTCACATAGAAATTCATCACACATAAATAACTCACATTTATTACAGTTCAACCAAAGCATTTCATATGAATATCACAAATTGACATACCAGAGATATTAAACAATCCAAAGCATTCAATTCAAATTAAACATTCATAGGCAAGATTAACTGGTGTGACGACCCAAAAATTTTAACATTTAAAATGGAATATTTAATTGATTTTAAATATTTGAATGATAGTTATTGAATTTCAAATATAACTATAGATTTGGCAATTAAATTATCAGATTTAATTTTTGAAATTTGGGTAAAATATTAAATCTTCAATTTTATGCCGATTAAAAATATTTTAAAGGCTTAGAAAATTAATATTGATAATACTGAGGTTGATGGAAGCTTAAGAATTTGATTTGGAAATACTTTATTCAGTTTTGAAATTATATTGTTTAAATCGATATTTAAAAATAACATTCCAAGGCACACTCTCGGAGTTCGATGAAACCAGTTTCATTGGATCCGTAATATTTTATTATTATCGGATTTCAATTTTCCTAGCATTCGGAGTTGACATTTAGCCGTACGATAGGCAAACGCGCTGAAGTTTATATCGAATTCAATATTATAACTGGGTTCAAAAAGCTATCTTCTTCATATGATCGAATTAGGACTCGAAACCTTTTCCAATGCGTTCGAAATAGGGGTATAACACTATAAACGCCTAGCAGCAAGCCTCGATTGGAGATTAAATTATTGAGTTGTAAAATTCGAGACAATTTAAATTTAAAATTTAAATATAATATATTTTTCCCCAGTCAAAATTTCTTCCCATCAGCCACCATTCTTTCATCTCAGCCATCCTATATTCCTGACCAAACCGACCTATACCTCCCTGTTAAATCACGTATCTTCCTTCCTCCCCTTCATTCTCAATTCTTAATCGAGAAGCCAAAAAAAAGGAAAAATAAAATAGAAATGGCTGAGCAAATTCGCAGCCTCTCATTTTCATTTGATTTAATCGACATCTGCTCCCTTTTAAAAAATCTAACAGCCAAAATCGCTTTCGTTCAAAATCAAAATGATGGCCGCGACATTCAAATCCAGCTAAATTCGTTAATTCTAAAAAAAATCAAATATAGGAGTGAGTGTCGAGCTTCCCTTTTCGAAAATCAAGCAGTATTGGTCCTTCAAATCTCGACTGAATCAAGGGCTGCAGAGCTATATGCCCCCAAATCAATTGTTCGACGTGAAGACTGGGTTGTGCATGGACTTAGATGGTGGCGCGAGGCAGGGAATCAAAGACTGGATGGATGCGAATTGGAGATGAGGCATCGGCGATTTAGGGTTCACGGCGAATCGAGGCACGAACTCAGGAGGCGCGAGGCTAGGGCTCGGGGTGGTTCGCGGCAGAAAGTGGAGCAGTTCGTTTCTGTCACATAGTCGATTGATGGTCGCGAAGCAGGCGAAACAAAAATTCAACAGTAAGGTATTTATTTATTTAGTTTTGGAATTAATAAATGTTTGTATACACAGAATTTTTTTATAATTTACAGAAGTATAAATTATTGTTTGATTAGAAAAAAATATGAATAGATATATAAAATAAAATAAAGTTGGAATTTAAAAATAGTAAAGTGTTTTAAATTTATATAGATTATTGTTTTGATATATATATATATAGTTTTAAGTGAAAAAGAAATAAACATACACATGCACCGTTCAATATTAAGATAATTTATTAAAGGGAAATTTATTTTTAAATTATAGTTAGTTGACTAAAGCTATGAAATGGAAATTAATTATTCAATTAGAGGAATTATTTTGTGTAAATGGTTCATTTAATTTTTGTCATTATAAAAAAGAGAAATTTGTTTGAAATTAAAAAAATATTAGTTTTAAATAAAACTATTAGTTAATTAAAATATCAAAACGAAAATTGATTATTCGATTTATTTCGAATATTAATAAATTGTAAAATTGTTTATACAAGGTCTAATTCTGTGAAGAAAATAATTTGCAGTGGAAATGGATGGCAAAACAAAAGTAAGGTGAGATCTTCTCACTCAATCGGATACCCGATTTAATTTAAATAGTTAATTTAAATTATTGGTTGTGTGCTTGGATGATGATTGTTATCAGTTGTATTGAAATAGACCATATGCGCCGCATAATAGCGGATGATATTGTATATATTTAAACCCATATACCATGATATTCTACCTCGAAGTGGAATTGGTATTATATATGTATTTGGAGCTGTTGATTTCCTGCATTATATAGCGGATGAGACCCAATGTGCCGCCTAATAGCGGATGATATTTTATTAATCCCATATACCGTGATATTGCACCTCGAAGTGGAATTGGTATTTAATTGTTGTGACAACGTTCTTGGATGCAGGAAAAACAGGTTGGAGGAATCCAACTAGATTCCACAATAATTGAATTTGTTTCAATATTGTATGTTTGTCATTATAATCTATGTGTAACTATTTGTGATTGAAACAGTTGAAAGCTATAATTTAGCCAAATATATTTTTGGTATCGTAGGATACCTGAAATAAATAAAATTTGATTTTTGAAATTTAGTAGAAAATTTATAATAAATTGAATTTAGAAAATTGAATAAATTTATAGAAGGGATTTGTTTTAAAAGATAATAAATTTGGTGTTGAAATAAATTTAGAAATCAATTTTTGAAATTGATTTGGTATTCGAAAATAATTTGGAAATCAATTTAGAATTTAATTCGGTGTTGAAAATGAATATTTCGAAATCGATTTGAAAACCGTATATCAATGGATATTTAGAAGTTTAAATTCACAATGGGAATTTATAAAGGAAAGGGAAATTTGTTTTATAAAAATAAAAATAAACATTTGGTTATTTTTTAAAATGTGGGAAGGAATTTACGAATTTGGAACATAAATTTAAAGTAAATCCAGAAGGATTTATAAATTGATTTGAATGAACCATTTTATAATGGAAGGTGTATTTTCCCTGGAAAGCCGAGTATGTTTTCAATATAGTCTATAAATATGAAATTGAAGTTATGAAGATGGTTTTAAGGAAAGATTATTTTGAAGAAATTATTTGCTTGGGTTATTTTGAAAATCTTTAAAGTAAAGATTTATTTTAATATAGAAGTGGTTATTTAAATATTAAATTGATATTTGTTTAGAAAATGGTTATTTAAAATAGTTTTATCTAAATGTTTCCAAGTATATATCTATGATAAGTGATTTAAAGTGTTTTAAAGTATTTGAACTCGGCAGACTTTCAGTGGAAATAATTAATATCGGGAATCTTATTCCGCGAGTGAAAAGTGAATTTGAAATTTGTTTTCAAATGGTTGAAGTGTTAAAAATATATGTCTTGTGAAGGTATTTTGAAAATAATAATTGGGAAATTATTTAAATCTTGGTGATTATTACGAATATTTATCGATAGTTAAATAACTGACTATCAATATTGGCCTTTAAATGGCATTTGAATTTCGGTGTGACCGGGGACCGAATTCCAAACGGTTATCCGAAAATCACATCGAAAATTTGTTATTGTGATAGATCTTTTATTTAAAAGATCAAAGTGAAATTGTTGTGATTTGTTTGAAATTTGAATGTAACACTTATTTTTTTTAAATAAGCGTTTGTTATTCGAATTAGCCGGAAGAGGACATTGTGTCATAAAACCCATTCCGAATAACGATACGACGAAATGGGATTGCATTTGAAGATGGTGTTGAAGATCGGGTATTTTCGAAAATGAAAGGATTACCTGTCGAATGTCTTTGCACCGGGTTGCTCTGGTATAGAGATTTTATCACCCTTTGTGATGGGGATTCCGAACGTGATTAGTGAATACCCGGATTTGCAAGGGCTTCTATGGAAGTGCCTTCGGTTCCGTTCGATCATGGACGCACTTGTATGGATGTGTGTCTGACATTACACTTTGAGATGTAAAGCTGATTTCTATCAAATACATTTCTGTTGGTGGCGGAGAATTTATTCTCCTAGCTTAACACCCTTCTCTGAGACGTACGAGCTCAAAGGTTATGTAGTTGATGGTTATTATTGATATATTTCCAAAACTGGCAATGCGGCATATGAAGTGTTGCAGATCATTTGTTGATCGAAGCATGACTTTGTGAAAAGTGTAGCTTTGTGGACGAGACTTCGTTGGACCTCACACCCCGGAAATGGTCAAAACAGGAAAGATGCAGCAATGTTATGACGGTCGCGCCCTTTAGGGAATGTCATTTTCTTCTGGAAAAGAGTGGTATCATGGTATGTAGCCCAAATATATAACATATGTGGTTGCTGCAAATCTATTACTCTTTGTGGTTGTTGCTTTGTGGTTGAGGTTCCTCGGATAAGGGTCGCAAATGACCGAGGGATGGCATACTCGAGTAGTAGTTACCTAGTTACAGAGGTAACCCGACTTTATGTTGGCAGAGATCCGGGTAGGTTCTCGGGACGTCCCTCTAGAGGCATACCCATGTCGTAGTAGAAAGTTCCTTAGCCTGACCATTTGTTGGAAATCCAAAGAAACAAACCGCGCCCTGTACGGTTTTAGTTGTATAACCTACCATGGAATGTGGCGGTAACTTGCTGTTGAACATGGTTGCTGTAGTAGGCATACAATAATGGTTGTATGCTGGCTAAGATTAATATTATACTTTCTAAATGTTTTTTGGACTATGCACAAATGATAATATTAAAATGACTTTGCGTATCAAGCATGTTTGACTATCATAAGGAGAAATCTCCTTCAATTCTGCATTTGCATTGTGTGTGTGGTGGGAGGCCTTATGCTAGTTTCATTTTCTAAAAAGCATAGCGAATTTCTTATTATTTTCTTTGTGAAAAATAACTGTTTTTAAGATCTCACACCAGTCCCACGACTGACCTGGAGTTTATTGTTCCCTTTCTAAACTATGGGTGCCCGTAATTTTCCACACGGGCAACCTAGAGTCAGGTTATCATTATTCGGGAGCAAAATCAGGAAAGAAGTTGCTGTGGAGATCTGGAGCTCAAGCTAGATGGCAAAGCGTACCACTGGTATATGTTATATTCTTTTCCGTTGTTTTTTATTGTAACACTCTGATAATGTAATGTGATGTAATGTAACAACTGATATAGTTCTTTATTTTAAGGATATTCATTTATATATTATATGTTGTTCCGCTGTGAATTATGAGATTCTGTTATTGTTCTATTTTATTCTTCTTCTACCTCTTTCTTCTTTAAACCCGAAGACTCGTACATCTGTTCCACTTTGGGCTGAATTGTTGTGGAATTTTTCCAGCTCAAAAGGGGTACTGATTTGTAGGCCTTTACAGTGGTATCAGAGCATTTGGTTTAGCGACAACCCTGGCTCTATTGGGTGTTACTCATTAGAGATAGAGTCGGTAGTAATCTAGAATGAGTTTGAGTATAATAGTAGATATGAGCGCGTATTAGTTAGTGAATATAAAAAATTATTTTATATTGTGATGATTGGGTTGTTGAGTGGTATACGGATTCTGGTCGATATAGTCTGTACAACTCTATCGATAGGGATCTCTAAACATTCGTACAGATCAATCGACACGATATTGTTTAAAAATTAGGGTGAATGAAATAATTTTATCCAAAACTATTTTCGTAGATAAAGGTAATAATCTTTGTAAATTATTATAGTATATGGTTGCTTGATTGTTAGGAAGTGATAATATTATATCATTTGAATAAGAAATTGAAATCATAACTCTAAAGTCAAGAAATAAATTCATATACAAATGGATTTGAGAATATAAATTATAAATGTGATTTGTAATTTGAAACAGAATTCCAGAGAAGTATTAGGAAATGTTTTGAAAAGAATTTGAAAATTTTGGAGATTTGGAAAGTTTAAATCCCTTTTGGTTTGAAAATAATTTTCAAAGGGTTTGGAAAAGTGTTTTGGAGGGATAAAAGCTCTAAACTCTTTAAGGTCGCTGGAAAATAACTTCGGTGACGACTGCAGCATCATCGATGTTTATTTTCGGGTTTCCAAGAGAGGAATTGCTACCAAATTATTTTAAATGGAAGTTGTTTGCAAACTCGGTTTGGTTTTGGGAATTCAAAACATAATTTGAATTGATTTCGAAAATGATATTTGAATTGTTGAAAAGACTCTGGAATCTCGTAAAAATTGATATATATGGAATAAAAATTTTAAGGTGGAAAATAAAGTTGTGAATGAATAAGTAAATTTGCAATTGCAAGTACATGAAAGTGAATTGAATGTTGAAATTCATTTCGAATTTGTAAGTAAATAAAACTGGAATTGGAATTGAATTTGATTTGTATTAAACAATTGAAATAAAATTAGTAAATAAAACTAACTAAAGGAATGATGAAATTGAATATGACTTGAAATGAATCAAATTCAATAATTATAAACGAAAGGTAAATTAAATTCATGTGGAATTTTGAAATCCAGTTTAAATATAAGTGGGTATAAACCAAAATGGTGAATTGAAAATAATTTTTTGGGATTGAACAAAAGAATAAAACTGGAATTGAAACTGAATATTGAAAACCAATTCGAATTGTGTGAAATAAAATGAAGTTCTATAATTAATTCAAAGTGAACTAAAGGTAACAAAGGGAGAAAAAAGGGCTTGAGATAAACTGAATTGGAATTTGTAATGAATTAGTAAATAAAACTAATTTAAAATAGTGATATGAATAAGTTGTGAATGAAAGATAGTTGATAAAAAATTTAATATTTAGAAGTTAAATTGAATCCAAATTAAATTGAAAGTGTAAATCGAATTCAAATGAAATTGAAAATGTAAAGTTGAATGAAAATGAATATATAACTTCAATAATGAAGTAAAGATGGTATAAGAAGTAAGTATTCGAACTTTTGTAATGAAATATGCAAAATGATATATGAATGTTGTAATTGAATATTATGGCTAGTAGAATATACAGGTATGTTACAGGAAAATTGGAATTGGTATTTTCGAAGATAAAATTGAATTGCTCGACAAAAGGTATGTATTTAAATTTTTATATGAAATTTGATGATTTTCTTGTCTAGTCACTTGGCCTTTTGTTTTCCTTTTGAATATGGGGCCTGTGGTGCCATTTTGTAGTCGTACCGAGCTAGCGGCGCAAATGAGACGCTGGCGAAATTTTCCGAAAATTTAGAGAGTTAGAAAAAATTTTAAGAAATTTTGGATAATTTGAAATTTGAATTTAAAAATTTAAACTTGAATTATTGAGAAAACAATGTTGTTTGGAACTTGTAATTGAAATTGGAAAGTTAGTTGAATTAATGATGTGTCTTAAATAAAAAGATTTGTTTTGGTAAGATGATAAAACTGTTTGGATTGGGATAAAATATAAACGGGTTAAGGATCATTCTTCCTAACTAGTAATTTCGGGACGAAATTCTTTTAAGGGGGGAAGGATGTGATGACCCAGAATTTTTAACATTTAAAATGGAATATTTAATTGATTTTAAATATTTGAATGACGGTTTAGGTTGAATTTCAAATATAACTATGGATTTGGCAATTAAATTATTAGATTTAATTTTTGAAATTTTGGTAAAATATTAAATCTTCAATTTTATGCCGATTAAAAATATTTTAAAGGCTTAGAAAATTTATATTGATAATACTGAGGTTAATGGAAGCTTCAGAACTTGATTTGGAAATACTTTATTCAGTTTTGAAATTATATTGTTTAAATCGATATTTAAAAATGACATTCCGAGGAACAGTCTCGGAATTAGATGAAACTTATTTCATTGGATCCGTAATATTGTATTATTATCGGATTTCAATTTTCATAGCATTCGGAATTGTCGTTTGGTCGTACGATAGGCAAACGCGCTGAAGTTTATATCGAATTCAATATTATAACTGGGTTCAAAAAGCTATCTTCTCCATATGATCGAATTAGGACTCGAAACCTTTTCCAATGCGTTCGAAATAGGGGTATAACACTATAAACGCCTAGCGGCACGCCTCGATTGGAGATTAAATTATTGAGTTGCAAAATTCGAGACAAGATGAATTTAAAATTTAAATATAATATATTTTTCCCCAGTCAAAATTCCTTCCCATCAGCCACCATTCTTTCACCTCATCCATCCTATCTTCCTGACCAAGCCGACCTATACCTCTCTGTTAAATCACGTATCTTCCTTCCTCCCCTTCATTCTCGATTCTTAATCGAGAAGCCAAAAACAAAGTAAAAATAAAATATAAATGGCCGAGCAAATTCGCAGCCTCTCGTTTTCGTTTGATTTAATCGAGATTTGCCTCCCATTTTAAAAATCTAACAGCCAAAATCGCTTTCGTTCAAAATCAAAATAATGGCCGCGACATTCAAATCCAGCTGAATTCGTTCAATCTAAAAAAATCAAATATAGGAGTGAGTGCCGAGCTTCCCTTTTCGAAAATCAAGCATTGCTGCTCCTTAAAATCTCGATTGAATCAAGGGCTGTAGAGCTATATGCCATCAAATCAATCGTTCGATGTGAAGCCTGGGTCGCGCATGGACTCAGATGGCGGCGTGAGGTAGGGAATCAAAGACTGGATGGCTGCGAATTGAAGACGAGGCATCGGCGATTTAGGGTTCGCGGCGAATCAAGGCGCAAACTCAGGAGGCGCGAGGCTAGGGCTCGAGGTGGTTCGCGGCGGAGAGTGGAGCAGTTCGTTTCCATCACATAGTCGATTGATGGTCGCGAAGCAGGCGAAACAAAAATTCAACAGTAAGGTATTTATTTATTTAGTTTTGGAATTAATAAATGTTTGTATACACAGAAATTTTTTATAATTTACAGAAGTATAAATTTCTGTTTGATTTGAAAAAAATATGAATAGATATATAAAATAAAAAAAGTTGGAATTTAAAAATAGTAAAGTGTTTTAAATTTATATAGATTATTGTTTTGATAAATATATATATATATATATAGTTTTAAGTGAAAAAGAAATAAAAATACACATGCACCTTTCAATACTAAGATAATTTATTAAAGGGAAATTTATTTTTAAATTATAGTTAGTTGACTAAAGCTATGAAATGGAAATTAATTATTCGATTAGAGGAATTAATTCGTTTAAATGGTTCATTTAATTTCTTTCATTATAAAAAAGAGAAATTTGTTTAAAATTAAAAAATATTTGTTTTAAATAAAACTATTAGTTAATAAAAATATCAAAACGAAAATTGATTATTCGATTTATTTCGAATATTAATAAATTGTAAAATTGTTTATACAAGGTCTAATTCTGTGAAGAAAATAATTTGGAGGGGAAATGGATGGCAAAACAAAAGCAAGGTGAGATCTTCTCACTCAATCGGATACCCGATTAAATTTAAATAGTTAATTTAAACTATTGGTTGTTTGCTTGGATGATGATTGTTATCAGTTGTATTGAAATAGACCCTATGCGCCGCATAATAGCGGATAATATTATATATATTTAAACTCATATACCACTGTGACGACCGCCCATGACTCCCGCATCAAAACAAGGAAATAGTGCGCTGAAATTGTGCCAGGCCGTCATGGACGATTATCAGGGTAAGGTAAAACAATAAACTCTATCGTATTACTCACAGCGCATGGACAAAATACAATAGAAAATATACATAGTGAAGCTCCATAGAACAGAATTTCATCATATAAACTCATAATAGTTTGATACAGCAATCAGCAAAGTCAATACATCAAGCCTCACTACATAACACTCAGAGAATATTCTAACAGCGGAACACCCAGTACATATAGTAAGAAAACAATATGCAAAAGCCTCCAGCTCGTCTTCGTTATCAACAGCGTTGACCACTAAGAACAGCACCTGTCACCTGCTACCTAGTATGCCCATCCCAACATGGATGAACAGCCCAAGGTAATAAGAGTTAAACATAAAAGCTTGAGTCAGACAAAAGTCTTAGTGAGCAGTAAATCAACTATCAAACATACCAAAAGATCAAAAAGGGTAAAAGGAATAGGAACCCAACCATCCCACTCCACCTCTTTCTACAGTGATAGTCCCCAAACACACTAAGCATAAGTAAACATAGCAATTCAGACATTTAAAGCAAAGTAAATATCACTCAAGTCAAGGTCGGTGCTTTCCAAATGCAAACCCCCAAGGCCTAAACCAAGATCAGATAAGCACCCTGAAAACATCGCTCTTGACCCAAATGACGACACAACCAAACATCCAAACATCCATGACTCTGGCTATCACTGTTATCATTGCCTTGAATTCACCGTTAGTTGAATGACCGCCTGTCAAGGGCTAATGGTAACCCCGGTTCTAGACATAGCTCCGCACGTCATCGTGACCCGTGCCTAGGACTATCGCATCTTCCCAAAGTACTAGCACGTCATCGTGACCCGTGCTTGGAAAGTCATCGTGACCCGTCCCAACGTACTCTTGCTTTGAGCATGCTAGAACCTTCAACAATGATAAAATCTCAGCCTTCTAGTCATCCTCCTCGACGACTATTTCCCATACTAGCTCAAGCACCTCTCAAGCTAACCATTATCCACAAACTCGGACCGCATCACCGAGTTATCAACATGCTTGGGATGATCTCGTCTGGATTAAACCAAGGCTTTCACACATCATGCTTTGCTTCATCGCATCATAGCAAAGTCCCATCTCAACATCATGGTTTGCCTCATCGCATCATGGCAAAGTCCCATCTCAACATCATCATCAAATCTATCCATATGAGCTTCAACATCCGCTTCATATGCCACAAGCAGCTTTCGTTATTCAAGAGCCTTTCCACTTAGCTTTTGAATCATCTTCTACCAACTTGTCCAAATCAAATTATCAATCAACTAATCAATCAAATCAAACATTAATCCAAGTAATCAATCATTCAAACAAGATCTAAATAAACAATTACAACAATAATGGCAATTTCGTAAATAAAGAGTCCAAATCTAACATGCATTCTAACAAGCATGAATTATGAACAATATCTCTACAACTTGATGAATGAACTTGCATAAGTGGACATGTAGTAAAATAGATGTCAAATCATCATGAACAATAGATCTACATGCAGACTTAAGAAAAATGCACGAAATCACTCTCTTTAACACATAAACAAATCACTGATCCAATATATTCCTTTGGGTCCGTGTGAGAGATAACCACCACTCACCAAAACACCTAAACACCTCAAAAACAACCATCTCCAGATTTGGACAGCAAAGAACTAAGCTTGATCCGGCAAAATCTCGCTTCAATCGATGAAATCTCTCTTTGTTGGATGAAGATCTTCAACTTTGGATCTTGGATCTTCAACCTTGATCTTCAATCTTGGATGGATGTAAGCACTAGATTAGAGTGGAGAAAAGAAGTGAAGAAATGTTGTAGTCGAGCTCTCAAAATGGCAGCATTTCGTCGCTTCAAAATCCGGTGCTAAAAAGTGAGCCAAGCCCTTCTATTTATAGGCAGATCCATGAGTCGGCCACCCTTGAGTCGTTGCCGACCTAACCTTAGCCGACTCACGACCTACCGACTCATCTTCCACACACACCTAAAACACACGAGCATCCACTCCAAGCCGACCTAACGACTCACGACCTAAAGCCCTAACCATGGCCGACCTAAAACCAACCACTCACGAGCCTATGCTCGACCTAACGATTGCCGACCTACGACCTAACCAAGATGCCGACCCAACAATTCAACGACCCAACGACCTAATCATAAGTCGTCTACGACCTAACTACGCTTACACGGATCACAACCTATGTGTGGCTTAACACATGCGCGCCTCCCTTCCTAAGCCCTAAGTCGTATGGACCTAACTCACGACTTACGACTTAACGACCCACCGACCTAACCTCAAGGCCTAACGACCCAACGACTCAACCCCTTAACGACCTAACCTATCTCCCTCTTAGGTCGTAACCCTTATACCATTGGCTCCTAAGTCGCTAACTACTGGGCCATTAACTCGCTCAGCCGACCTAAGCCTTATCTCGTCCACGACCTAACTCCTACACCACTATCCCTTAGGTCGGTCAACTCCTTAAGTCGGCCACCACTATAGGTCGGTCTCATCTATGAGTCGTTAACTACTAAGTCGGCCAAACCCCTAAGCCATTTAACCCTTAGGTCGCTCAACACCACTAAGTCGCTCCAACTCTTAAGTCGTTCACGACTCATGCCTCCATATGACTCAACTCTGGACAACTCATCTTGTGGTAATCTAACTCTGAAAGACTTAAGCTCCGAACGACTTAAATTCTCAACGACTTAACGGCACTAACAATCTAATAACAACAATTCTACGATCTTTCGATCCGTAAAAATACGGGTCGTTACATTCTCTCCCCCTTAGGAATTTTGCCTTCGAAATTCCAAACATACAAGAGCAATCAAAACTATTCTGCATGCCTACCATCCATAGCAATCAACAAACCATGCATCCAATTACTAACCTAGCATGCAGAATTCTAAGACTAGAACAAGTTACAAATTCATGAGATGCCACGACACCTTAGGGCCATACCTCGAAGAGTTCAGGATGAGCTGCCTTCACCCTCTCTTCCTCCTCCCATGTACAGTCGTTAACATCATCACTCCATTGTATCTTGAGCAACGTAATCGTCTTCCTCCTAAGCTGTTTCGTGTTGGTTTCCACAACACGAAGCGGCTTACGAGGTCTCGTAACAACTGGATCAACCTCTAAATCTTCACGGCTATCAGCAGAAACCACTGTATTCGAGTCGTGCACATACTTCCGTAGATAAGATACATGAAAAACATTGTGCACACTCGCCATCTTTTCTGGTAACTCCAATTTATATGCGAGCTTTCCAATTCGCTCGATGATCGGGAATGGTCCAACAAATCTCGGAGTCAATTTTCCTTTCTTCCCGAATCGAATAACATTCTTCAATGGAGAAATCCTCACAAAAACCATATCTCCTACGTCGAATTCCAAATCCTTACGACGCTTATCGGCATAACTTTTCTAACGGTCTTGGGCTGCCTTCATTCGTTGCCGAATGATCTCTATACAATTCGAAGTCTGACGAATCATGTCTGGCCCAAGTATTAGCTTTTCTCCTGTTTCCAACCAACATGTCGGAGAGTTACACGGTCTTCCATACAATGCCTCATATGGTGCCATATCAATACTGGACTGATAATTGTTATTATACGCAAATTCCACCAAATGAAGATGGTCTTCCCATGATCCTCCGAAGTCCAAAACACATGCTCTAAGGAGATCTTCCAAAACTCGGTTGACTCTCTCTGTCTGACCATCTGTTTGAGGGTGATAAGCTGTACTCAAACACAACTCAGTTCCCAAAACTTCCTTGAAGCTCTTCCAAAATCCACTAGTGAACAATGGGTCTCTATCGCTCACTATACTCTTCGGAATGCCATGGAATCGAACTATCCACTTAACATACAACTCAGCCAATTTCGATGCAGTCCTAGTAGATCGAACAGGAATGAATCTTGCACTCTTAGTCAAACGATCTACGATTACCCAAATCCCTTCATTTCCTGCTCTGGTTCTAGGTAACCCATCGATAAAATCCATCGATATTTGCTCCCACTTCCACGTAGGAACTTCCAATGGATGAAGCAATCCACTGGGCTTCTTCTGCTCAGCTTTTACCAACTGGCAGTTCATACATTTGGAAATAAAATTTCCAACATCCTTCTTCATACCTTCCCAGTAGTAAGTCCTTTTCATATCCCGATACATCTTATTTCCACCTGGATGAATTATCAACTTCGAGTGATGACTTTCCTTCAGAACTTCATCCCTCAATTCATCTATATCGGGAACAACCAATCGTCCTTGTTTCCGATGCCAACCCTCTCGATCGACCTCGAATCCTTTATCCTTTTCTGGATCCAATCCAGATTCCAAATCACGGATAATCCTGACAAGCTTATCTTCTCGCTTTTGGCTCTCGCAAATTCCATTTCCAGAGATAACATGGCCTGAGAATCTCACTTCACTCTTCCAGAAGTGACACTTCGAAAACTTAACCCTCAGCTGATGTTTCCGCAAGATTTCCAAAACAATACGCAAGTGCGTCTTGTGCTCTTCTTCAGTCCTGGAATAAATCAGAATGTCATCCACGAACACAAGTACGAACTTGTTCAACTGATCTCTGAACACTTTATTCATAAGATCCACAAAATATGTTGGTGCGTTGGTCAATCCAAACGGCATTACCAGCCACTCATGAAAACCGGATGGTGTCCTGAAAGCAGTCTTCGGCACACTATCCTTAGCCACTCTCAACTGGTGAAATCCCGTTGCCAAATCCATCTGAGAAAACACCTTAGCTTCGTGAAGCTGATCAAACAAGTCATCTATTCTCGGCAATGGATACTTGTTCTTCTTAGTCACCTTTATTCAGCTCATGATAATCCACACACAACCTCAACGATCCATCCTCTTTGGTTGCGAACACAACTAGTGCACCCCATTCGGACACGCTACGCCGAATGAATCCTTTCTGTAAAAGGTCATCAACTTGCACCTTCAACTCTTGCTGCTCCCTAGGCGTCATTCGCCTAAGAGGCATCACAACAGGTCTGGCTCCCTCAACTAGATCGATACGAAACTCGATCTCCCTATGCGGCGGTAATCCTTTGACCTCGTCAAAGACATCCTCAAATCCATTCACAATAGGCACCGATGACAGTCCATCCCGTGGAACAACCAGCGAATACATGAAGCTCATGAAGACGCCTTCCTCATGCTTACATCGTATCACAACCTTTCGCCTCTCCACATTCTCGACTGTCACCTTCAGCCTCTCACAATCAATCCTTGCCGCATACTTCCTAAGCCAGTCCATACCCAAAATAATTCCGAACCCCGCAAAGTTCAGAACAAAACAATCACAAACAAAAGAGCAATCATGACTCGACACAACTAGACCACGGCATACCATACACAAACAAGACGAACCCCCAACTGGATTAGTCACAACCAATGGTCTATCAACAATATCCGGTTCCAAACCCAACCGGCCTACAAGTTCACTACAAACAAAGGAATGCGACGCTCCAGTATCAAACAACACTCTAACTGGAACATCACAAATGGAAAGAGTACTTTGAACCACCACACCCTTTCCTTTCTCATCTGCAGTAGGAGCTTTCAAAGATGATGGCACAGCCCCCAAAGCATAGGCTTGCACAATCTGCTTGTCCTTCGTTGGTTCCGGACAATTCCTCTTGATATGCCCCAGCTTGTCACAGTTGTGGCACTTCACCGGCACTCTCGGATTCTTGCAATCTCTGGAGAGATGACCCTTCTGCCGACAGTTGTAGCAGATCACTTCGCCTTTCGGCTTCTTCTGGCCATCCTTATCCTTCTGTTGCTGTTGCTTCCTCTTCTTGTTTCTATTTTGCTCCTTGGTCACAGCAACAACAGATCCTTTCTTAGGAAACAGATTCTCATGCCTGAGAGCTTTCTCCACAAGCTTCCCAAATGGATCGTCCAAATGATCCACCAACTGCCTCCCAAGATAAGTGTCCAAGCCTGTCACAAACTTCTCATTCTTCTGATAGGGAGAATCAATATACGACCGAGCATACTTGGACAAAGCTTCAAACTCAGAAACATACTCAAGAACTGGTCTTCCACCTTGCCTGAGCCCCACAAACTTCTTAAACAGAACAGATTTTTGAGCTGTAGAAATGAATTTAGCTTCAAATCTAACTTGGAATTGCTCCCAAGTAATCTCTTTCTCTGGAGTATCAATGGTGATAGAATTCCACCAATCTGAAGCTCTCCCTTGAAGCTGTCTTGATGCAAGCTTTCTCTTAGTTGCATCCTCAATTCCCAAATCGCCAAAGATCCTTCTACAAGCATCAATCCATCTCTGAACTTCAATGGTTGATTCTATTTCCAAGAAAACCTTTCCCCCAAGAGCAGTATAGCCTTTGCACAACGTAGCAAAATCCACTGGTTTTGGAGCTTGAACTTGAACTCCAACATCTACTGATGACCCCGGAACTGGCATCCTTCTCATGATCGAAGTCATCATGGCCTCAAACATAGCAGCATAATCAGCATCAGCACCCTCTTCAGCAGCACGGCTTTCCCTAGCAGCTTGTCTCTCTCTTCGACTCATTCTTAATATCTATAAAAAGAAAGATTAGAACACCTTGAGAAACAACTGCATAAGGAGTACAAATCCTTCTAAGCTACTATATTATATATAGTAATCATCCATCAAAATACAATTACGTCTCTCATACGTAGTTATGTCAGCGAGCGTTGGCTAAAATCGATTAACCAAAGCTCTGATACCAAATGTGACGACCGCCCATGACTCCCGCACTAAAACAAGGAAATAGTGCGCTGAAAGTGTGCCAGGCCGTCATGGACGATTATCAGAGTAAGGTAAAACAATAAACTCTATCGTATTACTCACAGCGCATGGACAAAATACAATAGAAAATATACATAGTGAAGCTCCATAGAACAGAATTTCATCATATAAACTCATAATAGTTTGATACAGCAATCAGCAAAGTCAATACATCAAGCCTCACTACATAACACTCAGAGAATATTCTAACAGCGGAACACCCAGTACATATAGTAAGAAAACAATATGCAAAAGCCTCCAGCTCGTCTTCGTTATCAACAGCGTTGACCACTAAGAACAGCACCTGTCACCTGCTACCTAGTCTGCCCATCCCAACATGGATGAACAGCCCAAAGTAATAAGAGTTAAACATAAAACCTTGAGTCAGACAAAAGTCTTAGTGAGCAGTAAATCAACTATCAAACATACCAAAAGAGCATAAAGGGTAAAAGGAATAGGAACCCAACCATCCCACTCCACCTCTTTCTACAGTGATATCCCCCAGACACACTAAGCAGAAGTAAACATAGCAATTCAGACATTTAAAGCAAAGTAAATATCACTCAAGTCAAGGTCGGTGTTTTCCAAATGCAAACCCCCAAGGCCTAAACCAAGATCAGATAAGCACCCTGAAAACATCGCTCTTGACCCAAATGACGATACAACCAAAGATCCAAACATCCATGACTCTGGCTATAACTGTTATCATTGCCTTGAATTCACCGTTAGTTGAATGACCGCTTGTCAAGGGCTAATGGTAACCCCGGTTCTAGACATAGCTCCGCACGTCATCGTGACCCGTGCCTAGGACTATCGCATCTGCCCAGAGTACTAGCACGTCATCGTGACCCGTGCTTGGAACGTCATCGTGACCCGTCCCAACGTACTCTTGCTTTGAGCATGCTAGAACCTTCAATAACGATAAAATCTCAGCCTTCTAGTCATCCTCCTCGACGACTATTTCCCATACTAGCTCAAGCGCCTCTCAAGCTAACCATTATCCACAAACTCGGACCGCATCACTGAGTTATCAACATGCTTGGGATGATTCCGTCTGGATTAAACCAAGGCTTTCACACATCATGCTTTGCTTCATCGCATCATAGCAAAGTCCCATCTAAACATCATGGTTTGCCTCATCGCATCATGGCAAAGTCCCATCTCAACATCATCATCAAATCTATCCATATGAACTTCAACATCCGCTTCATATGCCACAAGCAGCTTTCCTTATTCAAGAGCCTTTCCACTTAGCTTTTGAATCATCTTCGACCAACTTGTCCAAATCAAGTCATCAATCAACTAATCAATCAAATCAAACATTAATCCAAGTAATCAATCATTCAAACAAGATCTAAATAAATAATTACAACAATAATGGCAATTTCGTAAATAAAGAGTCCAAATCTAACATGCATTCTAACAAGCATGAATTATGAACAATATCTCTACAACTTGATGAATGAACTTGCATAAGTGGAATGTAGTAAAATAGATGTCAAATCATCATGAACAATAGATCTACATGCAGACTTAAGAAAAATGCACGAAATCACTCTCTTTTTAACACATAAACAAACCACCGATCCAATATACTCCTTTGGGTCCGTGTGAGAGATAACCACCACCCACCAAAACACCTAAACACCTCAAAAACAACCAACTCCATATCTGGACAACAAAGAACTAAGCTTGATCCGGCAAAATCTCGCTTCAGTCGATGAAATCTCTCTTTGTTGGATGAAGATCTTCAACTTTGGATCTTGGATCTTCAACCTTGATCTTCAATCTTGGATGGATGTAAGCACTAGATTAGAGTGGAGAATAGAAGTGAAGAAATGTTGTAGTCGAGCTCTCAAAATGGCAGCACTTCGTCGTTTCAAAATCCGGTGCCAAAAAGTGAGCCAAGCCCTTCTATTTATAGGCAGATCCATGAGTCGGCCACCCTTGAGTCGTTGCCGACCTAACCTTAGCCGACTCACGACCTACCGACTCATCTTCCACACACACCTAAAACACCCGCGCATCCACTCCAAGCCGACCTAACGACTCACGACCTAAAGCCCTAACCAAGGCCGACCTAAAACCAACCACTCACGAGCCTATGCGCGACCTAACAATTGTCGACCTACGACCTAACCAAGATGCCGACCCAACAATTCAATGACCCAACGACCTAATCATAAGTCGTCTACGACCTAACTACACTCACACGGCTCACAACCTATGCACGACTTAACACATGCGCGCCTCCCTTCCTAAGCCCTAAGTCGTATGGACCTAACTCACGACTTACGACTTAACGACCCACCGACCTAACCTCAAGGCCTAACGATCCAACGACTCAACCCCTTAACGACCTAACCTATCTCCCTCTTAGGTCGTAACCCTTATACCGTTGGCTCCTAAGTCGCTAACTACTGGGCCATTAACTCGCTCATCCGACCTAAGCCTTATCTCGTCCACGACCTAACTCCTACACCACTATCCCTTAGGTCGGTCAACTCCTTAAGTCGGCCACCACTATAGGTCGGTCTCATCTATGAGTCGTTAACTACTAAGTCGGCCAAACCCCTAAGCCGTTTAACCCTTAGGTTGCTCAACACCACTAAGTCGCTCCAACTCTTAAGTCGTTCACGACTCATGCCTCCATACGACTCAACTCTGGACAACTCATCTTATGGTAATCTAACTCTGAACGACTTAAGCTCCGAACGACTTAAATTCTCAACGACTTAACGGCACTAACAATCTAATAACAACAATTCTACGATCTTTCGATCCGTAAAAATACGGGTCGTTACAACCACGATATTCCACCTCGAAGTGGAATTGGTATTATATATGTATTTGAAGTTGTTGATTTCACGCATTATATAGCGGTTGAGACCCTATGCGCCGCATAATAGCGGATGATATTTTATAAATGCCATATAACGCGATATTCCACCTCAAAGTGGAATTGGTATTTAATTGTTATGCTAACGTCTGTGAATGCAGGGAAAACAGGTTGGAGGGATCCAACTAGATTCCTCAATAATTGAATTTGTTTCAATATTGTATGTTGATCATTTATAATCTGTGTGTGACTATTTGTGATTGAAACTGTTGAAAGCTATAATTTAGCCAAATATATTTTTGGTATCGTAGGATACCAGAAATAAATAAAATTTGATTTTTAAAATTTAGTAGAAAATTTATAGTAAATTTATTTTAGAAAATTGAATAAATTTATAGAAGGAATTTGTTTTAAAAGATAATAAATTTGGTGTTGAAATCAATTTAGAAATAAATTTTTGAAATTGTTTTGGTATTCGAAAATAAATTTGGAAATCAATTTAGAATTTAATTCAGTGCTGAAAATGAATATTTGGAAATCGATTTGAAAATCGTATATCAATGGATATTTAGAAGTTTAAGTTCACAATGGGAATTTATAAAGGAAAGGAAATTTTGTTTTAAAAAAAATAAAAAATAAACATTTGGTTATTTTTAAAAGTGTGAAAAGAAATTTACGGATTTGGAACGTAAATTTAAAGTAAATCCAGAAGGATTTATAAACTGATTTGAATGAACCATTTTAGAATGGAAGGTGTATTTTCCCTGGAAAGCCGAGTATGTTTTCAATATGGTCTATAAATATGAAATTGAAGTTGTGATGATGGTTTTAAGGAATATTATTTTGGAGAAATTATTTACTTGGGTTATTTTGAAAATCTTTAAAGTAAAGATTTATTTTAATATAGAAGTGGTTATTTAAAGATTAAATTGATATTTGTTTAGAAAATGGTTATTTAAAATAGTTTTATCTAAATGTTTCCAAGTATATATCTTGGATAAGTGATTTAAAGTGTTTTAAAGTATTTGAACTCGGCAGACTTTCAGTGGAAATAAATAACATCGGGAATCTTATTCCGCGAGTGAAAAGTGAATTTGAAATTTGTTTTCAAATGGTTGAAGTGTTAAAAATATATATCTTGTGAAGATATTTTGAAAACAGTAATTGGGAAATTATTTAAATCTTGGTGATTGTTGTGAATATTTATTGATAGTTAAATAACCGACTATCAATATTGGCCTTTAAATGGCATTTGAATTTCGATGCGACCGGAGATCGGATTCCAAACGGTTATCCGAAAACCACATCGAAACTTTGTGATTGTGATTGATTTTTTATTTAAAAGATCAAAGTGAAATTGTTGTCATTTGTTTGAAATCTGAATGTAACACTTATTTTTTTAAAATAAGCGCTCGTTTTTCGGATTAGCCGGGAGAGGACCTTGTGTCATAAAACCCATTCCGAATAACGATACGACGAAATTGGATTGCATTTGAAGATGGTGTTGAAGATCGGGTGTTTTCGAAAACGAAAGGATTACCTGTCGAATGTCTATGCACCGGGTTGCTCCGGTATAGAGATTTTATCACCCTTTGTGATGGGGATTCCGGACGTGATTAGTGAATATCCAGATTTGCAATGGCTTCTTTGGAAGTGCCTTCTGTTCCGTTCGATCCCGGGACGGACTTGTATGGATGTGTGTCTGACATTACACTTTGAGATGTAAAGCTGATTTCTATCAAATACATTTCTGTTGGTGGCGGAGAATTTATTCTCTTAGCTTAACATCCTTCTCTGAGACGTACGAGCTCAGTGGTTATGTAGTTGATGGTTATTAGTGATAGATTCCCAAAACTGGTAATGTGACATACGAAGTGCTGCATATTATTTGTTGATCGAAGCATGAATTTGTGAAAAGTGTAGCTTTTTGGACGAGACTTCGTCGGACCTCACACCCCGGAAATGGTCAAAACAGGAAAGATGCGACAAGGTTATGAGGGTCACGCCCTTTAGGGTAGTCATTTCCTTCTGGAAAAGGGTGGTATCATGGTATGTAACCCAGATATTTAACCTATGTGGTTGCTGCAAATCTATTACTCTTTGTGGTTGTTGCTTTGTGGTTGAGGATCCTCGGATAACGGTCGCAAACGACTGGGGGATGGCATACTCGAGTAGTAGTTACCTAGTTACAAAGGTAACCCGGCCTTGTGTTGGCAGAGATCCGGGTAGGTTCTCGGAACGTCCCTCTAGAGGCGTACCCATGTGGCAGTAGGAAGTTCCTTAGCCTGACCATTTGTTGGAAATCCAAAGAAACAATACGCGCCCTGTACGGTTTCAGTTGTATAACATGCCATGGTATGTGGCGGTAACCTGCTATTGAACATGGTAGCTATAGTTGGCATACAATAATGGCTGTATGCTGGCTAAGATTAATATTATACTTTCGAAATGTTTTCTGCACTATGCACTAATGATAATATTAAAAAGATTTTGCGTATTAAGCATATTTGACTATCATAAGGAGAAATCTCCTCCAATTCTGCATTTGCATTGTGTGTGTGGTGGGAGGCCTTATGGTAATTTCATTTTCTAAAAAGCATAGCGAATTTATTTATTTTTTCTTTGTGAAAAATAACTGTTTTTAAGATCTCACACCAGTCCCACGACTGACCTGGAGTTTATAGTTCCCTTTTTAAACTCTGGATGCCCATAATTTTCCACACGGCATCCTAGAGTCAGGTTATCATTATTCGGGAGCAAAATCAGGAAAGAAGTTGCTGTGGAGATCTGTAGCTCAAGCTGGACGGCGAAGCGTATCACTAGTATATGTTATATTCTTTTCCGCTGTTTGTTGTTGTAACACTCCGATAATGTAATGTGATGCAATGTAACAACTGATATAGTTCCTTATTTTAAGGATATTCATTTATATATTATATGTTGTTCCGCTGCAAATTGTGAGATTCTGTTATTGTTCTATTTTCTTCTTCTTCTACCTCTTTCTTCTTTAAACCCGAAGACTCGTACATCTGTTCCACTTTGGGCTGAATTGTTGTGGAATTTTGCCAGCTCAAAAGGGGTATGGATTTGCAAGCCTTTACAACCCGTCACACCATTTCTAATTAATTTAATTTTAACACAAAATAAATTAATTACTTATAAACCCTAGTTAATTGTACTTAATTAATTCCATGCCATTTATCATTATTTTAATTAATTATTGGAATTAATTAATTATCATTTGCAATTACTTAAGACTTCAATTAATTAAAAGTTTAAACATTTATCTTAACCATTTACTCAATTACCATATTAATTTTTATTTAATAACTTTTGTAATTAAAAAAATAATTAACATATATGGTTATCTCAACTTAATTAAATTAGCATCATTATTAACCTAAGTTAAGGGTTAAATTAAAACTTTTAAATTACTTTATATATTTCCCATACATTTAAGTAAAAACATTTAACTTAAAATTTGATAAAAATTACTTGAAACTTTTTTTACATTTTCATTTTATTTTAATTTATTAAAAAGAAAACTCGGACCTCCCGACCCAAAACTCAATCTTCCTCCTCTTCTTTCCTTCTTTAAAACTTGCTAAATCACTTGCATGCAAGCCCGAGCCCAACCCGATGCTTTCCCCTCTCCTTCTGCTCTCTTCTCTTAACCTATAGCGAAACACTGCAAACCAGACACACGAACACGCGTGCATATGCAAGAACGATCAACGCCGCTCCAACCAACGCTGCTACCACCATTTAAGCCGCCGACGACCCCACCGACCCCCTCGACAACCCAATTTCCCTCGATTTTGCTCGAATTCAATTTCGAACATCCCTGCCAAACCCAAAAAGTGCCTCCAACCTACATTCACCTCGCTCTACTGCCTCAGGCCACTGGAAACCACGACGCCACACCAAGAGCTGCACAAGACCTTCTTCTTCCTTTTCCCCCACCTCCGATCAAGCTCGACGCAGCCACACCGCTATATTTACCTCGAGAACATCGCCGACCCAAACAGGGTCAACCCTACATCTTCCCTGCCTCGCCACCATGGCGAACTAAAAACCGTCCGACCATTTTTCCCATACTCCTCGACTCACGAGCTAGCTCCAGCAATGACCTCGACCTTCCACCATCCTCTGATCGCCTAGAATCGACGAAATTCCAGATCCCGTTCATCCCATAACTTCTCTTTATTTACTAACTTAAAAATCAAGAATTTACCACCAAAAATCTTAACTTATGATTCAATTCCTACTGTAAAATCCCTTTTCCAGATAATTACTTTATAATTTCTCTTGAAATTATTTTTAAAAATAACATTTCATTAATACAAACAAGTTTCCTTTAGACATCATAACTAAATATGCTTAAATGAAGAGAAATGAATTTTTTGGAATATTAATTCTGCTAAACAAAACAGAGGCATGCATGTATACACACAGGCATGCACGCAGTACTTCATCTTATATTCTAACAAAAATATATTTCTACATCCATGCAAATTACATTCAAGCCATTTCTACAATCAATCTTACATGCACAGGCCCATAAAGAGGATTTAGCTTTTAAAAAGTCAAGTTTACTTATTGTAAAAAATTTGAACAGAGGAAGCTTTGAAATTTGGAACAGCTAATTTGATCTTTGAAACTGCAACTTGATCTATTTTGAGTTGAGATGAACTTGAATTAAATCTTGCTTGTTTTTAGTTGAAAACTTGAAGAAGTTGTTTTAGTTGTTAAGTATGGTTTTTCTCTGGTTATAGGTTTGATAAAATGAAAGAAAGAAAAGAGTTGAGGCATATATATAAGTGTAGCACATGGTTTAACATTTTCTTTTCCTTTTATTAAATTTTGAAAATGAAGAAATCCATTTAAACAAGAATTTTGACACTTGTATTAGTATGAAATTCCTAGCCTACACATGTCTTAAGCAATTATCTTATATTTTATTTATGTTTTATTTTTATATTTTATTTTTATTTACCAAGTTTACTTAATATGATAAAACCTTTTATTTATTCTTATTTTAAGCTTATGCTATTTATACTTTAATTAATAACTATATATGTACTAGTGTTTTAAAAAGTAGAGTATTAAATCTAATTTATTTTTAAGATATTTATTTCGAATTTCAAATCATAGTTTCCTATTCACAAATAGTAATTTGAAAGCATATTTTATTTGTTTGAAAGATAAGTTTGCAAATTTAGATAATTATATTAGAAGATTATCAAATTAAAGTTTGCCAAAAAATCCGGGTTGTCACAAGTAGGGCTATGTGAGATCTTAAGATAAGTAAGGCAATGATGGATGATGCCAAAGAGGATATGATTGCAGAAATTAACCATAAGTTAGCATTACAAGAAGCAACAAGTAATATCAACCACGTCAGAGTCAGAGAATGCTGGTTACTCTGAAGAAATTCGGTAGCTTATCGTACATGGCCTTGGATATATATATATAAGCTCTTGTATAAAATGATTGTGGTATTTTTCTCAAATATTTAAATTTTATGCCCCAAACTTTTTGACACTGGTATATTTCTTAATATGAATGACTCTAAATTTTCATATGAAAATCTGTTCTTTCAAAAAACTATTTTCTCAAAGAGGATCCTTATTGAAGAGTACTTTCTTGACTATAGAGCCTATTAGTTCATGAATCATACCTTTTTAGACTCATAAACAAGAAGATCCTTTTCACTAAACGAGACCTGATATAATTTTATGACTTACAAAAGTATGGTCATATACACCCATATATAGCCTTACTCAAATGATTTTACCATAATTCGTCTTTAAAAAATTTATTCTTTGAAGAGATCTAAACTGATTATTTCATATGATTATCTATTTTGTAAAAGAATTTACAAAATCTTTGAACAATGGACTATCAAAAACGGTTGGATTATGTAAAGAGTACAAAATCTATTTCATGACTGCATTTTGTCACCAAAAATTAGCACTATAAATGATACGGTAAATGACTATCAAATTTAAACGAATTGGAGTAAGCAAGTCCCCATCCTACCTCTATAAATATAGATGTACCCCTCGTGAAAAGGGACTTTTAATTTATTTCTCTCTCTAGTATGACTCCTCTTGTAATAGAATTAAAACATGAATAAAGAGGGTGGCTTGAGTATATTCGAGTTTTATTTACTTTATTCTTAGATATCTATGAATTTAAATTCAAATGATTTTGTAATTTACTACAAACCTCAAGGGCATTTATGGAACTTCTATGAATAAGCTAAATTGCACACTCATTTGGGGTGTTAACGATTTTTATCGTTAACAAAATGGATTTTTAAAACTTAAGTTAAATGTTAGTTTAAAGGCGGTTCAAGTTATAAGGCGGTTAGGGGTATCGTTTTGTTTAAGAATAAGACTATTATTTTCCTTACATAGTACAACAAAATAGTATAGTAACTTGCCTAATAAAACAAGAAAGAATTATTAACCTTGCCTAATAAGATAGAATAGTATAATTACTTGTCTAATTAAACAAAATAGCATAATGACTATTATATTCCATGTAGATGGTTGCCATTGGACCAAAATTTAGTTGACTCAGATTTGGCCATAATTGAGAAGAAAGATTCCTATTGGACCAAGATGTGATCGAATCGAATTAAGCCATAAGGATTTTTTCTATCGCACCAAAATATGGTCGAATCAAATTAGGCCATAAGGCTTGTTCCTATTAGACTACAATCTGGTCAAATCAGATTAGGCTATAGGAAATTACTAAAGCACCCTTCGTTCACCTATGAATACCTCAGTCCATATCTCATTTTAATCCATTCATAAACTAAAGAAAAGAACTAAATTTCAATATCAAAGGCGAAGTATTCCATGTCTTCAGCAAAGCAAATAAAACTGAGTATACTCCTTGCTTTCATAGTTTAGTGAGTATAACTTATTCTATGAGTATAATTTAATTATTTTACAGTGAGTGTAATCTTAATCTCTTTCCTTTGATTTGTTTACAATTTAATAAATGTTGCATTAACTATTGATTGTAAATTGTTAATAATAATGAGTCTGTTATTATTCTTGTTTGGTTGTTTGATTTGTGCTCGGTCAGTTTATATGCAATAACCTTGATGTTTAGTCTAGGGGAACTTACACTACCTTTTAAATTAGGATTGACTTTAAGTGACTTTTTGGTTAAAAGGAAGTAACACCCCTTTAGCTATCTCATTTGATTAAGAGAGAGCTTCACCCTCCTTGGTTGTATTCTCCTTTAATAATGATGGGTTTAAGTTATGATTTGAATGGAAGTTTTAAATCTTGTTATTACTGCATATGTTGTGTATGATCATATAGTGGTTAGTTGAAGAAAATCCCTACTTTTTAAGTCGTATTCTCCTTTAAAGATGTTGGGTTTAAGTTATGATTTAAATATAAGTTTTGTATCTTGGTTTAAAGTATTTTAAAAAGCTTTGAAATTTATACCAGTGATTTAAAAGGGTTATTTATGGAAAGTAAGTAGTCCTATACTTGGCACTAAAAGCTGATGAGCGGATTAATCCTTTGTGTGTGAAACCTAGAAGTCGAGCCAAGGCTAGGAGCAACCAGTATCCTAACTTACCTAGCTTTATTTCTGGACGAGGGATAAAGTAAGTCGAGAATATTGAAAAAGTGACAAATGTAGGAGATTTCCATAAATGATCTTTACATTTATGATGGTAAGGAAAACATTCACCTCTCTTGTAGACAATTGTTTTTGACCCATTTAATTATGCTTTTGAAATATGAAATCCTCATAAATGTTTTATGAATATACTTATACCGATGAGATAAGTATATGGGTATTTTCCAAGCAATGAAAGAGTATAAGATTTAATTTTTACATATGATCGTTTTGTTATCCCCAATAATTAATATCTTGACTATCGATTTTGATACCCTTCTTCTTCTTTTATTATTGTTTCATCAATCTAAGACGATTTGTTGCTCATCTAGAGCATTGATATCCTTTATCAGAAATGACTATAAAGAGCAAGTGGTGGCCGAGCTATGTGGGGTTGCACCGATTATGATATTGTCACATCTACTCTACATTGGTTTTGGTTGTATGTGCATGGAGATGTGAAATACTCATATACCCCATAAGGTTGGCGAGGTTTGGCTTGGAGGTTTTCGAGAGCCATCGTAGTTCTCAAGTATGTTTTCTATAGGTATACTATCGGTAAGGGGGATGCACACTCCTAGTCGTTATTGCAAAAATTCATTTTCCTTATTTTTGATTCAAACTATTGGATTCATTCTTTCTTATTTGCATCGGGAAGTATCTTGCGCTCTTTGCAATGTTTATTATTTGTCCATTCTTTTATGCTTAAATGTTGTTCTTGTGAGGGTAAACCCATTCCATTTTTTGTGGTGTGGTCTTGCAAGTTATTTTGTGTGTTCCATTTTTTTATTTGGAGATTACTCATACGAGACTTATTGTCTAACCCGAGTTTTTCATTTTTCCTATCCTCTTCGATACTCATTTATATTTGAGTAGTGCGGAAGCGATAGATTTCTTTGGTCTCTTTTGAAGATGGTGGTAAGTAGGAGACTCCTTATCCATCTAGCTATTTATTTTCGTTGTTATGAGATATTAGCTCTTTGTATGTATATTTTATATCAAGGAAAGTTGTTATAATTGCTTGGATGATAGTAGTACTTTTATTATAACTCTGATAACTCCATGTTGGGGAGTAACCTTATATGCTAATTATAATGTTATATTTAACTGTTCCGTTGTGAGATTTCTGTTATGTTCTTTTATTTCATCCTATGACAACTCATCTTTCGAATGCTTGGGCAATGATACTTGAATACTGTAAATTTATTTCTTGTCGTTCCCAAGCGTTAGAAATGTGGACCGTCACAGTTGGTATCAGAGCTTCGATTGAGTGAACATCTTAGACTAATTGAGGTACAACTCATTAGAGATAGGGTAAGTGATGCCCTAGAATGAGTTAATCTTAAGAAAGCATATTTATAATTTTTTATAATAATAACATTTAACCTCTAAAGTCTCATTTTAGATCCTTCGATTTCCTTAAACCATTTTAATTATATTTTTGTATTCTAAAGATACCTGATAGAAAATGAATACAAAAAGAGGAGGAAGAAGGGGATCTGGAACTGGCACAGCTACCAATGGCTGGGTACCTAGAAACACTACTATGTCAACTTTAGATCCGATAGAGGAAATGGTAGTGCAAGTTCAACCACATATGAACTTTGCGGCTTCGTGTGAGAATTTTACCGCTTTAGGAGGGAAATAGTTCTTTAGGGCTGAAGATGTTCTTGTAGTGCAGATGTGGCTTCAATCTTATAAAAGAATATTTGTAGATCTTTGGTTGGAGGATGTAGAGAAACGGCTGTGGGCATCACGACAACTTCAAAAGTCGGCGATGGATTGGTAGGTTTTAATAACAGCTAATGCACCGAAGGAGGAGTTTTCTAGGGCCTAATTCAAGGAAGTTTTTGAAGCACAGTTTATTCAAGAAGCCGAAAGAACTCATTTGTTTAGAAGTTTCATTAACTTAAAGCAGGGTGATATGACTGTACCGCAATATGAGCAGAATTTCAATGCTTTGTCCCATTTCGAATTTGGATTGATAGACCGTGTTGAGTATGCCAATATATGATTTTTTTTTTATGATAATAAACATATATATATATATGTTCATTTAAATGTATTTGTTATTGTACTATTTTATTTTCACATAATCAAATAAATATTTGCTAAATAAAATAAATAACACATAATTTAAATTCAAACAGATATTTTATTTAAACAAATATTTTATTATAGTTTTTGAATAGTATAAAATTTGAGCTCTCGGTATATATAGAAAATTTCAATTAAAATACAATTTCAAATTACAACATAATTTTTCACTATACAATTGTCATTTACATTTGCACCTCACTGCATATCCTCGTTCACTCATATTTGTTCTTCAACTATATTCCAGCTTGTATCCAACATCTGAATTATCTGCAAAACAAACACTGACGTAGTAAAATTGAAAAATAAATATTTTTACATTGAAAAATAAAATGTGTATTTTTGAAAATATTATTTGCCTTAGTTAATTGGGTTGTTCGTCATCATTTATTTTGCATTCATCTTACACGAACAACTTGTGACATGCGCAATGTATCACTGTACATGCCACAAGGCCGTGCACATCGATATACGCTTGATAAAACTGCAGGGATAGGTAAGCACAAAGTCAAACCCGAGCCAAGGCTAGATTCAACACAAGTGCAATACAAATACGTCATAAAATTTTTGAGTACAAGTTCTCATGCAACAAGAATCCAAAACCAACATAAAACAAGCCTCGACCAAAAATTCTATGTGTACACATGAAAACAACTCCAAAATTAATTCTTAAGGCAAGTACAACAGACATGGGCATGCACATCACAAGTGCAGACTTCAATTTTAACATTTCAGGTGAGTGTGAAGACCAACAGTGAAACAGAAGCTCAACAACGCAATGCAAACATGTAGCTACCACCAGACATCATGGTGACAAGCAACACAGCCTCGACATTCAAACGGGTCACGTGATTCAAACGGGTCACATGACAGCATATACGAAATCACAACACATATATACACACATACATATGGTATGTATATACATGATGACACATATACAAGTAAACAGGACATGATCAAAGAAACTATCTGTAGCAGTTCGAGCACAAGGAAATCAACATATACAAGTGCACAAGGATAGAAAACTAAAATGCACCAGACCCACACAAGCATAGTAATGCAATAGAGAATATAAATTGAACTCGAAGCTACTTGCACAGCGATATTCATATGCAACAGTAGTGATCAAAGTTGAGAAATTAAGCCATGGAAAATTATCAAATGCAAGATGAAAGAACACGAATTGGAAAAGTCAAAGTCCAATTCATCTCAGAATTTTAAATGCCAAATTCAAATACAAAAGAAAGGAACCAACTTGAATAAATTCAAACTCATGCAGTTACACGTATTTTAAATAACGTCACGAGACACAAATTCAAATCCCAGAAAAGAAAGGAACCAAATCTAAAGCAAATGAATGCCGTGGTGACCAAGCAAGCATAACATAAGAATATACAAATTGAAAATGTCAGAAAACATCACCAACATTCGATTACAAATCAATGGCCGAGGATAGAAATTTAAAGAATTCAAATTGAATTATACGAACGTAAACTAAGGTTTTCAATACCTATATAAATCCCCTTAACATCATCGGCAGTAATCATAGATTCCAGTTCAAGCAAATCGTAGAGCCATGTTTTAAAACTAATCCCAAATCAATAACTCGAATCAAGTCTAGCATAAGAAAATTGGAAAAGCAAAATCACATACCACTTTTATCATTCGAGCTTGACGCGTTAGAGCCACCGTATAAAAATTAAACCAACGAGATTATTGACGAAGCAAACTGAAGAAAGATCATCATTCAGTCAAAAACTTTTGAATCGGTGGCCTCAGTTTCACAAAGCCGTAAATCTTTGAAAGAGGAACGAACGTTCCCTAAGAGGCCGACATTTTCACGAAATAAAGGATACATGCCGAACAGAAGAAAATAAAGAGAGACTTTTTTTGGTTATATGATTAAATGGGCCGTTCCTGTTTTATATAAAATTGGGCTTTAACTTTAAATAGGGTTTTTATTTTATTTTTTATATTTTGTAATTTTTCTCTTTTAAATTGCTTAAGTTTCTAGTTGCGTAACTAGGTACAAACTAGGGGCGTATTTTGAGAATTCGCAACTCAATTGCTGAGTTGTGGTAGGATTTTGAGCATAGAGTTAGGTTAGTCGATAGTGGATGTCATGAGTTTACGTATGTAAGCATCTGACTACTTAATTTCTAGTAGAAACCTTAGGGGCAGCACGTAGATAGGGTTTTGCCGAAGCTGGGTAAACATATGTTGTTCTATTTCTGCTTTTATTATTCTGCTATTATCTATGCTGCAATCATTTTATATTTCCGCATTAATTTTTATTATTATTAGTATCACTATATTCACCACCCTTCTAGGGTGAAATCGATCCTACAAGTGGTATCAGAGCTAGAAACAAAAACCAACTTTTGTTTTAAAAATTTGATTTACAAAAACCAATTTTTTTTTTAAAAGTTTGATTTTTAAAATGGCTTCTTTTAATAATGCTTTTGCTGAGGGATACTCCATAGTAAGACCACCTATGTTCGATGGTGAATATGCTTACTAGAAAAATAGAATGAATTTTTTTCTGAAAGCCGTTGATGCTTGGAAAATTGTTCAGACAAGTTATAGGACACCAACTATAATGGTAGATAATTAGGAAATTGAAAAACCGATGGATCAATGGATAGATATTAAAAATAAACTACATAATGCTAATGCTAAAGCTATGAATTCTGTTATCTTTTAATTAGATCAAATTGAATTTAATCGTGTCTCGCATTGTCTAACTGCGAAGGAAATTTGGAATATACTTGAAGTGACTAATGGAGGAACATCTCAAGTCAAGAAATCTCGCCTTGCCATGCTTAGTAGTGAATACGAGAACTTCACAATGGCCAAGGATGAGAATGTCAAAGAGATGTATGGATGACTTTCTAATCTTGTATACAATTCAAAAGCTCTTTGAAAACCATATACAAACTGGAAATAGTCCGAAAAATGCTCAAATTCCATCCACGAAATTCTGAAGCAAAAGTTACTGCCATTCAAGAATCGAAGGATTTGAAATAGATTAAAGTCGACGAACTTATTGGAAATCTCACTAGTTATGAGCATGAAATGAAATTCAAGGAAGAACGTGAAGGAGGTGATGCTTGAAAGAAATCAATAGCTCTCATAGGAACAACCGAAAGTGAAGAAGATGATGATGATGGTGCAGCAGAACTAGCGCTACTAATAAACAGATTCAAAAAGTGGAACCAAAAATACGGAAATCCAGCTCTAAATCAACAATTGAAAAGAAGAATAGTCAAAGTTCTAGACAACCCAGAAGAGCAGGAGATCATATGTCACAAGTGCAACAAACCCGGTCATATCAAACATAATTGTCTACAGAATCAACTCAGCCAGGGAAAGAAACCAAAAACGAGAAGTTTTGCTGCTACTTGGGATGAAACTGATGAAGTTGGTAAAACACTGGTACTGAGAGTGAAAAAGAAAATTTGTGTCTTCAAGGAGAAATAATTGACAGTGATGATAATGAGCCAAGCGAGGTATCAAAACTTACTCATTCGGAATTACTTATATATTTTCAGGAAGTAAATGGCTGTTTTGAACGACTTAGGGAAAAGTATGCTAAAATTGAATCACAAAGAGATAACTTGATAGAAATAAATAAACAGCTTGATCAATTGGCTAAAAACTATCGAAACAAGAGCCCTAAATGTGATAAGTGTCCATCATTAGAAGAAGAGATTAAAAAGGTAGAAATTAAAATTAAATTACTTGAAAGCGAAATTCTGATTTTGAAAGAAAGTGAAAATATTAGGAGATAAAATTCTATTAAAAAGTGCACTCAACTATTAATGAACATGGATCTCTCAAAACACAAGTTCAACAATTGCCTACAACTTTAGGAAAATTTTCCAAAGGAGAATGATCGTTAAATATGCTATTAGGAAAACAAACTGTTAATACTGTTAGACAAGGACTTGGGTATAATTAATCAAAACACGTTAGAAGAAAAAAAAAAGTCAATTTAAAGTGCATGATTTATGGAAAAACTAGATACAATCGCAATATTTTCTGGTATAGACCCAAACACGTGAAAACCATTCCAATTTGGGTTCTAAAAGGCACGAAAATAAAATCTCTTAAAGTCAAGCAAATTTGGGTGCCAAAAGGAACGAATATAATTAGTCTTGGGTCTACACAAACATAGTTTCAAAATCTTTTGCCACTAACAACCATGGACTTAAAAAAAAATAGGTTACAAAATATTTTCTCGTGTAGATGTGGTGGCAGGCTAAGGAACAAAAACAATATTGCTTGGATTTTGGCTATTCTAGGTACACGACAGGCGACAAATCAAAGTTCCTTAGCCTAGTACAAATGTGGCAGAGTCGTAATGAGTAACAACGAAAAATTATCGGTAAAGGTAAAATAGGATAACGGTACATTTATCTTGAATGATGTACTAAATATGAAAATCTGCATCATAATCTGATTTAATTCAGCAAGTTATGTGATAAGATAATGTTGATTATTATTCTGATTCATGCAAAATTGTTGGCAATTATCTTTTTATGCCGAGAACACTATAAGTACTTCTAGAGTCTTTGAACTATTTCATATAGATTTGTTTGGACTACCTATGTTGCAAAGTTTGGTTATAAGAAATGTTGTTTTCTATTGATTGATGATTACTCAAGATATACGTGGATATATTCGTTTATTTTACTACTTCTAGATCTGACACTATGTTCACTAGTAGTTTATTTGCACGGTTTCAATTCAAATCCTTAAGAAATCACATTTTAAAAGCTGTAAAAATGATTTTAAGGTATTTGTTGCACACTCCACAATTTGGTCTAAGATATCTATCTAATGATAACCTTGAGTCAAAGGGAAATTCAGATGCAGATTACACCGGTAGTCAAGTTGATTGAAAAAGTACTAGTGGAACGTGTTTTTTGTTGTGACATTCATAAGTTACATCGCATTTTCAAAGAAAATATCTGCATATTTTTCATTTCAAATGATTTTTAATTAGTAGACAATTTTTTAATTAATACCCCTTCCAGAAAATAGTTTTTGTTGATCTTGCTTCGGATTGGTTTTTTCAGAAAATTTGATTTCATAATTAGTTTTGGATTTGATCTTAAATGACTGCATTAACTAATCTAACTCCCTTACGATTACTGAAAAGATAAATAGTGATTGAAAAGTGATGAATGTTGATATTAATCAAATATTATGATGAGATGGTATATTTAGTAAATTTCTTTAAATATTTAAACAAAATTTATAATAACTTTTGATTGGTTAAAATTCTATGACCATCTCTATTTCTATCATATTTCATCACTCATCAAAATCCAATATAGTATGTCAAAATGTGGTATTTTAATAGAAAATTATTCGTTTTTTTTATTTAATAAAAACATCTTAAGTATTCGCTCTCAATTTAAAGTCCTCACGGTTATGCATGTGTGAATTACTTGGAATTTTTGATTATGTGCTTTCATGCTCATTTAAAAGTTCTCACGATTATGCATGTATGGAACACATATCAAAATTGATTACCAAATAGACAAGTTGATTCTAATCCCATTTAAAAGTCCTCTCGATTATATGTGGTTAGAAGATACTTGAAATTCATTTTTTTATATAAAAAATTGGGAATACTACTAATCTTATTTAATAGTCCTAATGGTTAGAAATGGTTAGTAAATATTAAAAATCATGATATAAATATACCACAAATAGATGCAACTATATGGTTTTATATGCCAACATCACCCTCATCACTCTAAAATGGAATATGCGCCTAACAAAGTATTTATAATTTTTGTTTGATTTTTTATTGAAATTTAATATTTATACTCTATTGGGTATTAATGTTGTATTAATGTCTATCACTTTATCTCTATTTTTCTAACACTATTGCTCTTTTGCTGATAACAAAAAGGGGAGAGAAAAGTTAAGATTTTGGCAAATAAAGGTCAAATATTTTATTTTTTATTTGCATATTCCAATCTAAGTTCATTTGCTTATTTTTGTTTATTTTCATGCATATATGAAGGGGAGCTTTATTGTAGAGAGGGAGCATTCAAATATGAGGAGCAAATAGAGTTCATCAATGACCAAATACATTTAATAAATTCAAAATCTTAAATATATGTTTGTTATCATCAATAGCGGGAGATCGTTGAATATGCTAGTATATGATTTTTGTTTGATAATAGTAAACATATATATATATATATATATATATATATATATATGTGTGTATTCATTTAAATGTACTTGTTATTGTACTATTTTGTTTTCATATGATTAAATAAATATTTGCTGAATAAAATAAATAACACATAATTTAAATTCAAATAGATATTTTATTCAAATAAATATTTTATTACAAATTTTGAATAGTACAAAATTTGAGCTCTCACTATATATATAAAATTTCAATTACAATACAATTTTTAACTATATAATTGTCATTTACATACGCACCTCACTACATATCACTCGTTCACTCATATTTGTTCTTCAACTATATTCCAGCTTGAATCTAGCATCTGAACTATCTGCAAAATGAACATTGATGTAGTAAAATTGAAAAAGAAACATTTTTGCAGTGTAACGTAAAATGTATGTTTTTGAAAATATTATTTACTTTGTTTATTTGTGTTGTTCGTCATCATCTATTTTGAATTCATCTTACACGAACAACTTGTGACATGCACAATGTATGACTATACATGCCACAAGGTCATGTACACCGACAAACACTTGATAAAACGGGAACAATAGATGAGCACAAGGTCAAACTCAGGTGCAATACAAATACATCAAAAAATTATCGAGTACAATTTCTCATGCAATAAGAATCCAAAACAAACATAAAACAAGCCTTGACCAAAAATTCAATGTGAACACATGAAAACAACTCAATTATTCAAACTCAAGGCAAGTACAACAGACACGGGCATGCACGCCACAAGTGCAGACTTCAATTTTAGCATTTTAGGTGAGTGTGAAGGTCACCAGTGAAACAGAATCTCAACAACGCAACGTAAACATGTAGCTACCACCAGACATCATGGTGACAAGCAACACAACCTCGAAATTCAAATGGGTCACATGACAGCATACATGAAATCACAACACATATGCACACGCATCCATATGTTATGTATATATATGGTGATACACATACAAGTAAATAGGACATGATTAAAGAAACTATCAGTAGCAGTTTGAGCACAAGCAATTCAGCATATACAAGTGCACAAGGATAGAAATATAAAATGCACCATACCCACACAAGCACGACGATGTAACAGAGAATATGAATTGAGATCGAAGCTACTTACACAGTGATATTCATATGCAACGACAGCGGGCATAGTTGAGAAATTAGGCCGTGGAAAATTATCAGATGCAAGATGAAAGAACACGAATTGAACAAGTCAAAATCCAGTTCATCTCGGAATTTTAAATGCCAAATTCAAATACCAAAGAAAGGAACCAGAAAAAAGAAATTCAAACTCATGCAGTTACACGTATTTTGAATAATGTCACGAGAAACAAATTCAAAATCCTAGATAGAACGATGCCAAATCCAAAACAAACGCAAGCCGTGGTGACCAGGCAAGCATAACCGAAGAATATACGAATTGAAAAAGTTAGAAAACATCATCAACATTCGATTACAAATCAATGGCCGAGCATTGCAATTTGAAGAATTCAAATTGAATTATACGAACGTAAACTAAGGGTTTCAATCCCTATATATATCCCCTTAACAGCATTGGAAAAAAATCATAGGTTTGAGTTCAAGCAAATCATAGAGCCAAGTTTTAAAACTAAATCCCAAATCAATAACTCGAATCAAGTCGAGCATAAGCAAATTAGAAATGCAAAACACATACCACTTTTATCATTCGAGCTCGATGCACTGGAGCAGCCATACCCAAATCAAAGCCATAAGTTGATTGACGAAGCAAACTGAAGAAAGATCATCATTCAATCAAATAATTTGAATCGACGACATCAGTTTCTCAAAGCCCTAAATTTTTGAAAGGGGAACGAACGTTCTCGAAGAGGTAGACATTTTCACAAAGTAAAGGATACGGGCCGAAAAGAAGAAAAATAAAGGGAGACATTTTTGGTTATATGATTAAATGGGTCGTTCCTATTTTATATAAATTTGGGCTTTAACTTTAAAAATGCTTTTTATTTTATAGTTTTTATATTTTGTAATTTTCTATTTTAAATTGCTTAAGTTTCTAGTTATGTGACTAGTCTACCGGGCGTAGTTTGAGAATTCGCAACTCAATAGCTAAGTTGTGGCAGAGTTTTGAACGTAGAGTTAGGTTAGCCGATAGCGGGTGTCACGAGTTTATGTGTGTAAGCATCAGACTAATTAATTTCTGGTAGAAACCTTGGGGGCAACACGTTGACAGGATTTTGCCAAAGTTGGGTAAATCTGTGTTGTTCTATTTCTGCTTTTATTATTCTGCTTTTATTATTCTGCTATTATCTCTGTTGCAATTATTTTATATTTCTGCATTAATTTTTATTATTATTAGTATCACCCTATTCACCCCCTTCCCTCTCTATGGAGAAATCAATCCTACAGTCCGCTTAAGAATAATGAAATTTTTGTGAATGGGATGCAACCAGAGTTCCATCATGAGATGACCAATCATCTTATGGTACATTCACCAACATTATTAGCATGGCTTTGAGGTTTGAGGCTCTTGAAAGGGTGTAGTGCCAGCAGTATGTGCCAAGCCTTTATCATTTATGCTAGTTGAAGGCAAGTCAAACTTCAAGTGCAAGTTTAAGGGAAAGAAGTAGGGTGCATTGAAGAAACCCGAAGATGGGGCTCCAGCATAGAAGAAGCAGACCAATTTGACCAACGTTCTTTGTTTCAAGTGCAATAGGATGGGTCATTTTGCAAATTATTGCCCAATTGCCACATGTTTTAGCTGCGACCAGCAAGGAAACATAAAGAATGAGTGCCCTTTTCCTAAGAAGGGTTCTTAAGAATAGACTTTTAACATTGAAGAAATAACATCCACTTCTTTAGGTCAAAAAGGGAAGCAAGTTTTGCAAGGTACATTATCCATCTATGGTATTCCCGTAAGGGTGTTATTTGATATAAGGGCTTCCCGTAGTTTTATTTCTTATGATATAATGAACAAACTAAACCTTAAAAATGTTATCGTAAGTAATCCTCTTTGTATGTCAAACCCAATTGTAGGTCCAACAAATTTTGACACTATGTGTCTAAATGTTCCTATTTCTTATCCAAATCATCTCTTTCCTTTTGACTTGTTTGTTCTTGGGTTCATGTGTTTTGGAGTATTGTTGGGAGTGTATTGGTTGGACTGTGGTAGAAAGTTCGTCAAAGTTAGTGATGTTAGAGATGTCGGTGTTGATATTAGTTGTAAAGAACCTAATTTAATGAGCGGTTTTCTCTATTAACTCAAAATGGCTAAAGTGGAGCTAGGAGATGTGTCGGTTGTTCAAATTTCATTGATATTTTTGATGAGGTGAAAGGTTTATCTCTTTATCATGAAGTGGAGTTCCATATTGACTTGGTTCTGGGAACAAACTTATTGTACAACCCCTACGAAGGATGTCTTCGAAAGAGAAGAAGGAATTAGCTTATGACTTATTGTAAAAGGGCTTGATCTGACGCAGTACCTCGAGTTGGGGATCTCTAGTCGTCTTTGTTACAAATGTGGACGATTCTCTAAGGTTATGTGTCGACTGTGGGGAGTTGAACTAAAGGACTATCAAGAATAAATGTCTTTTGCCAAGGATCGACGATATGTTTAATGAAATCCACGATGCTTGGATATTTTCTTAATTAGGTCTTGCCACCGGTTTCCACCGATTAAGGGCGATAGAGGAGAGTGTTCCCTTAGGAGCTTTCTGGCTTAGAATATTTCTACGAGTGGTTAGTTATATCGTTTGGACTGACTAATACACCCGCTTATTTTGTGGGCTTAATGAATTAGGTATTTCTAGATATTCTTAATAAATTTATTCTAGTCTTTATTGATGACATTCTTATCTATTCAAAAATTGAGGAGGAGAACAAACATCATATCCATGTCATACTCGATACCTTAAGAAGCCATGTGTGGAAGGCTAAGTTTTTTGAATGTCATTTTCGAAGATCCAAAGTTAGGTTTGTAGGGCATGTTATTTCGGGAGAAGGCATATTGGTGGAGCCAACTAAAGTAGTTGCGGTTCAAGACTGGAGGAAGTCCAAAAGTGCAATGGAATTTAGAAGTTTCTTGGGATTGGCGGGTTTTTACTGTAGGTTTATCAAGGACATCTCGAAGATTTCTTCTTATCTGATGAAGTTAACAAAGAAAGATGTTAAGTTCGTTTGGCCTTCTACATGTGGCATTCATTGAATTGAAAGTGAAGTTAACTAAAGATTTTGTTTTAAGCATTCCAGATGGTAGCGATGATTTAACCGTGTATATAGATGCTTATGGAACCGGATTGGGTGCAGGTTTGATGCAACATGGGAAAGTTATTGCTTATGTGAGTTGGTAGCTAAAGCCGCAAGAGAAAAATTATGCCACACATAATTTGGAGCTTTTAGCTGTTGTCTTTGCACTAAAGATGTGAAGGCATTATCGTTTGGGTGAAACGTTAGAGTTATACACCAACCAAAAATCCTTAAAGTACCTTTTTACCCAGAAAGATTTGAATTTGAGGTAGCAGAGACGACTGGAGTTTCTAGCTTCTTATGATCTAGAGGTTCTTTATACCCTTAGAATAGCAAATGCATTTGCTTATGCATTGAGTAGGAATATAGAAATGGTTGCAAACCTTAAAGTTAAGCCAGTATTGTTAGAGAGGATTGCATCTAGTCAAGAGGCAGATCCTATTTTAGCTCAAATTAAGAAGGATGTTGAAGAAGGTGTTGTTTCTAACTTTGAGATTGATCTCTAGGGCATATTGAAAATGAATGGGTGTATTTGTGTTCCATATTTTGATGGACTTAGGCAAGAAGTTAGTCAAATGCCACCTTCAAAGTTATCTTTTCATCTAGAAGTGACCAAGATGTTCAAGGATATGAAGAGGGTATTTTAGTGGAAGGGGATAAAGCAAGATATTTCAATCTTTGTGAATTGTTGCGCAAAATGCCAGCAAATTGAGAGTGACCGCAGAAGACAGCTAGACTACTTCAGCCACTTGAGATCCCAAAGTGGAAGTGGGAGAAGATCTTCATGGACTTTATTCATGGGCTTCCTAGGTCGAGAAGTGGCAACGATGACATTTGGGTTATAGTCGATCGACTGACCAAGAGTTCCCATTTTATTCTTGTTAAGCCGACTTGGATTGTTACGAGTCTGGCGAGTTTATGTGTGTAGGAGACTGTAAGGCTCCATAGGATTCCTTGTAGTATTGTAAGTGACCAACCCCTGATATTCACTAGCAGATTCAGGGAGGGATTGTAGACTGCATCAGGGACTAAGCTAAGTCTGTGTACAGTTTACCATCCCCAAACAGATAGGCAGACAGAGAGAGTGAACCGGATCTTGGAAGATTAGTTACAAGCATGCATTCTAGACTTCGGGGGTTCTTGGGAAGATTATTTACCCTTAGTCAAATTCACTTAAAACAACAACTATCAAGCAAGCATTGGTATGGCGCCCATTCGAAGCTCTTTATGGCCATCTATGACATTCTCCTTCATGTTGGTTGAATCTGGAGACAGACTTATTCTTGGACCCGACATGGCCTTAGAAGCCAACGATAAGGTAGTTGATAGTAGAAGAAAGATGAAGGAAGCACAAGATCGCAAAAGTGTTATGCATATCAAAAATGCGAGGATCTAGAGTTCTCATTCGGAGACTTAGTATTTGTAAAATTCCCTCCTTTTAGAAGTGTCGTGAGGTTTTGGAAGACAGGGAAGTTAACCCCTCAATATATTGGATCTTTTCCCATAGTGGACCGAATTGGTAGACTTGCATATAAAGTGGAGTTACCGGATGGGCTATCAGATATGCATAACGTATTTCACGTATCTCATTTACGTAAGTATGTACACGATCCTTTGATGATAGTAGAACCTACACAACAGTTTGATTTGGTGGCCTATTCATATTGTCGCTCGAGTTATAAAGCAATTAAGGAAGAAGGTTGTGAATCTTTTTAATATTCAGTGGAGTGGAGATGTTGGAGATTATACTTAGGAAAATGAGGACTACATTAGGGATTCTTATCCTGAGTCGATGTAGTTGTTGTTTTATTTTGTTGTTTCTTTTTAGTGTACTCACTAGTTGTGTGAGGTCACTTTCCTTGTATCTTTATGTGGTATATATGATATCGTTTGGTTTTCTTTGATATCCTAAGTTTATGTGATTACTTTCGAGGATGAAATTTCCTTTAAGGAGGGGAGGATATAATGACCCGTAATTTAATCACTTTGAACTTGAATGGTTAATATGTTTTTAAATGGTTAAACAATGGATTTTATAACTAAAATAAATTTTGGGTAAGATTTTTCAAGTAAGCTTTTAAAACTGATGTGAAATGTTAGTTTAAAGATGGTTCGAATTATAAGCAGTTCAGGGTACCGATTTATTTGAGAATAAGAAGACTATTATTTTTCTTTCCTAATAAAACATAATAATATAATTATTTGCCTATAAAACAAGAAAGAATTATTAACCTTTCTTAATAAAATAGAATAGTATATTCACTTACCTAATAAGACAAAATAGCGTAATGATTATTATATTACATGCGAATGCTTGCCATTGGACAAAAATATGGTCGAATGAGGTTATGCCATGTGGATGGTTGCTATTGGATCAAAATCTGGTAGAATCAAGTTAGACCATAGTTGATAAGGAGGATTCATATTGGACAAAATATGGTCAAATCAAATTAAGGCATAGGGATGTTTTCTACTACACCAAAATATGGTCGAATCAAATTTGGTCATAAGGTTGGTTTCTATTGGACCAAAATCTAGTCGAATCAGGTAAGGCTATAAGAAATTACTAAAGTACCCTTCTCTCACCTATAAATACCCAATTCCATATCTCATTTTAGTCCATTCACAAACTAAACAAAATAACTAAATTTCATCACCAAAGGCGAAGTATTCCATGTCTTCGGCAAAGCAAGTAGGAAGTGAGTATATTCCTTGCTTTTCATAGTTTAGTGAGTATAACTTATTTTGAGTATAATTTAATTATTTTACAGTGAGTGTAATCTTAATCTCTTTCCTTTGATTCGTTTACAATTTAATAAATGTTGTGTTAACCATCGATTGTAAATTATTAATAATAATGGATATGTTATTATTCTTGTTTGGTTGTTTGATTTGTGCTCGGCCAATGTAAAAAGTATAAGATTTAATTTCAAAATATGATTGTATTTTAACCCCGATAATTGATATCTTGTACCAATTTCTATACCTGTCTTTTTCTCGTTAATCTAAGACAATTTTTGCTTTTTTAGAGCATTGATATCCTTTATTAGAAATGACTAAATAAAGAACGAGTAGTGGCCAAGTTATGTGGGGTTGCTTTCATTAGGGTATTGTTACATCTACCATAGATCGGTTTTGGTTGCATGTGCATGGAGATGTGAGATACTCGAATAATCTGTAAGGTGGGCAAGGTCCGGCTTGGAGGTTTTTAGGAGCCATTGTAGTTCTTAGGTATATTTTCTAGATGTATACTTTCTAAAAGGGGGTGCACCCTCCTAGTCATCATTAGAAAATTTCATTTTCCTTATTTTTAGTTCAAACCCTTGGATTGGTTCTTTCTTCATTGCATCAGGAAGCTGTCTTGTGCTCTTTGCAATGTTTACTTATTTGTCCATTCTTTTATGCTTAGATGTTGTTCTTATAAGGGTATACTCATTCCGTGTTTTGCGGCGTGGTCTCGTAAGTTATTTTGTATGTTCATTTGTTTTATTTGGAGATAACTCATACCAGACTTATTGTGTATCCCGAGTTGTTTGTTTTCTCTAAACTCTCGGGTACTCATTTATATTTGAGTAGTGTAACAAGCCTGTTAATGATTATTTAATTAACTAATTATTTATAAAATTTTGATTTCAAATTGGGAATTTAATAGAGAAATTTTAGTGAAAAATTTGTTTAATTGGTTTTTAATAACAATAGAAATGAATTTATAGAACTTTAATGGATTCTTAGTTAAATTAAAAAGATTTCTAAATTTGATATAAAAATATACGATGTGAAATAAATAAGTTTTTGATACTTCTTTATGTAATTTAATTAGTCCAAACTTATTCCTATTTTGATTTTATTTGTTTGGACTTTACTAATTTTGAGCCCATTAGTCCTTAACCAAATTACCTTTCTTTAATCCCACTTTTGAAGTTCTTACTTCCTTGTACGTTTATTTTCAGCTAAGAAAAAGAAAGCAACCTAGATCTTCTCCTTCAACCCTAGTTAAATCTAAATCAATTCATGCAAAATTCGTAAATTCTTGCTTAGGGAGGTATGTATCATACTCTACATTCTCTATCTAAACGAACCATGAATTTGATAATTTATGTTGGTATTTATTTCTGAATTTTTTGAAATAGCAGCTATCTGGATAAAAATTTGTTTTCAAATTCAAAGGAGCAACAGCGTTTATCTTCCGATTCAAGGTCAAAAGTTCTCTTACAATGCTACATTTAATAATGGACGTTAATATTGAAACCATGGCTGGAATTTGCTCTGCACCTATTCTCTTGTTTGCATACGTCCTTAGCATAGAAATGCCCTTGCAAATGAAGCTACCGCCATTTATTGTTTAAATGAGCAACAGCACTATGAAGGAAAGCATATATATATATATATATATATATATATATATATAATATGTTAGTTTTCGAAAATAATTGATGCTGATAGGAATGAAAATTTGACAGCAATGATATAAAGATTGCTTTGTTCATTTGGTACATTCTTACATACTTTCTCTTGTTCGACTTGGATGTTTTCCTTCTTTGTGTATAATTCAGTACATTGCTGTACACCACCATTAATTGCTTGTAATATGGATGTCATGCTTTATGCATTTTGAGTGGACACGTCCCTACAATGTATGTTGCTATTTAGGCTGTTCTTTCCTTGTATGCTTGTAGGCAGGGCCGGTTGATGGGCTAGGCCTAATAGGCATATGCCTAGGGCAACCCCCCATAGTGGGGCAACCTATCAATTAGACAAAAAGAAAAAAAGTTTGTTAAAACCCTAAACCCACTCGTGCTCTAATTACTCTCCACCTATAAGCAGTTGCAGTTCCACTGCAATCAACTTCTACATCCCCTGTCCATGTCCATCAACGCAACGCGCGCGTCAGTGCACCATCACCCATCAATTATTCCAATTTCACTACCTTTATCATTTCATTTGATGAATACTTTTATAGCACTATCTTTTTTACACCATTTGATTAGTTTTTTTGCTGTTAATTACGCGATCATGTCCCCCTTTCCTTCTTTTGCCATTAGTCTTCTCGACTTGCTATTTGAGTGATTAGATAAATTTAATTGGTTGATTTGATTCATTTGTTCAATGTTTTAGGTATTTTTAATCCTCTTCTGCATATTTTTTCTAATGTCAAAAATAATGCATACAAGTTTTTTGTTTTAATTCCTGTGTGGTTTATCAGTTATATCAACTAAAATTATATCTGTGTTAAGAATGTTAGTATATAGTATATACTATAGGTGATATAAACGTAAATTTTGATGTTGATTATTATATGTCATTTAATCTCTAAAAAATTAGTCTAGCTTATATTTATCTTACGAACTTAACGATTTTTTGAAATGGCAATACCTTTTCTACATTCGATCTATTTTTTGAAATGATGATACCTTTTCTACATTCAGTCGTTCATTATTGTTTACGCAATTTATTACAAATTGAATTAAAGTTGAAAGATTTGTAATATGAAAGGAATCTGGATATATATACATATATGAAAAGAATCTGGATATATATACATATATGAAAAGTTGAATTAATCATAACACATTTCATACTCATATGTGCATCTCCATGGTGTCTTAAACAAAAATGTTTATTTTGATTCAATGATTTCTCTCTGTGCTAGTGAAACAACAATATCTGAATGATGACACATTTACCTTTATTATTGCAGTATATATGCTACATGTCATGTATTTTTTTAATTTCCTCTTGATTTGTGGCTTGTTCGAACACATATTCATCTTTAGCGAGAGGGGTACCTATTAATGAAATATATCAGCAGTATACCACAATTTTTGTTTCCTATGCAAACTCAAGGGAAAAAATTATTTTTTATGTTAAAAGGCAACAAAATTATTTTGTTGCCTTGGGCAACCCAATGTTCCGAGCCGGCTCTGCTTGTAGGCGTACAACATGTCCTGCCACGTTTTATGCACAATAATAGTTGAGAAGGAAATATGTTGTCTTAGTATATAGTGAATTTAGATTTTTGCAGCAGACTTCTCAACGGTTGAGTTTAAAAAATTTGATATATATTTCAAAGTGTTCATTTTTTACACCATATATATAGCCATGTTGTCGTGTGTGTGTGTGTGTATATATATATATATATAATATATACTAGTTCATTTTTACATAGCTATACTTATGAATAGCCAAAATGATTTCGTCCCTGACAATTGTTTTGCCTGTACTATGACAAATATACATATATTATTTTATTTGTACACAGCTAAACTTTCAACTAACGAAATATATTTCATCCCTGACAATTGCTTGCCTATACTACCATATCAAATATATTAACAAGTACCTAGTGTACTAGCCTAGCTTTTCATAGATAAAAATATGTACAAATATATGTATATAAACTAGAAATGCCCATGTTCAATAGTACTTTGTTTTCACACACAAAGTGTACTTGTCTCACTTTGGTAAATTTCAAAAATTTGATGACTGTACATCTTATTGTTGAATCGCACTACTAGCCAACTGTAAATTTCGAAAAAGGCACACCTAGCCATTTTCAAAATTTCCATTTGCTACGCATTATTTTATTTCTTTATTTCTTCCTTCTTGTACTACTGTGTGCCTATGCATAGTTGATTGGTACATCAGTGCAGAAGCATGCTTTCATTATTTTCGATTTCATGGTTGCCATAGTCATGGATTAAATGACTTGTACAAAAACTATTCACTTTTGTATCATATGCCTTTGCTTCTCAATCTATATAGCATAATTTAACTGAAATTATATATAATATATAATTGTTGAGTACAATATTTTGTGTTTTAAAGTTTGAATTTTTTTGTAAGTTAGTGTATGTAAACATTGTTTTGATTCAAAGAATTTAGTTTTAAAAGATTAAAATACGGATTTCTAAATTTTCATAAAGGAAGTTTTTATTTCAAGGAAGTTCTATATTAAAAATCAAACATTTTATTGTTTTCATTTATTTTGCAAATGAATCAAATTTGACTTCTATTTCAATTGAATTTCGTGATTTTCTATGAAACAAAGGATTTAAATAACGATTAAACTGTCGGATTGGTATGAGACATTTCTTACAATTCTTTCATTTATTTCAATAATTTGTTGAATAGAGTTTATAGTGGGAATTGCTTGCTTTTAGTAAATACTCGAATTTACTAGTTGGTATGAGATAGTTAGACAAATTCTTGTGATTACTTGGGTGACAATAATTAAAACTGAGAGTTATATTATGTTAGGGTGTTCGAATTTCAGATCGATAGATCCCTAAGAGAAGATAACTCATTTTTCATCGATTTGAGAGTCGATTATTTTTAGATTTGGGTAGGCTGATCTCTTTCGGAAGATCTGTTATGGTGTAAATACAACTTTCTCTTTCGTAAGATAAATTTTTACACGCATCATAATCTATAGATACTACAACCTATCAGTTTATTTTGTTTTATATAGTTTGACTATGTCTTCCTCTTTCGGTAGGTAAATTTGCATAGGACAGATTGATTACACGGCTGCTCTTTTCTTTGAGCGGTGTTCTTAATCTGCAGTCTCTTTTGGTAGGCTTCCTTTCTATGTAGCGCGTCTCCATCGGAAGATTACGTGTCACTGTATAAAACTGATAGACGACTACCATTATTATTTTATTATTGATGGTTATTTCTTCAAAGATTTTAGCATGGATATTCTGTATCTTTTATGGCTCTAAGGAATCTTTAATTTTTCATCACCAGATTTTGGGATGATAGTCTATTGAGACTTGATAAATGTTTATGACATGGTGATTTCGTTGATGTGCCTTTTTTGATGATTTATTTTCAGGCATTTTTATACTATGACTTATCTTATTGTTGTTAGTTATATACTTATATCATCAGTATCTCATCCTTTTATTTGGATACAGCCTAACATGTTTATTATTTTAATACTCAGGTCAGGTCGAGCTTCTACAAGTACCGAGACTCATTGACTGCGAACGTTTTTCTAGCTTCGGAGTTGACATTTTGATATTTGAGTTTAATCTTTCATGTATATAGTGACATCTAGGGTTGCATGTCAGATATATTGTTTAGTAGTCAATGTGTGGACAGTATACTTTGGATGACGTATATATTATGAGTCTAGTACTAATATTTTATAAACTCATACTTTATGATGTATATGATGTATATCGTTATTCTATTGTGATCTATATAACCCTGATGTTAATTTTGATATAATATACTGTTTTAAATATTTTAAATCAATTTATTTGTTACTTTGTATTAATATTGTACACGTTAAAAAATTTCGGTTCAGATACTCAAAAAAGTAACAAAGACGTGTCGGTGTTAGTATAAAGATATATTCACATTTGATCACCCCTACACAGCCGTATTCTCCGTATTATTAGAAAATATTTCATATAACGTTCTTTAATAATATGGGTATAACGGTGGGGTCGTCACACGTCGTCCGAAAGTGAAAGATTTCTTTGGGCTCTTTTAAAGATGGTGGTGAGTAGGAGGCTACTTAACCATCTAGCTATTTATTTCTATTGTTATGAGATGTTGGCTTTGTGTACATATTTTATATCAATGTAGGTTGTTATAACTGCCTAGGCAGATGTACTACTTTTGTTATAACTCTGTTAACTCCATGTTGGGAAGTAACCTTATGTACTATCTTACTGTTACGTAATATTTAACCGTTTCGTTATGAGGTTTCTATTTCATTCTTTTATTTTACCCAATGACAAATTGCCTTTCGAATGCTTGGGCAACGGCATATGCCTACCGTTGATATATTAAGTGTCGTTCCCAAGGGTCAGAAAGGAGGGTCGTCACAGCTACCCTGCCATTTAGACTAATCAGATCCTTCGGCTTCTTTGGGATTCCCATTCCTCTTATGACCTCAACCTTTTTAGGGTTTGATTCAATGCCACGTGCACTTACTATGTACCCTAGGAACTTTCCCGACTAGATGGAAAATATACATTTAAAAGGGTTTAGCTTAATTTGGTATTGCCTTAGGACTACGAAGGTCTGCTCAATGTCTTTGATATGGTTTGGTGCTGCTTTGGACTTAACTAGCATGTCAACTACATATACTCCATATTCTTTCCAATATGTTAAGCAAATGTATATTATTGAGCAACCTCTGGTATGTTGCCTCCACGTTCTTGAGTCCAAATTGCATGATCTCGTAGCAACATAACCCTTTACCTGTCACAAAACTAGTGTGTTCCTGGTCTGGTTCAAACATAGTTATCTGATTGTATCTCGAATATGCATCCATGAATAAAATTAATTCATGCCCACTGGTCACGTCTACTAACTAATCAATCCTTGGTTAGAGGAAACTATCTTTTGGGCAAACCTTGTTGAGATTGGTGAAGTCTATGCAAGTCCTTCATTTCTCATTAGGCTTTCTTAAGAGTACTGGGTTGGCAATTCACTTTGGGTAGTATACTTCCCTAATAAACCCATCTCCTTTAACTTCTTCATTTAGGGCATTATACCTTTCCTAGTCTAGAGTTCTATGCTTTTGTCTAATCGGGTGTGCACCTGGGCTAATGTTTAGTGCATGGAAGATGATGGATGAGTCTAGTCCTACCAGGTCTCAATGAGACCAACAAAATACATCTATTGACCTTTTTAGGAAGACTCAGTTCATCTCGTGCCTTTGATCTAAGGTTCTTTTCTATCTTGAGCACATTTGCAGGGTCCTCTAGATCTACATGTATGTCCTTAAGATCATATATAGGCTTTAATTCTTTTCTCGTCACCCCGAACCTTAGGTCTATCTCACTTTTCGACTCTTCTTGGGTGGTGAGTTCATAGAAGTCACTTGTTTCTAAGCTTCCTTAGAGAATACTACACATAAACTGAATTATATCCATCGATGCCAAACATGTGCGTATATATTCTCCCCTCTTTTTTCTTAGGTTTTATGCTTCACTGTTAGTTTAAGAATTGAATACATGCATATTTTTATGTACGGGTTTGACTTTTATTTTGTTGTTATCATTATAAATATCAAAAGAGATAGTGGAATAGTCTAAAACAATTTTATTGCTATAGTTAAGAGTTACATTGTATAGATCCCTAGCTAAAAATTATTTCTCTCTCAGCGGTCCTATTCTTGTTGGAGTGTTGGATTTCATGAGCAAATATTTTTGAGAGATGATTTCGCCTAGTTCAATTGGGATAGGTCTTCCCAAGAAAGCATTGTATGGTGAGGGCTGATCGATGTTCAAGAAACTTGCATAAACTGCCTTGTGTGACGCGGCACTTCCAACTGTAACGAGCAAACGCACTGATCCAACTAGAATGGTACAAGTATTGTTGAAACCAAAGATCGATTCAGGGTGGGTTTCTGGATTATTGACGGTAATTTCATTTGATCATAAGAAGCCTTGAAAATGATGTTTATTAAACTTCCATAATCGACAAAGACTTTCTCCAGAGTACAATTTGATATCTGTACTGTAATGATAAGTGGGCTTTACTTATGGGAACACAGCTCCTGCTAGGAATGGCAATGGGGCGGGTTGGGGCGGGTTTTTAGTGCCCCATACCCGTCCCAGATTTTTTAGACCTCGCCCCAGACCCGCCCCGTAGACCCAGTGCGAGTATGGAATTTTGCCCCGTACCCGGGACCCATACGGGTCAGGGTAGACCCGACCCGCCCTGAGACCCGATGAGTCTCATGTATTGATTAAAAATTATGTACCAACGTATATATATTTATTTTTTTATACTCGTTATCACCAAATAATACATGAAATACAAATAACAACGTGTCTAAGGAAAGTTAATAAAAATGATGTGTACAATAACAATTCAGAAAATATATACAAATGTTATTGTATAATTATCAATGACGCAACTTAATACTCTAATTTTTTATATAGATTATTTATTGGAACATTTTAATATCCATGCTAGAATCACTTATATCTAAGAAGATTAATAAATCATTATAGTAATAAAGCAATTTCATGAGATGTTAGTAGTGTGGGTCGGGTTTGGGCGGGTCAACCGAGCCCCGACCCGACCCTAGACCCGGAGCACTCAAGAACGGGTCACGGGTCTACCCGCCCCAATGACTCAATGGGGCGGGTCTGGACGGGCCAAAACAGGAGTGGGTCGACCAGATTTGGACCCTAGACCCGCCCCATTGCCATCCCTAGCTCCTACTGCATCAGCTGCCGTGAAGGTTATTTCTAGTGTAGGTTTCTATTTGAAATGGAAGGTTGTCTTCTGGGTCCTAGCGTCATGCTCATATTTCTCATGTGCCTTTTTTTCTTCTACTAACGAGGTGTGTTCCCCAATGGATTGAACTTATCAGGTTTAATGGGTTGCCAACTTGGTGTTATTAGAGTCTGAAGTTAGATTTCTGATCTTATCGCCACTATTTTCCCTCTGGAAGCTACACAAGCAACCTTTATAATCCTCTCTACCTTATTCTTTAGATGTCGACATTTATTAGTCGAGATGACTTATCAGTTGATGACCATTTGCTCGGTGAAAGCAGCAGTATGCTCCACGTTGGTTTTGCTTTGGTTTCTTTCCCTTATTCGGCACATTATATGCTAGCTCGGCTTTACTCATCTCATATATCCGCCTGAGTGTATGAATAAGGGGGGTTTTTGTAGCGAGGTTTAGCTCATTCTGCTACTTTACGAGTAGGTGACATCCATTTGCCCCCTTTTGTTGTCATCACCATGAGCGAAAGTTCTATGAGATTGTGCTACAAAACCCGGCTTCCTCCATCCTGATGTAACCAGATGCCCTTTCATAAAAAGCTTCATGCTATGGCAAGAATTTCAGCTGTTTTTATCCTATATAGTAGTTCCTCTCCTAATTCAGACCCGAGCCACCATTAATAATGCTTCTTTGCTGGGTGCCCTAATCCGAAGAGCTTTTGCTTTCAAGCGCTTGATGAAATTGCATAGCCTTTCGTTGTCTCCCTTCTTCACACATGATATGGTATTGAGAGTTAGGGAGGTTCCCGAATTTAATTGCCTTAGAAAATCGGTAGATAATTGCCTCCAAGATCGGACTTCTTCTCATCTGTATCTTCTAATCAACCACAATGCAACACCGGATAAGTATACATGGAACAACTTGCATCGGGCCATCCTTCCGACTATCAGGATATCCATGAAGTATTCAAAAGTGCCGAGGTGATCCTGGGGTTAATAGTTTCGTCAAAACTATCAATTGAAGGGGCTTTAAAGTTATCAAGAAAATCTACCTTAATAACGATCTTACTGAAAGGGGAGCAAATTCCCCCCTCTATTTTCTCTCCACTACTCTACCGACAGATCCTTGCTAACTGCTCTACCCAAGTTTTTTGTTGATGGATTTCACGTTTTCTTGGGACAACCTAGGATGGATTACTATTAGATGTGGTATCCATATCGTTTTTAAGGGACCGAGTTTGTTTTTCGAACAACATGGGGTTTATGTTGGCTATCTTGGTTTTTATCCAAGGGTTAGCATAGATTTTTCCTTTCAACTTGGCATCAGAATTTAGTCCAGCATCACCATTCCCATTTATAGGAGTGCCATTATCATTCCCTTATTGGATATCATGGGCAGTAAGGGAAGAAAGGCAGTGAACTGTGGAGTAGGGAGGTGAAGATAGTCTGCAATTGACGTGTTGGGACATTGTTTTCTCTAATCCTTCCATGTGTTGGTTTATTAGTGTGTAAAGGATTGGAATGCAGGCAAGATGGGATCTACGGGGACCTAGATTAAAGATTCCACTTTATATTTGGTTTTCAAAAGTATAAGCGAGTTATTGGCTGTCTCGCTGCCAAGTGTAAAGGTTCTTGGATTAGAGTGATAGGTCATTCGATAGGATTCATTGTATGTGGTGTAAAAGGTCACTGGACGTGGGAAATGAATGGAGATTCATGATTTCCTTCTAGTGCCAAAAGATGTTGGTAAACCTTTTTGTCTTCCAACTCCTCAATTAAGTGTGAAGAAATTAACATGCTAATTACCTCAAAGGTTTGAATTAGGAAAATTAAGTAATATCAATTTTTCCATGATGTAGTGATTATACTTTTGCATTTTTACACAATTAAGTGGTTGCACATTAACTGTTTGTTATAATGCCAAGTCCAACTAGTACATACAAATAAGGTAAGATTTAGTACTGAAAACTAAATAGGAAAATAACAAAAGCAAGAAATAGAAATGGACATAGGGAATTTACATGGTTTAGATATTAAGGAATCCTACGTCCATGAGGGAATATCTCTTTCTTTCTTTTTCATCAGTTTGGCACAAGTTTCCATGGTAGAGAGTAAAGTACAACCTTAAATGTGTTTGAAAAGATAAAAAGGTGAAAAATCTCTTCCATGCTATAGTGCCTTTTCTATATATCGTACCAAGATGTACGCAGATTGCTAGAATTCTTTTCTCACCGTTATGCTTCAACCCTAGGATTTTGACAGATGTCGTCTATGCATGCACTATGTTCCACATATCTTGATTGTTGACGTTTCTTTGGCGGGAAGTTTGAGGTAAAGATGGAAAATCCTGAAATTAGAATGAGAACTTTCGAAATTGTGGTGGGAGAATTTAAATTTGAATTAGCTTTGTATGTGAGTCCTTGACAGAAGACGTTAAGTATTATTCGTTGGCTTCGAGATACTGTCATCTCACCTGTACTGACTGATATATGATGTTTGTATGATGTCGTGGTGCTTGTATCTTTACTACTTATCTTATTTGCACTTGTTTGTTTGACATCGTATCGGGGTGAAGTTGCACTATCTCGCCTTACCTTAAGTGTTAGTTTGCTATGTTTGCAGATGTTTGCATATGTGATTCAATTCGATCTCATTGCTGATGTGCATAGGTCGTTGATGAAGGAAGAGGGGTTGGTACCTCTATTGTCTAACTGTGAGTGTGGATCTATGTTGGAGCGCTGTTTGAGTGACCTTGTGCGTAGCCCTATGGAATGCACCTTGACTTCTTGCGGTACTTCTTAGGTTGCCCTCAACATGTGTAGCTCGGATCCATTTCTGAAGGTGCTAACAGAGAATGAGTTTTTGCTAACAGTGCAAGATAGTTACCTACGCACTTTAGCTTGTACAAGCAATATATCATTGCTTTGTGCGCTAACCTTTTTTGACTGGAATACATTGTATTACCGAAGCCGTAGATGGCATGGCTAAGTAGTATCCATGTTTTGCTCTTTTGCTTCGTGCATTGCATTTGCCTTTTGCTCCATGTAACAATGTAAGATGTTGAGGAATACAACATAGTGTTGAAACTTAAGGGATGGGCGTAGATCTGATATCTTAGCGGCTTGTCTTTTGAACATAGTATTTCATCCCTCTTTTTGCTTATTTCATCTTGATTTTAATTACAAGGGTCGTTTTCTTGGCTCCACACCTTATTCTTTTCTCCTTATGATAATGCGAGCAATGTGGATGCAACAGGCACGATAATGCTTAAGCTAGCCATGATCGGAACCCAATATATTGATGACAATAATTCAACCAATATTAATAATCAAATGATGATTAGTTGAATGATAACCTAATAAGTAGCAAAGTGAAAATCTTTATTGTGATGGTTAGGTAATAAGTTCAATAGAAGGATTAAGGCTGCATGGCATCCGAAATTGAAAGCGAAGGTTATGGCCTATGTGGCATGTGACGAACCGCCTTTCTAATCCCAGAATAACTTATCATCAATAAGAAAGAAAGGGATAGAAATAGAAAATAATAGAAGGAAAGAATAACAACATCAGAATCTCACAGCGGAATGGAAATATATCAACATAACCATTACATAGTTATACATACATCAGAGTTATACAATATTATATAACAGGACTGTCATATACATATATGTCCATACATACATTCAAAATACAGCATACACTAACTACACAGCGGAACTACATATATAGATACATACGTCTGGTCTTCTTCCCAAAGCTTCTCCAGAAAATCAACACTCCCAATACCTATCACTTGGCTACTCATAAAAATTTGAGTACCCAAGAGTTTATGAAAACACAATATATAAACTCCGGGTCAGACATGGGTCTGGTATGAGTAAACAGGTTAAATTGTTTAACTTTGAAAATCATTTGAAATAAAGGTATCACGTAAGACTTCCCATAAATAAATACGAGTAAGTTTTTACCTTACGCTAAGCAAAACATTTTATAGGAAATTCAATGATATTATAATAGTGTCTAGGGTTTTCAAGCAAAAAGAAAATAGCCGAAATTGTTACATCTATTAAATTCCAGCTACTAGCCACGAAAGTGGGTAATACAAATCAAAACCGTAGGGTCTCGTAGGGAAAATGGGTTTCCAACAATGGCAGGGCTACTGGGGTACCGCCCGTCACAGTATGGGGCCTAGATCACCGTACTGAGGGTCACTCCCGACCCCTTACAACACAAGGCTGGAACCATTCCTTACTGAACAGTCCCGAACAAGATAACCCCGCAGTTGTGGCCAACAACTACACACACAGCCGAAATAAAAAGGGACATCTAGACAGGGGAATATCTTGTCCTGCTTGGGCATGACCCACCTAACCTTGCTGCATCTCCCCTGTTTTGGCCATTCCCGGTTGATGAGGCTTGAGGCTGCGATTACCTTTATTGAACATTATTCTTAGAATGCTCATCGTATGCCTGACGATGTGCTGAAAGCATTCAATCCATACAAGTTCGTTCCGGGTTCGAATGAAACCGAAGGCATTATCTCGTTACACTCATTTTGGAATCACCCTCAGAGTTAACGACGATAACCCTTGCATTCTGAAATACTAGCTCGATCTCCAATTGACAAGTCACGACCTATCGTTTAATTTGGATCGATGTGGTTTTCGGAGAATCAAAATTGATTCTTCCGATCCCGGTCTCATCGGATTCCAAACGCCATCTTAAGGGCCAAGTTGTCTATTTAACTTAACAGTTCAATTTAATATTAGAATTCACATAACAGATATAACAGATAAATCATATACAGTTATCACAGATATATCCAGAATATATCACAACATAGAATATCACCAAATAAATATCAGAGCCAATCAAACAAGAATCATCAATTCAAATCAACTGGTTTGATTTACTTAACACTCAATTATTTGCTTAAGAATAAACTACTTTTTTCTTCTTAATTAATTACTGATTAATTAACTTATTAATGATCAATTAATTACTTAGTTAATCATTAATCATTAATTTATTAATCGTCTAATCTTTAATTAATTATTTAATTACTAAACTTTTATTCATTAATTGTTACTTAATTGCTCAGTTAATTAGTTGATTCTTAATTATTAATAAATAACTTCCTTATTAATAAAATTTAATTACTTATTTAATTATCACAAATTATTTTAATTAATCAATTATTATCAATTTTATTAATCATATAATCCTTAATTACATCAAAATTTACCATTTATCCTCTTGTTTTACAAGCCTTCCTTTAAATAAATTTTAATCAAATATTAACTTATAACAACTAACGTTATTTACTTAATTAAATGTTAATTTTTGTAATCCCATATTTAAAGTACTTAGGCAAAACATTAGTGAGTGAACCCGAGACAGGCACTAATTTCACTCGAGTAAATCTCGAGCCATCTCTCCCTTTTCCCGCGTCTCTCTCTCTTTCACTCTAACTCCTTCTTCTCCCTGTTTCCCCCTTTCATCTTTTTTTTTCTTTTTTGAACAAGCTTCAGTTATTAATTTTAAAACTGTATCATACGAACACCCTTACACGCGCACCAGGAGGTACTCGAAGCCATAACCCTTTCGACTCGAGCAAATTCACGCGATGGCCACGACAATTCAACCGGACATCCCATCGCCACCGTGCACGTGCACGGTGGCTCGCCTCACTTCCGGAGACCCACTCTATCACCCACAAACCCCAAATCTCCCTCTAAATCGAAAATAAAACCCAATTTCCACAAATCGGTCAAAAAAACAAAATTCACCTATAGCACGAACCGGCTACACGAACGCACCACCGACAGTCATCACGTACTGCCATCATCCATCACCAGAGGCCAAACTACTTCGTCAACGCCACGTCCAGACCCTCCTCGGTCTTCTCCCAAACCCGCGTGACACTCGGTCAATTCATGGAGATGAAAACTTTGATTTACAGAACATAGAAATTTAAGAACCCAAAACCCTACTTACACCTCGACCTCGAAATCCTTGCACTGGAAAAATTATTCGACATTTTTCCTATGTTAATTCATTAACAAGCTTGCTTCAAAATAAGTTTCAACAATTAAAATTTATTGGATTAACCGAAATTGACAAAAATTTGAATTTAGCTTATTTTCAAACTGCACTTTAAATATTGAACTAAAAATCATCGTTTTCATACTAAAAATCCTAATTGTATGTTAATTCAAGATATGTGATCCAATTCCCAAATTTAAACATTCAAATTTTGGCTTTTATTTTCCTTTTACCTGTAACTTTAGTAAACGGTATATATAAAATACTGTTAAACCTCACACAAGTTTCCAGACCCTTGATGTAAGATAAAAAAACACAATTAGCTTCAATTTCCAAGATTGATTTTGGTTTAAATGAAGAATATTGGTATTCCTCCACTTCTTTGCTCAAAGCTTATGAATACTGATGATCATCACATGTTTAAATCTTACAGAAAGCATTCTAGAATAAAATACTGTAACATATGGCAACACAAGATATTCAAGAACCAATTACCAATTTAAACTTTAAAATTTATATGTTTACTCACCAAAAATATTTGTTAAGTGAAAACTTTTGTTTCTTATGCCTATAAAATTACAGCAGCACATAAGTTCTATTTTTATTTTATATTTTTTGTGTGGACAAAGATCTTTTTGATTGTTGTACATATGTGTATACAGATTATGCCTAAAGATATTTTACATGTAATTGTTTACTTGACACCTTTGCACACTTGTTTCAATAGCAACTTGATATGATCTTTATTAAAAATTATGTATTGTATAAATAGGTTTCACAGGTTAATGTTTTAGGCTAACTTACCCTATATATATTGAGTAAACTTAACATAGTCATTGTTAGTATATTAATTTTATTTTATTTATTGTTGTTCATGTATGATTATTATGATTATGATTTCTAAATTTATCTTATTTGTAGTTTCATTATCAAACATTGATTCATAACCTATATTTGTATTTTTATATTTCAAGTTATAATTTATATTTGTATATTTATCTCTTTAGTTACACTTTATAATTTATAATTATGTTTTATACTTGTCTTGTATGTTTATGTTATAACCATTCATATTGTTTTATACGTATGTTTTAGATTTCCATGTTTAATATTCATATGATTGTTTAATTTTAAGCATTATCATTTTAAAAACTTCAATTATAATCATACGTATATTGTCAAAGGATAAAAATATAGAGTCTTTGATTTTTATTGAATAAGAGAGATTCTGTTATAAATAATTTTAGAAGATTTCATTTTAAATTTTCAAATCCAAAATTTCTTTACAGTCACATATATAACTGGTAAATAAATAAGATCTCATCAGTTTATAACTTGAGGAGCTTGTATTTAATTTAAACTAGATTAAATATTTATTAAAATATGCTGTCAAAAATTCCGGGTTGTTACATTCCTCCCCCCTTAAAAGAATTTCGTCCCCGAAATTTAAAACAACAGTTAATTCAAAAGCATTTATATTAACAATCCAAACATACATATCATTCATATAATAGCAAACAATCAAACAGTCTGCTTTAACAAACATCACTAGTTATCCGAACATAAATCCGGATAAGCATTCCTAAAACTATCGAGAGTTTCCCTGGTACAATCTCTGGGATCCTTACTCCACTGACCCTTGACGAGTTTCACCACTTTGTTCCTGAGTTGCCTCTCGTGTTGATCCACAATCCGAACTGGATTTCTGACTACTGTTAAATTGGATTCTACTTCCAAATCTTCTTGAATTACCGGTTCTACAACCAGTGATGGATCATGAACAAATTTCCTCAGATGCGATACATGAAACACATTATGAATCCCAGACATCCGCTCTGGCAATTCAATCCTGTAGGCTACAGCTCTAATTCTTTCTGACACTTGAAATGTCCCAATGTATCTCGAAGCAAGTTTTCCCGTCTTTCTGAATCTTATAGCACCTTTAATTGGGGAAACTTTAACAAAAACCAAGTCTCCGATCTCAAATTCCAATGGCCTTCGTCTTCTATCAGCATATTTCTTCTGACGATCTTGAGCAGCTTTCATCCTTTTCTTGATAGGCTTAACCTTCGCAGAAGCTTCACGAATAAGATCGGGTCCGAGCACAAGACGATCCTTTGATTCAATCCAACAAGCTGGAGATCTACATGGTCTTCCGTATAAAGCTTCGTAAGGAGCCATCTTAATACTTGCTTGATAACTGTTATTATAAGAGAATTCTACTAGATGAAGATGGTCCTCCCAAGATCCTCCAAAATCTAAAACACAAGCCCGCAGCAAATCCTCAAGAATATGATTAGGCCTCTCCGTTTGTCCGTCCGTTTGAGGATGATAGGCTGTACTCAATCTCAAATTTGTTCCCATTGCTGATTGCAGAGCCTCCCAGAATTTGCTAGTGAAAATAGGATCACGGCCACTTACTATGCTGATGGGAACACCATGCAATCTAACTATCTCCTTCAAGAAAATTTCCGCCAGAGAAACTGCAGTACGGGTTGCCTTAACTGGTATAAAATGGGCACTCTTAGTTAAACGATCCACAATAACCCATATACCATCATTTCCTTTCCTGGTTCTAGGCAAACCGTCGATAAAATCCATCAAAATCATTTCCCATTTCCAATTCGGAATTTCCAAAGGCTGCAACAATCCAGCAGATTTTTGTTGATCCCCTTTAACTTGTTGGCAGATGGCACAATTGTTCACAAATCTAGCAATATCTTTCTTCATATTCGACCACCAGAAAACTCTCCTCATGTCCTTATACATCTTCGAGATTCCCGGATGAATATTCAATTTGGAGCGATGACTTCCAGACAACACTTCCTGCCTTAGATCCTTGTCATTCGGAACACAGATTCTCCCGTTGATCCTTAATGTTTCTTGACCATCGATTTCACAACTGGGACACTGACCCTTCTTAACTCTCTTAATGATCCTCCTCAACATCTTATCAGATTCTTGCTTACTTGAGATCCTTTCAATAAGTGATGGAACCACTTCCAGAAGAGATAGAACTACGTTCCTGCTGAGAGCATCAGCTACGACATTCGCTTTTCCCGGAGTGTACAAAATATCCAAATCATAGGATGCTAGAAATTCAACCCGCCGTTGTTGTCTCAGATTAAGTTCTTTTTGAGAGAATAGATATTTCAACAGTTTGTGATCTGTGAACAATTCGAATTTCTCTCCCAAAAGATAACGTCTCCAATTTTTCAAAGAAAAAACAATGGCTAGCAGTTTAAGATCGTGTGTAGCGTAATTCTTCTCGTGAGGCTTCAATTGCCTACTAGCATACGCGATAACTCTTCCGTTTTGCATCAGAACTGCTCCCAAACCCACCATACAAGCATCAATGTAAACCTCGAATTTGCTTTTCCCATCCGGAATAGCAAGCACCGGTGCACTAGTTAACCTTATCTTTAATTCCTGAAATGCTTCTTCGCACTGGGGTCCATTTGAATTTAGCTTCTTTCCTAGTCAGCTTAATCAAATGTGAAGAAATCTTGGAATAATCCCTGATAAATTTCCTGTAGTAGCCAGCCAATCCTAGAAAACAGCGAACTTCCGTCGGTGCCTCCTGCTGTTTCCATTCCAGAATAGTTTCAACTTTCGCTGGGTCTACAGAAATGCCTTCACCCGAAACAATGTTCCCTAAAAATTTAACTTCCAATTTCCAGAAATGACACTTCGAAAACTTCGCTTTCAACACATGCTTCCTCAGAGTCTCCAATACAATCCTTAAATGCTCCCTGTGCTCTTCTTCGGACTTGTAGTAGACCAAGATATCATCAATGAATACCAGCACGAACTTATTCAGCACATCCCTAAAGACTCGGTTCATGAGGTCAACGAAGTAGGCAGGAGCGTTGGTTAACCCGAAAGGCATAACCAACCACTCATAGAAACAATTGGGTCCCCTAAATGCAGTCAAGGGAATACTGTCTTCAGCTACCCTCAACTGATGGAAACCTGAAGCTAGATCCAATTGAGAAAATATAGAAGCACCATGCAACTGGTCAAAAAGATCATCGATACGAGGAAGAGGATATTTATCACGGATAGTCACTTTGTTCAATTCTCTATAATCCACACAGAACCTCAGTGATCCATCCGATTTAGTCACAAACACTGCCGCCGAACCCCAACAAGAAAAAACTGGGTCTAATCAACCCCTTCTCTAAAAGATCCTGAGTCTGCTTAATCAACTCTTCTCTTTCCCTAGGAGTCATTCTCCTACTGGGTTGAATCACCGGCACAGCTCCTAGAATCAAATCAATCCGGAACTCTATTTCTCGATGTGGTGGAAGACACTTAACTTCTTCAAAAACATTAGCAAAATCTTGAACCACATCGATGTCTTCAATTTTCTCTTCATAAGTCTCAATTCCATGCAAAAGACTGCTCAAGTGAATCCCAGAATTATCACACGATACTTTGGCAATTCTACCCAGATCAGTTTCCAACGAAACTGTTCTTTCATCACAATTCAAAACGGCTTTATACTTATCCAGCCAATCCATTCCCAAAATAAGATCAAATCCCTTAAAATTCAACACATATGGGTCATAAGAAAAACTTTAGGATAGATAAGAGATCTTCAAGTCCTTATAGATAGTGTCTAATTTGGTCACCCCTCCTATAGGATTAGATACCAAGATAGGACTGTCAACAGAACTAGGGGTAAGAGAGAACTTCTCAATAGAGTCCAAAGAAATAAAACTCAAGGAAGCACCCGAATCAAACAAAACTTTAATATATTTCCCATCTAAAAGTAAAGTACCTTTTAGTACTCCTTTTCCTATCGAAGAAGAAGATGGTCCGGCTTCCAAAGCAAAAACTTTATTCTGAGGTGCCCTCTACAGAAGTGGACAATTCTTAATCATGTGTCCTGGCTGATGACAATTAAAGCACAATGATCTCTGAACCATAGCCGATCTTGGGCCACTCTTATGCAGTTGCTGTTGCTGCTGCTGGAATCCTTTTCTGGGACATTTATTTGCCAAATGTCCTTCCTATTGACAAATGTAGCATTTTTGGGGTCCGTTGTTATTTCCAGATTTCTTCTTGTTCGGCTTCCTCCATTTGGGATCGAACTTTTGCTTGTTCGAATTAGTGAAATTCCCACCTGAAGCTGCAACTGGAGCCACCGGCTTCTTACTCATCAAACTTTCATACCTCAATGCCATATCAATCAAATCAACAAAAGATCCTTTCAGAAGCACCTTCAATTTTCCATGGAATTCAGGCCTCAACCCTTGCACAAATTTCTCATTCTTTTTAAGAGGAGTATCGATGAGTCCTGGACCATAACGAGAGAGTTCGTTGAATCTGGTTTCATATTCCGAAATAGACATACTACCCTGCTTCAAATATAGAAAATCCTGATAAATTGGGTTCTCCCTGCCGTCGGCATAAACTTCTCTTCAAACAACTCCTTAAATCTGTCCCATGAAATGTCATCTTCGTAAATATTTGCAATTATTGAATCCCACCATGCTGCTGCACCACCCTGCAGTTGCCACGATGCCATTTGCCTCTTACGCTCATCAGACAATTTCATGCTCTTGAAAATGCGCTCACAAGAGCATAGCCAGGCTTGAACTTCAAATATTGATTCTGAACCTTTGAATAGTTGGTCTCCAAGATCTTTGAAATCTTTGCATAAAGCTGTGAAACTAACTTGAGGCGGTACTGGATTGACAGCCTCACTAGCATTTTGACTCCGTCCATCATCTGTTGAAGTACTGGCCCTAACTCTACCTCTTCTTCCGGAACTCATGTCGGTCACCTGAACAGGTAACTCAAAAAATTTAGATAGATATATATAATTATATGAAAATACAAATACGCACTCTCAAGATAAATATAACACAAGAGGCTAGGTACTCGCTCGACCTAGTGCTCTGATACCAACTGTGACGACCCGCCTTTCTAATCCCAGAAAGACGTATCACCAATAAGAAAGAAAGGGATAGAAATAGAAAAGAATAGAAGGAAAGAATAACAACATCAGAATCTCACAGCGGAATGGAAATATATCAACATAACCATTACATAGTTATACATACATCAGAGTTATACAATACCATATAACAGGACTGTCATATACATATATGTCCATACATACATCCAAAATACAGCATACACAAACTACACAGCGGAACTACATATATAGATACATACGTCTGGTCTTCTTCCCAAAGCTTCTCCAGAAAATCAACACTCCCAATACCTATCACTTGGCTACTCATAAAAATTTGAGTACCCAAGAGTTTATGAAAACACAAAATATAAACTCCGGGTCAGACATGGGTCTGGTATGAGTAAACAGGTTAAATTGTTTAACTTTGAAAATCATTTGAAATAAAGGTATCACGTAAGACTTCCCACAAATAAATACGGATAAGTTTTTACCTTACGCTAAGCAAAACATTTTATAGGAAATTCAGTGATATTATAATAGTGTCTAGGGTTTTCAAGCAAAAAGAAAATAGCCGAAATTGTTACATCTATTAAATTCCAGCTACTAGCCACGAAAGTGGGTAATACAAATCAAAACCGTAGCGTCTCGTAGGGAAAATGGGTTTCCAACAATGACAGGGCTACTGGGGTACCGCCCGTCACAGTACGGGGCCTAGATCACCGTAACGAAGTTCACTCCCGACCCCCTACAACACAAGGCCGGAACCATTCCTTACTGAACAGTCCCGAACAAGATAACCCTGCAGTTATGGCCAACAACTGCACACACAGCCGAAATAAAAAGGGACATCTAGACAGGGGAATATCTTGTCCTGCTTGGGCATGACCCACCTAACCTTGCTGCATCTCCCCTGTTTTAGCCATTCCCGGTTGATGAGGCTTGAGGCTGCGATTACCTTTATTGAACATTATTCTTAGAATGCTCATCGTTCGCCTGACGATGTGCTGAAAGCATTCAATCCATACAAGTTCGTTCCGGGTTCGAACGAAACCGAAGGCATTATCTCGTTGCACTCATTTTGGAATCACCCTCAGAGTTAACGACGATAACCCTTGCATTCTGAAATACTATCTCGATCTCCAATTGACAAGTCACGACCTATCGTTTAATTTGGATCGATGTGGTTTTCTGAGAATCAAAATTGATTCTTCCGATCCCGGTCTCATTGGAATCCAAACGCCATCTTAAGGGCCAAGTTGTCTATTTAACTTAACAGTTTAATTTAATATTAGAATTCACATAACAGATATAATAGATAAATCATATACAGTTATCACAGATATATCCAGAATATATCACAACATAGAATATCACCAAATAGATATCAGAGCCAATCAAACAAGAATCATCAATTCAAATCAACTGGTTTGATTTACTTAACACTCAATTATTTGCTTAAGAATAAACTACTTTATTCTTCTTAATTATTTACTGATTAATTAACTTATTAATGATCAATTAATTACTTAGTTAATCATTAATTATTAATTTATTAATCGTCTAATCTTTAATTAATTATTTGATTACTAAACTTTTATTCATTAATTGTTACTTAATTGCTCAGTTAATTAGTTGATTCTTAATTATTAATTAATAACTTCCTTATTAATAAAATTTATTACTTATTTAATTATCACAAATTATTTTAATTAATCAATCATTATCAATTTTATTAATCATATAATCCTTAATTACATCAAACTTTACCATTTATCCTCTTCTTTTACAAGCCTTCCTTTAAATAAATTTTAATCAAATATTAACTTATAACAACTAACGTTATTTACTTAATTAAATGTTAATTTTTGTAATCCCATATTTAAAGTACTTTAGGCAAAACATTAGTGAGTGGACCCGAGACAGGCACTAATTTCACTCGAGTAAATCTCGAGCCATCTCTCCCTTTTCCCGCGTCTCTCTCTCTTTCACTCTAACTCCTTCTTCTCCCTGTTTCCCCCTTTCATCTTCTTTTTTTTCTTTTTTTAACAAGCTTCGGTTATAAGTTTTAAAACTGTATCATACGAACACCCTTACACGCGCACCAGGAGGTACCCGAAACCATAACCCTTTCGACTCGAGCAAATTCACGCGACGACCACGGCAATTCAACTGGACATCCCATCGCCACCGTGCACGTGCACGGTGGCTCGCCTCACTTCCGGCGACCTACTCTATCACCCACAAACCCCAAATCTCCCTCTAAATCGAAAATAAAACCCAATTTCCACAAATCGGCCGAAAAAACAAAATTCACCTGTAGCACGAACCGGCTACACGAACACACCACCGGCAGTCATCATGTACTGCCATCATCCATTACCAGAGGCCAAACTACTTCGTCAATGCCACGTCCAGACCCTCCTCGGTCTTCTCCCAAACCCACGTGACACTCGGTCAATTCATGGAGATGAAAACTTTGATTTACAGAACATAGAAATTTAAGAACCCAAAACCCTACTTACACCTCGACCTCGAAATCCTTGCACTGGAAAAATTATTCGACATTTTTCCTATGTTAATTCATTTACAAGCTTGCTTCAAAATAAATTTTAACAATTAAAATTTATTGGATTAACCGAAATTGACAAAAATTTGACTTTTGCTTATTTTCAAACTGCACTTTAAATATTGAACTAAAAATCATCGTTTTCATACTAAAAATCCTAACTTTGTATGTTAACTCAAGATATGTGATCCAATTCACAAATTGAAACATTCGAATTTTGGCTTTTATTTTCCTTTTACCTGTAACTTTAATAAACAGTATATATAAAATACTGTTAAACCTCACACAATTTTCCAGACCCTTGATGTAAGATAAACAAACACAATTAGCTTCAATTTCCAAGATTAATTTTGGTTTAAATGAAGAATATTGGTATTCCTCCACTTCTTTGCTCAAAGCTTATGAATACTGATGATCATCACATGTTTAAATCTTACAGAAAGCATTCCAGAATCAAATACTATAACATATGGAAACACAAGATATTCAAGAACCAATTACCAATTTAAACTTTAAAATTTATATGTTTACTCACCAAAAATATTTGTAAAGTGGAAACTTTTGTTTCTTATGCCTATAAAATTACAGCAGCACATAAGTTCTATTTTTATTTTATATTTTTTTTTTCTGGACAAAGATCTTTTTTATTGTTGTACATATGTGCATACAGATTATGCCTAAAGATATTTTACATGTAATTTGTTTACTTGACACCTTTGCACACTTGTTTCAGTAGCAACTTGATATGATCTTTACTAAAAATTATGTATTGTATAAATAGGTTTCACAGGTTAATGTTTTAGGCTAACTTACCCTATATATATTGAGTAAACTTAACATAGTCATTGTTAGTATATTAATTTTATTTTATTTATTGTTGTTCATGTACGATTATTATGATTATGATTTCTAAATTTATCCTATTTGTAGTTTAATTATCAAACATTGATTCATAACCTATATTTGTATTTTTATATTTCAAGTTATAATTTATATTTGTATATTTATCTCTTTAGTTACACTTTATAATTTATAATTATGTTTTATACTTGTCTTGTATGTTTATGTTATAACCATTCATATTGTTTTATACTTATGTTTTAGATTTCCATGTTTAATATTCATATGATTGTTTAATTTTAAGCGTTATCATTTTAAAAACTTCAATTATAATCATACGTATATTATCAAAGAATAAAAATATAGAGTCTTTGATTTTTATTGAATAAGAGAGATTCTGTTATAAATAATTTTAAAAGATTTCATTTGAAAGTTTCAAATCCAAAATTTCTTTACGGTCACATATATAACTGGTAAATAAATAAGATCTCATCAGTTTATAACTTGAGGAGCTTGTATTTAATTTAAATTAGATTAAATATTTATTAAAATATGCTGTCAAAGATTCCGGGTTGTTACATGGCATTTGAAACTGAAAGCAAAGGTGTAAGACCCATGTAGCATTTGAAACTGAAAGCGAAGGTGTAAGGCTTGTGTGGTATCCAAATCCATAAGTGAAGAAGTAAGGCCTATGTGCCATCCGAAGTACGAAAGCAATTGGTGTAAGGACAAAAGTGGCAACCAAGGGAAAGGTGGATGTTGTAAGATCTAAGGTAGTAGTCTAGAAGTCGAAGAATCATGTGTAAGGCCTGTGTGGCATTCGAAATCAAAAGCATATGTGTAAGGCCTATGTGACATCCAAAATTGAAAGTGAAATATGTATAAGACCGGTGTGGAAACTCAAACACGAAAGCGTTGGTGTAAGGCCTGAGTAGCGACCAAGAATGATGAGGCGCAATGCCTTAATGGCAGAAGAGAGGAAGTGTAAAAGTGTAATTAATGTATATAGTAATATAGGCATAAGCCTTGGTGGAAGCCAAATGGTAGAACTTTGGTGATATATATAGCCTTAGGAGTAGACTAAGGTAGGCTATTTCGGTATAATGAAATGTTATAGTTTTCTCCCACCGAGGGGATGCTTTCGGTCATTGTATCACTGTAGTGTTGACACTAGGTAGTAATCTTAAATTAAACAAACTATATATTCTGATAAAGTATTACTTTGGAAAGTGAGGGGAAAGCCCATTCCGCATGTTGGCGGCACGGTCTCACAATCTTGTATGCCTTAGGATAATATGTTATTCATACCAAACATTACATCTAACCCATGATTTTTGTTTTGTTTTTCCTTATAAACTAATAGGTAGTCATTCAAGAAGGCTAAGATTAAGGGTTTAGGATGGTTGCTTTTGGGGATAGCTGAATAATGAAAACTGAAGACCAAGAAGGCTTCAATGTTATATTTATGTTTATTTCCATTGTATCTAGTGCAATGCCCAGATCGTCACATGTGGGACACAAATAGATATAGTTAATATATTTCTGACCTTGTATGGGCATGGTTTTATGTTGTAAAAATAATAGTTAAACAAAATTTGTAATGATGTGTTTCATTTTGTATATCTACTCTGTTTACCTAAGACTGTATAATATAATCGATCCCATCTTTTTCATCGAATGATAACTCTAATGTGACTGCAACACATTGGGATTCTATCTTTGGGTTTTGGAATGAGGGATGATGCAGTTGTTATTAGAACTTAGGTTAGAAGACACTTAAGTAGGATGGAGCTTAGAATAAATAATAAAACACCTTGGGCATATATATGGTGTATTTGTATTTTTTGTATAGACTAGTGCGAACCTGTGCTTCGCACACGGTTTGGCCAAAGGAAATGTACATATTTAAATCAATGAAATTATAGGCCATTATCATTGTAAATATGGGTGTAACTTCCATTCTTTCGGCGCAAATTCCTACAGCATTCAATATTCCATTTTTTAGTCTTCAAATCTTTCGACCTATTATTACTTATATTGCATAATAATTCATTGTGTTCAAGGTAGGAAAAACAATTGACATTTAAAAAAAACCATAATTAGTTTCGTTTGTCTATCAGTACTGACAGATTAATAACCAACAATTTCATCACATCAAGGATATAAAATATATAATATATGTCTGATAAATCATATATATTTATACATTATTGAGACAACATGATAAATCCAAAAAAATTATGCAACTCTAAAATGAAATGAAATGGAAATCTAGTCAGTTCCCATGAAATATAATCTATCTCCAACTGAATCTAAAAGGGAGGTGTGCAAAAATGTTGTGCAAATCAAAGTTCTAATCCATGAAAAATTATCTGTAAACTGAGAAATACTTATCCTCAGATCAGTGAGCATTGGAGTGTATTTAAGAGCTTCAAATAGCCACTAACATCAGTGCATGGTTTTAGCAACATTTTATAGCGACTGAGTAACTTCTTTTCTTTCTTATTTTGGAAGTATTGAAAACTGTCATAGAACCCAAAATCAATAATAGTCTCAGTTACTATCTTGAATTTGATTGGAATTTTCTTTGAAACTTTATTGTATCAAAGAAAAAAAATACATTTTCACACAATATCATTTCCGCTCAAACTAAGAAATATTAACTATATGTGAACTAATAAAAAAGCTTATGCAACTGCATAAAGACACCATGATAGGAACCAGCTGGAAGATATCGTATTTGGCAGCATGCCATAACTTAATGTATAGTAAAATACGAATATCAAAAACTTGGACATGTGATAAAATAGTAGTGATTGAAAAAAATATCAAGCACAATATTCATACAAATTATTGGTACGTAGGTTTTTGAGCAATGAAATACTAGAAGCAATTTAATGATGATATAAGTCATTCTTGATGCAGCTGCATAAAAAGCAATGAAGCCTAGTAAATAGCTTTATTCCATTCATTTAGTGATGTTTTCCCAAAATAACAACAGTAACCTCAAAAAATAACAAAACCAATTGTGAATCATTTTAATGTCATGCTTATATAGTTTAATTAAAAAAGCCTATTTTAATTTCTGATATTCCAACCAGACAGGGTATGGTATTTCTATTTTTTGGTTGCAACCAGACAATGTATGCTAGTAAGAAAATTGAGGGTGCAATTTAACCAAACACATAATATAGTCGATAAATGATATATGCAATACTATTATTGTAGTAGAGTTAGAACCAAGCACAAAAAATGTAAGTAATACAGCTTTTGCAGTTAATATACGACAAAACTGGAGTATTGGCGTGTTTGATTTGAATAAAATAAAGTCTGATTTATAAACTAAATCTAATTTATACAACTTTTACACCTGCTTTAAAGAAGGTAGTGTATTTTGTCTTCATTATAGCCATATTATTACCGACAACATGACTTATTTTCCTTTTTTTGAAGGGGAAAATCAAATCACCACACTTGTGGTTTCAATGTTTTGACTACATTAAATAATTGTTAGTAAAAAAAATCTTAGCTAGCACTTCAAAATAAGTGCACAAATATTAGGTGGGCATTGAAATACATTTTCATGTCAATTTACTTCACGCTAAAAGTAATCATGGTGAAGAAGAAATCTACTTATCGTGTGTGCATACAACATCTTAATTTTAGAATAAGGGACATTTTAATTTTCTCTTGTAGAATACATAGCAATTAAAGAAAATTTGAATTCATGTTAACTTGGAATATAGATTTTATTGTCATCTATCGCCATTGTAACAAAACTTTATCTTTGAATTAAATAACCTAAGTCATGCATAAATAAGTAAGTAAATCAATCGAAGAGCCAAATCAATTTTATTTCATAATATTTCTTCTTATATTAACAGTGCTTTACATAACAACTAAGAGTAGCCCTTTTATACTACACATGTTGCATTCAATGTTTAAAGCACATGTTAATTCACCTAGCAGATATATTTATTTCCCATTTTCATAACACAATTTGGTGGTCTGTTACAGCAGTGAAGTCAACTATTATAGGATACTAAGGTATATCACATTGTGATGTTTTTCAGCCTCAAGAACATTACTTTTCCGGTAACTAAATGTATGTATTTTATAATTATACAAATAAATATGAGCATTTTGATGATAATGTTGGTTGTAGCAAAAAGTATCTCAAGCACTTCACTAATAGTCATTTCAAAGTATAACATAATGTTAACCAAACAATAAATAAAGCCTGCATTTTTCGACTATGTAAGCATAATATAATTTTCAAAACGATATGCGATACATTAAGGAAATAAAATTATTGCAAACTGGAAATATAACTAAATGGGTTCGATCCTAAAAGGATGTACATGTAATTTTTCTTATGCAATATATTGTTCCCTTGTGGTTGAGGTGTATAGGTTAAGTGCAATCTATACATAGTTGATTATTATTTTATTATGTGTATTCATGTATTTGTAAAGTTTGTAGTTCAATGAAAGAGGGAAAGAGTGGTTACAGGCCGCATAAACGGAATGTTAAAATACCAATAATTGATCTTCGTTGGTATAACTGTATTCACTTTCAAAGTGCAAACAATTTTTATTGTAAACCGCGCATGGCACATCTACCGTGAAGTGCGTGTATGGAGCGACTATTGGAATAAAAAATAAAACATACACAACAAGTATTAGCCATTGATTCATTTTTTTCACATGATAGGTGGAAAGCATGGGAGATTCAATAGTTAAGATCTCATGTATCCCACATGTCACCAACTTGCATCCACATAAAGGTTCCATACACACCCCTTTACACCCCCTTCCCCACCCTAATGCACACGCTCGTATAGTTTGCCAACTTTTTTTTATGTTTGAGTAATCATAACTCTATCACTATGAATGTATACACACAAAAAATCTAAATTCGTCTACATTCATACCTAAAATGTGAATAAATACTTGATTTCCCAAAAAAGAATGGAGTCCCCGTCCAAAAGTTATTCGTTTGATTTCTATCAAGATTATGGTTTATATTATGTGTATTTTAGTAAATAAAAGATATGTATTTATTACTTTATTAAGATACATTGTTATGTTGTATTTATGTAATGCACAATAGCTACTCAAAATTATTTATTCGTGGCATATTCATTTATTTTTCTTACTTTTATAATTGGTTTGAAAACAGTTATTTAAAAAAAAATTATTTTTCTTAATTCATCGATCGTTAATGCATATGATTATCATATGATATTGATCTGTATCCCATATCCGCAGATAAGGATATTCGAAATTTTTTCGGATACAGATATGAAATTATCCACATCTGAAAATATTTGTTGATAGGCTACAGAGCCATACATTAGACACCTATAAATATGCTAAGAACTCACAAACAGTTGAGCATGGAAAATAGGTAATAGTAAATAATACCTCGCAGGAACTAAGTATGCAAGCCTCTCTTTGATTTTGACTTTTTTCATATTTTTACAATCCTAAAATATCACAATTTTTTTATTGTTGTTGTGTGAAGACGTAAAATAACATTATTAGGACCATGTCAAGCCTATATTAATAATTCTTGCTGTTAAATTACCTTTGAAAATTTTTATTCCCTATTAGAGCACTTTAATTATAATTTAGCAGAGTTTTGGGATAAACTAAAATCAACAAACCATCATAGTATCGTTACATGCTATTTCATGTAAGGATAATCAGTGCATGGCATGAGTTATCCTTTCAATAAATTACAATTTTTAAGAAAAATGACAATTTAAAATAAGTTAATTGTTACATTTTAAAGCAATTAACATACAGTTAGTTGAAATAGAAAATAATGTATAATTTCTAACAAATAACATACAGATGATAACATACAACTATATAGACATGTTAATAATTCTTATTAGTTTGTATTGAACAAATAATCATTAAATAAGTAGAAAATTTATTGGTTCGTATGAACAAATTAGCAGAAACTTATATGAAACAATAAAAAAAGCAAATAAGTACTCTTCTACCTAACCTAGGATAATGAAAAATAATGTATAAATAATGAAAAAACAAATAGTAATAATGCATTCATGCATTGATAAGTTGCAAAAAGTCAATTGAAATGAAAACAATAAAAGCAAAGAAGCAAAACACATCAAGCCTTTATCTATTTGATTCCGCTATTCAATTTTCACTATTACATGCACTTGAAATTTCGTTACTTTTTTAAGACACTAAAAAGTTCAAAATAACATTAAATAAGAACTGAAATTCAAGTTTCAAAAAACAATTATTAGCCATTACGGTTTGAGCTCTTTACTTATTCTTTACCGACAACATGATCAGGTAATCTCCATTAGAACTCAAGTTATATCTAATATCATTCATTAATGATATAATATTGCAATATCCTCGATAAAACTGCACATCATAAATATTTATGATGCTAATCAGAGTGAATCAGATAAGCATGAAAGTACCAAATGTAATATACATGCTATTCTACAACATAGAAGTTATTGAGTTTGAATCAAAACATTCATGGAACCATAGATTGAATTGGTGAGTTAGTACAAGAAAATGGCATCAGAAAAAGTTGGAAACGATATATATCAAATTATTGTAAACAAATCAATGACAAAATTATCGTACAGTTAGTTAAATAATTTTACAAACCTCACCAAAACAAATTGCTCCCAAGCGTAGATTGTAAATAGCCTACTTGCTAGTTGACATGCTGACAATTGCACCAACTGATCCACCTAGAAAAACCTAATTTAATAAAAAACAAATCAGATCAAAATCAGACGATAATTAAATCAGTTTAATGAATTGTGATAAACCATTAATAAAATTAATGAAAAGTTGATGATCGAATTGAGCAATGTTATCAAATGAAATCGCTTTTATCACGAAGGAGGCAGACCTAGGAAAGATTTCTTTGTCTAGTTAGCAATCTAGAAACCAATTCGAGAAGAACAAATTAGGATTTTTACCTGAGGAAGGTAGACGATTGGGTAGCGTAGTTGGCCAGATCTCATTGCCGAAGCATGATTAATAATGGATGAAACTAACTTTGGTTTGGACTTGTGATTTTTAGCCATCTCGGATCCAGGTGGAGAATACAAAGGATGAGAGCAGACCAAGATCAGGAAAATGCAGTGTTCGGTTGAGATTCGCAGAGCCGGCTGGAATAATTTGATGCCATCTCCAGTTCGTCATCTAGACGATGTTCTACTAGTCAGCAAAATTGATTTGGCATCGTCGCATAATGGAAGAATCTACCAAATATTGAATTTTAAACCCTACCGACCTCAAGAGACGAAGATTAGGGTTCATTATTGTTATGGTATGAAAGCATGAGATCCAATATTTTGATAGACGATCCTATTCATGAAATTAGGGTGTGGTAAAAGGGGATGAGAAGCTATGATGGATTAGATAAAGCGGTGTAGGGAATGATGGAAAGCTGGGCAAGAAACAGAAAGAAGTGGCAAATGGGACCGTTCATTTTCGAAAATATTGAGAGGGCTTATGTGCACTTGAAATGTAACTCACTAATAATATAATAGTATAGATAAGTTTAGTACAGATCTTCAATTTCCAAGTCGCTTTAGTTCTTCCATTTCTGATGAATAATTTCTTTGCAAAAAATGGATTTGATAAGTGGAATAATTACAGCTGGAGAAGCCAATACAAGAAGGAAGAATGATAATACTTAAATTGTTGAAGATAATGGCGGAGGAGCGCCTCCAATGGTAGTAAATGAGGTAGTATAGCCGGTAGCAGGAATGAATATGAAATTTTTGCTTTAGCATTTTACGGCATATGTGATGCAAGGGGCCATGCTGGATGTAGTCGAGCCCAAACCAGCATCTAAAGTGGACTTCTCCAAGTTAAGTTAGGACTAAAAGAATCTTGTGGAGAAGATATTTATCGATAAAGAGCCGATAGTAGAAGTACTGATTTAGTTGTATGTGTGTGAGCTCATTTTTAGGGATTTAGGGATGAATGGCAAGCAAAAGCGATAGTTGGCTTTGAGTCAGTTGCATGAAGACGCTTTAGATTGGCAGGAGACCATGACAGTTGAGACTCCCAAGGAGGAACTTTCTTAGGAATAGTCCGCGGAGATATTTGAGGCTCGGTTTATTTTTGAATCTCAAAAGAGTGTATTGCTAAGGTAGTTCATCGATCTCCGGCAGTAGGATCTCTCTTTCGAGGGAATATTCAAAAGTTCAATGCTTCGGTGAAGTATTATCGAGAGTTGGTTAACACCTCAAGAAGAAAGAAGTATTTTAGGGGTTTGAAATAGGGTTTGGATCATAAGGTGTCGGTGCACTTGGTGGCACCTTTTGAATTTGTTATGGACATGGCAAGGAGGTATGGCAGCATGTACCAAGCTCAGAAAAGGTTTCTAACGACTGCCCTACACCTTCAATTCTCAACTGCCTTATTGATTGCACCCTCACAATATCCAATTGATACATAATAGTTGTCAAGGATGAAATAATTAAAAACCACATATTCTATCAAATATCTCACAGCGCAAGGATAAAATATAATAGTCAACATAGATATAAAACAAGCGAGATAGTAATAACTAAAAATGAACCACGTAATTAGAGTATATGATTGACCAAAGTTATATACATGGATCACACAGTTTATAGGTCAAATAGTAAAACTCAGTGTACTCCCTTTAAATAATGCAATGCACCAATAAAGCTCCATAGTGTTGCACAACGGAACAATAATTATCTCCAAAACATAAGTATAGATAAGTGCCAGCCTCCTGCTTGTCCATAGAGCAACTCTATGCATTATTCGGACCTGCTATCTAGTACTCATTAAGAGTAACCGAGATAATAAGAAACAAAGCATAAATCTCAAGTTAGACAACAGTCTGGTGTGAGCATCTTAAAATACTAGTAATATGTACATAAAGTAAGGATAATCATACCCAACATGTCCCTACATCTGAAGAGTTAGTACATAACACAATATATGTTATATTACTGTTATCTTCATATGGGTATACTACACTAAATATGTTATGGGTGCCAGGGCACTTATCTATAGATTACCAACCTCTCAAGACATCCAACAATCACACCAATAATAGAAATCATAACAAACAAAAGGACAAACATGTTGCAATGATAACCATCCTCGAGTCTCGTATCGTCTCATCTAACATTGAGGTCTCGCCTCATCACGTACTATCCTTATGATGATCATCGAAGTCCCATGTTACTATGATCTATCCTGAAGTCTCACTTCATTATGATTATTACAAAAGCCCCACCTCACTACGACTCTTCCAAAGTCCCCTGCTACCACAACTTTCCTAAAGTCTGGTTCATCTTGACCTTCCCAAGGTCTTTATCACTGCTACTTTCCCAAAGTCTGCTTCATTATGACCTCCCCAAGGTCTTCAGATAAGTGATAAGTCTTCCAATGATCTCCCAGGCTGGTGACACCCTATGTCACATTTGGATTCAGTGTTCGTTCGGATACCTATCCCATAGGTACTGCCCATCTAAGATAGGCTAGATCATTCCATGATCTAGGGTACACAAGTAAGTGTTCTCACATACCTTGTCCTATGAAATCACCCACACCTAGAGTTATGAATGATCCCTTCAGCACGTGACTTGACTGAGAACATCTCATGTCCCATCACATCACTCCAGCTTGTCAAACGTGCTTCTTCTGACAACTCTAGTCTCTTGTTTGGGTCCCCACTTCAACCCCGAGAAAACTCCACAAAACAAAACGCATCCTAAGGCTGACACGAAGCTGACAAAAACAATGCTCATGTTTCCTCTAAGTTATCCTGAAGTAGACCTTGAAGTCTCCCTATCTCACATTATGTCCGGGTAAAACACACATCCGACCCAAAGTTTCCTTAGGAAAATACGAAGCGCGACCTAAAGCACCGCCAAACAATAGTTCGTATCCGACCCTAAACCACACCACTATTAGACATCATTTTCTATATGGTCTTCCATAACACCAAACCACAGCACCAAACCGCAGCACTACTGGACAACATTTTCTATTTGGGTCTTCAAACCACTAAACACAAATACAAAGTTGACTCCTAGCAATCTACCACTAAACACAAAGTCGACCCCCAAGCAAACTACCAACGAACACCAAGAAGACTACCATCAGACACCAAGTCAACCCCAAGCAGACTACTATCAGACACCAAGCAAACTAGCATTGGACACCAAGTCGACCCCTGAGAAGACTACCACCGGACACCAAGTCGACCCCTGAGAAGACTACCACCGGACACCAAGTAGACTACCCTCAGACAAGTGCTAGTTAATAGAAATACTATAATTTCTCCAAATTTTGATTTAGCATCAATTTCACCACTATGCTCCATTCTTCGACTCTTGTGCATTCCCTATGCATCAATATGACTCTAACATCCTCTAGCCTATTTGTCGAAGTCCAATTTCTCAGTTCCTACCTCTAGTTCGCTCTGATGAGCATTTTCAGCCATTCAAGCATATACATAAACACAACACATGCATCAATCAACACATAAACATACAAACATACATCAAACCATGGAAAATCATCATATAATTTATCTATAACATAGACTAACACATACAAATGTAACCATACATCAAAATAATATGAATAGAACATTTTAAATCATTTTAAATTTGTTTTTACTTTAGATTTAATATTAAAATAATCCAAAAATTTAATTTTGACTTTAAAAATGACTTTAGAACATGCCAAAACCTATAGATACATAATAAAGTTATGGATGATAAATCACTCACCAAACACGCAAAGATCGATGATTTGCACGCAAAACGAGGCAAATCTAGAAATAAATAGCAAAGCTTCAATTTTTCTTCCTTAAAAATAAAAATTTGAAGATCTCTAGCTCTTCCCTTTATTAATCTACCTTTATTATGAATTTTGATTGATTTGGAAGAGAATAGAGGTAGTTTTACTTAACAAAATGTTTAATGGTAGCTAAGGGGAATTAGGGAATGATTGGAGATTTACTTATAGGTGTTAGTGGTTGCTAGGGGCAGCACTTCACTCTAATCCCAACTCGGGTTAGCGGGTCTCACTAATCACCCGCTAATTAACCACTAATTTACCTAATATCGTCCAGAACTTCAAACAACCATATCTTCTAAATGGTATGTCGAAAAAGCTGTTATAAACATTTTACGAAAAGAAAAACTAGAATTTCTTTCCAATGGAAGTAATCTCGTGCCCTAATTCGACACATATCAAAATTTATAGCCGTTACAAGTTTTTAGGGGTAAAATCGTCTAATAAAACTTTAAAGATAGTAAATGTCACTACTAGACATTTTTCAAAGTTATATAGCCATACAACCTTAACTAAATTTTAAAAATAATTTTTTATGATCCTTTGATAAGTAAACCATGAGTCGTTACAAGAGTGGAGGTGAGGCCGAAGGTAGAGCAGAAGAAGAGGTTTAATCTTTATCAGCCATCGAAAGAAAGTCTATGGAAAAGGGATGCCGGAAGGATCTCTCGAATTTTGCTTGTTATCATTACGAGCAAAAGGGGCACTATGCGTCAAATTTTTCATAACCAGAGTGACTAAGGCCAAGTGTTTCAACTGTGATCAACAAGGACATAAGAATTAGGGCTACCTCAACTAGAGCAGATGAGGCTGTTTGCCTTGGAAAGCTTGAGAATTGGACGACAAAAATGTTGTGTTGGAAGGTATGCTTTCTATTTCCATCTTTTCAGTTAGAGTTATTTTTTATATTCGAGCTATAATTTCCTTTATTTCTAAGTATGTGGTCAATAGAGTAAGATTGGATGTTACCCACTTAGCTACTTCCATGTGTGTGGTTAATCCGGTTAGTGGGTGGGCCAGTCTCGGGTTGAAGTGCAATGATCTTGATTTGATCCCGTGTGACCATTATTTTTCTGTGTGTCCCATTCATGTTTGACTTTCAAGGGTATAGAGTAATTTTAGATATGGATTGGTTAGCACAGAATGATGTCAAAATTTATTGTGCCGAGGGGCTCATTGCCTTATGAAATCCAAAAAGAAGAGACAAGATCTTGGTATCCTTGAAGAGATGAAAGCAGAGTTAGAGGTTTCGTTATGTGCAATGGAAAGAATTAAGGAGGAGATAAATAGAGTCTTTGTAGTTCGATAATTTGCTAATGATTTCAAGCCAGCAATAGGTTTACCTCCAAAAAGAACGATTGGGTTACGCACTGATTTGGTGCATGGGGAACAACCGGTTAATAGACCACTTAACAGATTGCCATCCAAGGAGATAGATGAATTTAAGAAGCAATTAGTACAACTAGAGCTTTGGAGTTTCATAAGGTCATGCAATTCATCGTAGAGAGTTTTAGTAGTATTTGTAAAGAAGTAAGATGGATCACTTTGGATGTGTACCGACTATAGGAAGCTGAATGAGCTATTGGTGAAAAATTGTTACCCATTGCTGATTATAGATGATCATTTTGATCAGTTGAGTTGAGCCAAAGTATTCTTACAGTAAGATTTGGCCACTAGGTTTCATCATCTATGAGTTACCAAGGAAAGCATTCCTCTTACCTCATTTAGGACAAGGTATGTGTTGGCTCAGTTTTTTGGCGAGCAAAGAAAGAGGGCAGCAAAGGTAGACAAGGCTATAGGAAATGGAATTACTGGACCAGATGCTTGGTTCAGCATTTGCCAAAATACTGAACCAAACATATGGAACGACATGCCAAACCAAATATTTGGTCCAACATCCTACGGTATACCGGACCATGTATCTTGTCCGGTATCCTTAGAGATGTCGAACGAAACATTTGGTACGACATTCTTTGATATCCGGACCAAGTATTTGGTCTGGTACAACACATCAATTACAGGACTAAACATTTGGTCCGATACGATAAACATGCCGAATCAAATGTTTGGACCTACCAGTGAGGATCATCGAACCAAAGCATGTAAGGATCATCGAACCAAAGCATGTAAGGATCATCGAACCAAAGCAAACTTCCTAACCTAAATGACGATTCACTGACCCGAATGCCGAACCAAACTCAGGAAGCTATAACTTCTCCTCCACACTTCATAAGTCCACTCTATAGATACCGGAGCTTCTCAACAACAATTGGGACAGATTTTTGGAGAAAAGGAGAGAAAACTCTGCTGAAAGTCCATCACTTTGGCTACTTAAAGTTTTTAACTCTTTTCGAATATATCTTATACAAGTGATCAAATCAAAGAGAGAATAATAAATGGAAAGTGGATGTAGGCACATTTGGGCTGAACCACTATAAAAAATCTGTGTTATTTACTTTTCTTATCCGCTTTTCGAACTTTGAACTTGTGAACTGTCTCTACACTTGCTAGAATTCATTCCATTACCTGTCGGAACATTTAAAAACTCGAAATCAATCAAATCAAATGAAACTTAATTGAAAAATCAGGTTTAGAGGTGTTCATCCCACTTTTGAGCAAACACTTTTGGTGCTTTCACTGAGGAACGAATCGGGTGGAGGGCTGAACTCTTCTGTCCACCATCCTTCCAAGCCTTAACTCAACATTAGAATATGGCTCCCTCTAGGTGCAACACCGATAAGGGTAAGAGCATGGCCATTTCGAATACACTCAACCCCATCCAAGAAGATTAAGAAAACCCTGCTACCCACTCTCAACTTCCAGACTCAGCTGTCACCCAAGAGGATTTAGATAGGGTTGTGAATGAGATGACTGACCGCTTCGCTGCCCAACAGAAGCTTAAGTGGACCAACTAATGACACACTTAAGAGGCATGGAGGAATACACTCACAACACTAAATCTTGAGGTTAGTCCCAATCCGGAGAGTTGCACAGACGAAACAGATCCCTAGGAAATGAAGAACTCAATCAAGAAGATGACAGAACTAGAAGTCGAGACAGGACTCGGCCCGAAGTCGGGCCTAATCAAGGGGCACCGGACGACAGACTGTAGCTGACCCTGTCATGCTTCGAGCCAATCATTGCCAATCCAGCCTCAACCAAGGTTCCGGACACCATAAAAAAGAAGCCCCCACTTCTCCTAGGGCTGCCTTGGGATCAGAGTAGAGGATGACATCCCTCTTCAGGGAATATCTCAAGCGTGAACAACTCGAATGAGAGATATGGCAAGAGTGTCCAGCCCTTTCACCAGGGACATAGAATAGACAGCCACTCCTTGGGAATGGATTATGCCCACTATGGATCACTACAAAGGCTTATCTGACCCAATCGTCCACTTGGAGTGCTACACCCAGCACATGCTCATGAATGGAGTAACAAAGGGTATGCTGTGTAAATGTTTTCCGCTGTTCCTGTCTTGCTTAGCAACCACATGGTTTTGTCGCCTGCCTCATGGCTCCCTTAGATCTTGGGAAATGTTGAAGGAAAAATTCATAAGTAATTTTTGAATCCATATGGAACATCCCAAAGATATCTATTCCTTGTCAGACATAAAACAGAAAGCTGGAGAACCGCTACAACAATATCTTACCTGTTTCAATGGTGCCAAGGCTTACACTGATGGCACTACGCGGAGGTGTCCATCCCAATTCAAAGCTTGTAAGAAGGTTGATGAAGGAAAAACCTTTAACTCTTCAGGAATTCTTTCATGAAGTGGAAAGTACATGAGATTGGAAGACGCGGCGGCTCACCGACATAGCGAGCAACCCACAGGGGGTTCTAGCATCTAAGGAAACATAAGTGTCCCACCCTGAGGTGGGGGATTATGCCAAACAACAAAGCAAAAAGTAATCATCATGGAAGCTTGGGAACTGAAAAGGGCAATGAGCGACGATACAGACCTAGATTGAGATTCGATACATACACTCCTTTGAAGGATACCTTGGAGAACATTTACCAGGCTACTCAACACGAATTAAAATAAAAACACCCTCCTGATAAAAAAGAGTCAAATGCTGCAATTAGAATAGGAAAATATTGTCGCTTCCATGAGTTTCACGGGCATAACACTGAAGAATGTAAGCATTTGCAGGATCTCATTGAGGAGTACATTTGAAAAAAGAAACTGGAACGGTACGTGCAGCAAAGACACAACTCTCCCGCTCCAGTCCATGCAGGGCTTGGGCCTCACCTGTAAGGAAACAGTAAAGAAGAAGCCGGAACAAGCCACTCAAAGTGGGAGAAGATAGTTGTCCATACCATATCTGGAGGCCCACATGTGGCGGACGGAAGTTAGACAGAGATGGAAAGGTACAGAAAGTATTTGAAAGATAGGGAAGGATATGTTCATGATATTATTGAGGTATGCATCATAAAACAAAGAGAAAGGGCCAACATAACCTTCAACGATGAAGTTTTGGTCGGAAAGCAGTATCCGCACAACGATCCCGTGGTTATCTACGTTTGGATCGACCGGCTGAGGTGTTCTGCATCTTAGTTGATACAAGGAGCTCAATGAATATTTTGTTCAAACATGCCTTCAACAAAATGAAGTTATCAATGAAAGATGTATCCCCATGCAATTAGCCCTTTAATGGGTTTACGGGAGAGGCCACAATGCTATTTGGACTGTTAGACTTGTTTATTGAGCAAGGAAGTCACCCTAATCCATCGTCTGAGAAAAAGAATTCATATTGGTAGATGGACACTCGATTTACAACGCATTTTTAGGATGGCCTACATTGTTAGATTTCCAGATAGTCTTGACCCTATGGTGCCTGAAGATGAAATTTCCAACTGATGATGGAATAGGAGAAGTAGAAGGCGACCAAGACGTAGCTCGCAATTGCTACGTGACATAACTCCACCAAAACAAAAGAAGGAAAAAGGTAAGAGCATAAGGGTTGCCCTCTGCACCAAAACTGCAGAAGCATAGCAATCAAATAAGGCTCCTCCTTTCAATATACTAGTGACTCTTTTAATGAGTTGGACCCCAGAGACAGAGAGGAGGAGGTCAATGTCAATCCCATGGAGGCTATGGAACATGTGATGGTAGATGAACACAAAAAAACAAGGCTTTTAAAGATAGGTTCTGAATTGAACCAGAACCTAAAAATCTAGCTGATAGGATTTTTGTGCGAGAAATTAGATCTATTCGCATGGACCCACGAAGACATGGTGGGAATATCCCCATAAGTAGCTTGTCATTCCCTCAATATTGACCTAGCCAAAATCCCGATTAAATTAAAGAAAAGAAGCATGGAGATAGAATGCTCAACTGCTCTTAATGAAGAGGTGAAGAACCTGCTCGCCCACGGTTTTATCCCGAAGCTATTTACCCATAATGAATCTCCAACCCAGTTTTAGTAAAAAAGCCTAATGGGAAATGGCAGACCTACATTGACTTCTCTAACCTCAATGATGCTTGCCCTAAAGACTATTTTATTTTGCCCGAATCGACCGACTAGTAGGCGGGACTGCAGGACATGAGTTATTGTTATTCACAGACGCATATTCAGGATACAGCCAGATCCTCATGCATGTACCAGATCTAGAACATACTAGCTCCATTACAGATCTGGGCCTATACTGCTACAAGGTCATGCCCTTCGGGCTTAAGAACGCCGACACTACCTATCAACATCTAAGATGTTTGAGCAGCAGATTGGCCACTCCATGGAAGTCTATGTCGATGACATGCTTGTCAAATCAAGAAGAGCAATGGATCATTTGAGCCACCTAGACGAGATGTTCCAAATATTACGCAAATATCAAATGAAGCTGAATCCTCTAAAATGCTCTTTCAGGGCGTCTTTAGGTTAGTTCTTAGGTTTCATTGTGGACACTAGAGGAATAGAGACGAATCCTGAAAAGATACAGGCTCTGAAAGATATCAAAATCCTAGTCACGCGGAGGGAAATGCAGAGCCTAAACAGAAAGGTAGTTGCACTAAGAAAGTTTATATCCAAGGCCACGGACAAGTGCATCCTATTCTTTGAAGTCCTCAAAAAGGACAAAGGAAAATTTGAATGAACCGATGAGTGCTACTCAGCCTTTTGGAGTTTGATAGAACACCTACAAAAGCCTCCAGTACTCTCTACTCCACTAAATGGAGAAAGCCTCTATCTATACCTAGCTGTATCCTCCTACATACTAAGTGTTGCATTAGTACGAGAAGATGATCGTATCCAAAGACCGGTATACTTCATTAGCAAGAGATTCACAAGAGCAGAAGGTATATACCTAAAGATCGAAAAATTGGCTTACTGTCTGTTGATAGCATCTAGGAAATTATGACACTACTTTCAATCGCACTCCATTAAAGTTCTAACGAATCCACCTTTGAGGCAAGTCCTACATAAACTGGACATGTCAGGGCGGTTGTTAAAATAGTGCATTGAGTTAAGCTAGTACAAGATTGCCAACCACCCATGCACCATAGTTAAGGGACAAGCCTTGGCTGATTTCATAGCTGAGTTCACAATGCGAGACGAGGAGGCTGTGGCAAGGATAGAGGAAACTGTCAAATGGAATATGTTTGTTGATGGAGCATCAAACGAGCTCGGCTTGGGGGTAGGTGTCATAATAGTCATACCTTAAGGAAGGAAATAGGCTATGCACCGAGACTAGAGTTCGCTGCAACCAGTAACGAAGTTGAATACGAAGCAATGATAGCCGACTTAGAAATCATAAAAGAAATAGGAGTTAAATCAATATGTGTGAACAATGATTCACAGTTAATTGCTAACCAGATCCTTGGAGACTTCCAAACTCACAAAAAAAGCTTGTGTCCTATGTCAAAATGGCCAAAACCTTCTTTGAAGAGCTGGACTACTATGTAATAAAACACATCCCGCAAAGGGAAAATCAAGAGGCAGATGCCTCGCCAAATGGGCTAGCATAAAAACCGAACCAATGCCAAGGCAACTCTTGTCACGAGACAATCCGCACCGAGTTTCGAGTGTGTGCAAATTATAGCGACCATAGAGAAGGAGGAGACAAAGATGACCCCCATCGTCAAGTACTTACAAGAAGGAACCTTACCAGCAGATCGAAATGAAGTTAGGAGAATCTTAAGGAGGGCATCTCGCTACACCATCCAGAGCAGCATGTTGTACTGCAGCGGCTTTTCCAACCCGCTACTGAGGTGTGCCGCTGGGAACGAAGCAAAAGATATCCTTAACAACATACATCAAGGAAGTTGCGGCGATCACACTAGAGGAAAACTCTAGCTAGAAAGATCCTACGTTATGGATAATTTTAGCCCACACTAAGCAAGGATGCGGCCGAGTTTGCTAGGAAATGTGACAAATGCCAAAGATTTGCCAAAATCCCAGGGTTGCCACCTACCGGTTTAATCTAGATGGTCATCCTTTGGCCCTTTTCCATCTTGGGAATTGATTTGATCGGAGAGCTCCCCATGGGTCGAGGAGGAGCAAAATACGCTATAGTGACAATGGATTATTTCACCAAATGGGGAAAGTGGAGCCTTTAAACAAAATTTCATCTACCAAAGTGATAAACTTCCTAATACGTAACATCCTATGCAGGTATGGAGTGCCATAGAAAATCATATCGGATAATGAACTTCAATTCGACAGTGAAGAATTCTTTAATTGGTGCCATGAACATGGGATTGTTTGCAGCTTCTCACCTGTAGCATACCCTTAGGAAAATGGACAGTCAAAGCAGTGGACAAAGCATTGAAGACACTAATCAAGAAGAAGATAGAAAAGTCCAAGGGGGGCATGGGTCGATGAACTGCCTACTTCCTTATGGGCCTACCAAACTTCTTATAAGACCGCAACAGGGAAAATGCCATTTGCATTGGCATACGGAACCAAAGCCATGCTCCCCGTCGAAACAGTCATCCCCTCGCACCGCAGGATGCATTACAATCTGGAAGAAAATGAGGAGCTTTTGAATATGTCACTTGACCTGATTGAGGAAAAAAGAAAAGACATCACCAATAGGTAGAAAGTGGCAAGGCAGTACAAATCTAAGGTGAAGCCCCGAACGCTATAAGAAGGAGACTTGGTACTCAAACGAGTCTTCCCACGACCCGGAGCACTAGATCCAATATGGAAGGGGCATTTGTTATTCATAAAGACCTTCACAATAGAGATTACATCTTGTCAATGGTATATGGAGAGGTGTTTGAGAAAGCATGGAATCTCCAACATCTCCTCCACTACTTCTCTTCAGTTGTAAAGAAACATATACTAAAGCAATATAAGAAAGACAGTGGGCGTAGGCATATTTCGGCCGAACCACTATAAAAATCTGGTGTCTCATATTACTTATGTTATTTAAATGTTATTTCATTTAATTATTTATCCAATGACCATTCCTACTGCGAGAAATCATAGACTCTCGCCGGCAGTAGTGAAAGTAAGATAGCCACGATAAAGGGCATGAAACAAGCCTTGGAAATTCACTACTGACGATCGGCACCCCCAAGCCGGTAATAATTAACCGATCATAAGCCCCAAAATAGGGCACAAATTGTAGCCTAGGCAGTTCATAATTGGGGTTCGGCGTGTCGGCAATTGCTAACCGATTATAAACCCCACGGTTAAGGCATGGTTGTAGTTAGGGGTAGTTCGCACTTGATGATCGACATTACACATGCAGGCAACCATAATTCGAATAATACTCATGACACGGGCATTAGCCCAAGTAGTTATCGTTCATAATCGGCCTTAAATTTAACAATGCTTTTATGGTTCACTGCATCTCTAAATATTATAACGATTGAATAAGTCATAAACAGTTCGTAAATAGATAGAGCAGACTATAAAAAGCACACATCACAAAAGTCATCCCAGATAAACATACAAAAAAATAGAAGTTGAACAGTACAATGTTAAATTTATCTCATACAAAGCATATCGCCTATATTTATATACATATGCAAAACATTCATACACCTTCCAAAAATGCATGTAATAAAAGGGAAAAGGAAATCTCCTCGACTAAGAAGGAGGGACATCCTTGCCGCTCGTACCGCTCCCTCCAGCCAGGTCCTTCGAGAGTTCGGATTGCTCGAGAGACTCACCTTCCTTTCTCAAAGGCCTAACTTGCCCCGAAGACATCCCCGCATGATGCCGAGTAAAAATAATCATAAAATTTGCAATCCAGAATAGGTAATGGCAGAGTTAAAGTAAAAAGACGAGATACTTGCTGTGACGTGACTTGGATCACCAAGCCCCTTGAGATCTGAGCAGTCCTCATCATCCTCGTCCTCAGCCAGCAACTCATACCCATAAGCAATGGCTTTGGTCTCCTCTACTGTGATCTGGCTGTTCATTATCCCAATGTCGTACACAGATTCTTCCTACAGATTACAACCTTGGTCTCCACGATAAGCCAAGCATGGATTCCTGCCATCACCTAAGTGCAGTCATCCATCCACTGAAGGTTCCTATTTTTCCAGAACATGTAATAAGTATCCTTCAGCATCTGGTTGACCATGTCAAAAAAATCATTGTATTTATCGACTTCATTTTGGAGGACCACCACTTTATTCATGTACTGCTCCTTATCTCTCCTCAACTGAGCACGCTCCACCTTCAAACCATCGATCTCAGCTTGATATGACTCCTTCTACCTTTCCCACCTCCCTTGAGACTCCTTTAGCTCGGCTAAGGCCTCTTTCGATTCCTTCACTTTACCCTTAAGGGAGCGGATTCGCTTCAGATCATTCTGCCGAGCCTCATCCATTGAACTGATAGCCATGTCAATTTGCGTCTTACATAGGTCGACAACCTCTTTCTTACCCTCTTCCTTGGCCTTCATTATCTTGCAGGCACGGTATGCTTGGACTTCCTCTAACTTTGCCTCTTTTTACGTGAGCACCTTGTGAAGGTCCTCCATCTCTAGACGCAACCGCACATTGACACTCCCAACTTCTTCATTAGCTTTAGCCAAACGCGACTGATGATTAACAATATTTCTGGTCCCACCTATAATCTGGACCATCCTCATCGTCAAGTCAGCAAAATCAAGAGTCTTTGCCACATCTAGGATCCGACCAAAGGATTTCAAGGTAAAAGGAACTCGGTGTCAGGATCTGTCGCACGACGACCCGCACAGTCGGGATTTCTATCGGGATGACTCTAAGAGGGATTCCGTATCAGCTATTGGTAATCTAAGAAAAAAGGATCAACATTGCCTTCTCCCAACTCATCTGACACTTCGTGCACTTCAGAACCCATCGGATAGTGACGGCAATGGCGGGAGTAAATTTGGGAGCCAAGGGACATGACTTCCTTATCCAGGGACCTCGCATGTTTTTGGGAAAACTCATGGCTCTCTCCCTTATTCGGGCCTAACGTGGTCTCCTTAATATTCTTTTGCATAGTTTCTTCCTCCTAAAAATTCTCCTTGAAAGAAACGAAAGTCATTTTCATCCGTTTGAACTGCTCAAGTCGCCTAGAGACTTCATTCTTCTTTGGATTTCTCTTTTTCCCCGAAATACGGGCAACTACGTAAGATCCAAGAAAGCGAGAAAGCATAAAAATACAAAACTCTCAAGACACTGAGACACGGCAAGCTACTACCAACCCTTAGTGTAGACTGGATCATATGGCCGAGGCGGGGTCTCACTCAAATAAGGAATACTTACGGATGGGACTCCACTCAAAGGAAGGAGAAGACACGGCGACCAGACTTCATTGGATTGAGGAGCAGGAGGAGGCTGGGACCCGTCGAAAAACAAAAAGTTTTCAAGAAGTATCTCGAAATTCGTACATTAATCAAAAGTACATGGAGAAAGCCCGAACTCCTTGCCAATTCTCACTCCACCTTGTGCTCGAAGGGGCGGTATTCCACCCAAACCACCCGAAGCCACGTTCTCTTAGGAAAGATCGGCAGTAGGAGTCGGCCTTGGGACCAGCTTCGATTTTCCAACTGCTCGGGCCAATCTCACACAGCCTCGGCATTCTTTAAAGGATCCATTCCCAATCCCTCGCTGCTTATAATATCCACATCTAGAGATACATGAACATCCCCTTCTGTTGCTTCAGTGTTGCTCTCCGATCCTTCCTCATCTCTACTTTCTACTCCCAAATGAGAACCTCTCGCATTGCCGGAGAAGGAGCATCTCAAATACATAGAGATTTCCCCGAGCGAGGAGGACGAACTACACTCTTCTTATGTCTTAGTTTCTTCGGGGCTTCAGCCACACCACCCTCCTCATTTGGGCCCTTATCTTTGTCTCCGTCACCCCTGTCTCCTCCGGCTCCAACTGCTCTCTCAGCAGAACTTGGCCTAATCTTGTACATAGACTGCCTGAGGTCGATCAAGTTGTAGAATCAGAGGGCTACATCACAGAGTAGGAATGAGGCTTCCCGCTCGGCCTCCGGGATAGACAATATTTCCTTGGCCATCTTCTTCAATCTGTCATCCTCCCCCGCCTTCACACAACCTAAATATTATGGAGCAATAAGAAGCCAAGTTGACAGAAAGCTTAGAAAAGATAATACAATAACATATAGCCAAATGTAAAAGCATGTTGGGCCATGGTATCATCACGTATAAAGAAATATTCCTTCTTGAACATATTAAACTTAGAATATAGATCCAGGTCAGATTTGGATTTGTAGGCAGACTCTAAACTGATAAAGGGACTCCCTTTCCGTTAACCCCTCATGCTTTACAGATATATGATCTCTCTATGGTGGAAGTCTCTGATACCGCTTCATGTATATCAGGTATAGACATGTCAGGATAGCATAAGATTTCGGTTGAAGTTGCATTGGAGCAAGCTTCAAATGGATCACGAAGCTAGCAATCCAGTTGGTTAGCAGAGGAATTGCGCCGCATATACAATGATACTTGCTATATGCGATATACCCTCCTAGAGGAAAACATGCTCTATTATCTGGACTAGGTAATATCATGTCTCGGGATGTATCCTAAAAGAAGTAGCTATAGAATTCATCTTCTCTATCGTCAACACGCTGGGATAACACTCCAAAGGCCTAACCAGTGGTTGATTAGGAGCGTAGCCTTCAACTAAAGAGTAAGCAGAATTGGGTTGCCTTGGAGGATTGACTGGAGCATCAGAAGAAAAGGGACCAGCCCTGGCATGCGTGAAGCCCCAAACTTGGAACAGAGCTCGCAACTAGATGACATATCCCTGTGCAAGAAAATAACAGTCAAGCGAAGTTCTAAATCATAAATGGAAATTAAAACATGCACGGGAACCTCCTATCATCTTGCCCAATTGAATCCTTACCCCTAACCTAGCCATCTCATGGAAAACCCGCTTTTGGCTCGGCATGACCACATACCATGTGCTCGGTCTATCTAGTCTGGCATTACCCTATGTCGAATGCCGAACCAAACTCACCGCACTCTAACTACCGACCCGAAGCATACCCTCTTATGGCCCTACCTAGATAGTATTTATTCTCTTGGTCTGTGCTAGCTTATCCTTATAAAAAACAGAGAGGCTCCTCAGTTCTAACACTATAACCAGAAAATAAGAATATGGCCACTTAAGTGTCTACCAATAGCAAACTCAAGAACCATGAACAACAGTATTAGTGCAAAAAGGCTATATCCATATCCCCTCTTTGAAACTCACACCAAAAACCCATGCTTATGAGCTTCGGTTCACCATATACTCGACCATCTCCTATTTACTAATAGGGAGTACGTATGAAAAATGAACTCAAGTCCTCTACGTCATATGGAATTCGACTTGATTCTTCTAAGTCGTACAAAATAGAAAATCAAAGCACTAATCCCTTTGGTCGAGCAATCGATTTAAATAGGCTTACCTCGAGCAGCCAAGACACGGAGATGTTCGAATTCGAGCGATATTAGCAAGCTAGAATCTGACCTTAGTCGATCAAAGTTTAATTAGAAAATTTTGATTAAAGATGTAGAAAGAAAAATAGAAAGGTGGAAGGCGGTATTTAAAGAAGAAGGAAGGAAGACGAATGGTCAAAAGTTGTGATTTGGTGGTAGGAGCTCGATATAGGACCAAAATAAAGCATGTCGTGTAGTCACACAACATACTTTGGGGGGCAAGTGCTGGCTTGGTTTTTTTGGCAAGCAAAGAAACAGGGCAACAAAGGTATACAAGGGTATAGGAAATGGAATTACTGGACTAGATGCTTGGTTCCACATTTGCTAAAATACCGAACCAAAGTATAGATGGACATGCCGGATCAGATATTTTGTCCAACATCCTATGGTATACCGAACCAAGTATCTGGTCCCGTATCCTTAGAGATGCCGAACCAAACATTTGGTTCGGCATTCTCTGATATGCCGGACCAAGTATTTGGTTTGGCACAACACATCAATGTCAGACCAAGCATTTGGTCCGGTATGACAAACATGCCAAATCAATTGTTTGGACCTGCTAGTGAGGATCACCGTACCAAAGCAAGTAAGGATCACCAAGCCAAAGCAAGTAAGGATCACCGAACCAAAGCAAACTTAGTAACCTAAATGCCGATCCAACTGTCTCTGACCTAAATGCTAAACCAAACTCAGGAAGCTATAACTTCTCCTCCATACTTCACAACTCCACTCTATAAATACCGGAGCTTCTCAACAACAACGGGGACAGATTTTTGGTGAAAAAGTGAGAAAATTCTGCTGAAAATCCATCACTTTGGCTATTTAAATTTTTTTAATATTTTTGAATATATCTTGTACTTGTAATCAAATCAAAGAGAGAATAATAAGATGGAAAGTGGATGTAGGCACATTGCAGCTGAACCAATATAAAAAGCTCTATGTTGTTTGCTTTCCTTATCTACTTTTCGAACTTTGAACTTGTGAACAGTCTCTACACTGATAGAATTCATTACATTATGTGTTAGAACATTTAAAAACCCCAAATCAATCAAATCAAACGAAACTTAATTAAAAAATCAGGTTTAGCGGTGTTTGTCCAACTTTTGAGCAAACAGTATGGTTCAAATGAGTGGTCGGTTATGCATTTTGAGCTAATACTTTGGCTTTCTTTCTACATCTAATGAACCGACTCCTACATGATCAACTAGATAGATTTGTATTAGTCTGCATAGACAATATATTAGTGTATTTTAAGGATGAGCAGGACCATGAAGATCATCTTAGATTGTTATTAGAGACCTTGAGACACCACAAGTTAAAGGTGAAATTTTCAAAATGTCATTTTTAGAAACCAAAAGTGAAAATTCTAAGCCATGTGGTCTTGAAGGAGGGATTGGCAGTAGATCCTTCGAAGGTCGATGTTGTGAATGTTTGGAAGAGACTATAAATAGTCAGTGAGATATGGAGTTTCTTAGGGTTTACTAGATACTATCGGGAATATATTAAGGATGTCACTAGAATAGTAGTGCGGTTGACTAGACTTACATGGAAAAATGAAAAATATATTTGGATGAAGGAGTGTGAAGAGCTTTTCAAGTGCTAAAGCTTCAATTGGCAGAGGCTTCGGAGTTGGTTATGTCGAAAGGAAGGGGACGTCGTTGTGTACATATATGCTTTGAGTTTAGGTTTAGGAGCTATGTTGATGCACAACGAAAATGTTATAGCTTATTTATCTATGTAGTTAAGACCCCATGAGGTTCAGTATCTTAATCATAATTTAGAGTTAGTGGCAGTCACCTTTGCGCTTGATATATGGAGACATTACCTTTAAGGGGAAATGTTTGACCTATTTATGAACCATAAGTATTTAAAAAATTTGTTCTCTTAGATGGATTTGAGCATGTGGAAACAAAGTTTGTTGGGATTCTTGGCATCATATAATTTTGGAATAGAGTATACCTAGGGAAGGGAAATAAAGTTGCTAATGCCTTAAACCAAAAATAGTTGATTTACATTTTGGCTATAACCAAAGTGTAGAATGTCTTAGAGACACTAAAACATATAATGTGCAGTTTCGGTCTAAGGTTGGTTTGAGTCAAGATTCAGGATGTTTTCTTGCTTATAAGTTCATCCTACGTTTATAGAGAGAATTGTCGAAGGTCAGGAGGAGGACCCATTATATGCCAAAATAATCAATGGCTTATAGCGTGGCGCCAAGACCGAAGAACTAAAGGGCTTAGGTATTGATAAGAAAGGATGTCTTTGGAAAAAGTTAAGATTGTATATTCTAAATCGAGGAGACCTTCGAAATCTAGTCTTGGACGAGTGCCATAGTTCTAGTTTTCCACTGTTATGGGAAGCACAGAGATGCACTAGGATATGAAGCTGAAGTTCTACAAGAAATGAATGAGAACAGATATCATAGATATGTAGGAGATATCTCATATACTAAAAAGTTAAGGAAGACACCAAAAGCCAAGCGGTTTTTTACAACCTTTTGAAGTTCTGGTATCGAAATAGGATTCGGTTTCGATGGATTTTATTTATGGGTTTCCGAGGACAGAGGCATGGAACGAAATCTATAGTTTGTATTTGATAGGTTAGTTAAGAGTGCCTATTTCATTCCAGTAATGTCCATAAAAACGATAATCAATTATGCTGAAATATATGTTAAAACTATGGTAAGATTTCATATAATTCCATGTACTATAGTAAGTGACCGAAACCTATGATTTACCAATGTTTTTTGGCAAAGCCTATAGAGAACTTTGGTTTCAGAACTATATATGAGTATTGCTTATCGTCTACGAACAACTGGCCAGACCAGAAGGGTCACTCAAGCGTTAGAAGATTTTCTAAGAGCTTGTGCGTTATACTTCGATGGATCTTGGGAAGGTCATCGTCATATAGAAAAAATTTTGCACAACAATAATTAATAGTCTAGTATTAGGATGGAACTTTTAGAGCGACTGATGGAAGGCCTTGTAAGTCGCCAGCAAGTTGGTGCGAAATGAGAGATAGACTTATGTTAGATCCGAATCTAGTAAAGGAGGCTTCAGAGAAGATCAAATTTATTAGACGAAGGTGCGGGATGCCCAATCTAGACAAAAGAGTTATGCCGATAAGTGGTAGAGAGACCTAGAGTTCCTTTTGGGAGTTCATATTTTTATGAAATTATCACCTATAAGATGCACTATGAGGTTTCAAAACCCAGAAAGTTAGTGCCAGATATTCTAGTCCATTCAGGATGCTAGAGAAGTCAAAAGGGTATTTTATAGAGCCGATTTTCCAAGTGCTTTTGCTAGGGTGCATAATGTGTTCAGGTATCACATCTACTACATGTGTACGAGACCAAGGGACGTCGTGATGTCGAGTTCTATGGAAGATTTGGTCTATGAACCAAATATGACTTACATTAGAAAGCCTATTTAGATTGTTGGTTGGGATGAGAAAAGGCTTCGAAAAGAAGAAGTAAAGCTTGCTCGGGTCAAGTGGTGTGAGGATTGAGATGATTATACTTAGAAAATAGAGAGATTAAGGAGACTTATCTCAAGTTATTTGCTTAGCCTAGCCTTTATATTTTCTAAGTCTAATTGTATTCCATATATATGTGATATTATGGTTGATTTTTATTATGTATTGGTAGAAGCACTAATACATTTTTTATTTACATGCATGGATAAAGAACTCATGCATGTGCATGTTAGAGTAGCCATAAGAAAGCCTGGGGCTTCGTATCACCCCAATTGGGATTTCGAGGATGATATTCCTATAAGGGAAAGCCTGTAGCACCCATATAAATTAATAAATAAGTAACTAGTTATGAAGTTAAGAAACTAAGATAATGCAAAAGGGATAAATACGCATGGAACATTTTATTACTCATTATGCTTAGATGAATCAAGTGATACTAGAAAAATCCTAGTTGAAAATCTAAATAAATAATAATATGCAATCTTTATGGCTATGAAATTATAAGAAAATAAGGTAGTGGGTCGGCGGCCCAAATTATCCTTTTTGAATAAATACCTCCTTCTTTCCATCTTCTTCTACGTTCGGGACTCAAAACAAAAGCTTGATCCCTTTAATGGTGTGTAAGGCCTAAAAACAACAAGAAGAGAAGAAAAGATTAAAGTTAAAGAACTAGAGACTTCATCAGCTAACAATATATAAGAGTTTATTCCGTAATCCTTTCTTTGTTGTATTCGTTATAGTCGTATAATAATTTGTTATTTCCTGTGTTTTGCTTGATTAATTGGAATAGGGCATTAAATAAAGTGATAAGGGTACCATGTTAGAAAATAGTTTTATCAATATAATTTATCCTTAAGTGGATAAATGGTTATAAATTAATAAAGACATGTATGGAGAAAATTGGCCAGTTACAAGGATGCTATAAATGATTAATCTACTATAGGAAACTGAGAACAATTTAGGTAGTTTCCTAGGGAAATTTAAGTCTTACCAAAGGATTATAATAGGGAATCGAAAGGTTAATAGGTGATGAATGGAAGGTAATTTAATTAAAGAGTCAATAAATTATGTGGTTGTTGATCAGATCCGCATTTTGTGCTTGACGTGTTAGAAAATGGTCAAAAAGGACTAAGTTAAATGAATCGAAAGTCGACTCATGGAAATTTAGTAAATTGTGCAGGGATTGTTTCCAACATGTACTAAAGGAAGTAGAGCCGAATCGAGAATTTATTAAAACTAAAATCTTAAGTATAATGGCTTGAGTAGAAGTACTAAAATAAGTAGGGTTTGAGGCTAGGGTTGACAAATCAAAGGTATTAGCCGACGATCGAAGGAGATCAACAATTAAGGAGAAAATATGAGTAAAGGAAGTGATTTCAGATAAATTAAAGAGTTAATTCCACAAATCACCAAATTTAACTAAAACAAGCTTCCCTAGATGAGCGACAATATTGATTGTTGAGGGTCATGCAACTCTCAAAAGAATGTGTAAACTAAAACTAGTAACTTCCGGAGATAATAAGACATGATAAGGGTTAAGATGGCCATGGTTGAAACCAGAGACATTGATGACAATAGTACAATCAATGTTAAATAATTAAAAGACGACAGTTGAATGATAGCTTAATAAATAGTGAATTGAAAAGCCTAATAATGATGGTTAGATTGTAGATTTAATGGTAAGAGTAAAGCCCGTATGTCATTCGAAACTCACAGTGAAGGTGTAAGGCTTGTGCGGCATTCCAAACCAAAAGTGAAGGTAAGACCTGTATGGCATCCGAAATTGAAAGCGAAGGTGTAAGGCCTGTGTGTCATCTGAATGCGTAAGCTCACTAGAATGGATTAATATTATTTTCTATATGGTATAAACTATGGGGATGTGTTCTGTCCCAGTATCACATTAGTTCTAACACTTGGTAATAATTATACAATTTAAACTCACTATACATTCCAATAAATTATTGCTTTGGAAATTTAGGAGAAATCTCGTTTTGCATGTTGACGGCGTGGACTTGCTTAGTTGTATGCTTTAGTGTAATTTGTTATTCACACTAGAGTTTATGCCTAACCTATGTTTTTATTCTTGTTTTTCCTATAAATTCACTGGTTCTCATTCAAACCGGGCGAGTTTATGGATCTAAGCAGGTTGCTTTAGGTGATAGCTGAGTAATGCAAATAAAAATAAAGTAGGAGGTTTGGGTGTTATATATTTGTTTATTTACAATGAATCTAGTATTAGTGCCTGGATCTTCATATGTTGGACACTAATAGCTATGTGTACTATATTTTTGATCCCTTATGGGCATGATTTTGGGTTATAAAAATAATATTTGAACTAAATCCATAATAATGTGTTTCACTTTGTATATCTGCTATGTTTACTTAAGATTATAGAATGTAACTGATCTCATCATTATCCCCGAACAATAATTTCAAGGTGATTGTAGTATATTGGTGTTCCATCTTTAAGCTTCAGAATAAGGGACGTTACTATCTCGCATCTCTCAAGAGAAATGTCATTGGATATATGATAACTTATTATATCATATAATCAATGACTACTCAACATCGCGGCCTCATCAATGCGCAAATCCAATCCATTTTGTATGGCTAAGAAACTAGACCACCATCATTATATCCAGAGTTCACCGATTACATTTTAAAGTGAGGGCGCCAAGTAATCCTCCTTTATGATCATATATCGAAACCTTCTATTTAATAAGGTTCCCTTGGCACATGTTATGATAGCAGGACCACGTTTTTTTCCACTCGATAATTTCACATCATATCAAACTCGGGTATAAGGATGATCATCAGAGTCTTTGCTAATTTACCTCTAAAGTGCTCAATTGAAATACCCTACATAGTTTGGGTCGATATTGACCCATTATGGGTAAGTGGAATCCTAACACATAGCATAAAGCCCACCTTGATTGCTCCTTCGAAGTCTCCACGACTTGCCTCAAGCTTAAGAAGAAAATTTCTCATGTACGGATTAGGCGGTACAGACCCATAGAACTACCCCAAATTTTCTTCGAAGTCCTTAGTTCCACCATCTCTAAATGCCTCGAGCCTTCCTATTACCAAATCCCGAAACACATCTGGTTGGTATCAATCTATACTCGATCTATACCGACCCATTTCTTTTATACTCAACTAATATGTAGCCTCAATGTTCATTGATTCATTACCTCGAGCCCTTTCTCACATTTTCATCCAAAAGACTTTAGACCTCCTCATGTCTTCACCGAGTCCTTCCTCGACCTATGTGTTGGGTCAAAAAATGACACAATACCACCAGTTGATCACAAATGAGAACTATAGATTTTAAAACGAAAGTAAATGCTTGAACATGAGTATTTTTGTACTGGTTCAGCCTCAATCACTGCCTACGTCCACTTTAATATTATTTTAGCTGATTTTGCATAAGTACACCCGAATTACAGTGTTTTATGTATAGGAAAAAAAGAAAATGTGAGTAGTTTGTGGAAAAATATTTTTTATAAGGGAAAGAAGTTCCAAAAGTCCTTTCGTTGCTCTAGCATGGATATCTATAGGTGAATTAATCCATCATATTCGCAAGCCTGAGGATGACTAGGTAAGAGATCAAATCCATGCTATTAGAAAGGAAGAACGAGCCAAATTCGTAGTATAAATCATGTCACCACCGACTAAATCATGTCGATGCTGAATGATTTTGTACCTTGCACGTTCACCTTTCCTTCATATCTGTTCAATTCTTCAAATTCCAAAGATTCACTAAAAAATTGCGCATACAAATCATGTCAGCATCGATATGGTTTATCCTATGCGTGTAACACCGCTAATTTTAATAACATTATTCAAGAAATTTAATTAGATAAATTAAATAGAATGATGTAAATGGTAAATGATAAGGGGATTGAGATTTAAATAAATATTAAGCGGTCGTGCTTATTAATTTAAATGGGTTTAAGAATGGTTTGTAAGATAATTAAAATACACAAAGATATATTGGGTATTTGACATATATATAACCTTTACTCTTATATATATATACATAATGTGTGCGCGTGTGTATGTTTATATATATATATATATATATATATATATATATATCAATTATGCCTCTTAGGCCATTCACATTCATACCTCATTTTCACAAAAATAAACGTAAGCTTAAGAGGATAAGGCCGACCATTATTAGAGAAGAAGAAGAAAAGGAAATTCGAAGAAAAGAAAAAGAATTGAGGAAAGGAAATAATCTCAAATGCAAACCAATCTCCTTATCATAAATCAAGGAGAGTAATAATTTCCATCTTAAATGTCTGAATATTTGTTTCAGATTTAAGATTATATAAGATTATATGATGTTTGATAATGACATGCTTGAACTAAGTTTTTTTTAACTAAACAAGTTTGTTTAACTGAAAATTCATACGGTTCTAGGCAAAACCGAGTGGTACTGATGTAAAAATGCCTTGGAAATATTATATGTTATGCAAAACATTATTTTGAAGTTGGGTTTCAAATTTGATAATTTTCCAAGCTATGGAAAGTTTATTATGAATTTTCATATGGAAATATGATTGCTTAGGTTTAAGAATTTATTTCAAATATTATATCAAGACTTCGGATTTGAAATTTTGATATGTTAGATAACATGATCAAAATGAATTTCTGTAATTTTTAGGGATTTTTCTTAGGTAATTTACAATATGAAATAAATTAGTTTAAGAGAAGAATCTAAAAGATTTACGTGTAAATTAATGGGAGGTATTTATCTGCAAAAAGCTAATATTGATGTTTATTAGAAATAAAATGGCAGTTAGTTTTGTAAAGCATGGAAAAGTTTGAGGAAACCAATTATATGCTTACACGTAGGCAAATCGGTTGAAATAATTTGTATTTAACTCAAAAAATAGGTTTCGCCTCTATTAGAGGTACCTTTCGAGCCATCGCTTTCGCCGTCTACTAAGTCGAAATCCCATTAAGTTAAAACCAATACACAAAGTATCATCTAGATGGTACATAGTGGGTTGGAGAAAGGTGGAAGGTATGGTGTCGAAGCTTTGCTTTCGATGGATTCGATACCTATGTTTGTTTTAAAATATAAAGCACTTGCCTTAGTTTTACTAAAGCTTTCAACATAGTCAAAACATATGGTTTTGAAAGGAGTTTTATAATAGATTTTGAAGGGGTTTCCATATTTTGCCTTAAAAGTAAAGGCTTTCGAACGAGTTCTTTTAGTTGTAAATAAATGCTTTCGTAAGAAGGAGTTCCGACTCATTCTTAGCCCTGCCACATATTCTTATACCTTTCGAGGGTATTGAAGTCTTCAATGCTTTCGAAGGATAATATTGTTTGAAAGAAGAACTAAACCACTTCCTAAATACTTTCGAAAGGGGTTGAGGATTTCGAAGGCAGTGGAACCGAAAAGGGCTTCGACTCTATCCTTCAATGTTTTAATTTAAAGGATTGTGTTTTCGACTAGATGGTTCTGACACCATCAACTGTTCCCTAAACAATTTTATAATGGTTTTGAAAAAGATACTTTCATATATAAACCTTTTGACCTAAACGATGTTTTGAAAGCATAAACCTAATGCTTTCAAAAGGGGTACTTATTTGTTTCGAAGCTATGTTTTAAAGGATGTTTTGATACCATCGAAAGGTATGTTTGGTTTCGAAGAGATGTTTTTAAGATTTCAAAACATAAACCCAATCTTAATTTAAAGGAATAACCATAGCATAAATAAACAAAGGGTTTTGAAATGAAGAAGTTTTCATTCATTATAAAGGTTAAAGGGTTTAGCCAGGATATATTTGTATGTATGTATGTATGTATGTATGTATGTATGTATGTATGTATGTATGTATGTATGTATGTATGTATGTATGTATGTATGTATGTATGTATGTGTGTACATATATGTAAGATAATAAACCATAGGTGTTGGTATTAATTGTAGTTTTGTATACTTCTTCATATATTTTTTCACATAGTTATTAACCCATAACAGTATTTGGGGAAAGATAGATTAACCAGCTAGGTTGACCCATAGTGAATATAAGTTAAAGATATTGGTAGGGGCCAATAGGTGCACAGTACGCACATGAAAATTGTGTATAGGAAAAGATATTTACAATTAGTCAATAGTTCTTAGTCTGCCTATGAAAACTAGGATAAAAGAAAAGATATTGACAATTAGTCAATAGGTTTCTAGTCAGCCTATGAAAAATATGATAAAAGAAAAGATATTAGAGTTACCAATAGGTTCATAGTGATCCCGTGAAAACTATGTAATCGGATAGGGAGTCTTTAAACATTTAACTGGTTATTAGTCAGCCATGTAAACTATTAGGTTAATAGTAATCCTAAAAAGTATAACCGAGACAGATAGTCAAAATGAATGGGAATGGGTAATCCAGAATTTGTTCATTTGTTTTACATATCATCATGTTATATAATTTGAGATGTTTTAACCATTGTAGATACAGGAGCACAGTATATAGTTTTATAAATGTTTTAGGATATTAGTGAGGGAAAACCCATTCTGCTAAGTGGCGTTATTTCACTAGATATCTAAATGATTGAGATGATAGATTATTATTCATACCAGGCTTTATGTCTGACTCTAAGTTTTTGTTTTCCCCTTAAATTCTCGGGTACTCAAATAAATTAAGTAGTCAGAGGGTTGAGGTTTTCAGGTACCTCATTAGACGAAGAAGCTTCCAAAGATGTGCAGGAGGCATTATAGCTATTTTAAATACTTGTTCGGTTTGATTCCGCTATGCTATATTTTGCTAAGACAAAGTTGTTAATTGCCTATTATATACTCTAATCACAAAGGGGGCATCTTCGTATGTCACTCTTGGAGTATGTCGTAATAGATATATTTATCTGAACGTGGCTACTTTGTTTGATTATGTAAAGAATGTTGAAAAGGTTTTTGCAGTGGAATATGATTGTTATTTTGAAATTTTAAACTTTTCCATATCCATGTGTTTCTGATATACCAATGTAATTAACACTACCATATTTGGTCGTCGAGGATTAATAACTATGGACGATAGAAGCATCCCTAGTTGTTGGTTTTGGGCCTCTAAATGAGGTGTTACCAGTTGGTATCAGAGCATAATTTTATGAAAACTTAAGCAATTTAAACCAAAAGGATTTATAAACCATAATCCAATTAATCAAAAATATGATCGGGGTATGGGTTAACTCACTTATAATTGATATATTGGTGTGTGTGTGTGTGTACATATATAAGTATGTACTCCCCTTTTTCTTAGACCGTTCTTCTGTATCATACTATAGCTGGTTAAAATATTTACGAGAAAGAAGATATGGAGTAGGAAATAGAAGAGGAAATCTAGGTGAAGGAAGCACCATAATTGATGGAAATGCTCAGCCTAGTACTCGAAGGAACCAAGGTCGACCGACCAATGCTAATCAAAATGATGAAGCCAATATGGGTGCTGGAAATCCACTAATAGATGTGGGAATGATGTATCAGTTTCTTGCTAATATGATGCAAGCATGAGCTGCTACTGAAGTTGCTAGTAATATTGGGAATAATTATGCTACGCTGAGCAGAGACTACACTAGTTTGGGTGGAAAGCCGTTTATGGGAATTGAGGATGCTATCAAAGTGGAGGTTGGTTGTTGCATTGCGGAAAGAATATTTACCGATCTAGGTTTAGAAGACGAGTAGAAGAGAAGTTTGGCCTCTAGGCAATTGTAAGGGTCAGCACTTCATTGGTGGAATAGTGTGACTGTCGGAGTTCTGGAGGAAGAGTTGACATGGACTGATTTTCAAAGGAGATTCGAATAGAGGTTTATTTTTGAGGTGGCTAAGCCAGCATTGATGAGGAGGTATATGGATTTAGTTCAGGGAGATATGTTAGTTATCCAATATGCTAGTAAGTTTGATGAGCTATTTTGATATGGATACGCTATTGTAGACACTGACATTAAAAGGAATAAAAGGTTCATTCAGGGACTGAGGCCCGAGCTTACTAGGGCAACCCTGACACATATCCGTGATCCTAGTAATATAGTGGTGGAGATGGCTATCCGCCATTAGGAAATGCTTGCTATGTGTGATAGAGAGAAGCCAGTTGAATCCCAAGGTCTTCATGGTAAGAAGAGGAAGTTCTTTTAAAAAAGGAGCCTAGAAGGGAGATACAGACAAAAAGTCAAAAGCTGATTTGGTCTGCTATAAATGTGACAAGAAAGGTCATTTTGTAAATGAGTGCCGGTCAGGCAAGGGGCAAAAGAAGACTACGGATAAGAAACATGTGAAATGCTACAACTTTGTTCAAGTTGGGTATTACAAGAACTAGTGTTTAGAACCAATTAGAACTAAAAAGGGAATATTTTTTGCTGTTGGACCATCATCTGCTAAGCCAACTGCTGCAGATAAAGGGAAGTCTATGATGGAAGGTATGTTTTTGATTCAAAGTATTCCAGTTAGGATACTATTTGATACCGGTGCATCACATTCGTTTATATCTTAGAATCCGATTGACAGGTTATGTTTAGAACCTACCTAACTTGTTTCTTCCTTAAGAGTTGCGAATTTAATGTGAGGATATGTAACTCTAGGGATGAGATGTGACCAGTTAGAACATGATTTGTTAGGTCATATGTTTGCATGCAGTTTGTATGTTTATGATTTCATAGATTTCGGGATCATTTTGGGTATGAATTGGTTAGGTCGATATGACACTAGGATATTTTGCCAAGTTGGGAAAATATCAATAAGACGCCCGGATAGTCATACTGAATCATCTACTCAGTAGAGAATTCCAACAGGAATGTTTATGCTTTGTTAAGTGCCTTAGAAACAGTAGAAGAGCTAAGTCAAGTTTGTGTTACAAGAGAGTTTGCAGATGTTTTTGAACCGGTCATAGGGCTACCGCCAAAATGAGCTGTTGAATTTCGAATAGATCTTGTGCCAGGAGCTGAACCTGTTAGTAGACCACCTAGCAAGATGAGTCTGACTGAGATGAAGGAATTGAAGATACAACTTATGGATCTAGAAGGAAGAAATTTTATTAGACCAAGAAGTTCTCCTTGGCGAGCGACTGCGGTTTTCGTGAAGAAACCAAATGGGTTGTTAAGAATGTGCATCGACTATCGTAAGTTGAACAAAAGGACGATTAAGAATAGGTATCCTTTGCCGAGAATAGATGATCTATTTTATCAGTTGAGTGGAGCTGGAGTATTTTCTCAAATGGATCCGACGATGGGATTCCATCAGTCGAGAGTAATAGAGGATAATATAACTTTGAGAGCATTTCGGAATAGGTATCGTTCATACGAATGGTTAATGATGCCATTTGGATTGACAAATGCACCTGCTTTCTTCGTGGATTTGATGAACCAAGTTTTCGAGAGCACTTGGATAGGTTCGTATTGGTGCTCATAGATGACATTTTTGTGTATTTAAAAGATGAGAGAGAGCATGAAAATCATCTAAGAGTAGTGCTAGAGACACTGAGGCGGCATCAAGTAAAGGCGAAGTTTTCCAAATTTCATTTTTGGAAGAAAGAGGTCAAGTTTCATGGTCATGTAGTTTTCAAAGAAGGTTTGGCAGTAGATATAGTTAAGAACGAAGCTGCCAATATATAGATGAGACCAGAGACGGTAATCGAGATCAGAAGTTTTCTCAGACTTGTTGGATATTACCGGAGATTCATTAGGGATTTTTCACGGATAGCAGCACCTTCGATTAAGTTGACCAGGAAGGATGTGTAAGTTTATTTGGTTCGACAAATGTGAGGAAGGGTTTCTTAAGTTAAAGCATTTCTTGACCAATGCACTAGTACTAGAATTTCTAGATGGAACCCAAAGGTTGGTGGGGTACACTGATGCATGTGGATCGGGATTGGGAGCTGTGCTTATGTAGAATGGTAAAGTCATTGCCTACGATTCTCAAACTCTTAGTTCGCATGAGGAAAGATATCCTACTCATGATTTGGAATTAGCCACGGTGATCTTTGCATTGAAGATTTGGAAACATTATATCTTAGGGGAGAGATTTGAGCTATACACTAATCATAAGTCCTTAAGATATTTATTCTCTCAAAAGGAGTTGAATATGCGACAACAGAGGCGGCTAGATTTTTTTGGCAGCTTATGATTTTGGTACAGAATATACTCCTGGAAAAGGAAATATGGTACCAAATGCTATTAGCGGGAAACATAAGAATATTGTGTTAGCTATGTTGGCAGAATGGAAAGATTTACAAGCTTTGACTACGTTTAGTATACAGTCAAGATTGACTGCTAGTTCTAGTCAGAGCAGCTCTATGTTGGCATGTTTAGAAATGCGACCATTGCTGATCAAGAGGATAGCTTATAAGCAAAAGGTTGATCCAAAATTAGCCGAGAGGATTAGAAGGCTTGAGTTGGAATTTGAGATCGATTAAAAGATTTTGGCATTGACTAGAGAGGATGGTTGACAAAGAAGGGACGCCTATGTATTCCGAATATAGAGAACTTGAGAAGAAAATGTGGAATATGCGAGTATAGGATTTTTGTTTGATGATAATAAACATATATATTCATTTAAATGTATTTGTTAATGTACTATTTTATTTTTCATAGATTAAATAAATATTTGTTGAATAAAATAAATTACACAGAATTTGAATTCAAACAGAAATTTTATTCAAACAAATATTTATTACAATTTTGAATAGTACAAATTCAAGCTCTCACATACATATACATTTTTGATTACATCACAATTTATTTTACATAAATTCCTCACTACATATCACTCACACTCGTAGTTTTATCTTCAACTGCATTCCAGTTTGAATCCAGCATCTGAGCAATCTGCAAAAATATCCACTAACGCAGTAAAATTGAAAAAGAAATATTTTTGCAACATAAAATGAAATTTGAAAATATGATTTGCCTCAGTTATTTGGATTGTTGTTCATAATTCACATTTGAATTCATCATACACGAACAATGTACAGTGTATCACTGTACATGCCACAAGGCCGTGCACATCGATATACACTTGATCGATTTACAGGGACAGGTGAGCACAGTCAAACCCAAATGAAAAGCCGGGTTCAACTCACGTGCAATATATTTAAAATCACGACACGAGCACAAGGTCAAACCCGAGTGTTGAAACTGGATTCAACTCAAGTGAAATTTCAAAAATCAACATGAAATGATCAAGAATCAGATCAGAGACCAAGTACAAGGCACAGTGCACCACTGACCAGAATACAAAGACAGGAAAACATGCATGCAACATGGTAAACAATGACACAGCACAAAAGCTCAAGTTCAATCCTAAAGCAACCAAAATGCATGCAAGTGCCAACCAGAATGAAGAACAAGTGTACAAGTGACTCTAGCAAATACACATGAAACAGTGAAAGCAAGCTATCAAGACTCAGTACAACAATGCAAACTGACTCGAAGAACTCCACTAACAAACTGACTCAAAGGACATCAATGACCGGACAGTAGACATAACAGACGAGGAACAAAAGATCAGAGATAAAGCATGTACACAAGTATTCAACTACAGGTCTCAATGTCAAAGAAACAACTCAGCATTGAATTGAATGCATGGAGACAAGACCAACTACACAAAAGAAAGCTGTTGTATTCAAGTAACCATAAATGCAGACCAACTACATGAAGCAAACAACAAATGAATGCAACAAGCATGAATCAAGTTTAGTGGCAAATGTATATATATATCAGAGTGAAACATTTGAAGTAGATGCATTGAACAAACATTAAACCAGTTGCAACATCACGGATACTAGTTAAACAACAAGCAGCAGTGAACAAGTGTCACAGCAAACAATGTGCACCAGTGATGCAAGCTACAGATACAGTATCAATTAAATGAAACTGGTAAATGAAAAGACCAGTAATGCACAATTCAAATCAATGACAAAGCAACACTGGGAGCAACAGCTACATGGAGATGAACAACAAAGGATCAAAACTCATTGCAACAGACAACAATAGAGCTCAATGCAACACAGCATCAAAGCATATGTATGCAAATCCAAAAGTACAAAGTTTGACCAGAAACATTATATACAGTGAACAGTGCAGCATCAGGTTGAACAACAACAACAGTTGAATGTGCAGACCCAAATGACTATAGCAAAAATAGAGATGAACAATGTAAATATTGAAGCCATGGATAATAAGATAATGATTGTTGTAACCAAAGTCAACAAAAATCACAGTCAAGTTACAGTGAGAAGTTGAAGCCGTGGATATGATTCACGAAATCAAAACAGTGCCGTGATGATCAAGACGCAAAATCAAAGTCAGAAATCAAGTGTATGTATTTTTGAAAAAGTCACACAGAGTAAAAAGGGAAAGTCTCTGCCGTGTTAATCAAGCAAACGCTTCAAAAACAAACTCGTGCGCATCAAGTCACAGAACGCAAAAATTAAGAAAGTGTAAATTGATACGAGCAAATTCAAGTGTCTCGAATTCATATAAATACCAAACCCAAGAGTTCATCATAGGCATCAAGTCAAGCAAGCAATCAAACCAACAACGAAAAAGATTACATACCGCAACAGTGAACTCGATCGTCTCGAAGCAACCAAGTCCAAATTTCATAAAACAATCAAAGGAGCAGCTGCGAACAAGCAACGCAAACCATCAATCATCAGAGAAGCCACAAGCAAGAGAGACACAAACCAGAGAATCATATTTGAAGAAAGCCTCAATTTGGATTGAAGATCGAAGCCCTAATTTAGTGGCAAAGGGGATCGGCCGACATTCTTTCACAAGCCAGAAAAGTGAACGGGCTTGAGAAATAAAAGGGGCCGGTTTTTATGTTTATTAAAAGGGTTTATTTTTAAAGGGGGGTTTTAGTTTATATTCAAATATGGTTTCAAGTTTAAAGTTGTTTTTTATTTTGTTGTTTTTACTTTTCGAATCAAATTCTTGGTAAATCACCACCTAGGTTGTAGGTAGTGTCAGATTGTCTAGTTAGAATTAGTTCAGTGAGCAGGGTGTGCAAGTTTGCAAAACTCTATAGGCGGGAGCAAGGGTTTGCGAGTTTGCAAAACTCTATAGGCGGAGCAGGGGGTGCGAGTCTATTAGAGTGTTTGTAAGCGGGAGCAGGGTTTGCGAGTCTGTTAGAGTGTTTGTAAGCGGGATACTGTTTAATTATAATAGAAATCTAGGAATGCAGCAGTAGGCAGGGGTTGCCGAAGCTGGGTAAATTTTGTGTGTGATTTACTTTTCAGCATATTTATTTCTGCGGTTTGTTTCTGTGTTTAAATCGAGAAAATTTGCTATAACCCTATTCACCCACCCCCCCTCTAGGGTTAATCTAGATCCTACAAGTGGTATCAGAGCACGGTATTTTTCTTTAACTCTAGAGTCATGAATTCATCAAATAATGCTTTCTCTGAGGGGAAATCTATTGTTAGGCCACCCATGTTTAATGGGAATGATTATGCTTATTGGAAAGTTAGGATGGGCATTTATCTTAGTTCTGTTGATTATGATGTTTGGGATATTATTGAAACTGGCTATAAATCTCCCACTATAACCGTTGGTGGTACTGAGATTTCTAAACCTAAGGATAGGTGAGATGCTAACGATAAGAGATTAAAACTACAAATGCTAAAGCCATGAATGCTTTGATCTGTGCTCTTGATAAGAATGAATTTAATAGAATTTCTCATTGTAAAACTGCACAGGAAATTTCGCATACCTTGGAGGTGACACATAAAGGAACTTCTCAAGTCAAGGAGTCTCGTTTAGCCTTATTCAGCAATGAATATGAGAACTTTGTGATGGACAAAGGCGAAAGCATAAAGGACATGTTTGGACGCTTTTCAACTTTGTTGTACAACGCTAGAGCACGTGGGAAGGTATTCACTGAGGTAGAGCTTGTGAGGAAGGTGCTACGAGTTTTACCAATGAACTTTGAGGCAAAAGTCACGGCAATACAAGAATCGAAAGATCTGAGTAAACTAAGCATGGAGGAGTTGATTGGCAACTTGATGACATATGAGCTTGAGCTAAAAGCAAAAGAGTAACACAACAACTCCGAACCAAAGAAGAAGACGATTGCCTTAAAGAGCAAAGAAGAAATCGATGAAGAAGAAGAAGATCCAATTGAAGAGATTGCAATGGCTGTCAATAATCTTAGAAAATGGTCAAGATTCAAGCCACGCAAGAAGAAAACAAGTGGTCATAGGCCAAAAGATTCTGATAATTCCGATAATGAACCGACGTGCTTTAATTGCAACAAGCCTGGCCACTTCAAACAACAATGCTCACTTCTCAAAAACGACAAAGGAAAGAAAAAGAAAAAGAAGCCTTTGCAGCGACTTGGGATGATGAAGAAGGAGAGGAAGTTTCTAATAATAGCTCAGAAGAGGCTAACTTGTGTCTCATGGCAAAATCAGATTCAGAAGCAAGCTTAGAGGAATCTAGTGAGGTAGGTGACTATTCCTATAGAGACCTTGTTTTTATGTGTTCTGATCTTACTAAAGTAGTTGATACTCTTGAATCTAAAATTGAAAAACTGAAATCTGATCGGAGAGAACTTGCTCGTGAAAATTTTAGGTTAGAAACCGAACTTGAAAATATTCAAAACCTAGAATGTAAAAAATGTAAAACTTTAGATTCAGAATTATCAAGACTTAAGAATAACTCTGAGAATCTCGAAAAAGAAAACTTGAGTCTTAAGGAAATCATTGACACTAGGAAAAATGATTTTATAAATAGATGCACCTCACTTGTCACTGAAAACACAACACTAAAAATCAAAGTCCAAAACCTTGAGAAATCTCTAAATAACTTTTCAAGAGGCGAAAAATCTTTCAACATGCTATTGGAAATCAAATTTTTGCTAACAACAGAAAAGGACTAGGCTTTGGGAAAACACAAGTTGAGGATAATGCAAAAGGTAAGAGTGTCTTTGATAGATGTGAAATTATTAGATATCGTGTTGAAAATTGTAGCCATAGGAACAAGAACACTAAATTTGTACAAGTTTGGGTTCCTAAGAATACTACAATCAAATTTCATGTCTATTGGAACAAGAATAAAAAGACTAAACAAGTTTGGGTTCCAAAGGGTTTGTTTATTCACAATGCTTCAGCCACTAACAATCATGGACCTATAAAAACAAATAGGTCACAAAAATCTTTCATTGTGTAGGTATGGTGGCAGGCTAAGGAACAACAACAGTGTTCTCTGGATTTTGGCTGTTCCAGAAACACAACGGGCAACAAAGAGAAGTTCCTTAGCCTAGTACAAAGGTGACAGAGTCACAATGGACAACCACGAAAAATTATCGTAAAGGTAGAATAGGTGAAGGTATATTAAATGTGATAATCTGCACCGTATTCTGAATGAAATCAGCCAATATTGAGATATTGAAAAGATGGTGTTTTTTTAATTCTGACTTGTTCAACATAGTTGGCCAATTATATTCTCTAGATTCTTGGATTTACTTCATATATATTTGGTTGAATAAAATTCAAGAGAATGCCATTTAAAATGATGTTTGAGTTTTTATGCACACTTCATGGTCTGGTCTATCAAATTGAATTAGTGATGTTTTGAGTGAAAAAGAAATTCAGATGCAGATCATACTGGTAATCTAGTTGACAGAAAAATTACTAGTGGAACGTGATTAATTTTTGAAACATTCATTTGCTGCATCGTTTTTCAAAGAAAATATCTGCATATTTTTCATTACAAATAATTTTCAAATAGCAGAAACTTTTTCATCATATAACCCCTTCGAGAAAATCATTGTTGACCATATTTTCAGATTAGTCATTTTTATTTGATTTTAAATGACAAATTTTGACTAATCCGACTCCCGACTAATTATCAAAAAAGATAAGTAGTGATCGAAAAGGTGATAAGTGTTTATATTTAACATACATTACTCAAGAGAGTATATTTGAAAATTTTCTTTAGGAATTCAAACAAGAGTTATAAAGCTTTTTGTTGGGTAAATATTCCATATCTATCATATTTATATCAACCATTGTTTATCAAATCTTAAATATAGTTTGTCGATATGTGGTACTATAATCAGGGGTCATTTGTTTTTCATTTCATATTTTTTTAAAAAAAATAAATAAATATCCAAAGTATTCACTCTCATTTAAAAGTCCTCACGGTTATGCATGGGAGAATTACTTGGATTTTTGATTATGTGCTTCCATGCTCATTTAAAAGTCCTTACGGTTATGCATGTATGGAACACATATCAAATTAATTGATTAAATAGACAAGTTGATTCTAATCCCATTTAAAAGTCCTCACGGTCATGCATGGTTAGAAGATACTTGATTTCATTTTTTAAAAATTAAATTGGAATACTGCTAATCTCATTTAAAAGTCCTAACGGTTATGCATGATTAGTAGATATTCAAATTCCTGATATAAATGTACCACGAGTTGATACAATTGTATGATTTTATATTAGAACATCATTTCCATTCTTTCTAAAAGTGGAATATGCGCCTAACAAGGGTAGTTATGATTTTTGTTTGATTTTTATTGATTTTTAATATTTATATTCAATTTGAGTTTAATGTTGGATTAATATTGATCACTTTATCTCTAATTTCTCTAACACTATTATTCTTTTGCTGATATCAAAAGGAGGAGAGAAAAGTTAAGATTTTGTCAAATAAAATCAAGCAAAAGTCAAATAATTTTTCCATTTGCATATAGTCTCATTTATATATTTCTATTTGTATGCATATATGTAGGGGGAGCATCATGTAGAGAGGAAGCATTTAAATAGGAGGAGCAATTAGTGTATATCATTGTTCAAATACATTTAACACAATAAAAATCTTAAATATATGTTTGTTATCATCAAAAGGGGGAGATTGTGGAATATGCGAGTATAGGATTGTTGTTTGATGATAATAAACATTTATATATTCATTTAAATGTATTTGTTAATGTACTATTTTATTTTTCATAGATTAAATAAATATTTGTTGAATAAAATAAATTACACAGAATTTGAATTCAAACAGAAATTTTATTCAAACAAATATTTATTACAATTTTGAATAGTCAAATTCAAGCTCTCACTATACATATACATTTTTGATTACATCATAATTCAGTTTACATAAATTCCTCACTACATATCACTCACACTCGTAGTTTTATCTTCAACTGCATTCCAGTTTGAATCCAGCATCTGAGCAATCTGCAAAAATATTCACTAACGCAGTAAAATTGAAAAAGAAATATTTTTGCAACATAAAATGAAATTTGAAAATATGATTTGCCTCAGTTATTTGGATTGTTCGTCATAATTCACATTTGAATTCATCATACACGAACATTGTACAGTGTATCAATGTACATGCCACAAGGTCGTGCACATCGATATACACTTGATCGATTTACAAGGACAGGTGAGCACAGGTCAAACTCAAATGAAAAGCCGGGTTCAACTCACGTGCAATATATTTAAAATCACGACACGAGCACAAGGTCAAACCCGAGTGTTGAAACTGGATTCAACTCAAGTGAAATTTCAAAAATCAACATGAAATCATCAAGAATCAGATCAGAGACCAAGTACAAGGCACAATGCACCACTGACCAGAATACAAAGACGGGAAAACATGCATGCAACATGGTAAACAATGACACAGCACAAAAGCTCAAGTTCGATCCCAAAGCAACCAGCAATGCATGCAAGTGCCAACCAGAATGAAGAATAAGCGTACAAGTGACTCGAGCAAATACACATGAAACAGTGAAAGCAAGCTATCAAGACTCAGTACAACAATGCAAACTGACTCGAAGAACTCCACTAACAAACTGACTCAAAGGACAACAATGACCGGACAGTAGACATAACAGATGAGCAACAAAAGATCAGAGACTAAGCATGTACACAAGTATTCAACTACAGGTCTCAATGTCAAAGAAACAACTCAACATTGAATTGAATACTCGGAGACAAGACCAACTACACAAAAGAAAGTAGTTGTATTCAAGTAACCAGAAATGCAGACCAACTACATGAAGCAAACAACAAATGAATGCAACAAGCATGAATCAAGTTCAGTGGCAAATGCATATATATATCAGAGTGAAACATTTGAAGTAAATGCATTGAACAAACATTAAACCAGTTGCAACAGCACTGATACTAGTGAAACAACAAGCAGCAGTGAATAAGTGTCACAGCAAACAATGTGCACCAGTGATGCAAGCTACAGATACAGTGTCAACTAAATGAAACTGGTAAATGCAAAGACCAGTAATGCACAATTCAAATCAATGAGAAAGCAACACTGGGAGCAACAGCTACATGCAGATGAACAGCAAAGGATCAAAACTCAATGCAACAGACAACAACAGAGCTCAATGCAACACAGCATCAAAGCATATGTATGCAAATCCAAAAGTACAAAGTTTGACCAGAAACATTATATACAGTGAACAGTGCAGCATCAGGTCGAACAACAACAACAGGTGAATGTGCAGACCCAAATGACTACAGCAAAAACAGAGATGAACAATTTAATTATTGAAGCCATGGATAATAAGATAATGATTGGTGTAACCAAAGTCAACAAAAACCACAGTCAAGTTACAGTGAGAAGTTGAAGCCGTGGATATGATTCACGAAATCAAAACAGTGCCGTGATGATCAAGACGCAAAATCAAAGTCAGAAATCAAGTGTGTGTATTTTTGAAAAAGCCACAGAGTAAAAAGGGAAAGTCTCTGCCGTGTTAATCAAGGTAAATCAAACGCTTCAAAAACAAAGCCGTGTGCATCAAGTCACAGAACGCAAAAATTAGGAAAGTGTAAATTGATACGAGCAAATTCAAGTGTCTCGAATTCATATAAATACCAAACCCAAGAGTTCATCATAGGCATCGAGTCAAGCAAGCAATCAAACCAGCAATGAAAAAGATTACATATCGCAACAGTGAACTCGATCGTCTCGAAGCAACCAAGTCCAAATTTCATAAAATAATCAAAGGAGCAGCTGCGAACAAGCAACACAAACCATCGATCATCAGAGAAGCCGCAAGCAAGAGCGACACAAACCAGAGAATCATATTTGAAGAAAGCCCCAATTTGGATTGAAGATCGAAGCCCTAATTTAGTGGCAAAGGGGATCGGCCGACATTCTTTCACAAGCCAGAAAAGTGAACGGGCTTGAGAAATAAAAGGGGTCGGTTTTTATGTTTATTAAAAGGGTTTATTTTTAAAGGGGGGGTTTTTAGTTTATATTCAAATAGGGTTTCAAGTTTAAAGTTGTTTTTTATTTTGTTGTTTTTACTTTTCGAATCAAATTCTTGGTAAATCACCACCAAGGTTGTAGGTAGTGTCAGATTGTCTAGTTAGAATTAGTTCAGTGAGCAGGGTGTGCAAGTTTGCAAAACTCTATAGGCCGGAGCAAGGGTTTGTGAGTTTGCAAAACTCAATAGGCGGAGCAGGGGGTGCGAGTCTATTAGAGTGTTTGTAAGTGGGAGCAGGGTTTGCGAGTCTGTTAGAGTGTTTGTAAGCGGGATACTGTTTAATTCTAATAGAAATCTGGGAATGCAGTAGTCGGCAGGGGTTGCCGAAGCTGGGTAAATTTTGTGTGTGATTTACTTTTCAGTATATTTATTTCTGCGGTTTGTTTCTGTGTTTAAATCGAGAAAATTTTCTATAACCCTATTCACCCCTCCCTCCAGGGTTAATCTAGATCCTACAGAAAAGTTCTAGAAGAATGTCATCGATTCAATTTTACGATTCATCCTAGGGGACCAAGATGTATCAAGACATGATGGGGATCTTCTATTGGGATGGCATGAAGAGGCATGTTGGTTTGTGGGTTAGGCGGTGTGATAACAGTCAATAAGTGAAAGCCGAATACCAGAAGCCGAGTGGGTTGCTTCAACCTATAAAGATTCCAGTTTGGAAGTGGAATTCTATATCCATGGATTTTATTGACGGGTTGCCAAGGTCGAAGAGGGGAAATGAAAGCATATGGGTCATAGTGGACAGATTAACCAAGAGCACCCATTTCACTCCAGTCAAGCCAACTAGAATGACACCTGTTTTAGCGAAGTTGTTCATGAAGAACATAGTTAGACTTTATGAGATTCCTCTTAGCATAGTCAGTGACAAAGATGAATTATTCACTAACGAATTTTGGAGAAGTCTACAGAGAGTATTATGCACCAAGCTGAAGATGTGTACAACATACCACTCACAGACAGATGGGAAAATTGAGAGAATCAATAAAGTACTCGAAGATTTGTTGAGAGCTTGTGTATTAGATTTGGGTGGATCCTGGGAAGATCACCTATATTTGATCGAGTTTTCCTATAGTAGTAGTCATCAAACTAGTATAGGAATGACGCCTTTTAAAGCTTTGTATGGAAGACCACAAATCATTAACATGTTGGTTAGAGACGGGAGATAGATTAGTCTTAGGTCCAGATTTGGTAGAGAGGCGTCAGAGACGATTAAGTTGATCCAAGAATGGACAAAGGAAGCTTAATCCAGAAAGAAAAGTTACGTAACAAAAGGAGTAGAGACCTAGAATTCTCAGTTGGAGATAGGGTTTTTATTAAGGTGTCACCGATGAAGGGAGTAATACGATTTGAAAAGTCAGGGAAGCTAGCACCAAAATATGTTGGTCCATTCCAGATTATAGAGAGAATTCGAAAGCTCGCAAACATGGTAGAGTTGCTGAGAAATATAGTAGGTGTCCATAATATATTCCATGTAACTCATCTTCGCATGTATATGCATAATCCGGAAACTACTATTCCTCTAACAAGCTTGGATGAATTGGTAGTAGAGCCTAATTTGACAATTGTTAGACAACCAGTTCCGGTTGTGGCAAAAGTTGAGAAAAGATTGAGATCCAAGACAGTCAAGTTGGTGAAAGTTCAACCCGGAGCGACAACGAGAAGGACTGTATTTGTGTGACGCCCCACCTCTATACTTACACTAGCCAAGGACATTACGGAGTAATGTCGTCAACTAGCGTGAAGAATAAGGCGGTTGAGAAGCGATCATCTGTGTAATTGCTTTGTGCGAGTATCGATATGTCAGATAGTATTACATGCATTTCGTTTGAAGAGGAAATCTGACACATCAATTACAAACTCAAAACTACTACACAGTGGCTATGTGAACTTTGGAAACAAATATAAAATAAGCATAACGTAAATAAATCATTGATATTCACATCACTAAGGCGGAAATAGATATGAATATAACACATAAAAGTGTACATCAAAGTAGTGGTCATACAAGATCCACTACACCAAAAAAGAATAGTTACAAGTTCTTGACAAAAGAATATGTATACATCAAGGAGTCTCGATCTCGAATGTATAAAAGCAAAAACTACTAAGCTAAATAGTTAGCCAAAAGTCAGATGATGGGCCCTGATAAGAAGTCAAGCAGAAGCACTTGAAATACCTCAGTCTGACCCGAGTATTATTTAAGAAGAAAATAATAAACAGATTAGTCTAGCTATAAATATCAGGTAAAATGAGATAGGATAAGAGATATAACAAAAATGTATGATAACAATAATGTCATACTGTGACAAGTATACATTGAACAATTAACAAAAATCATACAATATCTCAAGAATCTCATACACCAAAAAGAATGTCATATTCTTTATTTTATTCACCAAACCACGAATATTGATACGGCTTATCAATATAAATCACAAAAATTGGCGAAACACAAATTATAGAAATCATCCATTATAAATCCAGAAATCATAAAAAAGGGGGAGGCCTATCAAAAACGGGAGCATGAAAACTCACTAACACATGCATCACAAACGGGTCGCTATCCAATGGTCGCTAACCATAGAGTCGGTGCAACGACGTAGTATAACGGTACGCCCGAGGAACGTTAAACTCCAATAATTCAGAATAACGATATGGTACAATATCGGTACGCCCGAAGAACCTGATAAGCCGGAACAACGACATGGTACAATAACGGTACGTCCGACTGAGCCAAACTCCATAAAAGAACATGGGTCGCTAGCCCATAAAAGTGAGTCGAAACCCCAAAGAACCCATAAGCCGTTAGCTTATAAAAGAAATGAGACAGAGCTCAATAAAACGAGGTACAGTCCCCCATGTGGACAAAGAGACATCGCATATCGCTAGCATAAATCAGAAAAATGATCGCCATTGATCAATAAAAAGTGTGAACTACAGTAAACTAGTAAATAAATGAGTTTAGCTTCATGTCACATAACCAATGGCTTAACTTAAGTATTTACAAACAAATTGTAGATTTCTGCTCAAAAATTGTCACAAGATTTCAATCGAACAAGTCCAAGAATGTTCGTCGACGGAAATTCTATCGGTTTAGAAAACCGTCGAACGAATTTTCAAATAAAAATAACCGCAAACGCACGGTGTACGAATGTAGCATGCGGCGAATACGGGTCGATCCACAGGGAATTGATGATTTTAAAATTCTATTCAATCAAATTAACCGAAGTTGAAAGTGTGATTAACTAAAAAATGAGAAAATGAACTAACTAACAAAAAGAAAAGAAATGCAAATATGAGAGTTAAATGACAATTTATAGAATAAGCGCACTCTCTAGATCATGTAGTTCAACACATGAAATCATGATCTCTCTTTTATGGTCATTAGTGTTTTAATTGATGTGTTTATCATAAGTATGACATATTTGAGTTATTAATTAGCCAACATAAGTCATCAAACTATAACACACCCCTTAAAACACTTACTAACTTTCATGAAACTTGAAAAAGAAAATGAAAATGAAATCTATTTTAAGTATGGCCTATTAACTATTGATTAGAAACATAGACCATCAAATTTTAATTTCAAATCACTTTCTTATGCCATAATCATATATTGATGAAGAGACATTTGTGTTAGTGATTGTTTAAGCATAGCCTATTTGGTGTCAACAATATAGACTATCAAATTCAAAGCAAAAACAACAAATAAAACCACTTCTATCACCATCATTAAGCATAAAAAGAGAGCATGAATTAACAAAATGTTGAAGCTACATTAATTAGAGAGCTTCATGCCCCTAAATTGAAGGGGTTTAGACTCTCATATTTGTTATCATATGAACAAATGTAGCTTGCAACATGAGAGAAAAATAAAAGGAAAAGAGAGCAAAGTGAAATGGAAAACTATTCTAATTGCATAAAGGAAAATCTACACTACTTGCATAAAAGGAAATGAACATGTAATTAAAAAGAAACAATGATTAACATTGCATAAAAAAAGAATTACATAAAAGAAGAAACGGCTAAGTAGCTATGGAAAGAAATAGAGATTTGATTTATTTTCTAAACTACAACTAACTAACTAAGAGGAGGAGGGCTACATGAAACATAAGGGGTATTTATACAGGTTAGAAACCCTAATGCATATTTTGGGGAGTACCCAAAATGCCCTTGGAGGAAGTGTGGTGGCCAAGTTATCATTAACTTCAATAATCCCCCACTTAAATATACATAAAGCTTTAAATGTCTTTTAGCATGTGCATTAGCCTTTAATTTTTACATTAAGATAGTGGGTAGGTGGGGTCCTCTATGTTCTTCACTTTGAATTATTTCCATCTTCATTCTTTTGTATCTTCTTTGTACGTGCATATTCCTTCATGAAACCACTTGTAATTGAGTTTAAATTCCTACAAAATAATATAGAAATTTCCCATTAAATTTTCTCAATTTGATATATGCACAAAAATGACCATTTTGCCCTTGGATGACGATGAAAATGTGACAATTTGGAATTAATATGAATTTTGGTTAAAACAAGTTAAAATACCCAATATGATCATTTATTTAATTTAAATAGAATAAATATGGTGGTAAAAATATGCACATTTACGTGCACATCAAATACCCCCACACTTATCTTTTTATTCGTCCTCGAATAAACTAAAACTAAGATAAATCCGTTTTCGTAGGAAGCATGATTGCATTGAGCGTATGCAACAAGCCGTTAAACCTCTGGGTGTCCCCAGTAGGACGAGTGTTGTCTCGTGAGGGTTTCAGCGGATACTACCCACAAAATCCAAATGCAAGATGAAACTATTTACAAAATGTAAGATTTATTTACAAAGAGAATAATGCAAGTTTTTGAAATATTTACAAATGAAGGATTTATTTTTAAATTGACAAAACTATGTTAAATATAGGTTTTGGTTATTATCTTGAAAATTTATGTCATTTACTCATCAATATTTTCAATAAAAACCAAGTTATCATAACAAATAGACTATAGTTTAACTTGTTGTTTCGGTAGATAACAAAGTGTATCTATGAAATGGATCCGTAGTTGACTATCAAAGTTTATCAAAGTGGTATTTTTATTTCTTTTCAATAACAATTCAAATCAAATAAGTAAAAATAGTGCTAGGATTTCAATTGCTTGCTCTCTCATTATTTGTACTTAAAATTACACACCTAGCTCACGTAAACTGAGGCCAGATATACCACCCACGCACTGTCTTTCGGGCTTATGTGAGGAAGTACAGAGCATGGCGAGTGCACACACTTCCGTGCATACACCTATCGACCGTAGGTGGTTTTATTAAGACTGTTCTCTTTTTTTTTCTTTTTCTTTTTTACATGTATTCCATACATGCATAACCGTGAGGACTTTTAAATAAGTATAAAAGCACATAATCAAAGATTCCAAGTAGTTCACCCATGCATAACCGTGAGGACTTTTAAATGAGAGTGAATACTTGGATGTTATTATTATTATTTTTTTTAAAGAGATAGAGAGAGAGTTTTACAAAATCATCTTAGCACCATTTAACTTAGAAGGCAAAAAAAATGTTATATCCTTTACTTTAAATCAACCACTTTTTAAAACAAAGATTTTCAATTAGGATATACTTCATAATTAACACATATGAATCTTTCTATATACTAGTTAAACCATTATTATTTGTAATCAAACTTCAATTTTATTTTTGTTAAGACAAATAAGTTTTCAAAAATTTCAATTTAATAAACCAAAACCATATATTTATCTTACTGTTTCTTTTAAAAATAAATCAAAAGAAAATTTGTTTTTGAAATTTTTTTTTGAGTTTTTGGAAGAAAAATGAAAAATTAATCCTAAAAAATCAAGAAGATGAGACTCCCCCCACACTTGATTTTGACTGTGTCCCCACAGTCAACCCAAGTGAAAGGGATATTTATTATTATTTACATGAAAACGAATGGTATTTACACGTGATCAGAAAGTATATCGTCAAAAAGTAAATGAAACGGTCTTCCAAAGACCGATTCATTTGTCTCGTCAAGTATACGAGACACAGCTCAAGCGCAGAAAACCAAACCGTAGAAGATTTCGAAGTTGAACGTTGATTTGGAAAAACGAATGTCGTTTTATTAAAAATCGTACGAGTTGTTTTATTTTCGATGATTTTTGGGGTCGATAAAACAATTGATTGAAGTTCATATTTATTTTCACCAATTTGAAATTCAAGCTTATCATTGAAAACATTTTCAGAGTTATTGATTTAAAAATCGAAAGGGTGATTTTCATCTTCCCCATCGGAATTTAACAACTCGTCATCCAAAAGTCCAAAAAATTTATGTGCATTAAATTCGTCTTCCTTCGTTGGATTATCAACAACTTTATTGCATGTCTCAAGTTCAAAATTCAAAGTTGTTGTATTCAAATTTTCAAAATCGAGAAAAGGAAGATCGAATTTTAAATTTGGTTCTACACCCTTAAAAGAATTGAAATCCAGCTCAATTACCGTGTTTTCAACAACTTCATTAAGATTGTTATTTTCAATTCAAAAGTTGTTATTTGAAAATTGTCGATTTGGGTAAAAGATGGATTATCACTTGACTCGTCACACATTGGAATTTGATTTTTTTTCACGTTGTTTCATGTATGTTTCAAACAACGAATCCGTGTGATCATCGTAAATTTCGTTCATTTGTTCAACAAAATCCAATTTGTAGTTATTAACTTGAAAATTTTCAATTTGGACTTGTTGAAGACAAGAATTGTCAATTTCGATAAGCGGTAGATTATTATTTGATTCTTCGCAAGTTGAGATTTGATTATGATTTTCACGAAAAGTTTTGTATTTTTCAAGTAATAAATCCCCATTATCTTTTTCCATTTGGTCAACAAAATCAAATTCATGATTATTAATTCTAAAACTTTCATTTCGAATTTGTTGATAACCAAAGTTTTCAATCATATCATTATTGAAACTATTTCCATTGCCAAAATTATTTGAAAATTGGTTCACATTTTCGTCTTGAATTTTAAATTCTTCTTGAGACTCGAAATTGAATTGGCATGGGTTACACTCGAAATCATTTGAATTTTGAAGTGAATTCAAATTTTGATTATTTTGAAAACCTTGATTCGAGTTATAGCACAAATATGAATTGCACAATTCATTTATCTCTTGATTTTGTTGCGTAGAGATTTCAAGTAACGATGAAATGCTATTTTCAAGAATTGAGGGTTGACCGTTATTTTGGAAATTTGGTGGTTCAAAATTCGAATTGTCCAAATAAAAGTTGTTAAAATATCCATATGTATTTGGAGTGAACTCATATGGATTATATTGATTTTCACAACTAAATTCAAGCGAGTAAGAAAAAGGAAACTCGGACATTTTCAAGAATTTTTTTGGCTTTTTTTTTATAAAGAAAAATATTTACAAGTAGAATTTATTTTTCAAAATGAAAAATTGATTTTTGTTTTGTTTTTGGATTTCAATTTTTTTTGAAATTTTTTTTTTTGGACTTTTGATTTTTTTTTTTTTTGGATTTTTGGAATTTTGATTTGAAAAAAGGAAAAAGAAAAAAAAACTAAGTTAAGAAATATTTACAATTTTTTTAGTTTTGGATTTTGAATTTTTTTTGTTTTTTTTTAAATATGCATGAACTAATGCAACTAAATGAATGCAAGGGTTGAATTACAAATGATTTAGCCTAAGTTAACCCAAAATTGTATGATCCTAAATTCTCTTAGATAAACAAGATAGTTCTCGGCCAGGTAACGGACAGGATTTATCGGTGCACCACGAATCACCGTAGCAATGCAGCGAAGGTTTAAGTACCTTCAGAGGAACAACCACTATAATATTTACGAATCACCGTAATATTTATAAATGGTTAGTACTCTGCCGTAGCCTAGACACCAAGAAATTAAATTGTTCAAAGAAGACAAATTGTCAATATACAATTAAGTGTTATCGATGTCTAACCGTTATTATCAATCAACATCTAAGATGAAATGCAGAACAGAAATTAAACGTGTATTAACAATGCATCTACGAATGAATTTTTGTTTTCGTTATTGGTTTTTTTTAATAAAATGCAAATGCAAGCAAACAACAATGCAATTCAAATAAAACTAGTGGTTAAAGCAGCAATTATTTTTTTGTTTAATGCAGGCAAGCAGTTATTTGGCAGCGCTTCCTTCCTCTATCTGCTTTGGCAACCTGAAATAAAAATAAGATATATACAATCATTTTTTTAGTATGAAAGAAGCACTAAAACAAAGGAAGGTCAAAATAGTTGAAATCAAAAGAAATAAAACAAAAACAACAAAGGAAAGAACTTGAATTTTTTTGGGAATAAAACTATTCAAAAGCTCAAAACAATTCAAAAGCAAAGGGTTTTTTTTAGAAAAGGAAGGAAATCAAAATTACAACTCAAAACAAACTAATTACCCTAAAAAAATGTTGGACTTTACCACTTAAACAAACCCGCAACTTCTTTTACCCGGCTCAAATAAACACGGTCTCTTCGTTTTAAAGAAAAACTGCTGTGAACAAATCGACTTGGTTTTCACGTCAAACAAAAAAAATAAAAAATAAATTATTCGCAGTTCAAATCTTTTTCGGTTTCTCAAACTTGTAGTCGAATCCACTACTATCTCGAATTCTTGAATCGAAACTTAAGCTTTGATTTCTGGCGATTGCGTAACTGGTTGTTTAATTGGGAGGTCGCGAAATCGGCGGTGTTCGATTTGTGGTAGAAAGTGACAATGTTCGAATTGGGTAGCCGCACGTTCTGGTCGATTGCAGAGGTGTTTTGTAGATTTGATGTTTGGGGATGGTGATGTGAATTTGGAAGTAGGGTTATGGGCCGAGTTTGCTAGTCGCGGCACTGGGTGTCTTTGTGGATGAACTTGGCAGTGGGAACATGGTCGTTGTTTGTTGCTGTAGTGAAGGTAGGTGTATTCGGGCTGCAGCAGATGTTGTTTGTGATGGTGGAATGTGTAAGCAGCAAGACAGCACACTGTAGATGAGGAAGTGGAATTGTGGAGTTGTGGAGATGAATTGTTTGGTGATGTATGTATGTTGTGAAGTTGCAAAGGAGTTGTGTTGAGCACTGATGTATGTTGGAGGAGTAGAAGTGGTGATTGAGTCGTTACGTGGTTGCTTGTTGAAATGGGTGAAAGCGGGGTGTGGTTAACAGAGATGTGGCATTTAGTGAATGTCAGGAAGTTTTGTAGTTGAAGAGAGGAAGAGTGTTATGGCAGTTGATATGAAGGTGGTGATGGAAGTTGTGGTATGATTTGCTGGTGATGCTAGAGGAAGAATGTCAGGGGGTAATGGAAGACTTGTAAGTTGTCTGGTAATGGTCTGGTTAGTGATGATGAAAGGCAGGTTGTAGTGATCAGAGGCAAGTGGTCGCGTGTGGAGGATTGCGGTTTGCAGTTGAATTATGGTTGAAGGGAAGTTGCTCTGTGATTATGGTTGCGATGGAAATATGGTGGTTTTTGAGCAGCAGTGTCAGGTGGTTTTGGAGGCGTATTTGAATGATAGTCTATATTATAATGGTTGTAAATGTCGGGGAAGGTGATGAAGATGGTGTTGTATGGGTTGACTAAAAGTTTGGAGTTGAATGTTCGTGGTTTGTGGTTTGATGACTGAAACTCGTTCGGGTTAGTTGTTGTATGGAGAGGAAGGTGAAGTTGTTGACACTATATCAATTTTGAGGTTGGTTGTTGTTCAGGTCAATGGTAGTGAAGTGCACAGAGATGCACTGGAAGTGTGGGTTAGAAGGCAGTTCGAGATGTGGTGATGTTGGTGGAAGATGCTGCTAGTGGTAGTTTCGTGATATGGTAGTGATTCTGTTGCAAAGAAGGTGACAATAGCGATTGTGGTGCAGAGAAGTTTATGACTGTTTGAAGTGAATGGTAAGTTTATGACTGGGAAAGGAGGATGATGGCAGTATGGTGTAGTTTGGGTGGTCAGGGAGCAGTAGTGGATTTAACTGGGTAGTGGTTTGTGCAGGAAGTTGGAGATGAAGAATGTGAGAATGCACAGAGCAGTGAAGTTTATTTGCAAGAACAGTGCAATGTAACAGAAACAGAGAAGTGAAAACAGAGAAAACAGTGCAATGTAATAGTTTTTTTTATAAATTGTAAATGGAATGTAAATTGAAAATGAAAAATGTACTTGAAAATGAAATGGAATGAAACTCTTTTTTTGTCAAATGCAAATGTGTGTATTTTTTTTAAATATGCAAATGCAATGCAAACTAAAAGAAAATAAGCACACAAACAATTGCAAGCAAAATTCACACAACACAAATTTAATTTTATTTTTTTAAACAAAATGCGACACACAAAACAACACACAATAAAAATCAAATGAAAAATAATTCAAAAAATAGAAAATAAAATCAAAACAATTCCCCGGCAACGACGCCAAAAACTTGTTCGTCGACGGAAATTCTATCGGTTTAGAAAACCGTCGAACGAATTTTAAAATAAAAATAACCGCAAGCGCACGGTGTACGAATGTAGCACGAGGCGAATACGGGTCGATACGCAGGGAATTGATGATTTTAAAATTCTATTCAATCAAATTAACCAAAGTTGAAAGTGTGATTAGCTAAAAAATGAGAAAATGAACTAACTAACAAAAAGAAAAGAAATGCAAATATGAGAGTTAAATGACAATGTAGAGAATAAGTCCGCTATCTAGATCATGTAGTTCAACACATGAAATCATGATCTCTCTTTTATGGTCATTAGTGTTTTAATTGATGTGTTTATCATAAGTATGACATATTTGAGCTATTAATTAGCCAACATAAGTCATCAAACTATAACACACCCCTTAAAACACTTACTAACTTTCATGAAACTTGACAAAGAAAATGAAAATGAAATCTATTTTAAGTATGGCCTATTAACTATTGATTAGAAACATAGACCATCAAATTTTAATTTCAAATCACTTTCTTATGCCATAATCATATATTGATGAAGAGACATTTGTATTAGTGATTGTTTAAGCATAGCCTATTTGGTGTCAACAATATAGACTATCAAATTCAAAGCAAAAATAACAAATAAAACCACTTCTATCATCATCATTAAGCACAAAAAGAGAGCATGAATTAACAAAATGTTGAAGCTACATTAATTATAGAGCTTCATACCCCTAAATTGAAGGGGTTTAGCCTCTCATATTTGTTATCATATGAACAAATGTAGCTTGCAACATGAGAGAAAAAGAAAAGGAAAAGAGAGCAAAGTGAAATAGAAAACTATTCTAATTGCATAAAGGAAAATCTACACTACTTGCATAAAAGGAAATGAACATGTAATTAAAAAGAAACAATAATTAAGATTGCATAAAAAAAAGAATTACATAAAAGAAAAAATGGCTAAGTAGCCATGGAAAGAAATAGAGATTTGATTTATTTTCTAAACTACAACTAACTAACTAAGAGGAGGAGGGCTACATGAAACATAAGGGGTATTTATACAAGTTAGAAACCCTAATGCATATTTTGGGGAGTACCCAAAATGCCCTTGGAGGAAGTGTGGTGGCCAAGTTATCATTAACTTCAATAATCCCCCACTTAAATATACATGAAGCTTTAAATGTCTTTTAGCATGTGCATTAGCCTTTAATTTGTATATTAAGGTAGTGGGTAGGTGGGGTCCTCCATGTTCTTCACTTTGAATTATTTCCATCTTCATTCTTTTGTATCTTCTTTGTACATGCATATTCCTTCATGAAACCACTTGTAATTGAGTTTAAATTCCCACAAAATAATATAGAAATTTCCCATTAAATTTTCTCAATTTGATATATGCACAAAAATGACCATTTTGCCCTTGGATGACGATGAAAATGTGACAATTTGGAATTATTATGAATTTTGGTTAAAACAGGTTAAAATACCCAATATGATCATTTATTTAATTTAAATAGAATAAATATGGTGGTAAAAATATGCACATTTACGTGCACATCAAAGCATTATCCGACTAAGTAAACACAAGCTTTTCATACCACTTGTTTTGCTAAGTCATTTTATTAGATTTCTCATACAAATGAGGTAAAGGTTTGTATGTACTAATAGATTGGAAAATGGTTTTCAAAATGAGCTTTATATTAAAAGTAACATTAAAATCATTTTTGTGAAAGAGTTTGAATATTTACTTATAGTATAAAAACCTTTGTATTTTAAAAGTGACAAATCACAGAAAATGATTGTAAAAACAATCGATCACCAAAATTTCACATTCGAAGACGTGAATCAATCCATAAAAATCGATATTAAATCCATCAAATGGATTTTCCCAAAAATCCAGAAAGAAGTCATCAAAGTCGATAATAAATGATGACGACTAATCGGATCAACCAAAAATCGATATAAATGGAAATCCATCAAAAACAAGCAAGATGACTGAAATCAGCAGCGCCAGACGTCTGGTGGTTCTCCCAGACGTCCGATCTGAAAGACTAGAAATTTTATTCCAGATCGCCCAGACGTTTGGGAAGTAAGTTCGGACGTCTGTGCTGATGGTCTGGAATTTTTATTTCGTAGCTCCAGACTTTTGAGCATACTACCAGATGTATGATGTAACGACCCGGAATTTTGGGTCGCTAAATTTGAACATTTAATTCATTTTAAATGTTGAATATGGATTATAATTTGAATTTTTGAAATAAAAGACTTTGGTTAAGTTAATAAAATTAGTTAAATTTCAAATACGGGAATTTAATTAGAATTTGAATAATACTAATTCAATATTAGAATTGGGGTTATTGGTGAATCTGAGTGTAAATGAATATAAGAATGGTTTTTAAAAATTTATTTGACTTAATTTTAGTTTAAATAGTAATATTGGACCCTTGGATGGAATTAAAAGTCAATAGATTGAATTTGGAATTTTATATTAATTTAATAATGGAATCTAATAATATAAAAATGCAATTAATCAAATTTTGATTCGAAATGGGTCAAAATGATTTTTAGTGTGATTATAAATTTATATGAATTATTGTTAAGTTAATAAAAATTTAAAAGTGAAAATTTAAGCGTTTTTTATAATTTCAGTAAATCGTTCGAATTAATAGACAAGTTAAAATAGCCTTCCGGGGCACAGTCTCGGAATTTGACGAAACCAGTTCCATTGGATCCGTAATAGTTAGTTATTATCGGATTTCAATTTTCGTAGCAATCAGAGTTGTCGTTTGACCGTGGCAGCTCGAATCGCATAGAAATCGATTTAATCGATTTAATTTTAAATTGATCGTTTAATTCCGTAACTCGCTCATACGACCGAATTAGCTTACGAAAATTGTTCCAATGTGTCCGGAACGTGGAAAAACCGTAGGAACGCCTGTCGGAACGCGTAGTTTGGAGTTCGTTTGCATAAATTGTAAATATTTGTAGAACGATATTAAAATAATATAAAAGTATATTATATAAATCCATATATTGCTAAACCCTAATCTATTTCTCAGGCCGCCGTTCTTAGCTTACCAATGGCCGAAAATCAACGTATTTTCCCATAAATCATTGAGCAATCCAACCAATTATAGCGAAATCTCCCAACTACAAAGATAAAGAGCTCGCCGAGTCCTTCGAGTTGTGCGGTGGAGATCGTGATCGAAGGAGTGTGGAGGCCTGGGTGGGGTCGCGTGCGTCGGCCGGTAGGTGAGATTGTCCTCAACCTAGGGACGACCGAGCCTGGCCGTACTATGGCCAGAGGTGGAGCTCGCGACGCGCTTCGTCAAGGTGGGTTCCGATCGTCGTCTAGTGGGTTGTGGTGGGTGCGATTCCGAGCCCTAGGAGGCGATGATGGGTTCAATTCGAACCCGTGACGTTGCGTGAGAGGAGAAGACAAAAGAGCGGCTGTGATTCGTTTCTTTCCAGATCTTGCGGACTAAGGTTTTGGTTTGTGAAATTTTAAAGTGAAATGTAAATATATTATATATTAAATTGAATAATCTTTAAAATTGAATAACTCCGTCATAAGATGTCAGATTCCAACGAAATTCGCGGCGCCGGGATCGCAGAAAAGAACACTACCAGATGGTGCGGATCCGGAGCCATTCCGGGCAAGTAGAAATTTGGGTTAAATCGAATGTCGTTCGGTTTAATTTAAATTTCGAACGCTCGCCGAAACTCAAGGTGAGTTATTCTCACTCACATCTGGATACCAGTAAAGTAAACAGCTAATATTGAATGTTTGTTTGGATGTTTAGCTGAATATGGTAATTATTATCAAATTGAATTGATATATTGTTGTGCTAATATTTGTGGATGTAGGAAAAAACAGGTTGGAGGGATCCAACTGGACTCCTCACAATGTGGTAATTATTTTTATAATTGATAAAGATGCTTGTTTATATATTGTAATTGATAAATCTGAAATTAAAATGTACTGTGTTATTGTTGGATAAACTATAAATCCAGAATTTAATTATAAATGGAATAAATTGGGTTTTTAAAGAAATAAGAGAAATTGATATATAACAAATTTTAAAGGAATAAAATTTGGGTTTGGTTTGGATAAAGAATGAAATTGGTAAAATTTAAATTTTAAATGAAGTGGGAAATTTATCAATATATAAATATGGAAGTATGGCTTCCGGTGAGAAATTTTATAAGAAGGGATTAAGTGATTTCCGAAAAATTAAATTATGTTTTCAACGATGCTTCTAAACATAAATTAACAATTGTAAATGTAAATAAAATATTTTGAAATGCAGCTTTCACCATTGGAATTTTTATTTAAGTAATTCATAAGCATTACTTTCCTTTAATAAATTCCCAAAGGTTAATTTAAAAGAATTCTTAAACCCGAGCTTTGAAAGTAAATTTCCAGGAATGGTAAATTATGTTTGGGCTTCGAAAGAAGTTATTTTTAAAACCCAGAAAGGAAATTTATGTTATTAAAACATGAATTTGAATGGTAATAAATTGGCTGGATTTATAAGACGGATTCTTTGCAATGTTGGAATGGAAAGTGTGTTTCCCTGGGAAACCAAGTTCAAGTTTTAAACAGATTTTTATTAAAAGGAAGTTGAAAGTTTAAATTTGTTTAAAGAGTATTTGAAAATTATTATTTTAAAGTAACAAATTAATGAATTAACAATAGTAATGATTTAAGAATACATTTGTAATTATTTTTACAAATGGATTCATTTAAAGGATGGTTTTGACTTAAGTTATTTTGAAATTAATATTAATCTTTTAAAACACTACTTTTAAATTTAGTTTAGCAAAACCCTTATTTAAAATCAAAGTTTATATCTTAATAAATGATTTTTCTGTACATATTGGAATTATATTTTTGAGTAATAATTAGTAGTAAATTTCCATATTTGAAAATATATTTCAGAATAAAGTGTTTTAACTATTTTAAATCTAAATTGTTTTGAACTTGGTTATTTCCAATGGGAATAAATGTTAGATAATTTTCCTTGTAAAGGAAGAGATTTTGGGAATTGTTTCAAATGAGATTTGGAAATTTGAAAATATATCTTTTAAAGATATTTGAGGCAAATAAATAATGTGGGAAATTATTTATTGTGTGATGGATGTTTCGTGAATATAAATTGATAGTTAAATCACCGACTATCAATATTGAACAAATGCGTTGATCGTTTCGAAGAGACCGGGATCGAGATTTAATTCTCGAAAACCACTTCGATCCGGTTTGTACGTTTCGTTAGAAAAACGTGTTCGGAGTCGAAGATGGAGCAGTGAAGTGCAAGGGCTAGTCGCTACTAATCCTGAGGATATTTCCAAAATGGATGTAGTAGGAGTAGTGCCTTCGGTTCCGTTCGAACCCGGGACGGACTTGTATGGACGAATGCTTTCGGAACATCGTCAGGTGGGCGATGGGCATTCTAAGTGAAACGTTCTAAAAAGGTAACGCTTAGCCTCAAGCCTCATCAAATGGGAATGACTGAAAATCAGGGGATATGCAGCAAGGCTTCGTGGGTAGCCCCCACTGGAGAGTAAGGTCATCCCTGTCTAGATGTCCCTTTTTATTTCGGCTTAGTGGGCGGTTGCTGATCCCAACCGCGGGGTGATCTTATTCGGAACTGTCCAGTAAGGGATGGGTCCGGCCTTGTGTTGCAGGGGATCGGGAGTGGTCCTCGGTACGGTGATCTAGGCCCCGTACTGTGACAGGTGGTACCCCAGTGCATAGTCATTGTTGGAAATCCATTCTCCCTACGTGCCTTGTACGAGTTTTCTTTGTATTACCCACTTTTGTGGCTAGTAGCTGGAATTTAATGAATGTAACAATTTCGGCTATTTTATAAGTATTTGTAAATAGACCCTATTATAGTATTAGATGATTTCTATAAAAAGTGTTTTAGCTATCGTAAGGTAAAAACCCGACATGTTTATTTGTGGCATGGTCTTACGAGATGCTTTTGTTTTCAAAAAGGATTTTTGAAACTTTAATAATCAATTTGGATGCATTATTATCAGCTGGTATTCCAGACTGACTCGGGTATTATTTCATTATAATGCTCGGGACAGACCGAGTATTATATGTTCAGGACAGGATGCTATGGAGCAGGAGAGGAGCGGGAGCCCGTGACGTATTATCTGTACCTATATATATTCCGCTGCTATGATTGTATGGTATGTCTGATTGGTAATGGTTGATGTATGAGACACTGTGATGATATGATGTATAAACAGTTATAGATTTCATTTTGTGTAAAGATCTATTATTTACTATTATATTTTATTCCGCTGCGACTGTGAGATTCTGATATTGTTTAGCTTCTTCTTCTATCTCTTCTTCTTAAACCCAAACGGTTCGTATTTCTGTGTCGCTTGAGTTAACAGAGGTAGAATGGTGTTGACTCAAGGGGTACGGATTTGTGGGCTGTTACACTTGGTATCAGAGCTTAGGTTGGCGACAACCTAGGCTTTGGTGGGGTAATTACTCATTAAACAGAGTCAATAGTACTCTGTGATGAGTTGAGCGTATTAATAGATATGAGAGCGTACTTGTTAGTGAATATAAAATTGTTTTTATACTATGTTGATTTATCGGTTGAGTGTTTATGAATTCTGGTCGGCACGGGAAGTACAACCGTATCGATAAGGGTTTCTAAACTCTTAAACAAGATAAACCGACATAGTATTGTTTTTAAACGGGGTAAATGAAATAATTTTACCCGAAACTATATTTTGATATAAAAGGAAATAATTTTCTGAAATTATTATATATATTTGGTTGATTGGTTGTTAATACAATAATTAAAAATAAGAATCCAAAATTTAATCTTAAATTAGAAATGGTTGTAATCAAATAAATTCTATAGGTATAAATTATATAAAGGAAGAATAACTATATTTAAATTGAACCAGAATTTAAATCCCGGGAATTTTGAAAAGGATTTTAAATGTATTGAAAACAAAGTTTGGAAATTTAAAATCCCGGGGAAGTTTGAAATGTTTGTTGAGGTGTTTGAAGGCAATATTGGAATATTATTTTGGGAGGTATTTTGAATGGAAACTATTTTGAAATGAATTTGGGAAGTAAGAAAGCATTGAACTCACTTCAGTCGTTGGAAAATAATCCTGATGATGATGGCACATCGTTAGAATTTATTTTCGAGTTTCTAAAGTGATGGATTGTTACCAATATGGTTGGTTATGATATTGTTTGGACTTGTTGGGTATAACAGTTATTTTGGAAATTTCAAAGGGAAGAAATTGTTTTGGAAATTTGAAAGTTTGGATTGATATACCAAATGGGTATGAATTGATTATTATTTCAAAATGGTTTTGGAATAAAACCGGGTAATTGAATTCTGGAACATTCTATTTAAATGGTGTGTGAAGTTAAAATACATCAACTAATGAACTTATTTTGGTAAAGTTGATGCTAATAAGAAGGAAATGTAAATTTTAATATTGGAATTAAAATTTAATTTGGGTAAATGGAAGTGAATAAAATATATTGAAGTGAATAGAAAATTGGAATTTAACTTGGATAAGTTAAATAAATTGGGCTTAGAATTAAATTGATTTGAGTTAAGTTGGAAGTAAAATGACTTTATAATTGTGGTTATGAGACATAAAAGGATTAAAATGAGCAATATAAACTTATAAATAAATAAGTTGATGAACTTGAGAATGGGCACTTTGATTTTAACCCAAGTAAAGTGGAATTATAATCACAAATGGGAAATAGTTGAATGGTACGGTGAATTCAAACGTAATCTTAAATGGAATGAAAAGTAAGATAAGGAAAGTGAGATATAAAAGGATGAATGAACTTAAGCTTGTAAATAAGTTTTGAACTTGTAAATGGAGAATTAAAATTTAAAATTTGAATTGAATTGGATTTAACTTCAATTGAATAGAATTGAGATGGATTTGGATTTAATTGAAAACAAGATTTGATTGTGTTAAGAATAGAAATGAATGAAATTTAATTCTTATTTAAGATAGTAAAGGAAATGGTATGAATTCAAGATGGATAAATAAATTTGGTTGAACTTGAGTTTAAATGGGAAAATAACTGAGTTGAGGGAAGGTTAAATTTAATTGAAATGATGTTGGATAATTAAATCCTCACTCAACTAAATTTTAAAGGAATTGTTTGAGAATGAATTTAGCGTAAGCTAAATTAAATAAAAAGAAGCTTGAAGATGAATTTAGTGTAAACTAAATTACATGGAATTTGTATTGGCATGAATAGAATTTTGATGGTTTGGTCAAAATTTGGGAAGTAAATAAAAATCCAATTGTGGCATGGAATTTAAATTTGTGGTAACAAATATTGAAGTGTGAATGAAAAATGGAATTAGATTATAATGGTGATCGTTTGAATTGTGAATAAATTCAAAGGGATTGGAATTGATTTGGATGAGAATCAAATGAAAATAAAATAAAATTGGTATAAGAAGATAATGGAAATATTGTGAAAATTGAAGGGACTTAAGCAACTTGAAAAAAAAAAGATTGTGAATAAGCTTTATTAAGTACTCTTGAATGAAATTTGTTAGATAATAAAATTGAATTGCAAGTGAAATGGTATTAATTAATTATTGTGATAAATTAAGGATGTATGGGTTGTAAATAATCCAGGATGGACTGAAATTAATATAAACCAGAATTGGTTAATGAAATAAAATTGCAAGGAAAATTTAATTTAACAATTGCACTGGAATAAAAATACTTGGCTTGTGAACTAGGCAAAATTGAATGAAATTAATATAAATCTAAGTAGAATTAATTTTAATGGGTATAAGCCTAAGTGGTGGTTATTTTGCTTGAATGACATGAAAATTGCATGTATTCGGAGTTGAGTTGTTTAATAAGCAATTGAAATTGATTTTTGAATAAATTGATATGGATTGGAATAAAATTCAAAGAGTTTGTATATGGATGCAAGTGAATTGATTTGAAGAAGAAAATAAAGATGGTTTTAAATTAATTAGATAAATGCAATCTAATTAAGTGATTTTGCATATGAATGGAAATGGATCATAAAAGAAATGCAAATGTTTCGAGTTTAAAATAAAATTTGATTGTAAATCAAATTGGGAATGTAAGTTAAAGTAAAGAAATGCAAGTAAGACATATGTTAATCATATTGAAATAGAAGTGAATTGGTTGTAATAAATGTGAATGATATATAGTAAACTTGAATGTAAATCATTCAAGTGAAATGAAATGAAGTTGGTTTGGATGAAAGTAGAATGGGCTAAAATCTTAATAAATGGATTTGAGTATAAATGTAAGAGAGCTATAATAGAAATGCAAATGTAACAAATTGAAATGAAATTTGCTTGGTGAATCAATTCGGAAATTGGGTAAAGTATAAATTGGAATAGCGAAACTTGTATGTAAATCCTTTGTGTGAAATAAAGTAGGATTTGGCATTAAAAAATTGAAATCTGATAATAACTAACTATTACGGATCCAATGGAACTGGTTTCGTCGAATTCCGAGACTGTGCCCCGGAAGGCTATTTTAACTTGTCTATTAATTCGAGCGATTTACTGAAATTATAAAAAAGGCTTAAATTCACTTTTAAAATTTTATTAACTTAACAATAATTCATATAAAATTTATAATCACATTAAAAATCATTTTGACCCATTTCGAATCAAAATTTGATTAATTGCATTTTTATATTATTAGATTCCATTATTAAATTAATATAAAATTCCAAATTCAATCTATTGACTTTTAATTCCATCCAAGGGTCCAATATTACTATTTAAATTAAAATTAAGTCAAATAAATTTTTAAAAACCATTCATATATTCATTTACACTCAGATTCACCAATAACCCCAATTCTAATATTGAATTAGTATTATTCACATTCTAACTAAATTCCCGTATTTGAAATTTAACTAATTTTATTAACTTAACCAAAGTCTTTTATTTCAAAAATTCAAATTATAATCAATATTCAACATTTAAAATGAATTAAATGTTTAAATTTAGCGACCCAAAATTCCGGGTCGTTACATATGAGCTGAAGCTCAGGGCAATATTTTGCCTAGGCCATTGATGGCCAATTTGTCTCGGAGGCGATCGAACGAGCGACGATGGTTTGGTATTTATGCCAAGTGACAACCCAACCCTATAGGCTCTTCAACACACTCCAAACAGCATGTCAAAACATCCAACGTAGGATTTCATAGATTTTGACTTCAAAATTTCAAAAAAATTGGAAAATTCACTAATCCACTTTAATTCAAAGCAAATGAACATGAAATAGGTGTTAGGAATTCATACCTAACAAATATCAACGGTATAGACATAGATGTGAGTTCAAGGACTCACCTTTAACCAAAAACACAACAAATGAGAAGCTATAAAATAAAGGAAAGATCAACCACTCTTCAACTTCAACTCTAGAATCTCCAATCTATGATCAAATGCAAATATTTCCTAAGTTAGGGTTTAGGTATTTTTGAAAGTTAGAGAGAGATCAAAGTGGAGAAAAAGAAGATGCTTACCTAAGCTTCTCTTTCATTTTGGATCTTGAATTTGAATTTCGTGGCAAAATTAAGGTTTAGGAATTTTGTTTGCTTTTATCTTCCACCATTTTTTTGTTTAAACATTAGGAAAATAATAGAATGAATGAAGATGAGAGGGGATGGAGATAGGGTAATATGTTGGGTTAATGGGCTGAAACTCAAACCTAAATCCCCGTAGATAAATAGAAAAATTCAACTCAACTCTATACATATCAATGTTTATACTCAAAAAGGTCGCAAATGCCGTTTTGAACTTAATGGAAGTAGTCTCGAGTCCTACTTCGACAGTTCACAAAAAGTAGCATTTCGGACTTTGTTCCGACTAACGATGCAATAGTTAAATAAAACATTTAAATATACAATCATAAAATATGCGGGTTGTTACAGACTCCCCTCCTTAAAGAAATTGCGTCCTCGCAATACTTAAGAAGAAAATGAAGAGTAACAACCACAAAAGTATATCAACACAAATGAAAATGTGAAATAAGAAGTTCACCTCAAAGAGCTCGAGAGAGTAAGTCCGGATGTGTTTGCTTGATGAATTCTCTGGATTTCCAAGAATAATCCTTAGGATTTGAGGACCATTAAACTTCCATAAGTGGGACATCTTTATTACGAAGACGTTTAACCTCCGTAGCAATGATATGAGTAGGATGTTGCTCATAAGTCAAATTTGGTGAAACTTGAATTTCTTCAATTACACCGCCTCAAGAATAGAATCGAAATCTCTAAGGAATTTCCATTGTTGAGAGATGTGGAATACGTAATGAATAGCAGAAAATAGAGACGGTAATAAATGACGATAAGCTACAGAACTAGTACGTTCGGTGATGAGAAATTGACCAATATATCGAGGCGCTAATTTTTTTAATCAACTGAAAAGCACAACACCCTTCATAGGTGAAACACAAATGAATACCGAAACTTCGAAAGAAAATTCCAAATTCCTTCTTCGGTTATTGACATAGAATTTTTGTCTAAGCTTCTTTCATATTATGACGAATAAGGTCAATCTTTTCCATGCAATCACGAATAAAATCTGGATCTAAAACTAGCTTCTCAGCGACCTCAAGCCAACAAGAAGGAGATCGACATGGCCTTCCATAGAGAGCCTTAAAAAGGTGCCATACCAATACTAAATTGGAAGCTATTATTATAAGAAAACTCAATAAGGGAAATATGATCTTTCCAACTTCCACCAAAATCAATAACACATGCCCGAATGAGATCTTCAAGAGTTTGATTCACACGCTCTTTTTGTCCATCGGATAGAGGATGATAAGCGGTGCTAAAATTAAGCTTCATTCCCAAAGCTTTTTGAAGACTCGTCCAAAATCCACTGGTAAATAATGGATCTCGATCGCTAAAAATAGAAGTAGGAACTCTATGCAATTTAACAATTTCTCTAACATAGAGTTTGGCCAAGAGAGGTACGGTCCGATTAGACTAAACGGGAATAAAATGGGTGGATCTTGTAAGTCTATCAATAATCTCCCACAAATTGACCACAAATTATCATGACCTGAACGAGAACAGGGAAGACCGTCAACAATGTCCATAGAGACTTGATCCCACTTCCAAACGGGAATGTCTAAAGGTTGCAATAACCCACCGGGCCTTTGATTCTCGGCTTTTATGAGTTGGCAAGTCATGCAACGCTTAATGAAGTTATCAATATCAGATTTCATTCCATCCCAATAATAAAGTCGTTTCATATCAACGTACATTTTACTACTACCGGGATGAATGGAAAATTTAGCATAATGAGAATCGTCTAAAATGTCTTTACGAAGATCACAAATATTTGACACAATAATTATACCAAATTTTCGAATGCCGTCATGAGCATCGATATCAACGTCTTTCGAACCATCAATATTACTATCCCGATAACTTTGGCTAAGATGAGCCAATTCGGGATCATGCATTTCAGCATCAAAAATGCGGTCTAAAAGAGATGGATAAGCCTCAAGGCTACATAAAACAAGTGATGAACATGAATTGGGTTCACGATCTCGAACCTCATAAGTGGATAAGGTCTCGAGATCATTCCATTCAGATATCATCATAGAAACAACCGCTTGTTGCTTACGACTAAGGGCATCGGCAACACGATTTCTCTTTCTACGAGTATAAATAATATCAACATCATAAGATGCAAGGAACTCAAGCCAACGTTGTTGACGCAAATTAAGTTCCTTTTGAGAGGGCAAATACTTCAAAGATTTATGATTGGTGTAGTGAACAAATTTATCTCCTAAAAGATAATGGCGCCATATTCTAAAGGAGAAAACAATAGCAGCTAGCTCTAAGTCATGAGTGGCATATCTAGTTTCAGCAGGCTTTATTTGCCTAGAAGCATAAGTGATAACACGTTCCTTTTGCATGAAAACGACACCAAAACCAACACGACTAGCATCGGTATAAATAATCAATTCTTGGTTCCTTTCGGGAATCACAAGAATAAGAGCATCAGAAAGGAGTTCTTTTAATTTCTGAAAAGCAGCTTCACATTTGTCCAACCAAATATACTTAACTCCCTTCTTTTTCAAACTAGTAAGAGGTACGGAAATTTTAGAAAAGTCTTTTATGAACTGATGGTAATAGCCCGCCAATCCGAGAAAGCTACGAATTTCTATCACACTCTCCTCTTTCTTCCAATTTTGAATCGCTTCAATCTTTGAAGGATCTATGAAAATTCTGTATTCAGAAATAATATTTCCGAGAAATTTCACACGAGATTGCCAAAAATGGCACTTAGAAAATTTTTCTTTAAATTGATTACTCCGAAGAATATCTAGCAAAATTCAGAGATGTTTTTCATGCTCTTCATCGATTTTAGAATAAACAAGAATATCAATTATAAAGATGAGAATAAATCGATCGAGGAAGTCTTTTAAAACTCGATTTATGAAGTCAACGAAATAAGCTGGAGCATTCATTAAACCTAACGGCATAACAAGCCATTCATAAGATCCATAACGAGTACGGAACGATGTCAAGGGAATGCTACCCTCTGCAATACGAAGCTAATGAAAAACAGTTGCTAAGTCTATTTGTGAAAAGACTCTAGCACCGCCAAATTTATCAAATAGATCATCAATCCGAGGTAAATGATATTTATTCTTGATGGCGAGATCATTAAGCTTGCGGTAGTCAACACAAAGCCTAAGTATTCCGTCGGATTTATCCATAAAGATGGCTGAGGCTCCCCATGTAGATGAACTTGAACGAATAAATTGCTTCGTTTCCAATTCGGATAATTGCCTGTGCATCTCCTCATTTTCCTTATTGGACATACAATAAGGAGGATATGTAATAGGTAGAGCTCCAGGGATTAGATTAATTCTAAACTCTACTGCTCGATTAGGTGGTAATCCTAAAACGGGTTCAAATATGTCAGGAAATTGACAAACAATGTGAATGAGGGAAATGACATCTTCCTCATCAGCGTTATCGTCATCATTTGGATTTAGAGAATATAAGGATGCTACCAAATTGGAATCCGAATCTTTAGGAACAATAGAAATCTGCTTAACAGATTGAGGATGTCGAAGATGTATTGTCCTCTTAGGACATAGGACGTAGGCTTCATAACGGTTAAGCCAATCCATTCCTAAAATCATTCCGAAGCCTAAGTAACGCATAACATGCAAATCGGCTCGGAAAGAAAAATCACATAAAATAATCTCGACATCTTTACAAAGTAAACTGAATGTTACGGATCCACCAACCGGATTCGCAATTCTCAAAGAAGTCATCAAGCCTATAACATTTAAAGAAAAATTATAAACAAGTTCTTTTGACATAAAAGAGTGGGATGCATCCGTGTCAAAAAGAACTCGAATAGGATGATCACAAAACACAATAATGCCATCAAGGATAGAATGAGAAATACCTTGACCATGAGAAGTGTTACTAGGGGCTTGCACAACATTTAGCTTTCCCTTCTTCTTTCTTTGAAGTTTGGGGCATGAAGATAAAAGATGACTCGAACTTTTGCAATAACGACAAAAAAGGGGTTTCAGACACCTGTTCGCATAATGGTCTTTAGAGCCACGATTGTAGCACTCTCCACGGCTAGAAGCAAGAGTCTTTGCTACCAAAGTTGCTTGTTTCTCTTTATTGTTGGGATTTGAACTCATTAAGCCTCTTCTTGCTGTTGCTGAAGTTCTGTTTGGCACTCACAATTTCAACATCACTATCTTTATCGGCCTCTTGAAGTCGAAGAGCGATATCAACAAGCTGATCGAACGAAACTTCTTGTTCCAGAAGCAAAGGCTTTTTGAAATTCTTATTCAACCCATAGACAAACCTCTAATTTTCTTCAATGGGGTATTGATATACTCGACCCCATATTTAGAGAGAGATTCAAAATATACGACATAGTCCGTCATAGAAGATTCACCTTGAATAAGGTTAATAAAGCGTCGAGCTAAAGTCACTTTTTCAGCTTCCGACACAAACTTTAATTCGAACCTTTCCCGAAATTGCTCCCAAGTAAGATCCGCTTCGATAATTTCCACAATCAAAAGCTCATACCAATCTAATGCTCTTTCTTGGAGCATGCTAGAAGCCACTTGGACTCAATGTAGATCAACAAGATTTATGCGAGAAAAGATGCGATCACATGATCTAAGTCAAGCTTGGACTTCTATAACGCTTTCGAAACACTTGGATGGCCTTCCACTCAAATTGGTATAATCACTGCACAAGTGAGCAAACCGAGATTTAGGGTGAGTGGGCTAAGGAATAGGTCCGGTAGCTTGAGCATTCTTTACAAGATCTAAAAGCTGTTGGGCAATCATAAATACTCCATCCTGAGGAGTAGCACTGGATTGACCGGTGCTGGGACGGTCTGGTCTAACCATTTCTCTTCTTTAAGAAAGAAAGAAGAAAAAAAAGTTATTCTCAGAATGAATAACAAACAATCATGATTGATAAAACAAGACATCATAAAAGAAAATAGGATAGAACCACTAGAAGAAATTATGGATTTAGTTGCACTTGTTAGTAGCATTCATAGCAGAGTGCATCTATTAATGTACAAGTGGCCGCTGCCAAAATTTTCAGCCTTCTTCCTTGTTACATTTCTAACTTTTCACGTTTCCTCTCATTTTTTCAATTTTCCTCTTTCTTCAGAAAAATTTCACTAGTCCTAAATTATCGTCCTTTTCATCGTCACTTAATTTTCCGTTCATCATCATCATCGCGTTACTCCTCTACTCCCCACAAAGTCGATCGACTCCTCCTTTTATCTAGTGCTATTTGATTGAAATTCTACACATATCTTAAATTGGTAGGGATTTTATACTTAATTTTGCGATTATATATTGTTTTATACGGTTTAGTATTGATTTTATAAATCGAATTGCAAAAGCCCTAATTTGATTGAGAATCTCGATTTTGCCATCTATCCCTCCTGTTGTTAAAACACTTTCATGGCTATACACCTACGTGGGACCGGTTTGCTCCTTTCAGCGTTCGCAGTAGGCGGCTGTTGGCAGCGTCCCATAGCTAAACGTTCAAATTGTTTAAACCAAGCTCATGTCATAGCGAATCTTTTATTTTTATAATAATTTGATTATACGGGCCTTAATGCAAACTATTTTAAGGTAATTGCTACTTTGTTTACTCAAAATTAGAATTTCATTTAGATCCAAATGTTATATATTAATCTTTATGCTTTAATTTTGATTTTAAATTATATAGTCCATTGTTAAAATTTATTATTGTAATTTATTTTTACTGGTGCAATAAAGTTACAGATGAAATAAATCATAAGTTGGTATATATTTTGATGGATAGATTAATGAATGGATATGTTTTAGATAAATGATTTATTTTCTCTCTTCAGGAATGTGTTAGCTACACTATAATGCATTTAAGATGTTTGAAAAATGGCAGATAAGTTTGAAATATTTGACTACCGAATAAGGTTTCTCAGCTTAGGATTCATGAACAAATTAAATCGTTTGTGAAATGTTTATATCATCGTTTTAGTACGTGAATCACTAAGTAAATGACAATAATCGGTTAAATCCAAAATTCTAAGTTTTTCAAAAATAATTATTGGAACTTGGAACCTTCCATTTTCATTCGAACAGCATGAACATTACGATTAATGATTCATTTCATTTCACAAACCTTTTTTTCTTTTGACAGAATTTTCAAAAGATCAAACATAATGAAAGCAGGGGAAAGATGAAGATTATCATGAAAAATTTAATGTGACTGCAGAATCAGGTACATGAATTTCATCAACCTTTATTGCGTGTTTCTTTCACCATTTTAGGACAAATATTAGTCAATTATGAGCTTTTCAGAGATACTGTCAAAAACAATATTAGTCAAATTTTGTTATTAATTGTGAAAGCAACATAATAATAACAATCAATACATAATACAAACGAACAGTTTTATTTTTATACATTACAAAAAATGATTAGCGATGCACAAACTTAAACCAAATATAAATGAAAAAGAGCCTAATCCAAATTAGCTAGGCCTCTTCTAAAAGAAGCATATGCATAAGCTTTCGATGAAGGAGTTGAACCTCGCCTTTCGAGGGCATAGTGGATAGAAATGCTAACATATTCATAATGCTTACCGATCTAGCCGCTCTTAAATTGAAGGATTTCATCCTTTTATCAGATGAAAATATGCACGAAAACTTGGGAAGAATCAGATAGGCCCTACACCAGTATGAACACGACCAACTTCATTGCAAAAAAACACCTCATAAAGAAAAGAAGCTTTCAACAGACATCACATTTATATTTTCATTTATTCTAAATCAGTGTTATATATGTCATTTGTTCTAGTTGCCTATATATGTTAAGTTTTGATATAGTTAAATATACTTTGAAACAATTGGTTTACTAGGTATTGCAACATCCCATAATTACATATAGTAACTAACTATACTTCTTCATTTTGAATTTTGAGTATGTAATGGCATGCTTTTCATTAGTAATAAGTGGTTCTGATTATAATTCACTGAATTTTACATGATGATTAAATTTTGTCTGCAACTTTTTGGAGTGTACATGACAGAGCAAGTGGTTCCCATATAGAACGCCTACAAGTTTTATATTTTGTGAACTTTCATAAGTGTATTCTTAATATTTAAAACATGTCTTTTCTTAATGTTTGAAATTTGGATGTGATATTTGTATTAGCGGGTGTGAGCAGAAAAGGGAGGGATGTTGCCTAGACATGTTTAAAAGCATGTTATATTTATATTACGCATCAGGCATGATATATTTGAAAGTTATCACCGTACATGCTGGGCTTCTTAGTTACTATTTTCATTGTATTCATTCTCTTAATTCAGAGAACTTTGTATGCTTTTCTCTACACAAGTCACAAACCTTCTACTTTTACCTTTTCATTTTGTTTTATGTTTTACATTTCTGTAGTCTGCACATGCTCCTATATTGGTACACCCACCCACCTGTGCACATGGTTTTCTTCCTTTTGATATCTATTTGCTTTCACAACTAGTTTGAATGGAAGGCGAGGTTTGAAATTTGAGTTTCTACAAGATTTAAAATCCAATTTGTAGTTTAGTCACCTTAAAACGGATACTCCACATTTAAAAACTTAGGTAGTGACCGGGTTAAAAGATAATTTTTTTGCTTTTCCAATACGTATTCAAATGCCATGAGAGAGGAGTTGGAAAATTCTAATCAACAAGAAAAGGTCATATTCAATTTTATATGTTAAAACCATTTTGAAAATTGATCGTTTTCCATACTCTTCTTCTCTTCTGCGCATTTTAAAGAACATATTGTAAAACACAAAACTTGCTCTCAAACTAAATGCTACCTTAGTATCTGAGAAGGAGAGTATTTGATGAAATGGACACCCTTCCTACAACTCAAGACCATTGCATGCCATTTATGAGCAAATTTATAGTATATTTATGTTGTTTTAGGTTAGTTGATATGCAATATAATTTTTAGACACCAAAAAGCATATTGTTCAATTTTAATATCAATGGTAACATTTCTCTGATTTATTGGCCTGTAGAATAGTTGGGACTACATTAAGAAAACATGGGACTCTGGATTTTTACTTGGTTGATTTATTAGCTCTATAGTATCACTGGTAAATGTTTTATCTCTGGTCTTTTAATGTATTAGCTTATCTAGGAGAGAATATCAACCATTCAGGGATACCTTCTTGTTAGAAAACATTTGTGTTTACATTTTTCCCATATTATTAAAAGAACTATAAGAGAATCCTTGATTATTTCCTACGCATGTACTTTAATTCATGATATTTCCCCCCTCTTATACAATGTGGTAATCCATCCTTTGTTTTATTTAAAATAAAATCAAGATCAGCACTCTATAATATGGTAAAATCCATTGATTATGTGTTAGTAGGAGAATACTCAGGCATTGCTAGCTTCTATGTCAATATATGACAAAATCCTAGCTACAAACTATAATAATAATAGACTTTTAGATGTATTAGTTTTCAAATAAAATGAATTTTTTACACGTCTTTAGGATTGATTACACGTGTGGTATTGTGTGTATATATTTATATAGTTTCAACTTTAACACTTTTATCTGTCCCTTTTAACATTATATTTAATAAACACTATCTGTTTTCGCGTCTTGGACGCTTATCTAAAGAATAATAGGACAGCTTTAAATCTCGAACACGGTATTTTTAATTTTTAAATTAGGTATTTTTTGTTTGTTAGATTTTATTTTTTGACTATGCAATGTTATAATTTTATAAAACTTTGAAAATGCAAGCGAAAAATAATTTTACTGGAAAACCGCAGCCCAGGTCTGTAGAAATTCTCATGTACTTGTCCAGAGGTATGGACTAATGTACCACAGGCAGTGCTCATATGATATTTTCTCGTTCTTACTTTATATATTTCATTTGTGCCAATGATCCCTGACAAAACCCACTAATCAAACTCTCATCATGCATCGTATGTAATAGAAGTTCCATCTGTAGAAGAACCCAATCTGAAGAAAACTCAGAATCAAACTATGGCAAGAATAGCATCACATAGAACTGCATGTTGCTATTCTTAATTAATTGTTTTGTCAAAAAGGTATGTGGTTTGTTTCTGTTCGAAGGTTGGTTTCAATTGGCTATACATTGTTTCAAAAGATTTGTAATACATGTTTCAAAAGATTCGTTTCTGTATGCAAATATTTGCAATAGATTGTTTTAAAAGATTTGTTTCTGTATGCAAATATTTGCAACACATGTTTCAAAAGATATATAATATATAAATAACGGTCTTGAAAAACTTACGGTTAGCTTGTTACGTATTATAAGAAAGGCCATTGCTGCAAAAAGCCATAGAGCACGAAGAATATGATGCGCTCATTAAACGAAGGTTAGTAATAACTTATATCAGATTATGCTGAGATATAACTTGATTATCAACAGTTCTGAGATATAACATTCATGTTGTTTCAAATCGCAGTTCTGAGCAGGATTGATATTTGTTTCCCCTTAAATACATGTTCTGCAGTTTCTAGTTCATTGAAATTGGGGACACTTATAATCAGAATGGTAAACTGTGAATGCAGCCTGGATTTTGTTATCAGCAGCAGCTAGTTTCAAGAGTGACGTGGTGGTGCTCCAGCGCAAAATCCGGTGGTACTCCAATGCAAAATTATTATGCCCCAATGCTCCAACAAGGTCAGCAGCCCCAATACCTAGCTAGAAGATGTGCTTGAAATGGCCAAATTCAACAGCACCAACACCCTGTACCTATGAATCAATAAGCTAGTCACCTTACTTCCCCTTTCCTATTGAAATATTTGCTTCAAAAAAAGCAGCTTAATGTAATTTGTACAGAAATGTGGGTGTGTTCGTGGCTTTCTTCCTGGAAGAAACGTGGGGAATGGTTCGTATTCCTTGTCAAGTTGGCGGTGTACCTATTAATGATGCTGCTTCCATTCCTCACCCATTCCCGTTAGTGCTATGAATTTTGCTCCTGCCAATTCAACACCAGAGCAGCAAGGGACTGTATGTTCTCTTCCTTCATTTCTTGTTTTTGTTCTAATTTAGTTGCTTGGCTGAACTCATATGTCAGGTTAGGGCTATAGAGGGAGATGTATACAGAATTTACAGTTTTATGCAGTCACTTCTTAATCTGATATAAGATGAACATGAGGCTATTATTGTTAGGCGGTAGCTCATACGTATATCTTAGCATAATTATTTGTCTTTTGGAAGCTATACTATTAGTATAAAATTTAACTAAGTTAATTAAGTTTTATAAAAATTAAAAAAGTATAAAATTTAACCAAGTTGGCAATAATAATAATTTAACCAATGTTAATGAAAATTAACCAAGTTTATAATAATAATAATAATACTAATAATGACAACAATAATCATAGTAACAGTAAATAGACTAAGTTTATAAAAATCAACTAAATTTCATAACAATTAACCAAGTTTGGAATAATACTAATACTAACAATAATACTTATAAATGATAGAATATTAACCAAGTTAATACTAATACTACTAATAATAATAATAACTTATACAATATTAATCAAGTTAACTAAATTTTAAAAATATTAAATAAATTTATATAATAATAATATTAATAATCAAAATGAATTAAGTAAGATTGTAAAAACTAACTTCGTTAATTGAGTTTTATAAAAAATTTAAAAGTATAAACATTAACTAAGTTGACAATAACAATAATAATTTAATCAATATTTATGTAAATTAACCAGGTTTATAATAATAATAATAATAATAATAATACTTATAATGACAACAATAATCATAATAACAATAGAATCATAATAACAATAGATAAACTAAGTTTATAAAAATCAACTGAGTTTCATAACAATTAACCAAGTTTGGAATAATACTAATACTAATACTAATACTAATAATATTTATAAATTATATAATATTAACCAAGTTGACTAAGTTATAATAAAGTTAATACTAATAATATTAATATCAATAACTTATACAATATTAATCAAGTTAGCTAAATTTTATAAATATTAAATAAATTATATAATAATAATACTAAAAATCAAAATAAATTAACTAAGATTATAAAACTAACTTCGTTAATTAAGTTTTATGAAAATTTAAAAATTATAAACATTAACTAAGTTGACAATAATAATAATGACCAAGAACATGATAGCATGAATTTTAGTTCTAGTACTAATAATAATACTTATAAATTATATAATATTAACCAAGCTAACTAAATTATATTAAAGTTAATGATAATAATAATGACAGTGATGATGATAATGACGATAAATTATAAAGTATTAACTAAGTTAACCAAGTCTATGAAAAATTTATAAGTTTGAGATAATTTATAAAATTAGCTAAGTCAATAAAATTTAAGTTTGAGATAATCTATAAGTTTAGGTTAATTAAAATATAAGTTATGACATTTAAATTTTAGCAATTGAAATAATTTATAAGTTCGAGTTATTATAAATAAAGTTATAAATAAGTTAACCGAGCTTTATAAAAATTTGATTAATTTTATAAAAATTAACCAAAGTTTTAAAAATTAACCAAGTTTTATATAATTCAACTGCGTTTTATAAAAATTATATAAATTTGTACAAATTAGTTAACTTTTATTAGAATTTAACAATGGATTCTCAAATTAACTTTAACATTGCTTGGACTACATCAGTTTAACAGGTACCAATACCCCTATAAGTAAAGAAACATCAGTTTAACATACCTTATTATTCTATCCTTTTTAATTTCTAGTAAGTTAGATGGAAAACAAAGTACTAATGTTTTGCAATTGTAGTAAGGTTGGCGATTCTGAGGTTTTATAATTAGAATTATTTATGGCTTAAGGTTAAAATCATGGTGGTTTACAACTAGAATTCTAGCTAAGGTGATGAATCATGTAGGCCCAGTTGTGGATTCGTAGTTGCATTTCTTGATGATTCCTTGCTATTTGATAGTGCTCTAGGTGTAATTAGGATCTATCTGGTAAGGTATACAAGCTTTTAAAAAATTTATCCCAGTACAAGTGATGTTAGAGGTTATTTATAGCTATAATACATTTCAGTTGGCATATTCTACTGGCTTATTATGTTCAGGAAATTCTATTCAATAAATTCTCTTAGGAAAATTATGTATAACACCTTTATTATAGAAAATTATGCTTCCCACGTAATAAAATAACATGTTCATTTTGAATAGAATCAAGCCTGCTATATGTTTATCGCGAATTGGTAACCGGAAAACATGAGAATTTGTTTCGGGTGATTGAATTTAAGGTCGCCGCCGAGTGTTTGGGTTTGCATTTATTGCTGTGGCAGCGGGCTTTGTGTGAAGGAGGAGATCGTGGTTGTTGATCGGGTTGCGCTGTCCTGGTTGAAATTGAAGGTGGAGATGTTCTCAAGTTTAAGGGTCGAGAATTAGAGTCATGGGTTTATAAAGTTGCCGAGGCAGTTTTATTTACTGTATGGATTGGCGGAGTGATTTAGGATGCTCGGGAAGAGCAGGAGAGACGGAAGCAGGGGATGGTGAGGTGTTAGAGTAGATGGTTATGGCAAATTGATTAATGCCCGGTTGCTGTTTGTTTGATGCACTGGTGTTGTAGAGGGATTTTGATAATGGCCGGTTGAATGAAATAGGAGATGGTTGTGGATTGGCTTTGTGATTGGCAGGGGGTGGTGCATTCAGGTGTTGCTGAAGGTGTTGAAGTGGTGAAGGTTGTAAATGGGGGAAGGGGTGCTAGAATTACATGTTGCTGATGAGGTGTAGTTTGGCTGGCTTGGTGCTGGGAGATTGTTGTAGTGCTTTGATGTAGTGCAGTTTTTTCTGTGAGGGTGAGGATGAGTTCCAGATCAATTGGTAATCAACAAGATATAATAACCTTTTCTAAAATTTTACTCCCAACAATATTTAGTCCTCATAAAATATTTCTTTCCACTAAATATGTTTACCTGGATATATACAACAGAAGAGGAGAATGAATGATGTAGTGATACACAAAATACACGTAGCATGTAGAGTTGGTATGCATGTCTGCATGTATACACAGCCCCACAAAGCACTAAATGGTAAAAGCAAAGAAAAAACAAAAACTTCAAATTAGTATGTTCTCCTTTTGTAAAAATTGGCATATTATAAAAGCATTACTGACAAAATGTCTGTGCGCTCGCTCTTTTATGTTGCACGATGAACATAATTTAATAATTCTAATATTTATTTAAAGGTATTTAAGGATAGTTCTTTTATCCTCCAATATATATAAATTCTAAATTAATACCAAAGTCAATGCTTATAAATTATATAATAAATAACCCACTACATATAAAATCTAAACCTAGTTAATGCTTATAAATTATGTAATAATTAATGAGTTGGCGTGATTTAAATATTCAGTGCTAAAGTAGAGGGTGTTTATATTTTGAAAAATTCACATTCATTTATACCCACAAAGCAAACTGCAATAGTTTACTTAGAAATCAAATATTACAACGTTCTTGTAGACTACAGATGTCAGCAAACATACCCAAGTTCACAACTTCACATACAGAACCAAAAGAACTCAAATACAGTTTAAATAAATTATGTTCCAGCACCCATTGATTGGTAAGTGTGCTTAGTCTTTGAATCAGTAACTTAGCATTCAATTTAGGTTCGTAATTTTTATTGTTGATTGTTAAACTCATTTGTAGGTAATTAGCTATTTCGAAGTGAAGACTGCCGGCAACAAAGAATTATTGGTAACCAAGCAATGAACATGACTTTAATTGTTATATATGTTGTCATATTTTGTTAGTACTATTTGTGTAAACTTGTTTGTGAACGTTTGTAGTATGCGATTTATTTTGTTGAAAAACTACCATCGAATTTATTATGGATACTATATTGATTATTAGATTAGCGTGTTTTTTCAATTATTTGATTATGATGATCATATGATTGATTGATTGTTTGTTTGTATATGCTAATTATGTGATTTAATTGTTCGTTTGAATATGAAAATTATGTGATTGATTGCTTGTTTTAATATGAATATTATATAAGCGGTTGTTGGAAATGGTACAAGCCATCATCAACCGTAAATAACAGCATTTAAAATATGCTGCCAAACAACCAATAGCTCTTAGTAGCGGTTTAAAAACGCTACAGAAAATCAAAAAAATATACAAACAAAAAACGCAACAAAAAATATTCATTTTGGTAGCGTTTTGTAAACCCTACATGAAAACCCAAAAATGCAACAATACGGAGTAATGCCGTGAACCAGCGTGAAGAATAAGGCTGTTGAGGAGCGACCATCTATGTAATTGCTTTGTGCGAGTACCAATATGTCAGATAGTATTACATGCATTTTGTTTCAAGAGGAAATCTGATACATCAATTACAAACTCAAAAATACTGCACAGTGGTTATGTGAACTTTGAAAACAAATATAAAATAAACATAACGTAAATCAGTCATTGATATTCATATCACTAAGGCGGAAACAGTAATGAATATAACACATAAAAGTGTACATCAAAGTAGTTGTTATACAAGTTCCACTACACCACAAAAGAATAGGTACACGTGCTTGACAAAAGAATATGTATACATCAAGTAGTCTTTATCTCAAATGTATAAAAGAAAAAACTACTAAGCTAAGTAGTTAGCCAAAAGTCAGATGACGGACCCTGATAAGAAGTCAAGTAGAAGCATCTGAAATACCTTGGTCTGACCCGAGTATTATTTAAGAAGAAAAAAATAAACGGATCAATCTAGCTATAAATATCAGATAAAATGAGATAGAATAAGAGATATAACAAAAATATATGATAACAATAATGCCATACCGTGACAAGTATACATTTAACAATCAACAAAAATTATACAATATCTTAAGAATCTCTACACCAAAAAGAATGTCATATTCTTTATTTTATTCACCAAACCACAAATATTAATACAGCTTATCAATATAAATCACAAAAATTGGTGAAATACAAATTCTAGAAATCATCCATTAGAAATCCAGAAATCAAAGGGGAGGCCTAACAAAAATGAAAGCAAGAAAACTCACCAACGCGTGCATCACAAATGGGTCGCTATCCCATGGTCGCTAACTATAGAGCCGATGCAAACGATGTAATACAATAACGGTACGCCCGAGAAACCTAAAACTCGAATAATTCGAAACAATGACGTAGTACAATATCGGTACTCCCGATGAACCTGATAAGCCGAAACAATGACACAATACAATAACGGTACGTCCGACTGAACTGAACTCTATAAAAGAACATGGGTCGCTAGCCTATAAAAATGATTTGAAACTCCAAAGAACCCATAGGTCGGTAGCCTATAAAAGAAATGAGACGAAGCTCAATAAAACGAGGTATAGTCCCCCATGTGGACAAAGAGACATCGCATATCACTAGTCTAGACCATAAAAATGATCATCATTGATCAACAAAAAGTATGAATCATAGTAAGCTAGCAAATAAATGAGTTAAACTTCATGTCCTATAACCACTGGCTTAGCTTAAGTATTTACGGACAAATTGTAGATTTTCGCTGAAAAATTGTCACAAGATTTCAATCGAACAAGTCCAAGAATAAACATACTAGGTAAACGCAAGTGTTTCATATCACATTTTTTGCTAAGTCATTTAATTAGATTTCTCATACGAATGAGGTAAAGGCTTGTATATACTAATAAAATAGAAAATGGTTTTCAAAATGAGCTTTGTATTAAAAGTAACGTTAAAATCGTTATTGTGAAAGAGTTTGAATATTTACTTCTAATATGAAAACATTTGTATTTTAGAAGTGACAAATCACAGAAAACGATTGTAAAAACAATCGATCACCAAAATTTCACATTCGAAGATGTGAATCAAATCCATAAAGATCGATATCAAATCAATCAAATGGATATTTCCAAAAATCTAGAAAGAAGTCATTAAAGTCGATAATAAATGACGACGACCAATCGGATCAACCAAAAATCGATATAAATGGAAACCCATCAAAAACAAGCAAGATGGCTAAAATTAGCAGTTCCAGACGTCTGGTGGTTCTCTCAAACGTTTGAACTAAAAGACTGGAAATTTTATTTCAGATCGCCCAGACGTCTGTAATGTAAGTTCAGATGTCTGCGCTGATGGTCTGAAATTTTTATTCCATAGCTCCAGACGTCTGAGCGTACTACCAGACATCTGAGCTGAAGCTCAAGGAAATATTTTTCCTAGCCATTGATGGCCAATTTGTCTTGGAGGCGATCGAACGAGCGACGATGGTTTAGGATTTATGCCAAGCGACAACCCAACCCTATAGGCTCTTCAATACACTCCAATCAACATGTTAAAACATCCAATGTAGGATTTAATAGATTTTGACTTCAAAATATCAAAAAAATGGAAAATCACTAATCCAATTCAATTCGAAGCAAATGAACATGAAATAGGTGCTAGGAATTCATACCTAACAAATATCAAAGGTATAGACATAGATGTGAGTTCAAGAACTCATCTTTAAACATAAACACAACAAATGAGAAGCTTTAAAATAAAGGAAAGATCAACTACTCTTTAATTTAAACTCTAGAAGCTCCAATCTATGATCAAATGCAAATATTTCCTAAGTTAGGGTTTAGGAATTTCTGAAAATTAGAGAGAGAATGAAGTGGGGAAGAAGAAGAAGATGCTTACCTAAGCTTCTGTTTGATTTTGGGGTAGCAAAACTAGGGTTTAGGAATTTTGTTTTCTTTTCTCTTCCCCCTCTTTTCTTTTGTCTAAGTGTTAGGAAAATAATATAATGAATGAAGAGGAGAAGGAGTGGAGTTAGGGTAATATGTTGGGTTAATGAACTGAAACCCAAACCCAAAGCCCAATAGAAAAATAGCGAAATTCAACTCAGCTCCAAACATATCTATGTTTATACTCAAAATGGTCGCAACAAACTCAAGGGAAGTAGTCTCGAGTCCTAATTCGATAGTTTACAAAAAGTAGCATTTCGGAGTTTAATCCGACTAACGATGCTATATTTAAATAAAACATTTAAATATACAATCCTAAAATATGCGGGTTGTTACAATTTGGGAGACAAAGCACATCATTCGAAATACTTATCATGATCCACTTTGAAGGTATGTCTATATCAGACTTATATAGATGATCACTAGTCAGATAGACTACTATAGTTGTTAGAAGTTGTTACGGATGATTACTATGATTAGTATTTGGCCCTTATTGAATTTCGACGATGAAATTCTTTAAGGAGTGGAGCCTGTAATATCTCTAATTTTAAAAATATTATTCATGAGATTTAATTAGATAAATTAAATAGAATAATGTAAATGTTAAATGATAAAGGGATTGCGATTCGAATAAATATTAAGTGGCTGTGCTTATTAATTTAAATGGGTTTAAGAATGGTTTATAGGATAATTAAAATACATAAGGACATTTTGGGTATTTGATATATATATATATATATATATATATATATATATATATATAACCTTTACTCTTATATGTGTATTTTGCATCTTAGGCCATTCACATTCGTATCTCATTTTCACAAAAATAAATGTAAGCTTAAGAGGGTAAGGCTGGCCATTATCAGAGAAGAAAAGGAAAGGAAATTCATAGAAAATAAAAAGAATTAAAGAAAGGGAATAATCTCAAATCCAAACCAATTTCCTTGTCAAAAATAAAGGTGTGTAATAATTTCCATCTTTAATTTGTGAACATATGTTTTAGATTTAAGAATATTAGATTATATGATGTTTGATAATGATATGCTTAAATTAAGGTTTGATTAAATTTTAAATAAGATTGTTTAAATGAAGGTTCATAAGATTTTAGGCAATAACCAAGTGAAACTGATGTAAAAATGCTTTGGAAAAATTATATGTTATGCAAAATATTATTTTGGAGTTGGGTTTCAAATTTGATAATTTTCCAAGCAATGGAAAGTTTGTTATGAATTTTCATATGGAAATATAATTAATTAGGTTTAAGAATTTATTTCAAATATTATATCAAGAATTTGGGTTTGAATTTTGATACGTTAGATAACATGATCAAAGTGAATTTCTATAACTTTTGGGGATTTTTCTTAAGTAATTTACGACATGAAATAAATTATTTTAAGAGAAGGATCTAAAAGATTTATGTGTAAATTAAGGGGAAGGGTTTACCTGCAAAAAGCTAATATTGATGTTTATCCAGAAATAAAAAGGCGGTTAGTTTTGTAAAACATGGAAAAGTTTGAGGCAAGCAATTATATGCTTACATGTAGGCAAGTTAGTTGATATAAATTGGTATTTAACTCAGAAAAATAGGTTTTGCCTCTATTAGAGGTACCTTTCGACTCATAGCTTTCGCCTTCGACTAAGTCGAAACCCTATTAGTCAAAATCAATACACAGAGTATCATCTAGATGGTACATAGTGGATTGGAGAAGGGCAGAAGGTATGGTGTCGAAAGCTTTGCTTCCAATGGAGTCAATACCTGTGTTCATTTTTAAAATATTAAGTGCTTGCCTTAGTTTTACTAAAGTTTTTGACATAGTCGAAACATATGGTTTTAAAAGGAGTACTATAATAGCTTTTGAAGTGTTTGCCATATTTTGTCTTAAAAGTAAAGGGCTTTCGAACGAGTTCTTTTAGTTGTATATAAACGCTATCGAAAAAATGGGTTCCGACTCAGTCGAAGCCCAGCCACAAATTCTTATAACTTTCAAGAGTATTGAAGTCATCAATGCTTTCAAAGGATAATATTGTTTTAAAGAAGAATCAAGCCACTTTCTAAATGCTTTCGAAAGTTGTTGAGGGTTTTGAAGGCAATGGAGTATTGTGCTTTCGATTAGATGGTTCTGACACCATCAACATTCCCCAAATAATTTTATAAGGGTTTTGAAAGAGATACTTTCGTATATAAACCCTTTGACCTAAATGATGTTTTAAACGCATAAACGCAATGGTTTAAAAAAGGGTACTTTTATTTGTTTCGAAGCTGTGTTTTAAGGAAGTTTTGATACCATCGAAAGGTATGTTTGGTTTCGAAAGAGATGCTTCTAAGATTTTAAAACATAAACCCAATCTTAATTTAAAGGAATAACCATGGCATAAATAAACAAAGGGTTTGAAATGAAGAAGTTTTCATTGATTATAAAGGTTAAAAGGTTTAGCCAAGATACATACATACATTGTAACGACCCACCTTTCATCCCACATAAAGACGCATCATTAATAAGAAAGAAAAGTGTAGAAAAGATAAAAGATAAAGAAAGAAACAACATCAGAATCTTAACAGCGGAACGAATAAATTATATTAATCACATAAGTATTACATAGTACAACATCTATCAGAGTTGCATATATTATACATCACATACTAGACAGTTATAAACACGTGTCTAGTTATTACAACACAAATAAAACTCAAACAAATGACTTAGAGATACCAATACAACGGAAAACTATATATCTACAACGCTGAAACCTCCTGCTCCATTGTTCCTCCAAAATTCGTCAAAGCTAACCTGAACCCTTGGCTACCCGTAAAAATTTGAGTACCCAAGAGTTTAAGAAAACAGAAGATAAACTCTGGGTCAGACATGGGTCTGATGTTAGTAACAGGTTAAAGTTGCTTGACTTTCAAAATCCTTTGAAAACAAATGGTATCATGTAAGACTCCCCACACATAAACACCGGTAAGTTTTTACCTTACGCTAACCAAAACATTTGATAGGAAATCCAGTGATATTATAATAGGGTCTAGGGTTTTCAAGTAAATAAGAAATAGCCGAAATTGTTACATTTATTAAATTCCAGCTACATAGGTATACAATCAAAATAGTAAGGGACATAGGAAGAATGGGTTTCCATCAATGGCAGGGCTACTGGGGTACCGCCTGTCACAGTACGGGGCCTAGATCACCGTACCGAGGATTACTCCCAATCCCCTGCAATACAAGGCCGAAACCATCCCTTACTGAATAGTCCGGAATAAGACAGCCCGGCAGTTGGCGTGCGTTTCCAACTACCCACACAGCCGAATATAAAGGGACTTCTAGACATGGGAAAATCTTATCCTACTTGGGTGCTACCCACTTAGCCTTGCTGCTCCTCTCCTATTTTATCCATTCCCGGATGATGAGCCTTGAGGCTATGATTACCTTTAGAGAACACATCTCTTAGAATGCTCATCGTCCACCTGACGATGTTCTGAAAGCATTCAATCCATACAAGTTCGTTCCGGGTTCGAACGAAATTAAAGGCATTATCTCGTTACACTCATTTTGGAATCACCCTCAGAGTTAAAAACGATAACCCTTGCACTCTGAATCTTCATCTTCACTTTAGATTCACGACCTATCGTTAATTTGGCTCGATGTGGTTTTCGGATATCCAAATCTGGAAACCCGATCCCGGTCTCATTGAAATCCAAAACGCCATCTTTTAGGTCCAAGTTGTTTTAAAGTTAAAACAATTCAATTCTATTATCTATATTCACACAGGTAGATAATTCACAATATCACAATAGATAGATAATTCACATTATCATCATAAATAGATAATCCACATTATCATCACAAACAGATAATTCATATTATCATCCTAATTCAACCAAAGCATCTATGTCACAGATAAGTACATATCTTATATCAGAATATCAAATAAAGGAAAGCATTCAATATCATTCAACCATCCATAAGCAATGATCTATACCGTCTCTAATTAATTTAAAGTGAATTAAATTAATTACTTCATCTCTAATTAATTTAAAATAAATTAAATTAATTACTTCATTCTATAAATCCTGCTTTCTTAACCATTAATTAATTACAAATCAACTAATTAATCACCATCTAATTTCCATCTTAATTAATCATTCTTGATTAATCACCCTCTAATTACATAAAGTAACCGGCCTTTAATTAATTACACAAATTAATTATCCTAAACCATTTATAGTAATTAATCTTTAATTACTGTTATTAATTAATTAGTTATAATTAATTACATTAATCCTTAGTTAATTACATTAATTAATTACTCTATAATCACTTTTTATTGATTAATTAATCTTAATTAATAAACCCTTAATTACATCATTAATTATATTAATTAATGATCCTTAATTACTTCTTTAATTAATTATTAATTATATTTAATAATTAATCTTTAATTAATTATTCATTAATCAGTCTTGATTAATCACACTAGTAATTAATGACCCTTAATTAATTACATCACTTAATTATCTCCAAATAACTCTATTAATCAATTCTTAAATTAATTACACTAAGTAATTAATTATTAATTAATTTCTCTAAGTAATCATCCTTCATATTAATTACACAAAGTAATTAAACCAAAACTACTTCCATTCTCCAATTAATTACATCCAATAATTACCCATCTTAATTACTTCACTAAGTAATTACACTTCATTAACTACATTAAGCAATTATACTTATCAAATTGTCAAGTGATTATCTTAAATTAATTAAACTTAATTAACTGATCTAAACTAATCACATTAAACTTAATTAATTACACCGAGCAATTAATTCCTTAATTACTTTCATTAAGTAATTATACTTAAACAATTCCACAAATGATTATATTTAATTAATTAATCTAATTAATCTATTTAAATTAATTATATTAATTATTTATTTAATAATCCCTAATTAATGATCTTCATTAACTATTTACAATCCTTTAATTACTTCTCAAAAGTAATTAAACTTACATTAATCATTATTAATTACAAGTTAATTAATTCTTAATTACCAATTTAACTAATCTTTAATTATTTAATTAATTAAGTGCTTAACTGTTTAATTATATTTGATTACTAGATTAATTAATCTCTAATCATTAATTTAAAATCTTTACTTATCTACTTAATGATCTTTATTTACAAATTACTTAACCTTAATTAATTTACTTAAACCTCAATTAATTAATTTAAACCCTTAATTACTTAATTAGTTAATCCAAATCATTAATTAAATTAATTAATTATTCTTTAATTACCTTAATAATTTAATGAATCACAAATCATTAAATCTTAATTTACTTTCAGATAAAACATTTCTAATTTATGACTATATTGTCATTAACAAAAACATTTGAAACAATTTACTTTTGAATTTACTCTTGAATTCCATTTCAAAATAAGATTCAAAATAAATACAAATTTAACTTTGGCAAAATTAAGAAAAAACAATTTAAAAACCTTTAAAATCACATGTTAAAGAAATACTTAACTTATAAAAGAAATTTAAAAGAGTTTGAACCAAATTCATTTTAAATTCAAATCATTTAAAATATACTTTAACATTTAAAGTTGTTAAAACATTTAAATTTTATAAACTTTATTTATTTAAAACTAGGATACAAATTCAATTTGAATCCATACTTTAAAACTTGATTTAACACTTTGTTTAAATCTTGCTTTACATTTTTTATTTCAGTTTAAAAATTTAAAAACCAGACAGGTTAAAACTTGTAACCAATACTTCACTCATGTTTAACTCAAGACATGACTCGAGTCAAAACCCCATAAACCCGAACCCTTCTTCGAGACACAACAACCATCCAAAGCTCCTGACACAAAAAGAAAGCTATGCACATGCACCATCGACTCAACCAACTCCGATCATTAACGATGATCACCTCAAGTCGGCGATCACCCTTACATCTAATCGCGATCTTCAGATCATTGATACAAACCCGAAATCGAATTCGAGCATTAAACCCAAACCTGGAACCAAAAGAGCAAAGCCTGGAACAATCATTAAAACCTGGAATCTCCTCGACCTTCCAATTTTGATCATCAGAGCACCTACGCCTCCAGCCACAACTTCCCCAATGTTCAAGCTATCAATCCCCAGAGTTCTGTTGAACTCGATCATTTAGAAACGCTGAGATGATCACAAATTCCCACCTTGTCAAAACTAGATTTACAAACTAAAATCGATCGTCGCCCCACCATAGTGCCTTGAGCACCTTTCTGACAATTTTCCCACCATCTCTGATCATCCTACTACCACCAGAGGGAACCCCGACCTCCCAGACCATCGAGATTATCAGAAACCCTCCCCCCCCCACAAAACACAATTCTGATAAAACCAGAACTGCATCTTCAATCTAACACTAAAAATTGTGATCTTACTTCTAAAAATCATAATTTTGTATGAGGGTTCAGATCATATGCCTGAATCTATGAACTAAGAAGTTTAAATATTCACTTATATTTAAACTTGCTCTGTTGGTTTAATTTCCAGAGACATTTCAATATTTCTTTAACTTAATTATAATTTTAAACTATAATTGGTGATGAAACCAAAAAGTTTTATTTGAAATTTAAGTCTTAATGAAGACTAGATCAAGAGATATTGAATTTTAATCGAAGCTTGAACTTAGGAACTATAAACAGAGAGGTCTCAAATGAAAACACACATGCATACCATACATTCATATATACACAACAAATTGCATTTATATATATACACAATACATACTTATTCAGAGATTAACATGCAATAGATTCCTACTTAAGCTTTTTAAAAATAGTGTTACTCAGCTGTTTTAAAGAAGAACAGAGCCTTCATTTCTATTTTGCAAAGCTTTTGAACTTTAAACTTTGAGTTGCTAAAGTAAGATGCTTCTGATTTTAAAACTTTAATAGCTGAAAAGTGTTTCTTTGATTTAAGAACTTGCATGCTTGCTTTCAAACAGAATTGAAGTTCCTGGTCTCAGGTTTGCATGCAGGCTTTGGTTCCAGATTGAAAAGAATGCTTGCAGGCTCTTATTTGAAAATGGTTTGCAGGCTTGATTAATTTCAGATTTGAAAAAGAAAAAAATGTTTGCAGGCTTTGGTTTAGAGCTTGTTTTTGATTTACAGATTGATGATTTGATTTATGGCTTGGGAGGATAATTGTTTTTCAGATTTGTTTTAAGAGGAGTTGTTTAATTTTCTTAGTTTTTGAAAAGAAGATGATAGGAAAAAGAATGAAGGGAAGAAAACATATGTATTTATAAAGGCTGGTTTTTTTTAAAATAAAAATAAAAATAAAAGAAAATCAAAAAAAGTTAAAGATGACACTTGTTAAAAACACTACATTTGTCATTACTCTTTTTATTTAATTTACACATGTTTTTAACAAAGCCTTATATACTTACATTTGTCACTTAAGTCATTTCTTTTTATTTTAAATGTTAATAAAAGCTTTATTCTTAGTTTTAAATTTCTTATCTAAATATATATAAATAAATTTTAAGAAAATATAAATAAAAACAAATTATATATATAATTAAAAGTTTATACATATATTTTAAATCCAAATATTTTTAAATATCTATTCTTTTGAATTTCAAAATAAATTCCAGATTCAAATTTAATTTTAAAAATCCAATTTAAAGCCAGTTTATAACAACACATTCAAATTTGAAAATAACAATTCAATTTCTATTAAAATCTATTTATATCTAATCACATTATTAATATTGTTTGAAAATAACAAATTTGACAATTTTAAATAATTTATAAAAGAGATTACCTCATTGTTTAAATGAATTTATATATCATATGTTAATTGTATTTTAAACTCTTATATATAATTTCTAGCAATATTTAAAAATAAAATAAAACAAAGCTTTTACGTTAACCTTATTTAAATTTAAACTTAAGCTTAAAAATATTTAAGCAATTAACATTTATCTTAAGTATTTTAAAACTATATAATTATTTATTTATATAATCTTTGAAAAGTTTTATATTAAATTAAATCAAATTTCCAAATCACTAAAAATATATTAGAATTTGAAAACATAATTTTATTTACTTATTAAGTTCAAACCAAAGGTTTTCTATTTACAATATATACAAATAAATATTTACATTACAAATAGAAAATATTATATTAGCTCCAAAAAGATAAAATTCACTAATTAAATATTTATAAAAGGAAAATTATTAAATTAATTCAAATTTTATTAACCAAGATTATCAAATCAATTAAATTTTTAATAAAGATTATTAAATTGATATTCCCCAAAATTTCGGGTCATCACATTCCTTCCCCTTAAATGAATTTCGTCACCGAAATTTAAAAGCAAAGGTAATTTAATAATCCATCAACAATTTTAATTTAAATTACAAGCATATAATCACAACCATATGCTAACAACCATAGCAACCAATACACTCAATCAAACAAATTTAACTATCCAGACAAAATTCTAGATGTAACTTCTTAGAGTTTCCCAGATATAAATACCGGGATACTCGCCCTACTGAATCCAAACACTCTGGCTACTAAGTTATAGAGCTCCTTCTCAACTAGATGTACTAAACTGAATAGGACATCAGATTACAGACAAGTCCTGCTTACTTACCAAATCCTCCTGATCTGCTGGTTCCAAAACCAGAGATGGGTCACACACGTACTCCCTCAGAGATACGTGAAACACAATGAATCCCAGTCTTCCAAACTGGCAATTAAATCATGTAGACCAAAAGCAACGACCCGAAATTTTCGATCCCGAAAATTCCAGATAGTAATGAAAAGAAGAAAGAGATAGAAGAAGTAGAAGATCAAAAACATCAACATCTCACATTCGCAGCGGATAAAATATAATTAATAAATAATAACAGTTTACAAAAGAATATTATATTTGTCGATTACATTTTAATACATAAGAGTTTCACATATATATAGTCACTGAATATGCACAATTATCATGTCACAGATATACAGAAGTAAAATACAGCGGAAACACTCCATACGTTCTTACCATCCAGCTTGCCACCTGAGCTCCAAAACGTCCTTATCTGAAAATCTGCAATACTCAGTCTGACCCGAGCATTACATCAAAGTAATACCCGGGTCAGGCTGGAAACCAGCGTGAGTAAACCCATCTAACATGGAATACAAAGCATACAACTCATATAAAACGCGGGGTAACTCGCTTCAATTCACAAAGCCAAAATTTATTTTAGACATCACTTATTCCACACATCCATTTCTAAGTACCAAGATCTAGAATTAAATAGTCCAATTCCTTTAAATCACTTCATTCTAACCTATAGATTTCACATATCAATCTATAAAAATTCAAAGTGGTTTCGGGTATTTCCTAATACCCAAATCCGGTCTCTTCGAGTCTTATGTCATCCTAACCCAAGTTATCCAAATGAAATACACAACATTTCATATGAGAGATATCAACTCATTCAAAGCATTCAATACCATTCAATCATCCATAAGCAAATCTTGATTGCTACTAAAGTTAATTTAATTAATTCATATTGAAATTTTAACCTCAATCACTTAGATTTCTTCACTTGTCATTAATTAATTTCAAATCAATTAATCAATCATCCCCTTCATTATCCATCTTAATTAATAACCCTGGATTAATTTTCCTTCAATTACATTTAAGTAATTATCTTTAATTAACTTCACAATATTAATTATTCTTAACCAAAATCAATAAGTAATCTTTAATTACTTCACAAAGTAATTAACTATAATTAATTACATTAATCCTTAATTACTATTAATTAATTCCTCATAAATCACTTATTATGGATTAATCAATCTTTGATTACATCATTGATTATACAAATTAATGATTTCTCATTTACAATTTCAATTTATCCTAATCTAATTTAATTACATTAAATAATTAATCAGTAATTAAACCACAAATATCTCATCCTGTAATTAACTACCTTTTTATTTACTTCATTAAATTAATTAATTACTCATTTTATAATAGAAGCTTAAAGGAAATTAAAACCAAATTTATTTTTAAATTCAAATCAATTTACAATTGCACTTTAACACTCAAGTTGTTAAAACACTTAATATTTAAAAACTTTATTTGTTAGATTTAACTTTGATTTAGAACTTGATTTAAATCTCTACTTTACAATTTTAACTTCAGTTTTTAAATATCATTTTCATTTCTTTCCAGTTAATTCTTATTTTTATTCTATAATCATTTCACTTTCAAAAATCCAATTTTGTATATTCGATAACTCAGGGTACCGAAATACTCAAGCAACTCACAACATTCATTATTCCAATTGCCAATAATATTCATCCCAGACTATCAATCATTCCAATATATACTAGATATTACTATATAATATAGCACATCAACAAACCAATCATTCAACCAATTATTTAAATTTAACCATTTAAATTTAAATAGCGATCTAGAAGAATGAGATTTACTCACCTTTGCTTTTATTGTCAAATCCACCTCATTCTCGAGTTGATTCCTTGATTATTGACCTTGAATAAATATTGATATGATTTTATTAATATTTGAACAATCGAACAATGAATTACAGTTTAATAAATTGATTTTTTTCTTTTAAGCCACTAATTTTTTTATTTTAACTAATACTTTTAATTTAAATAAAACAAAACTAAATTTTCTTTACTAATTTATTGTTAATGACAAAAATTATTTAGATTCACTTAAACAAATAATTAAATTTTAAACTGTCTTTACAATTCAAAACACATAAATCTCACTGGAATACTTTTCTGTTTACATATGAAAATCTTTAAATTGAAAGTAACAAATAGTTTTATACTTTACTGTATATATTACACTTCTGAAATTCTTGAAATTTATTTAAAGTATCAATCATTTAAATAAAATATCAATATATATATACCTGTTGCCGAGTCGAGTTCGAACCCTAACGGAATCCCCTACGTTGTGGCGATCGGGACCCCAAAGCCTCGCCGAACAAACCCCTAGCCATCGTGCTCCACACGACCCTCAATTCCATCGCGACATCGCCAAATTCTTCGAGAAATCATCCCTAACACAAGCTGTGTAGCGCACGCCACCACGCTTCCGCTACGTACTCCCCCAGGCTTTCAATCGATCGCCCTCGACTCCACTGATGCTCGAACTCGAGCCCTTTGTCGTCGCCGCCTTTTGACTTTCACCTGCTCGCACGCGCAAACAAGGCTTCGACGATACGCCAGATTGAAGCTTGCAGAGGAAATGAATTTAACGATGGGTTTGCGAATTTGGGATTTCATTTGAATTGGAGAGGAGGGGCGATTCACTTTCTCGGCCATTAAAAAATTCGACCTTGATTTTTGATTTGATTTTTTTATATTATCTCGGCTGTTAATATAAAAGAAGGAGACGCGTTCATAATGGTGTGTAGAGGAAAGTTGCAGTGATTTACACGAGAAAAAAGGAAAGTAGGTCTGTGCGTTTCAGGGGGTAGGTGGGCTCGAGTACGATATAGGATGGCTGATTGACTTTTATATTTTTAAAATTATTAAATTTCCAAAATATCTCGTTATGCATAACGCGAAATCTTGAACCCCAAATCAGACATACCGACAGGCGTTTATAAGGTTTTACCCGTGTTTCGAACACAATGGAACGTGTTTCGAAAGCTAATTCGATCATATGCACGAGTTACGGAAGTAAACGATCAATTTTAAATTAAATCGATTAAAATAGCTTCTATGCGTTTTGAGCTGCCAGAGTCAAATGACAACTCCGATTGCTACGAGAATTGAAATCCTATAATAACTAACTATTACGGATTAAATGAAACTGGTTTCGTCGAATTCCGAGACTGTGCCTCGGAAGGCTATTTTTAAGTATCAATTTAACAATATATTATTAAAACTGAACAAATCATCTTTAAATTAAATTACAACCATTCTATTATCTTCAGTATCATCATTTAAATTTTATAAGCCTTCAAATTATTTTTAACAGGCTTAAAATTCCATATTTAACGTCTTAACCAATTTCGAATTATATAATTCAGCAATTTAATTATTAAGTAAATATTAATATTTGGAATTAAAGTTAAAATTAACCTTTAAATATTTAAAATAAATTAATTAATCTATTTTAAATTGTTAAAAAATTCTAGGTCGTCACATTCCTCCCCCCTTAAAAGAATTTCGTCCTCGAAATTACTAGTTAGGAAGAATGGTCCAATACCCGTTTACTTTTTCCAAAACCAATCAGTTATATCAACATGCCACAACAATATCTTTTATTAAAGACCCTCTATCATCTCAACCAACTTCCCAAAACCTTCTATAGTTTCCAACAACATCCTTTTTTTGCTTTATCATTCAAATTTCAATTTAAAACTGAATTTTGAATTATCAAAAATTTTTCAAAAATTTTCTAACTCTCTAAATTTCCGAATTTTTTTGCCAGCGTCTCCTTTGCGCGACTAGCCCGGTACAACTACAAAATGCCTCTACGGGCTCCCAAATTTTAAAAGAAAACAAAAGGCCAAGTGGCTAGATCAAAAACCCAATCCAATTTCATACAGAAATTTAAATACATAGCTTTTAGTCGGGCAATTCAAACTATCTCCTAAAATCAAAACCAATTTCCTTTCCCTTTATAATACCTGCATATCTTACTTAGCAATAATATCCAATCGTAACTTTTCAAATCATTCTATACATTTCCTAACATAAGTTTTCATATTTACTTCTATTCGAATTAGTTTTCCATTTCCATATGATTTCAGTTTATCTTGGATTCTGAAGAATTTTATCTTTCATTTATAACTGATTCATATCATTATGTTAAATTAGTTTCATTCACTAATTTATTTCAATTTTCTATTTGAAATCGTTTTGCCGTTAACAAAATTTTTCCAAAATTTTTCAAAAAATTTCTAACTCCCAAAATTCCCGAAACTTTTTGGCAGAGTCTCCTTTGTGCGGAGGAGCTATTGCAATTTGACAAGAGATATAAATATATATACATCGACCCGCATGGTCGGAAAAAGTAAAAATAGTTCATATTTCCTATTTTTATTGCGTAGTCGTATCTTTATTTAGCATTTTAAGCAAATGGCTTATTATTTTAGCAATTAGCGCAACCAAATCCAGCCAAACGGTCTTTAGGTACCTGTACTTACTCAATTTAAATATGTAAGTGCCATATATAGAAAATCTATTAGCATTTCACTTACTTTCAATAGCTAAACACATGCATTTCATAAGCAACAAGCACCAAATGCTTTCCATAAGCGATTTATATGATTTAAAGCTAATTCAATTTGCTTACAAACCAATTCGTATGCCATTTCATTCAATTTTAATGGTTTGCAACTCAGTTTCTTACATTCACTTTATTTTTAATCCAAACTAGCTCATATTCACTTCAAATGATCCTAAAATCAATTAATTTAATCTCTATCAACTTATAGAGTTTTAATTTCTTTTATTTTACGTCAAACGACAGCTATTTTTATGTAAATTCGGTGATATTTGCTTAATAGAGTATCCATTTTAGTTTATAACTACTTCAAATTAATTTTAACTCATCCTTTATTTAATTCTGTTTCATTTCTAATTTATTCACCAACCATTCATTGCATTTCATCTCCGCATTTGTTTCATTTTAAAACCATTGCATTGAGCTTGTCACATTCGATACTTATATTAATATCCATTTTCCAAATAAATTTAACCCAAATCTTTATTTAATTGTCTTCCATTCTGATAACCCAATTTCAAATTAAAACTTTGATTTAATCTTTATTCAATCAGACTTCATCCATTTATTCTTTAATTCAATTAACCCATTTATTAACCCCATTTTAAATTTTTAATTCACCTACTTAATTCATTTTCGAATTTATTTTATTAATACAAAGCCATTCCCAATTTATTTCTACTCACCAGGGTTTTGTTTGCAATTTAAAACATGTCTGTTATAATTCACTTTCATTTCATTCGACAACACTTCCCTCATAAATAATTTACTTGCAAATTTCGTTAAATATTATTCAAATCACACTTGAATTTTATTTGTAATTCAAACCATCACTATTTCGATCCAACTCTATTTTATTTTTATTTTTACAACATCTCTTCTTATTTAATTCATTATCAAATCCAAGTCGAATTCTATTCACAATTCGAATTCATTTCCAAACTCCATTATTAATTTACAATCCATTTTATTTAACCGAGTTAAATTTTATTAACATACTCTATCGAATAATTATTTAGCCAATTAGCTTACTTCCAACTTTTAAATCAATATCCGATTTTATTACAAAAATCACTTCATTAAATTTTCGTGAGTTCAATTTTATTTTATAATTCCAGTTTGGATTTTCTTTCATTTTCCAAAATTCCAACACTTTTATTTTAAAATGTTAGAAATGCTTTTAAATTCACATAATATTATTGAAATAGCTTCTTATAACTCGATGTCTCAACCAATCCATCCTTGTTCTCACAGAAATTCAGTCATACTTTGATCAGGCGTAGGACTGATAATTTATAAGTACTTAGCAGACCCATTTTCAACATCCAGTGAAAATACTTGGGAAAATAATTTTATTGAAAATATAGAAAACAGTTTTTGAAAGAAGAGGAAATATCTTTGGTGAGAATGCTTTGGAAATCATCACCCCCATCCATGGTCGCAGTCACATCCTGGGTTTCGTTGCCATCGCAGCAAAAGTCCATGTAACTATAGGCATTCCGTGCCCCTCGATTACGCCATGGAACCCACAACAGATTGTAGTTACATTCCATAGTTACGTTGCCATCACAACAAAAGTCCATGTAACTGTAGGCATCAGCGCCCCTCGATTTTCGCTGTCAAAATGAAACTTCTCCACTCCTACATAGGTCGCAGTCTACAGATATAAAATCAAACGTAGACCGTTGGCTCTCAGCGGCACACACGACTTTCGCTATGGTACACACTACTCATAATCCTCAGGAACTAGTTTTGTCCGAACACCTCACAAGATCAACTTTAGAACCCCCCTTAAGGCTCAAGGCAGCACCACCAGGTGGCACTCCTGAGAAGTTCATTTCTAGGGAGCACCTTTTCCCCATAGCCATTATCAAAACACTTTATATTATACGCATATAGTATCTTTCAAATCATACACCTAGTATGAATTTCATATAAAGATCCTTTACACAAAATCGATTATTCCAAAATCGATAATTCTCAAACTAGGCTTTCCAAATTCAAATATTGATTTTACCCAAAAATCAAAGCCTTTCCAAATCAAAAGGTTCCAAAAACCTTTTTCCAAAATCCTCATAAGATCCTTTATATATATATATTCAAATATATATAATTTTTTTAAAAAAAACTTTAGATCATTTCAAACTTGTATAAAATTCCTTTTATATTTCAAAACACCTTCAAAAATTCTTTTCTTCCGGCAATAGATTCAACAAGGGGATTTATCTTATATAACAAAGATATATAACTTTGTTTATTCAAAATTAAATATTCAAATTTGATTACTCTTTCCAATATCAATTCCATTCAAATCTGTACGATGTACACTTACCATCTGTACGCCATACCAATCTAATCGCTCACTCGACCGCACAGTTTCACTTCCAAACTAGTATCGCCCATCCGACTTCCTAGTGCGGACACAGATCTGGTTTCCTGATCAGAAACCATCATTCTCCATGCATAGCCATAACTATGATAGAGAATATCCAGAACCAATCAACAATCCATATCTAGGTTCGCCATCGAAAATCGAGTGAAAAATCAATAGAATAATATACGTACATCCTACTTATTTATTTTCATTGATTATCAACTAAATCAATTTCCTTCCCATTCACATTCACTTTAATTTTATTCATTTAATCCCAGTTGTTTCAATTCCATTGGATTATTACTTTAATCTTTATCCCAAATGGACATTCAATCATAAACAGTTTGAACTCTATCCAGCTTAATTTCAGAAAATAGCTTGAAAGGTTTAAAAATAGATAATAGTTGAAAACAATTAATAGTTTGTAAAATCGCTATAAAATAGTTAAGTAATTGTAAAATAGTTAAATAGTTTCAGAGATTTTTGATAATTGCAAAATAGTTGTAAAATAGTAATTAATTTGTAAAAAGTGGAAAAAGAGTAATTAGGTTATAAAATAGTTACAAAATAGTTAAATAACTCCAAAAGTAGTTATTAAATAAATATAAGATAGTTTTGGGTTAAATAAGAAAGGTTGTATATATAATAAATAACTTGGAAAAATAGATTTGTACAAAAACAATTTATTTAAAAATAGTCTAGAGTCAAGCTGTTCAATTCCCAATCTCCATCTCAATTTCTTTCCAACTTCAAATCAAATTCCATTTGATTCTTACTTATTCAACTTTATTTATAGTTCCAAATTATTCAAATAAATTTTGACTAATTTCAAATTGAATCCGCTTCAATTTCAAATCATTTCAATTTCTGCTTGAATTAGTCCCAATTCCCATTAAAAATCTTAAACCTTCAGATTAATAACCTTTCCACTTAAGTTTAAAACTTGCTTCACTTTCGGTTTCACATCACATTCCAAGGAAAATTCAAAACTCAACCTTAGAGTTTATTTCATATTTATTTCCTTTACACACCAGGCTACTTTTAAATTTTAAACCACCCTTGGTTTTAATTTCAAAACAAATCCCTTAAAAATCTTCCAAACATTTCTTGTTTTAAAATAAGACTATATTCAAAATAGTCTAAATTATACTATTTGTTATTTTCTTTAACTCTTTGAAGCAATTGATTGTTTCTAGACAAAGGTTTTAAAACTTCGCAATTTTAAAACCTACTTTAATTTAGAAGTTATACTCATCTTATAAATTTACTTCATTTGGCTTACTTAATAACAAATATATCATTATTAAACACAATAACTATCTACGATAATACCTAAGGTAATCATATCTAGATACCAATTCCTTTTTATATTATTCTTACTTCTATAAATTCATGGTTAAATTTCAGTTTGAATCCATTTCAAACTTACCTTTATTTAAAGTTTTTGAACAATTTAATTTATGAGCTCAAATTCTAGAATTTCATTTCAATCAATTTAATTTTAATTTGGTTGTATTTCTGTTACCACTTAATTTAATTCCAATTCAAGATTTCAATTTGATTGTATTATATTACTTCTTAATTTAATTTCAATAATTTAACAACCAATCACCTAAAAATTTATTAGAAGGGACTATTGCTTTATATATCAAAATATATTTTTATATAAAATCATTTAAAACCTTTATATAAGAAAATAACAAGTACGTGCTCATATATATATATACTCAACACATTCTAGAGTACTATAAACTCTATTTAATGAGTAATCCACACCAGAGCCTAGGTTCTCGCTTAAGCTTTCAGCTCTGATACCAACTGTAACAACCCGGAATTTTCGATCCCGAAAATTCTAGGTAGTTATGAAAAGAGGAAAGAGATAGAAGAAGAAGAAGATCAAAAAATCAACATCTCACATTCGCAGCGGATAAAATATAATTTATAAATAATAACAGACTACAAAAGAATACTATATCTGTCAATTACATTTTAATACATCAGAGTTTCACATATATACAATCACCGAATATGCACAATTATCATGTCACAGATATAAAGAAGTAAAATACAACGGAAACACTCCATACGTTCTTGCCATCCAGCTCGCTCTTGAGCTCCAGAACGTCCTTACCTGAAAATCTGTAATACTCGGTCTGACCCGAGCATTACATCAAAGTAACACCCGGATCAGGCAGGAAACTAGCGTGAGTAAACCCATCTAACATGGAATACAAAGCAAGCAACTCATATAAAACGCGGGGTAACTCGTTTCAATTCACAAAGCCATAATTTATTTTAGACATCACTTATTCCACACATCCATTTCTAAGTACCAAGATTTAGATTTAAATCGTCCAATTCCGTTAAATCACTTCATTCCAGCCTATAGATTTCACATATCAATCTATAAAAATTCGAAGTGGTTTCGGGTATTTCCTAATACCCGAACCCGGTCTCTTCGAGTCTTATGTCATCCTAACCCAAGTCATCCAAATGAAATATACAACAATTCATATCAGAGATATCAACTCATGCAAAGCATTCAATACCATTCAATCATCCATAAGCAAAGCTTGATCGCTACCAAAATTAATTTAATCAATTCAAATTGAAATTTTAACCTCAATCACTTAGATTTCTTCACTTGCCATTAATTAATTTCAAATCAATTAATCAATCATCCCTTTATTTGTCATCTTAATTAATCACCCCGGATTAATTTTTCTTCAATTACATTCAAGTAATTATGTTTAATTAACTTCACAATATTAATTATTCTTAACCAAAATCAATAAGTAATCTTTAATTACTTCACAAAGTAATTAAATATAATTAATTAAATTAATCCTTAATTTTTATTAATTAATTCCTCATAAATCAATTATTATGGATTAATCAATCTTTGATTATATCATTGATTATACAAATTAATGATTTCACATTTACAATTTCAATTTATCCTAATCTAATTTAATTACATTAAATAATTAATCAGTAATTAAACCACAAATATCTCATCCTGTAATTATCTACCTTTTTATTTACTTCATTAAATAAATTAATTACTCATTTTATAATAGAAGCTTAAAGGAAATTAAAACCAAATTTATTTTTAAATTCAAATCAATTTACAATTGCACTTTAACACTCAAGCTGTTAAAACACTTAATATTTAAAAACTCTATTTGTTAGATTTAACTTTGATTTAGAACTTGATTTAAATCTCTACTTTACAATTTTAACTTCAGTTTTTAAATATCATTTTCATTTCTTTCCAGTTCATTCTTATTTTTATTCTATAATTATTTCACTTTCAAAAATCCAATTTTGTATACTCGATAACTCAGGGTACCGAAATACTCAAGCAACTCACAACATTCATTATCCCAATTGCCAATAATATTCATCCCAGACTATCAATCATTCCAATATATACTAGATATTACTATATACATAGCACATCAACAAACCAATCATTCAACCAATCATTTAAATTTAACCATTTAAATTTAAATAGCGATCCAGAAGAATGAGATTTACTCTCCTTTGCTTTTATTTGCAAATCAACTTCATTCTCGAGTTGATTCCTTGATTATTGACTTTGAATAAATATTGATATGATTTTATTAATATTTGAACAATCGAACAATAAATTACCATTTAATAATTTGATTTTTTTTTCATTTAAGCTACTAATTTTTTTTTATTTTAACTAATACCTTTAATTTGAATAAAATAAAACTAACTTTTCTTTACTAATTTATTGTTAATGACAAAATTCTTTAGATTCACTTAAAAAAATAATTAAAATTTAAACTGTTTTACAATATAAAACACATAAATCTCACTAGAATACTTTTCTGTTTACATATGCAAATCTTTAAATTGAAAGTAACAAATAGTTTTATACTTTACCGTATATATTAGACTTCTGAAATTCTTGAAATTTAATTAAAATATCAATCATTTAAATAAAATATCAATATATATATACCTATTGCTGAGTCAAGTTCGAACCCTAACAGAATCCCCTACGTCGCCGGCGATCGGAACTCCAAAGCCTCGCCAAACAAACATTTAGCCACCGTGCTCCACACGACCCTCAATTCCATCGTGACATCGCCAAATTCTTAAAGAAATCACCCCTACCCATAGCTGCGCAGCGCGCGCCACCACGCTTCCGCTGCGCACTCCCCCAGGCTTTCAATCGATCGCCCTCGACCCCACTGATGCTCGAACTCGAGCCCTTTGTCGTCGTCGCCTTCTGACTTTCACCTGCTCGCACGCGCAAACAAGGCTTCGACGATACGCCAGATTGAAGCTTGCAGAGGAAATGAATTTACCAATGGGTTTGCTAATTTGGGATTTCATTTGAACTGGAGAGGAGGGGCGATTCACTTTCTCGGCCATTAACAAATTCGACCTTGATTTTTGATTTGATTTTTTTATATTATCTCGGCTGTTAATATAAAAGAAGGAGACGCGTTGATAATGGCGTGTAGAGGAAGATTGTAGTGATTTACACGAGAAATGAGGAAAGTAGGTCTGTGTGTTTCAGGAGGTAGGGTGGCTCGAGTACGATATAGGGTGGTTGATTGACTTTTATATTTTTAAAATTATTAAATTTCCAAAATATCTCGAACCCCAAATCAGACATGCAGACAGGCATTTATAAGGTTTCACCCGCGTTTCGAACACAACGGAACGTGTTTCAAAAGCTAATTCGATCATATGCGCGAGTTACGGAAGTAAACGATCAATTAAATTAAATCGATTGAAATTGCTTTTATGCGTTTGGAGATGCCAGAGTCAAACGACAACTCCGATTGCTACGAAAATTGAAATTCTATAATAACTAGCTATTACGGATCTAATGGAATGGGTTTCGTCGAATTCTGAGACTGTGCCTCAGAAGGCTATTTTTAAGTATCAATTTAAACGATATATTATTAAAACTGAACAAATAATATTTAAATTAAATTCCAACCATTCTATTATCTTCAGTATCATCATTATAAATTTTATAAGCTTTCAAATTATTTTTAACAGGCTTAAAATTCCTTATTCAACATTTGACCCAATTTCGAATTATATAATTCAATAATTTAATTATCAAGTAAATATTAATATTTGGAATTCAAGTTAAAATTAACCTTTAAATATTTAAAATCAATTAATTATTCCATTTTAAATTGTTAAAAATTCTGGGTCGTCACGCCAAACCTTATCCTCACAAGATCACATGAAGATCCAACACACCTTGGAGCTAACTTCCCGGTCTTACCAAATCTTATAGCTCCTTTGATCGGAGAAAACTTATCCAAAATCAAATCTTCATTTTCGAAATCCAAATTTCTCCATCTCTTATCCTCAAAACTCTTCTGACGATCCTGGGCTACCTTCATCTTTCTGATCAGCTCAACCTTCACTAATGCCTCTAGAAACAAACTGGACCAAAACAATCCAACAAAATGATCCCCTAGAGATCAACCGAAATCAAGAACACCACCTCTACTCTACAATCCTCAAAAGATTGTACTTACTTCTCCTATCCGAAAAAGATAAAACAGGTCCACTCTAGAACAGCTGCTACCTCACTTCCGTTGCACAACTGATCTGGAGCAGATGAAAATGCTGATGATGGAAATGATCACAAACTAGATATCACATCTAAGAAATATGGTTCAACAGGTCCATAAAGAGAAAACTCAAAAGTTCTACCAAAATCTAAGCTACCTCACCAAACTCTCTCTCTAGAAGCACTCCTTCTACTAAGCTGAACCACTGGTACCACTCCTGGAATCCTAATCGATATGAAAAATCAATCTCCCAATACGGACAAACCTCCGACTTCCTTGAAGACATCGGAAAATTTTTGATAACTTCCAATCCTAAGAGATGCCTCGATCCAAAGCAAAAGATCACCCAAGAGAACGCTCAACTATCGCAAGTCACTTTTGCGGTCAACCCAGACCAATTTCCAAAGAAAACTGTTCCTCTTTACCAATCAGAACAGCTTATATTTATCTAACCAGTCCATCGAAGAAATGAATTCACTCAGTTGCTTCATAATTTCACTTCTAGAAAACAGCTTAGCCAGATGACCTTCATGCCGGCACACAGAACACTCCAAGCTGAACTGCTGAAACAGATGTCAAAGACTTCCTATCCAAAGCTCTTCGAGAAACTCAGGCCACAAAGCCAACCACAAACACCCTGCTGAACACAGCCTCAACACCGATGCAGACTCACTTCCTTAAACTTGTTCCAAAGAAAATATCTTCGGAAACATCCATAGTCACTACATTTCACCACACATCTGCTCCTTCTCGAAGTTGCCAAGGTACCATCACTCGCTTCTGCTCATCCGAAAGAACTAAACTTGCACTTCGAAGATGAACTCCGAACCTCTAAAAGATTTCCTTCAGAGATTGGTGAAATCCTTATACCACTGCAAAGCTCACTCGAGACGGTATTGAGTCTACAGTATTGACAGATATACTTCCAACCTCAACACTCGGACTCCTACCATTGGTAATAGTCGTGTTACACACAACACTACCCCATCTACCTTTAAAATTCATATTGAAAAACCTGAACAGGTAACCCAACAAATAAGTACATACATACATATACATATACATATATATATATATATATATATATATATAATTACAAATACGCTCTCTCAAGAAAGAAATCACACCAAAGCCTAGGTATTCACTCAACCTAGTGCTCTGATACCACTGTAACGACCCGCCTTTCATCCCACAAAAAGACGCATCATTAATAAGGAAGAAAGGGATAGAAAAGAGAAAAGATGGAGAAGAAAGAAAGAAACAACATCAGAATCTCAACAGCGGAACGAATAAATTATATTAATTACATAAGTATTACATGGTACAACATCTATCAGAGTTACACAGATTATACATCACATACTAGACTATTATAAACACTTGTCTAGTTATTACAACACAAATACAACTCAAACAAACGACTTAGAGATACCAACACAACGGAAAACTATATATCTACAACGCTGAAACCTCCTGCTCCATTTCTCCTTCAAAATTCGTCAAAGCTAACCTGAATCCCTTGGCTACTCGTAAAAATTTGATTACCCAAGAATTTAAGAAACTAGAAGATAAACTCCAAGTCAAACATGGGTCTGGTGTGAGTAACAGGATAAAGTTTCTTAACTTTCAAAAAACATTTGAAAACAAAAGGTATCACGTAAGACTCCCCACACATAAACATGGGTAAGTTTTTACCTTACGCTAACCGAAACATTTGATAGGAAATCCAGTGATATTATAATAGGGTCTAGGGTTTTCAAGTAAATAAGAAATATTCGAAATTGTTAAATTTATTAAATTCCAGCCACATAGGTATACAATCAAAACCGTAAGGGCACGTTGGAAGAATGAGTTTCCATCAATGGCAGGGCTACTGGGGTACCGCCCGTCACAGTATGCGGCCTAGATCACCGTATCGAGGATTACTCCCAATCCTCTACAACACAAGGCCGAAACCATCCTTTACTGGATAGTCCCGAACAAGACAACCCCGCAGTTGGCGTGCGTTTCCAACTGCCCACACAGCCGAATATAAATGGACTTCTAGACAGGGGAAAATCTTGTCGTACTTGGGTGCTGTCCACTTAGACTTGCTGCACCTCCCTTATTTTAGCCATTCCCGGTTGATGGGGCTTGATGCTACAATTACCATTAGAGAACACATCTCTTAGAATGCCCGTCGTTCACCTGACGATGTCTTGAAAGCATTCAATCCTTACAAGTTCGTTCCGGGTTCGAACGAAACCGAAGGCATTATCTCGTTACACTCATTTTGGAATCACTCTCAGAGTTAACGACGATAACCCTTGCACTCTAAATCTTCATCTTCATTTGAGATTCACGACCTATCGTTAATTTGGATCGATGTGGTTTTCGGATATCCAAATCTGGAAACCCGATCCCGGTCTCATGGAAATCCAAAACGCCATCTTTTAGGTCCAAGTTGTTTTAAAGTTAAAGCAATTCAATTCTATTATCTATACTCACACAGATAGATAATTCATAATATCACAATAGATAGATAATTCACATTATCATCACAAATAGATAATCCACATTATCATCACAAACAGATAATTCACATTATCATCATAATTCAACCAAAGCATCCATATTGCAGATCAGTACATATCTCATATCAGAGATATCAAATAAAGCAAAGCATTCAATATCATTCAGCCATCCGTAAGCAATGATATATACCATCTCTAATTAATTTAAAGTGAATTAAATTAATTACTTCATCTCTAATTAATTTAAAATAAATTAAATTAATTACTTCATTCTATAAATCCTGCTTACTTAGCCATTAATTAATTACAAATCAATTAATTAATCACCATCTAATTTCCATCTTAATTAATCATCCTTGATTAATCGCCCTCTAATTACATAAAGTAATTAGCCTTTAATTAATTACACAAATTAATTATCCTAAACCATTTATAGTAATTAATCTTAATTACCGCCGTTAATTAATTAGTTATAATTGATTACATTAATCCTTAATTAATTACATTAATCCTTAATTAATTACATTAATTAATTACTCTTTAATCACTTATTATTGATTAATTAATCTTAGTTAATCAATCCTTAATTACATCATTAATTATATTAATTAACAACCCTTAATTACTTCTTTAATTAATTATTAATTATATTTAATAATTAATCTTTAATTAATTATTCATTAACCAGTCTTGATTAATCACATTAGTAATTAATTACCCTTAATTAATTACATCACTTAATTATCTTCAAATAACTCTATTAATCAATTCTTAAATTAATTACACTAAGTAATTAATTATTAATTACTTTCTATAAGTAATTATCCTTCATATTTATTACACAAAGTAATTAAACGAAAACTACTTCCATTCTCTAATTAATTACATCCAATAATTACCCATCTTAATCACTTCACTAAGTAATTACACTTCATTAATTACATTAAGTAATTATACTTATCAAATCATCAAGTGATTATCTTAAATTAATTAAACTTAATTAATTAATCTAAAATCACATTAAACTTAATTAATTACACTTCATTAATTACATTAAGTAATTATACTTATCAAATCTTTAAGTAATTACACTTAAACAATTCCACAAATTATCATCTTTAATTAATTAATCCAATTAATCATTTTAAATTAATTATATTATTTAATTATTTAGTAATCCCTAATTAATGATCTTCATTAACTATTTAGAATCCTTTAATTACTTCTCTAAAGTGATTAAACATACATTAATCATTATTAATTACAAGTTAATTAATTCTTAATTACCAATTTAATTAATCTTTAATTATTTAATTAATTGAGTGCTTAACGGTAACTTAATTAATCTTTAATTACTTTAATTACTAGATTAATTAGTCTCTAATCATTAATTTAAAATCTTAAATTATCTACTTAATGATCTTTATTTACAAATTATTTAACCTTATTTAATTTACTTAAACCTCAATTAATTAATTTAAACCCTTAATTACTTAACTAGTTAATCAAAATCATTAATTAAATTAATTAATTATTCTTTAATTACCTTAATAATTTAATGAATCACAAATCATTAAATCTTAATTTACTTTAAGATAAAACATTTCTTATTTATAACTAAATTGTCATTAACAAAAACATTTGAAACATTTTACTTTTGAATTCACTTTTAAATTCCATTTCAAATTAAGATTCAAAATAAATACAAATTTAACTTTGACAAAATTAAGAAAAACAATTTAAAAACCTTTTAAATCACACGTTAAAGAAATATTTACCTTATGAAAGAAATTTAAAAGAGTTTAAACCAAATTTGTTTTAAATTCAAATAATTTAAAATATACTTTAACATTTAAAGTTGTTAATGCATTTAAATTTTATAAAACTTTATTTATTTTAGAATTAGGATACAGATTCAATTTGAATCCACACTTCAAAACTTGATTTAAAATTTGTTTAAATCTTGCTTTACATTTTTAAATTCATTTTAAAAATTTAAAACCAGACAGGTTAAAACCTGTAACCAATACTTTACTCATGTCTAACTCAAGACATGACTCGAGTCAAAACCCCATAAACCCGAACGCTTCTTCGAGACACAACAACCATCCAAAGCTCCTTACACAATAAACAAAGCTGTTCACATGCCCCATCGACTCAGCCAACTCTGATCATCAACGATGATCCCCTCAAGTCGGCGATCACCCTTACACCTAATCATGATCTTCAGATCATTGATACAAACTCGAAATTGAATTCGAGCAATAAACCCAAACCTGGAACCAAAAGAGCAACGCCTGGAACATCCATCAAAACCTGGAATCTCCTTGACCTTCCAATTCTGATCATCGGAGCGCCTATGCCTCCAGCCACAACTTTGCCAACGTTCAAACTATCAATCTCAAGAGTTCTGTTGAACTCGATCAACTAGAAACGCTGAGATGATCACAAACTCCCACCTTGTCAAAATTAGGTTTACAAACTAAAATCGATCACCGCCGCCGCCACAATGCCTTGAGCACCTTTCTGACAATTTTCCCACCATCTCCGATCATCCTACTACCACCAAAGGGAACTCCGACCTCCCAGACCATCGAAATCATCAGAACACCCCCCCCCCCCCAAAACACAATTCTGATCAAACCGAACTGCATCCTCAATCTAACACTAAAAATTGTGATCTTACTTCTAAAATTCATTCTTTTGTATGAGGGTTCATATCATATGCCTGAATCCATGAACTACGAATTTTAAATTTTCACTTATATTTAAACTTGCTCTGTTGGTTTAATTTCCAGAGACATTTCAATATTTCTTTAACTTAATTATAATTTTAAACTATAATTTGTAATGAAACTAACAATTTTTATTTGAAAGTTAAGTCTTAACAAAGACTAGATCGAGCGATATTGAATTTTAATCAAAGATTGAACCTGGGAACTATAAACAGAGAGGTCTTAGATGAAAACACACATGCATACCATACATTCATATATACACAGCAGATTGCATTTATATATATACACAATACATACTTATTCAGAGATTAACATGCAATAGATTCCTACTTTAGCTTTTTAAAAAGAGTGTTACTCAGCTGTTTTAAAGAAGAACAGAGCCTTCATTTCTATTTTGAAAAGGTTTTGAACTTTATACTTTGAGTTGCTAAAGTAAGATGCTTCTGATTTTAAAACTTGAATAGCTGAAAAATGTTTCTTTGATTTAAGAACTTGCATGCTTGCTTTCAAACAGAATTGAAGTTGCTTGTCTCGGGTTTGCATGCAGGCTTTAGTTCCAGATTGAAAAGAATGCTTGCAGGCTCTTATTTGAAAATGGTTTGCAGGCTTGATTAATTTCAGATTTGAAAAAGAAAAAAAATGTTTGCAAGCTTTAGTTTAGAGCTTGCTTTTGTTTTACAGATTGAAGATTTGATTTTTGGTTTGAGAGGATAATTGTTTTTCAGATTTGTTTTAAGAGGAGTTGTTTAACTTTCTTAGTTTTTGAAAAGAAGATGATAGGAAAAAGAATGTGGGAAGAAAACATATGTATTTATAAAGGCTGGTTTAAAAAAAAATGAAAATAAAAGAAAATCAAAAAAAATTAAAGATGACACTTGCTAAAAACACTACGTTTGTCATTACTCTTTTTATTTAATTTACACATGTTTTTAACAAAGCCTTATATACTTACATTTGTCACTTAAGTCATTTCTTTTTATTTTAAATGTTAATAAAAGCTTTAATCTTACTTTTAAATTTCTTATCTAACTATACACAAATAACTTTAAAGAAAATATAAATAAAAACAAATTTTATATATAATTAAAAGTTTGTACATATATTTTAAATCCAAATATTTTTAAATATCTATTCGTTTGAATTTCAAAATAAATTCCAAATTCAAATTCAAATTTAATTTTAAAAATCCAATTTAAAGCCAGTTTATAACAACACATTCAAATTTGAAAATAACAATTCAATTTTTATTAAAATCTATTTATATCTAATCACATTATTAATATTGTTTGAAAATAACAAATATGACAATTTTAAATAATTTATAAAAGGGATTACCTCATTGTTTAAATGAATTAATATATCATATGTTAATTGTATTTTAAACTCTTATATATAATTTCAAGCAATATTTAAAAAGAAAATAAAACAAAGCTTTTATGTTAATCTTATTTAAATTTAAACTTAATCTTAAAAATATTTAAGCAATTAACATTTATCTTAAGTATTTTAAAACTATATAATTATTTATTTAAATAATCTTTGAAAAGTTTTATATTAAATTAAATAAAATTTCCAAATCACTAAAAATATATTAGAATTTGAAAACATAATTTTATTTATTTATTAAATTAAAACCAAATATTTTTATATATATTATAAATATAAAATATTTTATTAGCTCTAAAAAGATAAAATTCACTAATTAAATATTTATAAAAAGAAGATTATTAAATTAATTCAAATTTTATTAACCAAGATTATCAAATCAATTAAATTTTTGATACAGATTATTAACTTGATATTGCCTAAAATTCCGAGTCATCACATGCATGCATGCATACATACATACATACATATACATATGCATGCATATATATATATATATATATATATATATATAGAAGATAATTAATCACAGATGTTGGTATTATTTATTTTTATGTATACTTCTTCATATATTTATTCATATGGTTATTAACCCATAACAGTATTTTAGGGAAAGGCGGAATGACCAGCTAGGTTGACCCACGGTGAATATAAATTAAAGATATTTGCAGGGGCCAATAAGCTCACAATAAACCCATAAAAACGGTGTATAGGAAAAGATATTGACAGTTAGTCAATGGGTTTCTGGTCAGCCTATGAAAACTAGGATAGAAGAAAAGATATTGACAGTTAGTCAATAGGTTCGTAATTAACCTATGAAAACTAGGATAAAAGGAAAGATATTAGAGTTACCAATAGGTTCATAGTGATCCCATGAAAACAATGTAATTGGAAAGGGAATCCTTTAACAGTTAACCGATTATTAGTCAGCCCGTGAAAACTATTAGGTTAATAGTAATCCTAAAACCTATAATTGGGACAACTATTAAAAATGACTAGGGATGGGTAATCCAGAATTTATTCATTTGTTTTACATATCATCATATTATATTATTTTGAGATGTTTTAACCAATGTAGATGCAGGAGCACAATATATGGTTTTGTAAATGTTTTAGGATACTAGTGAGGGGAAACCCGTTCCGCTAAGCAGTGTTGCCTCATTGGATATCTAAATAATTGAGATGATAAATTATTATTCATACCAGGCTTTATGTCTTACTCGAATTTTTTGTTGAGTAGTCTAAGGGTTGAGGTTTTCATGTACCTCATTAGACAAAGAAGCTTACGGAGACATGCACGAGGCATTATAGCTGTTTTGAATTCTTGTTCAGTTTGATTCCGCTCTGCTATTTTTTGCTAAGGCAAAGTTGTTAGTTGCGTATTATATACTTAGATAACCAAGGGGTATCTTCATATGTCTCTCTTGGAGTATGTTGTACTAAATATATTTATCTGAATGTGGCCATATTATGGGATTATGTAAAGAATGTTGAAAATGTTTTTGGAATGGAATATGAATGTTATTTTGAAATTTTAAACTTTTCCATATCTATGTGTTTCTGATATATCAATGTAATTAATATTACCGTATTTGGTCACCGAGGATTAATAACTATGGATGACTACACCATCCGTAGCCGTTATTTTTAGGCCTCCAAATGGAGGATGTTACAATGCGATTCTTATCTTATACTACCAAGTACGTTGCAACTTCACCCATAACTAAGAAGTGGGTCCTACATCAAGAATCAACTCGGTTTCGACATAATTGATCATGTCGTTACTGACATGATTTGGCATACATAAATTTTTGCCAAACTTCTTGTACTTATTTTTTTCACCATTTTTATCATCTCTTAAGCTCCAACATCCACTCTTCCGTCTTTTGAAATCCTAGACTTATCAAGAAGTTGTGCAGTTCGACTTGTGGATTCAATACCCATTTCATATATAGCGCATCGCGGATGAAGCCATTTTCCTTTAGCTTATCAACTTCTTCTTTCAACGAAGCGGATCACTTCGGTTTCATACCTTACCTTTTTTGTTTCATAGGAGAACACCTTGGGTTCATAGTTAATGCATGGAATGCTATCTTCGAAAAAGTTTCACACATATCAAAATGCATCTAAGAAAACATATCCGCCTTTTCTTAGAGAAATCTTACTAACTAATTCTCACTTCTAGCTTAGGTGAGATTTGATTTTGAGAAACCTCGTTGGATTCTCATCATCAATCTAGATGTCAATTTCTAGCTTCGTCGGTGCGCCCTTGCATCCTCTAGAGCTTTTCATGGACCCATAGGCCTGTAGAACTTGCAATAGGACTCGAACCAGGGCTGGGCGGTAGTTGCTATGCGTCAGTAAACTTGATGCAAAGAGACTTCTTTACATCATTTCCTTTCTCTTGTCGCTTTGCCTCTCTAAGCTCTACGACGTAACTTTCTTAACTAGTAACCAGTACTCTAATAGGCTTATGTTGCTACTACTCTATTCTCGGTGGGGAAGTTCATCATCATACAACATAGAGTAAGGGAAACTCTAAAACTAGCAAGGACTAGTCGGTCTAACAAAAAAATGTAGGTCGAGAATCCAACGACCACTACAAACATCTATAGCTAGACAGATTTATAGTCCCTTTCTACTAATTCCACCGGTAACTCAACCTAACTAACAGGTTCCTTGGCCTCTCTAATAAATCCCTAGATGCATAAGTTACAGGGCTTCAGATCCTTCTTGTTGAATCGCTTCCGATCAAACATTTAAGTAAAATATTAGTCGAACTCCTATAATGAAAAAGGAATCGGTGCACTGTTGTTGGTCCAATCACAGCCATAATCACCATGGGTTCAAGAAACGGTTCCTATATCTCATCAATATGTTTATTTTTGAACATGATGTCATCATTTATTGTTGTTTGTTGCTTCAATAGAGTCCCATCATCTATGGTGAAACATATTTCTTGAGGCACAGCCTCAATGAGCTACCATATCGCTCCATTTCATTCCAGCTCTTTTCTGCAGGATGACCCCTAAGGATAGTATTAATCATTGTTCCTCTCGATTGTTATCTTGGTCCGTCTCCATTGGACCCAGTTAGTTTCCCTTAGGTAGGCTACCCTTAGGGTCTGTTATTCATCTACCCGCTAGCTTGTGGGTTCTTGGCATATTGCTACAGTTTCTTCTTTCTTATCAAATCCTCGATCATATCTTTCGGGTGTCAACATTCATTGGTATTGTGACCTTAAGTTTTATGACTAGTGCCATGGTTTCTTTCATTTAGTATTATCATTGTTTCTAATGTTTATGACAATGTTTCCTATGGTATCACCATTCTGTTTGTTAGCATCATATCTTTACGCTATAATACTTGGTGCCCTCATAACCCTCAATAGCAAAATCTACCTCTTTCGAGCATATAAATTAGGATGCATTTTGATAAAACTCCTCCATAATGGTTGGATGTTTTCTCTTCAACCATCCATCAAAATCCATTCTTGAGTAAACTCTATTAACCAAGGCTATCAAAAACTTTCCACTTTAGGATTTCTTACCACAATTAGTATAATATTAAATCTTTTAAGAAAGTCCTTTAGAGACTCTTCGGAACTTTTATGAAAATTCAACAAAGACATAATGCCTTTCGATCGAGCGGTATGGCGCTTGAACTACTCCATGAACTTCTTCGCCAATTGATCAAATGAGGATAGACCTAAGCACAACTTAAGTGAACCACATTATAGCAAATTCTTCCATAAAAATAGGAACACACTTACATCTCACACCATCTACAGTACAAACGCTATCCATATGCTATCCATACTCCTACATTACAAACTTCTTCAGATAATGCACCTAGATAGAAAGACCCTATAAAGCTTCATTCTAACCTTGTTTTAGGACTATCGGGCCAAGGGACAGTCTCAGGTAGACAGTTTTTATAGGGCGTAGGCCTTCCAAAAAGTAGCAGATGTGTGTAAAAGTTTCCTCTTCGTTAGAATATTTTTGGTAACTAGGGTTTGGCTAGGAGATGAGCCCCACTAGTTGTTTCTACGTTGGTTCTCATTCAACAATCTCTTCACCCTATTAGAGATGTACTCCTTACTACTTTGGGCAGCTAGATGATGAGTGTCAGGCATAAACCCAAGTGTTTGACTCTACAAACAGTCTTAGTTCATTACATGATGTCTATAATCCCCTAAATCTGGGAGAGCCATTCATCCAAACCCTCTCCATTGACATCTTGCCAATTCTATAACGTTCGTTTAAACACCTCCAGCGTATGCACAGGTAGCTTACTGTTCACTAGCGCCAACATCCTACAACTCCGCTTCAATGTACGAAAATCATGTTGCCTCTACATTTATATCGATATCAACCTCAAGACTCAACGACTATTTGATTTTAGTCGGCACCAACTTGGTTGGCCCTTGCTAGATTCTCTCCATCTTTTTCACTTTGGCACCTTGATGGCCCAACACCATTTGTCTTCATTTTCTGCTTTCCATATCTTTGATTTTGATTTGACGAAGATTAATTTTCTTCTTTAGAATATGAAGATGATGAATCTTTGTGGTTTCTCCTATGCCTTTAAGGTCTGGGACATCATTGCCAAGCTTTTCTCCATCTTCTCCATGATGGCATTTTGACTTTCCAGCATATTCTTATTCATCTCAATCATTCGTCCATCTAGCTTTGTCTTTGCCACCATCTCCTACTAAGATGAAGGTCATAGTAAAACATTCAAAGGTTGAGTAGTCTCTTCATTATGTCGAGAGCCTTCATCAAAACCTCCGATGGTAACTCCAAACTTAGAAGCTGTTTTCCTTAGAGCCACTCAAATTAGATTTGTAATGGACACTTCTTCAAAATCCAATTAACATTAGACCTGTAGTAAAAAATCCTTGGATTTACCTATTAGATTCTTCAAATCCAAAGTTAAACCTATATCTAGGTTTGAGAGTCTTCTTTCTTATTAACGCACCAAAAATGTTAGGTCAAAAAGTGGCACGACACCCCTATTGATCACAAACGTGAATAATAGATCTAAAAATAAAAGAGTGCTTGAATATATAGAATTTTATAGTGGTTCGGCCTTAAATCGTTACCTACGTCCACTTTAGATTTAGTTCAAAAGAATATGCATAAGTACATCTGAATTACAATGTTTCATACCTTGAAAATAAAGGAAATTTGAGCACTTCATGGAAAAATAAAATTGAGAAGAGAAAGAATTTTCAAAATTCCTTATTTCATTGTTTGAGCATGGATATTTATTGGAAAGTTCATCCACCAGAGTTGTAAGTAACAAAAGACTGGGTAATAGATTGGATCCATGCTATCACGAAGATAGAATGAGTCAAATTCATAATACAAATCATGTCGGTACTAATCAAATTATGTTGGTGCCAACATACTTTTGTGCATTGTACCTTCACCTCTCCTTCATGTCTGTTCATATCTTCGAATTCCAAAGCTTCATTGAAAAATTGCCCCTGCAAATCATGTCAGTATAGGCATGATTTGTTCTATACAAATCTTCTCTTTTGTCTGCCAAGTACACTACATCTTTAGCTATTGCTCAGAAGTAGATCTCACGTCAAAAATAAATTCAGTACTGACATGATAGATCATGTCAATACCGACATGAATCGACATAAAGAAAACTTTGCCAAACTTCTTGTACTTCCTTCCACCATTCCTGGCTTCTCTCAAGCTTCGTGATCCATTTCTTTATCATATAGGTTAAATTTCATCTAGAAGTCACTTGGTTCAAATGACGGGTAACAATATGCATGCACAACTTTGACCAACACAAACTGGTAGGTCAGACCGTTATGGATCAATGTCGATCCATATAATTAGCTATATTTTGCGTAACAACACTGTTTTCTGCACCGTAAATTAAATAAACCTAACTAAATAAAATAATTCAAAGTCGACTTTTGGTAATTCATAATTTTCAAAGTTAATATTTATTTAATTGAAGCCTATTTAAATAAAAGATTTTTGTGCAAATAAATTGAATTAAAGTCGTAAATTCTTTTCAAATAATGTATTAAAATCAAATGAAATGTATGAATTAAATATAAATTATTTTGAAAGTGTAGATAATTTTGTACTATTGAAATAGTGGGAAAATAAATTTATTTATGTGATGAATAATGAAACAGAGTAAAATAAATATTGCGTTGAATGAAATATTTTTGTAATCAGTTTATATAAGAGTGGGATTTTATTTACAAATAAAAGACAAGAGTTAATTAAGAAGAGAAGAAAATTGGTTAAATAAATTAGATCCCAAGCCCATTCAAAAATTCATCTTTTTATTTATGAACTTTAAACCATTTCCTTTATTTTATTATTAAATTCATGCCCAAAGCCCTCTCCAATCAAAATCATAAACCTAAACCCTCCTATATCTGCCCCTAGCCCTAAATCCCCAAAAGTACATCGTGGCCAGTTAAAAAACATGCAAGGTTACCTGGAATAGTTGATCGATGCGAGAAAGGGAGTGGATGCCATGACGACCTAAAGGAGAAAAGCGGCATAATGAGGTAAGCATGAGTGGACGTGACTCGGAGGGTGCATGAGCGTGTAGGTTTGTGTGGACCTAGACGTGGTGGAGCTTAGTGCAATGTCTATGGTCGACGGTTATTAAGTGGATGCTGGTAATTTCAACAACGCGGTTACGAATATGAAGCATCACGACGTGATTGCAGACATCAACCTTTTGGTTTAGTGGCAGTTGGGGTTCGGTGCATCAACGATGGTTGTTGTGTTGGGGCATCGGCAATAGTCATCAATGGTGGTTGATGCGTAACTCAACGATAATGGCAGTCTAGACTTTGCTAGGAGTTTCGGTGAGTTTTATACTCACAATTATATCTAATTTCCTTTCATCATAGACTTATATATATATATATATATATATATATATATATATCCTAATATTTGATTGCATTTATTTGTTGAATTGGTTGAGATTATTGATCGAATTATTTGGATGTATTGTTTGTCCAGGATTTTGGATTAATTGTATGAATTTGGAATGGATTGGGAGATTTTATATATGTTGGATTTTCCAAAAATCAAAGGAGATGTATGATTACATTTCGATTTGTATATTTCACATCTTTTAGGCCCATTCAGTTGACAATATTTTCTCACATTAGAACTGTTGGTCGAGATGGATCATGAAGTTTTATTTGTTATGTTGCATTTATGGATGATCGGAATACGAAGTAAGTCGGTTCAAGTCTAATGATAAAATTTATATTGATGATTTTTTTGGTTAATTTTGGAGTATTTTTCTCCATAATTTAATTTAGACAATTTATTGATTTCCCATTTTAAAAATATTTTTGGAAGCCTTAGGAAAATATTTTTGGTGTTTTAAAATTTAATTGAAATTCATAAACGGATAAAAATGTTGTGGAATAAAATGATTTATTGGAAATTGTTTTGGAAATAAAAGTTGTTTTAAAAATGAAATAGAGATTTTCAAAAGTAAATGAATATGTGGAACTTTTATAAGTATAAACGATAAGTTTCAATTAATATTTCCAAAAAGTAAATTATCAAGAAAAGTGTGTTTATTTAGTAAAAAAGGTTAAATGGAAAATTCAAAAGAGGAATTTTGATTATAAAATTCTATTTTTTTAAATTTTGAAAGTTATTCCCCTTTTATATATTTATAGGTTCAGAATTATTTTATTTGATGATTTTTCATAATTAAAAGGTTTTAATAGTATTTTTGAGTAGGAATTTATTTTGTAAAGTGTACGTTTAATAAATAAGATTCGAGGGATATTTTCGAAAAGGGATTTTTAAGTTTATAGCTTATTGTGAAGACAAACCAATAGTGAAACAAGTTCGAATGGTTTTAAAAGTATTAAAATATAAATCCCTTTTCATACATATATTTAATAGTTTGAATTTTATTATTGGCTCATAAGGGAAATTCTATATGATAATAATATTTGATTTGTGTTGTGATTTAACTCTATGTAATGAGGGTGTTAAATAAATGGATTAGTAATCCCATCTAGGAAGGGGCGTTCAATATTATTTTCATTATTCTGTTGACTCGTTTTATAGAATAAATATTAGTTAATGAGTGCAGTTTACTAGCATCTAGTAAATGTTCGAGTAATAATGAGTGCAATATGACGCACAAGTAATAATTGTTCAATTATTATTGGTGAGTAAACATTACTTATATTTTGGATATGGGTTAGGAATTTTTGATATCGTCTAGAGGTGACTCCTTAGATCTTAGCAGTCAAGAGCTCTATTACTCTCCAAGGGCTACAAGTTAGAGGTATGTTGGGATTTATAGATTTATCCTCTTAGGACTAACTAGCCGAGTTATGTTATATTATATTACTCTTAGGGCCAATAGTGGAGGAATTAGTATGTTGTGAGGCTCTCATTAGGATGTGTATAGTCGAGAGTACATATTATTACTCTCATTAGGACTCAACTTGTCGAGTGTATAGTTGTTTGTATCCTTTAAGGTCCAACTAGTCGAGTATCACTATCCAGTCTTAAGGCTGATAGTCGAGGATTTATTACATTAAGATGCCCCCATCATGGCATATATAGTCGAGAGAAATTGCTCTCATCGGATCACATAGAGTCAAGAGTATTTGATGTGGCTCTCATTGGTACTCATCAAGTGGAGAGTATTAATTATCGCTCTCAATAGGACTTATCCAGTTAGGAGCAGTAGTTATCACTGTCATCAGGATTCCTAGAGTCGAGTGTACTAGTTATTACTCTCATCAGGACTTATATAGTCAAGAGTATTTGTTAGGAATCTACATCATAGGTTTCTTCCCATTGTGGAGAGTGAATGAATTAGATCTACCAGATATGCTAGTTATCTATCCTTGCAGTCCTGATTGCAGGGTTACATCTCGGATAAGTGATATCACCTAGTGTGTTTGTAGGCCAAGACTTATTTCTCTCATTAGAGCCATTGCCCTAACATCACTTAAGGACCAATAGTCCATTACAAAGTGCAGGTAGAAGTCGAGGCCTATGCTCGACATTGTCCGATAGCTGTTTGTGACATGCGATGGATATGAGTGTCACGATTCTGGGAGTAACTAAGGACTGTAGGAAATGTGCGATGATCATTAGCGTTTCCTAGAGCAGTGTTGTGGTACTTTAGTCCCCCACCTGGATGACTTAGGTAGATCCGTTATATATTAGATATTTTATATTATCATCTCACTAGAGACGATAAAAATTTGATATTAGAAACCAACTACGTGTTAGTCTATCATTTAAGTTAGCCTAATATGAGACAGTTTCATGTTGTCTATTTATACAATTAAAGACATGCTACAAGCTTCTCCTTCATTTTCTCATAAGAGCCTATGGCTGGGAGATCTCCTTTTTATATGATTTGTTGTTTCTATCTCCTAGGACCATTCAATCGAGAGTTTCATCTCTCTAAGGATTGGGGTCGAGGTATATAATTTTATACATTAAGTGTTTTATTGGCTTTGAATTTGATTTGTGCTTATATTTCTTTGTAACTCCGAGGGCCTAACAGTCGAATGTTAACACTTCCGTTAGGGATATAGGTTGAGATAATTATTTGGATATTGGTTTCGACATTTTGTATGAAAGTGCTATTGTTGGGGTTTGTACTTCCTATTATCTCCTAGGACTAATGCTCGAAAGATTTTTACTTCAATTTGGATTGTAGATTGAGATAGTATTCTTGGATATTGAATACCATATTTAGTTTCCATATTTCTCGATTTATGTGTTATGTATAAGGAATCGGAAGCAAATTAGGAGTTATTTCTTACGTTAGTGTTGTAAGTCGATATTTGATGCTTTGATTATTTATTTGGAGTTCTGCATCTGTTGGTTCATCTTTTAGTGCTTAACAGTCGAAAGTCCTCACTTCCGTTAGGCCTATAATCTAAGATTGATATTTTGGTTATCTACTTTTGTATTTTTTATGATTTATAAATCATTCCTTTATTGGTGATTTTTATGGACATGCTGAGTTCGGGTCCTTGATATTTTTTGATTTCAATGAGTTTGATAGTTATCGCCTGATTTATAGATTTCTCTTTTGTTGTTGCTTATATGTATTCCTTGGGTGATATTTGGAATGTGTGGCATGGTATATTTTCATTACGATGTTACGGTGGATGTTTCATTGAGTCATATTCGTACTTATTTTTATTGTTGTGCTTATGGTTACGTACTCACCTTGGATTTAGATATAGCCTGACCCATTTATTATTTATATAATACACGGGCCAGTCCGAAACTTTTCCGGTACAAGTACATTAGCCATTTTGGATGATTGGGCTTTAGAGAAGACAATATAAATTTATTATATTCTATTCTACGATGTTGATTATATATATGTTCTATTTAGGTGTCTCCTTATATTTACTTTAATGAGATGACCAAGATATATGTATTGTGAATTTTACTTGGTATTTATTACCGTATTGAGACAAACATCAATGGGTTTTCGTTTGTATATATTATATTTTTCTGTTGCGTTTTATGACTCCATGTACATTTATATATATGTTGTATATTGTTCCATCCTGCTAAGACCATGTGTTTATTGCTTTTTGCTGATATCAAATACGTAAACTGTTGATATATTTCAAGGTGAGATACGTATCGGTGTCAGCCCAAGGCAATATTCACGTATGGTGGCTCCTAACAAGCCTCACTCTCCATATTACCAGACATAATTCCTAGTAATTCTCTTTAGTAATATGGGTACAAAGGTTGGGTTTTACTGTTTGGTGTTAGAATAGGCTCAAAACAATATAGAGTACTTATAAGATGAGTCTTGGCCTTAAAGTGACATAAGAGTCCCTATACCCTTTGGTGTGTGGTAGTTACCTTGTATTAAAGGTATAGTATAAGTATATGATGATTAACGGGGTAATCATCTAGGGACATACTTATTATTTTTTCTACTACATATTTTTTTTATCTCTACCTCTTATGTGTGTTATTCTCTTGCGAAAAAGAATTTGTTGAGGGAAGCATTGAAGTAGTTGTTAGCCCGGCTAGTTGTGTCGGCATTGATGATATTGAATAAACCTCTATATGGCTTGAGTTAGGATGCAGTAGCTCAGTCGGGAAAGCAATAAAAGACCCTAACCAAATTTTTCATTATAAATACTTCACAGTCGTAAATTGTGATGTGGAAGTTAAGTAAGATGATCCAGTAGTGATCAAAGTTGCACAACGAAAACACACACACACATATATAACTTTCCAATGAAGGCGTTTATTTGCTTGTTTGGAACTGCGTGTATTTTTGTATAATGCTTGTTTGAGTTTATGGAGGTTATGTGATGATTTTCATTGTTTTTGACAATTGATGAACTGGATGTATATACGAATTTCAAAAATAAATAATTTTCTTTCAAGCAAGCAGATGGTTTGATAAAATATGATCTTCATTTTATAAAGTGCTTGGAAATTTTTTTAGTAGGTTATTTTGACATTAATTTGTCAATCAAGTGATTTAAGAATTCCGACTGATGCCGGTGCACAAGTATTCAATAGGGATTCCTAAACATTAGGACGAGGCATCTCGACACAATGATATAAAAAAAATTATATTTTTGTGTGATGAATTGAAATTTCGATTTAAATTTTTAAAAGAGAATTTATATTTTGGCCACGCTTCTCAAACGATCGAAAATAATATTATAAGGTAGTGTTTGACCTAAAATGTAAATTTTGGTATTTTTGAATTTATTATGAAATAATGTTTCTTGGGAATACACACACGCGTATATATGACGTGGAAAAAATTCTAAATGATATATATTTTTGCATTGGGGATTAAAAGCTTGTAAGTATATAAAAAAAATCGAGCTTGTGAAATACTAATAGAAAAAAATATTTTCGAGTAATGCTAAATGAAAATTTACTTAATGCCTATAAATCTTAAACTTGAAAATTTTAGTTTTATTGTTTAGGATTTTTGATTGAACTTAAAGCCAAGTATAACATGAAACATGTAACCCACTTTAATGAGCTTTACCATTTTAAACATAACTATTGATTTTTTGGTCCAATTTTGGCTGTAAGAAACAACTTTCATGTTCGTCACTTCTTGAAAATTTGAAGTTTGTTGGTTGTTAAACTTATCTTATGTTAAGACAACTATCCTAGCCCATAATTGTATTTAGTATTATGTGCCTAAGTGTTTTGGCCATAACATTTGAATGGTTTATCCGATTTTAACAATTTTGAGCATTTTGAAAAGCTAATAACCTAAGAAACAACTTTGGTTTTAAAGTGTTTTGCAAAATTTCTAAATTAATTAAGCTAAAATCAGACATTTGTCAAGTAGGCTCACTTTTATATTGAAAAATGTAATTTTCTTACATTTAATAAATCCCCCAAACTCATGCTTTAATTCATATTTTCATAATTTGAAAGTTGTATTGGAATTATAATCCACGATGCAATGATTTATTCTTTGGAACCGTTATTTAATTTAGTCGCTTTGACCATTAAAATTTAGATTGAATGTGGTTTAAACAAGAAAGTGATTTTGCTTTTACTTCTAATGAATACATACTGTAATGACCTGTATTTTTAGCTATTTAACAATATTTAATTTTAGTATGATTATTGAATAAGAATGGTTGAAAAAAAGATTTTGAGTTTTATTTATGTAGCTTATTTAATATGTACTTGAATTTAATGTAAGAAATTGGTTATATAAAAATTTGAACGAACATTTTATCTATAAAACGAAATTTGAGATACAATTTCAAATGCAAATGATTGATTATGATTTTAATATTACAAAGTGGGTAACAATTTTTTATAAATAGAATTCATTTCAAAACTTGATGTTTTGAATTTTTTCATTCATAAACAAAGTAAATGGAAATTTACATGTTTATGTTAAGCAATGGCATTTATATTAATTTGTAATAGGTATTTTGATTTGAATAAGAATGATTTCGAAATCCTATTTAAATTTTATTTAAATATAAATGAAGATAGTGAACTTCTAAAATAGAATTTAAAACAAATAATTTGATTTTGGAAAATGACTCGTTTTATTTAGCGCGTCGAAATTAGCTTTTCAGGTCAATGTCTCAGATTTTGACGGAACCAGTTTCATCGGATCTATAATAGTGAACTATTATATGTTGTCTAATTTCGTGGCAATCGGACTTATCGTTTGGTCGTGTGAGTTCAAAATGCATAGAAATTTACTAAAGGAATTTAAAATAAAATAAATTGATTTTGAAAAGCTAACATCTTAATATGATGAAATTGGCTCTCGATATGTTCCATTGTGTTTGGAATAGGGTTAACATATAGATTGCCAGGCGGCACGCCTTGTTTATAGTTCGAAATTTCGTAGATGGATAGTGTCATGGAAATTTTCTATAAATAGCCCTCTCATTCATAACCCCGGCTTCTATAAGAAACGTCCGCTGCTTTTATTTTCAATGGTCGGAAACTTCCTTTCATTCCTCCTCGATTTCTCCTCATCCATTCGTTTTACACCTCGGCTTCAAAACGGAATTTTTAGTACTCGATCTCCTCTACGCCTCCAATGGCTTGATCGTCGAATTGACGATGATGGCAGCGGAACTCTGCCTCGTATTCATCCATAGCCATATGGATTTTGCAACCCGACTCGTGCATGTGCGAGCATGGAGGAGGCGAGGTGGCAGTGGGGCAATGCATAGGTGGTTGGCAGCGGATCGACAGTTGGTCAGACATGATCGATTTAATGATGTCAAATATTAATAAATCCATAACTTTCTCATACAAGGTCGGATTCGAGCTAAAAAAGTTGCATTGGATTCGTATCGAAGTTGTGTATGCCATGGAGTTAGATTCGATGTTTAACTATAAATTTTTTAGTTTCAAATAAAGATGTGTGTTTCAAACCGCTCGCGAAATACTAAAATATTCCGAAGTTAGTTAAATTGAAATCATAAAGTGATTTATTTTTATTGTCTGTTGTGTGGTAATTTAAGTGACGCTAAATTGACATATGGTTTGAACTGATAGGAATTTAAATTAACAGTTAAATCAGAATTGAAATTGAACTGCTAGTTAAACACCCGATATCGATAACTAGTTAACTGCTGTGTTATATTGACTGTTTTTTATGTTGATTGTGATGGATGGCTATTGGTTGATATTTTGGATGACTGGATGTTAAGTTATTTTATATATATCCTATTATCACCTTATATATTATTTTATAGCATATAAATTGTTATTTTAATTATATTTGAAAAAATTAAGAAACAAGTTGAAATGATACACACATATGACACTTTGATTTGGATTGAAATGAATATATCCATCCCTGTAATTAAAAGTGCAATAACTAATCACTTGGCCATGAAATATAGAATTACATATGGAAACCAGGTTAGCTAAATTAAGTGGTTTTAAATTCTCAAATTTGAATCTACTTAAATGATTTTGTTTTAAAGAAATAAAAATCTAATTTATAAAGGCAGAATTATTTCCAAATTTGAGCTTTGAAATGTTGAAGGTGAAATTTGTAAAAAAGAATTGTTTAAAGAATTTATTTTGGAATTTGATGTTATAATCGATATACGACTTGAATTATGGGAATTCTTGACGACTCGCCTTTCATTCCACAGAAAGACGCATCACCATGAAGAAAGAAATATGTAGAAAAGAGAATAGAAAGAAAAGAATGAACTAAACAATATCGGAATCTCATAGCATGACAAATAAAATATATTACATCACATAGTTATTACATAATAGTCTTATACATCAGAATTACACAGCTTATACAACAAATTAGACAGCCCTGAAGACCTGACTATCATACAACTCAAAATACAACACAGAAATCAATACAGTGGAACCACAATATCTATATATGCTGAAGCTTCCTACTCCAAGTCTCCTCCATAAAATTCATCAAAGAAAACCTAAATCCCTTGGCTACTTGTAAAAATTTGAGTACCCAAGAGTTTAAGAAAAACAGAAAATAAACTCTGGGTCAGACATGGGTCTGGTGTGAGTAAACGGGTTAAAGTCGTTTAACTTTGAAAAACATTTGAAAACAAAGGTATCTCATAAGACCACGCCACAAATAAATATGTCGGGTTTTTACCTTACGATAACCAAAACTTTTGATAGGAAATCCAGTTATATTATAATAGTGTCTAGGGTTTCCAAGTAAAATAGAAAATAGCTGGAATGCTTACATCTCATGTTCAACATAGTTGGGCACAATCAAAATGTACGGCACTTATTGGAGATTGGATTCCAAACAATGGCAGGGCTACTCAGGTACCGCCTGTCATAGTACCTGGTCTATATCAGAGTACCGAGGATCCACCCTGATCCCCTACAACACAATATCGGGACTACCCCTCGCTGGATAATCCCGAATAAGAAAACCCTGCAGTTGGTGTGACCAACCGCCCACCAAGCCGAAAAAGGGAACTCTAGACAGGGGAAACCTTATCCTACTTGGGAGCTAGCACTTAGCCTTACTGCACCTCCTATGTTTTAGCCATTCTCGGTTGATGAGGCTTGAGGCTACGATTACCTTTTTAGAACACATATCTTGGAATGCTCACCGCCTTCTGATGACGATGGTCTGAAAGTATTCATCCATACAAGTCTATTTCGGGTTTGAACGAAACCGAAGGCACTATCTCACTACACTTATTTTGGAATCACCCTCAGAGTTAACGACAATAGCCCTTGCACTCTGAATCTTCATCTCGATCGAAGGCACTATCTCCTATAAACTCGTTTTGGAATCACCCTCAGAGTTAAAGACAAATAGCCCTTCCTCTTTGAATCTTCATCTTGATCTTCACTTGAGATTTCACGACCTATTATTTAATTTGGATCGATGTGGTTTTCGGATATCCAATTTGGAATCTGATGCCGATCTCACCGAAATCCAAAACGTCGTCTTAAAGTCCAAGTTGTTTATGTTTAAACAATTCAATTTATATTCAGAACAATATATTCGCACAGCAAACCTATCACGCATAGGTAACACATATTATCATAGTTCAACCAATTCACTTCATATCACAGAACAATGCATATCAGAGATATCAAACAATTCAAGGCATTCAATATAACTTAATCACCCATAAGCAAGATTTATTAGTCTCACCATTTTTAATTAATTTAATTTAACCTCCAAATAAATTAAATTAATTACTTTAATTACTTTAATCCTGCTTACTTAATATTAATTAATTATAAACCATTAATTAATCATCCTTTAATTATCCATCTTAATTAATTAAAAACCATGCATCTTAATTAATTAATGAAATTAATTAATCATTCCTTAATTTTTCACATTAATTAATTAGCCTTTAATTTCTTACATTAATTAATTACATTAATTAATTATCCCATAATCACTTACATTAATTAATTATCTTTTAATTAATCACATTCATTAATTATCCTTAAATTACTTACATTAATGAACCCTTTAATTAATTATTTTAACTAATTAATCCTTTAATTAATTTACCTTAAGTAATATCCTTAATTATTTCCATTAAGTAATTATCCTTTACTTACTTCCATTAAGTAATTATCCATTAATTACTTACACTAAGTAATTATACTTTATTAATTACATTAAGTAATTATACTTAATTAGTTACATTTAGTAATTATATTTAATCAATTTCATTAAGTGATTATCCTTAATTAATTAAACCAATTAATTATATTAATTAATTATCTTTATTAATTAAGTAATTATACTTTAATCATTTTTATTAATAAGACCTTAATAAATTAAGATAAGCCATTTGCCTTAATTAAACTCTTACTTATCATTTATATTTGTTAAAATAAGATGCTTGAAAATAATTTATACAAAAACATTTGAGAATATTTTTATTAATTAAAATTTAACACTCTTACCTTAATCACATCTTAATTACATCATTAATATCATTTGAAAAACATTTAGGAATTAATTACATAATCAACCTAATATATAATTACTTTAAAACGAAACAATTTTAAAAACATATAACTTTAACATTTTAAATCTTTGAAACTTTACTTGGAAACTTGTTGAAACTTTTCTTTGAAAACTTAATCACTTAAATAACTTTAAAAACTTGTTTAATAAATTTTACTTTGGAAAACATGGTTTACATTTCTTTGAAAACTTACTTATTTTATTTTAAAACTTGGTTATATTTTCTTTGCTTGAAAACTTTGGACTTGCACATTTATTTGCTTTAAGGACATGTTAACAAAATTTATTTACTTTTAAAACCTAGATATGATTTTCTTTAGCATTTATAAAACTGTACATGCTTTTTACTTTTCTTTTAAAACCTGGTAACTTAAACACAACTAATCCGAGCCCACAATAAAGATTCTCGAGCAAAAACCCATGCAAAATTCACACAGCACTCGCCTCGAAACCAACCTTGTACGAAGTCGAGCAAAACCTCGAGAAAAAGACTTCTTCCCCAAATCATAACAACATGCACAGACACCATCGTGCGCTCATGCACATGCACTGGCGAACCGACCCCCTCCGGCCAACCTCACCACCTTCAATACGTCGCCGACGACCCACACAAATACTTCGACCACCCAGTTCCGACGAACCTACCTAGAAAACAAAATCGAGCAACTTGATCACATTGGAACCCAAACTATTGATGGAAAAACGCCTCGTGCCACCAAAACCGATCACCAGAAACCCTGTCGTCCCACCTGCGTCACGAACCCAAGCGATGATCCACCCTAGTCCTATCGACCACGATGCTCCGACGTTGCTGCAATTGCCTCGACAATCTCCTCGACCAAAACTAGACGTCGAACCCTGGTTCGGCGTCGCCCGACCACCGCCTCAGTCTAAAAATCCATCGATCATTTTTCCAATGATCTCCATCACGCCAGCTTCCACCAAGAACGATCACGACTCATCAATCTTCGTCGATCGACGGGAATTGATGAAAATGTACTTTCCATTCAACTCACGAATTCTCGATGTATATAAACTTAAAAATTATGAATCTGTGATGAAAATTCATCATTTACAAGTACCAATCAAGTTTTAAAATAAAAACTTAAAATTATGATCATTGATTTTTGGGTTTTATCTTTACTGTATTTTCCTATTTTTGAAATAATAACTTAATAAAAATCTTGGAACCATTGTTAAAAATGATGTTATAGTCTTACAATCATTTTTCATTTAGAGATCAAAGCCTAAATTTGAATATATGAAGAGGAATTGAATTTATTTGTTTTGTTCTTGAGTTTATGATCACAGCAGAGTCCAGTATACATACACACAGACACGTACACAAGTATTTAGTGTAATTCAAAATATAATCCTGTTAAAATCATCCATTCAAACCCTATTTACAACTTTGCTATACAGATTCATCACATGCATCGAGTATAAATCATAGATGAAAACAGTTTTTAAAGAAAAGTTTACTCATTGGCTTATGAAAACAGAGGATAGGCTTTAGTTTTGAAAAAGAAGAAAGAAAGAGGATGAGGGAAAGAAAATGGATCGAGAAAAGAAAGTGAAAATGCATTAGCCTTGTTTCTCAAATCAAGTCATTTATAAATTAAATTTTTAAAAGAAACAAATGTTGCCATTTGTATTTTGCATGCTATTCTAAACTTACACATGTTTAATGCATGTCTTATTATTTTACAAATGTCAAAATAATGTTTAAATAATCTCTTATGTTTTTTGTTAATTACTTAAATTTGTGTAATATGTTTACACATGTGTGTTTTAAACATATATATGTATATATATTAACAAATTATTCTTATTTATGTGTAATTTAAAAGAAAGGGCTTTTATCCTTCATTTAAATCTTTTCTTATGATTTATATGTTTGTGTAAATTATCTATTATGTTCTTATTTTAATATATGTTTTATGCTTTAAATTTATATATACAAACCAATTTAGTTTATGAATAATTAAAAAGAAAGCAAAATAAACCTTTTTTTATTAAATCCTATTTTAAACCTTAAGCTATAATACTTTTAATAAATAAATATACATAGATACTATTTTTAGTTTTTTAAAAATGCTCAAATTAACTTTAAATAACCTTTGAAAATTATTATATCAAATTCAAACCAAAGCTTTCAATTCACAATGTACATACATATATATACATAATAGTTCGAAAATATTTTTATTAGCTTTGAAAAGATAGATTTGCCAAATTAAATAATTATAAATAAATATTATCAAATTGATATTGCCCAAAATTCTAGGTCATCACATTCCTCCCCACCTTGAAAGAATTTCGTCCCCGAAATTTCAAAGAAAAGTTAATTTAAAAATCCCTCAAAATTTTTTATATTCAAATGGCAAAGCATACATATCAACCATATACTAACAAACATAGCAACCAATTCAATCAAACCAACAAATCTAACTATCCAGACATAATTCTGAATAGGCCTTCCTAATACTATCTAGAGTTTCCTAGGTACAATCTCTGGGATCCTCGCTCAACAGAATCTTAACTAGCTTCACTTCTTTGAACCCGAGCTCCTCCTTATCTTGATCTACAATCTGTACAGGATGTCTGACCATAGTCAAATCTGACTCAACTTCCAAATCTTCCTGAACTGCTGGTTCTATAACCAGTGATGGATCATACACGGACTTCCTTAAATGAGATACGTGAAATACATTGTGAATCCCAGCTATCCGAATTGGAAATTCAATCCTGTAAGCCAAAGTACCAATCCTTTCCAAAATACAGAAAGATCCAATATACCTCGGAGCCAGCTTTCCAGTCTTACCAAATCTTATTTCTCCTTTGATCGGAGAAACCTTAACAAAAACCAAATCTCCAACTTCGAATTCCAATTTCCTTTGTCTCTTACCTACATAACTCTTCTGATGATCCTGGGCTTCCTTCATCCTTTTCATGATCAACTCAACCTTCGCAGATGCCTCTCGAATCAAATTTGGACCAAGAATAAGGCAATCTTCGGATTCTACCCAGCAAAATGCTCCTCTAAAGATCTGTCAAAATCTAGAAAATTCCTATACAGTCGCGTCTTCCCTGTGCGGTAGGTACAAACTATTCCTCAAATACTTCCTTAAACTTGCTCCAAGAGAAATCATATTTAGGATCATTCATGGTTGCTGTGTCCCACCACACAGCCGCTCCTTCCTGAAGTAACCATGATGCCATAACTCTCTTCTGCTCATCTTACAGATCCAACTCTTGAAAATCCGATCACACGAGCGCAACCAAGCTTGCACTTCAATGATGGACTCCATACCTTTAAAAGGCTTTCCTCCAAGATTGGTGAAATCCTTAAACAATGTTGCAAAGCTTACTCGAGGTAGTATTGGGTTTATAGCCTCAGCAGATACTCTTCCTTCTTCAACACTAGGGCCTCTTCCATATGTGGTAGTCGTGCTACCCACACCTCTGCCCTTCCTACATCTAGAACTCATGTTGGAAACCTGGACAGGTAACCCAATAGATCAAATAAGTGTATGTATATATATATATATATCTGTGTGTGTGTGTGTGTGTGTAAATACAAGTACGCACTCTCAAGATAGATATTAATCCAAAACCTAGGTATTCTCTCAACCTAGATCTCTAATACCAGCTGTGACGACCTGCCTTTCATTCCACAGAAAGACGCATCATCATTAAGAAAGAAATACGTAGAAAAGAGAATAGAAAGAAAAGAAAGAAATAAACAATACCAGAATCTCATAGCGGAACGAATAAAATATATTACATCACATAGTTATTACATAATAGTCATATACATCAGAATTACACAGCTTATACAATACATTAGATAGTCGTGAAGACCTGACTATCATATAACTCAAAATACAACACAGAGATCAACACAACGGAACCACAATAACTATATACGCTGAAGCCTCCTGCTCCAAGTCTCCTCTATAAAATTCATCAAAGAAAACCGAAATCCCTTGGCTGCTCGTAAAAATTTGAGTACCTAAGAGTTTAAGAAAAACAGAAAATAAACACTGGGTCAGACATGGGTCTGGTGTGAGTAAATGGGTTAAAGTTGTTCAACTTTGAAAATCATTTGAAAACAAAGGTATCCCGTAAGACCACGCCACAAATAAACATGTCAGGTTTTTACCTTGCGATAACCAAAACATTTGATAGGAAATCCAGTGATATTATAATAATGTCTAGGGTTTTCAAGTAAAATAGAAAATAGCTATAATGCTTACATCTTACGTTCCAACATAGTTGGGCACAATCAAAACATACGACACTTATTGGAGATTGGATTCCATACAATGGCAAGGCTACTAGGGTACCGCCCATCATAGTACCTGGTCTAGATCAGAGTACCGAGGATCCAGCCTGATCCCCTGCAATACAAGACCGGGACTACCCCTTACTGGAAAATCCCGAATAAGACAACCCCACAGTTGGCATGACCAACTGCCCACTAAGCCGAAAAAGGGACCTTTAGATAGGGGAAATCTTATCCTACTTGGGTGCTACCCACTTAGCCTTGATCCACTTCCCCTGTTTTAGTCATTCCCGATTGATGAGGCTTGAGGATACGATTACCTTTTTAGAACACATATCTTGGAATGCTCACCGTCCTTAGATGACGATGGTCTGAAGCATTCATCTATACAAGTCCATTCTGGGTTCGAAAGAAACCAAAGGCACTATCTCGCTACACTCATTTTGGAATCACCCTCAAAGTTAACGACAATAACCCTTGCACTCTGAATCTTCATCTTGATCAAAGGCACTATCTCCGTTAAACTCATTTTGGAATCACCCTCAGAGTTAATGACAAATATCCCTTCCTCTTTGAATCTTCATCTTGATCATCACTTGAGATTTCATGACCTATTGTTTAAATTGGATCGATGTGGTTTTCAAATATCCAATTTGGAATCCGATGCCGGTCTCACCGAAATCCAAAATGCCGTCTTAAAGTCCAAGTTGTTTTAGTTTAAACAATTCAATTTATATTTAAAACAATATATTCGCATAGCAAATCTATCACAGATAGGTAACACATATTATCATAGTTCAACCAATTCACTTCATATCACAAAACAACACATGTTAGAGATATCAAACTATTCAAGGCATTCAATATAACTTAATCACCCATAAGCAAGATTTATTAGTCTCACCATTTTTAATTTCTTTAATTAACCTCCAAATAAATTAAATAAATTACTTTAATTACTTTTAATCCTGCTTACTTAATATTAATTAATTATAAACCATTAATTAATCATCCTTTAATTATCCATCTTAATTTATTAAAAACCATGTATCTTAATTAATTAATGAAATTAATTAATCATTCCTTATTTTTTCACATTAATTAATTAACATTTAATTCCTTACACTAGTTAATGATCCTTAATTAATTACATTAATCAATTGTTCCATAATCACTTACATTAATTAATTATCTTTTAATTAATCGCATTCATTAATTATCCTTAAATTACTTACATTAACTAACCCTTTAATTAATTAATTTAATTAAATATTCCTTTTATTAATTTACCTTAAGTAATTAATCCTTAGTTACTTCCATTAAGTAATTATCCTTTAATTACTTTCATTAGGTAATTATCCTTTAATTACTTTCATTAAGTAATTTCCCTTTTATTAATTACATTCAGTAATTATCCATTAATTACTTACACTAAGCAATTATACCTTATTAATTACATTAAGTAATTATACTTAATTAGTGACATTAAGTAATTATACTTAATCAATTTCATTAAGTGATTATCCTTAATTAATTAAACCAATTAATTATCTTAAATTAATTACGTTAATTAATTATCTTAATTAATTAAGTAATTATACTTTAATCACTTTTATTAATAAGACCTTAATAAATTAAGATAAACCATTTACCTTAATTAAACTCTTACTTATCATTTATATTTATTTAAATTAGAAGCTTGAAAACAATTTATACAAAAACATTTGAGAATATTTTTATTAATTAAAATTTAATACTCTTACCTTAATCACATCTTAATTACATCATTAATTTCATTTGAAAAACATTTAGGAATTAATTACATAATCAACCTAATATATATTTACTTTAAAACAAAACAACTTTAAAAACATTTAACTTTAAAATTTTAAATCTTTGAAACTTTACTTGGAAACTTGTTGAAACTTTTCTTTGAAAACTTAATCACTTAAATAACTTTAAAAACTTGTTTAATAAATTTTACTTGGAAAACATGGTTTATATTTCTTTGAAAACTTATTTATTTTATAAACTTTAAAACTTGGTTAGATTTTCTTTGCTTGAAAACTTTGGACTTGCACATTTATTTTCTTTTAAAACATGTTAACAAAATTTACTTACTTTTAAAACCTGGATATGATTTTCTTTAGCATTTATAAAACTGTACATGCTTTTTACTTTTCTTTTAAAACCTGGTAACTTAAACACAACTAAAACCCGAGCCCACACTCAAGATTCTCGACCAAAAACATAAGCAAAATTCACACAGCACTCGTCTCGAGACCAACCTCGTACGACTTTGAGCAAAACCCCAGGAAAAAGCCTTCTTCCCCAAATCACAACAACATGCACAGACACCATCGTTCACGCGTGCACGTGCACCAGCGAAGTGACCCCCGACCAACCTCACCGCCTTTAATACGTTGTTGACGACCCACACAAACACTTTGACCACCCAGTTCCGACGAACCTGCCTGAAAAACGAATTCGAGCAACATGATCACATTGGAACCGAAATCATCGACGGAAAAATGCCTCACGTAACCAAACACCAGAAACCCTGTCGTCCCACCCAGAGACGCATCACGTACCCAAGCGACGATCCACCCTAGTCCTATCGACCACGGTGCTCCTATGTTGCCGCAATCGCCTCGACAATCTCCTTGACCAAAACCAGACATCGAACCCTAGTTCGACGTCGCCCGACCCCCACATTAGTCTAAAAATCCATCGATCATTTTTCCAATGATCTCCATCACGCCAGCTTCCACCAGGAACCATCACAACTCACAAATCTTCATCGATCGACGGGAATTGACGAAAATGCACTTTCCGTTCAACTCACGAATTCTCGATGTATATAAACTTAAAAATTATGAAACTATGATCAAAATTCATCGTTTGCAAGTACGAATCAAGTTGTAAAATCAAAACATGAAATTATGATTATCGATTTTTGACTTATATCTGATTTTTACTATACTTTCCTATTTTTGAAATAATTATTAATATAAATTCTTGAAACCGCTTTTAAAAATGATGTTATAGTCTTACAATCATTTTTCATTTAGAGACCAAAGCCTAAATATGAATATATGAAGAGGAATTGAATTTATTTGTTTCGTTCTTGAGTTTGTGATCATAGCAGAGTCCAGTGTACATACACATAGACATGTACACAAATATTAAGTGTACTTCAAATTATAATCCTGTTAAAATCATCCATGCAAACCCTATTTACAACTTTTCTATACAGATTCAACACATGCATCAAGTATAAATAATAGATTAGAGCTGTTTTTAACGAAAAGCTTACTCACTGGCCTATGAAAACAGAGGACATGCTTTTATCTTTGATCTGAAACTTGATATAGTTGATCTGAAACTTTGATTGTTGAAATGATCTTGAATTTGAGTTTGAATCCTTGCTAAATGTTGAGTTGAAATTGAACTTGCTTGATCTCAGGTTGAAACAGTTTGATTTCTTTTTAGTTCTGAAAAAAAAAAAAAAAAAGAGGACGGGGAAAAGAAAATGGATTGAGAAAAGAAAGTCAAAATGCATTAGCCTGGTTTATCAAATCATGTTATTTATAAATTAAATTTTTAAAAGAAACAAATGTTGCCATTTGTATTTTGCATGCTATTCTAAACTTACACATGTTTAATGCATGTTTTATTATTCTACAAATGTCAAAACAATGTTTAAATAATCTCTTATGTTTTTTATTAATTACTTAAATTTATGTAATATGTTTATACATACGCGTTTTAAATATATATATATACACATATATTTACAAATTATTCTTATTCATGTGTAATTTAAAAGAAAGAGATTTAATCCTTTATTTAAATCTTTTCTTATGACTTATATGTTTATGTGAATTATCTATTATGTTCTAATTTTAATATATGTTTTATGTTTTAAATTTATATATACAAACTAATTTAGTTCATGAATAATTAAAAAGAAAGCAAAATAAACCTTTTTATTAAATCCTATTTTGCACCTTAAGCCATAATACTTTTAATACACACACACACACACACACACATACACACACACACACTATTTTTAGTGTTTTAAAAATGCTCAAATTAACTCTAACTAATCTTTGAAAATTATTATATTAAATTCAAACCAAAGCTTTCTATTCATAATGTATATACATATACATATATACATTATATTATAAAATATTATTATTATCTTTGAAAAGATAAATTTGCCAAATTAAATAATTATAAATGAAGATTATCAAATTTCTATTGCCCAAAATTCTAGATCATCACAGAATTGAATTCCCTTAGAGGTTTGAAATTTATTCAATCTTTGAAAATTTATCTTGGTTAAAGTAATTTAGAATGGTATTCCAAATTTGGGCTCAGAATTGAACTATTCGAAATTGAATTAATTTATAGATTTGAATCTGAATTCGAACATTGAATTTAATTAGATTAATGTGATTTTAAATCGATATTTCAGAATTAGACTTGAAATCAATATAAATTGAAATGGTTTAAAATGAGAATTGAATTGAAACTTAAGCCATTGAATCGAACGTTGAATAATATTTTAATTTAAAAATGAACGTTCTGAAATTGAAGTTAATTCGAATTGAAATCGAAATTGGAGTTGATTTGAATTTAAATCGAAATTGAGGTTGATTTGAGTTTAAATCAAAATTGAGTCGATTTGAATTGACCTAAGATAGAAGATGATTTAATTGGGAGATTTGAAATTGAGTCTGTTTGATTGAAATTTGGACCTGAATCCAGATTTATTGGAAATGGGAAGAAATAGTTTAAAATTTGAAACTATTTTTACTATAAACTATTTTACTATAAATTGTTTTAAAATTCTTTTTAAATTATCAAATTATTTAAATTTTCAAATCATTTTAATATTTAACCCATTTTCAATGATCAAACTATTTTATATCAAACTATTTTCAATCTCTAAACTATATAACTATTTAAGTATATAAATTATTCAACGATTTCAAACTTCAAGCCGTTTAAGGTCGGAACTGTCATGTTTAAATCATTGATTTAAAATGCGAATGTGGTTAAAATGAAGTTATAACCTAAGTTGAAATTCGAGCTAGAAATTCTAATGAAATGATCTTTTCAAGTGAAAATGACATATGAAGTAAATATGATGATTTCGATGTGAATATGATATTTTGATATCAATTATGAATCGTTTACGGAATGTAAAAGAACCAACTAGTATGTAAAATGACGTTTGGTTGGTAAAGAGAATGGTGCCGATTATTGGCACACCTTTTGTCAATGTTGGAAGCACTTTAATAACTATGTACGTGGAGGAGACACCAGAATGAAGTAGTTTGATTTGGTGTACGTTCTATATTTGAAAAAAGAGAATGATGATGGATATCCACGACACCTATGTTAATTTGAAATGACTAAAACATGACGGCTTGATAGGACCAATGGGAGTAGCTACCTCTAGAAGACATCTATTCTTCAATTTTTGTTTTGGACTCGGTACACACTATTTCCCTTGATGTTGTTTTCGATTGGTGTACCTTGTATTGGGATGACCTCCCTTTGACTCGATATGGGATGAATGGACGAGGTGGGCAGTCGGGGCTACGATATGTTACCACTAGCCCTACGACCCGAACTGGTATTATCCTACCTTGGGCATTTCCTCACGTGCCTTGTCATATTTTTATCCTTATACGAGATCACTACGAGTTTGGTTTAGTGTTGTCGTATCACGGCGCATCCCTATCCCTTGACATTCTACTAGGGTGTTATATGCGAACTGTACACCAATGCTTAAAAACGCATTAAGGGGGATTAATGTAAAGCCTTAATGCTAGAAAAAATATTTATCTCATTGATTAAACATTACATATATATAGTATTCTAATATATATAGATATTTTAATGGATCCTCAAGAGATGGAAAATCTCATAACATCTCTTGAGTTATCGCATGCATGTTATACACTGGATGGGAATTGTATAACACCGTAAACATCTCTGATACTATTACACTCCTTTTATATGTGATATTAATTTGACTTACATAAGGATATTTTAGTTATGACTCGAGTATATTATTATAATTTATGCTTGTGTCATCCCTGAGTTTTCAGCGCATTGAAGATCATATTACTCTAGATGACGAAGATGGAGATTTGGTATGTTATATTACTAGTATTAATTCCCCTACTGACGCACGAAATGAAGATTTCGCGTCAAACTAACCGATGAAACGATTAGTTGAAACAAGATAAATCGATGGATTGAAAATACCGAACGCCCAAATTCGTTGATCTCGAGAGATACCGAATTCTAGCTATCTCCAACACGTTGATCACGCACGATACCGTGTTAAAAGATCTACGATTCTTCTACGTTGATCTCGCGCACGAGATTCCGTGAATCGACTTCAAATCCGTTGATTCGAGCACACTCGAATAACCGAAAATGGAGAAAGGAGACAACGCTCAACTTCCAATTTCAAAGAGGCACAAAGCACTCAAACAAAGTTTTATTCAAAATCAACCCAAATTTACAAATGAAACAACCCCCATATTTATAGGCAGTTTTCAACTCACACAGAACTCAGCCAACCTAAAATAGGTCGTTAACGACCTAACAAACCGACCTATACAAACACGAGTTACAACCATTAGATGACATACGACCTACGATATAAGAAAACAACAACATCCTACGACATAACAGAAATACAACACGAGCGACTTACAGTATAACTCACACGCGACCTAGCAACAAACGACCTAAATCAACACAATAGTTTGAGCAACCTAAAGTAGGTAGTACAACTATAGGACGCTTGAGCGACCTAACATCGGGAGCGACTTAGGCTTCAGCGACCTATGAAAATATCACTGCTTCATGACCTAGCGACTCACGAGTTAGCGACCTAAAGACTTATCGTAGGTCGTTGGATCCCTTTTCCCTGCATAACTCGCTTCATTGCACAACTTTGATATCTCGCTAGGTCATAACCCGCTGCGTGACTCAAAGCATAGGTTGTTGGCGGTTGGCATTGCACCTCCCTTCTCTTTTAACTAGCCATCCCCTAGCTCGTTAAGCCTAGGTCGAGAACGACTCAACCCAAACGTCCTAACACAATGATAGTGCGTCGCCTTATCCTCCATTGCATCTTCCAACTCCTTAGGTCGTGGACGACGTAAAGCCTTGTTAGGTCGCTGGCGACTTACGTTAATAGTAGACTGCGCTACATCACCTACAATATGTGGTTCTACTGCATTGTTTTATTTTGTCTCTGTTGTATGTATTGTTAGTCCGTGAGATGTTGGCTTTGATGAAAACAACCTTAGAATAGATTATAAAATATAAATACTAACATTATAAGTTTAGATAAATATGTATATGCAGGATTTAACCATGCAGGTACCAAGAATGAAAATTGTACAGTATAGAGATTCAAGATATCAATATTGAAGACTCATGAGGATCAAGATTATCAAGAGTTCAAGAATTGAAGTAATTTATTCTTTAATTAGAAATTTTGTTAAAAATCGTAGAAAAGCACTGACATCTTAAAATCCAATTTATTCGTGGAATGGAATCCACTTCGAGCCTGTTAAAGGGATGGATTCCTAAGTAGGATGGAACTAACGAAAAATGTAGTGGAACATTGTTTTGTATCCACTAATTTTAATTCAAATGATTTTACAAAATTATCTTGTTTTCAAAATGATTTCAAAACTTTCCTTTTAAAAGATTCAAAACCCCCTATCCTGATTTTAAATAATTTTAGCCTCAAAATTATGTTTAATTTCAAAGTCAAATTACTCCTGTTTTTAAACTATCTTTTAATATAATATATTTAACTTTTAAATATTTATACATAAGATTTAAATATAAAATTATAGTTAAATTCTATATATATTATTCTCTATATTTACTTATGAATTATAACTATAGCCAAGTATATTTATAAAGTTTTAAATAGTTTTAATATAAGATAAAGGTTATTTTCAAATAAAATCAAATCATCAAAAATTGCTTTGGGATGTCGATATGCCTATGGTGACTATGTCGACATGGTGTCAGTTGAGTTCAAAATTTAAATTTCAAAAGAAGTGTCTATTCGCCATAACTCTTCACTAATGGACATGGCTGTTGTTCTTTTATAAATAAGGGTTAGTTTCAACGAATTTTATATCAGATTTTCTGGTTTTTCACTCCTCTTCTTCTTCCACATTTCTTAATACATATTCTTACCATCACTCTGCCGAAATCAATATTGAATCAAACTCGATCTTTTCTAGTTTGATTCTCTATCACTATCTCAACAAGGTCCTCAGTACTATGCAGAGTTATAGGCTTCTTTGTAATCTATTAAGTGAGAAAAGGTGTGATTGTGGCCTTGAAAATCAATCAAGCGAGATAAGGTGTGATTGTAGCCTTGGTAAATCAATTGGGTAAACTTGTGGCCCGAAAATCAAGTATCTCTACCCAGAGGATTGTGATTCTGGAGGGTGTACCTCGTAGCCTTGAAATCGAGGGTGTAATTGTACAATTGATTTTGAAAGGAAATCCGTACTTGTGTTGCGGGACTGGATGTTGGGTAACTCCGAACCAGTATAAAATCCGATGTGTTCTTTCCTTTATTGATTTTACTTTATTTCTGCATTTGTGTTTGTTTCTGTGATCATATCTGTGTCTGTATATTGCGTAGGTCTGTGTTCAATCCAACATAAATTCAAAAATATTTAGTAATTCTTTATAAACACTATTCATCCCCCTCTAGTGTTAATCCTAACCTTAAGATCCATAATCCGCATTTCTTTCAATTGGTATCAGAGCGAGGTTTTCAAAGTTTCATAATCTGATTTTTGAAAAAGTTTTTAAAATGGCTATATTTGTTAATACTATTTTAGAAATATTGAAATCATCATTGTTTCATGAGTCTGCATATAATCAATATTCAAATTCAAGTTATCTACCAAAATTGTTTGATGTGTAGGAATCATGCTTTATGGCTGCTGAGGAATCAATACACAACGGATAAATTGTGCAGATCAGAAAGAACAAATGGATACTTGATAGTGGGTGTTCTAGACACATGACTGGCAATCCAAATATGCTGAATGATATTATATACAAAGACGGAGGACTGGTTAACTTTGGAGACAATTCAAAAGGACATGTGATTGGCATCGGCAATGTCGGTAACTCTAAAACTCCTATTATTACTAATGTTTTGCTAGTAAAGAATCTAAAACATAATCTGCTAAGTATAAGCCAACTCTGCGATAAAGGATATAAAATTAAATTTGAAAAGATAAATGTCACATCGAAGATAATAATGCAACCATAATATTTGAGGGAGTCAGGAAAAAGAATATTTATATTCTTAGTATGAAAGTTTCAAATGATAACCTGTGTCTGTTGGCAAATACAAGTGACCCTTGGATTTGGCATAAAAGATTTGGGCATTTGAATTTCAAACTCTTATCTAGGCTGTCAAAACATGATCTAGTAAGAGGTCTCCCTAAAATGAATTTTAAAGCAGACAGTTTATGTGATGCATGTCAATTAGGAAAACTTAGAAAAGTTCCTTTAAATTAAAAGATATGATTTCAACTTCAAAACCTCTTGAATTACTTCATCTTGATTTATTTGGTCCATCTCAAATTCTGTTAATAAATCATAGTAAATATGTTTCTGTAATTGTAGATGATTATTCTAGATTTACATGGACAATATTTTTGAAACATAAAAGTGATACTTTTGAATGTTTTAAGACCTTTTCAAAAAGAATTCAAAATCAATTTTCTCTAAAAATTACAACTATTCGAAGTGATCTCGGTAGTGAATTTGGAAATGAAAAGTTTTAGGAATTCTGCAATAAAAAGAGAATAACTCATAAATTTTCATTTCCAAGAACTCCACAACAAAATGGAGTAGTAGAACGTAAAAATAGGACGATTCAAGAGTATGCGAGAACTATGCTTTCAGATAGTAATTTACCAAAGGATTTTTGGGCAGAAGCAGTTGCTACCGCCTGTTATATTTTAAATAGAATTTTAATTAGACCTCTAACTGATAAGACATTTTATGAACTTCTTTATTCGAAACCTAAGGTATCTTATTTCAGAATTTTTGGAAGTAAATGCTTTATTTTAAATACAAAAGATAATTTAAATAAATTTGATCCTAAATCCGACAAAGGAATCTCTATCGGATACTCTAATAGGAGTAAAGCGTAGGAGTGTTTAATTTAAAAACTAACATCATTGAAGAAACAATGCATGTTTCATTTGATGAAAATTTCAAAATTTTTGAAGATACAAATGATGAAGAGGATTTAATCACTCAAAATCAAGAATCAATTGAAACTAATAATGAAATTAATCATCCTAATAATAGGACTAAACTTTTAAAAGATCATCCTATAGAAAATATACTAGGAGATATGCAGTCTGTTGCTAAAACTAGAAATCAACTAAGTCAAATGAGTAATGTAGCTTTTATATCAACTATTGAACCCAAAAATCCAAAAGAAGCATCAATTGATGATTCATGGATTTTGGCTATGTAAGAAGAATTAAATCAATTTACTAGAAATGATGTTTGGGAACTTGTTCCTAGACCTGAAAATAAAACTATAATTGGAACTAAATGGGTTTATAAAAATAAAATGAATGAACAAGGAGAGGTAGTTAGAAATAAAGCTCGATTAGTCGCTGTTAACTCCTCAATTCATGACTCGACGACCTAAGGATGTAAGCGACCGAAGGAATTAAAGTGTGAACAAGCTAACAGCGACCTAAAGTTATAACGACCTAAAACCCCAAGCGACCTAACGACCTAACCTGTTAAAGGACTCAACGTCCTATAACTTAACGGCTAAAGGCTCTGGTGATTCCATGAGGGGTGCGACCTAGCGACCCAACCGCTTAAGCGAGTCAGCGACCTAACTGCTTAAGCGACCTAGCGACCTAACTGCTTAAGCGAGTTAGCAACCTGAAGAATGAGCGAGTTAACATGGATGCTCGACCTAACAAGTTAGCGACCTAAAGACCCCTAATGACCTAAGAACCTAACGACCTAACGGGTTAAGACAGTATGAGGCCGCATGCATGCTACTTCTTCATTAGGTCTCCCACGACCTAAATAGACCGAGGTAACTCCATAAGCCGTAACTTCTTATGCCGCTTCTCTTCTAGGTCGCTACGACCTACCAGTTTGTTCAAGAGATTAAGTCCAACCTTGTTAGACCGTAGCCCACATCCCTTAGGTCGTTCATGACCTACGACCTACCCTTAGGTCGCTCACGACCTATGCCTTGTTCATAAATTTTCTATAAATACCGTGCCTACACCACCGAAGAGAGGACCTTTTGGCTCATTTCTGGAACGCCTATACTCTGCTGATTTCTCGACTCATCCGACACTTCAAACACGAAAGATACTTCAACGAACTTCAAAGAAGAGATCCCTTACATTCAACATGGATTTGAAGAATTCTTCTACATTGGAGTTCTAGGTAATTGTCTAAGTGGCGTTGTAATTGAAGATTGTTGTAAAGTTGTAATCGATTCAGCAATAAAGAAGATTAAAGTGGACGTAAGCTTAACTTGAAGCCGAACCACTATAAAACTGTTGTCTCTTTATTGTTTTTTCTGTAATTCCTGCTTGTTTCTAATTCCCGTATTGACGGGTGGTGCTTTCACTTTATCTCCACTTTATGCCGGGATATTAGCGTTCAATTTTATCGTTAACAGTCGCTCAAGGTTATTGTCAAGAAGAAGGAATAGATTTTGATGAAACCTTTGCTCCCATAGCAAGATTGGAAGCCATGAGGATTCTACTTGCTTTCACAAATCATAATAATTTCAAATTATTTCAAATGGATGTTAAAAGTGTCTTTTTAAATGGATTTGTAAAAGAAGAAGTATATGTTGAACAACCACCACTTTTTGAAAATGATAAATTACCAAATCATGTTTACAAACTTAAGAAAGCATTATATGGTCTAAAACAAGCGCCTAAAGCCTGGTATGATAGACTAAGATCTTACTTATTGCAATCAAATTTGAAATTGGTAAAGTAGATAATACTCTTTTTATTAAAAGAAATGAAAATGATATTCAACTAGTACAAGTTTACGTAGATGATATCATTTTTGGATCAACTAATTTTGAAATGAATAAAGAATTTTTTGAAATAATGACAAAAGAGTTTGAGATGAGTCATATGGGTGAATTAAATTTCATTTTAGGATTACAAATAAAATAATTAGATAATTATGGTATCTTTATTAGTCAAGAAAAATATGATAAAGACTTAATTAGTAAATTTGGTTTGACTACTGCGAGTGGAAAACCCACTCTCATGGCAACCAATGAGTACCTTAGTAAAGAAGATCTCTCGAAAGATGTAGATCAAAAATTATATAGAGGAATGATCACTACTCTATATTACTGCCGATAGACCTGATATCATGCATAGTGTTTGTCTTTGTGCCAGATATCAATCGCAACCTAAAGAGACCCACTTAAAAGATGTAAAACGAATCATAAGATATGTTAAACACACATCTGATTATGGTTTATTTTACCCTAAAAATGATTCTTTTGGCTTAATATCTTACTGTGATCCTGACTATGCTGGTTGTAAATCAGACCGAAAAAGTACAAGTGGGACTTGTCACTTTTTAGGGCATTCTCTGGTTTCTTGGCTTAGTAAAAGCAAAACATAGCTTCTTTATCAACAACTAAAGTAGAGTATATTTCTGCTTCTTTGGCTCGTTCTCAAGTAATATATATGCAAAAAACTTTAGAAGATTTTGGTTTAAAATTTTCAAAATCACCAATTTATTATGACAATACGAGTGCGATAAATTTATCCAAAAATACTACTCAACACGCTCGAACTAAACATATTGATATCAAACATCATTTTCTCAGAGATAATATAAGTAAGGAAGTAGTTATTCTCGATTATATCAATTCTGAAAATCAAATTGCTGATATTTTAACAAAACCTTTACATGAATCAATTTTTACTAAATTAAGAAGAGAATTAAGTATTTGTTCTATAACTGGAATATAAAATATAAATAACAAGTATAGTTAATAATTAATATTAAAGTCAAATAGTAAAAATAAAAAGGACCATGTCGGCATCCCCCATATACCCATGTCGACATACAACGTTTTTAAAATTTGAAATTTTTCCCTCCAAAACTCAAAATAATTGGTTATATATTCTTTAAATTTTCGAAATTTTATTCATCCTTTCTGTTATCTCTCTGTTCTTCTCTCTGAAATCAAATAATCAATGGCCTCCTCTTCCAAATCAAACATAAAATCAAATTTTTCGTTCCCCTCTCCTATGTCTGGTCCATTTCAACGTACTACTCTTGCTCGTATGACTAAAATAGAAGACTCTCTGAAGGATGCACTTCAGATGATGACTGAAATTCAAGTGATTCAACTCCGTATGGAAAAGGAACAAGAGAAGCAAGGCAAGATTCTTAGGAATTTGCAAAAATTTATAATGGATAATCAAGCCACCCCTATCTTGATTGATGAAGATTCTTCACTCAATCAAGAGGCCAGCGAAGAAGAAGAAGAAGAACCCACGTAAGAAGCGCACGTGGAGGATGATGACAAAGTCGTGTGTGTTGGAGAAGTGTGTTTTGACAAGAATGGGAATCTTGTCGAACAACGTGGAAATTTCTGTTCCCACTATCCAAACCGTTCGATTCATAGATCTCCTATGTTTAAAAACACACATTAGTTTCTTCTCTTTCTTTACCATTGTTGTTTATTCCTTCTTACGTTTACAACGAAAAATGTACATACAACTATATGATTAACAAATTAATTGTGTTCTTATATGTGTTCTTCTTATTAATACATATAACTATACGGTTATTATATACTTAAGATAGTTAGAAGCTTAGGATTAGATTTATTATTAGATTTAAGTGTTGATTATTTATGATAACACTATCATTATAATCACATAGAATATTAGAATTAGGGAGAGTTATATAGTTTGGAGTTATAAGGTTTAGAGTTTGTTTTTGTTGATGACAAAGGGGAGAAATATAAAATAGGGTAATTAGGCATAGATTAAGGGGGAGTTATTAGTTTTAGGGGGAGTTATTAAGATAGGAATAAATATTTTTTAAACAAAGGTTGTCATCATCAAAAAGGGGGAGATTGTTAGTCCGTGAGATGATGGTTTTGATGACAACAACCTTAGAATAGATTATAAAATATAAATACTAACATTATAAGTTTAGATAAATATGTATATGCAGGATTTAACCATGCAGGTACCAAGAATGAAGACTGTACAGTATAGAGATTCAAGATATCAAGATTGAAGAATCATGAGTATCAAGATTATCAATAGTTCAAGAACTAAAGTAATTTATTCTTTAATTAGAAATTTTGTTAAAACTCATAGAAAAGCACTGGCATCTTAAAATCCAATTTATTCAAGGAATGGAATCCACTTCGAGCCTGTTAAAGGGATGGAACCCTAAGTAGGATGGAACCTACGAAAAATCTAATGGAACATTGTTTTGTATCCACTAATTTTAATTCAAACGATTTTACAAAATTATCATGTTTTCAAAATGATTTCAAAACTTTCCTTTTAAAGATTCAAAACCCTCTATCCTGATTTTAAATAATTTTAGCCTCAAAATTATCTTTAATTTCAATGTCAAATTACTCCTGTTTTTAAACTATCTTTTAATATAATATATTTACTTTTAAATATTTATACTTAAGATTTAAATATAAAATTATAGTTAAATTCTATATATATTATTCTCTATATTTACTTATGAATTATAACTATAGTCAAGTATATTTATAAAGTTTTAAATAGTTTTAATATAAGATAAAGGTTATTTTCAAAGAAAATCAAATCATCAAAAATTGCTTTGGGATGTGGACATGCCTATGGTGACCATGTCGACATGGTGTCAGTTGAGTTCAAAATTTAAATTTCAAAAGAAGTGTCTATTCGCCATAACTCTTCACGAATGGACATGGTTGTTGTTCTTCTATAAATACGGGTTAGTTTCAACGAATTTTATATCAGATTTTCTGGTTTTTCACTCCTCTTCTTCTTCTTCCACATTTCTTAATACATATTCTTACCATTACTCTGTCGAAATCAACATTGAACGAAACTCGATCTTATCTAGTTTGATTCTCTATCACTATCTCGAGAAGGTTCTTAGTGCTATTCAGTGTTATATGCTTCTTTGTAATCTATTATGTGAGAAAAGGTGTGATTGTGGCCTTGAAAATCAATCAAGCGGGATAAGGTGTGATTGTAGCCTTGGTAAATCAATTAGGTAAACTTGTGGCCCGGAAATCAAGTATCTCTACCCAGAGGATTGTGATTCTGGCGGGTGTACCTCGTAGCCTTGAAATCGAGGGTGTAATTGTATAATTGCTTTTGAAAGGAAATCCGTACTTGTGTTGCGGGACTGGACGTAGGGTAACTACGAACCAGTATAAAATCCAGTGTGTTCTTTCCTTTATTGCTTTTACTTTATTTCTGCATTTGTGTTTGTTTCTGTGATCATATCTGTGTCTGTATATTGTGTACATCCGTGTTCAATTCAACATAAATTCAAAAAAATTTAGTAATTCTTTATAAACACTATTCACCCCCCCTCTAGTGTTAATCCTAGCCTTAAGATTTGTAATCCGCTTTTCTTTCATGTTTAACTTTGATTAATGTTGTTAAAGTATAATCAAATGCATAGTGTAAACAGCTTCATGAACTGTTTATTTGATTATTATATTTTGTCATTCCGTTGCGACATTCTATGTTTGTTTTCTTTGTTTCCTTATTTTATTTAATTATCCCATTGATTATCTCTGCTTCGAATTGTTTCGAGTTGTACATGTGTGGTTTACTGTCGACTTAAACCTCTCGAAATGCGGGTCGTCACAGTTGGTATCAGAGCTTTGGTTTAGCGATAACCTTAGTTTTGTAGGGGTTAGACTCATTATAGACAGGGTTTGCAATACCCCACAATGAGTCTAAGTGCATTTATATTTTAAAGCGCGTATTTGTTAGTGTTATAAAATGTTTTATATATTGTGTTTAATTATCTAATGAGTTGTTTATCGATTCTGGTTAGTGTGTGGAATGCTACGTTATCGATAGGTATTTCTAAACACTTAAACAAGGCAAGTAACATAATATTGTTTTAAAATAAGGTAAATGAAATAATTTTACCTACATTATTTTTTATATATATAAAGAAATAATCTTCCATAAATAACCATATAGGTTCATGAATACAAATTTATATAGGGATGTTTGTTGTTAGGAGATGATAATATTAAGTTATTATTAATTATTGGTTGAATTAAACTAAATATGAATACTTTGTGAACGCTACTTCATAAAGCGTTCGATAACTGGATTTAATTGAAATCTAATTACAATGAGAATTGTTTGCAATAGTAAAGATGCAAATTATTGAAATGTTTTCATAATAAGGTAATGGAATTCTATGAGTATACATATAATATAACTTATAAATAGAAATGATTTAAAAGTTGAGAATTTTTGAATTTAAAATCTCATTGATTTTCAAAATAAAAAAATTCAAAGTTTCCAAAAATAACGTTAATATTATTTTAGAAGTGATTTTGAATAGAAAAATATTTTAAAAAGAACTTTGAAAGAATTAAAAGCATTGAACTCGCTTTAGTCCCTAGAAAATAATTCTAAAGGTGACCGCGAGATCATCAACGTTCATTTTTGAGTTTTTCAGTGAGAATTACTACTACAAGAAATTTTATTCTGGTTAAAACAAAGTTATTTAGATTTTTAAGGGTATAATTTGATATATAAAATATGTAGATATTATTTCGAAGTGATTTGAAATGTAAAAATCAGGTGTTCGAATTTTGAGATTTTCAGCTAAGCAAAGTTCATAATATGATCCATGTGAGTTTTAAAGGTATTTGTACTTGTTTGGTAAAGTTTTAAAGTGTTTGAACTTGTGTATAAAAGGTTTGGAAAATAAATAAAAATAAACATGTCGCGTTTTGGTAGCTCGCGATTTCATGACCTAAAACTTCAAACAGACGTGTAGGATTCAATATAAGTTGGAATTCCTTGAAACAAGATTTTTTCGGACCATTAAAATCATAGTTTTCGTATGTAAGTGAAAAATCAAGATTTCATTTAGTAAAACTCAAGATATGCCCAAATCAAATTTTCAGAACCGTTACGTTTTGGTAGTTCGTAAATTATATAATTTTCGACTATCATATAGTGAATAAATATGTTTGGAAGTTTGTTTAATAATTTAGGTAAGTAAAACGAAATCTGAATTAGTATATACTCTTTTGGATACGAAATTATTATATTAATTTGAATTAGAATTAAGGAATGTCTATTCACTTAAGTAAATATGGCAAGATATAATTTAAACTTTATGTTTTAAATATGAAATGAATTGATTTTAAAATAAATTGAATATGAAGTGAATAGGTTATAAAACCAAGTGTGAAAATATTGACTTAACTAATATGAGTTTATGGATGCTTACAAGCTTAAGTAGTTAGTTATGAAATAAAAATCTAACTTTATTTTAAGTTGAAACGAATTTAAACTGAGAATTTGAGTAATTAAATCCTAATTCTTTTGAAATTGTTTTCTAAGATTTTGAAAAATATATTAGTATGATTTAAAAATATTTATGAACAGAAGTGTTTCAAAAGAATTTTAAAAGGAAATAAGTCCCGTACTCCTTTATTATGTCGCTGGAAAATAATTTCGGTGATGAAGGCCGCATCCTCAACATTCATTTACGAGTCTCAAAGTGGGTGAGGCCACTTACTAGCTTTGCTACACATTTGATTCGAAAACAGATTTTTGATTTAGAATTTCTGAATGTGATTTGATGTATATAAAAGATATGAGTATATTTATTATTTCAAAATGATTTGGAAAGAAACCCGGAGTTTTAATTCTCTGTAAATTAAAAGTTTTCGCTTATTGAAATGAGATGAATTAATGAAATGATTTTTATAAATGGTCCAGAAATGGAATTATATGAAATGTGTTAAACATAAGTGAAATATTGAATGTGAGTAAAATAAGATGAATATTATTTGTTGAATGGTTTCTTTTGCTGAAAATCATTGTTATAACCGTTTTTGGTTGCATATGATTGTTATGTTTTGTTTTAGTGCTTTTGCATATGATTCGAATTAAGAATACATGTTATATAGTTCTATTAAACTCATGCATGTTTTCTATATCTTATATAACTGACCAATATTCAAAATTGAGTTGAGATAGTTACATATGAAGACCGTTTGGATGTATATGTGATTCGACATGCTTTTGCTTGCTTAACATGAGCAAAATCGTTCACATTAATAATAATACTTCTATATTCTTTCCTATGGGATGCCACATCACTGAGATGAGATCTATATTTGTGATATATGTGTGTATTGTAAATTTTTCCAATTGAGCCGTGCAAAGAAGACGTCGCCAAAATTTTCTGTAAATTCGGCTATTAGAAAAAATTTAAGACTTTAAAATTTTATAACTTGTTTTAAAATAAGCCGGTATCAGAGTGGCGCAGTGGAAGTGTGGTAAAGGTTCTGCAAATAAGATTTTAAAGTTCTGTAAGTTGATTGTTTTGAGCAAATATATCTAATGTTAGATTCCTTACTTAGTTCTCTTTCAGGGACGAAAAGTTTTGAGCGGGGGAGATTGTAACGACCCGTATTTTTAGCTATTTAAAAATATTTAATTTTAATATGATTATTGAATAAGAATGGTTAAAAATAAATTTTTGAGTTTTATTTATGTAGCTTATTTAATATGAATTTGAATTTAATGTAAGAAATCGGTTGTATAAAAATTTGAACTTTCATTTTATATATAAAATGAAAGTTGAGATACAAATTTGAATGCAAGTTATTGATTATGATTTTAATTTTATAAAGTGGGTAATAGTTGTTTATAAATAGAATTCACTTAAAAACTGGATGTTTTGAAAATTTTCATTCATAAGCGAAGTAAATGAAAATTTACAAGTTTATGTTAAGCAGCGTCATTTATATTAAGGTATTTTGATTTGAATAAGAATGATTTGAAATCCTATTTAAATTTTATTTATACACGAATGAGGATAGTGAACTTCTAAAATCGAATTAAAAAAATTATTTGATTTTAAAACAACCCATTATAATTAACGCATCGAAATCCATAATAGTGGCCTATTATATGCTGTCGAATTTCGTGGCGGTTGGATGTATCGTTTAGTCGTGCGAGTTAGAAATGCGTAGAAATTTATTAAAGGAATTTAAGTTAAAATAATTTGATTTTGAAAAGCTATTTTGTTAATATGATGGAATTGGCTTCCGTTATATGTTCCATTGTGTTTTGAATAGGGGTATAACATATAGAATGACAAGCGGCATGCTTCGTTTGGAGTTCAAAATTTCACGGATGTATAGTACCATGAAAATTTCCTATAAATAGACCTTTCATTCATAACCCTAGCTTCTATAAGAAACGGCCGTCCTTTTATTTTTAATGGCAATAAATTTATGTTCCTTCCTCCCTGATTTATCTTTATCCATTAATTCTTACGCCTCGGCTTCAACATGGAAGGTGTAGAGCTCAATCTCCTCTACACATCTAACGGTTGGATCATTGAATCGACAACGACGGCAACAACAAATCATCCCACGTTCGTCAGAAGCCATATAGGCTTTGCGATCTCGATTCGCATGCGTGCGGTCATGGAGGCGAGGCTGTTGTGTGGAAGCGCATAGGGTGGTCGGTGGCGGCTCGGTAGTCGGTCAGGCGCGATTGATCGAAGTATAAAAAACGAACGTGTGAGCCTGGATGGAAGCGCGCTTGAAGTAGCTGGGAAAAAAGGTTTATTTTAAATTTAAGTTAATTAATTTTTCTACCTTTAATTTAATGATAATAAAAATTAATAAATCCATTTCTCGTACGAGATTGGATTCGAGTGAAACAAGTTGCGTTGGATTCGTATCGAATTTGTCTATGACATAGAGATAGATTTGAATTTATTTGACTTTGAAAATTTTTGATTTCAAATAAAGGTGAGTGTTTCAAACTGCTCATGAAATACTAAAATATTCTAATGTTAGCTAAATTGAAATCATGAAGTGATTTATTTTTATGACTGTTGTTTGACAATTTAACTAATATTCAAATTGACATATGGTTTGAAATGATAGGAATTCAAATTGACAGTTAAATTGAAATTGAAATTAAACTGCTAATTAAACACCCGATATTGATAACTAGTTAACTGTTGTGATATATTGATTGTTTTAGATGTTGATTGTGATGGATGACTATTGGTTGATATTTTGGATGATTGGATGTTTATTTATTTTATATATATCTTGTTATCATCCTGTATATTGTTTAACAGCATATAAACTGTTATTTGAATTATATTCGAATAAATTAAGAAATAGATTGAAATGATACATACCTATGACACTTTGATTTGGATTGAAATGATATATCCATCCCTACAATTGAAAGTGAAATAACTGATCACCTGGCCGTAGGATAGAAAATTGGATACGGACATCAGATTAGTTAAATTAAATGATTTAAATTCTTGAATTTGAATCTATTTAAATGATTTTGTTTTAAAGAAATAAAAATCGATATAAGGACTAAATTATTTTCAAATTTAAGCTTTGAAATTTTGAAGGTGAAATTTGTAAAAGAAATTCTTTAAAGAGTTTATTTTGGAATTTGAAGTTGTAATTGATATACTACTTGAATTATGGGATTGAATTGCGGTAAAGGTTTAAACTTTATTCGAACTTTGAAAATTTATCTTGCATAAAGTAATTTAGATTGGTATTTCAAATTTAGGCTTGGAATTGAAATATTCTAAATTGAATTAATTTAAAGAGTTGAATCTAAATTCGAACATTGAAGTTTATAGGATTAAAGTGATTTTAAATCGGTATTTTAGGACAGGACTTGAAATCTATATAAATTGAAATGGTTTAAAATGAGAATTGAATTGAAACTTAAGCCATTGAATTGAGCGTTGAATCGAATTTGAAGTTAATTCAAATCGAAATCGAAGTTGATTTGAATTGAAATCAATATTGGAGTTGATTTGAATTGAAATTAATACTGAGTCGATTTGAATTGATTTGAGATTGAAGATGATTTGAATTGGAAGATCCGAAAGTGAATCAGCTTGATTGAAATTTGGACCTGAGTCTAGATTTATTGGAAATGGAAAGAAACCTTTTTAAAGTTGAAACTATATTCACTATAAACTATTTTACTATACACTATTTTAAAATTCATCTTTTTAAATTTCCCAATTATTTAAATTTTCAAACCATTTTAATATATAACACATTTTCAATACTCAAACTATTTTATATCAAACTTTTTTCAATGTCCAAACTATGTGAACTATTTAGTTATTTAAATTATCAAATTATTTTCAAAATTCAAGCTATTTAAGGTTGGAAATGTAATGTTAAATAATTGATTTAAAATGTGAATTGTAACAACCAGGCATTTTCAACCATTCGCATCCATTATAAGTGTATAGGTAGACACTCATGCCGGAATTGAATTGCTCAAAATACCGCGTTGTAAATAAAAATTTGGCAAATCTCAGAATATACAGTAAATAAAAATCGCAGATCACAGACACAGAGTAATAATAATGCAGCGGAAGTAAAAGAGATAGTAGTTCATGAAGCTACTATATAAATATATCAGAGTTACATAAGATACAACAGAAGAAATAAAGTACAAAGGAAGTCTCACTACATAGAAGTCTACTAATACAAGAGATGAACGGAACAACAGACTGCAAAAGATAAACTTGACAAGTAGATAATCTCCAGCGATTTCAATCTCCAGAAAGTGGAAATCCAAATCTGTGAATAACTCAGGCTGACCCGAGCGTAAATAAAAATACAAACACTCGAGTCAGGACATATATACTTATACGATGTAAACCAACTCAAGTGAACTGTAGTAAAGGTAAAAGTAACTTAAAAGATGCTTGGGACCGCCCATCCTCTAAGGATCCGTTAAACTATTTACTATGTAGGAATATACGCTATATACGGTAGTGTCTAATCAGTAAAGTATAATCATATAGAAAATAGCATTAAGGGGACGGTGAACCTTAACGCGGTCGGATCTTTAAAACCAAAGTCGTAGTGGGCTCGATATAAGGGGATGACACGACACGCGAGGCAATGGCAGGGTGGATACACCGTTTGCACTCCCGGACCGGTGGTGACGGCAAGCCAGCAGCTTCCTTCCACCTTGAACAATACTCCCGAATCAAAGTGGCGCCACGTATCGAATCACAAAAGTAATAGAATGGTTTCCGATGGAGCATGCTCGATGAAAGGGTGCGATCCTTTGTGTAGTCCGGTATAGCTCCTGTTTTAGTCATTTATGCCAACTCCCGGGAGTTGGGTCCACGTAATATACCTCGAGAACGTCGCCACCATCCTACTTCATTCTGGAATCTCCACCGCGTACACAGTTGTTAAAGTGGTTTTCGGTATTGGCCGGCTATAAGACAATATCCGATCTCGGTCTCTTTAACAACCAATCGTTATTATAACCCGTAGTTATAACTTTTAAAACAATATTTATACTTCAAAATAAAATATCAATTCAACCCAAATCTTTATCAAAATAAAGATTAAATCATTTCCAACCCATTTTAATATATCATCATATCATACCTTTCAATTCAAATATTTATCAAAATAAATATCAAGTCATTTCTAACCATTTAAATATATTAAATTATCATATCCTTTCAAAACTTCCTTTCAAAACATTTTAATATATCATAATATCATAACTTTTCAAAGCTTCATTTCCAAAATATCTTATGTTTCAGAACTTCTTTTCAAATCATTTTAATATCAAAATGTCATATCTTTCAAAACACCATTTTTCAAATCATTTTAGTATATCAAAATATCATATCTTTTCAAAACCACATTTCAAATCATTTTAATATATCAAAATAGGTATATTTTTCAAAACCACATTTCAAATCATTTTAATATATCAAAATAGGTATATTTTTCAAAACCACATTTCAAATCATTTCAATATACCAAAATATCATATCTTTCAGTACTACATTTCAAATCATTTTAATATATCAAAATATCATATCTTTTCGAAACCACATTTCAATCATTTTAATATATCAAATAGTTATATTTCAAAACAAATTACTTCATTTCAAATCATAAAATGAAATTATTACATTTAATAATTAAATTATTAAATTCCAAAAATTTAAAATTTTGAATGTTCATTTATGCACTTAAATTTATTAAAACAATGTAAATTCAAGTTTCGCAGCATTTGGAAAATGCTACAGAAAGTTACATTTAAAACAATTCAATTTAACAAAAGACAACATTTAAAATGTTGTAATAGGGTTAACTTAAATTCCAAATAAACTTAGTTAAATTCAAAAATTATAGCACCTACAAAATTGCTATAATAGTTTTTAATTCAATTTAGCTTTTTAGTTCATTATCGTCAACTACAGCATTTACAAATACTGTAATATCATTTACATTGTAATTAATAGCATTTCGAAAATGCAGTCAATTAACTCCAAATATTCAATAAAATTTCTCAACCAATTATTTTTTTATTTAAACATTTTTAACTCATAAAATCATACATTTTCACATTTATAAACATCATTTAATTTTCCTCAAGTTCATGATTTTATAAAATTAAACTTCCATTCAAAAATTAAGATTTAATAATAATTCACTTATTAAATTGCAATGTTCAATTTTAAATTCATTGCATTAGATTTCAACTTAACACTTAAGTTCAAATTCTCGAATATAACTTAGTTTTATTTTTATTTACTTAACTAAAAGTTCACTTTTAAGTCAATTTCATAAATTTCCAATTTAGTTATATTTCAAAATTTCAACTTAAAGTATTCATTTATTTCACATTTCAACTTTATTAAAAATCATTAATATGATATAAAATCACTTTGAATTCATTTAAATTCAAATTATCATAAATTTATCATAATTTCATATTCAATTTAATTTCCAATTATAATTTATCAAATTTTCCAAAATAACTTACGTTCAAAATTTCCCAACTTTTCATTAATTTATTTTTACTTACAATTATTCAGAAAATCAATAATATTTTACAAAAATCCTTTTTAATTAGATTTAAATCAAAAAGTTTTAATATTTACATTTCTAAAAAAATTAAAAAAAACATATATTAACTATGGGTCTGTATATAATTTTCTACACTAGGAAAAGTGATACGGGTAATATATCATTTCAACCCGTAATTTACAAAGAAAATCCGGGTTTTATCATTTCAAACCCGCAGTCCCAAATAAATGAAATAAATTGAAAATCATTCAGGCCTATCATTTCAGCCCATAACAATTTTCCCTTATTCTAAAGTCCGTTCGGGTATGTATCATTTCAACCCATAGTGATTTCTAATTTACAGGGAACTTGCAGTGTGATGAACAGATAAAATAAACAGAATAGCATGAAATAACAGTAACATATAATATAATAAGTTTAATAACAGGTGTGAACATCATATGATAATAATATAAGCAGTTATAACATGATCATATAGTTCTACAGATTCACAGGGTGTCAATTTACTACTTATATAAGTACATAATGTCTGGTGAGAAATACTCACATGTATTTGATGGAGATTACAACCAAAGCACACAACACAGAAACTACGAAGGCACGACAACTCGAATATGATTTGAGAATGGGAGAGCCAAAGATTAATTCCTTGAACAAATTCAAACAAACAAGTATAAACAACACATAAGTTTCAACACAAGATACCATTAAACAATGCTAGAATTGGATGCATAAAACAAAGCCAAAGTGTTTGCACTTGCTTTCTACCATCTATGCTTCAGCTATGATCTGAAATGGCATGGCTACAGCATGGTTTTAGATCAGGTTTGGGTTCCTAAAGGTCGGCCATAGCATGGGAAAATGATGGAGCAAAGGTTTGTGAGCATGAAACAACAACAACAAGGCAACGCAATGTTCTCAAGGCACTAAAGGTCATGGCCAAGGCACTTCAAATCATGGACAGTCTTCAAGTGGTCAACTACAGGTGTGGCAGAGGTGTATGTGTCAGGAAAAGGCTGGTGGTGGTGGTGTATGGGTCGGCCTAACCTAGAGAAAGTGGTGCAACATTTGGTGATGTAGAAACTACCAATACAAGGCAAAAGCATGGGTTCAAGGCCACTACAAGGCTCGGGCAAGGCATGGAGGGGCATGGCCATGGCTCAGGGGGTCAGGTGGTGATGTGACATGATGTGTTAGGTCTGGAACAGGAGGTGGTATATGGTCGGCCATGTGGTGGAGAGAGGTGATAGAAGGTGGATGGCTCGGCTTGTATGCATATAGGTGATGTTGGTTCACTTTAAGGTGGATTTTCTTCACATAGGGGCTCGACTATGGCATGGGAAGGTGCTGGAGGTGCTGTTGGTCAGAAGGGATGGTGGTGGTGGTCCCAAGGTGGTGGGTGTGGTGCTGGCCGATCCAATGTAGATGAAGAAGCAAGTGCAAGTCGCATTAAAACAAGAGAAAACATGAAAAAAAAGAAAGAGTTTTTACCAAAATTTTTGCAAAATGATGGAGGCCGGCTATTTTTTTGAGATTGAGGAGTTCTTATACGGAATGGAATGAGAAATAATCAGCTGATAGGAAGAATGAAGTTGGCCAAACCATAATGAATGCATGAGTTAGAAAACAAAGAGGTGGAAAACCCAAAAGTCTTAAGCAAATCAAGAGTCGCAACCTTTCAAATTTCTTTTATTCATTTTGAAATTTATAAATACTTATAAAACTGATAAATAAGGATAACAACTCAGAAATGAAAATAAATATATAAAACGAATAATTAAATTTTAATTTAAATAGAATTTAAATTAAGAAAATGGCTTAAAATTGCAAACTAGGCTTTTAAATTAGAAATAGATTCAAATTAACTTTAGAAAACCTTTATGGAATTGTAAAATATTTATAACAAATAAAATAACATAAAATAAAAATGCATTCACAAAATAAAAAAAAATTATTAAATATAATTTATATGAAGAAAATAGCAGAAAATTAGAAGCAACCTTTAAAAATAGGAAATAAATACAGTAAATTTTGAAAAAATTCTATTGTCATTTTAAAAATATTTAAAGTCAAAATATACATAATAAAACATAAATATACAAATTAGAATAATACATATCAAGTAAAATATCATTTATAAAATTTGAAACAATAAATATTGTTTAATAACCCTATATACACCCAATATTGTAAAGGGTGTAACTTTCACAATTTAAATCCAATTTCAACGAAATGAAAAACGGTATTCATGATATTAAATCTATTTTCATAATAAAAGATAAAATTTAAGATTTAAAATGATTTTAATTTTAATTTTAAAAGTCAAAGTTTAAACAGTGTGAGTAGAAATTCACCTTTCAGTAAAATATTCAAATTATACTAGTTTGAACCATAAATCACTTAATAATCATCATTTATATTTAAAAATGAAATGTTTGAAATAAAAAAAATAATTTTTTTTTAAAAATAACAGAAAGTTCAATTTAAATAATATACAAAAATCTAGGGTTGTTACACTCTCCCCCACTAAAAACTTTTCGTCCTCGAAAAAGGATGAGGTACGGAAAAGCACAGAAAAAGATAGAGTGAAATAGGATTAAGATAAGATGACAAGAAGATTGAAAATTATACCTGATAACTGTTGTTATAGGTAAGTTTCGCAAGGTGCAAATTATCAAATATTATAGAAAGATTTCTAAACAAAAAGAATATAGAAAGATGCCTACACCAGTCTATAGCAAGATAAGGATGATGAGGACAACAAAAAGATGGTTTGAAAAACAAAATAAGGAAATAAGTTTGAAACCATGGAAATTTCAACTTAAATAGAAAATAAATTTTTACACAAGTTAAATAAATCTTAACTATCCCAAATTTCATTATCTTATTATCCAATCATCTTAAATTAGCAATTTTTAAAACCATGGGTTTGAAACATAATCATTTATTACACTCGCAATGTACTTAATAAATTTAATTCTTCTTTATTCCTAATTAAAATTAATTTTATTCCACTCAATATATTTATCACTTATGTTGAATATACTTACACTTATTATAACTGCTTTCTTTTATCCTTAGTTCTTTTAACATTATTTTATTGTAAATTATTCAATTACCCATTATTATATTTATCTCTGTTAATCAATTTATAATTAAAATTTAAGTGTATAACATTTATTATAACCACTCAAATTTCATTTATAAAATCTTTTTATATTGTATATTATCTAATTATATTGTTAACTTCTGAAATTAAGGTAAGTTATATTTGAATGCAATTGTATTATACAAACAAAACTTTCCAATTAAATCATTTCATACTTGAATGTTCATCCAAAATTTTGATTTTCTTTTTATAATTGAATTTAAGAATTAAATTTTCGATTTCTTCAAACCATTTAGAGATAAATGAATGTATGTACATAACTTATCAAATCAATTTTTTTAATCATATATATATATATATATTATAAATCAAGTCATATTTTAGAAATTCAAATCAATTAAATTCCCCCGAAACAAAATTATAGCAAGACTATAGAACAGTCTCTTAACTTCGAAACTCGAAAATGAACGTCGATGATGTCGCGATCATCACCGAAGTTATTTTCCAACGACAAAGAGAAGAGCACTTTAAAATTCTTTGGAAACAAATTCTATTTGAAAATACTTTAAATAATATATCCCCCTTTTAAAACTTTAAACACAAAGTTTGAAACCATCAGAAATTAAATTCTCAAATTTCTTGTTCTAAATTCTTTTCAGTTCCCAAATCAATTTATAACTATCTATAAATTCATTTATAGAACAATAAATGGTAAATTAAGTATTATCATGTCAAATAATCAATTTTAAATCAGTTTATTAAGTTTCATACATTTACTTATATATCAAAATTATTTCATTAACCAAAATTTTAAAATAATATTGTGTCTGTTTGTTTTGTCAAAGTGTTTTGGAAATCCTATCGATAGCGTTGATCAGACGAATCGATCGGAAACCCAAATCAACATCAACAACCCAAACAACACAATATATAAAACAAACATAGATTTACATGTACAATTCAAAATGTTTGGAAGAATAGATTGGAAACAAAAGACAAGATGATTGAATAACAAAATAGGGAGGTGGATAAGCTTAAGTAAATCATGGGAAACCTTAACCGGGTCAACCGTGACTTAAAGAATAAGATAAATGTGGATTTTTCTGGGGTAAATCTACATTCGATCTCAAGAGTTTGAGTTTTGGGATAACAAAAGATATTAGCATCTAAACCAAGGATAGATATAAATCTCTGGTGAATCGATGCTAATTGTAAAGGAGTATCCCCCTTTTCAATTCAATTTGAAATTGGCGTGACCGCCGACTCACTAAAAGGTCATTCGAAGCGGAGTTATGGGATACTCCATAATCAAAAGAAGATGAATAGTGAGGGATATGAATGAATTTTGGAACCGTAAGGAACGTTCCAAAATTCAAAGAAATTGAGTCAAAAAGGAAGAGATTCAAACTCGAATGAAAGTGGTTCTGTAAATACATTCACTCCATATGCTGAGTTTTGCCTAGAGCTACCAAAGCTCTGATACCAACTGTAACAACCAAGTATTTTCAACCATTCGCATCCATTATAAGTGTATAGGTAGACACTCATGCCAGAATTGAATTGCTCAAAATACCGCGTTGTAAATAAAAATTTGGCAAACCTTAGAATGTGCAGTAAATAAAAATCACAGATCACAGACACAAAGTAATAATAATGCAGCGGAAGTAAAAGAGATAGTAGTTCATGAAGCTACTATATAAATATATCAGAGTTACATAAGATACAACAGAAGAAATAAAGTACAAAGGAAGTCTCACTACATAGAAGTCTACTAATACAAGAGCTGAACGGAACAACAGACTGCAAAAGATAAACTTGACAAGTAGATAATCTCCAGCGATTTCAATCTCCAGAAAGTGGAAATCCAAACCTGTGAATAACTCAGGCTGACCCGAGCGTAAATAAAAATACAAACACTCGAGTCAGGACATACATACTTATACAATGTAAACCAACTCAAGTGAACTGTATTAAAGGTAAAAGTAACTTAGAAGATGCTTGGGACCGCCCATCCTCTAAGGATCCGTTAAACTATTTACTAGGTAGTAATATACGCTACATACAGTAGTGTCTAATAAGTAAATTATAATCATATAGAAAATAGCGTTAAGGGGACGGTGAACCTTAACGCGGTCGGATCTTTAAAACCAAAGTCGTAGTGGGCTCGATATAAGGAGATGACACGGCACGCGAGGCAATGCCAGGGTGGATACACCGTTTGCACTCCCGGACCGGTGGTGACGGCAAGCCAGCAGCTTCCGTCCACCTCGAACAATACTCTCGAATTAAAGTGGCGCCACGTATCGAATCACAAAAGTAATAGAATGGTTTTCGATGGAGCATGCTCGATGAAAGGGTGCGACCCTTTGTGTAGCCCGGTATAGCTCCTGTTTTAGTCATTTATGCCAACTCCCGGGAGTTGGGTCCACGTAATATACCTCGAGAACGTCGCCACCATCCTACTTCATTCTGGAATCTCCACCGCGTACACAGTTGTTAAAGTGGTTTTCGGTATTGGCCTGCTATAAGACAATATCCGATCCCGGTCTCTTTAACAAACAATCGTTATTATAACCCGTAGTTATAACTTTTAAAACAATATTTATACATCAAAATAAAATATCAATTCAACCCAAATCTTTATCAAAATAAAGATTAAATCATTTCCAAACCATTTCAATATACCATCATACCATACCTTTCAATTCAAATATTTATCAAAATAAATATCAAGTCATTTCTAACCATTTCAATATATTAAATTATCATATCCTTTCAAAACTTCCTTTCAAAACATTTAAATATATCAAAATATCATAACTTTTCAAAGCTTCATTTCCAAAATATCTTATCTTTCAGAACTTCTTTTCAAATCATTTTAACATCAAAATGTCATATCTTTCAAAACTCCATTTTTCAAATCATTTTAATATATCAAAATATCATATCTTTTCAAAACCACATTTCAAATCATTTTAATATATCAAAATAGGTATATTTTTCAAAACCACATTTCAAATCATTTCAATATACCAAAATATCATATCTTTCAGTACCACATTTCAAATCATTTCAATATACCAAAATATCATATCTTTCAGTACTACATTTCAAATCATTTTAATATATCAAAATATCATATCTTTTCGAAACCACATTTCAATCATTTTAATATATCAAATAGTTATATTTCAAAACAAATTACTTCATTTCAAATCATAAAATGAAGTTATTACATTTAATAATTAAATTATTAAATTCCAAAAATTTAAACTTTTCAATATTCATTTATGCACTTAAATTTATTAAAACAATGAAAATTCAAGTTTCGCAGCATTTGGAAAATGCTACAGAAAGTTACTGTCAGGACCCGACTCTTCGTCTTCCGAAAATTCAACATTGATACTCACTTTATCGACTGCCGAGTAATCGAACGACGGAAAACCGAACACTGAGGGTTTTAAGAAAAAGAAAAAGTCATAGAAGAGAGAAAAAGATGGAAAATAGGGAGAAAAGAAAGTAGAAAATAGAAAATAAAGAAAATAGAACGGAAAGAAAACAACAGAACAACATCAGAATCTCACAATTCGCAGCGGAACAACATATAATACATAAATGAATAATCTTTAAACAAAGAACTATATCAGTTATTACATTTCATACATTACCTCATATCATCAGAGTGTACAACAACAACAACATCAAACAGTGCAGCGGAAAAAGAAATACTATACATAATAATACGCCATGCTGTCCATCTTGCCTCCAACAACTCCAGAATATCCAGAATATCCTGATAAACCTAACTCTTGACTGCCCGTGTGGAAATTGGTGGGCACCCAGAGTTTAGAAAGGAAAACAATAAATTCCGGATCAGTCATGTGACTGGTGTGAGAACTCAAAACAGTTTATTTATCTTTAAAATCAAAATAGAAGAATATTTTTAAAGTCAATTCGCAATGCTTTTAAAAATGAGACTACCATAAGGCCTCCCGCACACACACACAATGCAAACGCAGAATCGGAGGAGATTTCTCCTTTTGATAGTCAAAGATGCTTGATACGCATTTAAAAGAACATTTGATATTATTATTAGTGCATAGTGTAGAAAAATTCATTTCGAAAGTAGAAGATAAATCTTAGCCAGCATACGACCATTATCGTATGCCTACTATAGCTACCATCCAAACAGTGGTGACCACCATAAGTGAATGGCAGGTTCTACAACTAATACCGTACAAGTTTCGTATTGGGAATTGGATTTCCAACGAATGATCAGGCCAAGGAACTTCCCATTGCCACATGAGAATGCCTCTGGATGGACATCCCCGAGAACCAAACCGGATCTCTACCAACACAAGGCCGGGTTACCCCTAACTGAGTAACAAATGACCGAATATGCCATCCCCCGGTCCTTTGGGACCTTTCAACCGAGCGCTCACAATCAATTCACACAATCATAAAGTGTTTTCAACATGAGTAAGCATCTGGGCTCCATACCATGATACCACCCTTTTCCAGAAGGAAATGCACATATCCTAAAGGGCGCTACCCCTCATAACCTTGCCGCATCTTTCCTGTTTTGACCATTCCCGAGGTGTGAGGCTCGACGAAGTCACGTCCACAAAAACATACTTTATACAAAAGCCATGCTTTGGGTCAACAAATGATCATAGAAATGATCACCAAGATAGACGATCAAATAAACGATCCTATCACAAATAATCAACACAATGATCATTTACAGCAACACTCATTATGTCACATTACCAAATTGGGAATATATCGCCGATAACATTCAACTACATAACCTCTGAGCTCGTACGTCTCAGAGAAGGGTGTTAAGCTAAAAGAATAAATTCTCCGCCACCAACAGAAATATATTTGAATGAAATCGGCTTTATATCTCAATTTGTAATGTCAGACATACAATCCATACAAGTCTGTTCCGGGCTCGAACAAAACCGAAGGCACTTCTCACGAAGCCCTTGTAATCCGGGTATTCACAATCCCGATCGAATTTCCCATCACTTAGGAAATCTCTATACCAGGAGCTACCCAGTGCAGAGACAATCGATAGGTCATCCTATCGCTTTCGCAAATACTCGGTCTTCAACACCGGTCATCAAATGCAATTCATAACGACGTATCACATATTCGGAGTGGGTTATACGACCCCTTGGTCCTTTCCCGGTTAACCCGAATAGTGAGCGCTTATTCGAAAATAAGTGTGGCATTCAAATTCGAACAAATCACATCAATTACCCATTCAAAGGTAAATATTGATAGTTGGTTATTGAACTATCAATGGATATGCACAACATCACCAGATTCCAAATAATTTTCCAAATTATTTATTTTCCAAAATATCTTTACAAGATATATAATTTTCACACTTCAAAAATAAATCAATATTTATTTTTAAACAAGTTCCCTTTTCTATTCATAAATTCCATAATGAATTTATATTTCAAAATATTTATGAATAAACGATTTCAATTATTCATTTCAATTTATCTTCAAAAAGATAAATTCTCAAAACATTCACTAAAATATTGGAAAGCATTTCCATACTTATTTATTCATAAGTAATTCACAAATTTTATTTATTTATTTTCAACACTTGGAAAATATTCAATATACTTAAATCGAAATTAAGTATATATTTCATTCTTTAAGGAAATCATTCTCTTAAACATATTTATTTGGGCCAAAACGAATGTTGCGTAAAACATCGTTACGACAACCCAAAATCACTAGTATATGGATTCGAAATTAAAATAGATATATAAATCCCAATACTATACAAAACATTTCCTTTCGGAAATCATTTACTATAACAACAGTGTCATAGTCCACCATTTCCTTTTATTTCTCGAAAACGTCTATTTCAACAATAAATGTTGAAATCTATGGTTTCGAATCTTAACACATTTAAAACATCGTTAGATTGTTTTAATTTCTATTTAAAACATCAAATCTAAACATTTTCTTTAACATATTATTCACTATTCAAAAACGTGAATATACTACGTTAACAAATTTCATCCTTTTATTCATTTTATTTCAAAGGTTTATTCACAGTCAAAAACGTGAATATAACTCCATAAATAGGTTTTAACAATTTACTTATCAAAATAAGTTGTTTACGAATTTATAAAACAATGTTTATAAATTCCTTTTCTATTTATTTTATAACAACTTCTATTTATACATCTCCTTTATTAACATATCTCAATTCATATCTCATGATATACTAGAAATTCATATTATAAGTTAAATGCTTATAAAAACGATTATTTTACAAAATCGTTCTTTTAAACTTCATAATTATAACTCTTATAACTTATAAGATTCAATTATTTATCCAAAACCATTCTTTTAATAACTTCACGGAATTTATAAATCTATTATTTATAAATTTCACTTATAACTTTACCATTTATAATTTTATAAATTCCATTCACTTATGCAATCCATTTTCACTTCATTCAAACACTTATAAAAACTCGTTTTATAATTCAAATGTTTTAATTTATAAATATCAATTTATAAATCTCTTTATATAAATCAATTTATATTATTCTTTCAAAACATCTTTAATCTCCTTTATAATTTCATCATTCTCTTGATTTATAAAATAATCAAATTTCATAAATCCTATTTTTAAACTTTTATAATAAATTCAAATCCCCAATTTTAAACTATTTTATAAAACCATTAACCTTATATTTTCAAAAATAAATCTTTAATCGTATTTCTCAAAATCATAATTTTTATAACTTTAAAAAATTATAATGTTTATCTATTTAAAATGGATCAATTCCAAAAATATTTTATAAACGTATACTTTCAAAAATCACTTTTAAATCCTTTTAAAATTCCAAATTTGGTCCAATGATGCTACATACCAAATAGCCAATCACGACAACAACGATATCATATATCGATATGATAATCCATCAAATATCAAAATATCTGAAATCAAATAAATACTGTTGAGGAATCCAGTTGGATCCCTCCAACCTGTTTTCCTGCATCCACAAACATTAGCACAATACCAATTTCGCTCCAGTACGAAATTATCGCGGTATATGTTTTTATTAAATATTATCCGCTTAATAGACGGCGCAATAGGGTCTCATCCGCTAAAAAATGCGGGAAATCAATAACTCCAATATATACATATGCCAATATATATATATTGCTATCATATATAATACCAATTTCACTGTTTATGAAATATTCGCGGTATATGTTTTTAATAAATAACATACGCTTACTAACGGCGCATAATGTCTATTTTAACAATCAATAGATAACAATCATCATTTAAACATGCATTCAAATATTTTAAATATAACTATTCAAAATAAAATCGAAACTGATTCGATTGAGTGAGAAGTTCTCACCTTGATTTCAATTTCGTTTTAGCGATTTATTTCGAATAAAATTAAACGGACATTTAATTTTACCCAAAATTTTCACTAATTCCAATCGACTCCAATCCAATTTCATCGCGTAGTGCTCGTCCATACGATTCCAACGCAACTGGTTTCGCGCGTTTTCGACCTCGTATGAAAAAGTTATGAATTTTTGAAGTTTATACACGATTTAAACTATATAAATTTACAACCTTATTTATAATTTAAACCTAGCTTTAATCAAAGCCATTGGATCCTTCTCCTTTGCATCACAGCCGCACATCCTCTACCCCTTTCTTCTTCATCTTTGTTCACGCAATTCTTCAGGTGGTAGCCGAAACCCATTTGCAATCTTAGGGTTTTATATTGCAACCTCCACGTTGAACTTGAACTCGATCAAGATACTCCATCGCGTAGCCCCTTGCCTCCTCTACGTTTGGCCTCGACAAGAGCAAACTCGGCCACCCCCCCTTTGAGTGCGCACGCAAGTGAACGGCCACGCACGCAGCCACCTCCCCACCTCCACGCGACGCCAAACCCCATCATCACCGTATAGATCGAAAGCTCTCGCCTTGCTCTACAATGTTGTAGTTGATCACTTCGTCTAATTGTCGATGGATTTGGAGAGATTAAGGAATGAATTTGGGTGTTTTCTGGCCATCCATTATAAAAGAGGCGGCTAGGTTTAGGTTTTAGGGGTTTTTTTTTTTTTTTTAATTTATGAAGGGGTAAGGGTCTATTTATAGGAAACGAACGAAACACTATTCATTTCGGAAATTCCGAACTCCGATTCACGCGCCGTAACCAGCGTTTCTAGGGTTTATCCCGCATTCCGGACACAATGGAATAGGTTTCGGAAGCTAATTCGGACATCTGTGCGAGTTATGGCAACAAACGATCGATTTAAATTAAACCGATTTAAACGATTTTCTAGGCGTTTTAATTTATACCGGACAAACGGTAAATCCAATTGACTTGAAATTTGAAACCTTACAATAATATCACATTACGGATCCGATGAAACTGGTTTCGTTGAAATCCGAGACTTTTTGAAAAATGGCTATTTTAACTCGCCAAATTAATATTAAAAACAATTCGATGCGTTTCGAGCTGCCACGCTCAAACGATAACTCCGATTGACACGAAAATTGAAATCCAGTAATAACTAACTATTACGGATCCAATGGAACTAGTTTCGTTCAATTCTGAGACTGTTCAAAAATTGACTATTTTCACTAGTCGATTTAAATATTAAAATATTCAATTTTCACAAATTAACTTTTAATTCGATTTTAAAAGTTCTAAAATATCGTTCTAACTTCAATATGATAAAATAAAATTTTACAAATCATTTTCAATCATATTTAACCCAATTTTCAATTATTTCCATAATTTAACATATTAAATTATCGATTTAATTATCCAATTAAATCCAATTATTCGAAATAAAATTTATTTGACTTATAAATTCACTTATTAATATTTAAAATTAATTAAATATTCAAATTTTAATTATCAAAAATTCTGGGTCGTTACAATTTTTCCCCTTAAAAGAATTTCGTCCTCGAAATTATTAAGTAAGAAAAGTTATAGTATTTATTAACTTTCCAAAAATTCATAGTCAAACTTCTTACAATAACTTTACTAAGTTTTCAAATCATACTTAGTTATCTTTTCAAAAACAACTACTATTGTTTAACTTTCAATTCCTAATCAAAGTTAAAGTTTTCAAAATTTTCCAATTTTCTCAAATTTTTTTCTAACGCCTTAAATTTCCGGAAAAATTCGCCATAGTCTCCTTTGCGCGGCTCGATCCGAAAAAAATAATGACAGTATATATATCACAAATATACATCTCATCAAGTAATGAGGCATTCCGAAGGGAAAAAAGTATAAAAGTACGGTATGTAATCCGAGATATGTACCTTATATTTTATTAGCAAGCATATACGGCTAATATAGCGCGAAAGCGAGCTCCATATGCAAAGCAAACGCGATCCGCACCTACTAAACACTCAACAAACAACATGATAACATGCATATATGACAATAGTATCGATATACAACATATAGCAACATAATAACTATATATGTCAACATAGCAATTGCAATAAAAGCAATAAATGCAAACATCAACCAACTATCATCCATAACCAAATCAATATTCATTTATATTCTCATTAATATTCCTTGAATTGGTTTTCAAGTTAATCACATATGATTCATTAACAGTGGATGTTCTTACTAACATTCATTTTCAATTAGTTTATATTCACTAATTCATATTCAAGTTGGTTCACTTCCAAAATCAAATTCAATTCTATTTAAGATTCACTTAACTTCCAATTGGATTTTAATTACTTCAACTTTCAATATCATTAACACTTAATGAATTATATACAATCAACTAACAATCATATAACTACCAATGTATATTCTTTACAACCAAATTACTTTGCTTACAATTGGTTTAATTAATTGATTTTCATTCAACTATTCAACTTCCAATAAAATTAGATTTTAATGAATTAACACTTATATTCATTATTTCATATCAACTTTATTCACCTTCATTTGATTAACATTCAATTCTTATAATTCTTTTTACTTATACAATTATTCTTTTATTTAGATTATTCAAACAACTAAACAATCACTTATATACACTTTGATAATTCTGAAAAATTATTTCTTTATATATAAAAATATAATTAAGGTAAAATTATTTCATTTACCCAATTTTAAAAACAATATTGTGTCGAATTGTTCTGTACAAGTGTTTAGAGATCCCTATCAACAACGCTGATCATACGTATTAACCGGAATCTATATACCACTCAACAAACCAATCATCATAATATAAAGCAATTTTATATTCACTAACATATACGCTCTCGTAGCTATTATTACACTCAAACTCATTCTAGAGCACTACTGACTCTATCTCTAATGAGTAATACCCAACAGAACCATGGTTGTCGCTTAACCATATGCTCTGATACCACATTGTCAGGACCCGATTCTTCGTCTTCCGAAAATTCAACATCGATACTCACTTTATCGACTACCGAGTAATCGAACGACGGAAAACCGAACACTGAGGGTTTTAAGAAAAAGAAAAAGTCATAGAAGAGAGAAAAAGATGGAAAATAGGGAGAAAAGAAAGTAGAAAATAGAAAATAAAGAAAACAGAACGGAAAGAAAACAACAGAACAACATCAGAATCTCACAATTCGCAGCGGAATAACATATAATACATAAATGAATAATCTTTAAACAAAGAACTATATCAGTTATTACATTTCATACATTACCTCATATCATCAGAGTGTACAACAACAACAACATCAAACAGTGCAGCGGAAAAAGAAATACTATACATAATAATACGCCATGCCGTCCATCTTGCCTCCAGCAACTCCAGAATATCCAGAATATCCTGATAAACCTAACTCTTGACTGTCCGTGTGGAAATTGGTGGGCACCCAGAGTTTAGGAAGGAAAACAATAAACTCCGGATCAGTCATGTGACTGGTGTGAGAACTCAAAACAGTTTATTTATCTTTAAAATCAAAATAGAAGAATATTTTTAAAGTCAATTCGCAATGCTTTTAAAAACGAGACTACCATAAGGCCTCCCGCACACACACACAATGCAAACGCAGAATCGGAGGAGATTTCTCCTTATGATAGTCAAAGATGCTTGATACGCATTTAAAAGAACATTTGATATTATTATTAGTGCATAGTGCAGAAAAATTCATTTCGAAAGTAAAATATAAATCTTAGCCAACATACGACCATTATCGTATGCCTACTATAGCTACCATCCAAACAGTGGTGACCACCATAAGTGAATGGCAGGTTCTACAACTAATACCGTACAAGTTTCGTATTGGGAATTGGATTTCCAACGAATGATCAGGCCAAGGAACTTCCCGTTGCCACATGAAAATGCCTCTGGATGGACATCCCCGAGAACCAAACCAGATCTCTACCAACACAAGGCCGGGTTACCCCTAACTGAGTAACAACTGACCGAATATGCCATCCCCCGGTCCTTTGGGAACTTTCAACCGAGCGCTCGCAATCAATTCACACAATCATAAAGTGTTTTCAACATGAGTAAGCATCTGGGCTCCATACCATGATACCACCCTTTTCCAGAAGGAAATGCACATATCCTAAAGGGCGCTACCCCTCATAACCTTGCCGCATCTTTCCTGTTTTGACCATTCCCGAGGTGTGAGGCTCGACGAAGTCACGTCCACAAAAACATACTTTATACAAAAGCCATGCTTTGGGTCAACAAATGATCATAGAAATGATCACCAAGATAGACGATCAAATAAACGATCCTATCACAAATAATCAACACAATGATCATTTACAGCAACACTCATCATGTCACATTACCAAATTGGGAATATATCGCTGATAACATTCAACTACATAACCTCTGAGCTCGTACGTCTCAGAGAAGGGTGTTAAGCTAAAAGAATAAATTCTCCGCCACCAACAGAAATATATTTGAATGAAATCGGCTTTATATCTCAATTTGTAATGTCAGACATACAATCCATACAAGTCTGTTCCGGGCTCGAACAAAACCGAAGGCACTTCTCACGAAGCCCTTGTAATCCGGGTATTCACAATCCCGATCGAATTTCCCATCACTTAGGAAATCTCTATACCAGGAGCTACCCAGTGCAGAGACAATCGATAGGTCATCCTATCGCTTTCGCAAATACTCGGTTTTCAACACCGGTCATCAAATGCAATTCGTAACGACGTATCACATATTCGGAGTGGGTTATATGAACCCCATGGTCCTTTCCCGGTTAACCCGAATAGTGAGCGCTTATTCGAAAATAAGTGTGGCATTCAAATTCAAACAAATCACATCAATTACCCATTCAAAGGTAAATATTGATAGTTGGTTATTGAACTATCAATGGATATGCACAACATCACCAGATTCCAAATAATTTTCCAAATTATTTATTTTCCAAAATATCTTTACAAGATATATAACTTTCACACTTCAAAAATAAATCAATATTTATTCTTAAACAAGTTCCCCTTTCTATTCATAAATTCCATAATGAATTTATATTTCAAAATATTTATGAATAAACGATTTCAATTATTCATTTCAATTTATCTTCAAAAAGATAAATTCTCAAAACATTCACTAAAATATTGGAAAGCATTTCCATACTTATTTATTCATAAGTAATTCACAAATTTTATTTATTTATTTTCAACACTTGGAAAATATTCAATATACTTAAATCGAAATTAAGTATATATTTCATTCTTTAAGGAAATCATTCTTTTAAACATATTTATTTGGGCCAAAACGAATGTTGCGTAAAACATCGTTACGACAACCCAAAATCACTAGTATAGGGATTCGAAATTAAAATAGTTATATAAATCCCAATACTATACAAAACATTTCCTTTCGGAAATCATTTACTATAACAACAGTGTTATAGTCCACCATTTCCTTTTATTTCTCGAAAACGTCTATTTCAACAATAAATGTTGAAATCTATGGTTTCGAATCTTAACACATTTAAAACATCGTTAGATCGTTTTAATTTCTATTTAAAACATCAAATCTAAACATTTTCTTTAACATATTATTCACTATTCAAAAACGTGAATATACTACGTTAACAAATTTCATCCTTTTATTCATTTTATTTCAAAGGTTTATTCACAGTCAAAAACGTGAATATAACTCCATAAATAGGTTTCAACAATTTACTTATCAAAATAAGTTGTTTACGAATTTATTAAACAATGTTTATAAATTCCTTTTCTATTTATTTTATAACAACTTCTATTTATACATCTCCTTTATTAACATATCTCAATTCATATCTCATGATATACTAGAAATTCATATTATAAGTTAAATGCTTATAAAAACGATTATTTTACAAAATCGTTCTTTTAAACTTCATAATTATAACTCTTATAACTTATAAGATTCAATTATTTATCCAAAACCATTCTTTTAATAACTTCACGGAATTTATAAATCTATTATTTATAAATTTCACTTATAACTTTACCATTTATAATTTTATAAATTCCATTCACTTATGCAATCCATTTTCACATCATTCAAACACTTATAAAAACTCGTTAATTCAAATGTTTTAATTTATAAATATCAATTTATAAATCTCTTTATATAAATCAATTTATATTATTCTTTCAAAACATCTTTAATCTCCTTTATAATTTCATCATTCTCTTGATTTATAAAATAATCAAATTTCATAAATCCTATTTTTAAACTTTTATAATAAATTCAAATCCCCAATTTTAAACTATTTTATAAAACCATTAACCTTATATTTTCAAAAATAAATCTTTAATCGTATTTCTCAAAATCATAATTTTTATAACTTTAAAAAATTATAACGTTTATCTATTTAAAATGGATCAATTCCAAAAATATTTTATAAACGTATACTTTCAAAAATCACTTTTAAATCCTTTTAAAATTCCAAATTTGGTCCAATGATGCTACATACCAAATAGCCAATCACGACAACAACGATATCATATATCAATATGATAATCCATCAAATATCAAAATATCTGATATCAAATAAATACTGTTGAGGAATCCAGTTGGATCCCTCCAACCTGTTTTCCTGCATCCACAAACATTAGCACAATACCAATTTCGCTCCAGTACGAAATTATCGCGGCATATGTTTTTATTAAATATTATCCGCTTAATAGACGGCGCAATAGGGTCTCATCCGCTAAAAAATGCGGGAAATCAATAACTCCAATATATACATATGCCAATATATATATATTGCTATCATATATAATACCAATTTCACTGTTTATGAAATATTCGCGGTATATTTTTTTAATAAATAACATCCGCTTACTAACGCGCATAATGTCTATTTTAACAATCAATAGATAACAATCATCATTTAAACATGCATTCAAATATTTTAAATATAACTATTCAAAATAAAATCGAAACTGACTCGATTGAGTGAGAAGTTCTCACCTTGATTTCAATTTCGTTTTAGCGATTTATTTCGAATAAAATTAAACGGACGTTTAATTTTACCCAAAATTTTCACTAACTCCAATCGACTCCAATATAATTTCATCGCGTAGTGCTCGTCCATACGATTCCAACGCAACTGGTTTCACGCGTTTTCGACCTCGTATGAAAAAGTTATGAATTTTTGAAGTTTATACACGATTTAAACAATATAAATTTACAACCTTATTTATAATTTAAACCTAGCTTTAATCAAAGCCATTGGATCTTGCTCCTTTGCATCACAGCCGCACATCCTCTACCCCTTTCTTCTTCATCTTTGTTCACGCAATTCTTCAGGTGGTAGCCGAAACCCATTTGCAATCTTAGGGTTTTATATTGCAACCTCCACGTTGAACTTGAACTCGATCAAGATACTCCATCGCGTAGCCCCTTGCCTCCTCTACGTTCGGCCTCGACAAGAGCAAACTCGGCCACCCCCCCTTTGAATGCGCACGCAAGTGAACGGCCACGCACGCAGCCACCTCCCCACCTCCACGCGACGCCAAACCCCATCATCACCGTATAGATCGAAAGCTCTCGCATTGCTCTACAATGTTGTAGTTGATCACTTCGTCTAATTGTCGATGGATTTGGAGAGATTAAGGAATGAATTTGGGTGTTTTCTGGCCATCCATTATAAAAGAGGCGGCTAGGTTTAGGTTTTAGGGTTTTTTTTTTATAATTTATGAAGGGGTAAGGGTCTATTTATAGGAAACGAACGAAACACTATTCATTTCGGAAATTCCGAACTCCGATTCACGCGCCGTAACCAGCGTTTCTAGGGTTTATCCCGCGTTCCGGACACAATGAAATAGGTTTCGGAAGCTAATTCGGACATCTGTGCGAGTTATGACAACAAACGATCGATTTAAATTAAACCGATTTAAACGATTTTCTAGGCGTTTTAATTTGTACCGGACAAACGGTAAATCCAATTGACTTGAAATTTGAAACCTTACAATAATATCACATTACGGATCCGATGAAACTTGTTTCGTCGAAATCCGAGACTTTTTGAAAAATGGCTATTTTAACTTGCCAAATTAATATTAAAAACAATTCGATGCGTTTCGAACTGCCACGCTCAAACGTAACTTCGATTGACACGAAAATTGAAATCCAGTAATAACTAACTATTACGGATCCAATGGAACTGGTTTCGTTCAATTCTGAGACTGTTCAAAAATTGACTATTTTCACTAGTCGATTTAAATATTAAAATATTCAATTTTCACAAATTAACTTTTAATTCAATTTTAAAAGTTCTAAAATATCGTTCTAATTTCAATATGATAAAATAAAATTTTACAAATCATTTTCAATCATATTTAACCCAATTTTCAATTATTTCCATAATTTAACATATTAAATTATCGATTTAATTATCCAATTAATTCCAATTATTCGAAATAAAATTTATTTGACTTATAAATTCACTTATTAATATTTAAAATTAATTAAATATTCAAATTTTAATTATCAAAAATTCTGGGTCGTTACAGTTACATTCAAAACAATTCAATTTAACAAAAGACAACATTTAAAATGTTGTAATAGGGTTTACTTAAATTCCAAATAAACTTAGTTAAATTCAAAAATTATAGCACTTACAAAATTGCTATAATAGTTTTTAATTCAATTTAGCTTTTTAGTTCATTATCGTCAACTATAGCATTAACAAATACTGTAATATCATTTACATTGTAATTAATAGCATTTCGAAAATGCAGTCAATTAACTCCAAATATTCAATAAAATTTCTCAACCAATTATTTTTTTATTTAAACATTTTTAACTCATAAAATCATACATTTTCACATTTATAAACATCATTTAATTTTCCTCAAGTTCATGATTTTATAAAATTAAACTTCCATTCAAAAATCAAGATTTAATAATAATTCACTTATTAAATTGCAATGTTCAATTTTAAATTCATTGCATTAGATTTCAACTTAACACTTAAGTTCAAATTCTCGAATATAACTTAGTTTTATTTTTATTTACTTAACTAAAAGTTCACTTTTAAGTCAATTTCAACTTAAAGCATTCATTCATTTCACATTTCAACTTTATTAAAAATCATTAATATGATATAAAATCACTTTGAATTCATTTAAATTCAAATTATCATAAATTTATCATAATTTCATATACAATTTAATTTCCAATTATAATTTATCAAATTTTCCAAAATAATTTACGTTCAAAATTTCCTAACTTTTCATTAATTTATTTTTACTTACAATTATTCAGAAAATCAATAATATTTTACAAAAATCCTTTTTAATTAGATTTAAATCAAAATGTTTCAATATTTACATTTCTAAAAAAAATTAAAAAAAACATATATTAACTACGGGTCTGTATATAATTTTCTACACTAGGAAAAGTGATACGGGTAATATATCATTTCAACCCGTAATTTACCAAGAAAATCCAGGTTTTATCATTTCAAACCCGCAGTCCCAAATAAATGAAATAAATTGAAAATCATTCAGGCCTATCATTTCAGCCCATAACAATTTTCCCTTATTCTAAAGTCCGTTCGGGTATGTATCATTTCAACCCATAGTGATTTCTAATTTACAGGGAACTTGCAGTGTGATGAACAGATAAAATAAACAGAATAGCATGAAATAACAGTAACATATAATATAATAAGTGTAATAACAGGTGTGAACATCATATGATAATAATATAAGCAGTTATAACATGATCATATAGTTCTACAGATTCACAGGGTGTCAATTTACTACTTATATAAGTACGTAATGTCTGGTGAGAAATACTCACATGTATTTGATGGAGATTACAACCAAAGCACACAACACAGAAACTACGAAGGCACGACAACTCGAATATGATTTGAGAATGGGAGAGCCAAAGATTAATTCCTTGAACAAATTCAAACAAACAAGTATAAACAACACATAAGTTTCAACACAAGATACCATTAAACAATGCTAGAATTGGATGCATAAAACAATGCCAAAGTGTTTGCACTTGCTTTCTACCATCTATGCTTCAGCTATGATCTAAAATGGCATGGCTACAACATGATTTTAGATCAGGTTTGGGTTCGTAAAGGTCGTCCATAGCATGGGAAAATGATGGAGCAAAGGTTTGTGAGCATGAAACAACAACAACAAGGCAACGCAATGTTCTCAAGGCACTAAAGGTCATGGCCAAGGCACTTCAAATCATGGACAGTCTTCAAGTGGTCAACTACAGGTGTGGCAGAGGTGTATGTGTCAGGAAAAGGCTGGTGGTGGTGGTGTATGGGTCGGCCTAACCTAGAGAAAGTGGTGCAACATTTGGTGATGTAGAAACTACCAATACAAGGTAAAAGCATGGGTTCAAGGCCACTACAAGGCTCAGGCAAGGCATGGAGGGGCATGGCCATGGCTCAGGGGGTCAGGTGGTGATGTGACAAGATGTGTCAGGTCTGGAACAAGAGGTGGTATATGGTCGGCCATGTGGTGGAGAGAGGTGATAGAAGGTGGATGGCTCGGCTTGTATGCATATAGGTGATGTTGGTTCACTTTAAGGTGGATTTTCTTCACATAGGGGCTCGACTATGGCATGGGAAGGTGCTGGAGGTGCTGTTGGTCAGAAGGGGATGGTGGTGGCGGTCCCAAGGTGGTGGGTGTGGTGCTGGCCGATCCAATGTAGATGAAGAAGCAAGTGCAAGTCGCATTAAAACAAGAGAAAACATGAAAAAAAAGAAAGAGTTTTTACCAAAATTTTTGCAAAATGATGGAGGCCGGCTATTTTTTTGAGATTGAGGAGTTTTGATACGGAATGGAATGAGAAATAATCAGCTAATAGGAAGAATGAAGTCGGACAAACCATAATGAATGCATGAGTTAGAAAACAAAGAGGTGGAAAACCCAAAAGTCTTAAGCAAATCAAGAGTCACAACCTTTCAAATTTCTTTTATTCATTTTGAAATTTATAAATACTTATGAAACTGATAAATAAAGATAACAACTCAGAAATGAAAATAAATATATAAAACGAATAATTAAATTTTAATTTAAATAGAATTTAAATTAAGAAAATGGCTTAAAATTGCAAACTAGGCTTTAAAATTAGAAATAGATTCAAATGAACTTTAGAAAACCTTTATGGACTTGTAAAATATTTATAACAAATAAAATAACATAAAATAAAAATGCATTCACAAAATAAATAAATAAATTATTAAATATAATTTATATGAAGAAAATAGCAGAAAATTAGAAACAGCCTTTAAAAACAGGAAATAAATACAGTAAATTTTGAAAAAAATTCTATTATCATTTTAAAAATATTTAAAGTCAAAATATACATAATAAAACATAAATATACAAATTATAATAAGATATATCAAGTAAAATATCATTTATAAAATTTGAAACAATAAATATTGTTAAATAACCCTATATACACCCAATATTGTAAAGGGTGTAACTTTCACAATTTAAATCCAATTTCAACGAAACGAAAAACAGTATTCATGATATTAAATCTATTTTCATAATAAAAGATAAAATTTAAGATTTAAAATGATTTAAATTTTAATTTTAAAAGTCAAAGTTTAAACAGTTTGAGTAGAAATTCAGCTTTCAGTAAAATATTCAAAATTTACTAGTTTGAACCATAAATCACTTAATAATCATCATTTATATTTAAAAATGAAATGTTTGAAATAAAAAAAATTAAAAAAAAACAGAAAGTTCAATTTAAATAATATACAAAAATCTAGGGTTGTTACATGAATGTGGCTAAAATGAAGTTATAACCTAAGTTGAAATTCGAAATTGAAATTCGAATGAAATGATATTTTCAATTGAAAATGACATATGAAGTAAATATGATGATTTTGAAACGAAGGATATTTTGAATTGAATATGATATTTGATATCAAGTATGAATCGTTTTTAAAATGTAAAAGAACCAACCGTATGTAAAATGATGTATGGTTGTTGAAGAGACCGGAGTCGATTATTGGCATATTCTTTGTCAATGTTAAAAACTACTTTAACAACGGTGTACGTGGAGGAGACTCCAGAATGGAGTGGTTGGATTTGGTGTACATTGCTGGATTTAAAGAAAGAGAATGATGATGGATAGCCCTAACACTTGTGTCATTTTGAAATGACTAAAATAGGATTCTTGAACATGGCCAATGAGGTTTCTTCGATTTTCCTTTTGGTCTCGGTCCATATTATTACCCTTGATGTTGGTTTCAATCAGTGCACGTGATTTAGGATGACCTCTCGTTGACTGGATATGGGACGAATGGACGCGGCGGGCAGTCGTGGCTATGATGCGTTACTACTAGCCATGCACCTCGAACTAGTAGTATCCTACCTTGGCATTGCCTCACGTGCCTTGTCATACTTTTATCCTTATATGAGACCACTACGAGTTTGGTTTAGTGTTGTCGTATCATGGTGTTCCCTATCCCCCGATGTTCTACTAGGGTGTTATATGCAAACTGTACACCAATCCTTAAAAACACGTTAATGTGGATTAATGTAAAGTCTTAACGTTAGGAAAAATATTTATCTTATTGATTAGACATTACATATATAGCGTGTTCTACTATATATTGATATTTTAATGGATCCATAAGAGATGGAAAATCCCGTAACATCTCTTGAGTTATTGCATGCACGTTATACACTTGATAAGAGACGTAAAACCCAATAAAAATCGCTAACGCTTTTACACTCCTATTATATGCGATATTGATTTGATTTATATAAGGATATTTTAGTTCTGACTTGAATGTATTGTTTTATTTTATGCTCGGGTCAGCCCTGAGTTTTTAATGCATTGAAGATCATATTATTCTAGAGGATGAAGATGAAGATTTGATGTATTACATTGCTAGTACTATTCCCCTGCATCATGTGTTTTTGCTGCATTGTTTTTGTAACACCACGATATTTTACAAGAAATATAATGAAAAAGAAATTAAAAGTGCTTCTGGTACAGTGGTAAAGGTGCATGTTGACTTCCTTAGAGACCAAGGATCAAGTCTCATTGTCGCCTAAAATCTAGAGCGATGTTGTTTTATCTGGTTCGTTTCCATCAATTTTTCGACATATTTCAGCATTTTTTCTGACATGTGGCGGCTTCCCATTCGCTCCAATGATGTAGTAGGATGAGATGGAATTTTTTTATTGATTGAGTCATGTGTATGGGCTGGAATGGATAACGATTAATTATATGAAAGAACCAGATTTAGTCTAAAGTAATCTAATGGATTATATTCAGTCAAACAATCTATAAATAAACCATCTAACCTAAACCTAATTTCTTATTCAGCCATCGCCATAATTCTACAGTAAAATTAGTGTATATTATTCTTCCGCCTTTTCACTACTAAATAAACAATTCACTACCAAATTAAATTATCTATATATATTCAAGTAATTTGGAGAATTTAGGAGAATCAAAGGGAGAAAGATTAAAGAAAAGTTTTTTTTTCAAGTTTATGCAAGTTCAAGTGCCAGGTGAGTGGGAATTAATATGAAATAGAAAAATAAAGTAGTTCAATTTAAATTATTTTCTGGCACGTTAATATGAATTAATTTCTGTTATTAACTGAGAATAGGTGTAAATTATTTCAACTTCTTCTTCTTCCTCTTCTCAAATTTAATTCATGTTTGGTTTTAACTATGGGACACATAAATTGTCTATTCACATTTTATGGCATAAATAAGATTGAAATTTATGTAGATTATTGCATCTTCTTCTTTTTTCATGTAACACCCCTTCAAAATGGGAATAATAGTCCTATATCATGGAAAAACACAATGAAGTGGGTGCTTATATACCAAGTATTCACCTCATAACAACGTCGAGCACTTTGGAAAAACAAAACCTCATACATTGGCTTGGCCCATGAGGCAGATGTGACTAAGTTGAGGACAATATATGTGTTAAGTGAGATGTGGGATGTTACATTGGTATCAGAACCATACCCAGCCGAATTGTGGTCTGTACGTGTTACAGCCACGACGCCTAGGTAATGTTGTGTTCATGAGCCAATGAGGGCGTTATGCTCTAAAGGTGGAAGGTTGTAACATCCCTTCAAAAAGTGAATAATAGTCTCACATCGCGGAAAAACACTATGAAGTGGGTGCTTATATACCATAATCTTCATCTCATAACAACATCGAGGCCTTTTGAGGAACAAAACCCCATACCTCGGCTTGGCCCATGAGGCGAAGATGAATAAGTCAGGGACAATATCTGCGTTAAGTGAGGTGCAGACTGTTACATTCCACTTTTCAGTTCTAATTCATGTTTGGGTTGAAATTTGGAACGGACAAATTGTTATTCGCATTTCATGGCATAAATAAGATTGGTTTAATTAAATTGAATTAGAATTGTTATTCAATTTCTAATGGTAGAACATGTTAGTTGAATAAATTCAAAATATGTTAGTTGAATAAAATTATGGTTTTTTTTGATATATTACATAATTTTGAATATAGTTTTGGAACAAAATTGGTAATTCTAATTAACATAGTTTTTTTATTTCATATGTGGTCTAAAAATGTAAAGTGGAATTTTGTGCAATTAAATGGTTTGCGGTTATTGGATGAAAATTTTGTACAGACTAAATCGGTAACATTCCTGGATTTTAGCTAAAAATAATTTGATAATTGATTAAATATTTGGGATTAAATTTTGAAAAAAATTGGTAATTTATTTTAATTTTTGATTTAATTGTGAATTCATTAAAATTTATTTGTATTTGAAATATAAAAATAAAATTGAATTCTCCAAATTTAAACAAGGTATATAATTATATAAATGAATCATAATTGGAAGTTTGGTTTTGAAATTTAATTAATTTATTGACAATGAATACTATTGATTTGAAAATACTAAAATGAATATCTTGAAAACAAAATAAGTATACATACTTTCTTTAAAAGAAAAAAACAGTTACATTTAAATAAACTTAACAAAGTAATAAAGGAGTTAATCAAATGTTTCTAAATTGTCAACATAAAGGTTAAGTTAACTTATATAATTAGGGATAATTAATAAATGATTAAAAGTTTAATAAATATGGAAATTAAGGAATAACTAATTTAAAAATGATCAATTTCTTAAAAGTATTTACTTAATAAAAGTAATTAAGGATGAATAATTAACGATTTAAAGATTTATTAATCAAGTATTATTAAAGGTTGATTAATTTAAAGAATAGTTAATTAATGTGATTAATTAATAAAGGTAATTAATTTGAAAATAATTAATTAAAAGTAAATTAATTTACGAAAGTGATTGAGGGATGATTATTAAATAAAGATTAATTAATCAATTATTGTAATTAATTAAAGATAATTAATTATTAATATAATGTTAATAAACTCATAATAAGGATTAATAAATTAATGTAATTAGTTAATGAAAATTAATTAATGAAAACAATTAAAGGTAATTAATTGCTCAAAGATAATTATTTAATTAAAAGTAATTAATTAATGATTAAAGGGGGATTAATCAAGTGATTAACATTGATTTAAGATTAGGGATAGTCACTTATTGTAATTAATTAAGGATAATTAATTTAATGGTAGTTAATTAATTAAGGGTTAATTAATTAATTAAAGATACTTAATTAAATGGTGAATTAAATAATTAAAGGTTAATTCCCTAATAATTAAAGGTTGATGAATTATAATTAAAGGTTAATTAATTTATTATTAATGGTTAATTAATAAATGGTTAAAGAACAATTAATCAAAATGATTTGTAATGTTAATTAACCAGGATTAGTAATTCATAAGTAATTAATCTGATTTGAATTAATCAGACAACCAACTGACCTTACTTATGAATGTTTGGATTCTATTGGATGATTGAATTATTTAATATCCCTGATTGTGATGCTCTGTTTTGATTTAAGCTGTGTTCAATGTAATTTATTATCCGTGATATGCATCTGTGATTTGTGAATGAAAGATAAGCGTTATAGTTTATACCGCTTATCAAATACATTGCTGGATTTGAATATGTACTGATTGATGATGTTGCACTTCTATGGTGTAAAACTCCTGGACCACACTTATACATACACAAATATGGACTGCACATGGAAATTGATTAAGTCACAGATTTTCGAAATGGTTTTAAAATTGAATTTTTGAATCCAAATGGTTTTGGAAATGGATTGGGTTTGAAGTGAAAAGCTTTTGAAAAGGAATTTCAAAGATAAAAGTTATTTTTTGAATAACTTGATTTAGTTTTGAAATTTGATTTAAATTTGGATTCAAAATTTGAAAATTGAATTCTATGTTGAGAATTTATGACGTAAAAAGGTTATACAAGTTAATATGGTTTTTAAACCATTTTAAAAGTGTTGTTTTGGGAATTTGAATTTAACCCAATGATTTTAACTTGTATAAATAAAATCGGATTTTTCCGAAATAAAAACTAATTGTTTTCAAATAATAAAAGCGTTCATATGAGAAATGAATTTCCAATTTGTGTTAAAGGGGTTTCAAGTCTAAAATCAAAATAGTTTTCCACGTTAGGAACAAATCTTTGGAAACGTGTTTGAAAGCTATAAGTTAAATCTTTGTTTTAAAGGTTAGATGAGTTAATCCTAATCGAAATTGTTTTGAAACTCTGTGAATGAATCTTTGTGAAACTGGGTGAACTTTGTGAAATTTGAAATGGTAATTTGTTTAAACCATTTGAAGAAAGGTTTTGGGTTTTTAAAAGTTGTGACTTAACTGAAATCCCAATATCCATATGTTTTTAAATATTGCGCTCACTATTCAGTTTAGTCGGGAGAGGACCTTGTGTCATATAACCCATTCCGAATAGTGATACGACGGTAGTATTGAAGATCGGTGGTGAAGACCGGGTATTTGCGAGAACAATAGGATAACCTATCGATTGTCTCTGCACCGAGTAGCTACGGTATAGAGATTCCTTAATTGATGGGAAGTCCGATCGGGATTGTGAATAACCGGATTGCAAGGGCTTCTTCGGAAGTGCCTTCGGTTCTGTTTGAACCCGAAACAGACTTGTATGGTTGTATGTCTGACCCTACACTTTGAGATAAAAAACTGATCTCTATCAAATATATTTCTATTTGGTGGCGGAGAATTTATTCTCTTAGCTTAACACCCTTCTTTGAGACGTACGAGCTCAGAGGTTATGTAGTTGATAAATATCAGTGATATACTCCCAATTTGGTAGTGTGACATGCTAAGTATTGTTGTGTATCATTTGTTGATCAAAGCATGGCTTTTGTATAAAGCATAGCTTTGTAAACGAGACTGCATCAGGACCTCACACTCCGAAAATGGTCGAAACAGGAAAGATGCGGCAAGGTTATGAGGGTCGCTCCCTTTAGAGTGTGTCATTCCCTTCTGGAAAAGGGTGGTATCATGGTATGGAGTCCAGATACTTAGCTCATGTGGTCACTGCAAATCTATTACTTTGTTATTGCTTTGTGGTTGTTAGATTAGGGGTAACTCAGATAAAGGTCCCAATGGACCGGGGAATGGCATGCTCATGTAGTAGTTACCTAGTTACAGAGGTAACCCGGCCTTGTATTGGCAGAGAGCTGGTTAAGCTCTCGGGACGTCCCTCCAGAGGCGTTCCCATGTGACATTAGGAAGTTCCTTAGCCTGACCATTTGTTGGAAATCCAAACAAAACAATACGATCCCTGTACGGTTTTAGTTATATAACCTGCCATGGAATGTGGCGGTAACCTGCTATTAAGCATGGTAGCTATAGTAGGCATACAATAATGGTTGTATGCTGGCTAGGATTAATATTATACTTTCAAAATGTTTTCCACACTATGCACTTATAATAATAATATCAAAGAAATTTTCTCGTATCAAGCATATTTGACTATCATAAGGAGAAATCTCCTCCAATTCTGCATTTGCATTGTGTGTGTGGCAGGAGGCCTTATGGTAGTTTCATTTTCTAAAAAGCATTGCGGATTTAAATTTTAAATTCTTTGTTGTTTGTTTTAAAAGATAAATTGTTTTGTTTGCTCATACCAGTCCCATGACTGACCTGGAGTTTATTGTTCCCTTCCTAAACTCTGGGTGCCCATAATTTTCCCTCACGTGCAGTCTAGAGTTGCGTTTTTCAGATAATCGAATAGTAGGTGTAAGTTCGATAGCTTTCAGCCTTAGGATTTGACAATCGCATTTGGATCGAGTTGCTTCACTTTATCTTGATTTAGAGTTCAATCTATTTCTGAATTGGTGCCTTGGAGATGGAGATTACCGATACTGGAGTTCTCTCTTGAAGACCCTATTGGAGATATTGTTCTGCTGTTAGTGTTATATTTTCTTTCCGCTGCTATTGTCTTGTATCATATCTCTGATATATATTGATATTCATTGTATCAATGTTGTATATTGATATATTCTTTTTCTTCCACTGTGTTGTTATACTTAATGTGTTATAGGCTCCTACGAACCAGATTCGACGTTTGGATTGCGGCATTTGAATACAAGTGTCATATTCGGTGCTGATTTTCGAAGGTCGAGTCAGGGTTGTTAGAAAATCTCTAAAAGAAGAATGTAAATTAGGGTAGAAAAAAAATGTAAATTAAATGGTCCCTAAAGGATAGTGTAAATCTGTAACAAAGTGGCATAAAAATTAAGGACAAACTATACGGACTGAACGGACGTGAAATTGAAATACCATTCATGTAAGAAAATGGAATATTGAAATAAACAGTATGTAAACTGTAATGGTAAATTAATTAATCTGGAAGTGACTTGGTAGGCAGACCTTGTAATGGTCTGGATAAGCGTTTCATATAGTAAAAACCAAAATATAGTTTTGGCTATACGTACTAGAAGCGGGCAAGTAGGTTTGCAAGGAAGTTTGTTACCTTTCATAGGTTGCTAGTACGTAGGATTGGTAGCATCCACAATTATAAGCTACTTTAGGCACATCGACGCAGACGGAACATGATAAGTGTGCTCCGACGTAGGCTTCCTTAGGGAGATCATTGGAGGATTTTGTACAGCTGACCCAACTGCGGGCACTCTTTCGAAGGACCGACACTTTGGATAGGGGAAAGTCCACATTGTTGACCTAGGAGATAGTAGGATAGGAGTCCAGTTTGGCAGATCCTAAGCGCAACTTCGCTGTCCTACGAGGTTATTTGAGTCAAAGCCGAACAGTGCAAGGGTAAAGAGCAAGATTTTCACGCTGTAGCACGTGGATAGGTAAGGACAGTAAGTCCGACAGGGCGATTGAATTTTAGTATTACTACATGGTTGACTTCCCTAGAGTGACCACGGACTTTGACTTCTTAGGAACTGTATCTAAGAAGGATTCGCTGCACTATATTATTCAACCTCTGTGATATCTGGGGAAGATTTGGAATTAAACTGTTTTATTCTTTTTGCTTCATTTTTTTCCCATTCAACAAACTTTATGTCTGATCCATTCCTATTTTTTATATTTCTCCTAAATTACAGGAGGGCGGGTCTAAGTTGCACTTCGTTGCAACTTGGAGGGTCATTGGAGTAGTTGTTATCTTCAGCTTTTGTTTCATGTACCTCGTATCTCTTTTTCATACTTTACTCTATATGGGGACCTATATTTTAAACTTTTTTATGTTTTATGTTTTGGTGGAGACTACTTGGTACTTTTCCTTTCAGAAATAAATTTGGGATAATGTTGTTTTTAATGAAGTCGTTTTGCTATTAATTTATAATTAGTGTAAGTTTTCTTTCACTATAAAATTTTAATCATTTTGTGATATTGCCTTAATCTTTGTGCTATGTTATGGATTTTTATTTCACCTGACCACCAGTGCTTCTAGTCATGTCCGATTTTTAGGGTAATTAGAGGTGCGGGGTGTCACAATCTATATCAAAGCTAAGGCTTCAGTAATTCTAAAAATATTCTTAAAAAATATAAAGGTTTTCGAATAATTTTTAAAGGATATTCCAACTAATAGTTTTAAAAGTATATGTATATATTTTGGAAAAAAAGAAACTTTAGAAATGAGTCCCTCATATCTCTTTCTCCCTATCTATGAACTATTCGTTGAGTGCCTAAACCCATCTTTTCAATATCCATAAGTAGAAATGTCTGAGCCGTAAGATATCCCCGAAAATCCAGGCTTTAATATGTCTTCTTGGTTCAAACGTTATTTGCAGGCTACTACACGAGCGGAGCCACTAGCTAGTGATGCTGCTCCGACGGAAGGGGATCTAGCCTATTCGCCAAGCATTCCCGATTTTCCTAAGTAACAAGGACTACACCAGCTTAGGAGGCTAGCTATTTCTTAGCACCGAGTCATATGCTTAGGTGAGAGCTTGGATTCGTGGTTGTGAGTGGATATTTGAACTTATGGGATTGGAGGACTTGGCTCGGAGGTAGTTGGCTTCAAGGTAGTTGCAGGGGGAGGCTCTTTTTAGGTGGGAGATTGTGGAGGCCGAGGTTGATAATTTGACTTGGGCGGACTTTCGTACTAGGTTCGAGAGGAAATTCTTATTGCAGGCTGCAGAGGGAATGCAGATAGATAAATTTATGCAGCTCAAGTAAGAGGATATGATAGTTAAGGAATTTGTTAATCAATTCAATGAGCTTGCCAGATTTGTACTAGACCTGATCAACACTCCTCATAAGAAGGTGTTGAAGTTTGCTAAGGGTTTGAGTTAGCCATTGTAGAGTTTGGCGGTGAGCCACATTCCAATGGGAGCCACTTTTGAGGGATTGGTAGAGATGGCTTTACTTGTTAATATTGAGAAGAAAGGAGTTGTGGCGCAAAAGAGTGATGAGAAGAAGCAGCGGAAAGGAAAGAGGAGAGGAGGAGGAGGGTCAGGTGGAAAAAGGAAAGTTCTAGGAAGGATTGGAAGTGCAATACTTGCGGGAAACCATATCATCTTGCCAAGGATTATAGAGGGGCAGGAGAGCCACCGAGACCGAGGTGCTATCTTTGCGATCAAGTAAGGCATATGAAAAAGGACTGTTCGTCGAAGCCCAAATACAATTCACAGACACCTTCACCGCCTGCTTAGGCTTATGCTTTAAAGGTAGCTCCTTCCTCTAGTACTCGTCCGGTTGTGGACAAGGGAAAGAAGGTGATCATCGAAGGTTGTTATCTATCTCTGATTTTCCTGTTCGTACCCTATTTGATTATGGTGCTTCACACTCTTTTATATCTAGTACTCTGGTAGAGGGTCTTGGTCCTTATGCTTGCTTAGTGACCGATCTGGTAGTATTATCAAATCCCATAGGAGGATCGGCCTATTGTCCATGTTATGTCGGGATTTGAAATTATTTATTTTAGGGGTTGAATTTGACTGTAGTGCCTTTGTATTGGGCTTTTCCGGGTTCGTGTTGATTCTTGGTATGGATTAGCTATCCATATATGGTGTTATTCTTGATTGCGATAAGAGGGTAGTGAGGTTAGGCACTTGTAGTGGACGTACCCTAGAGGTACCTTATGATCCTAGAGGTACAGTCATGTTGAGCTATCTTTATTCTCTTGACTTATCTCCTAATAGTTTGAGTACGGTACCCATTGTTAGAGACTTCGCAGATGTGTTCGAGGAGGCTGCTGGCCTTTCACCTTGAAGAGAGATCGAGTTCAAGATTTATCTTATCGATAGTTCCAAACAAGTTGCTATATCGGTAATGCTATGGCTCCTAAGGAACGTCGAGTTGAGCAAACAGATTGGAGAGCTTTTGGAGAAAGGCTTCATTCGTAAAAGCATTTTGGAGTGGGGCGCACCTATCGTCTTTTCCACTAAGGCAGATGGCTATCTCAGCCTTTGCGTGGATTATAGGGAGCTTAATAAGCCGACGAAGAAGAATCATTATCAACCTCCCCATATAGACGATCTCTTCAACCAACTAATAGGAGCCAAGGTATTTTCGTAGCTCGATTTGGCCAAGGATTTTCATTAGTTGCGTGTGGTAGAGGATAGCATCGAGAAGACCGTGTTTTGGACTCCAAATGGGTTATTTGAGTGGTTAGTCATGCCATTTGGGTTAACCAATGCTCCGACATATTTTTGGCCTTGATGAGTCGAGTATTTCGTGAATCGCTGAACAAGTTTATGGTGGCGTTCATTGACGACATTTTGGTTTATTCATGAAGCAAGGATGAGCATACTGTTTACTTGGAAGAAGTGCTTAGGACCCCACGAGCACAAAAGTTGAAAGCGAAGTTCTCTAAGCCCATAAGAATGCCATGGACATAAGGAGTTTCCTTGGTCTTGTAGGCTACTACATGAAGTTTATTAAGGACTTCTCTAGGATATCAACGCCACTTACCCGCCTTACCAAGAAGAACTCGACTTTTATTTGGGATGCCAAGTGTAAGGATGCCTTTGATCGATTGAAGGAAGCTTTGACTGCCGCGCCCATATTAGTATTACTGGATGGAACTAAGCATTTCTCAGTTTATACGGATGCTTGTGGTACAGGGCTAGGGGCGGTACTGATGCAAGAAGGTAAGGCATTGTGCTATGCGAGTAGACAGTAGAAAACGCATGAGAAGAACTACCAAACGCGTGATCTTTAGTTGGCTGTTATAGTTTTTGCTCTCAAGTCTTGGAGGCACTATCTCTTAGGAGAAAGATTTGAGCTTTTCACCAATGATAACTCTTTGAAGTATATATTCTCTCAGAAAGACATGAATTCGAGACAGCAAAGATGGATGAAGTTTTTAGCCTCTTATGACTTTGAGATTTCATATACCCTGGCAAGGGTAATGTAGTGGTAGATGCATTGAGTAGATGTAAAGTGGTTTTGAGTCCTCTATTTTTGGAATGGAAGCATTTGGAGTATATTGCTACCTTTGATTTTAGACCTCTATCGGATTTAGCTCCGGGATTGTTAGCAGCCCACAATGTCCAGCCTACTTTGATGGTGTAGATTGGAGCAAGGAAAGGTGAGGATGAAGAGTTAAAGGACATCTTAGATAAACATGGTAGAGGAGAGTCATCACCACATCTTAGGAGCTATACATTGGACACTAGGTGATGGCTTAGAAGGGATGGTAGACTTTGTGTTCCCCATTGTGAGGATTTAGTAGATACGGTGTTGGCCGAGTCACATCATTCTAGGATGATAGTGCACCCCAGTGGTGATAAGTTGTACCGTGATATGAAGAGGGTATTATATTGGCCTAGAATGAAGAAAAGAGTGGCAGATTATGTATCGAAGTGCATCACTTGCCAAAGGGTAAAGGCAGAGCAGAAGAGACCTGGAGGACTGTTGCAGCCATTGGATATTCCATTACGAAAATGGGAGAGCGTCTCTATACACTTCATGGATGGATTACCAATGTCACGAAGAGGGAACACGAGCATTTGGGTCATCATGGAGAGACCGACGAAGAGCGCTCATTTTATATCTATTAAGAGTATTAGGACCATAGCTTCTTTGGCGACTCTTTATGTAAAGGAGATAGTTAGGCTTCATGGAGTTCCCACTAGCATTGTGAGCGACAGAGATCCATTATTCACCGGCGAGTTTTGGAGGAGTCTTTAACAAGCCTTGGGAACGTAATTGAATCTGAGCACGGCATATCACCCTTAGACAGATGGATGACTGAGAGGGTAGATAGGGTTTTCGAAGGTTTTCTCACATTATGCATCATTGGCTTCGGAGGCTCTTAGGAGGACCACCTACCTTTGGTGGAGTTCGCGTATAATAATAGTTATCAAGAAAGCATTTGAATGGCATCGTTCGAGGCCCTCTATGGCAGACCATGTAGGTCACCAGCCTATTGGTGAGATAACACTGATAGGATGTTGCTTGGATTAGACTTAGTAAGGGAAACTTCCTAGAAGGTGGATTTGATTCACAAGAGGTTAAAGACTGCACAAGATAGACAAAAGTCATATGCCAACAGAAGACGTTCATATTTGGAGTTTAAGGTTGGAGATATGGTTTTCGTCAAGGTTTCTCCTTTGATGTAACGACCCCGGATTTTTATATAAATTTAAAATGATAATTAAAATCTATTTTTGAAGAAAACGGTGAAATTAATCGATTTAGTGATGTGAGTTTCCCCGAGTTCAAATATATTCTATATAAATCATTTAAATTTTTAATTATTGTATATATATGTATATATGTGAATGTATATATATATATATATGTATATTTGGGTATATATGAGTCAATTTGAAATTATAAAATCTTGTGTGTGTATATATATATATATTTTGATTTGGATTTAAATCTTAGATGAATGGTTTAATAAATATTTGAGTTATAAAATAAATTAAGAAAAAAAAATATATATATAGTAACTCATAAATAAATTTTAACAACGTGTTAACATAGAAGTTATTCATACTATAAAGTAATAGGACAAAGCAGTGGAACAAAACATATATACGAATTAACTTGCAAAACAAACCAGCTATATTTAAACATTAAAACAAAATGTGTGAGCAGATAAAATAATATAAGACAATAAATATTAAAGTAAGATAACAATAAATATTTAAACTAGAAATAGAAAAATAATATGAGATAAATTTTAATAAAAATAGGAAGTAGAACATTTGCTAAATTCTAACAACATAATAAAATAGAAATTTATTTATATTACAAAACAAGAAGATTTAAAGAAAATAAAATACATTTAAATATGAAAAGAATGTAGACGAAAATAAAACAAACAAATAAAATACAAAGGACTAAAACAAAAAAAATATGTTTTTATGAACACTTAAAACAAACATAGATGCAAAAGCTTGTGAAAGAAAATAAAGAAAAGAAAAGAAACAACATTTTATGAAAACAAGCAAGTACAAATATAAGCATGGAATGAAACAAGTAAACAAATACATAAATAAACAAGTACTTAATAATAAATACTAGTATCTCTAGCATAAAAGGGAAAGTATCAGGCAATTAATGCAACATGCTTCATGCATTTAATGCAAGCATATCAACCATGCTTATTAAACAAAATAGTATCACTTTGTACAAAAAAAATACATTACCCTGTACAGAGTAATATCATCACCTGTAAGCCTCATTTCCATATATACATCCTCTCCTCATTTCAAAGTCGTTCCATTCCAGCTGAGCAGAAAATATGAAGCAAATATCATATTCACACTTAAACAAAAATTCAAACTATTTAAAACTTCAGGCAGCTAAAAATACAAATTGGATTGCTTCTCTGTCTATCAAGTTTTTATTTCTGCTTCATCAGCCATGTGAGTAACCTTACACTTTTAAAAATCTTTGAGTAGACTCTTGTTTATGTAGTGGTCTGGAAAGTATGTGCTTCCTATATATATAAATGTTTGGCAACCTCTCTGTATATTGACATATGAATGTGTGTATATGTGTATTTGCATTCCCTGTAACATTCTGTTACCAAAATTTCAAGCTAAAGACTTATTTGAAAATCAATATCTCTTGATCCAATCTATATTTGGGTTTAAGTATTAAATGAAACATGTTAGTTAAACCACAGAGTTTAATTTAAAAACTTGTTTAAGTTAAAAACAAAGTAGTATCGTTCTGGAAATACAACATCACAGTATGAACTTAATATAAGTCAAAAATTCAAACATCTTGATTTTTAAATTCAGGGATGTAAATTGACTCCTCAACAAAAAATATGAATTTTAAAACTAAAATGGCGTGTTTTAGTTGAGTAGGCAGGGAGCAGTTCATTGTTGAACTGAAAACGTAAATATGTGTAAATCTGGTGATCTTTGGGATTGGTGAGGTTGGAGTTTCTTCTGGAGGAAGAGAAGTGAACGGTGAGGCCAGGAAAATTGGCAGGAAGTTGATCAGTAGCCGAAGGTGACAATGGTGGCTAGTTTTATTTTCTAAACCTAGTTTTAGCTGAGTGGAGTTTTTTTGGTCTGTTCGAACGCCACAAGGCGTCGAGTTCAACGTGGGTTTGGGAATGCGTAGAGGGATGGTAGGCGAAGTCGTGGCCGGTGGTGGTGATTCTCTGGTGGTCGGAGGAGCGAGGGCGCGCTGTTGACAGGTATGGGAGGAGATGGGTTCGAGCGTTTCCAGGTTTTAAGTTTTAGGTCGAATTCGTTTTTCGAAGAACAACGATGTTCACGTGGATGGTAATCGAATGTAGGGGTGGTATGCGATTTGCTGGCGATGAGGGAGTTCATCGGAGTTGCCCCGATGGTGGTGCACGTGCACAGTGTCACGGTGTATTGTTTGGGTTTAACTGTTGGGTTGTTGGGAGAAGAAGGACCCTGAGTAAAACCTGAGAAAATGGTTGATAGGCTCGTGTTGTCTCCGGGTTCGCTGATGCTTTGAATTGGTATTTAAATTTAAACTTGACTTGCTGTAGAAATAAAAGAAAAAAAACAAGAAGAAGAAGAAGGAGGTTGCGTAAATAACAGGGGAAGGCTTGGGTTTCTTCAAACTACAGTATTTTATTTAAAAGTAAAATCCTAAGTGATGGATTCAAGTTCTTGAATTTAAATCGTAATTTAAATCAGTTTTTAAAAAAAAAGTCTGGGTGTTTCACAAGTTTAAATGAAATAGTTTTTTTTAAGTATTTGCTTTCAAATAAACTTTTGAACTGGACTTGATTAAGTTCTTTTATAAACAAAAGGGTTTGAATGGCAAGTTAAATAACTTGTTTTAACTTGAATTTGCAAGGAAAAAAGTAATGTATTTTAAAGCTTAAGATTTCAATTAAAAATTTAAGTAATTTAGTAAAAAAAAAATTTCTTATATAGATCTATAAATTGATAGGTAAATTTGGTTAACGTTTATCTTTGTGAACCTTAAATCCAAAATGAAATTTGAATCTAAATTAGAAATGTAATGTTTTAAATACACTTTAATATCAATGAAGTTATTTACATAGAAATGAATTACCTTAGAAATAATTAAGATATTAAAATGATTTAATGAATAAGATAATTAAGGAATGACTCAATTATTTAATTTATAAATTAATGATTTAGATTAATTTATAATTAGATATTAATTCGGAAAGCAATTAAAGAATTGTTATTTGTTAATGATGGTCATTAACTAAGATCATTTAAATAATTAATTTATGAGATTAATTTTAACAATTAATTAGACTAATTAATTCATGATCATTTATGAAATTGAGTAATTGTAATCACCTTATGGTAAGAATTTAAAGTTTTAATTTCTTGAAATAATTAATTAAGGGGTTAATTAGTTATGTAATTGGTTTAAAATGTTGATTTAATTAATTAATTAAAGTGTTTGATAAATTAATTTATATCAAATGATTCGTAATTAATAAATCAGAATTGGATAATCAATTCATAAGTAAATAAATTTAATTGGAAATAAAATTGAATTAATTTGGATTTAACGATTAGTTAATCCTACTTATAAATGATTATTAAATGCTTGACCTTACTTATGGATGATCGTATTATATGTGATGCCTTGAATTGATTGCCCTAACTGATCTGTGACATTTTTTTCTATGGAATGAACTGAGTATTTTATTCATTTACTGATGATACATCTGCATATTATCCGTGAATTGTGAATGGAAGATAAGCGTTATACTTTATATCGCTCATCAACTATATTTCTGTGTTTTAATCTGTGATGATTGAATGATGTTGCACTATTGTGTTAAACCCCTGGACCACACCATACACACACAATTATGGATTTCACGAGGAAATCGATTAAGTCACAGATTTTAAAATGACTTTAAAATGATTTTTAAAGTTGAATATTTAAATTCAAATGTTTTGGAAATGGAATCGGAATAAATGTGAAAAGCTTTTGGAATGAAATTTCAAGTTAAAATTTATTTTAATTTACTTGATTAAGTTTTGAAATTTAAATAATTCAATTTGAATTTGAATTCGATATTTGGAATTGAATTATGTAATTTGAAACTAGGGATTAATGATATTATACTAGTCATTATGAGTTAAATCATTTTTAAAGTATTTTTTTTGGGAATTTGAATTTAACCCAGGGATTTCAACTTGTATAAATGAATCAGATTTCCAAAATGAAAACTGTTGTTTTCAAATGATAAACACTTTTAGATAAGAACTGAGATTCCAGTTAATTAGGGGAATTTCAAGATTGAATAGAGAAATGATTTTCCTAAGTTATGAATGAATTCTTTTTGAAAGCTATGAATTAAATCTGTTTATTTTTAACAGATTTAAATTGATGATTTGTTTAAATCAAATTGAAATGAAATTGTTTTGAAGGCTATAAGTTAAATCTTTGATTTAAAGATTTAACGAGTTAATCAAATTGAAATAAAAATTGATTTGGAAAATCTGTGAATGAATCTTTTGTTTAAAAGATTAAAATGTGAAAATTGTTTAAACCGTTAAAGGTTGTGAAAATGAATCCTTTTGTTTAAAAGATTTGAAATGGTGATTTGTTAAACCATTTGAAGAAAAGTTTTGGGTAATAAGTTGTGACTTAATTGAAATCCCAATGTCCATATGTTTTTGAAATACTGCGCTCACTGTTCGGTTTAGCCGGGAGAGGACCTTTGTGTCATATATCCCATTCCGAATATGTGATATGTCGTTATGGATAGCATTTGAAGACCGGTGTTGAAGACCGGATATTTTTTTTGAAAGCGAAAGGACAACTCGTCGAATGTCTTTGCATCGACTGGTCCCCGGTATAGAGACTCCATCTGTGATGGGAAGTCCGAACGTGATTAGTGAATATCCGGATTGCAAGGACTTCTTTGTAAGTGCCTTCGGTTCTGTTCGAGCCCGGAACATACTTGTATGGATTGTATGTCTGACGTTACAAATTGAGATATAAAGCAGATTTCTTTCAAATATATTTCTGTTGGTGGCGGAGAATTTATTCTTTTAGCTTAACACCCTTCTCTGAGACGTACGAGCTCAGAGGTTATATAGTTGAAGGTTACCAGCGATATATTCCCAATTTGGTAATGTGACATGCTGAATGTTGCTGTAAATGATCATTGTGTTGATTATTTGTGATAGGATCATTTATTTGATCGTCTATCTTGGTGATCATTGTGTTGATCATTTGTTGACCCAAAGCATGGCTTTTGTATAAAGTATGTTTTTGTGGACGTGACTTCGTCGAGCCTCACACCCCGGAAATGGTCAAAACAGGAAAGATGCGGCAAGGTTATGAGGGGTAGCTCCCTTTAAGGTATGTACATTTCCTTCTGGATAGAGGTGGTATCATGGTATGGAGCCCAGATATTTAACCTATGTGGTTACTGCGAATTTATTACTTTGTGGTTGTTGGTTATCGGGATCCCGTGAGAAAGGTCGTTTACGATCGGGGAATGGCGTGCTCATGTCAGTAGTTACCCAGTTAGGGGTAACCCGGCCTTGTGTTGGCAGAGTTCCGGTTTGGTTCTCGGGGATGTCTTTCCAGAGGCATTCTCATGTGGCAATGGGAAGTTCCTTGGCCTGACCATTTGTTGGAAATCCAAAGAAACAATACGATCTTGTACGGATTTAGTTGTAGAACCTATCATTCACTTATGGTGTCGCAACACTGTTTGGATGGTAGCTATAGTAGGCATACGACAATGGTCGTATGTTGGCTAAGATTTATATCTTTACTTTCGAAATGATTTTTACTACACTATGCACTAGTAATAATATCAAATGTTCTTTTTAATGCGTATCAAGCATCTTTGACTATCATAAGGAGAAATCTCCTCCGATTCTGCGTTTGCATTGTGTGTGTGTGCGGGAGGCCTAATGGTAGTCTCATTTTTAAAAGCATTGCGAATTGAATTTAAAAATATTCCTCTATTTGATTTTGAATAAAAGATAAACTGTTTTTGTTGCTCACACCAGTCCCACGACTGATCCGGAGTTTATTGTTTCTTTCCCAAACTCTGGGTGCTCAAAATTTTTCTACACGAGCAGTCTAGAGTTGGGTTTTTCAGATAGTCAGATGTAGTAGATTATCTGGAGCTAGTTCAGTCTTTAGATCACACCAGTCTTGCTAAGCTTTGGGCATCGTTATGGGAAGTTCGAGCTTTTGCTGGATTGATTCTTGGAAATGGAGTTGCAGTTATTTTCGGAGTTCTTCCTTGAAGATTATCTCAGAGTTATTTGTTCCGTATGCTAGATGTTATCTATTTTCTTTCCGCTGCTATTCTATTGTATCATATCTCTGATGTATATTGATACCTATTGGATCATCTGTTGTATCAGATATTGTATCAAAGCTGTATATCAATGTATTATTCTTTTATTCCGCTGTGTTGTTTACTTAATGATTGTTATAAGCTCCGGCGAATCGGATTTGAACGGTCAAATCTATGGCATTTGAATACGATATAAAGTATGGATGTCGATTTTTGAGCGGGAAAAATCCGAAACGTTACATTTGGTATCAGAGCTAAGGGTTGAACTTTAGCTCAGGAGTATAACACATTAAGTAGCTTATTAGAGATAGGGTGAAGTAAACCCTAGAATGAGTAATCCCTAAGATATACATTTGAATGCCTCAGTAAATTCTCTTACTATCCACTGATAGTAAGTATGAGTGCAAGAAGAGAACGAGATAGGGGACAGGGAAATACGACTATAAATGGTCGATACTCTGTAACAACAGTGGAAACAACTTTCTTATCAATTTTCTTTGATTCGTTTCTAAATTCTTTTGATTGCTTCGTGACAGCTACAGAAAGAAGTTTCGAGATGATGTGGCTCTACGATTCGTTATAGAAAATCCTTATCTTTATCGATTTCTTATCAATTTCTGATTCAAACTTTAATGAATTTGAAATTTAGAATTAAAATTTTGAATAAATTGGAAATTTGAAATTGAGTTAAATTGATTAATAGAAGAAGAAGCCAAATCGAATAGTATCGATAAAACGATTCGTTTATAACCAAATTTTGAAATTCTGTTGTAATTTCTTGGGTTAGTCGAAATCCGAAGAGGGACAAATTGGTATATATTTTGAGATATTCCGACTTGAATTTGGAATCCATATCTTGTATTTGAGGAATTATAGGAGATCGAATCTGTCTATCTCTGTGTTGTTTTCGTGCCTGCGAATTTTGAGGATGAAATTCTTTTAAGGGGGGAAGTCTGTAACGACCCCGGATTTTTATATAAATTTAAAATGATAATTAAAATCTATTTTTGAAGAAAACGGTGAAATTAATCGATTTAGTGATGTGAGTTTCCCCGAGTTCAAATATATTCTATATAAATCATTTAAATTTTTAATTATTGTATATATATGTATATATGTGAATGTATATATATATGTATATTTGGGTATATATGAGTCAATTTGAAATTATAAAATCTTGTGTGTGTATATATATATATTTTGATTTGGATTTAAATCTTAGATGAATGGTTTAATAAATATTTGAGTTATAAAATAAATTAAGAAAAAAATATATATATATAGTAACTCATAAATAAATTTTAACAACATGTTAACATAGAAGTTATTCATACTATAAAGTAATAGGACAAAGCAGTGGAACAAAACATATATATGAATTAACTTGCAAAACAAACCAGCTATATTTAAACATTAAAACAAAATGTGTGGGCAGATAAAATAATATAAGACAATAAATATTAAAGTAAGATAACAATAAATATTTAAACTAGAAATAGAAAAATAATATGAGATAAATTTTAATAAAAATAGGAAGTAGAACATTTGCTAAATTCTAACAACATAATAAAATAGAAATTTATTTATATTACAAAACAAGAAGATTTAAAGAAAATAAAATACATTTAAATATGAAAAGAATGTAGACGAAAATAAAACAAACAAATAAAATACAAAGGACTAAAACAAAAAAATATGTTTTTATGAACACTTAAAACAAACATAGATGCAAAAGCTTGTGAAAGAAAATAAAGAAAAGAAAAGAAACAACATTTTATGAAAACAAGCAAGTACAAATATAAGCATGGAATGAAACAAGTAAACAAATACATAAACAAACAAGTACTTAATAATAAATACTAGTATCTCTAGCATAAAAGGGAAGTATCAGGCAATTAATGCAACATGCTTCATGCATTTAATGCAAGCATATCAACCATGCTTATTAAACAAAATAGTATCACTTTGTACAAAAAAAATACATTACCCTGTACAGAGTAATATCATCACCAGTAAGCCTCATTTCCATACATACATCCTCTCCTCATTTCAATGTCGTTCCATTCCAGCTGAGCAGAAAATATGAAGCAAATATCATATTCACACTTAAACAAAAATTCAAACTATTTAAAACTTCAGGCAGCTAAAAATACAAATTGGATTGCTTCTCTGTCTATCAAGTTTTTATTTCTGCTTCATCAGCCATGTGAGTAACCTTACACTTTTAAAAATCTTTGAGTAGACTCTTGTTTATGTAGTGGTCTGGAAAGTATGTGCTTCCTATATATATAAATGTTTGGCAACCTCTCTGTATATTGACATATGAATGTGTGTATATGTGTATTTGCATTCCCTGTAACATTCTGTTACCAAAATTTCAAGCTAAAGACTTATTTGAAAATCAATATCTCTTGATCCAATCTATATTTGGGTTTAAGTATTAAATGAAACATGTTAGTTAAACCATAGAGTTTAATTTAAAAACTTGTTTAAGTTAAAAACAAAGTAGTATCGTTCTGGAAATACAACATCACAGTATGAACTTAATATAAGTCAAAAATTCAAACATCTTGATTTTTAAATTCAGGGATGTAAATTGACTCCTCAACAAAAAATATGAATTTTAAAACTAAAATGGCGTGTTTTAGTTGAGTAGGCAGGGAGCAGTTCATTGTTGAACTGAAAACGTAAATATGTGTAAATCTGGTGATCTTTGGGATTGGTGAGGTTGGAGTTTCTTCTGGAGGAAGAGAAGTGAACGGTGAGGCCAGGAAAATTGGCAGGAAGTTGATCAGTAGCCGAAGGTGACAATGGTGGCTAGTTTTATTTTCTAAACCTAGTTTTAGCTGAGTGGAGTTTTTTTGGTCTGTTCGAACGCCACAAGGCGTCGAGTTCAACGTGGGTTTGGGAATGCGTAGAGGGATGGTAGGCGAAGTCGTGGCCGGTGGTGGTGATTCTCTGGTGGTCGGAGGAGCGAGGGCGCGCTGTTGACAGGTATGGGAGGAGATGGGTTCGAGCGTTTCCAGGTTTTAAGTTTTAGGTCGAATTCGTTTTTCGAAGAACAACGATGTTCACGTGGATGGTAATCGAATGTAGGGGTGGTATGCGATTTGCTGGCGATGAGGGAGTTCATCGGAGTTGCCCCGATGGTGGTGCACGTGCACAGTGTCACGGTGTATTGTTTGGGTTTAACTGTTGGGTTGTTGGGAGAAGAAGGACCCTGAGTAAAACCTGAGAAAATGGTTGATAGGCTCGTGTTGTCTCCGGGTTCGCTGATGCTTTGAATTGGTATTTAAATTTAAACTTGACTTGCTGTAGAAATAAAAGAAAAAAAACAAGAAGAAGAAGAAGGAGGTTGCGTAAATAACAGGGGAAGGCTTGGGTTTCTTCAAACTACAGTATTTTATTTAAAAGTAAAATCCTAAGTGATGGATTCAAGTTCTTGAATTTATATCGTAATTTAAATCAGTTTTAAAAAAAAAATCTGGGTGTTTCACAAGTTTAAATCAAATAGTTTTTTTTAAGTATTTGCTTTCAAATAAACTTTTGAACTGGACTTGATTAAGTTCTTTTATAAACAAAAGGGTTTGAATGACAAGTTAAATAACTTGTTTTAACTTGAATTTGCAAGAAAAAAAGTAATGTATTTTAAAGCTTAAGATTTCAATTAAAAATTTAAGTAATTTAGTAAAAAAAAAATTTCTTATATAGATCTATAAATTGATAGGTAAATTTGGTTAACGTTTATCTTTGTGAACCTTAAATCCAAAATGAAATTTGAATCTAAATTAGAAATGTAATGTTTTAAATACACTTTAATATCAATGAAGTTATTTACATAGAAATGAATTACCTTAGAAATAATTAAGATATTAAAATGATTTAATGAATAAGATAATTAAGGAATGACTCGATTATTTAATTTATAAATTAATGATTTAGATTAATTTATAATTAGATATTAATTCGGAAAGTATTAAAGAATTGTTATTTGTTAATGATGGTCATTAACTAAGATCATTTAAATAATTAATTTATGAGATTAATTTTAACAATTAATTAGACTAATTAATTCATGATCATTTATGAAATTGAGTAATTGTAATCACCTTATGGTAAGAATTTAAAGTTTTAATTTCTTGAAATAATTAATTAAGGGGTTAATTAGTTATGTAATTGGTTTAAAATGTTGATTTAATTAATTAATTAAAGTGTTTGATAAATTAATTTATATCAAATGATTCGTAATTAATAAATCAGAATTGGATAATCAATTCATAAGTAAATAAATTTAATTGGAAATAAAATTGAATTAATTTGGATTTAACGATTAGTTAATCTTACTTATAAATGATTATTAAATGCTTGACCTTACTTATGGATGATCGTATTATATGTGATGCCTTGAATTGATTGCCCTAACTGATCTGTGACATTTTGTTCTGTGGAATGAACTGAGTATTTTATTCATTTACTGATGATACATCTGCATATTATCCGTGAATTGTGAATGGAAGATAAGAGTTATACTTTATATCGCTCATCAACTATATTTCTGTGTTTTAATCTGTGATGATTGAATGATGTTGCACTATTGTGTTAAACCCCTGGACCACACCATACACACACAATTATGGATTTCACGAGGAAATCGATTAAGTCACAGATTTTAAAATGACTTTAAAATGATTTTTAAAGTTGAATATTTAAATTCAAATGTTTTGGAAATGGAATCGGAATAAATGTGAAAAGCTTTTGGAATGAAATTTCAAGTTAAAATTTATTTTAATTTACTTGATTAAGTTTTGAAATTTAAATAATTCAATTTGAATTTGAATTCGATATTTGGAATTGAATTATGTAATTTGAAACTAGGGATTAATGATATTATACTAGTCATTATGAGTTAAATCATTTTTAAAGTATTTTTTTTGGGAATTTGAATTTAACCCAGGGATTTCAACTTGTATAAATGAATCAGATTTCCAAAATGAAAACTGTTGTTTTCAAATGATAAACACTTTTAGATAAGAACTGAGATTCCAGTTAATTAGGGGAATTTCAAGATTGAATAGAGAAATGATTTTCCTAAGTTATGAATGAATTCTTTTTGAAAGCTATGAATTAAATCTGTTTATTTTTAACAGATTTAAATTGATGATTTGTTTAAATCAAATTGAAATGAAATTGTTTTGAAGGCTATAAGTTAAATCTTTGATTTAAAGATTTAACGAGTTAATCAAATTGAAATAAAAATTGATTTGGAAAATCTGTGAATGAATCTTTTGTTTAAAAGATTAAAATGTGAAAATTGTTTAAACCGTTAAAGGTTGTGAAAATGAATCCTTTTGTTTAAAAGATTTGAAATGGTGATTTGTTAAACCATTTGAAGAAAAGTTTTGGGTAATAAGTTGTGACTTAATTGAAATCCCAATGTCCATATGTTTTTGAAATACTGCGCTCACTGTTCGGTTTAGCCGGGAGAGGACCTTTGTGTCATATATCCCATTCCGAATATGTGATATGTCGTTATGGATAGCATTTGAAGACCGGTGTTGAAGACCGGATATTTTTTTTGAAAGCGAAAGGACAACTCGTCGAATGTCTTTGCATCGACTGGTCCCCGGTATAGAGACTCCATCTGTGATGGGAAGTCCGAACGTGATTAGTGAATATCCGGATTGCAAGGACTTCTTTGTAAGTGCCTTCGGTTCTGTTCGAGCCCGGAACAGACTTGTATGGATTGTATGTCTGACGTTACAAATTGAGATATAAAGCAGATTTCTTTCAAATATATTTCTGTTGGTGGCGTAGAATTTATTCTTTTAGCTTAACACCCTTCTCTGAGACGTACGAGCTCAGAGGTTATATAGTTGAAGGTTATCAGCGATATATTCCCAATTTGGTAATGTGACATGCTGAGTGTTGCTGTAAATGATCATTGTGTTGATTATTTGTGATAGGATCATTTATTTTATCGTCTATCTTGGTGATCATTGTGTTGATCATTTGTTGACCCAAAGCATGGCTTTTGTATAAAGTATGTTTTTGTGGACGTGACTTCGTCGAGCCTCACACCCCGGAAATGGTCAAAACAGGAAAGATGCGGCAAGGTTATGAGGGGTAGCTCCCTTTAGGGTATGCACATTTCCTTCTGGATAGAGGTGGTATCATGGTATGGAGCCCAGATATTTAACCTATGTGGTTACTGCGAATTTATTACTTTGTGGTTGTTGGTTATCGGGATCCCGTGAGAAAGGTCGTTTACGATCGGGGAATGGCGTGCTCGTGTCAGTAGTTACCCAGTTAGGGGTAACCCGGCCTTGTGTTGGCAGAGTTCCGGTTTGGTTCTCGGGGATGTCTTTCCAGAGGCATTCTCATGTGGCAATGGGAAGTTCCTTGGCCTGACCATTTGTTGGAAATCCAAAGAAACAATACGATCTTGTACGGATTTAGTTGTAGAACCTATCATTCACTTATGATGTCGCAACACTGTTTGGATGGTAGCTATAGTAGGCATACGATAATGGTCGTATGTTGGCTAAGATTTATATCTTTACTTTCGAAATGATTTTTACTACACTATGCACTAGTAATAATATCAAATGTTCTTTTTAATGTGTATCAAGCATCTTTGACTATCATAAGGAGAAATCTCCTCCGATTCTGCGTTTGCATTGTGTGTGTGTGCGGGAGGCCTTATGGTAGTCTCATTTTTAAAAGCATTGCGAATTGAATTTAAAAATATTCCTCTATTTGATTTTGAATAAAAGATAAGCTGTTTTTGTTGCTCACACCAGTCCCACGACTGATCCGGAGTTTATTGTTTCTTTCCTAAACTCTGGGTGCTCAAAATTTTTCTACACGAGCAGTCTAGAGTTGGGTTTTTCAGATAGTCAGATGTAGTAGATTATCTGGAGCTAGTTCAGTCTTTAGATCACACCAGTCTTGCTAAGCTTTGGGCATCGTTATGGGAAGTTCGAGCTTTTGCTGGATTGATTCTTGGAAATGGAGTTGCAGTTATTTTCGGAGTTCTTCCTTGAAGATTATCTCAGAGTTATTTGTTCCGTATGCTAGATGTTATCTATTTTCTTTCCGCTGCTATTCTATTGTATCATATCTCTGATGTATATTGATACCTATTGGATCATCTGTTGTATCAGATATTGTATCAAAGCTGTATATCAATGTATTATTCTTTTATTCCGCTGTGTTGTTTACTTAATGATTGTTATAAGCTCCGGCGAATCGGATTTGAACGGTCAAATCTATGGCATTCGAATACGATATGAAGTATGGATGTCGATTTTTGAGCGGGCAAAATCCGAAACGTTACATTTGAGAAACTTTATGAGATTTGGCTCAGTAGGCAAGTTGGCACCGAGATTTGTAGTACCTTTCCCTATTACCACATGGATTGGAAAAGTGGCATACAGATTGATCTTCCGAATAAGTTGGCAGGAGTTCACGATGTTTTTCATGTTTTGCATCTTAGGAAGTGTCTGCATGATTCCATAGTAGCAGTAGAACCCGATGAGCTAAGGGAAGTTGAGGTAGAGCACGAATCACTTGTGCATCATACACCCACCCATATATTGGAACACGACGTCAAGTGATTGCACAACAAGGAAGTTTGTCTAGTGAAGATTCAGTGGGGAGATAACCCTAAAGAGTGCACATGGGAATATGAGGAGAGAATTCAAACTTCTTATCCTTTTCTATTTGAAGTTTCACCTCAAATATCCTATCTTTGATCTTTGATCTTTCCTTAGTTAGGGTCCTTTCGATAATCTTTAGGTGAAACCTGTGATGGTAGCTTGGTTGTAAACATGTCATTAGGGAAAGTTATGTTTGATGGATGAAAATGATTGCAAGTGGATGCCAATGTTTGCGAATGGATGCATTGCATGCACTTATTAGGATAATTGGCCAACTAGGTACACACACCTACATATGTGTGCTTGCTATTTTTTGCATTTGCACATGGTTGTGTGTGTGTGTGTATATCTGTGTGTGTCTAAATGGATTTTGTATATGGATGGTGCATTTGGGTGAATGATTGACACATAGATATAGAATTATTAATTATACTAGGGTAATTGCATACATTTGGTTGCATGGCATAAGCATACTTGCATTATAGGAGGTCAACTGAATCAGTAGACCAACTACATTTTCGCATTAGGTAAGTTCATATGCATTTGAATTTGCATAAATCATAAATTGCATTAGTTAAAAATAAGGACAATGGTAGAAATGAATGATGGTTGAGTAGATGGATATAGTTCTTGGATGTTGGTTGTTAATAACGTTCTTCTGTCTTTGCAGATTTCGAGGACGAAATCCTTTAATGGGGGAGAATGTAACACCCTGATATTTTATGGGAAATATTATTAAAAAGAAATTAAAAGTGCATTTGGTACAATGCTAAAGGCGCATGTTGACTTTCTTAGTGACCAGTGATCAAGTCCCGTTGTCGCTCAAAATCTAAAGCGATGTTTTTTTAACGGGTTCGTTTTAAGCGATTTTCCTATGTATTTCAACGTTGTTTCTGACATGTGGCGGCATCCTATTCGCTTCAGTGATGTAATAGGATGAGATAGTTAAATTTTATAGGTTGAGTGATGCGTATGGGCTAGAATGGATAACCATTAAGTGTATGAAAGAACCATATTTAATCTAAAATAATCTAATGGATTATATTCACTCAAACAATCTATAAATAAACCATCTAGCCGAAGCCTAATTTATTATTCCGCCGTCGCCATAATTCTACACTAAAAGTAATGTGTATTATTATTCCTCCTTTTCTCTACTAAATAAACAAATCTCTACCAAATTAAATTATCTATATACATTCAAGAAATTTGGGGAATTTAGAAGAATAAAAGGGAGAAATATTAAAGCAAAGCTTTTGTCAAATTTATGCAAGCTCAAGTGCTAGATGAGTGGAATTAATATGAAATAGAAAAATAAAGTAGTTCAATTTCAGTTCTTTTCTGGCACGTTAATATGAATTAATTTCTGTTATTAATTGAGAATATATGTAAATTCTTGCAACATCTTCTTCTTCTTCCACTTCTCAAATCTAATTCATGTTTGGTTTAAAAATATATGACATATAAATTGTTTATTCACGTTTTATGGCATAAATAAGATTTAAATTTATGTAAATTATTGTATCTTCTTCTTCTTTCACTTCTCAATTCTAATTCAAGTTTGGGTTGAAATTTGGAACAAACAAATTGTTATTCGCGTTTCATGGCGTAAATAAGGTTGGTTTAATTAAATTGATTTAGAATTGCTATTCAATTTCTAATGGTTGAAGGTTAGTGGAATAAATTTAGAATACATTAATTAAATAAAATTATGGTTTTGATTGATATAATCACATATTTTTTGAATATGGTTTTGGAGCAAAATTAGGAAGTCTAATTGGCATAATTGTATTTTTTCATATGTAGCCTAAAAATGTAAAAGTGGAATTTTGTGTAATTAAATGGTTTGTGGCTATTAGATAAAAATTTTGTACAGATTAAATCTAAAAAAAAAAAGAACATAAATTAGGGTGGAAAAAAATGTAAATTAAATGGTCCCTAAAGTCTAGTGTAAATCTGTAACAAAATGGCATAAACATTACAGACAAACCATACAGACTGAACGGACGTGAAATTGAAATACAATTTATGTAAGAAAATGGAAAATTTTCAAATAACCAAATCGGATGTAAAAATGGCCTAAAGCAGACCAATGAAAATAAACAGTATGTAAATGTAACGGTAAAATTAATTAATCTGAAAGCGATTTGGTAGGCAGACCTTTTAAAGGCCTGGATGTTGTTTCATGCAGTTAAGACGAAAATATAGTTTTAGCTGTACGTACTAGGAGCGGGCAAGTAGGTTCGCAAGGATGTTTGTTACCTTTCGTAGGTTGCCAGTACATTGGATAGATAGCATCCGGAATCGTTGGCTTCTTCTGGCATATCGACGTAGACGGAACATGACAAGTGTGCTCCGACGTAAGCTTCTTTAGGCAGATCATTAGAGGATTTTACGCAGCCGACCCAACCGCGGGCGCTCTTTTGGAGGACCGAAACTTTGGATAGGGCCAAGTCCATGTTGGTGACCAAGGACATAGAAGGATAGGAGTCTAGGTTGGCAGAGCCCGAGCGCAACTTTAGGGTCTTGCGAGGTTGTTTGAGCCAACGCAGGTCAGACGTAAGAGGCAGTTAGTCACAATGCACGGGCAAAGAGCATGACTTTCACACTGTAGCAAGTGGATAGGCAAGGACGGCAGGACTGACAGGCCGATTGACGTTTAGTATTATTGCATGGTTGACTTTCCTAGAGTGACCATGGAATTTTGCTTCTTAGGAACTATATCTAAGAAGGATTCACTGCATTATATTATCCACCCTCTGCGATATTCGGGAAAGACCTAGAATTAAACTTTTTTATTCTTTCTGCTTTTTTTTATTTCTCATTCACCAGACTATATGTCTGACCCATTCCAATTTTTCCTATTTTCCCCATATCATAGGAGGGATGGTCTAGGTTGCAGTTCTTTGCAGCTTGGAGGGTCAATGGAGCAGTTATTATCTTTAGCTTTTATTTCTTTTGTTTCATGTAATTCGTTTCTCTTTTATTTACTTTACTCTATATATGGGGATTTATATTATGAACTTTGTTATGTTTTATGTTTTGGTGGAGACTACTTGGTACTTCGGTTTTTGAAATAAATTTGGGATAATGCTATTTTTAATGAAGTTGTTTTGCTATTAATTTATAATTAGTGAAAGTTTTTTTTGCTGTAATATTTTAATCAATTTATGCTATTGCCTTTGTCTCTATGCTGTGTTATGGATTTTTATTTCACCCGACCACCCGTCCTTCTAGCCATGTTTGATTTTCTGGATGTATAGAGGTGTGGGGTGTCACGGTTTTATTTTGTCTCAGTTGTATCTATAATTTTGATTGATGTTGTAAAAGTATAATCAAATGTATAGTGTAAACAACTTCATGAATTATTTAATTGATTGTTATATTTTTCCATTCCACTACAAGATTCTGTGTTTGTTTTCTTCTTTTTTTATTTTTCTTAAATAACCCCATTGATTATTTGTGTGTCGGATTGTTTCGAGTTGGACATGTGTGGTTATTATCGACTTAAACCTCTCAAAATGCAGGTCGTCACACTTAGTCTTTATAACTCTTTATATGTTACTAATGTTTGAATTTAAGATAAAAGATAGGTACATTTGGAGAATATTTGGGTGCTTTGACGATTGGCTCACTTTTTCTAGCGAAATAGCTCCCGTGAATGCTAATAAAAAGGTACCTTTTTGCAGTATATCAATATATTATTTGATATTGTTGTTCCCTATGTTTCGGGATGACCATTAATTGTGATATATAAATATTATGATATATTATGTATTGGCTTTTCAGAACTCTCTTCATACAAAGTAGACCGTCAAAATTTTCTGAAAAATCCGATACTTCAAATTTTTTACAAACTATTGTATGTGAAAAATAGATGGTTATTGAATGAATCTATAGCATATATAGGAGAAGTTTGTGAAAGTGCCACATAGAGGATTGTGTAAGGTTATATTGGATTGAAAAATATATGGAAATTTCAAGGTTTGGGTTGTGTATGACGTTTTCCGACAAGAAATTGCAAGGACGTAATTTTCTTAAGGGGCAGTCAGTAACAACCCTACTTTCTATGTCGTAAACTAAATAATTTAACTAAAATAAAATTATTCAAATTCAATTTTTGGTAATTAATATTTTTAAAAGTTATTATTATTTAACTGAAGTCTATTTAGTAAAAGATTATCATGTAAATAAATTGAATAGAATTGATAAATTCTTTTAAGATAATATATTGAAATCGAATGAAATGTCTTAATTAAATGTAATAAATTGAAAGTGCAAACAATTTTTATATTATTGAAAAAGTGGGAACATAAATTTATTTGTGCGAAATATTGAGTAATTAAATAGAGAAAAATAATATTGGATTGAATAAAATTGTGTTGAAATCAATCTATATTAGAGTGGAATTTTATTTATAATTAAAAGACGAGTTAGTTAAGAAAATTAGAAAATTTGTTAATTAAATCAGAGCCCAAGCCCATTTAAAAATCTATCTTTCTTTTTTTCTAAACTTTAAACCATTTCCTTACTTTTATTATTAAATGCAAGCCCAAAACCCTCTCTGTTCAAAATCATAAACATGAAACCCTCCCATATCAACCCCTAGCCCAAAATCCCAAAATGAATATTGCGACCACTTAAAAAATGTGTAAGCCCACCTTGCATAGTTGATCACCATGAAAAAGGAGACGGAGGCCACAGTATCAACAACGACCTAGAGGAGCGAAGCGGCCTGATGAGATGAGCATGAGTGGACGCGAATTGGTGAGTGCGTTAGCATGAGAGTTTGCATGGACCTGGATGTGGTGGAGCGCGATGCAATGGCTGTAGTCGATGGTTGTTAAGTGGATGCTGGAAATTTTAGCAAGGTGGTTAAGAATGTGGAGCACCACGATGTGGTTACAGGCATCGACTTTTTGAGCTTGTGGCAGTTGGAGATTTGAACAGTGATGATGGGTGTGCTGGGGAATCTACTGTATTTGTTGAAAGTGGTTGATGCGTAACTCAGCGACAATGGCAGCATAGACTTTTCTTGGAATTTCATTGAGTTTTTTACTCATAATTATATCTAATTTCATTTGCATCATATACTTATGTATCGATAATTGATTGCATTGTTTCGTTGAATTAGTTGAGATTATTGATTGAATTATTTGGATGAATTACTTGTTCGAGGTATTGGATTGATAGTGTGAATTTGGATTTGATTGGGAAATTTTGTGTATATTGGATTGTCCAAAACACAAATGGGACGCTGTCCGATTCCATTTTGATTTGTGTATTTTATATCTCCTAAGTCCATTCATTTTAGAGTATTTTCTATTGTTACAACCGTTGGTCGAGATGGATCATGAAATTTTATTTGTTGTGTGTGCATTTATGGATGATCAAAATTCGATGTGAGTTGATTCGAGTCAAACGATAAAATATATATTGATGGTTTGTTGTTGATTTTGGAGAATTTTGCTCCATAACTTATATTATTGTCGATTTATTGATTTCCCATTTTAAAAATATTTTTTCAAGCCTCGATAAATTATTTTTAGTCTTTAAAAATTAAATTCAAGTTTATAAATAAATAAAAGTGGTTAAGGAATAAAATGATTTATTGGAAATTGTTTTGGAAATAAAAGTTATTTTGAAAATGGAAATAGAGATTTCAAGAGTAATTGAGTATATGTAATTTTTATAAATATAGTTGAGAAGTTTTTAATAAAATTTCTGAAAAAGAAATTCACTTAAAAATGTATATATTTAATAAAGGGTTAAAAGGAAATTCGAAAAGGGATTTTTGATTATAAAGTCTATTTTTAAGAATTTTTAAAATTATTTCCATTTTTATGTATTTATTAGTTCAAAATTGGTTTTTTGACGATTTTGCATAACTAAAAGGTTTTAATAATATTTTCTAAAAGGAATTTATTTTGTAAAGTGTATGTTTAATAAATAAATTTTAAGGAATATTTTCGAAAAGGGATTTTTGAGTATATAGCTTATTTGAAGATAAACCAATTGCGAAATATGTTCAAGTGGTTTTAAGAGTATTAAAATGTAAATCCCTTTTCGTACAAATATTTAATGGTTCAAAATTGAATTGTTGGACCTTATGAGAAATTCTATATGATAAGAATATTTGATTTGTATTGTGATTTAATTCTATACAATGGGGATGTTGAATAAATGGATTAGTAATACTGTCTAGGATGAGACATTTAGTATTATTTTTACACCTATTCTGTTGACTCATATTATAAAATAACTATTGTAAGGCGAGCATAGTTTACTAGCTTCTAGCAAACTTTTGAATAATACGGAGTGGATGAGACACTCAAGTAATACTTGTTCAATTACTATTAGTGAGTAGATGTCACTTATATTTTGGAAATGGATTAGGAATTTGTGATATCATCTAGTGGTGACTCTTTAGAGCTTAGAAGTTGAGAGATCTATTACTTTCGAAGGGCTACAAGCTGGAGATACATTGCGATTAATAGATTTATCCTCTTAAGACGAACTAGCAAAGTTATATGAATTTTTTGGTCGTCTAAATGCCCATAATACTAGTAGTATCTCATCAATCCAATTTCATTTTGCTTGCTTTAATAGCTTTTTGATGATGTATTTGATGATTATGTTCAACATCTCCACCCATCTATTCACATATGGATGTGTTACCACTGAAAAAGTCTTTTAAATTTGATACCACACATAGAATACGTTGATTTCTATGCTTTTAAATTGAGTTCCATTATCATTAATAATCTTCTATTGCACTCTGAGATGACATAAAATACAATTCACCAAAAATGATCACTTTCACTGAAGTAATAGTAGTAAGTGGATCTACCTCTACCACTTAGAGAAGTAATCCACCATAATGATTGTGTATTTGGCTCCTCTACGTGCCATTTGGATTATTTTAATGATATCAATTTCCCATTCCGTAAATGACCACGGTCTAACCACCTATGTAAGATCGTTAGATGGGGATCTTGGTCACAAAACTTTGACACCTATCTCATTTTTTGGGAAATTCAATTGCACCACTATTGGCAGTTGGCTACAAATACCCATTACATAGCACTTTCAGTGCTAAGTTTTATCCCCAATGCGATCTTTTGTAACTTCCATAATAGAAGTCCTCAAAGATTTTATTTGCTTCATTCTTATAAACACACCTTAGAAAAGGGTTGAGAATCCTCTTTGAAATAAGATGTTACCCTACATGACACAATGCAGTGCCTTTCTAAGAGCTTCCGTGTTCCATTTCTACTTTTTGGAAGATTGCCTTTCTCAAATATTATATATATGTTATTATACATGGCTACATTTCTTCCACTTCCATAGTGAACTCTACATCTTGAATGCTTAGAGCCAATGACACCTCCACATGAACGATTCATAATACATGTGCGTCTCTAGAACTAGATAGCTTGGCCAACGTATTGTGTTTACATTTTGCTCTTTAGGAATATGAGTAATAGTATAATGCTCAAGATCGTCCAGCAGTTCCAACACCTTGAAAAAGTGAGAGGCAAGTTACCATTAGCTTAGAATACTCTCTTTACCCAACATGATTCTAATTAGTAGCCATTAAATGTTTTCAATGACCGCGCCCTATATTTCTTTGCTTTTTTGCCTCCAACAGTTAATGATTCATACTCTGGGTCATTATTGGTTACATAATAATCAACCTTCAAAATCAAACACACCCATTAACCTTCTAGAGTCACCAAGACTGTAAAGACCCGTAAATTTCGATAATTAAATTGGTTAATTTGATAAGATTTTTGTAATTAAATTTTTGAAAGAAATAAAAACTCTACAATTTAAAATGAAGTGAATGTTAAGAATGAAGTGTAGCAATTGTTATTAAAACTAATTGTAGACAATTGTAGTAAAATCCCAATGATGAAGGAGTGAAAATTGTTGCACCTGGTTAAAACAGAAAATAAGTAAATAAACGTAAGTGTTGGATTTAACCAATGAATAATATATTGATTAATAGTAACTAAATGTAAATTTAGGGAATAATGTTAAAGCAAGTTGATAAATAACTAATTTAGTGCAATCCCAATTAATTGAAACAATTGTAAGGTTTTAATTGACTGTAATTTGTAAATTAGGAATTAGATTCAAAGTTATATTAATTGATGAAATAACACGCTATAAATTGCAATTTGATAGAATCAATGTTAGTATAAACTAAAGAAATAATTGGGAATAATGTTAATTCGATTTATAATATGGAAATTGGTTGATTTAAAGAATGGAAATCAAGATTTTTTAATTTATTTGAAATTTACAATTCAATAATTGGATTAATTGCAAATAAATGAATTTAAATATTTAATTATTACGTTAATGGAGATTAAGATGAAATATGAGAATATGAAGGTAATAGATCATGGACCCAATGTTAAATGCATCCATTGGATAACAATGAATTGAATAATAGAATGAAAGTAAATTAAATGGAATTATTGAAAATTAAATTTATAATTTCTGAAGTTAATGGAATTAAGGCTAACACTGAAATTGATAAATTAATCAACTCTAAATTGATATTTAAATTTGGTTAAATTAGTGTAAATGATTAAGAAAGTTAAAATTGATGAAATTTGTTAATTATAGAGTTGAAATTGAAAAAGTGATTTAGTTAAGCAATTATTAATTTATTTAATTAATGTAGAAATAGCCATTTTGGCCACTGACTCAGATTTCTATGAAACCAGTTTCATCGGATCCGTAACCATGAATTATTGTAGGATTTCAAGTTTTGTAACGATCGGACTTGTCGTTTGATCGTATGGGCTCGAAACGCTTAGAAATCAATTTGAGATAATTTGATTTTTGCATAACATCTTCATACGATTGAATTTGGAACTGAAACCTATTCCATCAAGTTTAAAATATTTAAAAACATCTATTTTGATATACAGGTTGACCTAATTTCGTTCCGGAGTCAGAACGGGCTTTTCGGGCCATTTTATCATTCAACGTGTAAACCAATCGTGTCCATTCATCTCTATTTCTGACCTGCCGATATATACCTCGTTATAAACCCTAATTGTTCCTCATTGTCATTTTTTTATACGTACAATTCATTCTATTCCTCCTCTTCTTCAATGGCAGAAAAATTTCCAAAACCAAATTCCAATTGCAATTTCAAATAAAATTCAAAGCTAAAAATTCAAACTCTTCAACTATATCATATTTTATATCGATTTGAAGCTCTCGACGAGCGCAAGTTAATTCTGCTGTTTGTTTTTCAATTTGGTTTCTGTTTGGCCAAAAATTTCTCAAACAGTCACGGTCGTCCGTTGGGCCGCGATCGACCTCGACCGATCGTCGAATCGTCATCATGGTTTTGTGGAGATGATAAAGTGGGAGACATCGAAGGTGGTTGCTTGGAGTTTAGACGGCTGGATCATTGGTGGAATTTCGATTAGGGTTTAGCATGGCGGCGGCGGCGGCTCATTTTAGGCGACCGGAAGTAACGGCCATGGCCGTGGAAAGCGTGGTGGAGGGAGACAAGACGGATGGTCAAAGTCGAATTCTCTTAGGTGGTTCGATGTTGAATGGAGTGGTTGCGTGGGAGAGATGATGTTGACGTGTCCGCTTACGTGAGTGTGAGTGATTTTGTTTTTTTATTTTATTTATTTTGATTAAATTTCGTAACGTTCTAACTCTCATAACTTTCACATACTATATCCGATTTACGCGCGACCATTTTTGTTAGGATCGTATTGAAATTCCGGACATTATGATGCTTGTTTGGATGAATTCTGAGACTGTTCAAATTTTGAGTTTAAATTGGATTTAAATTCAATTTGAATTCAAAAGGTGAGTGTTTTAACCCACTCACAATTTCTAAAATTTCTTATTTTTGTTAAGTTGATTTATGATGCGATTAGAACTTTATTTATGACTGTTTGGCATATTTTTAATCATCATCCCAGTTAAATTGAATTTATTCGAATGAAATTGTTATTCAATTTATTATTGCATATAAACTGCCAGTTAAATAGTTATTTAATTTATTTTGAATATAAACTACCAGTAAATGTCGGTTATTTATTATCTTTTCTATATTGATGTTATTGATTGAATTGCATGATGATTGTGATAAATGTTTGATGCTTGATATTGGATGAATGGATGTTGTATTTTATACTGTTATAAACTGCAAGTTGTTATGGATTTTCTTTCATTCGGGATTGTGGTTTGAAATGATATACAACCGTATTTTTATTTTAAATTGCGAATTGAAATGATAAACATCCGTATCACTTGACCATAGGATAGTAAATTTTATACAAACACCGTGGTCTATATATAAAATATTTTGAAATGATTTGTATGGTTTCGTAAAGAATATATGGTTTTATGAGATATTGATTTGGATATTTTATAAATGTTATTTTTTATATTGTTAAATTCTTGGTTTTAGGCTATGTACAAAATTGGTTTAAAGTATAAAATTAGTTTAATAGTATTGTTTGATTTTATTGAGATATAATATGGCTAAGTATTTATTTAAATCTGGAGTTTATAATGACCTAAATGAGAATAAGGATGGAAGATAAATATGAAATTGATTGAAACTTAATAAAATTGAGATTTTAAAGGTATGATTTATAACTGGATTTTGGTTTAAGATTAATTAAATGAATAATTCAAGTATAACTAAATTGGAAGAAATATTTAGTTATTTGAAATTTGAGTTTTATTTAAATGATAATGGACTTATTTTACAAATATTTCAAACCTAAATAATAGAAAATGGAATTGTTGAATCGTAATTGTCAACCTTAGTTTTGAAATTGTTTAATACTTAAAATTTGAAATATATTGAAATTGAAATGGTTTATTGAAAACTGGAAGTGAGTTGAAAGTTATGAATTGAGATTTAATTTAAAGTGTGAAGTCGACGAAATTATTCTACTTTATAAAGTAATTTTAAATTAAAACTCTTTTATTTTATGTATTGTTTGAATATCCAAACCATTTAAGTTTTGGAAGTTATGTTTTGAAACTACGAAATTCGAAGTATTATGTTTTGAAAGGTTATATTTCAAGCGTTTGGTTTTGAAATAATAAAATATTGAAAGTGCTATGATTTTGGAAAGGATATATTTGAAATAAAAATGATATTATATTGATTTGGGTTTTACTAAAATGATATCATATTGATTGGTTTTTGAAGGGAAATGATATCGTATTTATATGGTTTTGAAATGGATATTATATTCTAGTTTGAAGTATAATTCTTTTGAAATGACCGCGGTGTTACAATAACGTTCGGTTGTTAAAGAGACTGGGATCGGAAGTTGTCATACTCTCTGCCAACTCCGAAAACCACTTTAACAACTATGAACGTGGTAGAGATTCCAGAATGAGTAGGATGGTGGCGACGTTCTATTAAGTTATATAAGTGGACCCGAGTCCCATGATTTGACATAAGATGGCTAAAACATGAGCGATTCTTAGGCCAAGGAGGTAGCCCATCTTATCAGACACATCCCTTCGATATTATACTCTGACTTTTGGATTGATTCGGTGGCCACTTTTGATTTTTGATTTGAGGGTGTGGCTCGAGGTAAGCGGTAGCTGCACGCTACGCGTTACCACCAGCACAGATGCGTAATTGGTATATCTACCCTGGCATTGCCTTGTGTGCCGTGTCACCTACCCTAGCGCGCCTTGTACGAGTTTGGTTTTCTCCCATAGCCTGTGGAGTATTTAGGGTAGTCCCCCGATCTGGAGATGCGCTGATACTGGATGGACTACTGGGACTATTATTGTGTTCAGAGGGAGATTGGGCAACTCCTTAATGCTATTTAAAAGTAAGTTTATTTTACTATTAGACATTATTATAATAGCGAAATATTACTACATAGTAAATAGTTTAACGGATCCTTAGGAAATGTGAATCCCGAGCATCTCTTAAGTTACTGCACTCACGTTAGACACTGGATAGGAGATGTCAAAACCCGTAAACTTCTTTGACGCTGTTTACACTCATATTTATTTCTGTTGATTTAACTACATAAGATCTTTTAGTTCTGACTCGAGTGTTTTGTCTTTTCAATTCGCTCGGGTCAGCCTGAGCATTTCAGAATTTGAAGGCCTTACTTTTGGAGGACGAAGACAAAAATTGTATTTCTATTATTTATTATATTCCACTGCATTACATTGTTCCGCTACATTGTTATTGATTATTCTCTGGTATGTGTAACTCTGATATGTATTGTATAAAGTATAATCAAATGTTTTTGTAAAACAGCTTCGTGAACTATTTATTTGATTATTATATTTTATCATTCCTCTACAAGATTCTATTTTGTTTTTTTTCTTTCTCTGCTTTTTCTTATTTACCCCATAACGATTCGCCCTTCTGTATGGTTTAAGTCTGACGTGTGTGGTTTATCGTCGATTTAAAGCGTACAAAAGGAGGGATGTTGCATCTGGAATCAGAGCTTTGGTTTAGCAATAAACCTTAGCTTTGCGGGGTCTGACTCTTTGTTAATAGGGTAGTAATACCCTATGTTGAGTCGCTGAGTGTATATATATGAGAGAGCGTATTTGTTAGTGTTATAAAAAGGTTTTAATATTGTGTTAATTTGTTCCGTTATGTATTTATAAATTTTAGTTGGTGCATAGGACGCTATGACATCAATAGGGGTTTCTAAACACTTAGTAGGACACACCGACACAATATTTATTTTGAAATATAGGTAAATGAAATAATTTTTGCCTATTAAATTTTCTATATATAAAATAATTTTTTTTGTAAAGGATATATTTGAGTGTAATATATTGGTTGTTAGGTAGTGAAATTTACAAATATTGATTGGAAACAAATTTGAAGAAAATAAAATAAATGTAAAATGGAAATTTAGAATTTAAGTCCTGGGATTTTGAAAAATTTCTTTTGAACGATTTGGAATATAATAATATTATTTTTAAGTATTTTCTGATATAAATATTCCAACAAGATTTGAAAGAATTATTTTTAAATAAATTGTGGAAAGAAATAAGTTCTGTACTCCCCTCTCTGTCGCTGGAAAATAATTTCGGTGACGAGTGCACGCATCATCGATGTTCATTTTCGAGTTTCGTAGTGGGAAGGCCATCGTAGTAGCTTTACTACAGTTCTATTTTAATTAAAAAATAAATTTTAAATTGTTTTAAATATATTTGGATATATATAAGTTGTAAGTATATACATCTATCTATTATTTTAAAATGATTGAAATTAAACCTGGTATTTGGTTCTTTAGTTTTCGTAAATTAATAGTTTCAATTATTGTAGTGAAATGGAAGTTAACTAATAATTGGAGCTTTTAATTAAAATAAGAGATTAAATGCTAGGCTATGAATGAAACTAAAAGAAATTTGGAATTCATAACCTATAAAGCAAAGGATATGATCATTGAACACTAAATCAATATAAAGAAATGAAAAAGACTTGTATAACTTTCAATTGCATTCCTAAATGCATATATATAACTTACCAAATATTAAAAGTTGTAATGTTTAATAAGAAATGTAGTAGAAATTGTACAAGTAAACTTATAATTGAAAGTGTTCAATGAATTTCTTTGGTAAATAAGAAATTGATGTTGTAGTTGTTATAAACTTATGTTATAGTTGAAATACTACTATGACAAATTGTGATAGAAAGTAAGCATTATAAGAAAACAATTAAAAACTTAAGTAAATGAAATTGAAATGCTAAGTGATTGAATTGAAAATGAACACTATTAATAACTGAATGTAAATAAATGAAATTATGCAATAATGAAGAAACGAATGAATATAATGCAATAAAAGAAACTGACATGAAAATGGGATTTTGTAAGAAATGAATAAAGGTAAATGAAACTGTAAAAAATAAAATGTAAATTAAAAAGATAAATCATTATATGAATGAAAAGGAAATCAAACAACAAATATTATGAAATGAAATTGATAAAATTTACATTGATTTATTGTTTGAAATTGTTGTTTGTTTGCTTTATGGTTGTTTGGGCATGGGTACTTCAAAATTGCTTAGATGTATGAATAACCTATCGAGTTTTATCTAAGACTGTTGAGTAAATGGAATACTTCATAGTTATTTGTCGTTCCATGTGATTTATAGTGTCTTAACCCGAACCAACCAATTGTTTTGTTTTGATTGAATGGTCGATTTATATATAAGGTGTATGCTGTTAGTTGCGAATGATTGTTACTTATATTGATTTGTTTGTTTATGGTTGAAACAACTTTAAACATTTCATTTTATATAACTATTAACTCTTTTGGATTATATAAGTGAAATGCAGGTTATGGAAGCAATTGCTACTGCTTTTGGTTTCATAATATAAGCGTAAATTGCCCGACTAATAGGTATGTTCTCGGATTACAGTTTATAGCATTGTTATATTATTTTTCCCGGGTTGGGATATATATTATTTTGAAAAATATATGTTGTATATTGTTATATTTGATATTATATTTTCTCCCGAGCCTCTCTGTGCAAAGAAGGCTCTGCCAAAAATTTTCATAAATTTTGGACGTAGAATTTTTTTGAAATGTTTTCCAAACTTTATTAATTTGAGTATAAAAGATTTAATGGTTATAAATTGGTATATTTTATTTAAATTAATTAATTTTGAAAAGTTATTTTTTTATAAATTTAATATTTTAAGTAAGTTATATTGATTTCTAATTCTTCTTTTCCCTTATTTTTCCTTTTCGGGGACGAAAAGTTTTTGAGTGGGGAGAGTGTAATGACCCGTAAATTTTAATAATTAAATTGGTTAATTTAATAAGATTTTTGCAATTAAATTTTGAAAGAAATAAAAACTCTACAAATTAAAATGAAGAGAATGTTAAGAATGAAGTGTAGCAATTGTTATTAAAACTAATTATAGACAATTAGAGTAAAATCCCAATGATGAAGAAGTGAAAATTATTGCACTTGGTTAAAATGGAAAATAAGTAAATGAAAGTAAGTGTTGGATTTAACCGATGAATAATATATTGATTAATAGTAACTGAACGTAAATTTAGGTAATAATGCTAAAGAAGGTTGATAAATAACTAATTTAGTGCAATCCCAATTAATTGAAACAATTGTAAGGTTTTAATTGATTGTAATTTGTAAATTGGGAATTAGATTCAAAGTTATATTAATTGATGAAATAATACGCAATAAATTGCAATTTGATAGAATCAATGTTAGTATAAACTAAATAAATAATTGGGAATAATGTTAATTCTATTTATATTATGACAATTGGTTGATTTAAAGAATGGAAATCAAGATTTATTAATTTATTTGAAATTTACAATTCAATAATTGGATAAATTGAAAATAAATGAAATTAAATATTTAATTATTACGTTAATGGAGATTAAGATGAAATCTGAGAATATTAAGGTAATAGATCATGAACCCAATGGTAAATGCATCCATTTGATAACAATGAATTGAATAATAGAATGAAAGTAAATTAAATGGAATTATTGGAAATTATATTTATAATTTCTAAAGTTAATGGAACAAAGCCAACACTGAAATAGATAAATTAATCAACTCTAAATTGACATTTAAATTTAGTTAAATTAGTATAAATAAATAAGAAAGTTAATTTTTTTGAAATTTGTTAATTATAGAGTTGAAATTGAAAAAGTTATTTAATTAAGCAATTATTAATTTATTTAATTAATGTAGAAATAGCCATTTTGGCAACTGACTCGGATTTCGACGAATCCAGTTTCATCGGATCTATAACGATGAATTATTGTAGGATTTCAAGTTTCATAACGATCGGACTTGTCGTTTGATCGTACGAGCTTGAAACGTCTAGAAATCAATGAAATTGAAATCAATTTGAGACAACTTGATTTTTGCATAACTTATTCATACGATTGAACTTGGACCTGAAATCTATTCCATCACGTTTAAAATATTTAAAAACATCTATTTTGATATATGGGTTGACCCAATTTTGTTCCGGAGTCAGAACGGGCTTTTCGGGCCATTTTATCGTTCAATGTGTAAACCAATCGTGTCCATTCATCTCTATTTCTGACCTGCCTATATATACCTCGTTATAAACCCTAATTGTTCCTCATTGTCATTTGTCTGTACATACAATTCATTCTGTTCCTCCTCTTCCTCAATCGCAGACAATTTTCCAAAATCAAATTCCAATTGCAATTTCAAATAAAATTCAAAGCCGAAAATTCATACTCTTCAAAGTATATCATATTTTATATCGATTTAAAGCTCTTGATGAGCGCAAGTCAATTCCGCTGTTTTTTTTTCAATTTGGTTTTCTGTTTGGCCAAAAATTGCTCAAACAGCCATGGCCGTCCGTTGGGCCGCGATCGACCGATCGTCGAATCGTCATCATGGTTTTGTGGAGATGATCATGTTGAAGTCATCGAAGGTGGTTGCTTGGAGTTTCGATGGCTGGATCGTCGGTGGATTTTTGATTAGGGTTTTAGCGTGGTGGCGGCAGCGGCTCGTTTTAGGCGACCGGAAGTAACGGCCTTGGCCGTGGAAAGCGCGGTGGAGGGAGACAGGACCGATGGCGAAGGTGGCATGGCGAACGGTGGCCGGCGCAGGGCATCGGTGGTCAAAGTCGGGTTCTCTTCGGTGGTTCGATGTTGACTGGAGTGGTTGCGTGGGAGAGATGATGTTGACATGTCCGCTTACGTGTGGGTGAGTGATTTTTATTTTATTTTATTTTATTTTATTTATTTTGATTAAATTCCTTAATGTTCTAACTCTCATAACTTTCATATACAATATCCGATTTACGCGCAACTTTTTTTGTTAGGATCGTATTGAAATTAGGAACATTATGATGCTGGTTTGGATGAAGTCTGAGACTGTTTAAATTTTGGGTTTAAATTGGATTTAAATTCAACTTAAATTCAAAAGGTGAGTGTTTTAACCCACTCACAATTTCTAAAATTTCTTATGTTTGTTAAGTTGATTTATGATGTGATTAGAAATTTATTTATGACTGTTTGGCATATTTTTAATCACCATCCCAGTTAAATTGAATTTGTTCGAATTAAATTATTATTCAATTTATTATTGTATATAAACTGCCAGTTAAATAGTTATTTAATTTATTTTGAATATAAACTACCAGTTCGGTTATTTATTATCTGTTCTATATTGATGTTATTGTTTGAATTGGATGATGATTGTGATAAATGTTTGATGCTTGATATTGGATGAATGGATGTTGTATTTTATACTATTATAAACTACAAGTTGTTATTGATTTTCTTTCATTCGAGATTGCGGTTTGAAATGATATACAACCGTATTTTTATTTTAAATTGCGGATTAAAACGATAAATATCTGTATCACTTGACCATAGGATAGAAAATTTTATACAGACACCCTGGTCTATATATAAAAATATTTTAAAATGATTTCTATGGTTTTGTAAAGAATATATGGTTTTATGAGATATTGATTTGGATATTTTATAAATGTTATTTTATATATACTTAAATTCTTGGTTTTATGCTATGTATAAAATTGGTTTAAAGTATAAAATAAGTTTAATAGTAAAGTTTGATTTTATTGAGATATAATATGGCTAAGTATTTATTTAAAATTATATCTCTTAAGTTTATAATGACTTAAATGAGAATAAGGATGGAAGATAAATATGAAATTGATTGAAACTTAATAAAATCGAGATTTTGAAGGTATGATTTTATAACTGGATTTTGGTTTAAGATTAATTAATGAAAAATTCAAGTATAACTAAATAGAATGAAATATTTAGTTATTTGAAATTTGATTTTTATTTAAATGATAATGGATTATTCTGCAAATATTTCAAACCTAAATAATAGAAAATGGAATTGTTGAATCGTAATTGCCAACCTTGTTTTGAAATTGTTTAATACTCAAAATTTGAAATATACTGAAATTGAAATGGTTTATTGAAAACTGAAAGTGAGTTGAAAGTTATGAATTGAGATTTAATTCAAAGTGTGAAGTCGATGAAATTATTCGACTTTATAAAGTAATTTTAAATTAAAACTATTTTATTTTATATACTGTTTGAATATCCAAGCCATTTAAGTTTTGGAAGTTGTGGTTTTGAAACTATGAAATTCGAAGTATTATGTTTTGAAAGGTTACATTTCAAGCGTTTGGTTTCGAAATAATAAAATATTGAAAGTGTTATGATTTTGGAAAGGATATATTCGAAACAAAAATTATATTATATTGATTTGGGTTTTAATAAAACGATATCATATTGATTGGTTTTTGAACGGAAATGATATCGTATTTATATGATTTTGAAATGGATATTATATTCTCGTTTGAAGTATAATTATTTTGAAATGACCGTGGTGTTATAATAACGTTTGGTTGTTAAAGAGACCGGGATCAAAAGTTGTTATGCTCTCTGCCAACTCCGAAAACCACTTTAACAATTGTGTACATGGTGGAGTTTCCAGAATGAAGTAGGATGGTGGCGACGTTTTATTAAGGTATACACATTGACCCGACTACCGTGAGTTGGCATAAGGTGGCTAAAACAGGAGCGATTCTCGGGCCAATGAGGTAGCCCTTCTTATCGGACACATCCCTTCGTTATTATAATCTGACTTTTAGATTGATTTGTGGACACTTCTGATTTTTGATTTGAGGGTGTGGCTCGAGGTGGTCAGTAGTTGCGTGCTATGCGTTACCACCAGCCCGGATGCGTAATTGGTATATCTACCTTGGCATTGCCTTGTGTGCCGTGTCACTACCCTGGCGCGCCTTGTACGAATTTGGTTTTCTCCTGTAGCCCGTGGAGTATTTAGGGTAGTATCTCGATCTGGAGATGCGCTGATATTGGATGGACTACTGCGAATATTGTTGTGTTAAGGGGGAGATTGGGTAACTCCTTAACATTATTTAAAAGTAAGTTTATTTTACTATTAGACATTATTATAATAGCGAAATATTACTACATGGTAAATAGTTTAACGGATCCTTAGGAGATGTGAATCACGAGCATCTCTTAAGTTACTACATTCACGTTAGACACTGAATAGGAGATGTCAAAACCCGTAAACATCTCTGACGCCTTTTACACTCATATTTATTTCTGTTGATTTAACTACATAAGATCTTTTAGTTTTGACTCGAGTGTTTTGTCTTTTCAATTCGCTCGGGTCAGCCTGAGCCTTTTAGGATTTGAAGGCCTTACTTTTGGAGGACGAAGACGAAGATTGTATTTCTATTATTTATTATATTCCACTGCATCACATTGTTCCGCTGCATTGTTATTGATTATTCTCTGGTATGTGTAACTCTGATATGTATTGTATAAAGTATAATCAAATGTTTTCGTAAAACAACTTCATGAACTGTTTATTTGATTATTATATTTTATCGTTCCGCTGTAAGATTCTATTTTGTTTTTTTCTTTCTCTTCTTTTTCTTATTTACCCCATAACGATCCGCCCTTCTTTATGGTTTATGTCGGACGTGTGTGGTTTAACGTCGATTTAAAGCGTACAAAAGGCGGGACGTTACAAAGACTTCCCTAGCTCCATAATTACGGTTATTAGATGTACCATTAATATATAAGCATCATTGAGATAGATCAACCATTCCTTCCTTCATTCATTATCTTGGATAATGAATCGTCTAATGAAATCTAGCAATGCTTATTCCCAAATTGTCTTCCTAGGATGATACGCGATTTCATAATAGCTCATCTCAACGTTCCAATTCAATAGTCATTCCCACGACTTAGGGGGGTTGCAAGACTTGCCTTAGAGATGACCAGTCAAAAACTGTAATACCCTATGGAATTTAAAACATACACTTGATTACTACGAGTAAAATGGTAATTTTACAAACACCGGAATTAAGTGATGAGACTTTACCATCCTGTGGACCTCATTCTTCTAGTCACAATAATAGATTGATTTATCCGGATCGGAATCCATATGAAGAAGTTACGTGGAATTTAAAGATGCAGGTTTTGAATTGTTTGAACGGGCCTAAGTCCATTAGGCTGAAGCAATGGTTCATAAATTTATATAACGGACTGAAGGCGAGGATTTGAATTCATGTACATTTCATTTTTCTAACTTCTTCTTCCTCCATCTCTTATCCCCCTCTCTGCCATCACTTTACCTCTTTCAAAATCTAAACGAAATCCCACAGATTTATATATCAAATCGAAGAGCACGACGAGGGCTAAGCAGAGATACCAATCATTTGTATATTTGGGAATATTAGAAGGAATGCTATTCTGGACGTCGAAGGATTTGGAGAAAATTGGTGAATTCTAGGGTTCGTTAACATAATTTGGTGAGTGAGAATCATTATCGATGAAATATTGATAGCATGATAGTAGTATATATCATACGATTTCTATTTAGGTTAATTAAATAGTAAATTTGGATAACTTAAGTTAGGAAATTAATATTTAAATGATTGTAGAGGTTATATAAATAATGAACGAATTGGGGTTAGTTTCATTTAGATTGTTTATTAGATTGAAATTGAATATAATGGCTAGATTATTATAATTGAGGGATTATTTTATATTGATGATATACGATATATGTATGGGTGGAATGATGGAATAAGACGTCTAAGTGAAATACCGAGTGTTAAAACAGTAAACACTAAAGTTAAATCATACTAGTGAAGAAAGATTGATTTTATGAAATTATTTGCTAGAAAATTAATATGGCGACCGGTTGACTGGTGCATGTAGATCGGTGCACCAATTTACTGGCCTGGATGAACTTGGACCTAGGCTAGATCGGTTTTACTCCAACCAGGCCCATACAGAATAGTTATTAAATAATAAGTTGGTTCTTTAGCAACAATTAGGAGTGTTTAAGTATTAATATGTTCTATAATGATTATGCATTGCAATGAGTGGTTAAATCATGTGTATAGAAGTAAGGCTATGTTTACATGTCCTTTACATATACGGGAGTTAGACTACGTTTATCTAACTCATACATTTGTTTACATTTAAGGGAATAGTCTGCATTTTACTATATCCTAAAGTTAGTCCCAGTCTAACTAACTCTTTTGTGCATCATCAGGTTGGTTTTTTTTAACTAACTCTCTCGTTTATCGTTGGGTTAGTCTATGTTTATCTAACTCCATTCCATTTTTTCTATTATGTGTAGTTGAGTTAGTCTATGTCTAACTAACTCTAGTATATGTTAGAAGTAAATAAGTATACAATAGTGGTCATAGTAATATGTTTATTATGATGAACTAAATTTGTGGACGCAGGTGAGATAAGGGTAAGTAAATATTGGTATTCATGTGATGCCTATGAAATCGTGAACCAGCATATACTTGGTATATTTTTACTCACCGGACATGTGTCTGGCCCCTCTCCTCATACACTATAGGTGAAGGAAGTAGTCGTGATTGTATGACATTCGAAGATGGAGACTACGAATATGTTTATATATATTGTTCATTGCTTAGTACATATAGTATATATTGTGTGGCACGTTATATATGTAAAGACTGTGTATTTTATGATGTGTATTGACGGGATCTGTTTATTTTATCTACATATTACAATTTGATCCATTCCACTATGAATTCTGAAAGAGTAGTTTATTAGTTTAGTTCAGTTATTATTGTGTTTTAAAAACTGTTAAGGACATTAGCGCCTATTTAGTTTAGCCTTAATAGGATAGTAAGGTGAAGGCGAGACACAAGGAATTAAGAAGGTATGGCATAACATCCCACTGTCCGACTGTTTAAATGAGCCAAACAGGATCTCCTATTCGGTGGTTTTGTAATAGAAATTCTTGTTTGGTAGTCTCAACACTGAAAATAGATTCTTGTTAGGTTGTTTCAACATCGGATGGGGATTTTGTTCAGTGCGCAACTCACTAGATAGGAAACGATGTCGGATGCATACATATAAAGCACTAAACTGATTATCTGTTTGGCAGGGTTTGAAGGCCAAACCAAGAGAAGCTAAGAAAAACCGAACTAAGGAGGGATATGAAGGAATCTAGCCAGCAAAGTGTCCAAGTGCAAACATCAAACCAATAGACATCAAATAGGATATCTGCAGCCAAACCATATAAGTTTTATATGAAATGAAATATAGATGTATTTGGAAATTGATGATCATATCTTTTATGTATGAAAATATCCGAACTGAGCAAATTATATATGGAAGTTGCCTGATTTGTCAGTGTAACTTCTCTACTTCTAAAGCCCTATAAATATACAGGCATCTAGTAGTTATGGAGAGGAGCTTTTGGAACCCAAAAACTATGATAAGTAGAAAGAGCCGAATAGAGCCCCGGGGTTCCAATATCAAGCAATAAATCATTGTATTTAATTTCAAACACTTGAAAAAGCTCAAATATGAGAAAACTAATAAAAATGAACAGTCGACATAGGCTCATTAGGGACGAACCACTATAAATCCATGTTTAATTTACTTTTCCTGCATCCTACTTCTGTGTAATCTAATGCTGTAAACTTGATTGGAGGTATTTGCCCAATTTTCGTGCAAACATTTTTTGGTGCTTTCATTGAGAACTTCTTCTCAACAAGCCTCCTAAATCTAGGAGCAAGAATAGCGATACAAATGGAAATGTTGACCAAGTTATTGCAGAACAAGACATCCATTCATCCAGCACTAGATGCCATCACTAAGGGTGACTTAGACTGAATTGTTGTAGATCTCGATACTTGTTTCGCTGCCTAACGGCATGCTACTATGGACCAGATCATGATACACTTAGGGAAGATGCAACTAGTCGTACACAACATTGAAACAAGATGGATGACTGGGTCTTAGGGTCTAGAAGAAGAAGTAGGTCACACTCAGATAGTGATAAGATTGAGAGAATTGGAGGGTAAGACGAGTAAATGCCCGAAGAAGTATATCAAGTAAGAATTCAACCAAACCCCGGACCTAAGGATCGATCCGGCACCAAACCGAGCAAGAGAGGTGGTAAACCATAGGCGGCTACGGCTGATCCTCCTCAATCTAGGTAGCACACCCCTGTCCTAGTGGAGTTGTTATAAGTACCTTGGGTATTGGTTTTGATGATAACAATTATAGAACATGATATAAAATATAGATGCTAATGTTTTATCGGGATATATATATATATATATATATAAATAGTGAAGAATGTTAAACAGATATTGATTAAGAAGATTATACAGTATCAAAAGTAGATTCAAGATGCTGATATATAGTTTGAAGAGTTCAAGGATGAAGACTCATGAGTATTGAAGAGTTCAAGGGTTCAAGATATTTTAGATAAGTTATAAAGTCATAGAACCTATGTTAAAACCTTGATAGCACTTTCCTAATTTCTCTCACCTTCTCTAATTTCGTTTTAAATTGTTTTTCAGATGTTCTATTTTTAAAATAATCTTTTCAAAATATTCTCCAAAATGATTTTCAAATCTCTTATACTTGTAAAGATATTATTTTAGTCTTTTTAAGATTATATATATATATATTCAATTTTTGTTTATATTTTAATAATTTATAACATTGATTATACATATATATTACTTACATTATACTGAATATTCTGATTGAATATTCCAATTTTTTTATAAAGTTTTATTAGGTTTTAATATGATTAAAAAAATGTGTAAGCTATGATTAAATGTTTATATAAAGTTTCAAAATATTTTACAAAACTTTATATTTTCATAAGAATTTTTATTAATTTATTTTTCAAAATACAAAGGGATATGTCGACATATCCTCTACAAGTATATCGATATACTAGCCGTACTTTTCAAAATTCAAATTTAAATGAAAGTGACTTTTCATCGTATCTCCTTGTGAATGGACAGGACCATTATTTTCCTATATACCAGACTTACAAATGAATTTTTCATTAACTACTTTCTTATTTCTCTCTCTTCTTTTCACTCGATTGATATCTATATCAATTTTATCGAAACTTTGTCGAAATTAAACCCGAATCAAATTCCATCATTACCAATTTGATTCTCTTTCATATACTCTCTGATTTCTATCATCTCTCTCAAGATCAAAGTGTTATTCAAGAGTTATAGGATCAATTATAGTTAAGATCGAGTGTGTAAAATATATCAAACCATACTCTTATACTCTACAGTGTGCTTGGTATCCCTGAAATCCAAGTAGGTGTGATTGTAGCCTGATTAAATCAATTGGGTGTTCTTAGTAGCACGTAAATATAGTGGATGTGCTTGTGGCTTGAAAATCTTATGGCTCTACCTAGAAGTTTGGACTCTAGAGGGTGTGTCTTGTAGTCTTAAAATTGAGATTGTATTTAGATTTACTAGTTGAAAAGAAATCCGTACAAGGAATTATGCGAGACTAGATGTAGGGTAACTCAAAACCAGTATAAAATCCCGATGTATGCTTTCCTTTTTACTTTTAGTGCATTTGCCTTGATCTGTACTTTGATTCTATGATTTGTTTCTATGATTGTTAATTCCATCATTCTAAATAAAGTCTTAAAGAATTTGAATAATATTCATATAATCCATTAAACACTATTTGTTGAATATGCTAGTATATGATTTTTGTTTGATGATAATAAACAAATATATATTCATTTAAATGTATTTGTTATTGTAATATTTTATTTTTACATAATTAAATAAATATTTGCTGAATAAAATAAGTAACACGGAATTTAAATTCAAACAAATATTTTATCACAATTTTGAATAGTACAAATTTTAGCTCTCACTATATATACAATTTTTGATAACAATACAATTTCGATTGCATCACAATTTTCAATTTACATTTGCACCTCACTACTTATCACTCATTCGCTCGTTTTTTATTTTCAACTCTATTCCAGATTGAATCTAGCATCTGAATTATCTGTAAAGAAAACACTGCTGTGTAAAATTGAAAAAGAAATATTTTTGCAGTGTAAAATAAAATGTGTTGTGAAAATATTATATGCTTCGGTTATTTGGGTTGTTTGACATTATATTTATTTTGAATTCATTATCCACGAATAAATTATGACATGCACAGTGTATCACTGTACACCATACAAGGCCATGCACATTGATATACACTTGACAAAATTACAGGGACAGGTGAGCACAAAATCAAACCCAACTAAAAGCCAGGTTCAACTCAAGTGCAATACAAATAATGCCACGACATGAGCACAATGCCAAACCCGAGGCAAAGCTAGGTTCAACTCAGAGGCTAGACAGTCCAACCAGACTCGAGCACACATGAAGTTCAAAGTGAACCATACTAAATTGAAACAGTACAAAAACATTTTTGAACACAATGAGGGTGAATTCACAAAAAACAAATGGAAGCAGTTCAATATGCAAGTGAAGCCATAAGCAAATGGTACTAGACCAATAAACCCATGAAGACCAACTGGAAGTGCACATCAACTAAATGCAAACAAAGCAATATCAAGGTAATAGTGGTGCACATGCATATATAGTTCAGAACAACTCCAAACGAAGATGTACAAAATGAAACCAGTACAAGTGGAGATGACACTGTAGCTACCAATCAAACACATATGGTCAGACACAAGAACAACGAAGCAACCGGACTAAAATGGCACCAAGACAATAATAGAAGTTCAACTGGCAACAAGTGAAACAAGTCCGGCTACTAGTAAAAAACCAGCGCAAGCTCAATTGAAGTAAATGCAAACACACAAACATATGTATATGCAACTACATGGTGCAAAACACACACACACACACACACACACACACACACACACACACACATTATGCACATGAGTCAAATGCATAAATCTAGGCAACATGAATACATATGTAGTGACAGAATGAACAGTGATCAAGCATCTGGTCGAAAATGCTATAGAGCAAAAAGTTTCAAACAAAGTCAATTCCCAAAGAAAATGTAGTTTTCATGAAGCCGTGAATGAACACTTTAGAGAGTCAAGCACTTCTCAAAGTAAAATGCCAACAAGTCATAAGGGAAACAAATTCAAATCAAGGTTGTCGAAGTCAGAGAGAAAAATTCAAATGGCTAAGCATAGAATATTAAATAATTCAAAGCCGTTGTGACCAAGGAATCGAACAAGTAAAAATAAAAGCTGTGATATTCAAGCAACGAAATTATATGAATTGAAGAACTTAGAAAACTTCATAAGCATCCAAGCAACATCAGATGGCCGAGCAAAAGTAGCAGACGAATTCAATAAAATATATACAAATGAAATTTTAGGATTTAGAATCCTATTTAAACCCAATCACCATTGGAAAATTAAAGCATTCGATTTCAAGCAATAATTGAGAATAATAAATCATTCAATTCGAATCAAATTTGAGAATAGTAATGATCAGAAAAAGGCATTCACGTATCAATTCACACATCAGTCGAACTCGACAAATTGAAGTAACCAAAAGAAAATCGGAGAAAGTGAGTCAATTGTCGAAGAAAATCAAAGCAATAGCCACTATAATCGACCAACAATCAAGCGGCAGCTTCAATTATTGCAAAGCCTCTAAATTGAGGATTGAGAAAAAAGGAAGCAACCATTTTCAAAGCAAAGAAATCAGTCCGAGGAAATAAAGAAAACATAGGGACATTTTTTTATCACTACATTTTAATTTGGGCCAGCATCTTAAATTGGTTTTGGGATTATTTTTTCTAAAACTAGGTTTTTGTGTTTCAAATTATTTTTATTTTTTATTTTATTTTCAAACGTTTGTAAATTCTAGTCGTGTGACTAGAGGACGAACTACAGTGCTGTAATTCGAGAATCCGCAACTCAGTGGCTGAGTTATGGTAGAGTTTTGAGCATCGAGTTAGATTAGTCGATAGCTGATGTCGCGATTTTACGTGTGTAAGCGTCTGATTGCTTAATTTCTAGTAGAAACTTTGGGGGCAGCACATAGGAAGGGTTTTGCCGATGCTAGGTAAATCTGTGTTGTCCTATTTCTATTTTTATTATTCCGCTATTATTTGTGCTGCTATTATTCTTCTATATCTGAGTTGCAGTTATTTCCGCATTAAATTTTTATAATTATTAGTATCACCCTATTCACCCCCTCTCCAGGGTGAAATCGATCCTACAATTTGTAGCAGAGCTAGGAACAAAACTCAATTTTTGATTCAAAATTTGATTTTTCAAAAACTAATTTTTATTTTAGAATTTTGAATTTCATATGGGTTCATTTAAAAATGTTTTTGTTGAGGATCAGTCCATAGTTAGGCCATCAATGATCAATGGAGAATACACGTATTGGAAAAATAGAATGAATTTTTTTCTAAAATCCATTGATGCTTGGAATATTATTAAATGGGCTATAGGACATTAACAAGTATGATAGATAATCAAGAAATAGAAAAACCAATGAATCAATAGGCAAATTCTAAAATTAAACTGCCAACTGCTAATATCAAGGCTATGAATTCTATTACTTGTTCTTCAGACCAAATTGAATTTAATTGTGTTTCACATTATTTAACTGCGCAGAAAATCTGACACACACTTGAAGAAATTCATGAAGGAACCTCCCAATCTCATCTTGACAGGCTTAGTAATGAATATAATCAGTGTGTCTTAGGAGAAACAAATGACAGTGAAAGTGAAGAACCATAAAAGGTGTGTTGGCAGGCTAAGGAACAACAAGAGTAGTATCTTGATTTTGGTTGCTCCAGGCACATGAGAGGCAACAAGTCAAAGTTTCCTAGCCTAGTAAAACATAAAGGTGGAAGAGTCACCATGGGCAACAACAAGAAATGCAAGGTTATTGGTAAAGGTAAAATAGGTAACTGTAAGTTTACATTAAACGACGTATTATATTTTGAAAATCTACACCATAATCTGATCTCAATTAACCAGTTATGTGATAAAGGAATGATTGTTGTTTTTGATTTTGACTTATGCAAAATTGTTGATTAATCATTAAAAGAAACCTTATTTTTAGGTAAAAGGAAAGATAATATATACTCTCTATCTTTTGATGATCTCACTCTTTGAAAATGCTTGGTAGCAAAGGATGTAGAGTTAAATTTATGGCATAGACGGTTAGGGCATGCTAGCATGAATTTGTTAAACTAATTAGAAAGAAAAGATTCGATAAGAGGATTGCCATCACATGATTTCGAAATAGAAATTTTATGTAAAGCATGTACTATAGGAAACCTTAAAAAATCAATCGTTTCATGCCAAGAACAACGCAAGCACTTCTAGAGTTCTTCAACTAGTTCATATGGATTTGTTTGGACCTAACGATATTGCAAGTCTAGGTGGTAAGAAATAATGTTTCGTATTGGTTGATGATTACTCTAGATACACGCGGGTATACTTCTTAGCTAAAAACTCTTAAATCTTTTCTTACTTCACCAAATTTACAAAATTTGGTCAAAATGAAAAAGGAGTTTCTATTATTTCACTAAGAAGTGATCATGGTGGAGAATTTGAAAATTATGAATTTGAAAATTATTGTGATGAAAATGGATTCAGATATGAATACCTAGCCCCACGTACTCCGTAACAAAATGGAGCAGTCGAGAGAAAAAATTGAACCTTACAAGAGTTGGCTAAATCAACGATAAATGAGTATGAACTACCCTTGTTTTTATGGGAAGAGGAAGTAAATACAGCCTGTTATGTAATAAATAGAGTCATGATTAGGCCAATTCTTAAGAGTTCCATATGAACTATGGCTCGGCAAAAAGCCAATCATTGTATATTTCAAGGTTTTTGGGTGTCCGTGTTTCATTCTTAATATAGGTGATCAACTAGGAAAACTTAAGGCAAAAGCTGATGAAGGCATTTTCATGGGATACTCATCCAGAAGCAAAGCCTATATAGTATACAACTAAAGGACGAGAACAATCATGGAGTAAATTAGTGTGAAATTTAATGAAGGTATAGATGATCAAAATAAGGAAATAATCAAAAGCAATGTTGAAGAGGAGAACGGAAAAGACGAAAATGAAAAATCAAAAGAAACCACAACCACGAAAGAAGTCCAAAGAAACCTGGATCCAAAGAAATTAAAATTCAAAGCAGTTCATCCTCCAAAGTTGGAATAGGGAATCCTATAGAAAGTATTCAAACTCGTTCCTCCTTTAGAAATTTATGTGATTTGTGTCTATACAGTGTATTTGTCTCAGAAATTGGACCCAAAGACATAGATACAGCTCTTAATGATGAAAATTGGTTTATGGCTATGCAAGAAGAGCTAAATCAATTTGAGTGAAATGATGTTGGACTCTAGCATTTAGACCTAATGATTATCCAGTTGTAGGAACAAAATGGATTTTTTAAAAATATGATGAATCTGGAAATGTAATTAGGAATGAAGCTAGGTTAGTTGCTAAAGATTATAATCAAATTGTAGGAATTGATTTTGATGAAACTTTTGCACCAGTAGCAAGACTATAATCCATTAGGATATAGCTTTTGCTTGCTATAAAGGATTTAAACTAAGAAAAATGAATATTAAAAGTGTATTAAAAGTGCTTTTCTTAATGGGATTTTGAAAGAAGATGCATTTGTTGAACAACCAGAAGGTTATGAAAGTCATGAATAACCTAATCATGTATATAAACTTAAGAAAGCATTACATGGATTAAAACAAGCCCCTAGAGTTTGGTATTAATGTCTTAGCATTTATCTCCTTGAAAATGGGTTCAAAAAGGGCTGTGTAGACACCACACAATTTCTATTGCATGAAAATGATGATCTTTTGATTGTTCAAATATATGTTATGACATTATTTATGATGTCATTAATTGTTTGTTGTGTGAGAAATTTGAAAATTTTATGCAGGAAAAGTTTTAAACGAGCTTGGTTGGAGAGTTAAAATTCTTTTTAAGATTTCAAATCAAACAAAGTGATAAAGGTACATTCATCTCTCAAACGAAATATATTAGGGAACTTGTCAACAAATTGGATTGAAAGATGCTAAACCTACAAAAAACCCCACGAGCACAACAATCAAACTTGACAAGGATGAAAAAGGTAAGGCAGTTGATCAAAATCAATATCGTGGTATGATTGGATCACTTCTTTATCTTACACTTCTAGACCTAACATCATGTTTTCTATCAGCTTGTGTGCACGATTTCAATCTAATCCAAAAGTATATCATTTAAAAGCTGTTAAAAGAATTATAAGATATTTGTTGCATACCCCACATTTTGGTCTTTGGTATCCAACTAATGATAACTTTGAATTAAAAGGATATTCAAATGCAGATAGTCTAGTTGATAGAAAAAGTACTAGTGGAATGTGTTTTATATTAGGACATTCGTTGGTTGCATAGTCAAGCAGAAAACAGAATTGTATTGCATTGTCCACCATGGAGGCAGGATGTTTCTCTAAGTGGTTGCTCTGCTCAAAATTTATAGATGATACAAACTTTGCAAGACTATGGTCTAAATTTGAAACGTGTACCACTAATGTGTGATAGCAAAAGCGCAATTGATCTCACAAATAATCCTGTACATCACTCAAGGACAAAACATATATATGATAGACAACTTTTTATTTGAGATCATATTTCCAAGGAGAATATCTGCATAAATTTCATTTCAACTGATTCTCAATTGGCAGACATTTTTACAAAACCCCTCCTAGACAATAGTTTTTGTTGACTTCGTCTCAGTTTAGGCATTTTAGAAATTTCCTATTGATTATCGAAAAGATAAATAGTAATTGAAAAAGTGATGAGTGTTGATATTAATCACATTTTATTACTTGAGACGTATATTTGGTAAATTTCTTAGAAATTTAAACAAGATTTATAATAACTTTTTGATGGGTAAAAATTCCATGACCATCTCTATTTCTATTATATTTCTATCAACCATCACTCATCAAAATCCAATATAGTATGTCAACATGTGGTATTTCAAATGAGAAATTATTCGCTTTCATTTTATTTTATTTTTAGCAATAAAAACATCCAAAGTATTCACTCTCATTTAAAAGTCCTCACAGTCTTACTTGAAATGTTTGATTATGTGCTTTCATGCTCATTTAAAAGTCCTCACGGTTATACATGTATGGAACATATATCAATGTTGATTATTAAATAGTCAAGTTGATTGTAAGACCATTTAAAATTCCTTACGGTTACGCGTGGTTAGAAGATGCTTGAAATTCATTTTTTTTTAAAAATTAAAAAATACTACTAATCTCATTTCAAAGTCCTAACGGTTATGCATGGTTAGTGGATATTCAAATTTATGCTATAAATATACCACAAATAGACACAACTATATGGTTTTATATACCGACTTCAACCCTATCATTCTAATGTGGAATATGCACTTAACAGAGTATTTATGATTATTGTTTGTTCTTTTATTGAAATTTAATATTTATACTCGATTGAGTTTTAATGTTGTACTAGTGTCTATCACTTTATTTTTATTTTTCTAAGCACTATTACACTTTTGCGGATAACAAAAGGGGGAGAGAAAAGTTAAGATATTGGCAAATAAAGGTCAAATATTTTACATTTTATTTGCATATTCCGATCTAGGCTCATTTGCATATTTTTATTATTCATGCATATATGAAGGGGGAGCTTTGTGTAGAGAGGAAGCATTCAAATAGAGGGAGCAAATGGAGCGATTAAATACATTTAATAAATTCAAAATCTAAAATATATGTTTGATATCATCAAAAGGGGGAGATTGTTGAATATGCTAGCATATGATTTTTTTATGATAATAAACATATATATATATATATATATATATATATATATATGTGTGTGTGTGTGTGTGTGTGTGTGTGCGTGTGTGTATTTATTTATTCAAATGTATTTGTTATTGTACTATTTTATTTTCACGTAATTAAATAAATATTTGCTGAATAAAATAAATAACACAGAATTTAAATTCAAACAAATATTTAATTCAAGCAAATATTTTATTACAATTTTGAATAGTACAAATTTAAGCTCTCACTATACATATACAATTTTTGATTACAATACAATTTCGATTACATCACAATTTTTAATGTACATTTGCACCTAACTACATATCACTCATTCGCTCATCTTTTTATCTTCAACTCTATTCCAGATTGAATCCAACATTTGAATTATTTGCAAAGAAAATACTGACGTGGTAAAACTGAAAAAGAAATATTTTTGCAGTGTAAAACAAAATATGTTGTGAAAGTATTATATGCCTCAGTTATTTGTGTTGTTCGTCATTATATTTATCTTGAATTCAACATCCACGAACAACTTGTGACATGAACAGTGTATCACTGTACATGCCATAAGGCCGTGCACATCGATATACACTTGACAAAACTGTAGGTTCAGGTGAGCACAAGGTCAAACAAAACCAAATGCCAGGTTTAACTCAAGTGCAATACAAATAATGTCATGACATGAGCACAAGGTTCAAACCCGAGGCAAAGCTAGGTTCAACTCAAAGGCTAGACAGTCCAACCAGACTCGAGCACACATGAAGTTCAAAGTGAACCAAACCAAATTGAAACAGTACCAATATTTTTTTTGAACATAGTAAGGCATGAATTCACAAAAGACAAATGGAAGCAGTTCAAAATGAAAGTGAAGCCACGAGCAAACTGCACTAGAGCAGTAAACCCATGAAGACCAAAGCAAGTGCACATCAACTAAATGCAAACAAAGAAATATCAAGATAACAGTGGTGCACATGCATATACAGTTTAGAACTACTCCAGACAGAGTTGTACAAAATGAAACCAGATATGTACATACATAAATATATGAGTGTATAAAATTGAAGATGACACTGCAGCTACCAATCAAATACATATGGCCAGACACAAGAACAATGAAGCAACCAGACTAAAATGGAACCAAGACAACCAGAGAAGTTCAACTGGTAACAAGTGAATCAAGTCCAGCCACCAGTAACAGACCAGTGCAAACTCAAGTGAAGTAAATGCAAACACACAAACATATTATATGCAAATACATGGTAAAAAAAAACACACACACACAGAGATATATATATATATACACTATACTATACACATGAATCAAATGCACAAATCCAAACAACATGAATACATATGCAGTGATAGGATGAACATTGATCAATCATCAGGTCGAAAATGCTAGGGTGCAAAAAGTATCAAACAAAGCCAATTCCCAAAGCAAATGCTGTTTTCATGATGCCATGAATGAACACTTCAAAGAGTCAAGCAGTTCTCAAAGTCAAATGCCAACAAGTCATAAGAGAAACAAATCCAAATCAAAGTTGCCAAAGTCATAGAGAAAAATTCAAATGGCCGAGCATAGAAAATTAAATAATTCAAAGCCATGGTGACCAAGGAATCAAACTAGTAAAAATCAAAGCCATGATATTCAAGGAACGAAATTATATGAATTGTAGAAGTCAGAAAACATCACAAGCATCCAAGCAACATCGAATGGCCAAGCTAAAGTAGCAGATGAATTCAATAAAATATATATGAACGGAATTGTTGGATTAAAAATCCTATTTAAACCCAATCATCATTGGCAGATTAAAGCATTCGAGTTCAAGCAACAACTGAGAAGAATAAATCATTCAACTGAAATCATAATCGAGAATAATTAATAACCAGAAAAAGGCATTCACGTACCAATTCACACATTAATCGAACTCGACAAATTGAACTAGCCGAAAGCAAATCAGAGCAAGTGGGTTGATTTTCGAAGCAAATCAAAGCAATAGCCACTGTAATTGACCAATAATCAAGCGGCAGCTTCAATTACAGCAGAGCCTTAAAGTGTTGAATGTTGAACGAGCAAAAAGGAAGCAGCCATTTTCAAAGCAAAGAAGTCAGGCCGAAGAAATAAAGAAAACATGGGGACATTTTTTTATCACTACATTTTAATTTGGGCCAGCATCTTAAATTTCTTTTAGGCTTATTTTTTTTAAACTAGGGTTTTGTGTTTTAAATTGTTTTTATTTTGTACTTTATTTTTAAACGTTTGTTAATTCTACTCGTGTAACTCGGGGACGAACTACGATGGTGTAGTTCAAGAATTCGCAACTCAGTGGCTAATTTGTGGCATGGTTTTGAGCGTAGAGTTAGGTTAGTTGATAGCGGGTGTTGCGAGTTTACGTATGTAAGCATCTGACTACTTAGTATCTAGTAGAAACCTTGGAGGCGGTATGTAGGCAGGGTTTGGCCAAAGCTGGATAAATGTATGTTGCTCTATTTCTATTTTTATTATTTTCTATTATTTGTGTTGTTATTATTCTGCTATATCTGAGTCGCAATTATTTCCACATTAAATTTTTATAACCATTATTATCACCCTTTTCACACACCTCCCATCTAGGGTGAAATCGATCCTATACTATTCACACCTCCTTTAGTGTTCATTTAGCCTTAAGATCCCTATTCCGCCGACTTACAGAAGGCAACTAGTGAAAGGCGAATTTACCTTTGTGAATAATCTTAAAGCAAAGAATGGGGCTAAGCTCGTTGGCAAGCCATCGTAGCAGAGATGAAAGGAGCTTTTCACCCCTAACATGAGAGATCTACTCAGCTCCACCAATCCCCCGAGCCAAAGGACCAAATGTCAAGGATGATAAGTGTATGTGTACGCCATGAACGGATACAGCGAGGAACCAAAATTAGGGGTGGTTATCCATTTTCCATGGAAATATAGACTACTTGTTCGTCGACGGAAATTCTATCGGTTTAGAAAACCGTCGAACGAATTTAAATTAAAAATAACCGCAAGCGCACGGTGTACGAATGTAGCACGCGGCGAATACGGGTCGATCCACAGGGAATTGATGATTTTAAAATCCTATTCAATCAAATTATACCGAAGTCGAGAGTGAATAGCAAGAAATGTAAGAAACTAACAAAAACTAGCAAAAGAAAATGATAAAAATATGAGAGTTAAGAGAACAATTTAGAGATAAATCCACTCTCTAGATCATATAAATCAACAAAATGAAGTTATGATCTCTCTTTTCTTGTCATTAGTGAATTAGTTGATGTGCTTATCATAAGTATGATATACTTGTGCTATTAATTAGCTCAATATAAACCATCAAACTATAACACAACCACTAATACACATTTAACTCTCATGAAATATGACAACAAAGTTGAAATAAAAATCTATTTTAAGCATAGCCTATTAACTATTGTTTAGAAATATGGGCTATCAAATTTCAATTTCAACATTCACTTCTTTGCCATAATCATATTTAGATGAAGAGGCAATTTGTGCTATGTTTGTTTAAGCATAGCCTATTTGTTATAAACAACATAGACTATCAAATTCAAAGGTAAACAACATCATTAAACCACTTCAATCATTCTCATTAAGCACAAAAAGAGAGCATAAGCAACAAAATGTTGGATCTACATACTTGAGAGCTTCATTACCCCTAAATTGAAGGGATTAAGCTCTCATTTTTGTTATTATATGAACAAATGTAGAAAACAACATTAAACAAGAAGAGAAAAAGAGAGCAAAATGAAAGGAAAAATTATTCTACTTGCATAAAATAAAAGAGATCTACACTACAACATGAAAGTAAATGAACATGAAAAGGAAAGAGCATGTATTAAATTGCATAAAATAAAAAGATTACATAAAATAAAAATGGCTAAGTAGCCATGAAAAGAGAAAGAGGAGCTTTCATTTTATTTTTGATCTAAACTATGCTAAAGAGAAGGAGGCCTAAGAGAGACTAAGAGAAGAGATAATGTTACATGAAACATAAGGGGTATATATACAAGTTTAAAACCCTAATTCCTATTTTTGGGGAATGCCCAAAATGCCCATGAGAAAGTGTGGAGGCCAAGTTATCATTAGCATGTTTTAATCCCCACTTAAATGTACATGAAGACATTAAATCCATAAGCATGTGCGTTAGCCTTTAATTTGTACATTAAGGTAGGTGGGTAGGTGGGGTCCTCCATGATCTTCATTTTGAATTATTTCCATCTTCATTCCTTTGTATTGATTTTATGCATGCATATCTTCATGAAACCAATTGTGAAAGTCACGAAATTTCCTATAAAAAAACATAGAAAATTCTAAGTAAATTTTCACAATTTAATAAATGCACAAAAATGACCATTTCACCCTTGTATGAAGATGAATGTGTGACAATTTGGAATTAATGTGAATTTTGGTTAAAACAAGTTAAAATACCCAATATGATCATTTATTTAATTTAAATAGATTAAATATGGCGATAAAAATGTGCACATTTACGTGCACATCAAATACCCCCACACTTATATTTTTATTCGTCCTCGAATAAAGGGAAACTAAGGTAAATCCGTTTTCATAGGAAACACGATTGCATTGAGCGTATGCAACAAGCCGTTAAACCTCTGGGTGTCCCCAGTAGGACGAGTGTTGTCTCGTGAGGGTTTTCAGTGGATACTACCCACAAAATCCAAGTGCGGGATGAAAATATTTACAAAATGCAAGATTTATTTACAAAGAGATGAATGCAAATTTTTGAAAATATTTACAAATGAAGGATTTATTTTTAAATTGACACGAATAAGTTAAATATAGGTTTTGGTTATTCTCTTGAAAATTTATGTCATTTACTGGTTAAAATTTCCAACAAAAATAAAGTTATCATAACAAATAGACAATAGTTTAACTTGTTGTTTCGGTTGATAACAAAGTGTAATTATAAAATGGATCCTTAGTTGATTATCAAAGTTTATCAAAGTGGTATTTTCATTTCTTTTCAATAACAAATCAAATCAAATAAGTAAAAATAGTGCTAGGATTTCAATTGCTTGCTCTCTCATTATTTGCAAGAAAAATTTCACACCTAGCTCAGGTAAACTGAGGCCAGATATATCACCCATGCACTGCCTTTCGGTCTTATGTGAGGGGAGTACAGAGCATGGCGAATGCACACACTTTCATGCATACACTATCGACCGTAGGTGGTTTTTATTAAGTCTTTTTTTTACATACATGTGTTCCATACATCATAACCGTGAGGACTTTTAAATGAGTATGAAAGCACATAATCAAAAATTCCAAGTAATCACCCCTGCATAACCGTGAGGACTTTTAAATGAGAGTGAATACTTGGATGTTATTATTATTACTATTATTTTTTGAGAGGGAGTTTTGCAAAATTATCTTAGCACCATTTAACTTAGAAGACAAAAAAAATGTCATATCCTTTACTTTAAATTCACCACTTTTAAAACAAAGATTTTCAATTAGGATGTATTTCATAATTAACACGTATGAACCTTCCTATATACCAGTTAAACCATTGTTATTTATAATCAAACTTCATTTTTATTTTTGTTAAGACGAATAAATTTTCAAAAATTTCAATTTAATAAACCAAAACCATATATTTATCTCATAGTGTTTCTTTAAAAATAAATCAAAATGCTAAAAACCAAAAAAAAAAATTGTATTTTAAAATTTTGATATTTTTTTGAGTTTTGGAAGAAAAAAAAGAAAAAATGAAATTTAATCATGAAAGATCAAAAAGAAAATGAGTCTCCACCCACACTTGATTTTGACTGTGTCCCCACAGTCAACCCAAGTGGAAGGAGAAAAATAAAATAAAAATCTAATATTTACATGAAAGATTATTATTTACAAGAGATGAGAAAGTATATAGTCAAAAAGTAAATGAAACGGTCTTCCAAAGACCAATTCATTTGTCTCGTCAAATGCGTGAGACACGGCTTAAGCACGAAAAACCAAATCGTAAAAGAATTTGAAGTTGATTGTCGATTTGGAAAAACGAATGTCGTTTTATTAAAAATCGTACGAGTTGTTTTATTTTCGATGATTTTCAGGGTCGACAAAACAATTGATTGAAGTTCAAGTTTATTTTCACCAATTTGAAATTCAAGCTTATCATTGAAAACATTTTCACAATTATTGATTTCAAAATCAAAATGGTGATTTTCATCTTCCCCTTCGGAATTTAACAACTCGTCATCCGAAAATCCAAAAAATTCGTGTTCATTAAATTCGTCTTCCTTTGTTGGATTATCAACAACTTTATTACATAAATCAAGTTCAAAATTCAAAGTTGTTGTATTCAAATTTTCAGAAAAAGGAAGATCGAAATTTAAATCGAGTTTTGCACCCTCGAAAGAATTGAAATCCAACTCAATTACCGTATTTTCAACAACTTGATTAAGATTATCAAATTCAAAAGTTGTTATTTGAAAATCGTCGATTTGGGTAAAAGATGGATTATCACTTGACTCGTCACACGTTGAGATTTGATTTTGTTGTTCACGTTGTTTCATATAAGTTTCAAACAACAAATCCGTATGATCATCGTTAATTTCATTCATTTGTTCAACAAAATCCAATTTATAGTTATTAAATTGAGAATTTTCGATTTGGATTTGTTGAGAACAAAAGTTTTCACTCGTAACATGGTTAAGATTATTCCCATTGCCAAATTCGTTTGAAAAGTTGTTCCCATTTTCATGTTGAGTTTGGAATTCATTTTGGAGCTCGAAATTAAATTGGCATGGGTTATAATCGTAATCGTTTGAATTTTGAATTGAATTCAAATTTTGAAATCCTCGACTCGAGTTATTACACAAATCAGAATTACATAAATCATTTATCTCTTGATTTTGTCGTGTAGAAAGTTCGAGTAAAGATGAAATCATTTCAATGCTATTTTCAAGAGTCGAACGTTGGTCATCGTATTGAAAATTTTGTTGTTCGAAATTTGAATTATTTACACAAAAGTTGTTAAAATATCCATACGAATTTGGAGTAAACTCATATGGATTATATTGATTTTCGCAGTTAAATTCAAGCGAGTAAGAAAAAGGAAACTCGGTCATTTTCAAGATTTTTTTTTTTTGGTTTTTTTTATAAACAAAAATATTTACAAGTAGAATCTATTTTTCAGAATCGAAAATTGATTTTTGTTTTGTTTTTGGATTTCAATTTTTTTTTTTTTTTGAAAAGATTTTTTTGGATTTTTGGAATTTTGATTTGAAAATTTTCAAAAGAAAAGAAAAAAAAACTAAGTTAAGAAATATTAACAAATTTTTTTAGTTTTGGATTTTGAATTTTTTTTTCATGAACTAATGCAACTAAGTGAATGCAAGGGTTAATTACAAATGATTTATCCTAAGTTAACCCAAAATTGTATATTCACAAATTGTCTTAGATAAACAAGATAGTTCTCAGCCAGGTAACGGATAGGATTTATCGGTGCACCACGAATCACCATAGCAATGCAGCCGAAGGTTTAAGTACCTTCAGAGGAGCAACCACTATAATATTTACGAATCACCGTAATATTTATAAATGGTTATTACTCTGCCGTAGCCTAGACACCAAGAAATTAAATTGTTCAAAAAAAGCAAATTATCAATATACAATTAAGTGTTATCGATGTCTAACCGTTATTATCAATCAAAATTTTAGATGAAATGCAGAACAGAAACTAAACGTGTATTAACAATGCAACTACGAATGATTTTTTTTTATTTTTTAAAATGAAAATGCAAGCAACCAACAATTCAATTCAAAAGAAATGAAAGCAGAATTTTTTAGCAAGCAGAGCAATTTATTTTGGCTAGCTAAGGAAGCAATTTTCAGCAAGCTATTGTTCCTTTATTTCCTGCTTTGGCAACCTGAAAATTAAAAACTAAGATATGTACAATATTTTTTTTTTGGTTTTTTTTTTTTTTTTGGGTTGAAAGGAAACTTAAAAGTAGGGTTTTACTTAAAAAAAAATGAACAATTTTTTTTAAGGAATAAAACACAATAAAACTAAAAGAATGAAAACTCTTTTTTTTCTTTTGAAAGAAGACTCACAACAAAACACTCATAAGCAAAGCACACAACACCAACTCAAGTAGTTAAAACAAATTTGTAACCCAAGCCCGGCCCATTTTGAAATCAAAACCAACCCCCCCTTTTTTTTTTCTTTTTTTGGAGAAGATAAACTACTTAAAAGTTAAAACTAAAAAAAGAAGAAAATGAAAAAAAATTACTAAACTTTCAGCCCAGCCCAAACTCACACAACTTCTTGTATTCGTTTTTTTTATATATCCCAAACTCACAGTACCAAAACTGCTAGATTCGTCACTTCACAATTTTCCAAATTTCTCAATTCAATTTCCATCTCGTATCTTCCCAAAATAATTTCTCAATTTCACAAGTTTTTTTTTTAATGCTCAATTCAGTTTGACAGCCACTGGATTGATTGTAGAAGGTAAGAGGACTGAAGGCGATTTTTTTTTCCGCAAGTTTGGGTGGTTTTTGGTTATTGAATCGCGGTTAGAGGGGATTGGAGAATTTCGATGAAGGCGATTCAGGGTGCTAGAATTTGTTGGAGATGGTTTGTATATGGGTGGGGAAACTGCGATCGAGAAGCAGGGAGCACAGAGATTGAAGTCGCGATTTTGTTGAGAAGGCAGATCGCGGCAGCAGATTCGAGGAGGAATTGAGTCGAGGATGGCGATTCGAAGTGGTTGGGTTTGGTGGGTTAGTGGAGGTTGTATTGGTAAGGATGGTCTGTGAGGGTGGCAGAGGAGCAAGTGTAGTTTTTGATGCCAGTTTTGATGGCAATTTGTTGATGTCGAAGCAGAGAGCTGAGGAGATGATGGTGTTAAAGTAATGTGGTGAAGAAGTTGTTGGAAGTGATGTGAATGTTGTTTGGAGGTGATAGGCAGTTCGGAGATGAATGTAGGAAGTAATTGGCAGTTTTGGCAGTTGCTTGGTGGTATGTTGAAGGAAGTTGACTTGTTGTGAAGAAAGTTGGTCAGAGAATTGGTGATAGTGTGAAGATTAGTGGACTGGTTGTTGTGATATGGTGAGGGGATGGCACTGATATGTGCAGTGCGGCAATGGGAGATGGCTGATGGGTATGCGGTGAAGGAAGTTGTATGTTGGCGAGGCGATTCGGTAGGAATGATGGATGGTCGAATTGGAGTATCTGGTGATGGCTGTGTTGCGATCTGTAGCTACTGTTTGGGGGAGGTGCAGTAATATTGAATGAAGTGGATGTAGTGGCGCTGTGAATATGTTATAGTGTAGTGGTTGTTGAAAGGGATTGTAATGGTAGATTGTAGGTGAATCGGAGGGGTGAATATGACAGTAGTAAGGTGTTGTGGCCGTTGACAGTTGTGATTGGAGATTGTCACAGTGGTATGGTGGAGGCAGAAATTTGGAAACAGAAGTAGGGTGAGGTGATAAAGTGATGTATTTTGTTTGAAAGGGGGGTTTGAGATGGTTGCTGAGATATATGGCAGTGGACAATGAATTGAAGTGGAAAGGGGAGTCTGGTTGGCAATGTAAGGAGGTGAAGATTGAATGACAGTGGGAAGTGGATGGTAGGCAAGTAAATGATGGTGAGCAGAGGGTTGTGGTTAACAAGTGGTAAATGACAATGAGCAGAGAATGGCAGTAAGTTAGGAAGTTGATGGATGTTTGTGAGTAGTGGTGTGTGGACTAATGTAGATGTGTTGACAGAGTGGTGCTGCGGTGTTGTATTTGGCAGAAGAGAAGTAGTTGACAACAGTGGTTTGTAGATGGTTTGAAGTGGTGAAGTGATATGAGCAGTTTGAAGATGTGAATTACAGAGAGAAGATTGTGCAGTAACAGTAACAGAGAAGGGGGGGGGGAACTGCACAGTTTTTAGGCAATAAATGAAATTGAGCAGTAAATTGTAACTGAAATTGTAAAGAAAATGAATAGGAAATAAAATGTTTTTTTTTTGAGATTTTATATGTTTTTTTTATGGAAATAGAAATGCAAATGCAAAATGAAAAACTACAAACACACAAACAAATGCAAGCACAAATCAAACACGCAAAACATTTTTTTTTTAAATGCACTCAACACACAAAACAATCATAAAATGAAATCAAACAAAAAGTAATTCGAAGAATAGAAAATTAAAATCAAAGCAACTCCCCGGCAACGGCGCCAAAAACTTGTTCGCCGACGGAAGTTCTATCGGTTTAGAAAACCGTCGAACGAATATAGATTTAAAAAATAACCGCAAGCGCACGGTGTACGAATGTAGCACGCGGCGAATACGGGTCGATCCACAGGGAATTGATGATTTTAAAATTCTATTCAATCAAATTATACCGAAGTCGAGAGTGAATAGCAAGAAATGTAAGAAACTAACAAAAACTAGCAAAAGAAAATGATAAAAATATGAGAGTTAAGAGAACAATTTAGAGATAAATCCACTCTCTAGATCATATAAATCAACAAAATGAAGTTATGATCTCTCTTTTCTTGTCATTAGTGAATTAGTTGATGTGCTTATCATAAGTATGATATATTTGTGCTATTAATTAGCTCAATATAAACCATCAAACTATAACACAACCACTAATACACATTTAACTCTCATGAAATATGACAACAAAGTTGAAATAAAAATCTATTTTAAGCATAGCCTATTAACTATTGTTTAGAAATATAGGCTATCAAATTTCAATTTCAACATTCACTTCTTTGCCATAATCATATTTAGATGAAGAGGCAATTTGTGTTATGTTTATTTAAGCATAGCCTATTTGTTATAAACAACATAGACTATCAAATTCAAAGCTAAACAACATCATTAAACCACTTCAATCATTCTCATTAAGCACAAAAAGAGAGCATAAGCAACAAAATGTTGGATCTACATACTTGAGAGCTTCATTACCCCTAAATTGAAGGGATTAAGCTCTCATATTTGTTATTATATGAACAAATGTAGAAAACAACATTAAACAAGAAGAGAAAAAGAGAGCAAAATGAAAGGAAAAATTATTCTACTTGCATAAAATAAAAGAGATCTACACTACAACATGAAAGTAAACGAACATGAAAAGGAAAGAGCATGTATTAAATTGCATAAAATAAAAAAGATTACATAAAATAAAAATGGCTAAGTAGCCATGAAAAGAGAAGGAGGAGCTTTCATTTTATTTTTGATCTAAACTAAACTAAAGAGAAGGAGGCCTAAGAGAGACTAAGAGAAGAGATAATGTTACATGAAACATAAGAGGTATATATACAAGTTTAAAACCCTAATTCCTATTTTTGGGGAATGCCCAAAATGCCCATGAGAAAGTGTGGAGGCCAACTTATCATTAGCATGTTTTAATCCCCACTTAAATGTACATGAAGACATTAAATCCATAAGCATGTGCGTTAGCCTTTAATTTGTACATTAAGGTAGGTGGGTAGGTGGGGTCCTCCATGATCTTCATTTTGAATTATTTCCATCTTCATTCCTTTGTATTGATTTTGTGCATGCATATCTTCATGAAACCACTTGTGAAAGTCACCAAATCTCCTACAAAAAAACATAGAAAATTCTAAGTAAATTTTCACAATTTAATAAATGCACAAAAATGACCATTTCACCCTTGTATGAAGATGAATGTGTGACAATTTGGAATTAATGTGAATTTTGGTTAAAACAAGTTAAAATACCCAATATGATCATTTATTTAATTTAAATAGATTAAATATGGCGATAAAAATGTGCACATTTACGTGCACATCACTACGCAAAACCCTAGGAGTATTCGAATGCTTACCATGGATTCTTAGGAAGATCTATTTAACCCTATAAAGCATTTGCGGTGATATATACAACACATGTTGATAAGTGGAGTAATAAAGGAAGTATCTTGTAAGTGCTTCCCTCTATTAATGTCTGAGTTGGCCACCATGTGATTTTACGTCCTTCCTTCGGGCTCAATTCGTTCATGGGAAATGTTAAAGAAAAATTCATTAGGAAGTTTCGATTTCATATAGAGCAACCTAAAGACCCATATTCATTGTTTGATGCAAAGCAACGAGGGAACGAAACACTACAGCAATACCTCACATGCTTAAATGCTGTAGTGGCTAGTGTTTAGAATGCAAATGAACATTTGACACTTATGGCATGTGGTGGCGTTCATCCTAAAATGAAATAGCCTAGAGATCAACTAAGGAAAAGCCAGCTACCTTACAGGACTTCTTTTATAAAGCAACAAAGTACATGTTGTTGGTGGACGCTGTTGTTGGGAGGCAGGCCGACATGACTATCAAGCCGTTAGAAGCTTCAAATAGTATGAACACTTTGGTTAAGGATAATAAAAGAAGTGATTCTGATAAAAAGAAGAGTAATAATCAGGGCAATTCAGTTTGGTAGAAAATGGAGTGTAGGAGATTTAAGCCTGGGACGAGGTTCGACACTTACATGGATCTGTATGATTCTATAGAAAACATCTATCTCGCCACACGGGAAGAACTCAAACATAATAAACCTTCGCCAAAACAGCAAACCTAAGCTGAGATGAGCACCTAGAAGTATTGTAGGCTTCATGAATCTTATGGATATAACACTAACGATGCCACCATTTGCGGGATGTTATAGAGGAACAGATTATGAAGAGGAAGTTGCAGCTGTATGTCAAGAATCTGAATACTCCTTATGCTTCCACAATGAAGATCCCAAGGATGACCCCTTCTAGAGGGGGTGGGGGTGAAGGGTCCGGTACTAACCGTGAAAAGGAAGGAAGGCTAATAATTAATACCATAATGGGAGGGTCCCGCATAGTTGATAGAAGTTTGGTTCAAATGGAAAGATATGCATAATTCCTAAAGAATGGGGAGACCTTCGAGTACGCTATGGACGAGGACCGAAAACTTAAAATTTTACGCCGGGAGTAATGCAAGATAGTCTTCTTTGATAGTGACTTGCGAGGTAAGCAATACCCACCTATGGACCTACTAGTGATTTTAGCAATGCTCGGCCCGACAGAGGTGCATAAGATTCTAGTGGACAGTGGGAGTTCAGTAAACATTTTATTCATTGATGCATTCAATAGAATAGAGTTATCCATGAAGGATGTTATGCCATGCAACCAGTGATTACATGGCTTCACGGGAGAGGGAACAATGCCCTTGGGAAGGCTACATTTGTTGTCGAGATAGGAGCTCATCAATGATTAGATGTTCGAAAGCAAACTTTCATCTTGGTGGGTGGATTCTTGGTATACAATGCCTTCTTAGGGAAGCCAGCCTTATCCGACTTCTACGTAGTAGTGGGTCAGTGTTGCTTAACTGTGAAATTCCCAATAACAAATGAAGTAGGAGCAATGAAAGGTAATCAAGATGCTACTAGGGAGTGCTATGTTGCAAAGTTCAGAGAAAGAAATCGGCGAGAGTAAACAAAAGATATAGAGGTTTCACTCTGCAAAAACCATATCACATAGCAATTAAAGAAGGCCCCCTTGCTGAGGTTTATAGGTGATACTTATAATGAACTTGACTTGGGGGACAGAGAATAAGGGGCCTTAACTGTGCTTGGAGAGGCGATAGATGTGGAAGTAGATAGAAATGATTCAAAAAAGTTGATGAAACTTGGAACTAATTTAGAGAAAAGCCTAAAAGCGTAGTTCATAGAGTTTCTAAAAGATAATCAGGATGCCTTCGCTTGGTCCCATGAGGATATGTGTGTGAACTCCCTTTTGGTAGTATGTCATGCTGTAAACATTGATCAAGAAAGTCCCCGGTTAAACAAAAGAAAAGGAGTACGGGTCCCAAGTGATTGGCTATCCTCAATAAAGAAGTCAAAACACTGTTAGCAAATAGGTTCATTAGAGAGTCTCGGTATCTTGAATGTAATACTAATCCAGTTTTGGTTAGGAAACCGAATGGAAAATGGCATACATGTGTTAATTTCTCCAACCTAAATGATGCTTGTCCTAAAAATTGCTTTCTTCCCCGAGAATCGACCAATTGTTAGATGGAATTAGGAGATATTAACCTCTATTCTTTATGGATGCATACTCCAGATACAACCAAATTGCTATGTATGTTCCAAATCAAGAACATACTAGACTTATCACTGATTTGGGGCACTATAATTACAGGGTCATTCCATTTAGACGTAAGTATACGTGGGCGACATATCAGTGCTTGGTTAACAAAAATGTTTGTTAAGCAGATTGGAAGAACTATGGTACTCTACATTGATAATATGCTAATAAAGTCAAAAAAAAGTCCGACGATCATATTTCACACTTGGATGAAATGTTTCAAATTTTATAGGTGTTCGGGATGAAGCTAAGTCCATTGAAATGTTCCTTTTGGCTATGCTCAGGGAATTTCTTAGGATTCATCAACATATTAGGGGACTTAAAGAAAACATAGAACAAGTCCAGGCTTTGCAAGGTATAAAAATCCCTAAAAATCGGAAGGAGATCGAAAGTCTAAATGGAAAGGTTGCAGCATTAAGCAGGTTCATGCTAAGGCTACTGATAAGTGTGTTCCGTTATTTAAAGCACTTAAGAAGGAAAGAGGCAATTTTACATGGATAAATGAATTCCCGGCTGCATTCCATAACTTGTTGGAAAATTTGTCGAAGCCTCTGGTTATCTCCACATCCGTGGAAGGAAAAGACCTTTATCTGTACTTGGCAGTACCCTTACATGCCCTAGTACAACGTTGATTTGGGAAGAAGATTGGGTGCAATGTCCAATATATTACGTGAGCAAACATTGCATTGGGCCGGAGTATAGGTATCTTAAGAGGATAAGTTGGTTTATTGCCTACTAATTGCATCTTGGAAGTTGAGACATTATTTCTAGTCACATCCCATTCAAGTACTAACTGATTAGCCTACAAGACAGTTATACATCAACCAAATACCTCAGGAAGGCTTACTAAGTAAAGTATTTAGTTGATCAATATGGGATTACATGTCATCCACAAAATACAATCAAAGGAAAACCCTTAGCAGACTTTATTGCAGAGTTCATCACTAAGGATGATGAAGTGGAATCCAAGGAGAAAGAGGCTCTTATATTGAAGTGATTATGAAATCTAATTAAATGTGTTTTCCCTAAAGTTTTTTTATGAAAAATAACGAGTACAAAATATAATTTTAGTTATAACCTAGGCACATTAGGGTAGCATTGATACTAAAAGTCATGTACGCCCGATGATCTCAAACTTTCTACTCAAGGGCAATCAATGTTGTTATGGCAGAGGGTTCCTTCTCTCAAACATCCTGCCGGTAGTGATGGACCAGAGTGACCCTAACCCGGTGTCCACCATTGATGATCGACTCAAATTTCCTACCTACAGCGGTGGGCCAGTTACCATAACCGTGTGTCTGTCATTGACAATCGGCTTAAACTTCTCATCAGTAGCGGTGGAACGAAGTTACCCTAATCGGGTGTCGAACATTGACAATCGGCATAAACTTCTTGTCAGTAGTGGTAGACTAGAGTGACCCTGAGTGGTTATCTGTCTTTTACGAACGGCTTAAACTTCTCACCGACATTGGTGGACCAGAGTGAGCCTAACTAGGTGTCCATCATTGACAATCGACTCAGACTTCTCACAGGCCGTGAAGGACTAGAGTTATCCTGACCCAGTGTCAACTATTGGCTATTGGCCTAAAAATTTTCCTATCGACAATGGTGAATGAGAGTAGCCCTACCTAGGCTTTCACCATTGGCAATAACTTCAAACCTATCGATGGTCTTGAAGAACGCGACTTATCGACGGTCAGGACATAACCACTGCCTAGTTGGTTTACCCTTGGCGATTCCAACAGCGAACAGCTAAATCAGACGATACTAAGGGGAAGCTATCAAACCAGAGCTGTTTAAGGTATGCATGGATGATGTGATAATAAACGAATAAGAAAAATGAAAGAGCATCAAAGAAAAAACTAGAAATGCAAGGATAACAGACGTGGAAATCATACAGTAGACATCTAAGCATTTACACTTCAAGATTAGTAAGTATCATAGAATAACATGCACTTGACCTTACTAATACATCAAAATTGGCCGAGCATGGATAATAATGTTTGGTACAAACCAAAAATATACAATAGTCCACTTTGAATACAACAACCCAGAGGAATGCAACATCTGTTGTCACTTAGGCCCTCTTTTGGAAGAATGGCTGTGCTTAACCAATTTGGATCCCACCTTGGGCATATCCTCAAAATTGGCGGCGTCTACCTCATCTGGCTCACCTCCTTGTTTCTTCATCGCCTTTAAATCCTCAATTTTCTCTAATTTGATCCTCACGAAAACCTTCGAATTTTTTTTCTGGATGCTTAGCCTCAAGGCTTCCACTCTATCAAAGTCCTCAGTGGAATCTATGGCACCAATATTTGAATGTCAACGTCATCCTTCAGAGAAATGATCATCTCATCCTAAGCTATATCAAATGGAGTGTCAGGATGGCCTAGTGACATGATCCCTAAGGATGGGGCCTTAGAAGTAATTACAGCTCCAAATGGGTCCATCACCAAATTGGCGCCTACAAGGAAATGTGGAGGGCTGTTAGATATGGTTTTGCTCAGGTGAGCTTGAACATACTGAGTAGTGGCTCGTGGACTGTAAAGGAAAATTCTACCTCCTTTTGGAGAAGTTGCAATACCATCATGAATCTGACCATCGCCATGAAGTGGAGGAATGTCCCAAGGCTGGCTAGAAGTCGAAGCATCTAAAGAAATGTAGAAAACAATCAGGGGAACATCATATATAGAGGCATGAATGACTTGTTTCAAAATATGACTTACATCGTTACTCCTAAGGTCGAGCCTTCTTTCTTTCTTTTCTCTACCACCTCTTTCCAAGCCTTCTTAACCTCAGCTATCTTGAGACAACCAAGGTGAAAGACCTCCCTCTCCTCTACTAAAAAGCAAGCATCGATAGCTTCAAGGACGAAGGGTGGACTACCCTTCTCACTAGTTACTTTTTCTTCTTTAATTAATTGTTTATGGATTGAAGCCATGACATCTTGATGGTCGTCCATCCATGTATAAATTTCATCTAGAAGTGTCTCCACCAGGTCTAGCAGCATCTCATCACACTCTTCTTGCAGTTTTTTTTACGTTGGAAATTTCAGCAGCCTTTTCGATGGGTACGGTTTCAAGCTTTGCTTAAAAAGGACCAATTAGCTTTCCATTCCACAACACTCTTCTTCAGGTTGGCAATTCCATGCTCCATTTTCATAGCCACTGCCTGGAGCTCAGCAAACGTCTTAGTGAATTCGATCTAAATGTTCTTGTAGTCATCAAAGAGTCACCCAGCTTTAGCCCTATACTCCTCTTTGACTGCTTTGATATTGGCAGAATAATCCCTTCACAGCTTCATTAGTTCCTCAGCATGAATAGAGCTTCTCAATCTATCTTGCTTGATACCTCTCCACAGTCCATAACATCGCTTTGTGATCTACGTCCTTTTGGTGCATTAGCTTCCTCAAGTCGAAAATCTTTAGGTTTTACTTGCCGTTGTTCGTGTTGATTTCCTTCTGGGCCTTAACCACTCTGCTATGAAAATCTGACAAGGCCTTTACACCGCTTAGTTCGTCCTTAACAAGATCGACTGACTTTGAAAAAGAGAGAGGAGATGCCTCGGCAAGCAAGTGGGCCATGGGATCTCTACTTGGTAAGGTTGCTGAAAATCGTCAAAGTTTGGGTTCGTAGGGTCAATAACGATAATTGCTCCCTCTTTATCCTTCCCTTTTTCTTTTATTTTAGGGTACGAACCTCTACTCCTCCCTAATAAATCCTCTCCTATTGCTTAGAGGTTTTTGAGTCAAATAAGAGGAAAGGTGAAGTTCACGGAGATTTGGAGGAATGGCCAGGGATCCTGGATCTTAATTCGCTATTGGGGGATCGAAACCTTTTTCTTGAGTCACCGTTAGTTTAATTGCTTTGCACTCAACCGTCTAATAATATATGATCTCCTCTATCTTAAGGTCTTTAGTCGGTTGCCCAACATTCTCTCTTGGTCCGAATGAAGATACAACTTTTATGATGTCTTTGGGAGGTGCTTCGGCCATAACTGCTTCATTTCGACAGCAATTTCCCTCCTTTTGAATTCATGCTTCCTACAATTGCATAAAAGCAGCTAATGAGAGCCAAGAAAATGCTAGAAAGGTGCATGACTCTACCATAGAAGTGTGAGAGCGTGTGTGTAGGTGGAGGTGTAGGGCGTCTGGACGAACCCTTAGGGTGCCTATGGATTTCCAAGCGTTGCTGGATTTCCACTATCGATGCAAAATCCCTATAATCAATCCCTAGCTCTAGGTCCTAAATATAATAGAAAAAGTCATATCTATAGGAATAAAGGTTTCCTCCTCCTTGGTACCAATAGTGCGGTGTAGAGCTTCCTCCACCTCTAAACTAAGCAAGCTATCGAGGCCAATATGACCGAAAGAATGTGCTTCACTATGGTCTGAAGCTGCCTATTCACTGTCATGATAATATGAGCATGCCTATTCTGCTATCTTCGTATGGATGCTATCATCATCCCATTTCCTTAACGCTATGATTCGAACACCTCTATAAGGTTTAATCCTAAAGGTGCCTAACACTGATTCTTCTATATCCATGAGAACGGTGGGGTTAGCTTCAGGTAGATTTGTAGTCAGGACGACATCAGAGATGAAAGGCTAAGAGGATGGTTTTTCACTTTCTCACTAGTTGCAAAACTATTTCTGTTTGTTTTCTTTAAAAGCTTATAAGTGGAAGGCAGCCTACCTTTCTCGATAGAGCGTCCCGTAGCCAATAGCATGAGATATCTTAAGTTGCAATTAGTAAATAAGTAAGCAATCTCCTGAGTTCCATTGGAATTTGCTGAAGTCTTTGCAGCATGTCCTCCAGATTTTCTCCTATTGCTACTCTCACCACACCTAAAAGGGAAGTCCAAAGAAGGAAGAAATTAATATCTAATGCTGAATTTCATAAAGAAATAGATGCAAAAGAAAAAAGATAAGAAAAAAGCTTACATCCAAAATGCCATTAATGGAAGCACAAAGTCTCATCTCGAATGAATTTTTTTTCCTTTTAAACATGTTGTACTTATGTACAACCCTAATTTTTTGATGTTATTTAAATAGAATAAATGAAGATTTAAATTATAGAAATTAGAAATTAAGTGTTCTATTAGAAAAATGTTTGAAATTAGAATTCGAAATGAGAATTTTAAAACGTACATTTATTAGACAAGTAATATATGTAATTTATTGATATAAGATTCTTGTTTTTAAATTTGGTAAATATAGAGTCAAATTTTCTATATATTGTGTAAACTTATTTTGAGTAAAAATAAGTTAGCCGTGTTCAGATAATAATAGTGATAAATTTTTGGCTTTTTATTAAAATGAAGTATTGTCTTATTTTAAATATTAAAAAGAAGGATACGATAATTGTTTAGATTGTCTTTCTTTGTTATTAATGAAGAAATTTAGAATATATTTTAGTGTTTACGTATAAATTTTAGAAGTAAAATCTATCGGGCAAATTAAAAGGTTATATGTTATTAAAAAGGAGACAAGTTGGTTTAAAATGATTTATAATTTTATTAGGAAATATAAATTATAGTATGAAATCATTTGTATATAAGAAGTATTTTAAAGGGTAAAGTTCTATTTTTAGATCCCTATTTCAATTTCATCTCAAATAAGATAAAAAAGAATTTACTTAGAGTTAAATTTGGTACATAAACTAAAAAGAGTATATTTTATAAAATTAATAGAGTTGGTTTTATTCTTAATTATATTTAAATATAGTTTAAATTAAGCTTTAGAAAATTTAGAAAAGGTTTGGTTAAATAAAAAAGGAATTTTTCTATATTATTTAAAGAGTAGTGCATTAGTTCTTATTGGGTTTGATAAGAAAATAAGTCAATGGAAAAATTTGTAAAAGAAAAAAACCTTATTTTTATGTACTGTACACTTCATCAACTCAGAAAAATAATAACAGAAAGCTCATCTTCTCCATTCTCAAATCTAGCTATCTCCTAAAACCAAAATTTTAAATCGAAATAAGTTCTAGAAAATTCTGATAAAATCAAGGTAAAGATTTTAAATCCTACTCTATTCCCTAGCGTAATTGATTTCACTTTTCATTGTTTGAAATTGGTTTCTCTTTATTATTTTGGTTAATCTAATTCTAGGGTTTGATTGAAATCTAAAAGCTAAGTTAATCGAGAGTTTTAACAACCATTTGAGGAGCAAAGGAGAGTGTATACTCATAATTATTTCTAAATTCTGAAATTATTTACCGAATTGGATGTTTGATTGAATTGCTGATTGAATTAATCGTAAAATATTTAGTTTATTTCATGTTTTAGCTATGCGATTTTCTGTTTTAATGAAACCCTTGCCATATTTATCATTTGAATCATGATTTTTTTGATGAAGTTAGGCTTGCATGTCACTAGTAGTAATGCCCTAGGAGTTAGAATCATCCTCCATTAGAAAACTATCGGAGATTGTGTAACGATCGCCATTTTCGACCCTAAAAAATCGACACTGATATGTCCACTGTATTTGCCGAGCATTCAAGTGTCCGAAAAAACCCGATCATTAGGGGTGAAAGAAAGAAAAGATAGAAGAGAAGAAACTAACAATATAGAATCTCACAACACAACGGATTTATATATATTACAAAGTGATTTCAAAAATGTTACATGAGAATCATACTAATACAAATTCTATCCTAGGATAGTATAACAGCCCATCCCTACCTAACTGGATACAATATACATATATTACAACAGAATAGAAAAATAACCAGCTGTCGATGAAGCCACCTGCTCCAAGCTCCTCATAGTGAATCTGCCGCAGAACCTGAAATATTTGGGTGCCCATCCAAATTTGGGCACCCAAGAGTTAGTGAAATAAAATAAACTTTGGGTCATACATGGGTATGGTGTGAATAAATTCAAAACAATTTAATTATTACTCTAAAAACTCTTTGAAATCAGAGGTATGTCATAAGAGCGCGCCGTATATAAACATGTACGGGATTTTACCTTACGATAACCAAAACAATTGTGTATAAAATCTAGTGATATTATTAATAATGTCTAGAGTACAAAAACATATCGAAAATAGACAAAATCGTTACCATACTAATTTCCAACATACGACGCTCTAAAACCAAAATCGTAAAGGCATGTATTGGAGATGGATTCCACACTATGGCAAGGTAAGGGACTATCTTTTGATGGTACACCCCTAGAAAATGCACCAGAGTATGACAAGAAATTTTGTATCTCTGCTACATAGTGTTGGCTACCCCTTTAACATGGTGAACTCGATTACCCCATCACTTTTTGACACCAAGGCCTTATACTACCATAATGTTTGCGTGCAAAACAATTTGAATATGGACAGTCTAGAATGGGATGGCGGCTCTTATTGGTAGCTGACTGTGTATCTCTGTTGCATACTCTGTTTTACCATTTCCTATTTTTGAGGCTTGTGAGGTCATGTCTTACCTTCTTACTCTTAGTAGACCATCTTGGAATGCTAAAACTGCCCACTAGACAGAGATACAATGCCAGCATTCACCCGTGCAAGTTTTGTGGGATTGAACTAATATTCCACATTACTATTTTCCATTTTGGAATCACCCTTTGGAAGAATAAACTCCAAAGCATATTTTAATACGATCTAACATCATTCGTTATTAGTTTGGAGTGGTTCAGATAAATCTTTCCACATAAAACATATGTCCTCACTGGGGAACTCGAATATACCCGACATACCTTCTGAGTCAAGACAGGTCTAGATTTGATGGTCGGTTATTTAACTATCAAATAAACAAACAACAATAATTTCCATTTGAGATTTATTTATCCATAGCAACAATTAAGCCTAAAAACAAATCTTTATTTAATAAATCTCTTTCAAAAACGTTTGTCTAAACATTTATATACTTATCTCTCTGACATAAGTATATTCACAAAATATTTAAGTTCCAAACCAAGTTAAAAAGGATTCTAACATCATTCTTCAAATTGGAGGTAAGAATAACTCGAAACGTCGTTCCTTCGGTATTAAGTGTGGAACGGAAGTTCCATACAACCATTTTTAAAAGGTCAGCCTCGAGAAACAAAAATCTCAAATTCTTTTTAAAATTCACTTCCCCAAACCTTTTTCGAAGAACTTATTTTATTCATGAAATCTTCCTTTCTTATAGACCCAAACCAATTTATTGAAACACTTTATAAAAACTTCCAAATTTATTTATAAATCTCTTTTAAAAATATTTCCAAACTATTTGTAACTCCTTTATAATTAACCAAACCTTTTATAAACACTCAACCCCTTTCCAAAATTTCTTTTATGAATATTCAAATTTTTTCCAAAACATCCTTACGAAATCCCAAAATCATTCATAAAGTTCTTTTGATAAACCCATCATCATTCAAAAAGTTCCAATTAATAAATCCAACCATTATTTAAATATCTTAACTAAAACCGTTGCCAAATCATCCTTGTAAATGTCTTTTCCAAAATAGAATACTTTGAAAACATTATCAAAAGGGAAAATGAAAACATTTCTTCAAAAAATTCCAATGAAGGCTTAGAAACCACAAGGGACCTTTTAATTATTAACATAGATATTTGCATAAACAAGCAGTAAGAAAAAGGAATCATTCAATCAAAGTCAATAAATCCTTTTTACAGGTAAATGTCCCAGGATTTATAATAGCAGAATGCTATTTTGTTCCTTCAATAGATGTCATTTGGTTTCATAATCATAAGGGTTACTTAAGGCTTAGACAAGAGATCCTTCGATTTATAAACAATTCGCTTAGATAAGAAAACAGGTTTAAAATAAAAATCTGGTAAAATTTTAAAGTACTTTTAAAATGAATGCCTCAATTAAATCATAAGTTAAAACGTAATTAAACCTTAATAAATCTTAATTAAATTGGAAATTTCAATCATAATTAAACTCTAACTTAGCTTTTTTAACTCTTAATTTATTTAACTAAAACTAAATCTCAATTTCGCTTGGTTAAATCTTGTTTAATCAATAATTAAACCTTGACAATTTAAAATTAATTAATAATAAACATTAATTAAAGAAACATTCATTTATAATTAAACCCTGGTTAAGTAATAATAAAGTGAATAATTAACATTAAATTAAATAATAATTAATTAAATAATTAACACTAATTTAATAATGAATTAAAATAATTAAAATTGAAAAATCAATAACCCTTTATCTTAATTTATCCTTACTTAAAACTTCATAAATTAAAATAATTAACTTGGTCAATAATTTCTCAAACTCTAATTACTTAACCTAAATATTTAATTAATTAACTAATAATTATTTATTTAAATAATTTAAACTTAAACTTTTTACCTACTTTATTAGTTTTGAAATTGGTTTTCAAACAATTCAAAAGAAAACACTTTAAAATTTAATATTACGGAAATTTCCAAACTACATCTGTAGCGACTATCGCTATGAGCGCAGTTCGCTAGAATTGATTTCTAGGTGAAATCTTCACTTTAACTCTAGCTATTTCATATTTGAAAACACAAATGGAAGAGTTTTGAAAACTTAAACGAAAGGTGAATACTTGGAAGACATTTACTAAATTCAAAAACTAGAAAACAAGCTTTTGTTTTCAAATCGAATTTCAATTCCTTGGCGAATTTTCAAGGTGCTAACGTTAGGACAATAACATCACATACACTTGGTTTTTTTTTATAAACACACTACCATCATATCATAAACAACAATCACATACCCATATCCAAACATATCGATTAACGTCCAAATCACAAATCCAAACTCAAATACAAACTTATAATCATATGCCATCAAAACAACATGATATTGCAACACAATTCCGCTATATTTTCACAACATATTGTTAAATATAATCAAGTTAATATCCTTTTCAAAATTGAGAGTTTTACTCACTAAAGCTTACTAACCGAAGACTTTCGATGCCTACACACCCAAAATAGGCTCGGTCTTGGGTACTTTGGTCTCGGCCATGCACTATTGGGGCTTGGCTATAGATGTTTGTGGAGGGTGTGGACTTGAACTATGGAAGAAGAGTGTTGTAATGTTTGTAGAAGTGTTTTAGTGGGCTAAAGAAGTGATTTAAGTAGGAAAGAAGTAATTTTTTCACAAGCTATAAATTATGAAGAGAAGCCATGGATATTTCTCTCAAGCTTTTAGGAACTTTAAAGTGAAGAAGAAGATTATAAAATGAGAAATATAAGAGTTAATGGGTATATATAGGTTTAGGAAAATAATTAAAAATATGTTAGTGCTGAATTAACTATACATGTGCATGCATCTTCACACCCCGTCTATCATTCCGCCCACTTTATATATTCCCCCTTCTCATGAAACTCTTCACGCCATGATCCTATGTACTATGTGTTGAAAGAAGCAGTTTTATATATTAAAATATATACATTTTTTAATAAAAAGGTTTCTTTTATCTTATATGTACACACTTAAATAAGAAAATATATACATGCATATATACATGTATCCATCATGCTAAAATAGTTTGTAATGTATATGTATGTGTTTACCATAGTGTTTTAATATTTTCAATAACTTTTAATTAATGAAAAATAAAAATATTGAAAAATAACTTTCGGTCACATTTTTTATTTTTTTCTTAAACTACATATATTAGTAAACAAGGTTGAAAACGATTTCATCATCATTAGTTATTATTTAAAATAAGTTTATTTGTTGATAAATATTTATTTATTTATTAAATATAATTAAATATTATTTAAATAGCGATTAAATTCTTGGTCATTGCAGACGAACATCGAAGGGCACCAAAAATCATCTGGGCTTCCCTAGGAGAAGCAACCGATGGACCAGTTCGAGTGCACAGGTTATGCAGCTGGGCAGAGCCCTTGGTGATGATCCTGTGCCTCCAACTACCCTTTTCGACCACCCGTTTTCTCGATTGATCTTTGACATCTTCTATCCTATTCCTAATACCTAGTTTGTGATGATTTGGATGTGAGTTCTCAAGTTTTGAATTATTGAATTGATGAATTCATTTGAAGGTATAATACCATAGAAATATAACCATGGATGCATGAAAACACACTCACGTTGTATTATATATTTCTAAGCTAGTATTTTTAAGAGAAGTATTTTTTTAATCCAAGCAGTTTCCAAATCATTTCAAGATGAACATATTTTCTGCAAAGGGTATTTGAAATGTGGTTATAAATGTATAAAATATAATTAATTATAACATCAATGATTTTAAATTGGTTTGGAATAATACATTAGAATTGTAATTATAAATAACTAGTATGGGCCCATGCTTCGCACACGGGTAAGGGCATTTTCGAAATTTCAAAAAGACACCGAGTAGATTAGTTCAATGAATTTTCTTTATTAGTAGTAGAGAATGCATGGATTTACAAAGATTTCTAATATATATGTATATATTCCAATATAAAATAATAGATGCAAAAAGGATTTCAAATTTCAAAGTAAATTATCTTTATAAAATTGCACAACGTCGGTCGAATGAGGAACTGATTTAAATAGTTTAATAAAATGAGAGTTATGAAATGCTTGCTTTTGTTTTTCTAGTTACTTCGTAGACATGTTCGAATGAACATTTATTTGACACGAGTGGAATTTTCTAGCTTCTAGTAAATATGCGAGCATTGTCAAGTGGTTATAGGACATTAGTTGACACTCTTATAATTACAATCGAAAGTGGATAACACTTATTTGATGGGTTTCAGACTCGTTCGTGGGTGATTCGTTTAAGCAAATTAAATGGGATTTCAGACCCATCTTGTGTTACTTGTTTTTAACAAGTTATAATTGGCAAAGTGCAACCTCTTGGACTAGCACGTGAAGTGCGTGTATATTGTGTTAACTTGTGAAGTATTAGTCTATGCTCACAAATATCAATGTGATTATCTATGCCCTTATTGTTGTGGTTGCATTGACTTTGATGAATGTAGTAAATGAGCATAAAACTTAACTATAAACCATGAATCATTAAATGAAGTACTATGGTGTTAGTGTACAACTTATGGATTATTATCCTTGTCATTTATGTAAGTTTATTATTATCAGTATCTCACCTTTTGTGATAACTAGAGATAGTCTGACCTGGATGTTATTTTAATGATTGGGTCAGACCGAGACTTGGCAGATGTAAGCTGGCTTAAGAGGTCTATTTTGATGTTTTTGTTATTTTTGATGTACCATTTGAGTCTTGTATAGATGTTTGTTTATGGTGTAGACTTTTGTGGTTATGCATGTATTTGAGACCTGTTAGTATTATAAATCTATATGTATAAAAATATGAGTCTGGTGTTTCCTCTTTATTGACCCATACTTTTGAGAGATATTGATATATATTATTTCTTTTGCAATATTTAATTATGTGTTGTATATTATATTGTGTATTGTTTTGAATTAGATTAAACCATTTTGTTATCATTTTGCACCTGGATTTGATATATCAAATTACCACTTGTCAGAAAAGAAAAGAAAAATACAGTCACATTATTCAAAGTGTTCGATACTCGCCCAAAGCAATTTTACTAATGGTCGTCCTAACCAACCCTATACTCTACACTAACAGACAATATTACCTATTAATACCCTATGTTAGCATGGATCTTGGGGCGGGGAATTACAACCTAGAATATAGTTTCTTGACTGGATTGAATTTACTTAGCGCTTCAAAATAAATAAAGGATAACCTTCCATTTTTCTCCTTATAGCATATGAAACGTGATTGGTGGTAAGAAGGGGAATGTAACGCCCCACTCCAAGACCCACTCTAGTAAAGAGTATTACGGAGTAATACCGTCTACTAGAACGGAGAATAGAGTATAATGGAAGCGACCATGTGTAATCAAGCTATAACTAACTACTAAATACGTCGAATAGGTGGTTTTCTTTTCTCAAGTGGTTCGACATATCCAATAGATATTTATAACGAAATTACAATGGCTAAGGAAAATAGGTTCAGAACAAACATAATACTAAATGATAACATCATCATCACAGAACAGTCACAGAACATAGGTACAATATATCGTCAATACAGATCCAAATATCAAAAGGTGGGTACAAAGCCACCGCTCACATCAAAAAATATACATAAGAGACTGAATAATCAGAGTATCAAAATAGTGGACAAATATAAAGAGCTATCTATCAGCATAGCAGATAATGTCCAAGAGGAAGCACAGAAGCTAAGTCCAGAGACCTAACCTGAAACAACTCGGTCTGACCCGAGCGAAAACACTCGGGTCAGGCTAGCTAATTAATCAGTAATAACTGAGATATATAATAATGCGGTACATAAACAAAACAGAACTTCTCCAAAGAGAAGAATATAATGGACCACATGAATATAATGACAATCCCTAATCATCAATAAACAGTAAAAATCTCTAAAGAGAATATCAACACCAAAGTGTGCAGTAAATAAAATCGCCTCATATCGTCGGCGTAGCCAAAGCTATATAAAGTTTCCCATAGGCAATAATCCCAAGAGTGACCAGAGTCTGTAATCAATGCCCAAGCAAAGATCGATGCTCCAAAGAGCAATAGGGATATACTGAAAAGTCCATGAAATCAAATACTGAAAAACAGTGTCCAGAGACACTATAAATCCATAAGGTAATTGCACTTACATCGTATGGTTCCATAGAACCAACACCGAATGGAGGTACTCGAATGGATATAAAAATCATCAGATAATACAAGTATTGCACGTGCACCGACCAGAGTCGTTATTGCCAAGTACTGTAGAGTTGTGATCGATCACTCGCACAGATGCGGAACGCGCGAGACGGCGAGATCCTTCCCAGAAGGATAAAGGCCCAGAGGCACACGCCGAAAAACTGCTCCATAGAGCAGGTGTCCAGAGACGGTTGCCCAGAGGCGTGGTGACCCAGAGGTCCAGTACTGGCCTCCCAGAGGCTAATGTGTCACAAACTTCTTGGAGAGGAACCCGTAAAGTGTTAACAATGAGTCCCATACCCCACGTTCGCACTAAATAGTTTACTAACCAGTAGCGTGCTCACAGTCCAAACAATAAAAAGTCCACTTCGTATCATCGGTAAACTAGACCCAAAGGTCAAAACGATCAATCGAATAGGTCAGGGATTAACCGGAAAGAAAATACACACGGTTCCATAGGACGGCCATTTCCTAACCATTTAAGCACCTTTCCACTTCGATCGACGTGCTAAAAGTGAGTGTGATATTTTTATTATAGAAAATAATGGTGCGAAACGGATTTATAATTGATTTTGAAATCACTTTAAAACGGCTTTTTAAAACTCTCCTATTATGGAGTAATTAATTTAATAATTAAAAATAATATTATATAATAATTTCGAAAGCCATTTATGAGCTAAAAATCCTTTTAAAATAGTTCATAAAAACCCGTGTACGAAATCCAGAGATAAATCTCAAAGAAATCGATAAATCAGAAAATCACTGAAAATATTCTAAGTGTTGGAAAATAGTCCAAAACTGACGCGGACCCAAATTCGAAAAATTATTCAGACCAGCAAACCGAATCCGAATGGCATAAAAATTGGTAGAAACGTAGTCCAACATTCCTACTTCAGAACGCAAAAAGAATTACTCGATTCCGACTTGAAACGAAGTCGCAGCGACGCTCCAAAGTTGGACCCGGAAACAGTGAATACACTGTTTCAGGCTGAGATCCGGGTCCCTCTTCGACAGCAATTTCGAAGAGTCAAATGAACTCGGATACTAATCAAACTTTGTAGAGGTGGAGTTCGGAGCTTCATCTTTCCAACGAGTCCAAAAACGTTGGATTTCGACCACGGATGTGACCGTGGCGATGTCACAAAGTTTCAGTCCCAAAACTGAAAACAAAAAAAAAATCTTTCATTTATTTTTATTTTTTTTTCGGGCCCCCAACCCGCATGGGCTGGGGGAAACAGCAAGCCCCCAGCCCGCGCGGGCTGGGGAGCAGACACAAGCCCCCAACCCGTTCGGGCTGGGGGGTCAGGTTAAACCCCAGCCCACTTGGGCTGGGGGTGTATATTTAAGCCCCAGCCCATGTGGGCTGGGGGTTTAATTAAGTCCCAGCCACATGGGCTGGGCGAAGGGGCCAGGCCCCAGCCCGCTTGGGCTGGGGTCGGGAGACCCGCCCCAGCCCATGCGGGCTGTGGTCTTGCGGCCCGCCCCAGCCCGCATGGGCTGGGGACTTGTGGCCAGCCCCACTAAGGCTGGCCTGCTCCTGGCTAGCCCAACCGCTGTGCCTGGGCTGCAGCCTGGGTGCAACCCAGACCCATGTTTTCAGCCTGTGCATTTCCAGCCAGCTGAAATTGATGATTTTAGTGCTTTAGGGGTGTTTTTTTCAAGTTTTTGGCCTCAAATTCAACTAATAACAATCACTACCATATAATGATTAATACACTAAATTAAAGGAAACAAAGGGCCAAAGCTTAGCATTACCTTATGAAGCAATATCACAAACACCTTATGTGCAACCCCAAATTGAAAGCAAAGATGATCAAAGAGCTATGATTCACATGTTACATAATAAAACATGTGTTACTAAATGATTTATGAAGTCAAAAGAGGATTAAACACATATTAGAAGAGGTTTTTTTAGCAATATACCTCTCTAGAAAGCAACAATGACCATTATAGCATCAACCAAAGTTAGCAAAAGATGATTAGGAGGCTATAAGACCATGAAAACACATAAAACATGTGTTAATAAACTTATTTCAGAAATTAGAGAGATTTAAAAGATGGATTTGAGGTGGGTATTTGCATTACCTTTGCATAGAATGACTTGCATAAGCTAAAACTTGAAGGAGATGAAGATGGAGGGCATTTTTATTAAGAAAGCTTTAGGAAATGATTAGGGTTTTGATTAGGGATGCATGAATGAGATTAGGAGAGTTTGAGATAATATATAGAGGAGGTTTTAGGGTGGGTTATTGGGTTAAGTTTCGTAACCCAATAAGAAGAGGGTTATTTACAATGTTTCCAAAAAATTTCTAAGTGTTTATGTATGTTTATAAACTCATTTTTCTTACCCAAACCCGTTTTAAAATCTCTCCTAAAATATTTACTTTCCAAAAATAACATTTTATCTTCATTTTAAAATCCCATATTTCCCATTTAATTAAAATAGCCTTTTTCAAATAAATTTTGTTATTCCAAATCCTTTTATGCTTTATTAAAAATAAATAAAAATCCTAACTTTTATTTATTAATTGGTAATGCAAATACCGGGTTGTTACAGGGAACCTAAAATTCCTTCATAAAAATGGCACATAAAGTGGTCAAAATAACATAAACATTGGGATGCAACTGAAATGGAGCAATCTTCATGTATATGAGAAAGCCTGTAACTCATTGAGGAAGATGAGATGTGCCCCCGACTACATAATGATATCTACAGTAAGCCATGTATCCTAATGGTGGAGAATAAGCCCATTGTGTAGGAATAGGAGGAAGAATATCTTCTGTAGGAAGCACATGAGTGGCTATAATTATGTCTAGTCTCTTTGGAGTTAGGATAGAGGCTATAGAGTCAATAGGGCCTACCGATTGTTAGGATGGCCCATATCCACGCACCAAGGAATGGGCGGAGTTTGGCTGGTTTGTCTAGTGCCCCAATGGTACAAGTTCCGTAAGAGCGAAAGAAGATAGAGCCTAATCTCTAGAGGCAGTCTAAAAAAAAGTCTGGCATCGGCTCGACATGCATGTCACATACAGTAACCGATCTCACATACCATCATGAGGTGTATAAGTGCTTGTGAATGTATGGGCATGGATGTGTACGATGGTAAATTCAATGAATTGATGAATGATGATAAGCAATAAATGAAGAATTATCTAATCTTTAGGTTCAATACACTACTAGAATAACACTATCAGTCCCCAGTTTGGTAGCCGAACACAAAAACGGCGAACCCTAGATTTTAATTTAAGGTCCCTTCGGTTTAAAAGTGTTTTTAAATTATGGTTTTACTACTTATAGCCATCACTTAAACATGCATCAACCTATATATTCTAAAAAAACCCAAACCTCTTAGCCTTAACTGAACAGTGCACAAACCGTGGTATTTAATTTAACATCATGAATGTGTAGATAGATAAAATAGCTTACAGATCAAATGATGGTTTTGAGCGAAAGATATAGTGATTTAGAAGTGCTTGAAGTAGAGATCGGCACCTTAAAAATGAGTAAAGGTGTTTGGTGAAAAGAGGCTCAAGAGATTACATAGGCTAGGAGCTTTATTTGGTGCCGAACCAAGAATATGTCGAACCTAGTATTGACTACGAAACCAAGAGCATATCGAACCAAACTGAATATGAGACTATTGGTATACATTTGCTAATAGGATAAGTAGGTTTGTAAAGCACTCAACAAAGCCCACCTTGTAGTCTATGAGACGAGCTTTGGGTGGAAAGTGTTGTTGGCATTTGTACCAAAGAAATTTAGCTTTAGTAGAATAGTCAGGTAAAGGAAAGACATAAGGAGTTATGGAAGGATGGCATAGCACACCTCTTTTCGGCTGCTTAAATGAGTTTGGTGGTTTGGGCATCGAACAACAATTCATGTTCAATAGTCTCAACACCAAATAGAGATTCATATTTAGTTGTTTCATTACTTGATAGGGATTCCTAGTCAGTGAGAAACTCATCGAATAAGAAATGTTTTCTGGTGTATATATACAGAATATCATGTTCAGCAAGGTCTAAAGACTAGACCAAGAGAAGCCAAGGTAAAATAAACCAAAGGGGTTATGAAGTAATCTTGCCATCAAGGATTCCAAATGCATCTACCGTACCAGCAGACAACGAACGAGACCTCTACAGCCGAATCATAAAAGTTATACATGGAATGAAATCTGGATATGTTTGAAAATCGATGATAACATTTTTTATATATGGAAATATTTTAACCGAGTAAATTATACATGGATGTTGCCTGATTTACCAGAGTAACTTCCCAACTTTTACACTCCTATAAATATACAAGCATCTAGCAGCTATGGAGAGGATTTTTTGGAACCTAAATACAATGCCAAATAGAAGAGCCAAACAGAGCTTCCAAGTTACAATATCAAGCAATAAATTATTGTATTTTTACCTTCAAACACTTGTAAAAGCTCAAGTATGAGAAAAGCAACAAAAATGAACAGAGGAGTAGGCTCATTATGGCTAAACCACCATAAATCCGTGTGTAACTTACCTTTCCTACATCCTATTTCTATTGAATCTACTGCTGTAAACTTTATTGGAGGTGTTTGCCCACTTTTTATGCTAAAAGAAACGATTCGGCTTTTCATTTTACAGTATTTTTACAGTCCTAAAAATTCAGATTGTTATATTTTATATTGAGCTTAAGTTAGGACCTACAGAGAGATCGTATTTGTATATTTTATATAATGTAAACGTGTATACATATATAGGATAAAGTAAATCAACATATGATGTTTAATTTCAGTTGTATGTTTACCATTTTTGTTTACTGCTCTAGGGAGACCTAATATTAATCATATTTTGCAAATAATAGAGACGAGTAACCCGATGAAACGAGTGCTGGACCTAGCGCTGGAAATGAAGTTCTGGAATTATCGGGCGTGAACGTTACACTTTGGTTCCACCGTTATCTTTAGGCTAGGATCTAGGCCTCAGTTAATGGTGGGGCGCCTGTAGCTGGAGTACAAGATGGGAATGTTGTTGTTATACCAAGGCCTAAATTCTGAAGTTATGTATGGATTTTCTGAAAATATGTAGCGTACAAGTGTACATAAACTTTTGTGGAGATGCGAACTTAGTTGCATACATGTTATATGATCTTTAGTATGCTAAATTTGAGTGATGAGATAAAAAGGCAACTTGCTTCTTAGCATCTTGAAGGAGAAGCGGTGAATTAATGGGAACTGTTTGCAGAAGAAGCTAATGTAAATGAAATCTCTTGACCTATTTTTAAAGAAAGATTTGAGACGAAATTTTTATTTGGGGTCGAAAAAGAGGTGATGCTCGAGAAGTTATAAATCTCAAACAAGGAAATTCTACTATAAAAGATTATATAAATAGTTTTAATGAATAGGGAAAGTTTCATTTTAAATTGGTAAACGTGGCAACTAAAAAGGAAATAAAGTTTGCGAAAGGTTTTTGTTCTCCACTTAGAGAGTTAGCACTTTGTCAAATTTTTATGGGAGCGGATTTTAGAGTTCAGTTAAGGCGACACTACTGAATACCACTATGTTAGAAATTTCTAAAGGGCAGCTGACGAAGAGTGTCAATCTAAGTAAATCCAAGTAAGCATAATGATTTTGGAGGTTCAAGTGGCATGGCGGTATAAGAGATATGAAAGGTGCAATATGCGAGGGTATGTGTTAAAGAATTGTAGGGTTAAAGTTTCAAAGACAAAATGCTATAACCGCAATCAGATGGGTCATATGAAGAAGAAATGCCCTATTTTGGGAAGGTTGGTTTAAGGTGCATTATATGCGATATTGTTCTATGTTTATATATATATATATATCCTTGAGTGTGTTTATATAGTATATAAGATATGTAGATATGTGAGAAAGTGTCGCACTCAGATATTCGAGGATGAAGTTCCTTGTAAGAGGGAGAATGTAATACCCTATAGAATTTAAAATGTATGTTCGAATACTAAGGGAAAATGATAATTCTATAAACATTGAAATTAGGCTATGGGATTTTTATCGTTGCGTAGAGATCATTTTTCTAGCCGGAATGATAGATTAGTCTGTCCGGATTGGAGTTCATATGAAGAAGTTATGTGGGTTTTAAAGATGTGAGTTTTGAATTGTTTAAACGTGCAAAAACCCATTAGGATGAAGCGACAGTTCATAGATTTATATAACGGGTTGATGAGGAGGGGTTTGAATTCACGTACATTTTAGTTTTCTAACTTCTCCTTCCTCTATCTCTTATCCCTCCCTCTGCCGTCTCTTCTCCTCTTTCAAAATATAAACGAAAACCCATAGATTTATATATTAATTCGAAGAGTGCAATAAGGGCTATGCGAAGATACAAATCATTTTTGGATTTAGGAATATAGGACTACAATTCTGCATCCTTTTTGTGAATTATTCGAAGTGCTTTTCTTGCGTATTCTTGATGAACCAGTGTCTAGATATAGATGTAGAATAATTTTTTTGGAATGTACTAAGCCCCTTTGACATCTCTTCATCTGCAAAGAATTCTCGACGAGAAAACTTAGAGATAAAGGGCTGATCTTTGAATTGGAAAAAGAATGGATCTACAGGGTCCTAAATGAATCATTATTCAAAAAAACCTTGTTCTTTGGATGATCTATCTCGTGTCTAGTACTGCATGGTTCCACTCTGCAAAAACTCTGAATCATTCTCTTGAAGCTCATCCCTTTTATGCCAAATGATCGACTTGCCCCGAAATGACCTAGCCCAATAGGGAAATCCCAATTCAGTGGACCTATCAATACAATCAAATAGATTGCTATAAGGGTGCCATATTCTTAGAGCCCAAACTATGTGATTGAATAAATCCTCCTCTATCTGTTGTAGGTCGAGGTCCCATTCCTCTTCTTCAAACTCTGATTCGTATTTTGCATAGAAAAATCTCTGATCAACGATAGAAAAAGATCCATTTTGCATCATAGCTAACGGATACCTTGGTTCAGACCGAAGAAGTAATGTCACTCGATTATTATCAAACTGATTGCAATCTTTTCTACCCATGAGGATCCTATCAGAGTGCCTTCTACTTTTACTTGGCCAGGAACTAGATTAGACGCATTCTCAATGAATCCATAAGAAGTGATCCTATTTTTTTCACCGGATCTAGGTCCGGGTGAAGACCAAAGATCTTGAGCGACCAATCCGGTAGAACAACTCAAAAGATAAAGAAGTATCGTTAATTTCTTCATGCTTGTTCCAAGTTTGAAGTACCATTTGTACAAATAGGAAGGAGCTCGTTACAAGTTTGAAGTACCATTTGTACAAATAGGAATCTCCTTCCTTACACAATTTCCTTTGCATGTAGAATAGATATAATATCTATGGGGCAATTACTTAGAAGTACATTTTGTGCAACGGCTCTTCCTATCTAATAGAAAAAGACCCCGTGATCCAGAACCGATCTTACCTGGGATCGCAAATCCCAACTTTGTCTATGAAGAACAGATCTAATTATATTAGTTTCCATAATTGATTTCTTTTGTGCAATACTAATTGATAGGGCTTCATTGATAAGTGTACAGGATCTCCTGCATTAGAACCCATGGTTATGGAACCGAATCTTTTAGTATGGAACATTTTCTTTTCCAAGTTAAATCCCCTAGTATATGAAAGAATGAAAAAATGCTTTCATTACAGTGGAAAAAGACGCCCTCGTGTGTTAAGGCATGTATCTAATTTATTCGAAGCTATTAGAGCGGGATCCACTTTTTTGGGATTATGAGTCGAAGCAATAACAAGAATATTTCTAGTGGAACATCTTTCACAATCCTTGGAGAGATAGTTCTCTAATAGACCGAGGGATAAGTAATTTGATTCATTCACATATAGATCATGAATGTTTGGAATCCATATTATGCAAGGAGACATTGCTTTTGCTAATTAAATTGAAGGGTGATTTCAAAATCGGTCTATTTTCGGCGTCATATACATAATTAGCACATTCATTATAGTTAGTAGCTCTATATCAAGGTCATCATCAATGTCATCACTACCATTAATATTGATATCGTCACTATCATCAATATCGATATCATCAATAAGATACTCTTTAGGCTTGTCATCTTGGAACTTGTTTGGAAATATCATAATAAAAGGAACATAGGAGTTTTCCACTAGGTTTTTGACCAAAAAGGATCACCCAGTTCCTACGGAACCTATCACTAAAATACCCAGGGGATAGAGCTATGCGGAACGAAAAGGGTTTTCCATGAGATGGAAAATGAAAAATATTAGCCCCACACGGGGTTTGTGAATAAGTGATTGTATGAAAATGAGAAAGGAATATCCGTCTTTCTGCTAAACAAAATCTATTGAACTCATAATTCATTAGATACTTTTTCTAAATGTCAACTAAGTGTCCTAAGTGAATTGATCTCGGTTGTTCAATCAGTTGATAACCAAGGTCATTCTTTGATAAAGGATCACTATAAGTCAGACTCAATAGAATTTGATTAATCCTTTTTTCTTTCATTAAGATAGAGAACTGAACCAAGAATTCTCTTTCTTCATCATCAACTGAATCACTATTCGCGACCTAGGATTCCATTCTATCATCAATCTAATCACCATTCACATTTTTTCTTTTTCTTACCAGTGAATAGATCTCTTTAATTGTACGACTTAGATGTCTCATATTTCTCAAAAAAGTGATTCGATTGATGGAATTTGGTATGATACTTATGAGATCAATGAGATTTATATTCAAATATTTCTTCTTAGAACATATTGATTTGACCCCATAAGTAGGACCACCACCCAATAGCATGTTGCCACCAAAAGTGGAAACACATATCTCTTTCAGGGGATCTTCTAATTGTTCCAGAGAAACTAGGAAGGTAATCTTTAACCAAAAAGAATTCAGTTCAGATGTAGGATACCTATCCAGAAGTTTTCGCAACTCAATCATGTATGATAGAATAATCAAAGATTTTATCTTTTCTAACTATCTTTAACTCAATAGAGGCTTAGGAAAAAAGGAAAATATGGATACAAATGAGATATCTAGCAACAAGAAGAAGGAAAAGGATTGAATAGAGAAACTCCCAAGCATTTCTCGTTCTCAAATGTGCCCGTATCAATTGAACGGATGACTCATTATTTCAATGAATCATTTCTTCGGAAAGAAGAAGATTCTATAAACGCTTATTCGAAATCTAACTTATCAGAGTCCATTGTGGAAGAATCCTTCGAGGAATTGGCCATGATATATCTGATCCATACATAATATCATGAAAAATGGATACAAATTTTTGGCTGCTACTTAATATTGGCAACGGGTCTGAAAAAGTATCTACAAAGGCGAAATTTAGATATTTGCACCCTGTCAAAGTATGGAACCATGACATATATATTTGGAACAAATTTCATTTTGAAAGCACTATCTCAAGGTTCCATACATCTGCCCTTTCTCAACATATTTCTTTAGATGAAGACTCCATTTTTTCCTCTTTTCGGATGGTAAATCTTTCTCAAAACATGGAATGTGAATCAAATCCAAGTTTGAATTGAAACTAATATATTGATGCAAGTTCTTCCCTTTTGAATCAGATATATTCTTATCAGAAAGAGGACGACATAAGTTCTTTTAAAAGTGACTATTTGTTCCTCTCTTAAAAATGTTGCAAAAATGTCTACGATTGAGTAAATAGCTCTACGAATGACCGGATCAGATCGAATTGGAAAATGGAAAGATTTGTATAAGTTATATGTTCCATCACCACTTTGTAGAAAATCGTTGGTATGAATATATAAGATACCTCTGACTCGATTGGTGAAATAGCCTCTCTCTCTCTCTAAAAAAAATGTTTTTTTGCGGAGGCAGAAAGAAAATATTTTGTTGCGAAAAGATATTGAGGAATTGTCCATATGTAAGATCATTATTGTGGATACGGGTCTTTTCCATAGAAAAGGGAATATTTTGTTAAAATAGAACTAGAAGTGTTGTGGGTCATTCAAGAATCGAAGCCGGTTTGCTTTAAAAAAAGAAGATATCAATGAACTTCTATGAAATGGTTTCACGTGATTCAGCCAATTGTCTCGATCGTGGGATATCGTTGAGAAATAGGAATCTGTGTTATCAAAGAATTTTTTGCAATTATTTCTTGTACGGAATGATTCAATCATCCACTTTGGTATCTTTTTGAACAAAAATGGTAATATTGTCCCTCCATTGATCAAGAATTTTAGTCTTTGAGAAGTATTACAATCATCCAATAAGAAGGGTTTCAATTTATTCAAATAAACTATTTGAACACCTATTGATTCTAACAACTAATTACAGGGTTGATCATTCGGTCTTTTCAATTCATAGATGTGGATCTCGGACCTACGAATAGGGGTATTCTCAAAACTCACAAAGAAAAAGGGAAGTGATTGGACGAAAGGGGAAGTGACTTGGACAAAAATAGAAGTGACTTGGACAAAAAGAAACAAAGTGACTTAGACAAACCTTATTTGTTTATAGCCTCGGACCAATCAATTGAAAATTGACTCATATGTAATCGATCGAACACTACTTAAAAATGGTTCTTCTATTCAGAAACGAAATGTTCCGAATGTTCCTTTAAATTCTTTCTCCCATTGGACCATTTATATCTATATGCATTTGGATCCCGATTGATGGATCTCTCGGTTCAAGAAATAGAAGGATCTAACCATTTCCTCCGAGTCTCTTTCAAATTCAACAAATGTTGGTTGATCGTATATTTCATTATATTTATATGATTCAGAATATCATTTCCTATTTGATCCCTTTGAATTTCATATTCGAAGTTGTGATTGGATATATTCATTAAAAAGAATCGATTCGATACATTTCTTATGCACCCATATATGCTATATTGGATTTGAATCAGATTTTGGATCAATCTATATTGATTGACTGCCTCCAAGATGTTGTATCTAGTACCAATGTTTTTGGTTTTGGATCTTCCAAATCATTCCCATAGTGGATCCGAACCAATTTTTTCTGGTCCTTCGATAAAAAGATTCATTCTGCTCATAAAAAAGTGGATGTAGAATCAATAAAGATTTCTTTTTCAATTCATCTCTATGCAGTTAATGCGCTCGGTAGATTCAAAGCGGTGGAGGTGCAAAAAGTCATAACGGGGATACAGCGAGGATATAGCGGGATATAGCGGATGACTCTAAAATAGCATATAAAACTCGTACTTAATGTTTTTACAAATATATATATGGTAATTAAATGAAAAATTATCATTCAATTGAATTATAAATAATACATAAATAATTTTAAATAAAAACATGTGCGGATATACTTTAAATAAACGAAAAACTATTATATAACATAGTTGAATTTGGTAGAATATTAGAGTATTTTCATTTCCGAAAATATATTAAAAAATTAAATCAAATAAATTGTTTCATAATTTTATAATGTATAAATGCAATTTTTCAATTCATTTTATTAAAAAAGATATAGCGGAATATAGCGGAAATAACGGGATATAGAAAAAATAGCGGGGATTAAAGCAGAAAGGCTATATTTTGGGGCTATATGGAAAAATCGTAGCGGTAGAAATCCGCTATGAGATATAGCGGGGTTGTAGCAGGGTAATAGTGGGGCATTAACTACACAGAATTTCATCTCTAGAGTTGAATACCTCATTTAAGATTTTTTTGGTCCTACCTGTACGAGTTAATAGGAAAATCCCCTATGATACATCAGATCCAGCTCGGTTATTGATAGAATGAACAGATCTACCATTCTTGAAATCTCTCTTTCGATTCAAAATCATGGTTTATTGTGTTTCCCCCTTTGATTCGGTTTTGGAATAGATGAAATAAATCAAAAAATGGATTACTTTCAAGAACGAAATCTTATTGGAACTGTCCATATCTGTTTCATCCTTCGGAACCATATCACATCCCGGATCTAATGAAATAGGATGAATTGAGACGGTATTTTGTAAATACGTAATTATCTTGAATATATCAACCATTTTTTATTTTCCAACCGCTTGGAAGGGTCAAAAGAAACATCTCGTTTTTTCTTCAAAAATTTCCGATCTTTTAGTCGACCTCTCAGTGGGATTCAAACCCAGATAAAGTTCTTACCATTTGTCAGAGACAAAAGAACGAATTGATCTTGTAGGATTCCCAAGAAATTCTTCGATTTCTTTTGGAAGCAGATGATTATTCATCCGCTTCTCATGTTTTGTGAATAGCCATGACATTGAGGAAGATCCAAAAAGGCATTTCGAGAATCGATCTGATTCTATCTCTGCTCATTCCGTTTGAACAAAGGAAGGATCCTAAAGAAACAATTTTTCTTTTAGTTGCTGAATCTCTGTTTGATCAATCGATGTGTGATATTCTGAATCCTAATTTCCAATGGAATCGAACTGATATCTGGATTGATCAGAGGATCCTTTCGATTGGCTAGAATGCGTTACTTAACGAAAATAGATCCCATGGAATCATATTGAATATTTGATAATACATTCCGCACCCTGCTAAAAAACCAATCCATGTTTACAAACAATGCATTGTCTAACCAAATCCAATTCTCTCTCGATACGTTCCTAAAAAATCCGATTCATGCTGATTCTTCCCCCAACTAACGAAGAGATCTTGGCAGAATCTCCACATATGAAATTGAGCACAATTTTGCAAATAAATACCCTACTTATTTATCGAGAAGAGATGGGAAACGTGCTCAATAACATTTGACTGAATAGTTTCCTCGACTCTTATTGTTTGAAGAAACCCTCCCCTTCAGTTGGTCTTTTTTCATGAAAAGTAGACACGAGATAACAATTCAAGTCTTTCCCTAAGATTTCGAATAGCTGTCCCGAATGCAAGTTGATTATGTTTTGCTTCTTCCTCAGAGAAAGACGATCAAATAATTCCCAATCATGGTCCTTGTGAATTGGATCATCCGTATAAGATAAAAAAGAAACTCCAGATATTTGCTATCTTTTTCTTTGAATGAGATCTCAATTCTAGCTACTGTTTCATTAGCTATCTTACAACTAGAATCCCTCTTTTTTCTGATTCGGTTACTCCACCACTGCGAACTCCGGTTCGATTCAGGCATGATACACTTTTTATTTATTGGAAAAACCTAAGTACCCGACCGTGTCCATGAAACAAGTCTCATAAATCTTTTTTTCTTTCGGAAGATACAGGAGTGAAACAATCAATCTATTAATATTGGAAGACAAAAAAGATTCTTCCAATTTCTCATTTCTGTGTTCAATTGAATTCATAGGTATAGGATGAAGATCCATCAAATAGAGATTTTTTCTTTCGACCATCTTTTGATATGTAATACGAGATATAAGGACCACTACTACAAGTAGCACTGCACCTTTAATCGTGAAATATCAATCGCTTATTGAATCCTATGAATCACGTGAAATTAGGATACTCCAAATTCAAGGATTAGAGAGATTCATAAAACGTTCTTGGTGGAAAATTTTTTGAGCAAAAGATCCCACCGAATCGAATTTGAGCCATGAACCTATGAAATATCGAGAATTCTTGATCTCGCTCAATATCTCTCTCAATTCGAAGATCCAGGATTTGAATTGATATCATTTCATTGATCCCTCCTAAAGATTTTCATTTATCCCTCCTAAAGATTTCATTTCAATTGGAATTTGATTATTCATGATGTACAATGAGCCCTGTTAAGCATCCATGGCTGAACGGTTAAAGCACCCAACTCATAATTGGCAGATTCCTAGGTTCAATTCCTCCTAGATGCACGCCGTTCGGAACGTTCAATAAGTCTATTGGAATTGGCTCTATATCGGTGGAATCTCATCATCCATACATAACGAATTGGTATGGTATATTCATACCATAACATATAAATAGTAAGAACTAGAATTCTTATCGATACTGGAACTCATAGGGAAGAAAATGAAGTTATGGATGAAATCAAATATATAGTATTTATAGGAAAAAGTGTTCAGTTATTGGGGAATAATCAATATACTTCTAATTTCGAATCAGGATCAACCAGGACAGAAATAAAGCGTTGGGTCGAACTCTTCTTTGGTGTCAACGAAATAGCTATGAATAATCATCGACTCAGGAAAGGGTAGAAGAGTATAACCTATTATGGGACATAAAAGGCATTATAGATGTATGATTATTACGCTTCAACTGGGTTATTCTATTCCACCTCTTATAGAGAAATGAACTTAAAGAAAAATACTTATTAACACGACGATACGTTTATACAAAAATTCCAACCCGAGCACATGTAATAGAACCATAGACAGTAAAATGAAATCCAATCCACAAAATAATTTGATCTTTGGATAACATCATTGTGGTAAAGGTCATAATGCCAGGGAATTATTACCGCAAGTCATAGAAGGGAGGTCATAAGCATCTATATCGTAAAATTGATTTTTGATGGAATGAAAAAGAAATGTCTGGTTGAATTATAACCATAGAATATGATCCTAACCGAAATGCTTACATTTGTCTCATACATTATGGGGATGGTGAGAAAATGCACATTTTATACCCCAGTAGGGCTATAATTGGAGATACCATTATTTCTAGTACAGAAGTCGCTATGTCAATGGGAAATGCCCTACCTTGAGTGCGGTTTGAAATATTGATTTAAGTAATTGGAAGTAACCAATTAAGTTTACGATGAAACCAAGAAATCAATCACTGATCCAATTAAATACCACTATAGGATAGACCTAAAACTGTTAAGTAATAACAGCAAGTGATTGAGTTCAGTAGTTCCTCATAGAAAATTATTGACTCTAGACATACGGTAATATGGAGAAGACAAAATTGTTTGAAGCACGCATAGGACCGGAAGCGCCCCTTGTTTAAAAGAGAGGAGGATGGATTATTCATTTAATTTGATGGTCAGAGGCGAATTGAATGTTAAGAAGTGGAAATTATAAAGATCCCCCGAGAAAAAATAGAGATGTCTACTACATTACCCATATTATGTGGAAGTATCGACGTAATTTCATAGAGTCATTCGGTCTGAATCCTACATGAAGACATAAGCCAAAAGATGGAACGGGAAGACCTAGGATGCATAAGATCATACTGAGTAATTTGGTAGATTTGGATTCCTAAATATCCATCATGTGGTACTTCATCATACGATTCATATAAGATAAAGATCCATTTGTCTAGGTGTCATCATATACATCTAGAAAGCCGTATGCTTTGTAAGAAGCTTATACAGCTTAGGAAGAGGTTTTTAAAAGAAGAATCTACTTTAACTGATATGCCCTTAGGCACGGCCATACATAACATAGAAATCATGCTTGGAAGGTTGGATAATTAGCTAGAGCGGCAGGCGCTGTAGTGAAACTGGTCATAAAAGAGGGTAAATCAGCCAAATTAAGATTACCATCTGGGGAGGTTTGTTTGATATCCAAAAACTACTTAGCAATAGTTGGGCAAGTGGGTAATGTTGGGGTGAATCAACAAAGTTTGGGTAGATCCGGATCAAAATGTTGGATAGGTAAGCGTCTTGTAGTAAGAGGAGTAGTTATGAATCCTGTAGACTATCCCTATGGAGGTGGGGAAGGGAAAGCACCAATTAGTGAAAAAAAACCCATAACTCCTTAGGGTTATCCTACATTTGGAAGAAGAAGTCGGAAAAGGAACAAATATAGTGATAGTTTTATTCTTCGTCGCTGTAAATAGGATTATTGAAAATAGAACTTTTTTTTAATTTAAAATAATATGATGGGCGAACGACGGGAATTGAACCCGCGCATGGTGGATTCATAATCCACTGCCTCGTTCCACTTGGTTGCATCTGTCCCTTATCTAGTTAAAGGATTTTCCCATTTTCCATTAATCATTATTGTATTTATTCTTACCTTCATACTTAGATTGAGATTTTCTATTAGACATAGAATGGCAATCGTTAAAATGTAAAAAAGGAGTAATCAGTTGTGGCACGTTGACTGAAAAACCCCTTTTTTGCTAATCATTTATTAAGAAAAATTGAAAAAATCAACACGAGGGAGGAGAAAGAAATAATAGTAACTTGGTTTGGGCATCTACTGTTATACGCAAAATGATTGGCCATACAATTGCTATTCATAATGGAAAAGAACATTTACCTATTTATATAATAGATCGTGTAGTAGGTCATAAATTGGGAGAATTCGCTGCGACTCTAACTTGCACGAGACACGCGAGAAACGATAATAAATCTCATCGTTAATTTGGAAAAAAAAAATACTTATCATTCATTGGTAGGAAATAATCTTATGATAAAGAAAAAGAACTCAAATTCGAGTGTAGAAGTGAAAGTTTTAGCTCAACATATATATATATATATGTGTGTGTGTGTGTGTGTGTGTGTGTGTGCGTGCGCGCGCGTGTCTATTTTCAAAGCACAAAGTGTAATTGAACTGATTCACGAGTGTTCTTATGAGGAAATGCTTATGATATTGGAACTTATGCCTTATCGAGCATCTAATCCCATTTTAAAATTGGTTTATTCCACAGCAGTAAACGCTAGTCATAATATAGGCTTGAACGAAATTGATTTATTCATTAGTAAAGCTAAAGTCAATAGAGGTTCTTTTGTGAAAATTTTAAGACTAGAGCTCGAGGACGTAGTTATCTAATAGAAAGTCCAACTTTTCATATAACAATCGTATTAAAAGATAAATCAAAATTATCTTTCGATGAATTTAAGATTAAAATTCATATTTAGAAATAAATAGATGGAAAGATAATATAATAAAAAATATGGGACAAAAAATAAATCTGCTTGGTTTCAGACTTGGTACAACCCAAAATCATCATTCCTTTTGGTTCGCACTACAAATTTTTTTCTATAGGTCTACAAGAAGATAAATACGAAATTGTATAAAGAACTATGTATAAAAAAATATCCTCAGGTTTTGAAGCAATTGGAATTTCGCGTATAGAAATTCAGAAAAGAATTGATTTAATCCAGGTTATAATTCATATTGAATTCCCAAATTTATTAATAAAGGGCAGAACATGAGGAATTGAAGAATTGCATATGAATGGACAAAAAGAACTTCGTTCTATGAACCGAAGAATCAACAATGATATCACACAAATAGAAAAACCTTATGGAGACCCCAATATTCTTGCAGAATATATAGCTTCTCAATTAAGAAATAAAGTTTCATTTCGAAAGGCAATGAAAAGAGCTATTAAATTAACTGAACAAACAGATACAAAAGGAATTTAAATACAAATTGCAGGACGTATTGATGGAAAAGAAATTGCATGTGTCGAATGGATTAGAGAAGGTAGGGTTCCTCTATAAATAATTCATGCTAAAATTGATCATTGTTCCTATACAATTCGAACTATCCATGGAATACCGGCCTCAAAATTTGGATATTTGTGTATGAAGAATAATAGACCTTTATTTGGATATTTGTGGATGAAGAATAATAGACCTTTATTTATCTTGTCATTCTATCCAGTAATATAGCGATATGTAGAACAAAAAAGTAGAAATTTTTTCTGTTTTTCTGTTAAATTAAAAAAAATCGACTTCCATAAGGTTGAATAAAAAAGAAAAAATCTTTTTTATAATTGCTATGCTTAATGTGTTGTTTCTTCTTTATGGTTTTTATTAGGATCAAAAAAAGACTGATGCCTAATATTAATTTAACAACTACAACTTCTATGTAAAAAAATTAAAAACTTATAACTAAATTTTTGCTTCATATTATCAAGATCGCAAAAACTGTCACTATGTGACTGGATCAACATATAGTTGTAACAACTGGAATTATTCCATAACAAGAAAATATGATTATGGATTAGAAAATAAAAGAAAAGGAAGTGGATAAATGGAATGGTGATAGAAAGAGAGAATAAAAATATCAATGATGTATAATTCCAATATGCAAGGTCTATGAATTACCTCATATAAATAGAAAGCGATGTAATAAAGCATATTGTTTTAATATTGTTTAATATTGTATCGATTAATATATAAATAACAAATGGTATATAAAAAATAAAGAGCTTTCGGTTAATAGAAACTGAGGAGATTGACTCGAAAACATATTTTGTTGAGAGCTCCATTGCAGACTTCAGGTCTAGTCATTAATGGAGAAGCTATAGAAACGATGAAACCTATGACTATATAGGATTCTATTTAAAAGAATCCAAATGATTGAGCAAGCGGGATGGTGGAATGAACCAAGAACAATTTTTTACTCAAAAGGGTAGTGGATTGATCCTAGGAAAAAAGCTGGAAAAGGAAAGAGTCAATATTCACCCACGAAAGCCTTATTTCTTATTTATTGGATTCTAATATTGTCTTAATTGAATAATTTATTAAAATAAAAGTAAAAAAATAAGGATCCGATATAAAAAAGAAGCATTGTCTATATCTAGAGATAGACAAATCTATCTGTGTATACGCTTCTTATCTAATAAATGAAATATAATATCAATAAATCCCATTACTTACTTTAATGTATTAGTTACTAAATACATGTGCACTGTAATATTATCGAATCTTTTCATTCGTGAGGAGTTGGATGAGAAGAAAGTCTCAGTCCGATTCTGTAGTAGAGGTAAGAAAAAACCATCAACAATAAACACAAAAGAACCAAATTTCGTAAGCAACATAGAGGAAGAATGAAAGGAATATCTTTCCGGGTAATCATATTTAGTTCGGCAGATATGCTCTTCGGGCACTTAAACCCGCTTGGATTACCGCTAGACAAATAGAAGCAGGATGAAGAGCAATGACACGATATGCATGTCGTGGTGGAAAAACATGGGTATGTGTTTTTCCCCGATAAACCTATTACTGTAAGGCCCATAGAAACATGTATGGGGTCGAGAAAAGGATCTTGTGAATATTTGGTATCTGTTGTTAAACCCGGTCCATTGACCATAGATCGAACCTATCCAATTTTACAGTGCGATGGTTAGCTATTCACAGACTAGAACTACCTACCGTTTCTTTTTTGGGATCAATATTAGCAATGCAATTCATCCAACGGTAAACCAAATTTGAATTATAGAGCTATGACACAATCAAACCCGAATGAACAAAATGTTGAATTGAATCGTACCAGTCTATACTGGGGTTTATTACTCATTTTTGTACCTGTTGTTTTACTTTCCAATTATTTCTTCAATTGAGAGAAAGAAAGAGAGTACTAGGAATTCTCTTATCCCATTCAGAATGATATCATCTTCATAATTATCCATGACTGTTTTTGTCTATAGTATGACCACTTGATGAAATGTGGAGGAAAGTGGAGAAAATTGCTAATACTACCGAAAGCATTCCTCTTTGGCTAATAGGTACTGTAGCTAGTATGCTTGTAATTGGTTTATTAGGTGTTTTCTTTTATGGTTCATATTGCGGGTTGGGTTCATCTCTGCGGTAATCGAATGAACCGAATTGTAGACATGAAAAAGTAAGAACCCGGCGGTACCTTGCCCTTTTTTGGCAAGGCACCACTGTGTTCCTACTCTTTTCTTACTCTTAGAGAGATCGAAGATTTTAGTCTATTCCATAACGTACAAATTGGAAAATTATCTGATTAACATAATCAAAATTTTCTATTGCTATAATGCGAAAATAGATCCGTTGCTCTGATCTTTCAAACCACTCCATTCTTTTGTTTCTTATGAGGTTTTTTCATAATGGAATAGAAGCTTTTTCTATTGATTGATTATATATAATAGAGGCTCTGGCACTCATTAACTCTTATCTTATGAAGCAACAAGAAAGAAGAAATCAATCTACTTTAGGGGTAATCCAATATCGTATGGATAATTTAAACGGATGAGATATGCAAATCATTTCTACATTTCTTATAGTATATAAATAAAAATTTATAGTATATAAAATAGAAAAAAATAAAAAAATAAAAAATAGGCATTTAGGTATGCGTAAAAATAGATTCTAATCCGTGCCGCTTTTCAACCAAACAAGTAAATATTTTTTAGGAATTATAGAAATTAGTTCAAACGGAAGATAAAAATCCATTGACAAATGAATTCCAATTTACTGCCTTGTAGATACTTTTTCAAAGAAACTAAAAGAATTATAGAAATTAGTTCAAACGAAAGATAAAATTTGTTAACAAATGAATTCCAATTTATTGCCTTGTAGATGCTTTTTCAAAGAAACTAAAAGAATTATAGAAAATAGTTCAAACGAAGAAAAAAATCTGTTGATAAAAAGATGTTAAGAGATCTATGGTTAAAGAAACAATAAATCCTATTTTTTTCGAACGCATTGAAGGAGTGGGCGTTATTGGTAGAGAGAAGGCAATAGATGAATAGTGATTCATAGGGTTCAAAACATTCCTTCCAAGTCTCTTTCAAATTCAATAAATGTTGGTTAATCGTATATTTCATTATAGTTATATGATTTAGAGTACCATTTCCTATTTTTTCCCTTTGAATTCCATATTTGATGTTGCGATTGGATCTATTCATTAAAAAGAATCGATTCAATAGATTTCTTATGTACACATAGATGCTATATTGGATTTGAATCAGATTACGGTTCAATCTATATTTATTGACCGCCTCCATGATATTGTTGCTAGCAATTACTACTATTTTTAGTTTTGGATCTTCCAAATCATTCCAGCAGTGGATCTGGACTAATTTTTTTTGATCCTTCGATAAAAAGATTCATTCTCCTCATAAAAAAGAGGAGGTGGAACCAATAAAGAAATTTCTTTTTGGTAGTTCGACTGTGGTATTTATTTTTTTGGAAGACCAAAAAGATTCTTCCAATGTCTCACTGATCCAATTTGAGTACCTCTATGGGATAGACCTCAGTAGAAAACTATTAAGTAACGGTAGCAAGTGATTGAGTTCAGTAGTTCCTTCCAAAAAATTATTGACTCTAGAGATATGGTAATATGGAAAAGACAAAATTGTTTGAAGTACGCATAGAATAGGAAGCGCTCCTTGTTTCAAAGAGAGGAGAACGGGCTATTCACATTTAACTTGGTGGTCAGAGTTAAATTGAAAACTAAGCAGCGATAATTATAAAGATCCCTCGGGGAAATAATAGAGATGTCTCCTAAGTTATCTGTAATATGTGGAAGTATCAACATAATTTCATGGAGTCATTCAGTCAGAATACTACATGAAGAACATAAGCCAGACGATGGAACAAGGAGACCTAGGATGTAGAAGATCATACATGAGTGATTCGGTAGATTTGGATTCCTATAAATCCACTCATGCGGTACTTCATTTTACGATTCATATAAGATAAAGTTTCATCTGGCTAGATATCATCATATACATCTAGAAAGCCGTACGCTTTGAAAGAAGCTTGTAAAGTTCAGGAAGAGGTTTTTAAAAGAAGAATCTACTTCAACCGATATGCCCTAAGGCATGAACATACATAACATAGAAATCGTGCTTGGAAAGGGTGGAGAAATAGCTAGAACGACGGATGCTATAGCGAAACTTATCCCAAAAGAGGGTAAATCGAGCACATTAAGATTACCATCCAGGAAGGTCTGTTTGATATCCAAAAACTTCTTAGCAATTATCGGACAAGTGGGTAATGTTGGGGTGAATCAACAAAGTTTGGATAGAGCCGGATCGAAGCATTGGATAGTGGGTGTCCTGTAGTAAGAGGAGAAGTTATAAACCCTATAGACCATCCCCATGGAGGTGGGAAAGGGAAATCCCTAGTTGGTAGAAAAAAACCCACAACTCCTTGAGGTTATCCTGCACTTGGAAGAAGAAGTCGAAAAAGGAAAAAATTATAGTGATAGCTTTATTCTTCATCGCCTTAAGTAGGAATATTGAAAATAGAATTTTTTTGAATTTGAAATAATGTGATGGACGAATGATGGGAATTGAACCCGCGCGTGGTGGATTCATAATCCACTACCTTGATCAACTAGGCTACATTCACCTCTCATCTTGCTAAAGGATTTTCTCTTTTTTCCATACATCATTATTGTATTTATTCTTACCTTCATACTTAGATCGAGATACTCTATTGGACATATAATGCCAATCTTTAAAATGTAAAAAAAGGAGTAATTAGATGTGGCATGTTCACTAAAAAAACCATTTTGTAGCTAAACATTTACTAACAAAATTTGAAAAAATCAACATGAGGGAGGAGAAAGAAATAATAGTAACTTGGTCTCGGGCATCTATCATTACACCCAAAATGATTGGCCATACAATCGGTATTCGTAATAGAAAGGAATATTTACCTATTTATGTAATAGATCGTATGGTAGGTCAAAAATTGGGAGAATTCACGCCGACTCTGACTTTCGCGAGACATGCGAGAAACGATAAAAAATCTCATCGTTAATTTGGAAAAAAAGATACTTATCATTCATTGGCGGGAGATAACTTTATGATAAAGAAAAAGAGCTCAAATTCAAGTGGAGCTATATCCAATAGATATTAGGTATAGCCCCTTCATTCGACGATTCTTAATACATTAAGATGAAAGTCTTATTGCAGATGGATCTTCTATAGCAGCCAGGTTTAGAGGGAAGTTATGAGCATTACTTTATGCATTACTTCCATACCAAGGTTAGCACGATTGATAATATCAGCCCAAGTATTAATAACACGACCTTGACAATCAACTACAGATTGGTTGAAACTGAAACCATTTACGTTGAAAGCCATACTACTAATACCTAAAGCAATGAACCAGATACCTACAACAAGCCAAGCAGCCAACAGAATTGTTGAAACTAGCATATTGGATGATCAATCAGCCAAAATAACCATGAGCAACAATGATATTATAAGTTCCTTCCACTTGATCGAATCTACAACCTTCATTAGCAGACTCATTTTCAGTAATTTCCCTGACTAAACTAGAGGTTACCAAGGAACTATGCATAGCACTAAATAGGGAGCCGTCGAACACACCAGCTATGCCTAACATGTGAAATGGATGCATAAGGATGTTGTGCTCTGCTTGAATTACAATCATAAAATTTGAAAGTACCAAAAATTCCTAAAGGCATACCATCGAAGAAACTTCCTTGACCAATAGGATAGATCAAGAAAATAGCAGTAGCAGCTGCAACAGGAGCTAAATATGCAACAACAATCCAAGGACGCATACCCAGACGAAAATTAAGTTCCCATTCACGACCCATGTGATAAGCTACACCAAGTAAGAAGTCTAAAACAATTAGCTCATAAGTACCACCATTGTATAACCACTCATCAACATATGCTGCTTCCCATCTCGGGTAAAAATGCAAACCCATAGCTTCAGAAGTAGGAATAATGGCACCAGATATAATATTGTTTCCATAAAGTAAAGACCCAGAAAAAGGTTCACGAATACCATTAATATCTACTGGAGGAACGACAATGAAGGCGATAATAAATACAGAAGTTGTGTTCCATAAGGTAGAGATCATCAAAACACCGAACCATCCGATGTAAAGACGGTTTTTAGTGCTGGTTATCCAGTTATAGAAGTGACCACATAGGCTTGTGCGTTCACGTCTCTCTAAAATGGTAGTCATGGTAAAATCTTGGTTTATTCAATTTTCGAGGACTCCCAAGCACACGTACTAATTATAAATAAGACAGATAATAGAAGGTTTATCATTTAACAGCATAACATGACTTATATGCCAATGTTAACCAATCTCTACTGACTAATCTCAACTGATATATATCTATTTGAATAAATTTAAATGCAGTATAAAATTTTAAAATTGAAATGGATGAAAATCGACAAAGAAAGCTTCCTTTTTTAATTTTTTGTATGCGTTGCTCAGGACTCGCACCTGGAACTTGTCAGATGAATAGATCTTTTATTCTTGTTGCAATAGAGGAAAAAGACCCCCCTCCCCTAAAATAATGCTTGCATTTTTCCTTACACACGACTTTCCTTATGTGTACAGATAAAAAACGTACATATCAAGAAGAAAGTATAATAATTTTGAATATTCATGGGACAACATGAGCATTTTAGAAATTGATGAATTTATTTTAAAACTAAGATAAATTCATTAAAGAATAATTAGTTCAAATTAAAGGGTATCATGACCAATCATGAGTGAATCACAAAATCATTAATATGGATAATATCCAAATACCAAATACGTTCTCTCTTTGATCGATGTAAAGTAAAGGTAATCTGTTTTGGGAAGATGAAAGAAAGAATCTGCTCTTCTTCAGTAAAGAATTCTTCTAATAAATCTGGACCTAATCTATATAAAAAAATGCATACTTTACTTTTATGTTTACAAGCCAAAGTTCTAGCACACGAAAGCCGAAGTATATAACTTATTCGATACAAATCTTGGCTTTTAGAGGATCCACAATAATAATGAGAATGATTCTACATATTCGACCAAATCTATCAAGAATATAAAATTTTGATAAATCAACCCAGATTGGCTTACTAATAGGATGCCCCAATATGATACAAATTTTAGCTTTAGATAAGGATCCAATAAGAAGAATAACTGGGATTATGGTATCAAATTTCTTAGTAATGGTATCTATTAGATACGAATTCTTTAACATTTTATTCCTTAAAGTCAAAGAATTTTTTAGTAAACATGTAAAATAACCCAAAAATGGAAGGAATAGTTTGATAATTCATTTATATAGATCCTATATAGTTGAGACCAAAAGTTATAATAATTTTGCTAAAAATTAACAAAATGAGTCCCCTTTGAAGCAAGAATTGGTTTTCCTTGAAATCGAACACAATGCACGAAATGATCTTTGAAGAACCACAGAGTTCTATGAAAATAGTTACGACATACTACTAAAAAATATTCGATTTGAAGATGTTCTATTTTTCCATATAAAAGTATTCGCTCAATAAAAGTTCTTAAAGAAATTAATCGTAAATAAGAGGGTTGTTTACGAACAAGCACTAATAAAATTTCGCACTCAAATTCATAAGAATTATATAGGAACCAAAAGAATCTTTTATTTTCTTTTGAAAAAACATAAATAGATTTCTTTTGAGTAATGGAGAGATTATTCCAATTATGTTATTTGTGAAAAAGTTTAAAAAGGGACCATTTTGAATCCCGCATTGAAGGATTTAAACAAAGATTTCCATATGGATGAGATGAGTTATTAGCATATCTAAAACATAATTTAAATGCAATAATTTGTCCTCTAAAAAGGTAAAATTGAATGAACTGATCATAAGTTATGATATTTTGGTATTTCTTTTTTTCTAAATAAGATACTAATCGCAAGGAAAATGGAATTTCCACGATAATTACAAAACTTTCTGATATAATTTGTGAATGAGAAAAAAAAATGTTGTGAGTGTGACCAATAAATAAATTTTGTTAGAATAATTAACCGAAGAAATCAAAGAATTCTTTTGATAGATTCAAATAATTGAACGTTTTACAAGTGATAAACTAGATTTATTATCATAACCAAAGACTTTTACGAGTTCAAAAAAAATCAAACCATTTAAACCTTGATCATAAGCAAGTGCATAAATATACTCCTGAAAGAGTAACGGATATAGGAAATATTGTCGCTAAGATCACCTTTTTCAAAATATCCTTGTAATTCTTCCATTGACTTCAATTTCTACTTGAACCAAAAACAATAGGCATTTCTTGTATTATCAATTTATACATAGTGCAAGACTAGTAGAACATAGTATGTATCATGTATGAAAAAAAATATACCCTAGAAACACAAAGTCCAATCAACAGATCTTTTTCCTCTCTCCTTCTACTATCCAATAGGTTTATGTTCATTCTATTAAATAAATTATCAAAGGACAAAAAATCTTTTATTTTTGCAACCCGATTGCTCTTTTGACTATGGAATTTTTTTTTTGCCAGTATACTGTTCCTTCTCCACATTAATCTCCAATGCATAATAGAAAATAGGTAGGATTGTTTTTGTTCTTAAAAAAAGAATCAAAGGTCGATTTATAGGAGACCCCTTCCCCGTATTAGCACTAAGATATTTTTAACGTCAATTAGATCGGGAAATTATTCAAATTAAGAATAAAAGCTCGTTCATTTTTTTTACCAGAATTAGAGCTATAGAGCTCTATCTTTTTATTCATTATACCAAACTCTACCTGTGAATTTCTTAAAATAAAATAAAATAAGAAAGAATATAATGAGAAAAATAAAAATGCAATTCCATTTTTCTTGTTATTTTTTTTAGTACGACATGCGGTTTTTTCCATCCATTACCTTTTAGGATCAGTCGTGGTGTTATAGTCTCTCCCAAAAGTCCGACTGTTACTTTGTTAAAATGTGTAAAAAACCATAATCTCACTTAAAAGTCGATTACTCTACCACTTAGTTAGCAACCCAATGAATATGTATATACAAGTGAAAAAATGGAATTGAACTATACAACTACATAAAAACATTGAATATTGAATTCCAAAGAAATATAAAGGAAAGATTAGATGATCAACTAAATAAAGTAGCAAAGTAGATTGGATTAAATTAAAGACAGATTAAAAATGTAAAAATTTACATTTAAAGACCTCCGCCTTTTTTTATAAATAGAAATTTTTTCTGATTTTTGTTAAAAAATATATATGTTATATAACAAATAGTAAATTTGGCAAACCCATAATTTGAATAAAGTAAAGGAAAAACCCACAAATAAATAATGATCGCAATAAACAGTATATACGATCGAATTATATTTGTTTGACACATTATTGTCAAAATGAATAAATTGTTGAGAAAAAATGAGATTAATTAAATAAAAATGAAATAAAATAAGGATTTGTGTTGGATTGGCACAACAAACAATAAATAAAACATAATATAGAACAAGAAAAGAGCAATTTTGAGTAAATAATTACCACACAAATTTATACCAGTTACCTTTCTTTTTTCTAGTTTTATTTATTTATTTTATGAATTATCTTGAAAATTTTGTTTTTCTTAAAATATCATAAACAGTTCCTGTAGGATGAGCACCATTTTCAAGGAAATGATGAATAGCAAGACCGTCTAAATAAGTTTGATTTTTTATAGGATCATAAAAACCCATCTTTCGAAGATCTCTTCCTTCTTGCCGGGATTGAACATCAATTTCAACAATTTGATATATCACTCATTGGTATAGACATAGATAAGTAACCCCCATAGAAATGTATAAGAGGATTTCTTCTCACACAGCTCGAGAAAAAATGATTCTAATATTTCTGTAGATAATGTAATATATATTAAAAAACTATGAATTAGACTATGATTTAAGTTTTTTGTTCTAACTTACATAATAAAAGAAATATCATTCGTACTCATAACTCAAGTTGGGTAGTTCTGGAAAAGTCCGAAGGTAAATTCTTAGGCATTTCTTGAGTCGTCCCTAAACTCTTTTTTTTGTTTCGTCTCAAATCGTTTCCACTATTGAAGTTGATTCTTCTTTTAAAAACCTCTTCCTAAACTGTACAAGCTTCTTCCAAGGCATGTGGTTTTCTAGATGTATATAATGATACCTAGACAGATGGATCTTTATCATATATGAATCGTATGATGAAGTACCACATGAGTGGATATAAAGGAATCCAAATCTGTCGAATCATTCATGTATGATCTTCTACATCCTAGGTATCCTCATTCCATCATTTTCTAATGGTGCTGATTTCAGTCCAGCAGCAGTTATCTATTACTAGAATTTCAGACCAGTTGAGTTCTGGATTAAGAATCAAAATTTCATGATTTGAATAGTTTTTTGGAGACGAGAAACGAACTGAAAAGAAAAAAACTCATAGAAAAAATAAGTGGTATTGAGATCAACTGTCCTATATGTACAATTAGAATTCAGATAGATCTTTCCCTGAAATAGAACATGAACCTAAATAAATCAAAGGGCCTATTCAAGAACAAGAAAATGAAATCGTGATTTAAATCTCGATGAAACAATACATCAATGAGAGGTTACTTGAATAAGTTCAGTAAATACTTTTTTAAGGAAGGAGAACTTTCTTTTTTTGGAAGGAAAAGCCCCTTCATTAGAAAAAAAAGAATCTCTTAAAAAAAGAGATAGGATTGGAATCGACACATTGATTCTTTATTTTCGTAATTTTTTTGAACCCTACGTATCCAAAGATGCACGTACGGTTCAAAAGGGATATGATTTTGTCCTAATCAATCGACTTTATCGAGGAAGATTACCGTTTTAGGACAAGAAATTGATAGTGAGATCTCAAATCAACTTGTTGGTCTACAGGGTTCATAACCACTCCTCTTACTACATGACGCTTACCTATCCCACACTTCGATCTGGTCCTACCCAAAATTTGTTGATTCACCCCAACATAACCCACTTTTTCGAGTATTGCTAAGCATTTTTTGGATATCAAACGAACCTCTCCGGATGGTAATCTTAATGGGGTTAATTTATTTTCTTTTGCGATCAGTTTCGCTGCAGAGCCCACTGCTCTAGCTAATTGTCCACCATTTCCAAGCATGATTTATATGTTATGTATGGCCATGACTAAGGGCAAATAGATTGAAGTAGATTCTTCTTTTAAAACCCTCTTCCGGAACTGTACAAGCTTCTTCCAAAGCAAATGGCTTTCTAGATGTATATGTGATATCTAGACAGATGGATCTTTATCTTATATGAATCTTATAATGAAGTACCACATGAGTGGATATTTAGGAATCCAAATCCTCTCGGACCAGCTACTGATCATCAAACTGGTAACCAATTTCCTCACCAACTAGCTAATCAGACGCGAGCCCCTCCTTGGAGGATTCCTCCTTTTGCTCCTCAGTCTACGGGGTATTAGCAACCGTTTCCAGTTGTTGTTCCCCTCGTAAGGGCAGGTTCTTACGTGTTACTCACCCCTCTGCCATTGGAAACACCACTTTTCATCCGACTTGGATGTGCTAAGCATGTCGCTAGCGTTCATCCTGAGCTAGGATCAAACTCTCTATGAGATTCATAGTTGCATTACTTAAGCTTCCTTGTTCGTTGACAAAGTTGATTTGAAATTTATTTCATTCCAAGCACAACTTGGATCCATGCCCTTCATATTAGCCTAGAGTTCACTCCCAGCAATACACCTAGAAAAATCTCAGTATATCAATATTAATTAGATCCGAAATCTGTTATTGAATTACTCATTCAATGAGCATTGTCAATATTATGCCTTGAAGAGGACTCGAATCTCCACGCTATTTAACATGAGATTTTGAGTCTCCCCTTTCTATCATTTCACCATCAAGGCATCTTGAAAGTGAATCCTATTCCATGAATATAATATCTATCTAGTTTGATATATGGAATATATAGACAAATGTGGATGGAGTGTTGGGATACTTCTATTGATCGGTCATGTCATATAGGCCCAATTCAAACATCAAATTGCCTCGATTTGAATTATGTATAGAATACCCTGTATTTCAAAAAGATGTACAATCAAACCTATTTATCGATACAGTAGAAACCCAAAGAAGTGAATACGGTACCCAAATAACGATAGGTATATCAAAAGCAGGTCCGATTACGCTTATTTCTAATCCTAAATAGAATGTAACGATGTAGGGATCCATATAGAAACGTATTATCTACTTACATATGCTCGAATGACCCCTTCTCATAGTAAGAATGTACAAAACCCTATTCTGATTTGGTCCGTTATGTAATGAACTTATAATCTGATGATCAAGTCGATTCCATGATTGTAAGTTATAACCCCAGCCCATTTTAGGCGGAACAGATCTACTAATTCTTTTATTCCAGTTAGTAAGAGGCACCTTGAACTAAGAAATAGGCCTAGAAGCTAAAAGTGGGTATCCTGAGCAATTGCAAGAATTGGGTTCATTGATATTCTTGGTATAATAGATGCTATCACACATACAGTCATACTCCATTCCACGGAATTGTTTGACCTTAAGGGAGATCTTCTATTATTTCGCACGTGAGGGGTTATTTCTTGATTTTGTCCAATCATTAGTAACTTGATTATAGTAGATGGAAACAACGCTCGTAAGGAGTCCTATTGAAACCAAGAAATATAGGCCTACCTGCCATCCACACGAGAATAGATGGAGTTTTTCGAAAGACCCTGCTAATGGAAGAAGACCCCATAGGAATAAGAGATATAGCGTAGAAGAGTGAGCCAAAAGGGATCTTTCGTGTATAATCCTACATAATCTCGAATGGTATCAGTTCTGATATGTACACCGAATGATACGATGCGAGCAAAAGTTCTTAGATTCATGGAGATACAAAACAACATATAAGTTATCATGCTTGCATATCCATCATTTGAGTCTCTAACAATCATTCAAATAATTATATATCTTATTTGACTGATGGACGAATATGCAAGCATACGTTTCATGCTTGTTTGAGTAATAGCAATGAGATTCCCCAATATCATGCTAAGAACAGCTAGGATTTCCAAAAGAAGATGCCATTCATTTGATGAGAAATAAAAAGGAATATCGAAAATTTGCGTGGCTGAAGCTAAAGCAGCTACTTTCGAAGTAACAAAAAGAAAACAATAACGGGAGTGGGAGAGTCAGAATCAAAAAGAGGATTCCTCACTTCTTTCTCTTATTCAAAACCATGCATGTGACTTTCATCTCGCACGGCTCCTAAGTGATAAAAAAAGAAGAACCCATCTTCTTTCTTTTATGATTGCCTTCCTTACGTATGTATAAGACCGAATCTATTCGATTTTAAAAAGGATTACCGATCCTTAACTTTTCAAGGAATCCTTCATTAATGGTTGTTAATGACTGACTTTTTCAATCTTTCGACCTTGGTTTCGTTGGAGCACAAGTCAGAAAGATTGAGAAATAGAACCATCTAATTTGATTCGTTCTCAATAGCCATGTGATGTTCATCTTAGGGTGATCCTTTTGTCAACGGATGCCCTTATTACACTCGTAGTCTCTGAAGGATGATAACCAATTATGTAGCATCTACATCGATAATTCAAGTATTGATAAGTCATTAGTCCGATCCTTTATAGGAACTACCCGTAATAACAAACTTGCAAAATAGATCTGTTTATCATCAAGAGATTCGTTGTTCCCGACCCTGCTTTACCTTAATTGTTATTTGAACAAAAAGATCATAAAAAACATCTGGTAAAAGTTATATCTTGGTTAGAGTGGGGATAGCGTTTCTATTCTGCATGTCTATGGAGTTTTTAAAAATCCAAACATCTCAGAGATAGATATAGAAGTAGGAATTTGCTAAGCGAGCCGCACTCCTTCATATACGTCAGGAGTCCATTGATGAAAAGGGGCTGGAGAAAGCTTGGACCCAATTCCTACAGTAATGGATATAAGTGCAATTTAAATTCCTACGGAGTTATATATTTTTGTATTGACAAGACCATTCACTATTTCTTGAAGCTCGATCTCTACCCCAAATGAACCATATAGCCTAGAGAAACGGTGAACTAGAATAGATGAGCTTACCCTCCCCATTATTAAATATTTCATAGTAGCCTCATTAGATCGTACATCTCTCTTAGGATATCCAGAAAATAGGTAGGAACATAAATTAAAACATTCTGGAGCTACAAAGATAGTTATCAAATCATTAGCACCATAGGAAAAAAATCCTCCTAGAGTAGCTGTTAATACGAATAACAAAAACTCTATTATAGCAATTTCTGTACATTCGATGTACCCTACCGATAAAGGAATACATAGAGTTGAATATAGTAAAATAAGAAATGAAAGATTTCGTTGAAATTGTTCATTTGGAAATTTCCAAAAAATCTAATTATAAGTTCTTTTTTCCATCGAAACAATAGGGTTGTTATATTCATTACTAAACTTATTGAAGAGATGAATAGAACCAAGGTCATCCTTTTAATTAGAGGTTGAATCGATCATCAGAAGAAGAATTAGGCCAAAAATTAGGATACATTCTGGGTTTGGAGAGAAGCAAATGAAATACTTTCATAAAATTTCTTGTAGAATCGAGAATGAAGTTTTCATTTTGTACATGCCAGATCATAAATTATTAACTGCATCTAGTCTCCAAAAAAGTCTCAATTGTTTCAAACTTTTTGGATATTTTATTTACGGAATCCCTATGAATAGGATCAAACATTATTCCATGATATTTCCATAAGATTCCTCTTTCTTATCCTTAAGCAAGCCCTCAAGAGGGTTTACTTGATCAATGACTATGTTTCATCTTTCTTTTTGTTTGTTTTGAGAAAGTTATCGATCAATATTGTTCTTTATTTTTCGATTGATTCTTTTCCGATCGAGATGTATGGATCCATGGATCTATGTGTCTATATAGATCTTGTTCATGGATTAACGAAAATATGCAAAAGCCCTATTTGCCTCTGCCAATCTACGAGCCTCTTCTTTTTTGCATATGGCATCGCCACTCCCTTTAGTAGCATATACTAATTCAAAACTTAATTTGAAAGCCATATTTCGACACGGGATTTTTCGGGATGCCCCTTATAACGAACAAATGGCGAGTGCTTTTCCATGTGTAGACCATATTTCAATAGGAACTTAATGAGTTGATCCGCCTACACGTCTTGCTTTTACTGCTATATCAGGAGTTACACCAAGTATTGCTTGACGTAAAACAGATAGTTTATTTATTTTCGCCTTTTGTTGAATCATTTTCACGGCTTGATAGATAATTTGTTAAGCCAATGATTTTTTCCATATTTCAGAATATGGTTAACCAACATGTTAACTAATCGATTATGATAAACTGGATCGAATTTTGTAGTTTTTTCTTCTGCAGTATCTCGACGTGACATGAGCATGAAAGAGGATCAAAAATAAGCTTTTCTATAAGGGCTAAAAATGAATCACTTATTTTGGCGTTTTCCCATATTATAGGGTGGATCTTGAAAGATATGAAATATCTCCCTCCAAGCCATACATACGACTGTCATCGAATATGGCTTTCCGTGGAATTCTAAATGTATCTATGAGATCTAGTATGGAATTCCATTTACTCACTTTAAATTTAGTATTTGTTTCCCTCCTTTTCCCGCTAGGATTGGAAATCCTGTATTTTACATATCCATACGATTGAGTCCTTGGTTTTCCAAAATAATGTGATGTAAAAAGAAGTTCTTCAAATCATTTCTATTGGACTTAGAACTATTTTGAAAAAGTCGAGGTATTTCAAATTGTTGGTTAACATGGGCAAAGTAAGGGAAAATATATGAAACGATTTCAGTATTGGACCTTGGATATATAATAGTTCCAAATTAAATCTCTTTTAGAAAGAAGATCTTTTGTCTCATGGTAGCCTGCATGAGTCCCCTTACGAAACTTTCGTTATTAGGTTAGCCATATAATTCGCATGTTTCTAGCGATTCGCATGGTATCATCAAATGATACAAATCTTGGATAAGAATCTACAATGAACTAGAACGCCCTTGTTAACGATCCTTTACTCTGACAACATCTAGGGTTCCTCGAACAATGTGATATCTTACACCGAGTAAATCCTTAACCCTTTCTCCTCTTACTAATACTAGTGAATGTTCTTGTAAATTGTGGACAATTCCAGGTATATAAGCAATGATTTCAAATCTAGAGGTTAATCGTACTCTGGCAACTTTACGTACGGCAGAGTTTGGTTTTTTGGGTGTGATATAGGAAAAGTTGACAGACATGTCACTCTACGGAACCGTACATGAGATTTTTCCCATCATACGATTCCTCATTCAATTCTTTCAAAGTAATGGGAACCTTTTCTTCATTCAAGAATCTCCTCTCTTCTTCCACTCTGCCCCCAAAGAGTAATTAAGATCAATCCATTCATGTTTTCATGTTCCAATTGAACACTTTCCATTTAGGATCAAAGAAGAAGATTATTCTTTTTACCAAACATATGCGGATCAAATCATGATCTTGTATTCTGATCTAATAAGAACAAGAGATCTTTCACGATCAATCCCTTTGCCCTTCATTCTTCGAGAATTAGAAAGATCCTTTTCGAGTTTGAATTTGTTCATTTGGAATCTAGACTCTTTTATTTTCTACTTATTTTTTAATTCTTTATTTAATTTTGATTTTCTTTCCCTCTCTTTTCTTTTTATTTCCTTCCATCATTCCTTAAGTGCCATAAGGTTTGGTGATCCTGCAAAATCTGACCCATTTTCTCAACGAGTGATGGGTACGAAATAATGATTTTTCGATCAAAAAGTACTATGTGAAATCTTCAATTTCTTCCTCTTCCACTATCCCATAAGTATAGTGTTTGGTTTGAATCAATAAAGAACCTTTACTTCTATATGAATCAATATTATTACATTCCATTTCCTTCCTGATACCTCCCAAGGAAAATCTCAAATTGGATCCAAAATTGATGGTTAGTGTGAGCTTATCCATGCGGTTATGCACTTTTCAAATAGGAATCCATTTTCTGAAAGATCCTGGCTTTCGTGCTTTGGTGAGTCATTTGGGATCATTTCGATGACCTATGTTGTGTTGAAGGGATATCTTTATGATCCCATCGATTGCGTAAGGCCTGCAATAACGACGAAATTGGAGAAAGCATACAGAATAGTTCTTTTCTACTATATTAGTATTAGTTAGTGATCTCGGCTCGGTGGGTCCCTTCCTCCATGATGAACTGTTGGTACTAGTCCTACATTTTGTCACCGTGGACTAAGGAGAAAGGTAGCTCAGCAGGAAGAGGGTTGTATAATGAGCGAAGCAAGGGGTCAACTACTTCATATATACAATATGGATTTTGGCAATGCAATGGAGTTGGACCCTCACGTCGAGCTGAATGAATCAGTCTTTCCACAGAGGCCAATCATTGCTTGCTAGGCAAGGGGACAGCAAGTTCAAAATTCTGTCTCGGTAGGACATGTATTTTCTACAACTATGAAATTCATAAATTAAAATGAAGTAATTAGTGGTGGGGTTACCATTATTCTTTTTCTTGTATGTGTTCCTAAGAAAAGGAATTTGTCCATAATAGTGCAAAAAGAAGGCGTGGCTCCAAGTTGTTCAGGAATAGTGGTGTTGAGTTTCTCAACTGTTTGCCTTAGGATTAGCTAGTTCTATTTCTCGATGGGGCTGGGAAGGGATATAACTCAGCGATAGAATGTCACCTTGACGTCGTGGAAGTCATCAGTTCTAGCATGATTATCCCTAAACCCAATAGGAGTTTTTCTATTTTTCTTTCTTCGCGCAAGGATCAAACGAGAATGGATAAGAGGCTTGTGGGATTGACGCGATAGGGTAGAGATGGCTATATTGCTGGGAGCGAACTCCATTGTAATATGAAGCACATGGATCCAAGTTATGGTTGGAATGAAAGAAAT